>OY728141.1:1402077854-1406877854 GCA_963277665.1 Viscum album
GTATTCATATGTATGTGTATGTATGTGTTTGCATGTGTATGTAATTGTATGTATGTGTAAATGTATACATACACAAATGTGTATATATATGCATATGCATGTGTGTCTGTGTGTGTGTGTGTGTGCATGTGCATGTGTATGTGCTTGTGTATGTGTATGTGTATGTGTATATGTGTATATGTATGTGTATGTATTTATACATGTATGTCTATGTGTATGTATGTGTGTATGTGTATGTCTATCGATTTAATATTATTTTTCCAATTTTAAAATTTCACAATTTTTAGTATTTTCTGTAATTTATTCATTTCGAATATATATACATTTAATATTTTTGTAATATATTCAATTTTTATTGTTATTTATACACTTTTAAGTATTTATATTTTTAATTAAATAATAATATTTTTAATTTCTATTAAAGATTCTAGAGGTTAATAATTAATTATATTTTTTATATACAATCAATACAATAAATACAACAATAATTAGTAATAATAATAATAGTTATTTATTCATTTTTATTCATTTTTTATGTTTTTTAATTCATGTAATTAATGTTATGAATTATCTTTTTGAAATATTTCTTGTAATTTCTTTAATTTTATTTATTCATTTTTAATACTATTTAATTTAACATTTTTTAATATATTTATTAATTTTTAATATTTATGGAATTTATCAATTTTTGAAAATTTATACATATTTATTTACTAAGTTTTAATATTTTCAATATGTTTGTAATTTATATGATTAATATTAAATCATTTTATCAATTAAGTTTTAATATTTTTAATATATTTGAAATTTAAATAATTGATTCCTATAAATTCATTTTAATTTTAATTTTATTTATAGTCAATATAATTCATTTTTCTTAATTTTGTAATTTATATAATTAATATTATATATTTATACATTTTAATTCATTTTTTATGTGTATGTAATTCATGTAATTAATGTTACGAATTCAATTTTTAAAATATTTTGGTAATTTATTTAATTTTATTTATTCATTTTTAATATTATTTCATTTAATATTATTTATTCATTTTTAAAATTTATTAATTTTTAATATTTTTATAATTTATTCATTTTTTAATATTTATTTAGACATAATTATTGATTAAATGTTAATATTTTCAATTTGTTTTTAATTTATATGATTGATATTTATACAATTTTATTGTTGTTGGGGTTTGACTTACTGGTAAACACCCTTTATTTCTACACCAAAGGTTGGGGATTCAAATCCCATGGAGCATAGGTTTTCTAGCAAGTACAGTAGAGGTGGTGGAACAGTAGTAAATACTGTAGTAGATGGGGTACTGTAGTCGTACTATACATAAAATGGGTTGTGGACCAAAATTTCGGACATACTGGCCATGTAATGGGCTTCATGGCCATTGGGACTCCGGGCCAATATATATATATATATATATATATATATATATATATATAATGTAATAAAGTAGTTGGTTGGGTGGGTTATCCCTTGGGGAGTTTATGACCTGCCTTTCGGGCCTGTGTGTGTGTGGTGTATGTGTGTTTAATGTAATTATACCTCTAAGAACCTAATATAATATAATATATTATTTATTCATTCATTTTTCTTCATTTCTATTTGTTATAAATCTGTATGTAATTAATCTTACAAATTCATGTTTTAAATAATTTTTTCATCTATTAAATTTTATTCATTCATTTTTAATATACTTTCATTTAATTCTTTTTTTCATTTTTAATATTTAATAATTTTTATATTTTTTGAATTTAATAATTTTTTAATATTTATTTATACATATTTATCTAATATGATTTAAAATTTTCAAAATATTTGTTATTTATATGAATAATATTTGTTCATTTTTATTTATTAAGTTTTCAAATTTTTAATCTGTTTAAAATTTTGAAAATTAATTTATTTAAATGAAATTTTTAATAATTTTGTGATTTAAATAACTAATATTATTCATTTTTAATACTTTTTTTTTACATATAAGTAATATTATTTATTTATTGATATTATTGATTTATTTTTGTGTTTTTAAGTTATATAATTAATGTTATGAATTCAATTTTTTAATAGTTTTATAATTTATTCACATTTATTTATTCATTTTTCATATTAATTCATTCAATATTATTTTTAATTTTTAAAATTTATTAATTTTTATTCTTTTCATAATTTATTCATTTTTTATATTGATTTATACATAATTATTTATTTAGTTCTAATATTTTCAATATGTTTGTAATTTATATAATTAATTCATTTAAATGCATTTTTTCATATTTATATAATTTAAATAGTTAATAAATTACATTTTCTATAATTTTATTTTTTATATAATTAATATTATTTATTTATTCATTTTTTGACTTTTTTATCAATTCCAGTCTAAGCACTGATAAAAGTATATTTTATCAATGTTAAAACATAAACATGAATAAAAGTTTATTTTATCAACGTTGAAACATAAACATTGAGAAATACTAATTTTTTCAGTGCTTTTTTAGCACTAATAAAAGTTATTTTATTAGCTATAAGAAAGCACCGACAAAAGTAGTATTTTTATCAGCGCTTATGTTTTGAGCACTGATAAATTACACTTTTATCTGTGTTTTTCAGTAAGTGTTGATAAAACCTTTCACCCTATTTATAAAAGAAGTTTAGTAGATTTCATCTTCATCACACCATACTTAGACTCCCACAGAATTGGAGGTCTACTACAACTAAAGTCTATCGTTTTGGACAAATCGAATCTCAAAAGTGAAGGGATGAAATTCTGAACTTGACTTTAGGGAATCTCTACTGATCTTTTTTTGCATGATTTTTTTGAGTTTATCTTCCTTTTAATATCACATGATCCTTGGAAATGTGATTAAATATCCTAATATAATCTTACATAATTGTTGGGAGTGTATTTAATATGATGTGAGTTAGCCAAACTCACTTTAATCACACATGAGTGTAGATTTCCCATTTTAATCATCCAAAACCCGGGAAATTATCAGTAAATCATATGTAGTTGCACTTTACATTCTAAATCATTGAAAATACCATTTTAAAGAGTAGTCTTATACAAAATTTAATTCTCAAATTAATAAAACAATATAAATCATGAAATTAATCCATTGAACTATTTAACTCCAAAATATTATAAAACACCAAAAATGTGATAAACTATTGAAAATATGTGGGGATATTTGGAATTAAAATAAATTAAAAAATCACATTATAGTTAATATAATTCACAAAATATTGTTAAAGAAGGTTTTTTATTTTGTTAATTCCATTACTCGTTAAAATTATTTTTGCGATTAAATATATCCTCTTTATGGTTTTGAAATTTGGAAATTTTGGTTATTTTGGTTAAAGATTTTATTTTTCCCAATCTACCTACAATATTATGGAATATTAGATTTTTTATTTTGATTATTACCAAATGAAGAATCACTACAACAGAATCGTTGTTTAGCGTCGGTTTCTGGAAACCTCCACCTAATACGGCATCGCCAATCTTTTCACGGCGGTTATTTTTGTTTAGCGGCTGTTTAAGGAAAGCGTCGTAGCTGTCTGATTTCGCGGTGGTTTTAACAGCGGTTATAACTGCCATGAATAAACTCAAATCCAGCGGCCGTAAAACCGCCGCTAAAGCCAGAAAAAATGCTACGGGATGAGACAGCCACGATGTGACTATTTCGCGGCGGTTATAACCGCTGCTAAACGTAAAATAAACTTTAAGTTTAGTTGCAGTTTTTAATGTTTAGCGGTGGTTTAAACTGCCGCCAACCCACCGCCAACTTACATTTCGCGGCGGTTAAAACCGCCGCTAAAAGATTCCCAGAAAAAAAAAATTGATTCTGCTGCCCCACTACCCTGAAAAACAAATCAAACCAGATATAACAGAGAGAACAATTATAATACATGAAAACAAAGCCATGCAAATAATTCAATGCCAAAAGCAGTAACACAAATAAGGATAATAGCATCCAAGCAGTGAACACAGAAATCCCTAAAATACTAAATACCCTACCTTACCACTAAACCCTAAAATAATTCCATATATTCCAAGCAGTGAACACAAATAAGGGTAATAACATCCAAACAATTATTATATAGATTTCCCACTTTTTACAACACATGGAAGCCCCAACCACTCCCATCCAGACCACTACCAAGCATCACACACCTGGAAACACACTAGTCTCTGTATCAATATCTTAAGAATATTTCATCAGCCAATTTATTAGGAATATAATCGTGTTTTAAAAATATGACATGCCTTAAAAATTGTAACATCCATTTTCATCTTCATAATATCCTCATAAACATCATTCAAAAAATATCTTATATTATGGAGCATACAACTATCTTATCCACTTTCAAAAAACCACATCAAGAAATACTTCATATTATTCAACAATTTTTGGATATTCAATTTACTTATAGAAAATCATTATATCCTCTTCTACGAAACTTCTAAAACATATAACTTCATGAACAACATTCAATTCCAACTTTATTCACCAACTCTATTTATAGGGAACAATAGCATGGTTTAAATCTCTTCTAAAAAAATAAATTCATCACATAGAATATCACCTAATCAATAATGAATATCTCAGTTGGGATCTCCCCAAACTATAATCAATATTTCAATGATATTCTCACACAATCTATAATGATTATATTGGTTATAATCCCACAATAATTAATTAAAAATCACATCCCTTGGAAGGAATTTCTCCCAACTGATAATAAACCTTTTGGTTGAAATCTTCCCTAACCCATAATCAATTTCTTAATAGTTTTCCTTCCTATAAAATAACACCATATGATTGGAGGTTTTTTATTTTCTATAAAACCTAACCCAACTATAATATTGAGTGGTAAACTATGATATGATGAATCCCATATCACATTCACTCAACTAATTGACTATTATAAAACATATAACTTTATGAAAAGCATTCACTTCTACCATTATAATCGACATATGAAAACTTATATAGAACCTCTAATTCCCTATAGAAACACATATATAACCTCTAATTACCTATAGAAAAATCACACTGCAAGAGAATTCATTTGAGAAGTTGATCACCCCTAATATGATTCTCTAGTGGTTAAAGACATTCTAAGGGGTCTACGTGTACCTCTAAGTCCCAATTGAATTATAAAATAAAAAATAAAAGTATCATAACTATAGTGATATGTATAAGTCCCAGTTGAATTATAAAATAAGAAATGGAAGTATCAAAACTATATTGATATGTATATGTGATAATAGGTAGAATACACATATCATGCCTGAAACTATATTGAGCAGTATCTGATCCCGTCCCTCCCTTGTATACATCATCATATATTGATTCAATGAAAGTGGAAAGGTCTGATCAGTATATGAGAGAAAACACAAAATGATAATACGTTGAACAATATTTTCATTTGTTGAAATTAAAATCCGAATTTAGTCATGACACCAAACATATTAAAATCTCTAATCATTCATGAACTAAAAACATTTCCATAAACGTAGAGATACATAATATATAAGCATCAAAAGAGAGCATCAATCCTCTTGCAGTCCCTACAAATAGGATTTTGAAAAAGGTATGCCCTTTAAATCTAATTGGTTTTTAACCATTTATGAAAGGAATTGAAATATAGAATAATACAATAACATTCATATTTAATTTTTACTATAAAAAAAACAAAATAATCACTGAAACAACTCATGTCAAAGAGAGAAGCGAGAGAACTTGCACTGCTGAATGACTATCTCTCTTAGTTCTTCAAAACGCCCATCAACTTCATGGAACTGGGAAAAAATAGATATACACATCAAACATATTTAAAAAACAACTCATGAGATAAAACCACAGTACTGTGCAAGAAAATCTTGATCTGGCTAGGGCAAACATGATTGTATATTAGACCTACCCACATTGTCTATAAGGCCCCAGCCTTAAACCTTACTTAATCTTGAGTTATTACAAGATTACACATTGAGGATCTTTTTGGGTTTAGAGTTTTAGAGAATTAGATCATAAAACTTGCATTACATTCCACATATGAACAAAGTGGTTACATAAAGATAGTATTCTTCATTCCCATCAATGGAAACATATTTAAAATAAATATGGATTCTTTCTTGACACTTCCTTGACACTATCATCATATCATGTACCTTTCCCTTGACCTGTGAAAAACATTTCAAAAAACTTGGGATGATCATAAAAAGCTCAGTAAGGGAATTAAAAATATGGAAAGGAAACATGGGTACATATATACATAAGGATGAGATCATACTTTACCCATAAAACATAAGCACTTTAACATACCTCATCAAATCATGAATAAATCATAGAATTCATAAGACATAAAGGTAACTTGAGGCATTCATAACATTCTTACGTAGGGAGTAACCCTCTTGGTTGCGTTTGGAATACCCATCACAGTATATTCTCTAAATCTCTTCGGAGAAACCTTAACGTTTCACTCCTTCGCGTTACCCAATGTATTGGAGAGCTATATCGGGCTCACTCACCCTTAGTTTATCACGGAACCACCCGTTTTCATAATAATGCCAAAGAACCTCAACATAATCATATCACATAAAACATGCATAAAGGAAACATAACATTCCTACCTTTCAATCACAAGATATCAATACAACACATTGATATAGAAACATTATGAAAACCATTTTCGATACCAAAATAAAAGAAAAGGAAAACATGGTATTTATTTTTCTTTTAAAAAGAAGGTATGGCTTGTAGAGGAAGCCGAAACTCAAATAACGGTCACGAAGGCGGAGAAGTCGTTGTCTCCGCATACGTACGACAAAAACATTCCCTTTTGTCGTTTAGTAAACGCTTTTTATAAAAAATATTCCTTTTGAATAAACGTAAAAGTCAAAGGGGTTTATACACCGTATAAAAGAAAGTTGTGTATAAAATAAAATATGCCTCAATGAAAGGAGATTGAGACGAAGTCCCATACCTCGGGTCCGACTTGACTCGATCGTTCTTTAATGTCCTGAATAATAAACTTGAGTTAATTTATACTTTCTTAAGAACCTATTTTTAAGTTCATTATTGCTTTTATATCACTTATTTCCATGTCATGAACACTATGTAATTATTTAAGTTAATAACGGTCGTTTTAATGATCATTGGTACTTGAGTCAAAAATAAACCCTTTATAATTACAAGTTGTTCATGTATCCATTATATCCATAATTATAATCATGATGTATATATCATATATATCCAGTATATACATGCATTTATAATATTACATAATCATTTAGAGGTAAGAAATGAAATGCACCGTTCATGGAGACGGTAAGCCGTACATACGCATGAACGCTACTTTCATTTCTATTTCGTATTTTATAGAATGGAATCATAATGATATAAAGGTATATTATAATTCCAGTATAATATCATATATAATATCATAGTTCCATCCTTTATACGTCCCACATATGGTATTTAACGAATCAAATCACTTTGAGGGGGCGGTAGTCCGCACTTCCTTAAATGAAGATATCATGTTTACCCATAATGAAAACCATAAAGGTATGCCCAAAATGAAAAATACAGAATCTTAAGTAAAACATAAACATATTATATATCATATATAAATATAGTTACATCTTAATGGCCACCTTTGAAGGTGTTAAAAGAATGTTGAACAATCATCGTTTCGGGAGGCATAAATTCACCCTCCACGGAAACCGTATGTTCTTTAACCATTAGATGTAGGTTTGCGTAAGTGTAGCTTGAATCCTTCTTATAACAACATTCTAGTATATTGAAGATACTGGAGTTGTTACAAAAGAAATAAATAAAAAGAGTTTAGGGGGTTGGAGAAGCAAAATAAAACAAAAGGACTCAAGTGAAGACATTACCTTGAAATCAGGTAACTCTCTTATATTTGAGCTCAAAGGCTTCATTGGGAATACTTCTTCCCAAAGTGAGGCTTAAAGGAGTAATATAGGGAAGTGGATAGACAAAATGGGCCGGGGTTGGCCGAGCCAAAGGCTTTGGGAGTGTGGGAAAAGAGGTAGATGTGGGGGCCTTTTATAAGAGGAGAGGATGGGCACTCTTGGAAAGTAAAGAAATATTACTTTATTTGAAAATGGGTTTAGGATTTAAATGGTCCCACATTGATATAATTCGAGGATAAAGTGATACTGGTTCGAAATCCACCCATACAATAGGTTTTGGACATGTGTAGGTCATAGATTTTACATTATCTTTTCATTTTATCTAAATCCTTTATTAATGAGGTAATCGCTACATCATTATGATGTCATAAATAAATTTATTTATTTAATGTCAAAAAATTATTAAAAAAAGTACTATGATGTAGGAAATCTTTTTATCTTTCCAATGAATATTTATAGTCAAAAATATGACTTGTATATCCCCATATAAAAATTGTTTTTGTAAAACATATTATGTTTGTGTCATTTTTAATTTTACATTAAATAAAAAGTTATTTATGTCATTTCCCAACCAAAGTGGCTCCATGGGTTCCCCAAGTTGACCCATGGATTTTCTTGGTTGACCATGACACATCCAATGAGGGTAGGACATGTGTCTAGGTCATTTCATATCATTAAAGCATTATTTTTACCTTAAACTACACTAATTACTACTAATCGCGATTAAAAACTTAATAAGTTACTATTCACCAAAAAATTATTTTAATCTGATTGAACCACATTTTACTTCTTAATGAAAACCATTTATTTCGGATTTTTGAAATTCAAAACACAAAGGTGGCAAAATTTCATTTAAACGAAAAATCAGTTTCTTTAACTACCACTTAGTGATTTCACTATTCATCAAAAATTGAAGTTTTTCATAAAAATACCAAAACTTCACCCTAAGCTATATTTGATATTCTGAATTCAAAAATGAAGTCTATTTTACAAAATTCAAAACATATAAGTCACATTAATTAATTTGATAATTAATTCCCGTTGTCAGAGCAAATAGCGTGTTTTATGAAACAATAAGTATCAAAAGATTGACACCAGTTTAAGTCCAATTTCAAAGTGAAATTGATTCCAATGACAACCATTGGATTAAATGGTAAAAATATATTCTAATTTCACTTCAAAACCAATTCAAAACATAATATAATCATATAAATAAATTATATTAAAAAGCAGTTTTGATGTAAAATGCAGTATTTTCCACTATTCATTAAAAAAATGAACATTGTCAGAAAAATACCAAAAATTCACAAAAAGTAAATTTTGATGTCCCAATCATAAAGAATAAGTTTATTTTGACAATCATTGTTTATAAAATTGTCAAAAGATAGATTCAAAAATGGTTTTCCATCAAAAGGCAGTAAAACAATCTTTTAAAAATATTAGTGTATTCCATGCTTAAGATTGGATTTATTTTCATTTTAAGCCTCTAAAACACTATCTAATTTATTAATAGACATAGATAAAAATATCTATTATTCATTACTTACTTGGGATGTTACATCCTTCCCCCCTTTAGAAAATTGTGTCCCCGCAATTTATTTACTTATCAAATAAATGGGGGTACTTATCCCTCATTGCATTTTCAGATTCCCATGTTGCCTCTTCAATCATGTGGTTTTTCCACAAAACCTTTACCTGGTGAATCACCTTATTCCGTAGCACTTGCTCCCTGTGGTCAAGAATCTGGACCGGTTGTTCCTCATAAGATAGGTTCTCTTCCAGCTGAACTACCTCTGGACTCAAAACATGAGATGGATCTGGCATGTACTTTCTCAACATCGAAACGTGAAAAACATTGTGTACCTGAGATAAACTCGGAGGTAAAGCCACTCGGTAAGCAACTGATCCAACTCTCTCCAGAATTTCATATGGTCCAATAAACCTTGGACTCAGCTTTCCTTTCTTACCAAACCTCATCACACTTTTCCAAGGAGAAACCTTGAGAAAAACATGATCACCTACCTCGAAAGATAGATCCTTCCTCCGGTTATCCGCATAACCCTTCTGCCTGCTCTGAGATGTTCTCATGTGCTTCTGAATCAGCTGAACTTTTTCTTCTATCTCTTCTACCAATTCTGGTCCCATCAACTTCCTTTCACCCACTTCATCCCAGAAAGCTGGAGTTCGACACCACTTCCCATATAACACCTCAAATGGTGCCATCTGTATACTAAAATGAAAACTGTTATTATATGAAAATTAAACCAAAGAAATATGTTGGTCCCAACTTCCCTGATAATCCATAGAGAAAGAACGTAGCATATCCTCCAAGGTCTGAATTGTTCGTTCTGACTGCCCATCTGATTGAGGATGAAAAGCTGTACTAAAATTTAATTCAGTACCCAACGACTTCGGAAGGCCTTTCCAAAAGTTAGAAGTGAACCTGGGATCACGGTCAGATACAATGGAGATAGGAACTCCATGTAACCTGACTACCTCTTTAAGATACAAAAGGGAAAGTTGATCTAGGGAAAAAGTATCTCGTATAGCAAGGAAATGAGCAGATTTGGTCAAGCGATCAACAATAACCCAGATTGCATTATTACCTCGAGATGTCTTCGGTAATCCCACAACAAAGTCCATGGATATATTCTCTCATTTCCACTCTGGCACTGGTAATGGCTGAAGCATCCCTTTCGGTAACTGCCGCTCTGCTTTAACCTGCTGACAAGTCAAACACTTCACAGTAAAATCAGCAATATATCTTTTCATTCCATCCCACCAGTAATACTCCCGCAGATCTCTATACATCTTAGTACTACCTGGATTAACTTAAAATGGAGAACTATGAGCTTCACATAACAACTCTCTCTTCAACTGTGAATCAAAAGGCACACACAATCTCTTCCCAAATCTCAAAACACAATCATTATCAATATTGAATTCAGGCAAATTACCTTTCTAAACCAGCTCTACCTTTTTCTGCAACTCACTGTCTTGTTTCTATGCTTTCTTGATTCTATCTGATAGAGATGATCTCACTGATACCTGACACAAAACAGAATAACTTCCTGCACCAACAACTTCTATGCCAAAGTTCATCAAATCCTTAACCAAAGGATCACGTTCCAAATGCAACATTGCTAATGAAGCATTACTTTTTCTACTCAAAGCATCAGCCACTTTATTTGCTTTTCTCAGATGGTAATGAATTGTACAATCATAATCCTTGATTAATTCCAGCCATCTCCTCTATCTCATGTTTAACTCCTTTTGAGTGAATATATACTTTAAACTTTTGTGATCAGTATATATTTCACACTTTACTCCATACAAATGATGCCTCCAAATTTTTAAAGAAAAAACAACACCAGCTAATTCCAAATCATGTGTAGGGTAATTTACCTCATGAGTTTTCAACTATCGTGAAGAATAAGCAATTACCTGATCATTCTGGATTAGGATGCAACCAAGTCCTTTCAATGAAGCATCACTGTATATAACAAAATCACCATTCCTGGAAGGTAGTGCCAAAACTGGAGCATTCACCAATCTTCTTTTCAATTCGTGAAAACAATCATCACATTCTTTTTTCCAGATAAACTTAACACCCTTCCGAGTTAGCTTAGTCATTGGACTAGATAATCGTGAAAAATTTCTAACAAACCTTCGGTAATAGCCTGCCAAACCAAGGAAGCTACGAATCTCGGTTACATTTTTGGGTCTTGGCCAGTCTTCCACAACTTTTGTTTTTGCAGGATCAACATTTATCCCATCTTTAGAAACAATGTGACCAAGGAAAGAAATTTGTTGCAACCAAAACTCACACTTGCTGAATTTTCCATACAGTTGCTTTTATTTTAAGGTTTGAAAGATAACCCTTAAATGTCTTTCATGCTCCTCTTTACTTTTAGAAAACACCAAAATATCATCAATGAAAACCACCACAAACTTATCCAATAACTCATGGAAAATTCTATTCATTAAGTCCATGAATATAGCAGGTGCATTGGTTAGCCCAAAAGGCATTACTACAAATTCATAATGGCCATATCTCATACGGAACGCGGTCTTCGGAACGTCTGCTTCCTTTACCTTCAACTGATGGTACCCCGATCTCAAGTCAATCTTTGAAAAAAATTGAGCTCCCTGGAGCTGATCAAACAAATCATCGATATGAGGCAAAGGATATTTCATCTTAACAGTGATATTATTCAAGGCCCTATAATCAATGCAAAGTCTCATAGAAGCATCTTTCTTTTTAACAAATAAAACAGAAGCACCCCAAGGTGATGTGCTAGGTAGAATGAAACCTTTCTCTAATAAATCTTGCAATTGCTCCTTCAACTCTAAAAGTTCAATTTGAGCCATTTGATAAGGGGGTTTTGAAATTGGATTAGCATCAGGAACTAAGTCAACAGTAAACTCAACTTCCCAATCTGGTATTATTCCAGGCAACTCAACAGGAAAAACATCAGGATACTCATTTACCACTGGCACATCATTAATCTGAACAGTTCCTTTATTTTCAACAATGTGTGCAAGGTAACATTCATTTCCATCTTTTACAAGTTTCTTGGCCTCTTGATAAGTTATCAACAGTAAGGGTTCATTCTTGTACAAAAATTGAAAGTCTTTCTGAAAAGAAACTTCTTTAGCTCTACAGTTAATCTTAACATGGTAAATAGAGAGCCAATCCATACCCAGGATAACATCTAACTCTACTATAGGTATAACAATAAGGTTTGCAAGTAGGTTATTTCCACAAATAAGGATAGGAAGATTCTAATAAATTCTTTTTGCCTCAACATTTCCCCCAGGTGTTTTTACCAAAAGTTCAGGAGTCACTTCTTAAGATGGTATTCCCATTTTACTAGAAAAGTTTTCAGAGATGAAAGAATGTGTAGACCCCGAATCAAACAACACACTAGCATAATCTGAAAAAACAAACAAAGTACCTGGTACAACTTTATTTGATGGCCCGACGTCTGCTGAAGTAGTTGCAAAAGATTTCACCACCCCTTTCTTCTTGTAGTCTAACTGCTTCCCATCACTCAAGCTCTTTTTCAGACACTCGTTTTCATAGTGACCCATCTCATTTCACTTATAACATTTCACTAACTGTAAATCAAATTTTGTCTTGCCTTCAACTTGATCCTTTTCAGTGAAATCACGAGCCTTATGTCCCATATTACCACATCAGTAGCACTTTCCAGAATTCAGAAGACATTCCCCAGCATGCCTTTTGCCACATTTATCACAAACTGGAAACTTAGTTTTCTTACCATCAGACTTTTTTGAAGAATTTTTACCTTTCTCCTGCCACCTCAGTCTCCTATTTTGTTGGTTGTTATAGAACACTTCGTCATAGGAAAACTCCATTTCCACCTTCTCAACACATCGAACAAACTTTTCATAACTTGTAAACTCACGAGAAGCTAGTGCCCTTCGATATTTTGGCTTTAATTTTGAGTAAAAACGATTGATTTTACTATCAAGGTCTCAGATAAAATTTGGAGCATACCTTTCCAATCGAGTGAACCTTTCTTCATAGGCAGCCACTGAGTCTTCCTCTTGCCTCAATTCTAAGAATTGATTTTTCCATCCTAAGTCGAACAGCCTTAGGAAAATACTTCTCAAGAAACATACCTTTGAATTCATCCCAGTCGAGAGCATCAATCTCATTAGTTTCCCTGATATTTTTAACCATCGACCACCACTGATCTGCCTCACCCACCAAACGGTAAATAGCAAGACTAACCTTTTGATTGTCTGAACACCCCATGACATCGAAAATCTTCTCCAGTGCTTTAATCCACCCTTCAGCTAGCATAGGGTCATATGATCCTCTGAATGATGGGGGATGTTGCCTCATGAAATGTTCCACCCCTAACATGTTCCTCTGCGGTTGATCTGGCTGATCTCGTGCATGGATACCACCACCATTTATGGCCTGAGTCAACTGTGCCATTACTGCAAAAAACTGTTCAGTTCCAATTCTGAACATCTCAGGATGCTGATTCGGAAGGTTATTTTCTTCTGTATGTCTTTCTAGCACTGCTTCCCTGTTTCCTCTATGGAAAACCATTCTGAACAAACATGTCTTAGATGAAGCAACATGGTAATCCTCAAATACTATATCACTTCAATTTGACTATAAAAAAATATTTTTGGATAATCATTTAATAGAATTCTAACTCCTAAAGTTATCTAAACCGACCTCTGATACCAACTATAAGGCCCCAGCCTTAAACCTTACTTAATCTTGAGTTATTACAAGATTACACATTGAGGATCTTTTCGGGATTAGAGTTTTAGAGAATTAGATCATAAAACTTGCATTACATTCCACATATAAACAAATTAGTTACATAAAGATAGTATTCTTCATTCCCATCAATGGAAACATATTTAAAATAAATATGGATTCTTTCTTGACACTTCCTTGACACTATCATCATATCATGTACCTTTCCCTTGACCTGTGAAAAACATTTCAAAAAACTTGGGATGAGCATAAAAAGCTCAGTAAGGGATATAAAAATATGGAAAGGAAACATGGGTACATATATACATAAGTATGAGATCATACTTTACCCATAAAACATCAGTACTTTCACATACCTCATCAAATCATGAATAAATCATAGAAATCATAAGACATAAAGGTGACTTGAGTCATTCATAACATTTTTACGTAGGGAGTAACCCTCTTGGTTATGTTTGGAATACCCATCACAGTATATTCCCTAAATCTCTTCGGAGAAACCTTAACGTTTCACTCCTTCACGTTACCCAATGCATTGGAGAGCTATATCGGGCTCACCCGCCCTTAATTTATCACGGAACCACCTGTTTTCATAATAATGCCCAAGAACCTCAACATAATCATATCACATAAAACATGCATAAAGGAAACATAACATTCCCACCTTTCAATCACAAGATATCAATACAACACATTGATATAAAAACATTATGAAAACCATTTTCGATACCAAAATAAAATAAAAGTAAAACATGGTATTTATTTTTCTTTTAAAAAGAAGGTATGGCTTGTAGAGGAAGACGAAACTCAAATAACGGTCACGACGGCGGAGAAGTCGTTGTCGCCGCATACGTACAAAAAAAACATTCACTTTTGTCGTTTAGTAAACGATTCGTATAAAAAAGATTCCTTTTGAATAAACGTAAAATTCAAAGGGGTTTATACACCGTATAAAATAAAGTTGTGTATAAAATAAAATATGCCTCAATGAAAGGAGATTGAGACGAAGTCCCATACCTCGGGTCCGACTTGACTCGATCGTTCTTTAAGGTCCTGAATAATAAACTTGAGTTAATTTATACTTTTTAAGAACCTTTTTTTAAGTTCAGTATTGCTTTTATATCACTTATTTCCATGTCATGAACACTATGTAATTATTTAAGTTAATAACGGTCGTTTTAACGATCATTGGTACTTGAGTCAAAAATAAACCCTTTATAATTACATGTTGTTCATGTATCCATTATATACAGAATTATAATCATGATTTATATATCATATATATCCAGTATATACATGCATTTATAATATTACATAATCATTTAGAGGTAAGAAATGAAATGCACCGTTCATGGAGACGGTAAGCCGTACGTACACATGAACGCTACTTTCATTTCTATTTCGTATTTTATAGAATGGAATCATAATGATATAAAGGTATATTATATTCCAGTATAATATCATATATAATATCATAGTTCCATCCTTTATATGTCCCACATATGGTATTTAACGAATCAAATCACTTTGAGGGGGCGGTAGTCCGCACTTCCTTAAATGAAGATATCGCGTTTACCCATAATGGAAACCATAAAGGTATGCCCAAAATGAAAAGTACAGAATATTAAGTAAAACATAAACATATTATATATCATATATAAATATAGTGACATCTTAATGGCCACCTTTTAAGGTGTTAAAATAATGTTGAACAATCATCGTTTCGGGAGGCATAAATTCACCATCCACGAAAACCGTATGTTCTTTAACCATTAGATGTAGGTGTGTGTAAGTTTAGCTTGAATACTTATTATAAAAACATCATATTATATTTAAGATACTGTATTTGTTACAAAATAAATAAATAAAAAGAGTTTAGGGGGTTGGAGAAGCAAAATAAAACAAAAGGACCCAAGTGAAGACATTACCTTAAAATCGGGTAACTCTCTTAGATTTGAGCTCAAAGGCTTCTTTGGAAAGACTTCTACCCAAAGTTATGCTTCAAGGAGTAAGATAGGGAAGTGGAGAGACAAAATGGGTAGGGTTTGGCCGAGGCAAAGGCTTTGGGAGTGTGGGAAAAGAGGTAGAGGTGGGGGCCTTTTATAAGAGGAGAGGAGGGGCACTCTTGGAAAGTAAAGAAATATTACTTTATTTGAAAATGAGTTTCGGATTTAAATGGTCCCACATTGGTATAATTCGAGTATAAGGTGATAAGGGTTAGAAATCCACCCATACAATAGGTTTTGGACATGTGTAGGTCATAGATTTTACATTATGTTTTCATTTTATCTAAATCCTTTATTAATGAGGTAATCGCTACATCATTATGATGTCATAAATACATTTATTTATTTAATGTCAAAAAATTATTAAAAAAAATAATATTATGTAGGAAATCTTTTTATCTTTCCAATGAATATTTATAGTCAAAAATCTGACTTGTATATCCCCATATAATTTTTTTTCGTAAAACATATTATGTTTGTGTCATTTTCAATTTTACATTAAATAAAAAGTTATTTATGTCATTTCCCAACCAAAGTGGCTCCATGGGGTCCCCAAGTTGACTCATGGATTGTCTTGGTCTGCCATGACACATCCAATGAGGGTAGGACATGTGTCTAGGTCATTTCATATCATTAAAGCATTATTTTTACCTTAAAGTACATTAATTACCACTAATCGCGATTAAAAACTTAATAATTTACTATTCACCAAAAAATTATTTTAATCTGATTGAACCACATTTTACTTATTAATGACAACCATGTATGTCGGATTTTTGAAATTCAAAACACAAAGGTGGAAAAATTTCTTTTAAACGAAAAATCAGTTTCTTTAACTACCACTTAGTGATTTCACTATTCATCAAAAATTGAAGTTTTTCAGAAAAATACCAAAACTTCACCCTAAGCTATATTTGATATTCTGAATTGAAAAATGAAGTCTATTTTACAAAATTCAAAACATATAAGTCAAATTAATTAATTTAATAATTAATTCCCGCTGTCAGAGCAAATAGCGTGTTTTATGAAACAATAAGTATCAAAAGATTGACACCAGTTTAAGTCCAATTTCAAAGTGAAATTGATTCCAATGACCACCATTGGATTAAATGGTAAAAATATATTCTAATTTCACTTCAAAACCAATTCAAAACATAATCTAATCATATAAATAAATTATATTAAAAAGCAGTTTTGATGTAAAATGCAGTATTTTTCACTATTCATTAAAAAATGAACATTGTCAGAAAAATACCAAAAATTCACACAAAGTAAATTTTGATGTCCCAATCATAAAGAATAATTTTATTTTGACAAACATAGTTTATAAAATTGTCAAAAGATAGATTCAAAAATGGTTTGCCATCAAAAGGCAGTAAAACAATCTTTTAAAAATATTAGTGTATTTCATGCTTAAGATTGGATTTATTTTCATCTTAAGCCTCTAAAACACTATCTAATTCATTAATAGACATAGATAAAAATATCTATTATTCATTACTTACTTGGGATGTTACATTGTCTGTCATTAAAATTAAAAACTGTTAAACCCAGTTTTATTATTGGGTATTTCCGAGTCCCATATTGGAATACTCCCCATTCATTCACCATTAGTCATTAATTTTACTACCATATTTAAACAATTATCTTATTATAATGGTCGAGAGTTTCTTAAATGATAAAAACAAGAAGTAATCCATATCATCAATTTTCAATCAATAAGATTCAACACATGGTAATATCATGAAAATCCATAAAGTACAAGTGACTCACTCTTTTCTTCTAATTTACTCTTAACTAGTTTACTATCTTTATTTAGTTTGTTCTTCTTTAAAGAGTGTTCGCCCATGTTCTAATTCCTCATAACCATGAGAAATAAAGTAGTCATAACCAAACACATAAAAATAATAATATAGGACCCTTGGAAAAGTTCTTAGTAGGATATTTAAATAATTTATTCCTAAATGATGTATACCACACTCGATAAATCAAGACATAAAAAGAAACATCAGATATCAATAAAATGCATAAAAGGAAAATGAGAAATCAAGGAAATTTTAGGACATGAAAATTTGTGGTGGAAACTATGTGACAAAAATGTTACATATACAAACCAACTGTTTTCATATTACAAATCAACAATACAACTACTCAGGGTCTGATGATACATCATCACCCTCTCCACCTTCATCTCCACTTTGTGTTGTCACTTGTAAGAACATTATATTGAAAATTAAATATGATTTCATATTTATATTAAAACTTTAAACCCATGAAAGTTATCAAACTAAATGATTTTTATTTTTTGTGATTTACCTACATACCACCAGTCGATGCACTACCACAGGGGGCATATCTGCTTATATGCTTACATATTTCAATCAACTCTTTCTGCAATGCAGATATCTACTCCCCCTGCTAGTGAACTATGCTTTGTAAAGAAACAATCTATTTCTTATCGTCTCTGGGTATGGGATGACTAAAGTCATGAGTAGATGCAGCTGCTATCCCCGATGGCCTGCTAAAAATATCAGATGGTATGGGTCCCAAACCCATCCCACGCACTCTCCCAACATGCTCCTTCCTAAGCACCTTAGCAACCGGGTCATCCTGGGAGACTGAGTAGGACTGCGTAGGATTTTCATCCCATAACTCTATAATTTTTACCTATAAATCAAATATAAATATATATTAACATAGTAAAAACTGATAATAAGTTATTATGATGAAAAATTGACTTCATACCCCAACTTCTTTATCAGGCTCGTTAACAAAACTTCCATCTGATTTCTTGTGAACATCCAACCATAGTTTTGTCCTGGATGCTTCATGCCCTAAACTCTGTGACTACATTAAGCAAAGATAAATCAACAATTCAATATATTAAACAGATAATATTGTCTTATAAATATTTAAACTAATTAAAATATTACCAATGTCATTCGGCTTCTAGAAAAACATTTTGAGCCCGCAGTGTGCGGGATGACTTGCTTAGCTTGGTTCGATGCATTTTGTCTTGAGAGATCCTGAAATAAATAAAAGGAAATTTAATACTGATGTATTGAATGTCATTTCCTTTTCATATACATGTATAAATGTAAAATGAGGATAATATAATAATATCTATTTCAATACCATCCACTTCTGATCACGATGTCTGTCAACAAACACTTTCCACTGCTCTTTCGGTACCCCACTGGGTAGCTTCTCATACATTTGTTGTGTGGTCAACGAAGTATCATTGACATCACACCATAATCTCCATTTTAAATCTTTCCACTTCTTACCTAGATTTTTCAACGTCCACTTCTGTGCTATCACATCAGCAATGGTAAAGTGGAAGAACATTTGTATATAGAAATTCATTTTGAACATATTAGTAACATGAAATTCAATTAAACCATAATGTAATAAATTTACCTTTATTGGAAAATCAAACACTTCATTTTTCCATCTTGAAGGCATATGTCTCCAATCTTCATATGAAATGGGAAGGGAAATGGGCTCCGCTGCCAGCTGTCCTAGAATCTGGCCAAGTAACCCCGCGGCATCATTCGTAGGGACCCCATTAGAATCAAATGGCACAACAATATTCTCGCCATTAAGATTCCAAACATCTGCACTTTTTATATTTTTCTCCACGGTTTCATTTTTTTCATCTTCAATGAGCAAACAATTAGTATAAAAAATGAAATAAATTTATTTCACTAAAATCTGTACCTATGATAGTGACACTCCAGTGTGTCTGGGATGAACTGGAAGGGGCACGTCGTTGCCCCACTACTGAGCCTCCTGAAAGGGGAGTCGACAAATCACCCTCTACTAGGACATCCTCGGATGGTGTGAGAGATGGTGCAGGGGGAGATGGTGCAGGGGTGTTGGCACCTGGCATCTCAGATGTCGTGGGGAGGGAGACAGATGGATCTCCATCTGTCGCTGAACTAGATGAAACAATATACCACTTCTTCCTTGGCATTCCTATCATTTAATCAAATAAAATTAAGTTCAGAATATATATTTCAAAAAAATTATGCATAAAAAAATTAAAAATGATAATAGATGCCCAGTACTAACAAACAAAATATATATAACAATGATAATAAATGACTGTAGAAATGAAACAAGTGGTTGCTGAATAAATAAATAATTGTACATACAATCATTTTCCCCTTCAATCATGTCATTTTCCTTCTCCATTGCTTCATCCACTTCATCCATCCTTGCTAAACTATTATTTTCAATATCATGATCGACAACTAATTCTGCTTCTTGTTGTTAATTAAATTCAATTTCAGGGGTCAAATTTTCCACTTCATCACCCATATCATACAAATCTCTTTGTATTACATGAGCAACTACACTCCAACCTTCATCGGAAACATCATTCACATAATATACCATTTTTTCTTGCGATTCTAAGATATATGGATCATGCAGTTCACGATCACCAACACCCATCAAGCGAGAGAAGTTCATAGAAGTAAATTGCAAGGAATCTCTTTTAACACTTTTGATAATATCGACCCATTTGCATTTGAATAAAACAACCAAAACATGTCTGTGGTAGTTTAATTCAATAATATCATACATCTTTCCATAGTATTCCACTTCATCAAATGTAAATATACCACTATTCTGTGTTTTCAAACCAACTTCTTGATCGACTGTATGAAATCTAAAGCCATTCACATTATAAGCGTCGAACTTTCTAACTTATTTCAGAGGACCTCTAGCAAGAAACTTCAAATATTCTGACAGCTCTACTCGAGTATCAGTATTCATGATCTGAAAAAAGAAATATACTTTATTAGATTCACAAAATGTATGTGTCAAACTAATATTCGTATTTATTGAAATATTTATGAAATTACACATCGTGCAAACCATTATACAAGCTCTTTATTAATAGCTTTCGTTATATCTTTCTCATTTCATGTTCGGCCTCTCATTCTTATCTTTTTTGTATCCTCAACTCTTCAATAAATGGATCTACAATGTCACTATTCAGTAGCAAATATCTATGTGCCTGTAATAATTCCAATTCAGTCAGTGTAACATTTGAGGTCCTCCCAACTGATCGGCCAATAGCAGGAAATATTTTGGATTTCTAATGTATTTGATATTGAGTCGATGTGTCGTCAACACGTCCAACTCAATTAAATCTTGTCTCAATATCATCCAAGAATCGAGAACAAAAGGTAAGACACTCCTTAGCCAAATAGCCTTCAACAATTGAGCCTCCTGGTTGAGCTTTATTTCTCACGTATGATTTCAAATGTCCAAGATATCTGTGAAATAAAATAAACATAATTATGCATTTAATTAAGTACTAAAAATTGTTTACTTAACTAGAAAACATATAAATAAAGTACCTCTCAATTGGATACATCCATCGATAATGAACGAGGCCTTCTAATTTAGCTTCCTCAACCAAATGCACAGTTAAATGCATCATTACAGTAAAAAAGGACGAATGAAAGATCATATCCATTACGCAAAGGGTCAATACAAACCTCTTCTGGAGGTTGTCAAGCTGAAATGAATGTAGACATTTCTCACATAGTTGTCTGAAAAATGTGCAGAACTGTAGTACAACAGCAGTAATTTTTTCTGGTAATAATGTACGCAATGCCAATGGTAGTAACTGTTGTAACAAAATATGTGAATCGCGACTTTTCAATCCATGTAACTTACGATTCTTCAATTCAACACACCTTGAGATGTTACTTGAATACCCATCAGATACCTTAACATTCTTTAACATTCTATGGAATGTATCTTTATCCCTATTTTTCAATGCAAAAATTTTCGGAGGATACTTTTCATTCTCATCTGGCCAGAGATCGCATTTTATGTTCATTGCTTGTAAGTCTTTGCGAGCATTAAGATGATCCTTCGACTTTCCATGCTCATTAAGCAGTGTGAAAATCAAATTGTCACAGAAATTATTCTCAATATTCATCACATCAAGATTATGCCGCAAAAAATTATATTCCCAATACGGAATTTTGAAGAATATACTTTTTTTCTTCCATTGTTGTGTTCCGGTTTCGCTTGACGATGCACTTCAGACCCGTTTTCCTCTATTATTCAAATGATGAAGCTTCCCAAATTCTGTTTCAACATTTTCAAGCTGTTTAAATATTTCAAAACCGTTTAACAACTATGGAGGTGGTCTACAATCAATAGAACCATTAAATTTTGATCTGTTCAGCCGAAATCTATGAGATTCATCGAGAAATCTTCGATGACACAAGAAGCACCATTTTATACTATGAGGTAGCCGTTTGGGCTCAAAATCAAAGTCACAAACGGGACAAGCCAAACTCATGTAAGTGTTCCAACCAGATAAATTCCCAATCCTAGGGAAGTCACTAATGGTCCACATTAAATCAGCATGCATTTTGAACATTGTTTTAGAAGAAGCATCAAATGTCTCAACACCATTACTCCATAACTCCTGCAATTCGTCAATCAAAGGCTGTAAGTATACATCAATATCATTTCCAGCCATTTTTTTTCCAGGAATAATCATCAAAAGGATAAAATATGTTTGTTGCATACACATCCACGAAGGCAAATTATAAGGGATCAAAACAACTGGCCAAATGCTATAATTGGTACTCAAAGTCCCAAATGGGTTGAATCCATCGGCAGTCAATCCCAATCAAACATTCCTAGGATCAGCTAAGAAATCGAGATGTAATGAATCAAATGTATTCCAAAATTGTGAATCTCATGGATGTCTCATTAACCCATCATTGTTATTATCTACAGAATGCCACTTCACGTGTTCGGTGATTTTTGATGACATGAATAATTTTTGCAATCTAGGCTTCAAAGGAAAGTAATGCAAAACCTTTGAAGGTGTGATTATTTTCTTCTTCTCCATGAAATTATGTTCATTCGGACTTCCAACATCACCCTTTGCCTGCCATCTAGAAGAAGAACTTTTCTTTCAATTCTGTCTACTTGAATCCTCTCCCCAATAAATCATACAATCATTGGGACACGCATGTATTTTTGTATAATTTAGACCAAGCTTGTTAACAACTTTTTTTATATCATAAAATGATTCTGGTGTTTTTGCTTCAGGAAATTCATCACGAATCAATTCCAATATCATGGACATTGCCTTATTTGTAATTCCACATTGACATTTGAAGTGATACAACTTCAGCAAAAATGAATTTTTTTAATATTTCAAACACCCACAATACAACTCTTGATTTCCATTGTCAACTAAATCATGAAACACATTTTCCTCAGTGAAGTTTTCTCTTACATTTGGCTCCACAGAATCAAGAGGAGGATCCAATGATATGTGACAATCTTGATCTTTCTGTGTTACAGTCTCAAAAACATCACTTGTAACATTGCAATTTGTAGCACCCTCTTCTGGTTGTTCTGATATGTTTTGATGCTGATAGTGGTGTCTTGCAGTGCCGAATGCATCATTTATTAGGTTTTTCATTTCATTTTCTATTGTCGATGAACTTGGGACCTCATTCTGCGGATTAACATCAGTGCTCAATCTTTCTGTAACGTTCGATTCTCTATGCCAAATCCAACACAAATATTGATTAGGTAATTACTTTAGTATTAAATGTTCATAAACCTCATCTCTCTTCAACAATGTTCTAAATTTACATTTAGAACATGGACATTTTATTCTCCCTTCAACGGATCGATTAGAAATTTCAAAATCTAAAAACTCATTCAAACCCTTAACATACTGAGGTGTATTCCTCAGTAATGTGATCCAGATTTTATCCATGTATATCACAATGTGCCTACACAATAATAAAAAAAATTAAAACACATAGTTACTACTAAATAGATGAAGAGATTCATATATACGATAGTATAAGATTACAAAAACATAATATAATAAATATGAGCCCTTGAGTTAGATTTGAACCCTTAGTGTTTGGGATAGGGGAAGTTTCTTTGGTAAAGAGAAAAAGTGTGCTAACAACGTGGTAGCTACTTTACCATGAAAACCAAAACACATTGTTAATTTGGAATAAGCCCAACCTAAGTTCTCTATAGAGTCTTCATATAAAACTCTAATATAGAATAAATCTATTATAAATAATGTTTAGGGAAACCCTTATGATGCTTACAAAACTCAACACATTGTTAATTTGGAGTGACAAGAACCACGTGAGGGATGGTAGTCTTGAGTCATGATAAGTGGTGGTTTTCATGGAAATGTTTGAAGAAATAACTTGGGCGATTAGGTTTTGAGGTTCTATGAACCATGTGTGGATTGAATTCCTAGACCTATCTTTGGTGTATTCACATAGAAAAGAGTGGTGGTGTGACTTGAGGGTGATTTGGGTCATATATGTGTTAATGCTCATGAGTGTAGAATTATGGTTAAATGAGAAAATTGAGGATCTGACCATGGAGTTGAACTAAGAGTCAGATTCAGACTTCGGTGTGGGCATTGAACATTTTTGTTATTCGTTGAGTTTTAAGGAATCGTGTTCGGGATATGATAGTGCATTGGTGGGTGGGATTGAGCGCCTTTGGTAAAATTCATCAAGAGAAGGACTTTCTAGTGTTGTTGCATAAAAATTGATGTGGTAAGGTGGAGACCACATCATAAATGGAATTCAAGATGCGGCTAATTTGGTTTGGGGATCAAACTAGGGTATTTGAAGAATATTTGATGTGTCTTGGCTTAGTGTTTGGAGTTTAATAGTATAATCATGTTGGTAATTTGGATATGAAGTGTGGGGTGTTGGTACTATCATCCAGGACAACATAATAAGATAATCAGAAGTATCAAAAGTATAAGGAACTCCATACCTAAGTGTCATAATTCATTATAGTCAAGTACGTCTTATAAATAAATAGGTTATCCATTTCAAAAAATAATGAAAAATACAAATATACAAATTCAATGAAAGTGATTACTTTCATCCAAGACTATACATATTAATGACAAATCATCTAGTTTGGATAACATATAGAGAAAGAAAATACAAATAAAATTTAAATACAAAATAAACCTAGATGAACTATCTCACAATAAAATTTCCCAAAAAAAGTCACAACCATGTTCATAACTCAAAAACATCTCCATGTGATCCCCGAAAAGTCACAACATTCCAATATAATATTGAAACACTTTTTCAATATAACATCTATTTATCATTAAGGAATCACTTAAAATCTTTATCCTATAATGAGTAAGAAAATAAATATCCTTTTAGTAAAATTGATGAATATAGATCGATAGGAAAGTAGGTAGTGTGATTTAATAAACCTACACTTATATAAGTAAATGTTTTAGAATACATGAATTTATTATGATGATGTGTAAAAAAATAATCTTAAATTATCATCTAAGTCTTGGAAATTGAATCTACATAGAGATAAATTATTAACTTGGAAAAATTTTGGTTACATTAAATATCAAAATGTAACAACTCCTTATATAGTGTTTTGATTTTATGGATCACTAAAGCAAAATTATAAATTCCTATACACTTCTTAAATTGTATTCAACACACATAGACTCAAAACCACTAATATTTTATCTCATTGAAATATTATTCAATGGGTGAGACATGTCATGAATGGTTAATTAAGGTTTAGTCATCAAGATATAAGGGGAGACAACATTTTATGTTTACAAAGGCACATGAATAACCAATCATCAATCATGATTATAATGAGCCTTTAAATCATAGATTAATTATTATTATAATATTGGGAGTCTTCTGTGTACGTAGGAAGCCCAATCATTCAACTTAGGAAATAAAGATAGAATTTTTTACAAATAATCATACTAACAAATTACACAAACATGGCATGCAGATAAACATTACACATAACTAATTATTCATGGTATACAATTAATCATTCCTATGAAATGTGAATCCTCTATGCCTAAATTAAGGCATGAATATCCTTGTCTATTTTTGTAATGGGAAAATAGTTAAATCATCCAATGTAATACAATGAAAAGAGGTAAATCACATAAATCATTAATTAATTGAATTATATCTTTATCCTAAGGTAAAATAATAATGAACATCAATAATGTATATCATAAATATAGTCACATCACTAGAAACATGGGTTTTGTCTTTTTTATGGGTTGGATAGACCTAGAAATGAGTTGTTTACCCAGTAAAAACATATTAGAAATTTCCTATCTATTTTCACATAATATAATGACAAAAGAAAATAAATATGGATAAGACTTTTCATGCCATGGGTCATATTCACTAATAAGTAACTAAGCCCAGGTTCCACCAGCCCTAATGTGCACCTCCCTATACGCCAATGGATCCTAACTAACATTGAATGTCTGATGGTGGTACAATGTATCAATACTAAACAAAATTAAATCATAAATAAATGAATGATAAAAAACAAAAATCAGAATTTTAATAACTATAAATCAAGTGTGATAACCAATTTCATTTAAAAATTATAATTACATAATTATGCACCACTACCCTAGTTTTAATAAAACACCCAAAATATCATTCCTAATTAACTCTAATAACTCTATCATGACTCGATTATTCAAGAACCCAACCTGGGTTGGTAATAAAATTGAGTTTAAAAAAGATTCAAAAAAACGTAATTTCAAACCTTAGGGTTCGTATAGGTCGCTGGGGTCGCGGGGGTCCGAGGGAAGCGGGGTCGTCAGGGGAAGCGGGGTCGCCGGAGTCGCCGGGGTCACTGGGGTCGCGGGGACAGAGGGGTATCCGGGGGAAGCGGGGTCACCGGGGTCAGGGGGGGTCGCGGGGTGAGAAGTGGGGGAGGGGGGCAACTATTAAAAAAATAGTGTTTCGTGGCGGTTTATTATAAACCGCCGCTAAACAACTGCCTCTAGATGCAAGTTTTGTTGTAGTGAACTCAAATATGATATCTTTCATAAATTTACAAATGTAAAAACTATAATCGATGTGATTACATTGTTTCAAACACTATGGAAACATTGTGAAAATAAGTAATTTTTTTGATATATGTTATGATAGTAAAATATTATTATATATTCCATAATACTTATCCATTTATATAAATCCATAGTTTTCTTATGAACATTGATAGTTATAGAGAGTGAATTATCTCCCATGATGAATCCATTTAAAAAAAAGAATGATTTTTGATATGTGACTTCTTTTAATAAAAAAATAAGTGTTATAATACTTTAAATTCATATAATTCTTGGTCTTTATATGTTCTAACAATTTGTAGATTCAATGAAAATTTATATCAAATATAATAATTATATGTGTGTATATATAAATAATAACCATTTAGGGTCTTAATATTATACCTTTTATGTATTTATTTATTTTGTTAAATACAAATATTATTGAATCAAATAGAATAAATATGAATAAAAAATGGATGGATTCCAATCCTTTTTCTTTGTTTACAATATTGTTATTCAAGACTAATTATTCCATAAGAGTTGTAAGAACACATGATTTTTCACAGAATATATCGAATTTTTAAATGTTATACTAAACATGGGGAAGAATAGAATGTAGCTAGTGACTAAGATAACACTACGTTTTATAGATCATCTGATATGGTTAAAATCATAAACACTGATGAAGAATTTATCTAGGATATGATTATAAGAGCGAATGGTGATAAAGACAATATTGGGGAAATGAAAATAATAGTTTAATATTTACTTCATGATTGTCCAAAACTATTTTAAAAGTTAAATAGTTGTGAAAAGATACCATTGTATATTGGTTGTACTAAATATTCAACATTTTTAGCCATACTGAAGCTATATAATAAAATCTGAAAATGGATGGAGATACACCATCTTTACTGAACTACTTTCTCCCTTGAATGATATGATACCAAAAGATAATGGGAATCCTTTCAGAACATATGGAACTAAACGAATTCTATGTTCAATGGGTATGATCTCTAAAAGAATACATGTATGTCAAAATGATTGTATACTATTTCTCAAGGACCATTAATCACTTAAAAATTCTCAAATTTTGGTGTTTTATGATATAATAAAAATGAATCAATTCCTTCATAATTTTTATGGTACTTTATAATCATTTAAAGGTTTATGAATCCATATAGAAGTGAGGATACTGTGAGGAAATTTATTTGGCACACATTTATAAGAAATTGTGATGGGAAACTTTGTCACCAAAATGAATATTCTCAAGGTAAGAAAACTGATCATGAGTATCCTAAATTTGAAAATTATTTGAGAAACCATCACCTTTTTCTATATACAAATGAATTGAATCCTTTTTATTTACAAAGAATCACTCATAGTATATAACTGGTTATGTTGGTAAATTATAACTTTACACCATGATTGTGCATGAAGATATAATAAATTATGTTGTCTCTACTTATATCAGGACCAAAACAACCAGATAATGATATTGGTGTTTATTTGGATCCACTTATCAAATCTTTGAAATTAATGTGGGATTCTAGTGTTATAATGTATAATGGTTACAGAAATGATGATTTCACATTAAGATCCATTTTTTATGAGATGATAAATGAATTTACTACTTATATAAAATTTTCAAGATATATAATTAAAGGAAAATGATGGTTTCCCATTTATTAAAAATTTACACCCTCGATTAGGTTAAAACATTCATTGATGACCGTGTTTCTAGGACATCACAAATTTCTAACTCGATGACATAAATATTGATATTGGATGAAAATATTAGATGGGAATTTAGAAGAATTCACAACACCATATATACTAATAGGTGATCAACTATTTGAGAAAGTAAAACATATGTCACCGGTTTTGGTAAACCTTCTTTGAAAAAATTACAAAAACTAGTTGGAAAAATTCATTGATTTTCTTGAATTACCAAATTGGAATTTTTGTACGTCAGACATTTCCTTGATGTTATGCATGTGGGAAAAATGTATGTTATAATGCCATTGGCATGTTACTGAATGCACTCGACAAAAAATGGATGGAATTAAGGCTAGGTTGGAAATGATTGACATGGAGATACAAGAAGCGTTGGCATCAATGAAGGGTGAAAGATATACTTTTATTCCTCCATATATTTACACTATTTACAAGCAAGAGAGATATTAGTTTTACAACTTCCTAAATGATGTAATGGTTCCAGAGGCATATTCATCAAATTTAAAGAATATCATATCAATGATTGATTTAAATTTAAAGGGCCTAAAATCACAAGAATTCATGTTTTTTAGAATGATTTAATGCTTGTATATTTACATTGCATTTTTCACAAGAATGTCCATTATACATTGACCAAGATTTTTTTCTTTTTCAAAGCTATATGCATTAAAGATATAAACCCAATGAAATTTTCAACTATGGAAAAGGAAATTACTACCATATTATGTGAATTAGATATGTTATTCCTACCTTTATTATTTGATATGATGGTTCACTTACTGGTTCAATTGGTAAGAGATATATGATTATGTGCACCTAAACATTATATATGGATATACCCCATTGAATGATATATAAATATTTTTAAAGGTTATGTCAAAAATTGAAGTTGTTTAGAAGGTTGTATTGTAGAGTGATATATTATTAAGGAATCAATTGAATTTTATACTGACTACCTTTCTATTGTGGAAATCATTTCTATACCAAAATCTCATCACATTGGGTGACTTTTGGGTGAATTAATATCTAGAATAGATATTGTTTCAATTACTATTACATAGTGGGAGCATGATCACCTTTACATTTTATATTATATTTTAGAGGTTTTTCTATATGTTGAATCCCACAAAATAATTCTTATGAATTTGAATTCATAAATAGTTAAAATCTAAATATCAAATAATCATAATAAATAGTTTATATGATTTTTTTGAGACTATATTTTTAAGGATTTAACTATAAATATAAATTATATTTCAAAAATACTTTTATGGCTATCTAAATGGCCATGTGTGCATGTATTATCTTATGATTGTTATGTAATTAATGGTTATATATTCTATATAAATAAACATGATGAATTTAGTACCACGAAAAAGAGTGGAGTTACACTTGTGGATGAAGCGATACATGTATCTGGTGAATAGGATAGAAATCCAATTTATGTGAATATGTTATACTTTGGAATCATCAAAAAAAATATTAGAGTTGGATTATATGACATTATAATTACTAATTTTTCAATGCATGTGGGTTGATAACATGAGTGCAGTTAAAATAAATTAATTGGGAGTCATGAAAATGGATTTCAGTAAGGAAGGGTACAAGGAAGAACCCTTCATAATGGAATCATAGGAAATAAAAGTATTTTATGTCTCAGATCCTATAAATAGAAAGTTTTCAATTATTATATTATCAACCAAAACCATTGAAGGGTCATATGTTAATTCAAATAAGGATGAACCTTTCATTGGGATATCACAATAATTTCACAGATGTACCAATGTAGATGGGGTATTATATGTCATAGGAGACCACAATGAGGGTATTTGGATCCTTGATAGAAGGATTAAATCCATTCAACATTTAAATAAATAAAATACAGTTCAATAATCAGGATATATTTTTTGTAATATACATTATGCTACCTTGTATTATTATGTGTTCACCATTGTATTTACATAATCTAAATAAAATATTCAACCACTTCTATAGATAATGTATTTTTCATATGATGATGCTCCCAATATTTAGGAATAACAAGTTTCTCAACATGTGGATGCTCCCAATGTAGATTAACAATAGGTTTCTCCACATACTGATGCTACCAATCTTGAGGAACAACATATTGATTATGTTAAATCTAAGGAAATTGTAGAAGGTGAACAATATATATCTCAGAAAAAATAATGCATCGTAGAGTGATATTGTTAAAAAAAATTATCATGGCAAGAAGAAGAGGTATCAAATATGAGATAGGATGGAATTCACAAGACCATTGTGTTAACCCCTAAAATTCCAGTTTCATATGTTACATTGGGCTCACCATTTGAATTCACATGCCAATTCATGTAGATACATGTCACAATTTTGTGCCCACAGTTAAGGAACTAATTTGGGAATTGATTAGGGTAATATTATAATATAATTTATTTATTTTAATAAAAAATAAAATAGTGAATGTTTATTTACTCTTCATTATCCATTATAGAGCTCAATTACACTACATGATTTCCTAATTAAATTTGTATTAATGGTCACTTGAAAGGATCATATAGGATTTTGGAAAATTCATATGAAGCATCATCTCAGGAATACTGAAGGGAAAGTAAAACTACAACCACCACAAATGTGTGAACACATGATAAACCAAGAAATGTGGAATTTGTTTATCAATCTTCATGAGGAAGCATCTTTTTAGGTACATTATGATTGGTAATACATTACTTGAAAATACATGTATTATTAACATTGATTAAAAAGTATTAATTTATGAAATAGAAAATGATTACTGAAAATAAGAATTGTGAATCAAAACCAATGCACCCTTACCATAAAGCAAGGATTGGGCATGCCTCACTTGAAAAAAATGGTATGTATTTTAAATATATAGTAATACTTTTATATGGAATGAAACAAAAACATAATTATGTTCCTTTGTTTATATATATATATATTGATAAATCAAAATCCAGAGACACTTACATCCCAAATCATGTGTTACGGAAGGAGGATCATGTAAATAAATATGGATTAGTAATAGATAAAGACACACAAAAAGTATGGTAAATGTGTTTGAGAATAACATAATTAAAAATATACTTTAAATCAGTATTACCTAACAATGATTACTTATTTTTTATATTTTTTCTCTGGTTTAAAAATAATAATCATAATCAATTTTACCCGATGGACGACTACTTTCATTGGACATGAAGAGGCCAAAACAATATGTTCATTCTATAGGTGTAGGTTTTGGAGTGTTTCCCCCAAAATATTTTGAGAAAATAATTTTAAAAGGGGATAAAGATAAGAAAATTGAGGAGATGCAGACACAAATAACTATTCTAGAAGAAAAACATAATTAGAAATTCGAGTTTTTATTGAATTTTATGGAAAGAAATTAGAGAGAATAAATAACACAACAACTACTACTACATAAATACCCCCTAAATTTGAGGTGATCCACTCCCCTCAATGATATTCCTTACCAAAGTTAATTTATTTTTTTATAAAAATTTATATAAAATTTGAATCAGGAAGACTTTGATACCTTTCCTATACCAATACTCTAGATGTTTAAAATGATTGTGATTTTTATTTATTAGTTAAAACCATCACCTTGTTGTAATTGGTACAATGTATAATATCCAATGAGATATTCTATACAAAAAAACATCTTATAAAAGGTCATGTGAGAGTGGCGATTCATATAGATCATAAGATAAGTGATAAGCAACCTATTCCCCTTGATGATCTGAATGTTCACAAGGTTGGAATTTCTATTTAATTTTTTTTACAAAGATCCCATTATATACTTTATTAGTGTTGATAATGTAGATAAAATCATCAAGCATGGATGGATGGGATTATCAGTTGTAAATGTATACATGAGGCGTGTGTTCATAAATTTTATATCCAATAGATAATCTAATATTTTAATTATATTTAAATATTATTAATTTTTTTATAGGTGTATATATCATAACTAGTTTATGGGAAAACCTTATGAACAAAAAATCAAACTCATTTGTCATCATATCACTTCCACATAAAAAAGGTCATTAGAAGAAGAGGAACATTCAATAATAGTGGAAAAACTTGTCGTCATTTTTGAAAACAAACTTATAGATGATTGACTATTCTTAATACTAGTGATGCAGGGGTAAAACTCTAAAATTTAATCATATAAAATATATTACCATTCATTTCATTAATTATTCTTTTTTATTTTTTAGGGAGCATTGGATTTTCATTGCAATCAATTTGGATACTCTAAATATTTGTTTTTTGGATTCAATGCATGGATACCGAAAAAATCAACCACACATGATGAAGTTTATAAATATTTAATACACTACATGAAACATTTTACAAATAAAATTTAAGTTATAGATTTTATATTATATTTTAATGAAACTTTTTTTATAATATGAAGGAGACTAAATATCATCAAAATCATGGAATTAAAATAGTCTATGAGAACAATAAGATTATAGAATTATAAACTTAGATAAGTATTAGGGTATATATAATGATATTTCAATATAAACATATATAAAAATGAATTACTTATTTTATAAATGTTTCAATAGTTTCCAAAACAAACTAATAGAAAAGATTTTGGTTATTAAATTTTCAAATTTATAAAAAATATCATATTCTTTAAAAAAACTAGCACCCCTAAAGAGGTATTTTGTATGATAATTAAATTTTTATTAAAGATATTTATTAATAATATTCTTAATTATATTTTTTCAGTACTAACAGGATTTTCAATAGTATATATATTCAAAAGAGGAAATAGATTCTTTTTAAATGAATGGGAAGAATACATGGTGTAAAAATGTATACAGATATCATGAAGAGGTGACTTCATACTATTTATTTACTTAATTTTCACATAATTTTATCAAATATTTTTAGTTAATTTCCTTAAAATTTTATCTAATACTTATTTAATTAATTTTCACAATGATCTTGAAGAAATGAATTCATCAATAACTATTATTTCTTCAAATATTGTGTGCTCCATTAAGATAAAAAATGATCATATAAAAAACAATTCTTGACTACGTCTTTAATAAGGATGATGAACTTAAGTACTGTTTTTTATTCATATATCAATCCATTCTTTATTTTATCTATTTATTTTCAGTAGTATTTGTGCTTATTTTATAAATGACTCAAAGTGATTATTTTTAGTTTAAATTGAAATTTTAGTTAAGAACATGTGTCACTCATTGAAAATCAATAAAATGGAATAAAATTATCTTAATAATTTAGGAAAATAATCCATAAGTCATTTTTGATGTGTAGGAATCATCCACATGTCAATCTGACACATGATGTGGCCAGTATGACTCAAAGTGTATGATTTTATTTAAAATGTTTATTTTATTTCAAAAAACACATTACAAACACACAACCAACAAAATTCACTCGAATCATGTTGATAATTTAGGAAAGTGATCCATAAATCATTTTTGACATGTAATAATCATTCACATATCAATCTGACACACGATGTGTCCAGTATAACTCAAAGTCTATGTATTTATTTAAAATTGACACTTTAGTTCAAAAGATACATGACATACTCAAAACCAAGAAAACACATTAACATTTTCTTGATAATTTAGGAAAATGTTACATAAGTCTTTTTTGATGTGTAGGTATCATACTCACATCATTCTAATACATGGTGTGATCGGTATGACTCAAAGTGTGTTTTTAATTTAAAAATTACATTTTTGTTAAAAAAAGTGTCCCACTCACTTAAAACCAATAAAATACAATCATATTGTTTTAAAATTTAATAAAAATATATATAATTAATTTATTAGGTGTTGGGATCAAATGAATGTAAATATGACACATAGTGTGACCGGTGTGACTTAAAGTGTGTGTTTCCAATTTAAAAAAGAAATTTTAGTTAAAAACATGTGTCACTAATTGAAAACCAATAAAATGAACTCATATTGCCATGATACTTTTATAAAATTATCCATAAATCATTTTTTATTTGTAGTAATAATTTTCATTCCAATCTGACACACTATGTGATCAGTATGACTTAAAATGTGTGTTTTGAGTTTAAAATGAATTTTTAGTTAAAAACATGTGTCACTCATTGAAAACCAAGATAAATTACTTATATTGACTTGATAATTTGGTAAAATAATCCCTAATTCATTTTTGACATGTAGGAATCAACTTCATGTTAATGTGACACATAGTGTGACCAGTATGACTCAAAGTGTATTTTTTAGTTTAAAAATATTGTTTTAGTTAAAAAAAGTTCCAATCACTAAAAACTAAGAAAAAAACACTCATATTGTCTTGATACTCTAGAAAAAATATACATATTCTATCTTTTATGTGTAAGAATCAATTGTAAATCAATCTGACACATATTATTTCTAGTATGACTTAAAGTTCATGTTATTATTTAAAATTGACATTTTAGTTCAAAACACACTTCACATACTAAAAACTAAAATAATGATCTCATATTATCTTAATAATTTATGAAAATTATCTATAATTCATTATTGAAGTGTAGAAATCAACCAAATGTCAATATGACATGCAGTGCAGCCGATACGACTCAAAGTGTGTATTTTTATTTAAAATTGACATATTTGTTCAAAAGATGTGTGACCTACTGAAAACTAAGAAAATACATTCTGGTTGTTTTGATACTTTAGGGAAATGGATGATAAGTCATTTTGACATATAAGAATAATATACACATTAATTTGATACACTATGTGACTGGTATCACTCAAAATGTGTGTTTATAGTTTGAAAATAAAATTTTATTTAAAAACATTTTTCAATCACTAAAAAATGAGAAAAAACATTCTTATGGTCTTTATAATTTAGTAAAACAACCCATATGCCATTTTTTGATAGGTAGGAATCCGCTGCACATCAATCTGACACATTGTGTGATCGATATGACTCAAAATTATTATTTTTATTTTAAAAGTGAAATTTTAGTTAAAAACATGTTTCACTCACTAAAAACTAAGAAAGCACACCCTAATTATTTTTATAATTTTTTAAAATTATCCATAAGTCATTTTTGATGTTTATGAAACCACCACATATCAATATGACACATAGTATGACCGGTATGACTCAAAGTGTTTGTTTTTTGTTTTAAAATGAAATTTTAGTTAAAAAAATATTTCAGTCATTGAAAACTGATAAAACACACTCATATTATCTTAATACTTTTGGAAAATTACCCATATGTCATTTTTACATGTAAGAATCAAATGCACATAAATTTGACACATTGTGTGGCCATTATGACTCAAAGTGCATGTATTTATTAAAAATTGACATTTTAGTTCAAAACACATGTCACATACTCAAAACTAATTAAATGTGAACATATTATATTCATAATTTAGTAAAATGAACCATAAGTAATTTGTGATGTGTAGGAATTAAGCGTATATTAATCCGACACATGGTGTGACCGGTATGACTCAAATTGTGTGATTTTATTTAAGAATGAAATTTTAGTTCAAAAGACATGTGACAAACTCAAAATAAATAAAATAAATTTATATGGTTTAAACTTTTATAAAATGATCCATAAGTCATTTTTGATTTATAGGAATTATCTCCACCTCAATCTGATTCACGGTGTGATTATTATGAATTGAAATGTGTGATTTCATTTTAAAAATGATATTTTGAATAAAAATGTATATCACTCAATTAAAACCAAGAAAAAAATTTTGGGACTGTCTCAATAATTTAGGGAAAATCTCTAATTCATTTATTATGTGTAGGAATTGGCCTCACATAAATATTACACACAGTGTCAGTGGTATAACACAAATTGATTGTTTTTATTTTAAAAACAACATTTTAGTTAAAAACATGTTTCAGTCAAAGAAAACCTAGAAACCATACTTTTATTGTATTGATATTTTAGGAAAATGATCCATAAAATCTTTTTCATGTGTATAAATATTATTTTTGTCAATATGATTTACGGTGTGGTCAGTATGAAAAAAAGTGCTTATTTTTATTTAAAATTGAGATTTTAGTTCAAAACAAACATCTGAAACTGAAATTGATAAATTACACTCAATATATCTTGATACTTTAGGAAAATTATCTATAAATAATTTTTGACATGTAGAAATCAACCTCACGTTAATCTGAAAAATGGTGTTCCAATTATGACTTGAAGTGCATGTTTTCAGTTTGAAAGTTACATTTTATTAATTCATAGTTTCATATTTATGTTTAATTTAATTCTTCATAGTATTAATAAAATAATAATTATTTTTTATGTAGGTACATTCTTTAGATTGAGATAGGGTTGTTTTTTCAGAAATTGATTGCATGATCATGATCTTTTGAGAGGTGTTCAGGGCCCAAAAACAATGAAACATTGATGTTTTTGAGTTTGTGGATGTTTGTGATAAATTGTACATAAAATTTTAATTTTACAAACCAAAGTTTGAAATTTTTATAATATAGTGTTTTTTATTTTATTTTTAGTGTAAATTATATTGAAATTAAATTTTATTTTTGCTGCTACAGTATGTTATAATTTTAGCATCACTCTATTGTAGCACGACTTTTATCAGCATAAGGAATGATACAGATAAAAGGTCACTTTATCAACACTAAAAGTGCATTTATTAAGTACCCCCTTTATTAGGTATTTTTCTAGTGCTAATGAATGTACCTTTTATTAGTGTAATTTTTAGAACTGATAAAATCACTCATATTTTAAAGGAACTTACAACATCATCACTTTTTTAGCACCGATGAATGTTATTTCTAGTGCTATTAAAACCCATATATATAGTAGTGATAGATCAAAATTGCATGGTTCATTGATCAATATGAGTCAAATTTCAAGGTTATTTAGGCACATTTATTTTTTGGATCTAAAGGTCTAAAAATGAGGTTTAGGCACTACTGTAGATATGGGCTTTAACAACACTAGGAATATCCTTCATCAATGCTAAAAAACACTGATATTGTAAGCATCCTTAAAATATGAGGGGTTTTATTAGCACTAAAAAGGTAATGATAAAAGGGCCCTTCATCAGCGCTAAAAAACTCATATCAAGATGGTTCTTTATCGACGCTAGTTTAACACTGATAAAATGGGTCCCTTTATCAGTGATTTTTGGAGTGTTGATAAAGGGGACACTTTATCATCACATTTTTAGCACTGATAAAGTGACATTTTATTAGCATTATTCTAGGCACTGATAAAAGTCTTACTATAGAAATATGCTACTAAAATTATAGCACACTATAGTAGAAAATACAAAATCTAATTTCAAATAAATTTATATCACAAATACAAGAACAAAACACTATATTAAAAACATTTCAAACATTTTTTTGTAAAATTAATTTGGTATGTACAATTTATCATAAATATCAAAAAAAATCAAAATATTTAATGTTTCATTATATTTAGACCTCAAACACCTCTCAAAATAACCTGGTCATGATACTAATTTCTGGAAAAAAAACACCCAAGATCAAGAAAAATAGTGTACCTATATACAAATACAATTCTCATGTTAGTAACACTGTAAATAAATAACTTCATAAAAAATAAATATAAATATATTAATAAAAAGTCACTTTTAAACTAAAAACATACACTTCAAGTCAAACCGGGCACACCGTGTGTTGAATTAGTGTGTGGTTGATTCCTACACATCAAAAATTATTTGTGGATCATTTTCCTAAATTATCAAGACAATCCAAGTGCATTTGATTGGTTTTTAAGTATGTGATGTGTGTTTTGAACTAAAATATAAATTTAAAATAAAAATATTCACTTTGATTCACATTGAACACATTGTGTGATAGATTGATATGTGGATAATTCTTAAAAATCAAAAAACATTTATAGATCATTTTTTTAAAATATCAAAATATTCTAAGTGTTTTTTCTAGTTTTTTAATGAGTGGCATGTGTTTTTAACTAAAATACCATATTTAAATTGAAAACATGCACTTTGAGTCATATGGGCCACACTGTATGTCAGATTTATGTTTGAATGATTTTTACACATAAAAATTATTCATGGATAATTTTACTAAGGTATTAAGAAAATATGATCATGTTTTATCAGTTTTTTAGGGAGTGACATTTGTTTTCAACTAAAATGTCATTTTTAAACTGAAAACACGCATTTCGAGTCATATCGGTCACACCATGTATTAGATTGAGGTGAATTTGATACCTAAACATAAAAAATTACTCACATATTGTTTTAATAAAGGTTTAAAACAATATTAATGTGTTTTCTTTATTTTGATTATGCCATGCATCTTTTGAACTAAAATGTCAGTTTTAAATAAAAACAACCACTTTGAGTCATATTGGCCACACCATGTATCATATTTACATGCGATTGATTCTTAAACATAACAAATTACTCATAGATCATTTTACTAAATTAAGAATAAAATTTGAGGACATTTTCTTAGTTTTGAGTATATGGAATGTGTTTTGAACTAAAATGTTGATTTTAAATAAAAACATGTACTTTGAGTCATATTAGCCACATCATGTGTCGAATTGACATATAGTTGATTATCACGCATAAAAAATAACTTATTTATTATTTTCATAAATTTATCAAGACAATTTGAGTGTGTTTTCTTGGTTTTCAGTGAGTGACACGTGTTTTTAACTAAAATGTCATTTTTAAGATGAAAATAATCAGTTTGAGTCATACTGGACACATCGTGTGTTATGTTAAAGTTTGGTTGATTCCTAAACAACAAAAATGGATTATATATAATTTTTAAAATTATAAATATAATATAATTTGTTTTCCCTAGTTTTCAATGAGCGACACACATTTTTAACTAAAATTTCAATTTTAAACTGAAAACAAGTACTTTGAGTCATACTAGTCATATCATGAATTAGATTGACATGTATTTGATTACTACATGTCAAAAATGACTTATGATTTGTTTTCCTAAATTATCCAGACTATATGAGTGTGTTTTATTAGTTTCTAGTTAATGACATGCATTTTTAACTTAAATGTCATTTTTAAACTGAAAACACGCATTTTGAGTCATACCAGTCACACCATGTATCATATTTAGGTGAGGTTGGTTATTATAGGTTATAAATTAATTATAAAACATTTTCATGAAGTATGAAAATAATTTGAAATGGTTTTTTTAGTTTTGAGTATGTCATGTATCTTTTGAACTAAAATGTCAATTTTAAATAAAAAACACACACTTTGAGTTATACCAGACACACCGCATGTTATATTGGAATTTGGTTGATTCCTACACATCAAAAACGACTTATATATAATTTTACTAAATTATCAAGACAATACATGTGAATTTTATTGGTTTTTAATATGTGACACAAGTTTCGAACTAAATTGATGATTTTAAATAAAACATCCACTTTGAGTCATACTGACTACACCTTTCATTAGATTGATGTGAAGTTTATTAATACATGTTAAAAATGACTTATGGATCATTTTACTAAATTATAAAGATAATATAAGTGTATTTTCTTAGTTTTTAGTGAGTGATGCAGTTTTCTTACTAAAATGTCATTTTTAAACTGAAAACATGTACTTTGAGTCATACCGGTCACCCCGTGTTTCAAATTGATGTGCAGTTGAATCCTACACATAAGAAATTAAATATGGATCATTTTTAAAAATTATCAAGAAAATATGAACATGTTTTCTTAATTTTTAGTGATTGACACTAATTTTTAACTAAAATTTGATTTTTAAACTGAAAACACGCACTTTGAGCCATACTGGTCACACCTTTTGTCAGGTTGATGTGTGGATTATTCCTACAAATAAAAATATTATGTATTATTGTCCAAAATTTCAAGAATATATGCGTATTCCTTCTTATTTTACAATGAGTTACAAAGTTTTTAACTAAAAAATGGAATTTTTAAACTGAAAACACACACTTTGAGTCATACTAGTCACATAGTATATCATATTGATGTGTGATTGATTCTAACACATCATAAATGACTTATAGAAAATTTTAATTAATTATTAAGAAAAAATGAGTGTTTTTATTGGTTTTTAGTGAGTGACACATTTTTTAACTAAAATGACATTTTTAATCTGAAAACACACACTTTGAGTCATATTAGTCACACAATGTGTCAAATTGACATGCGTATAATTCCTTCACATTAAAAATAAATTATTGATATTTTTCATAAATTATCAAAAAAAATATTAAATTTTTTCTTTGTTTTGAGTATGACATGTGTCTTTTGAACTAAAATTTAAATTTTAAATAAAAACACACACTTTGAGTCATACCAGCCACACCGTGTGTCGAATTGATGTGTACTTAATTCTTAAATATAAAAATTGATTTATGAATTATTTTATTAATGTATTAATACAATATGAGTTAATTATATCATTTTTGAGTATGTGATATGTGTTTTGAACTAAAATTTCAATTATAAATAAAAATATGTACTTTGAGTCATTTTGGACACAATGTGTGTCAAATTGATGTCCGGACGATTCCTACACATAAAAAATGGATTATGGGTCATTTTACTAAATTATAAAGATAATATGGTTTTTTTATTGTTTTTCAATGAGTAACATATGTTATTAACTAAAATATCACTTTAAATTAAAAACATTCATTTTGAGTCATTTGTAAACTAAAAAAACTCACTTTTGAATAAAAACTGATTAGATAAATAAAAAATATCTCTATGAAGAGAAAAAATAATACATGGGTGTATTATAATTGTTCAAGACTTGGTAAAAAAATTCTCAGAGCATTTGGTGCTCTAAATAGAGCACAAAATGGTCATAGAAATAAAATCTTGATGAATTAATTTCTTCATGATCTATATGAAAATTAACTATATAAGTATCAGATAAAAACGGTAAGGAAATTAACTAAAAAAGTAGATAAATTGATTATAAATATAACTAAATAAGTAGTAGGAATTCACCTCATCATTATTTCTACATATTTTATGACACCAAGTATTCTTCCCATTCATTTCTAAAAAAAATCATTTTACTCTTTTGAATATATGAACTGTAGATAGACCTGGTAGTACTGAAAAAAATATAAATTAGAAAATGATTAATAAATATTTTAAATACAATTTTAATTATCATTATAAATACCACTTTGGGGATCGTAGTTTGTTGATGGAATATGATATTTTTCGTAATTTTACAAACTTAATAACCACAATCATTTTCGTTATCTTATTTCAGACACTGTATAAAAATTGATAAAAAAAATTAATTTGTTTTGATATATATTTGGATAGTGAAATATTATTATATATACCATAAAAATTATCAAATTTTAGAATACTGTAGGACTCATATTCTCATGGACTTCCCTCATTCCATGATTTTGACAATGTTTTAACACCGCCCTATTATAAAAAATCATTAAAACATAATATAAAATTTATATCTTGAATTTTATCATTAAAATGTTTGATGTAGTGTATTATAAATTGATAAAAATTATCATGTTTGTTGGGCTTGTTGATTATCCATGCATTGAATCCAAAAAGTAAATATTTAGAGTATCCCAATAGATTATAATGAGAAACCAATTATCTCTAAAAAACAAAAAGTAATAAGTAATGAAAGGAGTAAAAATATATATGATATGAATAAATTATAGATTTTTACCCCTATATTGTGGGTATTAATAAGTGTTTATCATTTGTACTTTTGTTTTCAAACATTGTGACTAGTTTTTCCACTATTATTGAATATCCCTTTTCTTCCAATGATCTTTTTTGTTTATAAGTGATGTGATGACTAATGAGTCCAAATTCTTCTTCACAAGGGTTTTCCCTTTAAATGGTATTGGTATATACATTTGAAAAAAATATGAATGGTATAAAACTATAATTAACAGAGTATATTAGCTTTTGGATAAACAAATTATGAAAACACACCTCATGTATAAATTTACGACTGAGACTCATAGCCATTAATGCTTGAGGATTTCATCTACATTCTCAAGACCAATAAAGTCTAAAATGTCATCTTCGTACATTTGTTCTTCAAAATTAATTATGTTCATATCACCATCTTTTAATATTGTATCTTTATGAACTTGAAATATTAATAAATGTATAAGTTTAATTGGCAAGGTAAAGGTTCTTTCTAAAGATATTTTTAATCAATTGTTCGATCCTTTAGATTGATTTGACTTAACCTTTCATTTCACCTTCATTTTCTATGTCTGTAATAAAGTTCCTCATTTTAGGTTTTTTTCATTAATTATTAATGTTTTTACATAAAAATAAATTTTAATGGAATACCTTATTGTTAAAATGTATTTTTACAAAATCAAATGACCATGGTATGAAAGTTCCAATAAAAATTTAGACCATGTGAATATCTAGATCATCAAGTGGGACAAGTAGATCAAAACTTGACCCATGAGCTATGTTAATCCCCAATATCACATAAAGATTTGAAAGTTTTTTATTGTGCATAATATCTCCATTGATATTTAACAGTGTACCCTTGAAACAAGGTGATGGGTGGGTGATGATAGGTATAAATAACAATTATTTTCATCTTATATAATATTAGTATAATAAAGGTGTCAGTGTCTACCAGATTATCATTTTATAGACATAGTTATGAAAAATAGATTACCTCTGTTAAGGGAGACCTTTAAGGGGAATGTTTTACATCAAAGTCAAGGTCTAATTTAGTGGTTTTAGTTGTGTTGTTTCTTCTCTTTGATGCATTCCCATGACATTCTCTAAAAAATTAGACGTCCAATTAAGTTTTCCTTCTATATAATTTATTCACGTCTACATCTCATTTATTTCCTTATCTTTATACCCTTATATATTTCTTTTCTAAAAATATTTTCTAGTTGAAACTTCAAATCTCATACTTCTTATATGGTCATATTGTTCTAGATGCTTCAAGGCCATTAAAAGTAGTCATTCGTCGGGTATATCTAATGATGATTCTTGTTTCTAAACCAAATATTTTTTTCAAAAATAAGTAATCATTGTTATGTAATAATTATTTAATTAATAACAAATTTTAATTATGTAATACTTACACATGATTCCCATAATTATTTTATGTTTTAATCTATTAGTATTGCGTCTTTATTTACATGAGTCTCCTTCCATTGTGCATGAGGTGGGAATGAAGTGGATTTTAATTTTTATTCCTTAATCTATAAATAAATAAAGTAACATAATTTTTTTCATTCCATATATAATTATTACTATAAATTAAAAATGCATACATTTTTTAAGGGAAGTGTAACCCATCCTTGCTTTATGATAGGGGTGTGTTGGTTTTGATTCACATTTCTTATTTTAAGAACTCTGTCATTGTTTTATAAATTAGAAATTATTAATCAAAGTGATTAATAAATTATTATCCAGTAATATATTACCAATGAAAATATACTTGAAAATATGCCTCCTCATGACAACCAATAAATGCAATCCGTGTTTATTGTTTTATCATGCGTGCATACACTTATGGTGGGTTCATGTTTACTTTCCCTTTATCATTCTTGTGATTATTCTTCACAAGAATTTTCTAAAATCATCTATAAGACTTTTTAGTGACCATTGATACATATTTCATTTGGAATTCATCTATTATAAATGCACTCTTCAAAGGATAATGAATAGTAAATGAAAATTTAATTATTCTTTTAGTAAAATAAAGAAAGTATAGTCATATTACCATAATCTCTTCCCAAATTAGTGCCCTAACATCAGACAAAAAATTGTGCCACATATCTAAATCAATAGAAATAGTAATTGTAAGAGTGAATCCAATGTAACTAATCAAAATAGACTTGTTAAGGATAATGGGATGGTCGTGTGCATTCTATCGAACCTCAAATTTGATTCCCATTCTTCTTGACTTAATAAATTTTATTAACATTTTCATTATATGATGCTCCTATTTTTTTGTTCGGGACATAGGTTATTCACCTTATACCATTTTCTTAGCTTCAACAACATCAATATATTGTTCATCGGTATTGGTAGCATTGAAATTTGGAGAAAAATTTTGTTCCTCTGCATTGGGAGTATCATCATGTTGAGATACTTGTTTTTCCTCAAGATTAGGTGCATAGACATGTGTAAAATACATTATCAGTAAAAGTGGTTGAACATTTAATTTAGATTATATAAATAAAATAGTAAACATATAATAATATGAGGTAACTCAATATAAATTAAAAAATATATTACCTGGTTGTTGAATGATTTTTCTCTTTAAATGTTTAAGAGATTTGACCCCAATATTGAGTATTGAAATACCCTCATTGTGGTTTCCTATGACATAAAATACCCCATCTACATTGGTAATGTTGTGAAATTATTTTGACATCCTCAATTTAATTTAAATCTAACAATTTATTTTTTTGGGTAAATAATAAAACAATTAATCACTTTATGTTTTTAGGATCTGGGACATAAAATATATATACTGCATGTGATTCCATTATTAATGGTTCATCCTTATACACTTCTTTACTAAAATCCACTTTCACAAATCCCAATTCATCAATTTTAACTATACTACTATTATAAACCCACTTGAATTAAAAAATTATCACTTTGAATATTTTATAATCAAACTCCCATATTTGTTCGATGGTGGAAAAGTATGAAATATTTTCATAAATTAAATGCATGTCCTTGGTACCAGATATATGCATCGATTCATACACAAGTGTTACTCTGCTATTTTTCACGGTACTATGTTTATCATGTTCCTTTTTATGGAACATATAACCATTAATTTCATAACCATTATAAGGTAATACATTCATACCTGGTCCTATGTTTATCCATCAAAGTTGTTCCAAAATTGAATTCATATTTTCAGTTGACACTTATAAATTGTAGATTACATGTATTTGATATATAGATTTCATCACTTTATGGATTAAAATGTCTAATAATTACTTTAAGGGTTTAAACATATGGTTAATCCTCTAAACTATTATGTAAAATATAAAGGTGAGCGTGCTCCCTCTCTATAATATTAATTGTGACAACATCTATTTTGGAAATTCCTTCACCCATAAGTCACCCGATGTGATGATATTTTGGTAGACCAGTGCTTTCCACATCAGATAGGTTGTTTCAAAATAATTAAATGAATTTCATATAAATATATCACTCTACAATACAACCATATGGATGACATAGATTTTTACATACACTTTAAAAATATTCATATACCATTCAATGGGGTAAATCCACTGACAATGTACAAGACCACATAGTTGGATCTCTCTAACCAAGTGAAAAATAAAGTGAACCATCATTTAAAAGAGTGGAAGTGAGAATAAAATATCCATTTAACATAATATGATAGTGATTTCCTTTTCCATACTTGGTAATTTTGTTGGGTCTATTATTTTACTGTATATATCTTTGAAAAATAAAAAACTGGTTAATGTATGATGGTCATTCTTATTAAAAATTAAATTTAAAGATATATGAATTATATCTTATATAAAAACATGTCATTCATGTGATTTCAGACCCTTTAACTTTAAATTAGTCATTTATTTGATATTATTTATATTTTATGAATACTCAATTAGAACCTTTATATCATTTAGGAAGTTGTAAAATTGATATCTCTCATTCCTGGAAAGAGTGTAAGCAATTGGAGGAAGAAAATTCCCTCTTTCACCCTTCAATAGCACCAAGTCTTACCATATCCTCATGTTAATCATGTCCAACATAACCTTAATGTCATCCGTTGTTTTTTTAGTCACATTTATTAATGTTTCAATCAAAACTATCACATGAATTTTTTTATATGCATGACATCGAGAAAATGATTGATGTACAAAAAATTGTAGTATACTAATTCAAAAAAAATATCTCTTTTTCAAAATATTTTTTTAGGTTTTTCAAAGAAGTTCTACTAAAATCAGTGGCCATATCCTTTTCTTTTTTGAACAATTGATCACCTTTTAGTGGATTTGGTGATGTGAATTATTATGAATTTTCATTGAGTGATGTCATCCAAGATTGGTATATATTTCATCAGGGTAGAAATATATGATGTCCTAAAAACACAGTCTTCGATGGTTTTTCAACCAAATTGAGTGTGTACCTTGTTAACAAATGGGACAGCCTTGAGTTCCCTTTATATTATATCCTAAAAAATTTCTATATGCTAAGAAGTAATTTATCATCCCATACAAAATGTATCTCAATGTGAAATCTATATTTCTATAAGAATCATACAACATAACACATGAATCCCACATGAATTTAAAATATTCAATCAATGAATCCAAATAAACATCAATATCATTACCTAGTTTTTTTTGGTCCTGATATAATAAGAGAAAACATGATGTATTTTCTCTTCACGCATTACCATGGTGGAATATTATAATTTACCAACATAAATGACCATCTACTATGAGTATTAATTTGTAAAAAAATGATTCACTCCATATTTAGATAACGTAATACGGAGGTTTCTCATCTCATTTCTAAATTTGGGATACTCATGATCAATTTTCTTCCACTTTGGAAAGTCTTCTAGGTGATAAAGTTTTCCATATTGATTTTGTGTATCTGTGTGCCATGTAAATTTCCTTGAAGTATCATCACTTCCATATAATTTCGTAAAACTTTTAATTATTGGAAAGGACCATACAAATTTTGAAGGACTTGATTCATCCTACTTGTTTTGAGACTCACCATACTTTGGGGATTTTTATGTGATTCATAACCTTTTTAGAATAGTATAAAGTCTGTAAGACCTCAGTATTTGACAAGGTACATTTTATTTTAAATTTTGTCTTAATTCCCTTTCAAATGGTTAATAGAATAGTTCCAAAAAGTATTAGGGTCCTCATAGGTGCCTTGGGGGTTTAGGGCACGAAATATTAGGAAAGTACCCATCTAGTGCATGTTACATGATTAATACTAACCATACACCATAATTGTGTGGGGTCGGGTGTCTTGGAAAGAACTAAAGGCATTGAACCCACATATTTTAACAACCTTAATGGCCTCTCAAGATAAACATGTGATTGTGCCTCCCTTGGATAGAGGTAGGTACATGGGCACCACCCAATTTACATAACTGTGTGGGTGCCTCACGGAGGCTATAAGACCTTCCCCCTCTTGGTTAAAGGGTGTCATCCTGTTAATGCATGGTTTGACCAACCATTTGGCCAAACCATGTTACTCTTTAAATTTATGAACTTTATGATTTTCTCCCTCATACTTAAGTGATTTTTACCTGATTTTCCCATTATTTCTACCTCCAAATATAAGGTTTATGAACCTTGGATGTCATAAACCATCCCTTAGGACCCATTCCATGACTACCCCAAGCCCGCCTTCCATAGGTCAGGGGCTGGAGACTAGCACCGAGTAAGTATATCCCAAAAAAGGGAAGGCATTTTCCTTAAAACCTATACACACACACAAAGCTCAAACTACAGAAAGTAAACACAAAGTAAACCAAAACTGTCACTAAGACAACTACTGAGAGTATAGTACAAACTGAAAGTAAAAAAAAGGCTAGAATACAAGCCCAAAATTAAAAAGTAATGTACAACTCCCATAGTCCGTCCACTTGAGACCCCACCTGAAGGGTAGGTGAAGGGTAGGTACCTATAGCCATATAAGTGCACCCGTCCGTCCCATTTCCCTGATCACCACCTAGTCCCATAGTACCAAGGTCTCCATTGAAGTGTCTATCCATCCCGTCTCACTGATCACCACTTAGTCCCGGGCCACTAAAGTCATCTTTGAACCATCAATCACCTGCACGGGACATGACACGTTCAAACAAAGCATGTGTAGGGTGAGTAACACAATACTCAGTAGAGAACCCAAAACACAAGGTAGAGAACACAAAATAAGGTATGTAAAAGGTACTATCAGCTCACGCAGGTATAATCTAAAGTATGGAAAACAATACTATCATTCATAACACTAAACACCTTGAACTGCTGAGGTACTCACACTACGTCAAAATAAGCATTTAGAGGCGGTTTTTTTTGCGTTTCGCGGCGGTTTAAACCGCCGCTAAATGGATTGGCGGCGGTTTTCAAAAACCGCCGCTAAATGTGGCGTCGGGAAACTATTCGCGGCGGTTTTCAAAACCGTCGGAACGTTTCGCGGCGGTTTTTTAGCGGCGGTTTAAACCGCCGCTATTTGAATTTTTTTTGATTTTTTTTTTGAATTTTTTTGAATTTTTTTGAATTTTTTTGAATTTTTTTGAATTTTTTATTTTTTGTTTATTTTATTATTATTATTTCTTTATTTCGTTTATTATTTCTTTATTTCGTTTATTATTTCTTTATTTCGTTTATTATTTCTTTATTTCGTTTATTATTTATTTATTTCGTTTATTATTTATTTATTTCGTTTATTTATTTCGTTTATTATTTCGTTTATTATTTCGTTTATTTATTTCGTTATTTATTTATTTATTTATTTATTCCGTTTATCATTTATTTATTCCGTTTATCATTTATTTATTTCGTTTTTTATTTATTTCCTTTTTATTTTATCTAATTCACTTTTATTTTATTTAATTTCGTATTACTTTATCCATGCATGCATGCACATGCCCATGCAGCTGCCTGCATGGCAGCTGCCCATGCAATATAAATAAAATCTGCGTCTGGTGAGATTTGAACCTCTGACCTCTTGCTTATTATTCAAAGACTTTACCACTCCAGCAAGCCCGCCATGTTGTTAATAAACAGAATTTAATATACTTATATATATTAATTGAAAAAACAAATAATACATAACTAATAGATAATAAATAATAAATAATAAATAATAAATAATAAATAATAAATAATAAATAATAAATAATAAATAATAAATAATAAATAATAAATAATAAATAATACATAATAAATAATAAATAATAAATAAATAATAATAAATAATAAATCGTAAATAATAAATAATAAATAATAAATAATAAATAATAAATAATAAATAAATAATAATAAATAATAAATGGTAAATAATAAATAATAAATAATAAATAATAAATAATAAATAATAAATAATAAATAATAAATAATAAATAATAAATAATAAATAATAATAATAAATAATAAATCGTAAATAATAAATAAATAATAAATAATAAATAATAAATAATAAATAATAAATAATAAATAATAAATAATAAATAATAAATAATAAATAATAAATAATAAATAATAAATAATAAATAATAAATAATAAATAATATATAATATATAATAATAAATAATAATAAATAATAAATCGTAAATAAATAATAAATAATAAATAATAAATAATAAATAATAAATAATAAATAATAAATAATAAATAATAAATAATAAATAATATATAATAATAAATAATAATAAATAATAAATCGTAAATAATAAATAAATAATAAATAATAAATAATAAATAATAAATAATAAATAATAAATAATAAATAATAAATAATATATAATATATAATATATAATAATAAATAATAATAAATAATAATAAATAATAAATAATAAATAATAAATAATACATTATAAATTATAAATAAATAATAATAAATAATAATAAATATTTAATTTTAAATAATTAATGATAAATAATTAATTTTAAACAATAAATAATAAATAATAAATTATAAATTATAAATTATAAATGATAAATGATAAATGATAAATAATAAATAATAAATCATAAATCATAAATCATAAATAATAAATAATAAATAATAATAAATCATAAATAATAAATAATAAAGAAAAAATAATAATAAATAATAAATAATAAACAATAAATAATAAATAATAAATAATAAATAATATATAATATATAATATATAATATATAATAAGTAATATATGATATATAGTATCTGAAACACATGAAAAAGTATGAAAAGGCGTGATAAGGGATAAAAAATCATGAAAACACATGAAAATAGATAGAGAAGCATGAAGAAGTATTAGAAAGCACGAGAATGCATGAAAACTCATGACAACTCCTGAAAACTCTGTAAAACCTCTTAAGAATTTAACATAATCATCATAATAACCCCAAAAAACCATTGATAAAGATAAGAAGTCATAGAAAATCAAATAAATAGTAATAAATAGAGCAACCATTGATATATATTTATAAGATTAGTTTTAAATACATTTATAAAATTTTTTTATGTGTGTTTATGAATAAATACATAAATACATCTATACATACACACAATACACACACACACACACACAGACACATATATATTTACGAATAAATACATATATGTGTGTGTATTTGAAAAGCCATATAATGTTAAAACAACCATAACATATAATCTAGAATCCTGTTTCAACGCCACAACCAGTCAAATCGAAGAAAATGAAACAATCTACGATATGATATGTGGTACAGGCCTAATGGACATCCGGATCGTAAGTTATACCTGTTTAAATTTTGAAAAATCGGGGTGCCCCGGCTAAAAACTCAGTTTTGGAGGCCTTCTAGGCCTTTTTTGGGGTCGAAAAACCCTTGACTGGGCTTGCCCTAGTCACAGCGACGTAGAGCTCGTCGCAGGCTTCGATTTGATATGTGGTAGAGCTCAAACGGACACCCGGGTCAAAAGTTATGGCCGTTTGAAGTTTGAGTTCCGTTTTCAACATGTTTTGGATCTTTTTTTAATTTTTTTTACCCTTCAAATTGTTATTAAATGTTTTTTAATCGATAATAAATAGAAAATTATTAATTAATAATATTTTTTAAAAATATTTTGAAGCCATTTTCACTAAATTTCTTATATATTAAATGTAGTAGTCTATTTATATTTATCTAAAACATATTTATAATATATATATTATATTTATATCAATATAAATGTATTTATATAACAATATATTAATTTTTTTTATTTTTTTTATTTTTTTCATTTCATTTCGCGGCAGTTTTTTAAAAAACCGCCGCTAATCACCGAAAAAATTAAATTTAAAAAAAAAAACCGCCGTTTCGCGGCGGTTTTTTAGCGGCGGTTTTTAAACCGCCGCGAAACGCCACCCAGATTTTTTTTTAGCGGCGGTTTTAAAAACCGCCGCTAAAAAACCGCCGCGAAACGGCGGTTTTTCTGTAGTGTCATCCCTGATGAGTATTGTGGGTCTTCTGGGTCACACAAAGTCACTCCCCACCATAGGTCTATCAGGTCACACATAGCTTCTCCCCACATAGGTCATCATATTTTGTCCACACAGGGTGGCTTATAGCTGGTCCACACAGGGTTTCTTATAGCTGGTCCACACAAGACCGCTTATAGATGGTCCACATAGGGCTGCTTATAGATGATCCACATAGGGCCTCTTATAGTTGGTTCACACAGATATGCTTGTAGATGGGTCACAAAGATCCACTTTTAGATGGTCCACACTAGGCCGCTTATCATCTAGGATTGTAGGGTCACTTAGACCTGCTTGTCAGCAGGCTTCGGTTCTCATCCAACCGCAGGATTCCCGCACATAGCGCACGTGATTCCAGGAGAATATACTCCTCAATCCATTTATTTTAGCTCAAATTTCACAAAAACTCACTTAGATTATTCCCAAAGTACCATCTTGTCACAAGGGTCCCAATGATGCAGACGAAACATCAATCGGATGCCCGGTCTGAAAGATGTTGGCATTTTAGTAAACATGGGCAGGTTGTGTTTAGGGCCAGTTGTGTTCGGGCCCGATCCGACTGGGTTAGACCGACCCAGTTGGGTCATGGGTCCAGCCCGCTGAGTCACCCATCAACCCAATTTCATCCATCTAGTCCCGCAACTGGCAGGCCAGTTCTTTCTCAGCCCGGGCCGCCCAACGGCCCGGTTTATCCCATCAACCTGGCCCGAATTGGTGGGCTAGATCTTCTCTAACACAGGCCTCCTAGCAGCCAAGTTCACACCACCAACCTGGCCCACATGTTGGGATGGTTCTTCCCTTACCCAGACACCCAATGGGAGTCCAATTCATGCCGCACACATTCCTTTGGGGACCGTATGCCAGCTGCACGCCGCAGCCCGCAATAGAAGGGACGCTCCTCCAACGCGGCGCCTGAGCAACACCTCCCTCCTATGCCGGTCTTCTCACACCAACTAGATCTACCGTGGTTCTAGCCTGTCTCCATGGTCTGTAGACTGCCGCTTTGTGCCTCTGATGTGGCTGGGTGGCCGCTTCCACTACCTCTTCCCATTAGTCTCTACGACTGGGGTGTCATGGTCGGGTGCTGCCCCCGCGGCCTGGTGCAACCATCACAACCTGGTGTCACGACTACAACTGGGTGCGGCAGTCTATCACCAATGTTGCGGCCCACCTGGACGCCGCCCTTCCATCTGGTGCCTCAATGGCCATTGTGCTGCCATCCGTTACCCCTCGAATAACGAATAAAAAGAGAGATAGAGGGGATCAAAAAGAACACCCAAATTGAACAACCCAACCTTTGTTCCTACCATCCTGGGATCATTCTAGTTAGCGGGATCATGAAGTATAGAGTTATAAACCACTAAGATTTAATCTTGGCATCAACCCAAAAATATTTTCCCCATCCTCAAAAATATTAACCATTTGATGATCAACTTTTAAGAGAGTTGATATGAATTATTTGTTTAGTGGGGAGAATAGAAAAAAACTATTCACTAAGAATTTAAACCCCTACCTGGGAAAGAAGATTACTTGAGGATTATCGTTCGTCATCGTCTGTAGATCTCCGATTCCAATTCTCTCTCTAAGGGTATCATCACTTCTTCCAATTTTCCATTATTCTTCATTGGAAAATATTTTTTTAGAGACTCACATGGACTTGCAAGATCCAAAAATGATCTCTAATTCATGTTATCCCATTAAATGGGGAAAATGTGATGCATCATTTCTATTATGTTGAGTCACCGTCATTGTGCTATTTCATTTATGAAACAATGTTTTTGTTACATTTTATTACACTGTCGTTTAGCGGTTCCATTTATCGAATGAAATAGTTATCTCGTCATTGCGTTGTAGTGAAACAATTTCCAATAAAATAAACTTTTTAAGTTTATTTTAAATTTTCTTAAAATGTCTAAAAAATAAATTTTTCCCTCGACTTGCGACGGTCAAGGTTAAGTCTTGCTTAAGGATAACATTTCATTACAAACTCAACGATGGTCTTGGAATTTTAATCTGAGATACCTTTTTGAGTTATGAGGATTCAAAGATAAAATAACTTTTATTTAAATTATCTTATTTATGGTTACATCCCAAAAATAAACCTTAATAGTCGACCCACGCCAGTCAATTTTAGGCTCTACCTAAGGAAAGAATACCCTCAAAAACTCAACAATACTCTCAAATTTCCAATCCAAGTTAGTGTTTATGTGTTATAAGGATTGGAAAATAAAATAACTTTATTCAATTATTTTATTTATGGTCAAAAAATACTTTCCACTATTGACCCGAACTGACCAATGTTATGCTCTGCCTAAGGAAATAATATCATCCTGAGCTCAAGCATACTCTCAGATTTCCAATACGGGTTACTTTTTATGAGTTATAAGTATTTGAAAATAAAATAAATTTATTCAATTATTTTATTTATGGCCAAAAACTACTTTCCACTATTGACCTGCACCAGCCAATGTTAGGCTCCACCTAAATAAATCATACCCTCACAAGCTCAATGGTGGTCTTAGATTTCCAATCCGAGTCACCGCTTGGGATTTATAAGGATTTGAAAAATAAAAAAAATTATTTAATTATTTTATTTACAATTATGCCGTTTTTAAGTTTTCTCACTAGAGGCATGCACTGACTAATGTTAAGTCACACCTAGGGTAAAACCACCATCTTAAATGTAACAATTCCCTCAGATTTCTAATTCAGGAACCCATTTAAGAGTTATCCAACTTCTTTGTGAAAATCTCTCACGCAGGCTATTTAAAACATAAAATTTTTTGACGGATCATTCCGGGCACTCCGGGCCTCAGAATCAAATTTTATCTCAACACCTGATCTCAAAATAATTCCATTTAATTTAAAAAAAACATGAAATTAACTCCCTCTTTTAGGGATATATGTCCTCGTAATCCAAAAGAAGGGTTAATAAAAAAATGGGGGTATTGAGCACGAATCTGAGCCTCCCGCTCCCACGTGCTCACTTTGAGATTCATGTGCTACCAACAAACACGCACTAGAGGAATTGACAATCCACGAATGATCCTATCCTATTGATCCTATATTTCCACCTAGTAATCCATCAATATTTCCTCATCGTTAATCTTCATCTCTCCATGGTTGATTACGTGAGAAGGGTCATGCATGTATCTCCCCAACTGCGATATGTGGAAGATGCCATGCACCCTCTCTAACTGTGGCGGTAGAGAAAGGAAGTATGCCACTTCACCCACTCTACGTAGTATCAGGAATGGTTTGATGAACCTCATAGATAACTTTCCGCCCCAGCCGAATCTATGTATCCCTCTTCAAGGAGACACCCATAGTAATACGTGGTCTCCCTCTTCGAACTCCGATGGTCGATATGGTTCACTCTGTCTAACCATACATCTGTGGTTGAAAGGCTATGCTCAAGTGTAGTTGAGTCCCAAAAACCTCATGTAATCCCTTCCACAACCAGGATGTAAATTGTGCATCTCTATTTAAGACTATCATAGATGGGAATCCATGGAGGTGAACTATCTCCTACACATAGAGGCATCCCAAGATCTCTACCGAACCCTATTCTTTAATGGGTAGGAAGTGGGCCGACATGGTGAGTCGGTCTATGATCACATAGATGGTATAATTCCCCCCTGGATGTACGTGGTAAGCCTATCTTGAAGTCCATTTATATCTCATCCCACTTCCACTCTGGTACCTTGAGGAGTTGTGTCAAACCTGCTGGAACATGGTTCTCAGCCTTCACTTGCTAACAAGTGAGGCATCTAGAGAAAAACTCGGCCACTACCTTCTTCATCCTTATCCACCAATACTGATGTTAGTGGTCCTAGTATATCTTCTCCACACCTGTATGAACCACTAAAGGGGATGTATGGAAATCCCTCAACACTTACTCTCGTAACTCCACTGATACAATGGTGTGTCCTCTAAAAAGGATAACGTGCACCTCACCTTGTGAATATCCATCAGGGGCATGCCATGTGGACATCTGGGCACATGTAGTCTCACATATGGTATCTCCGAGTTTCACATACCTAAATCATTGTAAGATTGGAGGGGAAACTACCATCAACTAAATATAAGATGCCTCATCTCTGTCCACAAAGGATATCTAAAGCAAGGCCAACTTCTCTGAGGCCTCGTTTAGTAGTTGGGAACTTGATCTCCTACTGAGAGAATCTACCACCACATTCTCCTTTCTTTGAGTATAGACTATCTCAAACTCATATTCTTGGAGGAACTCTAGCTGAAGTCATTGTCTCATATTTCGATCCTTTTGAGAAAAGATATACTTGAGACTATTGTGGTCAGAGTAGACAATGAATCGTTTTCCCATAAGGTAGTGTCGCCACATATTCAGTGCGAAGACTATTGTGGCCAACTCAAGGTCATGAGTTGCATAGTTGTGCTCATGTTTTTTCAAATGTCATGAACCATAATCTATCGCAAATTTCCCCTGCATTAGGACACAACTGATCCCAATTCCTGATGTGTCATATTACACCACATAGTCAGCCCCCTCGTCTGACAACCTCAAGATAAGAGCACTTTTCAGGATCTACCTTAGCTGTTGAAAGCTCTACTGGAAACATTCTATCCACATGAAGGGTTTTCCTATATTTTTCAATTATGTAATGAGTGATTCTACTCTAGAGAAGTTGGGAAAAAACCTTTTATAGTACCCAATCAACCTAAAGAAACTCCACACCTTATTAATGCTCTTGGGTGGCTCCCAAGAAAGCACTGCCTCTATCTCTGATGGATCCACCACAACTCCTGTTTCTGAGATGACATGTCCCAGGAAAGTGAACCTTTCACATCTAGAAATCACACATTGAGAGATTTTTGTAAAGCTGGTGATCTTGGAGTGTGTCCAGAACCATCCTTAGGTGTATCATGTGCTCCTCCTCAGATGTTGAATACACTAAGAAGTCATTAATGAGGACCTCTAAAAACTGGTCTAAGTACAGCTAGAAGATCCTATTCATGAGTCCAATGAACACTACTAGGGTGTTCATCATTCCAAAAGGAATCACTAAGTACTCTTAGTGGCTGTAGCGACATATAAAAGTTGTCTTCGAGATGTCACCATCTCGTACTCGAAGCTGGTGATAGCCTGATCTGAGGTCTATCTTCAAGAACCATATCGCTCCCTTCAGCTAATATAAGAGGTCATAAATCCTCGATAGAAAAAATTTGTTCTTCATGGTTACTTGGTTTAGGTACCATAACTCCATGAATAGCCTCAAGCTTCCATCTTCCTTCTTGGCGAGCAACATTGGGGCTGCTCATGGTGAAACGTCGGGCCTTATGAACCCCTTTGTCTACAGATCCACTAAATGTACCCTCATCTCTTAGAGCTCTGCAGGAGCCATTCGATATACAGGTGTAGATATCAGTGTCATCCTGGGGTACATATCAATATAGAAGTATACCATTCTGTGAAGAGGTAGTCCTGAAACAACCTCTGGAAAGACTTACTCGTACTCGTCCACCGCTGTAGGGAAATGAAAACTCAAAACATCTACTTCTACATAAGTAAGTATGGTTGCATCTTGCTACCCCCATCCCCTATCCTCTAGATCTTTAAGGTTGGTGTGGACCACATTGGGGTGGTGGTTGTAAAATTTCGAAATGTATACCACCTCTTTCTGCTCTCCCAACTTCTATTCTATGTCTTCTTCCCTATAGAAGGCTCATGGATAGAATCTCCATCTGTTCAATTGGACTCCTCGCCAAGAGGAAGACTCGTGTAACCCCCTCTATCCAATCCTCAGTGACCTGGGGATCTGTCTCTCCCCAAAACCTGGGAAGTCCCTATTTCTAGAAATTGTGTAATGCACTAATCCTACGTGCTTCCTCTACCAGTATCGCTGGTAGTAACTTCTAACCAATGGGTGGTGGTATCATTGGGACACCGCCTAAAGGTTCCATCTTGGGCAATGATCCCTATACCGAAGCCTCATCACTCTATGGACCATTATCATGTCAATGCACTGAAATCATAGCTAGCTGACTGCGTGGAGGAATGTTGAAGAGAATAAAGATGAACCAAGGTCACTTTATTATAAATGGTGAGCTGAATCTGACTCAAAAAGATCATAGGAAAACACTCAAAGACGTATGAAACCCTTGTTTTCATGTACCAGGTTGGAAAATAGAATTTAGGGTCTTGGTGTATGGATATGTTGGCTGCCACACCAACATTAGCCTCCCTAGCCTGAAAGCTAAACTCGAAACACTTAACACTGTTTCTCCATCAAAATTTACAGACTCTTTGTTCTTCTAGTATAACTGACCTCATCTGATACCACTTTGTCATGACCCATCCCCTAGGGCCCATGTTGTGACTAACCCAAGCCCACCTTTCACAGGCCAGGGGCTGGCGACTAGCACCAAGTAGGCATATCTAAAAAAAGGGAAGGAATTTTATTTAAACCCTGTACACACACACAAATCTCAAACAACGAAAAGTAAGAAAAATGTAGACCACAACTGTCACTGAGAAAACTACTGAGAGTAAAGTACAAAGTGAAAGTAAAAAAAGGGGCCAGAATATAAGCCCAAAACTACAATGGAAAGTACAATTGTCACGGTCTGTCTGCTTGAGACCCCTCCTAAAGGGTAGGTTAATAGTATCTTCCTATAACCGTAGAAGTGTGTCTATCCGTCCTGTCTCACTAAGCACCACCTTGTCCCAGACCACCAAAGTCTCTTTCAAAGAGTACGTCTGTCCCATATCACTAAGCACCACCTGCTCCTAGACTACTAAGGTCTCCATCAAAACTTAAATCACCTACATGGGACACGACACGTGCGGGCGAATCCTCTACATGAGTGAGTAACACAATACTCAGTAGGGACCCCAAAAAACAAGGGAAAGACCAAAAAAGAAGGTATGCACATGGTATTGTCAGCTCATGTAGTTATAATCTAAAGTATGGAAAGAAATACTATCAATCGTAACACTGAACACCTTGGACTATTGAGGTACTCATCCCAGATGAGTATTGTAGGTCTACTGGGTCACATAGAGCTGGTCCCCCCCATGGGTCTGCTGGGTCACACAGAGCCAATACCCACTTAATCCATCATATCTGGTCCACACAAAGCTACTTATAGCTGGTCCACATAGGGCCACTTATAACTGGTCCACATAGGGTCGTTTATAACTGGTTCACACAGAGATGCTTGTAGTTGGTTCACAAAGATCCAATTTTAGCTGGCCCACATAGGGACACTTATCATCTAGGATTGCAGGGTCACTTAGACCTGCTCATTAGCATTATTTGGGTCTTAGCCAACCATAGGGTTCCCACACATAGCACACTTGATTCCAGGTGAATATAAACATAAAGCCATCGATCACATATCAAATTCCACAAAAACTCAGTTAGAGTATTCCTAAAAACCTTTCTCCATGAAAGGGTCCCAATGCTATATTCATCGCGTCAATCATATGCCTAGTCTAAAAGATATTGGTGTTTTTGTAAACAAGGGCCGGTTGTGTCCGGGCCTGGTCCGACCTGGTCAAACTGACCCGACCAACCCGGCCCGGGGGTCCCGTATGACCCGACCCGGTTCAGCTGACCTGACCCGATTCAGTTGTGTATGGTGCAACCCAGTTCAGCCTGGCTATTGTGCCAGGCATATTGGGCCTTGCTAGACCCGACTCTGTTCGGTCGTGGGTCCAGCCCGTCGGGTTGCCCCGTGACCCAGCTTCATCTGTCTATCCCGCAACTAGTGGGCTTGTTCTTTCCTAGCTCGGGCTACCCAATGATCTTTTTTTCCACTAGTCGATCTTGCATCAGTGGGCTGGAAATTCTCCAGCCAGGGCTGCCCAGCAGCCCGGTTCACGCCACCAGCCCGACCCACATGGTGGGCTAGTTATTCCACTGCCCAGATGCCTTCTGGGCATCTGGTTCATGCCACATGTGGCTAGCTGAGTCCATCTGCCTTCTATCTACATGTGATCCTACAGGAACGCATGCCATCTACACTCCATGGCCCGCAACGGGAAGGTCTCTCCTCCAACGCGGTGCCCGAGCAACACCACCTTCCTGCACCAGTCCGCTCAAGAGGACTGGCTCTACCATGGGTCCAGCCTATCATCTCGATCTGCGGACCATGGCTCTGCACCTCCAAAGAGGCTGAGTGGCCACATCCCCTACTTCCAGCTTCTGGCCTACGTGTTGGCTGCTCATGCTGCCACTGCAGCATGCTTCCAGCGCGCCGCCTCCTTCTTGTCGCCACAGCCGAGGTTCCGCGGTCGGGTGCTGCCACCACAGCTGGGCGTCGCGACCCTTTCACCTGGTACCTCAATAATCATTGTGCTGCCATCCATTATTCCACGAATAACTAAGAGAGGTATATAGAGATAGATAGAGTGGATCATAAATAACACCCAAATTGAAAAACCCATCCTTTGTTCTTGTTGGCCTAGGATCGCTCTAGTTAGCGGGATCATGAAGTATAGAGTTATAAATATTTAATATTTAATCCCAACATCAACCTGCACATATTTTCCTCATCTTCATAAATATTAACCATCCACAGATCAACTTGTTAGACTGTTGATCCACACTCTTCGTTTAAAGGGGAGAACAAAAATAATTTAAACCCCTACTTGGAAAAGGAGATTGCTTGAGGATGATCGTTGGTCGTCATCCTTCGATCTATGGTTCCTATTCGCTCTCAAGGGGTATCATCACCGATTTCTAAATCGTCGGAGATTATCATTGGAAATTTTTTATTCAAATACTCAGAGGGATTTCAAATATCTAAAAATTATCTCCAATTCCTATTATCTCATTAAATGAGGAAAATGTTCCGCAACGTTTCTATTATGATGAGTTTCCATCATTACGCTATTTAATTTATGAAACAAAATTTTTGTTACTTTGTTTTTCAACGTCGTTTTGTGGTTCCATTTATGAAATGAAACAATCGTCTCATTGCTGTTTTGGAGCGAAACAGTTTCGAATAAAATAAACTTTTTAAGTTTATTTTATTTTTCCTTAAAACTTCCAAAAAATAACTTTTTCCCTAGACCCGCATTAGTCAAGGTTAAGTCTCAGTTATGGATAACATATCATTACAAACTCAATGGTGGTCTCATATTTTTAATTTGAGTTACCATTTGTGAGTTATGAGGATTCGAAGATAAAATAACTTTTATTTAAATTATTTTATTTATGGTTATGTCCCAAAGACAAACTTTCACAGTCAACTCGCAACGGCCAATATTAGGCTTTACCTAAGGGAATCATACCCCCATGAACTCAACAATACTCTCAGAATTCCAATCCAAGTTACTGTTTATGAGTTATAAGGATTTGAAAATAAAATAACTTTATTCAATTATTTTATTTACGTCCAAAACTACTTTCCATTGTTGACCTATGCCAGCCAATGTTAGGATCTACCTAAGGAAAACAAACACTCATGAGCTCAACTATACTCTTGGATTTCCAATCTGAGTTACCATTTATGAGTTATAAGAATTTAAAAATAAAATAACTTTGTTCAATTATTTTATTTACGACCAAAAACTACTTTCCAATGTGGACTCATGCTGACCAATGTTAGGATTTTTCTATGGAAATAATACCGTCATGAGCTCAATGGTGGTCTCATATTTTTAATCTGATACACCGTTCATGAGTTATAAGGATTTTAAAAATAAAATAATTTTATTTTATTATTTTATTTACGGTTATTCCATTTTCGGGTTTTTTTACTAGAGGTCTACACCGACTAATATTAAGTCGCACCTAGGTTAAACCCTCCATCTTGAACAAAATGGTTCCCTCATATTTTTTATCCGACACTCATATAATAGTTATTCAACTTTTTTAGGAAAACTGCCCACGCACTCTATTTTAAACTTAACATTTTTCGACGGATAATTCCTGGTACTCTGGGCCTCATAATCGAATATCATCTCAGAACCTGATCTTGAAATAATCCTGTTTAATTTTTAAAAAAAAATCATGGAATTATAGGGTATTACATTGGCCTCCATCCTTTTTAAAGAGTGATTTTCCTTTGATCCTTGGTTATTTGAAGAATCATTAGTTGTGAATCAAAGCTCAAGGTGAGTCTATCACTCATTTTTATTCTATTTTTTGGAAGAACCATGGTGGGATGCTTTCTCTCCTTAAAAATCCCTAAACCTTTATATTTCTTGTAGATTCTTATGTTGGGTGTTAAGGGTTGTTTGGGTTTGAATCAAATGACGTTTTTTGGAGAGAGTTCATCTACAAACTTGTGGTAGGTGTTCTATAAGTTATATCCCATAGTATTGATGTTTATTCATGTGTATGTGGTTTTTATTTTTTATTGTTTTGATATACATGTGATTATTTGATATAAAATGATAAATTGGGTATTTAAATGATGTGTTGAATCCCTCACAATCCTCATTGGATCCTTATGGATGATTAGAATAGGCGTATGGTCACCCATGGGGTGTACCACTCCCTTGAACATGATAATTGAGTTATTAAATGATGAATTGAAGGGTTTATGTGATTAAATCAATTGTAAAAGTTTCATCATATTGAAGTTGAATAAAGGGGTGTTTTGGATTAACTTGAATAAGTTAAATGAGGCATGACTTGTAAATGGGTAAATGTTAGAAATGGTTAAAGAGGGATTCCCAGATGGTTAAATGGATTGATTTGGGTGAAAAATTGTTTTAATGGTGGTTAAATAGTGAAATGAGTTAACTATGAAAATTAAGAACATATTGAATATAATGAACTATGGAATTGTGATAAATGAAAATGTGAATCTGTGATATATTTTTTGATAAAAGATTCATTGATTCTAACCCTTGGAAATGTGACTAATGGTTGGTTGGGATGTTGTATTGATGATCCTCTCCCTTGGGAAGGCCATATTGATGCTCCTAGCACCCAGATGCATCATATTTTTGGAAGATAAACTGATGCTTCTGACTCCAAGGGTATGGACATAGCATTCCATATCTTGGTTGGGATGGTCGGACAAGGTGTTATGAATCCCTATTTTATACTTGGATTGATTCTCCTTTTATGTCAACAAGTGACCCCTAGGACATATGGTTTAAATGATTAACACAGGCTAAATTAGGTTTGATGGGTGCAGGTATCACTGCGTTTTGAGAACAAATGAGGTTAATTAAAATATTATTAAATAATGAAACTTGGTTTATCTACTATTGTTTATTATTTAATATACCCTTGTATACACTATTATTAGACTTGATATTTCTTAAACACCATTGGTCGTATCCTTCTAAGTTGTACTCACACCCTAATCGGGCCACCATTGGGTACCCAAACAAAATTTATGGTTATAGGTCAGGATAAGGGAGAAGGACCTATGTTATTTATATGATATGGGAGTTGGGATGGAACATGGATGAGGGGACCAGACATGACATCGAGGCCTATTTTAGGGATTGTCTTTAGTGTCTTATTTTGGGTTTCCTTTGGCACTTTATACTATTGTGACATTTCATATTTTACTGTATAGGTTTTTTTGTGCTTCCTCATTTTGGGAATGTGGTATATGATGTTTCAGTATTTATTATTAGTTTATGTTTATGATTATCTTAATTTCCACTATCGATTCACTCTGATAAAGAGGGTATATACTCCCCACAAGTTTCATTAGACCCTCACTACTAGTCGGCAGCTTCTGGTGTAAGGGGAGGTGTAACACCCGAGACTTTTATGAGAAATATTTTGTTTTTATGTTATATAAATCATCAAAGGAATCATTCACTACACTCAACACTTTCTTGGCTTGATTTACATGACATCACGACCTTACTCGATAGCTTGCGTCGTACGCAATACCGAGTTTCACTAAACAACGATATGCTATTAAAATATTATTAAAACTAGCCGTTATGAATAGTAATAACCACTTTTTGAAATTTTGTAAATTTTATTTTTTAAAATGGACTTCATTTTTGGATTCGGAATATCGAAATTAGCCTCGGGTAAAATTTTGGTATTTTTCTGGAAACTTTCAATTTTTGATGAATAGTGAAAACACTGGGTTACTATTTAAAAACCGACTTTTTATTTAAATAATTATTTATTTTATTTAAATTTATTTTAGGTCAAAATTGATACATAATACCTATATAAGTTCAATGTAATTCATTGGAGTAATTTTATAATAATTTTAGATATATAAAAATTTTATTGAACTTTTCACCGTCTTTTACCCACCTCGTAGGAGAATTTTCAAATTTACATAAAACTTAATTTTACCGCTTCTGTGAGTGGAATTTCAAAAATCCGAGAGACACGGTTGATGTCAGTAAGTAATATGAGGTTCAATGAGATGAAAATAATTTTTGGTGAATAGTATCTTTTTACTTTTATTTACCACGGTTAAAAGTAAATAGGGTAATTAAGGGTAAAAATGATATTATTATTACCCTAACACATATCCTAATTCTATTGGATAAGTGTAATTCGACCAAAAACAACCTTAGGAATAAAATATGACCATTTAGGCCCACATGGATTAGATTAGGACATTTATTATTAATTTATTTAAAGAAGGGTTAAAATAGTTAAAATCAAAGTCTAATAAGTAAATAATTTGTGATATAGGGTTATACATAAGATAAATTAGACTATAAATTTTCATTATAAAGATAAAAATATTTCCTACATAATGGTATTTTATTTTTAATTTTTAGACATTAAATAAGTTAATTTATTTATGACACAATGATGATGCAGTAATTATCTTATTAATGAAATATTGACATAATGGATGTTATAAATACCTAAATAAATCTAATTTGAGACTTTTTATGAGTTCCACTAATTTTATTGGTTAATATGACATGTTAGTATTTATTTAATTAACTTTTTTCTAACTAATAATTCTTTTATGATTTTCACAAAAATCAATTACTAAATAGTGTCAAAATTGACATAAAATAGTTTTTAAAACAAATATTATATTATTAATTGTTATGTTATTCCTAAAAATATATGGTTCGGCCAAATGACTTAGATAAGGTTATATATATTAATAATAAACAACTTGGGGTTCGTTTGTCTTGTTATAGTATGTTATTAACCTTATAGTGTAAGAACACAAAAAGACACGGTAAAAGTTAAATTATCTAACTTAAAGTTCAATCTAAATGATAAGGTTAAAATAGTAAACTAAACTTGTCAAAATTCTATTGGATGAGAGTATTTAGACCCATCCCCACCTTAGCTCTGAAATAAATGCATTTGGAGCTATTTAAAATCGAATATGGCTTTATAATAAAATAATATTTTTAGTTTTTCCAAAGGTGCCCCTCTCCTCCCTTATAAAAGGGCACCTCCTCCCTCTCTTCCTCACACCACTTTGAGCCTTCAATATCAGACAACCCCTGCCAATTTCTCCTCTACACTTCCCTAGAAACATCCTGGAGGTCCTGGTCTTCTTCAAAGACCAATTTTAGTGCCCTAAAAGGAGGTCTCAACGAAGCGCTTCAAACAAGAGGTAATGTCCGTTACCGATTCTTTCAACTTTATTTCTTCTTCCAATTCTTCTTCTTTAGTTGTTTCATTATGAATTAATAACATCAGTATCACTCATATACTAATATGTTATTATAAGTATGAAACAACCCTATTTCACCATTTATCCATCCTACGGAAAATGAAATCACCGTGCGTGCGTACGTACGGAATACCGTCTCCGTGCGTGCGTACGTACGGAATACCATCTCCACGATGTGACGCGATTCGTTCTACATGATCTTCATTTAATAATTATTATATAAATGACTTTAATTAATAAATATGATATATAGTACACTAATACCATTCTGGAAATGAGGTATCTATAACCTAAAGATAAGAATAATAATTTATTCGACAAAACACGCATAAGAATAAAAAAGTAATAAACACCTGAATAACAAGTAGTAATGAAATATTACTAATAAGAAGTTAATAATATGACCATATATGATATCATAACAATAATTATGATTCTGGAATAAGTAAATAACATTATTTAAATCATTATATAGGAGTTTCGGACACTTATGAAGAAAATTGGACCTAAGGAAAGGGACAATCTCGCAATCTCAATTTTTATCCGAGATTGTTTATACTTCAGAATTTACTAGGGAGTATTTTATCATCCACATCCATGTTTCCTCAATATGTAATATTATTTCCATCCACCTACAATTGTTTAAATCCAATTTTACCCTTCGTTGAGTTTTTAGTAAAAGATATGAAAAGAATATTTTGTCGTTTTTTCGTACGAGGTACTTTTTGACTTTTCCGACAAAAGTACGAGAGGAATGATTTTTTAACTTATATGGCATGAATGGATTTTTAAAACATTATTTCCAACAAGATTCCTTTATAAGTTTTCAAGTTTATTTTTAATCAAATTCTTTTATTTTAGAATTGTATGACATGTTAAGAAAGGAAAAGTGTTTTTGAAGTAGAAAGGATATTTTCCTCAAGAATGGAGTTCAAGTGTTTTATCAAAATTATTTTACATATAAGATAATAAAGGGTTATGTTTCTATCCCTATTATTACATTGATTTGATTATGTTGTGATGGAAATATTTTTATGAATTCCATTATCTTATATGAATTGTTTTATGATGTCACGATGTTTAAGAATCCCATTTTTATTACATGGGTTATGCTATGATGTATGGTTTATGATTTTTTGGCACACATAATAATGGTATAATTATTAGATGGGTAGGACCTATATCTCCCTCCAATTCATTGGGTAAATATTTTATATCTCATGAGATAGACATGGATGGAACGGAAGGTTAAACCGGTTCAGTGAAACAGGACTGAAACGAGGAATGAACTCGGTTCAAAAATGGACTTTGTCCACTAAGATAGTCTTGGAAATGAGTCTTGACTAATAAGAAATGATTATCTATGATTATGTGTGTATTCCACAAAGCTTCATGTTTTAAGTTATGATTATTGTGATTACATTTCACTACCATGATTTATCCCATATTATGAAATTATGATCTCTTTTGCAGGGTAAGATTTCCAAAATGTTATGTTCTTATGAATATGATGTGATTGATATTTCTTTTGTTTACCCTTACTGATCATTTGAGCTCACCCTTTTGTATGTTTTCTTTCCCTAGGTCGGGAAGAAGGTTATTAAGTAAGATATTCCAAAAGGGACTATAGATATGATGAAATAAATGGGAGACAGTGTAGACGCTTTATGAACCAGTTGTTTATGTTTCCAAGATTCTAAAGACACTATACCTATACGGTCCTTTCATGGTTTTGTTATATGTTGTAATAAGTGTACTTCAATTTTGAAGTACTAAGAATATATGTAAAGTATGGGTCGTTATAGTTGGTATCAGAGGAAAGGTATAGTCAACCTTGGGAAACTAGTATGTGAAAGCCTTAGTAAGAATCCTATGGATAATTCTACGTATAGAACACAATATTAGTGTTTTAGAAATGTCCATGAATAACCTAGGATAATACCTTAAGTGTGAAATTTTATTCTTGATTACGTGTTTTTTCTATTATAATTAGTGTTTCTCATAATATTCTTCTTGGTTTTAGTCAATGGTTGGAACCCGAATGAACCGTGTTAATGCGGAATGCGACGGGCAATGCAATGATTTTCCCCCTGAGAAAACAAACGTTATCGGAGCTAAAATGAAAAATCTTGTAGCCATGCTCACACAACTTTCTCAAGCTATGAATCATGTAGGACTTCCAAACGAGCAAAGGAAGAAGCAAAATTCTGTTGAATCCTTCATGAGATAGCATCCACCTTCATTCAGCGGGTCTACTGATCCATTAGTTGGTGAACAATGGATCAGTACTAATGAAAAGATATTTTCAGTTCTTCAATGTTCTGAACTTGATAAAGTCATCTTAGCAGTGTATCGTTTGAAAGGTGATGCTGATCAATGGTGGAATCTTATCAAGAATACGAGGCCATGAGATGAAATTGAGTCCATGGAATGGGACGAGTTCAAGAACTTATTTTTCAATACGTACTTCCCTCGTATTCTCTTAATAAAGATGGAGAAGGAGTTTCTTGAACTAAAGCAAAAGGATGATGAATCTGTTGGTACCTATGAATAAAATTTTACAAGACCTGCAAGGTATGATTCTGGTATTATTATCCAACCTGAGAGTAAGATCGATCGATTATTTAGTGTCTTAAAACCAAGTCTTCGATGGAAGTTAGCCATAAGGGACTTCAATAGCTATGAGGAAATTGTTCGATGTGCTCTCAAAGTTGAGATGGAGATTGAAGTAACCCATCAGTCATATGGGTTTGATAAGAAGAGGAAAATGGAATTCAAAGGAAAATCTAAAGAGCACACTGAAAAGAAGATGAGTTTTCCCTTATTCTCAAAGTGTGGAAAGAAACATGGAGGAAATTGTCTTAATGGGACAAGAAAATGTTATAAGTGTGGAAAAGAAGGTCATCGGGAAATTGAATGTTGAAATAATGGGAAGAATATGTCTAATGATGCAAACAAAGGAAGGGATACACAGAATGAACCTACTACACTTCAATATTTCAAGTGAAAGGAGATGGGGCATTATTCCAGTCAATGCCCAAATCCAAGGGTTGATGATGATGATCAACGTCAACAAACTATTAAGTCCAAAGAAAAAGGAAAGTCACATGCAATTATTATCGGTGATGTGGAGTATGACAAAGAAGTGGTGAGAGGTACACTTACCATCCACTCTAAAGTAGCAAATGTTTTATTAGATTCTGGATCCACCCAATCTTTTATTTCTGAAGAATTTTCTATGGGTATCGCCATATTACCTCAACAATTAGATGTTGAGTTGGCTGTGACAACTCCTAATGGCACAACAGTCGCATCAAAAGTTTACAATTCTTCTCTGATTGAAGTTTGTGGTAAAGTGCTTCCTGCAAATCTTGTGATCCTTCCTATAGTAGAATTTGATGTGATTCTTGGTATGGATTGGCTTTCTTTATATGGAGCTCATATCAATTTCCAAAGAAGGGAAGTCACATTTCATATTCCAGATCAATATATGATCGTCTATCGATGCAAGGATGAACATAACCTTCCAGTGGAAATTTCTTCTATCTTATGGGTCTTTATTCGACTAAATGAGGGTTATTTATCTCAAATTGTTGGAGAGAAACTCACTATTAAGAATATTCCCATTGTACGGGAGTTTTATGATGTCTTTCTGGAGGAATTGCCGGGTCTTATACCAAATCGTGAAGTTGAGTTTTCAATCGAACTCGTACCGGGTGCTTTGCCTATTTCAAAGTCACCTTATAGAATGGCCCCAATTGAGTTGCAGGAATTGCAGAAGCAACTCCAAGAGAATCTTGATAAGGGGTCCATACGCCCTAGTGCGTCACCTTGTGGAGCACCTATTCTTTTTGTTAAGAAGAAATATGGATCAATGAGACTCTACGTTGATTATCGAGAACTTAACAAGATCACTATCAAGAAAAAATATCCTCTCCCGCGCATTGATGAGTTATTTGACCAACTACGCGGAGCTCAATAATTTTCCAAGATTGATCTTCGTTCAGGGTATCATCAATTAAGGGTCAAAAGGGAGGATATACCAAATACGGCTTTCTGTACAAGTTATGGACACTATGAATTTATAGTGATGCCATTTGGTCTTACTAATGCCCATGCAATCTTCATGGATCTGATGAATAGAGTCTTTAGAGACTATCTTGATCCGTTTGTGGTAGTCTTTATAAACGATATTCTTGTATATTCAAAGAGGAATGAAGAACATGAAGATCACTTGAGAATTATATTGAATACCCTGAGAAAGGAGAAGCTTTATGACAAATTTACCAAGTGTGAATTTTGGCTTCAAAAAGTTTCATTTTTGGGTCACATAATCTCAAAAGAGGAGATATCTATGGATCCAGCAAAAACAGAGGTTATCGAAAGATGGTCGAGACTAACAATAGTAACTGATATCTGAAGTTTTCTTGGTTTGGCTGGATATTATCGACGTTTTCTGAAATATTTATCATGATTATCTAATCCACTCAACATGTTGACTCAGAAAGTAGTTAAGTTTGTTTGGACGGAGGAATGTGAATAGAATTTCAAGGAGTTGAAAAAGAAGGTTATCTAGTGCACCTGTGCACACACTGCCTTGTAGTGGAGAAAGGTTTGTGATCTGTAGTGATGCATCCAAGAAGGGATTGTGGTGTGTTCTTATGAAAAATGATATGGTGATAGCTTATGCCTCACGACAGTTGAAAATCCATGAGCAAAATTACCCAACTCATGATTTAGAGTTAGCTGCGGTAATCTTTACATTAATGATTTGGAGGCATTATCTTTATGGAGAAAGGTGTGACATTTATACTGATCATAAAAGTTTAAAGTATATTTTCACACAAAAGGAGCTGAATATGCGCCAAAGAAGATGGTTGGAGCTGATTAAGGATTACGACTGCTCAATTCATTACCACCATGGGAAAGCAACCAAGGTGGCAGATGCATTAAGTCGACAAGACCATGCTAGCTTATCCATGATGAGGATCACAAAAGATCCAATATTTATGGATTTACAAAGGATGGATCTTGGAATAATAATGAAAGCGGAAAAATCATATCTTTATCAAATGAATGTTCAACCATCTATACATGTGAAGATTAAAGAGGCACAGAAAGAAGATGTTGAGTTACAAAAGAAGGTGAGAAATGTTCCTGAATTCAACATTGTTCGTGATGGGATAATAATGTTCAGAAATCGGGTTTGTGTTCCTCCCATCCCCTAATTAAAGAAGGAGTTGCTGGATGAGGCTCATAGTTCTTCATTCTCTATTCATCCTAGAAGCATGAAGATGTATAGGGACCTGAAAGAGTACTTCTGGTGGGATGGCATGAAAAGAGATGTTTCTGAATATGTCTCTCGATGCTTGGTTTTTCAGCAAGTTAAAGCTGAGAGACAGAAGTTTAAGGGGATGTTACAACCATTACCCATATCAGAATGGAAATGGGAAAACATTACTATGGAATTTGTCACTGGACTTCCTAAAACATCCAAAGGAAATAATGCTATCTGGGTCATAGTTGATCGTCTTACAAAGTCTGAACTCTTCATTGCTATTAGAGAGGATTTCTCTCTATATCAACTTTCCATGATATATGTAAAGTAAGTGGTAAGATTGCATGGAGTACCACTTTCCATTATATCTGATCGGGATCCGAGGTTTACCTCGAAGTTCTGGCGAAGTCTTTAGCATACTCTGGATACAGAGTTGAGTTTCAGCACTGCTTATCATCCTCAGACAGATGGTCAGTCTGAGAGGACAATTCAAACTCTAGAAGATATGTTGAGAGCTTGATCTATCGATTTCAAAGGTGGTTGGGATCAACACCTACCTTTGGTGGAATTTTCTTATAATAATATATTTCACTCCAATATTCTGATGGATCCTTATGAATCTCTCTATAGAAAGAAATGCAGGACTCCAACTTGCTGGGATGAAGTTGGGGAAAGAAAGCTATTAGGACCTGATCTTGTTGATGAGATGGAAGAAAACATCTGATCTATTCAACAACACATAAGAGCAGCTCAGAGTCGACAAAAAAGTTATGCTGACAACCGAAGAAAAGACTTAGATTTTGAAGTGGGTAATAAAGTGTTCTTACGAATATCTCCTTGGAAGAGAGTAATGAGATTTGGAAAGAAGGGAAAGCTGAGCCCTAGGTATATCGGTTCTTTCAAAATACTGGATCATATTGGGAAGGTAGATTACCGATTGGCTCTTCCACCGAATCTCTCACAAGTTCAAGATGTGTTCTATGTATCTCTCCAGATAAATTACATACCTGATCCTTTACATGTACTCAGCTCCGATGTTGTACCGCTGGAACAAGATCTTTCGTATGAAGAACAACCGATAGAGATTCTCGATCGTAGTGAAAAAGTCCTACGGAACAAGACCACTCGCTTGGTGAAAGTTTTATGGAGGAACCACCAATTATAAGAAGCTACATGGGAGCTTGAGGATATGATTAGGGAGAGGTATCCTCATCTATTTGTTACAAAGTGATGAATTTCGAGGGCGAAATTCATTTTAAGGGGGGTAGAATGTAACACCCGAGAATTTTATGAGAAATATTTTGTTTTTATGTTATATAAATCATAAAAGGAATCTTTCACTACACACAACACTTGTTTGGCTTGCTTTACACACAATTGAGACCTTCCTCGATAGCTTGCGTCGTACGCAATACCGAGTTTCACTAAACAACGATAAGTTATTAAAATATTATTAAAACTAGTCGTTATGAATAGTAATAACCACTTTTTGAAATTTTTTAAATTTTCTTTTTCAAAATGGACTTCATTTTTGGATTCAGAATATCGAAATTAGCCTAGGGTAAAATTTTGGTAATTTTCGGGAAACTTTCAATTTTTGATGAATAGTGAAAACACTGGGTTACTATTTAAAAACCGTCTTTTCATTTAAATAATTATTTATTTTATTTAAATTTATTTTAGGTCAAAATTGATACATAATACCTATATAAGATCAATGTAATTCATTGGAGTAATTTTATAATAATTTTAGATATATAAAAAATTTATTGAACTTTTCACCGTCTTTTACCCACCTCTTAGGAGAATTTGAAAATTTACATAAAAATTAATTTTACCGCTTCTGTGAGTGGAATTTCAAAAATCTTAGAGACACGGTTGATCTCAGTAAGTAAATGTGGTTCAATGAGATGAAAATAATTTTTTATGAATAGTAACTTTTTACTTTTATTTACCACGGTTAAAAGTAAATAGGGTAATTAATGGTAAAAATGATATTATTATTACCCTAAAACATGTCTTAATTATATTGGATAAGTTTAATTCGACCAAAAACAACCTTAGGAATAAAATATGACCATTTAGGCCCTCATGGATTAGATTACGATATTTATTATAATTTATTTAAAGAAGGGTTAAAATAGTTAAAATCAAAGTTTAATAAGTAAATAATTTTTAATATAGGGTTATACATTAGATAAATTAGACTATAAATATTCATTAGAAATATAAAAAGAGTTCCTACATAATGGTATTTTATTTGTAATTTTTAGACATTAAATAATTTAATTTATTTATGACACAAAGATGATGCAGTAATTATCTTATTAATGAAATATTGACATAATTGATGTTATAAATACCCAAATAAATTTAATTTGAGACTTTTTATGAATTAAACTAATTTTATAGGTTAATATGACATGTTAGTATTTATTTAATTAACTTTTTTTGAACTAATCATTCTGTTATGATTTTTACAAAAATCAATTACTAAATAGTGTCAAAATTGACATAAAATAGTTTTTAAAACAAATATTATATTATTAATTGTTATTTTATTTTTAAAAATCTAAGGTTCGTCCAAATGACTTAGATAAGGTTATATATATTAATAATAAACAACTTGGGGGTCGTTTGTCTTGTTATAGTACGTTTATTAACCTTATAGTGTAACAACACAAAAAGACATGGTAAAAGTAAAATTATCTAACTTAAAGTTAAATCTAAATGATAAGGTTAAAATAGTAAACTAAACTTGTCCAAATTATATTGGATGAAAGGATTTCGACCCATCCCCACCTTAGCTTCGAAATAAATCAATTTGGTGCTATTTAAAACCGAATATGGCTTTATAATAAAATAATATTTTTGGTTTTTCCAAAGGTGCCCCTCTCCTCCCTTATAAAAGGGAACCTCCTCCCTCTCTTCGGCCAACCCCTACCAATTTCTCCTCTCCACTTACCTAGAAACATCCTAGAGGTTCTGGTATTCTTCAAAGACCAATTTTAGTTCCCAAAAAGGGGGTCTCAAAGAAGTTCTTCAAAGGAGTGGTAATGTCCGTTACCGATTCTTTCAACTTTATTTCTTCTTCCAATTCTTCTTCTTTAGTTGTTTCATTATGAATTAATAACATCAGTATCACTGATATACTGATATGTTATTATAATTATGAAACAACCCTATTTCACCATCTATCCATCCTATGGAAAACGAAATCACCGCGCGTGCATATGTACGGAATACCGTCTCCACGCCGTGGTGTAATCTATTTTCCATCACCACCTTACTTCGATGGGTATAATGGTGAAAATAAATAACTATATATGATTATTGTAAAGTGTTATTGATTCTGAAATAGTATACATACACTCCAATACAATTCCACGATCATGGGAACGATATCATCGCTCGTGCGTACGTAAGAAATACCGTCTCCACGATGTGATGCGATTCGTTCTACATGATATTCATTGCATAATGATTATATAAATGAATTGAATGAATAAATATGATATATAGTACACTAATACCATTCTGTAAATGAGGTATCTATAACCTAAAGAGAAGAATAAGAATTTATTCGACAAAACATGCATAAGACAAAAAAGTAATAAACACCCGAATAACAAGTAGTAATGAAATATTACTAATAAGAAGCTAAGAATATGACCATATATGATATCATAACAATAATTATGATTCTAGAATAAGTCAATAACATTATTTAAATCATTATAAAGGAGGTTTGGACACTTACGAATCAAATCAGACCTAAGGTAAGGGACAATCTCGCAATCTCAATTTTTATCCGAGATTGTTTATACTTCAGAATTTACTGGGGGAGTATTTTATCATCCACATCCATGTTTCCTCAATATGTAATATTATTTCCATCCACCTAAAAATTTTTAAATCCAATTTTACCCTTCGGTGAGTTTTTAGTAAAAGATATGAAAGGACTATTTTGTCGTTTTTCGTACGAGGTACTTTTTGACTTTTCCGACAAATGTACGAGAAGAATGTTTTTTTAACTTATACGGCATGAATGGATTTTTAAAACATTATTTCCAAGAATATTTCTTTACAAGTTTTCAAGTTTATTTTTAATCAACTTCTTTTAGTTTAGAATTGTATGACATGTTAAGAAAGGAAAAGTGTTTTTGAAGTAGAAAGGATATTTTCCTCAAGAATGGAGTTCAAGTGTTTTATCAAAATCATTTTCCATATAAGATAATAAAGGGTTCTGTTTCTATCCCTATTATTAAATTGATTTTATTATGTTGTGATGAAATTATTTTTATGAATTCCTTTATCTTATATGAATTGTTTTATGATGTCACGATGTTTAAGAATCCCATTTTTATTACATGGGTTATGCTATGATGTATGGTTTATGATTTTGTGGCACACATAAGAATGGTATCATTATGAGATGGGTGGGACCTATATCTCCCTAAAATTCATTGGGTAAAGATTTTATATCTCATGAGATAGACATGGCTGGAACGGTAGGTTAAACCAGTTCAGTGAAACAGGACTGAAACGAGGAATGAACTCGGTTCAGAAATGGACTTTGTCCACTAAGATAGTCTTGGAAATAAGTCTTGACTAATAAGAAATGATTCTCTATAATTATGTGTGTATGACACAAAGCTTCATGTTTTAAGTTATGATTATTGTGATTACATTTCACTACCATGATTTATCCCATATTATGAAATTATGATCTCTTTTGCAGGGTAAGATTTCAAAAATGTTATGTTCTTATGAATATGATGTGATTGATATTTCTTTTGTTTACCCTTACTGATCATTTGAGCTCACCATTTTGTATTTTTTCTTTCCCCATGTAAGGAAGAAGTTTATTACGTAAGATATGCCAAAAGGGACTATAGAAATGATGAAATAAATGGGAGACAATGTAGACGCTTTATGAACCAGTTGTTTATGTTTCCCAGTTTCTAAAGACACTATAACTATACGGTCCTTTCATGGTTTTGTTATATGTTGTAATAAGTGTACTTCAATTTTTATGTACTAACAATTTATGTAAAGTATGGGTCATTATAGGAGGAATGATTGAGTTCATGTGGAGATCTGGATTGGGGCACCAGTTATAGTGGCACTTGGGCTAGGATGTTACACTGTCATTTGGAATGACATGCATTCTTTTAAATATCATACCCATTAGATGTATCATTCATTTATAATCATATATTAAGCAAGGAAGATCATTATCTTCTAGTATCATATCATTCAATAGAGAAAGTATTTTAATAAAGTGGGTGATACTCTATCTATTGCCATCTTTTACAATATATAGCTTCAATATGGATGAAAATATTGTATATTTAGTACAACATATATACAATGGAATCTTTTCATAGATCATTGACTTCTGAAATAGTTTTGGAAAATCAATAACTTCATCTTCAACTTTCATTATCATTTCCTTAATATGATCTTCATCGTCATTCAAAATTGTAATAATATCCTCAATATAGTCTCTATCATTGTTCACACTTGTAATCATATAAGATGATCCATAAAATGTAGTTTTATCTTAGTCACTAGTTACATTATTTTCTTCCCCCTATTTAGTCTAACATTTATAACTTTGATATATTCTATGATAGGTCTAGTGTTCTTCCAACTCTTTTAGACTAATTAGTCTTGAATAAAAATATTGTAAACACAGATAATGGGTTTGTGAATGGTTATATGCACAATCTTTTGAAAACTTGAGGAATTATTTCACCACATTATCATACTATTTTTTAATATGATTAGAATCCATACTGTTGGTTGGAGTGGAATCGCAAGAGGGGGGTTGAATTGAGTTCCTGCTTAAAATTTTTGTTAAAATATTTATTATAAAGATCCCCCAAATTTTGAAACGTCCCAGTTAATTAAGGCAGTAGAGATATAAATGTCTAGTTGGTCAACAAGTTTCTCAAAGGGGGATTAGTCCTCAGTTAAATTAGTGTAAAACACTTCTTCATGTTTTGATACAAGTTTATTGAATTAAACATGTACACACACTAACCAAAACTAACTATAAAAGTGAATTCAAAACAATTTTATGTTTTAGAAATTATAAGCAGTAAAAAATAGATAAAACAGAGTATAACCAAAATATAGAGCACAGTGAAGTTAATCAAGAGGTTCAGTCTCAAGTTGAGGCTTAATCATCTCTACTTGGTTATGATCTACCACCAAACAGTTTATATTAACAATAAACATGATACACATCCTGTATTGGGCTTTATAATAGTTTTCACAAACTATCCAGGCTTCACACCCTCTACCATAGTTCTTCATGGAAAAAACAAATAGTAAATACCACACATGGTCTCTTCCACAGTTATACATTGGAAACAAGATATAGGTTAATTTTGATGTGAGGATGTTCAGTATCCTTCAGTTCAATCACATGAGACAGTGTGTGTAACAGATATAAACACACACTTCTCAGAAATGTAAAATGAAGGAACACAATAGAGCTAAGATTATAAGCTTGAGTTTAGAAAGATATATGTGTTTTCAGTTCATCTCTTTACTCCTTAGAGTGAAGAATTTTATATTCGTGTCTTTCTCTAGAAGTTGTCTCGAAAACAGAGTGTCTCAACTCTAGGTTCTAGCATTCAAGAATTGAGTTTTCTGCTTCTTGTGTTTATCGAAAGTTGATGAATCACAGAAGGTAGAAATGAGTTTTTCCCAAATGATCTTCGTGAGGCTTTTGGGTTCACAGTGTAAGTGTTGGGTGGTTCTTTGATCTAGCGAGTAAGTTCCTTCATATGCTCAGACACACATCTCATTCCACACATTTTCTTCCTCGGTATTCTATTTTATATTTGAGTTCTGATAATAGGAATAAGTAAATCACATTCGATCTTTCTCGTACCTCATACTATCCAAATATTGTCTCTTGATATGTCTACAATCATCATTAATTAATATCAGAAGCATTTAATTTATCAAATATGACTGTTAGAATAATCTTAAGATTTTTACAAAGTATGAAGTGGAATAGTATCGGTAGACTGATAACAGTAGCCTTCACAATGGTAGGCTTCAATAGTAGGTGCACATCAGAAGCCTTCAATGGTAACCTTCCATCGGTAACCTTCAACGGTAACCTTCATCAGTAGCCTCGCATCGGTGACCTAGCATCGGTTACCTTTTCATCAGTGACCTTTGCATCGGTGACCCTTGCATCGGTGACCTTTTCATCAGTGACCTTTTCATCGGTGACCTTGTATCGGTGACCTTTGCATCGGTTACCTTGCATCAGTGACCTTTTCATCGGTGACCTTGCATCGATGACCTTGCATCAGTGACCTTGCATCATTGTCTTTTTCATCAGTGACCTTACATTGGTGACCTTTTCATCGGAGTCCTTTCATACTTGCACTATGAGCTTAAACAAGAGAGCCATGAGATTAAAATTACATAGTTATTACTTTTATATAAACATTATTTTCACATAAAATATTATCTTTTAAGAGAAACAAGATGGTTTATATAAATGAAACATGATTTGGTATTATCAAAATAGGTGAGCCCAACAATCTCCCCCTTTTTGATAATCACAAATTATGTCAGTATTTTATGAATTAGGGTTAAGAAAATTTGTTAATATATTCAGAGGTGTGTATAAGAACATTTGAACCATGATTATTTTGGAAAAATATAGATAGTATATATATGAAAATTTAACTTAAAAACTTCTCCCCCTTTCAGTTTAAGAGTTTAAAACTTAAACCTAACATTTAACATGGAATGTCTCTCCCTGTTATCGATTAATAAATAGATTGAAAGAAAAAAATAAATAGAAGAGGATTTTTCATCAATGAAGCAATAATAAAATATACAAAAATGGTATACAGATCTATATCAACTAAGACATCCCACATTTATTCCACATTAGATATGTCCAAGGGAGCTTTGTATTTGGAAGGTGAGGAGGCAGGTTCTGAAGATGGAGGGATAGGCCTAGATATGGAAGTGAGTAGGGTAGGAGGAGCTTCAATAGAACCATCAGTAGACCTATAGTGTGTAGATCTCTAAGGAATTATAGGGGTCAAACTTCTGATGGTCTGTGCAGAAGTCATCAAGGGTGCAGCACTAGAAGATCCTGAAGTAGTTGAGGTAGAAGGCAAGGCTGGAGGAACAATTATGGGAGTGTAGTCCACATAGAGTAAGGTAAAAAGAAGATTTCTAAAATCCATAATAATACCTCCTCCTCTTTCCATAGCTAAAATAAAATCATCCTTATTCTCCGTAAATTTCTCTAAGGAGTCAATTCTCTGAGCCATATAACCAGATCCTTAAAGGCTTGAGTGATAGGTGGGATCCTCAAGTTCTCCAATAGCAACTTAAAGTGAATATCCATCTGATTCTTAGTGTATACCCTTTTGTAGTAGAAATAAACTTTCCCTTTGATGGCCTTCTGATCTTGAGAAAATTCCATTAGATAATTTCCCACAAGGTTATGAATTTCTATGGTAGTGGAAATAACCTGAGTCATAGACTGAGGGTTTGAGGTACTTGCACTAGAAAATTTCTCCCCTTCTCTAACAATTGATCTGAAATCTTCTAGATCAATAGGAGGAACAGCTGAAGATGAAGTAGATACACACAGATGTGCCATAGTGAAATCCACTGTTTCCTTGAAAGATTTTTTCATCCCACTGATTAGCCTTTTCACATCATCATCTTGTTCACTCACATGTGTCTCCATAGACTTCTTAAATTCCTCAAACACAGTGACTATTTGTTTAACCACACTTTTAAAAAATCTAAGATCTTTTTCCACCTGAGCCCTTGAAGCCATATAAAAGTCTAATCTGATAATAGACTACTTTATAGATTCCATATAATCTTCCAAGGTTCTGATTTGATTTTGACAGTCCTTTACTTCCTATAACAGAGCTGAGTGAGAGGTATAAACTAGCCTTTCGGCTGTAGAAGTTATAACTTTATGATTGTGAGTTATAAACCTCTCTAACCCAGAAAATCTATCATCAAAGTGGCTCTTCACATATGACTTCAATGATTATAAATCTTCCTTCATCACATAGTCTCGGGGAAAAAGAACCACTAGCTTCATAATAGTGGTTTCTGAAGCAGTAGGAATTGGAGGACTTCTGATAGGATGGTCATTATCAAATTCTCCATAATATAAACCCAAAACCACAAAACTAGGGTCTTCTAACCAGTCTTCTATCCCATGAGAAACATCTACTGAACCTATGGAAACAGGTTCCTCCCCTTCACTTGGATCATTCTCCTGATCAACCATATTCATTTCTTTCATACATCATTGAGAAACTGCATCCACAAGAGAGTCCACTACCACTTCCTCTACAAAATCTTCAATAACTTTCAAAACAATTCCAGCTTCAACCAAATCAGCAACCTCTTCATCTAAACTTTCAACCATTTTTGTATTCCCTACCAAGGGATTGAGAATTAGACATTCTTATTCACTCACATCAGTAGTAGTCTCAAAGTCATCATGACTAGATTCAGTGTCCTAATCCTCATCTGAGGTCTCTCTAATGTCTCTTAAGACATTTTCTTCCCCTTCTTCTTCACTTGTATCTTCATCGTCACTGTCCCTTAGGATTGTATCCCTTCTAGTAAATCTATTTTGTGGGCTAGAATCACCAAAGGATACAATATTAGCAAGAGGATTTGAGGGAAGGTTAGGATCACTCTTGTCATCTATAAGAGAATCCTCTCTTTCTGGAACAACAATTTCTTCTTCTTCATCTGAATATACAGGCTATACTTCACCAGGCTCTAGATCAGGATCAGCCTTATCCTTAGTCCTAGTAGGATGAGTGAAAGGGTTGAATTCCTCATATAGTGTAGCCTCATCATGCACCCATATTATTTTCTAAGGGTTCCAATTTATCTTCATCAACTTGAAAATCACCTTTGTAATGAAAAAATTGTCCCGTACTACAACTTTTTCCTCCTAGTTTCTAGAAACTCCTTTCACCTTCAACATCAAGGATATCAATTTGGCATGAAACAAGGAATTGGAATTGGAACTGGGCTTTTTCATATCTTCTAATTGAATCATCATCAACTTACATAAATTAATCTTCTATCCATTCTTCAACAAATACAAGAGAAATATATCCTAAAATTTCATTGTATCTAATTCCCCTCTCCTGGGACTCAAGACATGTTGAACAAACTTAAATAGTAACTTATCTTTTCCTTTCATCTCAGGAGCAATGACATTCCTAGGGATCCCACTCCCTGTTAGTTTGGCTAAGGCTTCTTCATAACAGAAGAACTCAGTAGTGGGAGGCACCACTCCTGGGTAGTAATCATAAATCCCTTCAGGTGGTACTCTCAGACACTTGGCCCATTCAACATAGGAGAAGATTACACTTACTCCATTTACCCTTGAAGACATTATTTTCTCATCCTCAGTATGTTCAAATTTAAAAAACTCCTAAAAATCCATCACTACCTTTGGGTAATATGGTCTATTGTTTTTTTCAAAGCATTCGACCTAGCCTTGAGCTTCAAGTGCCTTCAGCACTAAAGATCTACTTGTCAGCAACCATTTAGAACTTAACTCTTTTTCAACTACGATTTACCTCTTTGACAGATGAGGTCTGATCATCTTTTCCACTGCATGGCTTCCACTACTTGACTCAGCTCAAGGTCTCTTTGGATTTGGTTCATCCCCTTCATCACTGACCAACAATCTCTTCACTCTTGCCATGTGATCTGGAGCGATTAGAGGGTTTTGGAAGAGGGTTAGGTTCTAAGGTTAGGGGGAAAGAGATTTGGGAGAGATTTTGAGGTGGATTGAAATGTGGTCTATACTTTAATTTTATCACTTAGGGATCAAAAAATAAATCAGATAAAAGAAATAAGTAATGCAGAAAATGTTTCAGATTCTGGCAAAGAAAACACTAAGTCCTTCAAAAGTTCAACTATCAGTAAGGTAACAACGGTGAGGTCTATCGGTGAGGTCCAACGGTGAGGTTCCTATCGGTGAGGTCCAATGGTGTGGTTCCTAATGGTGAGGTCCAACAGTGAGGTTCCTAACGGTTAGGTTCCAATGGTGAAGTTCATAATGGTGAGGTTCCTAATGGTGAGGTCCAATGGTGAGGTTCCTAACGGTGAGGTTCCAACAGTGAGGTTTCTAACGGTGAGGTCCAACGGTGAGGTTCCTAACGGTGAGGTTCCAATGATGAGGTTTCTGATGGTGAGGTTCCAATGGTGATGTTCCAACAGTGAGGTTCCTAAAAGTGAGGTCCAAGGGTGAGGTTCCTAATGGTGAGGTTCCAACAGTGAGTTTCCTAATGGTGAGGTTCCAACAGTGAGGTTTCTAATGGTGAGGTTCCAACGGTGAGGTTTCTAATGGTGAGGTTCCAACAGTGATGTTCCAATGGTGAGGTTTATAATGGTAAGGTCCAACAGTGAGGTTCCTAATAGTGAGGTTCCAATGGTGAGGTTCCTAACAGTGAGGTCCAATAGTGAGGTTCCTAATGGTGAGGTTCCAACGGTGAGGTTCCAACAGTGAGGTTCCTAAAAGTGAGGTTCCAATAGTGAGGTTACAACGGTGAGGTTCCTAATGGCGAGGTTCCAAAACCTTAAAAATTTATCATACCTAACTCTTATTTGATGTAATTTAACCTCTTAGAATTCAAAAGTTTTTTGAATATATCAACAAATTGATGTTTAGTTCCACTTAATTCAAGAGTGATATCACCTCTTTAATAATGATCTCTCAAGAAGTGATGTCTCACATCAATGTGCTTTGTCCTATCATGAGATACTATATTTTTAGAGATGTTAATAGAACTTGTATTATCACACTTTATAGAGACATGTTTTAATTGATATCTATAGCCTAGTAAAGTGTGTTTCATCCACATAATTTGAGCACAATAACTACCAGCAGCTATATATTCAGCTTCGGTAGTAGATAATGCAATAGAATTTTGTTTCTTACTAAACCATGATACTAGTGACTTGCCTAAAATGTTACATGTTCTGGAGGTGCTCTTTCTATCTAACTTTAAACCAGCTAAATCAGCATCCAAATAACTTATTAAATCAAATGATTGTCCTCTTGGATAAAACAGTCCTAAGTTTGTAGTATACTTGAGATATTTAAAAATACTTTTAACAGCAGTTAAATGAGACTCTTTTGGATTGGATTAAAAATTAGCACACATGCACACACTGAACATAATATCAGGTTTGGTAGTAGTAAGATAGATTAGACTCCCAATAATACCTATGTAATTGGTTTGATCCACTGGTTTACCAGTTTCATCAGCATCCAACTTACAGGTGGTACTCATATGTGTATCACAACCTTTATTGCACTCCAAACCAAAACGTTTCAAAATATCCTTATTATATTTACTCTGATTTAAAACAATACCATTTTTATTTTGAAAAATTTGAAATCCAAGGAAAAATTTAATTTCCCCCATTAAACTCATTTCAAATTCGTCTTGAATCATTTTTGAAAAATCAGTACATAAAGAATTTTTAGAGGATCCAAAAATAATTTCATCTACATAAATCGGTACTATTAAAACAGCTTTGGAAGTCCTTTTAATAAAAATATTAGGATCCACTATTCCTTTAGTAAAACTTTTTGAAATAAGAAAAGAACTAAGTCTATCATGCCAAGCTCTTGGAGCTTGTTTCAAACCATATAAAGCTTTAGATGGTTTAAAGACATGATTTATAAAATAGGGATTTGTAAAACTAGGGGGTTGTTCAAAAAATACATCCTCAACTATGTACCCATTTAAAAATGCACTTTTTACATCCATTTGATAAAGTTTGAAATTCAAATGAGCTGTATAGGCAAGTAGTATCCTAATGGATTCTAGTCTCATGATAGGTTCAAAGGGTTCCTCATAATCTATTCCTTCTTCTTGACTATATCCTTATGCAACTAGTCTAGCCTTTTTTTCTAACTATATTTCCATATTCATCAACTTTATTTCTAAACACCCATTTAGTTCCTATGGTCAAAGTGTCTTTATGTATTTATAATAATTCCCAAACCTTGTTTATTTCAAACTGATTTAATTCTTTATGCATAGCTATCAACCAAAATTCATCATCGATTGCATCATTGATATTTTTAGGTTCAAGCTGTGAAAGAAAGGAATGATGTTCAACTTGGTTTCTCAGAGAAGATCTACTCTATGTTCCTATATTTAGATCACCTTCTACAACATCTAAAGGATGATTCTTGAGAGTTCTTACTCCTCTAGAAAGTGTTGAACTAGAATCCTCATGATTTTCTATAGGTTCAGATTCACCATACATAGATTCTGGAAGATTTCCAGAACTAGTTGTTTTCACTAAGGGTTCATTTTCCTTATAATTAAGGTCCAGAATTGAAATATCTTCCTCAAGATGTTCAATAGAGGTTTTGGATTCATATGGATCAGTCTCATAAAATTTGATATGAACTGACTCTTCCACACATTTAGTTATCTTATTGAATACTCTATAAGCCTTACTAGATATTGAGTAACCTTGGAAAATTCCATCATCACTCTTGGAAGAAAACTTGTCAAGATTGTCCTTAGTGTTAAGGTTAAATACTTTGCAACCAAAAACTCTAAATTAATTAACCTTAGGCTTCATATTATTCCAGAGCTCATAAGGGGTCTTCTTAAGAACATGTCTAATTAATACTCTGTTAATAATGTAACAAGTTGTATTAACAACTTCATCCCAAAAATAGATAGATATATTATACTCATTAAGCATAGTCCGAGAAATCTATTGAAGTGTACTATTTCTTCTTTATACAACTCCATTTTTTGAGGTGTTCTAGGAGTGAAGAAATTGTGAATATATCCATTTTGTGAGCAAAAAGATTCAAATTCTTGATTTTCAAACTCACTACCATAATCACTTCTCAAGATCTTAATTCTAAGTCCACTAAGATTTTCTATAGACTTGGAATATTTAATGAAGTAATCACATGCTTCACTTTTGTGTTCTAGAAAGAATACCCATGTATATCTAGAAAAATCATCTACAATAACATAAACATATTGCTTCCTATTTAAACATGAAACTCTAGATGGTCCAAACAAGTCCATGTGAACCAACTCAAGCAGTTGAGAAGTAGAAACTTCTCTCTTTGGTTTGAAAGAAACTTTGTGTTGTTTTCCCTTTTGACAAGGATTACACACTTTGTTAATAGGGAATTCCAATTTAGGTAAGTCTCTAACTAAACCTTTCCTAGTTAGTTTCCTAAGTGAGTGCACATTGTAGTGTTCTAATCTTCTATTCCATAACTAGGATTTATTATGAAAATCATTTAAACATGAAACACTTTTCTTTACTAAGGAGTTTAAATCAACAGCATATAAATTTTCATTTCTAAGAGCATTAAATATTTAATCATTTTTAGAATTAAAAACATTTCATGCATCATTTTTATATTTAAAATTGAATCCATCATCACACAACTAAGAGATACTTAGTAAATTTTATTTTAACCCATCAACAAAAGGTACTTTTGAAATTAATACAGTGTTAGGGTTACCAATTTGGACTAAGATTATGATCTTCCCTTTAGCATTATCACCGAATGTGACATTTCCACCATCAACTTTAATTAGGCTCTTGAAGAATTAATATTCTCTTGACATATGTCTTGAACATCCAATATCCAAGTACCATAGAGTTTTACAGGATCTCTTAAGAAAATTTTCCTGTAAAACAGATTAAGTGTAGGGTAACTTTGGTACCCATATTTTCTTGGGTCTAGAAAGGTTAGCATATAGAACTTTGGTAACCCATAATTGTTTCACAAGTTTCCTATAATCAACAGATATGTTTTGAGACATGAAAACTTTGTTTGGTCCTTTAGAGAATTTTTTTTCAAAAGATGGTCCAGAACTTGAACTAGCTGTGAACTATCCAGATTTTAGAACAAATTTATTTTTAATAATCCTTATTTGTCCTGGTTGATATCCTATACTAGTTGTGTATTTTGGAGAAATTTGATTCCCTAGAAACTATGTCAAGGTATCTCTACCAGTAGTAAACTTTTCCAAATCCCTTTTTAATTTCTCATTTGATAATTTAAGTTCAGTATTTTCATTTAATATCTAAGCACATTTTTCTTTCTCAATATCTAGATCTAACTTAACATTAGCATTTAAATCATGTTTTCTTTTCAATAATTTATATTTATCCTTGATTTAATTAAAGGTTTCATCAATCATTCCACAGTATTAAAATAGTTCATCCTTAGTCATATTTTAGTCATTGTTTGATTCACTTTCATTCCTAGAATAATAAGAATTATGTACAGGAGAATTGGGTGTTACCTTAGATGAATCTGTCATGAAATACAGGTTTTCATGTTTGTTCTTGTCACTATCAGAAGTGTCAGATCCACTTGAGATATCTTCTAATCCACTCTAAGTAGATTTCATATCCGTTTTATATCCTTTTCCCTTGTCTTCATATTTATTCTTAAATTTAATATTGGGGAAATCAGCCTTAATATGGCCTTTTCATTTACACTCATAGTAGACTATCTCATTTGTGTTGTCATTTCATTTTCTGTCATTTTTACACTATCCTTTATTATCATACCTTCCTTTATAGTTTGATTTTCTAAAGAACTTCTCCTTGTGGTAGAACTTCTTGAATCTCCTATCAAGATGAGCCATCTCATCATCACTGTTAGACTCTGAGTCTTCACTAGTGGAAGTGTCTATAGGATCTTGAACTTTTTCTTTATCTTAGTTATTTGAGGTAGTAGTCTTTAATGCTACAGATTTCTTTCTTGGTTATTCATATTCTTCTTGATTTACCTTAATCTAATCTTCGTACATCATAATCTTTCCAATTAGTTCCTTTACTAGTAATTTGCCTATGTCACAATATTCTCTAATAGAAACAGAAGTTCATCTCCCTCTATCAGGTAGGCATCGATGCAATCTCCTAATCTGATCCTTTTTGTCCACTGGTTTCCCAAGAAGACTCATGGTATTCACTATTTCATTGTACTTGAGATACATTTTAGATATAAGCTCGTCAGGATTCATTTTAAAATTATCATATTTATAGTATAGGTATTTAATCTCATTTCTTTAACATTGGTTGTTCCCTCATGTGAAACAGCTAAAGTATCCCAAATTTCATATGCAGTTTTACAAGAAGATATTATATTGAAATTTTTATCACCTAGAGAACACTAAAATGAATTTATTTCTTTACAACTATTGTTATATGTAGCTTTAGTCAACTCAGACCACGTGTCCCTAGCAGTAGTAGGCAATACATGTTGTTCTTAAATTATGTCCCATATTTTAGGACCCATGCTTTCTAGATACATTTTCATTTTTATTTTCCACTAAGCATAGTTATTACCATTAATGAAAGGGGGGTGTTAGTAGCAGAACCCTCAAATCTATTATCAATTATAAACTAGAATTTTAATGAACTGAAAATTTAGATATGATAGAAATTTTAAAATCTTTAAGATAAAACTAAAATCACAGTTAAAGAATTTGACAACTTGAGAATTTGAAAACTTTCACAACAGTTCTGATAGTATTAATAAAAAGTAATCCTTCGATACCAAATATTGGTTACAGTGGAATCTCAATAGGGGGGTGAATTGAGTTCCTACTTAAAATTTCTGTTAAAAACTTTATTATAAATATCCCCCAATTTTTGAAATGGCCTAGTAAATTAAGGTAGTAGGGATGTAAATGTCTAGTTGGTAAGTAGGTTTCTCAAAGGGTGATTAGTACTCAGTTGAATTAGTGTAAAACACTTCTTCAACTTTTGAATCATTTTTACTGAATTAAACATATACACACACTAACCAAAACTAATTATCAAAGTGAATGAAAAATAGTTTTATGTTTTAGAAATTATAAGCAGCGGAAAATAGATAAAATAGAGTATAACCAAAATATAGAGCACAGTGAAGTTAAACAAGAGGTTCAGTCTCAAGTCGAGACTTAATCCTCTCCACTTGGTAATCACCTACCACCAATAAGTTTATATTGACAATAAAATTGATACAGAGCAAGTATCGAGCTTTACAATAGTTTTCACAAACTAACTAGGGTTCACACCCTCTACCACATTTCTTTGTGGTAAAAACAAATAGTATATACCACACATGGTCTCTTCCCCAGTTATACGTGGAAAATAAGATGTAGATGAAGTTTTATGTTAGGATGTTCATTATCCTCCAGTTCAAGCACAGGAGACAGTGTGTGTAACATACAGATACACACACTTCTCAGAAATGTAAAATGAAGGAACACAATATAGATAAGATTATAAGATTGAGTTTATAAATCTCTATGTGTTTGTAGTTTAGATCTTTACTCCTTGGAGTAAAGAATTTTCTATTCGTGTCTTTCTCTGAAAGTTGTCTCCAAAACAGAGTGTCTCAACTCTAGGTTCTAGCCTTTAGGAATTGATTGTCCTGCTTCTTGTGTTTATCGAGATTAGATGAATCACAGAAGGTAGAAGTGAGTTTATCCTAAATGATCTTCGTGAGGATTGTGGGTTCAAAATGTAAGTGATGGGTGGTTCTTCTTTGATCTAGCAAGTAAGTTCCTTCATATTCTTAGATGCGCTTCTCATGCCACACCTTTTCTTCCTTGGTCTTCTCTTTTATATTTGAGGTCTGACAATAGGAATAAGTAAATAACTTGCGATCTTTCTTGTACCTCATACTGTCCAGATACGGTCTCTTGATATTTCTACAATCATCATTAATTAATGTCATAAGCATTTAATTTATCAAATATGACCATTATAATAATCTTAATAATTTGACAAAGTATGGAGTAGAAGAGTATCGGTAGACTGGTAACGGTAACCTTCACAACGGTAGGCTTCAACATTTAGTGCACATCGGTAGCCTTCAACGGTAACCTTCCATTAGCAACCTTCATTGGTAAAATTCATTGGTAGCCTTGCATCGGTGACCTTGCATCGGTAGCCTTTGCATCGGTGACCTTTTCATTAGTGACCTTTTCATCGGTGACCTTTGCATCGGTGAACTTTGCATCGGTGACCTTTGCATCGGTGACCCTGCATTGGTGACCTTTGCATTGGTAATCTTTCATCGGTGACCTTGAATTGGGGACCTTTTCATCGGTGAACTTGAATCGGTGACCTTACATTGATGACCTTTATATCGGTGACCTTACACCAGTGACCTTTCATCGGTGACCTTTCATACTTACACTGTGAGCTTAAACAAGAGAGCAGTGAGATTAAAAGTACATAGTTATTACTTTGATATAAACATGATTTTCACATAAAGGATTATCCTGTAAGAGAAACAAGATGCTTTATATAAATGAAACATGATTTCAGATTATCAAAATAGGTGAGTCCAACTCATACATTTTTAATCAATATCCATCCTATTTTATTCAGTAATATTCATATTTAACAAAATAAATAAATTAACAGAAATTATGAGAATAGAACCCTAAAAGGCTATTCATTATATATACACACATATAGTCATCATATTTTATATAAATTTTCATTTTATTAACAACTTGTTAGAACATATAAAGACCAAGAATTATATGAATTTAAAGTATTTTAAAACTTTTTTTATTACAAGAAGTCACATATCATAAATCATTCCTTTATTAAATAGATTCATCAAGGGAGATAATTCTCTCCCTATCACTATCAATGTTCACATGATGCCTATGGATTTATGAAACTGAATATGTATTAGGGTATATATAATAATATTTCACTATCAAAACAAATTACACATTTTTCATAATTTTTATACTGTGTTTAAAACAAAGAAATCACATCGATTATGGATATTAAATTTATAAATTTATGAAATATATCATATTCAAATTATTTTTTTAGTAACAATCAAAATAAAATATTTAATATGCCCTGAGATTTTGAAAATAGTCAAGATTGTGGGTAGATTGGAAAAAATGAATATTTTAATCAAAATAACCCAAATTTTTAATTTTCAAAACCATGAAGAAGATGTATTTAATCACAAAAAAAATCAAGAGTATTGGAATTCATAAAATAAACAACCTTATTTAAAAATATGGTGTGAATTATATTTTTATTTTTATTTTAAACAGGATGGGGTACAGTCCCTTTTTATTAATGAAAGAAATACCTTAACTAGGTTGAGAGGGAACCCATTACATGACCCATAATCATAGAGACACAAATACCAAAGAGATACCTATCCTGAAGGCCCATACATGGTCTGAAGGACCTATGGACTATAGGCCTAGAATATATCCTTAAGTCCCAAGCCCATAATCCCAAAAATCATCCCAAAGGCCCATTGTCTTTTGGACCACATGCACTCAATCTAATTGGGTCACTCTACCTATGCCTATATTTTCAAACCCACTTGGCCCACATCACCGATGCTGCCTGTGCCACCCTCACCACCTGCACCCTACATATGATTGGAACTTCCAATATTGAGTTCTACTCATCGTGCATCACCCATTCCACTTGTTTAATAATCCACCTATCCTACTAAGCTCACCTAACCCATATCACTTGTGCCACTCACATTGTGTGCCACCCTTTACCCACTCTATTGTGAAGACTGTCATCATGCGCATATGCATGTTGGAGAAAATCCATCACCCCTGCAAAATCGGGGGCAAAATTGTTGCGGTCAGGATTTGAATCCCGACCGCCTAATTGTGATGCCATAGTCGAGTACCACTCAAATTCAGTGCTAGAAACAGGGCGTGGTGAATTATATTATTTATAATGTGAATTTTTAATTGATTTTAATTCCAAATATTCCCACATATTTTCATTAGTTTATCACATTTTTTTATAAGAACCCTGTTTTTCACTCATGTATGGATCCTTTAAATTTTGGTCTAAATCCTTAATTTGGACCTAATATGCATGACTAATGAGTTAGAAAAGGTCTTAGGGGTGTATGAGGTTTTTTCGGACCCCAGAACCCATCTTTTTGGGAAACTGACCATGGTAAATGGTTAGCAAACGATTGGCATAGGGTTTGGATAACTGTGCAGATGGAAATTTCCAAACATAACCAAATTGCATGGTTTGTGCATGGTCGTGCAACCTAACCATGTCATTTCCCCTTCTTCCAAGGTAACTATTCATGGTTTGCATATAGTTTGTCAAACCGTGTGGAAAAACTGTGCATAGGCTATTTTTTCTGGGTAAATTGTTCTTTTTTACCTCAATAGTCTATTAAGTCTGCTCCTTCCTATTAAAAGTTACAGAAGTATTTACCTCCATGGATCTCATTTTGTAGCTTTTTAAATTCCAAATCTAGGGATTGGAAGATCTCCTTCATTCGTGATTCGATCAAACTTTCTTTCATTACGTTGGATGCGCAACGGTAAGTACTCGAGTTTATTTAAACCTTTCTACTTCTCTCTTTATCTCGACCTAGTTATCAAGGTGTAATCATTTTTCCCTTTTTCTCAGATCTACTCCATTATAATCCAAATTAGAGGATGATATTGGAAAAGGAAAGTCGTATGACCCTAAGGTGGGTGTTCAATAACTCATCTCTCAGGTTCGTTGGTTTTGGAATTGTCGTGTGGGGCCCACCAATTTCATCAGGTGTTGTTTATAGAATTTATATTCCATGATTATAAAAATTAGAAGCTTATGGATATGATCTTTCCATATATGTGATTAATTAGTTGTGGTTACACACACAACATGACCCATCCCATGTAGGATGTTATGACATAATTGGTTTTTAGTATTTGACATGTTTGATCCATCATTCGAGTGTGACTTTTCTTGACACTTATAAGGGTAATATTTTCTCTATTAAATGGATTGATTTATATTATGATTTGAAAATTTTCATGTAGCATGTATGCTCACAACTTTACTCACCTAAGGTAAGTTCTTCAATTGATAATTAAATGTGAAATGGAAATTGGAAAGTATACCAAGTATATGAATTGACCGAATTAATTGTGAATGATTATTAGATTGTATGTCTGTAGAACACCTTACCACATTAATGGAGGGTAGTAGAATGAACCTTAATTATTGAATATTATTTAAATGTAATTAATAATGGTTCGATGAAACTTAGCCTTATCACACTAATAAAAGGAAAGTCTTGGACCAAATAGACTTATTGATTAATTATGATTTGATTAAAAGGTTGCATGCTACTTGAAATTATCACATTAATGAAAGGAAAGGCTTGAACCAAATGAAATTTTACATGACTTCATAATTAAATAGGAATCGGTTGACTCAAGATCACCTTGGATTATTATCAAGGAATGTCTTGAACACTCAGGAACCCCATTCCAATTCTAGGATACGACTTTCTTAGATTGAGACCCACCTAGATCCTGATCCTTTTCAATTCTCTGGATGACTGGTATGACACCACAAGATCCCTTCAATACTATTACAGGATTCCTTGCATACACTCCTTGGATCCAGCATTGACAAGTAAGTGACATGGTTAAATCCCATCAGGCCCAGTCATTGCATATCCTCATTTTACCTTGGATAAACTCCTTGGACTTGGTGGACATCTCATTTTGGAATGACTTAGACTATGCTCCATGGGTTACTCTCTTACCCCATTCTAGGCTATAGTTATTACTAAGTTGGTGACTCTTGATTTCTACATCATCTTGGTTATTACCTCTAGAATTTATTATTAAATATCATTATAGTTTTCCTCATTACATCTTGGAACCTTCACATTTTTTAAAATGTGACTTATTCATAAACTGGTAATAATAAATTAATGGACTGTTTATGTTCAGACGCCAGCTGATGGATGAAGTATGTACTTGGGCATTTAGTTACATTGTACTGCTTTACATTATAGATGCATGCTTGCACACTGTTACATTTCCATCACACTGGCCATAAGTTATAGATATTGTTGGTGGTGGATCACTGAGATTTATCTCACACCCTCTATAAGAACCGTTTTGTACTCATAGTAGATTACATGGTTGTTGGTGTTGACAAATGGAAGCATATGGATTCAAACACTTGATTTATTGTTTTTTAGTATGAAGCTTGATAACAGATGAACGATTAGGAGATCAAGATTCTTGGGATAGTCATTAATTTCCTTTATACTTATGTGTAACATGTTATTAATTCTATCTTGTATACATGTTTTCCAATTTTTTAGTGACATGACATTTCATCAGTTATTGAATGTTATTCCAGTTGTTTCAGTTATTCTTACTATTGTCTCCATTTTTGGATGTGGCTTCTATTTAATTAGATTTCTTTAGCTATTTAATTATGTTTATATTCATCCATTGTGCTATATAGTCTCCCCACAGACACACCCTAGACCCTCATTGTTAGTCCGAAGCCTCTGGTGTTTGAGGAGATGTGCTTGAGGCCATGTGGTCCACCGGGCTCGAGGAACCCATTAAGTAGCATCCAGGTTCAGGATGTCACAAAGTGGAATCAAAGAGGTTTCCTTTCTTACTTTAATATTTGTAGATAATAGATTAGAGATTAGGAATTCTTTGAACTTGGTCATAAGTGTTTCGTGGGTGTCACAGACCCATGTTTGGGGTAACAACCAAGTTGCCTAAATTATAATTGTTGTTCTATTTTTTTCTATTATAGTTGATATTATTTCACCATTGGGTGATGCATATGTTGTGTGAATTTGTTGATTATTACTTTGATTGAGGGTTTCCTTTCATCCTTGGCCTGATGATATGAGGGTAAGGATCATTGTTACATGCATCATTATAGGCACCTAGAATTCGCATGTCAAACATATTGCCATTCTATATAGGTGCATTTCACTATTTTTCACTGCTTGATATGCTTTTTATTATTGAGTTATGTTTTTATAGTTAACTTATTCTTGTATTTCTCTTGGCTACGATTGATTGATTGCCTATCTCAATTCATGAGGTGTATGGGACCTCATGGGATGGGTTGAGTAATTTACCGAGTCGATCCATTATGCTATAGATAAATCAGTGTCATTTACAATTATAAGGTTTATGAGAACTGATTCACCTAAAATGGATATCCATTATAAATTGAATCATGAAATCTAAAATGAAATTATTCCACATCTTTATCCCACCTTGTCATGTTTATGAAAGGTAAAGGAGTGAACTTGGTAATTAAATGTAAAATGAAATGAAACTTATACTTGATAACTTATCAATACATGGCCTCCTAAGAAGTTATTTGGGGTAGTATGACTTGGGTAGTGATTTTTCCTATGTTTATCTTCCACTAGTGATGCAATATTTCTACTTAATCTTGTTCTAAGGTGTGTTCTTGTCATTTTTAGACCAATTATGCCACAACATCCTTGTATTGTATGCCAGGAGGTTGGTGAAGACCATGCTCTATACATGGTGGTCCTTGAGCTTCCAGTCTTACCTCTAGGAGTGCCACTTTAGGCACCACCTATTGTACCTGATTTGGGAACTCATGCCCAAGTTCGTGATAGTTTCCTACATCCAATGTAGTCTATGCATGGTGCTGTAGATATTGCACCTATAACAGCTGATTTGACTCGTGAGTTCCAACAACAACATCCTCCTACATTTTTAGGGGATGATGGTCTATAATATATTGAGTCTTAGCTAGAATACGCCCTATATATCATTGAGAATATTTAAACGCCTCTAGAGTGTAAGGCCAAGCTTGCCACATACATGCTTTGGGATTTAGCCAATCATTAGTGGGATGTGACTTCCCAGGTCGGTCGTCATTAGGGCATGTTATGGGTTGATTTCCAGAATTACTTTTATGATTAGTTCTTTCCTAATATGCTGAGAGATGACCAAACCATATATTTCATGCATATCAAGTAGGTTTCTGTGTTAGTTATGGAATATTAAATGTGTTTCATGGAGTTGTACCACTTTGTACTGCTTCCAGACAGTGATGAGATTTCAGATGCTAGACGTTTCAAGGATGGGATCTAGTATTCCATCCATATGCTGGTGAATGTATTTCTCCTACCTTATTTTTCTGATATATTCAATCGGGCTCTTATCACTAAGAATTACCTGAGGGTTGAAAATAGTATTGGGTATATAGGATCAGTGTCGCGGCAAGCCAGTAGCTCATTTGGTGGTAGGAAACATTCCATCAAGGTTTCTTCTTAGGGAAGTGACAACCACAGTGCCCATTTTGATTGCTCTAAAGTGTTTCATTAGTGTAGATGATGGGGGAATTTGAAGCCTTAGTGTGATAAGACCCACTGGAGTGTCAAGATTGTGGACGTATGGGGAATCTTCAGTGTTTCTATAGGACATTTCCACCAGCTTTGAGTGGAAAAGGATATGCACCAACTTTACCATCAGGAGTGAGTTCTTTTATGCCAGGTCAGGCAGGGAGTTGGAATAGCACCGGTAGGACTAGCCAAGGAGGAGGTCAGGCTATGGTATCTAGACCCCTGATTAGCAGCAATGCCAATAGAGTTTTTTTTACCATGGTAGTCCATCTGTTTCATAGGGTCATGGGTTAGGCTAGTTTCATGCATTACATCCAATACCCGAGGATCAAGCTGCGGGACCATCTACAGTATGAGGTACTATTATTGTGGCATCTACTATAGTATCTTCTTTATTTGATATAGGTGCTTATAAATTTTTTACATATTTATATATCATGGAAAGTCTCAAACTGAAGATACAATATTACTATAGTTTAATGACCCAAGATATGCCATTCTTGGTATGAACAGAGGGCATACGCCAGTGTAGGGACTACCCCCTTGAGGTAAGAAATTATCATTTCTTATGGAACATCATTTTTCTCGAGATGAAGAGTTTCGATGTCATTCTTGGGATGGATTGGTTATTTTGGTATCATGATTTTGTAAACAAATATCATCACAGGGTATCTTTTACATCACCAAAAGGTAGTAGTTATCTACATAAGGGAGAGTGGGATGTCCAGGCTAGTAGAGTTGGACCAGAGAATCATGGGCTAGGTGGAGTGATCTCCCAGATTGAAAATCTCTTCGTCGAGGATCAGGGTTTATGAAAAGATGATTTCCCTCTAGTAGTGGATCATTTCAGGGATGTCTTTCCCGATGATAAGTGAAATTTGGAGAAGTTAGAGGCCAAAATATTTATATGGCCTAGTATATCCTCTTGGGTTTCACCTGTGCTTTTCACCAAGAAGGAAGATAAAACCTTACCTATATGCGTGGATTACATATGGTTGAACCATATTATAGTTAAGAACCATTACCCACTTCCTTTAATAGATGATCTCTTAGACTAGCTCTGAGGAGAAAAGGTCTTCTCCAAGATAGACATAATATTGGTTTATCATCAGGTACGAGTCAAGACATTATACATACCTCATACATCTTTCCATAGTAGTTATGGTCTGTATGAGTACCTTGTTATGACATTAAATATTATGAACACACCATCCATTTTCATGGATCTGATTAATAGGGTATTCCACCCTATTTGGTCTCTTTTTCATTATCTTTGTGGATGACATCTTGGTGTATTATCACACTCATAGTGACCATGTCAAACATCTTGAGATCGTTTTGAGTACACTAAGAGAGAATCAAATTTACACCAATATTTCTAAGTGCCACTTCTGGATTGAAAAATTTCATGTCTTAGGTCATATATTATCAGAATTGGGAGTATTTTTTGACCCTTAAAAGTTTAGTGTTGTAGTTTACTGGGATAATACCAAGAACATGTTTGAAATTAGTAGTTTCTTGGGGCTTCATAGATATTACATGCATTTCAAACATGAATTTTCCCACCTTGATTCACCTCTTACTGATCCTTCAAAGAAGGGTGTCAAATTCATATTGTCAGAATCATGTGAGAAATCCTTTCAGAAGATGAAAGGGAGGCTTGTATCGACACCGATTCTGACTCTTTCGGAGCTAGCTATAGGTTATAACATCTTCTATGATGCATAAAGCATCATCTTAGGAGTAGTGATAATGTAAGAAGACATAGCCATTGTGTATGGATCTTGGCAGTTGAGGCCTCAGTAGAGGAATTACCCGATTCACAACCTTGATCTAGCAACAGTTTTCCATGCCTTACATTACTAGAGGGACTATCTATTAGGTGAGCACTTTGTGGTGTACACAAACCTCAAGAGCCTTAAATATATCTTTTCACTGCATGAACTGAACCTCAGACAATAGATATCAGTCTAATATCTACAATACTTTGATTTTTAGCTTGCCTATATTCCTGGGAAGAGAAATATATTTTCATATGTGCTGATTTAGAAAACTCAATCAAATGTCGTATGAGAATCCAGTGATGAATAGAAGTTAATGGAACTCATTTCTGAGATGTATATTGAGTTTTGTGATAGTAAAAAGTAGTCTTAACTCTCATCTTTGACAGTTACCTATTCCCTACTTGAGAAGGTGAAGGGTAGAAAATTTTCAGACCCTGAAGGCTTGGTTCTCCATGAGAGTATATTAGGAGATAACCCACCTCTAGATTGGTCTGTGGATAGAGACAACATCCTACGTCTACGTGGACGTATCTGGGTTCCCACCAATATGAGAGAGGAGTTGATGAAATATTCACACACTTCTCAGTGGGTATTTCATCCAGGAATCTCCAAGATGTATCGGTATATGTGATTCTAGTATTGGTGGCCCAGAATGAAATGCCAGATAGTAGGATTTATCACAAGGTGTTCCACTTGTTAGTAGGTGAAGATGGATCACCAGAGACCCATAGGCTTGTTACAGATGCTTCTAGTCCTGGAATGGTAATGGGAAGCATTTCCCATGGATTTTTTAGTTATCTGACCTAGTTTGATGAGGGGTAGCGATTTTATATGGGTAATCATTGACCAATTAATGAAATCATCCCACTTAATTACTATTTGGTAGAGTATTAGTTGATTATATGGGAAGACTATATGTCTGTGAGATCATACATCTACACTGGGTTCTACACACTATCGTTTCAGATAGGTATTCTTGTTTCACATCACAGTTCTAGAAGGAATTACAGAAGGATATGGTAACACAGGTACTTCTAAGCATAGTTTTCACCCTTAGACCGATCGATAATCATAACAGACGATACATATTCTAGAGGATATGCTCCGAGCATGTGTCCTTGTTTTCAGAAGTTCTCGGAAAAATAATATCCCTCTCATTGAGTTCTTCTATAATAAAATCTTTTAGGTGGCAACTCAGATGGATCCTTTTGAGGCCTTGTATGGTAGGTCATGTCATTCACCCTTGTGCTAGCTAGAGTCAGGGGAGGAAGCCCTTTTAGGACCTCATATCATTAAGGAGACTTCAGAATAGGTTCAGCCAATCAGGAAGTATATGAATACTACATAGTCTAGAAAAAAATTATGTTGACCATTTTTGATGACCTCTTGAGTTTGAGATTAGGGATCATGTTTTTCTTTGGGTATCACCCATTCTTGGTCATAGACAGTTATGAAAGTAGGGAAAGTTGTCTCCTTGTTATGTAGGGCCAATTGATATTTTAGAGAGAGTCATGTCGATAGTCTATCAGTTTTTACTACATCAGAAAAATTGTTCCATAAACGAAGTCTTCCATATCTCACAGCTTCGCCAGTATCATGATGATCTTCCTCATACTTTTGATCTTGAGGAAGTTGAGTTAGATGTTGATTCTACCTTTGAGGAGTATATAGTACGCATCATTAAATGGATTCTGAAGGCTCTCCAAGGCTGGTATGTCCCTCTTGTATGGGTGTTATGGAAGCATGGATAGGTACAGGATGAGACTAGGGAGAGGGAAGCTGACATATGTGCTCAGTGGCCAGAGTTGTTCTTAGACAGTGTTTCTCCACCCTTGGAAGGTGAACTTGGGGACGGGTTATTTTAATTGGGGAAGACTGTAAGAACCTAGTTTTTCACTCAGGTATATATTTTTTAAATTTCTGTCTAAATCTTTATGTTGGAACTAATATGCATGTCTAATGAATTAGAAAATGTCTTAGGGGTGTACAAGGCTTGTTCGGATTCCGAAACCCATCTTTTTTAAAAACTGGCCATGTCGCACAGTTGGCATGTGATTTGGCTAACCGTGCAGATTGAAATTTCTAGATAGAACCAAATCACACAGTTTTTTCATGGTCATGTAGCCTAACTGTGTGATTTCCCCTTATTCCTAGGTAACTGTGCATGGTTTTCACACATTTTCTCAAACTGTACGGACAAACTATACACTTGCTATTTTTCTAGGTAAATTATCCTTTTTGTCCTTAATGATCTATTAAGTCCCCTCCTAATTCCTATTACAATTTATAACCAGATTTACCTTTATGGATCTAATTTTGGAGATTTTTTAATGCCAAATCTAGCTATTGGAAGATCTCCTTCATCCGAGATCTGATCGAGCTTTCATTGGTCACGTTGGATGCACAACGGTAAGTAATCATGTTCGTTTAAGCCTTTCCCCTTCTCTCTTTCTCTTAACCTAGTTATCGAGGTGTGATAATTTTTACCTTTTTCTTAGATCTAATTTTTTATTAGCCAAATCAGAGGAAAATATCAGAGGAGTAGAGTTGCATGGCCCTAAGGTGGGTGGTCTATAACTTATCCCTCATGTTCCATGGTTTTGGAATTGTCATGTGGGGCCAACTGATTTCATCGAGTGTCATTTATAGAATTTATATGACATGATTATAATCATTAAAACCATATGGATATGATCTTTCCATATATTTGATTAATTTTTTGTGGTTAAACCCACAACTCCATCCATTCCATGTAGGATGTTATTCCAAAATTGGGTTTTTAATATTTGACATGTTTGATCCAACATTCGGGTGTGAATTTTGTTAACCCTTTTAAGGGTAATATTTTCTATATTAAATGTCTTGATTTATATTTTGATTTTTATAATTGAAGGTAACATGTATGCTCACCACTTGACTGGCCTAAGTCAAGTGTTTCAATTGATAATTAAATGTGAAATGGAAATAGGTAAGTATACCAAGTATATGACTTGACCAAATTAATTGTGAATGATTAATAGGTTTCATGTCCATAGAAACCCTTACCACATTAATGGAAGGTAGAAGAATGAACCTTAATTATTGGATATTCTTTAAATGGAATTTATAAAGGTTGTATGCTACTTGGCCTTGTCACACTAATGAAAGCCAAGGTTTAGACTAAATGAACATACTAATTAATTATGACTTGATTACATGGTTGCATGCTACTTGAAATTATCACAATAATGAAAGTTAAAGGCTTGACCAAATGAAATATTACATGACTTCATAATTAAATAGGAATGAATTGACTCAATCTTGCCTTGGATTCTTATCGGGGAATGACTTGAGCACTCAGGAACCCCAATTCCGATTGAAGGATAAGGATTTCTTAGGTTGAGACCCACCGAGATCTCGATCCTTGTATATTCTTTGGATTCCCAATATGACACAATAGGATCCCTTCAATATTATTACAATATGCCTTGGATACACTACTTAGATCCAACATTGACAAGAAGGTTCCATGGTTAAATCCCATTGGGACCATTCATTTCTTAGCCCCATTTTTCCATGGATTAACTCTTTGGACTCAGTAGGTGTCGCATTATGGAATTCCTTGGACTATGATCCTTGGATTACACTCTTACCCCGTGCCACGATACTGTTATTACTGATTTGGTGACCCTTGAGGTCTACGTTGCCTTGGTTATTACCTCAGGGCTTCATTATTAAATGTCATTATAGGTTGCCTTGTTACATTTTGGAACCTTTACATTAGTTAACATGTGACTTATTCATAAAATGGTAATAATAAATTAATGGTCTGGTTATGTTCAGATGCCAGCTGAGGGCTAAAGCAAGTACTTGAGTATTTAGTTACATTGTACTGCTTTACATTATAGTTGCATGCTTTCACACTGTTACATTTCCATTACATGGGCTGAATGTTATAGACATTGTTGGTGGTGGACCACTGAGATTTATCTTACACCCTCTTCGGGAACCATTTGATACACGGAGTAGATTAAATGGTTTTAGGTGTTGAAAACGGGAATCATATGACTTAAAACACTTGATTGTGTGTTTTTTAGTATGGATCTTGATAGTAGACAATAGAGTTGAAGATCGGGATGCTTGGGATAGAATTTGATTTCCTTTATACTTATGTGGAACATGTTATGTCTTCTATCTTGTATCCATGTTTTCCAGTTTTCTAGTGACATGACATATCGTTAGTTGTTGAATGTTATTCCATTTGTTTTAGTTATTGTTAGTGTTGTCTCTATTTTCCGTTGTGCCTTCTATTTACTTATATTGATTCTACTATTTACCTCTGTTTATGTTCATTCGTTGTGCTACACTTTTGGTAATGGGGGCATAGTCTCCCCACAGACACACCCTAGGCCCTCGCTGCTAGTCGGAAACCTCTGGCATTCGGGGAGATGCGTTTGAGGCCATCTGGACCACCGGGCTCAGGGCACCCATTAAGTGGCCTCTAGGTCCGAGATGTCACATTTTTTATGTTTTAGAATATTTTGGAGTTAAATTGTTCAATGGATTAATTTCATGATTTATATTATTTTATTATTTTGAGAATTAATTTTGGTATAAGCCTACACTTTAAAATGAGATATCCGTTGATTTTCAAGTGTAAAGTGCAAATACATATGATTTTCTAGGAATTGCATGGGCTATGAATGAAAAAAAATGGGAAAAATGAACTTGTGTGTGATTAAAGTGAGTTCGGCAGACTCACAACATATTAAACACACTCCCTACAGTTATGTGATATTCACCCATGATATTTAATCACATTTTTAAGGATAATGTGAGATTAAAAGGAAGATAAACTCAAAAAATCATGCAAACACACATGAAAGATGAGTTGAGATTCCTCAAAAACAATTTCAAAATTTCATACCTTAGGTTTTGAGGTTTGATTTGTCCAAAATGATCGACTTCGACTGTAGTAGGCTTTGGATTCCACAAGAGCGTGATTGCAGTGTGACGAAGACGCGATCTGTTAGGGTTCTTTTATAAAGTGGGAAAACATTTTTATCAGTTCATATTGAAAAGAACCGTTAAAAGTATATTTTGTGAGCAATAAAAACATAAGAGCTGATAAGTACTACTTTTGTTAGCGCTGAAAAAAATGTAAATAAATAATAAATAAATAATATTGATTATATAAATAATAAATTTATTAAAAATGAAATATACTAACTATTTAAATTATAAAAATATTATAAAATGTATTTAAATGAATTAATTATATAAATTAAAAACATATTAAAAATATTAAAGCTTAATAAACAAATATGTATAAATATATGTTAAAAATTGAATGAATTATGAAAATATTAAAAATTAAAGAATATTAAAAATTAATAAATAATATTTAATGAATGAATATTAAAAATAAATAAATAAATTGGAATAAATTACAAAAAAAAATTAAAAAGGTGAATTCATAACATTAATTACATAACTTACAAACACCTAAAAAGTGAATAAAATGAATAAATAAAAAATATTAATTATATAAATAAAAAAAACATTAATATTGAATAATATTAAATATTTAAATTGAAAAATTATTAAAAAATAAATTTAAATAAATTAATTATATAATTTTCAAACATATTAAAAATGTTAAAACTTAATAAAAACGAATAAATATTTTTCATATAAATTGCAAACATTTTGAAAATATTAAATCATGGTAAATAATATGTATAAATTAATATTAAAAAATGATTAAACTCCAAAAATTATAAAAATCAATAAATATTAAAAATGAATTAATAATACTAAAAGAATTAATATCAAAAACGTATAAATAATATTTAATAGATAACAAAACCATTTAAAAATGAATTCGTAATATTAATTACATGAATTTTAAACACATACACAAATGAATAAAAATGAATAAATAAATAATATAAATAATATAAATAACAAAATTACTAAAAATGAATTATATTGACTATTTAAATTAAAAATATTAAAGAATGCATTTAAATAAATTAATTACATAAATTTCAAGCTATTTTAAAATATTAAAACTTAATAAATAAAATTGAATAAATATTAATCATATAAATTCAAAACATATTTAAAATATAAAAACTTAGTAAATAATTATGTATAAATAAATATTTAAAAATGAATAAATTCCAAAAATATTAAAAATTAATAAATATTAAAAATGAATAAATAATATCAAATGAGAGAACATTAAAAACGAATAAATAAATTTGAATAAATTACAAAAATATTTTAAAAAGTGAAATTTTAACATTAATCGCATGAATTATATATGCATAATAATGAATAAATAGATAATATTAATTATATAAACAACAAAAATTATTAAAAATGAATTATATTGGATACATAAAAATATTTAAATAAAAATGAATTTATTGGAATCAATTATATAAATTTCAAACATATTAAAAATATTAAAACATTGTATATAAATAAGTATACATTTTAAAAATAAATAAATTCAAAAAATATTAAAAAATAATTAATATCAAAAATGAAAAAAAAATATAATTTTAAATGAAATAGTATTAAAAATGATTAAATAAATTCAACTAAATTACAAAAATGTTTATAAAAGAGTGAATTCCTATCATTAATTACATGAATTTCAAGCACATAAAAAATGATTAAATAAATAATAATATTATTGTTAATTATTGATGCATGTATTGTATTGATTATATATGAAATATATAATTAACTATTAACATTTAGAAATTTTAATAAGAATTAAAAATATTATTATTTATTTAAATGTATAAATATTTAAAAATCTATAAATAACTATCAAAATTGAATATGTTGAAAAAATATTAATTGAATATATATTAAAAATGAATAAATATAAAAAATAAATAAATTGCATAAAATAATAGAAACAAAGAAATATTAAAAATGAAGAAATAATATTAAATCAATAAAAAGACATACATATACACACATACATATGCAGAAACATACATGTAATATACATATACATATACACATATTTATATACACATACATATATAGATACAATGCACATAAAAATACACATGCATCTACATATGCATACACATACACATATATACAATTACATACATTTGCATGCACATACATATTCATGCATACACATGCCACATAAACATACACACATTCATACACATAGACATACATATACACATCCACATTTACATATATACATGCACATACTCATAAACATACACATAAACATACGCATACACATACACATACACATATATACATATGCATACACATACACATGCATATGCATATACAAACACATATATGTATGTATACACATACACACATATACAATTACATACACATGAATGCATACACATACACATACATATGTATACATACACATACTACATAAATAGAAATACACATACACATACACATATACAGATACATACCCATAAACATACATGTACACATACATACACATATATGTACACATATTCACATACACATACACATACACATACACATTCACACACACACATATATATGAAAATACATACATATGTACACATACATGCACATAAACGCGCACACACACACACACACACATATATATATATACACATACATACACATACACATACACATACACATACATACAATTACATGCACATACATGCACATACATTTGAATACATATACATACTATATAAACATACACATGCCACATAAACATGCATACTGATACATACACATATACACATGTCATATACATACATACACATACATACACATAAATACACATACACATACACATACACATACCCACACATGCATGTGCATCTACACACACACATGCATGTACATATGCACATTCATATTCACACATACACACATACACGTACACACATAAACATACACAGACACAAAACACACACACACAAACATAACACATGCATACACATACAACACATACATACATGCACATACAGATATACCCATATATGCACATACATACACATGAATACATATACATACAAATACATGTATATATATTTTAAATTATTTAATATGGATATAAATATATAAATTCAAATATGAACCACATATTTAAATAAATATTTTCATTTATATATTTATATAATTATTTAAATAAAATATTAATATATCATATTTATATTAATTATATATACATTTTTTAATTAATGTATATAAATATACTGGTAAACATTTTTATTAATTAATATAAATTTGATAATTTTTTATATATAAAATCATGAAAATAATTTTCATAATAATTTTCTAGTATAAGTTATATAAATAATACTGATATATTATATTTACATATATATACTTATTTTAATATAAATATTATTTAAAAATATAAAAATATGTATATATAATTTAAATTATTCATTATACCCTTTATCGGTGATTTTTTCATACGGTTAAGGGTGGAGATTTTATCAGCGCTGCTAAAGTGTCACATTTACCATTGCTGGAAAATGTGATGACAAAGGGTATTCTATTCTTAGTTATTTTTTAGTGATGATAAAATTTACCTTTAACAGTGATTTTAGCTTACATTGATATAATTCTCCCCTTTACATGTTCTTTTTTGTTTAGTGATGATAAAAGTTAGCACAGAATATCACACAATCTGTAGTGGCGAGGTGTGATCTTCATAGTGATACCAATTTTTAAACTCCCTCGACTGATGTGTCTTCATGTGAGGTGAATGTCTCCCATTTCTTTTATAAATAAAGCTTCAGTACTTCCCAAAAGACCTGGGTTACGATTCCTCTTTCTACAAAGTTGGTACTCCCCCATCTAAGAGCTTGGGTGGGGTGTGGGCCTCCACCAGGGTTGGTACTCCCGTGATTGAGGTGTCTTTCAATGAGGGATGGATCCACCAATATAGTTTTTTTTGAGATTATGTGGGTAATTTGTCATGGATTGTTCATACAGATGAAAATATGGCATGATAATGATTGTATGGAGGGTGTAATGTTACCTCATCTAATGAGCATGAATAAAGTGATGAGTGACCCCCCCCCCCACTATAGATTTTGGTGAAGGTCTAGTTGTTGGAAGTATATGAAGTATAGAATTATGTGGGATTTGTGATTCTTTATCACCCTGGGGTGACCTTTAAGATTCAGTTCACATCTAGAAATCAACTTCATGCTTTATGGTCTCCTTAGTACACTGAGATTCCCATTTTTCTTGTGTGGTATCGCTATTGAGGGTTGGGGATAAGATGATTGATAATTTTCTATATCTTCAAGACCTTTTAGTGATATAGAAGACTTGTGTTGGTTGGAGTAGGTCACTCAATAGGGGGTGTGAATTTATTTCCAATAAAAATTTCTGTTTTATAAAATTTATTAAGAGTCCCAAATTTTAAAAACAAAACAAGCTAGTTAACCAAAGTACCAGATTTATAATAGATTTGAATGTTCATTTGATTTCTCAAAATATTGATTAATTCTCAGTTACATCAATTTGAGAGATTGATATAACATTTTAAAGTAATTTACTAAATAAAAAATAGTTATAAACACTATTTAAGATTAACTATCAAAGAGAAGTAAAGTTTTTTGGTTTGAATAAACAAAGATAGACAAGAAAACAGAACTTGAACACAACAGATAAAAACAATAAGTTCAGTCTCAAGTAGAGTCATATTCCTCTCCACTTGTTAATCACCCACCACAAAGCAGTTTATATTAATAAACTTGATCCACACCCTAGATCAGGGTTCACAACAGCACACAATGTTGTCCAGGTCAACTAGACCTCTACCACAATTATTGTTGGGAAACAAAATACAACCAGGCCACACATAGACCTCTTTCATAGTTATACGTGGGATTAAAAAAGGAATATAAATATGAGTGAATGAGGATCTCTTGTATCCTACATCTTAGCTCAGTAGATAGTGTGTGTTTGTGATACATATACACACACTGCTTGAAAAGTAATAAAAAATTATACACAATAGAGTAGAAATAATTAAAGAGGGTTTAGAATTCTATGAGTGATGTTCTTGATGTGTCTGAACTTATTAGATGTATCATATGATAATCTTGAGTACAATTCTATAAATAAACATCAAAAATAGTGTGTTGTTGATTCTATGTGTTCTAGTTTCCAGTGAGATGAGATGTTCTTTAGAAATTCTCTTCACAAAAAGTTCTTCCCCCATTTAATTATTGCAGGATCGGCATGTATCTGTTTTCTATTGGTCTTGTGTGTCACTGACCATATACCAACCTAATCGCATTCCACTTTTATTTATTCTCGGGTGTTTTTCTTTTGGTTGACAAGGAGTATGATATCCATCACGTGCAAGTACCTTGTACCTAATACTACCTACTAACAAGGGTAAAAAATCTCATTAATAATATCAATATCATTAACCTCACCTATTTTGATAATCTCAATTATGTTTTAATATGTGTTGATAATCCTATCTATATGTTAGATTATGTTATCCTTCTATTGAGTTGACAAATATATCAAAATAATCATTGTAATATGTTAATCAATGTTTATCTATATTTATACATATTTTGAAATAATACTAACTCACGTTGGATATGATTTGCATAGAACAGATACGTATTAAGTTTCTGAGTCACTGGTATAGACCTACCGATACATACTCACTGATACAGATATAGTCTACCGATAAGCAAAGATCACCGATAGACAGAGTCCACTATTATAATAAAGTCTATCGATACAAACAAATAGCTACTGATATGAAGTCTACCGATATACAGACAGAGCCACCGATACAAGTAGCTACCGATATAGGTGAGATACCAATGGAGAAAGTCATCTATACAAGAATGCTACCTTTACAGAAGATCCACTAATAAGAGGAGCTACTGATATAGAGTCACTTTCACTGATACATAGTCTATCATTATAAAGAGTAACAACTACCATTACAGACCTACCGACTCAAGTCCACCGATACAAGATCGCTAATACTAGGAGCTACTGATGGAAACCAGTCACTATATCTCTAAAACCTAGTTATGTTTGTCTATTAACAACGGTCATATTTGGTGATTTTAATGCAACTGCAATTAATTAATTAATGTCTGTTGAATGACAGAAAACCATACCTCATACCTGTAAAAAGGTAATCATTCCCCTTGTCAGAGCTAAAGATATACATAAAAGGGAACCTCAAACTACAAAAGGGAGATCGATCAGTCTTTCCATGCACATACGAGAAAATATTTTTGAGATACACAAGGGCTTACATGCATATAAGAATAATGAATAATACATACTGAATCTATAGAACCTAAAAATTCAAGGAGAAAAGAGATTCAACGATTTCACCTATACTCAAGCTGATCAAACTGATCAACCTGGACTTGGAAGTCAAATACAAAAATGACACTCTATTTTTCTTGACCAAAAACCAGATAAGGACTCAAAGCTTCATCTGCATCAATCCAAGGAGTCCATAGCTTCACTCAAAATACATAGATCATTCTAAAATCATCTCTATTTTTTTAGCTCTATTGTGTTTCATTTATTTACATTTTGAGCAGTGTGTGTGCTCTGTATTTTTAGGCACAGATTGTCTCTTATGATGAACTAGAGGATTTATAAATACTCACTCAATATTTCCCTTACACTCTTGAATCCCACTGTGGATAGTGTTAGAGGTCAAGTGTGACTTGGATAGCCTGTGATATTTTGTTATTGTTGCTTTCCCACATAGAACTGTGGTAGAGGTATGGGGGCCTGGACAATCTGAGTACTGTTGTAAACCCCGATCCAGGGTGTGGATCATAGTTTTATATAAACTGTTTGAGAGGACTAAGTCTCGGCTTGTAGAGAACCCAAAATTGACGTACATGGACTTTACATTACTTTTTAGGAATACTTAATACATATCAAAAACAAACACACAAGTACCATAATAGTTTAGTGTGTTTGGAAACTTGGAAAAAAAAATCTTCTAATCATGGTGAAAGATCTTCAACATCTCCCATAAAGATCTTCCCCTTTTGTTTTATTACCTAAAACCTTTATTTATATCCTGGGGAAAAGAAAAAATAAAAATGGTGAGCTCAAATGCTCAGAAAGGGTAAACATAGAGAACATAAAAAAATCCATAAACATTTGAATGCAAAAACTTGAACATAAAATCTAAACATCAAAATCTTGATCAAAGACATAAATCTTGAAAGTACGTAAGGAATATATCATAAAGGAACATCAATCATGATAAAATATAATGGGAATAAAACATGTAATTGTGGAAAACCATTAATCACATGATATTATTTCCATAGTATCCAAGGCATTGCTTCCAAGACCATCTTAGTGGACAAAGTCCCTTTCTGAATCGAGTTCACTCCTCATTCCAGTCCTGTATCACTGAACCGGATTAATTTACCATTCCAGCCATGTCTATCTCATGAGATATAAATCTTTACCCAATGCATTGGAGGGAGATATAGATCCCACCCATCTCATAATGAAATCATTCTTACGTGTGCCACAACATAAACATAAATCATTCATCATAACCCTAAGAATAAAATGGTTTTCATAAACATCATCCCATCATAACATAATCCATATAAAACAAATGGATATCATTTTATCATAAGAGAAGTGAAACCATGTAAATCATAGAGACATTATACTTGAAACATACACATATGAAATAATTTAATCTTAGATGTAAAATGGTTTTGATAAAACACTTTAAATGAATTCTTGAGGAAAATATCCTTTCTTCTTCAAAATCATTTTCTTTTCACAAAATACCATGAAATTTCAAAATAAAATAATTTTATGAATTTTTTTAAAGTAAGATTCTTGAAAAAAAGGCGTTATAAAACCATACAAACCCATTCATGTCGTATAAGTTAAAAAAAACATTCTCCTCGTACTTTTGCCTAAAAAGTCAAAAAGATCCTCGTATGGTAAACAAAAAAATTATTTCTATAACACAATTTAAAAGTCAAATAGGGGTAAAAAAGACTTTAAAAATACATGGAATAATATTAAACACTTTATGAAAAACATTTTTATGGACATGGATGGAAAATATTACCCCAGTAAATACTTACGTACAAGCAATCTCAGATAAAAATGAGATTGCAAAATTATCCCATACCTTAGGTTTGATATGCTTCATACGTATCCGAACCTCCTGTATAATTATTTAAATAATGTCATTGACTTATTACAGAATCATATTCATTGTTATGATATCATATATGGTTCACTTATGACTTTATATTACCCGTTCTTTTGTAAAGTTCATGTTAAATCATCGTTTTGGGTAAAATCATTTTATTTATCGTACGTGTATTGAATTGTTTTTATTGATATTATTATTACTTATATCATGATTTACTTACTTACAGAATGTAAATCATGATTTATATATCATATATTTTTAGTATATATATATATATATAATAGATAGATAAATGAAATGAAATACAGACGGTAGGTCGTACGTACGCATGAACGCTGTTTTCATTTCCTTATTGAATTGAATTGAATTAAGTAAATGAAACATATATGTACATAAATAAAGTATCATTATTATGTCATATTATTATTTATTATATATACTTTATAATCATTTTTTAATGGTTAACAAGGAGAATGAATCTCATCGCGTCGTGGAGACGGTAATCCGTACGAACGCACAAGTGATGATATTGTTCCCATAATTATTGAATGGAATTAGAGTGGATGATATAATATCTCAGAATCAGTATGATGTTATAATAACCATATATATTTATTCTTTACACCATTATACCTATCCAAGTAAGGTGGTGGTGGAAAAACAGATTACACCACGGTGTGGAGACGATATTCCGTACGTACGCACGCACGGTGATTTCTTTTTCCGTAGGATGGATAGAAGGTGAAATGGGGTTGTTTCATGTTTATAATAAAATATAATTATATTAGTGATACTTATTTTATTACTTTATAATGAAACAACTAAAGAAGAAGAAGTTTAAGAAGAAAGAAAACTTGGAAGAATCGGTAGAAGAGATTACCTCTTCTTCAACGCACCTCTTTTAAGCTTCCTCTTAAGGAACTATATTTGGTCTTTTGAGGAGACCAGAACCTCTATAATGTTTCTAAAGAAGTTGATAAGGGAAATGGGTAGGCTTTGGCCGATCTTGAAAGCTCAAAATTGTGTAAAGAGAAGAGGGAGGAGGTTCCCTTTTATAAGGGAGGAGAGGGGCACCTTAGAAAAAACTTAAAATATTATTTTATAATAAAGTCATATTCAGTTTATAATAGATCCAAATTAATTTATTTAGAAGATAAAGTGGGTATTGGTATAAATACTCTCAAATAATTGCTTTTTACATGTTTAGGTTACTATTTTAACCTTATCATTTAGATTTAACTCTAAGTTAAATAATTTAACTTTTACCGTGTCTTATTGTTTTCTTACACTATATGGTTACTAAACTTACTAAAACAAGCCAAAAGAACCCCAAGTGGTTAATTATTAATATATATAACCTTATATAAGTTATTTTTCCTAACATTATATTTTTAGGAATATAATAACAATTAATAATATAATATTTGTTTTAAAAACTATTTTATGTCAATTTTGACACTATTTGGTAATTGATTTTTGTGAAAATCATAACAGCATGATTATATCGAAAAAATTTAATTAAATCAATACTAACATGTCATATTAACCTATAAAATTAGTTTAATTAATAAAAAGTCTCAAATTACATTTATTTGGGTATTTATAACATCAATTATGTTAATATTTCATTAATATGGTAATTACTGCATCATCATTGTGTCATAAATAAATTAAATTATTTAATGTCTAAAAATTATAAATAAAATACCATTATGTATGAAATATTTTTATATTTATAATGAATATTTATAGTCGAATTTATCTTATGTATAACACTATATTAAAAATATTTTAGTTATTAAACTTTGATTTTAACTCTTTTAACTCTTCTTTAAATAAAATAATAATAAGTGTCCTAATCTAATCCAAGTGGACCTAAAGGGTAATATTTTATTACTAAGGTTGTTTTTGGTATAATTAAACTTATCCAATATAATTAGGACATGTGTTAGGGTAATAATAATATCATTTTTACCCTCAATTACCCTGTTTACTTTTAACCGTGGTAAATAAAAGTAAAAAAGTTATTATTCACCAAAAATTATTTTTATCTTATTGAACCAAATTTTACACCTTCATATTAACCGTGTCTCTTGTATTCTTGAAATTCCACTCAAAAAAGCGGTAAAATTAAGTTTTATGTAAATTTTCAGATTCTCCTAGGAGGTGGGTAAAAGACGGTGAAAAATTCAATAAAATTTTTATATATCTAAAATTATTATAAAATGAATCCAAGGAATTACATTGAACTTATTTAGGTATTATGTATCAATTTTTACATAAAATATTTTTCAATAAAATAAATACTTATTTAAATAAAAAGTCGGTTTTTAAATAGTAACCCAGTGTTTTCACTATTCATCAAAAATTGAAAGTTTTCAGAAAAATACCCAAAATTCACCCTAGGATAATTTGGATATTCTGAATCCAAAAATGAAGTCCATTTTTAAAGATAAAATTTATAAAATTTCAAAAATTGGGTATTACTATTCATAACGGCTAGTTTATAATAATATTATAATAATATCTCGTTTAGTGAAACTCGGTATTGCGTACAACACATGCAATCATGGAAGGTCGCGATTACGTGTAAAGAAATCCAAGTCAAGGTTTCATATAGTGCAAGATTCCTTTGTTGTTTTGTATAATAGAATCCAACCATATTTCATTTATACATTGAATATATATATACACAGACCCTCAATGTTGCATAGAATATCTTCTATCAAACGAACTTTAAATTTTGTGTAACACGATCCAAGAATAGTGTTGTGTATACTGCAAGCTAATACGGTGTTTCGTATAGCACAAGATAATCTTGTTTTAGAATACAACATAAGACATCAAATAAATTAAAAAGAATACTTCTCATAAAATCTCAGGGTGTTACACAGCTTGAGACTGAACCTTTTGGTTAAACCTATTGTTCATCCTATATCATTTCAAACTATATCTTATATTCTGCTAGAAAGTAATTTAATTAAAAACATATTTTAAATGTCCTATGATAGTTAAACTTAAGAGTGTTTGTATTTATTTTAACCCAGTAGGTTAGTTTCAAAATCTAATCTAATATTCAGATTAGATTAACTGAGAACTAATCAATCTCTTGAGGACTTAACTAAACCTTTACTATATTACAAATTCACTACAGTTTAGCTTGTTATTTAATTTGGGGGATTTTTAATATAAATATTTTAAACAGAAATTTTTAATTGGAACTCAATTCACCCCCCTCTTGAGTGTACACTCTGACCAACATAACTATCAGTAATATTTTTTAATTTAAATGATAAATAAAGAAATGAATATATTTGTAATGGTGTCATAGGAGCAGTAACACAGGAGCAGTGACTTAGAAGCAGTGTCTCAGCCTTTGTATCTAAACGGTGTCTTGAGATCAGTGTCTCAATAGTGGTGTATTATACTTTTCAATATTTCTATAATTCTAGAATGATGTCTTCAGAATGGTCTCCTAGACTTTTAAAAAATCTAGACCAGTTTCAAAAGAACGGTGTATTAGATTTTTTGAAAATCCAACAACAGTGTCGGGTCCTTTGTGAAAATTCTTAACTAGTAGGAATAGTGTCTGGTCCTTTGTAAAAATTATGGACTGGTGGTTAGAAACAACGGTGTCTCGTACTTTAGTAAATGTCAGAATGAGCGGTGTCACTATAATGGTGACTCATACTTTGTCAATTTTCTGACTAAATAGTGAGACCGGTGACTCTGAGTCCACTGACCGATGACTCATACTTAATAAAAAATTTGCAACCTGTCTTATGAAATAATACTTTATATAATATATTAAGATTATACATAGGCATAATGAAACATACTGAGACAATATTAAACATGATTAAACATGATTTGTGAGCATTAAAACTATAGGAGTCCAACAACCTGGATTTTCCTTCTTATTTCTCATTCAATTACTCTTAGTTTTTGGATCTTTGAGTTAACTTAGTGTTCTTCTTTTCTTTTTTACCTTCCTCCCGATCACCTCTCATACTAGGAATTGATCTAGCTTGTTTCTTGTGTTTACTTTGTGGTTCTCAAGGCATCCTACTAGGTATATTTATACTCATCCCAACATGGGACTTATTCTTACATGTGTTGTATCAATGAAAACAACACATAGATTTAGATATGGTCTAGATTGATGTATATTTGGAATGGTTTGTATGGAGTTGGTACCTGGTGACATTGGTAGTGTATCATGGAGCATGATGACTCATAACAATGATGATAATCATTGTAGAAGGAGTATGATCCAGGATTTCCTATAGTGGAGAGGAGCTACTCAATGCTCTGTGTTTAGAGTCTTTTCAGATGCGTTAGTTCCCTTGTACTTACCTTGTGGGTTTTATTTGTGTTCATTGTATCATGTATGTATTATATATAGTTTAGTTGATAATATATATCATGTTGGTATTTTGGGTTATCCTGTGCATTCGAGATCTTTTTTTTTCAGGTTATTATCAGCTAAGGCCTCCCATGTTGTGAGATATTACTACTCAGTACTAGTCAACAACCCTTGGCCTATTAGAGGTAGATTTAGGGTGGCACTCTTAGATTACCATCGGCTCGAGTGAATCTTTGGTGTCCTGGGTCAAGTTATTTGTTTTGAAAGGAATTATCAAACTAAAATTCCATTTCCATGGTGATTAACAAATTTATTTCAGAAATTTAAAGAAAGAAATAACGAGCATAGAGATTAATGACTTGAGTATGCAACCTTCATGATGATATATCAAGACAATGGGATTATTTAACACAATTAGTGATAATATGTGGTTTTCATTGTTATAAAATTAACGTATTCCTCTATGAGTGACTTTACATGTTGTTATATGTTGATATTGGACTTTAAGAAAACCCACCTAATTCCACTGGGGAAGAGGATAAAATGGTTACACACTCAGTGTATCAATTGATCTCAATTAAATTATATTAGAGTTTAAAAATTGGAGTAAATTTTATTTCCAATTCAAAGAATAATATATATTCAAGATTTATTGATCTCATATATCCAGACAATATATTTATATGAAATTTTAATATTAAATAAATATTAATTTTCAAAAACTATTAAATAGAATATTTATTTAACTCTTGTTTTATCACATGGTAACAAATAATATTCATTATTAAATAAATATTTACTTAGTTATGAAAATATTATAATAAATATTTATTCTCAATACTGTGAATGTAATATTTATTGATTTCTTGAATGAATAATATTTAGTATTTGAGGTTAGGTAAATACCGAGGAGGAAACATGAATAAATTTAAGGGGTTTAGTGGGAATGATATATTGAATATCATTTAAATAAATATTAATTTACTTATTTAAAGAGTGATATTTATTTTATCCATGAGACATGTACACATTATATAAAAAATATTATTATTATTATTATTATTATATGTGAGGTTTTATAAGGATTAATAGAATAAAAAGGGGAATGTGTGAAATTATTTATTCCCTAACCTAAATCTATATATACTTGGTTATATCATTTCCAATGGTAATAGTGAAGAGATAGTGTTGTGAATAATGAATCCACTCTAGGAAATTCTACTTCAATTATGAATATCTCTAAAGATTATCTCAAGACTAAGAAATTTACTACACTTCCTTCCTACCTCTTAAGAATGATGGAATAATATAAATACAATACTCAAACCCAAGTGACTGTGTTTTTATCAAGGAAAAAATGAAAGATGAATGTATCATCCATGCAAGAACTTAGTGTTTTATTGACATCATTCATAGATCATGGAACCTGTGTGGGTAACTGTTAGAGGGATTCTACTTTGGACCCTTTCAGAATAATGATGGTATAAAACAAATGAGGTTTGATTGATCAACACCTACATCAAATAAAGAACTTAAAACTGAGGAATTTTTGTTCTTATTAAAATAATTATAAATTTAATGTCAACATCCTCTCCTTGGTTCCATGATTATTTAATTATGGTTATTCATATATAATCATGATACATTTCATTCTCCATCATGTTCTTAAGGTTTATTAATTAGATTCAATGAAAACCCATCATTGGGAATGGACCCATCCGACTTCAATTTTTTCTATAACCTTCTAGTGGTATCAGAGCAATCATGTTTAAATTTATAATTATTTATTAATCATTGATTGATTTATACATCTGTTGGTTTTTAATTTCAGTTTATCCATTCTTTAATCCAAAATTTGACATATCTTCTTAGTTTAGCTTCGTATGACCAAGAACATGTTAAAAATAAATAAAGAACATTTGATCAACCCATCTAGAGATTTCAGTGATTCTGGTTGGATAAAATGGGAATACACAACATGTAACCAAATATACACAATGGGTACTCATATTCCCCACACTAGAAAAAGCTGCAAAATACATGGTTGGTTAAGTGGAAGAATGCACAACATTATTACACATCATATGTTAACCAAAACCAAATGGAAAATGAATTTAGTTACTACACATAATTTAGCTAGCATACATTACATATAGTTCTACATGGTTTAGAAATCATATGGTCAAATATGTTTCATACATTTATTACACAATTCATAAGGAATTAAATCCAAGAAACATATACATATATAATTACATAGTGTGTCTCTATAGTACGCGTCATATAAATCATAAATTCTCACATAGGATACATTCCATGTCCCTTGGTGTGTATCTTGAATGGTCTTTAAAAGTGCCACACAATGTGTATCCAGCTATACATATTGTGTAATGATAATTAATTTACACTAAAATAAAAATTAATTTCACTATTAGACCTAATTAAAATGTGACAGTGTATCATTAATTGATAGTACATATAATTTGATAGGTTTAAAAGAATATTAAATGGTCAATTAATTTCCTCATTGACTTTTAAACTGCATACCATGTACATTCCTCACACATCGTGTACTTTGCATACATTAAAAGTGGTACACATAGTTTAATTAAACATGTGTTTTTGTGTCATTAATTGAAAGTAAATGTCATGAAATTACCTGAAAATTATTTTATGATACATTATGTGTGAGTGAACAATATACGATAAGGACTATGTCGAGTAATTCAAATAGCCAGACATCATATTTCTTTAAAGTATATAGCATGTAGTTAATTGATTTTAAATAAGATTTATTTATTTAATTTGTTTAAAATCATAGTGAATGGGAATATCCAAGACTATTTGGAAGGATATTAGGATAAATGAATTAATTTATTTATTATTTATGAAAATTTATCATAATTAAGAACAATTGAAATGAATGCTAGCTTGGTTTTTAATGTGTAGTCATTGCATGTATATGGATTATCATATGCCCGAACAACCAATATATGTGTTGTATTTCTATTAAATTTAATATTATTTCATAGGTTTTTATATGTGTTAAATTTTTATAAAATTAAATAGGATGGCCTATGTAGTATCTCTACCCTATTTCAATGTGAATGATAGCCGGAACAGGTCCACCACATGACCAAAGGCACACCTCCCCATATTCTTGAGGCTGCCAACTAGAAACATGGGTCTAAGGTGGAATTTTTGTGAGAATATACCCCCTATAATAGAGTGCGTAATAAATATAGAATAACCAAATACCATCCAAAACAGTGAAAATAAGAAAATGGAATTAATAAATGTAAAAAATAGAATAAAAAATAAAATGCTATAATGGTATGAAAAACCATTTCATACATACAACTAAATTCCCACCGATATAGTAACATATACATACTAGAATAAATAAAATAAAATAAAATTTTTGTTCTATGAAATCCTGATCTAATCACATCCCATGCACCATGCACTCATTTAACACATCCCACTTAATCATGCTATCTTGGGCCTCATCCTAAACCTATGCCTTAAACCAAATGAGTATCTACTCAGGTACCAAAGTGAAATTTATTCCCAAGTAAGGTGTGAGTAAAAAACACAATAGGGAACCACCAACTCAGTTGTGTACATATCCAAAAAATAATTGTATGTGTATTTAAATTACTAAACTAGATAATAATAATAAAAAAATTTGACAACTAAAAATAAATTAAACAACTAATGTCATAGATATCCATGATGACTACTAAGGTCTAACCATACTTGCTTCAAACATCACCAGATATGTCTCTCAGCAAGCTATGTCACCACAAGGGGATACTGTTCCTAGCACCAAGATCACCCATACACACTTATACTGAATATAAGGTGTGACTCCATATATTAGTTGGACATCCTATAAGTAAGTTAGTCAGTAGGATCCTAGGTGTCACAAGCATACTACTCAAGTTGTGTGAAACCAGTGAAACCTGGATGACATATTGATGTTTCCTATTCCAATTTGATGTTGAATTCCTAGGTCTTGGTCCATAAGAATTCAAGACTTTGTAAACTATAATAAATTCCTAAGGGGATGACCCTTAAGAAATATATATAATGAATACTATCCTGACCTAAGATGATAAATAGACATCCATAAATCATAGAATCAACATCCTATTCCTATATATCTCTATGAAATGCAATCTTTGTGTGTCCACATAATCCTAGGTAGTTTCCTAGGCACCAGTTGAGGTTATCATCATCAAACATAGGGATGTTACAAAAAATCAGTACTTGGGGGAAATGCATCCACCCATAAACCTTAGGAATCATCTGGATCCTATCATTCTAGGTATCTTTCATGACATGCTAACTAAGAGGGGGTTTCTGAGATGCACTTAAAAAACTCCTTTATTCCTAGTATAGGGAGTAATACTAGACACACTATGAATTCCACTAAATATAGCATCAAATATTGGATCCTGAGCTCACTAGGAATCCAAGTAATTGCAAGTATTAATTACTTTTAATTCAAACATTAAATTATAGTTAAATAACTATATTCATTAATTAGGGGATGTATCACATACTATTAGGCATCCAAATTGATACACATACTTTATATTATACATCCAAACACAAAAGTATAAATATGTATATGAATATATCCATATACTATATACTGTATTATCATAATCTGGATTTAGGAAGAACCAACATTCTATGTAATAGATAGGTAGGGTCAGGTCCTTAGTGTCGTTTGGAAACCAAATGTAAAAGTAGTTGAGGGAGAGACAACCCTCAAGGACTACCAATTCATTTATAATTACCAAATATTGGTCAATTAAAATTTATTTGATAAATGAATTGATACTTATCTTAAATTCGAAAGGGTTCGTCAAACACCTGAACCCAACATGAGATGGTGTTGACCTTAGTGGTCATACTAGTTAATTCAGGCTTTAGAGTGGAAATTGTTGGTTATAATTGACCACAACCCCTTGGACATACACATTTTTTTTGGGTTCTAGGAACCACCCACAAACATTACTACCCATGGATATATGTAATTTCTTATGGTTAGTTTGTCAATGGAGCACCCATTGGGTCCCTTAAATCTTAGTACATTAGAGGCACCCTCACTTAGGTCTTCAACCTCAGTCACAACCTTAGGTAAACAACTGATGTGATGTCATGTCCAATGGCATTATCAGTAGGGTAATACAACCCTACCATCTACATAGGGTCTCACTATATTATAAACAATCAAGAGATGGAACATGACCCATATCATCCCTCAGGGTCTCTCTAGGTTAGTCTACTTGAAAAAATCGATCTCGGTATTCCTAAGATCTATCCACCTAGTCTTGTGCATTGGCTAACCAACCACCCTTAGTCCAACCTCACATCTAAAGAGGCTTGGAATATACTAGGTATCTCAAATGTACCACTAGAACCTCACGGTCTGGTCATTACAAGTCAACATGCCAACTTAAAGGGGGTAAAGAGGCTTCTATATTGGGGACACTAATTCTTGGTTGGTCTGAACTCACCTCTCAAGAGGTCTAGAGGCCACCCAATATCTCAATACTTCTTAAACTCGTCTATTAGTAGCCGAATAGACAAGCTAGTACTCAAGGGTTATTCATGACCCTTGATTCCTATTCATTTAAAAATATATTTTAATTCAATTTAAACATTTCATTTGATTTAAATTAACCAATTTTATTTCCCTCAGTGTTGAGACCAAGTATCTAGATGCTGTATAAATATGCATAAATTCCATAGAGGAAGTATGAGAGACCACCTACCTTTAAAGAACTCTCCACATTTATTTTCAAGGGATGTCAGTAGTTGTCGAGGCCCATATAAGCTTTTCAAAGATAATTGAGGTCCCATATCACAACTGTTTCCGACGCTTTCTCCGGGGCGTGTGCGCATCCGTCCGTCCGCGGAGGAGGACGCGCAGCGCTTGTTGCCCCACATTCCCGCTTTCCAAAGGCGGGTGGCATTCGCTCCTTGTTCAGTGATGTTTTCTCCTTGATCAAAACGGTATGATGGGATGTCGGCTCCTCCTTCTGGGGACTCCTCCTCAGAACTCGTCACCTAGTCCGGGTCTCCCTCATAGATTTCATACGTATTTTTTGAAACTCTTCCCAGTGCCATGTTTCCATGGACACCGGTTAATTACACTGCTTTTTTCGGGACATTCCAAAGGGTCCAGTCAGGGCAGAAACCTTTAGTCAGGGGAGTAGTCACGTTGAGGCATCAGTAGCGTGTCTGGATGCTGGGGAACCTGGCATGTCTGTCTATTATCCCTGGTCATAGGGCTTCTCGGGGGCATGGAATCCCAAGGCATCCCACATCGAACGCGGGGAATTACATGCCATATACACATATCTGGGGTTTTCCTCAGCTTCTCGTGTTTAACACAGGGTATGCCACGAGTTTAACGTCTAGCGGAGACGGATCAACCCAACCGGACCATTAGCTGGGATAGATCGGATTGAGTGATTCCCCTTGAAGGGATACTGATATTGAGGCCAGCCCATGGGCGGCTGTGAAGAGGAGCATACCGACATGGTCTCACCGAGATATGACGGTCCGGGCGAGAATCGGGATGGGTGATAGGTGGATGAATGGAGTGGAGGGGGAGTGAAATGGGACCATTGCAGGGGCAATGGTGAGGTTGGGCTTGAGCCTTGGAGAGGCTTCCTACGTATCCCCGTGGCAGGGAATCAAAGTCCGCGTAGTTAGGGATGGTGCCGGTAAACCGACATGAAGGTGGACCTTGGCCCGATGAATGTCGTCAGCGAACCAACGTGAAGGTGGACCTTGGTCTGATGGGAATTGTCAGCGTACCGACGTGAAGGTGGACCTTGGTCCGATGAGTGGTGGACTTGGGCCTCTGGAAGGCTTCCTACGTACCATGCCTTGACATGGATCAAAGACCTCGTAGTTCAAAGGGTTTCATCGGTGAACCGACGTGAAAGCAGACCCGTGGGTCCATTGGTGGTGGGCTTGAACCTCGGGAACATTTCCTATGTACCATGCCTTGACATGGATCAAAGTCCTCTTAGTTCAAAGGATTGATGGAATACAGTTTAACGTCATGCGGGACGATAGCGAACCCTGACGTGAATAAACGACGGGCGATGGGTGTCGGTGAACCGATGTAAATGAGGGACCATGGTCCGATGGGAGATGGGCTTGAACCTCTGGGAGGATTCCTACGTACCATGCCTTGACATAGATCAAATTCCTCGTAGTTCGGGTGAAAATGGGGGCCTGGCACACTGACAAGGAGACGGTTTGGGCCAATGATTGTTGGGCTTGAACCCCGGGGAGGCTTCCTACGTACCATGCCTTGACATGGATCAAAGTCCACGTAGTTCGGAAGGGGCTTCATCAGCAAACCGACATGAAGGTGGACTCGGGGGTCCACTTTTGGTGGGCTTGAACCTCGTGAAGGCTTCCTACATACCATTCCTTGACATGGATCAAAGTCCTCGTAGTTCGGAATGGATGAGTCACAACGGCTTGCCGTCGGACCGGGATGCAGTTTAACGTCATGCTGGATGGGGATGGGACCCGATGTGAATGAATGATGGGTGGGCTTGAACCTTTTGGAGGATTCCTACGTACCATGCCTTGACATGGATCAAAGACCTCATAGTTCAGGTGGGAATGGGTGTGCAGTTTAATTTCATGCGGGACAAAGGGGGCATACAGTTTAACGTCATGCTGGACGAGGGCGAAGCTCGACATGAATGAACGACCGAGCAATGTGGCTTGAACCTCATTGAGGCTTCCTACGTACCATGCCTTGACATGTATCAAAGTCCTCGTAGTTCACTAGGCATATATTTTAACGTCCTGCTGGATGAGGGCGAAACTCGACGTGAATGAACGACCGAGCAATGTGTCTTGAACCTCATGGAGGCTTCCTACGTACCATGCCTTGACTTGGATCAAAGTCCTGGTAGTTCGCTAGGCATACAATTTAACGTCATGCTGGACGAGGGCGAAACTCGACGTGAATGAACGACCGAGCAATGTGGCTTGAACCTCATGGAGGATTCCTACGTACCATGCCTTGACATGGATCAAAGTCCCTGTAGTTCGCTAGGGGTGGGGGTCAGGGTCGGTGCTCACTCTAAGCCCACGTGATTCATGCTCGGTGTGAGAAACAAGAGGTTGCAAGGACCTGACGATCACGTCGTGAAGGGTGCGTTCGTGAGAAGTGAAGAGGGGATTACGCGTTAGGCAGCCCGTGGTGCTGGGACTTACTCCAGGGTGGAGGCCCATGGTGCGACAAAGCGCAGCGAAAGAGGGATTTGGGACCAATGATGGGAGGTGCCTCGTTCCCTATCATGCCCTCCACTGACCTTGGTAGTGGGGAAGTACGGAGATGCAGAGGTGCAGCCATCCGTTGGGGAACTAGGGTGACCCTTCTCCTATGAACATACGCCACTCCAATCAGGAGGATATCATCCCTTGTGGATGGGTGATTCCATTCCTGTGGAGAGGAGTGGTGTGAATAATGTTCGAGTTGGGGGGACCCTTCGTGAGAGGCACGAGGTCGGGTCACAGTTTAACATCATGTTTTGAGGACGTGGTGCTTAGCAGTTTAACGTCCTGCAGCTCGGACGAGGTGGGTTCACTCCGCACCCCTAGGACTTACATAACCGGTACCCTCTGGTCCTTGGGGAAGGGAAGGTACCAGTAAGGCCATGGTTAAGGGGGGTTGTGGAACGAACCATCAAGAGGTCCACGTTAGCATGGATATGCGAAGAAGCAATAGTCGTTAGCGTGCCTATGTGAAGAAGCATTAGGCAAAGCAACGCTACGGGTGGTATTGTCCATGGGACTTTGAAATCACATCGTGCAAACCTGGAGGGTCGCACGGGAAGAGGAATTGCTAAGCAAAGGAGTGTGCTTCACAAAGTGGAGTGCCTTGGCCTTATCATGGGGCATAGATGTGAGTGGAGGGTGCTTCGCGAAGTGGAACAGTGTTCGCGGAGCACTGCCTCGTGAAGAAGGGGTGCCTCACGAAGCAGGGTCCTGCGAAGCAGTGTGCTTCGCGATGTGTAGTGATCCTGCCTTAGCATAGGAATCACTAGTACAAGTTGGGTGTTTCGCGAAGCATAAGTGCTCCGCGGCTGCCCGGGTTCCCTTGGGAATCCCCTTCCTTTGCGAATTCCCTTGAGCTTCGCGAAGGGCATCCCTCTCAGAAGAGGGGCTCAAAACGAGACAAAGCAAAGGCGTCTCGCGAAGTAGAAGTACCTCGCAGAGCTCATGATTCCCGGGGCAAAGCGTGCTTCGCGATTCGGGAGAGGAGAAGCCGAATGGTCGGATTGTTCATCCTCGGGACTCAGGGGGAGTCTAGTATTTATAGGGAAGGGGCGTCGTGAAGCAGAACTCGCGCGCCGCCTCAAGTGCTTCGCAGCACGCTCGCGAACGTCAACAGCATTCGCGGAGCGTTACCGCCTCTAGAGCTTCGCGGCGGGCTCGCAAATGTCAATGGAATTCGCGGAGCGTTACCGCCTCTGGAGCTTCACAAGGCCGTGATGATCGGGGCGCTTCACGTCGGGGATTCGCGTCGGGGCTTCATGGCGGGGCTTCACGAGGCAGCGCGTCAGCCTTCTTTTTCGTGCCTTCCTTTCGTGCCATATTTTGGCACCAAAAAATGCCCCCCCTCAGACTTGGTGCCGTGGAGGGTGAAGGGTCGAAGTTTGAGGGAAAATTTCCAAAATTGTTGGTGGTTCACGATGCAGCTCTGCGAAGGGGGTCCGCAGTTCTGACCGAGGCCATTGATCCGGACGCACCGCGATGCTCCGCGCGGGTGAGGCGTGCCGCGATGCTCCGGGGTCACCGCCAATAAATAGGGGGGTCGACCTATTTTGTCTTCACGTGACTTCCTTGTCTTTTTGTGCTCTCGACTTCACGAAGCTCCGCATACTCCGCGACAGCCCTCCGCGAATCGAGCTTCGCGGCGAACCGCGGGTCTCTGACTCCGCGACCGCGCAAAGAAAACTTCTGCTTGTCGGCCTCGGCCAGACTTCGCGGCTTGATCTCGCAACCGATCTTCGCGATACGGCTTCGCGATTCAGCTTCGCGGTTGATCTTCGCGATCCATCTGAAAAAATTCTTTTCTGAGGGCCGGAATCGAAATGGCCCATCAAGAGGCTGTATTGGGGGTGCTTGCAGATGCTGATCGTCGGGATGAGATGGCCAACTGTCCAGGCCTGGGGGAGATGGTCCGAAGCCACTCGGACCACACTTCTTTGACAGATATGCTGTCGGAGGGTCATAAGAATTACCCGCAGTGCAAGAAACTTCCATTGTACGGCTTCGGGTTGAGGGATGACGTCTTCATCCCAGAGGTGAGTAGGGACGAACCAGCTTGCTAGTTCAGGAGCACACCATGCCAGCACCAATGGTTCAGGGAGGCCGATGGTCATGCGCGGGAGGACTTCACACCCGTCACCGCTGACTGTCTCTACAACCATGTGAATGATATTGATGGTAGGACACTGCAACCGGAGATGTCCCCTCCTCTCTACCGTACCATGCTGAAGGCGGCTTTGCAGGATTCGAAGAAGGGATGGTCCGATGAGTGGGACTTGCGCCAGGGCAGAAACTATACTGATGAATAGGCCTGGGCCTACTAGGTAGGTGCCTCATGTGAGGAGTTTGGGGCCGAGCTGAGGAGAGTGGGGTTGTATGAGGCGGCATGGGCCTCCCAATTCCACATTTACCAACCAAAGCAACTGATGCCGGAACTGCTGAGAAGATGGTCTTCTAGGACCAATACCTCTCACCTGCATCACGGGGAGGTGGGCATCAGCCTGTGGGATGTCCACCAAATTTCTGGGGTCCCGATCTTGGGGGCCATGTACAACGAGTTCCTCCCCGTCATCAGCGCGTGGGAGGATACGGATCAAATGATGCGACTGGCATCAGCGCTGATGGCACTTGTCCCTGGAGAGGACAAGGAGGCAGTGAGGGATGTACACTTTAGGAGATGGTTCAAATGATTCCTGAATTTCCCATAGAATCAAGAGTTCCCTCCGAGGCCTCGAACTTGTACAAGGGCGGCCCAACGGGGTAAGGGGCACTCGTATTGGCGTGTCTTGGAGGATAGCCAATGGAAGACTTGGGGTTTCAGTGTCAGCACTGAACAACAGCCGATAGTCAGGCTGGAGGCCTTCATCACGGCTCTCATCTGTGGCTGGATCCTACCGGTGAGAGATACAAGCATGGGGGTACGGCCCAGCTTGTTTCTCATGGCGTCGATGTTGTTCATGGGGCAGCGGATCAATCTGGGGATTTTGATGCTTTCCAAAATGTACAGAATGCTGCGGCATATTAGCAAGGGAAAGAAGCCTCCAAGGATATGCGGGCCTTTACACCTCCTGTATGGGTGGATCGCAGCGCATATCAGGTGGATTTACGAGTATCCAAACCCCATTTTGCCGTCGGGATCGAACTTCCGTCCCTCCATCCTAAACGCGGTTGGGAGCTTCCCGTTCAAACTAGTCGCGCCGATGGTGCTGAATCGGGTGTGGAGGGTGGATGAGTTTAACTTCCACCCCTTCCCATTGCTGACAGGTATACTTACTGATGACGGGCGGGGAACGGAAGAACATCAGGCTTAACTTCTGGCCTTTTGAGGTGGAGTTTTGGTGGCACAGATAGATCGTGAGCCACTCTACGAACCGTACACCCCACATCGGTTTGCGAGGAAGTTCTGGTGCCTCCAGCAGCTGACCCCGCAGGTCTACTGGGAGGTGTGTTACGAGGATCATCCGTGTGTGATGAGGCAGTTGTGGCTCATATTCACATGGGAAGTTGGGAAGATGCGGATTACATTGCCTCCATCCACCGCCGCTTTCGGATTGGTGAGGGAGTATGCCATCAGTTGGGAGGCTGCTTACCCAGGGGAGATGCTGAAGCAACCAACTATCCGGGTCGGTGACGGTGGGCCTCCCCTATCTTGAGGTCGGGGTCAGAGGGCAGCTAGGGCCACTCGTGGTAGCAGGGCTTCCATGGCCGCGAGACCCGCACCGGCCGAGGGTATGGCAGCAGCGGTGGATCCGGTGATTCCGGAAGAGTAGGGCCATCCGGAGGGGTAGCCACCGAGGGGATTTTGTAGGATATCCACTCAGGCTCTGGGGAAGCGGCTGCATCATATCGACATGGCAGAGGATGCTATCTTCCCGGAATCCTGGGACATTTGGGATGTCAACCGGTAATTCCTCAGCCCACCTGAGATATGGGCGCACTTGAATCGCCTCAGGATGGAATTTCCGGGCATAGGCCCAGTTCGGGCTGGATTCATGGTGTCTCCGGCGGAGGCAGAACAGTACCTGGACGAGCTGGAGGATTACGTCCACTCCAGTGGTGTCCCTCTCCCAATGACAGACCGGGTGAGGGTACTGTTGAATCAGACAGTCCCCCCACAGTTATCGGCTGCCGATCTGAGGGAGCGCTTCCCCTTGCCAGAAGAATCAGAGGGCTCCTCTCGGAAGGATGAGGCTGGAGGAGGGAGCCCGTTGGAGGAGGGAGAGGTCGGAGACTGAGGCTTAGAATCTGACGATTTCGCGGAGGCTCTTGAGGTAGCATTCGGAACTTCTTTCCTTACGATCCGTTCTTGGGTCACTATGGACTTCTCACCGATGTTTGAGCTATGCAGGACGAACTTGTTCGCAGTCCTCGTTCTCTCTCATTGCCGGGTGATGATGAGGGACCTTCAGAACCCGCGCCTATGGCTGCGTCTAGTTCCGCGTATGGTGGGACCAAAGCACCCGAGGTGGCTCCTTCGGAATCTCCAGACCTTCCAACAGTATACGGAGGGCCTCGTCTCGGGGTCCGGTCAGTACTGGCTCAAGAGCAGTGCCAGGAGGTCGATCTCTGTAAGTCTCCTCTACTGGTCTCCTCGTTGTCACAGGTAGACCATGCCAACTAACGTGTATGTCCCTCTCTGTCGTACAATTCTTCGACTGGCGTGGGCTGTTGCGGCAAGACTGGTCGGGATGTCTGGTGGCGTCCCTCCTAGGGGCATGCCGGTGATGGTGACGATAGTCCCGCCATCTCCTCAAGCTGTGACCCACATCATCACTGGCGGGACCACCAGTAGGGCCGTACCCGAAGTCATTGAGGTGGACTCCGAGGAAGAGGATCAACCGGTCGATCCCAGTCCTGTCGTGCCTGCTTCGGCGCCAGGTGTCGTACTGGATTCAACACTAGATGTAGACCCTGCCAAGGATTTCTTGCGGGCGTATCCCACGTACGAGCCTGCCAATCGCGTGGACTGGGATGAAACGGCCTCCGACGAGGAAGACAACAGCATAGTCCACCGCCGGTCGTGGAAGCTGATCACTCGCTTTATCAAGGACACTCCCCTAGTGCAATGGCTGGCCGAAATGGATAGACTCCGATCGTAGTTGCGCGAACTGTGTTCTGGGGGAGTGGATGCCCAACGTCCTCACGCACTCATCCTCGATCTTATGGCTGAGAAGATCCGGGAGCATGATCGTGGGCTCAGTGTGGTCTGGCAGCATAGGAAGGCGACCAGCATCAAGAAAATCTAGGAGGCTGAAGGCGAGGTCCAACAGATGCAGACCCGGGAAGACGAGCTTTCAGCCTCTCTTGATGCACAATCTGAGCTGGTCTCATGGTTGAAGGCCCAGCTGGCAGAGGCAAAAGAGCATATGAGGCAGACCTCTGGAAAGATGGTTGCCTTTCAAGATGACGTAGAGAGGGCCAAAGCCAGTACTGACGAACTGCGCCCCGCCGCTGCTAAGGAGGAGCGGGAGCTAAGAAAGCGGCAGCAAGACTTGGATGCCACAAGCCAACAGGTGGCGGAGCTGCAACGCTCTTTTGACGGGGTCAACCCGTCCATGGGGGGAATCGACCCCCGGGTATTGTAACAAACCCAAAACCCTTTTATTGGTACTTTCGTGCTTCAATTTCTTTCCTTTCTTTGTTTTGAATGTCGTACCGCGCACGATTTCCACTGTTTGAATCGCCTTGTTGCATCCCTACAATGTTTGCGGGATGTTCGGCGACAATTCCCCAAGCCCACGTGGTTCGAGCCTGATGTGAGAAACAGGAGATAGTTTCCCTCTCATCCCACCTAACATAGGAGTGGGGATCACTCTCCGGGCATCCGGGATTCGGATTACCAGTCCGGATTTCTGAAAGATGGGAGAGGCTTGATCGGAGAAGGAACTTTCAGGATAACCGAATCACCGTTTCTTTAGCGTGCTCTTATGCACGAATGGGGCAACACCAGGGGCGCTGAAATCGGTCCAAACAGATGAAAATGGGAAGTGTGAATCATGATACCCAAGATTCGGAACACTGTGGGGATGGCGTGACAATAGGGGAAAATCGTTGACCTTGGAGGAGAAACAGTATCCTTATTGCGTTAGCCTGTAATGGGGACAACAAATGAGCGTCGACCGCTGACCATGTTCGAAACACGGGACCATGTCACAAATGTCATCGATCAATCCTTCGGGACGTTGGCCCAGGATAGTTGGCGGACCATAGGTCAGACATCCATACTGTTAGGGGGTCCTTCCAGACATGACCGGTCTTCCGGAACGTTGGCCCAGGACGGTAGGTGAGCCGATGCGGCATGAGACCAGGCCGTTTGGGGGTCCCGTGAGACATGAAAGGGGACGAGGGTCCGAATAAGGGGTACGAAAAGCATGGAAAATGGAGTGATGGTTTGTCCGAACAGAATCCAACACATAGGTAGTCACACCACCGTGGTGGGAGTACACCATATGGGCGCATTGGTTTGATCATGGATCATTCCTTCTTTCAGACAAGGCACCTCTGACGAGGGGATCTGTCACTTCCCAATGGGATCTTGGGGCATCCTGAACTTGTTCAGGGTAGAACCGCAGTTTAGTGTCATGTGTTGAGGACACATGGACTCCTGTAGTTTAACGTCATACGATAGGACGCGGAATAAAAGGGAAGATCCCAGGGAGCGTGTGGCGCGGTAGATATGAAACCGACGTGAATGAGGACTTGGAGTCCGAATCATACCACATAGCCTCGGAGGAAACTTTTCAGGTCGAGGGACCAAGAGTGAGGATTAGGCTGGGCCCGAAGCAGAGTGGTCGGGCGTTCCTATGTACCCCATGAGGATGGGAATCAAGCCATACGTAGTTCTGGAAGCGCAGTTTAACGTCATGCGGGACGATGAGAAGCCTGACCGTGTTGGTACACATCCTGCCAAAACTACTAAGCCCGTGTGAGTCGTGCTCAGTGTGGGAAACAAGCAGTAGTGGTGGGAATTTCCTGACACAGAAAGGGGCAGGTTAGGGCAAAGGGACGTTCGGTGAATACCAGCCCAATGACACTAACACGGTCATTTAACGCACCTAGATGCGTGAAGAGAAAGAGTCGAGTATGATGGAATTCCACTTGAACATGAGGAAGTGGAAATGTGTGAATCATGGCACTCGAGATTCAGATCACGATGATGGTGGAGTGGCGATGGAGGATAACTGCTGACCGTGTTCGCAACACAGCATCCTGTCGCGTTAGCCTAGAATGGGGACAGACAAATGAGGGTTGACCATTGAACATGTTCGAAACACGAGACCATGTCACAAATGTTGTCAAATATCCGTAGGGACGTTGGCCCGAGACGATTGGAGGGCCCTTAGGTCCAGCATTCATAGAGAGCCCTTAAGACTAGTATCCATGTCGTCCGAGGGTCCTTTTGGACGTGGAAGAGTATGAGGATCCAAATATCGAGCTCACGAAGCTTGGTCATGGGACGAGGGGAATGTCCCCATGAAAATCCCACACTTCGGGCTCTTTGTCGAAACACATCTGAATACGACAACGAGACGTATTAGAGATAGGGAGCAGATTCCTTTCCCATGGGGAGATCTTAGTTTAGGGTCGTAGAATTCGGACCATGGATGGGTAAGGGGAGCAGGGGATACATGGAAAGGTGGTTACAAAGCCCGACGTGAATGAGGACCTAATCCCTACTTACCATGCATTCTCTGGGGAAATGCTCGAGTCAAGGGACCGAACACGAAGGTTAGGCTGGGCCCGCGGGGAAGTGCCCGGGCGCTCCTACGTATCTCATAAGGATGAGAATCAAGCCATACGTAGTTCTGGAGGGTGGCACGGTAAGGTACCAGTGCCAGGGGAAAAGGGAGAGTGCGGTCGTGGCCCTTGCACTAAAAGAAGCGGAATTTGATAAGTCTTGTTTGTTCTTTAAGGTGAATGGTTTTTTTTTGTGAAGCGACAGGCCTAGAGTAGTAGGCTGTGGTGTCTCCACAAGGATCAAGCCGAAATGGGCATTGACAAATGGCATGGCACGTGACCAATACCCAATGTGATGTCCTCTACAACGAGGTCACCACAATGCAGTTCCGTTTTTCGTCGTGCGGCCAGGACGATAATGTCACAGTTTATGGTCGTATGATAGGACCATGCATGCATTTTATCGTCATGCAGTGCAGACGTAGCAGAGACGATGCTAAGTGGGAAATGTGTGCAGTGTTATAAAACACAATTGACGGGGACATGATCCCACATCAAATTGTATTCCAATCGGAGAGGGAGACCTTAGGCCGAGGGGCCTATATAGAGGTAAGAGGTGAAACAGGGGGGGAGACTGGTTCCCCAAATGGGTTGTACCTGATGACAGGGCGTCCGAGAGGTCCTACGTATCCCATGAAGATGGGAATCAAGCCACATGTAGTTCTAAAGGGTGCCTTTTAATTTCGTGCTAGACAAGGAATAGGAGGGCAGAACGGGGGTGTGCGTGGTGCAGCCATTGCAAACTCGACGTGAATGAGGACATAATCCCTCACTATGCCACGCGGTCCCGTAATCGGGGTCCTGGAGGCAAGACCAGAGAGGTGAATTTGCTGAACTCAAGCTGGACCCAAAGACAAGGGGTTTGGGCATTCCTACGCATCCTATCAAGATAGGAATCAAGCTGAACGTAGTTCTAGATGAGAATCTTATTTTATGGTCTTAGAGTTCGGACCGTGAATGGTGACAATTTCCCGAGTAAGCACAGATGTCAACCCGATTCCTAAGCCCACGTGAGTTAAACTCGGTGTGGGAAACAAGGGGGGTATCCTCATTTCAATACTTTGGGGCGAGTCAAACGGGAGTTGGTAGAGCCCCGAAGGACACCTCTGACACGGCTTGTTCCCCCCAACGTGCGGACTTGCATGGAGGAAAAGTACCAAAAGTTCCGAGACTCCACTTGGACACGGTGAAGTGATGAAGGGTGTGAACTGTGCACCCGAAATTTTGGGCCTAATGTGTTGGCGTGGCGATAGAGGAAAACTTTTAACCATGGTGGAGACGTAGTGTCCATATCGCGTTAGCCTAAGGTGGGAATAACAAACGAGCATCGACCGCTGACCATATTAGCAACGCATGATTTTATCAATTTGTTGTTCAAAACCCTCGGGGGCGTTGGCCCGTAATGGTAGGAGAGCCCTTGGGCGTAGTGTCTAGGCCATTCTTGGGGGTCCCTCTGGGTGTGAAAGATGATGGAAGCCTTGATGCAGGGATACGCAAAGCCTGGAGAGTGGGCGTGGACGTGTCTGAGTAAAGCTTGGCATTCCGGGTAATAAATCAGAGTACTCCCAGGAACATCGGTGGACTGCCGAAAAGGGATCGACGAAACCGCTCAGTAGGGAGAGGTATATGCCATGGTCATTACGAGACCAACGCGAATGAGGACATAATCCCACACCACACCATATAATCCCCTCATGGAGGAAGGGTATTCCAAGGGGCCAAGATGGGATGAAGATTCCCGAGGGATGGGGCTGGACCTGAATCCTAGACATTGAGGTGGTCCTACGTATCCCATGAGGATGGGAATCAAGCCACACGTAGTTCTCCAAATGTAGTTTAACATCATACGGGATGAGGAGGGGAGTAATATACCCCTAAATAAGGGAGGTGTACGGTATGGCGAAGAAGCCGACGTGAATGAGGACGTAGTCCTACACCACACCATACAATCCTATAAGAGAGGACCTGGGTCGTGGCCCGGAAAGGCCAAGGGGCCTGATGGTTAGGAATTGGTCAGTAAGGCCTGATCTGCTTGTAGTTTAACGTCTTGCAATGAGGACGAGGGTCGGGGACCCAAGAAGGCCAAGGGGCCTGAGGCTGGGCCTCGTAAAGGGAGGGTGTACGGCATGGTACATGATCCTGACGTGAATGAGGACGTAGTCCTACACCACACCGTACACCCTGGTTAAGAGGGGACCTGGGCCGGGGGGCCCGAGAAGGCCAAAGGGCCTAAGGTCAGGCATCAGTCAGGAAGGCCTAACTGGTTTGCAGTTTAGCGTCTTACATGAGGACGGGGGTTGGGGAACCAAGGAGGCCAAGGGGCTTGAGGCTGGGCCTCGTAAGGGAAGGCGTATGGTACGGTACATGATCCCGACGTGAATGAGGACGTAGTCCTACACCACACCGTACACCCTTATGGGGAATTGGGGCCATGGGCCCGATCGCTAGCACCACTAGGGGGGAAGTTTGTCACTTCAGGGTGGGGAAAAACAAATCACTGCACTCGATGTCTGGGACATCTCAGGGTGGACCCGAAGATCTAGGACACTGTTTACCATGTTCAAAACACAGAGTTCCTATGGTGACCCGATATGGGAGCAACAAATGAGCGTCGACCGCTGACCAAATTCGCAATGCAGGACTTGTATCGTCTTGTTGCTCGAAAACCCTCAGGGGCGTTGGCCTGTAACGGTAGGAGATCCCTTGGGCGTAGTATCCAGGCCGTTCTTGGGGGTCCCTCTGAGTGTGTAAAAACGATAGAATCCCAGTCAAGGAGTGGGTGAAGCATAGCTGTATCCATCTATGAAAGAGGCAGACACCTTCCGGGGGGATGTGCAGCCGGGTCGAGGCTTGCTCAATGTGAGTTGGGGCAAAAGTGTGTACCCTACCATGTCTTGACCCGAGGGGTAGATTTTGGCTTTTGGGCTGGGCCAACGGACGAAATGCCCGGGCTTTCCTACGTATCTCATGAGGATGAGAATCAAGCCATACGTAGTTCTTGAAGGCCATGCAGTTTAGCTTCGTGAGGTGAGGATGTGGGAGGATAGAAGAACGGGAGTGGGCACATGGTGCGACCCTTACAATCCATGTGTGAGAGGGGTTGTATGAGCAGGGATAAGAAAGCCTACTCCCTGCTACACAAAGATCCTCCAAGGAAACTATTCCCAGGGGGAATAGTGGAAGAGAAAAGCTTGGGGTTGGGCTCAAGACGAGGCGTCTGAGCGTTCCTACGTATCCCATGAAGACAGGAATCAAGCCACACGTAGTTCTTGAAATGTATTTTAACGTCTTGCAGGACGAGGAGCATCTCATTTGGGGATATGTACGGTACGGCAAGTAATCCGACGTGAATGAGGATGTAGTCCTACAACACACCGTACGATCCCATAAGAGGGTAAGTCGGGGAAAAAAACAAGGGGCCTGGGGCCGGACCGCGGTCAGGGAGACCTAACCAGCTTGCGGTTTAACGTCTCACGGTGAAGACGGGGGTCCAGGGGCATGTGGAGGCCAAGGGGCCTGAGGCTGAACCTCGGTCAGGAAGGCCTGACTGGCTTGCAGTTTAACGTCTTGCAGTAAGGACGGGGGGCCTTGGGGCCCGAGGAGGCCAAGGGGCCTGAGGATGAGCCTCGGTCAGGAAGGCCTGTCTGGCTTGCAGTTTAACGTCTTGCAGTAAGGACGGGGGGACTTGGGGCCCGAGGAGGCCAAGGGGCCTGAGGCTGAGCCTCGGTCAGGAAGTCCTGACTAGCTTTCATTTTAACGTCTTGCAGTAAGGACGGGGGGCCTTGGGGCCCGAGGAGGCCAAGGGGCCTGAGGCTGAGCCTCGGTTAGGAAGGCCTGACTGGCTTGCAGTTTAACGTCTTGCAGTAAGGACGGGGGACCTTGGGGCCGGAGGAGGCCAAGGGGCCTGAGGCTGAGCCTCGGTCAGGAAGGCCTAACTGGCTTGCAGTTTAACGTCTTTCAGTAAGGACAGGGATGCAGTTTAGGGTCGTGCGGGACCATCTCGCAGTTTAGGGTCATGCAAGACCCTTTTTCCCTAGGCAAAGTATCGCTTGAGGAACTTGGCATTGGTGGGAGGGGTTATACGCTCTCCATCTGTGGTCATCAAGGAGTATGCTCCATTGGGGTAAACCTTATGGATGATATAAGGCCCTTCCCATTTAGGTTATAATTTGGGTGGTTTCCTACCGGGAATCATTGGCGCTTGAAGGGCTAGTACCAGGTCGCCCTGTAGAAAAGAATGGAGATGAACCTTCTTGTTGAAGGCCCTAGCTATATTATCCTGATGCCTTTCCAGATTGTGCAGGGCACGAAGCCGGTTCTCGTCTAGTGCTTCCAATTCATCTAGACGGATCTCGGCTACCTCATCTGATGTCTGGTGATCATAAACTGCAGTGCGTAACGACGGCAGCTGGATCTCAATGGGTAGGACGGCCTCAGCTCCATACACCAGGGAATATGGGGTCACCTGGGTAGAGTTGCGAGTCGTCGTCCGGTAAGCCTAGAGGGTGTTGGGGAGCTTGTCTGGCCAACTTTTCTTGTTCTGACCAACCATCTTATGCAGAATGTTAGAGAGGGTTTTGATGAACGCCTTGATCTATCCATTTTCCTGCACATAGTAGCGGGAGGTATGGTTCGACCGGATGTCGTACTTGGCGTACAATTTCTTCAGTTCAGCCACTTGGAAGTTGGTGCCGTTATCGGTGAGGATGGCGTGAGGGACCCCAAACTGGTGGATAATGTTGGAGCTCACAAAGTCAACGATGGAAAGGGCCTTGACCTCTTTGAGTGGAACTGCCTCTGCCCACTTGGAGAAGAAATATGTAGCAGTCAGGATGAACCTACACTGGCGGGCTGTTGCCGGTGGATACGGTCCCACTACATCAAGTCCCCATACCGCAAATGGCCAAGAGTACTTGGTGGGGTGGAGGGGCTCCGGCGGCCGATGCAGGAAGTTGGCGTGAACTTGGCACGCATGGAATCTCTTGGCATACCCAATACAATCGGGGATCATAGAGGGTAAAAAGTACCCTAACCTCCGGATTTTATGGGACAGCTTCGGCCCAGCATGATGGGTGCCACAGGAACCGGCGTGAACCTCTTGCATAACTTGAGGTATCTCTACTCCTTGGATGCAACGGAGGAGGACACCATTGAAACTCCGCTTATAAAGGATCTGTTCAATACTGGGGCCGCTCTGGAGGGTAAATTGCAGTGTGCGGAATCGGATTCGCTTGCGCTCGGCCCGGTCGTCCGGGAGGTGACCATTTTGGAGGTACTCGACAAAAGGTGCCCTCCAGTCAGGAGTGGCTTCAATCACTGCGTCAGACGAACCTGGGACCCATGACGTAGAGGGTCCGGTAGTGAGATGACTTACCCTCAGGCTATCATTGTCCTCTTGGGTGACCGGGGCAATGACTCCCCGGTGTGCCACATGTAGGATCAAATAATCTTGCTTGGGTTCTGCGAGCGATGCGGCCAAGCCGGCTAGGGAGTCTGCTTGGCCGTTCTGCGACCGTGGGACATGGGTAACCTCTGGTCGAGAAGAGAACTGGGCCATTAGGTGGAGGGTGTACTCCAGTAACGGTGCAATCTCCGTCTTCCTGACGACGTAGTCGCTGTTAACTTGTTTGATTACCAGCTCAGAATCTCCCTTCACATGTAGATGGGGCACATGGATCTCAAGGGCCAGCTCGAGGCCAGTGATGAGAGCCTGGTACTCTGCCTCGTTGTTCGTACAGCCTTCTGACAACAAGAACGAGTATGGAAGGACGGCCTACGCCGGGGTAATGAAGACAATACCCAGGCCCACTCTATTGATCTTGGGATCATTGAGCCTCCTACCGGTGGGGCTCCGGGAGGCGCCGTCGAAATGAATTTGCCAACACGGGACAACATGTTCGACTGAGAGGATCGTCTCATCAGGGAAATCCAGGTCCAGGGATTGATCCGCGGAGGTTGGATGGGCAGCTAAAAAGTCTGCCAACGCCTATCCCTTAATGGCCTTCTGAGGTACAAACCTGATATCAAACTGCTGGAGAATCACTGCTCACCGTGCTAGTCGGCCAGTCAACATGGGACAGTTCGGGATGTACTTCAGTGGGTCGACCCGGGAGACCAATTGCACCTCATGGTGCTGCAGGTAATGTCGCAACTTCTGCACGGCGAAGATGAGCGCAAGGCAGCTCTTTTCGATGGGGGAGTATCTGACCTCCGTATCGAGAAGCATGCGGCTGAGATAGTAGAGACTGTTCTCAGTACCCTCGTTATTCTTTTGGGAGAGCAGTGCACCGAGGGATCTTTCTAGGGCGGTCACGTAAAGGACAAGCAGCTTTCCGGAGACGGGCAGCACCAAGACCGGAGGTTGGAGCAGATACTGCTTGATTTCCTCAAAGTCGGTCCGAAACTCCTCATCCCATTCGTAGGCGGAACCCTTCTTCATGAGCCGGGAAAAGGGCTTACACTTTCCGTCCATATTCGCGATGAATCGGCGTATATAGGCTAAGTGGCCTTGAAGGCCTCGAAGCTCCCGAATGTTGCTCGGGGGAGGCATTTGGCTGATGGCCTTGATCTTCTCCGGGTCGATCTCGATACCTCGGTATCTGACAACAAAGCCTAGAAACTTCCCAGAGGTGACCCTGAAGGCACACTTCAACGGGTTCATTTTTAGGTGACGGGAACGGAGGAAACCAAACACTTTCTCGAGGGCTTTGAGATGGTCCTGGCGCTGAAATGATTTTACTACGAGGTCATCCACGTAGAATTCCACCAATGTCCCGAGGATCGGTTTGAATATGCGATGCATGGCCCTCTGATAAGTGGCACCTGCATTTTTCAAACCGAATGGCATAACCTGGTAGAAAAAGGTACCTTGGGGAGCCCTGAAGGTAGTGGAATCCTCGTTTTCGGGGGCCATCCAGATCTGGTTGTACCCGGAATACCCATCCATGAAAGAGAGGGCTTGGAACCCGGTCGTGGCGTCAATCAATAACTCTGTCACCGGGAGTGGGAAGTCATCCTTTGGGCAGTGGCGATTAAGATCGCGGAAGTCGATACAGACTCTGATCTTCCCATTCTTCTTCATGACTGGCATAATGTTGGCAAGCCACTTGGGGTACTGGACCTCCTTAATGAAGTTGGCTTTGATAAGCTTGTCAACTTCGGCCTCAACCATAGCATCATGAGAAGGGTGCATTTTCCTGGGGGGCTGCTTAAACCCACGATGTTTTTCCAGGAGGCCTAGAAGGTGAACGGCTACCTCGGGATCTAGCCCTGGAATCTCGTTGTAACTCCAAGCAAACACATCACGGTGCAGTTTGAGGAAGTCTACGTACTGTTGCCGCTCCTCGGGGGACATGGCTGCACTGATCAATGTGGGTTTCGGATCTGCCTCGCTACCAAGGTTCACCTGTACCAGTTCATCAACCGTGGTAGAGACACCTTCTTCAAAGGTGGGGGGAGCATCCTCCAGGTCTTCCTCCCCACCCACGGGGGGACCTCCCGCGACGGAAGATACTTCTGGGCTATCAAAACCCGAGGGGCAGCTGGTGCCGACTTGGGCAGCAGTGGTCATCACATCGGGAGACTCACTTGTCATTGAGACCATAGAAATGAAGGCAGTCAACCCTGTCCCATCTGGCCTTCGGCCTAAGGGGCCACGTTTGATAATATCAAAGCAGTGGTGACATGTCGGCCTAAGTCGGTTGATTCCAGCCCGGCGGAAGAGACACGTATGGCGCACCGCCGTTGTCATAATCTTGACATCCCGATACCATACAGGGGTAGGAGGTTTTGGGATGACCTGAGCCTGGTTGATGTAGGAGTACGAGGTGATTTTCCATCGTCGCTTGGACACGGGAACATGCCTTCCTTGCGTACCCGAAACAACAAAACATTGCCCCATGTCAGGGGTCGTGGCCTCCAACCGGTGGATCGGAAGGATGTAGGCGTCATCCATGCTTGCCCAGGGATCACTTGTGACCGGGGCAGGTTCATCCTCACTTACTAGGATTTTCTTATCCTTACTTTTGTAATATCCCGAATCTAGATAGCGGGCCTCACAAGAAGCGAAAGGGGACGCATCTCCTTGGAGCACGCCTACTCGACCGTTGAGCGAGTACTTGAGGCATTGGTGATATGACAAAGGGACCGCTGTATGCAGATGGAGCCATGGCCTACCCATCAATGCGTTGTAGGCGGTGTCCTGAGAGACGACCATAAACTCGGTGCTGGCAATTAAGCCACCTAACTGAGTCTTCAGGCGGATCTTGCCAACTGGGGTTTGCTCGGTCCTATCGTACCCATGGATTCTGAGGTCAGAGGGAGTTAAATCACCTTCAGACAGACCCAGCTTTCGCAACGTCTGGGTCGGAATTAGATTGATTCTGGAACCCGTGTCAACGAGGCAGCGGCGGAATTCCACACCATTGAAGTGTCCAGTGATGTACAGCGGGTGAATGTGCCCCTGTATAGGAGGGTCCTCATCTTCACCGGAGAACAAGATAACCGCCTAGCATTCGGCGTTTTCAATCGTCTCGGTATGGAAGGCTTCTGCAGCTGCTACCTCTGTATCGAACTGGAGAGGGCTCCTTAGGGCCTCGGCAAGTGCCTCGTGCATTTCGGATGATAGGCGAAGGGCCTCAAGGATAGAAAGCCTCGCTGGAATGCCGACCAGGTGCTTCAGAACATCATACTTTCATGCCAAACGCGAACCTCTGCTTACAGAAGGTCGTTCGGCATTTGGAGGCATAGCGGGTCCTGCCGGTTGAACCGGCGATCGACTAGTACTGGTTAAATATTGCTGCCTACTAGTAGAATCCTGGAGAGTAGTCGCCGGACTAGGATCGGACAGCGGAGGCTGGCCTGTAGCCGGGAAAGACTGACTATGATACGAACGAGGCAGCTCTCCCTGATCTAGTAGCACGAACGGCGGTGGAGGTAGAGTCGAGGGCGTTAGATGGGGTTGCGCGTGCTGAGATATGCGCTGAGCCTACTGCCTGGTCTCAGTAGCATGCACGGCTTGGACAAAAGTTCCTGCCGACATACCTCGATGACCGGAACGGTTGCGATTCCGCTGACGTTGACGTCGGATGGAAACGTTGGGGAGGTTTGCCTGGCGCTCCCCCTCGTCGGGAGTCATATAGGGCTTTACCAGCTCCAGGGTGTTAACCGAAGCGTACCCCTGGCTGTCACTCGAGGAGTCATCCACCGCTGGGCGGATTCTGGGAGGAATCCCCATTTCAGGGGGCATAAAGTCGCCGAGAGTGCGGGATGACGACGGCACTGGCGGTGCGCATTGCTTCTTCTTGCGTCGTCGCTGCTTGCCCTTTTGGGAAGAGGCCGACTGTGAAGACGATGCGGAGGCACCGGCTACTTCTTCTGAAGGTTCCGCCTGATTCAGGCGTGCCCGGATGATACCTTGGGCATGGACGACAGTTTTTCGAGCCATCCAGTCATCGTATTTCTGGGATACGCGGCTGGGGACCTGCTGCCACTCGCCTTCGTTGTCGCTGCCGATCTCTGATCCTGCAGAGACACCTGCCACTTACGCTGGTGCTGGGCCCAACTTGACTATGTTTTTGTTGACCTGGTCTTGAATCCAGTCTTTAAACACATCGAATTATTTGAGGGTGTTCCCCAGAATCCGATGATAAGGGCAGTAGTTGGGGTGATCGGTGAGATTCGCCTATGCCGGCCTTCTGCACTTGGGCAGACGCACAATCCCTTGCTCTAGAGCACTTCGGAAGTAGTCAGGGACCTGATTTTCGTTGAACGAATAAGTCTGGTGCCTTCATTCCGGATAGGGGGCCCTGGGGGCCTGGCCCTGACGAGGGGCCGGAGGGGCCTGCCGAGGAGGCGGCGCCTGATTGTCTCTCCTAGGTGGCGGTGGCGCATTGCGCGGGGGAACCTGTCGATTCTGAGGCAGTCACTGCTGGGCAGGAGCATGTGCTTGCGGTGGAGGACCTCTGCGGGGTTGCAGGGGTGGTGCCACCGGTAGTAACTGCAGCTGCCTCGAGGCTTCTATTTGGGCCACCGCGGCGGGTTCAGCCCTGGCGGTCCTCCTGGATGGGATCATGGGGGGAAACAAACATGACTGACTAGCCTGTTGCAGGGCTTCCTCAAGGCGTTGATCCTTATCTGAGAAATCTATGAACCCTCCAGGGTAGTTCTGGGTAATCAGGGAGGGTACCAGCTCTGTCTTGATGTTCCCCACACACATCGTCAGTAATTGCTCCTGAGTCAGTGGCATATCGAGGGAATACGTAAGTCCCTTCCACCGGGCGATGAAATCTGTGACTCGCTCATCAGGCCTTTGCTTTCACTTGAAGAGGTCTACAATTCTGGTCTTCCGTGTGGTGGAGCTGAGCTGGTATAAGAACTGCCGGCGAAGATCCTCCCAACCGGTCACCGATCTGATAGGGAGCTGGCTGTACCAGACAAATGCCAGACCTTCCAATGTCTGTACGAAGCATCGGAGATTGGCGGCTTCTTGCTGAGCCGGGGTCCCCAGCATGAGGCCACACCTGGAGGAAAAATGTGCCAAGTGATGGGGCGGGTCCCCTGTCCCGTTGAAGGGCGAGAAAGTGGGGTTCCCAAAACCCGGAGGTGTGGGCATATCATCTACCCACGCGGGATATGGCTTTCCATCCGGTGGGACCGCCACCTGCCGCATTTCTAACGATTCAAGGTGGGCTATGAGTACCGCAATAAGATCATCCGGGTGGGGGTCCCTGTCTTGACGGGGATCCCTAACCACAGGTGCATTGCCAGGTTCTTCAACATGGTAGATGGCTTCGGCAGCCCGTGGATCAACTGGCGGAATGACCTGCGGGGCGACTGGGGGAACCCGGACTGGGTTCTTCAGATTGCCTCATCGCTCGGGGGGGTTTGGCGAGACGTATCGCGCCCTATTACCATACGTTCCGGCTTCCGCCCTGTCTGCGGTAGTAGCATGATCAGGGTTTCCCAAAGGCATCTCACCGGGGGGAATTGTTCCTGCCCCTGCTGCCCCGACCTGGGATCACCATAGTTGGGTCGCCGCTCTGCGGCGCACTCGTACAAGAGTTCGTCAACCAGCCTCTTCTGCTCAGCAAGCTGCTGGCGTAACGTGGCCTTCTCAGGATCCTCTTTAGTTTTTTGCGCAGAGGCAGACGGGTCAGAGTGCTTGACAGTTCCGACATGCTCCTTACCCTTGCCGGTGTTTCGACCGAGTACCAACGACTCGGTGGGTACGGGGAGCCCTAGCAGGTTCCTCTGCTAACGGGTAACCCTCCCTGATGGGTCCAGTAGTGGCGGTATGCCCTCGGGGGGTAAGTATCCATCAAGGAATTCGAGCTCATCTTCCTTGTCCACTATGTCAGCCATGTGGACCGAGACCCCTCTCGAGGGCATGTCCTCGATGTCGCATAGCGAATCAGGATGCCGTCAGATAGGGTCGAAGAGGAGAGCGGCATAGTGTCCCCAACTACGGACTTGCACATGGGGGTGGCTTCCCTGACAATTCTGCGGAGTGCTTTAAAACTCTGAACGCATTTCCATTGAAGGGCGCTCTGGTGTCCTGGCGACTCAGGGTGCTGGGCCACAAGAAGTGCGGCCGCATCGATCAGGCGGCACTGCTTGCCGATTTCTTCGAAGTTCTCTCGACTTATGGGGTACACCACCCGTTCGTAACGAAGGCGGAAGTGTGTTTCCCATAGGGTTCGACAAAAGCACCCCACTTCTTCAGGGGTAAGAGACTCTGGTACGCGAAAATGCAGCGTCGCTGTCAGCCAGAACTTCTCCGAGAAGTAATCCACTGCGAGAATACTCCAGAAGCTCCTGGGCTCGGACTCAGGGTCTGGCCCTGTGTTGCCCCACTCGTCAACCGGGGTCGGCTGAGGGACCGGTAGCGGTACCGAGGCGGACCTCTGGGATAGAAAGCTCGACAGTGGGTAATACGGAGAACGAGATGACTAGCCGCCAAACTCCGGGCCATCCTCCGAAGAGTGAGGTGACCTGGCCACGATGTCAAGATACGACGGGCTGATAGCCACGGCTTCCAACACAGGAATCGCAGCTATCGGCGACAGGTCGTGTCGTCACTCTACCGCCGTTGGCTTCCAAAATAGCTCTCTGTGATCTCTGGTAGAGGTAGAGGGTGCCTCTGGTGACAATGGCGGTGATTGCGCGGTCGAGACCTGTGGAATTCCCAAGATTTCTTCCTCCTGGATGTACCTGCGGAGAGATATGGGAATCTGGTGGACCTCAAATTCTTGGAGAATGAGGCTAATGCGTCTGGTTCCTGCCCCAGTCCTTGATACGGAGGAGCGGGGAGAAGGTTCCATTGCTGAATCTCATTCTGCTTCAGAGTCGGAGAAGCGGGCAGGTTTGATCTCTACCCGGGCCTTCCCAGGATTCTTCTTGTGGCGGCGATGACCTGCTCTCCTGCCCCGGGGTGGATCTTCGGGACAGGTTTGATCCCTATCAGGCAGTCTTGGGGCGGCGCTGGCGCCGTGGCGGAGAGGGAACCCACTCAAGATGGCCGAGGTGCGAGGGGCACTAGGGAAAATGTCGAAGGGTACATGGGGAGGACCTCCATGAACAACACCCATGTAGGCGGATCCTCTGTTGGAATTGGCAGGAGCATGGGGAGGACCTCCATGGTCGCTGCGGGCGGAGCGAGGCTGACCTTCACTCCTCGAGTTGCAGGGGCGAGGATGACCTTCGCTGGTTGCAAAGAGGACATAGGGAGGGCCCCCACGTTGGAGAAGGACCATATGTACGGTGACTTCAGATCGGCGATTTGGGGAAGGAGGATGGACTCCATACCCTGCATAGTGGGCGCGGGAAAGATTTCCGTGCTGAGCGTCACTGCCACGGGGAAGGTCTTCCTTTAGGATGGGGGTATCACGAGGCATGCCTCCATGACAAAATTCGGAGAGGGGAAGGCCCACGCTCTATGGAGTAGTGGTACGGGGAGGACCTTCGTACGGGGTGACATCACTGCGGGTAAGTTCGCGGCGATCACCACTTGGGCCTGCAACCCGGAGAGCCAACCCAGCCTGCCCGCGAGGCGGTTGGGGTCTCGATCCTGGTTGGGTAAAGGAGTGCCCCTGCTTAGTGTATGAGGGGGCTTCATTATAAGGCCCCAGCCTTAAACCTTACTTAATCTTGAGTTATTACAAGATTAAACATTGAGGATCTTTTCAGGTTTGGAGTTTTAGAGAATTAGATCATGACACTTGCATTACATTCCACATTTAAACAAAGTGGTTACATAAAAGACAGTATTCATTCCTCTCATCAACGGAAACATATTTAAAATAAAACATGGATTCTTTATTGACACATCCTTGACACTATCATCACATCATGTACCTTTCCCTTGACCTGTGAAAAACATTTCAAAAACTTGGTATGAGCATAAAAAGCTCAGTAAGGGTTATAAAAATATGGAATGGAAACATGAGTTCATATATACATAAGAATGAAATCATACTTTACCCATAAAACATAGGCACATTAACATACCTCATCAAATCATGAATAAATCATAGAAATCATAAGACATAAAAGGTAACTTGAGGCATTCATAACATTCTTACGTTTGGAGTAACCCTCTTGGTTACGTTTGGAATACCCATCACAGTATATTCCCTAAATCTCTTTGGAGAAACCTTAGCATTTCACTCCTTCGCGTTACCCAATGCATTGGAGAGCTATATCGGGCTCACCCGCCCTTAGTTTATCACGGAACCACCCGTTTTCATAACAATGCCCAAGAACCATAACATAAACATATCACATAAAACATGCATAAAGGAAACATAACATTTCCACATTTCAATCACAATATAACATTTTAGTATATTGAAATAATTAAGCCATTCAAAAAGAAACCATTTCCAAAACCATTTAAAACATTTAATAAAGAGATTTTTGAATCAATGTGTCCCATACCACCTTGAAGCTTTTAAAATTTTAAACCATTAATATCCATATAAATAAATCCTTAAAACCATTTTGAAAACATGGATATTAATAAGAACAAATAATTAAAACATTTAAAGCGATATTTTGGTTAAAGGGGTTTTACCAAAATTAGAGACACTTGAATACAATAATTGAGGAATAACATTTAGTCAGAACTTTATAATATCATGAGAATAAATGGATTCATGATATAATATTCCAAAGGACAGTATATACACCATATAAGAGTGAATTTGTGCATAACAACAATTAAGTCTCAATAGAAATATCAAATGTGATGAAATCCCTTATAAAGAAGGTTTCCTTAAATTAAGGATAAATCAATCTCAAAATTATGTGTGACAAATATAAATACACCCAATATAAGTGGATATTAAGTGTAAAACAATAAAAGGTCATTCACACATATTCAAAGGATGACATATTCAATAACTACATGTTGAACCCAAAGAAATCGAAATTGGGTTAAAAAGTTCCCTTGGTAAAATTCGACAGCCTAACGACATCACTTCAAAATTCCGAAAATGAGTTGATGAAAGATAAAAGGGAATCTCATCACTTGGAAATAAAATTTAAATCAATAAGGATATAAAAGAACATATCCCAACATAATAGTATGTGAATTAAAAGACATAACAAAAGAAGCCTTTTAAAAAGAGGAGGGTGAAAGGTCCCCTTACCGAGTTGGGTAACATTCGAAACGTACACCCCATGGAAGAAGGGTCATACAATGAAGATGTGAATACCCATAAATGAAATTATACTACACAAAGTGTATAAGAATTGGCAGTACATACACCACTCAAAGGAAATTGTGGCAAATGTATCATAAATCTCACGGGAATAAAAGTGAGATGATAAATCCCTTACGAAAACTCGGCAGCCTAGCGGCGCCACTTAAAACTTCTAAAATGGATTGATGAGAGGAAATAGGGTCTCTCATCATATCAAAATAAATTTTACAGAAAGAGTAATACAAAAGAACATCCCACAACATAACAATAGGAGCTTAAAGGAAGTGACATAAAAGAGAGTACTTAAAAAGAAAGAGAGAGGATAGATCTCTTACGAAAATTCGGCAGCCTAACGACGCCACTCAAAACTTCCAAAATGGATTGATGAGAGAGAATAGGGTCTCTCAGCACATGAACATAAAAATTATAGTAAGATTAATATAAAAGAACATCCCAATAACAAGAAATATGAGCTTTAAAAGGAATGACATAAAAGAGTGTACTTCAAAAGAAAGAGAGGAGTAGGATCCCTTACCTCAAGTCCAACTTGTCTTGTTCGTTTCTTTATATTCCTGAATAATAAACTTTGTTCAATTAATAATTGCCTAAGTACCTCCTTTATAGATTATTATTCAGTTCATATCACATATTATAATTTTATAATAATTGTTTAATAATTTTAGTTCATATCAGACGTTTTTGTCGATGTTTGGTACATGAGTCAAAATTGAACTTGTTTGAAAAAAGATTGCCCATGTAGTTATAAGTAAATAATTTCCAGAATAGTATTAATGATTAAAATATCATATATATCCAGTAAATATTCATTTCATACTATTCCATATCATTTGGAGATAAAAAACGAAAAGCACCGTTCATGGAGACGGTAGGTCGTACGTACGCATGAACGCTACTTTCATTTTTTGTCATATTAATGGAATTAAAACAAAATGAGAGAGAGATATATATATGTTATAATTCTATAATGATATCCATAATTTTGATGTAATATATTACATATATATACATTATATATATGTACTTATAATATTACATAACATTTTGAGATAAGAAATGAAATGTACCGTTCATGGAGACGGTAAGCCGTACGTATGCATGAACGCTACTTCCATTTCTATTTCATATTAAATGGAATTAAAAAATAATGATACATAATAGTATTTTAATTCCAGTATGGTATCATATATAATATCATTAAATATATCCTTTATACGTACCACATATGGTATTAACGAATCAAATCACTTTGAGGGGGCGGTAGTCCGCACTTCCTTAAATGAAGATATCGCGTTTACCCATAATAGAAACCATAAAGGTATGCCCAAAATGAAAAATACAGAAGCTTAAGGAAAACATAAACATATTATATATCATATATAAATATAGTTTCATCTTAATGGCCACCTTTTAAGGTGTTAAAATAATGTTGAACAATCATCGTTTCGGGAGGCCGGAATTCACCATCCACGAAAACAGTATGTTATTTAACCATTAGATGTAGGTTTGTGAAAGTGTAGCTCAAATACTTATTATAAAAATATAATATTATATTGATGATACTGGATTTGTTAAAAAATAAATGAATAAAAATAGTTTAGGGGGTTGGAGAAGCAAAATAAAACAAAAGGACTCAAGTGAAGACATTACCTTAAAATCGGGTAACTCCCTTTGGTTTGAGCTCAAAGGCTTCCTTGGGAAGACTTCTACCCAAAGTGAGGTTTCAAAAAGTAAGATAGGGAATTGGAGAGACAAAATGGGTAGAGGTTGGCCGATCCAAAGGCTTTGGGAGTGTGGGTAAGGAGGTAGGGGTGGGGGCCTTTTATAAGAGGAGAGGAGGGGCACTCTTGTAAAGTTACAAAATGTTACGTTATTTTCAAAATATTTTGGGATTTTAAAGGTCCCACACTGATGTATTTCGAGGATAAGGTGATAAGGGTTATAAATACACTCATATAATAGGTTTTGGACATGTTTAGGTCTTATATATTACATTATTTGTCCATTTTATTTAAATCGTTAAATAATGAGGTCATCGCTACATCATCATGATATCATAAATAATTTAATTTATTTAATGTATAAAAATTATAAATAAACTACTATGATGTAGGAAATCTTTTTAGCTTTACAATTAATATTTATAGTCAAAAATATGATTTGTATAACCCCATGTAAAAATTGTTTTAGTAAAACATTTCATGTTTGTCTCATTTTTACTTTAACTTTAAATAAAAAGATATTAATGTCATTTTCCAACAAAAGTGGCTTCATGGGGTCCCCAAGTTGACCCATGGGTTGTCTTGGTCGGCCATGACACATCCAATGAGGTTAGGAAATGTGTCAAGTTCATTTCATATTATTAAAACATTATTTTTACCTTAAACTACACTAATTACCTCTAATCGCGATTAAAAACTTAATAAGTTACTATTCAACAAAAAATTATTTTTATCCCATTGAACCACATTTTACTTCTTAATGACAGCCATTTATGTCGGATTTTTGAAATTCAAAACACAAAGATGGCAAAATTTCATTTAAACGGAAAAAATCAGTTTTTATAAGTACCACTTAGTGGTTTCACTATTCATCAAAAATTGAAGTTTTTCAGAAAAATCCCAAAAATTCACCCTAAGCTATATTTGATATTCTGAATTCAAAAATGAAGTATATTTTACAAAATTAAAAACATATAAGTCACATTAATTAATTTAATAATTAATTCCCGCTGTCAGAGCAAATAACGTGTTTTTATGAAACAATAAGTATCAAAAGATTGACACTAGTTTAAGTCTGATTTCAAAGTGAAATTAATTACAACGACCACTATTGGATTTAATGGTAAAAATATATTCTAATTTCACTTTAAAACCAATTAAAAAGATTATCTAATCATATAAATAAATTAGAATAAAAATAGGTTTTGAATTAAAATACAACATTTTACACTATTCATTAAAAAATGAACTTTATCGGAAAGATACCAAAAATTTACACAAAGTAAATTTTGATGTCCCGATTCTTAAGAAGAGTTTTATTTGGTCCAATAGAATGTATAAGAGTGAACAAAACTATATTTAATGATGGTTCTCCATCAAAAGGCAATAAATGAACCTTTAGTGAAAACTAGGGCATATACGCCTAAAATTGAATTCTTTCCATATTTTAAGCCTTTATCTTTTATTGGATAAATGTAAAAACATTTAAAAACATATATAATCATATTTTAGTTATTTCTATCCATTCCCTCCAATACAATGGCTACATGTTAACTACCATTTAAAATAATATTATTTTATTATTAGAGTGCAACGTAATATTCCTAAGAAACATGTTGTTGCGTGTTGGGTATGCCATCGAGCATAGCATCTCCTTTAAATTCATATTAATATTTTATTCAAAAATATGGATAAATATGAAAATGTCATATTCTTTATTTACCTGGGGTGTTACATTCATGATGCACATCGGCGGTGGCTTGGGCCACTGTAGCTGTCGACGTCGACGCGCCTGGGCGAGCGTCCTCAGCCTGGGCCCGGTGCTGACGTCGGGTCAGGAGAGCTGGTGCAGGTGGTGCAGGGGAATGGCCTACCTGCTCTTCCTGTAGAGCCGGACGGCGGCGCTGACACAGCCGGGCGGGAGCTCTCGCCTGGAGCCCTTGGGTCAGGACCCTGAGCGGGCTGAGCCAGACGACACCCACCTCTTCAGCGTAAGGTGAGAAGTCGTCAAGGCGTTCCGGGGACAGGCTCCCAAAACGGTTGAACTTTGGGGTAGGGAGCAGGGGCTCCCTGCGCGACCTGTTAGGGCGGCGTTGACGGCGGGGCCTGGAGGCCTCCAGGTCCAAGCGGGCCATATCCCTAGTTGGGATGACCCCTTCCTCCTCGTACCTGCGCACGAGGTTGTTGATCACCCTTCATTGGATGACCTATAATGGGGAAAGAGGACGTGGGTGCCCCGTATTCCGCGATGTGGCGGCCGTCGTGGCGGTAGCAGCGCCAGGTGGGGTGGCTGTGGCGATGTTGCCCCTGCCCCTGCGTAGGCTAGCGGGCGGTCATCGCATCTCTGTAACAGCAACCTGGTTCCTGAGAAACGAAGGGATCAAATCATCAGCACTGAGAGGAAAAGGATTGACAGCCAGTGCCCCAGCGTCCTTCCATTCTCCACGTCTGTAAGAAGGATCCATGCCAACACGCTGCAGAACGGGATGCCCCACGTTCTACTGCCCCGACTTCTGGTGAGTTTCACGACAGGACCGCTATTTTCTTGGCGGGACCAGGCACCAGATATCTAGATCCGGTGACACGTCAATCTACTGGTGTCTCGAACGCTACTAATCTCCATATTGAGGAGAAGAACTTCGCGTCGGGTTCACCATTTCTGTTTCCAACGCTTTCACCAGGGCGCGCGTGCATCCGTCCGTCCGAGGAGGAGGACGCACGGCGCTTGTTGCCCCACATTCCCGCTTTCCAAAGGAGGGCGGCATTCGCTCCTTGTTCAGGGACGTCTGCTCCTTGATCGAAACGGGATGATGGGATGTCGGCTCCTCCTTCTGGGGACTCCTCCTCAGAACTCATCACCTAGTCCGGGTCTCCCTCATAGATTTCATACGTAGTTCGTGAAACTCTTCCCAGTGCCATGTTTCCATGGATGCCGGTTAATTACACTGCTTCTGTCGGGACATTCCAAAGGGTCCAGTCAGGGCAGCAACCTTCAGTCAGGGGAGTAGTCATGTTGAGGCATCAGTAGCATGTCTGGATGCTAGGGAACCTGGCATGTCTGTCTATTATCCATGGTCACAGGGATTCTCGAGGGCGTGGAAGCCCGAGGCATCCCACATCGAACGCGGGGAATTATATGCCATAGACACACATCTGAGGTTTTCCTCAGCTTCCCATGTTTAACATAGGGTACGCCGCGAGTTTAACATCTAGCAGAGATGGAACAACCCAACTGGAGCATCAGCTAGGATAGATCGGATTGAGTGATTCCCCTTGAAGGGATACCGATATTGAGGCCAGCCCATGGGCGGCTGTGAAGAGGAGCATACCGACATGGTCTCACTGAGATATGACGGTCTGGGCGAGAATCGGGATGGGTGATAGGTGGATGAATGGAGTTGAGGGGGAGTGAAATGGGACCATCGCAGGGGCGACGGTGAGGTTGGGCTTGAGCCTTGGAGAGGCTTCCTACGTATCCCCGTGGTAGGGAATCGAAGTCTGCATAGTTCGGGATGGTGCCGGTAAACCGACATGAAGGTGGACCTTGGCCCGATGAATGTCGTCAGCGAACCAACGTGAAGGTGGACCTTGGTCTGATGGGCATCGTCAGCGTACCGATGTGAAGGTGGACCTGGGTCCGATGAGTGGTGGACTTGAGCCTCTGGAAGGCTTTCTACGTACCATGCCTTGACATGGATCAAAGACCTAGTAGTTCAAAGGGTTTCATCGGTGAACCGACGTGAAAGTAGACCCGTGGGTCCACTGGTGGTGGGCTTGAACCTCGGGAAGGTTTCCTACGTACCATTCCTTGACATGGATCAAAGTCCTCATATTTCAAAGGATTGATGGAATACAGTTTAACATCATGCAGGACGATAGCGAACCCTGACGTGAATAAACGACGGGCGGTGGGTGTCGGTGAACCGACGTAAATGAGGGACCTTGATCCGATGGGAGATGGGCTTGAACCTCTGGGAGGATTCCTACGTACCATGCCTTGACATAGATCAAAGTCCTTGTAGTTCGGGTGAAAATGGGGGCCTGACACACTGACAAGGAGACGGTTTGGGCCAATGATTGTTGGGCTTGAACCCTGGGGAGGCTTCCTACATAACATGCCTTGACATGGATCAAAGTCCACGTAGTTCGGAAGGGGCTTCATCGGAGAACTGACATGAAGGTGGACTCGGGGGGTCCACTTGTGGTGGGCTTGAACCTCGTGAAGGCTTCCTACATACCATGCCTTGACATGGATCAAAGTCCTCGTAGTTCAGAATGGATGAGTCACAACGGCTTGCCGTCGGACCAGGATGCAATTTAACGTCATGCTGGATGGGGATGGGACCCGACGTGAATGAATGATGGGTGGGATTGAACCTTTTGGAGGCTTCCTACATACCATGCCTTGACATGGATCAAAGACCTCGTAGTTCTGGTGGGAATGGGTGTGCAGTTTAATGTCATGCGGGAAAAAGGGGGCATACAGTTTAACGTCATGCTGGACGAGGGGGAAACTCGACATGAATGAACGACCGAGCAATGTGGCTTGAACCTCATGGAGGCTTCCTACGTACCATGCCTTGACATGGATCAAAGTCCTCGTAGTTCGCTAGGCATATAGTTTAACGTCATGCTAGACGAGGGCGAAACTCGACGTGAATGAATGACCGAGTAATGTGGCTTGAACCTCATGGAGGCTTCCTATGTACCATGCTTTGACATGGATCAAAGTCCTCGTAGTTCTCTAGGCATACAGTTTAACGTCATGCTGGACGAGGGAGAAACTCGACGTGAATGAACAACCGAGCAATGTGGCTTGAACCTCATGGAGGCTTCCTACGTACCATGCCTTGACATGGATCAAAGTCCTCGTAGTTCACTAGGGGTGGGGTTCAGGGTCGGTGCTCGCTCTAAGCCCACGTGAGTCATGCTCGGTGTGAGAAAGAAGAGGTTGCAAGGACCTGACGATCACGTTGCGAAGGGTGCGTCCGTGAGAAGTAAAGAGTGGCTTACGCGTTAGGTGGCCCGTGGTGCTGGGACTTACTCCAGGGTGGAGGCCCATGGTGCGACAAAGCGCAGCGAAAGAGGGATTTGGGACCAATGATGGGAGGTTCCTCGTTCCCTATCATTCCCTCCACTGACCTTGGTAGTGGGGAAGTACGGAGATGCAGAGGTGCAACCATCCGTTGGGGAACTAGGGTCGCCATTCTCCTATGAACATACGCCACTCCAATCAGAAGGATATCATCCCTTGTGGATGGGTGATTCTATTCCTGTGGAGACGTGTGGTGTAAAGAATGTTCGAGCTGGGGGGGACCCTTCGTGAGAGGCACGAGGTCGGGTCACAGTTTAATGTCATGTGTTGAGGACGCGGTGCTTGGCAGTTTAACGGCCTGTAGCTCGGACGAGGTGGGTTCACTCCACACCCCTAGGACTTACATAACCGGTACCCTCTGGTCCTTGGGGAAGGGAAGGTACCAGTAAGGACATGGTTAAGGGGGGTTGTGGAACGAACCATCAAGAGGTCCACATTAGCGTGGCTATGCGAAGAAGCAATAGTCGTTAGCGTGCCTATGCGAAGAAGCATTAGGCGAAGCAATGCTACGGGTGGTATTGTCCATGGGACTTTAAAATCACATCGTGCAAACCTGGAGGGTCGTACGGGAAGGGGAATTGCTAAGCAAAGGAGTGTGCTTCGGGAAGTGGAGTGCCTTGGCCTTAGCATGGGGCATAGGTGTGAGTGGAGGGTGCTTCGCGAAGTGTAACAGTGTTCACGGAGCACTGCCTCATGAAGAAGGGGTGCCTCGCGAAGCAGGGTCCTACGAAGTAGTGTGCTTCGCGATGTGTAGCGATCCTGACTTAGCATAGGAATCACTAGTACAGGTTGGGTGTTTCGCGAAGCATAAGTGCTCCACGGCTTCCCGGGTTCCCTTGGGAATCCCCTTCCTTCGCGAATTCCCTTGAGCGTCACGAAGGGCATCCCTCTCGGAAGAGGGGCTCAAAACGAGACAAAGCAAAGGAGTCTCGCGAAGTAGAAGTACCTCGCAGAGCTCATGATTTTTGGGGCAAAGCGTGCTTCGCGATTCCGGAGAGGAGAAGCTGAAAGGTCGGATTTTCTGTCCTCGGGACTCAGGGGGAGTCCAGTATTTATAGGGAAGGGGCGCCGCGAAGCAGAACTCGCGCGCCGCCTCAGGGGCTTCGCGGCGCGCTCACGAACGTCAATGGAATTCGCGGAGCGTTACCGCCTCTAGAGCTTCGCGGCGGGCTCGTGAACGTCAACGGAATTCACGGAGCGTTACCACCTCTGGAGATTCGCGGCGGGCTCGCGAACGTCAAATGTGTTCGTGGAGAGTTACCGCCTCTGGAGCTTCACGAGGCTGCGATGATCGGGGCGCTTCGCATCGGGGCTTCGCGTCGGGGCTTCGCGGCGGGGCTTCGCGAGGCAGCGCGTTGGCCTTCTTTTTCGTGCCTTCCTTTCGTGCCATATTTTGGCGCCAACAATAACCAAAACACCAGAATTAATTAATTAAACTCAAAATATTATAATAAATTAAACCATTATTTAAATAATGATAATACAAAAATTCTCACTGTTCGATCTCGTCACACCAAAATCATGACCAACCTCTTTCCAATAACTCATTAAATACCCCAACCTCAAATCAGGAAAAGTACTTAACATATAACATAAAAAAATGTTACTTTAATTTATTTAAGGCATTATATATTTTAAAATTCTCCATGGAAACACACCTTAACAAAGTGACACGAGGTGAAGTGCATACGACATCTTGGGACATATCCATCCTAGGAAGAGTAAAAGCCTCATCATTCTTGGCTGATTCCACTATGATCCTGTGGGATTAGAACCAAAACCCTAAACCAGGGAAACCAAAATGAGGGAAGAATAAAGTAAGAGGTGATTGGAGACAAACATATGGTTAAATGTACCTTAAATCACTGAGGGAATCCATAAAAACCTCATCTTGAAGGAAATTTATGAATATGATGAAAGGGAAGAGGAAAAGGATATCATGGGTGAGGAAAAGGGGAGAAAGAGAGTATTTAACTCTTAAAATATTGAGAGGGAAAATGTTAATTTTCCCTCCTTAAATGATCAGCATAGTTTGGCCTCACTGTTGGCCAAACTGTGCACTAACTGTTTAACCCCACTATTTGAGGAATCACACCTCGCATGGGAATTATGTATGGTTTAATAGACCATGCACCAACCATGAAATATGTTTTCAAATAACTAAAAAAACTCGCATAATCTCCTATTACCAGCCACATAGTTTCCCAACCCGTGCGCTTATGCATTCTGGGCTACATGGTAGGGGTGCATGGTTCAAACTAACTATGTTCCAATTATACACCTCAACCTGTCTTTTTAAAACCTTGAACATTGATCCCTAAACTACTAGTATGCTCTTGAAACATCTAAAACCTCTAAGTAACTTCATTCTAAGTACTAATTGGTAATTTTTAGGGATTATATGCTTTATAATTTCATTCCAAATCTCTGGTCAAAATCTAGCCCATTGAGTACTTAAAAATTCAAATTCCTTCTAAAATTTTCAACTCATACAGACAAGAGATCTTATAACTTCCCCAAATTAATAATTCTCATCCATAATAAGTTTATTTGGTTATCAAGATGAACATAATACTCTACCACAGTCATGAATTCCCACTTAAACGATTTCATTCCACCTTGAAGACCCAATGTGCTTCCCAAGAACCACTTTTAACATATAGTGCTTAAACCCTAAAACCTCGATCCAACACTCATAACAACTATTGATACACCACGTTGGACCACATATGAGATCATATATCCAAATATATGACCAAATCATTATATCATTCATCAACTAGGCTATGTTTCTCCCCACCATTGGACCTAGTATGAGAAGTTTAGTTTTATGCCACAATATTACCCACCATCAGAATTTCCACCTAGGAACTCGTCATGTATTCCAAGAATGAACCGGACATAGTTTCTGACTACCACACCCATAAAACCATAAGAAAATATATCTAAACACTAGAAACCACTATCATTTCTAGATTTCAAGTCAAAATGGACATACCTTCATCTTCCATTCACAATACAAGCATGTCAGCCTCTCCTTGAAAAGACTCTAAAAGTGCCTAAAATTATCTCATTGTATCGCAAATAATGTTACCAATTAATTTAAAAATAAATTTCATCCAATTACATGAAATAATGTTAACCAAATCACCTCATTATGACCTTCCCTAAAAATGCTCAACTCCAACCACCGATGCATTTCCAAAATGCGATCACAATGCCTTAATACTTAGAGGCCTCCTGATATCATCCAAGAAAACACATAGAATCCCATACTTGAATTTAGGTGATATTTTCTAAACAAACCATCCATCATCCAGGTTCATCACTATGTCATAGCATGAACACCAATATACCACTAATCTGATCATGCTTGGATCACCTCAAAAACATCTCGAGGTCAACACTCACACTCAGACTCCACCCGATACTATATCTGAAGTATACATGGAATTCACTAAGGAATCTAGTAGTAATTGGGTCCATTTATCCAATGTCATCAGGATGATAAAACAATTGTCCAACAACTGATCCCACTTCCACGACCTTACACCCGTGAGGGTTACATGCTCAGAACTGACTTCCCACTCCCCACCTTAGGATAATCCTTTTCATCATGTTAATTAAACAAGATACTGATCACCATATACTATTCCCCATCCATCACAGATCATAACCATTGGTGTGGACAAAACCCACTCATAACTGAGTTCCAACCTGCAACACCAAAACATCGCCCATCCCTACTTCTCAAGAATGGTTCCCACGACAACCACCAATGGTTTAATTTAAACCATATGGTTTATCTCATATCATACCTCAAGCATATTCATGATATTTTCATTTCTAACTATGTGTACCACTTCCCCTGATCCATTTTTCTCAGGTCCTCGGGCTACCAGGATCATACATAAACCACTGAAATTCCATCAGTCCTCAACCCACTCATGAACATCACCAATTAAGAAACCCAAATCATGATCATGTGTATCATATTCCACTAAGTCCATGATAATAATTCTCTACAGTACGTCAATATTGATACACCAAGATCTCTCTAGGAACTCCCCTCAAAAAATGGGAATGTTACTAGTTCCATGATTCATCCCATGATCCCCCACTAACAAGAATCTCCCCAATACCACAGGTGATTATCCTAATTCTAAATCATATCAACCTCATCTACACACCTATAATCCACTCAAAATTATTCAAATCATGTGTTTCCACCTGTGCTTTGACCAGGATACTAGTAGTAAACCTACTGGTTAACAAGGATAGGCACCCAAATAGTCTTACCCATCAAAGATGGTCTTGATACCCAAGTACCCTAGGTGCTTCCTTGGGAACCAAATACACCACCGTACTTGGTCACATACATCGTAACACCTCATGTGTAATGATCTCTTCATGAGATTAAAACTACACCCACTAAATCTAAATTCACAACAAAACCAAGGACAACTGCACTCACATGTTACCCTTGATCAAACCAAATGCCAACCCACTAGGTTTTGAGTCAAAACAAAGGGCATCTAGGTCTCCTAAATAGCCCTACTAGTCAGGTCTCATTTTAGGGTCACTAGGTTTGACCACCTAGCCCAAAGGTCAAGCCCCATAGAAGATCATGACTCACTGGGTGTCATCCACACACCTGTCTTAAAAATCCATGGCATCGACTTTCCCAAACACCAACTCATAGGGTCACACATACAACGACATCACACACTAAAAACTACCCACAATTAGGGAACCCATCTTCTCCAAACATCTACACATAAGACTATCCCCTGGGGGATTACATCTCATAGTTTGGATCACACATAACCAATGAAATATCCCTAATGATCAGTATCAATGGAAACCACACATGCATTGTTTGGTTAAGTAGAATTCCACTTCGAGCATTGTGGGAAAATTTCATATAGGTTGTTATTGGAACTTTAAATAACAAAATCTAAGTAACAACAAACGATAAGGTGTTCCAAATGCTAAGGCACCCTATACCTATCCCGACCCACCATGGTCATTGCACCTCCCATTCACAAGGTTTTCATTGACATACTCATCATCAATGAGCATCTCACCATAGATCCACATGATATTCCATTAGAATTAAATCCATATACAAGTCGGCCTGACTGAGAATAATTCCACCAATTATTTATATGAGAAAACATTTCATGACCAGCTATTGAAACTTTAAAAAACTAAGCCACAATAATTAGTGATAAAAACCACACTAACAGGACTATATATGATGTGAACCATACATTCCTGGTCTGATAAATGAGAGACCTCTTTCCTTTATAGGATAAGATTCAAAATCAATGCACTGGACTCTTTCCAATGGGATAAGGCCAAAATTACACAAAAAATCATAAAATCCAAACCACATGTACGTCTCTTGAAGTGAAAATCATAAAAAATCATAACATTATAAACCCAGAACATCAATCCCATATCCATGGTAACCTGGAATTATTATTAGATCAGTTTTTCTCGATGCAATAATATGATATCCCTCACAATCTCTAACACATTCCTGATAATTTAGTCTACCATGTCCTAAAATAGAAATACCATAGGAAAGTAAATCCCCTAATACCACTTTCTAGTGTCCTAGATCTAGTTCACTATGAAAAGTAACCATATTGGGTTCACCGTGTGACCTCATGGATGCCTCTTCATATTCCAGAGGCTACCGACTAGAAGAGGGGATCTATAGTGGCACTATGGGGAGACTATACCCCCTATATCTGAGTGTTATATAAATATATAATAAAAAATACCATCAAAAGTGGTGAATAATAAGAAATATGAAGCAATAAATGTGAAAAAAAAAACTGAATAATAAATAAAATTTCATAAAGGACCAAACAATCATGCCATACATACAACTACCCACCCAATGGGCTGGTTATATATACATAACAAAATAAAGAAAATAAAACAAAACACTGAATCCATGAAATCATGATCCAATATTATCCCAATATCCATGCACTCATCCAATCCATCCCTCTTGATCATTCTATCCCAAGCCTAAACCCAATCTTGTGCCTATAACCAAGTGAGTGTCTGCTCGGGTAGCCATGTACAATGGAAGCTCTATTAGGGTGTGAATAAAAAACTTAGTTAGGTAAGAAAAATTTGGTCCTATACATAGCAAGAAAAAATAGTGTATGTGCGTGTGAATTTCTCAACTGAATAATAATAAAAATAATTAAATATTGAAAATAAATTAAATAACTAATGATTTACCTAGGCCTAATGGCTACTTGGTTTCGACTATACCTACTTTGACCATAATTGAAGATGTCTCTCGGTAAGCTATGCCACCAAAAGGGTATGTCAATCCTAGCATCGGGATCACTTGTACTCACCTCCACTAAATATAAGGTAAGATTCTAGGTATCAGATAGACTTCCTGTAAGTAAGGCATCGAGTAGTATCCTAGGAATCCTAGGAATACTACTAAAGTTTTTTGCAACTGGTGGAATCTAGGCAACATCTCAACATTCCCTATCCCATTCCAATTTCAGATTCTTAGGTCCCGATTCATAGGAAATCAATACTTTGGAAACTAGTATGAATTCCTAAGTAGATGACCCTTAGGTAATATATATAAGAAATTCTCTTCTAATCTGAGATATTAACTCAGTATCCATAAATCATAAGCTCCATAAACTATTATTAGACATATCTTGTAAATAAAATCAGGGTGCATCCACCCAATACTGTGGAGTATCCTAGGAATCAATCAAGGTGATCATAATCAGCCACAAGGATGTCACAAAAATCCAGTGCTCAAGGAAAATACGGTCACCCAACAATATCAGGCATCATCTGGATCCTATAATTCTATACATCCTAGGTGATATATTAACTAATATGGGTTTATGAAATGCACTTAGAAACCTCCTCAGTTCTTGGTATAGGGAGGAATCCCAAATATTTTAGGAATTCTGTTAAATATAGCATTGAATATTGGATCCTAATCTCACCTTGAATCTATGGGATTTCAAATGTTAATTACCTTTAATTCAAACATTAAATTATAGTTAAATAAACATCCTCCTTAATTATGGGATGAATCCCATTCTGTTAGGCATCCAACCTAATATATATACTTTATGTTATAAATACTGACACACAAGTATAAATATATATATTAATATAACCATATACTATATAACGATTTTTCATAATCAGGGTTCAAGTGGAACCAACATCTGATGTAATAGATAGGTAGGTTCGGTTCCTTAGTGTACTTGGAATGAAACTGTAAAAGTAATTGAGGGTGACACACCCATAAATCACTACTAGTTAATTTATAATTATTCAAGTCTTATCAATTATTATTTAGTTGATAAATGAATTGATAATTATCTTGAATCTAAAGGGTTGGACAAATGCTCGAACCCAACTTGATATGTTGTTGGACGTAGTGTATGTACTAGTTAATTCAATATTTAGGGGGTGACCTTAGTCGTCACTTCCCATAGCCCCTTAGGCTTACACATTGGTTTGGGTTCAAGGTATCACCTGCAACCATCACTACCCATGTCCATATATACCAGCTCAGGGTCAGTCTGTCAAAGGGGAACCTACTGGGTCTTTTTGATCTTAGTATAAAAGAGGCACCCAAACTTGGGTCCTAGGTATCAATCAAAACCTTAGTTCAACACCTGATGTGCTAGGACATCATTTCCCATGAAACCATCAGCAGGGTAACACAACCCTACCATCTACACAAGGTCTCACTATATTATCAACAATTAAGAGATGGAAAACAATCCATCACCTTCCTCGGGGTCACTCTTTGTTGGTCTGCTCACCCAATGAGATATTGGTCTAAATAAGGTTTGTCCATCTAGGAATTTGTATTGGATAACCTACCACCCTCTATCTATCCTAACCTCTCAAGAGGCCTTGAAGCCACAAGGTATCTCAGAGGTCCCATCATATCCTCATGGTCTAATCATTATGAGTCACACACCCCTGCCTCAAGAGGGTATCAAGGCCCCTACACTAAGGTCCTTATGCCTTAATTGGTTTGGCCTCACCTCTCAATAGGTATATAGTTATTCTGGTATCTTAATAGTCATGTCATGACCCATTGGTGGATGAGGTGAAAAGATAGTTCCCAAGGGGTTTTCATGACCCTTGGCATCCATTCATTTAAAAAAACATTTTAATTTAATTTAAACATTTTATTCAATTTAAATTTACCAAGATCATAACAATTTGTGTGAAGACCAAGTATCCACATAAAATAAAAACAAGAATAAATGCCATAGGGTAATACATGAGACCAACTACCTTTAAGTATCTTTCCACATTTATCATCAAGGGCCAACAACAGCTACAAAGGCTCATCCAATATCATCCAAGACATATGAGGTCCTCTCTCATAACTAAACCACCATAATTAATTAATTATAGTTACATTATAATTAATTAATTAAATTCGAAAAATTATAATTAATTAAACCATTATATTTAAATAGGAATAATACCCAAATTATCACTGGATGATCTTGTTATACTGGAATCATGACCAAATTCTCTTAAACGACCCACGACATACCCCTACCTAAAATTGAAAAAAATACCTAACATGTGAAATCAAAAAATATATATTAATGTAATTTAATTTAGGCTTTAAAGATTTTAAATTCACTATGGAAACATATGTTAAAGAAAAAACACACTATGAAGTTCATATGACATATTAGGATGTTCCCTTACTAGGTAGAGAAAAATCCTCATCATGCCCAACCGATTCAACCATGATATGATGGAATCAGAACCAAAACCCTAAACTAGGAAAAACTAAATTATGGGATAATAAATTAATAGGTGGGATGAGACCAAAAAGGGTTAAAATACCTTAAATTGATGAAGGGATCCATAAAAAATCTCCTCTTGAAGGATATTGAATAAGGGAATTAAGGTTAGTGAAGCCAGTTCATGTGATGGAGGAAAAAGGGAGAAATATGGGGATAACCCTTCAAAATATCAAGAGGAAAAATGGTAATTTTACCTCCTTAAATGATCTGCATGTTTGTCCAAACCATTCACCCCCCCCCCCATATGAGGAATCACACCTCGCAAAGGCATGGTTCATGGTTTAATTGGTAGTTTTCCAACCATGAAACATGTCTAAAATTTATTACAGACACTTTCATGGTCTCTTGGGACCAGCTGTATGGTTTCCAAACCCATTATCCAATACAGTATGGGTCATATGGTCGGGGTTCACGATTATCACTAACCCCACACCAACCATGTAACCTAATATATCATATTATCCACTAAAATAGGCTAATATTTCATGTTAATATATATAATTTTCATTTTCTTCATTATTCATAAACACCATTTTTAGTTCAATTTAAAAATTGAACATTATTTTACATTATTATTGTAATTCCTTATTAAAATTCACTATTACATGATAAATTTTTTAACACCTCCAAAAAAACCCAATGGTATTGATTTTATTTTCATATTTCATTTTCAATTTTCCCATTCCATTTTGAATATTTCATTATTCTGGAGAACTTGAAGAATCACATTGGAAGGTTATCAAAGTGTGATTTCATGCCAACACATTCTAGGCAATGTAAACTAGATAGCTGCCCAATAAAATGACATTATCGACCGAGATACAAGACCAATTATTCTAAAATTTTAAATTAATATAGATGAAATCATGGGTAGAATTTAATTAAATATTTTTCTAAGTTAATTATTATTTTTTAATGTATTTCCTAGTAGACCAAGTTGAATATGAATTTATGGGCCAGATTTTGTGGCCCAGAAAAACAGCCCACCATTTCAATAATATATATTGGAAAACATCCAATTGGTATGAAATTTTAGAGTATGTTAGGGGACATTAAGATATTTATTTTATTCTTCTATGTACTACCATAATTCTTCCATCTGGAAGGATATTTTGGCACATCTATTTGATGGATGTAAGTTGGCTTGGATTTTTTCCAAGGGTGGAAAAGTATTCTCTCCATTAACTGTCCACCCACCTATGTCCACTACCATTAATTAGGGTGACTTAAACTATTGGAGGATCAAACCAAGGCTTAAAATTTTCCTATTTAAGTTAATTTTTTGAGAGGATTTAAGGATTCTTGATTTTTTGTTTCATTGTAATGTTATTATACCAATTTATCTTTGTAACATTCTTCTTTTAATTGTAAGTTTCTCAAATCACATTATCTTCTTAATAAAACTTCTTATCCTTCTCATTTTCTATTATTTTTGTTAACACATTGATTTTTTTCATTAATGTGTAAATTTATTTACATATAGATGAAGGGAATCCTTCAAATAACAATGGAGTGTTCATTATTTCATTATTTTTCACTTCTTTAATTTTCCCCTCATGAGTCTACTTCCCACTTCCACTGAGATCATAGAATAAATTAAGGGGTCAAAATTTTATGGGTTTATCCAAGGGAGTATCAATTGGATTTATTGGATGTTATTTCTCACTGTATTAATTCCTAATCACTTATTTTAATTGATAATTTTGTTTGAAGATCTTAAAACTTATTTATCCTTGTTGAATTTTAAGGCCACACACTTCAAGTGATAATACAAACCTTTACCTTGAAGTTATCATAAAAATGATCCGCCAAGTGTATAGGTGATTATTATTAGGGTGTATAGTCAATAAACCAATAAGTGATGATGATGGTTTTACTTTTTCTAATGAACCCATATCAATTTTAAGAAATTTAAATAGTCTAAAAAGGAATTCATCCAATCCACCTAAAGAGATAAACTAGGATCAACACATTTTCTCAAATTGAATTCACATATATCTCTTAGTTATCATTTAAACCCATCTAAAATCAACCCAAACATGGAAACTTCATAGGCTAAAACAATCCATAGAATGTATGTGTTTGTTGGTTTCTTATTAGGTATCTAAGGATTCAATAACCCAAGCTACACTACAAGCAATCACTTAACCCTAAAAACTTGGGTAAATTTGGGTGAGACAAATTTTTTACACCATTTTTGGGGACCCAATTATGTTATCTCAACACTAATTCTATTATTACCCCACTTCTATATTCTCACCCCTAATTTCACTCTTATGGAAGGCCTCTTTGAACAAATCCAAACACGTGGAACCTCTCCCTACTTTGACTAACCCACACCCTATGGGATGTATAATAATTTGGATAATGAATGCTTAAAGGATAAATTTCTAGCCCTCTAATGGATGGTTGAAGAGATTAATCTTAGGGAATCCCATGTGTTCAAACTCATATCCAATCTATTACTCATACATTTCTTGAAAAATTTTCTAATCAAATGGAGAGAATGAATTATGATGTTTCAAATTTGATATTAGAACTACAAAACATTAAAACTTGTGAGGATACCATCCCTACACTAAATTTCCCTTCCCTAAACTTATTTTGAGTTTCTGGTTTCCCAAAAACCTATTATAAAAATACTATAGAATCATAATTTGAATTTGGGATAGTTTAAGAGGATCAAAGAATTTTTTAGGGTTGTTTAAGTCAAAAGGAAATATATTTCCTTTATTTTCATGTGATAAATTTGTATTCATGGATTTAATCCCAAAAATATATCTCCATTAATGATCTTTAAGAACCAAATATCAGTGAAACCTTATAAGAAATCATTAACTCCCAATTTATACCAATTCATTTCACTGAACCAAAAAAATTAAGGTCAAAAACATCAGTTATAAATGAATTATTCAAGATTTTTTCTGACTCCAAATCTATCTCGTGTAATTTTGATCAACCCAAACCTGAGCATAATATATTTCCATCCTACCTCAAATTTTCATTCATTGGGGATACCCAAAACCTTCTTATTGTTATTATTTCTTATCTTGATACTAATAAAGGATAAATGACCCTTAATGTCTTAGAAAATACTATAGAAGCAACTGGATCAACCATTTTTTATATTACTTGGATTTTCCCACCCATTTTATAACATAGGTTTGTACATGAAACAAATATAAACAAAGAATAACTCTCAATATAGTATAAGTGGTGAAATATGTGGTCCTTAAAATGTTGAAAGTTGGTATTGGCTAAGTTGGGGGGGTCAAGTTGAGATAAATACTTTAAACTAAGTGATTTTCAGGAGGAAACCTAACTTCTTTTTGTTTTTTCATTTGTTTTTTATTACCTTAAATAAAAAGGGTGTTTTTTTCAATCTATCATTTTTTATTTTTTTTAGTTAAGGGATCCCCTTGGGGTTTCCACTCTGATCTAATTTTGTTTGAGTATGAGATTTATAAGTTTAATAAGTTATATATTTTAATGGAACCAAATTCCATCAAGAGTTCAAAACCAGCCCTCAATCATCCATGAGGAGCTTGTATGTAACAAAGAGATCAAAGGAATAATCTGGAGAAGCATGAAGTTCAATTTAAAGCACCATGTGACTTTGTTCCTCTCTTTATTTACCCAAAATTCCTTTTAGAACTCCACTTCTCTACCTCCACCCCGTTCTGAATTTTATTTTATTTAAACACTGGGGAAAGTGATATTCTAAGTTGGGGGGTGAAAATAAAGAATAAAAATGTTTTTTCAAATAAAATTTTGTGCATATAAATGGAAAGAAAAATTTCTTTACCTTGAATATGATAATACACTTTGTAAAATTTGAAACTGAATATCAAATAATTTTGTTTTCCTTTATTATGATTTTAATCTATGTTTAGATTTATGAGCATATATTTTGGAAAGTTTGGATGTCTATTGTGATTTTTCACCATTTACATTTTCATCTATTAAAAAATTCACAACACACATCCTTTGAATTTTGGGGTATTAGTTTGATTTCATGGGGTCCCTAAATAAATATCATAGGTTTGTTGAATGTTTTAATTTTGTCATTATTATTAAAAAAATCATAAAAATTTTAAAAAAACAACAAATTTTCATAAAGAGAAAAGGAATGACCTAATGTGTGGATTTCATCACTTGGGGATCGTGACTCTATAGTTTTCTGGCCCATAGTTCGGAATTTTATCACTATATTTGGTAATTTGAATTTGTTTTTTATTGAGTTGACTCAAGATGAAACCCAAGTATGTGAGCTTCACTTGGTGCTCTAAGGTATTTGAGCCTGGGAGTCATTAGCAAAGTCTCGCTACAAGGGCTGACTTGATTGAGTGCAATTTCAATTACCATGGAAAAATTACAAAAAAATAAAATCAAAAATATGAATACTCATCATAAAATTAAAATGTGATTCCACCTAGAACTTCCATCTTTTCCACTTTGAATAAGAATGAACCCCCATGTCTATTGTGATTCATAACACATTATCATGCTTAATTCAAATTGGATAAAATGGGGTGATTGATTTGAACAAAGGAATGAACTTGGTATTGGGATATTCTTATTAATATATATTTTGTTAAATTATTTTTATGAGTTTAATAATTTTTTGGTATGAGGTATTTTGGTGAGAATTATATATTAAAATGTTTTTGGAAATGGGAATTCGAATTTCATATTTTTGAGATACTTTTTACTCGGGACTAGAAAAACTCAAGTTGGGGGGTGTGATTGTCCAATTAAATAGTATAATATTCCTTGTTAATATATATAATTTTCAAGTGATTATTTATTCATGAACACCACTTTTACTTCACTTTACAAGTTGAACATTATTTCACATTATTATTGTAATTCCTTTTTAAAATTCACTATTACATGATACATATTTGAACAACTCTTAAAACACATAATGGCCTTGATTTTATGTTAATATTTCATATTCAGGTTTCCCAATCCATTTTAAATATTTCATTCTTCTAGACCACTTGAATAATCACATTACAAGATGACCAAAGTGGGATTTCATGCCAAGACATTTTGGGTGAAGTGAACTGGACAAAATTCCAATAAAATGATTGTATCGGACAATATCCAAGCCCAATGATACTCAAACTTGAACTATAGATATATTAAATCTTGGAGAATATTTAATTAATTAGTTTCCTAAGATAATTCTAATATTTTAATGGAGTTATAGGGGGTCCAAGTTGAAGATAAAATTTTGGTCTAGATTCTGTGGTCCAAAAAAACTTTACACCATTTCAATCATAACTAGTAAAAAACATCCAATTTGGATAAAATTTTACAGGCTATCATGGGAAATACATAGCTTCATTTTCTTCTTCTATGGACTACCCCAATTATTCTATCTAAAAGTAAATTTTGGTGCCTCTTTCTGGTGGATCAAAGTTGGCTCGGATTTATATCAAGGGTTGAAAAGTATTCTCTCCATTAACATTCCACACACATATGCCTACCTACATTAATTAGGGTGAATTACACTATCGGAGTCTTGACCCAAGGCTTCCAAAACTCCTATTTAAGGCAGTATTGTTGGAGGATTTAAGGATTATTGGTTCTTTGTTTCATTGTAATGTTATTCTGTCGATTTGTCTTTGTAATTTTCTTCTTTCAATTCTAAGTTTCTCAAATTACATTATCTTCTTAATAAAACTTATTATTCTTTTAATTTTATGTTATTTTGTTAACATGTTGATTTATTTTAATTAAGGTGTGAATTTATTCACACAAAGAAGAGATAAATCCTTTAAATAACAGTGGAGTGTTCGTTATTTCATTTTTTCACTTCTTTAATTCTACCCTCGTGAGTCTACTTCCTGCTTCCATTTAGTTCATAGAATCAATGGAGGGATAAACCACTTATGGTTTGATCCAAAGGAGTATGAAGGGGCTATAATAGATTTTATTTATCACTCTATTAATTCCTAATCACTTATTTTAATTAATGATTTTTTTAAAGATCATAAAACTTCTTCTTCCTTGTTGAATTTTAAGGCCACACACTTAAGTGTCAATATGAACCTTTACCTTGGAGTGATCATAAAAATGATTCTACAAGTGTATAAGTGATTAGTATTAGAGTGTGTAGGTATTAAACTAGTAATTTATGATGTTAGTTTTACTTCATTTAATGAAACCATCTCAAATTTAAGAATTTTAAATAATATAAAAATAAATTTATCCAATACACCCTAAGATAAAACCTTGGATCAACCCATTTTCTCAAATTAAATTCACATAGATCTCTTAGTGATCATTTAAAACTATATAAAATCAACCCAAAGATGGAAACTTCATGTCAAAAAATAATCTATAGAATTTACGTGTTAATAGGTTTCTTCTTAGGTCTTTGGGGATTTGATAGCCTAAGCTACACTACAAATGACTGCTTAACCCTAAAAACATGGCTAAATTTGGTTGATACCACTATATTCCCAAAACCTCAAATTTAAATATTAGAATTATTAAGATGATCCTAAAACCTATAAACCCTCTAAGGAACTTTATTCTAAGTCCCAATTGGGATTTTGAGGGATTCCAACATTCATAATTCCATTTTGAAGCATTGATCAAAATTTGAACCATCCGGTACTTGAAAATTCAACTTCCTTCTGAAATTATCAACTTGTAGTGACATGAGATCTCACATTATGTGTGTCATCCCATCCACTATTATTATATAGGACATACATTCCCATGGTTTCTTTTATGTAATCCTAATAACCTTCTTATGGTTCCCCTCACCTATGTGTTAATAATAATATGTAGTGGGTGGATATCCAAGGAGAGGTGGAAGTTCAGAACCTGATTTTAGGTGAAATAAAGGTAGAAGATACAAAGGTCAGTGGTGGAATGTTTCAACATGAACCAAGTGTGAATCAAGAAGTTTTTTCCCATGTGTACATAGGTTAACTTATCATACACTCAATAAATCAACCATTATAAATATCATGATCAAGTAACTTTATTTATTTTATTTTTGTCTAAGTACCTGGTTAATTTTATAGATTCTTTATCAGAGTCACATAAAAATGAATTAAAAACCATAAAATACAGAATTAAAATAATATATATTATACATAAAATATTTTATCATGATTTGTTTGGTCTCTTAAGTAAAATACAAATAACATTAAAAATATATAAAAAGGATAAAATAAGGAAATTTATACATAATAAAACAACATCTCTCAAGTATTTATTAATTCATAAAATCATTCCATTACTTTATTAAAATGGAACCATTTAACTAAGTGTTTATATATCTATCATCAGGACACTTACTTTTATTAGGGAGTTCTCAGGAATATTTTAGATCGACTTAACATAGTGGTAATCATGAGAGTTATCCATTAGTAGAATTGGTTTTATTTAGATTAAATCATCAAGGAAATTATGAATCAGGATTTATAGATTGGGGATTCCACTCAATGAATCAAGGAGATTCAAGTTATTGTTTATCAAGACCACCTGCCAAATAATTTTTATTAATTTTTCATGACCTTTCTTGGGTTATAATAAGGGAAATATGGATCATTTCCACTAAAATTTCCATGTGACATGACATTACTAGTATAATGGTGAGGGTTATTGGGACTTGATAAAATAGTGGCAGACTAATAAAATTAAATTTATTATCTCACATCTGGTAATCATATAAAGTAAATAATTCTACTTTTACATTTTTATAGAAAAATAAAAGTTCATTAACTTATATACCCTTATTATATATACTTGAGAAAGAAAATATCCTAACTAATAGTAACTTCCAAGAGTGGCACAAGTGATTTTGCTTTGTATTATTCCTTGAAGAAAATCTTCATGTGCTAGAATCCCCTATTTCTGAACCTAATAAGAAGGTGAGTGAAGAATAGATTTCTTTCAACTTAAAACACTTGGATTATATTATGGATGTCTAGTGTTTGATTCAATCATCTATGTTTGATGAACTTCAAAAGTCTCATAAGATAATAGATACATATATCATGCTCAAGAATCTTTATGATATATTTCAAGAGATAGATAGATGGGATAGGTTTGAGATTTCTAAGGCACATGTTATGTATAGACATGGAATTAGATTTCTATATGAACCTCACATAGTTAAAATGATTGGTTATGTTCAACATCTAGACATTATATTGTTTAATCTAGCTGATGAATTTCACATGGATATAATAATTCCTTTATTATATCAATGCTTCATTATATTTTTTTTAATTTTAATATGAGAAGCATGGATAAGTATCTCCCAGATCTCCTTCCTCTTCTTCACTAGGTAGATAAGAACATGTATCATGAAATTCCTTTTGTACTTATGGTGAAAAAGATGAAGGGAAAATTGAAAGGCCCAAAGACTAACTATAATTCTAAGGTATCTATGCAATGCACAACCAAAAGAAGAAGGATCAAAGGAAAATAAAAGAAACATGATGTTATTTTCTTATAATATGAAAATAAAGGACATTAGAAGAAAAAATACCATGAATTTAAGAATAAGTAATCAGTTACATATACTTTAAGTATATCCATCATTATAAGTAATAATTATGTTTTACTTATTATAAAATAAAATAAAATATGTTTTTTACATATGTATTTTAATATAAGGACTAAGAAAGTATAAAAATATCACAATAATTATGATATATTATATAAGTATTTGAATAATGGTGATTACTATATTAGTATAGAGTAGGGGATGGCTTTAATATTTCCTGATATATTCAAGTAAAACTATTATTTTTTAATTATTATTCCCAAAAAAAATATTAGTGTCTAATTAGACATAAGAAGACATTATTTAATATTTTGAATATATGTTTCTATTTAATTTTATATTAAATTAATAGTTTGTTAATTATTGAATCATAGGTATTATAAATCATAAAAAATTATGAATATAAATAGAAAACTTAGAATACCTCATTCCAGAAAGATAATTATTTTCAAATAAAGATGATATTATTTGAAAATTTTATATCAAGAAAAAAAAATTAGTCTCTCTTGAGATAAGACACAAGGTATACCGGTAAAATCACTATCAATTTTTTTTAGAAAATATACCTTTAAAAATAAAGGTACACCACAAAGCTACTAGATTTAATTATGCAAAACTGCATGAATTATTCTATAAGATAAGATAAGAGGTAAGTTCATATACATCATGATATTACTTTAAGAAGTTTTGAGTAATGCTCAATAAATAAATGAATACACATAGTAAAGGATATAATCCTATGGGATGGCATATTGGAGTGTGTCATAACCAAGTTTTCATTGATTTTTAATACATGGAGTGATGGAATTTCTGAACTCACATTACCTTATACATCTTAAAGTAGTAAAAGGGGATCAATGAAATGTATTATATTTATTCTAAATATTCTATAATTTATTCCAATAAATGTTTTGAAATTAAAAAAATAATAACTAACTATGTGATAATTATATTGACTAATGGATATCATATTAATTTAAATATTACAATAAATCCATTAGAGGTAATTTCTAGTGTTTGATGAGAACTATTTGTTAAAAGAATACTTTAGATATAAACAAACATCAAAAAAATACTAAGTGCATCATTATTAATTATCCCATACCCACTAGGGATATTAAAATCTGACATTAGTCTAGACCAACTATATTTCTATAATATGGAATCACATATTATTTTGAGATACTGGGAGAAGGCTAGACATCAATGAATTATAGGCTTCAGAAGCACATGAGTTGGCATAAGAAAACAGACTTCACTAGGCTTGGTGGGAGTAATTATTCAAAGAGACACATATTATGTAGGAATTTAAAAAAAATAGGTGGATTTTATTTTCACTAAAAACCAATGATATAATATTCAATAAGAATAATGACTTTTATAAATAAGTAGTAAATGTAAAACAGCTAAAATTTACAAGTTTTTAAGAATTTAGTAATGAATTCCATGTACTATAATTTAGGGTATATGTATTTTAGATATTTCAAGGATGGGTAATGTTAGTGGTGATTAAACAGAAACTATGAATGGATTATACAAGTTTATAGTAATAAATCATGATTGCTTATTTCAAGGTTTATAAAATTTCTAAGACATAGTCTATGACAAAACCTTTACAAAAATAATCATTCTTAAAACCATTCTTAATAATAATTGTCATTGTATCATTTTATGATCATTGTATTGATTGTTTGGATTTCTTGGATATTTTCCTTAGATGGAGACCCTATGAACATGGTAATATGATACAACCATAAGGGTCAGTGGCACCAAAAAATTCCAATAAGATATAAAAATTTCACATATACATTTATGGATAGAAGAAATCACGGTGATCATTGAATATTCATTTAAAAAAAATGAGTTTCATGTGTCCATAAAAGTTTATTAGGGAACTGCTATTTTCTAGGAAAGATATGTTGGTAACATATAAAAATATATAATCATACTTACTATTTTTCTAAGACTAGAGAAATAAATTTATCCAAGAATGGATTAAAATAGAAAATTAGTACTGAGGGAATGGGATATGCAAAATTAGGTCTGTAGAGTCCCCAAATCTATCCATAATACATATATTTACAAGATATAACAATATAAAAACTATGTGTTTTCCATGTCACATGTCATGTAATCTCTCCTTTAAAGGAGGTGATTATGAAGAGAATTTCACAAGCTTAAGTGATAGGAATTTATCTAATATTCCATGATATATATTGATGTTTGATATTAATTATGCATGTTTTATGGAGTCAAAATATAAAAAATAACAATAAAATTACAAAAATCTATAGTTAGGACTATTTGACAGTACTTGAGAATATATATTTGGATGAGTTCTTGGTAAAAGGAGAAATATGAATACTAGTGTTTAAAGAGATATAACTATAGTTTTCCTTCAAATAACTTTAATCTAGGATCATAATGTGGCTAAGTTATTATATAATAAAAACTTATTATATCTTTTAGTTTCTATATCTAAAATTACCATGTATGTTATGGATTTTTATGTAACTTAATAAACAGTTTAACAATCATTTGTTAAATTTTAGGTTATACCAAAATAGTAAAAATATTATGAATATTGTTTTAAGCATTGAATATATTATTATATAAGATATCATATTTATGATAAGGGAATAAGATGTGTGTAAAGAATGAAAGGGTCTTAGATACCCTGAGAGAGGGTGAGTCAAGGTATGGATATTCTTTACAAAATTATTCTTTACCCATCAGATCTTGACCTCTTAATTATAAGGGTAGCTTATTTTTCTATTTAGAGTTTATATTGATCTTATAATTACCAATTTTATCTGATAGTTATGCATAGAAAGTAAACAAAGAAAGAAATCATAGTGACACGCATATTTTCACTTGGTTCACCACTATGGGATAGTCCAAGGAGCATGCATCCAACATTGTGATGGTGCACCAAAATAACTAAGATCACTGCTTGTTTCTTTTAGCTAGGTCACTCCTACCTGTGTTTACTTCCCTTACAAAGTTTTTGGCAGATTCAATATCTACCCAAGATCAATTCCCTCGCACTTCCCTCTTATGATCACTACTTTATAAGTAAAAATAATTGGCACAAATTCCAATGAAAAATATCTTCTGTTGTTGAGAGTTTCTCTGAATGTATTATAGGTTCATCTAAACTTCACAGGCTCCTTTACATCCTTTGTGTGAACATCCTGTTTCCGACGCTTTCATCGGGGCGTGCACATCCGTCTGTGGAGGACGCGCAGCTGTTTCCCCGCATTCCCGCTTTCCAAAGGCGGGCGGTATCCACTCCTTATTCAGGGACGTAAGCTCCTTGATTGAAACCAGGATGATGCGATGTCATTTTTTCCTTCCATGGATTCCTCCTCAAAACTCGTCACCTAGTCTGGGTCTCCCTCATAGATTTAATACGTTGTTCGTGAAATTCTTCCCAATGTCATGCTTCCATGGATGCCGGTTAATTACACTGCTTCGGTCAGGACATTCCAAAGGGTCCGGTCAGGGCAGCAACCTTCAGTCGGGGGAGTAGTCACGTCGAGGCATCAGTAGCATGTCTGAATGCTAGGGAATTGGTGTGTCTGTCTTTTTTCCCTGGTTATAGGGCTTCTTGAGGGCGTGGAAGCCCGAGTCATCCCACATCGAGCACGGGGAATCATATGCCATAGGCATGTATATGAGGTTTTCCTCAGCTTCCTATCTTTAACACAGGGTATGCCGCAGGTTTAACGTCCAACGGAGACAGATCGGCCTGATCAGAACACTAGAGGTAGTGGATAAGATTGAGGAATTTCCCTTGAAGGGATGCCGATATCGGGGTCAGTTTGTGGGTGGCTTCCCGGATGCTGTGGAGGGGAGTGAAGTGGCATGATCTCTCCAGGATGTGGCGGCCCGGGTAAGAATCAGGATGGATGATGGATGGATGGATGGATGAAGTAGAGGGTGAATGAAATGGGACCATCTCAAGGGTGACAGTAAAGTTGGGATTGAGCCTCAAGGAGACCTCCTACGTATCCCCGTGGTAGGGAATCAAAGTCTGCGTAGTTCGGGATAGTGTCGGTGAACCGATGTGAAGGTGGACCTTGGCCCGATGGTGTTGTCAGCGAACCAACGTGAATGTGGACCTGGGTCTGATGTTGTGGGGCTTACACACTGGGCTGCCCTGGTGTTAGTGGACTGATGTGAATGAAGTCAGAATGACTGGGTGATGGGCTTGAACCTCATGGAGGCTTCTTACGTACCATGCCTTGACAGGGATCAAAGTCCTCGTAGTTTAGGAGAAAACGGGGGGGGGGCTTGGCACACCGAAAAGGATGCAGTCTGGGCCAATGATTGTTGGGATTGAACCTCAAAAAGGCTTCCTACGTACCATGCCTTGACACAGATCAAAGACCTCGTAGTTCAGCTGAGATGTGGAATACAGTTTAATGTCATGCAGGACGGGGGTGAACCGATGTGAATGAGGTCGGAACGACCAGGTGATGGGCTTGAACCTCATGGAGGCTTCCTATGTACCATGCCTTGACATGGATCAAAGACCTCGTAGTTCAGGTGGTGGTTTTTGCCAGCGAACCGGCGTGGAGGTGAACCCGTGGGTCCACTGGTGGTGGGCTTGAACCTCAGGGAGGCTTCCTACATACCATGCCTTGACATGGATTAAAGACCTCATAGTTCAGGAGTAAATGGTGGGTGTCGACGAACCGACGTGAAGAAAGGTCCTTGGTCTGATGGGAGATGGGCTTGAACCTCATGGAGGCTTCCTACGTACCATGCCTTGACATGGATCAAAGTCCTCATAGTTTGGGTTGGTCACAATGGCTTTCTGTCGGACTGGAATGCAGTTTAACATCATGTTGAACGAGGGTGGAACCTGACGTGAAGAAATGACGGGCGGTGGGATTGAACCTCGTGGAGGCTTCCTACGTACCATGCCTTGACATGGATCAAAGACCTCATAGTTCTGGTGTGCAGTTTAACATCATGCTGGACGGGGGGCATACAGTTTAACATCATGCTGGACGAGGGCGTACAGTTTAATGTCATGCTGGATGAGGTATTTTCATAGCCAATTCTTACTCTAAGCCCACGTGAGTCATGCTCGGTGTGAGAAACAAGAGGCAACAGAGACCTGATGATCACGTCGTGAAGGGTGTGTCTGTGAGAAACGAAGAGGGGATTACGCGTTAGGCGGCCCATGGTGCTGGGACTTACTCCAAGATGGAGGCCCTAAGTGCGGAAAAGCGCAGCGGGAGAGGGATTTGGGACCAAATATGGAAGGTTCCTCGTTCCCTATCGCGCCTTCCACTGGCCTAGACAGTGGGGAAGTACAGAGGTGCATGGGTGTTACCTTCCACAAGAGAGGCTTGGGGGCTTACACCAAGGTGGTTGCGCTTCTCCTGTGGACATACGCTAATTCAAGAAGGAGGATATCATCCCATTTGAGGGTGATTCCATTCCCATGGAGACGAGTGGCGTAAATAATGTCCGAGCCGGGGGCACACTGCGTGCGAGGCATGGGGTCAGATCACAGTTTAACGTCATGTGTTGAGGATGAGGTGCTTGTCAGTTTAACGTCCTGCAGCTCGGACGAGGTGGGTTTACTCCGCACCCCTAAGACTTACATGACTGGTACCCTCAGCTCCTTGGGGGAGGGAAGGTACTGGAAAGGCCATGGTCAAGGGGGGTCGCAGAGCGAACCATTGAGGGGTCCACATTTGCATGGCTATGAGAAGAAGAAATAGCTATTAGCGTGCCTATGCGAAGAAGCATTAGGCGAAGCAATGCTACGAGTGGTGTTGCCCATGGGATCACATCGTGCAAACCTGGAGGGTCGCACAGGAAGAAGAATTTCCAAGAAAAGGACTGTGCTTCGCGAAGTGGAGTGCCTTGGCCTTAGCCTGGGGTAGGGGTGTGAATTGGATGTGCTTCGTGAAGTGTAATAGTATTCGTGGAGCACTCCCTCACGAAACAGAGGTGCCTCGCGAAGCGAGGTGCTATGAAGCAATGTTCTTCGTGATGTACAGCGACCCTACCTTGGCATGTGGATCACTAGTATAGGATGGGTGTTTCACGAAGCATAAACGCTCCGTGGATTCCCGGGTTCCCTTGGGAGTCCCCTTCCTTTGTGAATACCCTTAGGCTTCGCGAAGGGAATCCCTCTCGGAAGAGAGGCTCAAAACAAGACAAGGAGAAGGCATCTCACGAAGCAAAAATACCTCACAGAGCTCATGATTCTCGGGGGGAAGGGTGCTTCGCGATTCGGGAGTTGAGAAGCCGAAAGGTCGGATTGTCCATCCTCTAGACTCAAGGGGAGCCCAGTATTTATAGGCAAGGGGCACTGTGAAGTAGAGCTCGCGCGGTGTGAAGGGGTGGTGGGTGCTTCACGGCGGGTCGCGAACATCAGGGCGGTCACAGAGCGGTACCGCCTCCATTGCTTCGCGGCGGGTTCGCGAACGTCAGGGCGTTCGCGGAGCGGTACCGCCTTCTTTGCTTCACGGCGGCATTGTTGCTCAGGGGAGCTCCGCGTCGGGGATTCACGAGGCAGCGTGCGGGATTCTTTTCCTTCTTCCCTTTGCATTCAATATTTTGGCGCCAACAAATGCCCCCCCTCAGACTTGGATCCACGGAGGGATGAAGGGTCGAAGTCTAGGAGAAAATTGCCAAAATTATCAGTGGTTTGCGATGCGTCCTTGCGAAGGGCCGCGCGGGGTTGATAGTGGCTGCGCAGTCTGAACACGCTGCGATGCTCTATACGGGCGGGACGCACCGTGAAGCTCTAGGGTCGCCGCCTATAAATAGGGGGGATGACCTCTTTTTTGTCCTCTTGTGACTTTTTGTCCTTTTGTTCTCTCAACTTCGCGAAGCTCCGCGTACTCCACGTATGCTCTCTGCGAATCAAGCTTCGAAGTGAACCGTGAGTCTTCGACTCCACGACAGCGCCAAGAGAAATTTTGTTTGCCATCCTAGGCCAGGCTCCATGGCTTGGTTTTGCACCCAAGCTTCGCGAGAGATCTTCGCGAGCAACCTTTGCGACCCGACCCGAAATTTTTTCGAGTTTCGAAACTGAAATGGCCCATCGAGAAGCTGTGTTGGGTGTGCTTGAAGATGCCGCCCGGAGGGATGAGATGACTAACTGTCTGGGCCTTGTAGAGATGGTCTGAAGTCACTCGGACCATAATTCTTTGACAGCACTACTATCAGAGAGTCAGAAGAACTATCCGCAGTGCAAGAAGCTTCCCTTGTATGGCTTCGGGCTGAGGGATAATGTCTTCATCCCTGAGACGAGTAGGGACAAACCAGCTTGCTGGTTTAGGAGCACGCCATGCCAGCGGTAGTGGTTCAGGGCGGCCGATGGTCATGTGTGGGAGGACTTCACACCCATCACTGCCGACTGTCTCTACAACCATGTGAACAATATTGATGGGGATCCACTGCAATCAGAGACGTCCCCTCCTCTGTACCGCACCATGCTGAAGGCAGCTTTGCAGGATTCGAAGAAGGGGTGGTCCGATGAGTGGGACCTGCGCTAGGGCGGAAACTTCACCAACGACTGGGCATGGACCTACTGGGTAGGCGCCTCATGCGAGGAGTTTGGGGCCGAGCTGAGGAAAGTGTGTTTGTATGAGGCGGCATGGGCCTCCTAATTCCACATTTACCAACTGAAATAGCTGATGCCGGAGCTGCTGAGCAGATGGTCTTCTAGGACCAATACTTTTCACCTGCACCATGGGGAGGTGGGCATCCATCTGTGGGATGTCCATCAGATTTCGGGGGTCCCGATCTTGGGGGCCATTTATGAAGAGTTCCTCCTCATTATGAGCATGTGGGAGGATCCGGAGCAGATGCTGAGACTGGTGTCAGCACTGATGGAACTGGTCCCTGGAGAGGACAAAGAGGAAATTAGAGATGTCCACTTTAATAAGTGGTTCGAGCGGTTCCTGAACTTCCCGTAGAATCGAGAGTTCCCTTCGAGGCCTCGAACTTGTCCAAAGGTTGCTCAACGGAGCAAGGAGAACTCGTATTGGTGGGTCTTGGTGGACAGCCAATGGAAGACTTGCGGTTTCAGTGTCAGCACTGAACAGCAGCCGATAGTCAGGCTGGCGGCGTTCATCGTGGCCCTTATCTATGGTTGGATCCTACCGGTGAGGGATACCATCATGGGGGTGTGTCCCAGCTCATTCATCATGGAGTCTATGCTGGCCATGGGGCTGCGGGTCAATCTGGGGATTCCAATGCTTGCCAAGCTGTACAGGATGTTGCGGCACGTTAGTGAGGGAAAGAAGTTGCCAAGGATATACGGGCCCTTCCACCTTCTGTATGGATGGATTGCGACGTACATCAGGGGGATTTATGAGTATCCAAATCCTATCTCACCACCAGGATCAAACTTCTACCCCTCAATTCTAAATGTGTTCGGGAGCTTCCCATTCAAACTAACCATACTGATGGTGCTAAACCGGGTGTGGAGGGCGGATGAGTTTAACTTCCACCCGTTTCCATTACCGATGAGGGTACTCACTGACGACGGGCAAGGAACAAAAGAGCACTGGTCTTATCTCTTGGCCTTTAGAGGAAGAGTTTTGGTGGCACAAGTGGATCGTGAGCTGCTCTGTGAACCGTACACCCCGCATCGGTGTGCAAGGAAATTCCGGTGCCTCAAGAAACTGACCCCACATGTCTATTGGGACGTGCCTCACGAGGAGCACCCGTGTATGATGAGGCAGCTATGGATCATGTTCACACGGGGAGACGGGAATATGCGAATTGCATTGCCTCCATCCACCGCTACTTTTGGATTGGTGAGGGAGTATGCCATCAGTTGGGAGGCCGCTTATCCGGGGGAGATGCTGGGGAAACCAACCATTCGGGTTGGTGATGGAGGGCCTCCCCTATCCCGTGGTCAGGGTCGGAGGGCAGCAAGGACCTCTCACGGTGGCGGGGATTCTGTGGTGGAAAGACCCACATCGGCCGAGGGTGTGGCAGCAGCGGCGAATCCGGTGATTTCAAAAGAGTAGGGCCATCTGGAGGGGCAGCCACCGAGGGGATTCCGTTGGATATCCGCTCAGGCTCCAGGGAAGTGGATACGTCATATCGAAATGCCAGAGGATGCCGTCTTCCTGGAGGCCTGGGACATTTGGGATGTCAGCCGGCAACACCTCAGTCTGCCCGAGATGTGGGAACTCCTGAACCGTTGTGGGATGGTTCTACCCGGTATAGGCTCAGTCTGGGCTGGTTTCACGGCATCTCCGGTGGAGGCAGAGAAATATCTGGTTGAGATGGAGGACTACGTTCACTCCAGTGGTGTTCCACGCCCAATGACAGACCGGGTGAGGGTACTGCTGGATCGGACGGTTCTGCTGCAGTTGTTTGTCGCCGATCTGAGGGAGCGTTTCCCCCTGCTGGAAGAATCAGAGGACTCATCTCAAGAGGATGAGGCTGCTGGAGGGATCCCATTGGAGGAGGGTGAAGTCGGAGACCGAGACTCGGATTCTAATGATTTCGCAGAGGTTCTTGAGGTAGAATTCCGAGCTTCTTTCCTCACGGTCTGTTCTCAGGCCATCATGTATTTCTTACCGATGTTTGAACCATGTAGTAGGAACTTGTATGTAGGCCTCGCTCTCTCCCCTTGGCAGGTGATGATGCAGGACCTTCAGAACCCGCGCCTACGGCTGTGTCCAGTTCTGCGTCTGGTGGGGCCAGAGTACCCAAGGTGGCTCCTCCAGAATCTACAGACCTTCCAACAGTATAAGGAGGGCCATGCCTCGGGGTCCCGTCAGCACTGACTCAGGAGCAGCACCAGGAGTTCGATCTCTGTATGTTTCCTCGACTGGATGCATTGCTGTCATCTGTAGATTGTGCCAACTAACGTTTATGTCCCTCTCTGTCGTACAGTTCTCCAACTGGCATGGGCGGCTGCGGCAAGGCTGGTCGGGATGTCTGGTGGCATCCCTCTGAGGGTCATGCTGGTGATGGTGGAGATAGTCCCCCCATTTCCCCGAGCTACAAAACACACTATCATTGGTAGGACCACCAGCAGGGTCGTGCCCGAGGTTATTGAGGTGGAGTCCGACGATGAGGATCAATCGGCCGACCCAAGTCCTGTCACGCCTGCTCTGGCGCCAGATGTCGCACTGGATTCAATGTTAGATGCAGATACTGCCGAGGACTTCTTGCAGGCGTATCCCATGTACGAGCCTTCCAATCGCGCAGACTGGGATGAAACAACATCCGACGAAGAAGACAGCAGCATAGTCTGCCGCCGATCATGGAAGCTAATCATGCGCTTCATCAAGGACACCCCCCAAGCTCTATGGCTAAACAGAATGGACAGACTTCGCTCACGGCTGTGCGAAATTTGTGCTGGGGGAGTGGATGCCCAACGTCCTCATGCGCTAATCCAAGATCTCATGGCCAAGAAGATCTGGGAGTATGATCGCGAGCTCAGTGTGGTATGGTAGCGAAGGAAGGCGAAAAACATCAAGAAGCTCCAGGAGGCTGAAATTGAGGTCCAACAGCTGCAGGCCCGGGCGAATGAGCACTTAGCCTCTCTTAATACACAATCTGAGCTGATCTCACGGTTGAAGGCCTAGCTGGCAGAGGAAGAAGAGCATATAAGGCAGGATTCTGGAAAGATGACTGACATTCAGGCTGGCATAGAGAGGGCTAGGGCCAAGGCTGATGAACTGCACCCTGCCACTGCTGAGGAGGAGCGGGAGCTAAGTCAGCGGCAGCAATTCCTGAATGCCACAAGCCGAAGGGTGGAAGAGCTACAATGCTCTTTTGACGGGGTAAACACGTCCATGGGGGGAGTCGACCCCCGAGTACTGTAAAAAATTACAAGCCTTTTAATGGTACTTTCGTGCTTCAATTTTTTCTTCTTTTGAATGCCATAGCATGCACTATTTCCACTATTTTCATCGGTTCATTACATCCCTACAATGTTTGCGGGATGTCTAATGACGATTCTCCAAGCTCACGTGGGTCAAGTCTGATGTGAGAAACAAGAGATAGTTTCCTCACTGTCCCACCCAACATAGGAGTGGAAACCAAGCTTCAGGCATCCGGGGTTTGGATAGCCAGTCCAGATTTCCGGATGATAGGAGAGGCCTGGCCGGAGAAGGAAGTTCTCAAAACAGACAAATTATCGTTTCTTCAGCGTGCTCTTATGCACGAATGGTGCAACACCAGGGGCACTGAAATCGGTCCAAACAGATGGAAATGGGAACTGTGAATCACGATACCCAAGATTCAGAACACTGCGGGGATGGCGTGACAATAAGGGACAAACGTTAACCATGGCGGAAAAACGGTATCCTTACTGCGTTAGCATGAAATGGGGACAACAAATGAGGGTAGAATGTTGACCATGTTCGAAACATGGAACCAAGTCACAAATGTTGTAGATCTATCCTTTGGGACGTTGCCCCAGGACAGTAGGCGGACCCTAGGTCGAGCATCTATACTGTTAGGGGGTCCTTCCAAGCATGACCAGTCTTCCGGAACGTTGTCCCAGGATGGTAGGTGAGCTGATGTGGCATGAGACCAGGCCGTTAGGGGGTCCCTTCAAACATGAAAGGGGACGAGGGTCTGAATAAGGGTCACACAAAGTGTGGAATATGGAGTGATGGTTTATCCTAACAGAATCCAACACTCATGTAATTATACCACTATGGTGGGAGTACGCCAGATGGGTACATCAGTTTAGTTATGGATCCTTCCTTCTTTGGGACAGGGCCTCTCTTTCAAGGGGTTACGTCGCTTCCCAATGGGATCTTGGGGAATCCTGAACTTGTTCAGGGTAGAATGATAGTTACATGGTCCTCTACGAGGGGTCCGGCCAGGGGGCCGGAAAGGGGAAGAATAGGATTAATGATTCATATGGGCTGGACCCTAGGAAAAATACCAGGGTGTCTCTACGTATCCCATGAGGATGGGAATCAAGCCACACGTAGTTCTGAAATCGCAGTTTAACATCATGCAGGATAATGAAAAGCCTGGCCGTGTTGGTATACATCCTGACAAAACTACTAAGCCCACGTGAGTCATGCTCGATGTGGGAAACAAGAAATAGTGGTGTGACTTTCCTGACACAGAAAGGGGGCAGGTTAGGGTGAGGGGACGCTCGGTGAATACCAACCCCATAATACTAACGCGACCACGTGGCACACCTATATGTGCGAAGAGATAGATCCGAGTATGTTGGAATCCCACTTGAACATGAGGAATTAGAAATGTGTGAATCATGACGCTCGAGATTTGGATCATAATGATGGTGACATGAAGATAGAGGATAACTGTTAACCATGGAGGAAACGTAGCATCCATATCACGTTATCCTAGAATGGGGACAGACAAATGAGGGTCGACTATTTACCATGTTCGAAACATAGGACCATGTCACAAATGTTGTCAGAGATCCGTAGGGATGTTGGCCCGAAACGATCGGAGGGCCCTTAGGTCCAGAGTTCATGGAGAGCCCTTAAGCCTAGTATCCATGTCGTCCGAGGGTCCTTTTGGATGTGGAAGAGGATGAGGATCCAAATAGAGAGCTCATGAAGCTTGGTCATGGGACGATGGGAATGTTCCCATGAAAATCTCACACTTCGGGCTCTTTGTCAAAACGCATCTGAACATGTCAACGAGACGTATTAGATAGAGGGATCAGAGTCCTTTCCCATAGGGAGATCTTAATTTAGGGTCGTAGAATTCGAACTATGGGTGCGAGGAAACACAGGAGGCACGTGACGGGTATTTACGAAAACCCGACGTGGATGAGGATATAAGCCCTACTTACCATGTGTTCTCTGGGGAGTGATCAAGTCGAGGGACCGAACATGAAAGTTAGGATGGGCCCACGGGGAAGTGGCCAAGCACTCCTACGTATCCCATGAGGATGGGAATCAATCCATAAATAGTTCTGAAAGGGTGGCATGGTAAGGTACTAGTGCCAGGGAAAAAGGGAAGTGTGGGCGCGACCCTTTCACTAAAAGAAGCGAAATTTGATAAATCTTGTTTGTCCTTTAAGGTGAGTGGTTTTTCTTGTGAAGTAACATGCCTAGGGTAGCAGGCCCTGGTATCGCTACAAGAATAAAACCGTGATAGGCATTGACAAATGGCATGGCACATGACCAATACCCAATGTGATGTCCTCTACAACGAGGTCATCACAATGCAGTGCCGTTTTTCATCATGCGGCCAGGACGATAATGTCACAGTTTAGGGTTGTATGATAGGACCAATCATGCATTTTAACATCATGTAGTGCAGACATGGCAGAGAAGATTCTAGGCGGGGAATGTGTATGTTGTCCTATGACACAACCGACGTGAATGAGGACGTATCCCACACCACGCCACGCAGTCCCGTAGTCCAGGTCCCGAAGGCAGGATGCTGAACTCAACCTAGACCCAAAGATAGGAGGTCTGGGCATTCCTACGTATCCCATGAGTACGGGAATCAAGCCATACATAGTTCTTGGGAGATCTTAGTTTATTGTCTTTAGAGCTCAGACCATGAGTGGATGACAACTTTCCAGGTAAGCGTAGACCTCAACCCGATCCCTAAGCCCACGTGAGTTAAACTCGGTGTGGAAAACAAGGGGGGAAGATCCTTATCGCAATACTTGAAACATCCATTGATGGGAAGTTGGTGAAGAGCCCTGAAGGACACCTTTGACACGGCTTTGTTCCCCCAACGCACAGACGTGCATGGAGGAATAGTACCAAGAGTTCGAAACTCCACTTGGATGTGATGAGAATGGTGAAGGATGTGAATCGTGTAACTGAAATTTTGGGCTTAATGGGGTTGGTGTGGCGATATAGGATAACCATTAACCATGGTGGAAAAACAGTCTTTATATCGTGTTATCCTGATGTGGGAACAAAAAACGAGCATCGACCGCTGACCATATTCGCAAGGTGGGATTTTTATCGATTTGTTGTCTGAAACCCATGGGGGGCGTTGGCCTGTAACGGTAGGAGATCCCTTGGGCGTGGTATCCAGGCCATTCTTGGGGTCCCTCTGGGTGTGAAATATGATGGAAGCCCTGATGAAGGGATACACAAAGCCTGGAAAGCAGGTGCAGATGTGTCCGTGTAAAGTCTGACATTCCAGGTAATAAATAGGAGTACCCCTTGGCACATTGGTGAACCGTCAGAAAAGGTCAATGAAATAGCTCAGGGAGGAGAGTTACATGGCATCATCATTACAAGACTGACATGAATGAGGACATAATCCCACACCACACCATATAATCCTCTCATGGAGGAAGAGTAGGCCAAGGGGAAAAGGTGGGATGGAGGTTTTCAAGGTATGGGGCTGGACCCGAAGATTAGACATTCGGGTGGTCCTACCTATCCCATAAGGATGGGAATCAAGCCACACGTAGTTCTGAAGGGATAACCAGGGGAAGAATATCCTAACAAGGAGGTGTACGGCGCGACGGGTAATGAGGACATAATCCCACACCATACCGCACAGTTCTGTAGGAAAGATTATGGGCCAGGGAGCTCGAAAAGGAAGAGGGGCCTGAGGGTAGGCCTCGGTGAGGGAGGCCTGAGGCTAGGCTTCGGTCAGGGTGGCCTGACTAACTTGTAGTTTAACTTCTTTCAGCAAGGATGGGGTCGTGGGCCTGGAAAGGCCGAGGGGCCTAAGGTTAGGCATCAATCAGGGAGGCCTGACCAATTTGCAGTTTAACGTCTTGCAATGAGGACGAGGTTCGTGGGCCCGAAAAGGCCGAGGGGCCTGAGGTTAGGCATCGGTCCGGGAGGCCTGACCAATTTTCATTTTAACGTCTTGAAATGAGGACGGGGGCCATGGTCCCGGAAAGGCCGAGGGGCCTGAGGTTAGGCATCAGTCAGGGAGGCCTGACCAATTTGCAGTTTAACATCTTGTAATGAGGATGGGGGCCGTGGACTCGATCGTTGGCACCACCCGAAGGGAATTTTGTCGCTTCAGGATGGGGAAGAATGAATCACTACATTCGATGTTTGGGACATCTCGGGGTGGAACAAAAGATCTAGGACACTGTTGACCATGTTCGAGACATGGCGTCCCTATGGTGACCTAATATGGGAGCAACAAATGAGCGTCGACCATTGACCAAATTCGCAACGCAGGACTTGTATCGGCTTGTTGCTCAGAAACCCTTCGGGGCATTGGCCCGTATCAGTAGGAGAGCCCTTGGGTGTGGTATCCAGACCTTTCTTGGGGGTCCCTCCGGGTGTGGAAAGTGATGGAATCCCCTTCAAGGAGTGGTTGAAGCATAGCTGTACCCATCCACGAAAGAGTCGAACATCTCTAGGGGGACGTGCAGCTGGGTCGATGCTTGCTCAGCGTGAGTTGGGGAAAAAATGTGCACCCTACCATATGTCTTGACCCGAGGGGAAGATTTTGGCTTTTGGGATGGTCCAACAGACAAAATGTCCGGGCATTCCTACGTATCCCATTAGGATGGGTATCAAGCCATATGTAGTTCTTGAAGGACATGAAGTTTAATGTCATGCGGTAAGGATGTGGGAGAATATAAGAACGGGAGTGGGCACATGGTGTGACCCTTATAATCCTTGTATGAGCAGGGCTAAGAAATCCTACTCCTCGTCATGCAAGGATCCTCCAAGGAAACTATACCCAGGGGGGACAGTGAGAGAGAAGAGCTCAGGGCTGGGCTCAAGACGAGACATCTGATCATTCCTAAGTATCCCATTAGGATGGGTATCAAGCCATACATAGTTCTTGAAGCGTAGTTTAATGTCGTGTTGGATGAGAGATGCATCTCATTTGGGGATATGTATGGTACGGCGGGCAACCCGACGTGAACGAGGGCGTATCCCACACCACACCGTACAATCCCATAAGAGAGCCCGAGTCGACGAAAGCCAAGGGGCCTGAGGCTGAGCCATGGTCAGGGAGGCCTGACTGGCTTGTAGTTTAACATCTTATAGTAAGGACAAGAGATATCTTAGTTTAAGGTCATCGAGCTCGGACCATTTTGCAGTTTATCGTTTTTTAGGACAATGGTGTAGTTTAGGGTCATGCAGGACCGTAACGTGCAGCTTAGGGTCATGCGGGACCGTAACGTGAAGTTTAGGGTCGTGCGGGACTGTACAGTTTAAGGTCGTGTAGGACCGAAGATGCTTAGGCAAATTACTTCTTGAGGAACTTGGCATTGGTGGGAGGAGTTACATGCTCACCATCCGTGGTCACCAAGGAGTATGCTTCGTTGGAGTAAACCTTATGGATGACGTAAGGTCCTTACCATTTGGGCTCTAGCTTGGGCGGTTTCCTACCGGGGATCATTGGTGCTCGAAGGGCCAACACTAGGTCACCCTGCAGAAAAGAGCGAAGGCGAACCATCTTGTTGAAGGCTTTGGCTATCTTATTCTGATGCCTTTCCAGATTTTGTAGGGCACGAAGCCTGTTCTCATCCAGTGCTTCCAATTCAGCTAGACGGATTCCAGCCACCTTATCTGGCACCTTCTGGTCATAGACTGCAGTGCGTAACAATGGCAGCTGGATCTCAATGGGTAGGACGAAATCATCCCCATACACCAGGGAATATGGGTTCACCTGGGTGGAATTGTGAGTTATCGTCCGATAAGCCCAGAGGGCATTGGGGATCTTGTCTGGCCAACTTTTCTTGTTCTGACCAACCATTTTCTGCAGAATGTTAGAGAGGGTTTTGTTGAATGCCTCGATCTATCCATTTTCCTGTGCATGATAGCGAGAGGTATGGTTTGAACGGATATTGTACTTGGAATACAATTTCTTCAGCTCGGCCGCTCGGAAGTCCGTGCTGTTATCGGTGAGGACAGCATGAGGGACCCCAAACCGGTGGATGATATTGGAGCTCACAAAGTCGGTGATGGAACAGGCCTTGACCTCTTTGAGTGGAACTGCCTCTGCCCACTTGGAGAAGAAATCTGTAGCAGTTAGGATGAACCTACACTGGTGAGTTGTCGTCGGTGGATATGGTCCCACTACATCAAGTCCCCACACCGCAAATGGCCAAGAGTACTTGGTGGAGTGGAGGGGCTCCAGCGGCTGATGAAAGAAGTTGGCATGAATTTGGCATGTGTGGAATCTCTTGGAAAACTCGATAGAATCATGGATTATAGAGGGATAGAAGTACCCCAACCTCTGGATTTGATGGGACATCTTTGTCCCAGCTTGGTGGGCACCATAGGAACCGGCGTGAACCTCTTGCATAACCTGATAAATATCAACTCTTTGAATGAAATGGAGGAGAACTCCATAGAAGCTCCGCTTATAGAGGATATGCTCAAGACTGGGACCACATTGGAGGGTAAATTGCAGCGCACAACGTCGGATTCGCTCGCACTCGGCACAATCGTTTGGGAGGCAACCATTTTGGAGATACTCGACAAAAGGTACCCTCCAGTCGAGAGTGTCCTCAACCACTTTGTCTGACAAACCTGGGACCCCTGACGTAGAAGGTATGGCGGTGAGATGACTTACCCGCAGGTCGTCATTGTCCTCTGGGGTGATGGGGGAAATGACTCTCTGGGGTTCCACATGTATGATCAAATCATCTTGCTCGGGTTCTGTGAGCGACACAGCTAAGCCATCCAAAACGTATGCTCGACCGTTCTGTGATCGAGGGACATGGGTAACATCTGGTCGAGAAGGGAACATGGCCATTAGACGGAGGGTGCACTCTAGCAATGACACAAGCTCCGGATTTCTGATGACATAGTTTCCATTGACCTGCTTGATTACCAGCTCGGAATCTCTTTTCACAAGAAAATGGGGCACATCGATCTCGAGGGCCAACTCGAGGCCGGTGATGAGAGCCTGGTATTCTTCCTCATTGTTGGTACAGCCTTCTAACAGCAGTAATGAGTATGGTAGGATGGCTTGCGCTGGTGTGATGAAGACGATACCCAGACCCACTCTGTTGAGCTTAGGATCATTGAGCCTCCTACTGGTGGGGCTCCGAGAGGCATCGTCGAAGTGCATTTTCCAACATGAGACGGCATGATCGACTGAGAGGATCGTCTCATCAGGAAAATCCAGGTCCAGGGATTGATCCGCAGAGGTTGGATGGGCAGCTAAAAATTCTTCCAATTCTTTTCCCTTGATGGCCTTATAAGGCACGAACCTGATGTCAAACTGCTGGAGGATCACCTCCCACCGCGCTAGTCAGCCATTCAACATGGGGTGGTTCAGGATGTACTTCAGTGGGTCTACCCGAGAGACCAACTGTACCCCATGGTGCTTCAGGTAATGCCGCAACTTCTGTAAGGAAAAAATGAGAAAAAGTCAGCTCTTTTCAATAGGGGAGTATCTTATCTCTGTATCGAGAAGCATGCGACTGAGATAGTAGAGACTGTTCTCTGTACCCTCTTTATTCTTCTGGGCGAGAAGCGCACTGAGGGACTGTTCCAGGTTGGTCACGTAAAGGACCAGTGAATTTTTGGAGATAGGTTGCATCAATACCGGAGGTTGGAGTAGATACTGCTTGATTTCCTCGAAGGCGGTCCGACACTCTTCATCCCATTCGTAGGCGACGCCTTTCTTCATGATCCGGGAAAAGGGCTTACACTTGTCGGCCAAATTCGTGATGAATCGGCGTATATAGACTAAGTGGCCTTGGAGACCTCGAAGTTCCCAAATATTTCTCGGGGGAGGCATTTGGCTGATGGCCTTGATCTTCTCTGGGTCGATCTCAATTCCCCGGTATCTAACAACAAATCCAGGAAACTTCCCAGAGGTGACCCTGAAGGCACACTTTAACGAGTTCATCTTCAGGTGGCGGGAACGGAGGAAACCGAACACTTTCTCAAGGTCTTTGAGATGGTCCTGGCGCTGGCGAGATTTTACCACTAGATCATCCACGTATTATTCCACCAGCCTCCTGAGAATCGGCCTGAATATGCGATGCATGACCCGCTGATAAGTGGCACCTGCATTTTTCAGGCCGAAGGGCATAACCTAGTAACAAAAAGTACCTTGGAGAGCCCTGAAGGTAGTGGAATCCTCGTCCTCGGGGGCCATCCAGATATGGTTGTACCCGGAATACCCATACATGAAAGAGAGGGCTTGGAACCTGGTTGTGGCATCAATAAATAACTTGGTCACCGGGAGGGGAAAGTCATTCTTTGGGAAGTGGTGATTGAGATCGTGGAAGTCGATGAAGACACTGATCTTCCAACTCTTCTTCCTGACTGGCACAATGTTGGAAAGCCACTTGGGGTACTGGACTTCCTTGACGAAGTTGGATTTGATAAGCTTGTCGACTTTGACCTCAACCGTGGCATCGTGAGAAGGGTGAATCTTTCTGGGAGGCTTCTTAAACCCATGATGGTTTGACGGGAGGCCCAGGCGGTGAACGCCTACCTAAGGATCTAGTCCTGGAATCTCTCCATAACTCCAGGTGAACACATCACGGTGTTGTTTGAGAAAGTCTACATACCACTGCTGCTCCTTGGGGGACATGGCTGCACTGATCAATGTGGGTCTCAGATCTGCTTCACTGCCAAGATTCACCTGTACCAGTTCATCAACTGTGGTAAAGACGCCTTCCTCAAAGGTGAGGGGAGCATCCTCCATATCTTCCTCTCCACCCATGGAGGGATTTCCGAAAAGGGGATCTGCTTCTGAGCTATCAAACCCTGGTGGGAAGCTGGTGCCAGCTTGGGCAGTAGTGGTCATCATATCAGGAGACCCATGCGCCACTGAGACCATAGTAATGAAGGCAGTCGATCCTATCCCGTCTGGCCTTCGGCCTAAGGGACCACGTTTGATGACATCAAAGCAATGGTGATGCGTCAGCCTGATTCGGTTGATTCCAGCCCAGCGGAAGAGACACATATGACGTGTTGTTGTTGTCATAATCTTGACATTCCGATACCACATAGGGGTAGGAGGTTCTGGGATCACCTTATCCTAGTTGGTGTAGGAGTATGAGGTGATTTTCCGCCGTCGCTTGGACATGGGAACATGTCTTCCTTTCGTACCTGAAACAACAAAACACTACCCCATGTCGGGGGTCGTGGCCTCCAATCGATGGATCGAGAAGATGTAGGCATCATCCAGGCCTGCCAAGGGATCACTTGTGACCGAGGCGGGTTCATCCTCACTTTCTAGGATTTGATTATCCATGCTCTTGTAATAGTCATCATCCAGATAGCGGGCTTCACAAGAGGCTAAAGAAGACACATCTCCTTGGAGCATGCTTACTCGACCATTGAGGGAGTATTTGAGGCATTGGTGATACAACGAAGAGACCACTATGTGCAGATGGAGCCATGGAATGTCCATCAATGTGTTGTAGGAAGTGTACTGAGAGACAACCATGAACTCGGTGCTGGAAATTAGGCCACCGAACTGGGTCTTCAGGAGGATCTTGCCGACTGGGGATTTCTCGGTCCTATCGCATCCCTAGATTCTGAGTTCGGATGGAGTTAAATCATCTTTCGACAAAACCAGCTTTCGCAGTGTCCGAGTTGGGATTAGGTTTATCCCAGAACCCATGTCCACAAGGAAGCGGCAAACTTTCACACCATTGAACTGGCTAGTGAAGTACAGTGGGTGAATATGCCGCTGTATGGGAGGTTCTTCATCTTCACCGGAGAACGAGATAACTGCCTGGCATTCGGCGTTCTCTATTGCCTCAGCGTGGAAGGCTTCTGCAGCTGCTACCTCCGTCTCAAACTGAAGGGGTCTCCTTAGCGCCTCGGGAAGTGCTTCACGCATTTCAGACAATAGGTGAAGGGCCTCAAGGATAGAAATCCTTGCTGTAATGTCGATTAGGTGTTTCAGGACATCATACTTTCATGCCAAGCGCAAGTCTCTGCTTATAGGAGGTCATTCTGCAGTTGGAGGCATAGCGGGTCCTACCGGTTGAATCGGCGGCTGGCTAGTACTGGGTACATCCCGCTGCCTACTAGTTAAATCCTGGAGAGTAGCCACCAGATTAGAATCAGACAACGGAGATTGGCCTATAGTCGGGGAAGACTGACTGTGATACGGATGAGGCAGCTCTTCCTGATCTAGTAGCACAAACGGTGGTGGAGGTAGAGCTGAGGGCATCAGATGAGGTTGTGCATGCTGGGCTCTGTGCTGAGCCTGCTGTCTAGTTTCAATAGCATGCACGTCTTGACTGAAAACGTCCGCTGACATGTCTCGAAGACCTGTGTGGTTACGGTTCCACTGACGTTGGCGTCGGCTGGGGACGCTGGGGAGGTTCTCCTGGTGTCCCCCCTCGTTGGGAGCCATATAGGGCTTTACCAGCTCCACGGTGTTAACTGAAGCGTACCTCTGGCTGTTGCTCGATGAGTCATCCATCACCGAGCATATTCTGGGAGGAATCCCCATTTCAGGGGACATAAAGTGGCCAAGAGTGCGGGATGACGATGGCAGAGGTGGAGCGCGTTGCTTCTTCTTGCGCCTTTACTGCTTGCCCTTTTGGGAAGAGGTCGGTTGTGATGATGATGCAGAGGTACTGGATACTTCCTCTGAAGGCTTCAGCTGATTTAGGTGTTCCCGAATGATACCATGGGCATGGGCGACAGTTTTTCAAGCCATCCAGTGGTTGTATTTCTAGGACCCGCAGCTGGGAACCTACTTCCACTCGTCTTCGCTGTCACTACGGATTTCTGACCCTACAAAGACACCTTCTACTTGTGTCGGTGTTGGGCCCAACCTGACTATGTTTTTGTCGACTTGGTCTTGAATACAGTCTTTAAACACATAGAATTTCTTGAGGGTGTACCCCAGAATTCGATGATAGGGACAGTAGTTGGGGTGATCGGTGAGATTCGCCTCTGCTGGCCTTCTGCACTCGGGTAAGCACACAATCCCTTGCTCTAGAGCACTTTAGAAGTAACCGGGGACCTAATTCTCATTGAACGAATAAGTCTAGTTCCTTCTTTCCGGATAGGGTGCCCTGGGAGCCTAGCCCTGACGAGGGGCCGGAGGGGCCTGCCGAGGAGGCGGTGCCTGATTGTCTCGCCTAGGTGGTGGTGGGGAATTGCGCAGAGGAACCTGTCGATTCTGAGGCGGTCTCTACTGGGCAAGAGCTTGCGCTTGAGGTGGAGGACCTCTGTGGGGTTATAGGGCCGGTGCTGCTGGAAATAATTCCAGCTACCTGGGGGATTCTATTTGGGCCACCGCGGCAGGTTCGGTTTTGGGAGCCCTCCTGGCTGGGATCACAGGGGGCAGCAAACGTGCCTGACTAGCCTACTGTAGAGCCTCCTTGAGGAGCTGAGCCTTATCTGAGAAATCCCGGAACCCTCCACGGTAGTTTTGGGTGATTAGGGAAGGAACCATCTCTGTTTTAACGTTCCCTACACACATCGTCAGTAATTTCTCCTGAGTCAGCGGCATGTCGAGGGAGTATGTAAGTCCCTTCCATCGGGTGATGAAGTCTGCGACCCGCTCATCAGGCCTTTGTTTGCACTTGAAGAGGTCTGCAATGCTGGTCTTTCACGTGGTGGAGCTGAATTGGTATAGGAACTACCAGCAGAGATCCTCCCAGCCGGTCCCTGATCTGATAGGGAGCTGGTTGTACCAGACGAATGCGGGGCCCTCCAATGTCTGCACGAAACATCAGAGCTTGGCGGCTTCTTGCTGGGCCAGGGTCCCTAGCATGGGGCCGCACCTGGATGAAAAGTGGTCCAAGTGTTGTGGCGGGTCCCCTATCCCGTTGAAGGGCAATAAAGTGGGGTTCCCAAAACCTGGGGGTGCAGACATATCATCCACCCACACGGGATATGGCTTTCCATCCGGTGGGACTGCCACCTGTCGTGTTTCCAACGCTTAGAGGCGGGCGATGAGTGTCACTATAAGATCATTCGAGTGGGGGTCCTTGTCTTGATGAGGGTCCCTAATCACAAGTGTGTTACCGGGTTCTTTGACATGGTAGATGGCTTCAGCAGCTCATGGAGTGACTGGCAGAATGGCATGTGGGGCGGCTGGGGGAACTTGGGCCGGATTCCTCAGATTGCCCCTTTGTTCATGAGGGTTTGCCAAGACGTATTGTGCACTCTTGCCGTGAGTTCCGGCTTCTACCCTGTATGCGGAAGTAGCATGATCAGGGTTGCCTGGAGGCATCTCTCTGGGGGGAAATTGTTCCTGCCCCTACTGCCCCGGCTTGGGATTACCATAGTCGAGTCGCCGCTCTACAGCGCGCTCGGCCAGCAGTTCTTCAACCATCCTCTTCTGCTCAGCAAGCTGCTGGCGTAACACGGACTTCTAGGGATCTTCGTCTGTCTTCTGTATAGAGGCGGACGGGTCAGAGTGCTTGACGGTTCCAACATTCTCCTTACCCTTACCGGCATTTCGACTGAGTACCAGCAACTCGGTGGGTGCAGGGAGGCCTAAAAGGTTCCGCTGCTGACAGGTAACCCTCCCTGATGGGTCCAGCAGTGGTGGTACACCCCCAGGGGGTAGGTCTCCATCGAGAAATTCAAGCTCGTCCTCTTTGTCCACTACGTCATCCATGTGGACCGCGACCCTCCTTGGGGGCATGTCCCCAATGTCGCATAAATGGATCGGGCTGCCGCCGGATAGGACTGAAGAGGAGGGCGGCATACTGTCCCCAGCCATGGACTTGCACATGGGGGGTAGCTTCCCTGATGATTCTTCGGAGTACTTTGAGACTCTGAACGCATTTCTGCTAAAGGGTGCTCTAGCGGCCTGGTGACTCAGGGTGCTGGGCCATAGGGAGTGCGGCCAAATCGATTAGGCGGCATTGCTCTCTGATTTCTTCAAAGTGATCTTGGATCCTGGGGTACACTACCCGCTCATAACGAAGGAGAAAGTGTGTCGCCCATAGGGTTCGGCAAAAGCACCCTACTTCCTCCTGGGTAAGGGACTCCAGCGCACAAAAGTTCGGCGCTGCCATAGGCCAGAACTTCTCTGGGAAGTTATCCACTGCGAGAATGTTCCAGAAGCCCCTAGGCTCGGACTTAGGGTCTGGCCCCGTATTTCCCCACTCGTCAACCAGACGCGGCTGAGGGACCAGTAGCGGTACTGAGGCGGACTGCTAGGACAGTAAACTTGGCGGCGGAGAATATGGCAAACGAACTGACTGGCCGCCGAATTTTGGTCCATCCTCTGAAGAGTGAGGTGACATGACCACGATATCATGCTACGATGGGCTAATAGCCACATCTTCTGGAACATGAATTGCGGTCACCGGTGATGGGTCACGCTGTTTCTCTACCGCCGTTGGTCCCCAAAATAGCTCTCTGTGATCTCTGGTAGAGGTAGAGGGCGCTTCTTGTGACGAAGGTGGTGATTTCACGGTCGGGACCCACGGTATTTCCACAATTTCTTCCTCCTGGATATACCTGTGGAGAGAGGCGGGAATTTGGTGGACTTCGCATTTTGGGAGAATGAGGATGACGCGCCTTGTTCCTGCCCCAGTCCTTGACACGGAGGAGCGGGAGGAAGGTTCCATCGCTGAGTCGCATTACTCTTCAGAATCTGAGAAACGGGCTGGTTTGACCTCCACTCAGGCCTTCCTAGGACACTTCTTGTGGCAGTGACGACCCGCTCTCCTGCCCCTAGATGGATCATCAGGACAAGGTCGATCCTTGGCATGTAGTCTCGGAGCAGCGCTGGTGCCATGGCGGAGAGGAATCCCGCTTGAGATAGCCAGGGTGCGAGGGGTACCAGGGAAAATGTCTAAGTGTACATGGGGAGGACCTCCATGGACAGCATCCATGTGGGCAGAACCTCTCTTGGAACCGGCAGAAGCATGGGGAGGACGTCCATGCTTGGTGTGGGTGGATCAAGGCTGACCTTCACTCCTCGGGTTGCCGGGGCGAGGAGGACCTTCGCCAGTTGTAGAGAGGACATAGGGAGGACCCCCACATTGGAGAGGGACTGGATGGGAAGTTCCTTCACATTGACGGTCGGGGGCAGGAGGAGGAACTCCATTACCTATATGGTGGGCACGGGAGAGGCTTCCACGCCGAGCATCACTGCCATGGGGCATGTCTTCATTCGGGATGGGAGTAGCACGAGGCATACACCCATGACGAGTTTCGGAGCGGGGAAGGCCCACGCTATGTGGAATGGTGGTACAGGGAGGACCTCCATAAAGAGTGACGTTACCGCATATTGGTTTGCGGCGATCACCGCTCGGGCCTGCGACCCCGAGAGCCAACCCAAACTGCCCATGGGGCGGTTGGGGCCTCATTCCTGGTCGGGTGAAGGAGTTCCCCTGCTAAGTGTATACAGGGATTCCATGATGCACATTGGTGGTGGCTCGGGCCACAATATTTGTTGACATCGACGCACCTTGACGAGCGTCCTCAGCTCCGGCCTGACGTTGACGTCGGGTCAAACGAGCTGGCGCAGGTGCTGCAGGGGCAAAACCTACCTGCTCCTCTAGCGAAGCTAGACGGAAGTGCTGACGTAGCCGGATGGGGGCCCTTTCTTGGAGCCCCTGGATTGGGACTCCGACTGGGCTGAGCCAGACATTACCCGCCTCATCAGCGTAAGGCGAGGAGTCGTCGAGGCGTTCCAGGGACAGGCTCCTGAAATGATTGAACGTTGGGGTGGGGAGCAGGGGCTCTCTACGCGGCCTTTAAGGGCGGCATTGACGGCGGGGCCTGGATGCCTCCAGGTCCAGGTGGGCCATATCCCGAGTTGGGATGACCCCTTCCTCCTCGTACCTGTGTACAAGGTTGTTGATCACCCTTCGTTGGATGATCTCTGACAGGGAGAGGGGACGTGGGCGTCTCGTTTTCACAGATGTAGAGGTCGTCGTGGTGGCAGTGGATCCATGTGGAGCGGCTACGCTGGTATTTCCCCTGCCCCTGCGTAGGTGAGCGGGCGGTGATCGTGTCTCCATAGCAACAACCTGGTTCCTAGGAAGCAGGGAGATCAACTCGTCAGTACTGCGAGGAAATGGATCGACAACCATGCCCCAACGTCATTCTGTCTTCCGTGGTCGGTGAGAGGAATCCATGCCAACATGTTGCAGAACGTAATTCCCCACGTTCTACTGCCCCAACATTCAGTGAGTTTCACGCCAGGCCCGCTCTTTTCTTGGCAGGACCCAGTGCCGGATATCTGGATCCAGTGACACGTCAATCTACTGGTGTCTCAAATGCTACTAATCTCCATATTGAGGAGAAGAACTTCACGTCGGGTTTACCATTTCTATTTCCGACACTTTCGCCGGGGCGCGCACATCCGTCTGTAGAGGACGCGCAGCTATTGCCCCGCATTCCCGCTTTCCAAAGGCGGTCGGCATCCGCTCCTTATTCATGGATGTCTTCTCCTTGATCGAAACTGGGATGATGAGATGTCAGTTCTTCTTTATATGGATTCCTCCTTGGAACTTGTCACCTAGTCCGGGTCTCCCTCATAGATTCAATACATTTTGCGTGAAACTCTTCCCAGTTCCATGCTTCTATGAAAGTCGGTTAATTACACTGCTTCTGTCAGGACATTCCAAAGGGTCTGGTCAGGGCAACAACCTTCAATCGGGGGAGTAGTCATGTTAAGGCATCAGTAGCATGTCTGAACGCTGGGGAATTGGTGTGTCTGTCTTTTGTCCCTTGTCATAGGGCTTCTCGAGGGCTTGGAAGCCTGAGGAATCCCACATCGATCGCGGGGAATCATATGCCATAGGCATGTATCTGAGGTTTTCCTCAGATTCCTATGTTTAACACAGGGTATGCCGCAGGTTTAACATCCAGCAGAGATGGATCGGCCTGATCAGAACACTATTTGGAGTGAATCAGATTGATGAATTTCCCTGGAAGGGATGTCGATATTGGGGTCATCTTGTGGGCGACTTCCTGGACGCTGTGGAGGCGAGTGAAGTGGCATGATCTCACCGGGATGTGGCAGCCCGGGTAAGAATCAGGGTGGATGATGGATGTATGGATGGATGAAGTATAGGGGGAATGAAATGGGGCCATCACAAGGGAGACAATAAAGTTGGTCTTGAGCCTCAAAGAGACCTCCTATGTATCCCCGTGGTAGGTAATCAAAGTCCACGTAGTTTGGGATGGTGTCGGTTAACCGATGTGAAGGTGGACCTTGGCCCGATGGTGTTGTCAGCGAACCAACGTGAATGTGGACCTGGGTCTGATGGTGTGGGGCTTACACACTGGGCTTCCCAGGTGTTAGTGGACCGAAGTGAATGAAGTTGGAATGACCAGGTGATGGGCTTGAACCTCATGGAGGCTTCCTACATACGATGCCTTGACAGAGATCAATGTCCTCGTAGTTTAGGAGAAAATGGGGGGGATTGGCACACTGACAAGGATGCGGTCTAGGCCAATGATTGTTGGGATTGAACCTTAGGAAGGCTTCATACATACCATGTCTTGACACGGATCAAAGACCTCGTAGTTCAGCAGATATGTGGAATACAGTTTAACGTCATGCAGGATGGGGGTGAACTGATGTGAATGAGGTCGGAATGACCGGGTGATGGGATTGAACCTCATGGAGGCTTCCTATGTACCATGCCTTGACATGGACCAAAGACCTCGTAGTTCAGGTGGTGGTTTTCGTCAGCGAACTGACATGAAGGCGAACCCGTGGGTCCACTGGTGGTGGGCTTGAACCTCAGGGAGGCTTCCTATGTACCATTCCTTGACATGGATCAAAGACCTCATAGTTCAGGAGGAAATGGTGGGTGTCGGAGAACCGACATGAAGAAAGGACCTTATTCCGATGGGATATGGTCTTGAACCTCAGAGATTCTTCCTACGTATCATGCCTTGACATGGATCAAAGTACTCATAGTTCGGGTTGGTCACAATGGCTTGCCGTCGGACTAGAATGCAGTTTAACCTCATTCTAGACGAGGGTGGAACCTGACATGAAGAAATGACGGGTGGTGGGCTTGAACCTCATGGAGGCTTCCTATGTACCATGCCTTGACATGGATCAAATACCTCGTCGTTCTGGTGTGCAGTTTAACGTCATGCTGGACGGGGGGGGGGGGGCATACAGTTTAATGTCATGTTGAATGAGGGCATACATTTTAACGTCATGCAGGACGAGGTATTGTCATGGCCAATGCTTACTCTAATCCCATGTGAGCCATGCTCGGTGTGAGAAATAAGAGGCAGTAGAGACCTGACGATCACGTCGTGAAGGGTGCGTCAGTGAGAAACGAAAAGGGGTTTACGCGTTAGGCGGCCCATAGTGCTGGGACTTACTCCATGATGGAGGCTCAAAGTGCGGAAAAGTGCAGCGGGAGATGGATTTGGTACCAAAGATGGTAGGTGCCTCGTTCCCTATCACGCCTTCCACTGGCCTAGATAGTGGGGAAGTACGGAGGTGCATGGGTGCTACCTTCCGCAAGAGAGGCTTGGGGGCTTACACCAATGTGGTTTCCCTTCTCTCGTGGACATACGCTACTCCGAGAAGGAGGATATAATCCCATGTGAGGGTGATTCCATTCCTGTGGAGACGAGTGGCGTAAAGAATGTCCGAGCCGGGGGGACCCTACGTGCGAGGCACGGGGTCAGATCACAGTTTAACATCATGTGTTGAGGATGAGGTGCTTGGCAGTTTAACGTCCTACAGCTCAGAAGAGGTGGGTTTACTCCGCACCCCTAGGACTTACATGACCGGTACCCTCAGCTCATTGGGGGAGGGAAGGTACTGGAAAAGCCATGGTCAAGTGGGGTCGTAGAGAAAACCATCTAGGGGTCCATGTTAGCGTGGCTATGTGAATAACAAATAGCCGTTAGCATGCCTATGCGAAGAATCATTAGGCGAAGCAATGCTACGAGTGGTGTTTCCCATGGGATCACATCGTGCAAACCTGGAGGGTCTCACGGGAAGAGGAATTTCCAAGAAAATGAGTGTGCTTTGCGAATTGGAGTGCCTTAGCCTTATCATGAGGTAGGGGTGTGAATGGGAGGTGCTTCACGAAGTGTAATAGTATTCACAGAGCACTGACTTGCGAAGCAGAGGTGCCTCGCGAAGCGAGGTGCTGCAAAGAAGTGTGCTTCGTGATGTATAGTGACCCTACCTTGGCATGTGGATCACTAGTACAGGATGGGTGTTTCGCAAAGCATAAATTCTACGCTGCTGCCCGGGTTCCCATGGGAGTCCCCTTCCTTCGCGAATTCCCTTAGGCTTCACGAAGGGAATACCTCTCGGAAGAGGGGCTCAAAACGAGACAAGGCGAAGGAATCTCGCAAAGCAAAAATACCTCGCAGAGCTCATGATTCCCTGGGTGAAGGGTGCTTCACAATTCGGTAGTTGAGAAGCCGAAAGGTCGGATTGTCCATCCTCTCGACTCAGGGGAAGCCCAATATTTATAGGCAAGGGGCGCCGCGAAGCAGAGCTCACGCTGTGCGAAGGGGCGGCAGGTGCTTCGCGGTGGGTCATGAACGTCAGGGCAGTCGCAGAGCAGTACCGCCTCCTTTCCTTCACGGTGGGTTTGTGAATGTCAGGGCGTTCGCAAAGTGGTACTGCCTCATTTACTTTGTGGCGGCCACGTTGCTCAGAGGACCTCCGTGTCGGGGCTTCACGAGGCAGCGTGCGGGCTTCTTTTCCTTCTTTCCTTTGCGTTCAATATTTTGGTGCCAACACATCCCTTTGAGTATCACCTTTACATGAGAGTTCGTGGAAACTCCACCTCACTTTGGCAATGTCACAAACCAGCCTGGATACCCCGATACCTTGATACCTGATCTGGTAATAACATAGCTCAAAGGTGATTTACGATCCCCATGGGTTGGTGAATAGCACATGGAATCATACAAGATAAAATAGGGAATGAATTTTCCACAAAACATTGTAAGATAAAAGATTACAGGTCAGTATTATTAACACTCCAAAAGGATAAAGTTCCATAAAACAAATAGGTATAATTAAACCCAAATCATTACATCATCAGAGTACTGAATAACTAAAAATAAAAAACTCAAACATACAAAAGGAATCATTATCCCACTCCATAGTCCAAAGGATAAAGAACATCCACCACCTCCAAGTGGGGTTTTCCATTTTCTCAGACCTGGAATAAGAAAATATAAAAATAATCAAAGGAAAAGGTAGGGTGTGAGATATAAATCCCAGTAGGGTCTCACCAATTATTCCATAATCAATTCCAAAAAACAATAAACCAAATATGATATTAATTTAAATAAAAATGGAATGAAATTTCATTTTCACGTTTTAAACAAAAACATGGTTTCATTTCAAATAGATTGAAGATATATTAAAAAATAAAATAGGATTAAATGTACATTTTATATAAAATAGTTTATATAAATCATCTAGCATGAATAAAATAGTTTAATAATCAACAACATATAAATAAAGTCAAACAAATCATATCATAGTAATAACCATGTATAAAATCCCTATAGTTAGTTAGTTTATCAAGTAATAGGATCCTCACATATCTCATAGTGATCATAGCTCTAGTTAGGTGTGAAAATAAAATACACCCCAATAGGGGAACCTATTATAGGAAGTTACACCCCAATATAGGAACCCATTACGGGAAGTCATTATGAACTTGTTTTAGTAATAGTTTTCTTTGTCTATATATTAATATGGTGTCAAGGTCCTAGTGTATTTTTCCTAGTTACCAGTAACTACCCAAACTAATATGTTCTTCAACAATCAATCAAATTGAAAATAAACTGTTAAAAAAAATTAAAATACAATTTCCTAATTTCAATTTCAACATGACTTTTCCAATTCAAAACCAAATCATAGGTTCTAATCATTTCATTCCATTTCAAATCACTTTTCAATTTAATACATTTTATCAAAATCAATAAAAAACATTTTATTCAAAAAAAATCCTAATCAAGCCCTCAATTTTCATAGATTCATCCCATAATTTCAATTCAATTGAAATTGGGGTTTTTATCAATTTTGATACCCATTTCAAATTAAAAATCAAAACATCACAATTCCATTTTTTAATATAAATTGAAAAATCATTTCAATTTAATCTTGAAATTAATGGTTTCAATTGTGGTCCAAGGAATTATGGAACTACCTACCTTTAATCAAATATCAATAATAGACACCCACAACGAGATTCACCAATGAATAATGAAGGCGTTGGATATCAATAAATCAAACCTTGAATCAAGATCCCATCAAACAAAGTTTAGATCTATCAAAAAAATGATCCATTACCCTCTATGTATGAGAGAATGAGAGACTGGAAGAAAACTCATGATGTAATATTCACTAACCCATAAGAGACTGAACATTGTCAACAAATCTTTGATCCATAAAGATAAGGGGTTTGAGAATCCAAAACCACTTCTTGAGAGCCTCCTAAGATTATGAATTCATCTTAGGGTTGAGGGAAGATATTAGTGATATTAAATGGGGGATCTAGAATTTTTAATATATTTTTTAGAATAAAATAAACTCGTACACATGGTTTCCTGGAGAGGACCGCATGATTAACCAAACCTAGTTCCCTAACCATGTTCCCCTACTATATGGGGTGCATAGTTTCCCCTAGGTGGGCACATGGTTTTTTAAACTATGAACCAACCATGAAAACCCTCATTGTCCAGGGTCACACGGTTTGCACTGTGGGCATGAAAATTTTGGGAAATTGTGCACCAACTATGAACAGGCCATAAAACCACCAAAATTCTCCAAAATTCACCCAAAACAACCCGAGACAAGCCCCAACCAAAGAATAATAAAAAGTAGGGTCAAGGAGTACTTGAGAACAAATAATAAGATGTTACAACCTCCCCTCCATAAAAAGTTTATATCCCCTGAATGGCTATTAAGAAGTTTCCATATCAAAGAGATGAGGCCACTTCTCTCTCATTAGTGCCCCATGCCCCCACTTCCCATGAGAATAATAACCATGCTTCCATAGAAAATGTACCAAAGGTATCATTATCAGATTAAGTACTTCTATATAAGAATAAACTATCCTAACTATATTCTCATTCCTGGATAAATCAAGCTCAATATCAAGATTATCCCAACTCAAGAACTGATATGGGTTAAAAAGATACTTCTTAAGCGGCAATACATGTAACAAATTATGTATCAATGTCAATTTTGGTGGAAGCCATAAATGGTAAGACACTTTCCCCACCTACTCAACAAAATAAAAAGGTCTTTCAAAATGAGGAGAAATGTTCCCTTGCCTCCCAAGATGTCGATGACCTAAACAAGGTGAAACACTAAAAAACACCTAGCCACAAACTGAAAACACCAACATTCTATGATGAAAATCATCATAAGATATATACCAGCTCTATGTCATCAACATTATCTTATGAATAAACTAAATATTCACCATCATCTATTGAACCAAAATTCGTCCAACCAAATAATTTTCACCAATCTTCGACCAACACAACTATGATTTACACATCTTAACATACAATGCCTCCAAAGAAGACATTCTGATCACAGACTGGTAACTATTATTATTGAAAAACTCAACCAGTCCCAAATGGTTGTCCTAATCTCCACTAAAGTAAAGAATACAGTAATGTAGCATATCCTAAATAATTTTTATAGCTCTCTCTATCTAGTCGTCCATATGTGGATGGTATTTCATACTCAATTGAATCTGATATCCAATCACCACCTGAAGGCCTCGCCAAAAATGAGAGGTAAAATGGGGATCTCTATCAGAGAATATAGCAAATGGAACACCATGTAAATGAAAAATCTCTTTCAAATAGAGATTTATTTACTCCCAAACAATGTTTATATCCCGAATAGGTATAAATTGAGATGATTTGTTCGGGCTATTGATCACAACCCATATCATATTCTTCTTTATAAGGGTACATGAAAAACCTACTAAAAATTCCATAGAAATCCCATACCACTTCCAAGTTATCATTTGAAGTGTCTAAAGCAGACCTAAGGTTTTATAGTAATTTTATTTGACCTATTGAAAATTATAACAATGCGAAAAAAATCAAAAATTCCCCATCTCATACCTGGCCACCAGAATTGTCACCACATATCATAGAACATCATTGTGGTTCCTGGGTGCACAACCCATTGGGAATTATCCCATCATATATTTTCTCACTATAAATGGTACAATGTACCAATTCATGAAACATAGGATACCATCCATAGAGATATACCACTCAGAAATGGTCTCCCCACCATAAAGAGTGTCCCTAATACTAAAAAAATCGTCATCAAGTTGGTGCTTCTAAAGAATCATCTTGATAAGATAAGATGTAAACTAAACACTTTCCAAGTCAACCTCATCCCCTATTTCCTAAAATCCTATATGAAAATATGAAAAAATACCCATGAATTTCCACTTTTTTTATAATTATTTCATGGACTGGTTCATAAGTTTTCTTCTCCATTCATTAGTGATGAAATTCCCTTTCCCCGAGGTATAAGCAATTTTGAAATCAAAATACTACAAGTACTCCACCCAACACCTCTGAAAGAGATTAAAATATTTTTGAGAGAAGATATAACTCATGATTTTGTGGTCAAAATACATGGTAAACCTTTCTCCATAAAGTTAATGTCACCAAATCTTAAGTGCATGCATCACGGATGTGAGTTCATGGTCATGGGTTAGATAATTTTTCCTATGTGTCTTAAGATTTCTAGAATCATAAGCTACTACATGATCACCCTGTATAAGAATATAACACAAAATTGAACCTAATGCATCAAAAAATACCAAATTTCCTTACCTGGACTCTAGAAGAGTCAACACTAACATATAATTCAAAATACATTTCAACTCAATAAAAGAACTCTGACATTTTTCATCCCAAGAAAACTTCACTCCCTTCTGAGTGAGAGAAATCATCGGAGAATCCAACATTGATAAATCCTTTATAAATCAATGATAATACCCCACTAAACCCAAGAAGATCCAAATATCAAAAACATTACATATTTTCTACCATGTCACAACAACTTTTACCTTCTCGGGTTCAACTGAGATTCCATTTTCTGAGACCACATGTCCCAATAAATTCACTTCCAAAATCTAGAAATCACATTTTGATATCTTGGCATATAGTTAGTGATTTCTCAACAATTATAGATCTTCTCTCAGATAACGTGCATGATCCTCCATGGTCTTAGAGTAAACAATGATTTCATCTACAAAGACCACTATTAATGTATCAAGATATTCATGGAATATCATGTTCATAAAATCAATAAAGATTATAGGAGCATTGTTTAGACCAAATGAAATGACATGATACTCATAATGTCCATACCTACTCTGGAATGTAGTTTTATGAATGTCATATTATTTTATTCTCAATCGATGATAACCATATCAAAGATCAATATTTGAGAACCAATTATCCCCTTTAAACTAGTCAAACATATCATCTATCCAAGTCGATGGATACTTTTTCTTTACTGTAACTCATTTTAGTTTCCAGGAATCAACACAAAGGCGAAGTGTTCCATTATATTTCTTCATAAAGAGAATAGGTTCCACAGAAGGTGACACACTCAATTGTATGAATCCTTTCTCTAACAGATCATCCAACTAAGTCTTCAACTCTTTAATTTTATCTAGCACCACTAGGTAAGAAAAAATAGACACTGGTTAAGTACTATTCACTAGATCAATAGAAAAATATACCTCTCTTATTAGATAAAAATTAGAGAAATCAAAAAAAATGTTGGGAAACTCGAAAAAAACTAGAGGGACATAATTTCTAAAAGAATATAACTCTAGATAAAAAGAAAAAAATGATATTACTTTACCCAACTCTAAATAAAAAGGTCTGTCTCTACACGAACTCAGCTCCCATTCTCCCAGAAAGATATGGAACACCCCCTCCGGTGCATAAAAGGTGACCCATCAAAGATAACAATCAATTCAGGACTTATTAGAAATAATCCAATCTATATCAAGAATTAAATCAAGAGGTTTCATGTCAAGAAACAAAATACCCCAGACAATTTCAATCTATGATAAAGAGAAGATATAGATAAGACAACAGAGACTCTATTATCTCTTCATTCTGAGGGTCATAGTAATATCCATCACATAAGAAAAAATTTATCTAGTAAGATTTATAAGGTTCATAATATGAGTTGAAATAAATTAATGATATGAAAAAATATCAAATAAAGTAGTCAAAATAGATGAATCTATAGTGATGGTACCTATCACAGTCACTAGAGTTATATCAGCATCCTCTAGAGACTCTTCCATTGCATAAAGATTCCTCGTTACGGATTCCTATGGATAGAACCCATTTTTTCATGTAGCATCTTATTTTACCATAGTAATTTTAGGTTATAATGAGACCATTCCACTAAATAGAGCATAAAATAAATGGAGTAATTTTTGTAGGTGTCCCGAGTGACCATAAGAACTATAAATCTTTGGAACCTCAGTACCAACACATATCTAATTCCAAAGTTTTCAACATTGGAAGAAATTAAAAGAGAATATTAAAATAATTTTAGGAGGTCTAGAGGATAACTAATTTCAAGAACCATTAAGAGAATCATAATTATTCCTATTTTCATTAAAGGAACTCATAGAATAGCCATTGGGATAAAAAGAAACTCTCTTCATACCTGAATTTCCAGCCAGGGAAAGTTCGACGATCAAAGGCCTGTCTAGTTTGTCATTATAAAAAGTGATATTCAATAAAAAACATAAGAAGGAATATCAGGTTGAATAACCATATAAAACCATATATTATTAATCATCTCATTTAATATAATCTCAGGTGCAATCTACACAGTCTAAATAAAGATAATCACATGCTCCATCACGGTCACATCATCCTTTTCAAGTTTGAAAAACTCCATAGCCTTATCCAACACCATAGAGTTATGATATAACTAATCAGTGAAAATATCTCTGAAGTCCTTCCACTCTAAACCCATGTGATTATTCACCATCACCATTGAGTCCCACCATCTCCTTTTAGGTCCCTCTAGCTTGATGGTGGCATAGTTTACCATAATTGAATCAAGAATTTCCAAGAAATAAAATAGAATTTATATTTTTCTCAACCAATACTCATCCAATCAAGGTTCATTAGATCCTTGTAACTATGGTGAATTTTGGGGAAGGAAATCCTGAGAACGATTCTAATATCCATCCCTCTAAGGTTCCACAATTGGATCCTAAATGGGAACGGGTGTTGGTGAATTTCCTAGAGCATAGACAACATGAAAAATAGTCTTAACAAGGTTTTGGTATGTGGGAGGATCCGATCAATTTTGGTTCACCAGAATCTTTCTTCATGGGGAATATTCACACTTCTTCTCATAGTCATAATGCTACACAACATCATAAAACAACATTGAAGACATCAAAAGATTAATCAGACCAACAACTCAGATAAGATCAATGGAAAAAAATAGTCCCATAATATAAGATACCAATATTTTTATTTTAACATATCCAAATAAAAATTAGGGAAAAGACAATAATTAGATCAAATTATTCCTCAAGATTCCTTTTCCAAACCACCCATGGTGACTTAAGGCTTGTTACAATGATAGTTTTCTAGATAATCACTTGTAACTACCTTCTTAGTCCCAATAATATATCCCTAACTACATACTAGAATCAAGGAAAGATTCTTAACCATCACCTATGATACCACTTTTTCATGAACCATCCTAGATACACTAATACCCAAGTCGGCACTAACATAGCCTGAAAAGAATTCCTAATCCCCACTGGTTGGTGACTAGTACTTGGAATAATATAAGATAAAAGAGTGGATGAATTTTACATAAAATAGTGGAAGATAAAAGATTACAAGTCATTATGTTCAACACTCCAAAAAAGAAAGTTTCAGAAACCAAACAGGTATAACAAAACCCAAATAAGTACATTTTCAATGTACTGGATAACCGGAAATATGAAATTAAAACATAATAAGGAAACATCATACCACTCCACGATCCAAAGGGTTAAAAACATCCACCACCTCTAAGTGGTGTATTCCCTTTACACGGACCTAGCATAAGAAAATCTACAAATTCCCAAAGGTAAAGGTAGGGTGTGAGCTATAAATCCCAATAGTATCTCACCAAGTATTCCATAATAAATTCCCAAAATAAAAAACTAGATATACTATTATTTTAAATAAAACAGGGAATGTAATTTCATTTGTATATTTTAAACCAAAACATACATCAATTTCAAAATAGATGGAAGATATATCAAACAACTATAAAATGGGACTAAATAGAACTTGTATATAAAATAGTTTATATAAATAATATGGTATGAATAAAAAAGTTCAATAATCAATGACATGTATATAAATTCAAACAAATCATAGCATAGATGTACATAATCCTCATGGTAAGTTAGTTTATCCAGTAATAGGATCCTCAAAAATCTCATATTAATTATGGCTCTACTCAAGTGTGCACACTCAAATACACCCTAATAGGAGAACCCATCAGGGTAAGTCTATACCTTAATAGGGGAACCCATTACGAGTGGTCATGCCAAAGTTCTTTTAGTAATAGTTTTCATCATCAATACATTTCTTAGGAGTTAAGTTCCTAGAGTTCTTTTCCCAGTTACCACTAACTACCAAGGCTAACATGTGCTTCAAAAATCAATCAAAGTGGTAATAAACCATTTTAAAATATTTTAAAATACAATTTTCTAATTTCAATTTTAAGATGAATTTTACATTTGAAAACCAAATCATTGGTTTTAATCATTTCATTCAACTTCAAATCACTTTTCAATTTAATCCATTTTCTCAAAATCAATGTCAAATCATTTAATCAAAAAAAATCCAAATCAATCCATGAAATTTCATAAATCCACCCCATAATTTCAATTCCATTGAAATTGGGGTTTTTATCAATTTTCATACACCTTTCAAATCAAGAATCAAATCATAAAAACTACATGTTTTTAAATAAATTGAAAACCCATTTAAATTATTCTATTAATATAAGGTTTCAATTATAATGAAAGTAATTATGGAAACACACACCTTTAATCAAATATCAAGAGTGGACACCCGTAGTGGGATTGGGTAATGAATAATGAAGGCATTGGAGATCAATAAATCAAATATAGAATCAATATCCCATCAAAAAAATAGATCCATAAAAAAATGATGATATATTACCCTCTAAGGAGGAAAAAATAAATGACTAGAAGAAAACTCATGAGATAATATTCCCTAACCTGGAAGAGATTAAATGTGATCAACTATGATTTGATCCACCAAGAGAAGGGGTTTGAGGAGCCAAAACTGCTTCTTAAGAGCCTCCTAAGACAAAGAATTCATGTTAGGGTTGAGTGAGGTGATTAATGATCTTGAATAGGGGCTATATAATTTTTAAACATTTTTTATTATAAATTAAACCCACATGCACTATTTCCTAGAGAGGGCCGCATGGTTAACCAAACTGTGTGCCCTAACAGTGTTCCCCTACTATCTAGGGTTCATAGTTTCTCCTATTTGGATGCATGGTTTGTAAAACTATGTCCCAAACATGTAAACATTCACTATATAGGGGTTTATGGACTTCACTAGGGGGAATATGGTTTGGTAAAACCACATGCTAACAATGAACTAGCTATAAATCCTCCAAATTTCTCCAAATATCACCTAAAACAACCCAATACAAGCCCCAAACAAAGCACGGTCAAAATAAGGGTTGAGTAGAACCTGAAAAAAATTAATAGGTTATTATAGGAAATACATTCAATAGATTACAAGTATTACTTTCACTATCTTGGATGTAGCAGTGAATAAACTCTTTCTGTAAGTATTGTCAAATGGTGTAGATCCTCTGTCTTCTTTTTCTTCTGAATTAAGATATTATAGTTATATTACTCATAGGGTAATGATGGTTTGTATCTCCTTTCACAATATCATATCATGTTACCCAAGTGTGAGGCCTTGGAACATAACCCCTTATGTGAGATACTAGCATGTAACCCTTGTGTGATATCCTGGCATGAAACCCCTCTATGAGACTTTAGCTTGAGATGCCTTCACAAGACACCCTTCAGATCATGTGGATCATGTGACTCCACCATGAGAATCCTTTATAATGCCTTTATATGAGACTCCTCCATATGACCTTATTCTATTCATGTTGATCACGATACCTTGTTTAGTTTATCCAAATCACAATACCTTGTTCAATTCACACAGATCGTGAGACTCTGTCACAATACATTATTCAAGCTACTTGGATCATGTAATATCAATGGGTCTTCTCATGCACACAAACACCTTGTGCATACTTCACTTCACATGATTCCTTAAAAATACCTATTCACAGGAACTTCTTTTGGTTAAGTGGTTTTCATGATTTTGTCATAATTCTTTCTTCATCACATGTGAAATTCTTTTCTTTAGATAAAAGCACTTAAGAAAAGCTCCCTACTATTTAAGGATAGGTTAGAGGGTATTTATAGGCATAAATCCACCACCTTAACTCAAAAAATAATGGTTATCCATTCATTCCACCACCTAAAAAATCAGCATTATTTACTTCACATAATTTCTCTTCATGATCACCTATTGCATGTTTAATGTTGCATATGCTTCACACTCCACCAGATCATTTCAGACATTCATGCTTCATGATATCAGTTCTAAATTTAACACTCACTCTTCATTCCTCTTTTAACAACCATCTTTCATAAAAAATCTCAAACCTTTTCAACAAACACGATCAACCAAAAATTAACATCATGATATATTTTTTCTAACAATCTCGCCATTTGGGTTTGCTGAAAACACTTATATACATTAAGAACCTAATTTTTGACAAGTTATACACATGGAAACTATTTTCCTTATTCAAACACAAATGGTGATCAAGTAATTTCATAACTTGTAATCTAAACCCAAATGAGTCAATATCAACATCAGAAAGAGGAGTAGCATGAAAAGTTCATCAATGAATCACGTCATTCTTAAACAGTCCACTTGAAACCTTCTCAATACCAAAAGGGGGAAAAAGATCATCCCTTAAGATCAATTATTAACCAAAACATGTATAGTACTTTCATAATTAACCCAATGTCCACTCCTTTTCATGATTATCCTTTTTATAGACCAATTTTATCATTTTATGGTTTAAAAATCCCCCTATTTTACTACTCCCTATATAATATTCTCCCCTATCTTGATTAAGACATTTTCTCCCCCATTTTTCAATGAACCCAAAGGTCAATCCTTTGTGATATGTAACATGGTAAATAAAACATATCCATATAAAATGGAAAACACACCATACTTCAGGGAGAAGGGGGTTCCACATCCACACTTTTCATGTGTGGGGATTTGACTGGACTCTAAGCACTAATCGATATCATTCAAATACTTCTATAGGTAATACCTTTTTCAGGATGTCTGCAGCCTATTATTCAGTGGGAACATACTCCAGCTTTATAAGACCATGTTCCAATTTCTCCTTGATAAATTGATATTTGATTTCAATATGATTTGTCCTTGAGTGATGAACTAGAATTTTTATAAGATTTTTAGCACTTAAATTATCACAATGGATGCCAATTAGAGACATCACTTTAATATACCCATTTCTCATATGATTAAATAGGTTATTCATTCATTTATGAATTTAACCCCCCCCCCCCCCCCCAAGTCAATGATATTCATGCATCATATTTACAAGAATAATGAGGGGATACACATTATTCATTTATCTCTTGAAATATAGATAAAGAGAAATTAATTTCCCTATTTGATCATGAACTTCTTATTAGTCTATGAGGCACCATAGGTTAACATTTGAAGACCATCCATCTATGTAAACTATTTTCAATTTCACCTTTGAATCAGTTTATAAACTTTATATTGAAACTTTGATTCTTTTATCACTTTTCAAGAGTTGTATTCTCCTTTATAGTTTCACACTGTTGAAATATTTTCATCAAGTGAAATTACAAATTGGCATTGATTCATTGAAAATTCATCTAAACCTACTGATTCAGAACCCTTTATAGTAAACAAGATTTTTTGCTAATAAATTCTAATGTTTTCCATGTCACTCAATCACTTCCATAGATTCTAGTAGCATGACTTTCCTCAATTATTCATAGGACTCTCTTATCAGATAAGTCTATATCACCTAGAGTGATTGTCAACATAACTCCCTGAAAATATCTAGATTTGGACTGATATAAATCATTAATACCAATTATTGAGCTGAATCTATAATTTTAATTACTCTTCATAATAGAGAGACCATTTATAGGAAACTTTGTTGATTTTATATCATATCCCCTTGATATCCAAAAAATATTCAGCTGATACCCCATTGTTAAAAGAAAATATATTAACATGAAATTCATGAGTGTTGATTATTCTCCACCAATATATATTCTTTTAGTGAAAAAATACCACTTTAATTGAGACTTAATACCAATGGTTGAATATTCAATGTTACTTGTAACAAATGGATCATTCAAGAAAGGCTTTAATAGATCTTAAATTTCACATTTGTATCTTCACTGTATGATCTTCCTTTTCCACAGCATGCATCTTCCAGATATAGATTTGAAAAATAGAGTTATTTTGTAACACTAATTATTGAATATAATAACATATGTGAATTTAAATAGTTCGTACTCTTCTTATTACATGTATATATATTCAAATTATGCACCCATTCTCTTTCAACACACACACACCACATGTATTTTATCTCCCCCTTAGTCCCACAAAACTTCTATAAGATATGAGAAAAATTTAACACATCAGAATAGGGGTACCTCTAGAATCCTCAATATGAGGATTGTGGTCAATCCTAATGGATAAAACCTTTGATACTTTCTTGAAAATCACTATACTCTTTATGTAATTTCTCCAAGTTCCCACACTATTTCAATTTTTCTTTCGATATAAATAGAAATTATCTACCTACATGATCAGTATTATTCTAACATGTAAGTTCAGTAGGATTGAAATTTTTCATAATTTTGGGTTTATGAACACTATAAAAAATTTATTTCTTTGTCACTACACCTATACACCATTCATTATGATTCATTCTCTAAGAAGAAATATTTCCACTTGTTATATTCTCTTGCTTCATCCTCCATTATAGGGCTATTTCTTTTTCCTTTACTTCTTGACTTGTGGAATGACACATGAATTTATCAAGTAATTATTTATCCATATTTATTTTATCAGTTATTTGAGTCACCTTCCCATTTCTTACTGGGGGTGATACTTCCAGTGGATGTAAATTCTTTTTACTTACAACTAGAGAAGCTCCTCCATTCTACTTCTAGGTTCATTCACATTCTTTACAATAGATTTGTTGTGAGTATAATAGAGGAGGTCCTTGGTACAATTTTCATTGACCTACCTATGTTTTCTCTGAGACTTTAAACCTATCTTTAAAACTTAGCATGTTGTCTTATAGTATAGGTTTTCTTATTATACACCATTAGAGTTGGGGATCTCCTTTTGGGTTCCTTTTCCTTCCTTTATTTCATCCTCATCAAATATATTTCCAAATTCCCATGATTAGAATATAAAAAACATATCCGATTAAAAAAATAACTTGTGCCATAATTTCTGGGATGATATGTTAATGCAGCTAGAGTTCTTATTTTGACATTGATCCATCAGGATTCTTGACACAAACTCATAGTGCATCTCAGTCTTCCAAAATCATAGAATTTGATGGATACTTTCTTTTGAGAGAAATTATTTTCATATTTTTCAATAATATTCTTATTATTCTTAGATTTAGAAATATTTCTATCTTCACAATATGAAATATATTACAAATCCTTAAAAAACTTGAAATATGACCATGAACCCACAGAAATAGAACATATTGTCATCTCTTGTTTGTATAAGTCTTTTTAGGTCTGTTTCCAATACCAAAAAGATTTCACCTGTCTCTATAATTGTTCATGGATCTCTCCATATCATTCATGGAAGATAGTTCATCATATCCAATACCAAATTTTCCCAAAATTCATGTCCTTTGGGATGAGACAATAATTTCGTTTTTTTCTATGAATTCGCATATTTTATTTTCATTTCATCATTACCTATTGAACGATAATCAAATAGTAAATGAAAAGAATCATTGAATTTGGGATTTCCTTTGGCATTACATTTATTCACTTCTTTATTTATTTATTCTAGCTCTTCTCCAAATTGTTGAATCTTATTATCCCTATATTCAAGTTAAGTATTAAGTTCTCCCATGATATTCTTTCCACTAGTCATCTCATCTTCCAATTCCTAAGAGAGCTTGTCTACTATGTCACTTTTCTCCTTTATTTTTGAATTCATATGAGTAGTAGAATATTTAATCATGAATTATCCTAAAATAGTTCAGATATGTGTGTAGTAAGATATTAATTTTTTGTATTCCCAATTATGAATTTGTTTTTGTGTTTACATTCTTTCCATTTTCATCAAATTTTAGTTTTTTAGTTCTTCGGCTTGATAATCATTCTTCTCTATTAGATCATTAGCCACTTAAAAAGGTATTTTATTTAAACCTTTTATCTTGTTGAATTCAATTTTCTACAATTGGGTCTAGATATATTTAGACTTATTATCTTCTTTAAATTTATGATCTAATTCCCTTGTTATGTGGACAACTTCCACTTTTGTCCTTCTTGTAATTTCTTCATCATAATTAGTTCTATAATCACATGGAATATCAGGTTCTTCACTCATTCCTATATCATCATTGAATGAGTAAATATTATTATAGTATGATTCACCCAAACCTTTGTTTAATACATTGTTGGTTTCATTCAACTAAATCACACTCTTTCTATAGAAACTTACACACTAAGGAATTCAACCATACTTCTACTTATTCTTTGGATTTTTTTTCCGTTTGCATGGAACTGAGATAAAAGAAAAATAAAAATTCAATTGAAATAGTAGAATAAACCTTTTCAAAGAAAAAAAATCTGACAAAATAGACCTCCCTTTGATACCAATTATTTGTAATAAAAGGTTTTTAGATACCCTAAGAGGGGGTGAATCAGGGGATGTATATTCTTTACCAAATTCTCTATACCCCATTGGATCTTAACCTCTTTACTGTAAGGATCACTTCTTTTTTTATATATCATTTATATTGATCATATCCTTACCAAATTTATCTGATTATGATTCAAAAAAGTAAGAAAATAAATCAAGAATAGAGACACATATTTTTTAACTTGGTTCACCACTATGGGCTAGTACAAGGAGAATGAATCTAGTATTGTGTTGGTGCACCAAAATCACTAAGCTCGTTGCTTTTTGGTTTCAACTAGGTCCCTAATTCTTGGGCTCACTACCCTTAAAAAGTTTGGGGAATATGCACTATCTCCCCAGTATCACTTCCCTCACACTTACCTCTTACACTCACAACTTCATAATGAAAAAAATCGGCACGGAATCCAAAGAATAATATATTTTATTATTGAGAGCTGAAATGAATGTATGGTAGGTGTCTCAGAATGTTATGTACTCCTTCACATCCTTTATTTGAAAATAACCTCAAGAATCCCTTTCTATGATAGATTATAGAAACTTCTCCTCACTTTTGAAATACATTCAATAAATTCCAATTCTCCCTTTTACTATCTTAGATATAGTAGTGAATAAAATCCTTCTAAAAGTATTTTCAAATGGTGAAGATCCTTTATATTATTCTTATTATGAATTTAAATATTTAATGATATATATCATAGGGTAATACTAGATCATATCTCCTTTAACAAGATCTTATCATGTTACCCATGCGTGATACCCTGGTACATAACCCCTTGTGTGAGATCCTAGTGTGTAACCCTTGTGCGAGATCCTAGTGTGAGACCCCTCCACAAGACTCTGGATAACTACCCCTCTGTGAGACGCCTCTATGAGACACCCTTCAGATCATGTGGATCATATGGCTCCACCATGATACTCTTTCATGAGACCTCTTCATGAGACTCCTCCACAAGACCCTGTTATGTTCACATAGATTGTGAGACCTTGTTCATTTTACATGGATTTTGGTACCTTATTTAGTTCATGCAAATTTCCAAACCTTTTTTAGTTCACACAGAACACAAGAATCTATCAAGAGACCTTATCCAGTTTACACAAATCATTTAATATCAATGCTTCTACCTATACACACAAACACTCTGTGCACACCTCACTTTTCATGGTTACTTCATGAGACCTCTCCATGAGAACTTATTCTGGTTACATGAATCACATTATTCTACCACAATACTTTCTTTATCTTATGTGAAATACTTATCTTTATATGAAACCAATTAATAAAAAATACATAATTCTTAAAGCTGGTTTAGGGGGCATTTATAGGCATAAATCCACCGCCTTAACTCTAGAGATCGCGGTTAGCCACTATTCCACCGCCTTAAAAATTGACAGTATATACGTTATGAAATTTATATGAATGATCACCTACTGCATATCAAAAATTCTTTACATGATCAACTTCATTGTCATTGATTGTGTCACATTATCTTGTCACATGATCAATTGATAATCATGTGTGCTTCACGTGATATCATCTCCAGATCAAATGATAATCATATAGTGTCAGCAACATTGTCTTCAACCACTTCAAGAGATCCAAATATAATCATGTGGTCATCTAATTTTGAAATAATTCATGATATCTCCATAATTTAAATCTTCTTTATCTTCATGCACTTCTCATGATCTGTCTTCAAGATCCTATAACAATCATGTAGTGTCTTCAAGTGCTTCTCATAATATCTCCATGAGATCCTCTGACATTAATGAAATGTATTCAGGTTCTTCACATGATCTCATTGAGGGATATTTTAACATTAATTTTGTGCTTCATGTGGCTACACCACGAGATCGATTCTAAAATGTGTGCTCTACAGGATCAGTTTTACATTCACACTCTATGAGATCAATTTAGACATTCATTCTTCATGAGATCAGTTCAGATATTCATGTGCTGTGAGATCAATTTAGGCATCCATGCTCTATGATATCAGTTCAAACATTTACACTCCATGGGATCAGTTTAGACATTTCAACTCCATGAGATGAATTTTTACATTCACACTCACTCTTCACACCTCCTTTGACAACCACCCTTCTTCAACAACCTCAAACATTGTCAATAAACACAATCAACCCAAAAGTACCATTAGGAGGAATTTTTTCCAATAAAGTAGATACTTAGGGATATTACTACTTGAGGGTTATTCTTAAGGTGGTGAGGCTACAATAAGTAGATTCACTATAAAGACATGTGGAAATCACATCCCTAATCACAAAACATGGTTGGACCAACAGTTAGAGACACACTCAATAGAATAAAGTTCAATATGTGAGAACTAGAAATTCATTAACAATTGACACTAGTACAAGTGGGATTCTATTTGATTTGGTTCCAAAGAACCAAATACTTTTTTACATTAGATTGACTATATTTAAAATAAATTAATATTAATTAATTTCATATTATATATTGATTTTTCTTCAATGTAACATTAATGTGATAATATCTTATAGTATCTCTCACATTAAAATGGGAATAGAAGATCAAAGTTATGTTGAGAAATTTGAAGTGATATGATGATATTATTAAACTTATGTCATATGGTGAGGATAATATTCTATAAAAAGACATATAATATGTTTTATTGTCAGGTTTGAGTGCTCATAAGTGGATGAGACTTCATCTCATAAAGTTCACACTTAATAATCTCTAATATATAAGATTATGAGGTCCAAACCACCTGTAAAAATTACACATGTTTATGCATCATTGGACATTCCCATATGTGAATGTGTATAATGGTCTTTAGACTTTAATATTATTATTAATTCATATCATGGATTGTAAAATTTGATGTATTGACTGAAAACATAATGTTATATATTCACGGGAGGTAGGATTTGTTGGGTGTGTCACAAATGATACACCGTTAATGAATAAGTAAAGAAATAATTTTTCCCTTAAATATTTATAAAATTCAATATCTTTTCCCTTTTATTGGAAAAGAACTATCAAAATAAAATTCCATGGTTTTGGTGATTGATCAGTTTATTTCGAGAAGTCAAAGAAATACATATCGAGCATATGGTTTGATGACCTAAGTATGCAACCCACTTGATTAGATACAAATACAAATGGATTATATTATACAATTAGAATTTATATGTGGTTGAAATCATTATTACTTTAACTTCTTCCTCTATGGGAACCTTTATGTGTTTCTAGACACTGATATTGTACTTTAATTAAACCTTCCTAATGACACTAAGGAAGAGGCTTAGTGGTCCACATGCTTAGTGATCGATGTTCCATTGGCATAATTTAGATATCATGGTTCATGTGTGGATAACCATTATAGGGATTAAACTTTGAATCCTCTAGGCACAACTATGGTACAACATGAATGGGGTTCGATCGATCAATACCTACATCAAAGAAATAACTCAAGACCAAGGTAATTTTCTCACTATTAAATTAATTATAGATTTAACATGAAAGATCATCAATCTAGTTATAAGATTAATTTTTTATGATTATTTTGATATAATCATCATACATGACATTATTTGTCATATTATGATGGTTTATTCATCAGATTTAATGAAAAACCATCATTTGAAATGGACCTAATTAGTTTTCTCTAGATGTGGAACCTTCAATAACTATATAGAATTCCCTTTAAAGGTAGGAAGATGAGTGATCTAATTATAGGTAACCTTGGAAAAAAACCATTCTGAGATTTATTCCAGTGGTTCTTGTTTTTATTTTTGTCCCATGTTCTAGGATGACCTTCAGATGAGGAGGGGTTTTAGATGCAAAGACTTTGAAAGACTCATATAGAGTGTGTATATGTTTCCATTGAGGAAACAATTCATGGTGAGATGGATCTAATAACTTGGGTTATAAAATATGAGGTTCCCTTCCTGATGAGGTTATACTAAGTTTTCTTTGAGATTAGACCTCTATAGATTAAAGAAGTGTGTAAAAAGGTGAGTTTTTTTTCATAGAACTTTTTTTGTGAGATTACTTGTTAGATATCCAATTGATCCCTTTTTAATGTAGAAAAGGGTTTAAGGTTTTGAGGATATAGTGACTTGGGTTTTCCCTGATCCATAATTAACACAATCCTAGAGTTGAAAAATTTGGGACCTCTCCATGGGTAAAATAGTAGATTTACTATAGTAGACAATCTCAATAATTTTTTTTGATACTTCCATTTAATTAGATGTGTAGTGTTTACCCCCAAGATGAGTTAGTATGGAAGTATTGGTGTTGTAGAGGCTTGAGAAGAATATATTAAGTATAATATATTATTTTTATATGCACGCGTGTATTTGTAGGTTTTATTATTTTCATTAAAAATGAAGACTTCGATAGGAAATTTGAGACCCCAATTGAGTTTGGAATGGTGGGTTTACTCTATGAGTGGTATAATTTTATTTTTATTTGGAATTTAATGAGATTTATCCTAGTTATGGGTATTTTATGAATACCAAAAAACCTAGTCATTTCTCAATTTAAACTTATTTAACTCTAATTATAGGGTTAGCTACCCAAAAACCCTATAATTGGAGGGATGTTTAGAGGGAGTATTGGTGATCCATTGGTGGAAGGCGTGGATTAACACTACATTGTGATCAAATTCCCAATGACATCGACATATGGAACCATAGATTCGAGTAGATTAAAGTGACAGTGATTCTCCATTGTGGTAGAATTTTTTTAATTTTTTTAGTACTACTTTCCAGAACATTCTACATTAAGTATTTGAATTATTATTTTTTCTTGAGTTTTGATCAACATGGATTTGATTTTAGAGTATAAGTTTTATCCCCTAAATTCCTTAAATTTATTTTTTTTTGTCAATTTGATGGTGATTCAATGTGTGGATTCCCCCCCCCCCCCATGGATGATCCAAATTCTTACTTGGCATAGCTTAGAACCACTAACCTTGGTTGGTGGTACTATAGTGGAGATAGAGGCCATGAGGAGGAAGGTGAGGCACATGAGGTGGCTAGAAAATAGAGGTAGGCCGGTAGAGTGTATGAGGTGGTCAGTAGAGGTTATGAGGTGGCTCATAAATGGTGTTGTGAGCTATATTAGTGAGGTATAGGGAATCAATGATGAGTACAGCTATCAAAATGTCCAATGATGATGGTTAAAGGGGTCATCCACATCACAACTGACATGAGCATAAGGCGATGACCTGTGTGGCTATTGTGGCACTAGAGAGAAAGGGATGGGGGAAGGGGGAACTAGGGTTTCCCCTCATTCATCTCATACCTCGATATCAAATTAAACCCCTCCCTCCATGTGGTGGTAAGGGATGATTTGGATCCAACCCTCACTCATGGGTTTGGTAAAACTAACCAACTCAGTGTGAGATCCAAAATATCCCAACATGGGGACTAAAACACCGAATAATGCATTAAGTAGGCCAATCATGGGGTAACCAGGTCATATTTTCTTTAATAGACCTAGGTTGGAATGTTCCCCTACTCTAATTAAACATGTTTCACACCCAGAGGATAACACATGGACAATTCTTTACCGACATGGCATGTTTTTCTCAACTTACTCACTGGGTGTTTGTTTTGACTAAATAAATAACATATACTGAGTATTGTTTCATGTAGATCACAATGGTGTTGTTCATTTGTCCATATGAGACCATTTGTGAGGTGGGACAGATAGATATTTAATTTATCTTAGCAGGGTTAGTGATTGGGTTCTGGAATAACAATCGGAGTGTTCACAGGGTTAGAAACCCTTCCAAGTGGCACAACTATTTCAAGATATTAAACCGCCCTCCTTAGATAGGGTTAGTTATTCCAACCATTTTTCTATTTTTTTGGGGGGCATGGGATCATCTACTTGGGGATTATATAGGTATTGTATTCCACCACATACTCAGTCCATAATATCATCTATCTGTGGAGTTGATATTCCCCTGTCTAAAGAGTTATAATGGAGTAAGGGATCCTCCATTTGAGTCGGTATCCCCTCCCTATATACCAAGGGTTTGGGATACTCTATTATATTTCTGGAGATGTTGTGTAGGTTTCTAGATTTTGGTGGTTTATATTATTGGATATGTGTTCTTTTTTTCTCCTATAGATAGGTTGTGTAATGTGAGGCTCTTTCCTATGTTCTAGGTTTTCTCTTTTAAAATGTACTTCTGTAACATCCTGACCTGAACCACCAGGTATGATCTAGAAATTCACAAGACCTCATGTGAGCCTCCCCATATTCAAGAGGTTTTTGACTAGAAGAAAGGGTCTAATTCCATAAATTGGGAGACCATATCCTCATTATCATGTTATGGGATGAGTAATAATGATGATAAACAATATAATAAAAAATAAAAAAAATAATTAGAGTACATGTATGGATACTGAGAGGATGGAATATAATTCATTCAATAATTAATAGATCATGAAGTTACAAGACTATCTAGTGTATAAAGTAGCAGATAAATAAATAAAAGAAACTATGGGTCCACCGGTGTCCATTCCAGTCCACCACCAGTTCCCTACTCCTCTTATCAGCTTTCCACCATAGGGCCCTTTCCCTTTGCTGGATCTATAGTAAGGAAATCTATAATCATGCCAAAATTCCTAAGTAGGATGTGAGTAAAAGACTTAGTAGGACACCACCAATTCATCCTTAACCAAGTGTGCTCAAGCAAAATAGGTTTATGCCATGAATATAATAAATGCATAATAAGAATAATAACATATAGTCCAAACCCAAGCGGTTGTGCGCTAACCAAGCCACCACAAACCCTTAGTCGTACATGCTTCAGATCTATATAGGAAGGAATAACAAGGTATTAGTAAATGTCTAGAACAATCCTCAAGGATAAGAGTCACAGGTCAGACCACACAAATCCATTATGCCTCATCTCCCTCTCATCAGTGGTACAGACCCTATGCCTCTAGGTAATACCTCACTAAGCCATCATACCCTATGTAGTACCCCCAGTTTCAAGTAAGTAACCCTTTATTTATGATTTTTAAGTATGTAAAGTATATGGGTAATGTTTAGGAGTGTTTTTATAACTTTTGGAGGGTTTGGGGTTTTTTATAGGTTCACAGATGGTGAAAGGGTTGGAAAAACTATACAACACCTATAAGAAACTGTGCACAATGAGACATGGGCTAAAGGTAAGGTGCACGGGCAGTGCATGGTTTTCCCAAACCGTGCGAAATCCTAGGAGAACCGTACAACTTGAGATAGTGGGATTTGGAATGGTTGGTGCATGGTTTGGAAACTGTGTGAGGTACCTTCTTGAGACAGAAGTTGGCACACAATTAGTGTGTGGTTTTCCTAACTATGTGACTAATCATGCACAGTTTAAAAACAAGATCCCCAAAAAGTGGATCTAGGTATTTTTAAGATTTTAACCCTTCATTTGTTCCCCAAATTGACCCTAACTTTGGATTTCTTCCTCTCTGAGGGTAATTAGGATTCTCCTATTGATTCAGAGGTTACCTAAAGGCTTCTCTAGGTTCTTTGAAGTCATATTCTTATAGAAAGTCTTTGTTCTTGGTAGTTTTCCTTAGATATACTTATTCCCCTATCTTAGTTTCTTATATATACATCTTATATGGATAAATATAAGATAGTGGATGCCAAATATGATTATAATTGAATTTTTTGATGCCAAGGGAAGATATTTAAGGTTGATTTTTTGTGTATTTAACCCGGTTTTTTTGGCATTTTCATGTCATTTTTCATTTTTTCCAAGTTTTCTAAGGTAGGTGGATTCATTATCAACTCCTCTATTTAGAACATGAAGGATTAGTTTCAAATTAATTAATTTTTTTGAAATTTATTATGAAATTAGTGTTTAAATCATGATATAAACCTTATTTAGTGATAGTTTTTGGATTTTTGTGAAATTGTGGAATTGTTGTGAAAAGTGATTTGATAAATGATTTTAAAATGTTGAATTTAAAATAGTTTATTGGTTTGATTTATGGAAAAAGGTTTTTAAAAAATTGTTTTATTGAAATGGTTTTGGCATTGAAATGGTTTTGGCATTGAAATGGATTTCATATTGGAATGGTTTTGGCATGATTGTATTGGCATGGTTTTTGGGAATACTTGGTGGGGTGTGTTAATATTACATTTAAGAGGACCAATTTAAATATAACTTGGTTATTAGTTCCAAATGTGTAATAGCACATGGGATTCATATTTCATTATTAGGATTGGTTTAAATATGACCTTATGCTCGGTGCCAAAGGTGTAATGGAACATGGGATTTAATTACATCGTGATACTTGATAGATCGATGATCAACCACTCATGATTATAAAACTTTCATAATGAATCTTCCATGGTTGGATTTGGAAATGTTATGAAAAAATTGAATTAGTGAAAGGTGTTTAAAGTATTGTTTGGTTATTTTAATTGAAACTTGATGCTATTTTGGGATAAATGGTTTCATTGGAACTTGTTTGTATTTTTTTATAAATTGTTTTAGAACTTGTTTTATATAAACTATTTTATATAAATGTCACTATCATTTTATATCCTAGTGTCATGAGTAGGGAATTCATTGGGAAAAATCTATAGAGTTTAATTACTCACCCCTACCTTGGAACTTTGGTGCTTTTGCAGATGTTGTTTACCAGGACATGGGAAATGGTAAATTATAACACATATTTAGTAGTAATTCATGATACTTGGGCTATTGGTGGAGTTGGATCATGGAGAAAGCGTATCTTTGGAGATTATTTAGTTATCTTTGAGTTTGTATAGTTTTCTATTCTGTTGTGGTACTTGGTTTTAGATTTATTTTGATAAATTAAATGTTGAGTTTTATTTCATTATTTTCATACACCAAATAGTTGTTTATTTGGTTATGTAATGTTTGGTTGGTTGTTTTTTTCAAAGGAAAAAATCATCCCTCATGTGTATTGAAGCCCTTGGGAATTTATTGGTAGCCTTTGGCATTTTTGGGATTTCTCTTAAGGCCAAGAAATGTCCTTCCACCCTCTCAAGACAATGAGGAGGAGAGGGATGTTACAAGTGGTATCAGATTTTTTTTGTCCAAAAATATGTTTGAAAGAATTTTTAAAAACTTAATCCTTCCATTTTTTTATAACAAGTGGTCTTTGACTCAATATTGGTTGTCATTCTTGGAGTGGAAATTCACTATGATCTATTCTTAGAGTTGGTATCATAGAAAGGAGTAGTATTGTTGAGGATTGAAATGTAGAGTATAAAAAGGCATAGATAACCTTTTTATGTTGAACTTCAAGTTACAGGGATTTGGGTATATAAGTGTTTTAGAGACACTTATAGGATTTGGAATATCATTTTAATGGGTTTATCCAATGAAATGAGCATGAAATGTATTAGAGAAATGACTTCCCACTTAGATTTCATATTTCATTTTGAGTAATGATTTATGATTTTTATGTGCAAATGTGGATTTTTGAAAAATGTTGAATTTTTTTCAAATGAGAGATTTTGAAAATGAGCATGATCATGGTATTTGGAAAATGGGTTGATTTTCAAAAACATGGTGAAATTTTTAAAAATGTTTGAATGTGGAAAAAGAAAATTTTATAAAGCATTATTATAATAATTATGAGGTGATAGAATTTGAGATGTTAATCCTTCAGTTGATGGAGAGTGAGATTAATGGTTTTTGTTGTTCTATATAAAACAGTCCTTAGTAGACATCGTAGAAACTAACCGAAATAAGCTACTGAGAATGTGGTTTCACTTGAGCCATAGGTGAACCAACAAATAGTTTAGAGTATAGTCTAAGATATTCAAGTTGTGGATACAGGGAATGGGAAGGATGGTCCAAGGAAATTTGACCATTCTTTCCAATTCCAGAAGTAGAATCCACCCATATTTCATGGTGATTCAGAACTAGAAAACATGGAGGTGCGGCTGGATATGATGAATCATATCTTTGATCTCATCAGCACACCATCAGAGATGAAATTCATGCTGGAAATTTACATTATGGAAGTTCTTGCAAGATAGTGGTGGGATTTAGCTGTTCAGGCTAAATTAGACCATGACCTTGCATGGGAGGATTTTGAGGATTTTTTCAACAAACAATTTTATCCTCATAAATTCTGAATATAAATAATGATGGATTTTTTTGTCTTGAATAATGAAAATATTCCTATCACGGAGTATGTGGGTAAATTCATGAATTTAGTGTGCTTTTCACTTGAGGTTGTTGTTAGTGTGTCATTGAAGGAATGTATCTTTGAATCGGGGCTGGGATAGAAGTGTCACTCAAAGATCTCTATGCTCTGTATTACGGATTATAAATAGATAGTCAATATAGATATGGCAACTAAAAGGTAAATATTAGGATAAATGGATGGAGGAAGTATATTGATACCCATGGGAAATGCTGGGAACTCTAATGTTGGGGGAAAGCAGAAGAGAGACACTTTTTTCCAAGGTGGGAGAATGAATCAAAATCAGAAAGTTGGATCATTCAATATTCCTACGAGGCCCACAAATAAAAAAGGATATTTCCAATGTGGTTCTTCGACCACATGAAGCAAGAGTGTATGACACAACCAAGATCATGCCACAATTGCAACAATATGGGAAACTTTCATCACTATTGTTGAAGTGATCTGAGGTCCAGTGCTCAGGAAACTTCTTAGGTGTTGCAAGCGTCATATGATTTGATTGGACGAGGGTAGAAGAATCAATCTCTTCAGCAGAACAGAGCTAGATATGTTCATTCTAGGAATACCACAACTCATTAGGCAGTTCAATCTCAATAGGGAAATAAGGAACAAAGTGCAGTGACAAAGAAATTACATGGATCTAAACAGGTTATTGTAAATTCTACACTTATGCAAGTATTTTTTGATACTGTTACATCCTATTACTTTATTTATTTGCATGTTATCGATTTTCTGCATTTAAAAGTTAAGATGATGTCTTCTATGTTAAAACTTCAAATTCCTCTAGGTCAAAGAGAATGTCGAGATTTTGTGTGTAGAGCATGTTCTATAGCTCTTGATATATTTTATATGATATGGGATTTATCTATGCTTGAGATGGATGCATTCAATATAATTTTGGGTATGGATTGGTTGACAATGTTCAAGGCTCAGATCGATTATTATACCTGATGGGTCAATTTTATGGCTGAAGATGGTGTCGATCATCTATTTCATGCAGATTGAAATATAAAAGTGGGTCCAACAAGCATGTTGTCATCAGCAGTTGGAATGATATTTTACCAGTTGGTAGCATTGTATTTGACATCGATGGATGAGATTGATAGGAACAGTTTTCCAACAATGGTGGATCAATTTACATATGTGTTTCCCAAAAAATTTATCAGGGTTCCCACTAATAAGGGAAGTGGAATTTATGATTTATCTTCTTCTAGTAACCATCCCTATTTACCTTCCATCCCATCGGATGAAACCAACATAATTAAGGGAGCTGAAATTATAGTTGTAAGAGCTACAAAGTAAAGGGTTCATTCGGTCGAGCACGTCTCCATGGCCAACACTTGTTTTTTTTGTGAAAAGGTAGATGGAACTCTATGTTTGTGTATTTATTATCATAAGATTAACCAGGTTATGATAAATAATATTTATCTACTTCTATACATTAATGATCTGTTCGATAAATTTAAGGGATCTCAGTGGTTCTCTAAAATTGACTTGTAATTAGGATATCACCAATTGTGTTTACGAAATGAGGATATTACAAAGACAACATTCATAAGTAGATATGAACATTATTAATATGTATTAATGTCTTTCAGTCATATGAATTCACCAAAAGTCTTTATGGAATTGATGAATCGTATATTTCAGAGATATCAAGATTCTTTTATTGAGGTGTTTTGGGATTACAAATTGGTGTATTCAAGGACAAGGCTGATGTATGAACAACACTCGGAGACAGTGTTGGGAATCTTGAGGGATAATCTTCTTTATTACAAATTATCTAAGTGTGATTTTGGGATATAATAGGTACGCTTTCATGGCCATGTGATCTCTAAAAAAGGTGTTTCTATGGATCTAGAGAAGATATAGGTTATTATCTCTTGGGAACCACCGAAGAACGTCTTTGATATACATAGTTTTCTCATATTCTATTTTTATTATCAATGCTTTGTTTGTGATTTTTCATGACTATATTTTCCTATGATAGTTTTGACAAAGAAAAATATTCCATTCCAATATAATTAAGGATTTCATAAGTATTTTCAAGAACTTAAAGTTCACCTTACATCAGCACCAATCATGATTTTTCTTAAATCATGACAAGGGTATGTGGTGTATTTTGATTCCTCAAGATCTGAGTTGGGATGTGTTCTCATATAGGGAGATCATGGTGTGGCATAGGGCTTAAGGTAGTTGCGGGTGAATGAGAAGAACTACCCAAAACATGATTTGGATCTAGCAATCGCAGTCCATGATTTTAAGACTATGCATCATTATCTATTTAGTGAGAAATTCATTGTGTTTAAGAATCATAAGAGCTTGAAGCATATTTTCTCACAACAGGATTTGAACCTAAGACAAAGTATATGGATGGATTATCTCCAAATTTTTTACTTTTACTTGATGTATACACTGGGTAATGGAAATTCAGTGGAAGATGAATTAAGCATAACGTCATATGCTCAATTAGAAAAAGTGGCCTCAGATTAGTAGTAGTTAATGTCAGTGATATTAAATATGAACTTGGAATGTGAAGACTAATGTGATGTTACAGTTTTCCTTCTAATTTCTTTATTTCATGATTTGGTAAATAAGTTTAAAGAGGTACAGATATACAATTCAGAATGTGTGGTGATGAGGTCAAAACTCAATGGGGGTGAAACCATTGAGGGTTGGATGATGGATAAGAGTTCATTTTTGTTGTTCTGAAATCAAATGGTCATACCTATGGATTTTTATGAGAAACTTCTTCATGATTACCACCATTCAAGATGGTTTGTTCATCCTAAAATAAAGAATATGTATAAGGAATTGAAATCATAGTTATGGTGGAATGGTATGAAAGTAAAGGTAGATGAGTTTTTTTTTGAGATGCTTAACTTGTTAACAAGTTAAGGAAGAGCTTCAGTGACCAGAAAATATGCCGCAATCTATACCTATTTCTATTTGGAAGAGGGGACAAATAGCTATGAATTATGTAATAGTTATCCCAAGAACAGTTTAAAAACATGATTCCATATGGGTGATAGTAGATCAGATCACAAATTCAGATCATTTCATTCCTATTATTAAAACTCATACAGTAGAGGACTTTTCAAAAAATCTATACGTGAGAAGTGGTAAAGAAACATGGAATACCAGTTTTGATAGTGTCTGATAGAAATATTAGGTTTACATCTTGTTTCTATAAATCCTTAAAGAAATCCCTTAGGAATCAATTGACTATGATTATGGCATATCATCCTCAGATGGATGGAAAATCCAAAAGGATGATAAAGACATTAGAAGGAATTTTTCAGGGTTGTGTAATTGATTTTGGTGGCTCATGAGAAGATCACATGTTTTTAGTGGAGTTCTCATATAAAACACTTATTAAGCCTCAATAAAAATTGATCTATTTGAAGCATTATATGGGAATCCTAACCATTCTCCACTTTGTTGGGTGGAAATAGGCGAGACTTCACTGTTATGGCCAAGCCTTGTCCAAGAGACAACATAGAAGATTCAGTTGATCATTAAATATATGGAGATATCTTCTAGTTTTTAGAAATTATATGTGGATCATGGTAGAAGGTCTTTTTTTCATGATGAGTGACCATGTGTTCTTGAAGATCTCTCCATATCTTGGTAATCATCATTTTGGAAAGTATAGAAAGTTATATCCTCAATACATAGTCCCTTTTGAGATACTTTAATGGGTTGGAGAGGTGGAATATCGGTCGTCATTTCCCCCACGGTTTAGTGAGGTGTATAATGTGTTTCATGTATCTTAGCTAAAAATGTATCATCCTGATATTGACCATGTGATTTTATGGGGTCATGTTAAACTATATCCAGATGCTTTGTTTGTACATATTCCAGTGTGGATTGTGTATAGGCAAGAGAAAGTATTGCAGGGTAAAAGCATCAGTCTAGTGCGTGTTTTTTGGAACCATGGTCAAATTTAGGAAGAGGCTTTGAAATGTGAGAAAAAAATTAAATAGAAATGTCTATAACTCTTTCAAAATGATGCTGGTTTCTACTTTCTAGGGATGGAAATTCTAATGGTGGGAATAATGTAGTACCCTCGGTTTCAATTAAGTAACCCTTTCTTTATTATTTTTAAGTATGTAAAGTATATGGGTGGAGTTTGGGAGAGTTTTGGAGAACATTTTGAGGGTTTGGAAGGATTTACTATAGGTGAACGGTTGGTAAAAGGGCTGGAAAACCCATGAAACACCTATAATAATCCATGAACAATAAGATAGGGGCAAAATAGAAGGTTCATAGATGGTGCATGATTTTCCCAAACCATATAGAATCCTAGGATAACTGTGCAACTTGAGATAATAGGATTTGGAATGGTTGGCGCATGGTTTGGAAACTGTGTGAGCCAACCATGTGTGTTAATTTCTTGAGACATAAGAAGGCACATGGTTAGAACATGATTTTTCTAACCATGTGACTAATTGTGCATTGTTTAAAAACAAGATCCACAAAAAGTTTATCTAGGTTATTTTAACGTTTTAACCCCTCATTTTTGCCCCAAACCAACCCTAACTCGGGATTTATTTCTCTCTAAGGCTAAGAAGGCTTCTCCTATCAATTCAGAGGTGATCTAAAGGCTTTTATTAGTGATACAAATCTCAATTCTATGGTAAGTCTTCATTCTTGGTTGTTCTTGGTAGTTTTTCTTAGATCTACTTCTTCCCCTCTCTCAGTTTCTTAGATCTACATATGTTGTGGATATATTTAAGATAGTGGATTCCAAATATGATTATATTTGGCTTTTCTGATGCTAGGGGAAGAGATCTAAGGTGGGGTTTTAGAGATTTAACCTGGTTTCATTGGCATGTTCAGGCTGTTTTATATTTTCTCCAAGTTTTCCAAGGTAAGTGGATTCACTCTCGACTCCTATATTTAGAACTTGAAGGCTTAGTTTCAAATTGATTAAATTGATTGAAGTTGATTGTGAAATTGGTGTGAAAACCATGATATAAACCTTTTTAGTGGTGGTTTTTTGATTTGTGTGAAATTGAGGAATTTTTGTGCAAAGTTATTTGATAGATGATTTTATAATTTTGATTTTAAAATAGTTACTTTTTTGATTTTTGGAAAACGGTTTTCAATAAGAATATTATTTTATTGAAATGGTTTTGAAATTAAAATGATTTTGTAATAGAAATGGATTTGGTATTGGAATGGTTTTGGTATGATTGTGTCTACATGGTTTTTGGGACTACTTGGTGGGGTGTGTTCATATTTCATTTATGAGGCCCAGTTGAAATATGACTTAGTGCTCAGTTCTAAAGGTGTAATGGCACATAGTATTCATATTTCATTAGTATTATTGGTTGAAATATAACCATGTTCTTGGTTCCAAATGTTTAATGTAAAATGGGATTTAATTACTTGGTGAAAACTTGGTAGATCAACGAGAAACCACTTATGAGTATGGAACTATCATAATGAAGAATGCATGGTTAGATGTGTGGATATGTGGAATAGAAATTTTATGCCAAAATGGAATTTTTAAAGGGGTTTAATGTATTTTTTGGTTATTTTCCTTAGAACTGTATGTTGTTTTGAGAAAAATGGTTTCATTGAAAATTGTTTATATTTTGATATAAACTAGTTTAGAACTTGTTTTAAATAAACTGTTTTATATAAATGTTGCTAACATGTTTTATCCTAGTGGAATGAGTAGGGAATTCATTGTAAAAAATCTATTGAGTTTCATTACTCACTCATGCCTTGGAACTTTTGTGATTTTGTAGATGTTGTATATCGGGACATGGGAAAAGGTAAAGTATCACACATCTTTAGAAGTACTTCGAGATACGTGGGTTGTTGGTGAAGTTAGAGCATTGAGAATGTGGTGATTTGGAAATTATTTGGTTGTCTTTGAGTTTTTATAGTTTTTTCTCCCACTTTGGTACTTTGTTTTAGATTAATTTTGATAAATGAAATGTTGAGTTGTCTTTTATTGTTATCATGCATCATATAAGTGTTTATTTAATTATGAAATGTTAGGTTGGTTGTTTTTTTTAAATGGAAAATAATCTCCCATGTGTATTGAATCCCTTTGGTATTTATTGTTAGAATTTTGCATCTTCGGGTGTTTCTTAAGGCTAAGTAACATCCTTCCACCTTCTCAAGCCAATGGAGAGGCGAGGGATGTTACACCCTATCTCTTATAATAGTTTCATAGGCCTTGGGCATCTTGGTTAGAACACTATAGTCCATCATTCTCTATTACTATCTCTCAAGTTAGATCACATAGACCATCATTCTCCACTATCTCCTCTTAGATATGATCATATATGATTATCATGACCCTAGGTCAATCCACACTAGGAAATCATTCTCCCCATCTTCTATTTTGGTCTCGACTTCACGTCACATACAAAATCTCAACCCCCCCCCCCCTCCTCTAGGGATACAGATCTATGATGGGTCCACATTTATATTAGTTACCATGCATAAATAAATAATATAACAACATATACCATGCATATATCATGGAAATAGTGGCATCATGTCAAGGAACACAAATCCAGTGTCACAACATAAAAACATGGTTATCATACATAATTATACCATATCACACATAGGATCTCTATACCACATTTACACATATTCATGTGATCATCATGAATGGTCAAAAAATCTATGCCAACATATATATCACAATAATAGTGCACATACAAATAGAGCATAGTATATCATCATGAGTCATAGCATCTACACATGTGATCAAACATCAAACATGATCTCACAAGCTAAACTCATACCCACATGTGATCACAATCAATAAGGAATATCAAATAATGTTAACACATAAATTATTCCAAGGAAAAATGTGTATAAAAAATCCCAAGAGTTAAGGAACTTCATACCTCAAATTCGTCAACATCAACTACAAGGATAAACCAGCCTGTATGCCATGAAATATGAAGTAGAAACCTCAATAGTTAAGAATGTGCACTATTGGCCTTATTATCATTATCATCGACAAATAAATGCTTGAGGTTCTTCAAGGGTTATTAGAACCAAAACCCTCTATTTTACTTAAAAAACAAATAAAATATCACACATTATGATACTTTCTCTCTTGAGGATAATTCCACATTATCATTTTAGGTCAATGCATGTTCTAGAAATCATCAATTCAAGAATAATTATAAAACCACATTTTATATCATAATATCTCTATATTAATTCGAGAACATAGGTGGTAGTCTTTTATAATTATTATTTGATAATATAAATAATTATCATACAATTATTTTTCATAAATTATCCTTTTTTAATTATCTTATGATAATTTATAAATTATCATTTTATAATTATCTATTTATAATTTCTTATAAATTATACTTTTATAATTATCTTTCTATAATTTATAAATCATCTTTTTATAATTATATTTTGATGATTTATAAATTATATTTTGATAATTTCTTATAAATTATCCTTTGATAATTTGGTGTGATTATAATTTTATAATTTTCTATAAATTATCCTTTGATAATTTAATATCTTCGTCACATGATAATTCTATTACAATTACTAATTCATAATTTGAATATTTATCTTTTAAAAAATTTCCTTATAAAATATCCCTTCATAATTAAATAATTATATTTTGAAAATTTAATAAATTACCCTTTGATAAAATGAAAAAATCATTGCTTGATAATTCTTTTCAATTATATTTAATAATTTCATGCAATTATCTTTTGATAATTCAATGAAATTATAATTTGATAATTCTTTGAAATTATCTTTGATAATTTCACACAATTATATGTTAATAATTTGATGAAAATATCATTTGATAATTATTCATTATTATCCTTGGGTAATTTTTTATAAATTATCCTTTGATAATTTATTGGAATTATTTCTTGATTATTATTAGTTTTATTATTTTAGTTTAAATTAAAATTTTTATAGAATTTGATAAATAAGGATAAAAAATAAAAATAAAAAAATAATAAAAAAACTAAGAACATCATATGTGCCTAGACAGCTACGCAACACCTGGGGAAGAATGAGATCAACCACTGCACCTAGAATCGAGGCCTACTGATCGCATGCAAGGAAGATCAAGGTTGTTCAAACCCAATAGAATCAACCTACACTGAATTCAAAAATGTTTTATAATAATAACCCCAACCACATAAGAATTCATCAATTTGAAAACCCCAAGTTAAATACACCAATTAAATCCATGATTCAATCACATATTGATGGAGTGTCAAGATTCATTCTGTAGACTCTTAGGAGAACCTTGAGTGATCCCGTAGACTGATTGGGGTTTATCCTAATGATGATTTATTATTTTTAAGTGTTTCCTTCATGTTACAGTATATTTCACCTCAATGTAGTCTTATAAGACTAATTGGAGAAGAAATATATAATAATATCATAATAGAAGATGTTTTGAATTACCACAAATATGGATTAGAATGTAGTTTAGCATAATACTTCACATGTTTTATGGTTTATAAAGAAGGGATTCTTCAATCGGAAGTATTTCATTTAGTTATTTCCCTATTCATAGGAGTTCAAAACTATAGTAAAAAATCTCATGACTTAAACTCTAGGATTATTCATAGTTACAGGGAACTGAAGGCCCTTAGGATGCTAAATAATGGGTTGAAAACTTTGTGGGAGTCTTTCAACTAGTAGTGACTCTGAAGGATCGGTAAGTTAAGATGAGATTGATCTTATGAAAAATAAATAGACCAATTAAATTCCTTATTATCATATGACACTAATCGAGTTGAATGAGATCAATGTGAAGCTTAATGACTTGGAGTGGAAGGGCCTTATCAGACTGATTACTTCACCATAGTGTGCACTTGTGTTGTTCGATAAGAAGGAGGATGGTAGTCTTGGACTCTACATCGATTACCAAAATTTTAACTAGGTTATAGTGAAGAATAGACATACCTTGCTTAGGATGAAAGATCTTTTCGATCAATTATGGGGATCCTGGTGATTATCCAAGATTGATCTTTGATCAAGTTATCAAAAGTTGTGAGTTAGATAGGAGGATATTTTGGAGACATTGTTTTGGAACAGGTATGGGTTGTATGAGTACTTGGTGATATTTTTCAAACTTATGAACATGAAAGAAGTGTTCATGGATATCATGAACAAGATATTTCACCCATACCTAACTCATTTTTTATTATTCATCGATGACATCCTCATCTACTCACTGACATCGGAACAACATGCTAGACACCTCAAGATAGTCCTGGGTACACTTTGATCACATCATATTTATTACAATCTATCAAAGTATGGATTATAAATATGATAGGTGATATTATGGGGGTATGTAGTGTCTGATATAGGAAAATATATTGACCTAGAGAAAGTAGAGGAAGTGATGTCCTAGAAACATCCCCAGAATGTGTTTGAGATCATGAGATTCTTGGGCCTATCAGGATATTAATGATGGTTTATTCATGACTTCTCCCAACTATTAGCACCCATAACAACACTGATGAATAAGGGATTGAAGTTCCATTGGTCAAACCTTTGTGTAGAATCTTATATTTAGTTTAATATAAGGTTAATTACGGCTCCATTACTGACACTCCCTGATCCTGGGATTGGTTATGTAGTGTACTATGATGCATCATGTATTGGAGAGGATGTGATGGAAAAAATCTATGTCTATGAGATTTTATGCTTACATGAGGTTCAATTGAGTATTGTATCAAACATAGATGCATGTTTCATTTTACCCTTTTAATAGGACTTGTAGGAATCCATAAGGAACTAGTTGAGATTTATCACAACATGTCATCCCTAGACAGATGGATAGTCTAATAATAAGATATGTTCATGATAGGATATGCTTCAAGATTTCATTCTAGACTTCATTGTATCATGGAATAATCCTCTATCCTTGGTTGAGTTCACATACAACAACAGTTTCCAAACTTTTATTCAGATAGAACCTTATGAGGATCATTATGGGTGACCATTTTGATCACTGATTTTTTGGAATGTGGCAGGTGAGGTAGTGTTTGTGGGACCCAGGTTGGCTTAAGAGGCCTTTGAAAGAGTGCATCTGATTCAGAATATTTTTTTCACCACTCAAAGTATGTAGATATCATATTCCAACCATAGTAGGATACATTTGTAGTTTGTTGTGGAAAATTATGTTTTCTTGAGAATGAATCCTTGGTTAGGCCATCAATGTTATAATATGTAAGATAAGATATTAATATGGTTTGTTAGACCTTTCGTGATCACTAAATATATTGAGATAGTGGAATATCGTTTGGACCTTCCTCTACATCATTGAGGTATGCACGACATAATTCATATGTCTCAGCTCCAAAGGTATGTACCCAATCCTATGCATGTCATAGACTGTGAGGATGTTGAACCAGATCCTAATGTATATTATGAGGAGAATCCAGTGCATATTATAGACCAGAGATATAAGGTCCTATGTGGGAAGACAGAACCACTTTTCTATATTTTTTGGCAGCATTGATGGATCAAGGAGGAGACGTGAGAGTGTAAGTCTGATGTTTGAGATCAATGGCCTAAGTTGTTCGATCAAGACTGAAAAAGTTACTTCTCAAGGATAAAAATTTGATAGAGGGGTACAATTATAATATCCTCAACTTTTTAATAATAATAAAACTCTATTTTTTAATAATTTATGAGTATTTTTATTTGAAAATGTAATTTTTCATTAAAAAACCTTATAAATGATTTATTTTGAAGTGAATTTACATAATGGTAAAATCCATGTTAACACTTTTAGAATATTATATACAATATTTTCATAGTTAGCTGCATAGATGGAGTGAGATTCTGAGGCTCGTTGAGCCTCGATATTGATATAATAAAACATTTAAATATATTATATCACAGACACATAATTTTTCTAGAAAAATGTAATATCTCCCAAAAGTTGTATTATATGGGAAATATGAGGCTTGCATTAAATCTAGAATATGGGATTTACCCTAGGCATGATATAACCATTGTGTTCATTAAGATTTTGGTTAGATCACACATGAGGGTAAATATATTATATTACACATACACATTTTTTCTAAAATAATGGAATATCTCCCAAATAGTATTTCAGATGTGAAATTTAAGACTTTAATTAGGTCCATAATGTAGGTTTTACCATAGGTATGGTATAAATTTTGTGTGTGTTAGGTGTTTGGTAACATTTCATATGAGGGTAATTTTCTTCACCACTTATTATTATTATTATTAGTATTATATTATTATTATTATTATTATTATTATTATTATATCAATACCAAGGATCTACGATCCTTGGAATCTCATGTTAACTAATCCACTAACACTGAAAATATTTCACATAATATTCCAAAGTGTTAAAAGAGATTTTAACCTTAAGTAAATTCACTACAAAATAAATCATTTGTAAGATTATTTTTAATGAAAAAATACATTTCTCACATAAAAAACACTCATAAATTATTATAAAAGAGGTTTTTATTATCATTAAAAAAATTAGGATATTAAAACATGGTTTTTTATATTGTTATGTGTTATTAACCCCATTATTGGGATCTATTTGAGGTCAAGGTGTTGGTTTCCCATGGGTTTCTAGAACGTCAACACGGTATCCATGGGTGTAGACGACACGGTGCGGTACCCCCTCGACTAAAGCTTATGCTTTAATAAGGATAAGGTTCTCCATTATGGATTATAATAGTGATTTTTAATTTTTTTTTTTATGTTTATAAGATAATATTCTTCAATACTTATGACTCTTTAGGCACCTCCTAAGTTATAAGAACTGAGAATTGATTATAGTAAGTAAATATCATATCCTAAAGAAACTATAGTACGATGCATGTTTTATTATTTAACAACATAAAACTTATAAATCCTATAATTCTAATTTTAGGAAATTAACTTCATTTTTTAATTCATAATGTCAAAATTATCTTAGGGTGAATTTTTGATATTTTTCTAAAATGGATGATTTTTAGGTGAACAGTGAAAATTACCAATTTTAAAAATATCATCATTTTTAAGAAATCATCATGATATAATAATGACTTAAAAGTTTATGAAACCTTTTTATCAAAAAAATGTGTATTTAATAAGTGAAATAAAGTATTTATAAATATTATGTTGGATATATAAATCTATGATTAACATTTTAGAACCTAATTGGTATAAAAATTATTTTTGGTTCTTTATATTTAATTAAGAATGAACAAGGTTCCATTAAGTTTTTGTTTAAATTTAAATTCATATAAATATCCTTGGTTTATTCATAAATCAATAAATTTTCTGGTAATTAATTCTACACATTATTTTGGTCTAAAATAATTTTTATGCTTAAAAAGTCGTTTTTTCTTTGCATTTTGTTTAATTATTTTAAAATTATTTTTTAATAATTATATAAATTTAATATTTATAACATTTTTACATATTTGGGATCATAATATTAAAAAAAAATAAGTACAATTTCATTTTTTATCACAAAAATAAGTTATTATGCTAAAAGTTTGTCAAAGTGGTAAGGTTTAAAGGGTTAACTTGGGGTTAAATTAAGAGATATTGTTTAAAATACCACAAAACCCTAACTTTAATTTGTTTGGTTGAGTGTACTTTTAAATATCATATATTATATTCTAATTTTGGTTTCCTTGGTTCCACTTTTTCATGATAAATACATTTATATTATTTTAAAATTAATAGTATTTACAAAAGTGTCACCCCTCTCTCTTATAAAATGAGTCCTTCGCCGCCTAACTTATCCACACTCCTTGAGCAACTTATCTTGACCAATACCTAAAAAATCCCTCTAAAAATATATTTTTTATATCCAATGGATTATTTTTTCACTAATAAATCAATCTGAGAAGGTTCAAGATGTGATCCAAAGGGCGATATCCAAGGAACAAGTAATTATATTCACTGTTATTTCAAGTTTATTTCTTCTTAAACTGATTAAAAATATTCTATAAACATAATAAAATAATAAAATAAACCTCATTATTTTACTAATATTATATTATGTTTGTGTAAAAACCATTATCTATATCCTTACCATCTATTGAAAAATGAAAATGTCGCTTATGCATGCATGTAGACTATAGCTTCCATGAATGACGTATTTCATTTTTCACCACCACCTCACATGGATGGTTATAAATATGTATTTAATATTATATCTATGTAATAATTATAATTCTATAAATATAAATTATTATCTACCTTCATTCCCTACCATTTATTATAAAATGAAAACGTTGTGTGTACGTGCGGACTACTGCTTCCATGAATGACGCATTTCATTTTCCATCAAAACCTAACATGGTTTATTATAAAATAATATTTAATGTATAAATATTATATTTATAACGTGATAAATATTATTTGAGGATGAATTTTTCATTTCATTAAAAATATTAATAATAAATTGTAAATGTAATTTTAACCACCTAAAAGGATCATACCGAGACATTTTTCTTAATTTGAAACTTTTTTTTGGAAACCTATTAAACATTAAAAAATTTATGCTATTGGAATGATAAACAAAAAGTATCACTATAATTATGGAGATAATGGGACTTCTTAATAACACCTTTCACCATGATCAACACACTGAAGAAAGTTTCAATAAATTAATCGAATGACCTCAGGTGGTTGGCATAAGAAATAACTATTCAATAATTGAATAAAATGGGAATATAAATAAACCTTAAAAATTAAATGAAGATGAAAATATTCTTAAGTAGTTATTTAATAAATTTCATTTGATTATTTAGGAGGATATAATGTTTTTTTCCAAGAGGGTATCCAAGGTAAGGGTTTATTTTAAAATTTCACTTTTTATCAGGATTGTTTATATTTCAATTTATATTAAGGTAATTGTATGTTTTTACTCACCTAAACACCATATATTTTATTATCCTATGGTTATTTATAGGTTTTTAATGTATTATTTTCATTTTCACCTATTTTATACTCAATTTTACTGAAATAACTTTTATAATAAAAGAAGACTATTTCTCCTTTTTGGCCAGGAATCATTATCTTCCATATCCATATTCTTTATTTTATTTCAAGAATTTTATTTTTTTCACTTCACTGGTTTCTATGGTAAATTAATATTAACTTTTAATTTCCCCTAAAAAGTTTAAAAGTATTATTTTTAACATTTTCCATACAAATCATTTTTGACTTTCTTTACAAAAGTGAGAAAATAATTTAATTTTTCAATATTTCTGCATGAACATATTTTCTTATCATTATAGAAAATATTAATTATTTAGATTACTTTAAATTTTTTGATGTTTTTTCAAAGTTATATTTATTCCCATTATACTAGTAATTTTTAATTTCTATATTAATATAAAAGGATATTATTTTCTTATTTTTTTTGTAAAGATAAATCATTTCACTTATGTATATTGTTATCTTCTACCCCACATTTGCTTACTCGAGAATAGTTTTTTTTCAATATTTCATTATTGTAAATTATTTTATAATTAAAGTTTTAAATTTCTCTTTGACCCATCATGAAAGGAGTTTTGAATGTGATTTCTAACTTTATTTTTACAATAAAGTTACAAAAGATTTAAGATAAAATTATTTTTAAAGTTATGCTACTATTTTTCTCTTTATTATCCAAAAGAAATTAATTCACTATAAAACCTTCGTTTTTTATGAATTTGTGGTATTATTTAATCCTTTAGTAATTTATGATTTATACTTCAATTTCCACACAAGTATTTATTTCTGGTTCATTCACTTACTTGAAATTATGTTTTTATCACTCTTCATCATTCTTTTGTCATTATATATATGTTCTTTTATATCATGAATATATTTAGTATAATTTAAACTATTTTAATTTTTTTATAAACCATATAACTATTGTTATATATGGTGTGACTTAAAGTAAGCATGTGAAGAAAAATATTTTTTTGACTGCGGAATATTGACATTATGTATGCTTGATTCAATATGAATATTTATTGATTACTGAGGAATACTAGTTATTTTTTGCATTTGTCATTTAATATAAGAGGAATACATTAGATATGTTTAAGTGATGGATGGGGCCTAAAATTATACAGCTCCTTGATGCATCGGGTAAGCTCATATGCGAAAAACAAGTTGGCATGCCTTATTATTTGGGTATTTGGTATATGCATATCCAATTATTAAAAGTGTCATGTACAAGAACTCAAAAATAATAGAAAGATATATGACATAATGCATTATATCACTATGAAATTAGTTATTATTGTCCAATTTATTACTATGTTTTTATTATCTATGGATACATTTTGTTCTCAAGTTATTGATAATACGGAACATCTATGGATTATTACTCTATCATTATGTTTATGCCTTATTTATTCTTGATTGATTCTACTATGTGAAACCCCTTACTTTAAGCTCATCCTTTATTTTTGTTCTATTCCCCAGGGTACTAAAAAGGGATATTTGAATTAATTAAAGGATTTAATGAAATAAATAAGAATTTTTTCACAAATTTTATAATGTATGATTAAAGTTTCCTATGTAATATGGAAATAATGTATGTATTTAGTGTCTTAAAACTATTAAACTTATTAGTATTACATGATGAGATATCTTATATATTTTACCAATGTAATAAAGTAGAAATTGAATTTGGGTTAATATATTTAGGGTTGTTTCATTTTTTATCTAATAAAGTTTAGTAGGAACCTTGAGAACTAGATTTTAGAAGAACATAGTTAGCATGAACAATATGATAAATACTTAGAATGCACAATAACTTTTACCTATATAGGAATTTTTATATTATGTCTAAATATTCATAATGTTATGAGGTAATTAAGTTCATGTCATTTTTTAGATATTTATCTTATCATAAGAAAGGTAAATCATATTAATATCTATAATCAATGTAGGGATTTACCTCCTGGGAAAGTCAGCATGCTTGGTGTTAGAGTTGGGTAGATTATGAAAATATTAGGATAGTTAACTCAGGTTATGGACAATATAATTCCTTGCATAGAACAACCTATTTCTTGAAAACGTGATGCAATGATGTTGGACCACCTCATGTGGTAAAAACCTCTATAATTTAATATAATTACTAATGAATTAGTAGATGAACAGTGGATCAAGTCTCTAGAAAAGATATTTCCAGCCTCCCGAAGTAATAAAAGGGATAAGTTTATCTTGGTAGTGTATTTTTTAAAGGTATATTTTGATAAATGGTGTTAATTGATTCAAAATACTAAAGAGTAGGAATAAAAATAAAGCATGTGATAAAATAATTTTAAGGTGACATTCATTGAGAAATACTATCCTCAAGAGAAATGTGCAGATATGAAATGGAAATTTGTTATTTTAAAGAGGAAATAAGAGGTAATTTTTAAGAATTATGAGGCTAAATTTATAAGATTAGAAAGTTATCTCATAGAATAAATACATAATCTAGAAATAAATATTGATCAATTATTTTATGGTCTTAAGTTGAGCCTTCAAAGGTCAATAGTATCTCAAACATTTTCATCATATAATGATATGGAATCAAGTTCCATCAAGATAGAGAAAGAATTATCAAATTATTATATCTTAAAAGGAAATCAATATAATATGAGGAAGATTGAGAACCAAGGAAAATGAAAGGTAGTGAAGAATAATAAAATAAGGGTGGAACTTTTAATATGTGGTAATTTTGAAAAGAAATACCTCAGTGCTTGCTTAAAAGGAATGTGAGTTTTTTATAAGTGTGGAGATAAATGACATAATAATCATGAATGTAATAGAAAAAAATGAGTGACCAATATCCAGTGCTTTAACTATCATGGTATGGGGAATAATTCAAATCAATTCCCCAAGATTCATGGAAATATACCTCAAAATATTCTTTATGGGAAAGGTCAAACTTATATAATTACTATAGCTAAAGGTGAGTTCCTTAAAGATATGATAGCATATAATTTTATCATAAACTAAAAGATAACTAATGATTTATTTTATTCTAGATCTACACACTCTTTTATATCATTAATTTTTTCTGAGAATATTAAATCATTCCCTAACACCCTGAGAAATGATTTTTCAATAAATAAAGCCAATGGAAATCATATTCAATGAGGATATGTCAATTATTTCCCATTATGATGTACAAACATACCTTAATTTTTAACTTAATTATTATACCTATGGTTGACTATGACATAATACTTAGTATGAATTGGATTTCAAAGTATAATTCAAAAAATTATTACTATGAGAAGGAGATTATGATTCATTAAGGATGTATCAAATTCCTAATATTTATAAGGGTAACTTTGATATTTGACTCTTGTATGAATTTTCATTCAGTATAAAATATTAATGAATTTATTAACAAAGAAGATAAAAAACAATCTATGGATGGGAATTCAACTTAAGAATAGAGTATGTACATATTGTGTAGGAATACATTGATGTATATCTTGAATAATTATTAGGAAATCCATGTGATTGTGTAGTTGATTTTTCTATTAAAATCATCCATGATGTAAAACTTATATCTAAGACTCCCTAAAAATGACCCTCATGGAATTATTGGAGCTGAATAAACCTTTTCAAAAGTAGTGTGATAATAGATTTATTCACCCTAGTGTTTCACTTTGGAGATCTCATGTTTTCTTTGTTAAAAATAATGATAAGTTTATGAGGTTGTGAATCAATTTTAGGGAGATCAGTTCCATTTCTATAAATAATCATCATCATATACCACATATTAATTAATTTCTTGATCAAGTTAAAAGATATCAATATTTTTAAAAGGTTGATATTCGTTTTGGGTATCAATAATTGAGGGTGAAGAAATTTGATACACCAAAATTGGAATTTTGTACAAGGTATAGACATTATGAGTTTATAGTAATTCCCTTTGTATTGACTAATAAACCCTATATGTGTATTGATTTTATGAATATAGTATTAAAGTATTATCTTGATAATTTAAATGTGGTATTTATTGAGATATTTTGGTATACTCTAAAATCTATTAATATCATAAGAATCATTTGCAAATCATTCTTGAGATTCTAAGTGGAAAGGATTTATATGGGTAATTTAGTAAGTGTGAATTTAGGCTTTATAATTTTTGTTTTCTTTTCCATATTATCTCCATGGATGGTATATATATTGATCATTTTATGAAAAAGGTATCCAAATAATGGCCAACACCGACAAATATAACTGAGATATGTGGTTTCCTTAGATTGACAGATTACTTTTAGTGATTTTTTCAAAAAAAACCTGATTGGATAACCAGTTAACCAAGTTGAAATATAAAGGTGTTAATTTTATATGGTCAAAGTAATTTCAATATGTTTTGAGGAATTAAAAAAGATATTGGTCAATGCACCAATATTGATATTACCATCAAGAAATTATGGACTTGTGATATATAGTGATACATTGAAGAAAGGACTTGGATATATCCTTATAAAGAATGATAGATTTGTTGATTATGAATTAATGTAGTTAAAGATCCATGAATGAAATTATCCAACCCAAAATCTTGATTTTCCATCACTAGTGTAGAAAACATTTTTTATGTCGGTTATTTTTAATTTCTTACGACGGTTTCTAGCCGACGTTAATACGAGCGACGTTATAAATAACGTTTTTACGTCGGTTATTTAAAAACCGACGTCAAAAACATAAAATCGCGATGTTTATCACGTCAGTTATTATATAACCTCCGTGATAAACCGGGGGGAGGGGGGTTTATCACGTCGATTATATAATAACCGACATTATAAATCCAACCCCCCCCCCCCCCCCGTATTTTACGTCGGTTATTTAATAACCGACGTGATAAACCAGTCCGTGGGGGGGTTTTCACGTCGGTTATTAAATAACGGCCATGATAAAATGGGGGGGAGGGGGTTTTAACATGTCAGTTATATAATAATCGGCGTTATAAACCCAACCCCCCCCCCCCATGTTTCACATCGGTTATTTAATAACCAACATGACAAACCAGTCCGGGGGGGTTTATCACGTCAGTTATTATATAACCGCCGTGATAAACCGGGGGGGAGGGGGGTTTATCACGTCGGTTATATAATAACCGATGTTATAAACCCATCCCCCCCCCCCCCCGTGTTTCACGTCGGTTATTTAATAACCGATGTTATAAAACATTTCACAGGCCTTGTATCACATCAGTTATTAAATAACCAATGTTATAAACCCTTTCCCAGGCCTTCTATCACGTCGGTTATTAAATAACCGACGTTATAAACCCTTCCCATTTTCTTTATAATGCCGGTTATTAAATAACTGATGTGTTAAACCATTTCCTAGGCTTTTTATCACTTTGGTTATAAAATAACCAATGTGGAAGCCAATTTTTTTTTAAAAAAATTGAATGTAGTCATCTGCTCTCCCCCAGAATCAACCAGAAAACAAATCAAGAAATCGTACCACAAAAACAGAAAGAGATCAAATTTAAGCATTTACATTGATAACATATAAAACTTGACCCACTAGACAACCCCCACCCTCATCTATACCCCATGGACATCCCTCCCCCACCCCATTGGAGCCCCCACCACACCCCTAGACTCCCCCCCTGACCCCCTGTACAGCCCCAAACACCCCTTGACAACCCTCCTACCCTCCTGAAAAGCACCCCCTCACCCCCTCACCCCACTTGACAGCCCCCACCACACCCCTGTACAGCCTCAAACACCCCTGGACTACCCCCCCCCCCCCCACCCTCATGTATACCCCCCACCCCCTTGACAGCACTCCCACACCCCTGGACCGCCCTCCCACACCCCTGGACAGCCCTCCCACCCCCCTGGACTCCCCCCCCCGTACAGCCCTCCCAGACCCCTGGACACCCCCCAACCCCACTGAACACACCCCATACCCTTGGAACCCATCCCCCACTGACCAAAATCCATACCAGAAAAACCATCATAAGTAGACCAAAACAAGAGGTATAGCAAAATTAAACATTCACATATATAACATTCAAAACTTACACTTTCAGCTTCAAAAAAAACTAAATCCAACCTAAACAACTACCAAATACTCAATTACAACGACAATATTCAAAATTACATTTTACATTACAAATAACTAAAATTCAATCAAACCTGTAAAATTATTTGACCACTCCACTTGTAAGTGTTTGATGTCTTCAGCAGTATATGGTTGAGGGTCATAAAAAAGCTACAAATGAATAGGAAAGTAGTTAACGTGTATAATGAATAAATCAAATTTAAATATTATGGTAAAGTTTAAGAGGAAATCGTACCACGTCAAAATTCAAAATTGTCCTAGTTGTTATTATTTCATACATAAATCTTAACATATAATATCCGTATTTGATGATGACTTGTTTTTCATGACAATTCTGTTTGAATGAGTGTAAATTCAATATATTATTTTTATGTAATAAATAAAAAAGTACAAATTATAAATGGATATTTACCTTCGCATTTACATATTTGATCTTTGCACTCCTTTTCTTTGTGTTTTTTCGAAAGTAGGCCCATGTACTGTTAGAAAATAATACAAATGGGGTAAATTTAAAATTCATTATAATATATAAATCTATTGAGAAATTGAAACTTACTTTTCCATTATATTCTTAAAACTTTCCCGCACATCACCATGGACAGAGCATATCCAATAAAGTTCTTTCTCCCTTGGGCAAAAAACCCCTAACATCCAATGATCACTGATAAAAGGAAATTTAACGTTAGTGGTTTTTTATGTTAAAAGATAATTAACTCTTTAAGAGAAATGTGTTCCATACCTCTCAAAAAAAGGCATCATCCAACATTGTGTGACTATATTCCTTTCAAGTCTTTCAGCAATATAAACCATACTTTGTTCCTCATTCAATGCACATGCTTCAGGGGAAATCAATTACGGGTCCATGAATCCATATACATCTATCAGCTCATTCCTCTCACAAATTTTATAAAGATATCTAATACAAAACATACATAAGTATACATTTTTAATAAATATAACGCAGGGAAAAGGTGTTAAGACTTACATGGCAAATATTTTCACCACGTTCATGCCCAAATTATCTTTAGTAACAAGCTCCATGATATCATTTTTCATAATCCCCGCACTTATTTCACATCCACAAACATGAGCTTCCATTGGAAACTCATAATAACCCGCCAACAAATTTGAATATCTTGACAATCTGTCAAGACTACTAGATTTTGTATCTGATGTCATAGTCATTTGTATTTTTTGTTGTCTATACTGTATTTCTTTACCTTTGAAGTATTCCTATAAAAATAAATTGAAAAATATATTAGTTTTCAAATGATAAAACAACTTTAATAAAAAAACAAAATAAAAGATATAACATTCATACCTCTATGGTAATGAGTCGAAGAAGTCTGGATGGCCAAATTAAAAAATGGTCGATACTCTGTCCAACTATCGCCACCTCATCTGTAGGTATTGGTACCCTAGATGATCTATCTATAATATCCTGTACAGTGACCCTCTGATTCTCTACCTCTAATTGTTGATGATAAACTGTATCTCTTATACAATATACCAACCCATATGCTACTATATGAAATTGAGAATCATCAACATACAACTTGCAATAAGTAGGAAGCTTTGGCGGAGGAGTAGGATAAAAAATGGGGTCCACAGGATGAGGTGGGAGAGTGGAAGCTACTGGAGGAGGTGGAGGATAAATAATGGGGTCTTCAGGGGGAGGTGGAGGAGTGGGAGCTGCAGTCTGAAATTGTCTTTGCATTTCTGCAAACATAGACTACACTGACGCTCTAATCTTGTCCTCCATCGTCACATTAATATTTTGAACTTCAGCCTCCAAGGATTCTATTTTTTTTATAAACCCCCTCAACGTTAGAAGTTGAAGAAAGTGGAAACAGTTTTCTTACCGATACACCTGCCGGATATCCTCTTACATGACCAGGATGTTCGGGCCTTCCCAATTCCGCAGATAAAATATCTTCCCTCTCAGTAGCTATAAATGTCCCCTGTGAACTCTGCTCCTCAAGAGAGTCCTGTATTAATTAATTGAACATTTACGTAATGATTGAAATTATATGAAGAAAATAGTTAACTTAAATAAATAAAATAGATATCTTACAATCCTCTCAGCTGCGATTCTAGATTCGTCCGAAAGATATTGCCCTTTTTTCCCTTTCGATCTCTCTTCCATTTTTTATGTCTAGATAGAGGGGATGGAGGGGCCACCTCTCCAGAGCTTGAAGACTCAGCTCTTAGTTGTTGAAATTTTTCCGCCATCATTTGTTCTTCCAATAATGCATACCCTCCCCGAGATAAACTATGAGGGTATACATTTTTAGATTGGATCTCCTGATGAGATTTCCTTGTTTGTTGTAATTTCAGAATAAGAAATCATTAACAAAACATTAATAAAAGCATTTATATAAGAAAGTTTATAAAAGTTTACATTGCCCTTACCAGAAATGACTCTTTTCTTATACTTTCAAAAAACTGTCTCCATGTGTCTTCATCTATAAAAGGATATATACGACATGGATTGTCTTGACTCTTATGACCATAAATGAAATTATATGAGAGGGTTGATTTGAAATCCCTCCATCTCCTGGCAGCCAATGATAAGAATTTCTTCCTGACTCCTCCAGTGTCAGGAATATCAAATTTCATCTAATAAAGAAGAGGTTAAACATATTATATATACTATAAACATTAAAATAATAGTCAAACAATGACAAAAGATCTTTCCAAAATCATCTCCCACAACTGAGAGATTATCACTTTATCCACACTTCTCCAATCATCATACAGAATGCTTACTTTTCTCTTAGCCTGATTTTCTACAAAACTCTTAAAATCTTTTGCATTCGGACCTCTAGGAATATCATCATCATCAAACTCAATGACTATCCTCTGATCCTGCGTACGAGCAAGTGATAATTTTGGTAAACATGTGCACCCACGTTTACCAACCTTTGAACTCTTTGTCTTAATAGGAGCATGTGAATGTTCATCCCCAGATGTATGACCAACAATATTCTCATCTCCAGAATCATGTGGTTGATCAACTGAATGATCTGTCATTATCCTTCAAATCAAAAAAACAAATGTCAGTTCACAAATATACAAATTCAAATATTTTAATACTAGTAATCAGAAAATAGAAAAGTGTACTAAGTTACGTAATTGTAAACATTGGTAATATGTTAATCATGTTAAAAAATGGTAAATATGGTCAAGATGGTCAAGATAGTCAAGATGGTAAACACGGTAAACCCGGTAAACATGGTAAACATGGTAAAGTAATTGTCACTAAAAAATAATAGATATATAATTCATGTATTGATTATAAACATGATAAAGTAAACTAAAAAAAATTAAAACAAACAAAAACTTATACTTATTTTGTTTTAAAACATGTTTTAATAAATAAATAACTTACAATATCTAACATTTATGAAAAAAATAAATGTAAACAGGAAATAAACATATGTTACCTATAATTTTAGGAATGTACAAATGGATTCTTTTCCCAAATTCCTTCATCGTGATTGTTTCTTATGGCACAAACTATGTCTTCAACATGCTCATCATTATGTTCTGTTAATCTTTCCATGGAAGTAGGGATCTCAAATAAATCAGCATCTTCATCAAGTTCATCCTCACCAACATATTGTTTTTTCCCTTGTAAAACAACAGCCCACTGCATATCTGATTGATCTACTACATAGAAAATTTGTTTTTCATGTGTTTCCATTATAAAAGAATCAGTTGTGTCTTCCAATCTATTCAGATTAACAAGTGTCATTCCAAATTCATCGTGTCTGACACTTTTGTTACCGATAAACCATTTACAGTTAAAAACATGAACTTTAATTTTAAAGTAATCAACCTCCCATATGTCTTAAATCACTCCATAATATGCACTTGATGCAGAAATTGGGTTTTTGTCCTTAGCACTCGAAAAATGCATCGCTTCTGCAAACACCAATACACCACTATTCTGAACTGCACTTCTGTTGTCCTGAGCTTTCGTATGAAATGTATAACCATTAATATCATAACCGGACCATGTTATCTCATTTAAACATACACCACCCACTATCCATTTTAATGTCTCTGATACATCTGATCTACCAAGCAATGTCTTTTTAATCAATGAAAAAAAAAATTGTTGTGCTCATTCAAAATCCACATTTCTTTCTTCTTTGGATGACATTATTTCAACTCATTAATATGCAATGTGATATTCGGTTGAGAATCAGCTATGTTATTCAAGATGTATGATTCTAACTTCTTCATCTGTTCAGCTAACAATGATTTGACTTTCAAGCCACGAATCCCCTTTCCCTCATTATTAACTCGTTCATGGCGAGATGGAGGCAAACCTATGTGTTGCGCCACAGCCAAGTAGCTCGTACAAAACTCTGTTACCTCCTCAGAAATATACTTTTCAATAATGGAGGCTTCAGGTCGATATGGATTTTTAACATACCCCTTTAATATTTTCATATACATTTCAAAAGGATACATCCAACAAAGATATACAGGTTCACAAAGCTTTATTTCTCGAACCAGATGAATCATTAAATGCACCATTATATCAAAAAAAGTTGGAGGAAAATACATTTCCAATTGACAAAAGTATAAAAATTGCATCCTTTTCCAAAATGTTCAAAGCATTCACATCAATCGCCGTGTTACAAATTGAATTGAAAAAATAACACAACTTCATTATAGTCTTTCTGACACGAATGGGCAATATTCCACGCAATGAAACTGGTAGAATTTGTTGCATCATGACGTGACAATCATGTGATTTCATACCTATCAACTTCAAGTCCTTCAATGAGACAAAAAAATTTACATTAGAAGAATAACTTTGAGGAAATTTAATATCATGAAGACACTAACAGAAGCTAATTTTCTCCCTCTTAGATAATGTATGACAAGCCAGGGGAAGATATGTTCGTCTTCCTTTAGGATTAGGAGCTAACTCCAAACGTATTCCCATTGATAGTAAGTCTAATCTTGCATTCAACCCATCTTTTGTCTTTCCTTTAATATCTAACAATGTTCCAATCAAACAATCACAGATATTCTTCTCCACATGCATGACATCAATATTATTTTTAACTTCATGATACCTCCAATATGGTAGCTCAAAAAATATTGACCTTTTCTTCCATATATGTCTATCAGCTGGATGACGTATTTTTCCATCACATACCCGCTCATCAGCATGTCATCTTAACCTTTTTTCATCATGTGAATTAGCAAATAAATGTTTGAAACGATGAATTATAGGAAGATACCAAAATACCTTTGAAGGGAGATTTGTAATCTCTACATCAGCCTATGATTTTTCTTTCACCTTATACCGTGATGTCCCACATTTAGGACACTCTGACAAAAACTCATATTCCTTCCTATAAATAATGCAGTCATTCGGATAAGCATGTATTTTCTTGTATCCCAATCCCATTGGGTATAATATTTTCTTGTCCTTGTAATGTGAATCTAGAATATGGTTATCTTTTGGAAGAATGCCTTTCATCAATTGTAGCAGCTCTATAAAACTTCTGTCACTCCATCCATGTTTCGCCTTCAGGTTAATCAATCTTAACACCGCTGACAAAACTATAAAATCTGTACAACCAGGATATAATGGTTTTTCAGCATCACCATATAGACGCACAATTGTCGGTTCTATCTCAATTTGTTCTGCTACAATATCGTGAATCATTTCTTCAATTCCATCAGAGTTACCATCTTGTGAATCATCATGATCATCAGTGACATTTCGTCCAGTTTCACCATGACAAATCCAAGGGCTGTAACTCGGATTAAAACCATGACATATCAGATGATCTTTTATCTCTCTACTTTTCAACTTCTTCATATTCAAATATTTCAGGCATGGACAGAAAAAAATGTCACTACTTGGAACATTTCGTTTAGAAAATTCCAAAAATGCATCAACACCTTCCTCATATTCATTGCTCATTCGATGTGTCGTAATCCAACTTCGACTCATTATTACCTATAACAAATATCAAAAATATATATATTTTTAAGATAATACAAATATAAGTTTATATGAAAAAAATCATAATTTTAATGTAAAACAATTTTGAAATATAAAACAAATCTATGCGTATTTAAAAAAATATGCTTGAATATTATTATTAAAACAAAATATAGTTAGATATAATAGTTTTAAATTCCATTGAATAAAAGAAAACCATGGAGACTACATGGTTGATAGAAAATTGGAGAGAATGGAGTAAACATGAGAATCAAATCATATTTAAAATAAAAATTCAGATGGAGAAAATCACAATGTAAATCTAAACACCCCTGGACACCCCCAACCCTCTGGACAGCCCCCCACCCCCCAGACAACCCCCCAAACCCTCTGGACAGGCCTCCACCCCCTTAGACAGCCCCCCACACCCACCCACCCTCCAGAACACTCCCCAACCCTCTAGACAGCCCCCCACCCCCCTGGACAGCCCCCCACCCCTCTATACAACACCCCCACCCCTCCTGGACACCACCACCACCCCCTACACCCTTGGACACCCCGCTGGACACCCCCAACCCTTTGGACAGCCCCCCACCCCACCCCCTGGACAGCACCCCACCCCTCCAGACAGCACCCCCACCCCTCCTGGACACCACCCCCACCCCTGAACCCCTTGGACACCCCCCTGGACACCCTCAACCCTCTGGACAGCCCCCCACCCCCCGGAAAACCCCCCAAACCCTCTGGACAGGCATCCACCCCCTTGGACAGCCCCCCACACCCACCCACCCCCTTGGACACCCCCCTGGACACCCCCCAACCCTTTGGACAGCCCCCCACCCCCCGGAAAAACCCCCAAACAATGGTTTACATATAAAACTAGGGATGGTGAACAACAAAAAACACATGCATTTAATATATACTTCAGCATGAAATAGATGGAGTTAAATATTATTAAATATGGCTACTTAAATGATCGTATGATAATTAAAAATAATCATTGATATTCAACTAGTCAAATGATCACAAGTTTCTTGATAACTAATATTATAATTTATTTTATCAAAAAAGTCACACAAAATAGTCCACAAACATGTTTCGCACAAACATCACAATTTAATAAAACAATTCCTCAATTTATAAAACATTCTGAAAATGTTTGACATCTTAAATCACCTCTTTACCTTTCAAAAACCCTTACTAGGTGAATAACATCGCCAAAATATTTCATTTACACCATTTTATCACTTTTTTTAACTCACTAAATCATTTTCAATTTTCATAAAACAATCCCAAGAGGAACAACCATGTTTTGCACACAAAAGACATTCCAAAACCCCCATTCAAGAAAAAAATCATACCAATACAAATCCAAAATATAAATTTCATCTCAATACACATTTATTAAACCACCCCCATATTTTAATAATTTACCTCAAATAATGCCATAAACAATACACATGAAAAACAAACTTTTTCATAATACACCTTCAAGAAGTGTGACAAGGTTTTACACATAACACCCATTCAAAACCCCCCTTTTGAGTCCCACATGACAACAAAGAATTAAAAAACCATAATTGGATTACCCTTTCAAAATTAATGAATCACTTTTATAGGTTATAAAATACACCCAAATATTAACCTAAGAGTCACACATTAAAATCACCCAATTTCAAGATAAAATGAATATATAAAATTAAAGACATATCCAAATCCATCAAAAAAAATTGGGACCACAAAAAATATACGATGTGGGCAAAACGAATGAAAAAAAACACACAAAAATATAGTGATGCGAGTTGAAGGATTACATGAAATGGGGTTTTTGGAATGCCTTTTGTGTTGCGAGTTGAAAGCACACAAAATGAGTTGATATGATAGATCCGGGAAAGAAAGAACACAAAAATTTAACGAGTTGAAAGCACACAAAACAAATGAAAAAAGAACACAAAAATCGAAAAACATAAATATAGACTATCCGGGAAAAAAACGAACGAAATAAATTCGTGGAAGGCTTACTTGAGTGTTGTGAGTTTAGATGATAGATTTGAGGAGAGTAAAGATGATAAACGTTGTAGGAAAAACGAGTTTAACGCAGCGAGATCGACGAGCTGATTAGGGTTTATCGCGCGAGAGAGACGAGCTGCCGGACTGTCGAACGAAAATTCGTAAATGACAATCCTTGGGGGTTGTTAATTTTTTAAATGTTTTTATAACATCGGTTATTTAATAACCGACGTTATAAACTGTTTTTTACATTTATAAAGTTCGTTATTATAATAACCGACATTATAAATGTATCAGATACGGCTTTTTTTATGTCAGTTATACTATAACTGACGTAAAAAAGACATTAAAAATCACAGTTTTTTACGTCGGTTATAACATAACTGACATAAAAAACTCGTAGATATCTCGTTTTTTACGTCGGTTATCAAATAACCGACGTTAAAAATCTACGCACCGCATTTGTTGCGTCAGTTATAAAATAACCGACATAAAAAACCACGTTTCACAGATAATCACGTCGGTTATATATAACTGACGTAAAAAAATGGTGATGTAAATAATGTTTTCTACACTAGTACATTCAAAATATTTTCCCTGAAGATATAAAGGAACTATCTCTGTAGTGAGATATGTGAGATATATACATATCATAAGATTTTGAAATATATCTTTTCACAAAAGAGTATCAACATGTGACAAAGGAGGTGGCTATAACTACTCAAGTATTATTATTTATTAATAAATTACCACCCTATGATAGTAACCAAGGTGGTTGATGTATTAAGTTGGAAAAATCATGAATTTTTAACCAAGATGAGGCTTTTCAAGGATCTTATACTCAATAATTTAGTAAATATGGATATGATAATTATTATGGAAGGGGAAACATAACTCCTTTTCCAAATGATTTCCAAACCATATTTATTGGAGATTATTAAAATGTCTCAGTTTGATGAAAAGAGTTTATAAAATAAAATAAAATTCTTGAATGATGGTAAATTGGAAAAATTTATCTAAGAAGATAGTATATTGAAATTTGGAAAGATACTATGTATTCTATATTTACATGATATGAATGGGGAATTACTTGATAAATCCCATAGCTCAAATTTCTCTATACACCTTGTAAGTACAAAGATGTATAGGTATTCAAGGGAACATTTTTAATGGGAATAAATTAAGCAGGAAATTATTGATTATATATTAATATTCTTAGTTTTTCAAAAATTAAAGGTTGAAATACGACAACATAAAGGTTTCGTGAAACCAGTCCCTATAAAAATTTAGAATTGAGATGATATTTTCTTGGCCTTTTTCACTATTCTATTTAATACTCCTAGGAATAATAATATTATATAGATTATAGGGGATCACCTTACCAAGACTGCTCATTTTCTTACTATAAGGGAGGATATACTCCTTAACAACCTTTCATGAATCTATATTAATGAATTTGTTATACTTCATGGTTAACCAATTTCAATTATATTTGATCATAACCCATGGTTCACATAAAAATTATAGAAGAGTATTTAGAAGGATCTTGACACTAGGATACATTTAAGTACCACCTATCATCTTCAAAGTGATTGATAGTTTAAAAGAACAATTCAAACATGATAAGATAGGCTAAGCTCATTCCCACATGACTTTCAAGGTAAATGGATATTACCTCATTAATATGTATGGATATTACCTCATTTTAGATGAATATTCAGTACATTACAAAAATACATGCCCTAGGACCATAATAGTTTAGTGTCTTTGGACACTTGGAAACTAAATATTCTATCCTAAAGAAAGATCTTAAACATCTCCCATAAATATCTCCACCTTTAATACTTCTACCTAAAACCTTTTTTCATAACCTATATAAATGAAATATAATAAAGGGGTGAGTTAAAATGCTCTGTAATGGAAAATAAGGGAGATATGTAAGCATAATTATGAGTATAAGTGTATGAGAACATGATAGAAGATCATACCCTACATATAAAAGACCATATACATGAATCATGGAATGAATAATTGTTGTTCATAATACATAAATCATAAGTAAAAAATAATATATCCAATGAAATTATAACATAGTAATAAAACATGGAATTGTGGCAGAAACATAAGTATATAATATGATTTCCATAGTAGCCAAGGAATCGCTTCTAAGACCATCTTAGTAGTATGGGTTCACTCCCCATACCATATTGGCAGTCATGGTTCACTCCCATAGACATATTATTATCATGATTTCACTCCCCATACCATCTTGGTAGTCATGGTTCACTCCCATGACCATCTTAGTAGTCAAGGTTCATTCCCAATACCATCTTAATCTATCTCATGAGATATAAATCTTTACCCAATGCATTGAAGGGAGATATAGGTCACACCCATATCATAATGAAATCATACATACATGTGCCACAAAATCATAAACAATCATATCCTGACCCATGAAATGAAATGGGTATTATAAATATGTAATCATATCATAACCTATGGAAAAAGACATGTTTCATAATCATTTCATCAAAAGTATAACCCATGAAATAGAAACTGATTTCATAAACATATAACCCATGAAAGAGAAATAGGTTTCATAAATACCATGAAATTAATAATAACTCATTCATATAAATAATATTAATTAAAATTTTAGATCATTTTCTATAATGGAATGAGTAACATCAATAGATGTCATCTTATATGTAAAATAATTTTGAAAGAAATTTGAAAAATGTTTCTTGAGGAAAATATCCTTTCTTCTTTGAAAAAATATTTTTAACAAATAAAACCATTTGAAAATAATTTTCTTAAAAAATACCTTGAAAACTTTTAAAAAAGACTAAAAATCATTTTGAAAACCTTTTTCCTTGAAAACTTATAAAATAAGGTTCAAATCATTTTAAAAAACATTTTCTTTAAAAAATATTAAATGAGCTTTAAAATGTTTATAAAACCATTTCTTTGAAAATAATTTTAAAACATATAAATAAATCTTTAAATTTTTTTGAAAACCTTTTAACTTGAAAACATATGAAGGGAACTTGAGAATGTTTTGAAATTGAAAATACTTAAACATTTATAAAGAAATCTTTAAAATGTTTTTGAAAAACATTTTACATGAAAACATATGAAATAATCTTTAAAATTATTTGAAAAATAATTCTTTCAAAATACTTTGAAAATTTATAAATAAGGCTTGAAAACATTTTGAAAACAATTTTCCTTGAAAACAAATAAAAGAATATTGAAAACATTTTGAAAAAAAATACTTAAAAACATATAAAAGTATCTTGAATGAATTTCAAAAATAATTTTCATTTCAAAGTACTTTTATAAACATTTCCTTAAAAATTATCCATTTAATAATGAAATGGAGGCTTCAATGAACTGTTGGTAGGTAAATTCATACATGTCATACGAGGTAAAAAGAACATTCCTTTTGCATGGTAAAACAAAAAAAAATATGTGGTTACAAAGATATAATAAGATTCCTTTAAAAAACATAGGTAAAATAAAAAAATGGGTAAAAATATCTTTTAAGGATTTTAGTAGAATAGAAGAATATTCTAAAAACCCTTTTTATAAAACATAGATTTCCGACCGAAGAGAGGGTAAAGACGGGCTTTCTTAAAAAACATTATTAACTATATTATGAACCAAAGAGTAGAAATATGGTACCAAAATATTAATATATCATTAATAACCATAGGATTATAAATTTCATGAATTTTCTTGATAAATGGGTTATAATATTTCTTCAAGTGAACCATAAACATATACAATCTTGAAAATCAATAAGATTGTTTCAATAAACTATTATGACTTGGTGACTTGGAATCATACTCTCCATGTAAGAAAATGAAATTAAATGATGATTAAGATATCATGAAAGAAATTAAATTAATTATATGACCTATAAAATGGAATTATATACACCTCGAAAGATAATTTAGGTGAATAACATAACATGAGTCTCAATGAAGGAAAATTGAGACAAAACTATTTTACCGATTTGGTAAATTTTGAAACTTAGACCCCATGAAAAAATCATAAAATTGATATGTGAATACCTATAAATTTAATTATAATATACATAGAACAAAATCACAGTTATTACATACACCAAAAAAAAGGAAAGAGTGTCCAACATAACATGCATCTCATAAAAATAAAAAGTGAGAAGAAATCCCCTTACCTTGTGTCTTGACTCTCATTATACTCATTCAAACCACATGTATAATAAATAAAAATTTATTATAAATATTTTATAGAACCATATTATTATATATAATACCATATATGGTTTTATTACGACCTTATATTACCCGCTTGTGTGTAGAACAAGCTAAGTGGGTGTCGTGTGAAAGGAATGTTTGACTTAGTATTTTAATATATATATATACATATATATAAAGAACTATTTCCAGTGTCATGTGAAATGAAAAATATCAAAAAGATAAATTAACCCTAAATTAATAATTCACAAAATCATGGGGTGTTATATTATACCCCCTTAAAATGAATTACACCCTCAAAAATTCATCTGGGTTAGCAAAGGTTTAATACTTGAAAGTTTCATTCATATAAACCCACATAATAAAATGAATACTAAAACTTACCTTAAAAAGGGAAAGTTGTAACCATAACGGTTACCCAAAGTAACATATAACTAGGTTTCTACATAGAAGAACATAGGTTGGGAGTGAAGATTGGACATGAATGGAAAATTGTAAATATTTATAGGGAGTGATTAAGGTCATCAATCACAAATAATTTAATGATCATATAAATTTTTAGGGCCTCAAATTCATAAATATGTTATAATATAAAAGACAATTGGTTCAAAAAAATTAAGGTATTAGGACAACACATTTTCTTTTGATAATTATCATAACGTTGAGTAATTAATTTATTGAACAAGAATATAAGGAAATATACTTACTTGATATATCTCTATAAACAAAATTTCAGTCTTTAGTAGTGATTTTATCAATTTTTAAATCATCCATTACATCATGTAATGGACGTCCAAAAATTAACTTTTATGCCTGAAGTGCTAAAATACACTTTTATTATATCTTAAGGCTCATAAAAGAATGAAATGTATAATTATTTATGTATGAATATTCTTAAAAATGAATATGGTAAATTCATTAATATCTAAACATAAAAAGTAACATTATTGTTTCATCATAAACAATTAGTCATCAAAAATAATTATACATTAACTAGGACATTGTGTAGGTTAGTGGTAGGCATGAAACCCTTATCGTCCTTCATTCATGGGTTCAAGACCCATGGCCTAACTATAATTTATTTGTTAATACTAGACATACATATTTTCCTTTTATAAAACCATAATAATATAATTTCCAAAATATGATGGATATCCTTGAAATAAGGTTAATTACTAAGTACCCTTTAAACCAAGGTTTTCAATACAATCTCAATACATAAATACTTCCTTTGAAGTTTAACTTGATTTTTTCATGAATTTATAACCTTATAACCTTATGAAATATGAAAATCCAAAACCATAGAAATAAATTCATGAAACCAGGTTAACATTGGTCCCCCATATATCACAAAGTATCTCTTGGTTTTCACATTTCAAATATGTGAATACCCTCATGGTAAATTCTCTTAGAACATGGTAACAACCTAAATTACCATAAATACTTCTAGAAAACATTCATGTTTTCTTATTCTGTAGATTACTACATATATTCCATAAATCTAATAAGTTTAAAACTTCATCCATGATAGCATGAACTACTTATCAACATGTCCTTAATTAGTTCCAAGGTAAATAGTACCTTCCAATTTACTTATTCATATCCCACATATATTTATCCAAACAAAATTATAATAACATAAGGAACATACTAAGGGTTATCTTTCCCTTAATCATGTGTTTTCCATGGAAATCACCTTTCCATTATATCATTTTTCTATTCCATCGGAACCAGTCAATGTGTTCTTGTAAAATATATAGAAAAAAAAACATAAATTGAACAATCCTTATATATTTTACCTTTAATATAACATACTTCTTGAATCCAAATACATAAAAATTTTATTATCCCACTTCATCCTTATTCCACTAATAAGTATATCTCATCCTATTATACAATACCTATTTACTTTCACCTTTCATTTGTAGTCTCGTCATCATTAGAAATGTAACCATTACTCGCACCACGTTGTTGGTTCCCTTTAGGAGATTTAATCTTGGGAAATTGAGTTACATAATTACCATTTACTCTACACTTAAAACACTTAAACTTATATGATGAATTATTGAGGTCAATATTATCATCCATTTCATTAATCAAACTCTTCATTTTTTCCTTAATTTCACTTGTTTTGTGTCTTTATTTACCACAGTCAAAACATCTTCTTATTCCTCTAATACATTTACTTAGGTGATTATTTTCACATTCATGACACAAAAGAAATTGAATCTTCTTTCCTCTATTGTCTCCATTACTCGTACTCTTATTGAAATCCATCTTTCTATTCCTTGGTGGGTCTGAGAGTTGGTTAAAGGTACACGTTGTTAATCATGTTCCATGAAAACTGATTAGGCATGATCACAGCATCTTTCAATCCAGTGATCATCCCAGTTTAATGATCATCAAAAAATCATCCATCAGATTCAACATTAATCCATTTCTTTCTAATTCTTTCCATTGACTAAAACCAAAATCATAGTGTGATCATTACTTATCATAGCATAAAACAATATAGTCCTTAAAATATTGACATATAGGATTTATAAATCATGACACCTTCCATAATCTATGACACCCTAGGTTCATCCTAAGTTATTCATGGACAACTTATATTCAAATCATTAATGATGTTTCATGAAGAGTTTTGTGAATTTACAAATCATATCCTTATGGAGTGTCAAACCAGGTGTGCAGTAAAGCCCATTCTCATGTACCGGATTACCCTGAGTCAGGCCCGAAACATCTTGTCAGAGTTGTTACCCCTAGGTACATCAGTTCCAGAGCTAGATTCACTTATAGTATCTAGACAAGGATTTATTTCTAGGAAACCACTCACTCTACCCTTTACCAAAATTCCATAACATTTTTTTAACTGTTAACTTGTCCTTATACTTATCCTTATAGACATCCCTAGATATATCCTTATAAATATACCTAGGGATATCAATAAATTTTTTCTCATCATAGTTTTAAAAGGTAGACTAAAAATTTCCTTTGATACCAACTATAGTGACCAAGGATTAACATACATAGATATTACATCATTTTAGATAAATATTTAGTACATTACAAAAAAAACATGCTCGAGGACTGTAAGAGTTTAGTGTCTTTGGAAACATGGAAACAAAATCTTCTATATTGGTGAAAGATATTAAACATATCCCATAAATATCTCCACCTTCATTACTTATACCTAAAACCTTTCTTCATAACCTTGGGAAAGGAAACATAAGAAATGGGTGATCTCAAATGCTCAATAAGGGTAAATAATGGAGATATGCAAGCATAATTATGAGAATAAGGGTATGAGAAAATGATAGAAGATCATAACCTATATATCAAAGATCATATACATGAATCATGGAATAAATCATGTTAGTTCATAAGACATGAATCATAAGTAAATAAATAACATAATCCATGAAATCATAATATAGGAACAAAACATGGAATTGTAGTAGACACATAAGCATATCCATAGTAGTCAAGGCATCACTACCAAGACCATATTAGTAGTATGGATTCACTAACCATACCATCTTGGTAGTCATGATTCACTCCCATGTCCATCTTAGTATCATGAGTTCACTCCTCATACCATCTTGGTGGTCATGGTTCACTCTCATGGCCATCTTAGTAGTCAAGGTTCATTACCAAGATAATATTAGTGTATCTCATGAGATATAAGTCTTTACCCAATTCATTAGAGGAAGATATAGGTCCCACCAATCTCATAATGAAATCATACATACTTGTACCACGAAATCATAAACAATCATATCATAACCCATTAAATGAAATGGGTATTATAAACATGTAATCATATCATAACTCATAAAAAAATACAAATTTCTTAATCATTTCATCAAAAGCATAACCCACGAAATAGAAACGAATTTTATAAACATATAACCTATGAAATAGAAATGGGATTCATATAGACCATGAAATTAATCATAACCCATTCATAGAAATAATATGAATTGAACCTTTAGATAATTTCCTATAAGGGTATGAGTAACATCAATATATGTCATCTTAGATAAAAAATAATTTTTATATATATTTCAAATATTTTTATTGAGTAAAATATCCTTTCTTTGAAAAATAATTTTTAATACATAAAACCATTTGAAAATAATTTTCATAAAAAATGCATTGAAAACTTATAAAGAAGAATTGAAATCATTTTGAAAACCTTTTTTCTTGAAAACTTATAAAATAAACATCAAAAAAATTTAAAAACCTTTTTATTTAAAAACACTTTGAAAACATGTAAAGAAATATTGAAAATGTTTTGAAAACCATTTTAATTGAAAACCTATAAAAATATCTTGAAATTTTTTTCAAAACCATTTCTTTTAAAATAATTTGAAAACATATAAAGAAATCTTGAAAAAATGTTGAAAACCATTTTACTTGAAAACATATGAAAGGAGCTTAAAATTGTTTTGAAAACCATTCCTTTGAAAATACATGAAGACATATAAATAAAGATTTAAATTTTTTTTAAAAACCTTTTTACTAGAAATAATATTAAATAATCTTGAAATATTTTAGAAAACCATTTATTTAAAAATACTTTGAAAACTTATAAATAAGGCTGCAAAACATTTTGAAAAAAAAATCCATAAAAATAAATAAAATAAGATTGAAATTTTTTTAAAAAAAATCATTAGAAACATATAAAAGAAGGTTTAAAAAATTTTGAAAACAATTTTCCTTTAAAATTACTTTTAAAAAAATTCTTCAAAATTATCCATTTAAAAATTAAAAGGAGACTTCAATGAAGTGACATCGAGTAAATTCATACATGTCTTAAGAGGTAAAAAGGTCATTGCCTTTTCACAGTAAAAAGGTTATAAAAATGACTTGTTCATAAACTGATAATAATAATCCTTTTAAAACATTGTTATAAGAAAAAATGGGGTAAAAACTTCTTTTAAATTTTTTATTAGAATAGTATAATATTCTTGGAACCCTTTTTAGAAAACATAGATTTCCAACTGAAGAAAGGGTAAAGGTCGGATTTCTTAAAAATAATTTCTTAACAATCTTATGAACCAAAGAGTATAAATATGATACCAATACATGAATATATCATGAATAACCATATTATAATAAATTTCATGAATTTTTATGATATATAGATCATAAGATTTCATCAAAGAAAGCATAAACATAAACAATCTCAAAAAGCGATGAGATGGTTTCAAAAAAACTCTTATAACTTGGTAACTTGAGATCATACTCACCATGTAAGAAAATTAAATTAAATAAAGCTTAAAATATGATTAAATATATTAAATTCATGATATAACATGTAAAATTGAATTATATACACCTCAAAATATAATTTAGGTGCATAAAAAAACATGAGTCTCAACAAAGGAAAATTGAGACAAAACTATTTTACCGATTTGGTAACTTTTGAAACATATACCCCATGAAATAAATATCATAAAATGGATATGTGAAGACCCATATATTTAATTATAATATACATATAATACAATCACAGGATTTTCATACACTATAAAAAGGAAAGAGTGGCGAACATAGAATGTTTCTCATGAAAATAAAAAGTGAGATGAAATCCCCTTACCTTGTGTCTTGAATCTCATCATACTTGATCAAACCACTTGTCTAACAAATATAAATTTATTATAAATTTTTTACATAACCATATTATTATATATAATACCATATATGTTTTTATTACCACCTTATATTACTCACTTTTTAACCATCCTATGTTAAGGTTTTACTTTGGGTAATATTCGCTTTGTTCTTCATATATGTCTTAATTTGTTATATTGTTGGTCCTTATACTTATATCATGATTACAGAATGTAAAACATGATATAAATATCATGTATATAAATTATATTTTTATTATAATAATATATATAATGCATAATTATGAAACAGAATACACCATTCATGGAGGCAGTTGGTTGTACGTATGCATGAATGTTGTTTCCGTTTAATTTTCATGTTAAGGGAAATAAAGTAAAATAAATATATGTATATATATGTATATATGTTTATATATGTGTGTATATATATATAATTATTATAGTAGCTTTATTATATAATATATATCATATATATTCACTAAATCCATCCTTAATGTATTCCATGTAGTGTGTGAACAAATCACATCGCTTTGAGGGGGCGGTAGTCCACACATCCTCAAACGAAAATATCGTATTAACACCAAATGGAAAGAAAAAATATATGTGTTATAAAAGTAATAAATAAACATAAATAAATAATAAATATAATATAATATATATATATATATAAACATAGTTTCCATCATAATTTCCACCATGAGAGGCAGTAAGGAAAATTTAACAATCGTCGTTTAATGAAGTAGTAGTTCGTCGTGCACATAAACAGTATGTTCGTTATCCATTAGATGGAGGTTTGTGTAATTGTAGTTTATAACCATAGAATAACAAAATACTAGTATATTTATGGTAATTTAGTTTTTATACAATCTTGGAAAAATAAATTTAAGGTGGTGGATAAATAAAATAAAAGAAAGGACTTAAGAGAAGACATTACCTCTTAATCAGGTGTCTTCTTTTGGTTTGTGCCAAAAGGCTTCCTTGGATTAAATTATGACCAAGGGAAGGATTATAGAAAGAATTAAGGATTTATGGGAAGTTTATTTGGTAGAAATTTTCTAAACCTAATTTTTTTGGGAGGTTTGAGGATGTGGAAGAGGTTGTGGCCTTTTATAGGGATGGAAAAGGGATCACTTAGAATTTTTGAAATAAGTTAGGTGTACACATGTTATTACCTTAAAAAAGTCATAAAAACCCAACCTAAATAAATAATTTAAGTTTTTTGGCTGAAATATGTCCATAAAATGGGTTTTTTACAAGTTTCTAGGTCATTTGGGCTCCTAAGATTATGGTTTTCTCCCTAATTAAGCTTAATTTAACCTTAATCGTTGCGATTAATTTTAATCACTTTTACTAATAATTTTGGTAAAAAATAAACATGATCTAATTAGACTCTAAATAATATAATTATTATAATTGTGTATGTTTTTTTTCTAAATTATATTCCCAGAATCGTAGAAATTAATATTAATGTTAATCCCGCAGACGGGATGAAATTACGGGTTTTTAATGTAGAAAGAAGTTCAAGAGTTTATTAAGTTTTTTTTATTCAGTTTAAAATTTAAATTGATTATAATGACCTATATTGTAATAATAGGTGTATAATTAAACTAATTTTACCATAAACCCAATTTATAATATAATTTAACATTAATAATTATTTAAACTAAAAGATAGTTTTTAACTAAAAAGCTGTATTTTTCACTATTCATCAAAAAATGAAGTTTCTTAGAAAAATCCCAAAAATTCACCATAAGCTAATTTATACATTTTAAATTCAAAAATAATTTATATTTTATCAAATTAAATTTCTAAATGTTTCTAAAATTAATTTTATTATAAAAAATGGTTTATTTGACAAAAGGATATTTTTAAACATAAAAGGAATTTATCAAAAATCATATATTCCATTACCAATATGTTTTATCTATATATAAAAAATAAAAATGATATTTGAAAATTAGTTATTACTATTCGTATAACTGTTTTTAATGGTTAGGTTATAATTATCTCATTTAAATAATTATAACAATAAAATGATGTTTTGTAGAAACATCTGTGCTGCATGTAATATACACCAAGTCAGTGTTGGATGTAGTGAAAGCCAAGTAGGTATTGCATATAGCACAAGACAAGTCAGTATTTCATGTAGCACAAGACAAGTTGGTGTTATGCGAAAGGAATGTTTGACATGGTGTTTTAATATATATATATATATATATATATATATATATATAATTATTTCCAGTGTCACATGAAATGCAAAATATCAAAAAGATAAATTAATTTAAAAAACAAATTCACAAAATCTCGAGGTGTTACAGGATCATTTTATAAATTTGTTAAAATTTTAATATAATAATATATTTCATTTAAGAATTTAAATGTAACTATATAAATAATTGTACATGAATATATTTTGTACTCTAACTTTTTGGGATGAAACTGGAGAGAGGAAGCTTATGGGCCTAGGACTCGTTAGGGAGAAAATTATGAAGGTGATAGCTTTTAGAAAACATATTAAGATAGATCAAAGTATAATATATATATATATATAATCAAAGAAAGGATTTTTAATTTCAAGTGAGAGATCATGTTTCTTAAATATATCTCTATGCAAAGGAGTTATAAGGTTTAGTAATAAAAAAAAGTTAAGTCCTAGGTACATCATGCCTTTTGATATTCTAGAAATAATTGAAGTTCTGGATTATAATTTAGTAATTCCACCTAGTATCTCTAAATTGAATGATTTTTTCCATATCAAATTATTGATAAAGTACATGAGAGACCTAATGCACATACTCATAATTAAGGAAATATATTTGGAACCCAATTTATCTTTTTGTGAAGTGCCTATCAAGATTCTTAACAATATAGTGGAATTAGTCAACTCATATAGTAAAGTTATTTCGGATAAATCATAAGTTATAGGATGAAATATGGGAACCTGAGGTAGTAATAATGAAGAAATATCCACATTTTTTTAATAAAAAGACATTTTAAAATTTTGAGGATGTAATTATTCAATGGGGGAATAATGTAATACCCAATATTCAATTATAGTAAGTAGACATCTTTTCCTAAAGAAACTATAGTATGATTTATGTTTTATTATTACATGGAGAAAAGTTTCTAAATCCTAGAAATCTAATTTTATTAAATTAACTTCATTTTTTAATTTTTCGTGTCAAAATTATCTTAGGGTGAATTCTTGAGATTTTTCTAAAATGGTTTAATTTTATGTGAATAATGAAAAATAACATTTTAACAAATATCATCATTTTATGACATCATCATGATAGAATAATGAATTAAAATTTTATGGAACCTTTTTTAACCCAATATTTATTAAAGGAGTAAAATAAAGTATTTAAGACTATTATTTTGGATTTATAAATCCATGATTAATAATTCAGAAACTAAATTATATAACTAATTTTGGTTCATTCTCTTTAATTAAGTATTTACAATGTTTCATTTAGTTTTGGTTTATTTTGAAATTAATTTAACTCTAATTTTTATATTCATAAACCAAAAAAATCATGTGAATCAACATGACACATTATTTTGGTGTAAAATCATTTTTATACTTAAAAATACATTTTTCTAAAAAAACTATTTTTCGTTGTGGTTTGTATGATTATATTAAAATAAATATATACCAAATTTAGAAATTTAATATCTTAAAAATGTTTTAATATTTGGAATTAGAATATTCATATTTTTTAATAAGTTCAATTTCATTTTTGTTTATTAAAATAAGTTTCCAAGTTAAAAATTTGTCACCCCGGTAATGGTTAAAAGGGTTAACAAGGGAGTTAAACTAAGATATAAGGTTTAAAATATCACAAAAAATTACCTATAATTTGATTAGTTAGGTTTATCTCTATCTATGATATCATATATTTTAATTTTATCTAACTTGGTTTTAATTTATCATGATAAATAAATTTATATTATTTTAAAGTTAAGAGTATTTATAAAAGTGTCATTGAACTCTCTTATAAAAGTAACTCTTTACTACAACAATTATCCACACTCCTTGAGAACCTTATCTTGAAAAATAACTATAAAAATCCCTAAATAAATATATTTTTCATGTTCTATAGGTTTTTTTCTTATCAAAATGCCAATCTAATAAGTTTTATGGTTTGATATAAAGGAGGATATACAAGGAATTTATAATTGTCTTAACTGGTTTCTTTCAGTATTCATTCTTATTAAACCAATTTTAAATATTATATAACCATCCTATAATAATAAAATTCATATCATAATTTTAATAAAATTTTATTATTCGTATGGTACAACCATTATCTACCTCCTTTACATCCATTGAAAAATGAAAATGTTGTCCATGTGTATGTGAAGACTACCAACTCCATGAAGGGTGTATTTAATTTTTTATCACTTCCTCACATGGATCATTATAAAGATTTATTTAATAAATAAATATTATATCTATGAAATTATTATTATTCTATAAATAAAAATCATCATCCACATTTCTTCCCTTCTATTCATTAGAAAATAAAAATGTCATCTGTGTGTAAGTATAGACTACGACCTCCATGAACAATGTATTTCATTTTCCATCACCTCCTAATATACATGGTTCTAAAAGTTTATTTAATATATAAATATCATATTTTTTTCATTATTAATATTTTTAAATGATAAATTATTCATTATATTAATAAAATTAATAATAACTTGTCAATTTAAATTTAACCGCCTAAAAGAAGCATACCAATACATTTTTATTAATTTGAATCCATTTTGACTACCTATTGAACTGTACAAATTTTATGTTACTAGAATGATAAAGAATAAAAATATCTAAAATTATAGATATGATGTAATTTTTTAATAACACCTTTCACCATGGTAAACATACTGAAGTAGTTTTCGATAAATTGATTGAATGACCTTAAGTATTTGATGTAAGAAAAAAATATTCAATAAATTAATGAATACTGAATATAAATAAACATTAAAAATTAAATATAGATTAAAATTTTCTTAATAAATTTTTTAATAAATTTAATTTTATTATTCATGATGATAGAATGCATTCGTCCCAAAGGGGATCCAAGGTAAGGGTTTATTTTACAATATTACTTGTTTATGTTTTAATATCCATTGAGGTAATTGATTATTATTAATCTCATAGACCTCATATATCTTATTCTAATCTATTTATTTATGTATTTTTAAAGTATTCATTAAAGTTTTCTTCTCTTTGGTACTCAAAAACACTAAAAGAATATTCATAATAAAAGTAGAACTTATTTACCCTTTTTGTTCAAGAATATTTCTCTTCTATATTTATATTTTTTTTATTTTGTTTCATAAATTTTATTTTATATAATTAAATGATTTATGAAAGTCAATTACGGTTAACTTTTATTTTTATTTCAATAATTTTAATATAATATTTTTATCATTTTCCATACAAGTCATTTTTTACTTTCTTTATAAAAGCGAGAAAATAATTTCTCTTTTTAACATTTTCTGCATAATTGGTTTTTTCTTCCATCATGACCATTCTTCGTTATTTATCTTTCGTTCCAAGTTTTTATGTTTTTTCAAAGTAATATATATTATCATTATTATATGAATTTTTCATTTTATATTAAACAAAAATGATATTGTTTTCTTAAAAAAATTAGAATGGATTTCATTTCACTTATATATATATATATATATATATATATTATATTATACTCCACATTTCATTAGTGAAACATGGATTCCTTTAAATATTTCATTATTTTAAATTATTTTACAATAATTTTTATAAAATTATCTTTGAATCCTCATGAAAAGTGTTTTGTAAGTGATTTATAACTTCATTTTCATAACAAAGTTATGAAAGATTTAATAGAAAATTATTTTTAATGTTTTTCTTATATTTTCCTCTCTATTATTAAAAATAAATTACTTTACTACAAAAAATTTATTTATGATGAATTTATAGTCCAATTTCATCCTTTATTTATTTATTATTTATACCTCATTTTTTCAATAGGATTTTTTCCTCGTTCATTCACTTTCTTGAAGTTATGTTCTCTATCACTCTCCATCATTATTTTGATGTTGTATCCATATTCTTTTGTATCAAGGATATATTTAGTATCATTTAAACTATTTAAATTTTTTCTAAATTATATACCCACTTTTATATATGGTTTTAATTGAAGTAATATTACTAATAAAGTTTTTTTTTATTGGGGAATTCTGAAATTTCGTATGCTTGATTCAATATAGATATTAATTAATTAATAAGGCATATTTATTATGTTTTGTATTGATCATTAAATATATGAAGAATGCATTGGAATTTTGTATATAATAGATGAGGAGAAAAATTATATATCCCCTAGATTCATTGGGTAAGGTCTCATGAGACTAATAAGTTTTCAAGCCTTATTATTTTGATATTTGGAGTGTACCTACACAGTTATTGAAATTATCATGGTCGAGGCCTTGATTGCCATGAACTGAATCTGGTCACCATCAAAACTGGCACATGACCCGGCCAATGGAAAGTCCTGAAGGGTGTTCTCGATCCCCACGGGATGGAACAAGTTCCCGAGTATCATAAAAAGTAAAATTGGGAGCAATTTACCTGATTTTATAAACATATAACGACAAACAAATCCAATAAAACAATTCTAGATTTTTCAAACCAAAAATTATTTTACTAAATTTCATAATTGAATTAAAAAAATTAAAACAATGTTTAAAGACCATTACAAAGGAATAAAACCAAAAAGAACATCCCAAGAACCTCTACATGGTAATTGGAACCGCCCTTAAGCCATCTCCACAACACCGCATCATGATGGACCGATAAAAACTCGAACCAGCGGCACAAAAGCTGTACCCAAACCTGCGACAAAAATAACCAATTATAATTACAACCAAATGTGTAAGTAGGTTGTGAGATAAATAACATTAGGATACCACCACTAAGATATTCTATGTGATAGACATTCAAAGATGAAAATCTTGCAAGTTTTGTAAAGAAGAAATGCTAGTTACGATTTCTAAAAGATGCAACTTTAAATAAAAAAAGTTTTCAAGTGGGATATTTTAAAGAATTAGAACCTTAAAATAAAATACCAAAGCTATTGAATTTTTCATTTAAACATACCATATGCCAACGGTAATCACAAATCATCCAATGAGAACAATCAATAGGAAATAACCCCTCGGCACTAGCTTGATGTGGGTCCCAGTTACCTCGTATCTCGGTGAAAGTAACCATCACAATATATGTTCTCGTGTACAAGCCACTAGTAGGGAATATACTCATAACCTAGTGTTCCCCAAATTCATCATCATAATCATGGTTTAGTTAGTTTTTTCATCGTTAATCTTGCTTCGTGAAACTGAGGTCAAACCCCGCAGGATCACTAGCATACTAGTACACGTCCACCCACCTAGATACCCGGGATTCCCTCTTGTGCTCAAAAAAGTTAAACAAGCCATGAAATATAATTTTCACATGAAAATAACACTTCCACATCACACATTCACCAAACATTCTCCATTTATATCACACAAGTCACATAATCCACTTTTTCATTCAAATTCATTTTGAAATCATACTCACACCAAAATAGCCCACAATACTTTTCACATCTCTTTAACACTTAAATAAATCCTTTGAAAAATTTTAAACAACATTTCCAAGATAGTCCAACCCACATAACATCCCACACCCATATCACATAATACTTCTTTCATAAACAAAATCCATTTTGCACATCACACTCACATAAAACAATCCATAAACATGTTTCACACCCACATCCCAATTTCATAAATCACCTCAACAATTTACAAAACATTATCAAAATGTTTGACATCACAAATGACCACTATAACTTTCAAATACTCATTTTAATAACATAAACCCACCAAAACAGTACATAAACATCCTTTTTACCCTTTTTGTAACTCATTGAATCATTTACAATTTTCATAATATCAACCCAAGGGGTATAACTGTGTTTTGCATACAAACCCATTTCAAAACCATCTTTCAAGGCCAAAATCACACCAATAACAATAAATAACATAATTGGAATCCCGATAAGCATTTATTAAACCACTCTAACGTGTTATAAAATTACCTCAAATAATACCACAAAAGATACACATGAAAAACACACATTTTCATAAAACACCTTCAAGAAGTATAACAAAGTTTTTAAAATAAAACCCATTAAAACCCATCTTTTAAACCCAAATTCACACCAAGAACCTACTAAAGAATAATTTTCCGCCTAAAAACATTTAATAAACCACTTGAATATGTTATAAACTAAACCCAAATATTACAACAAGAGTTACACATGGAAAACACCAAATTTGAAGAAAAAGTGAAACTATAAAATTAACCACTTAACAAACTCCATAAAAAATGGTTTTTGTACAATGAAAAGTATATAAAGAACAGTGAAAAAAATTAAATCAAGCATTCTAACTCATCAATAAAGGATTACACATGTAATCACCTACCAAAAGTGTAGAAGCCCTCAAATCTTGGTGTGAAACATCAACTGCACCATCGCCACACCACAAGGAAATGAAATTGAGCCCTAGACCACAATATTTGACCAAAAAGGCACCAAATAAACCCTAGGTATGAACCCTAAATTCTGGAAATTTTATATCTTTATGAAAGTGGGAGGAAACCCTAAGGGGAAGGAAGGAAATGAATAGAGAAACACTTACTTGAAAAAATCATGAATAAATCACCCCAAGTCCACCTAAATATGAATCTCCAAGTAACAAAAAATGGTACGGATTATTTAAGGAGTCATATTAGGTCATTTGGGGAATAAAATGGGGGGAAAAGAGTGAAAATTGAAGGATTTATGAAAAAATCAATTTACCTCTTCAAATCTGGGTGATTTGAGAAATCCAAAAAAAATTCCCAAATTCGTGATGAATATGAACTCAAAATAGGGGGAGGAGAGTCATGCCTTAGGTAAGTGGGCTCGGGTGAGAGTTAGAATCCCCAAAAAAACATTAAAATTTAATGATATATTAAATAATTTTAAAAAAAAGCATGAAATGGGCTTTCCAGCAAGCCCAATACCTTAATAAAAAACCCAAATCCACCATGATTATGTATTCCTATGAGATTCAAATGGATATGATGGTTTTAATATACAAGGTTATTCCAATTGGGAATTGGAATGGGTGTAAAATGTGAAAAAATGAAGGATTAATAAAAGAAACAAATTTTATTTTTAAATTTGGAAATGGGCTCACGGTTTGGCCCAAATTTTGAAAACCCACCATTTCCACCAAAATGTATGGGAAACCCCCAAGACAAAGAAAGAATGGAAATTAAATGAAAAATCCCTTTAAAATAAGTCATGGATGTAAAAATTATCTCCACCATAATATTTTTATCCATCAGAAAGCCACAGCAAGGCCAAAAGAAAAAACCAAACCCAACCAAAAGGCCGAAATGGACTCCTTTTCCAAGCTTTTCCCCCAAAGGCCAAAACACCTTCAGTGATCAATTAAGGAAGGAATACTCTCACAAAACAAAACATACACCACTTTACTGAAATAATCATGCACATTCAGACTTCATCGCAAAAGAAAACTCCTCAAACACTATCTGAAAAAAAAAATCAAGCATTTTTCCCAAACAAACAACAACAACGAACAAGGTTACACTTACCTTGCTTTAACTAAATAGTTGGGAACTATCCAATCCCAACATTTACCCTAGGAAGATGTTGGTATTTAGATAGATCCGAATGAGACTGCCTACCTCCAAGCCAAGAATGAGGAAAAATCTGAGTTACTAGTATGGGGAGACACAAATGGGATCCCCACCATAAGAGACAACTTAAATTTTCCCTAGACACAATCAAGACACTAACAGGGGGAGGTCCGAACAAACTCCCTAGTACAAGGGGTATACTTTCATTTGAAATTTCTAAAGGAACTTACATAAGAATCATAGTGGGTCTCTACACCATAAGAACTAACCATCTTAACCAACAAGTATGACCTGACACAAAAATCCCACAAATTTAAAGGGTTGGGACGGACACATAGTTAGTCCGCACGGTTTGGGAAATAGTGCGCTAACCGTGCAGATCATTTTTTCTTCATGGCTTCCTAGAACATGGTCAATACTAATATTTCACAAATTGTGTGCTCAACCATGATGACATCAGAGGTTTAAACTATTATCATCTTTTATACTGAGGATAAGACTTTGTACAAGGGTTTGAACGACCCTGGTATTTCCCCTAACTACGCACCAGCTTCACTCCAGAACCTATGGCTAGACCTCAAATGATTGAAGCATCTCCAGACTTATAGTTAGGATTTTGAAACCCCTAAAAATAAATTATTCTTCTGATGATACAAAAAACTACACCACAATCCCTGATAAGTTTACCAAGACATAACACATTCCAAACTCACCTTACCCTAACCCGACATTTCACTGAAACAAGGGCTTAGAAGATGCACACACATCACACCTTATTTTTTCAATTGAGAAACAATAGAAGGAAAGGACACATATAATCACCTTCCTCAAAAACAGAGGATTTTGATGTTTTTCCAAGGGAGACATACTCCTAACAAAATAGGGACTCTCAGAGGATTGCAAGAACTTCACCTTTATAGTCAAATGAGCACACGACATCACAAGGCATCACTGAACATGACCATTGCGCCTGATAGAAACAATACATGGAAAGGAAACTTATTCCAAGTCACCAAACAATACAAAATTCCAAAAAAGTGGCCATAATATCCTCTCATGACCAGATTTCCCACATTGGTGGTTTGACGTGAACTTCTGCTTTGAAGAGACTATGAAGGACTCAGAGGCCCTATTAAACACCATACATTCACTCATCCACACTAACAACCCTAGACCACTTCCACCTTTGTTGAATCAGGTAACTTAATATGCTAAGGTTTATTTAAACCTTCCAAAAGCACTCTCCCACTACAAGAAGATGCAAAAATTAAAGAAATGAAATGGTGTAAACTCAATCTCCAAATCTCAAGAAAAATATTCCTTATATCGATCAACTGGAGTATTTTTCAACGGTAAAACAATCCGAGTTTCACATCAGTTGTGCACTAACCCTTAATGGGGGTGGACCTTATCCAATGAGAAAACCTAAGGACCCAACTCAGATGGTCAATTGATCAAAAATTGCCACAAACCAGAACTGAACAGATGATTAGAACCACCATAAAGGCTTCCCAAACTTTTCTCAGAATATACCACTAAACAGCCCTTCAACCTAGCTTACCGACCGTACACAAACCCAAAACACTGTTCAATTAGGAGGGGTTCTTGGAATCAAAACATCCCATAACATCAACATTTTTAAAAACACATAATACAAACCCTACCAAAATAGTAATAAAGACATCATGTTTTCCTTTAAAAACATTTCTTTGAAAACAAATAGTTCAGTGGTTAGCATATCCACCAATGAGACCCCATGGGACTCACACATGCATGTTTCCGTGCCACACCGGGCACCCTCCTCATATCCATACTGGCACTCATCCAGCCATTAAATCAACCATCCATCATCCCATATAACCCCATTCATGTGGTCACTCATTGAAATACCAAATTTTAAAACAAAAATTCTTCCATTTTTCAAAACCAAAACAGTCAACCAATACATCCATTTTCTCAAGACCGCTAACCATGAGATCAAAATTCCAGTTTACATATTACGAAAATTTTCAAAAAAATACTATCATTCAAATAAGAACTGATTTTCAATTCATGTAAATTAATTTCAAAACATTTCATCCCATTAAAACACCTTTCAATAGTTTTGAGAACTCTATTGGAAACACTTTTTCAAAACCAACTCTAACATATTTCTTGATTTCATAAGAGGTGTAAACACACCATTTTTCTTTTAAAAACAATTCTGAAAATTTAGATCCACCATTTCATAAATCAAATTATTCCCCCTTCATTAGAAAAAAATTTCAAAAAAACTTTACGCTTCTCAAAACCAATTCATTTTTTCTTTAAAACCAAACTTCCAAGATTTCAAAACTAAAGAACAGAAGATAATGCGAGAGGAAACTAGTTTCAGTAGGTAATTTGGACATATGGTTGGCATACACAATTCAATCACTTCACCATCATAGAGAGTTTTCTAGGGAATTATCCCCATCTCTACATGGATTTCCAGGCCCTACAAGATCATTGAGACCATTAACCTGACTCTCTTTTCATTTCCCCTAATCATCATCAAACCAAGAAAACCAAAGGACTCAGACAAATCCTAACTTCCCTTGGCGAGTCGAATCTCTTCATTAGTTTTGATGGCCAGACACACTACCCATAACTAGAATTTCAAGTCCCAAAAATCCTAGCTCCAGACTATCGCGGATCTTCCCCAAATAACATAACCCAAAGAGAGCGAACCTCCTTTGATACCATTTTTTCACGAACCGAATCTGGTCACCACCAAAACTGGAACCCGACCTAGCCTGTGGAAAGGCCTTAAGTTCTTTCATGATCCCTATGCGCCGGAACAAGTTCCCAGATATCATAAAAATCAAAATTGGGAATTATTTACCTGATTTTATAAACATACAATGAAAAACAAATCCAATAAAACAATTCTGGATTTTTCAAATCAAAACTTCTTTTACTAAATTTCAGTATTGAATTACAAAAATTAAAACAATGTTTAAATACCATTAAAAAGTAATAAAACAAAAATTTACATCCCAAGAACATCCACATGCAAAGAGGCATCACCCTCAATCCATCTCTACGACACTGTATCATGATGGACTGCTAAAATCCCGAACTAGTGGCACAAAAGTTGTACCCAAACCTACGACAAAAATAAACAAGTCTACTTACACCTAAAGGTGTAAGTAGGGTGTTAGAAAAATCCCAGTAGTATACCACCACTAAGAGATTCTATGTGATAGACATTAAAAGATGAGAATCTTGCAAGTTTTGTAAACAAGAAATGTTAGTTACGATTTCTAAAGGATGAAACTTTAAATAAAACATTTTTCATGTGGGAAATTATGAAGAATCATTACAATTAAATAAAATAAAAAAGCTACTGAATTTTCCATCCAAACATATTGTATGCTGAAAGTAAGAACAAATCATCCAATGATCACAAGCAATAGGAAATAATCCCTAGGCACTAGCTCATTGTGGGTCCCAGGTACCTCGTATCTCGGTGAAAGTAACCATCACAATATATGTTCTCGTGCACGAGCCACTATTAGGGAACATACCCATAACCTAGTGTTACCCAACATCATCATAATCATCATAGTTTATTTAGTGTTGTCATTGTTAATCTTTCTACATGAAACTGAGGCCAAACCCCACGGGATCACTAGCATACTAGTACACGTCCACCCACCTAGATACCATGGTTTCCCTATTGTGCTCAAATAAGTTCAAAAATCCATGAAATATAATTTTAACATGAAAATAACACTTAAACATAACACATTAACCAAAAATCCCCCATTTATGTAACACAAGTCACATAATCCACTTTTTCATTCAAATTCTTTTTGAAATCATACTCACGTCAAAATAGCCCACAACACTTTTCACGTCTCTTTAACACTGAAACAAATCCTTTGAATAATTTTATAAAACATTTCCAAGATATTCAAAACCACATAAAATCCCACACACATATCACATAATACTTATTTTATAATAAAAATCCATTTTTCACATCACACTCACACAAAACAGTCCACAAACATGATGGCACCCACATCCCAATTTCATAAATCACCTCGACAAATTACAAAACATCATAAAAACGTTTGACATCACAACTAACCACTTTAACTTTCAAAGAGTCATTTTAGGGCCATACACCCACCAAAATAGTACATAAACATCCTTTGTACCCTTTGTGTAACTCATTGAATCATTTACAATATTCATAAAATCAACCCAAGGGGTATAACAATGTTTTGCATACAAACCCATTTCAAAACCCTCTTCCAAGGAAAAAATCATACCAATACCAATCTAAAGTAGAATTTTCATTCCTAGAAACATTTATTAAACCACTCTAAAGTGTTATAAAATTACCTCAAATAATACCACAAAATATACACATGAAAAACACACATTTTCATAAAACACCTTCAAGAACTATAACAAGGTTTTACAAATAAAACCCATTCAAAAACCCTCTTTTAAACCCAAATGCAAAACCAAACCCTAAAAAAGTAGAATTTATATCCTAAAAAACATTTAATAAACTACTTGAATGTGTTATAAACTAAACCCAAATATTACAACAAGAGTTACACGTGAAAAAACACCAAATTTGAAGCAAAAGTGAAACTATAAAATTAACCTCTTAACAAAATCCAACAAAAATGGTTTTTGTACAATGAAAAAAATATAAGGAACATTGAAAACAATTAAATCTAGCATGATAACTCGTCAATAAATGATTACAATTGGAATCACCTACTGAAAGTGTCGAAACCCTCAAATCTTGGTGTGAAACATCAACCGTACCACCGCCGCACCACAAGGAAGAGAAATTGACCCTTATACCACAAACTTTGACCAAAAAGAGACCAAATAAAACCATAGGTACGAACCATAAATTCTTTACATTTAGAGATTCATGAAAGAGGGAGGAAACCCTAAGGAGAAGGAAGAAAATGAAGAGAGAAACACTTACTTGAAAAAATCTTGAAGTAATCGCCCCAAATCCACCTAAATATGAATCTCCAAGTAACCAAAACTAGTATGGAGGATAAAAAGAGTCAAATTAGGTCATTTGGGGAATAAACTAGAGGGAAAAGAGTGAAACTTAAATGAGTTATGAAATAATCAATTTACCTCTTCAAATCTGGGAGATTTGAGAAATCTAGAGAAGTTTCGCCCAAATTCGCAATGAATATGAGCTTCAAAGAGGGAGAGGAGAGAATGGGGCATGCATTAGGTAAGTGGGATTAGGTGAGAGTTGGAATCACCAAAAAAATTAAAATTTAATGAGATATTAAATAATTAAAAATATATATAAATTAGGAAATGGGCTTTCTGGATGGCCCATTACCTTAATAAAAAACCCAAAAACATCATGATTACGGATTCCTATGAGGTTAAAATGGATATTTTGGTTTTAATATACCAGGGTATTCCAATAGGGAAGTGGAATGGGTATAAAATGTGGAAAAATTAAGGATTTATAAAAGAAACAAATTTTATTTTTAAATCTGGAAATGGACTCACGGTTTTGCCCAAATTTTGAAAACCCACCATTTCCACCAAAATGAATGGAAAACCCCCAAGACAAAGAAAGAATGTGAATTAAATAAAAAAATTACTTTAAAAGAAGTCATGTATGTGACAATTCTTCCCACTATAAAACTTTCCGCCCTCTAAAAGCCATAGAAAGGCCGAAATCAAAAACCAAACCCAACTGAAAGGCCAAAATAGACTCATTTTCCAAGCTTCGCCCCCAAAGGCCAAAACACATCCAGTGATCAATTAAGGAAGGAATAATCTCACAAACCAAAACTTACACCACTTTTGTAAAATAATCATGAACATTCATACTTCATCCCAAAAGAAAACTCCTTAAACACTATCTGAACAAGACCCAAGAAATTTTCCCAATCTAACAACAACAATGAACAAGGTTACACATACCTTGCTTTAACTAAACTGGTGGGAACTATCCAGTCCCAACATTTACCCCAGGAAGATGTTGGTATTTAGATAGCTTCGAATGAGACTACCTACCACCATGCCAACAACAAGGGAAAATTTGTGTTACTAGTATGGGGAGACACAAATGGGCTCCCCACCATAAGAGAAAACTTAAATTTTCCCAAGACAAAATCAGGACACTAACAGGGGGAGGCCCGAATGAACTCCCTAGTAAAACGGGTAGAATTACATTATAAATTTCCAAAGGAACTTACATGAGAATCATAGTGGTTCTCCCCACCATAAGAACCAACCATATTAACCGACCAACATGGGTCAGCAAAGAAAGGCCTCAAATTAAAAGAGTTGGGATGGACGCATGGTGAGTCCACATGGTTTGGGAATCCATGAGGATCATTCTTTATGCATAGCTTCCTGGCACACATTCACTAATAATCATGCACAACTTGTGTTCTTAAACATGATGACGTCATAGGTTTAAAATATTCCCATCTTTCATACTAAGGATATAACTTTGTACAAGGGTTTTAACGACCTTGGTATTTTCCCTGACTACGCACCAGCTTCACTCTGGAAACTACGGCTGGAGCTCAAATGATTGAAGCATCTTTGGCCACATAGTTATCCTTTAGAAACCCCCTGAATGGAACTTATTCTTCTGGTGATACAAACAACTAAACCACAATCCACAATAAGTTTACCAAGACATAACACATCCCAAACTCACCTTACCCTAAACCGACATTTCACTAAAACAGGGGCTTAGAAGATGTACACATAAACACCTTGTTTTTTCGAGTGAGAATCAATAGAAGTAAATGAAAAATATAATAATCTTCCTCTAAAACAGAGGATTTTGAAGCTTTTTCAAAGAATACATACTCCCAACATAACAGGGACTTCCATAGGATTGGATGACCTTCACCTTTACATTCAAATGAATACACGACATCACAAGGTATCACTGAAAATGTCTATTGCGACTCATAGAAACAATACATGGAAATGGATTTTATGCCAAGTCTCCAAACAACACACAATTCCAGAAAGTGGCCATAATTTCCTCTCATGACCATATTTTCCATACTGGTGGTTTAACATGAACTCCTTCTTTGATGAGACAACGAAGGACCTAGAGGCCCTCTCAAACACCATCCAGGCACTCATCCACACTAATAACCCTAGACAACTTTCACCTTCGACGAATCAGGTAACTTAAGATACTAAGGTTTATTTCAACCTTCCACAAGCACTCTCCTGCTACAAGAGGATCCACATATAAAAGGAAAGAAATGGTGTAAACTCAATCTCCAAATCTCAAGAAAAACATTCCTTATATTGATCAACTGGAGGATTTTACAATGGAGAAAGAATCCAGGTTTCACTTCATTCTTGCACTAACCCTTAATGGGGGCGTACCTTAACCAACGAGAGAATGCAAAGACCCAACCAAGCTGGTCCATTGGTCAAAACATGCCACAAACCAGAATCAAACAGATGAGTGGAACCACCATAAAGGCTTCCCAAACTTTTCTCAGAAGAGATCACTAACCATCCCTCCAACCCAGCTTACCGACCGAACACAAACCCAAAACATCGTTCAAACAGGAGGTGTGACTCAAAACATCCCACAACATCAAAATTTTCAAAAACACATAATACACACCCTCCCAAACTAGTCATCAAGACATCATGTTTTCATTTAAAAATATTTCTTTGAAAAAAAAGGTTCAGTAGTTAGTGTATCCACCAATGGTACCCCATGGGCCTCACACATGCATGTTTTTGTGCCACACCAGGAACCCTCCTCAAATCCATCACGACACTCATCCAGACATTCCATCAACCATCCATCATCCCATATAACCCCATGCATGTGGTCTCTCATGGAAATACCAAAGGTTAAAATAAAAATTCATCCATTTTTCAAAACCAAAACAGTCAACCAATACATCCTTTTTTCTCAAGACCTCTAACCATGAGATCAAAATCCAAGTTTATATCTTACAAAAATATTCAAAAAAATACAATCATTAAAATAAGAACTCACTTCTAATTCATGTACATTAATTTCAAAACATTTCATCCCATTAAAACACCTTCAAATGTTTTAGATAACTCTATTTGATACACTTATTAAAAACTAACTTTAACATAGTTCCTAATTTCAAAAGAGGTGTAAACACACCATTTTCCATTTCAAAAAAATCTGAAAAATTAGATCCGCCATTTCACAAATCAAACCATTACCTATTAATTAGAAAACCATTTCAAAAAAAACTTTATGCCTCTCAAAACCAAGTTATTGTTTCTTTAAAACCAAACTTCCAAGATTTCAAAACTAAAGAACACAAGACAATGCGAGAGGAAAATAGTTTCTATGGGTGACTTGGAAATATGTTTGGAGGCTACAATAAAATCACTTCACCATCACAGAGATTGTTCTAGGGAATTATCCCCAACTCTACATGGATTTTTAGGCCTTGAAAGATCACTAATACCATTAAACCGACTTACTTTTCATTTCCCCTAATCATCATTAAACCAAGAAAACCAAATGACTCAGACAAATCCCAACTTCCCCTGGCGAATCGAATCCCATCATGGGGTATGCTATCCAGGCACACTACCCATAACCAAAATTTCAATTCCCCAAAATCCTAGCTCCAAACTATCCCAACTCTTCCCCAAATAACATAACCCAAAGAGAGCAAACCTCCTTTGATACCATTTTGTCAAGAACTGAATCTGGTCACCATCAAAACCGGAAACCGACCTGGATTATGGCAAGGATCGAAGGGCATTACCGATCCCCATGGGCTGGAACAAGTGCCCGGGTATCATAAAAATAAAAATTGGGTATGATTTACCTGAGTTTATAAACATAAAATGACAAACAAATCCAATAAAACAATTCTAGTTTTTTCAAACAAAAACATATTTTACTAAATTTTATAATTGAATTAAAAAAAGTAAAAGAATGTTTAAAGACCATTACAAATGAATAAAACCAAAAAGTACAGCCCAAAAACCTCCACATGGAAAGAGGCACCGCCCTCAACCCATCTCCACAACACTGCATCATGATGGACCACTAAAAACCCGAACCAGTGGACAAAAGTTGTACCCAAACCTGCAACAAGAATAACAAAGTCTACTTACACCCAAAGGTGTAAGTAGAGTGTGAGAAAAGGCCCATTAGGATACCACCACTAAGATATTTTATATTATATACATTCAAAGATGAAAATCTTGTAAGTTTTGTAAACAAGAAATTCTAGTTATGATTTCTAAAGGATGAAACTTTATATAAAAACTGTTTTCAAGTGGGTTATTTTAAAGAATAAGAACCTTTAAAGAAAATACCAAAGCTACGGAATTTTCCATCCAAACATATAGTTTGCTGATGGTAAGCACAAATCATCCAATGAGCACCAAAAATAAGAAATAACCCCTAGGCACTAGCTTCCTGCAGGTCCCATGTACCTCATATCTCGGTGAAAGTAACCATCACAATATCTATTCTCATGCACGAGCCACTAGTAGGGAACATAACCATAACCTAGTGGTCCCCAAAATCATCATCATAATCAGAGTTTAGTTAGTGTTTCCATCATTAATCTTGCTATGTGAAATTGAGGCCAAACCCCACAGGATCACTAGCATACTAGTACACGTCCACCCACCTAGATACTCGGGTTTTCCTCTTGTGCTCAAACAAGTTCAACAAGAAATGAAATATAATTTGCACATGAAAATACCACTTACACATAAAAATATCACCAAATATCCCCAATTTATATCACATAAGTCACATGATCCAGTTTTTCATTCAAATGCATTTTGAAATCATACTCACACGAAAATAGCCCACAACACTTTTCACATCTCTTTAACACTTAAACAAATAATTTGAAAAATTTTATAAAACCTTTACAAGATATTCCAATCCATATAATATCCCACACATATGTCACATAATTCTTATTTCATAAACAAAATACTTTTTTCACATCACACTCACACAAAGCAGTCCACAAACATGTTTCGCACCCACATCCCAATTTCATAAATCACATTGACAAATTAAAAAACATTATCAAAACATTTGACATCACAAATGACCACATTAACTTTCAAAGAGTCATTTTAAGAACATACACCCACCAAAACAGTACAGAAACATCCTTTTTAACATTTATGTAACTCATTTAATCATTTACAATTTTCATAAAATCAACCCAAGGGGTATAACCATGTTTTGCATACAAACCCATTTCAAAACCCTATTTCAAGGCCAAAATCACACCAATACCAATCCAAAAGAGAATTTTAAGTACTATAAACATTTATTAAACCACTATAAAGTGTTATAAAATTACCTTAAATAATACCACAAAAGGTACACAAGAAAAACACACATTTTTATAAAACACCTTCAAGAATTATAATAAGGTTTTACAAATAAAACCCATTAAAAAAACCCTATTTTAAACCCAAATGCACACCCATATCCTACCAAAGTAGAATTGGTGTCCCAAAAAACATTTAATAAACCAATTTCATGTGTTATAAACTAAACCAAAATATTACAAGAAGAGTTACACATGAAAAAACACCAAATTTGAAGCAAAAGTGAAACTATAAAATTAACCACTTAACAAACTCCATAAAAAATGGTTTCCGTACAATGAACAGAATATAAGGAACATTGAAAATAATTAAATCAAGAATTATAACTCATCTATAAATTATTACATGTGGAATCACCTACTTAATGAGTCGAAAACCTCAAATCTTGGTGCGAAACATCAACTACACCACCGCCGCACCACAAGGAAGTGAAATTGAGACCTATACCACAAGATTTCACCAAAAAGACACAAAATAAAACCCTAGGTACGAACCCTAACTTCTAGACGTTTAGAGATTCATGAAAGAGGGAGGAAACCCTAAGGAGGAGGAAGTAAATGAAGAGATAAACACTTAATTGAACAAATATTGAAGCAATCGCCCCAAATCCACCTAAATATGAATCTCCAAGTAACTAAAACTGGTATGGAGGCCCGAAGGAGTCACATTAGGTCATTTGGGGACTAAAATGGGGGGAAATAGTGAAAATTAAAGGAGTTATGAGATAATTAATTTACCTCTTCAAATTTAGGAGTTTTGAGAAATCTAGAGAAGTTTTTCCCAAATTCGTAATGAATATGAGATTTAAATATGGGGAGGAGAGAATGGGGGCGCACCTTGGGTAAGTGGGATTGGGTGAGAGTTTGAATCACTGAAAAAAAAAATTAAAATTGAATGAGATATTATATAATTATAAATATATATAAAGCATGAAATGAGATTTCTAGATGGCCCAATAACTTAATGAAAAACCCAAAATACACCATGATTTTGGATTTTTATGAGGTCCAAATGGATATTGTGGTTTTAATATAATAGGTGATTCCAATTGGGAAGTGGAATGGGTGTAAAATGTGGAAAAATTAAGGATTTATAAAAGAAACAAATTTTATTTTTAAATATGTAAATGGACTCATGGTTTGGTCCAAATTTTGGAAACACACCATTTCCAACAAAATGCATGGGAAACCTCCAATATAAAGAAACAATTGAAATTATGATAAAGTAGACACAAGATATGGGAACCTTGAGAACTAGATTTTGGAATAACATAACTAGAACTAGAATTATGATAAACCCTTAGAATGATGAATAACTTTTACCTGAATGGGGATTTTTATGTTATGGATCAATATTAATAATATTATGCGATAATTATGTTTATAAATTGTTTTAGAGATAGATCTTAATGGTAATTTGGGAAATAATATCAACATCTGTAATCAGTGTAGGAATTTCCCTCCTAATAAATTCAATGCATTTAGTGTTGGAGTTGAGTATATTATGGATATTTTATGGTAGTTAACTCAAGTTATTACTAATAACCTTTCCCTTATAAAACAAATTTCTTTTTTAAAACATGATGCAGTAGTGTTGTACTGCCTCATGTATATGAATCCTTTATCTTTTAATGAAACTATTAATCCATTGGTAGCTAAAAAATGGATCAAGTACCTTGAAAATATTTTTTTATCCCTGAGAAGTAATGAAATGTATAACACTATTCTGATAGTGTATTGTTTAAATGGATATTATAATCAATGTTGATCATTAAATAAAAATACTAATGATGAGGAAGAAATAGATAGCATAGAATAAAATAATTTTAAGGTGATATTATTTGATAAATACTTTCTTTGAGAGAAGTATGTTGATATGGAAAGAGAATTTCTCAATTTAAAGTAGAAGGAAGAGGAAATTTTTGCTAACTATGAGGATAACTTTACATGATTAGAAATGCATGATACAGACTACATGCATAATCCAAAAATCAATATTGATTGTTTCTTTTATGGGCTTATGCTGTTCCATAGAAGGGAACTGGACTCTCAAACATTTTCATCATATGATTATATGGTATCAAATTACATCAAGTGAGAGAATTAATTCTCCAAGTCTTATATTTTCAAATAAAATCAAGAGAATAATATGGCAGTTAAGAACCAAGGGAAAATATATGTGGGGAAGAATTAGAAGAAAGGAAGGGTGGAACTTCCAACATGTGATTATTGTACAAATAAACACCCCTATAATTTCATAAAGGTAATGAGATTTTGTGACAAGTATAGATATAAAGACAATAAGGATTAAAAATGAAAGGGAAAGAAATAATTTGGTAATATCTAGTGTTTCAACTATAAGGAGTTGGGGAAATGTTTAAATAAATACCCCAAGTTTTAAGGGAATCTACATTTGAAGTGTCCAAGTGGGAAAGACCAAGATTATGTAATTATTACAACTAAATTTGAGGTCCCTAAAGATGTGATAGTAGGTACTTCGATCATAAACTCAAAAAAAGTTAATTCTTTATTTGACTATGTATATACACACTTATTTATATCATACATGTTTTTTGTGAACATTAAATCATCCCCTAACACCATGAGAAATGAGTTTCCAATCAAGACACCCATTGTAAATCTTATTATAGTTAGAATATGTTAGTCATTCCTCATTATAATTTACAAACATACCTTACTTGTAAAATTGATTATTATACCTATGGTTAACTTTGATTTAATCCTTGGTATGGATTTTATTTCAAAGTATAATGAAAAAATATATTTTTAAGATAAGGATATTACTATTTGTGAAGGAGGTGTGGAATTCCTTGTCTTTATTGGGGAGACTTCATTATCTAAGTCAGGTATGGATCCACCTCTATTATCCCACCTTAATGAAATCCTTATAAGAGAATAGTATACATGATCTATAGATGGGGTAAAAGAAACCTAAGAGTATAGGATGTGTCTATTGTGTAGGAATACATTGATGTATTTCTAGAAGAATTACTTAAACAACCACCTAAGTGTGAAGTTGGGTTTTCCATTGAAGTCATCCTTGATGAAAAACCTATATATAAGACACCCTACAGAATGGACCAAGTGGAATTAGCAGAGTTAAAGAAACAGCTATAAGATTTTTGTTATAAGGTAATTATTATCCCAAGTGTTTCACCTTGGTTAGCTCCTATTATTTTTGTTAAGAATAAGTATGGTTCTATGAGGTTATGAACCTATTAATGGAAGATAAATTTCATTACTATATATAATAAGTATCCACTTCCACACATTGATGAGTTTTTTGATCAGCTTCAATAAGATCAATATTTTTTATAGAGTGATCTTCACTATAAGTATCATAAATTATGGTTAAAGAAGGTTGATATATTAAAATTTTCATTTCATGTGAGGTATGGACATTATGAGTTTATAGTAATTCCATTTAGATTAACTAATGCACCCTTTATGTTTATGGATCTTATAAATATATTATTTAGGTATTATCTTGATAATTTTATTGTGTTATTTATTTATGATATCTAGGTATACTCTAAAATCTAAAAAGATCACAAGAATAATTTGTGAACCATTATTGATATTCTCAGAGAAAATAAGTTATTTGGGAAATTTAGTAAGTTTAAATTTTGGATTCAGGAAGTTTATTTTATTGGCTATATTGTCCCCATAGAAGGGATATATGTTGGTCTATCTAATAAAAAGGTTGTCAAATAATGGATGATGCTGATGAATATAACTGATATACATATTTTCCTTGGAATGATATATTTTTTGCTTACATAAAAATGTAATTAAATGTATGTGAATGAAATTATTAAACCCAAAATCTTGAGTTGTAAACTGTAATATTTTCCTTGAAGATATAGAGAAGTTATCTCTATAGTGAGAGATGTGATATATATATATAGATCAAAAGAGTTTTAAATAGATCTTATCATAGAAAGAGATCAATATGAGATAAAAGAGATGGCTGGAATTACTCAAGGTCCATGATTGCTCAATACACTACCACCCTAGGAAATAAAATAAGGTAGTTAATGAATAGATTAAAATGAATCATGGAGTTTTGACCAATATGATAATATATAAGGATATTATACTCATGAATTTATTATAGTCGATTATGTGAATTATTAGGGAAGAGGAAATATCACTCTTTTTTTCAAATTATTGTTAACCCATCTTTACTAGAGAAGATAAAAAGGTACCAACTTGATGAAAAGAGTTTATAAAAGAAAATTAAAGTTATGAATGATAAAAAAATTGACAGAATTCATCTATGAATATGGTATATTTAAATTTAGAAAGAGACTATGGAGTCCATCCATTCCTGAGATGAAGTGGGAAGTACTTAATGAAGCTTATAGCTCAAATTTCTCTATACACCCTGGTAGCATAAATATGTATAGGAATTTAAGAGGACATTTTTATGGGATGATATAAAGAATGAAATTTAAAACTATGTATTAATATGATTGTTTTATCAATAACTACAGTCTTAGAGGAAACATCCTAAAGGTTTCATGCAACCTCTCCCTATACAAATGTGGAAGTGGGATGATATTACTATAAACTTTATCACTAGGATACTAGATAATGCTATGAATAATGATTATATATGGGTTATATTGGATAACCTTAACTTGAATACTCATTTTATTACTATTATATATGATATACCATTTTATATCCTTGAACGGATCTACATTAACAAAGTTATGAGACTTTATAGTGAAACACTTTTGATTGTATCTAATTGAGACTCATGGTTCACATCAAAATTTTGGAATATTCTTTATATAGATCTTGAAAATGAGATATATTTGATAATTTCCTATAATACTTAAACTAATGGATGGTTTAAAAGGACTATTAAAACATTATAAGACATGTTAAGGTCATGATCACTTGACTTTCAAGGTACGTGGGATCAGTATCTACCTTTGGTAGAATTTTCATTTAATAATAGTTTCCATTTAATAATTCAAATGGAACCATATAAAGTATTGTATGGGAAGTGATTTCATACTCCAACTTGTTGGGATGAAGTTTTTTAAGGGAATATTATAGGTCCAAAACTCATTGAGGGGGAAACTGTGAAATTGAGAACTATTTATAATCATATTAAGAAAACTCAAATTAGAAATAAGAGCTATACAGATAATCAGAAAAAAGGATTTTAAATTTTAATTAGGAGATCATGTTTTCTTAAATTTATCTCCATGAAAATAAGTTATAAGGTTTGGTAAGAAATAAAATTTAAGTCTTAGGTAAATTAGGCCTTTTGAATTTTGTAAAGAATCAGATTTGTGGATTACTGTTTGGAAATTCCACCCAATCTCTTTAAAGTTCATAAAGTGTTCAATATCTCATTATTGATAAAGTACATACAATAAAAAATCATATACTCACCACTAAGTAAACAAAGTTAAAAAAAGATTTATCTTATTGTGAATACATTATCTATAATATTGGCACTGGAGAGCAAGTGTTGAGGAATCAGACAACTCAATTAGAAAATGTACTTTAGAGAAATCATAAGATAGAGGTGGAAATGTGAGAATCTGAGGAATTAATGATGAATAACTACCAGATTTTTTTTTATGAAAATTCATTATAAAAATTTATAGGATGAAATTATTTAAGGGGGGAGAATGTAAGACTCGAGATTCTGTTATAGTAAGTAAACATCTTATCCTAAAGAAATTATGGTATGATGCATATTTTATTATTTCAGGGCATAAAAATTATATCCTAGAATTATAATTTTATGAAATGAACTTTATTATTTAATTCATGATTTCAAAATTATCTTATGGTGAATTATTGAGATTTTTTTAAAATGATGGATTTTTAGGTGAATAGTGAAAAATACAATTTTTAAAAATATCATCAATTTTAATACATCATAGTGACATAATAATGAATTAAAAATTTATGAAAAAACATTTATTGGAAAAATATGTATTAAAGGAGTAAAATGAAGTATTTAAAAATATTATTTTGGATTTATAAATCTATGAGTAACATTTTGGGACCTAAGTGGTATAAAAACTACTTTTGGTTATTTTTATTTAATTAAGTGTGAACAAGGTTCCATTCAGTTTTGGTTTATTTTAAAATTCATATAACTATAATTTTTTAGTAACAAACCAATAAAATTCATATTAATCAACACTACATATTATTGAGGTGTAAACTCATTTTTATGACTAAAAATTAATTTTTCTAAAAACTATTTTTCTTCGCGTTATTCATACTTATATTAAAATTAATTTTTACCCAATTTATAAATTTAATCTTGTAAAATATTTTTCATATTTATAATTAAAATATTTAAATTTGGTAATAAAATTCATTTCATATTTTTTTACTAAAACAAGTTATCATGGTAAAAATTTATCACTACAGTAAGGGTTAAAAGGGTTGATGAGGGGGTTAAACTAATAGATAAGGTTTAAAATACCACAAAAACTTACCTTTAATTTGATTGGTTGTTTTAATTTATACCTATTCTATCCTATATTTGAATTTTGGTTTCTTTGGTACCCCTTGGTCAAGATAAATGCATTTATACTATTTTAAAATTAAGACTATTTACAAAAGTTTCGCCTCTCTTGTTTATAAAAGGATATCTTTGCCACATCACTTATCCACACTCCTTGAGAACCTTATCTCAAAAAATCCCTAAAAATATATTTTAAACAATATTTTTGACATTATAGTGGTTTTTTTCTTACCAAAAGATCAATTTATGAAGGTTTAAGGTGTGATCCAAGGGAGGATATCCAAGGAAGAGGTAATTATCTTAACCACATTCTTTCAAGCTTTTTTCCTCTTAAACCTATAAAAAATATTCTATAAACATACCAACACAATTAAATTGGTATAATTAGTTTATTTAATTATTATTATGTTTATGTAACAACCATTATCTACCTTCTTTCCTTCCATTGAAAAATTAATACGTTTTTCGTGCACATATGCGGACCGCTGCCTCCACAGATGATGTATTTCATTTTCATCACTGCCTCACAAGGATAGTTATAAAGATAGATTTAATAAATGAGTATGATATCTATGAAATAATTATTATTCTGGAAAGAAAAATTATTATTCTCCTTTTCTCCCTTTCATTCATTATAAAATGAAAACACCATCCATGTGTATGTGTGGACCACCGCCTCCATGAACGACATATTTCATATTCCATAATTTCCTAACATGGATGGTTCTAAAAGTTTATTTAATATATAAATATGATATTTATGAAATTATTAAGATTTCTTAAGGATAAATTTTTCATTCTATTCATAATATTAATAATAAAGTAGTACTCGCTCATGCATTTTCATGATGATGTGGATCAATGCTTATTTTCAATAAGAGGATACTATTTTTCAAAGTTAATAATGAACATTAATATTGAATATATTGAAATAAAAAATTATTGGTACATAATATTTTAATACAAGTGAAGATAATATGGATACATCATTAAAAAAGTATAAACCATTAAGGATAAATTTAAAGTAATGGAGTTTTTTTAGGATGGATATTTCAATTACATGGATGAAATAAATTTAAAATAACATTCAAAAAAAACATTAGTTTGTATAGTGAAATAAAAAATGATAGAAAACTAAAATAGAATATAGTGGTTTTAATAATAAATATTAGAAAATAGAAAATGATAAATTTTAATAGATAATGATAAAAAGTATATCAATAAGTTCATTATAAAATTTTATGTTTATATTTTTATAAGTTTATCAATAATTGATTGCCAATTAAAGTTGTATAATTAACCAATAACATTTTCACCTTGTAAAGAATATTTAACTTCAAAATATTCTAACTTTTTTATCAGAAAATATAGTAATGTTTAAAAATAAGAATAAATATTAATGAATATTGAAATCTAAAAACCTAAAGATTGAATGAAACATAAGATATAAGAATAAATATTAATGAATATTAAAATATGAAAATCGATATTTTGAATAAAACATAACATATATTTTAGTATAATAAAAAAATATGGGGAAGAAACATGTTCAAATAACATTAAGGTGAGAATTCTATTTGCACTATTAATGGTGGTGTTAATGAATTTGGATTTCAGGATGCATGCCCAGGCACTGAAATTGTGTGCGTTGTTCGGAGTAGGATTTGTTGAATACTATGATATTCAATCAAGGATAAAGGTGGATCAGTATTCCATGTTCCTAAAAAATGGTTTCAAACAAAGTGAGGATTGAGCTAGCATGATGATGAAGGATTCACAATCTGAAAATATAGATGCGGATCTCCCTCAACTTTTACAGGTTCCTAGTAATATTGGATCACCCTATAAAGATGAGGCTCTTGGACTTGATAATGAGATGGCTTCTCTTATTGGAAATGTTGAGGTGGAAGTGGCTGATATGGATTTTTAACTCTGACATGATTCTACTCCTATTGTGCTTATTGAAATACTAAAAATTTTCAATAGGGAATATCTTGTGGAGGTATCTGATAATAAAACATAGGTTCTGAATGTTTTTTGTTATATCTAGGTGGTTGGATGTTTGGAGAAGCATGGTTCTAACAATGCATCTCCATGTTTTCCACCTCTGTAAATGTATGTAAATTCACATCTATCTTTCTCTTGTTCTTTCATCACATGATAATTTTAATGATCAAAATAAATAATGGCTTACTCAAGATTCTGTGATCCTAAAATCTATACAGTTTTTATAGGATACTAAATCCAAGTAATTCAATGATTATATCTACCAGACCTCATATGATGGTGCATAGGATCTTACCCAAATTCCATCTCTATATGACATAAAGTGTGGAGGCCAATTTAAGACATGATTCGGTCACATATATCATATATATCAACAAAGATAACAACATCAATTATTCTATAGGAAATAAGTCTTACAAGCCAAAACAAAATGAAATTTATAAGACAATATCATGACTTTAACAAACCTTTTGTGTTCTAGAAACTCATATGGAGAACCCCTTTAAAATCTCTCTCAAAGATGAGTAACCCCCTTGTCAATATTAATTAAGATCATACTAGATGCATGAAATTTATGGTTTAGTAACCTAAAAATAGAAATATCATGTCATGAATAAATTTTTATCAATACAAACAGAAAATGACACCATGATGTTACAATTCAGTTTAATAAATACTACAATAAAAAAACTCAGGAATGTGGTATGTGTTCAGAAATATAATAGAACTTCATAATCATAATTTATTACTATCTTAAGAGAATCATAGTTATCTAAATATGAATTTCCTGGGGTAACATCCAGTATTAAACACCTTGGAACCTTGATATATGATATAATCATCGTTTTAATCTATGCTTCAATGTCAGAAGGATGGTCACCACCAAAACATTTATCATACCATGAAAATATACTAGGGTGATATAAAGACCATAAGATGAAAAAAATCAAGTGAATCTACTTTTCTAGAGCACCTTTAAGTTAGAAATTATGTTTGTTATGTGTTTCATATCATTATTATTTTTATGTGTTCTCAAGGTAACACATAAAATTTTAGGTCAAAAAACATAAATCAAAACACAAATAAATATAATTAAATGCCACAGAAAATTTAATATATTTACAAAATATCCATTACAAATAGAAAATGTTATCAATAGACAACAATTAATGGTGTTTTAAGATCAAAAAAGAAACAAAATTCATTATGACTATAAAAAATCAATGGGAAATAATGTATGAGATATAAAAGTCAAATTCCTTAAAGAATATAAGCCAAAAAATAATATTAATCTTCAAGAAAGATAGTATATAGAATGAAGGAATTATGGGAAACAATATATATATAAGGAGTTACTACAATGCTATTTCTTATTTGTTAATATGAAATAACCCAAAAAAATATAATTTTATTTCATAAAATTGAAAATGTAATAAAAAACCCCAATAATGTGAGATTTTTTTAAAAATAATAATAATAGTGATAAAAAAATAATAGTTGAAACAAATATATATAACAAAAAGTACATGACACACCAATTTCCTAGAAGATGCGATAATAGTTAGAAAATTACACTAAACACTATTGAGAAAAAATATTAAGAAAACACTGATAAGAAAAAATAGTAGTGATTATGAATAATATATAAAACAAATGCTGATGAAGAAAAAAATCGAAACATTATGTTAATGGAAAATAAAATAATAGTGAGAAACAATTCCCTTGACTCATTGTTACCATGTCATTTAAAAAAATGGATATGTTGTAAATCAACATGAATCAAAGATTACATAAAAGCTCATTGGGAACTGTTTTAAAGTTCATGTAATATATAATCAATGTAGAGATCATGAATAACCTCACATTTAAAAGGACATGCATCAAATAATGAAACAACAACACTGAGATACAAATCTAGAATGGGGGGGTAAAGGTAACACTTAACATTTTGGATAAAAACACATAAAGTAAAATACAGAAAAACATATAATTAAATTCCATAAATAATTTAATATATTTACAAAGTTTCTACCACAAACATAACATGTTATCAATATTAAATGATTGATAGTATTTGAATTTTAAAAAAAGAAATGAAATTCATTATCACTATAAAAAATGAATGGGAAATAATACATGAGATCTAAATGTAAAATCCCTAAGAGAATATAATTCAACAAAGAATATTAAGATCAAAGAAATATAGTATTTTCAATGAAGGAATAATGAGAAATAATATATATAGAAGGAGTTGAAACAATGATATTAGCAATTTGTTAAAATGTTATAACACAGAAAAATATGAACTTTTATTTAATGAAATTGAAAATGAAATAAAAAATTCTGATAATGTGAGATAACATTATTATAAATAATAATAATGATAACAGAAAATATTTTAAACAAATATACATAACAAAAATTTCATAAAACACTAATTTCCTAGAATATACAACAATGGAATATAATATAAGATGTTATTGGAAAATAATAATATCAGAAACTTGTTTACAATTTTAATATAGTAACAAGATAGTTTAATTAATTAAACTAACCCATGGGTTCTAAAATTTGAAGTTATAGAGAATTATGTCCTGCATTTTTGTTACTTTATTTCTTATTGTTTTATATTTCATAATAGTAGTAAATAATTTGAATGTTTAATTATAAAAACTAAAATGTTTATATTGATATACCTATAAAATGTATGGCAGGATCTAGGACATCATTTATTTTTACATATACTACCGTCATTATATGGTCCATTGAAGTGTGAACCTCTGGTAGTAGGCTAGAACCTACATGCATAGTAGTATCTTGTTTCCACAGGAGAATAATTTATAATATAATTAAATATTATATATAATAGATATGTCTATATATATAAGTAATGTGTGGTATTTGAATTGTAATTTCTAACATACCTGGGGTTGAAAAGGAATTGTAGTTTTTAATAACAGTACTAGTAAAATAGTTTCTCTTATAACTTAAATTAATAAAAAATAATATTGAAATGATAGAGAAGAAAATGTGTACTGAATGAGTTTTTCATAATGTGATAAGGAGGAAAGTGTTGAATCTGTAATAATATTAGCATCAGTACTCAAAACTAGAAAGAGTAATGAAGAACCATTCAATTGGTAAATACAAGGCTTATAAAATCATAATATTCATCATAGTATAGTGACATAATTCTTATAATATGAAATACCATGTTGAATCATGGTATCTATTAGTTGTCTTTACTTGTTTGATCCAGCAGATAAGATTAACAAATTAGCATATTGTTGATACACTATCAAAAAAATAGATGGTAAATTTCACCAGTTTATGGTGATTTTAATTTCATTATGAAAGTAAACTAATTTTACTGGTTATTTAAAAATTTATGAACAGTTGATGGATATAGGTTATGATGGCATGCATGGTTGTCTCTACATGCTACAATTTGGTCTAAGCGCTTCAGTTGTAGAAATAATTTTCAAGATATCCTGGTCCAGTAATTGTGGAAATATAATAAATATATATACTAAATGAATGATAAACAACAAAACATTTTCAAGTGAAGACTGTACAAAATTGACAACCTCTTTGTCGTTGTTTCCTTAGTGGTCTTCTTTGAAACCTCACTTCTCTAGATCTTGATGGGGATTACATGTTTGTATTGTTTATCTTTTTATTTAATTATCAAGTAGTTTAATAAAATCATGATTTGCATCATTATAAGCATAGTACATGTAATATATACTATAAAAGAAAATAGTAATTCCACTATGCATGTAATTGAATACATTTATAAAAACATCAAGGAAAATTATAGTAAATCTTCATAATTGAAACTGCAAAAAATGTGTATTGAATAAAATCAGTTAGGAATACCTAAATTAAATCACACTTTGATATGGTGAAGGAAATCTATATCAACTATGGAAAAAATTATATGATGAAATTTTGGTTTATAAAAATAAGTATAGGAAGTAATTGGTGAATCAAAACAAGAGATGTATTTTAATAATGTTTGAAAAAATCATATGAAACTAGAAACACCAAATATTTGATAGAATTAAAAAAATTAAATAAAATTATGAGAAAAAAGCTATTTTGAAGCATTGTGTTATAATAATGTTTGAAAAATTGTATGAAACTAGAAATACTAAATCTTGGAGAGAACAAAAAAATCTAGAAAATTATGAGAACATACCTATTACAAAGCATTGTATTGTATTACACCCTACAAATTTATACTTGGTGGAGGAAATCTATATCAACAATGAAAAAAATTAGATAAAGATATATTGACTAAGAAATATAATTACAGGTAGTAATTGGTGAATCAAAATAGGATATTTATTATAACAATGTTTAAAAAATTCACATGAAACTAGAAATACTAAATCTTGGAGAGAATGAAAAAAATTCCAAAAAAGTATGAGACCACACCTGTTGTGAAGAAATGTATTGTATTACAGCCTATAAATTTCATATTAATTAAGAAAAATGAAAAACTTAAAAGGGGAGAAAAATACTACAAAGAAGTTAAAAAGGTGAAATTATCATATGCATGATGCATCAGAAACAGGATGAATCTGCGCTTAGGGAAAATATTGACCTGACGTCGACTTTTGTAAAGGAAACCTTCCATATCTAGATCTTGATGGGGATTTCATGTTCATATTTTTTTCTTTTTATTGAATTGTAAAGGTATTCAAGAAAATCATACAATGCATAATTATGAGCATAGTGAATGTAATATATATTGGAAAGGAAAAAAAACAAGTTGACTAAGCATGTAATTAAACACGTTTATAAAAATAATGATCAATACATAAAATATTCATGATAGAAATAAGAAACATTCTATATTGAATTAAATAAATTAGTATTTCCAGTTTTATATGATATGATGTGGTGGAGGGGGGAGCTATCAATACTAGTAGAAAATGCAGATGTTGAAAGATTTGTTGATTAGAAGAAATATTGGATACCATGGTAAAAAAATAAGTATAATAATTAAATAAGTAGTTATAATTAGAAATTTGAATTAAATTAATAGTATAATAAGTATTTTGAATAAACAAACTGTATACACAAATATCGAAGAGAGTATGAAAAAAATAGTATAATAATAATTTATAATAATCAGTTTGAATACGGATTGTTTACAAATTCTATACACAAATTTTATACATAAATATCCACATTGTTGGTGGTGGGGTGGTATGGGCTTGGGGGGTGAGGGGCAGGTCGCGGGGTCAAGTCCCTGGGCTTGTGATTTACATGTAATTTTCTTACTTGTGTGTGTGCCGCTTTCACGGTTGTACCCAACTTTTAAATAGTATAATAAGTAGTTTGAATGAAAATTATATTCGTATTGTGTACTCAAATTGAATACATAAATAGCATAATAAGTAGTTTGAATACAAAATATAGTGAAAAAAGTAAGAAAGTGCCTTTGGTTCCACTTGGAGAGTATGGGTTGAATAGAAAAATTGTTTGAATATTGAACTTACAATTATAGTATAGTCAGGTTTCTGGAAGTTCTACATATAGGATATAAAATTAAATATGTAGATAAAAAATATTAGACAATAGATTAAACATTAAATGAATTTAATGTATATGTGTAAGTGTTTTTCATAATCAAAATGAACACTATTTATCAAGAATATGAAAATGATATATCATTATTATATTGCAAACAATTTAGAATTACCACTTTCAAGCATGGTTATTTTAATTTTATGTCTGTTATAACATGTAAAAGAATCAAATAAAATTTAATATCAAAATAAACACCATTTATCAAGAATATGAAACCGATATATCAATAGTATGTTGAAAAGAATAGTGAATAAATGTTGTCAAGCATGGTTATTTTTAATTTTATGTCTGTTATAACATGTAAAAAAAAGAAAAATGAATATCAATAATACAACTATACTTGTAAATGCATTACCTAAGATCATCCCCATTACATGATTTCTCTGAAATAAATGTGAGAAACAAACCAATAAAAATGGGAGATAAAACCGTCAAATGAATACACTATAACTGACACTAAAATATAAGTACATATTCATCATGTATATTTATTATATTTTGAAACAAATCATTCAAAATGAACATATCAGAATGGATATCAATGTACAGAACTAAAAAAATCAATATAAGCTACAACTCATAACCTAAAACTAACAACAACAAAAATTATTCTCAAACATATCATGCAAAATCAAGCAGTAAAATTGAACCAAAACTAATATACATTTTAAGTGAAAAGATATAAAAAACATAGAATTGAAACTATGTTGAATAATAATTAAGTATAACCCAATAATAAATTATTCATAAAGATAATATAACACTGATATTGATAAAAAAAGATGCCTTTAAATGGCATTAGGTGTGACATACTTTAAAGGATAATCTTTCGGTTGCATAGGGATATGAAGGTGGATTTCATAATCAAATTGTATACACAAATTGTATACATAAATAGTATAAAAAGAAGTTTGAATAAAAATAATATAGTGAAGAGAGTAGGCAGGTACCTTTGGTTCTGCTTGGAGAGGATGGATTGAATAGATGAATTTTTTGAATATTGAACTTAGATTTGTTTTATAGCTCAGTTCCTATAAGTGTTACATACATGATATAAAATTAAATATGTATATAAACAAAAATATATAATTTATTAAACATTAAATGAATTTAATTTATATGTGTAAGTGTTTTTTAGAATAAAAATAAACACCATTTATCAAGAATATGAAATTGATATATCAATATTATGTTGCAAACAATTGAGAATAAATACTATCAAGCATAGTTATTTTAATTTTATATTTGTTATAACATGTAAAAGAAATAAATAAAAATTAATATCAATAATATAACTACACTTGAAAATGAATTACCTCAAATCATACCCATTACATGATTGTTGTAAAATAAATGTGAGAAACAAACTGATATAAATGGAAGATAAAACTGCCAAATGAATAAATTGTAACCTACACCGAAATATGAGTACATATCCATCATGTATATTTATAAGATTTTTAAACAAATCATTCAAAATGAGCATATCAGAATGGATATCAATGTGTAGAACCAAAAACAAAATCAAAATAAGGTGCATCTCATAACCTAAAACTAACCACAACATAAAGTTTTTTATTATCAAATATATCATACAAAATTAGGCAACTAAAATTGAACTGAAACTAATATATAGTTGAATTGAAAATACATAAAAAATGTATAAGAAAACTATGTTTCTTAATCATCATGTAGAACCCAACAATAAATTATTTAAAAAGATAACATAACACTGATATTGATACAAAAATGATGCCTTGAAATTGGGTTAGGTACGACATACTTTAAAGGATGATCTATCAGTTGTGCGGGGCTAGGAAGTTATATTTCAGAGAGATCAATTAATGGTGTCCTTCAGTGGATAATGAGTTGGGAAGAATTCAAAATTTAGGTTTTGGAATAGTAAAATAATTGAAGACCTCAAGTGTGAAGCATATGTATGAGGTAAGAGGGATTGTGACGCTGACTAGGAGGTGGAGAGCCAAGAATAAAAAATCTTTGACCTGAAGTGAGAAGCAGATACAGGAGGAAATATGGGTTTTGATGCATAGTCGAAGGTGGAGATCCGAGAATAAATAATCATAGACCTAAAGTGTAAAGAAAATTTGGGAGCAAAGAGGGGTTGCGATGTAGAGTCGAAGGTGGTGATCTAAGAATAAAAAATTACAAACTTGATGTGTGAAGCAGATATGGGGGGGAAGAGGGGTTTCCACTACAAAAAAACTGTGAGTTTAGAGGGGGTTATTTTCGACATTAGAAGGGGTTATAACCCCTTCTAAAGACATTAGCGATGGTTATGGGGAACTGCCGCTAATTTTTCTGTCTACTGTTAGTAGAGGTGGTTTTAAGGAAGCCCTTGTAAAATCAAGGTGACTTTAGCAGCGGTTACATTAGAGGGGGTTTAAACCCCCTCAAATGTTGACTTAAATTCATAGAAAAATGCTTGTATTAGTGATGGTTTGGATTAAAACTTCACTAGTCAAGGGATATAGGGGCGGTTTTAACCGCCCCTAATGGGGTTACTTTAGGGCCAGTTGCCCCGTGTCAACCATGTGCCTGCTCTCTCCCCCTGTCAGGCGCCTGTGTCAACCCCACCGCTCTCCCTGTCAACCCTACACCCTCTCCCCCTTTGTCAACCCAGCACCTGCTCGCTCCCCCTACCCGTGTAAACCCCGACGCTCCCCATGTCTATCTCGTGTCAACCCATCCTAACTCCCACCTCCAGTTCTCGCCCCCCCTCCCATTCCCACAAACCTTACCTCCAGTTCCCCACTTCTCCAAGTTCCCCATCCCCTCCATTTTTCCATTGCACATTCCTGTTGTTACCCCTATCTTTGGTTATTTTTATAAAAAATAGATGCCATAGGGATTCGAACCACGGACCGCACAAGTGCACCGCCAACGACTTTTACCACTACGAAATTTTATTTTTTATGTATATTCAATCATGCCTCTATTTATATATATTTGATTCATTATTTTAATAAATGTTATTTATATCATATATTTTAATATAGTTAAATATATGAACTATATATACATTTATATAAACTATTTATTTATATGTATATATGCATATTTTTATATATTTATAAATATATTTTTTTAAATTATTTATATAATTAAATACATATTTATATATTATATACATGTTTATTTATATAATATATATAAATAATTATATTTACATATATATATATATAAGTATATAAATAATTTAAATGAATATATTTATAAATAAATTTATATGTATGTGTGTTTTTGTATTTATATAATATATATATAATCGATGCACAACAGTGTGAACTACCTTTTTCCATCTTTTTAATTTGAACTAGATCTTATTTCTCTATTTTCTATTGTATTTTCCCAGATTATTTAAATTTTAAAAATAAAATATTTGCATGTAGATATAATATAATTATAATATATATTTATTTAATTATTTTTATATACTTGTGTGTGTGTGTGTGTGATAACAATAATATTATTAATTATTATTATTGTTATTACACATACTTTTTATACTATAAAATTTATCTATTGGTTTTTTAAATAGCATACATTTAATTTATGATTTATATCATTCATATATAATATTAAATACATTTATAATATATATTTATGTAAACTATTTATATACTTAAAAATATATTTATATATTATATACATGTTTATTAAAATTATATATATATATATATAACTATTTACTTAATATATTTATAAAATGTATCTAAAAATATATTTATATAATGTATTTCAATACATATATTTACCATTATATAAATTATTAATATATATTTATTTTTATAAATTGTATAATATTTTATGTAATTAATATTATATGAAATACATATATATAAAATAAAATTTATACAAATATTTATATTATATATAATTAATATTAAATGAAATTAAATTTATAAAAATATTATATATGAAATAAAATTTATACAAATATTTATATAATGTTATATGAAATTTAATTCTTACAAATATTTATATAATGTATTTCAATACATATATTTATTATTATGCACATTTTCAACGGATTGTGAGATAAGTCTGCTTAAATAGTCTTCAGCAATGGAGAAAAGGATGGCAGAGAGAGGGTCCCCCTGTCGAACCCCCTTAGAACATTTTAAGTACCCCTTTGGGGATCCATTTAAGAGGATAGAGATGTGGGCCAAATTAAACAAGTTTCTGATATTGTTTAAGAAATTATCATTGAAGCCAAAGTTGGATAGGATTTTAATTATAAAATTCCAATCAATAGTGTCGAAGGCTTTGGCAATATCAAGTTTTATGGAAACATTCCCTCCTCTCATTTTCCTGTTGAGGAGATTCGTTGATTCAGAGGCAAGACAAATACAATTTTGGATTGATCTGCCTATTATGAAACCAAATTGATTCCAGGAAACAATTCTATTACTAATAGGAGAAATTCTATTGGCAATGAGTTTGGTAATAATTTTCATGAGGGAATTTATCAAAGAGATAGGTCGGAAGCTATGGAGATCATCATCATTTTCAGTTTTGGGAATAAGCACTAGGAATTGGGAGTTGAGACCTTGAGGGAGAATGCCACGAGAAAAAAGGCTTTAACCATGCAACAGACATCCTCTTGTAAGACATCCCAGTGATTTTGACAAAAGCCATTGTTAAAACCATCAGGTCCAGGGGCACCATCCGGATTAAGACTAAACACAGCATCTTTAATCTCTTAGTCCAAGGGAATGTTTCTAAGCATAACATTCTCTTCCTCAGTAACCAGATTGGGAATCACATCAGGGCGAAGATCAAAATCAATACCTAGTCCATTGAGGAGATTATCAAAATAGGAGACCACATGATTGGAGATGTTTTCTTCCGTGTCAAAAATTTGATTTCCTTCTCTAAAGAAGGAAAGGGGTCTACAAGTGGTTTTAACCCTATTAAGGGCGTTGTATAATTTAGTGTTTCTATCTCCATCATTTAACCATTTAGTTTTGAAAATTTTCTTTTTGAGGTTCTCCTTGAAGTTCAAAAGAGAAATCAACTTAGAAGATATAATTAATTCATGTTGAGAGGTGTCACTAAAGTTGGAGGAGGTGTTATGATTTTGGAATTGATTTAGCTCCTTTTCGAGAAGAGCAATAGTATTATCGATATCATTAGACTTGGATTTACACCAATTTTCAAGGCTTTGCTTAAGAAATTTTAGCTTCAGAGGACAAGCAAAGGGATCCTTATTATTATGAAAATTATTCCAGAAGTTGTTAATGATGCTGACACAACCAGTGTCAGAGGACCAAGCATTATTAAATCTGAAAGGTTACTTAGGATTCAAGGAGATATAGGAGAAACTAATAAGAATGTGATGATGATCAGATAAAATTTTAGGGAGAGTGATACTAGAAATTTTGTCCCATTTATCCAGGGCCAAGTCATTAGTAAAGGCTCGGTCAAGTTTACTAGAAACTACCCTCGTGGACTGATGATGATACCAGGTAAACTTAGCACCTGTTAAATGAATCTCAGTAAAGTTATTATTTTCAATGCAAGCCTTAAATTATACAGAGGAGATTCTGGTATGTGAAGGACCCATTTTTTCATTGGTATCCAAAATGGCATTAAAATCACCCACTAAAAACCAAGGACTCTGAATCCTACCATTCAGTTGAGAGATTTCATTCCATAGGGGTCTCCTATCTTGATATCTATTGAAAGCATAAATAAAAGTTGTGAAAACAAGAGTTTGATCAATCATAAATCGACAAGTAAAAGCTTGGTTTGAGAAACTGTGAATGTTAACATTTTGAAGTGAAGAGTGGTTAAAAACCCAAAGGGATTCAGAGGTCAAATGATTAGAACAGGCACCTAAGAAAGAGTATCCAAAGGGGAAAATGTGATGATATTTAGACATGAAGTTGACTTTTAGTTCAGCAATAGCAAACAACTTCGGGGAGTGAGTAGTGATAAATTGTTTCAAAACATTTAAAGTATCTGAATTCGAAATACCTTGGAAATTCGAGTATATCACATTCATTTGACCCTTTTTTTTGTGGGGCTGTCCCATTTCTTTTTAGAAGTTGCGGCTCGTGCCCTGGTTGAGACACGCGACGGTTCATTTCTATGAAAATTTTCTTGCTTACCCTGTGCTTGCATATTTACATTAGGAATATCAGAGTTAGCAGGGATTAAAGTATGGTGAGGAGTCTCCTGTAAAACTGGAGAAGCAGAGGCAATACCCCCCTGTTGGGAGGACCCTATATCCAGGATTGGGGTAAGGATTATAAACCTTGTAGGGACCAGGTTCTTCTCAGACTGAGCAACCAGGTCCAGTATAGGGTTATTCTTCTCAGGATGAACAGGTGTCAATGGAGGATTTTGAGTGCTATGTTTTTGTACAGAAGTGAAGAAAGGAGCATCCAGGACCCCCTTTTGGAAGGACCCTTTATCCAGAACTAGGGTCGTGCTTGAAACCCTTGCAGGATCTAGGTTCTGCTCAGACTGAGCATCCAGGTCCTGTACTAAGATATGTTTCCCAGATTGAACAGGGGTCAAAGAGGATTTTGGAGTGATTTGTTTTTGTACAGAGGGATAGAGAAGAACATTATTATAGGTCTGCACAGATACAGACACAGTATTTTCCTATTCATTCCCTTATGTTTCAGGTGAAGAAGGAAATGGACAGATGATAGGAATATCTGAAGAGGGTTCAGGAAAAACAGGGGAGAAGGAAGCATCTTTCAGGGAAGAAGGAGGCTATAGGGATCTAGAAGTGTACTGGTCAAAAGGATCAATCCCATATTCTTTCAGAGAATTTCCCAGGATGAGATTGGGAACCTCTGAAGTTTTACAATGAGCATTGGGATCCATGGAAGGGTTATATAGCATACAGATGACATCCTGCTCAAATTTATTTTTAAGTTCTTGTTCAAGAACATGATTTTCATGCTCCTCTGCAAGGTCAGCCCAGGACTTGCCATTAAGTTTCCCATAATTGTGATTTTTTTCCACCCATTTATCCTCTCTTCTTTTAGAGGTCTTAGGTTTCACAGGATCTTTCCCTTTCTTGTTTTTCCTAATCTCTATCCAATCATTAGAGGGTTGGGGATTGGGGGGGTTTTGGCCAAAACGACAGTTGTGGACAGTGTGTCCAACGACTTTGCAAAGATCACAAAAGTAGGGGAAGTTCTCATATTCAACATTGACTTCAGTTTTGTAGTTTTTAGCAGTGAAATTAACAAAGCTGGGAAGGAGCAGTTTGTTTTCCATATTAACTTCAATTAGTATCCTGTCATAAATGCCAAAGTCACTATTCAAAGTCCTTTGATCTACTTTCAGAGGTGAACTAATAAAGATAGCTATATCATTAATAATTTGAGGATGCAAAAAGAACCAATTGAGATTATGCAATCTTACCCATACTTGAGCCATATTATTCCTATGTTTATTGGGATTTAAAGACACATCCCATTCAGACAGGCGCAGGTTACCTAGTTTCAGATTCAAGTTACCTATTTTCCAGGCTTTATCAAGATCGTTCTGCGAAGAAAATAAAATATGGAAGAATCCCCTACCAAGTGGAACTAATTTCCAATTCAAAAATCCCCAATAAGCAGTAATTCTAGGCTTTAAATCTGAATATATCCAAGGTTTGTTACCTTTTATGTATGTGATACGAGCCATAAGGGAAAACTTACAGAGCCCTGCTATTTTCTTGGTTAAATCCACTATTGTCTCTAAACTTGTCTACTCTATGAGGATTTACAAATGGCCGGAGAGTCTCTTAAAATGCATTAATATTGCCATCATAAACTTTGTTTGGACAGGGAGTACTCTCGAAAGGAAAATGCTCACCATACCCTGGTCCACCTGTTGTAAACCCATAGATAAGGGTGGAATTGGCATAAAAAATATGACTTTCTTTAATGATGCCCTTCAGGCCAAGCTGACATGGAACCTTATTTATAATAACTCGCCTGACACTTCCTTTATTAGAGCTTTCTTTCTTGAAAAACTGAGTAACAAAAATTTTAATTTTTGCACGTCTTCTATTTGGCCTTCTATCAAACGTTCGTTCAATGTTATTATGACTAATTCTAGATGGATGGTCAATAAAGATTCCAACTTAAAATTTTGGCTGGAAAATTGGACGGGCTCCCCCCTTATTTCTTTATTGTCTCCTGGTCACTCCCCCTTGAACATCAATGATACCATAAAGAACATTATACATTCTCAAATGACTTTCTTCCAAATGAAATCAAGAACATTGTTGACTCCTACTCCTTGCAAAATGATGATTTTATTATATGGGAGCCTGCGCATAATGGCATTCTAGACTCTAAGAGTTATTACAACTTCTTTTTCAACAATGATAACAACTTTCTTGACTGGTTCAAAAACTTTAACAAAGCGTGGATAAAACCATTGAGATTCACCTTGGTGTGGCGTATTTCACATGGTAGGATTCCCGTCGACTCCTGTCTACAGGCTTTCGGGGTCAACCTCTGCTCTAAATGTTGTATGTGTAATCAGCATAGGGAGGATATCAATCATCTCTTTATATCTTGTGATACGGCTTCTACTCTATGGAACCATGTATTTGATATATTTGACTGCAGATGGTTGTTTGGTACATCTCTAACTTCGCAGATTCAGAGATTCATGGAAACCTTGGATTCTAAGCAAATCAGAAATCTGTTTATGGCGGCTATTGCAGAGATTCTTCATGTGATATGGTATGGCAGGAATGACTACATATTTCGCAAAAACTTATTTAATCTCAATGCAGGTAAAATTCGAATTCTCATTGCTATTCGAGAGGCGGCCTCGATTTAGAACGATCACTGCTCTAACTCTGTTAGAGATCTTGGGATCTTGAGGCGCATTGGAGTTGACGGGAAATTTCCTCGTCCCAAATTTACGATGGGAGTTTTTTGGTAACCTCCGCCTACAGGGTGGATAAAAATAAATGTGGACGGGGCCTCCAAAGGCAATCCGGGACCAACGGGTTGTGGTGGCATCTTCAGAAATCATTTGGACCAGATCCTTGGATGCTTCTACGGCTCATGTGGACGTGCCTCCTCCTTAGAAGCTGAGATGTGGAGTGTTATCCATGATATCTCATTTTCTAAAGCCTGTAATTGGAGCAACATCTGGATTGAGAGTGATTCATCTACCATTGTTCAAGATATTTGGAAGGGTACAGTTCACCTAGATTGGAAGATCACTTCCCGCTGGATTGACTGCCTTCATTCTCTCTCCTCCATCATCTTTATTGCAACGCACACTTATAGAGAAGCCAACAGGATTGTTGATGCTATGGAAAACATGGGTGTAGCCCATGCTATTACGTGGAGTGATGATCTCCATGCTGAGTTGATCCCACTTTATATTCGTGATGTAAACAAAACTCCATCCTTTCTTCTGGTGTAATCCCTCCTTTTTTAATAAAAGTCCTCTGGTTTACTTCAAAAAAAATTATTATTATGCACATTAATATATATGTATTTCAATAAATATAATTTTATAATATTATGTACAGTAATATATATGTATTTCAATAAATATAATTGTATAATATTGTGTACATTAATATATATTTATTTTTATAAATTGTATATCATATAATATTAATTATATATAATATAAAAGCATAAACATATTATTTAAAAATATATTTATTGTTATTATATTATGAATTATCGAAACTACAATCTTGGGTTTTTATGCGATTTATTTTTTAAATAAATTATATTTATGTATATATTTATATAATATTTATGCTTTTATATTATATATAATTAATATTATATGAAATATATTTTATACAAATAAATATATGTTAATTTCCAAAAAATTATAAAATTGTATTTATGTATACATATGAATGTAATAAAATACAATCATATAAATATTATATATGATATGTTCATATATATAATGTATTTAAATACATTTATAAATTGTGTTTTAATTATATATATATATATATATTATAGAAGTTTATTTTTAAAAATAGTGGGGGTTTACAACACCCTTTAGTCTCTTAAATTAGAGGGGGTTTCAAACCCCCTTTAATTTAAAGACATTTGAGGGTGTTTTAAACCCCCTAAAATTTAAAGACATTAGAATGGGTTTTGAACCCCCTCTAATTTAATTACATTAGAGTGGGGGTTTTGAACCCCCTTTAATTTTAGACATTGGAGGGGGTTTTCAAGCCCCTGTAATTTAAATACATTAGAGGGGGTTTTGAACCTCCTATAGAATCCAATTGGACATTAAAAAAATAATGTTAAAAAATTTATCAGGGGTTTAAAATCCCCTCTAATTTAAGAAATTAGAGTGGGTCTATAACCCTCTATAAATTTGATGATTATAGAGGGTTGTACATATGTCTCTCTATTTTATATAGAAAACGAATTTAGATGGGGTTGTGTATAACCCCCTCAAATTATAAAAAAAATTAAATTTATAGGGGGGTGTGAATAACCCCCTCTAAATAACCCCCTCTAATGTACTATTTTTTTGTAGTGTGTGATACAGAGTTGGAGGCGGAGATCCAAGAAGATTGGTAGCGAAGTAAGATTAGGTAGGGGACAATGGTATAATGTGAATATATTTTAGAGGAGGTGTCAAGGATGATAAGGATACCTGTGTGGAAGGAGATTGCATCGAGAAGATCAGAGGCTGAGGTGTGGCTGAAGAGGGGAGCTCGGGAGGGAGTCGAGGATATTCAGTGGGAACCCTAACCAGAGTTGAGGAAAAACATGATTGGAAAGGGGTGAAAGTGTAGGGAAGGAGATTGTATTTAAGGGAAGGAGTTATATGGTGCAACGATAATATAACATGTATCTAGAAAGTCACTCATCTTCATTATATATTGTATATTTTTAATGTAAATTTAACCACCTAAAAAGATAATACAAAGATATATTTCTTAATTTGAATATATTTTAAACAACCTATTGAATCGTATAAATTTTATGGTATTGAAATGACAAATAAAAAATAGATCTATAATTATAGAAATGATGGAACTTTTTAATAACATCTTTCACAATAGTCAACATACTAAGGCGGTTTTGGGGAAATTGATTGAATGACCTCAAGTGATCAATTTATGAAAAAAATATTCAATAAATGAATAAAATATAAATATAAATGGACCTTAATAGATTAAATATATATGAAAAGGTTCTATAAAAATTATTTAAAAATTTAATTTTATTATTTAGGATGATATAATTTGTACGGCCAAGCAGGGATCCAAGGTAGGGGTTTATTTTACAAACTCAGTTTATATTGGGATTATTTATATTTTAATTTCCATTGAAGTAATTATATATTATTAATTTTATAAAACCCATATATTTCTTTATCTTATGAATATTTAGGGGTTTTTTAAGTATCATTTCCATTTTCTTCTCTTTGGTAGTCAAAATAAAGTTTATAAGAAAAGATGACCCCATTTCTCCTTTTTGGTCAGGAATCTTTCTCCTACATATCCATATTCGTTATTTTATTTCAAGAATGTAATTTTCTAAAATTAAATGATTTATTAAGGTATATTTATGTTAACTTTTAATTTCCTTTCAAAATTTTAAAATGAATATTTTTTATGTTTTCTATATATGTCATTTTTTACATTCTTTATAAAAGTGAGAAAAGGATTTATTTTTTAATTTTTTTCACATGAACGGTTTTTTCCACCATCATGAACATTATTAATTATTTAGATTAATTTTTTATTTTTTATGTTTTTTTAAATTAATATATATTCCCATTATATTTTTAATTTTTATTTATTAAATTAGAATAAAAGGATATTATTTTCTTAAAAGTTTTGAATAGAGATTTCATTTCACTTGTGTATATTTTTATCTTTTACTCCATGTTTGATTACTCAATCTTGTATTATTTTAAAATTTCCATTACTGTATATTATTTTACAATTAATTTTTTAAAATTATCTTTTAACCTCATGAAAAGAGCTTTTTAAGTGATTTATAACTTTTTTTCACAACAAACTTACAAAATCTTTGAGAGAAAATTTATTTTAAAGTTTTTCCTTTATTTTTCTCTTAATCATCCAAAATAAATTATTTAAAAACCCTTCATTTATTATTAATTGATCATATTATTTCATCATTTACTAATTTATTATTTATACCTCATTTTGTGTACAAGGATTTATTCCCAACGCATTCGCTTCCTTTAAGTTATGTTCTTTATCACTCATTATCATTATTTTGACATTATATACATGTTATTTTATATCAGGGGTATATTTAGTATAATTTACACTATTTCAATGTTTTATAAATTGTATAACCATTGCTATATATAGTTTGAATTTGAGGAATCTTACTAATAAATTTAATCTATTGATTAGATAATACTGACATTCCATATGATTGATTCAATACGAATATTTATTGATTGCTAAAGAATATTTATTATATTTTGTATTGATACTTCAATATATGAGTAATGCGTTGGAAATATTTAATTGATAAGATCAGTGTATAATTATATATCTAATTATGCATTGGGTATGTTATCATGGGACAAACAAGTTGGAATGCCTTATTATTTGGGTATTTGGAGTGTGCCTACCCAATTATCAAATGTGTCTTAACTAAGGCCTCAACCATAAGAGAAAGATGTATATAATTAAGAATTACATAATTATGAAATCAATTATTATTCTCCATGTGATTATTATGTTATTATTATCCATGGATACATGTTGTACTCAAATTATTGATTATATGACATATTTATTGATTATTACTTTTCCATATTATTTATGCCTTATGTATTCTTGATAGATTTATTGTACAAAACACCTTACAAAGAATTTGATCTCATTGTTTAATTTTTTTCCTTTCCCCAGGGTACCAAGAATTTATATTTGAATAAATACAAGGATTTACTAAAAGAACTAATAAAATTTTTATGAATTTTATAAGGTGTCCTTAAATTTTTCTACATAATATAGAAATCATGTATGTATCTAATATCATATGACTATTAAATTATCTAGTCATGTGTGATGCGATCTCATATATCTTGTTCCAATGTAATAAATTAGACACCAACTATGGGTTAATGGATTTGGGGTTGTTTCATGGGGTTCCTTCAAGATATGATGTACAACTAAGTTATCAACTTCTAACCTTGTAGGATTTTTGATACTCAAAGAATCTATAGTTCCTTATGAAATATGAACCTTCATGTATTAGAGATAGTATGACTTGGATTTATTTGGGTCCCTCAGACTACTAGTGGTTTAGAATATTTGTATTACCTTATATAGTCCCCCTTGGCTACTCTCTAGTATCGGGGGCTTCGACATGACTTGTTGGTTTTCCATCCCTTTTTGGTTCTAGGGAATACTACTGAATATGTTTATACTTACCCCTGCACAAGATTTGTGACAACATTTTTTTTGTATATGTAGAGTATGCATATTTCGGGGATGGTCTTGGTAGATATAGATCTGTTGTGGATTATTCTGAGAAGATGTCTTATGATGCATGTTGATTCTTGGTGGGGAATAGTGGTTCATGAAGGTGGCGGTTCCCATTGTGGATGGAGATTGATCCAGGAGTAATCATAATGAGAAGGATCTTTACAATGCCTTATGTATGTCATATTTAAATACTTTTTAATGTATAATCCATTTTTATTTTTCCAATGTGGGAATGTGTTGTATTTGATGTATAAAGCATGCATTTTATAAAATTTAGTTGATCATATCTACTTCCTACTAGTGTACTGGTTCTTTTATGCATTGGATATATATATATATATATATATATATATATGTTTGTGCTACATGTTGATATAGGTTAAGACCTCACATGTTTTTTGTAATTCCTACTCAGTGCTAGTCATCATACCTGTCCTATTGAAGGTGAGATTTAGGTTTCAAACTCTACTTACTATTGACCTAGGTTGGGTCTATGTGGGTCAGTTCATGTCATAGTATCTCAAGATATAAATAGAGAAGAAGGTATAGAGATTCTAGTAAGATAATTTTATCAAAGACTTTGGATGGATCTCATAAAACCATTATATGGAAGTAGGCTTCTATATATAAGTTTCAAGGGCACTCCTCAAGTGACATGAAATTATTCATTCATTGAAATTCATAAATAAATATTTTTGATCATTTATGTTATCATAGTATGACTGCATCCCTCATTTGTTTCATCTTATAAAAAAACTTATGTAACAATTTAGACCTTCTAGGTATATTACTTAGTGAATTTTTGGTGTTGTAGGTGTCAGTATAAGACTTAGAGGAGGAAGGTGGGGAGTTGGGTTAAAACTTTAGCTGCATTAGGGTGATTGTGCCATGGAGTCTTATTATACATCATGGAGGGTATCATTATAGTGTTGAGATATTGGTTGTATCATGGAGCCCTAGAAAGTGGAGTTTTGGTGGTTTTATCTAATCTATAATCATTTCAATGTGAGGGATAGTTTTCAGTGTGGAGTCCTAGAGAGGTGAGTTTTGGTGGTTCTGTCGATTTCAAGGTTGTTGTGTCATGGGGATGGGATGCGATGTGGCCTTATTCTTTAGCTTTGAAATTCTATATCATGGTGGTTCTTTTACAGTATGGTCACTTTTACAAGTTTATAGTATCTCACCATGGACCATTTCATGTTTCTCAAATTTGGTTTTGATTGTCCCCGTTGTGGCAGATTACCTTCCCTTAAATCATAGTATTGTCCCATTCCACCACCTTTTCATTATGGTTTAGGGATTTGCATCATGATGTTATGTTTTCTATATTTCCTATAAATTCTTGAACCCCCTAAAACCCCATCATAATTACACATTTTCTATTGGTTCTTAGTGGGTCTAGATTCATCCTTATGAGGTATTTTATCCTCCCTTTCATTATCTTTCAACCCCATACTTTGGAGATTGATCCTTGGTGATTCTATGTGATTTCCCTTCTCTTCTCTTATATTCCCTATTTTCTTCCCATTATTCATTTGGAGAGGGTTTCTGTCAATGTAACAACCATTTTTAGTGACTATTTGGTTAGATAATGATGTGGGATGGTGTTTTCTATGTTTTTTACCTTTTATTGGTGTAATTCTAGTTTGTGGGAGTCTTCTCTTAGCTATGTCTTCACACAGAAAATTGGAAAGCGATGATAAAGGTAGGGTATTTGAGTTTTATCTTTAATTTTTTGAATATTTGATATTATAATGATACTATTTTATTTTGGGTGGATGGTAAGAGTTGGGATAATAAATATAATTGATCAGACATAATGAAATTTAATGTCAATGTGGGAGATATCACATGTGATTTACTTGATTTCATAATGTTGATTTTCCATGATTGTTGGTTAGATATTGTTGGTTATAAAATTTACCTTCTATAGTGAATATTTAGTTTTTTCTAAAATTTATTTTTGTAAATAACCTCACATAAAATAGTAAATCTTTTAAATATAGTAATTGAACTGGATGTATGTGTAAATGATCAATTTTTGTGTTTCCCCTTTTTTTGTAAAGTTGATTTGATGTGATGGTTTACAAGGAAGATGGAATTATGGGTGTGGTTTATTATTGAGTTTTATTTGTGGGGTTATTATTATGATGTGTGGTGTGTAAATTTTGGGGTCTCTGTGTGGTTTATTGATGGTTTCATTCTTTGGATTGGTAGTTTCATGGTAGTTATGAAATTCTTGAAATGGTAAATTATGGTAAATGAAATTACGTTGGTATAAATGTTTTGGGATTATAAATGAATGAATATTGTATGGTAAATGGGATAATGATGCTTAAATTGAATGGTAATAGATGGGAATAAATGTAGTCCTTATCTAAACAATGTATTTTCATTAAATAGGGAAAGATGGTAAATGAATATGTAAGTGGTTAGTAATTGATATAGTTAAATGGGAACTATGAAACTGATGTGTGGTTGTGTGATTAGTAAATGGGACTGAATGAGTGGTTAGTATTATATAAGTGATGCAGACATATGGTAGTAGTGATGTGGAGGTTGTTGCAGATGGGTATTTTTGGTTGTGTGAATCCATATGTTGGGACTATGTGTAACTATTATACATTGTACTTTTCATGTTTTTTATATGCACCCCCACTCGATCCATGTGTTTAAACCAATTCCCAAAGGTTTTGGGTTCTATGTGTCTTATCCAAACATCTAGGTTGGTGAGGGTGGATATATGGCTACCCCCTCTTCCCCATTATCACTTCCAAGTGAGGTCATTATGAACAATCTATGATATCTTGTAGTTATAGTTCACTAGAGGTGATGATTGATGAGAGGATGAGGTGGTTCATAGTAGGGGTATTGCTAGTAGGAAGAGGGCATGAGGTTGATATCCTTAATGTTTGTGATACCTTAGTATTATAGTAATATGGTAGTGGTTATGTGATGATGAGTTAGTGATGTAGTGATTATCATGTTTTGAGAGTCGGGGATTTCCTGTTATAATGAGGATTGTGGTGGTATGAGGTTGATGAATATGGAAGGGATGGGAGAGATAGGGCATAAAATTTTAGGGAATGAGAGTGGAAAATTAGTGGGTAAGTATTTTGGGGTACCCTTTTTCAAAATTATGTTATTATATTAATATACTTGGATGCTTTATTTTGTGAGTGATCCTTGGTGAGGTCAGGAACAAGTTGACCTGATAGGCTATTGTTGATTACATTGTTTGTTAACTAGGGAATTATTATTCTCTTCTCACATTTGGAAGAGATTCATTGGGTATGATCCTACTGAGTATATATATTATGATCACCCTAATATATATATATATATATATGTTGTTTTTAAGGTTATCAGGAGGGATTTGGAGACCAAGTTGGACATTTCTAGCATTGAACTTGGAGTCATTGAGCTAATACCTTAGGATTTTTTGGGTGTGGTTATTTTGGAATTATATTAATATGACATCCCATGGATTTTGGTATATTTATGGTTTTTTCCTTTTTTATTTTATGGTATTTTTTTGGTGGTTAATTTGTATGATACATGGGCTTATGAGGGTAATGCCTCTCATATTTGTGATTTATACCCTTAGTGATAGTCACCAACCTGGGGCATATTAGAGGTAGGCCTTGGGGGTCACTCTTATCTATACTACTATCCTAGGAGGGGTTTTAAATAAGGTAAGATTTTTTAAAATTGTAATCAATGGTGTTGGTTAAGATATAAGGTTCATTTTGTAGTTAAAAAATGGTTATGATTGCATGGGTCTGGTAGGGGAAAATGTTATTAGACCCCACGTTTAATGTAAGTAAGTGAGATTTACTATGACATGTGATTTTGGGCCCCCTATGATCTGATGCAACGAAATTAAGATTAAAAAACATTCTAGATAAAGTGATGTTTCTTGTGGGGTAGAGACCTAGGAAAGGTACATGTGTCATATTGTTTGTGCTTGTGATTGAATGTGGTGAATTCAAGAATTGAAATGAATTTAATTAAATGAACTTAATATTCCATACTATCAGGTTTAGGAAATATTTTTTTTCTTTCATTTATGGATCTTGGATATCATTTTCATGTGGTTCAGGTTGGTGAGGTTAAACAGGCTGGCCCAGTTGATCATCTATGGGTCGATATGGTTGAGTAGGATGAGTAGTGGTAGAGTAATTTGTGTTCCTTTCAATGGAAATATATGGAAAAGTATGATAGAATCATCCCTGATATAGAGATGGAGCATTGGTTAAAGGATCTCTAAATCACCTTCAGTTTGATTCAGGTCTGTATGGAGTACTGGGTTCTATAAAAAGTTAGTCGGATGAGGGGTGAAACACATCAATGGTGGATGTTGTATCTTAGGGAGTGTAAATAGGAAGACATTTCATGGATAGATTTCTTGGAGAATTTATGAGTGTAATTCATATCATTGGAGATGAAGGTATAAAAGAGGCTGGATTAACTTTATCTTTATTATGGTAGTATGATTGTGTGATAGATTGAAATAAGGTTTAAAAGAATTTTGTATTTCGACTCTAATATTTTCCCTAATGAGGATTCCCATGTGTGGTGTCATAAGGAGGCTCTCTACCCCTCTATCCAGTATGTAGTTACTCTTTTTATATTGTTCATGTATTTGAAGGCGGAGAAGAAGATGGAGGTGATTGAGAATATTCACACACAAGAAGAGATATCATGAGAGCGGATCTAATAGGGTCTCTCTAAGAGAAAAATTTTTAGTGGCAGATCTTAGATGTTCAGGCCATATAGGTTTTAATAGGTTTGGATTCAGACAAAAAAACTTCCTTTTCATTTTTATGGGGTCAATAGCTCATGTACTTTTCTTGGGGGATATAGACTAGTGTACTATGTCTCTAGGGGTAGTGTTCATTGCCAGTATTAGTGCCTTTTGGTCCTTGGATATCAGTATGTTGGTGGAAGTCAGGTTCAACATCAGCCTCAGCCATAATTTCTAGCATGGTCATATCAGTAGCAGGGGCAGCAAGCTTATACTCTACTTAGAGGATATGGGGCAGTCAAGGGCCATCCATAATATATTCCACATCTTCAGGGACCCTGACCTAAGTGTGGTCATATAGGTGACTGATAACAATTGGGAAGAGTAGCTGGGCATGGAAAGTTTCATACTATGGAGATATTGGCACCATAGGGGCTAGAGATCATTAGAGGTATGATTAGTTTATCTCTTACACTTGTTTTCTAATTCTTTGATTCAGAAGCTTCACACTCCTTTATTGAACCTTCATCAGTACATTCATTGGGACTAGAAGTGGAGAGGCTTCCAATTCCTCTGGTGTTGACTACACCATTCGAAGGCTAGACTTACTTGTCTGATCTGTGGTGGGGTGTAGATTGATAATGGGTCAACATCAGTTATGTTGGGATTTCTTCTTGTTATAGATAAAACCATAAAATTTCATCCTTATCATGGATTAGTTTTATTATGTATATGTATTTATTGATTACTTTTATAGGAGATTCATGTTCTTTGATGTGGATGGTTAGTGTGCAGTTTTAATCAATGAATAGGGTTATCACATGGGTCATAGGAATGTAGAGCCCCTTCTTTCCTTGATGTTATAATTTTCAATGAATTCAGTGTGAACTAATATGTTGGAGGATCCCAAAGATGTTGAGGAATTTCTATATTATTTTCCTAAGGAGTTTATAACACTACCCCCTCAACATGATGTCAAGTTTGGGATAGAATTATAGTCAGGTGTATCTCCAATTTCAACGATGCCTTATGAGACGAAACATTATGATTTGTGTGAGTTGAGGATTCATAGAGATGATCTAATGTAGAAGTGTTTCATTTATCCTAGTGTGTCATTATGGGATGCTCCAATGTTATTTTCCAAGATGGAGGATGGTATTTGGTGGCTTTGTATAGACTATTAGAGGCTAAATCAGGTGATTATCAAGAATTTTTACCCTCTTTAGAGGATTTATGATCTTTTATACCATTTTAGAGGAGCAAGATAGTTTTTTAAGATCAATATATAGTTTTTATATTGTCAATTGAGGGTAGAGGAGGAATATATTTTTAATATTATCTTTCATTAGAGATATAGACACTTAAAGTTTATATTTATGTCATTTGGTGTCACAAACATGCTGGTATTGTGCATGTGAATCTTGAACTCTATATTTCATGGGTTCCTAGACCACTTCATAGTCATGTTCATTGATTGAATTCTTATATGCATAAGTTATGAGTAGAATAACATCGGGCATCTTCAAATCATTTTATAGACTCTCTAATGCCACCAAATCTATGGGAAGTTGTCTAAATGTAACTTCCAGACACACATGCTTTATTTTCTTGGATTTGTGGTGTCTTAGTAGATAGTATCATTTGATCCCTCAAAGGTTGAGGTAGTTTTTTTATTGGGAATCACTCAATAATATAGTGGTGGTTTATAGTTTTCTTGGTCTCAAAGGCTAATATCAAAGGTTTTTGTCTCAATTTTCATAGATATAGGACCATTGATATCTTTGACCAGGAAGGACCAGGTTTTGTTTGGATCAATTAGGGTCAGGAAGCCTTTGACCACTTCAAGAGGCAGTTGGTCAATGCCCCAATTATTCAGTTTCCCAAGTAAGGGGTGATGTTTGAGGTGTTCTATGACACTTCCTATTTGGTTATTGGTTGTGTATTGATTCATCATTATGTGGTGATCTTATATGGGTCTATATAGTTATTTATCAACAATCATAACTACATCACCCATGATATGGAGGTTTGAAGCTTTCTTGGTCTCAAAGGCTCTTATAGAAGTTTTGTGTCTGACTTTTATTTGATGTAGACCCATTGATAGATCTAACCAGGAAGGACCAGGATTTTTTTGAATCAACTAGTGTCAGGAATCCTTTGACCACTTAAAGTGACAGCTGGTCAATTCCCTAATTATTTAGGAAACCGAATAATTGGTGTGTTGTTTGGTGCTGAAGTTATTGAATACTATGATATTCAATAAAGGAAAAAAGATTGATCGATATGACATATTCCTAAAAAATGGTTCCAAACAAAGTGAGGATTGAGATATCATGGTGATGAAGGATTCCAAATCTAAAAATATAGATGAGTGTCTCCCTAAACTTTTACAGGTTCTTGGTAATATTGGATCACGCTCTAATGATGAGGCTCTTGGACTTGATAATAAGAAGGATTATCTTATTGGAAATCTTGAGGTGGAAGTGGCTAAAATAGTTTTTAATCTCCAACATGATTATACTACTATTATGATTATTAAAATACCTGAAATTTGAAAAAGGGTAGATCTTTTGGAGGTATCTAACAGTCAAACATAGGTTCTGAATGTTAGTGGTGATATCTAGGTGGTTAGATGTTTGGAGAAGCATGGTTTTAACAATGCATATGCACGTTTTCCACCTCTATAAATGGATTCAAATTCACATCTATCTTCCAGCTTTTTTTTTCATTATAGGATAATTTCAATGATCAAAATAAATAATGGATTACTCAAGATTCTATGAGCCTAAAATCTGTATAGTTTTTACAGGATACTAAATCCAAGCAAGTCAATGATCAGATCTACCAGACCTCATCTGATGGTGTATTGGATCTTACCCAAATTTCATCTATATATAACATGAACTATAGAGGATGAATTAAGACATGATTCAGTCATATATACCACTAATATTAATAAATACAACAAAATCAATTATGATGAAGGAAATAATTTTTCCAAGTAAAAACAAAATGACATTTATGAGACAATGTCAGGACTTGAAAAAACCTTTTGTGTTCTAGAAACTCATACAGATAACCCCTTTAAAATATCTCTCAAAGATGAGTAACCACATTATCAATATTAATTAAGAGCATAATAGATGCATGAAATGTATAGTTTGGTAACTTGAAAATAGAAATATCATGTCATGTTTAAATTTTGATCAATATAAATAAAAAATGATAGTATGATGTTACAATTCCGTTTAAGAAATACTACAATAAAAAAAACGATGGAATGTGGTATGTGTTCAGAAATATAATAGACTATTATGATCATAATTTTCTACTATCTGAAGAGCATCATAGTTCTCTAAATATGAATTTTATAGGTTAACATCTAGTATTAAACACCTCAGTACCTTGATATATGACATAATCATTGTTTTAATATATGCTTCAATGTCAGAAGGATGGTCACAAACCAAAACCTTTTTTATACTAGGAAAATCTACTAGATTAATATCAAGACCATAAGGTGAAAAAAAATTCAAGTGGATCTACTTTTCTGAAGCACCTTTAGGTTAGTAATTATCTTTGTTATGTGTTTCATATCATTATTATTTTTTTGTGTTCTCAAGGTAACACATAAAATTTTAGATTAAAAAATACATAAATCAAAATAAAAAAAACATATAATCAAATGACACATAACATTTAATATCTTTACAAAATATCCATGATAAATAGAAAATGTTATCAATAGACAATAATTAATGGTGTTTGAAGTTCAAAAAATAAATAAAAGTCATTATGACTATAAAAATTCAATGGGAAATAATATATGAGATCTAAAAGTTAAATTACTTAAATAATATAAGTCAAAAAATAATATTAATATTAAAGAAATATAGTATATATAATGAAGGAATGATGGAAAAATATATATATAACAGGAGTTGCTATAATGCTATTTGTAATTTGTTAATATGAAATAACCCAAAAAAATATACTTTTATTTCATAAAATTAAAAATGTAATAAAAAATCCTAATAATGCGAGAAAAAAAATTAAAAATAGTCATAGTCATAAAAAACAGTAGTTGAAACAAATATACCTAACAAAAATTACATAACACACTGATTTCCTAAAAGATGCAATAATAGTGAGAAATTTACAGTAAACACTATTTAGAAAAAATATTAAGAAAACACTGAGAAGAAAAAATAGTAATGATTATGAATAATATATAAAACAAAAATTGATGAAGAACAAAAAAATGAAATATTATTTTAATGTAAAATGAAATAATAGTGAGAAACAATTACCTTGAATCATTGTTATCATGTCATTCAAAAAACTAGATATGGTGATAAATCAACCTAAATCAAAGAATACATACAAGATCCTTGGTAATTGCTTCAAAGTTCTTGTAATGTAGAATCAATGTAGATATCATGAATAACATAGTATTTTTCATGAAATGCATCAAATAAAGAAACAACAATAGTGAGATACAAATCTAGAATGTGGGTAAAGGTAACACATAATATTTTGGTTAAAAAACACATGGAGTAAAAGAGGAAAAAATATAATTAAATTCCCTAAATAATTTAATATATTTAAAAATTATCCACCACAAACAAAACATGTTATCAAAATTCAAGGATTAATAGTATTTGAATTTTAAAAAAGAAATGAAATTCATTATCACCATAAAAATTGAATTGGAAATAATACATGAGATCTAAATGTAAAATACCTCAAATAATATAAGCCAACAAAGAATATTAATCTCAAAGAAAGATAGTATATACAATGAAGGAATTATGGAAAATAATATATATATATATAAGGAGTTTAAACAATGATATTAGTAATTTTTTAAAATGATATAACCCAAAAAATGAAATTTTATTTAATGAAATTGAAAATGAAATAAAAAACCCTGATAATGTGAGAAAACATTTCTATAAATAATAATAGTGATAACAGAAAACAGTTTAAACAAATATACATTACAAAAATTACATGAAACACTGATTTCCTATAAGATTTAACAATGGGATATAATATAATATGTTAGTGGAAAAGTAACAATAATATCATAAACTTGTTTACAATGTCGTTATAGTAATAAGATAGTTTAATTAACTAAACTAAACCACGTGTTTCATAGTTTGTAGTTGTAGTGAATTATCTACTACATTTTTTTACTTTATTTCTTATTGTTTTATATTTCATAATAGTATTGAATAAGTTAAATATTTAATTATAAAAAATAAAACAATTATATTGACATACATGTAAATGTATGGAAGGATCTACGGTATCATTTATCTTTACATATGTTCCCAAAATTATATGGTTCATTAAAGTTTGAACCTCTAGTAATAGGCAGGAACCTACATGCATAGTAGTATCTCGTTTCCACATGAGCAAACTTTATAATATAATTAAATATTATATAAAATACATATATCTATATATACAAGTAAATTGTGTTATTTGAATTATAATTTCTAACATAGCTGGGGTTGAAAAGGAATTGTAGTTTCTGATAACAATACCATTAAAATAGTTTCTCTTATAAATTAAATGAATAAGAAATAATATTGAAATAACAGAGAAGAAAATGTGTATTAGAATGAGTTGTGCTTAATATGATGAGGAGTCAAGTTTTGAATCTGTAGGAATATTATTATCAGTAGTCAAAACTATCAAGAGTAATGAATAACCATTCAACTATTGAATACAAGGCTTAGATAATCATAATGTTTATCATAGTATAGTGAAATCATGCTTACAATATGAAAGACCATGTTGTATAATTGTATTTGTTCATTTTTTTCTCTTGTTTGATCTAGCATATAAGATTAAGAAATTAGAATATTGTTGATACACTATTAAACAAATAGATTATTAATTTTACCATTTTATAGTGATTTTAATTTCATTATGAATGTAAACAAATTTTTCTGGTTATTTAAAAATTTACGAACCATTAATGGATATAGGTTATAATGGCATGAATGGTTGTCTCTTCATGCTACCATTTGGTCTTATCCCTTCAGTTATAGAATAATTTTAAAGAGATCTTGATCTAGTAATTTTGGAAATATAATAAATATATGTAGTAAAAGAATGATAAACAATAAATCATTTTCAAGTGAATAATTTACAAAATTGACAACCTATTTGTCATTGTTTCCTTAGTGTTATTCTTTGAAACCTCACTTATCTAAATATTTATAATGATTTCATGTTTGTATTGTTTATATTTTTATTTAATTGTCAAGGAGTTCAATAAAATCATTTTATCCACCACTATTATCATAGTACTTGTAATATAAACTGTAAAGGTAAATAGTAAGTCCAATATGCATGTAATCTAAGACATTTATAAAAACATCATTGAAAATTATAGTAAATATGCATGATTGAAACTACAAATAAATGTATATTGAATCAAATCAATTAGGAATACCTAAAATGAAGCACACTTTGATTTAGTGGAGGACATCTATATCAACCATGGAAAAAAATTAGATAAAGAAATATTGGTCGAGAAAAAATAAGTATAGGAAGTAATTGGTGAATAAAAATAGGAGATTTATTATAATAATGTTTGAAAAATTCATATGAAATTGGAAACAATAAATCTTTGAGAGAAAGAAAAAAAATATAGAAAATTATGAGAACAAATCTATTGTGAAGCACTATATTGTATTATATCCTGTAAATTTTGATGTGGTGGAGGAAATCTATATCGAACATGGAAAAAAATTTATATGAAGAAAGATTGGATGAGAAAAACAAGTACATGAGATAATTAGTGAATCCGAACAGAATATGTATTGTAATAATGTTTGAAAAATTCATATGAAACTATAAATAATAAATCTTGGAGAGAATGAAAAGAAAATCAAGAAAATTATGAGAACATACCTGTTACAAAGCACTATATTATATTACAACCTACAAATTTAGATGTGGTGGAGGAAATTAATATCAACATTGGAAAAAAATTAGATGAATAAATATTGACTGAGAAAAATAATTATAGACAGTAATTGGTGAATCAATGTAGAAGATTTATTGCAATAATGCTTGAAAAATTCATATGAAACTAGAAATACTAAATCTTGGAGAGAATGAAAAAAAATCCAGAAAAGTATGAGAACACGCCTATTGTGAAGAACTATATTGTATTACAGCCTGAAAATTCTATATTAATTGAGTGAAATGAAAAACTTAAAAGGGGATAAAAAACTACAGATAAGTTGAAAAGGAGAAAATATCACATGCAGGATGTGTTAGAAATAGGATGACTCTACGTTTAGGGAAAATGTTGACCCAACGTCAGGTTCTGTGAAGGAAACCTTGCATCACTAGATATTCATGGGTATTTCATATTCATATTGTTTTTATTTTTATTCAATTGTTAAGGTGTTCAATAAAATCGTACAATGCATAATTTTGATCATAGTGAATGTAATATATAATGTAAAGGAAAATAACAAGTTGACTAAGCATGTAATTAAACACATTTATAAAAATAATGATCAGTACATAAAATATGCATGATAGAAACATGAAAAGTTCTATATTGAATAAAATAAGTTAGGCTTACTAGTGCTATACGATATGATGTGCTGAAGGGGGGATCTATCTATATAGGTAGAAAATATAGATGTTGAAAAATTCATTGATTAGAAGAAAGACTGGATACCATGGTAAAAAAAGTACTATAATAAGTAAATAAGAAGTTATAATTATCAATTTGAATGAAATTAATAGTATAATATGTATTTTTAATAAACAAATTGTATACATAAATATTGAAGAGAGTATGAAAAAAATAGTATAATAAGAAGTTATAATAAGTAGTTTGAATACAAATTGTATACAAATTATATAAACAAATTGTATACATAAATAGTATAATAAGCGGTTTGAATGAAAATTGTGTACATATTGTGTACAAAAATGGAATATATAAATTGTATAATAAGAAGTTTGAATAAAAAAATATAGCGAAGAGAGTAGGAATGTACCTTTGGTTCCACTTAGAGAGGGTGTATTGAATAGAAAAACTATTTGAATATTTAACTTACAGTTATAGTATAGCCAGGTTCCTAGAAGTGCTACATATAGGATATAAAATTAAATATGTAGATAAAAAATCTTAAATATTGGAGTAAACATTAATTGAATTTAATGTATATGTGTAAGTGTTTTTCAGAATCAAAATGAACACCATTTATCAAGAATATAAAATTGATATAACATTATTATATTGGAAACAATTGAGAATAACCACTATCAAGCATAGTTATTTTAATTTTATGTCTGTTATAACATGTAAAAGAAACAAATAAAATATAATATCAAAATTAACACCATTTATCAAGAATATGAAATTGATATATCATTATTATGTTGAAAACAATTGAGAATAACTATTATCAAGCATGGTTATTTTAATTTTATATCTGTTATAACATGTAAATAAACAAATAAAATGGATATCAATAATATAACCGCACTTGTAAATGCATTACCCCATATCATCCCCATTACATGATTGATCTAAAATAAATGTGAGAAACAAACCAATAAAAATGAAAGATAAAACCATCAAATGAATAAATTGTAACTGAAACCAAAATATGAGTAAATATCCATCATATAGATTTAAAATATTTTGAAACAAATCATTCAAAATGAACCTATCAGAATGGATATCAATGTTTGAAACTAAAAACAAAATCAAAATAAGTTGCAACTCATAACCTAAAACTAACCACAAGTGAATTTTTTTATTCTCAAACATATCATGAAAAATCAGGCAACTAAAATTGAACCGAAACTAATATATAATTGATGTGAAAATATATAAAAAACATAGAAGTGAAACTGTGTTGCTTAATCATCATGTATAACCCAGTAATAAATTATTCAAATAGATAACATAACAATGATATTGATAAAAAAATGATGCCTTGAAATGATGTTAGGTATGAAATACCTCAAATGAGGATCTTTCGGTTGAGTGGGGATATGAAGGTGGATTTTAGAATCAAATTATATACACAAATTGTATACATAAATTTTATAATAAGTAGTTTGAATAAAAAAAATATAGTGAAGAGATTGGGAAAATACATTTGGTTCTGCTTGGATAGGATGGATTGAATAGAAAAATTGTTTGAATTTTTAAATTAGAGTTGTATTATAGTCTGGTTCCTAGAATTTATACATACAAGATATAAAATTAAATATGTAGATAAAAAATTTAGTCAGTTGATTAAACATTAAATGAATTTAATGTATATGTGCAAGTGATTTTCAAAATCAAAATGAACACCAATTATCAATAATATGAAATTGATATATCAATATTATGTTGTAAAAAATTGAGAATAACTACAATCAATCATTGTTATTTTAATTTTATGTATGTTATAACATTTAAAATAAATAAATAAAAATGAATATCAATAATCAAAACTACATTTTCAAATGCATTACCTTGGATCATTCCCATTACATGATTGTTGTAAAATAAATGTGAGAAACAAACCAGTAAAAATAGAAGATAAAACCACCAAATGAATACATTGTAACTGACACTAAAATATGAGTACATATCTGTCATACATATTTATAATATTTTGAAATAAATCATTCAAAATGAGAATATCATAATGGATATCAATGTGAAGAACCAAAAGAAAAATTAAAATAAGTTTCAACTCATAACCTAAAACCAACCACAATAGAAGTTTTTTATTCTCAAATATATTATGAAAAATTTGGAAACTAAAATTGAACTGAAACTAATATAGAGTTTAAGTGAAAAGGTATAAAAAATGTAGAATCAAAAATGTATTTCTTAATCATCATGTAGAACGCAATAATAAATTATTCAAAAATATAACATATCACTAATATTGATAAAAAATGATGCCTTGAAATGGACTTAGGTATAACATACTTCAAAGGACGATGTGTTGGTTGTATGGGGCTAAGAAGGTGGATTTTAGAGAGATCTATTAATGGTGGCCTTTATTAGACAATGAGGTGGTAATAATTTAGAATTTAGGTTTAGAAATAGTAAAATAATTGTAGGCATGAATTATGAAGCATATATGGGATTCAAGACGGGTTATGATGCTAACTAGAAGGTGGTGAGCCAAGAATAAACAATCATTGACCTGAAGTGAGAAAGAGATTTATGAGGAAAGATGGGTTGTGATGCATATTCGGAGGTGGAGAGTCGAGGACAAATAATCACAGACTTAGAGTGTGATGAAAATTTAGGATAGAATAGGGTTTGCGATATAGAGTCTAAGGTGGCGATCCAAGGAGAAGTAATTGCAAACTTAAAGTGTGAAGTAGATGTGGGAGGGAATAGGGGTTGAGACACAGAGTCGATGGTGGCAAGCTGAGAATCTTGGTATCCAAGAAATATTAGGTCGGGGATGGTGGTAGAATGTGAACAGAGTTTGAATGAGGTGTCAAGGATTATGTGGATACTTGGGTGGAAGGATATTTCATCGAGGACATCGGAGGCGGAGGTGTGGTTGGAGAGGGGAGTTAGGGAGGGAGTCGATGATATTCAGTGGGAACCCTAATCGGAGCTGAGGAAAAACACGATCGAAAGGGGTTGAGATTGGAGGTAAGGAGAGTGGATTTAAAGGAATGAGATATATGGTTCAGGGAGAATATGACACGTGGCTAGAAAGGTACCCATTTTTATTATATATTGTAGATTGGCAATGTAAAGTTAACCACCTAAAAAAGAGAATATGAATATATTTTTCTTAATTTGAATCTATTTTTAACAACCTATTGAACTGTATAAATTTTATGGTATTGAAATTATAAAGAAAAAATATATCTATAATTATAAACATAATGGAACTTTTTAATAACATCTTTCACAACAGTTAACATACTGAGGCGGTTTTAGGGAAATTGACCGAACGAACTCAAGTGATCGATGTAAACAAAAACTATTTGATAAATGAATAACATATGAATATAAAAGGACCTTAATAGATTAAATATATATTAAAAGTTTCTATAAAATCTATTTAATAAATTTAATTTGATTACTCATTAGGATATAATTTGTCCGTCCAAACGGGGATCCAAGGTAGGGGTTTATTTTACCATCTCACTTTTTATTAGGATCATTTATATTTCAATTTCCATTGAAGTAATTTTATATTATTACTTTCATAAACCCCATATATTTTCTTATACTATGGTTATTTATGGGATTTTCAAGTATCATTTCCATTTTCTTCTCTTTGGTACTCAAAAATGCCAGTAGAATATTTATAAGAAAAGATGACCTCATTTCTCCTTTTTGGTCAGGAATATTTCTCCAACATATCTATATTCTTTATTTTGTTTCAATAATGTTATTTTTTATAATTAAATAATTTATTAAGGTATATTTATGTTATCTTTTAATTTCCTTTCAAAATTTTAAAAGGAATCTTTTTAATGTTTTCTGTATACGTCATTTTTTACTTTCTTTATAAAAATGAGAAAAGAATTTATTTTTTAATGTTTTTCGCATGAACAGTTTTTTCCCACCATCATGAAAATTATTATTTATTTATATTAATTTTTATTTTTTGATTTTTTTTAAATTAATATATATTCCCATTATTTTTTGAATTTTTCATTTTTAGATTAGAATAAAGGATATTATTTTCTTAAAAGTTTTTGAATAGGGATTTCATTTCACTTGTGTATATTTTTATCTTCTACTCCATGTTTTCTTACTCAATATTATATTATTTTAAAAATTCCATTATTATAAATTATTTTACAATTAATGTATTAAAAGTATCTCTTAAACCTCATGAAAAGAGTTTTTTAAGTGATTTATAAATGTTATTTTCACAACAAAGTTACAAAATCTTTGATAGAAAATTTACTTTAATGTTTTTCTTTTATTTTCCTCTTTATTATCCAAAATAAATTCCTTTAAAAACCTTAATTTATAATTAATTTATCATATTATTTCATCATTTACTAATTTATGATTTATACCTCATTTTTTGCACAAGGATTTTTTTTCCCAATGCATTCACTTCCTTTAAGTTATGATCTCTATCACTCATTATATTATTTTGACATTATATACATGTTATTCTATATCATGGATATATTTAGTATAATTTTCACAATTTCAATGTTGTATAAATTTTATACCCATTTCTATATATGGTGTTAATTTAAGGAATCTTACTAAGAAAGTTATTCTATTGATTGGTGGATACTGAAATTTCATATGCTTGATTCAATATGAATATTTATTGATTTATAGAGAATATTGATTATTTTTTTTATTGATCATTAAATATATTAGTAATTAATTGGAAATATGTAAGTTACAAGAGGGGTATATAATTATATATCCCTTGATGCATTGGGTATGTTATCATGGGACAAACAAGTTAGCATGCCTTATTATTTGGTTATTTGGTGTGCGCCTACCCAATTATTGAATGTGTCTTAAATAAGGCCTCAACCATATGAGAAAAATGTATGGAATTATGAATTCCATCATTATGAAATAAATTATTATTTTCCATGTTATTATTATGTTATTTTTATTCATGGATACATTTTTTACTCAAGTTATTGATTATATGAGATATTTATTGATTATTACTTTTCCGTATTGTTTATGCCTTATGTATTCCTGATAGATTTGTTGTATGAAACACCTTACAAATAATTTTATCTCAAAATTTATTTTGATTCCTTTCCCCATGGTACCAAGAATGTATATTTGAATAAATTCAAGGATGTACTAAAAGAAATAATAAATGTTTCATGAATTCTATAAGGTGTTCATAATGTTTCCTATGTAATATCAAAATCATGTATGTATCTAATATCATATGGCTATTAAATAGCTTAGTCATGTGTTATGTGATATCTTATATCTTGTTTCAATGTAATAAATTATACAACAATTATTGTTTAATGGAGTTAGGGTTTTTTCATGGGTTTCCTTCAAGATGTAATGTATAACTAAGTTATCGACTTCTGACCTTATGAGATTTTTGATACTCTAAGAATCTATAGTTTCTTATGAAATATGAACCTTCATGTATTAGAGCTAATATGACTGGGATTTATTTGGTTCCCTCATACTACTAGTGGTTGAGAATATTTGAATTACCTTATATAGTCCCCCCCGGCTACTCTCTAGTATTGGGGGCTTCGAGCTGACTTGTCGGTTTCCCTCCCTTTATGGATCTAGGGCATACTACTAAATATGTTTATACTTACCCCTACAAAAGATTTATGACAACATGTTTTGTGTATATGTATAGTATTCATAGGTCGGAGATGGTCTTGGTAGATATAGAGTTGGTGTGGATTATTCTAAGAAGATGTCTAATGGCGCATGGTGATGCTTAGTAGGGCATAGTGGTTCATAATGGGGGTAGTTCTTATTGTGGTTGGAGATTGATTCAAGAGTACTCATAATGAGAAAGATATTTCCAATGAGTAATGTATGTCAGATTAAAATATTTTCTAATGTATAATACCTTTTTATTTTTCCCATGTGGTAATGTGTTGTATTTGATGTATAAAGCATGAATTTTATTAAGTTTATTTGATCATATCTACTTATTACTAGTGTACTAGTTATTTTATGCATTGGATTTGTGTGTGTGTGTGTGTGTGTGTGTGTGCTACATGTTGATATAGGTTAAGGCCTCATATGTTTTGTGGAATTCCTACTCAATGTTAGTCGCCAGAACTGGCCTACTAGAGGTGAGCTTTAGGTGTCTCACTCTACTTACTGGTGACTTGGGATGGGTTTATATGGGTCAGTTCATGTCATACTATCTCAATATATAAATAGAGGATAAGGTATATATATTCTTTTAAGATAGTTTTAGTCGAGGATTGGGATGTATCCCATAAAACCATCATATGGAAGTAGGATACTGTATATAAGTTTTGAGAGAACTCCTCGAGTGACATGCAATTATTCATGCATTGAAATTCATAAATAAATGATTTTGACCATTTATTCTATCATCGTATGACTACATCCCTCATGTGTTTCATCTTATAAAAACTTATGTAACAATTCAAACCTTCTAGGCCTATTACTTAGTGAATTTTGGGTTTTGTAGGTGTCGGTAGAAAACTTAGAGGAGGAAGTAGGGGAGTTGGGTTAAGATTTTAGTTGTAGAGGGGTGATTGTGGAATGGAGTCTTATTACACATCATGGAGGGTTTCAGTATAGTGTTGAGATATTGGTTGTAGCATAGAGACCTAGGAAGTATAGTTTTGGTATTTGTATCTAATTTTTAATCATTTCAGTATGGGGGATAGTTTTCAGTGTGGAGTCCTCAAGAGGTGAGTATTGGTGATTCTGTCGATTTCAGGGTTGTTGTGTCATGGGTATGGGTTGAGGTGTGGCCTTCTTCTTTAGATTTGGAATTCTATATCATGGTGGTTCTCTTAAAGTATGGTCTATTTTCAAAGTTTATTTTGGATATCACTATGGACCTTGTCATGATTCTCAAATTTTGTTTTAATTATCCCCATTGTGGCATAATACCTTCCCTTGAATCATGGTTTTTTCTCATTCCATCACCTTTGCATTCTGGTTTAGGGATTTCCATTGTGATTTTATGTTTTCTAGATTTCCTATAAATTATTAAACCCCCTAAAACCCCATCATTATCCCGTATTTTCTATCAGTATTAGGGGGTATAGGTGAATCCCTATGAGGTCTTTTATACCCCCTTCATTAGCTTTAACCCCATCCATTATAGATCAATCCTTGGTGATTCTATTTGATTTACCTTCTCTTCTCTTATATTCTCTATTTTCTTCCCATTATTCATCTAGAGAGAGTTTTTGTCAAGGTAAAAACCATTTTTAGTTGTTATTTGGTTAGATAATGATGTGGTATGGTGTGTTCTATGATTTTGACCTTTCCTTGGTGTAATTCTAGTTCGTGGGTGTCTTCTCTTCACTATGTCTTCACACAACCAATTGTAAAGCAATGATAAAGGTAGGGGATTTGAGTTTTATCTTTACTTTTTTGAATATTTGATATTATCATGATTCTATTTCATTTTGGGTGGATGGTAATAGTTGGACTAATAAATATAATTAATCATACATAATGAAATTTAAGGTCAAGGTGGGAGATATCACATGTGATTTACTTGATTTCATAATGTTGTTTTTCCATGATTTTGGGTTAGATATTATTGGTTATACAAGTTATATACTATAGTGAATATGTTTTTGTTTTTCTAAAATAAATTTTTCTAAATAACATCACATAAAAATATTAAATCCTTTAAAGATAATAATTGAACTAGATTTGTGTGTAAATGATAAATTTTTGTGTTTCCCCTTTTCTTGTAAAGTTTATTAGATGTGATGGTTTACATGGAAGATGGAATTATGTTTTTGTTTTCTTGCTGAGTTTTATTTTTGGGGTTATGGTGATGATGTGTGGTATGTAAATTTTGGGGTATGTGTGTGGTTTATTGATGGTTTTTTATTTGGATTGGTAGTTGCACGGTTGTTATGGAATGCTTAAAAAGGTAAATTATGGTAAATGAACTTAGGTTGGCTTAAATGTTTTGGGTTTAGAAATGAATTAATAATGGATGTTAAATAGGATAATGATGCTTAAATTGAATGGTAACAGATGGTAATAAATGTAGGACTTATCTAAAGAATTCATTTTCATTAAATAGGGAAATATGGTAAATGAATATGTAAGTGGGTAGTAATTGATGTAGTTAAATGGGAACTATGAAACTAATATGTGGTTGTGTGATAAATAAATTAGACTAAATGAGTGGTTATTATTATGGAAGTGATTCTAACATGCGGTAGTGGTGATGTGGAGGTTGTGGTAGATGGGTTTTTTTGGTTGTGTGAATCTATAGGTTGGGCTTATGTGTAACTATTATATGTTGTATTTTCCATGTTTGTTTATACTCACCCCACCTAATCCATGTGTTTATACCAATTAACAAAATTTTTGGGTTCTATATGTCTTAACCAAACATCTAATTTGTTTAGGGTGTATAGATGGTTACCCCCTCCTCCCCACTATCTCTTCCAAGTGAGTTCATTATGCACAATCTATGATGACTTGCGGTTACAGTTCACTAGAGGTGATGATTGATGACAGGATGAGGTGGATCATAATGAGGTACTTTCATAGTAGGATTAGGGAATGAGGTTGATATCCTTAATGTTCAAAATACCTTTCAATTATAGTTATATGGTATTGGTGATGGAATGATGAGGTTGTGATGCAGTGATTAGCATGTTTTGAGAGCTGGGGATTTCCAGTTATGGTGAGTCTTGTGGTGGTATGGGGTTGATGAATATGGAAGGGATAGGAGATCTATGGTATACAATGTTGGGAAATGAGAGTGGAAAATTAGTGAGTAAGTATTTTGGGGTACCCTTTTTCAATATAATTCTTATTATATTATTGTACTTGGATGCTCTATTTTGTGAGTGAGGCTTGGTGAGGTCAGGAACAAGTTGACCTGGTCGGCTCTTGCTAATTATATTGTTTGTTCACTAGGGAATTATTATGATCTTCTCACATTTTTACAGGAGTATTTGGGTATGATCCTACTGAGTATATATATTATGATCACCCTTATATATATATATATTGTTTTTCAAGTTATCTTGAGGGAGTTGGAGACTGAGCTAGACATTTCTAGCATGGAAATAGAAGTCATTGAGCTTCTACCTTATGATTATTTGGGTGTGGTTATTTTTGGAATTGTATTCATATGAAATCACATGGATTGTGGGATATTTATGGTTTTTTCCTTTTTTATGTTATGGTATTTTTTTGGTGGTTAATTTGTATGATCCTTGGGCTTATGAGGGTAACTCCACCCATATCTGTGTTATATACCCTCGGTGGTAGTTTCCAACCCAGGGAATATTATAGGTAGGCTTTGGGGGTCACTCTTATCTATGCTACTAGCCCAGGAGGGGTTTTTATCAAGGGGGTATTTTGTAAAAGTTTTATCAAAGGTGTTGGTTAAGAGATAGGGTGGAGTTTGTAGTTAGAAAATGGTGATGATTGCTTGGGTTTGGTAGGGGGAAATGTCAGTAGACCCCACATTTAATGTAAGTAAGGGAGATTTACTAGGAAGTGTGATTTTAGGTCCCCCTATGATCTGATGCAAGGACCTTAATCTTACAAAACATTCTAGAAAAGGTGATGTGTCTTGTGGGGTAGAGACCTAGGAAAGGTACATGCATCATATTGTCTATGCTTGTGATTAAATGTGGTGAACTAAAGAAATGAAATGAATTTAATTAAATGATATTAATATTACATACTATTAGGATTAGGTTATCTTTTTTTTCTTTTAGTTATGGATCTTGGAAATCACTTTCATGTGGTTCAGGTTGGTGAGGTTCAACAGGTTGACCTGATTGATCATCTAAGGGTCGATATGGTTGAGGAGGATGAGTAGTGGTAGAGGAAGTTGTGTTCATTTCAATGAAAATCTATAGAAAATTATGATGGAATCATCCCTAATCAAGATATGGAGCATTGTTTAAAGGATCTTTAGATCGCCTTCAGTTGGATTCGGGTCTGTATGGAGTACTTGGTTCCATTAAAAGTTAGTCAGATGAGGGGTGAAACACATCAGTGGTGGATGTTGTATCTTAAGGATCGGAAAGAGGTAGAAGTTTCATGGGAATATTTCCAAAATAATTTCCAATTAAAATTCATATCATTGGAGATAAAGATAGAAAATATGTTGTGTTAACTTTATCTTTAGTATGGTAGTGTGATTTTTTGATAGCTTCGAATCAAGTTTAAAGTCATTTTGTGTTTTTCCTCTAATCTGTTCCCTGATGAGGAGTCCCATGTGTGGTGTCTTAAGGAGGCACTCTACCCTTCTATCTAGTATAGAGTTACTTTGTTTATATTATTGATGTATTTGGAGGTGTAGAAGAAGATTGTGGTGATTGAGAATATTCACACACAAGAAGGGATATCATGAGAGGGGAGCTAGTAGGGTCTCTCTAAGAGAAAAAAAATTATTGGTAGATCTCATATGTTAGGGCCATAGAGGTTTCATCATGCATGGAGTCAGACACAAAAACTTCCTTTTTAGTTTTCTAGGGTCAGTAGCTCATGTACTTTTCTTGGGGGATATAGACCAGTGTACTATGTCTATAGGGGTAGTGTTCATTTCCAGTATTAGTGCCATGTGGTCCTTGTATATCAGTATAGTGGTGGAAGTTAGGTTGAACATCAACCTCAGCAACAATTTCCAGCATGATCGTATCAGCAGCAAGGAAAGCATGCTTATACTCTTCTGAGAGGAGATGGGGCAAGCAAGGGTGTTCCTCCAGATATTTCCCATCTTCAAGGACCCTGACCTAATTGTTTTCATAGAGGTGACTGATAGCAGTGGGGAATAGAAGCTGGGTATGGAAAGTTTCATACTATGGATATGTCAGCACCATAAGGTCTAGAGATCATTAGAGGTACGATTAGCTTATCACTTACCCTTGTTTTTTCATTCTTTGATTCGGGATATTCACACTCCTTTATTGAACCTTCCTTATTCCATGCCTTGGTACTATAAGTGGAGAGTCTTCCCATTCCTCTGGTGTTGACTACACCATTTGGAGGCTAGACCTACTTGTTTTGTGTGTGGTTGGGTGTCGATTGATGATGGGGGAACATCAGTTATGTTGGGATTTCTTATTGTTATAGATAAAACCATAAAATTTCAACATTATCATGGATTAGTTGTATTATTTATATGTATTTATTGATTAATTTTAGAGGAGATTTATGTTCTTTTATCTTGATGGTTAGTGTGTAGTTTTAATCAATGAACAGAATTATCATACGGGTAGTAGGAATGTAGAGCCCCTCATTTCCTTGATGTTATAATTTTCAATGAATTCAGTGAGAACTGGTATAGTGCGGCTCCAAAAGTTGTCGAGGAATTTCTATATTATTTCCCTAAAGAGTTTATAATAATACCCTTTCAACGTGATGTCAATTTTGGGATAGAATTACAGTCAGGTGTGTTGGAACTCTCTAGTTTTAATAATCACAAATCATATTCAATCATATTAAATCATGTTCATTTATGTTAGATCATGTTTAGATAAGTTTGAATATAATTAATTATGATTATCTATCTTCAATTATAATTTTAACATATTCTGTACATGTTTATATTATAAAACAGACAGACAGAAAACTTGGCTAAGTGTGAGTCACTGACATTTATAAGTTTGAGTCACTGATAGACTGACTCACTAATAGTCCAACTCACCGACAGAAAAAAATGAGTCACCAATAGAATAATTGTGACACTAACAGCCTGAATCACTAATATCCAGACTCACCAACATAACATAGAACTCACTGACAGAACAAATGAGTCACTGATAGAACCAATGACTCACTGATAGTCTGACTGACCAATAGATCAAATGAGTCACTAATAGAACAACAAACTCACAGACAACCTAACTCACCTACTAACGAATGGAAATAATGACAACATGAATCACCGATAGAAGGATTCACTAATGAACTAACCTACTAATAGAAGTAGTCACTGACAGTGTGACCTACCAACAAAATTACTCACCGATAGACTATTCAAAATTTATTTACTCTAAAAAATTTAACTTTTTATCCAAAGGTCATATTGGGTTATTTAATGATACTAATTTACTTGTATAAATTTTTTCAGACTTCATTAACTTGGATTTCAGAGGTACGAGGTATAGAACATGTCCCAATCATGCCTAATTTCAGACCTTTAGAATATAAAAATGGAACCACTTGAGCAAAAAGAGTAACACAAACATGAGAAACCATATCAAGAGAACCCATGAAGAAAAGAAATAAGAACACACCTTCTAGCTAAATGAAAACAAAGAATAAATTATTATGCATCAAAGTTCCAATAAACCTTGCAGCAAAAAAAACTCTATAGAGGAAAACCTTTGAAGAATATCTCATTTTCCTGGAAACCAGAACACAGAGATTCCACGACACCCTATTTTGGTGTCTATTTCCAGAAGAGGACTCGAGCTTCACTTATTCTACATTCAATGAGTTTAGAAGCTTAAATCACAACACTCATAACATTCTAAAACTTATCTCATTATTTCTTCTCTTTTGTGTTAAATTTTATTACTTTTTGAGCAGAGTGTGTATCTGTTGTATAAACACACCTCGTATCATATTCTAAGCTGGAGGATAGAATATATCTTTACACTACCATTCTATTACACCATATTTTTTCCATAAAGAGCTGTGTAATAGGTCTCTGTGTGACCTGGTTGTAATTTTTTTCCCATGAATAAGTGTGGTGGGGGTCTAGATTGACTTGGATAGCACTATATGTTATTGTAAACTCATATATAGGGTGTGGATCAAAGTTTATTAATTTAAACTTATTGGTGTCAGGTGATCACCAAATGGAGAGGATTAGGTCATGGCTTGAGACCGAACCTCTTGTTTTATTCTGCAGTGCTATTTCAAACTTAGATTACTCTATTTTCACTCATATTTCATAAAACTAAGTTTTACTTTGATATTTTATCTTGGATAGTATTTATAATTGTTTTGGTTTGGTAAATTAGTTTCAAAAGTTATATCAATATTTCAAATTTCTATAATTGATAATTAATCGATATTTTAAAAAATTAATTGAACAATGAAACTATTATAAATTTACTACTTTGATTAATTGAACTGTTTTGATTTTAAAGTGGGGGATTTTTAACTAATTTTGTTAATAGAAATTTTTATAAGAACTAAATTCACCCCCTCTTATGTTTCCTACTCCGACCAACATTTTTTATCAAAGGATTTTTTTCAATATTTTTCTTTTCAAAGTTTTTATTCAATATTTTCAACTGTGATTTTAGTTTTGTTTTAAAGATCTCTAAATTTTTGTTAGTTCTAAATTTTAGCTCTTTAAAAAATCTATTATTTATTATTCAATATTTATAATAGACGAGAAGGGGATGCTACCAATAGACCTCCCTACATTAATGGTACAAATTATGCCCAGTGGAAAATTAAAATGAAAAAGCACTTATAAAGTATGGGGTTTGATATTTTGGATTGTAATAAAAGATAAGTATGAAATACCAAAGACTGAATTAAATATATTGAGTGATGCTACAAAAGTTACTTACAATAATAATTGTAAAACTATGAATGCCATGTTTTGTGATTTAGGTGATGAAGAATTCAATAGAATATCTGATTATAAATATACCTTGGAAATTTTGGATACTTTGTTGTTTCATACAAAGGAATCACTAATGTTAAATAAATAATACTTAATACATATACTATTAAGTATGATAATTTCAAGATGAAGCCTGATGAACCCATTTTTGATATGTATCTCAGGTTCAATGAGATATTCAATATAATGAGTACTCTTAGAAAGCCAGTGGATTCCAAAGAACAAATCATGCAGCTACTTAGATGTCTACCCGAAAGATGGAGAGGAACCTCAATATCAATTAGAGAATCATGTGATATCAGTTAGTTTCTAGTTAAGGATCTAATAGGAAATCTGATGATGTATGAGGAATAATTAAAGGTAAAAAAAGAAGAAGATGATTAAACAAAGAGGAAGTAGGTGGCTTTCAAACCCACTAATTCAAAAAATAAAGAAAAGGAAAGGATACAAACTTATTCTGATTGTAAAAGTAATGAATATTCGCTACCAGATAGTGATCAGGAAATGGATCAATTATCGAGAAGGTTTAATAAGTTTTATAGAAATAATAAGTATCTTAGGAAGCCCAAATATAAAGGTAAATATGATAATAGGGGAAACTAAAAAAGGATTGGAAAAGGAGTGATAACTCAAATTAAATAGTTTTTTATGAATGTAAGACAAGAGGACATGTAAATCTTGAGTGTCCTAAGATAAAATATAAGAATAAATATGAGGAAAAAGATAAAAGATACAAGAAGTCAATAAAGGACACCTAGAGTGATTCTGAGGATATCTCTAGTGAGTCAGAATCATCACATGATGATAAAGGTAACAAGGAAAACATATGTTTCATGAAAAACACATCTGAGGTAACCCTTGAGTCTCCTTTCAAAAATTCTTATTATTCTAGAGATGAATCTGATTATGAAAATATGACTAATTAAGAAATGTTTGAATACTTCAAAATACATAAATATACATGAAATGAATTAAAAGATAAATATTAAATTTTGAAGAAACATCATGCTCTCACCTCTACTGTCAAATCCAAGCTTACTATAGAGAAAGAAAAAAATTCTCAATTTCTTAAAGAAAATAATGATCCTAAGTTATCAAGTGAGCAATTAAAAAATGACTTAGGTAAGTTTAATAATGGTAAAAATACTCTTACACAAATTCTTGGTAAATAAGTATCTCCTAGGTATACTACTGGTATAGGATACCAACCTAGACAGAGGAACATAGCTAAAAATCATTTTGTAACAAAATCTAGAAAAATAGTTTTTATATTTATAATAGATAATTTTTTTTTCTAGTTATAAAACTGGATAACCTTCCACTACTTGTAGTTTTTCTAGACCAAATAAAGTTTATTTTTCAAATAATTTATAAACTACTTATATGAGAACCATGAAGCAAGTATGGATTCCCAAAGCACTCATTTCTAATATTAATGGACCTAAACAAATATGGGTACAATAATTTTATCTTGTTTGATGTTTTGGTAGGAAATATATTTAAAGATAACCTATATAATTCTATGGTACTTGGATAGTGGATGTTCAAGACACATGATAGGATATTATTCATGCTTCAAGAATCTGATAAATATTGATGGTGGGAATTTCCCTTTTGGTAACAATTTTAAAGGAAAAACAATTAGCCTCGGCCAAATTGGTAAATCTAATTTAATTTTAATTTCCAAAGTAATTTTTTTTATGGATTAAATTACAATCTTCTTGATATATCTCAATTGTATTATGATGGTTTTAATATTAAATTTGAAAATGATTTATGCAATGTTTTTAATTCTAAATATGAATTAGTATTTACTACCTTTAGAAATGAAAATGTGTATGTTGTAAACTTAGATTACTTAGTGTCTCAAAATGTTTCCTGATTAAGTGTCTTTCACAAAGAGTCTTGGATCTGGTATAGGAGATTAGTATGTTGTAACATTCATTCACTTAGAAGTCTTTATATGAAAGGACCAGTTAAGGATCTACCCAAACTTGAGTTTCCAAATGAAAAAGTCTGTAATCCTTGTCAAAAGGGTGAACAACATAAAATGTCTTTCAAACCAAAGAAATAAGTTTCAACTTCTCAACCTCTTGAGTTGGTTCACATGGATTTTTTTGGACCATCTAGGGTTTCTAGTCTTAATGGGAAGCACTATTTCTATGTTCTAGTAGATGACTTTTCTAGATACACTTATAATTTATTTCCTGCTCAAAAAAGTAAAGATTGATATTACTTCATTAAGTATGCTAAAATAGTAGAGAATATAAGTGGACTTAGAATTAAAACATTAAGAAGTGACCATGGTTGTGAGTTTAAAAACCAAGAGTTTGAATCTTTCTTCTCAAACAGTGGCTATAGTCACAACTTCTCTTCTCCTAGGACACTCCAACAGAATGGTGTTGTAGAAAGAATAAATAGAACCTTACAAGAGATAGCCCAGACTATGCTTAATTAATATGAATTACCTGTATACTTTTAGGTAGAAGCTGTCAATACAACTTGTTTTATAATTAACAAAGTCTTAATCAGACCAATTCTTAAGATAACCCCCTATGAGCTATGGAACAGAAGGAAACCCAAAGTTAGTTACTTCAAAGTTTTTGGTTGCAAAGTTTATATCTTTAATAAAAAGGACAGTCTTGAAAAATTTGAATCCAAAAGTGATGAAGGAATCTTTCTAGGTTAATAAATCTCTAGTAAAGCCTATAGAGTATTTAATAAAATAACTAAGTGTGTGGAAGAATCTGTACATGTAAAATTTGATGAAATAGACCCACATGAACCCAAGACATCTCTAGAAAATATTGAGGATAATCTGTCCAATCTGGACATAAATGAAAAATCATCTTACCCTACTGTTAAGCAATGTGTTAAATCATCTAGTTCTTGGAATTCTCCAGAATCTAGTCACAATGAACCCAAACCTATTGAAGAAGATAAAATTACTAGAAATTCTATTTATAGACCTATAATAATCCATAAGAACCATACTTTTGATTTTTTAGTTAGAGACCTAGATAAAGGGATACAAACTAGAGATTCCATGAGAAACCAGGTTGAACATCAATATTTTTTGTCACAGCCTGAACCTAAAAAAATTAATGATGTAATAAATGATTAATTTTTGGTAATGTCTATGTAAGAAAAATTGAATCATTTTGAAAGAAATAAATTCTAGAAACTTATAGATAGACTCAAATACACCTTAACTATAGGAACTAAATGGGTGTTTATAAACAAAGTAGATGAAGCTAGTAATGGGATTGGCTATAAAGAAACTTATGCACTAGTTTCTAGACTTGTGGCCATTAGAATCTTTCTTGCATATACATATCATCTCAATTTTAAACTATATCAAATGGATGTTAAGAGTTAATTCCTAAATGGGTATATAGTTGAGGATGTTTTTGTTAAAAACTCCCCTAGTTTTACAAACCCTCATTTTCCAAATCATGTTTTTAAATTAACAAAGGATTTATATGGTTTAAAACAAGCTCCAAAATCTTGGTATGATAGGCTCAGTGCTTTTATTATTTCAAATGTTTTTACAATAGGTATAGATGATCCTACTCTATTTATAAAAGAATTTCTAAAGATGTTTTTGTAGTTCAAATCTATGTTGATTATATTATTTTTGGATCTTTAAGAAATTCTCTATGTATTTTTTTTTCAAAAATGGTGCAAAGTGAATTTGAAATGAGTCTAATGGGGGAACTAAAATTCTTTCTTATATTTACAATTTTTAAAAATAAAGAAGGTATTATTTTAAATCAATGTAAATATACTAAAGATATTTTAAAAAGGTTTGGATTTAATGGTACAAAAAGTAGTGATACTCCAATGAGTACCACCTGTAAGTTGGATCTTGATGAAAATGGTAAATCTGTTGATCAAACCACTTATAAAGGAATGATTTGGAGTTTACTCTACCTAACCTCTAGCAATCATGAAATTATGTTTAGTTTGTGTATGTGTGCTCGTTTTCAAACTATCCCTAAAGAAAATCATTTAACTTATGTTAAAATAATTTTCAAATATCTCAAGTATACTACCAACTTAGGTTTATTCTATCCCATGGGACAAGAATTTGATTTAGTTAGTTGTTTTGATGCTAATTTTGGTGCCTATAATTTGGATAGGAAAATAACCTCTAGAACATGTCACTTTTTGATAAATTATATAGTGTCATGGTGTAGTAAGAAGAAAAAATATGTTTCATTATCTACTATTGAAGCTGAATACATAGCTGCTGGTAGTTGTTGTGCACAGATTTTGTGGATAAAACATACATTACTAGATTATGGATATCAGTTTAGACATGTACCTATAAATTGTGACAATAAAAGTGCTATTAAAATTTCAAATAATCTTGTTTATCATTCTAGAACAAATAATATTGATGTAATAAATCACTTTTTGAGAGATCATTATAAAAAAGGTGATATAACCTTTGAGTTTATTGGCACTGAATATCAGTTTTTTGACATATTTAATAATACAATAAACTCTAAAAGAATGAATTACATCATACATGAACAAGGAATTATTAATTTATGAGAATCTTAAATTTATCCTTTGTTAAAACTAGGTGTGGTTGTCTCATAGATAGGAAATCGACAGTGTATCACCAACACCGACTGTTTCTTTGTGACACTGACGATGTATCAATGATGGCCACTTATCGATAGAGTCTGATTATCTGTATCTGTTTTAACCAAAATGATGTAGTTTTACTTTTTCTATTTTTAATTAAACTTGGTTTACCCATTTGCAATTTCTAAATCCCTAAGTTATCAAATCAGGTCGATTCACTCTATTTCTTACTCTTATACTTTCTCTCTCACATTCCTACCTTTTCTCTTTTTACCCTTAAACCTTTCACCTTAATACCCTTTGATCAAGCCTTTATAATGGTCATAATAAAGCACGTCTTCAAAGGATCTGAAGACAAGTCACATCCAGCTAAGAGATAGAAAGTAGAGTCGATCAAATCTAAATCTGTCAATCCAACTCTTGTGAATCATATGGTAACTACTGAGAAGGAGGTATTCACAGAATGGTTACTATCTAGTAAGTCACATCTTTTGAGAGTGCTGGAAACACAAGGTTGGTTAGATTGGTTTTTTGATAATGAAAGTATGTATTACCCTAATCTTGTGCACGAGTTTTATCTTCATGCGGATTTCATTCTAGAAGGTAGTGTGATGTACTGGATGAAATTTGTGGTAAATGGACAAATCATTTATTTTTCTTTGAGGAATTTGGTAGAATTCCTGAAAGTTACACATGAGGGAGTTTTTGATGACTACTAATAAAGTAATACACCTAACACTAACATCTTTTTCTATGAGACAGCATTGGAGGAGCTGACTGAAAAAAAGGAGCACATAAGACCTATAGTCTTAGAGTTGGATGGGGAAAGTAGAATTCTGTTTAAATTTATTCAACATAAACTATGTTCCATAAAAGGGGACTTTTCCTCTTTGAAGTAATAGGATGTGTACTTGTTATATTTATTGAAGAAAGGATACAAGGTGGACCTGTAAAAGTACTTAATTGTTCACATTATTGAAATGATTAATCAATATTGTAAGACCAATTCCTTATTCTATCCAAGTATTATTTCTGTTATGCTAAAGGAAAGGGTATGTGTGAGTGAGAGTGATGATACTGTTTCTGTCTACAGTGGTGAATGGTTAAATAAGAATATTTGAAAAATAATGAAGATAAGATATAATCCCAAGAAGAGGGAGTGGGTTGGAGATGAAGATAAATTATATGAGAATTCAATCCTGTTGAGAATCCTGTTAGGCCTAGAGATGTGGATAATCCTAGTCTAGGACTAGATGAAGTGGCTGAATATTATGATGATGAGGATAGAGAAGAGGAATATAGACCTTCTAGAGAGGAAGGATGTAACACCCCAGGTAAATAAAGAATATGAAATTTTCATATTTATCCATATTTGTGAATAAAATATTAATATTACTTTAAAGGGAATGCTATACTCGATGGCGTACCCAATACGCAACAACGAGTTTCTTTGAAATCTTACGTTGCACTCTAATAATAAAATAATATTATTTTAAATGGTATTTAATGCCTAGCCATTGTAATGTTTGGAATGAACGGAACTAACTACAAAATTATTATATATGTTTTTCAAATATTTTTACTTTTATCCAATAAATGTTAGAGTCTTAAAATGAAAATGAATCCAATTTTAAGCATAAATCTTCTAATATTCTTTAAAAGGTCGATTAACTGCCTTTTGATGGAGAACCCTTTTTAAATATACTTTTGAAAATTTTATATGTTGTATTTGACAAAATAAAATCCTTCTTTATAATCTGGACATAAAAATTTACTTTGTGTAAATTTTTGTTATTTTTCCGATAAAGATCATTTTTAGTGAAAATGTTGCATTTTAATTCAAAACCTCATTTTAATCTGATTTATTTATATGGATAGATTATAGTTTTAATTGATATTAAAGTGTATTTAGAATATATTTTTACCATGTTATCCAATGGTGGTCATTGTAATTAATTTCACTTTGAAATTGGACTTAAACTAGTGTCAATCTTTTAATAGATATTGTTTCTTAAAAACACGCTATTTGTTTTGACAACGGGAATTAATTATTAAATTAATTAATGAAACATATATATTTTGAATTTTGTAAAATAGACATCATTTTTGAATTCGTAATATCAAATATATCTTAGGGTGAATTTTTGGTATTTTTCTGAAAAACTTCAATTTTTGATGAATAGTGAAACCACTAAGTGGTAGTTAAAGAAACAGATTTTTCGTTTAAATGAAACTTTACCACTTATGTGATTTGATTTTCAAAAAATGTGACATACATGGTTGTCATTAGGAAGTAAAATGTGGTTCAATTAGAATAAAATAATTTTTTGGTGAATAGTAACTTTTAAGTTTTATTAATCGCGATTAAAGGTGATTAGTGTAATTTAAGGTAAAGATAATGTTATACTAATATGAAATGACCTTGACACGTGTCCTACCCTTATTTTATGAGTCATGGACGACCAATAAAATCCATGGGTCAACTTGGGGACCCCATGGAGCCACTTTGGTTGGAAAATGATATTAATAACTTTTTATTTAAAGTTAAAATTAAAATGTCACAAACATGTATTGTTTTACTAAAACAATTTTTACATGGGGTTATAAAAGTCATATTTTTTACTATAAATATTCATTATAATGATAAAAATATTTCCTAAATCATTATTTTCTTTTTATAATTTTTATACATTAAATAAATTAATTTATTTATGACACCTTGATGATGCAGTGATTATCTCATAAATGAACGATTTAAATAAAATGAGAAGATAGGGTGAAATATAACTCTTAAACTTGTCACAAACCTATTTTATGGGTGGATTTAGAAACCTTATCACCTTATCCTCGAAATATATCCTTTTGGGACCTTTAAAATCCGAAAATCATTTTATAATAAAGTAATATTTTATAACTTTCCAAGAGTGCCCCTCCTCTTCTCTTATAAAAGGCCCCCAGCTCTACCACCTTGCCCACACATATCAAGCCTTTGTCTCGGCCAAACCCTGCCCATTTAATCTCTCCACATCCCTATATTCATCATTGAAGCCTCACCTTAGGCAGAAAGCTCCTCAAGAAACCATTCTGGTTCAAACCAAAGGGAGTTACCCGATTTAAAGGTAATGTCTTCTCTTATGTTCTTTTGTTTTATTTTGCTTCTCCAGCCCCCTAAACTCTTTTTATTACTTTATATTGTAACAAAACCAGTATATTAAATATAATAGAATGTTTTTATAATAATTATTCTAGATACACTTACACACACATCTGTCTAATGGTTAAAGAACATATTGTTTCTGTGGATGGCGAATTACTGCCTCACGAAACGATGATTGTTCAATATTATTTTAACACCTTTAAAGGTGGCCATTATGATGTCACTGTATTTTATATATTATATATATGGTATTTATTTTTTATATATTCTTATGTATTTTATATTTAAAACATACCTTTATTCTTTTCATGTTTTGCAAATGCGATAATTTCATATGAGGAAGTGCGGACTACCGCCCCCACAAGTGATGTGACTCATTCATGCAATACATGGAATGTATAAAGAATAAAATTAATGAACTTATGTGACCTATATAACATTTATATTATACTGTAATTATAATATATATATATATATATATATCATTTATTTTTAATTCCATTAATATGAAAAAGAAATGAAAGTAGCGTTCATGCGTACGTACAGCCTACCGTCTCCATGAACGGTGAATTTCATTTCTTTTTATCTCCAAATGTTATGTAATAGTATAAAATGAATATTTAATGGATATATATGATATTTAAATCATTAACACTATTTTTTAGATGATTTACTTATAACTACATGGACGATTCTTTTCAAACAAGTTCATTTTTGACTCATCTACCAAACATCGACAAAAAACGTCTGATATGAACTCACAATATTAACCAATTATTATAACATTATAATATGTGATATGAACTAAATAATAATATTTAAAGTATATCCTTAAGCAATTATAAATTTACCAAAGTTTATTATTCAGTAATATAAAGAAACTAACAAGACAAGTCGGACTTGAGGTAAGGGATCCAACCTCTCTCTTTCTTTTTAAGTACTCTTTTTTATGTAACTTAATTTAAGCTCCTCTTTCTTATGTTGGGGGATGTTATTTTATATTCATGTTTCTATAAATTTTATGTTAATATGATTATAGACCCTATTTGATCTCATCAATCCATTTTTAGAAGTTTTATGTGATGTCGTTAGGCTGTAGAATTTTCAAAAGGGGATTTTCATCTCACTTTTTATTCCCGTGAGATTCATGCTAAATTTGACACTATTTCCTTTTGTGTGGTGTATGTACTGCCTATTATTTTACTATTTGTATAATATAGTATCATTTATGGGTATTTACATCTTCATTTTATGACCCTTCATTCATGGGGTGTACGTTTCAAAAGTTGCCCAAATCGGTAAGGGAACCTTTCACACTCCTTTTTTTAAAAGACTTATTTTGTTATGTCTTTTAATTTACATCTTTTTATGTTGGGATATGTTCTTATATATCCTTATTAATGTAAATTTTATGTCCAAGTGATGAGATACCATTTTCTCTCTCATCAACTAATTTTATGAATTTTAAAGTGACGCTGTTGGGCTGTCGAATTTTACCAAAGGAACTTCTTAACCCAATTTCGATTTCTTTGGGTTCAACTTATAGTTATTGAATATGTAATCCTATGAATATGTTTGAATGACCTTTGGTTGTTTTACATTTAATATCCACTTATATTGGGTTTATTTATATTTGTCACACATAATTATGAGATTGATTTATCCTTAATTTAAGGATACCTTCTTTATAAGGGATTTCATCTCATTTTACATTTCTGTTGAGACTTCATTGTTGCTATGCACTAATTCACTCTTATATGGTGTATATACTATCATTTGGAATATTATATCATGAATCCCTTTATTCTCATGATATTATAAAGTTCTGATTAAATGTTATTCCTCAATTATTGTATTCAAGTGTCTCTCATTTTGTTAAAAACCCTTTAACTAAAATATCATTTTAAATGTTTTAATGATTTATTCTTATAAATATTTCTCATTAATATCCATTTTTTCAAAATGTTTTTAAGGATTTATTTATATGGATATTAATGGTTTAAAATGTTAAAATATTCAAAGTGGTATGGGACACTTTGATTCAAAAATCTCTTTATTAAATGTTTTAAATGGTTTTGAAAATGGTTTTTAGAATGGAATCATTATTTAAATATCTTAAAATGTTATATTGTTATTGCAGTGTGGGAATGTTATCTTTCCTTTATTCTTAAGTTATGTGCTATGATTATGTTATGGTTCTTGGGCATTGTTTATGAAGATGGGTGGTTCCATGATAAACTAAGGGCGGGTGATCCCGATATAGCTCTCCAATGCATTGGATAACGTGAAGGAGTTAAACGCTAAGGTTTATCTGAATAGATTTAGGGAATATACTGTGATGGGTATTCCAAACATAACCATGATGGTTACTCCCTACATAATAATGTTATGAATTCCTCAAGTTACCTTTATACCTTATGATTTCTATTGAGTTATGCATAAATCTTGTGATTTCATGAGGTATGTTAAATTGCTTATGTTTTATGAGTAAAGTATGATTTCATTGATTCTTATGTATACATGGACTGATGTTTTCTTTCCGTACTTTTATAACCCTTACTGAGCTTTTTATGCTCATCCCAAGTTTTTGAAATGTTTCCACAGGACATAAAGTTGAATAGGGTCAAGGTTGGAATCAAGGAAATGTCAGGCTATCTAAAACAAGGAACTAGACATGACTCTTTTGTTCAAGAGTTTTTATTTTGTGGAAAAAATGGAAACTGAGTATATTTTTCTACTTTGTAATCATTGAGATTTAATAGCTATATCCTAATTCCCTAAAACTCTAAACCTGAAAAGATCCTCAATGTGAATTATTCAATTTAATTCAAGATTAAGTAAGGTTTAAGGTCAGGTCCTTATAAAGGATCTCCTATAGATGATAAGAGTAACCCAAACATTGTTGAAAGCCCAAGGAGAATGACCTTTAGACCACCCAGTCCACCTCTTGCTTTGCCTTTAAAAGAACCAATTTTAGGTGACGATGAAGAAACTGAAGAATCTGGTAGTGTTGAGTATGCGAGCAGATCAAATGGCTCAGATGAGGATTCTACTGAATAAGAAGAAGAAGACAGAGGAAGATAAGATAATGGAAGTGGATCTAGTAGTGGAGAAGAGGATGATTGAGAAGAATATGAGGATGGAAATGATGGAGATGAAAAGAATTAAGAAGTAAGTGGAATTGATAGTGGATCTGATCATCCTGGTGATGGTCAAGGTGCTAATAGAGATCTTGCGGATAATGTGGTTCAAGAGCATAATGTAGAACCTCCTGATCAGGTAAAAGTTTCTATTGGAGAAGTATAAGAAATAGTTAAAGTTGGTGATGAAATGGGTGCTCATATAGTTCATGTACCAAAGTTGGTTTATGATAGAATAAGATATCAATCTGAGGGGGGAATAAAGTAAGAGGAGATCTAGTTGCGGGGGAGATTCAAGATAGAAGAGCTCAAGTTGAGAGGGAGCCTCAAGCTAGAAGAAGGACAGTTAACACACTCACTCTTTTGGAAGCCTCTATATTGTCTGAATGGAAAATGCATCCTGGATATTTTGTATTAGTCTTGGAATATTCTAATTTTGATGTTGAATATTATATAGTAGTTTAAAATAGACCAGTGGTGGAGGAGCCTATACAGTCTAAGACACTTCCTGTAGGTGCATCTGCTTCTACCCCTGCACCTTTAGTAGTTCAAATTCCAGGTGACTATGTCACTAGAGATAATTTTGACAATTTCAAGGAATAACTTTTCTCTATGATTAGGAATTTTTCCTTGCCTATTCCCATGTTGATATTGAGTGCTAGTGATGAAAATATACTCTTTGGCACTGTTATTTCTCAAGTGGAACCCCAACTAATTGAACTCATTGAAGCTATTGTGAAAGATAATCATAAGGTGAAAAATGAGTTGACTAAATTGGTTTCCACTGTCAATAGTTTGAACTCTAATTATAGGACAGCCATGGAAATAATCATGAAAGGAATAGAGGATATTATTTCCCACTTTCATGTTCCTGATTTTACCTATTTGAGATAGGATGTTTGAGACATTTTCCAAGGTTCTTCAACCTAGGATACTCCTATATCTCATTCCCCAAACATTAAGGCTGTCAAAAATGTCATTAGAGAAGAACTGAGAACTATGATGGGTGGAATAGACCAAGAGATCTTTCAAAACTCAGGTAGAATAGTGATCATGTCCATAACATGGTCAGGTTCTATTCTAATAATGTTACTTATGGTCAGGAGGATATAACTCAAAAGGTAGATTATTATTTCAAGAGAATTTACTCTAATCGTGAGTTGGAAAAGAATTTTAAGTATTTGGTTAAGAACCTCAGAATCCCTCCTATGACCCAAGCCTTCAGGGATCGAGTAAATAAGCTCAAGTAGTTTACTCCTACAATTGAAAATTTTATTAAGAATAAGGAATATTTTGAAAAGGCTGCACAATATGGTGGGGAGATAATTATGGATTTCATCAATTTTCTAAATACCTATTTGCATGTTCAAAGTATTGATATTGTTTCACAATAAGATTCACCTATCATACCATCTCTGGAGCCTTCTACCTCTACCTCTTTGGAAATGATTCATACTTAGGCCCTTGCACAGATTCGATCTATCATCTTTGGTACTTCTTCCTCCACTCGTCCAAACCTAGAACCTTTAGTGTTTACTATAATACCTCTTCTATCTCTCAAAATTGATTTTTAAACTTCACCAGCCACTAATTCTACCTCTACTGCTCCTACCATTGATCCTTCTACCAAAGGAAAGGAAGTGCAGGATCCTTCATTGAAGAACAATAAGTAGTGTGGATCACTCTTTGATAGGGATAATTTAATGTAACTTTGTTGTAATCCAATATAATTTTGTTATCCACTATACCTTACATTGATTATGGAATTTAGTATTATTTCATTTCTCTCTTTTTGTTCTGCTTATTTTATTCATATCTTTATTCTTTTTGATAATCCCAAAAGGGGGAGAACAAAAAGGAATTATTTATTTTTCTTATGATTAATTCTGATTAATTCTGGGAAAAGAGAAGGCCTTATTTTTATAGAAATATACAAAGGTAAAATTTATTTTAAGAAAATCAGTAATAGGGATATAGTAAGAAGAATGACTAATTTGATCATCAACTGATTTTACTTTATAATGACATGATTTGTGATCATCAAAAGGAGTGATATTGTTGGCCCTATCTAGTTTTAATAATCACAAATCATGTTCAATCATATTAAATCATGTTCATTTATGTCAGATTGTGTTTAGTTAAGTTTAAAGATAATTACTTATGATTATCTATGTTCAATTATAAGTTTAACATATTTTTTACATGTTTATATTATAAGACAAACACACAGAAAAATTGGATAAGTAGGTGTCACCGACAGTTATAAGTTTGATTCACTGATAGACTGACTCACTGATAGTCTTACTCACCAATAGAACAAATGAGTCACCGATAGAACAAACAATTCACCGACAAAACAATTGAGTCACTGATATCCTGACTCATCGATAGTCTGACTCACTGAAAGAATATAGGACTCACCGACAGAACAAATGAATCACTGATAGAACAAATGACTCACTGATAGTATCACTGACCGACAGATCAAATGAGTCACTAATAGACTAACTAACTCACCGACATCCCAACTCACCTATTGATGCATGGACCTACTGACAACATGACTCACCAATAGAAGGAGTCACCAATGCACTAACCTACTGACAGAAGGAGTCACTGATAGTGTGACCTACCGACAGAAGGACTCACCAAAAAACTGTTCAAATTTTCTTTACACTATAAATTTTAACTTTTTATCCAATAGTCCTATTGGGTTATTTAATTATAAAAATTTACTTTTATAATTTTTCTCCATACATCATTAACTTGGATTTCATAGGTAGGAGGTAAAACACATGTCCCAATCATTCCTAATGTCGGACCTACATAATATAAAAAGGGAATCACTTGAGTAAAAAGAGTAACACATGCACGAGCAACCATATCAAGATAACCCATGAAGAAAATCAAGAATAAAACACCTCATAGCTGACTAAAAATAAATAATAAATTTTTACATATCAAAGTTCCAATCAACCTTGCAGTAAACAAACTCTAGAGAGGAAAACCTTCGAAGAATATCTCATATTCCTAGAAACTAGAACACAAAGCTTCCATGACACTCTGTTTTGGTGTTTGTTTCCAGAAAAGGACTCGAGCTTCACTTCTTCTACATTCAAAGAGTCTAGAAGCTTCAAGCACAACACTCAAATCATTATAAAACTTATCTCATTATTTTTTCTCTATTGTGTTAAATTTTATTAATTTTTGAGTAAAGTGTGTATCTGTAGTATAAACACACCATGTCTCTTATGCTAATCTAGAGGATACATGATATCCTAACACTACCATTATCTTACACCGTATTTATCCAACGAAGAACTATGGAAGTGGTCTCTGTGTGACCTATTTATAATCGGTTGCCCACGAATAACTATGGTAGAGGTCTATCTTGACTGGGACAACACTGTATGCTTTTTTAAATCCAAATCTAGGGTGTGGATCAAATTTTATTAATTTAAACTTCTTGGGGGAAAGTAATCACCAAGTGGAGAGAATTAGGTCTTGAATTTAGAATAATCCTCTTGTTTTATTCTATTGTGCTATTTCAAATTTAGTTTATTCTATTTTCACTCATATTTCAAAACACTAATTTTTACTTTGATAGTTGATATTGGATAGTATTTATAACTATTTTGGTGTGGTAAATTAGTTTCAAAAGTTATATCAATCTTTCAGATTTATATAACTAAGAATTAATAAATTATTGATAAATTAATTGAACAATCAAACTATTATAAATTTAGTACTTTGAGTAAATGGAATATTTTGATTTTAAAGTGGGGGATTTTTAACTAATTTTTTTAATATAAATTTCTATAGGAACTCAATTTCCCCCCCTCTTGAGTGTCCTACTATGACCAACAAGGTGTATCTCCAATTTAAATGATGCCTGATCAGATGAAACCTTATGAGTTGTGTGAGTTGAGGATTCATAGAGATGATCTAATGTAGAAGGGTTTCATCTTTGTTAGTGTGTCATTATGGGATGCCCCAATGTTATTTTACAAGAAGGAGGATAGTATTCAGTGGTTGTGTATAGACTATTAGAGGATAAATAAAGTGATGATCAAGAATGTTTACCCTCTTCGGAGGATTGATGATCTTTTATACCAGTTTAGAGGAGAAATCTAGTTTTCTAAGATCAATCTATAGTTTGGATATCGTCAATTGTGGGTATAGGAGGAAGATATTTTGATGATTGTATTTCAATACAGATATGGGCACTTCAAGTTTATATTTATGTCTTTTGGTGTCACGAACATGCTGGTAGTGTTATTATGACTCATAAACTCTATAGTCATGTTCATTGATATAATTCTTATATTCATGAGGTCTGAGTAGGATCACATCAGGCATCTGAGGATCATTTTACAAACTCTCTAATGCCACCAAATATATGGGAATTTTTTTAAGTGTAATTTTTAGACATGGGTGGTTTATTTAGCTAGATATGTGGTGTCTTATTATATAGTATCATTGGATCCCTCAAAGGTTGAGGTGGTTGTTTCTTGGGAATCACTCAAGAATATAGTGGAGGTTTGTAGCTTTCTTGGTCTCAAAGGCTATTATAGAAGGTTTGTGTCTAGATTTTCTTAGATGCAAACCCATTGATAGTTCTAATCATGAAGGACCAGGATTTTGTCCAGATCAATTAGTGTTAGGAAGCCTTTGACTACTTGAAGAGGCAGTTGGTCAACACCCCAATTATTCAGTTTCCTGAGTAAGGGGTTATGTTCGAGGTGTTATATGAAACTTCCTATTTGGTTATGGATTTTTTATTGATTCATCATTAGGTGGTGATATCCTATGGGTATAGATATTTATTTCTCAATAAGCAAAACTACATCACCCATGATCAAAAGGTTTATAGCTTTCTTGGTCTGAAAGTCTATTATCAAAGGTTTGTGTCTGACTTTTCATAGATCCAGACCCATTGATAGCACTGACTAGGAAGGACCAAGATTTTATTTAGATCAATTAGTGTCAGGAATACTTTGACCACTTTAAGAGGTAGTTTTTCAATTCCCCAATTATTTAGGCAACCGAATAATTAGGGTGTTGTTAGAAGCTGGAGTTATTGAATACTATGATATTCAATCAAGGAAAAAGGTGGATCAGTATAACATTTCCTAAAAATGGTTCTGAAAAAAGTGATGATTGAGCTAGAATGATGATGAATGGTTCCCAATATGAAAATATAGATGAGAATATCCCTCAAATTTTACTGGTTCCTGGTAATATTGGATCACACTCTAATGATGAGGCTCTTGGACTTGATAATGAGATAGCTTCTCTTATAGGAAATGTTGAGGTGCAAGTGGATGATATGGATTTTCATCTCCAACATGATTATACTCCTACTATTATTATTAAAATATAGGAAATTTCCAATAGGAAATATCTTGTGGAAGTCTCTGATAGTAAAAAATAGGTTTTTAATGTTGGTGGTGATATCTGGGTGGTTGGATGTTTGGAGAAGCATGGTTATAACAATGCATCTGTACAGTTTTCACCTCTATGAATGGATATAAATTCACATATATCTTCCTGTTGTTCTTTCATCACAGGATAATTTTAATGACCAAAATAAATAATGTATTACTCAAGATTATATGGACCTAAAATCTATAAAATTTTTATAGGATACTAAATCAAATCAATTCAATGATCAGATCTACCAAACCTCATCTAATGGTATATTGGATCTTACCCAAATTCCATATCTATATGACATGAACTATGGATGATAAATTAATAAGTTATTCAGTCACATATACCACTAATATTAACAAAGATAACAACATCAATTATTCTATGGGAAAAAAGTATTCCAAGTCAAAACAAAATTTCATTTATGAGACAATATTAGGACTTGGACAAACCTTTTGTGTTCTAGAAACTGATACAGATAACCCCTTTAAAATCTCTCTCAAAGATGAGTAAACCCTTGTAAATATCAATGAAGAGCATACTAGATGCATGAACTATATGGTTTAGTAACCTAAAAATAGAAATATCATGTCATGTTTAAATTTTGATCAACAAAAAAAAATAAAATGATAGCATGATGTTACAATTAAATTTAAGAATTACTAAAATAAAAAAACTATGGAATGTGGTATGTGTTCAAAAATATAACAAACCATCATGATCATTATTTCCTATAATCTGAAGAGCATCATAGTTCTCTAAATATGAATTTTATGGGGTAACATTCAGTATTAAACACCTTAGAACCTTAATATATGACATAATCATTGTTTTAATCTATACTTCAATGTTAGAAGGATGGTCACCAACAAAAACCTTTGTTATACTAATAAAACCTACTAGGGTAATATCAAGACCATAAGGTGAAAAAAAATCAAGTGGATATGCTTTTCTGGAGCACCTTTAGGTTAGAAATTATGTTTGTTATGTGTTTCATATCATTATTATTTTTCTATGTTCTCAAGGTAACACATAAAATTTTAAATCAAAAAACACATAAATAAAAATAAAAAACTTATAATTAAATTCCATAGAACATTTAATATCTTTACAAAATATCCATGATAAATAGAAAATGTTATCAATAGACAATAATTAATGGTGTTTGAAGTTCAAAAAGCAAGAAAAGTTATTATGACTATAAAAATTCAATGGGAAATAATATATGAGATCTAAAAGTTAAATTCCTTAAAGAATATAAACCAAAAAATAATATTAATATTAAATAAAGATATTATATGCAATAAAATAATGATGAGAAATAATATATATTGTATGAGTTACAATAATTCTATTTTTAATTTGTTAATATTAAATAACCCAAAAAATATAATTTTATTTCATAAAATTGAAAATGTAATAAAAAACCCAAATAATGTGAGAAAACATTTTTAAAAATAATAATAGTGATAAAAAAAATAGTTAAAACCAATATACATAACAAAAATTACATGACACGCTGATTTCCTAGAAGATGCAAAAATAGTGAGAAAATTGCATTAAACGTTATTGAGAAAAAATATTAAGAAAACACCAATAAGAAGAAATATTAGTGATTATGAATAATATATAAAACAAATATTAATGAAGAAAAACAAAAAAATAAATTAAACATTATGTTAAAGGAAAATGAAATAATTGTGAGAAATAATTACCCTGAATCATTGATCCCATGTCATTCAAAATACTAGATATGGTGATAAATCAACCTGAATCAAAGAAGACATAAAAGTTTATCGGGCACTATTTTAAAGTTCATGTAATTTAGAATCAATGTATAGATATTGAATAACATTTCATTTGTCCAGACATGCATCAAATAAAGAAACAACAACACTGAGATACAAATCTAGAATGGGGGTAAAGGTAACACATAAAATTTTGGATAAAAACACAAGAATTAAAATAGAAAAACATATAATTAAATTCCATAAATCATTTAATATATTTAAAAATTATTTACCACAACCAGAACATGTTATCAATATTCAATGATTGATAGTATTTGAATTTTAAAAAAGATATGAAATTCATTGTCACCATAAAAATTGAATGGTAAATAATACATCAGATCTAAATGTAAAATACCTCAAAAAATATAAACCAAAAAAGAATATTAAGCTCAAAGAAAGATGGTATATATAATGAAGGAATGATGGGAAACAATATATATAGAAGGATTTAAAACAATTATATTAGTAATTTGTTAAAATGATATAACCCAAAAAAATTAAATTTTATTTAATGAAATAAAAAACCCTAATAATGTGAGAAAACATTGTTACAAATAATAATAGTGATAACAGAAAAAAAAATTGAACAAATATACATAACCAAAAGTACATTAAACATTGATTTCCTAGAAGATTCAGCAATAGAATATAATATAAGATGTTAGTAGAAAAGTAAAAATAATATTAGTAACTTGTTTATAATGTTATTATAGTAATAAGATAGTTTAATTAATTAAACTAACCCATGTGTTCTGCATTTTGTAGTTGTAGTGAATTATCTGATGCATTTTTGTCACTTTATTTCTTATTGTTTTATATTTCATAATAGTATTGAATAAGATAAATGTTTAATTATAGAAAATAAAACAAGTATATTTACATACCTGTAAAATGTATGGCAGGATCTACAGAATCGTTTTTTTATATATGTTCCTGACATTATATGGTTTATTGAAGTTTGAACCTCTGGAAGTATGTTGGAGCCTGCATGCATGGTAGTAGCTCGTTTCCATAGGAGCATAATTTAAAATATAATTAAATATTATATAGAATACGCATATATATATATATAAGTAAAGTGTGGTATTTTAATTTTAATTTCTAACATACCTAGGGTTGAAAAGGAATTGTAGTTTCTAATAATAGTAACAGTAAATTAGTTTCTCATAGAACTTAAATGAATAGTAAATAATATTTAAATGATAGAGAATAAAATTTATACTAAAATGAGTTGTGATAAATGTGATGAGGAGGAAAGTGTTGAATCTGTAAGAATATTCACATCAGTAGTCAAATCTAAATAGAGTAATGAAGAACCATTAAATTTTTAAATACAAGGATTAGATAAGAATAATGTTCATCGTAGTATAGTGACATAATGCTTACAATATTAAAGACCATGTTGTATCATGATATTTGTTTTTTGTCTTTGTTTGTTTGATCCAACAAATAAGATTAAGAAATTATCATATTATTGATACACTATCAAAAAAATATATGATAAATTTTACCAGTTTATGGTGATTTTAATTTCATTATGAAAGTAAACTAATTTTACAGGTTATTTAAAAATTTACAAACCATTTATGGATATAGGTTATGATTGCATACATAGTTTCCTCTACATGATAACATTTGGTCTTAGTGCTTCAGTTGTAGAAGAATTTTCAAGACATCTTGATCTAATAATTGTGGAAATATAATGAATATATATACTAAATTAATGATAAACAATGAAACATTTTAAAGTGAAGACTTTATAAATCTGGAAACCTGTTTATCGTTGTTTCCTTAGTGGTCTTATTTGAAACCTTGCTTCTCTATTTCTTGGTGATGATTGCATGTTTGTATTGTTTATATTTTTATTTAATTATCAAAGAGTTTAATAAAATCAAGATATGCACAAATATGATCATAGTACATGTAATATATATTTTAAAGAAAAATAGTAAGTCCATTATGCATGTAATCAAATACATTTATAAAAACATCAATGAAAAATACAAAAAATATGCATGATTGAAACTTAAAAAAAATGTGTATTGAATCAAATCAATTAGGAATACCTAAACTGAATCACACTTTGATGCGGTGGAGGAAATCTATATCAACCTTGGAAAAAATTTAGATGAAGAAATATTGATCGAGAAAAAAATTATAGGAAGTGATTGGTGAATCAAAATAGGAGTTTTATTGTAATAATGTTTGAAAAATTCATATGAAACTAGAAACACTAAATCTTTAAGAGGATAAAAAAAATCTGAAAAATTATGAGAACAAAGATATTGTGAAGCACTATATTTTATTATATCCTGTAAATTTTGATGTCGTGGAGTAAATCTATATCGACCATGGAAAAAATTTAGATGAAGAAATATTGGTTGAGAAAAATAAGTACAGGTGGTAATTGGTGAATCAGAACAGGATATGCATTGTAATAATGTTTGAAAAAATCATATGAAACTGGAAATACTAAATCTTGGAGATAACAAAAAATATTTCTAGAAAATTATGAGAACACACCTATTCAAATCATTGTATTGTATTACAACCTACAAATTTTTATGTGGTGGAGGAAATCTATATCAACAATTGAAAGAAAAAATAGATGAAGAAATATTGACCGAGAAAAATAATTAGAGGTAGTAATTGGTTAATAAAAATTGGATATTTATTTAAACAATTTTTGAAAAATTCATATGAAACTAGAAATCCTAAATCATGGAGAGAATGAAAAAAATATAGAAAATTATGAGAACACACCTATTGTGAAGAACTGTATTGTATTACAGCCTAAAAATTTCATATGAATTAAGTGAAATGAAAAACTTAAAAGGGGAGAAAAATAATACATAGAAGTTATAAGGTAGAAGATATTGTATGTAGGATTTGTTAGAAATAGGATGAATCTGTGCTTAGGGAAAATGTTGACCTGACGTCGTGTTCTGTGAAGGAAACCTTACATCTCTAGATCTTGATGGGGAGTTTATGTTCGTATTATTCTTTTATTCAATTTTCACGGTGTTAAATAAAATCATATAATGAATAATTGTGAGCATAGTGAATGTAATATATGATGGAAAGGAAAATAACAGGTTGAATAAGCATGTAATTAAACATGTCTATAAAAATAATGATCAGTACATAAAATCTGGATGATAGAAACAGGAAAATTTCTATGTTGAATAAAATAATTTAGTCTTACCAATGCTATATGATATGATGTGGTGGAGGGGGAGGCTATCTATATTGGTAGAAAATGGATCTATTGAAAGATTTATTGATTGGAAGAAAGACTAGATATTATGGTAAAAAATAGTAGTATCATAAGTAAATAATCAGTTATAATTAGAAATTTGAATGAAATTAATAGGATAATAAGTAGTTTAAATAAAAAAATCATATATATAAATATTTAAGAGAGTATGAAAAAAATAGTATAATAAGCAGTTATAATAAACAGTTTGAATATGAATTGTATACAAGTTCTATACACAAATTTTATAAATAAATTGTATAATAAGTTGTTTGAATGAAAATTGTATACATATTGTATACACAAATTGAATACATAAATAGTATAATAATCAGTTTGAAAAAAAAATATAATGAAGAGGGTAGGAAAGTACCTTTGGTTCCACTTGGATAGGATGGATTTAATAGAAAAATTGGTTTCATATTGAACTTAGAGTTATAGTATATTCAGGTTCCTATAAGTGATACATATAGGATATAAAATTAAATATGTAGATAAAAAAATCTTAGACATTGGAATAAAAATTAAATGAATTTAATGTATATGTGTAAGTGTTTTTCATAATCAAAATAAACACCATTAATCAAGACTATGAAATTGACATATCATTATTATATTGAAAACAATTGATAATAACCACTATCAAGCAAGGTTATTTTAATTTTATGTCTTTTATAACATGTAAAAGAAACAAATAAAATTGAATATCAAAATGACCACCATTTATCAAGAATATGAAATTGATATATCATTATTATGTTGAAAACAATTGATAATAACCATTTTTAGGTAAGGTTATTTTAATTTTAATTTTATTATAACATTTAAAAGAAAAAAAGAAAAATTAATATCAATAATACAATTTCACTTGTAAATTAATTACCTCATATCATCCCCATTACATGATTGCTCTAAAATAAATGTGAGAAAAAAACCAAAAAAAATGGAAGATAAAATCATCAAATGAATATATCGTAACCGACACTAAAATATGAGTACATATCCATCATAGATATTTACAAGATTTTGAAACAAATCATTCAAAATGAATGTATCGGAATGGATATCAATGTGCATAACTAAAAACAAAATCATAATAAGTTGCAACTCATAACCTAAAACTAACCACGGTAGAATTTTTTTATTCTCAAATATATTATGCAAAATCAGGAAACTAAAATTGAACCAAAACTAATATAAAAATGAAGTGAAAGATATAAAAAACATAAAATTGAAACTATGTTTCTTAATCATCATGTAGAACCCAATAATAAATTATTCAAAAAGAAAATAGAACAGTGAGATTGAATAAAAAATGATGCCCTGAAATGGTATTAGGAATGACATACTTCAAAGGAAGATCTTTCAGTTGCATGGGGATATAAAGGTGAATATCATAATCAAATTATATACATAAATTGTATACATAAATAGTATAATAATCAATTTGAATAAAAAAATATAGTGAAGAGATTAGGCAAGTACCTTTAGTTCTGCTTGGAAAGGATGGATTGAATAGAAAATTGTTTGAATATTGAAATTAAAGTTGTAGTATAACCCATTTCCTAGAATTTCTATAAACAGGATATAAAATTAAATATGTATATAAAAAAATTATACATTTTATTAAACATTAAATGAATTTAATTTATATGTGTAAGTGTTTTTTAGTATCAAAATGAACACCTATTATCAAGAATATCAAATTGATATATCAATATTATGTTGTAAATAATTGAGAATAACTATTATCAAGCATGGTTATTTTAATTTTATGTCTTTTATAACATGTAAAAGAAACAATTAAAAATGAATATCGATAATAAAACTAAACTTTCAAATGAATTACCTCGGATCATACCCATTACATGATTGTTGTAAAATAAATGTGAGAAACAAACCGATAAAAATGGAAGATAAAACCGCCAAATGAATACAATATAACTGAGACTAAAATCTAAGTACATATCCATCATGGATATTTATAATATTTTGAAACAAATAATTCAAAATGAATATATCAGAATGGATATCAATGTGCAGAAGAAAAAAAATAAAAATAAGTTGCAACTCATAACATAAAACTAACCATAACAGAAGTTTTTTATTCTCAAGTATATCATAAAAAATCTTGAAACTAAAACTGAACCAAAACTAATATATAGTTGAAGTGAAAAGATATAAAAAATATAGAATCAAAAATATGTTGCTTAATCATCATGTAGAACCCAATAATAAATTATTCAAAAAGATAACATAACACTGAGATTGATAAAAAATAATTCCTTGAAATGGTGTAAGGTATAACATACTTCGAAGGATGATTGGTTGCTTGCGCTGGGCTAGGAAGGTGGATTTCAAAGATATCTATTAATGGTGTAAAATAAGGGGGAAGAATTGGGAATTTATGTTTTGGAATAGTAAAATAATTTCAGACCAGAAGTGCAGAGCATATGACGGAGGCAAGAGGGGTTGTGATGCTGACTAAAAGGTGGTGAGCCCAGAATAAACAATCGTTGACCTAGAGTGAGAAGCAGATGTAGGAGGAAAGAGGTGTCGTGACACATAGTTGGAGGTAGTGAGCCGAGAAAAAATAATCTAAAACTTTAAGTGTGAAGAAAATGTGGGAGGGAAGAGGGGTTGTGACGTAGATTTGAAGGCGGTGATCCAAGAATAAATAATTGCAAAGTTGAAGTGTAAAGCAGATGCAAGAGGGAAGAGGGGTTGCGACATAGAGTTGGAGGCGGTGAGCTGAGAAGCTTGGTAGCAGAGTAATATTAGGCTGAGGATAGTGGTAGAATGTGAATAGAGCTTGGAAGAGGTGTCAAATATTATGTGGATACCTGGGTAGAAGGAGATGTCACCGAGGAGATTGGAGGTGGAGGTGTGGCTAGAGAGGGGAGCTTAGGAGGGAGCTGAGGATATTCAATGGGAACCATAATCAGAGCTAAGGAAAAACATGAGTGAAAGGGGGTGAGAATGGAGGGAAGGAGAGTGGATTTAAGTTAAGGAGTGATATGGTGTAAGGAGAATATGACACGTGGCTAGAAAGGTACCCATCTTTATTATATATTGTATATTGTCAATGTAAAGTTAACTACCTAAAAAAAGCATATGAATATATTTTTGTTAATTTGAATCTATTTTTAACATCCTATTGAATGGTATAAATTTTATGGTATTGAAATGATAAATAAAAAATATATCTATAATTATATACATGATGGAACTTTTTAATAACATCTTTCACAACGGTTAACATACCGAGGTAGTTTTGGGGAAATTGTCTGAACGAACTAAAGTGATCGCTGTAAAAAAATTGTTTGATAAATGAATAAAATATGAATATAAATGGACCTTAATAGATTAAATATAGATGAAAAGTTTCTCCAAAAAGTATTTAATAAATTTAATTTGATTATTTAGGAGGATAGAATTTGTCCGATGAAGTGGGGATCCAAGGTAGGAGTTTATTTTACAATCTCACTTTTTATCAGGATTGTTTAAATTTCAATTTCAATTGAAGTAATTGTATATTATTACTTTAATAACCCCATATATTTTCTTATCCTAAGGTTATTTATGGGTTTTTCAAGTATCATTTCCATTTTTTCTCTTTGGTACTCAAAACTGTCAGAGGAATGTTTATAAGAATAGACAGCATGATTTCTCCTTTTTGGTCAAGAATTTTTCTCCTATATATCCATATTCTTTATTTTGTTTCAATAATGTTCTTTTATATAATTAAATGGTTTATTAAGGTATATTTATTTTAACTTTTAATTTCCTTTAAAAAATTTAAAAGGAATCTTTTTAATGTTTTCTGTATACATCATTTTTTTAATTTCTTTATAAAAGTGAGAAAATAATTTATTTTTTAATGTTTTTAGCATGAATGGTTTTTCCCACCATAAAGAAAATTCTTAATTATTTATATTTATTAATATTTTTTATTTTTTTATTTTTTTTAAGTAATTTATATTTCCACTATTTTTTTAATTTATTATTTTTAATATTAAAATAAAAGGATATTATTTTATTAAAAGTTTTGAATACGAATTTCATTTCACTTGTATATATTTTTATCTTATACTCCATGTTTTCTTACTCAATCGTATATTATTTTAAAAATTACTTTATTGTAAATTATTTTACAATTAATGTTTAAAAAGAGTCTTTGAAAACTCATGAAAATGGTTTTTTAAGTGATTTATAACTTTTTTTCACAACAAAGTTACAAAATATTTGAGTGAAAATTTATTTTAAAGTTTTGATTATATTTTCCTCTTTATTATCCAAAATAAATTCCTTAAAAATCTTTATTTCCAATGAATTGATCATATTATTTCATCCTTTGTTAATTTATGATTTATACCTCATTTTGTGCACAATGATTTATTCCCAACGCATTCACTTCCTTTAAGTTATGTTCTATATCACTTATTATCATTATTTTGACATTATATACATGTTATTTTATATCATGGATATATTTAGTATAATTTGCACTATTTAAATGTCGTATAAATTATATACCCATTTCTATATATGGTGTTAATTGAAGGAATCTTACTAAGAAATATATTTTATTTATTAGTGAATACTGACATTTCATATGCTTGATTAAATATGAATATTTATTTATTACTAAAGAATATTGATTATATGTTGTATTGATCATTCAATATATGAGTAATACATTAGAAATATGTAAGTGAAAAGAGGTTTGTATAATTATATATCCCTTGATTCATTGGGTATGTTATCATGGGACAAACAAGTTGGCATGCCCTATTATTTGGGTATTTGGTGTGTGCCTACCCAATTATTGAATGTGTCTTAACTATGGATTCAACCATAATAGAAAGATGTATAGAATTATGCATTCTATAATCATGAAATCAATTATTATTGTCCATGTGATTATTATGTTATTATTATCCATGGATACATTTTGTACTCAAGTTATTGATTATATGACTTATTTATTGATTATTACTTTTCAATATTATTTATACCTTATGTATTCTTAATAGCTTTGTTGTAAGAAACACCATATAAATAATTTGATCTCACCATTTATTTTGCTTTCTTTCCCTAGGGTAACAATAATGGATATTTTAATGAATACAAAAATGTACTAAAATAAATAATAAAATTTTCATGAATTTTATAAGGTGTCCTTACAGTTTCCTACGTAATATATAAATATTGTATATATCTAATATCATATTACTATTAAATTGTGTAGTCATGTGTGATGTGATCTCTTATATCTTATTCCAATGTAATAAATTAGACACCAAATATGGGTTAATGGAGTCTGGGTTGTTTCACGGGTTTCCTTCAAGATGTGATGTACAACTAATTTATCGACTTCTGACCATGTGGGATTTTCGATACTATAAGAATACATAGTTGCTTATGAAATATGAACCTTCATGTATTATAGATAATATGACTAGGATTTATTTGGGTCTCTCAGGATACTAGTGGTTGATCATATTTGTATTACCTTATATAGTCCACCCCCAGTAACTCTCTAGTACCAGGGGATTTGAGCTAACTTGTTGGTTTTCCCTCCCTTTGTGGTTCTGGGAATACTACTGAATATGTTTATACTTACCCTTGAACAATATTTATGAAAACATGTTTTTTGTATATGTAGAGTATGCACAAGTCAGGGATGGTCTTGGTAGATATAGATCTGGTGTGGATTATTCTGAGAAGATGTCTGATGAATCATGGTGATACTTGGTGGGGCATCGTGGTTCATGATGATGGCAGTTTCTATTATGGCTGGATATCAATCCACGAGTACTCATAATTATAAGGATCTTTCTGATGTCTTATGTATGTCAGATTAAAAAATTTCTAATATATAATTCATTTTTATTTTTCCTATGTGGGAATGTGTTGTATTTGATTTATAAAGCATGAATTTTATAAAATTTAGTTGATCATATCTACTTCATGATAGTGTACTGGTAATTTTATGCATTGGATATATATGTTTGTGTGTGTGTGCTACATATTGATATAGGTTAAGGCCTGACATGTTTTTTGGAACTCCTACTCAGTTCTAGTCACTATACCTAACCTATTATAGGTGAGCTTCAGGTGTTACACTCTACTTACTGTTGACTCGGGCTGGGTCTATGTGGGTCAGTTCATGTCATAGTATCTCAAGATATAAATAGAGTAGAAGGTATAGATATTCTGGGAAGATAGTTTTAGTCGAGGATTGGGATGGTTCTCATACAACCATCATATGGAAGTAGTATTTTATATATAAGTTTTGAGGGAAATCCTTGAGTGACATGTAATTATCATGCATTTAAATTCATAAATAAATGGTTTTGATTTTTTATGTTATCATCATATGAATTCATACCTCATGTGTTCCATCTTATAAAAAATTATTTAACAATTCAGACCTTTGAGGCCTATTACATAGTGAATTTAGGGAGCTGTAGGTGTCGGTAGAATACTTAGAGGAGGAAGGAGGGGAGTCGGTCTGAAATTTTAGCCACATAGGGGTGATTTTGGAATGGAGTCTTATTATACATCATGGAGGGTATCATTATAGTGTTGAGATATTGGTTGTATCATGGATCCCTAGGAAGTGGTGTTTTAGTGGTTGTATCTAATGTGTAATCATTTCAGTGTGGGAGTAGTTTTCAGTGTGGAGTCCTTGAGAGGTGAGTTTTTTTGTTTTTGTTTATTTCAAGGTTGTTGTGTTGTGGGGATGGGCTATAGTGTGGAATTCCTATTTAGCTTCATAATTCTATAGCATGGTGGTTCTCTTACAGTATGGTTTCTTTTCCAAGTTTATAGGATCTTTCCATGGACAATGTCATGTTTCTCAAATTTGGTTTTGATTGGCCCCATTGTGGCATATTACCTTCCCTTAAATCATGGTTTTGTCCCATTCCATCACCTTTTCATTTTTGTTTATGGATTTTCATCATGATGTTGTGTTTTCTAGATTTCCTATAAATTATTGAACCCCCTCAAACTCCATCATTATTCCATATTTTATATCGGTTCTTAGGAGGTCTAGATGCATCCTTAGGAAGCTTTTTATCCCTATTTCATTATCTTTCAACCCTATCCTTATAAGATCTATCCTTGGTGATTTTATGTGATTTCCATTATCTTCTCTTCTCTTCTCTATTTTCTTCCCATTATTCATCCATAGAGAGTTTCTATCAAGGTAACAACCATTTTTAGTGATTATTTGGTTAGATAATGATGTGGTATGGTGTGTTCTGTGCTTTTAACATTTCCTTGGTGTAATTCTAGTTCGTGGGAATCTTCTCTTCACTATGTCTTCACACACCGAATTGGAAAGAAACGATAAAGGTAGGGTATTTGAGTTTTCTATTTACTTTTTTGAATATTTGATATTATCATGATTCTATTTCATTTAAGTTCAAGGTGGGAGATATCACATGTTCTTTACTTGATTTCATGATGTTTCTTTTCCATGATTGTAGGTTAGATATTGTTGGTTATAAAATTTACCCTCTATAGTGAATATGTTGTTTTTTTATAAAATATATTTTTGTAAATAACCTCACATAAAAATATTAAATCCTTTAAAGATAGTAATTGAACTGGATGTGTGTGTAAACGGTAAATTTTTTCATTACCCCTTCGCTTGTAAGGTTGATTTTATGTGATGGGTTACATGGAATATGGAATTATGGGTGTGGTTTCTTGCTGATTTTTACTTGTGTATTTATGGTGATGATGTGTGGTGTGTAAACTTTGGGGTCTATGTGTGGTTTATTGATGGTTTAATTCTTTGGACTGGTAGTTTCATGGTAGTTATGGAATACTTCAAATAGTAAATTATGGTAAATGAACTTAGGTTGGATTAAATGTTTTGGGTTTAGAAATGAATTAATAATGTATGTTAAATGGGATAATTATTCTTAAATTTAATGGTAATAGATAGTAATAAATGTAGGACTTATCTAAAGAATGTATTTTCATTAAATATGGAAAGGTAGTAAATGAATATGTAAGTGGTTAGTAATTGATGTGGTTAAATGGGAACTATGAAACTGATGTGTGGTTGTGTTTTTGATAAATGGGACTGAATGGGTGGTTATTATTATGGAAGTTATGTTGACATGTGGTAGTGGTGATGTAGAAGGTGTGGCAGATGGGTGTTTTTGGTTATGTGAATCCATAGTTCGGGCTTATGTGTAGCTATTAAAAATTGTATTTTATATGTTTTTCTATACGCACCCCACTGGATCCATGTATTTATACTAATTACCAAATGTTTTTTGGTTCTATGTGTCTTACCCAAATATCTAGGTTAGTGAGGGTAGATAGATGGATACCCCCTCTTCCCCACTATCTCTTCCAAGTGAGGTTATTATGCATAATCTATGATGGATTGCAGTTACAATTCACTAGAGGTGATGATTAATGAGAGTATGAGGTGGTTCATAGTGGGGGTCTTGCATAGTAGGAGGAGGGCATGAGGTTTATGTCCTTATTGTTCACGATACCTTACTATTCTAGTTATATGGTGTTGGTTATGGGATGATGAGGTTGTGATGCAGTGATTATAATGTTTTGAGAGCTGGGGATTTTTTATTATGATGAGGCTTGTGGTCGTATGGGGTTGATGAATATGGAAGGGATGGGAGAGATAGAGCATACAATGTTGGGGAATGAAAGTGGAAAATTAGTGGGGAAGTATTTTGGGGTACCATTTTTCAATATTATTCTTCTTATATTATTATACTTGGATGTTTTATTTTTTGAGTGAGACTTGGTGAGGTGGGAACAAGTTGAGCTGATAGGCTCTTGTTGATTATATTGTTTGTTCACTTGTGCATTATTATTATCTTCTCATATTCCCCTGAGATTCATTGGGTATGATCCTAATAAGTATATATATTATGATCAGTCTAATATATATATATATATATAGTTTTTCAGGTTATCAAGAGGGAGTTAGAGACCGAGCTGGACATTTCTTGCACGGAACTTGGAGTCATTGAGCTGCTACCTTAAGATTTTTTAAGTGTATTTATTTTATAATTGTATTCATATGACATCAAATATATTTTGGGATATTTATTATTTTTTCCTTTTTTATTTTATGGTGTTTTGGGTGGTTAATTTGTATGATCCTTGGGCTTATAAGGGTAATGCCTCCCATATTTGTGCTTTATACCCTTAGTGCTAGTCTCCAACTTGGGGAATATTAGAGGTAGGCTTTTGGGGTCACTCTTATCTCTACCATTATCCTAGGAGGATTTTTCAGAAAGGGGTGATTTTGGAAAAGTGGTATCAAAAGTGTTGGTTAAGAGAGTGTGGATTTTATTATTAGAAAATGGTGATGATTTCATGGGTTTGGTAGGGGGAAATGTTAATAGATCCCATGTTTAATGTAAGGGGGATTGACTAAGACATGTGATTTTAGGCCCCCTATGATCTGATACAAGGACCTTAAGCTTACAAAACATTTTAGATAAATTTATTTTGCATGTGGGGTAGAGACCTAAGAAATTTACATGCATCATATTGTTTGTGCTTGTGTTTGAATGTGGTGAATTCAATAATTGAAATGAATTTAATTAAATGAAATTAATATTACATATTATCAGGCTTAGAAACTCTTATTTTTCTTTTAGTTATGGATCTTGGACATCATTTTCATGTGGTTCAGGTTGGTGAGGTTCAATAGGCTGACTCGGTTGATCATATAAGGTTCGATATGGTTGAGGAGGATGAGTAGTGGTAGAATAAGTTGTGTTCCTTCAAATGGAAAGATTTGGAAAAGTATTATGGAATCATCCCTAATCTAGAGATGGACCATTGGTTAAAGGATCTTGAGATCACCTTATGTTTGATTTGGGTCCATATGGAGTACTGGGTTCCATTAAAAGTTAGCAGATGAGGTTTTAAACACATAAGTGGTGGATGTTGTATCTTAGGGAGTGGAAATAGGTAGACATTTCATGGGAAGATTTCCAAGATAATTTTTGAGTGGAATTCATATCATTTGAGATGAAGGTATAAAATAGGCTTGATTAACTTTCTCTTTAGTATGGTTGTATGATTGTGTGATATCTTGGAATCAGTTTTAAAGGGACTTTTTGTTTCACCTCTGATCTTTTCCCTGATGAGGATTCTCATGTGTTTTGTCTTAAGGAGGCACTCTACCCTTCTATCATGTATGTAGTTACTTTGTTTATATTGTTGATGTGTTTGGAGGTGTATAAGAAGATAGAGGTGATCGAGAATATTAACACAAAATAAGGGATATCATGATAGGAGAGCTAGTAGGGTCTCTCTAAGAGAAAATTTATTATTAGTAGATCTCAGATGTTAGGGATATAAAGGTTTCAGCAGGAGTGGAGTCAGAAACAAAAACTTACTTTTTAGTTTTTTGGCATTAGTAGATCATGTAATTTTCTTGGGGGTATAGACCAGTGTAATATATATATAGTTTTAGTGTTCATTTCCAATATTAGTGCCTTGTGGTCCTTGAATGTTAGTATAGTGGTGGAAGTCAGGTTTAACATCAGCTTCAACAACAATTTCCAATATGGTGGTATCAGTTTCAAGGGCAGCAGGCTTATACTCTACCGAGAGGAGATGGGGTAGGAAAGGGTCATCCTCAAGATATTCCCCATCTTCAAGGACCTTGGCCTATGTGTGGTCATATAGGTTATTGATAGTAGTGTGTCATAGGATCTAGGCATGGAAAGTTTTATACTATCGAGATTTTTTCACCAGAGGGTCTAGAGATCATTAAAGGTACGATTAGCTTATCACTTACCCTTGTTTTTTTATTTTTTGATTCTAGAGCTTCACACTCCTTTATTGAACCTTCCCTAGTCCATGCATTGGGACTATAAGTTTAGAGGATTCCCATTCATCTGGTGTTGACTATGCCATTCTGAGGCTAGATCTACTTGTTTGATGTGTGGTGGGGTGTAGATTATTGATGGGGAAACATTAGTTGTGTTGTGATTTCTTCTTGTTATTGATAAAACCATACAATTTCATCCTTATCATGGATTAGTTGTATTATATATATGTATTTATTGATTAATTTTAGTGGAGATTCATGTTCTTTGATGTGGATGGTTAGCATAATGTTTTAATCAATGAACGGGGTTATCATATGGGCAGTAGGAATGTAGAGCTCCTTCTTTTCTTGATGTTGTAATTTTCAATGAATTCAGTGGGAACTGATGTGGTGGAGGCTTCCAAAGTTTTCAAGGAATTTCTATATAATTTTACTAAGGGGTTTATAACACTACCCCCTCAATGTGATGTCAATTTTGGGATAGAACTATAGTTAGGTGTATCTCCAATTTCAATGATGCCTTATTAGATGAAACCTTATGGGTTGTGTGAGTTGAGGATTCAGAGAGATGATCTCATATAGAATGGATTCATTTATCATATTGTGTCATTATGGGATGCTCTAATGTTATTTTCCAAGAAAGAGGATGGTATTCGGTGGTTATGTATAGACTATTAGAGGCTAAATCAGGTGATGAACACGAATTTTTACCCTCTTTGGAGGATTTATGATATTTTATACCAGTTTAGAGGGAAAATATAGTTTTCTAAGATCAATCTATATAGTTTGGATATCGTCAATTGAGGGTAGAGGAAGATATTTTGAATACTATATTTCAGTATAGATATAGACACTTCAAGTTTATATTTATGTCGTTTGGTGTCACGAACATGCTGGTACTATTCATGTGACTCGTGAACTCTATATTTCATGGGGTCCTAGACCAGTTCATAGTCATGTTCATTGATGGAATTATTATATGCATGAGGTCGAAGTAGGATCACATCAGGCATCTGAGGATCATTTTATAGACTCTCTAATTCCACCAAATCTATGGGAAGTTGGATAAGTGTAAGTTCCAGACATAAGTGGTTTATTTACATGGAAATGTGGTTTCTTAGAAGAGAGTAGCTTTGGATCCCTAAAAGTTTTAGGTGGTTGTTTCTTGGTAATCACCCAATAATATAGTGTAGTTTTACACCTTCCTTGGTCTCAAAAGCTGTTATCAAAGGTTTGTGTCTAACTTTTCTTATATACAGAACCATTTATAGCTCTAACAAGGAAGGACCAAGATTTTTTTTGGATTGATTAGTGTTAGGAGGCCTTTTACAACTTGTTGAGGTAGTTGGTCAACACCCCAATTATTTGGTTGCCTGAGTAAGGGGTGATGTTTGAGGTATTCTATGACACTTTATATTTGGTTAAGGTTTTTTTATTGATTCGTCATTAGTTGGTTATATCCTTTGGGTCTAGAGAGTCATTCTTCCACAAGCATAACTACATCACCCATGATCTAGGATTGGTGGTGGTGATGTTTTCCCTGAAGATATGGTGACATTGCCTCATCGAAGAATGCATTGTGGTCTTCACCAATCACAAGAGTTTTAGGTTTATTCTCTCTCAACATGACTTGAAAATATGAAAGTAGAGGTGGATGGAGATTATAAAAGACTAAAACTTTGAGTTCTCCTACACCTCTAGGTGATGGAATGTCATGGATTATGCACTAAATTGGAAGTCAAAAAAGGTTGTTGTTCTGGGGATGGTTGGAGGGTGATTGAGGAGTTAGAAACCATGCACCTAGATGCAGGGTTGGTTAATGGTGTAGGTTACTTGTTTTAGATAAAAATATAGTCTTCCTTGATACAGCATATGGAGGAGTCTCATTAGGGAGACCTAGAGGTGGAATTTATGCAAGATCAATTTTTTCAGGGTGATTCTCCTGAAGTATGATCAGAGGATAACCAACATCATTTGATGTTTTAGATGAGGATTTTATTCCAATGGCGATGTGTGAGGGAGTCCTTCATGAGTTTCACATCTCATATTTAGTGGTTCACCCAGGAGTATCCAATATGAACCATAAATTGAGGATTATTTTTTAGTGGATTGGGATAAAATTGGTAGTGGTAGGGCTCATGGAGTGGTGTCTAGTTTTCCATCAACTGAAGGAATAAAATTGTGTTCCAAGTGGTTTTTTGCATCCTTTTAATGTCACCTAGTGGAAATGGGAAGATATCTCGATGGATTTCATCATAGGATTACCCTGGGATAAAGAAGTATATAAAGTTGTATAGGTAATGGTGGATCGGATGAGGAAGTCAACTCACTTCTTAAAAATCCAGGATTCGAACACCATGGATGTTTTGGAAATGAGGTATGTGGATGAGATTTTTCTGCTACATGGAGTTCCAAGGTCTATTGTTTCATACTGGGATGATCATTTTACCTTACAAGTCTGAAGAGGATTAAAACATACTTTTTGCACTCAATTACACCTTAGCACTATTTTCCACCCTCATATAGATGAACATATAGATCAGACCATCCAGATTATGGAGGATATGTTGCAGGTGTGTATCTTAGATTTCAGGGGATCTTGGGAAAATCACTTTCCTTTGATTGGTTTTTCCTATACCAATAGTTATCCCTCATCCATCAGAATTACTCCATTTGAGTAATTGTATGGGAGGTTATTTCAATACCTATTGTACTAGACTGAAGTTGGATATTCGTCTGTTCTCAGCCTTTATGTGGTATAGAGTACAGATGAGAAGGTCCAGATGGTTCATGAGAGGATGAAGATAGTGAAAGTTTGATAGGAATCTTATGTTGATCTTAGTTGGATACCCTTGGAGTTATAGCGTGGATACCATGCGTTCTTAAAGGTTTCCACTAATTGTGGGAAGCATAGGTTTAGTCACAGAAGAAAATTCTCACCTTAGTTTGTTGGACCTTTTTAGGTTTTGGAGCATGTTAGTGAGGTACTTTATCTATTGGTTCTTCCTCCATAGATAGACTGAATTCATGATTTCTTCCACATGACTCAGTTACAAAATTATTCCCATGTTATCTATTAGGAAAAGTTGGATATCAAGGATGATGCAACATTCATAGAGTGGCTAGTTGAGAATTAGGATTGATAGGATAAAGTGTTATGTGGGTGTGGCATCCCCCTGGTTTGGGTTTTGTGAAGGCATGGTAGTTTAGAGGAGGGAATATAGAAACTTTTTCACAGATGCATACTCAGTATCCTAAGTTATTTTGATATTTTTATTTATGATATGATTTTGAGATGATGTTGTTTTATGATAATTGCTTGTTTCTTTTTTTCTTATGGTATTTTGGATAATTGTGTTGTTCCATTTGAGAAGTATCTCCTTGGGAAGTGTTTATAGTTTAGTGTTTTCTTTCTTGATTAGGTTTGGGTTTGATTCTCGATGATCAGAATTGTTTTAGAGGTATATTATGTAACATTCTGGACCTTATAGGCCTATTTATTTGTTAATTTTGAGTTTTGGAGTTATTAGTAGAAGGCATGAAGGAGGAACGAGGGGACATGGGATGAAATTTTAGCTGCAGAGGTTGATTGTGATGCGAAGGCTTATTTTTATTTTGGAGGTTATCATTGTGGTGTGGAGAGATTTTCTATAGTGTGTATCCTTGAGAAGTGGAGTTTTGTTTTTGTTCTTCAAGATTTGGTATCATTGCATCGTGGGGGATTGGCAGTGGCTTGGAGTCCTGGAGAGGTGAGTTTTAGTGGTTCTATTGATTTTGGGGTCACTACATCGTGGGTTTGAGCTACGGTGTGGCCTTATACTTTATATTTTTAAATCAATGGTGTGGTGTTCCCCTTGAATCATGTTCTCATTTTCAAGTTTATAGGATCTCACTATGGACCATTTCATTTTTCTTGTGTGTGGTTTTCACTGGCCCAATTGTGATGTGGTCTCTTCCCTTGTATCTTGGTTTTTCACACACCAACCCCTTTTCATTATGGTGTATGTGGTTTTTGACTATCCTTATTGGGTGAATGGTAAGAGTTATCCCACTAAAGATAATTAATTGAACATAATGAAATTGAAGGGGAAGGGAGATATATCACATGTGATTTACTTAATTTCATGATTCTTTTTTCTATAATTATGTTCCAAATATTGTTGGTTATGAAATATTATTGTTGTTGTGAATATATTATTATTTTATGAAATATATTTTTGGAAATAACCTCACATGAAAATGGTAAATCCCTTAAAGATGGTAATTGAACAGGTTGTGTGCGTAAATGGAAAATTGTTGTATTTCCCCTTCACTTATGAATTCAATTTGATGTGATTGTTTGTGTGGTGGGAATTATGAGTGTGATTGCTTATTGATTTTGACTTGTGGGGATGTGGTGATGATCTGTGATATGGAAAGTGTGTGGTCGATGTGTTGGTGGTTGATGATGTCATGCTTTAGCTTGGTAGTTGCTAGGTAGTTATAGAATTTTTGAAATGGAAATTTTGGTAAATGAACTTGGGTTAGATTAAATGGGTTGGGGATAGAAATAGATGAATGATGGATGGTAAATGGGATAATGAAGCTTAAATTTAATGGTAATGGATGGGAATAAATGATGACCTTGGATAGATAATGTATTGTCATTAAATATAGAAATACGGTAAATGAATGTGTAAGTGGTTAGTAATTGATGCAGTTAAATAGGAACTATTAAACTGATGTGTGGTTTTGTGCTTAGTAAGTGGGACTAAATGGGTGTATAGTATTATGGTAGTGATATTAACATGTGGTAGTGGTGATGATGAGGTTTTGGTAGCTAGGTGATTTTGGTTGTGTGAACCCATATGTTGGGCTTGTGTATAACTATTGTATATTGTATTTTTCATGTGATTTTTATTTTCACCCCAATTGTGTAACCCCGCCTGATCTCACACTCTCTCACATGGATAGAAAGGGTTGGTTACGAGACCTCAAGTGTGCCTCCCTATATGCTAGAGGCTTCCAACTAGCAGCTAGGGTGCGATAAGTATAGTGGAGATACTATAACCCCTGGTTACAAAGTTACAACACAGCATAATAATCCAATATCAATAATAATATATAAATATCATAGTGTGGAAACAATAGAAACAATATAATACAGCAGAATAAAAATAATAAAATCCAATAGAATAATCTAACAAATAATAAATAAATAATTTAATGGCCTACTAAAATGTAACTAAATGTCATGATAGATGTAATATAAAAAAATACTAGAAGACTCAAATAAAGACTCAAAATACCTAGTCTTGAAACCCATGTCAGTCCCATATCCAAACTCCATCCCATATAACAAATAAAATCAACAGCAAGATCCCTTTCCCTTGTCCAAACCTATATCCATATAATCTTCTCAAGTACCAAATGGAGTCTCGGATAGGGTGTGAGTATAACTTAATAGGTCAATATCACTATGTCTAAGAATAAATAGCCTGATAATAAGTGCATTAAATAATTAAATAAATAATTGTATTGATTAATTAAAAAATTAAATTAATATCACATCAACCTACTTCGTCTCCATGCAAGAATATCTCAGAGCATGTCTCCCAACCATGCTAACCATAACCATATAAACATGGTAAAACATAACCTACCTCGATGCCATGTCATAATGTCTTTGAGAATGTATCACCACCATGTCAACCAAAACCATATAACCATGGTATAACATAACACAAATCTGGGTCAAAACCCTCTATATAAGAATTTTAGAAATCAATCATGGTTGAGACTTGTATGTAATAATTTCAGCATTTATCAACTCCAAGACCAATATATAAGCATTTCAACATGTTCCACTGGGCATTTCCTAATATATAATCATTTCAACATGTTTTAGAGAATAGCCCAATATATAAACATTTTATCATGTGTCCCTGGTTATATATTTATATATTAGTATTTCATCATTTATCAATTAGTAAAATGTCCCAAATAATAATTATAACATTTTTCACAACACATGTCATAACAATAAGGATATCACAATATCACATCATCAGGATCAATGGTTAATTATGAAAATTTTCATTCATCTTTTAACTACACATTTCATATATCAATTGGCCATAACCAATAATATTTTAGTAATCTCAATAAACAAGTCAAGCCAAGGTGAAATTATATCAAGCAATCACACAAAATCCAAGACATTCTAAACACGCTTTAATAAAATAATCAATTCATTTAATAAAAGGTTTGATCACCCAAATGGTAGCTATAATCTAGTTTAATAACCATTTGGATCCAAAAGGACTCCAAGGAATAATCCAATTCATTATTTAATCAAATCAGGCACACGTATGTTGGTACAATTTCAATATTTCATATACTAAACAATTATCAAACCATAGGGTTAATGTTTAGAGCCCTTATGTTTAACTGAATAGAACACAATGATTCCAATGGAAAACTCCCATGAGGAAGAAGGTGTGGATAATCACAAAAGGGATCCTAGATCAAAACCAACAATTCACACGGTCAAGATATTGCACCGTAATGGTCGGAGATCAAAGGGAGATAAGGGAAAACCTAACCAAAACCATTTACTAGGTATCAGATGTATGGTTGGGATGTCTAAAACTGAGAGAGGTACTACATAATCACCTAGAAGGATCCCTAGGGTTGAGAGGAAGAAGTTACACATGATTTGGAAATAAAATCAATCACATGGAACACTTTAAAACTATAGGTCAAGTAATTACATAGTTTGTAATATAGTTACGTAGCCTATAAATATTTTTAATGGGATACATTGAAAAAATCATCCCCTCATATTAATATTTAAATTTACCTGAACATTACATGAAGTTTAATCCATTTACATAATGTATAAATGTACTACATATGGTTTTTTATCCCATTTTCCTTATAAAATACCTAAACCCCCTTTAAGGCTTCTCAACTTACCAATAACCCTTTGTAAAACTTGACCCATTTATAACTGGACTCCCTTTAATTCAAAAAAACATACATCCCTAGACTTTAAGTAATTTTCCCAACAAAAGATCTCTGCCTGAATACTCTATGTTTTTCTCAAGTTTTCTCACAATCAAAGATAAAATTTATTCAAACACATATAAATCCATGGATAAAACAAAACTGCCAAGGTTTAAAGATGAGGAAAAACTCAACTAAAATAAGTTTAATGAAAAACTCATAGAGAGAAATACCTGAAAAAAGATGATATCTTAGAACCTCATCACCATATAATAGCTCATCCTTGAGTTAATCCAAGCATCACTATAGGGTATTGGTGAAAAAATTTGGCCATTGTGATCACATATCATAATCACTCTCCCATGTCTCCTTTTGAACTCACCCATTCTTCCACTACACTCAAACCAAAGTAATTTCCCTACCCTAGAGATAATTCTCACTACGGTTCACAATCTCAATCAAATCCTCCTCAATGGACGCATCAACACTAAGCTCAAAGTCTGATACATATATCACATGAGAAGTTTTTGAATAATATCTCTAAAGATGTGACACGTGAAACATTCCATACATGGTGACCAAACTTGAACTCCAAAGATGTGACCCTATACACTATCTCAAACGACCCAACTTTCCCTATTTCCTGATACAGAATTTTCCCAACCTAGATGACACCCAAAGGAAAACATGATAACCAAAATTGAACTCCAAAGGTTGTATCTGATGGTTAACATGCGATTTATACCTACTTTATGAGGTCACCAACCGTTGTCTCATCAACTGGACCTACTCGGACATCTCCTGTATGAGGCTAGTCCCAACGAGTGCTAGCTCACTTAAATTCAACCAAAACAACATTTTTTATCATACAAAGCCTCAAAAGGTGTCTTTGGATTGATTCATGGAATCTTTTATTATATGAAAACTCCAAAATTTCCATATGCTACTCTCATGAACCACCAAAATCAAAAACACAAGATCAGAACATATCCCCCAGAACCTAAATAGTCCTATCAGATTAACCATCGGTCTGAGGTTGATAGGACATACTCAAAATAACCTACAACCCCAAATCCTTCTAAATACCCTGATAGATCCATGATGTGAAATGAGGATCTCTATCTGAAATGATACTCCTTGGAACACCGTGAAGCCGAACTACCTCACACATTTAAATATCACCCATATCATCAACTATGAAGGTACCACTAGTAGGAAATAAGTGGACTACCTTCATTAATAAATTTATAATCACCCATAAAACATAATTATTATGGGTTCTATTGGGTAATACTGTCACATAATCCATTATGAAATCATCCCATTTCCAGATAGGAATGGGAAAAGACTGCAAAAATCCTAGCTAGCCTCAGATGCTTGGCTTTCACCTACTGACAAGTGAAAAATCTCTCCACAAAGTCTATTATTTCCTTCTTTATTACTGACCACCAATATTTTCTATGGATATCATGAAACATATTTTTCAAAACAAGATGTACTACCCATCTATAATCATGAAACTCTCTCATCAACTCCTCATGAAAACCTGTAGGAACCCATACTCATCCATAGAAAATAAGAGAATTTACACTACTAAGAGACCATCCTGATGGTGTCTCCCCACTATATAAGTTGTATCTCAAAAATAATCCCTTCGGATTAGATAACTACCCAATATTGATCCAGTTCAAAAACATGGTTATAATAGATGTCGAAGTCAAATCTAATCAACCTTGAGACTCCTGAACATCTAGATGCATGTCCGCAAATAGGGCCATCACTGGACACTCACCATAATAATCTTGTACTGCCTCTTTCTATGTCTTCCAGATCAAATCATTAGTAACAAAATTTCCTTTTCCTAGTGTATTATCCAACTCAAAGTTGAAAGACTGTAGATACTCAACCCACCTCCTCTACCAAAGGTTTAGGTTCCCCAGAGAAAATATGTACTTGAGTCTCTTATGGTTCATACATACTAAAAAACTATCACCCATGAGATAATTCCTTCATCTTCTCTGGGAATGTATCACTAATGATAACTCCAAATAGTGAGTAGGGTAATTCCTCTCATGTGGTCTCATCTATCTGGATCCATATGCAACCACTCAATCCTCCTGCATCAGAACTACTATGAGTCCAACTCTGGATCCATCACGGTACATGGTATATACTTTACCTGACAAAGGTAAAGTGATTATAGGTGATAAGGTCAGCCTTCCTTTCAACTCCAGAAAATATATCTCTAAATCATCTGACCAAACAAACTTCACCTCTTACTTGGTCAGCCCTGAAATTGGTGCTTCCAAATGGGAGAAGTCTTGGATAAAGCATCAATAATAACTTGTTATATCCATAAATCTACAAATCTAGAAGACATTATTAGGATGATTCCAAGATATCATGGTATAAAATTTCTCCGGGTCCACCGAAACTCTTATCATTGAGATGAAATGGCCCAAGAAGTTCACTTTATCAATCCAAAAACTACATTTGGTTATCTTAGCATAAAGTCGATGCTCTATAAATGTACTCAGGATGATGTCAAGATGTCTGGCATGATTGTGCGATGACTATGAGTACACTAATATTTATTCAACAAAACCCACCAAAAAATGATCTAGGAAAGGATGAAATATATTATTCATCAAGGCCATGAATATTTCTGATTCATTGGTCAAACCAAATGGAATAACTATGAACTCATACAAACCATACCTACTATTAAAATAAGTACAAGGTATGTATAATGCCCTCACCCTCAACTGATGGTATCCTGATATCAAATCAATATTTGATAAGATCTTAGAACCTCTCAGCTGATCGAATAGATCATAAATTCATGGAAGGGGATACTAATTCTTGACCATCAAATGTTTTAATATTTGATAATCCACACATAAGAACAAATTCCCATCATCCTTCTCGGTGAAGATAATTAGAGAACCCCAAGGAGATGTACTAGGCCATATAAAACCTTTAGTTTCTAGATCTTCCAACTGAACCTTCAACTCTTGAAGCTCTGCTAGGGAAATTATATAAGGTGAGATAAAAAATGACTCTGCTCCCAACACTAAATCAGTCATAAACTCAATCTCTCGCTCAGACGGTAATCTATAGAACTTTTCAGGAAATATATCTTGAAAATGGTCTACCATTGAAGGAAAATAATCTCACTAAATTCCACCATAATCTAGATAAATACTGGATATATGATCTATGATACAATACAATCTATGATGAATTTATCCTAAAAACCTAGACTAAATATCCAACTCCCCTTGGTGAGAATACCTACCTCTTTCTAGAGATATAAAGGTAACTCTCCTCAGGTAAAAATCGATATAATACTAGTATTAAACTAACCAATCCACACCAAGAATCAATTTTAATCCTATAATTTCCAGCACAAATGGTTCCCAAACGAAATAGTAACCACCAATCTCTAGAGAACATGCCTTATAATGTTTGATATTCTCTAACCACACTCCCAATAGTGTGTCTATGGTAAAAACACCATATGATCTTTCCATATCCAAGACCAAACCATTTACAAAAAGAGAAGATAAAAAGTAGTGTGATTATCTTATATCAAACAAAACACAAGAAATAGTAGATGGTATAGAAATCATACATCTGATAGTAGATGGTCTTGTATCCACAATAGTCATAGTAGTCTGCATCATGTGTAGCTGACTAGCCCCTCTGCCCTGGGCTCTATCCTGACTCCCCTGAGCTATACCTTCTTCCTGATACTACCATTCCTACATGGGGGTACCATATCCCCTAACTATACTAGAACATCTTGTGTAACTCTATCTACCTATCTGCTGAAGAGTGGTTGAGTCCTTTCCAGACTCTGGTACCTATCTTATTCCCCTTTCACTGCTCTACTACTACATACCCATACAAAACCTCTATAAATGGCCCAATATTCCACGATAAAGACACTCCAAAGTGGTGTACGGACACTGAGGTCGTTTGTGTCCCATATTTCCACACTGATAGTACTACAAAGGAACACAATCCTGAGATGTATTCCCACTTCCTTGACTACTCTTCCCACTATTTCCTTATAGAAAACTATCGTAATGACATTTATTTCCACTAGAAGAAGATTACATAATTTTTTATACTGAAACATTCTAGCCTCTGATTGGGGCCTCTCTCATATTTATTTCATTAATGAGTGCTTGATTCATCATGTCTTAAAAAATACTCATATAGAACATGTTCACCTGTGACTTGATCTGATAGTGAAGACCATCCTAAAAACGTCTCACCCTGGAGATCTCGTTAAATGCTAAAGATGGTGAAAAGCGTTGTAGATCGGTGAAATGTTTATCATAGTCCATCACTGGCATTCCTTCTTATGTTAGGTTCATGAACTCACAGTCCTTCTCATAACTCAAGGTCTCAGGATAGAAATAGATTAGGGACTTAATCTTAAATACCTTCTAAGATAACTCATCCTTCTTCCATTCTTTCTCCATAATTTCCCACTAATGCATGGTTGGTCCATGAAGTATATAAATAGAAAGATTCACCCTTCTATTTATAGATGTCTCAAGATGATTAAAGGTTATCTATACTGACTCAATATAGAACTTTGATACCTAGGGTCCTCCCTTCCCAATGAATGTAGGAAGATTTTGAAGCTGAAACTCTCTAATTAGCTCAGACATTGAAGGCACGGCATAAACATTCTCTCTTTCCATGGATCACATGACCCTCAAGAATCCATCGCGAAGCTGATCATCCATATGATCCTAAGGAACTATAGGAATCTCCAATTCATATTTTTTAGGAGCGTGCTAATTTCCACTCTCTTGATTCTCAACTTGAATATGATGAGGATTCATTTTCTCTACAAGACAAACACGCTCCTTAGAACACTAGCTATAACAATAGGGTCAACCTCAACAGGTGATAGCAACAGAGAACCACTAATCCTGGTCTCTTTAAACATGGATTACAAGTATTTTATCATGTCATAATAGTTTATTTATTTCATTTATCAAATATAAAAGGCATATCATATCACATTTCAACATGAAATAATACATTACATATAAATAAATATGTCTCTATCATGAACAATGCATGTCAATATATATCCCTATGTGTCTATTATGATGCTGAATATTCATCCCATTCCATACTAGGCCATGAGTATAAATATAAAAAACTAATAACATTATAAAACCATAACCTCACACAATATGTGAATCACTAAGGGTGAAATAACATCAATTATAATGAGAACACAATATAAATAGCAATCAACCCCTAGGAACTCTGATTTCCCCCATACATGGGTTAGTTACTCCCATATACAGGCTCATTACCAAGTCTTGACACATCCAATTCTCCTTTATAACTTTCCCAAATAGTAATGAAATAGAAAATAAACCTCCTTTAATACCACTTTGTATTATCTCTCGATCTTGCACTCTCTCGCATGGATAGAAAGGGTTGGTTAAGAGACCTCAATCATGCCATCCCATATGCTAGATACTACTGACTAGCAACATGGGGTGTGATAAGTATAATGAGGATACTGTACCCCTTGGTTATAGATTTATAACACAGCAGAAAAATCTAATACCAATAATAATAAATAAATATCAAAGTGTGGAAATAATGGAAACAATACAATAAAATGGAATAACAATGATAAAATCCAACTAAATAATCCAAAAATAATAAAGAAATAATATAATGATGTTTTCTAATGTAACTAAATGTCATGCTAGATGTAATACAAACAAAAGACTAGTGGAATCAAATAAAGACTCAAAATCCCCGGTCCCGAACCCCATGTCGGTTCTATCTCTAAACCCCAACCCATCCAACAAAGATAATCAACAACAAGTTCCCTTTCCCTTTTCTAAACCTACATCCATATAATATGACTGGTTACCAAATAGTGTCCCAAATAGGGAATGATTATAACTCATTAAGTCGACACCATTGTGTCTAAGTATAACCAATCCGATAATAAGTGTATAAAATAATTCAATAAATAAGTGTATTAATTAATTAAACTATTAAATTAATACCACATCAACCTACTTCAACTCCATTCTATAATATCTCTAATAATGTCTCACAACCATGCTAACTATAACCATATAAACATGGTAAAACATAGCTTACCTTAGTTCCATGTCGGAATGACTCTAAGCATGTCTCATAACCATGCCAAAAAAACTATATAACCATGGTTAACATAACACAAATATAGGTTAAAACCTACTATATAATCATTTCATCAATCAATTAATGTTGAGCCTAGTATATAATCATTTCAGTATTTATCAACCAGGCCAACACCCAATATAAGCATTATAACATTTATCACATCACATTTCATAACAATAAGGATATCACAATATCACATCATCAGGCTCAATGGTTAATTATGAACATTACTATTTATCTTTCAATTACACATTTCATATATCAATTGGTCATAACCAATAACATGCTATTTATCTCAATAAACAAGACAATCCAAGGTGAAACTATATCAAGAAATCACTTAAAATCCATGTAATTATAAACACACTTTAATCTATTAATCAATTGATTTAATCAAAGTTTTATTCACCCAAATAGTAGACATAATCCAGGTCAATAACCACTTGGATCCAAAGGGACTACAAGGAATAATTCAATTCATCATTTAATCAATTAAATATCATGTATGTTGGTAAAATTTCAATATTTCATATACTCAACAATTATCAAACCATAGGGTTAAGTTTTAGACCCCATACCTTTAACTAACAACAATGTAATGCTTCTAATGGTAAATTCCCACGAGGAAGAAGGTGTGGATGGTCGTAAGAAGGATCCTAGATAAAAACTAATCAAGATCAAAACTAATAATGCACATGGGATTTCATTACAACGGTTAGAGTTCAAAGCGATATAATGTAAAACCTAACCAAAACCACTTATCAGGGATCAAATGCATGATATAGATGTTTGGAATCGAGAGAGGTTCTCTAAAATTGACTAGAATGATCCCTAGGGTCCAGAGGAAGAAGTTTCACGTGAGTTGGAAATAAAATTGATTGTATGAAACACTTTAAAACTATAGGTTGGTGAATTTCATAGCATGTAATATAGTTTCACAACATGTAATTATTTTTAGTGGGATATGCTGAAAAACCCATCACCTTGGCTGAATGTTTAAATTTTCCCAAACATTAAATGACATGTAATCCATTTACACTATGTTTAAATGTTCTACATATGGTTTTTCAGCCCATTTTCCTTGTAAAATACCTAAACCACCTTTAAGTATTATCAACTTACCAAGAACCCATGGTAACACTTGACCCATTTATACCCAAACTTCCTTTAATTCAAACAAACATGCATCCATATATTTTAAGTCATTTTTTCCAACAAAATCTCTCAGTGTGGATGTGGATCCTCTATAGTTTTATAAAGTTTCCTCATATCCCAAGACTATTTTTATTCAAAAAAATAGACATATATAGTGAAAAAAAAACTTCTAAAGTTTAAATTTTAGGAAAAACTCAACCGAAATAAGTTTAATGAAGAACTCAGAGAGAGATGTACCTAAAAAAAGATGAGATGTTACAACCTAAATCATGTTTTTACAATAATTCCCAATGGTTTTGGGTTCCAAGTGTCTTTACTAGAAATATAGGTTGGTGAGGATGTATGGATGGATACCCCCTCTTCCTCGCTCTCTATTCTATGTGAGTTCATTACAAACGGGTTGTGATAGCTTATAGTTATAGTGCACTGGAGTTCATAATTGATGAGAGGATGAGTTGTTTTATAGTGGGGTTCATGCATGGTAGGAGGAGATCACAAGGTTATTGTCCTTGATATTCATGATACCCTACTATTATGGTTATATGGAAGTGATTATGTGATAATGAGGTTTTGATACAATGATAGGCATAGGTTAAGAGCTAGGGAATTCATGTTATGATGAGTTTTGTAGTGGTATGAGGCTGATGGATATAGAAGGGATGAGAGAACTGGTATGTATGACTTTGGGGAATGAGAGTGGAAAATTAGTGGGGAAGTAGTGTGAGGTACCCTTTTTTAATATAATTCTTCTCATATTATTATACTCAAATGTGTTATTTAGTGAGTGAGCCTTTTTTAGGTCAGGGATAAGTTTTCTTGATAGGTTCTTATTGATTATGTTATTTATTCACTATAGAATTAGTATGATCTTCTAACATTTTCATGATAATCATTACATATGATCCTAATAAGTATACATGTTATGCTTTCCCTAATATATATATATATATATACTATTTTTTAGGTTATCATGAGGGATTTAGAAACTGATATGTACATTTCAAGCTTGGAAGTTGCAGTTTTTGAGCTATTTTATTATGATTCATTGAGTATGGTTATTCTGGAATTATATTTTTATTAAATTACATTCATTATGTGATATTTTTGGGTTTTTCCTTTTTTTAATTTTATATTGCTGGTTTAGTGGTTACTTTGTATGACCTGTGGTATTATGAGAATAATTCCTCCCATATTTTTGTTTTATACCCTTAGTTCTAGTCACTAACCTAGAGCCTATTGGAGGTAGTACTTGGGGGGTCACTCTCATCTCCACTACCGGGCTAGGAGGGGTTTCCAATAGAGGTGGGTCATGAAATATTATTTAATGATTTTCAGTGGAAGTTGATTGAATTTTTAACAATTAAACATTCCACTAAAATGAAAAGGCAATGGTTGTTCACATAACAACCTTACGATATCCCAAAAACAAGGCATATGATGTTCTTCATAGATAATATGGTAGGAGGAGGTGAATTCTCATTTTAAAATTTTAAATAGGGATAAAATATTAAATAGATAAATAGATTAAGGAATTGTTGATAAATTCTATTAAAGTTTATAAAGATAATGTAAAATTAATTTAAGTGTATAAACCATAGAACCAAATTTATGCAAGCATGTGAACTGATGTTAAATAATGAAATATGGGAAAGTAAATATAGGAAAAACACAATTGATAAGGAGTTTTGATAAGGCTCGATCTGATCCCTTATATCTTCACCCATCGACTCAAAAGGTATAAATTATTAATCCCTTAATATTGATGGTGATCAAGAAACTCATCCCACACAATTGTGGTTTTTGATCACCCTCTTGAGATTCTCCAGTAGACAATAAAATCATTCTTCTCTTTTATATAGTGAGAATGATTGGATAAATATGGTTGAGAAGAGATAGGTTTACTTTAGGAAAACCTGTTACAATGTTATTCACAAATATCTTTGATGGATGAATACAATTGAGGATGATAAATTGGAGACTAATATTGAGATCCTTTGAAATAATTTATAACTTTGGGGTTCGATCATTGATAGGTTTGACAATTATAGCACTTCGTCGTCAATTTGATCTTGGGAGTGTTGTTGGTAATCAATGATGTTCAACCAATGGGATAATAGAGTCTTTTTATAGGCTCCAAAAGGATCGAGAATGTTTTGTAATTATTCAGGATTCATGAATATGTGGAATACTAGAGTTATGGTCATTTTTTCCATAATAAAATCTTTCTCGAAACTACTGCTATAAAGCTACCAGATACCCATTATCCACCATCAGGTAATCAGTGGTCATCTTGGAACTCAGGGCCTTCTTAAAAACACCATCAGTTATCCACTACTAGCCAATTTTCTTTTAATAAATTTCTTTACACCTGGGAGATCCATCAGCTAGCCGATGGAACTTCTAGACAAAAGATATCATGCCACCATGTATATGGTTGGTCAGTTCCCTACACCGACTAGTCGGTGCTCCCTATATAGCTTCCACTTCAACAAGATCCATCTCCACTCCCTTATAATGAATTATTTGGTTCTTGAAACATGATTCCATGAACTTTAAGGATGAAAAAAAATTTAATCCTTTAATAAGACCTCAAAATATCTTTAAGAATCCATGAAATTCAACTACTTGATATTTAAAGTAAACACTAAAACTCACTTAAATTGAGAATGTTAGAAACATAGGTTAGTGTTTGTGATCATTAAAATATCATGATAGAGAGAGGTATAATATATGATATGCCTATATTTTTATTAATGTCATACTATACGACATACTCTTATGATATAAAATAATATGGCCCAATGTGCATCAAATATGCATGGTCTTTTGGGAATGTCTCTTTCATTTACTCCCTCTCATTTTCACATGAACCAAAGAGTTAAAACATGATATACATGAGAGGTATTCCTAAAATCCTATACAAAAAAATAATAAGTCCTTTGTCTATCCAATTTCCATCTAAGTACTCTAGTAAGTAATTGATCTCAAGATCGATTCTCCTCCTCCTAGACACAACCTCTTTTCATAGATAGAATTCTCCTTATATATCCCTATATCACTCATATATTCTTGTTATTAATATAGGTCCAATAAAATCTATAATATTCCATAAAATTCTAGTTGGGTATGTCAAATATCTCCCTCATAGATATGTAATTCCCAAGACCCTACTATAGTAGGTAAACATTATATCCTAAACTATCACACAATGTGCACTCTAAAGAGACATTATTCATAAGTATATTTAAATTTTTAATTTCTAAATTTTAGAATCTTATTTCAACAAAATAAAATTCATTTTTGAATTCATCATATAGATATTATCTTAAGATTATTTTTTGGGATTTTTTAAATAAAATGATTTTTAGGTGAATAGTTAAATATATCGATTTCACTAATACTGTGAATTTTATGTCATTATTAGTATATAAGAATGACGTAGGAATTTATAAAACCATTTTATTGAAAAAAAAAATTATTTTATAATTTAAATTATACATTTTAAAATATTAAATATAGTTTACAAACCCATGATTAATATTTTAGCACCAAAGTAATATTTTTCTCAAAAATTGATTTAATATATTATACATTTTTCATATTAAAATTAATTTTTAACACTTATAAAAATTGAATAATAAAAAAATGATTTAAAATTTAAAATCAGTGGTTCTAAATTATATAATAAGGAAAACTTTATATTTAGTAATAAATATTTAGTTTCCTTAGGTAAAAACTAGTTACCATAGTAAAAGCTAAAATGGTAAAAGTCATAATTCAAGGGGTAAAGGGATTGAAACATGAAAAATTCATGTCTATAATTGAGTTTATGATGGTTTTATCAACCTTATATCTTCCCCACTCCATTATTTCCTTTTTTTGGATCCATTTCACATGTTTAACATTTTTTCTTTTATATTAAGTTGGAATATTTACAAAAATATCATTCTCACCACTTATAAAAGGGGCCTCTCACCACCCCTTCAAGGAAATACTAAAAATTTAGTTTCCTCATAAAAATATAAATTTTTTACTTAAATTATAATATTATTTCACTCTCTTGAATTTTTGGACATAATATATTGTCCTAATACCTTCCTTTCCTAAGAATCCTCCAAGAGAAACCCAAAATTCTCAACATAAGTTCAATATTTCACTAATGTATTTTCCTTTTTTATTCCAATTTAAAATTTATTATTCAAAATATTAAATTTTTAATTCAATATTTATATTATAATTAATGTTATTATATTATTTAAATAAAAACTAAACACCTTTTCCTTTTCCCTTAATAAAAACAAAACCGACATTCGTGTGTTGTGCAGACAACCGCCTCCATGACACAACATGTTTCATTTTCCTTCACAACCTTATAAGGATATATATAATATTAGGATTAAATGATAAATATTATTTTTATGATATCATTAATGTTATGGTATGAAAAATTTGAGAACCTATTAAGTATATGATAAACAAATAATCATTGTTAATTTAGTCTTTTACAATAAGGTTATTAAGAGGATAGTATTTTATTCAAAATTGTGTAATGTTTTCATATCCATTACTTATTCTTATACTTCCTTAAAATTATGATATATCACATTAATAAACATTAAATAATATCATTATACATATGGTATAATGATATTTAAGGTTTCGGGCATAGTGAGAGCATGTGGTGGTGGGCGATATATTAAAATTTATTTTAATATTTAGTTGCTCAAAACCCCAAGAAAGGATATTTCACATTAAATTTATAATTAAATTTATTTATATCTATAGAATATAACTACCTCATCTTAGTATCCTTTCTTCATTGATGATGTTTATCTTATAAAAGACACTTTTCGGATTTCATTTGTTGTGATGTGAGGATCCAAGGGTAGAATCTGTCCACTTATGATCCACACATGATTTTTTGATATACAAGAAACACCAATCGATTTATGGGTGCTAACATGATGAATTGATTATCTTGCATTATTTTTTTATCACTCATCCATCATTATTGAAGGAATATCTATTGGAATTTCTTGTTCTTGAGAGGGAGAGAGAAGGAGGAGTCGAGAGAGAATTTCATTATTCTTAATGATTCTTTGTATTCATATCGTACCACACAACAGACATAACCATATATTTATAGAGATAGGGTTTAGGTTAAAATATTATTTAATCACATGTCGGCCCTTAAAGAATATTATAACCTTTAATAAAACCCATGTCACATAATAATAATAATATTATTATTATTATTATTATTATTATTTATAATGCACCAACTTTCACAATAGAAAATATTATTTAACTAACATGTTAATTAATATTTTTCACCGTACACGGTCTTGGTCCATTCAAACTCCTCTATCATTTATTGATAACCTGAATAGATGTTAAATATTTTATTCATCAATAAATATTTTTTATCAATAAAACATGAATAAAATTATTGTGTAATATAATAGCTTTTTCATAATATCTCATCAAGAAGGTTTCTCATCTTTGTTACCAACCTATATGCTTGATACGTCTTTCTTTGACTATCTAAAATAAACACATCGTTACACCATGGCCATGGAATTTAATGATATGATTATATTGCAATCAAAGGGATGAGATAAAAAATTACATAAATATGGAAGGTAAAAATCCTTCCTCAACTTATCCATTAATGACATGTCAATCATTACAGACCCAATGTAACCTACCTTTCCACAAACATATGGTTTCATGGCTTTTATCATTAAATCTAAGTGCACAGTTGATGACATGCATTAATGATATTATTAAATTATAAGGTTTATTATACACGATCTCATATAGTAATATCCAATGACACTGAAACATACAGAATTACTACCAGAAGGTCTGTTCTTATAATCCCCTGTCTTAAAGATTACCAAGTGTGAACTTTAAGAGAACAAGCCTCGTCTAATTATAATCACTCACAACTAATAGTCTATATACTATGTTCTTTATCATAGTATGTTATCCAACCACAAAACTATAATTAAGAATATATTCATAGAAATTCAAGTTTATCATCATGGAGGGGAACTTCTATGACCTTATCAATGTGATATATAATCTAATACATTATTACATTAATGTCATAAAAAATGAACAATACATAATAAAATTTTTTATTAATATTCAATCCATCGAGTATACATGTAATTAGAGTAAAAAAAGTTAGTCCTAGGGCACCAACTCTAATAAAATCCCACTTAGACTATAGCCAACTACCTACAACTTCTAGTATTATAGACCTCACATGATAATAATGTTTCTACTAAGTTGAGTATTTAATCAGGGGGTCTTTCATGTTGTCTTCCATGTAAATACTTCTCACAACAAACTCACCTATCTGATAAAAATCCATCAAGAGATGATACTTCCAAAGTATGTGCTTCATCTGCTAATGTTACCTTGGATGTTTTATGAGATCCAAAAATACAATATTATCATCATAGAGTGTGATAATATCTTTACTGTTATGCACCATTTCAAGCTCTTGGATGATTTTTTTTTCATCCATAATACTTCTTTAACTGCATCAGAAGTGGCAATATACTCATAATCTATTGTAAAATCTATGACCACATCCTTATTTGAGATCTTACAACTCATAGAACCTCCATTAAACATGTATATGTATCCTTTTTGTGATTTCATATCATCTTGATATGTTTGGAGACTAGAATCCGTATATCCTCTAATGACTAGTTCCTTATATCCTCTATAAACCAGGAACATATCCTTAATACACCTCAGATACTTAAGGATAGTCATGGATTATATCCAATGGTGGTCACATGGGTTAGCTTGATATCTTCCTACCACACTTAATGTGTAAGTGACATCGTCTAATACATAGCATAGTATACATTAATGACCAATAATTGACTCATATGGAATCCTTATCATTTTGTTTCTTTCCACATTTGTCTAAATACATGTTTTCTTAAAAATATGAATATCATGTAATGCTAACAATAATCCCCTCTTGGATTCTTCCATAGTAAACATTTTCTATATCTTGTCAATATATGTACCTTGACTTAGGCCGAGAAGTATCATGTATCTATTAGGATAGATCTTAATCCCAATAATATATATTTTCTCACCTAAGTCCATGGGAAATCATTTATTCAACCAGAACTTAACACACTATAAGAATGGTATTTAATTTACAATTATTAATATGTCATAAACATATACTATTAAGTAAAAGAATACACTCCAACTAAACCGCTTGTAGACACATGTCTTACATTCATTCTTTATGAAACCAAATTCCATTATGGATTTATAAAAATTAAAGTTCTATGACCTAAATTCCTTCTTTAATCCATAAATGGATTTTTAAAAATTTGTATATCTTATGCATCTTTTGGAGTCACAAACCCTTCAATATATGTCATATAGACATATTTCTAAAGGTTACCATTAAGGAAGGTTGTTTTGAAATATATTTTACAAATCTCCTTGTCATGGTAAGTTAAAATGGAATGTAGAATATTTATAGATTTCAGCATTGCAACTAGTGAAAAGGTTTTATCATAGTTAAAATCCTTAACATTATTTAAACCCTTTTGCATCCATTCACGCCCTATAGGTATTTAATTTTTATTCCATGTCCATTTTATTCTTTAATTCTTATTTACAACCAATGGTATTTACATCCACTGGAGGATCTACCAAAATCTAAACTTTGTTTTAGTACATGGAATCTATTTCATAATTTATGGATTCTTTCCACTTGGAAACATTTGTGCCACTTAATGATTCCTTATAGGTTAAAGGGTCATTATTATGAACTAATAATGAGTCACCATATGCGGTGACTAGAAAAACATATCGTTCTATTTCTATAACCTCTCTTGTACTCCTATGTAGTACTTATGTATCTGGAATAGCTTCTTCTTTCATGAGGCTTTATGAAATCTGTTCTTTTGCTAAATCTTGTGTACCTTGAGCCTATACTTCATCAAATTATATATTTCTATAACTATATCTTTTATAAATGTTCTCCCTCTCAAGGAATATGGTGTGTCTTTCCACTGTTACATTTTTTTTAGGTTTCGTATAAGTAGTATCCCTTTATTTCCTTAGGATATCCCATAAAGGTATAATTTATGCCTTTGGGTGAAATTTTGTTACCTAAAGAGGCAATAAAAATTCTATACATCCCAAAAAATTTAAATATGACAACATAGTTTTCTTTGTATTTTATAATTTTTATGTTATACCATCTTCCACTTTAGTTGGAACACTTAGTTTAGTATTTTTGTTGTTTTTTATAACGTGTATCCCCAAAAGGATAATGGAAGACTCACTTGACTCATCATTGATCTACCATGTATGAAAATATGTGGTTCCTCCTTTCACTAACACCATTCCACTGAGGTGTATATAGAGGAGTGAGTTTGGATAAGATCCCAAACTCCCATAGGTAATCAATGAAGTCTTGATTAAGATATTCTTCACCATGGTCTGATATGAGTTTATTAATATTCTTACCAAGCTGGTTGTCAACTTCATTCTTGTATTCTTTGAATTTATAAAAATAATCCAACTTATAACTCATCAATTACACATATCCATATCTAATAAATTAATAAATAAAAGTTATCAAGTATGAGTACCCACCCCTTGCTTTAATAGTAAATGTTCAACACACATCAGTATTAAATAATTCAAGAAGCTCTTTGGCCCTTTCACCTTTTCCACTAAATAGGGATTTAGTTAATTTTCCTTATAAACATGCATGACATACACCAAATGGTTTCAGTTCAATCTAAATATGCATCCTGGTATAATTCATTCAATCACATTTCATTTACATGACCTAGTCGGTGATGCCAAATTTGGGTGTGGTATGAGTCATGTGAATTATTTTTTTTATCGATTGTTAATACTTGGTTCATGTAATCCAACACATAAAGACCATTATTTAAATGTTTCTTACCATAAAAAATATTATCTTTAAAAAATAATTAACATTTATTCCAAAATTTAAAAATAAATCTATCTATATCTAGTTTGGATATAGAAATAATGTTTTTGGTAATAGTTGGAATAAAATAAAAATCTTTCAAAACCAATATCATTATAGTTAGAAATGTGAGGTAATAGTTCCTAATAGCTCTAAAAGCAATTTTATATTTATTGGATTCTTATAAATCTATCTCCCCTAGGTCAATTATTCTAAATCTAACTTGTTCATGTATTTTAATAGATATGTCACCACCAATAGATATATATAATAACAAATTTTTAGAAACAGATAAATTTCACTTGATAAAAAATACACCTGAAGTTTCCCCTTGCTTGTTTGGATAGGTTTAGTTTTTCTTCTAGTGGACCTTCTTTCCATATAAAAAACAACATATTGTTCCCTAGATTTCCCCTTGATCTTCCTCTTTAGGGAGTGAAGGATATTTGGGCTTAGAGATACCCACTTTCCCTTTTTGTTTGTTCACTGTAAGAATGAAAGATTTTTCATTCTTTGTCTCCTTATTTACTTGGTGAAGAAGTTTTAGAAGATCTGGTAGAGACTTATCAATTTTATTTATATTAAAACTTACAACAAAGCTAGAGAAACACTAAGGGTGTGATTAAATAATGATATTGGTGCATAGTTATTTGGGGATTCTAAAACCTATAACATCTAGTCACTTAATATACCCAATTATCTTGACTACATGAGGCCAAGCTAGCACACCATCAACAAGATTACTCTGAAAGAGTGATTTGGAAATATTAAATTGTTCTTATCTAGATCTCTCCCGGTTTCTCAATCATTCTATATATGTCCATGTTTTCATGAGACTTTATGATTTTACTATAAATAGAGGATAATATCAAACATTGAATGTTTTCCATGTCATTCATATTTTTTTCATAGATAAGGAACTCTTTATCACTTTCCTCCTTGGCAGGCAGATCAGGCATCGAGGATTGTAGCATAAGATTTCTATTCATGGAACATCACAACCCAAAGGTGTATAAACCACACCTAGAAGTTACTACTATTGAGGAGATTGTATTTATCCAATATATATCATAGAGATATTATGGATGAAGAACTTTCCATTTTCTTATAATTTAAAAGAGTAGATTATTATTAATTTTCTTGATTACAAATTATGTGAGAAAAAATAATTATTTTTATTAAATCACCAACTATTTTATCGAGTCCCAATATCCCTCACCATTTAACTTAGAATGTCTGGTTTCTATTAAATTCTAGGGGAAATGGTCTATATTCCCCTTCGCAAAACTCCAATGAGGGTTGGTCAAGCTACTTGAAGGTATTTAGGTAGGCAGGTCTTTATGAACTATGGGCTTGTACCTCCTTGATCCATTGAGTAGACTCCACAATCCTAAAATACTAAAATGGATTTCCTCAACACTTTCCTCAAATTTACAACAATTATAGTGATAGATACTTCTCTTTATGTAAGATGGTTATGTAAACCCATAACCTTCATAATAACTTTGTGTTAAAAGTATGTGTCCCAATGAGGGTTAGTCAAATACTTAGTTCTAAGGATTTTATTCCTAATCATGTAATACAATTACAAGTCTGAATTAATATTTAATTTTGGTATTAATTTATTATACATAAATTTTATCTTGTTTTATCCTTTACATTTCTTGTTAATATTAAGTGTATTTTACTTAATTAATTAACCATGTTGGATAAAACATTTACGCATAATCCATTTATTTAAATTACTTCTTTGCATAGTAATTTATTTATTTATGTGATCATGGTTCTACATCCAAAAAATAAAAAATTCATAGATAGAAATAAATAAATGACTCATTCATGGTCTTTTCTAATGGTTGATTTAATGAATTAACATTAAATCAGCCTATGAACTTGGGGAAGTAACTCATATTATTGGTATTATCATGAGTTACAACATTCCACTTATCCACATGTGTATCACCTAGGTTGGAATCATTATGGTTCCATCTTGAACTGCCTCCACACATCTTGGGAAACTCAATTAATTACAAATATTTATAACTCACATGAAAGTGAGGGGAACCAGAGGATTGTTTAAAAGGGGATTATATAAATGTCATTATACATGAAGGTCCTACATAATAATGGAGGTAGGGATAACTCATAGGCCATAAAAAATAATTTAATATTAAATAATTTCAAACCCATGCAATAAATTAAATTAAAACAGCCAACACATACACTGGTATCGGTCAATATCATGAATGGCCATACATGCAATGTATACACAAAAGTAAACCTAACATAACATTAATTTATATTAATTATTTATTATTAATATAAACTCACTTGAATTAATTAATTAATTAATTCCCTTTCATCTTAATGACGATCCAAATCCTCTTGGAGAAAACTGTCATTAAGGAATTAATGGAAAATAAATGATAGAACCAATAATTACATATTTATTACAATAAATTAATTAAGCATTTAAGATTCTTTAAAACCATTATTAAATTTTCAAACACAACAGGTGAAAATAAATAAAATATGGTTTTAATGCTGTAATTATCAAGTTGATGTAATTTAATTCAACTAGTAGTTGGGAGACTACATGGAATGTACTATCCAACTACAAGTCGTGTGCCTCGGTTGTCATTTATTTGGGTTATGTGCCTAGGGATTTAGTGTGTTGACTTAGCTGGACTATATGGAATGTACATTCCAGCTATGCACTGTGTATCTATTTGTCGTGTGTCTGAGATAAACTCTTAGGCTTAGTCATGTATCTTGATTGGACTACATGGAACATACAAGCCAACTACACACTGTGTGGTCTGAATTATGTGTGATCGTGCAACCCACTGAAAAACTTGGTGTGTTCATCGATTGTGACTACATGACATGTAAAGGCCAGCTAAATGTCATGTATCGCACATGTTGTGTGTCTTCATAACTTTTCAAATGGATCAATGTTATTTAATATGATATAAATTATTAACTACATGCTTTGTACACCACAAAAACATCAAGTATATCATAAATTCTCAAGGTTATCAGTCTCACATGTTTTGATCATGTATAATGACCACACAGATTCTGTGATTTATGCCACAAACTTTTGTAGACTACACAACATGTACACCAACTACACACTGTATAATATGACATGTCATGTTCCAAGCTGGCTTGGTCTACACATGGTGTGAAGTAAATTCACTACATGTAATTAACTGCTCAGTGTGTCATGTATCCCGAGGCACATCCAAGTGTAGTGAACATGGGTACACAATGATTACTTCAACTACATTCCCTATAACCCAGCTTTATTGGCCAAAAAATTGACACTTCCTGATGTAATCTTCAGTCATTATTCATCTATTTTTATACCTTTAATAAAATAAAACACTTAACAAACATGATTAATATGTCTATAACATGTTAATTCAAATCATATTAAAGAAATAATAATATGAAATGAAACATTCAACCATGATTATGTATAGATCAACAATCAAATAAATAATTATAAATTTAAAACGTGACTACTTTGATACAACTTGAAGGTTTGAGGAACAATGGAAACATGTGTTGGAGGATGATATATTAAAATTTATTTTAATATTTTGTTTCTCAAAACATCGAGAAAGGATATTTCATGTTAAATTTATAATTATATTTATTTTGATCTGAAGAAAATAAATACCTTAGCTTAGGATCCTTTCTTCATTGAAATTGTTGATCTTCCGAAAGACCCTTTTTGAATTTCCTTTAATATAATGTAAGGATTCAAGGGTAGAATCCCTCTAGTGGTGATCCACACATGCTCATTTTATCTCCAAGAAACACCAATCGATTTTCAAGTGCTATCATGGTGAATTGATTGTCTTGTGTTGTTCGTGTTGATCTCCCATCATTAAGTCTTGAAGGAATCTATCTTGCGTTTCTCATTCCTAGGAGGGGGAGATAAGGAGTCGAGAGATAATTTTGTTATCTGAAACGATTCTCTATATTCTTATCATACCATACAACAGAAATAACTGTCTATTTATAGAGTTAGGTTTTATGTTAAAATATTATTTAATTGCATGTCATCCCTTAAACAATATTATAACCTTTAATAAACCTCATTTTATGTAACTCCCCGACCCCATTTACCCAGAGTCGGTGAATTATTACATAACATTGGCATGATTACAAGAAAGATCATGTCTCAAAAGACCTATTAGTTTAGTAGCCTTGGAATAGCTAGATACATTCATAAAGTTTACATTACATCATAAAATGAAAACTACAACATTATAGTCTCCATAGTCCACACTCTTATCCCCTCATACTATCCCTGCAGGTCATTCATAAAATACTTCTTCACATCCTGGGAAAAATAAAACATAGAAAGAGGTGAGCTCAAATGCCCAGTAAGGATAACATTATAGTGGAAACTTTCATAAATAAGAATAAACATTTAAGGCAATGTATAACTAAAACAAAATCCTTCTAAACTTGAACTTCAGAATAATATGGTAGAAAAAAAATGAAATAATTCCATATACTTATTCACATGGATATTCTACTAGTCGAATAATCACATGCAATATCAATAACCACTTTCATAATGATGGAATGCATAATGTCATACTATCATAACCACATAGTCAAGGCCTCGTGCCAAGACTACAAATAATATTTTTTCAAGGCCTTGTTCCAAGACACTAGTTTGTCTCATGAGACCTACTGATGCATCGAGGAGCTATAGCGGGTTCCACCCGTCACATATTAAGTCCAATGCATTCCTCATATGAACAGGTTTAAACATAACATAAACATTCGTATTAAAAATAGCATATGAAATGTCAATAATTTCTCCATAAACCATGAATGGTATAAAAATAGCACATCCACAGTCAAAAATATCACAAAACCTTAAATAAAATATGAGAGTTTTTTACCATAATAAATAAACTTCAAATAAGATTAAAATCCATCAAAGGATGTTGACATAGATGAAATCAAAACTATTTAAGAGAAATATATCTTTTTTTTAATCATTTAAAAGTCACATGATTATAAAATAAAACATTTAATTTGAAAATATTCTTATAATCTTGTAAGTGAAGCTTCGACGATTTTATAATGGCAGAAAATAGCCGCACCCGCCGTATAAGTTAAAAAAACATTTTTACCTTAATTCTATCGAAAAGGTTAAAAAGGAACTTGTTTGGAAAATGATAGAAAGATTCCTTTATAAACTTCTTATAAAAAGTAAACAAGGGTATAAATGACTTTATCCCATAGTCTTTAAAATAGTAAGAGTGATTTGAAATTCATTTTTAAGAAACATTGATGTGGATGATAAAGAGGTCCCAGTAGGTAATTACGTATAAACAACCTCGGATAATGAAGAGATTGTGAAATAAACTCTTACCTTGTACTTTTCCTTAGTCGATGGTATGTTAACATCCTTTATAATAGTTAAAAAATTGTTATTAAATTATATAAGAACCATATACATAATTATGATATCATATATGATCTTCTAATAATGCTTTTTTAATAATACTTTAGTATTATCGTCGTTTCGGGTGTTAACTTACTCATTTTCTTTTATATGTTTTGTTACATAAGTCGTGTTTGTTATAGATAGGTTGTATCTTATTCATATAAATAATGATATAAAGTTCTTAAACATTACTTATAATCATAAAATGAGAATTAGTCTTGAATGGATACGATGGGGAATGAATCTCATCGCATTCGTGGAGACGGTAGTCCGTACGTACGCACGAGCGACAATATCATTATTTTGATATTAAAATAATATATAATTGGATGTTATATCATATATACAGAATAATTTTCATGTTATATTTATTATTTACATAAATTAAACATCATTATTATACCCATCCAAATAATAATTTATTGAATAACAATTACACCACGACGTGGAGACGGTAAGTCGTACGTACGCACGTATGGTGACATGTCATTCAAAGGATGGATAGAATACTGAATATGGTTGTACCATATTTATAATAACATCACAGTATATATAAGATACTGGATTTATTATTTTAAAATGGTAATAACAAAGAAAGAAGAAGTTGAATAAGAAATGAACTTGAAAAAGGGTGGTGAAAACATTACCTCTTCTTGGGTTCCTTTTGATTTGATCAAAAGGGCTCCTCAGGTTGGCTTTCTGATCAAACTAAGGCCTCTAGGTTAAAGTTAGGTAAGTTTAGATAGTATTTGGGAAGGGGTTTTCCGAACCAAAAGGCTTTTAAAGTGTAAAAAATTGGTTAGAAGTGGTGTCCTTTTATAAGGGGGGGGAGGGGCACCTTAGGAAAATCTAGAAATATTATTTTATAATAAATTCATATTCGCTTTCTAATGGCTCCAAAGTGGATTATTTAAATTATAAGGTGGGTATGGGTCTAAATAATTTCAACCAATAGAATTTATGTAGTTTGGTTCATTATATTAACCTTATCTTTTAGTTTTAACTCTTAGTTAATTAGTTTGACATTTACCATGTCACTTTGTATTTTTATATTATATAGTAAATAAACTTACTATATACATCCAAGAGACCCCCAAGTGGTCCATTAATTATACACCCATCATGATATAAGTCTCTTTGCCGAACCTTAGATTTTTAGGAATTTAATATAAATTAATAATATAATATTTGTTTTAAAAACTCTTTTATGTCAATTTTGACACTATTGGGTATTTTTTTTGATAATTTCATAAAAGAATTTTTACTTCGAAAAAAATTTATATAACCAATAATAATATGTTATATTAACATAGAAAATTAGTTTAATTCATAAAAATTCTCAAATTACATTTATTTTGATATTTATAATATCAATTATTTTAATATTTCATTAATTAGGTAATTACTACATCACCATTGTGTCATAAATAAATTAAATTATTTAATGTCTAAAAATTATAAATAAAATACCATTATGTAGGAAATAATTTTATCTTTCTAATTAATATTTAAAATCGAATTTATCTTATGTATAACCTTATATTAAAAATGTTTTGGTTATTAAACTTTGATTTTAACTCTTTTAACTCTTCTTTGAATTAAATAATAATTAATGTCCTAATCTAATCCAAGTGGACCTAAATGATAATATTTTATTCCTAAGGTTGTTTTTGGTTGATATAAAATTGTACAATAGAATTATTACATATGTTAGGGTAATATTAATATCATTTTTACCCTTAATTACCCTATTTACTTTTAACCGTGGTAAATAAAAGTAAAAAGTTACTATTCGCCAAAAAAATATTTTCATCTCATTGAACCACATTTTACTCCTTGATATTAATCGAGTCTCTTAGATTTTCTAAATTCCACTTACAGAAGCGGTAAAATTAAGTTTTATGTGAATTTCCAAATTCTCCTAGGAGGTGGGTAAAAGATGGTGAAAATTTCAATAAAATTTTTATATATCTAAAATTATTCTAAACTAAATACAATGAATTAAATTGAAATTATATAGGTATTATGTATCTATTTTTACCTTAATTAAATTTAAATAAAAAATTATTTAAATAAAAAATTTGTTTTTAAACTATAACTCAGTGTTTTTCACTATTCATCAAAAATTGAAAGTTTTCAGAAAAATACCAAAATTTCACCCTAGGCTAATTTTGATATTTCGAATCCAAAAAAAAAGTCCATTTTGAAAGTTAAAATTTATAAAATTTCAAAAAGTGGGTATTACTATTCATAACGGCTAGTTTGATTGGTTGTGGTGTGTGTGTTAGAACTCAAAGTTGCGTACAACACACGCTACTGTATTATTCAAAGTGAAGCGTACCGTGGAAGCTTGGGGTGTTACATGTTACATATTATTATTATTATTATTATTATTATTATTATTATTATTACTATTACTATTTTGTGGTGTGCACCAACCTACGCAATAACAAATATTACTTAACCATCTTGTTAATTAATATTTGTCACCAAACATAGTCTTAGTTCGTTCAAAATCCTCTATAATTTATTGAACACCCAAATAGATATTAAATATATTATTCATCAATAAATATTTGTGTTCAATAAAACGTGAATAAAATTATTCCTTTTTCTTGAGAATAATATTTATTCTATTAATTAAATTCAAATATAATTTAATAAATATTAACGGAAACACTTAGTGTGTGACCCTATAGGATTCATTCTCATTGGCATTAGTCAGAATTTCCTAAAGTCCAAGATTTCTGTATAACATTGGTTCAAGACACCTAATATAAAGAACTTAATATATCAATGGTGAATAAAACTTATGAACGATCACTGTGTAATATAATCCTTTTGTCACAATATCTCATCAAGCAGGTTGCACATATGTGTCATAAAACTAAATGCTTGATATGTATTTCTTTAACTATTTGAAATAAATTCATAGTTACACCATGTCCATGTAATTTAATGAAGTGGTTACCTTCCAATAAAAGGTATGAGATAATAAATTCCATAAATATGGAAGGGAAAATCCTTCCTTGACTTATCCATTAATGACATGTCAATCATAACGCACCCAATATACACTACCTCACTGCGAACATATGGATCACAGTTTTTGTCAAAAAATATAAGTACATGGGTCATGACATGAATTAATGATAATATTAATGTTTAAGGACCATTATACATGCTCATATATAGGAATATTTGATGACAACAAAACATATAGAATTCCTACTGGTGGGTTTGTTCTCATAATCTCCTATCTTAGAGATTACCAAGTGTGAACTTCATGAGAAGAATCCTCATCCACTTACAGGCACTCACATCTAAAAGTATACATAATATATTCCCTATCATAGTATATTATCCAACCATATAACTATATTTAAGAATATCATCATATCACTTTAAGGTTCTCATCATAGTGGAGAACTGATATGACCTTATCATTGTGATGTATACTCTAGGACATTATTACATTAATGTCATGTAAAACAATGAAAAATGTGTAATAATAAGTTTTATTAATATTAAATACATCAAATATACATGTAATAAGAGTATAGATATTTCGTTCTAGGACTCCAACTCTAATACATATTACAAAAAAACACTGCATCATCGTTCATTAAATCATGGTATGTTCATGTTTGGTTCAGTTTAACCACATTATTGAACAATACTATGAATTTATATCATGAATGACTATGGGAACATAATTAATAATATAAAAGGATATAATGAGTAAATAATGATTTTTTTATTCTAGAGATGTTATATCAATATTAAATCCATTAATTAAGAAAATACACTTTGATCATCAGGAATCACCACAAACATGTTTGTTATTGATTTCATCTTCAAGGATAAATAATAAAATTATAACAAATTTGGTTTTATGTATTTATTCCTTTGAATATTTATAATTATATATTTTTATTTACCCTTGGATTATACATAGTGTTTGGGTGTCTTTAGACCCTGAAATTAATATATTAAAAAATATTAATATATTTTAATGCATGTGTGTGCATCATTTCATTTTAAATTATTTTTTTCATATTTTGGGGCCTTAGATAGAAAATCTAAAACCACAGTTGATTATAGAACATGGGTTTTACCCTAGGCATGAACTAAGGTTCTTTGGTGTAAGACATTCGGTTGAGGCATTCGTTGGAAGGTGTATTTAATTAAAATAAATAATTTATTTATTTATTTAAATTTGAATGAACTAAATATAAATCATCTATAAAAACCCAATTATAAAAAATCTATAGGGTTATCCACATAACCCTGGGAGGATTTGAGAGGAGGATTGGGTGCTCTTCATTGGCAGATCGGATCAGAGAACGATGTGTGATTGAATCGAGGTGGATCGAGTGGCAGTGAACGCAGTGAGTCTTCTTCTTCATCGGCGAATATGTTATTCAACAATGATCAATACTAAATCAAGGTAGGGAATGTTTTTTTTTCTATTTTTATTCAATTAAACATGGATTAATTTTTCTTCTTTGATTTCTAGTATTTTCTAATATTCACATGATCCCTGCCACACCATTCATATTATTAATCCAATTTTATTAATTATTGAACCTTTATATCACCCCTGGATACCCCTATTTTTTTATTGTTGGTTGATATCACTTATCCAATGATAGTTTCACCTTGTTTTTGTGAACCATCCCCACTATTCTTTGTGTTCTTCACTATTGGCTCATGGGGTCGTGGTTTGACTTTTTCAGGGAGATTTCAGGTGAAATCAAACCCCCAAATTCATGGTAGATGCATGAATAATGATTGGGATGGTGATTTAAGGATAGATTAGGATGTTTTATTAGTTTCGGGTGATACCTACATGGATTTGGGATCTAGATCAGTGACAAAAGTGGCGTGGAGTGATGGGCGAAGCCGTATGGGGTTTGGGTGGCCAGAATCTGACCATCGATGATAGATCGGGCATGGATGGCTCCAAATTCAAGACCCTTGGTGTGAATCACAATGTAAATGATGAAATAGGTGATGAAGCATGAATATTACTAGGGTTTCTATGAAAAAACCTGACTACATGGTGTGTAGTCTTGGAACACACATCATGTAGTCCCCTAGTAGTGACAGCTAGGGTTTTGGGGAAGATAAGAATCACATGTTGTGTATCGTATTAACATGTTGTGTGACCCTGTACTTGTGGCTCAACATATACTATGGGAGTACATGGGAATGGGGATGACTAGAAACATGAGAATGAATATAAGTACACAGGAACAACCTAAAGTACATAGACATAGCCTGGTACATGGGCATGGTCATGTACTCAAACACATCCAGGTACATAAACACAACCAGTGTACACAAGCATAGGATGAGGTACACAGGAACATTTCAAATGAATATGGCTAGGAACTGGGTAGTGAGAACATATCATATACCCACCCTACATTTCTTATTGTCTCATACATCCATTTAGTCCATGTGAAAGAGAATACACTACTAGGATACCAGGTGTGGTCACACGCTATGTGGCCATGGTTCATGTCATGTACCTCATAATGGATCTTCCACAATGCATATTTATTTTATCTAGACTTGGATTTTGACCCACAAGTATCCTATCCTGAGTAGTTTTCTATGTAGAACTTGGTGGTATCCTTAATTATGGATTTTGATGTTCTATAGAATGGGTCCTCTACTCAAAATTGTTCCCCCTCGACTGTGCAACATAATGGTGAGGTGAAGATCATCTGTCTAATGAGTAGTATCCCCCTATGGCACTAGGGCATGAGCACTATACTTTCTAAATAGAACCCACCTAATACACCAAGGTTTGGGTCCTCTATATGTAGAGTTTCACCCCCTTGATGTACCAGGTCATAGGTCCTCCATCTACTGAGTGACACCCTCTGATGTACTAGGGTGAAATTCCTATAACTTCTATGTGGCGCCCCCTAACACACTAGGGTGTGGTTCCTCTACCTTCTGAGTTCACCCCACCCATGACACACTAGTACACGTTTCCTATGCATATCTACCTTTTGAGTCCCCCCCCCCCCAATGCATCAGGGTGTGGGTCCTCTATACACCGAGTGGAACACCCCTAACATACCAGGGTGTGGGTCCTCCATATAATTAGTAACACCCTACCATAAAACTATGGAATGAGTACTCTAGTGGAGATTGTTCCCCCTCAGGTTTTGGAGCTTGGTGGTGAGGTGTGTGTCCTCCACACGATTTATTATACTAACACATGAGATTTTGGGCATCAATGATGTACCTTTTGAGATGCAAGTATACTCATCATCCTGGGATGGGATATGGAGATGGAGATCCCCTTTCTCATTAATCTAGATTTATTTTACCTCTTTTATGGGTTGATCTAACCTTTACTGTATCTTTCTATTTCTCCCTTTGTGGTTTTTGGGGTGTCCTACTAGGTATGTATATACTCACCCCTACATGATATATTCCCACACATGTCATTTCTTATGAATATAGTAGGCAGATTGATAGTGACATCGGTGGAGAATAGTGGTACTCAAGTGAATAGACTATGTTCGGTGATTGGAATTAAAGATCAGGCGCTAGGATATCTCAATTATTTCTTTATTTTAATTGATTTTCATGTTAGGAATCCACTTATGTTTGGGAATGTATTTCTTCCCTTTCAATTTGGTTTATAATGTAGTAATTTTATTTATTCCCTATATTTTATTACATTTATGATTTTACTATAGATGTTATAGTACTTTATTATTCCTTTTCACCTTCTCATGGAGATGATTGGGTGTATGAGTATAGGTACTTTGTCTAGGGCCTTCCATTTCACATTATTTCTTCTTGAAACTTTTCACCAACCCCTATCCTATTAAAGTTGGTCAGGTTGTTATAAAGTGGTATCAAGGAAATTAATTCCTTGGGAAAACATTTAGAGTTTTTCCCTTTATGAGGAATTAGTTTGGACTTAGGAAAATTGTGTCAAAGTGTCTCGAGTAAATATTTCAGGCTAGGGAACCCAATAATGGTTCAGTGGTCGATGTATCTATACACCAAGACTCTAAATATCCTCTTGTTGACTCGGTATACCAAGACATTGGTTGTGGGTAATAGTGTTAAATGCATCATATAGGATTGAGTTTTTTAACTTTCCTTCTTGAGTTTTATTCCCATAAAAAAATTATCTTTGACTGTGGTATGTATTGATAACTTTTGAGATGCCTTTGTGATGAAAATCGACTAATATTTTGAGACAGTGTTGTGATAATGACTAATTGAGTGATGAGGCCTTAGTTCAGGGCCCCGTTCATGAGGTTTTTTCTCTAGTTGTAACATCTCGACCCGGATGCCACTAAACTAGTGCTATGAGACGATGGGTTACTAGGCATCAAGAGCATCTCCCCATATTCCAGAGGCTGCCGACTAGCAGCGAGGGCCTATATTGTGATAGTGGGTAGACTATTCCCTCATGTTAGAGTAAGTAAACATCGGAAATAGCCAAGTATCATACACATGGAAAGTAAACATAGTGTGGAAGTAGTAAACAACTGAAATAGAACATGTTTTTGTAAGAACCCGGATCATCATTTCAGGTATGTCCTTCCTTTTTATGGAGTTTTTGAGAAAAATGAAGTTTCTGGAAATTTTTGAAGTACACGCCATGCACTTTATGAGTACACGCCGTGTACTCTTTCCCCGCTCAAAGTCGTGTGCTGGCCGTGTCCGGTCCACGCACACGGTGTGTAGGGATGATGTGGAGACCGATTTTAGCGGAGTACGGAAAACCTAGTACATACTGTGTACTCTAAAAGTACACGTCGTGTACTTTATTTTTTTCATTAAATGTACTGGGGTTGCGCCTGATGCACAGAAATGTCTTATTCTAGGTTTCGTTCGTCTGAGAGCATCGAGGATCTGCAAATCTTCGACGAGCCCCCACCTCTCCGTACATTCTCCGATACAAGCACCGTTGATTGCGTTGGAATCATAGCGGTGAGTTCTCCATTCTAGTTGAGCCTTGTTTTCCAATTCCTCCTATTTCTCAAGTTATCATAGTTTATGTGTTTCAAACGTTTTCTCAGATCTATGATGTTCTAAGGAGAATTATTCAATGTGGTTCAAGTATATCGATCTCCTAGGATCGAGGTAGGTGGTTTGTGCCTTTCTGTAGAGATTCTTTGAGTATTTTTTTCAAATTCCACCAATTCATTTGGGCGAGGAATTGTGGGTTTTCTGTTTTTCCCCTGTTGTTTGTCTGCTTCGCTTGATTTCTTGAGTAGAGATCATTGCTTGTAAAATTGGATAATTTATACTGTGTTCTTGTGCTTTGCCTTGCATGTTTTTTTATTAGGCGTTTTTCCAGTTACCATGCCTAGTTGTTGGATAGTGGGGCTGTTATAATGTTATGTTGTTGTGCCTTAGAATGATAGCCAAGTAGTTCTTGAGGTTTACTTGGGATGATATGCGTGTACTGAGCATGTTTATTTTCACACAGGACTGTGAGAACCTAGTGTAATAGAGCATAGGGAGAATGGACGTAAGGGCTTCTCTAGAGTGTCTTTTAATACGATGCGAGACCACAGGGGGAATTGACGATGAGTACTTCCTCAGAGAGTTTGTATTTCCTTTACGCGGGCCATAGGGGGAATGAGATGTTGAGTGCTTCCCTAGAGAGCCTTTAGTACGATACGAGACTATATGGGGAATTGACGATGAGTGCTTCCTCAAAAAGACTACTCTTAGTTGAACCAGAGGGGTGAGACTGAGTGTGCCTCCTAGAGGGTTGCTAGTACTTGTAGGTGGAACCATAGGGGTTAGGCTGTGAGAGCTACCCAGAGGGTTACCTGTTTCTACTTGTTGTTAGTTGTTCACTTGTGTACCTTATATGCTAGAACTGTGGATTGTAGCTGCTGTGTGATTTTCTGTTTACTGCTTCCTGCACTTTTACTTGCCTTGTATTCATTGACTGTTAGGAATAGATATTTGGGTGATTGCCTATTGGGATTGTATATCACACCCTGTTTGGTCCATGCTTTTGGGTCCAAGAAGATTATATTGTTGCGGGTATAGATAAGGGCAATCACCCTTCTACTTCAGGTTCTTGATTGTTGTGGAGCTGGAGAGCATGGGACCAAGATGAGGCTTGCGATGCTGCTAGAGTTCCTGTTGCTTTGGTAATTTGTGTTCAGTTGTATTCCAGCATGTTGTTGTGTTTGTTTCTTTCCTTAGATACTTGTACCTACTGCATCATCTTCATCATTGCTATATATTTATTTTTCCATTGTTTGGTTACAGTTATGTATGTTTTTACTGCTTCCGCTATTGACTGTTGGTTTCCTTACCTTGTATACCTTACCAAATGAGTTTATAGTTTCCCCAATAACTTACCAAGGCCCTCGCTGCTAGTCATAAGCCTCTGGAATTTGGGGAAATGCGCTTGAGGTCATTTGTAGAACCGGGTACGGGGCACCAGTGGAGGGGATCCGGATTCAGGTCATTAAAAAGTGGTATCAGAGGTGTTTCTTTTCTCTTGAATTACTGTTTGGGGCCTTTAGCTAGGGATAGGACAGATTCGGTACTTGGTATTAAGTTGTGCTCGGGAGTAGCTAACCCATGTACAGGGAAAAGCTATACTACCTCATTAATTACATTTTTGCTAGTTTTGAGATTTTACGGTTGATATGATTTCACCTAGAGTAATTCGCATGCTTTGTGTTGTTATTGTCTTGACTATTGCAGTTCTGTTTCTGTTGCAACCCGATGAGATGAGTGTATTCCATCTCATGCATCATATAGGCACTTGTAGAAATCACATTCCATGCACTCTTGCCATGCCATCTAGGGTGCATTAGTGATTGCTTGCTGTTGTGATAGACTTTGTGTAGATTATGCATGCTATTGTGATAGGGGCTTGATAGAATCTCTACTACCTTGTTAGAGTATTGTTTGTATTATACTTTGCTTAAATGAATGCCAATTTTTGATTTTCAGGGAGTATGGGCCCTCACAAATCAGAATTTGGCACCTCTTTGACTTGTTTTCTATGTTTTTTGGGCTTCTGTGAAGTTTCTGAGCTACTACCCAGAAAAACCTAGAATACACAGTGTGTACTTTTGACTACATGTTGTGTAGTTTTTAGACTGTGTCACAGACCGTGTGAGCAAGGACACACTGTTGTAGAAATAACTTCAGGAACACGCCGTGTATGGTTGGTACACGCCATGTAGTTCGGAGCCGTGTACCCGGCCATGTCACGAACAACACGGGTCGGCATTACCTTCTCTTAGGCACGCCATGTTGTTTTAGGAACACACCGTGTTGTCTTGTTCAAGTACCCGTCCGTGTCATGAACAACACGGGACGGTGTCACCTTCACCTATACACGCCGTATTTTTTTGGAACACGCCGTGTAAGGTTCAGCCGTTTAGACGGCCGTGTATTTAACAACACGGGTCGCCGAAGCCTTGTCTAGTACACACCGTGTTGTTCAGAACACACCGTGTAGTCTCGGGTTAAGTCGGACCGTGTGGGTTAGCTGTGTAAAGATACTCAAGTAGGGGAATAGTTTTCAAGTACACACTATGTGTGGGGTCAACACATTGTATAGTTTGAGGTGTTACACGACCTGTAGGGTAGGGGTACACGCCCATGTCAGTGGCTTAAGAAGACACGCCATATAGTTTTTATACATGTCGTGTAGTCGTGTTTTGTAAACTTGTGTGTTTTCCTTCCCCTGTTCCCGTTTTGTACTCTTGTGTTCTATGTATTTGTTAAATTTGATCTAAGGTGTGCTTTTGATCTTTCAGAGCTATGCCTGTGAGACATCCTCTGGTTGTACGTCAGTCATCAGGTAGTGATCAGACACCAGATATGGCTAATCAGGGACTTCTTGCCGATCCTCCAGTCAGGCCAGCCTTGGCACCGGCTGTCATACCAGTTGCAGGAACTGATGCACAGTTCAGCAGCAACATCCTTGTACTTTCTCGGGGGAAGGAGGACCACAGGCTGCAGATTCATGGATGGAAGCCATGCTGACTATCTTCGAGCATCTAGAGACGCCACCAGATAGGTGGGTCAAGCTCGCTACCTATATGCTACGAGAATCCTCAAATAGTTGGTGGGACGTTATCTCAAAGGCGGTTCATCTGCAGGTTATGGATTGGGAGGGGTTTCAGCGTGTCTTTTATGACTACTTCTACCTGGAGACCCTGAGGGCCGATCGAGCCCGGGAGTTCATTAGTCTAGAGCAGGGTACTCTATCTGTTATGGAGTATTCCTCTCATTTTACCAAGTTGTAGCATTTCACACCCCTCTGAGGTGGTGATGGGATGTTCTTAGCGAGGAAGTTTGAGGATGGTATCAGGCGGGAGATCCGCTCGCAGGTGAATCTCTTCCAATTGACTTCCATCACTTCCATCATCAACCAGGAACTGATCGCAGAGCACAATCTAAGAGACTCCAGAGCTGCGAGCCAGGGTGGTTCTACTTCCAGAGATAGTTTTCCTCTATATGACAACAAGAAGCACCGTAGGGAGTCTACACGCGGTGATCCGAGGAAGCGAGATGCTGCTTCAGGCATCCAGGTGATATGCTACCAGTGTGGTCGGTCAGGGCACATGAGGCCGCAGTGCTAGAGAGACCCCGTGGAGTGCCGATCTTATGGAAAGATGGGTCACCTTCAGCGTTTATTCCAGGTTGTCTCACCATCAGCTGGTGACAAGAGTTCTTCCATGACTCCTCATTCAGGAGCAACACCACCAGTTTCACACCAATCGGAGAACTGGAGTTCTTCTGGCCGTTCGGGATGAGGTGGAGGTCGAGGTCGTGGCATTCAGTCACCAGTCCTTCAGCGCCAACAGGGAGGGTTATCTCAGAGTGGTCATGTAGGGTCACAGGGCCACGGGGTACGCCAGACCTTTGCGGTGGAGCAGACCTATCAAGAGCAGGATCTCGGACCTTCTATAGTTTGATGTACGATTTTAGTAGCCTCGGTTTTATCTTCAGCTCTTTTCGATACTGGTGCTACGCATAGCTTTATCTCTATTGCTGTCGTAGAGAGCCCTGGGCTCTGTATCTTTTCTTCTACCGACTCATTGACACTAGACACACCTTTAGAGGCAATGACATCTAGTGTATGTCAGTGTAGAGAGTTCCCTCTCGAGGTTGCAGGGTATCGTTTCTTATGGGATCTCTATGTCTTAGAGATGACAGGCTATGATGTCATTCTCAGGATGGACTGTTTGGTTCCCTTCCAGGAAGTCTTCAACTATTATCGCCACAGAGTGAGTTTCGTTTCACCAGAGGGTGAATCTTTTCTTCATAGATGCAAATGGGATGTTCGGGCGAGTCGAGCAGGACTCGAGCATCATGGGCTAAGAAGGGTGATGGCCCAGATTTCTAGTATTTATCTAGATAATCAGGGGACTTCACAGTTGTACTTTCCTCCAGTGTTGGATCGTTTCAGAGATGTCTTTCCAGAGGACTTTTCAGGTTTTCCTCCAGATTGTGAGGTAGACTTCTCAATTGAGATCATACCAGGAGCGGCACCGGTGTCCATTCCTCCCCATAGGATGGATACACCTGAGTTGCAGGAGCTCAAGAAGCAGTTAGAGGAGTTGCAGGCAAAGGGTTTCATCCGACCCAGTACTTCTCCTTGGGGTTCGTCTATCCTGTTTGCAAAGAAGGCAGACAATACCCTTAGGCTCTGCATGGATTATCAGAAGTTGAACCAGTTGACGGTCAAGAACCGGTATCCCTTGCCTAGGATTGATGACCTTTTCGATCAGCTTTGAGGAGCTCGAGTGTTCTCGAAGATCAATTTCAGGTCTGGTTATCATCAGTTGTGTGTTAGACCATCAGATATACCTCTGACAGCCTTCAAGAGCAGGTATGGTCTCTACGAATATACAGTCATGTCATTCGGTCTCACGAACGTGCCTGCAGTTTTCATGACACTGATGAACTGAGTGTTCCATCCTTACTTGGACTCCTTCGTCGTGGTCTTTGTGGACGATATCTTGTTGTACTCTCACAATCGACATGACCATGACACACATCTTGAGATTATTCTGAGTACACTGAGAGAGCATCGGCTCTATGCTAAAATCTCGAAGTGCCACTTTTGGATGGAACAGATTCACTTCTTGGGTCACGTCATCTCAGAGGCAGGAGTATCTGTGGACCTAGAGAAAGTGAGAGTTGTAGTCTCCTGGGAGCAGTCGAAGAATTTTTTTTGAGGTTCGGAGTTTCCTAGGGCTGGATGGATACTACAGACGCTTCATTCAGTACTTCTCACACCTAGCAGCACCATTGACAGGTCTAACCAAAAAGGGGGAGAAGTTATTATGGTCATATTCTTGTAAGTCAACCTTTTAGGAGCTGAAGGGAAGATTGACGTCGGCACCAATACTAGTCTTTCCAGAGCCAGGCAAGAGCTATACTGTCTATTTTGATGCTTCAGGTATCAGACTAGGTGTTGTGATTATGCAGGGAGATGGATTCGTTGCATACGGGTCTCGGCAGTTGAGGCCTCATGAGAGGAGCTACCCTACGCATGATCTGGAGTTGGCAGCTGTTGTTCATGCCTTACACTGTTGGAGACACTATATTCTAGGAGATCACTTTTTGTTCTTCACCGACCATAAGAGTCTCAAGTATATCTTCACTCGGCATGATATGAATCTAAGGCAGTGCAGGTGGGTCGAGTATCTTCAGTCTTTTTATTTAGAGCTTGCCTATACGCCGGGAAAGGGAAACATAGTGGTAGATGCGTTGAATAGTAGAACTCATATTCAGGCAGTTTAGGAGGCCAGCAATGAGTTAAATCTTATGGATTTGTTCTCTGAGATGCATCTGGAGGTGCACGACAGACAGGGACAGACTTTTCTATCTTCTGTAGTTGTTACCTCTACACTACTTGATCGGGTACGGATGAGGCAGCTATCAAACTCAGAAGGCTTAGTCCTATGGGAGAGTGTGTCAAGAGAGTACCCTCTTCTTAGATGTACAGTGGTTGAGGATGAGATCTTGCGTTTCCAAGGATGCATATGGGTTCCAATAGACATATGCGAGGAGCTGATGTGGGATTTTCATTCCTCAGTTTGGGCAGTTCATCCTGGTGTCACCAAGATGTATCGGGATATTCATCGCCAGTACTGGTGGTCAGGTATGAAGAAAGATATTGCTGGTTTTGTCATGAGATGTTCTAATTGTCATCAAGTGAAAGCAGAGCATCAGCGACCAGTAGGGCTTTTACAGCAGTCAACCATTCCCGAGTGGAAGTGTAATGATGTCGCGATGGACTTCGTGACTGGGTTTCCGAGGTTGCCTCGGGGGAACGATGTTGTTTGGGTTGTCGTCGACAGACTCAAGAAGGTCACACACTTCTTTCCAATCAAGGAGACCTTCAGTGTTGATGATCTAGGACAGTTGTACATCTGGAAAATTATACTTCTACATGGAGTTTCACACTCCATTATTTCAGATAGGGATTCGCGCTTTACTTCTCGGTTCTGGCAGGTACTTCAGAAGGCCTTGGGTACACAGGTACTTTTGAGTAGAGCATACCACCCCCAAATTGATGGCCAGTCCGAGCATATGATCTAGGTGCTTTAGTATATGCTCCGAGATTGCATTATAGACTTCGGCGGTTCTTGGGAGAAGCATATTCCTCTTGTGGAGTTAGCCTACAACAACAGTTTCTAGGCGACCATTCAGATGGCACCATATGAGGCTTTGTAAGGTAGGCCATGTCGATCACCCTTATACTGGATGGAGGCAGGAGAGGTAGCTTTGTTGGGACCTCCTCTTGTTCAGGAGACCTCTAAGCATATAGAGTTGATTCAGAAGAGGATGGCTACAGCACAGTCTCGATAGAAGTCTTATGATGATCAGTAGAGACGACCTCTGGAGTTCGAGGTTGGGGATCAGGTTTTTTTGTGTGTCGTACCGAGGTTGGGACACAAGAGGATTTGGAGATATATTAAGCTTTCACCGTAGTACGTCAGGCCGTTTGAGGTTTTGGAGAGAGTTGGGCCGGTTGCCTATCGGTTGAAGCTAACTCATAGGTATCGGGCCATGCATGACTTCTTCCACGTCTCTCAGCTCCGACGTTACTTTTCAGACCCGTCTCATGTCTTTTAGCCCGAGGAGGTTGAACTCGAAGCGGATGCGACGTTTGAGGAGCATCCTATCCGGATTGTTGATCACAGTATGAAGGTTCTCCATGGGTGTTCTGTTCCTTTAGTACGGGTTCTTTGGCAGCACGGGCGAGTATAGGACGAGACTTGGGAGAGGGAGTTCGAGGTTCGATCGCAGTGGTCAGAGCTGTTCAGGGTTTCTTCTTCTACGCCTCTCTGGGGAAATTCAGGGACAAATTTCTTTAAGGGGGGAAGTTTGTAAGAACCTAGATCTTCGTTTCAGGTATGTCCTTCCTTTTTCTGGATTTTTTGAGAAAAATGAAGTTTCTGGAAATTTTTGAAGTACACACCGTGTACTTTATGAGTACATGTCGTGTACTCTTTTCCCGCTCAAAGTCGTGTGTTGGCCATGTCCAGGACACACACACGGTGTGTAGGGATGATGTGGAGGCTGATTTTAGTAGATTATGGAAAACCTAGTACACTCCATGTACTCTAAAAGTACACGCCGTGTAATTTTTTTCATTAAACGGACCGAGGTCGTGCCTGACGAACAGAAAGGTCTTCTTCTAGGTTCCGTTCTTCTGAGAGCGTTGAGGATCCGTGAATCTTCGAAAAGCCCCCTCCTCTCTGTCCGTTCTCCGATTCGAGCACCATTGATTGTGTTGGAATCGTAGTGGTGAGTTCTCCCTTCTGCTTGAGCCTTATTTTCCAATTCCTCCTCTTTCTAAAGTTATCGTGGTTTATGTGTTTCAAACTTTTTATCAGATCTGTGATTCTCTAAGGAGAATTAGTCAATGTGGTTCAAGTATATCGATCTCCTAGGATCGAGGTAGGTGGTTTGTGCCTTTCTATAGAGAGTCTTTGAGTATTTTGTGCAAATTCCACCAATTCCCTTGGGCGAGGAATTGTGGGTTTCCTATTTTCCCCTGTTGTTTTTCTGCTTCACTTGATTACTTGAGTTGAGATCATTGCTTGTAAAATTGGATAATTTATACTGTGTTATTGTGCTTCGCCTTGCATGTTTTTCTTATTAAGCATTTTTTCAATTGCCATGCCTAGTTGTAGGATAGTTGGGTTGTTATACTGTTATGTTTTTGTGCCTTAGAATGATATCCAAGTAGTTCTTTTGGTTTACTTGGGTTGATACGTGCGCGCTGAGCATGTTTATTTTCACACATGATTGTGGGAACCTAGTGTAGTAGACCATAGGGAGAATGGACGTAAAGGATTCTCCAGAGTGTCTTTTAATACGATGTGAGACCACAGGGGGAATTAACGATTAGTGCTTCCTCAGAGAGTCTATAGTTCCTCGACACGGGCCATAGAGGGAATGAGATGTTTAGTGCTTCCCCAGAGAGCATTTAGTACGATACGAGACTATAGGGGGAATTGATGGTGAGTGCTTCCTCGGAAATTCTACTCTTAGCTGAACCAGAGGGGTGATACTGAGTGTGCCTCCTAGAGGGTTGCTAGTACTTGTAGGTGGAACAATAGGGGTTAGGCTGTGAGAGCTACCCAGAGGGTTACCTACTTATACTTTTTGTTGGTTGTTCACTTGTGTACCTTATATGCTAGAACTGTGGATTTTAGCTGCTGTGTGCTTTTCTATTTACTACTTCCTGCACTTTTACTTGCCTTGTATTCATTGACTGTTAGGCACAGATCTTTGGTTGATTTCCTACTGGGATTGTATCTCGCACCCTATTTGGTCCATGCTTTTGGGCCCAAGCAGATTATATTGTTACAGGTATAGATAAGGGCAAGCACCCTTCTACTTCAGGTTCTTGATTACTATGGAGCTGGAGAGCATGGGACCAAGCCGAGGCTTGCGATGCTGCTAGAGTTTCTGTTGCTTTAGAACTTTGTGTTCAGTTGTATTTCAGCACGTTGTTGTGTTTACTGTTTTCTTTAGATACTTGTACCTACTTCATCATCTTCATCATTGCTATATATTTAATTTTCCACTATTTGGTTATAGTTATGTATGTTGTTACTGCTTCCTCTATTGACTGTTGTTTTCCTTACCTTGTATACCTTACAAAATGAGGGTATAGTTTCCCCAATAACTTACCAAGGTCCTCGCTGCTAGTCATCAGCCTCTGGCATTTGGGGAAATGCGCTTGAGTTCATGTGGAAAACTGGGTACGGGGAACCAGTGGAGGGGCTCCGGATTCGGGTCCTTACAGTTGTAATAATAAATGAAATATTATAAAAGCTCTAACAATTATCCATAAAATACAACACTATTCACCCACTTGGCCAACCATACAGATATAGGAGTAAAAAATAAAATTAAATTAAAAGTACATGGATCTATTACTAACTCCAATCCAAACCATGTACTCGGTCCCTAGACACTATCAAACTGCAACAGCCCGATCAGAAGAACCACATGAGCATCTTTTCTCGATCATGAAACCCTAGGCCTCAGCCCTATCCACTATGAAACTCATGATCAACCTGAAAACTAGACATAAGGTCTACACATACACTGAGGTGCACGTGAAGGGGTGAGAAAGAAAATTAGTAGGCCATATCAATAATAAAACTATAACTATAATGCTATAATTGTATAAAAAAGAAACGTGTTTAGCCTCGCTGAGACACAAAAAAAAGGTAAGTAAACCAAAATTGAAATTGCATCCAAACCTCAAGTCTGTAATCCCAGTAAACTGGGAAAGTGCCACCATGGATGTCCATATCTATATATGTATACATTTATAGTCCCATACCTATATATATATAAATAAATATGGATATTCATGAGTATGTGAATCAAACAACATGAAAACCACGTCACCATTCAATCTTTGGGTTCATAATTTTGATCGCTTGGACATCCTGTGCAAGGGAGTTGAGCTATAAGTCATGTCACTCAAGCCATGATCCCATCCAAGGAATTATTACAGTAAGAATACAAGTATCACTTAAGGAATATAAATCATCAAACCACTAAGCTCGTCCAAGGCATTCCTACAAAAGGTAATCCAAGTATCACTCAGGGTATATAAGTCATAAAAACATTGAGATCGTCCAAGTAATTCCTACAACAAGAATCCAAGTATCACTTAGGGTATATAAATCAACAAACCACTGAACCCTTCCAAGGAATTACTATAATGGGAATCCAATTATGGATCAGGGTATATATAAATCATCAACATAAGTATCAACAGTTGAATACCAGTAAACACCTCTTTACATCCCAACAAAAAATATATCACAATACATATAAATCTAGGATCAATAGCCAAGTCCCAGGTAGTACCTCTAGGTACACCAATAAAATATCAAAAATAACATGGCTCAGAAGCTAGATCCCATGAAATCAAATATGGTAATCCCAATGAGAAAAACGGATCCTAGGAAGAACATCACGACATCCCAATAGGAAGAAAGACACCTCGCTTCAGGATCAACAGCTACTAACTAGGAAGAACCTCTCTTAAACATCATTGTATCAGTAATAACCATGTTAAAGATATAAAAAAACAAGTGAGGGTGGCTCAAATTCCCAAACCAGCACTCCATTCACAACCCCACGGGCTTACTAGTTAGGCACGGGTTCTTAGGTGACACCCACTACCATCTCTACCCAAACCCAATGTATTGCTCTGGTTCAGTCAAACAATAGGAACCTGTTGGGTCCCTCAAGTCAAGAACATATGATGAATCCTACTAGGGATCCTCAAAATGATACACAAGTACAAGGATCCTATAAGGGAATCCCTATATCAGTGTACAAGTGAAGGCATCCCTCAGGGGATCCTCAGAAGCATTTGGCATCATGGCCTCATAGGTCATAAGGGAAAGTCTCACAAGGGGAACATCCTCAAAATAATAGGTCATGGGAGATAGCTCATAGCTCATCTCAGATAAAGGTCTCAACTAGGTTGGTCTGAACACTCAACCTATCATTCACACCAAAACTCACTCTAAAGAGAAAACTGAATTCAAAAACTGGAGGAATAACCTCTTAGTTTAGATAGAATCCCCAAAACACCCATTAGAAGTCCTTAGAACACTCCATAGGTTTCACCATCATGATCTACATGGAAATCCACTCATAATGGACTACTCTCGGGTCTAAAACTGACACTGGAGTATAAAATAGGAAAATAACCTCAAAGGGTACCAAATGAGGAGTACACAACGTGTAGATACCATACATGATGTGTACCCTCAAGCTCCCACATGGGCATGTACTCCCACCAGAATGGGTGTGTAAACACCCCAGGTACACGGAATGTGAAACAAGTACATGGTGTGTACCCAACATGGGGTACATTCTTGTGTCCCTCAACTAGAATGGTTGTCTACTTGGACAGGTCATGTACTTTTAAATGGTGTTCCACCCAAACGGGGTCTGGCTGTGTACTCTACACGGCCATGTACCCCTATGCAGGTTCGCCTGGCCAAGTACTCAGCTACACGACTGAGTACCAGTACACAGAATGTACATACCTATACACAGTTTTTACTCTTTAAACTTAATCTTCCCCAAATGGGAAGAACACCAGGCATGTCACCCTGGACTACACATCGTGTATCTAGGTTTTCCCAAATGGAAAACCCTCGGATCGCCTGAATCCCCCATTTTTTCCAAATCAATAGATCCAAAAACTAGGGGCCTCATACTAGAATAATATGGATTTAAACTTAGAAAACAAAAAATCTACGGGGATCTATGGAGAAAACATAAACAGGACTACCTTTGGGTAGAAAATGTCAAAGCTTCATCCGATTTCACGGTCCACAACTATCATATGTCGAACTGGAATGTCAATGGATTCACAACGACAATTACCTCCCTATATCCATATATCTCTCCCTCTCCCTTCTCTCTTGGTCGATCGGTGTAGGAGGATCCCTTATTTGGTGTATTCGAGAAGTAAAGTAGTAAAGGAGAAGAAAGAAAACAAAAGGAAAAGAAAAGAAAAATAAAAAATAAAAAGGGGCTCGGGCCGACCCTGGCGTCCAACTCAAGTTTATGCCTCACATAGGATAAAATCCCCATTTTGTACTTAATGGAAGATACAGAATCTCAATACGACACTCCATTAAAAAGTTATCGCAGAATGAATCTACACGAACAATTTAATATTTGATTTATTAAATATTATATATTAATTATTCCACCAAAATTTTGACGGCTTGGATTTCCACAAAACATTTCCCCTAGGGTAACCACCCTATTCCAAGACCAATGGAGTGGTCATAAAAATTATTCAAGGTCATATTCTATGAGAAAAAAGACTATTTTACCCCTTATTGTCATTTAAAAGCAAAAATTCAAATTTCTACTCAAAATTGCAGTCTAAAAAAGCACAGGTTCTTAAAAACTCTCCACTATAAACCTTCTCGTCCCCAAGAAGCCTGGTGAAATAACCATTATCCATGATCTAAACCCAAGCATTTTTAAAACCAAGGTATTTGGATTGTCCAACGAACAGCCTCATAGAATCAACAAATGTATCATACACGAAAGACATTTAATTATGACTGACTTGGTACTCCCCACCATAGGAATTCCCTTTTATCACCTCAAAACAAACATTGATCCCAACGGCTCATATAAAACACCCAAGTTCAATTGAAAATGAGGTTCACCACCCTTAAACAGAAAATGGTTCACTCCCAACCATATGGTTTACCTTACACTGCTCCCCAATCACAACCTCAATAGGTTCTTTTACCCACTAGGGAAGAACATTTGGAAAGAAAAGGATCTCGATGTAGGTCAAAATATCTATCAAAATACTCAAGAAGAATCAAGATAGAGCATTATTATATCTAATAAGAGCACACTAAGATTCCACCAAGGGGCATGTACAGCTCCCTCTAAGCCATGCTCACCATCCTTCCAAAACTTGGATAGGATTCATCCACAGGTCAACCGTCTCATAGAAACCCATAATTTCATGATGTCACCTCTATAATGGAGGGGCATTCTAGCACAAATTCTAGGATCCAAGCCCATAGTGAGTCTTGAAAACATCGATCCTCAGATCACACCTGACCATTCACTGATTTCTGATTCAAATGATACCATGCTTAAACAACATGTATCTTTGACACCCAACTCATACTCCAATGAGTCATACATTACAAAGCTACACTAACCATGCTACATGGCACATCATTCTCATGAATCCAGAAGTTCCCTTAGAACCCCTCTTCAAAACCGAGCATCTCGCCTGTTCTATGATTTATTCCACGACTACCCATCACCCAGTGTCATTCCATTCATGAGCATCTACCCATTCTTTGACTACTTTAGCAATAGTAGAAACACTGTTCGACCAATCCAATCACCCAAACAGTCCTACCCATCAAATCTAGTCTCAGAAAACAAGCACCCAAGATGCTTAATCAAAATCTAAAGGCATCAACATGCCTGTAACTCTAAACTCGGTCATCTATCATGCCTCGATCTCAAAACAAGCGTACATCAAAGCTCACCACCTAAAAAGGCATTTAAAAACATGGGCCAACATCTCACGTAGGCTACCCTCAAACAAAACAAATGTTGACCTACAAGGGTATGAGTCTAAACCAAGGGCCTCTAGGTCTCCCACCTGGCCCAATAGAACAAACCTCACAACTAGGTCACAAGGTCAAACTACCTCACCCAAAAGATCAAAACCTATCAAAAGCAGGTAAATATTACAACGACCAATGAGGTTCAAAGCTGAAAACATGGCCTAAGAGGGCCTAATTCTCACTGAGAATCCTCAAAAGGAACTACTACCTGGAGGTCATGAAACCAACAAAGAAGAGAAAATGAAATGACACTCATTGGGCATCTGTATAGGGAAATACCCCCTAGATGTCTGGTTCACAAGAAAAGTTACGGTATCCATTATCATCATACTCATTTATCTAACTAGATAACCACAGACCTAATAAACAACACCCTACAAGGGGTTCAATAGAAAGTCATCACATGCCATATCAACCTACTAGGGTCATTACAACTCTCATTCATGATTATTGGTTCATCAGCCACAAAAAAAATATCATCATAGATCCACATAACCTACTATTAGAACAAACTGTAGATGTGTAAGTAGGCCCAAAAGGGTTAAAGCGTCAATAAAATCACACACTAGAATGCCTACATGATGTGAACCATACCGGATGAATATGATGCATGAGACGTAATTAGCCACTAAATGAGGCTAATATTCATTTTCAATATATATAATATTCATGTGCTTTATTATTCATAAACACTATTTTAGTGCATTTTACACTTTGAATATTAATTCATATTATGATTGTAATTCCCTCTTAAAATGCACTATTACATGGAACATTTTTTAACACCTCCTAAAATAAAAAATGGTCTTGATTTTATTTTAATATTTTATTTCCAGGTTTCTCATTACATTGGGAACAATTCATACTTTTGGAGTATTGGATGATTCATATTGAAAGACCACCAAAGTTGTCCTTGAACAAACAACATTCTGGGTGAAGTGAACTGGACAATAACCCAATAAAACTATTGTATCATCCAAGATCCAAGCCCAATAATTATGAAAATTTAACTGAAGATAGAGGATATCATGGAGAACATTTATTACAACAGTTAAAATAACTAATTATGAGTGTTAAATGGAGTTCCATGTGGCCCAAGTTGGAGATAAAATTCTGGGCCAGATTCTACGTCTTAGAAAAACATACCACCAATTTAATCATATATCGCAAACCAAAATTCCATTTGGTCTGAAATTTTACAGGAGATTAGTAGACATACGGGGATACATTTTCTTATTCTATGTCCCACTTTAATTCGTCCATATAGAATGTGATTTAGACGCCTCTTTTTGGTGGATTCAAGGGGGATTCCACTTCAGGTCAAGAGTGGAAAAGTCTAAGTTCTACAAGCTTTCAACCACCCTAAGACTACCATAATCAAGTGGGATGAATTTAACTATTTGAGGATCGACTCAAGGCTCAAAAATTACTATTTAAGGTAGTGGTTTTGGAGGATTTAGGGATCTTTTGTGCTTGGTTTCATTATAGTGTTATGTTGTCGCTTTGTGTTTGTAATCGCATTTCTTTCTCATGTAAGTTGTTCAATTCATCTTTGTTTCTTAATAAAAGTTATTATTATCTTTTTATTATGTTCTTATTCATATAACGTTGATACAATTGTCTCAAGTTGTGAATTTATTCATACCAAACCTTGTGAAATTATCACACAACGGTGGAGTGATTGTTATTTCATTGTTATTTTTTACTTCTCCATTTCCTCCCTCATGAGTCTACTTCCCACTTCCATTAAAACCATATAATCAATGGAGGGCTAACCCACTTATGGGTTGATCCAAGAGAGTATAAAGGGTCTGGATTGGATTTTATTTATCACTCTATTAATGACCAATAACTTATTTTAATTAATAATTTTGTTTGATGATCTTTAAACTCTTTCGTCCTTGTTGAATTTAAGGCCACACACTTCAAGTGTTAATATGAACCTTTACCTTGGAGTGATAATAACTTTGATCCTTAAAGTGTATAGGTGATTAGTATTAGGGTGTGTAGGAATTAAAATAGTAAGTGATGATGTTGTTTTATCTCATTAAATGAACCCATATCAAATATAAGAAGTTAAAATAATTGAAAAAAGAATTCATCCAATCCACCATGAACAATAACCTAGGATCAACTCATTATCTTAATTTCACTTAAGACTCTTATTGTTCACTTTAACCTATCAAAAATCAACCCAAATTTGTCCACTTCATAGCTAAAAACATTCCATATAATGTATGTGTCTATAGGTTTCTTCTTAGGTCTCTGAGGATTCGACAACCCAAGTTAAACTACAAGCGACCGCTTAAACCTAAAATCTTGGGTAAAATTGGGTGAGACCAAATTTTGGCACCGTTTACAGGGACCCAAGTAATTCATCTCAACAACCATTATAGTCTCCCCTATTTATTCTTTTCTCATCCAAATTCTCTCATCTTTTCCCTTTCTCATTTTTTTTCTTTTGGCGCATGTCTGCCTACACTCATGACCAATCAAACCGTCTAGTTAGGGTGGATAGTTCTGGGGTTGGGGAGTCAAGTACACGAAGGTAACTCTTTCCATTAGATCAAAATATTCCTAATACTTCAGAGTAAAAAATTTATCTCATTTAAATGGAAGTTCTTCAAAGAAACTAACTCATAAACTCAGGTGAGAACCAAAATGGAAATCCAAATGAGACAGCCCCAAACTTGGGGAATGCAGTCGATCAAACCATGAATGACTACCTCACACCTACCTGGACCAATGCACCCTATTTCATTAGGCATGTTTCCCTAGGATAATACCACTATGTTTTCAAACCTCATGTCCTAAACCACCTTTCAACCTTCCATGGGATGGATTCGGAAATGCCATACCTTCATGTCAAAGAGTTCAACGACATTGTTGAAACAATGTGCCCACCACATCAACTTGAGTAAGATAAGATGAGGATCTTTCATTTCTCACTTAAGTATAGAGAAAATAAATGGTTAAACAATATGAGACTTATATCAATCCACTCTTGGGACCAATTAAAAATAGAATTATACAAAAAATACTTCTCCCATTACAAAACAATTGCACTTAAAAAGTGCATCCAAAACATTTTTGAAAAAGAAGGGGAGTCATTTTATGAAACCTGGGAAAGGTTAAATGACACAATCAACATGGTACCTCACCATGGATTTTCAATACCATAACAAGTTCAAATTTTCTATTAAGGGTTGGGCCCAGGGAACAAACAATTTATTGACATGATGTGCAATGTCACCTTTAAAAACAAATCCCCAAATGATGCTTATGAGTATCTAGAAGGATTGGTTGAACAAAACCAATCATGGGGGACATCACCTTACTATGAGAATCCACCCAAATCTGGTGGAATTTATATACTTAAGGAGGAGGAAATACTTAGGGCGAAACTTGCTGAACTCACTAGGAAGGTTGAGGAGATAGATCTTAGGAAGGTCCATGAAATTCGAACTGTTGACCCAGTTTTCACAATTTGTGACAAACATAACCACAAGACTGAGAACTATCCAAACATACCTTACATTAAAGATGTTCTTCTAGGAGGACCACCTACTAAAGTCAATTCCCTAAACTTTAAAAATCCCCAATACCAAAACACACTCAACCCAAGGTATAATGACCACCCAGGCTTTTGCTGGAAATATAACCAACAACCTAGAAAACCACAAGGACCAAACCCCTACCCTACACAAAATTTCTAAAACCATAACCAATTCCAACCACAACCATCCCAATACCAACATACTCCTTTTGAATACCAAAAACCCATCCAGAAACCCATGAAACAACCAATCCAATAACCAAAGTGTCCTCCTGGGATAAACCAACCAGCACAAGCCCCTACTCAATTTGTCCCTCTTCCAATCCTTGAGCAGTTGTGTAAACAAATAGAAAAAATGAACTCAGAAGTCTCATCCTTTAAACATGAACTACAAACCATTAAAACTGGGAATGCACCCAAACCTACTCAGGTGGTACCATCTGCAACTTTAATGGTAGAATCCAGTTACACACAAAACTCTCATGAACAACTCAAAGCAGTAACTATTTTAAGAAGCGGGAAATCCATTGAGAGACCTGAACAAGCCATTCTAGAACCATTAAAATCTTCAACAACGCATGAAAATGATGAAGAACCTCCCATATATTCTGAAAACCCCAATGATAATTTGAAGGAACTATAACCACACCAAACAATCAAACAACCTGCTCCATTCCCTCAATGCATGAGAGGAAAATCTAAACCAGAACTGAATGAAACTTTGAGTGAAATATTATCTCAGATTAAGTTGAACATCCCCCATCTAGATGCAATCCAAATCATTCCTTCCTACTCAAAGTACCTTAAGGACTTTTTCACTTTTAAAAGTAAATTTTCACATAAAAACAAAGTCATTTTGGATGCTAATGTGAGTTACACCATTCAAGGGACCATTCCTCCAAAGTTGAAAGATCCAGGATGTTCATACATCAATGTTGAGATGGGAGAGAACAAAATTGTCAAAGACCTTTGTGATCTGAGAGCCATTGTGAACCTCATTCCTTATGCCATGTATTTTAGTTAGGGCTCTAAGAACTCCAACCCACATATGTCACTATTAAACTTATTGATCATAGTGTTCGAGTTCCTAAGGGGATCTTGAAGAATGTTTTGGTGAAATTTGAAATTTCATTTACCCACTGGAATTCATTGTCCTTGAAAATAACCCAATATTAGGTCCTAGGGAGAAAACCCCCATCATCCTTGGTCATCCCTTCTTAGCAAAAATCAACTCAGAAATCTGAGTCCTAAATGGGAACACAACAATAATCTTTGGGAACATGAGTCTAAACTTGAACATATACAATGAAAACTCTCAAATTGGGGATCATGAAGAGATCCATGAGGTTAATTGGATTGGTATTTTTTATAGTGAACTCGATGAACATCAAGGAATTACTAAAGGATGTTTAAGTCAAGAAGAGATTTATTTTCTTTGTTCACATGAGGGAAATTTGTCTTTGTGGCTTGAATCTATTTCAAATAGCTCTATTGGTTATTTTCTAGAATCAAAAATCAATGATAACATGGTTGAAATCAATAACATTGAGTCTATAGCCATTCATGACATTGCTCGGGCTAATTTAGTGGATGAAAATTTTGTTCACAATGAACCAATTCTGTCAAGAAATATGAACAAAGAAATTGAGTTCAATACAAAGTTTAATCATTTCTTGGAAAGTGATAACCAATCAGATCTTGAATTTAAGTTATTACCTTCATCACTCAAGTATGCGTTCTTAGGGTAAAATCAAGAATTTCTTGTTGTCATTTATTCCTCTCTTGAATCCAATCAATATATAATTCTTCTAAATGTCTTAATAAAGAATAAGAAAGAAATTGGATGGACCCTTTTTGATATTCATGGGATTATCCCACTCATTGGAACTTATAGGATTATTCTTGAATCAAAATCTCAACCATGTCATCAACCTCAGTGGAGACTCAATCTAAATCTTATGTATGTGGTAAGGAAAGAACTTCTTAAGTTATTGAAAGAGGGAATCATCTACCCCATAGATGAGAGTGAGTGGGTAAGAAAAATTCAAGTTATCCCAAAGAAAGAAGGAATTACTGTGATCACCAATGAGGATGGTGAACTTCTCCCCACAAGGGTCAGTAGTCGATGGAGAGTTTTTATTGACTATAGGAAGCTCAACTCTTGTACCAAGAAAGACAATTTCCCCTTTCCCTTTATTGATCAAGTCCTCGAGAAAGTGGTGCATCATCAATTATATTGATTCCTAGATGGATTCTCAAGGTATAATAAAATCGATCTCTCCTTATAGGATCAAGTAAAAACAACTTTCAATTGTCCATTCGGCACTTTTTCCTTCAAGCGCATGCCCTTTGGGTTATGTAATGCTCCTGGTACCTTCCAGCGGCGCATGATGGGAATCTTCTCAGACATGGTGGTGGATTTTTTAGAGGTCTTCATGGATGAATTATCCATCTTTGGGATACTTTTGAGGGATTTATTTTGAATTTTGAAATGGTTTTGTCAAGATGTGAGGATAAGAATCTCATCCTAAATTGGGAAAATTTTCATTTTATGGTAAAAGAAGGACTTGTTCTAGGACACCTGGTATCTGGTAGAGGGATTGAAGTTGATAAAGCTAAGTTCTACATCATTCATCACCTTCCCTCTCCTAACTGTTAAGGAAGTGAGGTCCTTCTTAGGACATGCTAGTTTCTATAGAAGGTTCATTAGGAAGTTCATCTCTATTTCTCGACCACTTTGTGCTCTATTGGTGAAAGATGATTCATTTTTTATGGACAAAAGGTTGTGAGGAATCATTCTTTACACTCAAGTCAACTCTTATTTATCCACCTATCATGAAATCTTTAAATTGGAAACTTCCTTTTGAGCTCATGTGTGATGCGAGTGACTTATTTGTAGGAGCAGTCTTAGGAAAATGGTCTGATAAAACTCCATGTGTCATTGCTTATTCAAGAAAATATTTAAATGATGCACAAATAAACTACACTACCATTGAGAAATATTTTCTTGTTGTTGTCTTTGACTTAGAGAAATTCAGGTCTTATCTCTCAGGATCACCCATCATTGTCTTCACCAACCATTCATCCCTGAAATACCTTTTCCAAAAGCAAGATGCCAAGGATAGATTGATTAGGTGGGTCCCTCTTCTTAAATAGTTTTATTTAAACATTAAGGATAAAAAGGGTATTGAAAATGTTTTAGCTGATCACCTCTCTAGGATGGAATTCAAAGACAGCTCACATCACCTTTCTGTGTTTGATTCATTTCCTAATGAGCACCTCTATTTAGTGAATGATTTCCCATGGTATGCTGACATGGAAAACCGTTTGGTGATGGGTGACATTCCAAAATTCCTAGGGACCCAAGCTAAGAGTGAATTTCTTTCTGATATCAAACACTATGTGTTTGATGATCCTTACCTCTTTAAGTTTTTTTCTAATAAAATCATTAGGATATGTGTTCCTGAGTCCGACCAAGAGTCCATTCTAAAAAAATTTCATGGGGAGGCATGTGGAGGCCACTTTTCTAGAAATAAAACCACTACAACGGTCCTACAAAGTGGTTTCTACTGGACAAACCTCACTAAGGATTCCTTCCAATTCTGAAAAAAAATTCCTCAGTGTCAACAATTAGGATCCATTACCAAAAGGAACTCAATGTCCCTCACTCCCATTCTGGTCCTTGAAATCTTTGATTGTTGGGGAACTGATTTCATGGTACCCTTCCCAAACTCTAGGGGATACCTCTACATACTCTTAGCTGTTGATTATGTCTTGAAATGGGTTGACGTCATTCCCACCAAGTCCAATGACCATCATTTTGTGATCTGATTTCTTAAAGAGTGCATATTTTCTCGATTTGGAATTCCTAGGGCTATAATCAGTGATCGAGGAACCCATTTCTACAACTGCCCATTCTCTTCACTCATGTCTAAGTATGGTATTTCTCATAAAGTTTCCATTGTGTACCATCCTCAAACCAATGGTCAAGATGAGTTAGCATATAGGTATATTGAGCAAATTCTTAAAAAACTGTCAATCCCTCTAGGAAAGGTTGGTCTGAAAAACTCTTGGATGCCATTTGGGAATTTTTTACATCATTAAAAATTCTCCTACAAATGTCACCATATAAGTTGGTTTATGGAAAAGCATTCCATCTACCTTTTGAAATTGAGCATAAGGAATTTTGGGCAATCAAAAAAATTAATTTCAACATTTCTTTGGCCAAATCAAAGAGGAAATTAGATATTAATGAACTTGAGGAACTTAGGATGGAGGGTTATAAAAATTCAAAGACAAATAAATCTAGAGTTCAAGACTATCAATCTAGGAATATTAAAGTTAAACACTTTGAACTAGGAAAATTCGTGCTCTTGTATTGTTTGAAACTTCATTTACACCCAGAAAATTTAAGGTCTAGATGGTTAGGTCCATTCATAGTGCATCATGTGTACCCCCATGGGGCAGTATAGATTTAGGATTCCAAAAGTGGCCAAATTTTTAAGTTCAATGGTCATATTTTAAAACCATTCATTGAATCATTCAATAAATATGAAATAGAGGTTGATTAAACTGATCCAACCTATGAACTAGGAAAATTGATAGATTTAGGATCCATGTCGGGCTAACGATGTTAAACAAAAGCACTTAATGGGAGGCAACCCATGGTTTTCATGTTTCCAATATTTGTAAATCATATTTATCTTTCAAATAGGATTAATGAATCATTTTTATATTAAAAAAAATTTATTAGGTTGTTTACATGTTCTTTTATTATGAGTATGGATGGGTATGAAAGGAGAGCTTCATATTCATCTGTGTCACGTGGTGTGATCCTTGAGTAATACCTTACAAAGAAAATTTAAAAAGAAGACAATGTATCGTAAGTTCATTTTTATTTTTATGTGTTTGTAGGTTAAAATAAAAATACAAATAAAATAATTAAAAAATTAAAAGGACGCATCATAGGTTGTGGGGAAAACCCCGTCACAACTGAAAAAGTCACAGGGACTCGAACTCGGGACTGAAGGGAGACACGGGAATGTGCTTACCACTAACCTACAGATTATAGTGCTTTCTTATTCTATAATTTTTGTATATATACTTATATTTTAATTTTTTTATTATATGAATAAATATATATATATATATATATATTGTTTTGTTTTGTTTTTTCCTTTTTCCACTAGGTAACTCTACAAGTGACATGAATACCAAAGGACTAAATTGGAGCAGTAAGAACTTCAACTTCAACCACCAGGTGAATTCATTCCATTATCCTCAAATTTCAAATTCCTTTTATAACTCCTCTAATCTACCTTTACCCCCTTTTAAATTTTATTTTCTGTAAACACTGGGGACAGTTTTATTCTAAGTTGGTGGGTTGAAAAGAATTAAAAAAAATATTAATTTTGTGTGTATAAAAAAATGTGTGGAAGGAAAATTTTCTTTAACCTTGAACATGATAATACACGTTTCATAATTTGAAACTGAATATCAAATACTTTAGCATTCCCTCATTCTAATTTTAATCCATGTATAATTTCATGAGTATAGATTTTGAAAAATGTGGTTGTCTAATGTGAAATTTCATCATTTATATTTTTATCCAAATAAAAAAAAATCACAACGCACGTTCTTTGGATAGTGGGGTATTAGTTTGAGTTCATGGGGTCCCCAAAATAAATAGCATAGGTTTGGTTATCATTTTAGTTTTAATATGAGTATTCGATAAAAAACAAAAAATAATAATAAATTTTCACTCAGAGCAATGAAATGATCTAATGTGTGGCTTTCGGCACTTGGGGATTGTGACTCCATAGTTTTTTGGCCCAGAGTTAGTAATTTTATCTCTATTTGTGGTCATTTGAATTTTTTTGATTGAGTTAACTTGAGATGATGCCTGAGTATGTGGGCTTCACTTGGTTCCCTAAGGTCTTTGAGCCTGGGAGTCATCGGCAGAGTCTCATTTCATGGGTTGACTCTATTGAGTGCAATTTCAATTACCATGGAAAATTTTCAAAAAAACAAAAAAATATACAAAAAAATTGAATACTAATCTTAATATTGAAATTTGATTCCACCTAGTGCTTCCATAATTTCCCCCTTGAATAAAAATTAACCTTCATGTCTATTGCGATGCATAGAACATCATCACGCTTAATTGATATTGGATGAAATATGGTGATGAATTTGAACAAAGGAATGGGCTTGGGATTGATATGTTCTTATGAAAATATCTTGTATTAAATATTTTTATGGGTTTCATGATTGTTTAGTATAAGGGTTTTTGGGGATCATTGTTTATTAAAAAAAATTGGAAAAGGGAATTTGAATTTCACATTTTTGAGATATATTTTGCTCGGGACTAGAAAAACTCAAGTTGGGGGGTGTGATTAGCCACTAAATGAGACTAATATTCATTTTTAATATATATAATATTCATGTTATTTATTATTAGTAAACATAATTTATGATGCCCCAAAACTTGTTTCTCATGTAATTGTAATATCATGATTTTATTTTGTTTAATTTTCATGTCAACCAAACAAAAACTTTCAAATTAAACACAAAGTCACTTTATTAAATTAAACACATAAATGTTTACATTACACCAAGACCAAAGGAAAACCATAATAACCAAAAATTATTATTAAAATACCTATTAGAATTACAGGTAGACCACCTAAAACAACTAAAACCCCAAGAATATAATATGGGTCTTTCTGATCTGTCACAACAAACATTAGAATGGCCAAAGCCACTGCAACTGCACTAATCATCAGCAAAATGATGTGAACCATATTCTTCAATTGTATTGCATTTGGAACACCTTAATTTTTGGTTTTATAAGTTATCTACCCGACCGTTACCCCTTGGGTGACCTTTGGAGTTTTTTGTGACTTTTGATTTCTAACGACAATAATTATAGCCATTGGTATTTTTGGTGGTTTGATCAAAAATATATAATTTAACTTTTCAAAACATTTAAGTTATGAAAATATAATATAAATTCTTATTATGAACTTTAAAAGGAAAATTATTTAATATTTTTATCTACACTTAGTGTGATTTTAAAATGAGATGAGGATTTCAACACCTTTCAAATATCTTGTAAAATTTTTCATTCTGAATTCTTAAACAATGTTTTAACTCAACTATGTTTTGATTTCTATAATACTAGAATAATATTTTTCATATGGATATATTAAAGTTATAACTTTGTGTTTTAAATCTTTAGTGTTTATAAAAACTAAGTGGAAGTTTGTTTTGAAAAACACATATTCATATGTAAGGAAACTTAGTACTGGAGTTTAACAAAAAAATGTACCCTAGGGGTCATCCCTTTAGTTGAGTCAAGGGAGGCAGCACGCTCTAGGCGGATGAGCCTAGCCCTCAGCCTCAACACAGTTCGGCCCGAGTGGATGTCATATCTACCCAGAAGGGCATCACAGGAGTGCACGAGGGAACCAGAGGCACTGTCGTGTGGGGCGGCACGGAGGCGTGGGTGGGCGCAAGAGCACGCCCACAGAACCTGATACGGGGCGGTACCAGGAGGGGAGGGAGGAGATTTCCGAGTGTTCCATTGGAGTCTCAGTCTTATAAAGAAGTTGTGTGGGTCTCTCCATTTTGATTTGGGATAGGAAAAATTGTCCGGGATTGAATCCAGGCCGTCAGATCTCACTGCGTGTGATGTGGGCCGTCAGTTTCGGTCCGGCGCTCGATACTTAGCAGCTGCAAAATCCCCCGCATTTTAAATGCGCTATCCAATCTGATGTGGATCTGTTCTCGGCCGTCTGATACTTTTTAAAACACTATGTTAAGTAGGGCTATTTGAGCTATCTCTGATCTGTTCTGAACCGTCCATCTCCTTTTATAATCGCCGCATCACTGTGGTCATCTGATCTTCTCCGCGTTTAATCCCCCATCGTCCAATATATCTCTGGTTTTTTCCTCCTGCACCATCTTTTTCCTCTCCTGCCTATACTAGACCAATACCTTATCTCCCTTTCTCTTCGTTTTCCACACCTGTGACCCCGATGTCCCCCTCCTTTCACGCGTTTTCCTTTATAGAATTTCCCCTGATCTTTTAATAAACCATATAGGGCTCGATTTTTCCAATAGTAGCATTTAAAACATGCATTATATTTTAAACATAATATAGTTTATAACCCACCCATTTCACCCTAAGAACCCCTCAATTCTTCCCCCACTCAAGCTTCTAGAAAACCTCTAGCAAGCTCCCACGAGTCTTCTTGAGCCACTCCTCCTCAAACCAAGGTAAGGGAATTATTTTTTCCTTGTTGTGTTAAATTTATACACATTTATATATATATATACTCATATACATAAGTATACAACCTTGTGTTTTGGACATTAACCCACCTATACCCGATTCAGGACTTCTGGATTTCGGGTTTATGTGGTATTATTAGACCTGGAGCATAATTTATCTCATGCAAAACTTGTTTACATACCATATATATATTCAGTTACGTATATATATATATATATATATATATATATATACAACCATACAGTTTTACATAAATCTTTATTATATCCAATTTTGAGAATTTTAAACATTGAGTCTCAAGTTTAATTAGAGTTTTAAAACAAAAATAATTTTTTGTTGTGCAAAACTTTTATATATATGTATATATATACATGGTTTTATATAATTATATAGTTTGTATAACTCACCTTCTGGACCAGTTTTAAGTATTTTAATATTGAAATTCTATGATTAATTTATGTTTTTGGTAAATAAGTATGTGCCAACTAACTTTGGTGTAGGACTCGGTTATACATGTAAATTGCATATGTTTAAATAAACATTTATGTAATATTGTTTAATAAATAAACCCTTTTAAAATTTATATTGTGAATTAAAGTTGTAGGGACTCATGTTAATTAATGTGACCAATATATTAAATCCATATGGGTGAAATTAGATTAATTTTTGGTTTAAACCCTTTTAATACATAATGTATATTCGGATAAGTGAATATAAGTGTATGAAAATGAACTTTGATTGTCAATTTTACTTAGAATTTTCTGAGGATTTATAAGAAAGAATAAAACTTGTGTTTTCAAAATATGTTTAGTTTTTGTTTAAAACACTACTCTTTATATACACCCTGTTGTATGAACAATTTACACAACATGAAACCCTAATTGTGGATATTTCAAATATTTTACTTATGATGTGTTTAGTAATTGTGGAAAGTTCATTGGTATAATATTTGGGGTTTGAAACTTTTATATTCATATGTATGAGTTACTTATTTATATATATATATATATATTGACATATATAAAATGGTATTAATTATGGTTGAATATCATGATTTCCATTTCTATCATTATGTATACCCTTGTGATGTGTTATACCAAAGAATATTAGTAAAAAAATGTATACGCATATGTCAGTTTAATACCCCACATGAAATACTTGCTTTATCTTTTAATTGATTGTGTTTCCAGGTGAATTTCCAATATGTATTGACTAATAAAGTCTGAATTTAAGGTTATCATTTTATGTGAAAGAACTTGTATTTATTTTTGTGTAATAATTGTATCACTTATTCTATAATCTTCTTACCAAACTTACCATTTGTTGTCATGCAGTTGATAGTATTGTGGTTAATGCTTATGTTCATGACTTACTTTGTACATGTAAATACTAAAGAATGTAATGAAACTCTAATGACCTTTTTAGGAATTAAGAATTAAATTATTCAAGGTGGTAGGGGACACTTTGAATAATGTGAATTAAGGAACCAAGTAAAATGTGACACTTGGATTGATATGTGATAAGTAAATAAATAAATCAAAGTGTTATGTGCACTTTGATTTAGAGATATGAGGAATGCATTGGAATTATTTTGTGATGGGTGGGGCCTGTTATAGCCCCTCGATGCATCAGTAGGTCTCATGAGACAAACTATGATCTTGGCACATGGCCTTGAAAAAATGATTATTTATGGTCCTAGAACGAGGCTTGGACGGTATGGTTATAATGTCCTGCATATGCACTTTCCCCATTATGACTAATTAATTTAATTAACCAGAATAATATTCTACTAGTAGAATATTCTTGGTTTAAGAGGTTATGTTTATGATAATCGGAAGAAGTAAAAGTTATGGCATATTATCTATGCAGTACATAGAGATTATTAACCAGTGTATGTTCACAATAGAAGGAGGAAATTGAAGTTATTATTTTAAGCACAACTCTGATCATGCATTACTCTTAGTTATTAATTTTGTACTTTCATTTTCACATAGAATTCCTTTTACTTATTACCCTGAATGAGCATGCCTATAATTGAGTCATGTTTTCCTTGTAACTCTGTTAGTATTCTTGGAATTGTGTTCTTTTAATTATTAGACAATTGTTATGTTAAGAAGTTTGTGTACAACTTTCCTTAAGAAAATATTTTATGGAAAAATTTAAAGGAATTTTTTCAAAAGATATATTTGATAATTTATGTTATTTTAAAACCCCTTACTGGGAATTCATATGCTCACCTTATGTTTTTGAAATAAATTTTCAGGTATCAATTATAGCAGAGGAAGCATGTCAGTAGAAGAGGATGTTTTCCCAAAACCTGAACCAAATCGATCCTCTGTATGGGACATGGTGTATAAAATATTAATGCATGGTTTTTGTAAAAACTTACACATCATGTTTCAAGGCACCGGATCCGGGTATTCTGGGGCCAGATTGTCACATTTGGTATCAGAGGGTTTGGTTTAGATAACTCTGGAAAACTAGAACTGAACAAAGAAAAATTTACTTAAGAAATACTAAGAATGATTTTTTCTTAATTTTTATATGGAAAACGAAAGTACTAGTCTTTTGTCTCTTCCTATTGAGGCCCTAGAAACCATAATCTTCATAGTCAACCATAATAACTTTGTAAACTATGCCCATATTCGTATAACATGAAAACACATCTACAGCATGTCCAACTCTCCCTGTGTACTTCAACTCCATTGAGGAGCGGGTTTGGACTACCTCATTATAATGAAAACCCAATTTACAACCTACGTATGTTGGGGAAAGTACTATGAGGTACTTTTATATGCTTCACCATAGCAGAAGGCATCCCATCCCTCATGTATTTCCAAGAAGTTTCAGTAGCGGGAGACCTCCGCACAGCATATATGTGCCAAGTCTTGTCATATGGCCATTATGGTCAAGTAATGGACTTTAAAATCCTTGAATTTGAAGCCTCTCGTTATGTGTACAGTTATCAAGTACATACTGATGTATCTCGGTTATACACCCCTCATGTCACACTCTAGAGACACCATAAATTCACCCATGAGATTGAACCAGACTGCTTGGGTTGCATTTGGTTCAGGCAGATTGAGAGTTTTGAAATTGTTTTGGGAATTCGTGTAACTAGGAACTGAGGAAATTATTAGTTTTGGGTGTATTGTACCAGTTGTTTTATGAAAATACAATTTTTTGTTTCTTCTTTATTCTACCTTTTCAATGTCTGTGTTTCACTGAATGGACTTTCATGAAAAATTTCTATTTACAAATGGAAGGACAAACCCACATTTTATCTCTTCCCATTGAGATATAGGAGGCTATTATGGTCAGAACCTATGAGGAAGAATACCTTCCCTTCACAAACCTATAAATAACATGCAGACATCTTTATGGGATATCAAATATTCCAGACATTCTCCATTCCTTCCAAGGGAATGCCTATATCTACCACCATATAGCCAATGCTCAACTAACTGAGTATAGACGAAGGGGAAAATACCATGAAGGTATTTTCTTATGCTTCACTCAATCTCAAAACTTCACATCTAGGGTAAGGTTTTAAGAGTCTCCCTTGGAAGGGGACCTACGTGCATCCTACATGTACCAAATCCTGAGCAGCAGTTTGTATGACCACATCGATGTCATTGACATTCTCAGACAAGAGACTGTCCGACGAGTCCTTAGAGAATTTGTCCATTAGGAAATCTCTAAAATATCTACCATTCGAGCCTCCCTATAGAATCCTGAGTGTACAATAAATGAGTTTAACCCATACTGTCTGAAGTGTGTTTGGTCCAGGGAAGCAGAAGAACTAAACACCAACTTAGGTATTCGGCTGGCCACACCTAAGGATCCTCCATGGTGTAGGATGTGGTGAAGAATTTCAAAGAGTTTCCTTTTAGATTGGTTGTATGAAATGAATTGTGAGGATTAAATTATTTTTAGGGGAGAATAATGTGATTCCCCAAAACTTGTTCTCATGTAATAGTAATATCATGATTTTATTTTGTTTAATTTTCATGTCAACCAAACAAAAACTTAAAAATTAAACACAAAGGCACTTTGTTAAATTAAACACCAAAGTGTTTACATTACACCAAGACCAAAGGAAAACCATACTAAAAAAATTCCTATTAAAAGGCCTATTATAATTACAGAAAGACCACCCAAAACAACAAAAATCCCAAGAAGATAATATGGGTCTTTCTGATCCATCACAACGAACATTAGAATGGCTAGAGCCACTGAAACTGCACTAAGCATCAACAAAATAACGTGAACCATATTCTCCAATTTTCTTTCATTTGTAACACCCTAATTTTTTGTTTTATAAGGAATCTACTCGATCATTACCCCTTGGGTAACCGTTGGATATTTTTTTGACCATTGAGTTTTAATGTCTATAATTTTAGTCGTTGGTCTTTTCGGTGGTTTGATCAAAAATATCTAATTTAGATTTTCAAAACATATAAGTTATGAAAATATAATATAACTTATTATTATGAACTTTAAAAGGAAAATGATTTAATATTTTTATCTACAATTAGTGTGATTTTAAAATGAGATGAGGATTTCAACACCTTTCAAATATCTTGTAAAAGTTTTCATTCTTAATGCTTAAACAATGTTTCAACTAAACTATGTTTTGATTTCTATAATACTAGTATAAAATTTTTCATATGAATATTGATTTACATGGATTTTTACATGTATTTTTATTTTTTTAACTTAGTTTTAATTAATTATTTTAACCAATTTTTATATTTTTAGTTTATTTTTGTAGCTTTGTAATAGTTTAGATATTTTTGATAATTTTTAGTTAATTTATATACTTATATTAATAATTTAGTATTAGGTATAGTAATTTTATATTTAACACTTTGTTATTATTATTATTAGTTTCACTAATTTTAGTTTAGTTAATATTATTAATTTTATTAGTATATTTTAATTCTCTATTTGTATTTTATTTCATTATTTTTATAGTATTAATAACATAGTATATTTTTATTAGTTTATTATTATATCTAATTACATGTGCCTTAATTTTTAGTTCTAATTTTAGTATTATTATTATTATTATTATTATTATTATTATTATCTAACATTAAATATTTAGATAATTGTTTTTTTATTTGAATTTTAAATTTAGTTTTAACTTTGATTTATTTATTTTTTTGTTTTGATTTTCTCTCCCTAACTACCCCACCTCCCTTGACCCATTCTCCCATTTTTTTCTCAACCTACCCCGTCCGTTTTCACCCCTGGCCTCCCCTATTTTTTCTCACCCGCAGTAACCCGTACCCCTCTCCTCCCCTTACTCATCCCACGCCGCCCCCGGCTCCCATCCCTCTCTCGGCCGGACCAGCGCCTCCCCATCTACCCGGCCTCACTCATCCCACTTCGGCTCCCCGCGCGCCACCCATCTCCCCCGCCTGGACCCCGCTCCCCCCCCCCCGGTATCCCTCTCGCGCCAGCCGGCCTCCCTCGCCGCCGGCCTCCCTCGCCACTCCGCCTCCCTCTCCCTCTCTCAGCCGGACCATCCCAGGCCGCTCCCTTCTCCACGCCGTGCGCGCCCCACCTCCACTCAGCCGTCGCTGCCCTCCTCGCACGCAGCACTACCCTGGCCGACCCGACTCCCTGCTCATCTCCCGGCCGCACCCCGTTTTCTTTTGTTTTCTTTGCAGCGCACCGGTCACCGCCATCCGAGGAGTCGACCAGCAGCTGCGCACCGCTTACCGCTCATATCCTCCTTTCCGGTGGTCGCATAGCTGGCGCGCGACGTCATCACGTTCCGAGGTGCAGTCAGATATTGAAGAACGAGTTGCATGCAGTGAGAGCGAAGACCGACACGATTATTTGTTGGTAACACGGTCTTATTTTACATGAATTTCCATCTTATTACCGTGTTTACATTTTCAGTTGTGATGTCGGGGTGATTTTCTTAGTGTCGGGATGTTGGTTGATTAATAAAAATTATTGCGCATGCCATGCAACGTATTGTTTGATGATTAATTGTCAATTAAATTTATTTTAATTGAATATTTATCTGTTTAAATTATTTTTGCACTGAATTAATTGCTGAAATTGAAACTGGCCATTTTAATTATAAGTCGACGCGGCGGTCCGAGAAGGTAAACCGCGTTGACCGATGGTAGGCGCAAATTGGTGACATGACTTTGTGAGAAACGGATTGTGTCATTTCGCCGTATAGTTCGAGACTTGAACGAATTTTCTAATTTATTTATGACACCAGAGAATGGGACTTTAAATAAATTAGGAATTTTAAATTGAGCATCTAAAAAAATGCACATATTTTTGGAACTGACGATAACTAAACATGATAAATATTTAATCACACAAAGAATATTTTTCATGTTTGCGTGATAATTGAATTATGACACCAACATCCCCGACACATTTTGTTGACTTAGAATCCATCATCATTTCCGTTTGCAATTTTCTTTTTATCTTTTGTCTTCTCACCTTTTAGTTTAAATAAAAAAAAAGAGAAAACTCAAAAAATAGGAATTCCCTCAAACCTTGTCCATCTAAACATTGTCCAACGAAATATTTTTAGTGGACTAGATTTCGTGCTCTCTGTGGTTCGACCCTGCTCGCCACTTTTACAGTAGCCAGTTGGTTATAAAATTCGCAAATTTGCACGCGTTGCGACGCGCGTGCCAAATTTCTGGCGCCGTTGCCGGGGAGCACGCGCACGTCTAGCATTAAGAAAATTTCAAGTAGACCTTGCTTTAGGCACTGTTCGCCTAAATGGTGAACACTCGTACTTCTGATCCGTCAAAGAACGACACACCCCTTGATCCACAACTTGAACATCAAAGAAAGGGAAAAGAACAAGTTGGTACCTTAGCTGCAAACGCAATGCATCCACCTGCGGAAAGCGTTGAAACTCATATTCCGACACTTCCTAGTGGACAAGTCCATCCACTTTTCCAAAACCGTCTCGATAATCAATGACCTCGGACTACTATGAGACAGGAGTTGCGACCCAACACAGTCGGAATAAGCTCAGGTATAACACGACCCAGAATTCAAGCAACGCACTTTGAATTGAAGCTGTCCATGATCAACTTGCTCCAACAACATGCACAGTTTCATGGATTAAGCAGCGAAGACCCTTATATGCATGTGAACAGATTTCTTGAAGTCTGTGACACATTTAAATATAACGGAGTAACGGATGATGCGTTGATCCTACGACTGTTTCCATTTTCGTTGCAAGGGAAAGCAAAGGACTGGTTGGAGAGTCTCGACCCCGAAACAGTTTTCACATGGGAAGTGTTGAGAAGAAAATTCCTTGATCGATATTACACAACAGCTCAATCTTTGAAAAACAAGAGAGACCTCGACTCCTTTTGTCAAAGTGAATACGAATCGTTAGGAGAAGCTTGGGAAAGATTCAAGTCCATGTTAAGACGTTGTCCCCATCATGGGATGAAGTTGGCAAACCAGCTGCAAGCTTTCTACTATGGACTTCAATCCGAGAGTAAGTCTACCATCAACACAGCTACTGGAAACGCGTTCATGGAAATGGATCCGAAGGACCTGTACATATTGATTCAAAACATGGCCGAACACAGTTTCCAGTGGCCAGAAGATTTTTCAAGACGAAAGGCAGGAGTGCATCACGTTGATACTCAGACATTCATGGCTGCACAATTTGAAGCTCTCAACAAGAGGATTGAAAACTTGTCAATAAACCCGCCTAAGCCAGACCATGTTGTTCAAGCTGAACACTGTCCACTCTGTGGTGGTCCTCATGATTATTCCATGTGTCCATATAACACTACAGAGACCAAGATGTCTGAAGCTAACTTCGTTAGTTACAACCGTGGAAATTATGGGAACAATTACAGCACAAACTGGCAAGGCAATACCCAAAATCAAGGTTGGAAGGAACCAGTGGTTACTCAGCCAATGAACCATAACATGGGTCCACCTGGATTCACTGCTCAACCTACCTTCAGACCCGCCATGCAACCACAAGATCAAGGGTCTCAACAGAAATACCGACCACCGTTCCATCAGCAACAGCAGTATAAGGAGCAAAAGCAAACAACGGACTGCGCCCCTGCTGCAACACAAGGTCAAAAAGATTGGGGAGAAACTATAGCAAAGTTAATGATGTCCAATAAATCATGGTTTGAATCACAAGAGATGGCAACCCAAAACTTACAGGCTTCCATGCGCAACATTGAAAATCAAGTCGGTCAGTTAGCCGCACAAATGCAAAACCGACAGCAAGGAACCCTACCAAGCAACACAAGAGTCAACCCAAGAGAAGAAGCAAAAGCCATCATATTGCGAAGTGGCACACAGTTACCAGAGCACCAAAAGTCTGATGTTCAACCAACAGATGAGACGCCTATACCTTCCACTGAAAATGGCGACTCAATAAACAAAGCAATCCAACTTGAACCCAAAGAGGAGGAAGATAAAAACATACTTGCAAAGAATGAAAAGGTAAGAAAGGAGAAGGAAAATGAGGCACTCAACGAAAGAGCGAAATCCCACATACCACCTCCTCCATTTCCAAAAATACTGAAGCAAAGGAAGTTGGATGTTCAATTTTCAAAATTCATGGAGATGTTCAAAAAGCTTCAAATAAATATTCCTTTTGCGGAAGCCATCACACAAATGCCCCACTATGCCAAATTTCTCAAAGAACTTCTGTCAAAAAGAAGAAAATTAGATGATGTGGGAACAGTCATAATGCACGAGGAATGTTCAGCGGTCATACCCAGATCCATACCTCCAAAACTAAGAGACCCTGGGAGTTTCACTATTCCTTGCAATATTGGAGGATGTCAATTCGGAAGAGCTTTGTGCGACCTCGGAGCTAGTGTCAATCTCATGCCGTCTGGAATCCTTGAAGAACTGGGCATCACCGAATTAAAGCCAACGAGAGTCGCCTTGCAAATAGCTGACCGATCAGTGAAGCATCATCGAGGGATTCTAGAGGAAGTTCTTGTCAAGGTTGATAAATATTACTTCCCTGCTGACTTCATTGTCCTCGATATGGAAGAAGACAAGGACGTCCCACTCATTCTCGGGAGACCCTTCTTGGCGACATGCAGAGCACTGGTTGATGTCCAAGAGGGAAAGTTAATTTTTAGAATTGGGGATGAGAACATAACATTTGATGTCCTAAAGGCCATGGAAAAACCATCTGTAGCAGACTGTCATTTCCTGGATACGATTGAAGAATGGGATGAGTTTGCAAGCGATGTGCTGGACCTCGCAGATTTGCACAAAGAAAATAAAGAGTTCACTGAATCAATCGAGGAAGTGGAATTCATTAGGAATATAGTCGAGCCTTTAGATATACATGAATCCACTTCACTTACTCCATCACTTGAAAAGCCTCCAACACTTGAGCTTAAACCTCTTCCATCAAACCTGAGATATAGCTACTTGGGAGATTTAAACACCTTACCAGTCATCATAAATGCCAATCTTTCGAGTGAACAAGAGAGAAAATTGCTCAATGTCCTGTCACAAAGGAAACCAGAAATAGGTTGGACGATTGCTGATCTAAAAGGTATAAGTCCTTCCATCTGTACTCACAGAATACATATGGAAGATAATTCAAAACCCTGCAGGCAACCACAACGACGCTTGACACCTCCCATGAAAGAAGTAGTCAAGAAATAAGTCATTAAACTTCTTGACGCCGGTTTAATTTTTCCAATATCCGACAGTCAGTGGGTTAGCCCATTGCAAGTGGTACCTAAAAAGGGTGGAACCACAGTGGTTGAGAATGATAAAGGAGAATTGATAACCACAAGAACAGTGACTGGATGGAGAGTGTGCGTCGACTATCAGAAATTGAATGATGCCACTAGAAAGGATCACTTCCCATTACCCTTTATTGATCAAATCCTTGAACGATTGGCAGGACGAGATTACTACTGTTTTCTGGATGGATACTCAGGCTATAATCAAATAGTAGTGACACCAGAGGATCAAGAAAAAAAGCACGTTCACTTGTCCATATGGTACATTTTCTTATAGGCGAATGCCTTTTGGAATGTGTAATGCTCCAGCCACATTTCAACGATGCATGATGGCAATGTTCCATGACATGATTGAAGAGTTCTTGGAAATTTTCATGGATGACTTCTCAGTGTATGGAAATTCTTTTGATGACTGTCTAGAACATTTGGATAAGGTTTTGGCAAGATGCGAAGAAAAGAATCTGGTACTTAATTGGGAAAAGTCACACTTCATGGTCCAAAGTGGAATAGTCTTAGGCCATCAAATTTCAAAGGAAGGAATTGAAGTTGACTCCGCAAAGATTAGTACAATCTCTGAGTTACCCATGCCTTCTTCAGTTCATTCCATTCGTGGTTTTCTTGGACACGTTGGATTCTATAGACGCTTCATCAAGGATTTCTCTGTTATTGCCCGACCCCTTACGAATCTATTGGGAAAAGATGTCACGTTCCACTTCGGCCCTGAATGTCAGGACGCATTTAAATTATTAAGGCAGCGTTTGGTTGAAGCCCCAATAATGATTTCACCTGATTGGGAGCAACCATTCGAGTTAATGTGTGACGCTAGTGACTGGGCAGTTGGAGCTTCCTTGGGGCAAAGAAAAGAAAAGATCTTTAGGCCAATCTACTATGCTAGCCGAACATTGAATGAGGCCCAACATAACTACACAACAACTGAAAAAGAGCTTCTAGTAGTTGTTTTTGCCTTTGATAAATTCTGATCCCATCTTTTGTTCTCAAAAGTCACTGTCTATACGGATCACGCTGCACTTCGGTATCTAATGGCCAAGAAAGATGCAAAACCGAGACTCATTCGATGGATATTGTTACTTCAGGAATTTGACATTGAAGTCAAGGACAAAAAGGGAACAGAGAACGTCGTTGCTGATCATTTATCACGCCTCGACCATGACACAAGTGAAATCAATGTCGAACTAATCACTGAAACATTTCCTGACGAACAACTCTATGCCATTGAGACAATCACACCTTGGTATGCTGATTTCGTGAACTACTTAGCTTCAGGTGTGATACATCCAGATTTATCAAAGGAACAGAGGAAAAGATTTCTGAATGAATCACGACATTACTACTAGGATGATCCTTTACTTTTCAAAGACTGTGCGGATGGAATGATAAGAAGATGCATCCCTGAAGAAGAAGTGGAGAGTGTTTTGAACTTATTCCATACTGGAGAAGCTGGAGGACACCATGGGATTCATCGAACAATGAGAAAGGTGTTACAATGTGGTTTTTACTGGACGACCATGAATCGTGATATTCGTGAATTCGTCATGAATTGTGACAAATGCCAAAGAACTGGGGGTATAAGCTGGAAGTGCAAAATGCCACAACACTCAATCATGGGAATTGAAATTTTTGACATATGGGGAATTGACTTCATGGGTCCTTTTCCTAAATCTTTTGGTAAATCCTATATCCTTGTCTGTGTAGACTATGTGTCAAAATGGGTGGAATCTGAGGCATTCTCGGAAAATACTGCTTGAGTCGTCATTAAATTTTTGAAGCAGCACATTTTTACCCGGTTCAGAATTCCAAGGCTAATCGTCGGTGACCGTGGTACCCACTTCAATAATGCGCTGTTTCAGAAGCTAATGACTCGCCATGGATGTCACCACTACATGAGCACCCCATACCATCCACAGACCAATGGCCAAGCTGAGGTTTCAAACCGAGAAATTAAGGGTATTTTGGAGAAAACTGTCAGTACATCTAGGAAAGATTGGGTCACCAAACTTGATGATGCACCATGGGATTACAGAACTGCCTATAAGACACCCATTGGAATGTCCCCATATAGGTTGGTCTTTGGAAAAACCTTCCACTTACCTGTAGAATTGGAACATAAAGCTTATTGGGCTGTGAAGAAACTGAATTTTGATCTCAAAACTGCCCAAGAGAAGCGTTTTCTACAAATGAATGAACTGGATGAGATGAGGAGAGAAGCATATGACAATTCTTTGATTTACAAAGAGAAAACTCGAGCCTAGCATGACAAACGGATCCAACAAAGAAATTTTTCAACAGGCGACAAAGTTCTCCTATTCAACTCACGACTTCGAATTATGGCTGGAAAACTCAAGTCGAAGTGGTCAGGTCCTTACACCGTCACAATTGTTTATCCACATGGTGTTGTCGAAATTTCTGATGGGAAGATGCCTCCATTCAAAGTAAATGGTCAACGCCTTAAACTTTACCACACTTCGGATAAAATAGGCATCATTGAAGAACTACAATTACAATGAGAAGTTATCTGTCTGGCTGAAGACGTTAAACTTAGCGCTGATCGGGAGGCAACCCGACTGCTTCTTCATTCTTTGATCTTTGATTTCTTACTCTATCTCTATCTCTCTATCTGTTTTGTGGATGCAGCTAAATAATGTCTAGCTCTTCTGATTCTTCTGTGGTCATCGATGCGCTTGTGCCGTCTCCCTCTGACTTAGTACGACGGATGACTCAGGAGCTGGCTGATATCGAGCGTCGTCTTGAGGAACTTTCACTGGAGATTCGTGCTTAGCATCCAGCACCACCACAAAGAGCACAGATTCCGTTCCTCCCTCACCAGCTTCACGCTCACTTTGCTCCGGAGGTGGTTAATCCCACCAAATATATTAAAGTATTAACTTTGTGTTTTAAAGATTTTGTTTTTATAAAAACTAAGTGGAATTTTGTTTTGAAAAAAAAACCTATTCATATGTTAGGAAACTTAGTATTAAATTTTAACAAAAAAATGTACCCTAGGGGCCAACCCTCTAGCCGGACCGAGGGAGGCAGCACGCGCTAGGTGTCTGAGCCTATCCCTCAGCCTTAGCATAGACCGGCCTAAGAGAGGGGAATAGCTACCCTGAAGTGTAGCATATGAGTGCACGAGGGAACCAGAGGCACCGCCATGCAGGGAGGCACAGAGGCGTGGGTGAGCACAAGAGCGCACCCACAAAACCCAGTCCGGGGCGGTACCAGGATGGGAGGGAGGATATTTCTAAGCGGTCCATTGGAGTCTCAGGCTTATAAAGAAGTTGTGTGGGTCTCTCTATTTCAATGTGGGATGGAAAAAAATCATCCATGATTGAATCTAGGTTTTCATGTCTCACCACATGTGATCTGGGCCATCTGTTTCGGTCTAGTGCTTGATCCTTAGCAGCCGTGGAATCCCCCACGTTTTATATGTGTCGTCTGATCTGACATGGATCTGATCTCAGTTTTCTGAGACTTTTTAAAACATTGAGTTAACTAGGGCCATCTGATCTAACTCAGATATGATTTGAACCGTCCATCTCCTTTTATAATTGTCGCATCACTGTGGTTGTCCGATCTTCTCCGCATTTAATCCCTTCCATCCAATCTATCTCTGGTTTTTCTCTCTCATACCATCTTCTTCCTCTCTTTCCTATGCCATACCAGTACCCCATCTCCCTTTCTCTTCATTTTCCACACTCGTGACCCCATTGGCCCCCTCCTTTCACATTTTTTCCACAAGGACTTTCCCCGATATTTTAATAAACTATATAGGGATCAGTTTTTCCAATAGTAGAATTTAAAATACTCATTATATTTTATACATAATATAGTTTATAAACCACCTGTATCACCCCAATAACCCCTCGGTTCTTCCCCCACTCAAGCTTTCAGCAAACCTCCAGCAAGCTCCCACGAGTCTTCTCGAGCCACTCATCCTCCTCAAACTAAGGTAAGGGAATTATTTTTTCCTTATTGTGTTGAAGTTATATACATTTATATATATATATATATATACTCATATACATAAGTATACAGCCTTTCGGTTTGGACATTAAACCTCCTATACCCGATTCAGGACTTCTGGATTTTGGGTTTATATGGTATTATTAGACCTAAAGCATAATTTATCTCTTGCAAAACTTGTTTACATACCATATATATATTCGGTTATGTATATATATATATATATATATATATACAACCATAAATTTTTACATAAATCTTTATTATATCCAATTTTGAGACTTTTAAACATTGAGTCTCAAGTTTAAGTAGAGTTTAAAAATATATGTAATTATGTGTTGTACAAAAATTTTATATATATATATTTGTAAACACAGTTTTATATAATTATATAGTTTGTATAACTCACCTTATGGATTATTTTTAAGTATTTTAACATTAAACTTCTATGATTAATTTATTTTTTTGCTAAATAAGTATGTGTCAACTAAATTTGGTGTAGGACTCGGTTATACATGTATGTTGTGTATGTTTACATAAATATTTATGTAATATTGTTTAATAAATAAACCCTTTTAAATTTTATATTATGAATTAAAGTTTTAGGGAATCATGTTAATTAATTTGACTAATATATTAAATTCATATGGGTGACATTAGATTTATTTTTGGTTTAAACCCTTTTAATACATAATGTATATTTGGATATGTAAATATAAGCGTATGAAAATGGACTTTGATTCTCAATTTTACTTAGAATTTTACAAGGATTACTAAGAAAGAATAAAACTTGTGTTTTCAAAATATGTTTAGTTTTTTTAAACTCTACTCTTTATATACCCCCTATTGTATGAACAATTTACACAACACAAAACCCTAATTGTGGATATTCCAAATATTATACTTATGATGTGTTTAATAATTGTAGAGATTTCATGGGTATAATATTTGGTGTTTGCAACTTTCCATTTCTAGCATTATGTATACCCTTGTGATGTGTTATACCAAAGAATATCAATAAAAAAATGTATGATAATCTATTAATTTAATACCCCACATGAAATACTTACTTTATCTTTTAATTGATTGTGTTTCCAGGTGAATTTCCAATATATATTGACTAATAAAGTCTGAATTTAAGGTTATCATTTTATGTGAAAGAACTTGTATTTCTTTTTGTGTAATAGTTGTATCACTTATGCTATAATCTGCTTACCAAACTTACCATTTGTTGCCATGCAGTTGATAGTATTGTATTTAACACTTATGTGCATGAATTACTTTATACATGTAAATACTAAAGAATGTAATGAAACTCTAATGACCTTTTTAGGAATTAAGAATTAAATTATTCAAGGTGGTATGGGACACTTTGAATAATTTGAAGTAAGGAACCAAGTAAAATGTGACACTTGGATTGATATGTGATAAGTAAATTAATAAATCAAAGTGTTATGTGCACTTTGATTTAGAGATATGGGGAATGCATTAGACTTATTATGTGATGGGTGGGGCCCACTATAGCCCCTCGATGCATCGGTAGGTCCCATGAGAAAAACTACAGACTTGGAACAAGGCCTTGACAAAATGATTATTTATGGTCCTAACACGAGGCCTGGACAGTATGGTTATGATGTCCTGCATATGCACTTTCTTCATTATGAATAAATAATTTAGTTAACCAGAAGAATATTTGACTAATAGAATATTCCCGGTTTAAGATCTTATGTTTATGAGAATCAGAAGAAGTAAAAGTTATGGCATATTATCTATTCACTACTCAGATATTATTAACCAGTGTATATTCACAATAGAAGGATGAAATTGAAGTTATTATTTTAAGTGAAACTCTGATCATGCATTACTCTTAGTTATTAATTTTGTACTTTCATTTTCACATATAATTTATTTTATTTATTACCCTAAATGAGCATGCCAATAATTGAATCATGTTTTCCTTGTAACTCTATTAGTATTCTTGGAATTTTGTTCTTTTAATTCTTAGACAAGTGTTTTGTTAAGAAGTATGTGTACAACTTTTCTTAAGAAAATTTTTTATCAAAAATTTTAAAGGATGTTTTAAAAAGATATATTTGGTAATTTATGTAATTTTAAAACCCCTTACTAGGCATTCATATTCTCACCCTATGTTTTTGAAATAAATTTTCAGGTATCAGTTATATCAGAAGAAGCATGTCAGTAGAAGAGGCTGGTTTCCCAAAACCTGAACCAAATCGATCCTCTATATGGGACATGGTGTGTAAAATATCAATCGATGGTTTTTGTAAAAAATTACACATCATATTTCAATTCACCGGATCTAGGTGTTCTGGGGCTGAGTTGTCACATAATTTTAGTGCATTTTACACTTTAAACATTAATTCACATTATGGTTGTAATTCCCTCTTAAAATGCACTATTATATGGGAAATTTTTTGTAACGTCCCGGATCCGGGTGCCACGCAACGGGTGCCCCGAACCTGGTTCGCCATGTGACCTCAAGCGCATTTCCCTAAACGCGAGAGGCTGCCAACTAGCAGTGAGGGCCCAGGTCTGATAGTGGGGAAAATATGCCCTCATTTGTCAAAATGTAGCACAGTGGAATACAAAATAAAACATACAATAAACAGTGGAAGTAGTAAACCATAAATGACTAAAGTAAACAACAATAGTGGATATAACCAACAGTATATAAATAATGATGATACATGTCTCGAGTTCTAAGAAAACAGCCAGAACATGTTATACATCAATACAGTTCAACAAAATACAGAGTGCATCAAAACAAGCAAAACAGATGGCAGCGGCACCGCGAGCCTAGGCTCGGTCCCATGTCCTCCTACTCCTCAGCAACAGTCAAGTACCTATAAAGGGACTCTTGCCCCTATCTACACCTGCAGAAACGTAATCTGTTTGGGCCAAAAAGCATGACCCAAACAAGGTGTGAGAAATATTTCTCAGTAGGCACCCACCAAAGGCCCGTGCCCAACTGCGTGTAAGCATGCAACAAAAGTGTGCAATAGTAAAATGCAATAAATCAGTACACAAAAGTAACTAACATAATAGTTATATTGACATTCTATTATTCATTTAATCCATTTAATAATAGAAATCACCACAGTGCATTTCTAAGTAAACAATCCATGTCCTCAGTCAAGTAAAACCTTACCCTCAGGTAAACAGAATCCAACCCGCAGGTATTTCCCTCAGGACGAAACATAGATTTCCCTCAGGCATACGAAGTGTCGCCCCCAGGCACAAAAGTCAAGCCCTCAGGCACAAAAGGTTTCCCTCGGGAGAAATAGTACGTTGCCCTCAGGCTAAAACAGTCACGCCCTCAGGCTATAGTAAAACACTTCCCTCAGGCACAAGTAACTGGGCCGTGCACAACATATAAAAATGTAGTTTAAATACTGTTCCTCTCAAGGAAAAAGTAATGCATAATTTAAACATGGTATACCCTCGGGTATCCTGGCCAAACGGCTAAACAGAGGAACGCACCCCTCGGGATGGTCCTGGATCCAAGCAGCGATCCCAACCAGCATTTTAATGTCACAATTAATCACCTATTCAAGTCTAGTTGGTTATTATAGCAACGGCCTCAGCCACACGACACCCCAACATGGTTTCGTGGCACGAAAACGCACAAAAACGCATGACAGTTGGAAAATTTACACTAAGACACCTACCTTATTCACCAACGAACGCTATACCCGAACGCCGAATCCAGAAACGCCCAAGAACGTCATAGATCTGACAAAAAAAACTCATTCAAACGTAAATAACTTCTATTAGGGGAAGAATTGGTAAGAACCATACCATGAGAGGGGAGGGCTTACCCGTGCGGTTCCAACGAGATCGTCCAAAGCTAAATCAGATTCTAGACGAACACTCGGCAGATCTTCAAAGGTTCGGCCGTCCTCCTTGGCTCCAAAATGGCTCAAACGCCTCCTCGGCCAAATGAGGAGGCTACTGCCTGTTTTAAGCTGAAAAAAAAAGTACACTGCATGTAATTCTGAGTATACGGCATGTACTTATTTCATTTAACTGTTCCTCTAGCGGCACCGCCACACTATTCATCCGTCGACATGAGTACACGGCATGTACTCCCAAGTACACGGCGTGTACTACCGCCCAGCTGGCAGTGACTCCACCGCCTTACTATTTAGGCCTTCCAACTGACTACACAGCGTGTAAGGTACCACTACACGGCGTGTAGTCGGTTCCTACACCCTCGTCACCGACCTGGCTACACGCCCCGCGTACTCATCCCAACACGGCCAAAAGTACACTGCGTGTGGAAAAGTACACGGCGTGTAGTTCTAAAATTTAAGATTTTTCCCCATTTTCCATATTTTCTCAAAAGCACTTAAGGAAAATGAAAAGAAGAAGCACGTACCTCAAAAATAAGAACCGGGTTCTTACAAACTTCCCCCCTTATAGCAATTCATCCCCGAATTGTCCTTCCAAGGGTGGAGAAGATAAAGCTCAGAACAGATCTGGCCACTGAGCACGAATGTCGGCCTCCCGCTCCTAGGTCTCATCCTGCACTCGGCCATGCTGCCATAGCACCCGTACAAGAGGAACTGGCCGGCCTCGTAGAACCTTCGTGCTCTTGTCAACGATACGAATCGGATGCTCCTCAAAGGACACATCTGCCTCCACCTCAACCTCCTCAGGCTGAAAGACATGATACAGGTCTGAATGATAGTGACGCAACTAAGACACGTGGAAGACGTTGTGCATGGCTCGGTATCGCTATGGTAACTACAACCGATAGGCAACTAGCCCGACTCTCTCCAGAATCTCGAATGACCCCACATACCTAAGTGAAAGCTTACCCTATATCCTGATCCGTTTGTGTCCCAGCCTCGGCAAAACACGCAAGAAAACCTGATCCCCGACCACGAACTCCAAAGGTCATCTTCGGTGATCGGAATAAGACTTCTGACGAGACTGCGTGGTAGCCATCCACTTTTGAATCAACTGGACCTTCTCAGATGTCTCCTGCATGATCTGTGGCCCCAGTAAAGCTTCTTCACCTACCTCTAACCAGCACAAAGGTGATCGGCATGGCCTACCATATAAAGCCTCATATGGTACCATCTCAATAGTTTCCTGAAAACTATTTTTATAGGCAAAATCTAATAAGGGTATATACTTCTCCAAAGAGCCCTCAAAGTCTAGGACACATGCACGCAGCATGTCCTCAAGCACCTGTATCGTATTCTCTGACTGGCCATCTGTCTAAGGGTGGTATGTTGTGCTCAGAAGCACCTGTGTACCCAGCGCCCTCTGAAAACTCTGCCAGAAACGAGACGTAAAGAGGGTGTCCCTATCAGAAATGATAGAACGAGGGACCCCATGAAGACGTACGATCTCTCGGATATACAGCCTTCCAAGCTCGTCCACACTAAAGGTCTCCTTGATCGGCAAGAAGTGAGCTACCTTCGTGAGTCTGTCCACAACAACCCACACGGCGTCATTGCCACAAGGTGACCTCGGCAACCCAGTCACGAAATCCATCGCGATATCATCCCATTTCCACTCTGGAATGGGTAACTGTTGTAACATCCCAGCTAGCCTCTGGTGCTCTGCCTTCACCTGCTGACAGGTGGAACACCTCGTAACAAAACCAGCTATCTCTCTCTTCATACCCGGCCACCAGTATTGACGCCTCAAGTCACGGTACATCTTGGTAACCCCGGGATGAACTGCCCAAGCTGAATCATGAAACTCCCACATCATCTCCTCGCGTATATCCCCTGAAACCCATACTCGTCTATGGAAACGTAAAACCTCATCATTGCCTATCGTCCAACCTGGAGGAGGGTCCTAATTTTCCACCGACTCCCATAGAACTAGGCCTTCTAAATCAGATAGCTGCCTCATCCTCACTCTGTCCAGGAGGGTAGATTTCATAGCTAAAGATGAAAGATAAGTCTTCCCCTGACCGTCATGCACCTCCAGATGCATCTCAGAGAACAAATTCATGAGCTTCCACTCACCACCGGCCTCCTGCACTGCCTATATCTGAGTCTTCCTGCTCAGTGCATCAGCTACTGCATTACCTTTACCAGGTGTATAGGCAAGCTCAAAATCGAAGGATTGTAGGTACTCAACCCACCTTCTCTGCCTTAGATTCAGGTCACGCTGAGTAAAGATATACTTGAGGCTTTTGTGGTCAGTGAAAACCACAAAATTCTCTCCCAATAGATAATGTCTCCAATAGCGCAACGCATGCAAAACTGCAGCCAACTCGAGATCATGCATCGGGTAATTCCTCTCATGTGGCCTCAACTGCTGAGACCCGTACGCAACAACTCAGTCGCCCTGCATCAAAACTGCTCCCAGTCCAATCCCTAATGCATCACAGTAAACTGTATAGCTCTTCCCCTGCTCTGGGAGTATCAGGATTGATGTTGATGTCAACCTTCCCTTTAGGTCCTAGAAAGCTGTCTCACAAGCTTCTGAACAAATGAACTTCACACCCTTCTTAGCCAGACATGTCAACGGTGCTGCTAAGAGAGAGAAGTCCTGTATGAAGCGTCTGTAGTAACCATCCAGCCCTAATAAACTCCATATCTCAAACACGTTCTTAGGCTGCTCCAAGGAAACTACTACTCTCACCTTCTCAGGGTCTATTGAAACTCCTGCCTCTGAGATGATATAACCCATGAAGTGAATCTGGTCCATCCAAAAGTGGCACTTTGAGAGCTTAGCATATAGCTGATTCCCTCTCAGTGTACTCAATACGATCTCAAGATGGGTGGCATGGTCGTGTAGAGTGTGAGAGTACACCAAGATGTCATCCATGAATACTACCACAAAAGAATCCAGATAAGGATTGAACACTCGATTCATCAGAGCCATGAAAACTGCTGGCGCATTCGTCAGACCGAATGGCATAACCGTATACTCGTATAGACCATACCTGCTCCTGAAAGCTGTGAGAGGTATATCAGATGGTTTAACGCGCAGCTGATGATATCCTGACCTCAAGTCAATCTTCAAGAACTCTCTTTCTCCACGAATTTGATCAAAAATATCATCAATCCTTGGCAAAGGATATTGGTTCTTAACCGTCAACTCGTTCGGCTTTCGATAATCCACACAAAGTTTAAGGGTACCATCCGCCTTCTTCACAAAAAGGACCGGAGAACCCCAAGGAGAAGTACTGGGTCGGATAAAACTCTTTTCCTGTAACTCCTATAACTGCCTCTTGAGCTCCTGCAACTTAGGAGTGGCCATACTATAAGGAGGAATGGACACTGGTGATGCTCCTAGAACAAGCTCGATAGAGAAATCCACCTCTCACACCGGAGGTAGACCTGAAAAGTCATCCGGGAAGACATCCCTGAAACGATCAACAATTGGAGGGAAATCCATCTAACAAGTCCCTTGATCATCCAGATACAAACTCGTAATCTGGGATGTGACTCCACCTCTCCCATGATGCTCTGGTCCAGCCCGACTCTCCTGAACATCTCATTCGCCCTTGTATAGAAACTCTCTTCCCTCTGGTGACGTGAAACGCACCCTGCGACGATAGCAGTCTACAAAGGCTCGAAAGTGAACCAACCAGTCCATCCCGAGAATGACTTCATAGCTTGTCATCTCTAAGACATAGAGGTCCCAAAGGAAGTGACACCCACCAAAATCAAAGGGGCACTCCTTGCTCTGACACACACCAACCGTTCTAGTCCCCAATGGAGTGTCTAGCGTCATGATATCGGAAGAAGTAGAAACATAGATCCCAAGGCTCTACACAATGGGTACAGATATGAAACTATGTGTATCACCCATATAAAAAACCACTGAAGATAATACAGAAGCTACTAGAATATTACCTATGACTGTCGAAGGTCCAGGATCCTGCTCCTGCTGGGTCTGTTGCACTACATATGCCTGCCCAGTGCCTCGGCCCTGCGATACAGCCTGGCTACCCTGAGTTGTCCCGCCCTGCTGCCTCTGAGATTCTGGCGTCTGGCTACCATGGCCACAACCACCATCTCTGCCTGCACACCCCAACGTATTCCAGTTCCCTGACTGGTAAGAAGCTGCTGGTCCTACTCTCGCTCGCGGAGTCTGCATAGAACCCCTCTCACTGGACACTGGTAGAAACGCCCTGCAAAAGCGCTGTAGATGACCCATCTTGCCGCAAGCTCAGCACTCTACTGGATCGCGTGGACACTACGGCCTCTTGTTCCCCTCTCTACTACACTGGTATCACCTAACCGGTCCATCTGAAGAAGCTACCTGGCTGGTACTGCCACCCTGAGAGAATTCCATCTGTCTCTTCCTCTTACCCGTAGAAATAGTACCATTAACTGGTGTTGGACCGCCCTAGCCCACACCACTAGCTTCCTGCAGGTTTATCTCTGTAATCAGTGCCTGGTTCACAATAGAATGTATAGTAGGCAACCTGAAAACATTCACCAGTGCTCGGATGTCATAACGAATACCATCCTCGAAGCGTCTGGCTCTCAATGTCTCATCACCCACCAGCACGGGTGCAAAGCGCTGAAGCTCTGTAAAACGAGAAGATTAATCCATCAATGACATAGTGCCCTGTTGCAGATTCATGAACTCTCGAGCTCTATCTGCCCTCAGAGTCTCGGGAAAGAATAAGTCATAGAAGAATGCCTAAAAATCTTCCCATGCCATGTCCCTGTGATGCTCTGACTGGGTGGTTACACCCCACCACCTCTTGGCGGAATCATGCAGCATATAAGTTGCGAGCTTGACCCTCTGCCCTGGAGGCGTCTCAAGATGCTCGAAAATAGTCTGCATCAATCCTAGCCAAGATTCTGCAATCTGTGGTCCGCCATCCCCTAAAAACGTAGGCGGACGCTGCTGCTGGAAGATACGTGTCAGCTCGGCCATAGATGTGGCAGCCTGCGGTGCTCCCTGAAAGGTCTTCATAAACCGCATGAAGCCCTCATGGAACTACGCCTCCACGCCTGTGTCTGGTATAGCAGCCAGCGCCGCATCTGGCTCTACTGGAGGATCAACTGGTAGCCCATGTCCCACCATCTCTAGAGTATAATTGTCGCCGCTCTCCTGGCGAACAACTCACGGTCACCTAGGCGGCATGACACTACAAGGTCAAAAGCACGCCTCAGATTCAAGATTATTAAAACTGAAATCGAAGGAACCACAAGGGAACAAGAGGAAGAAGGCATTTCAAAAATTGCAAAACAAGACTACACGGCGTGTACAATGACTACACGGCGTGTACTTGACTTCCTTTCCCCTGCCCGGGTCCTTCTACACAGCTAAGCCACACAAATTCCATTGAACAAAAACTACACAGCGTGTATAATATCTATACGGCGTGTACGGTGTTATTTTCCAACTGACCGTGTCGTCTGTGACATGGCCGACTACTCGGCTTAACACTACACGGCATGTTACACCGATACATGGCATGTACAGCACCCCATTTCCCAGCCACACGGCTAACACCACATAGTCTGTCCTCAGAAAAGACTACACGGAGTGTCCCACAGGTACACGACGTGTTCAAGGAGGGGTGACACCGACCCATGTTGTTATTTACACGGCCGAGTCCCCAGGTCACACTACACGACGTGTTCATCATTGACACGACATGTTCTGTACAGGAGTTCACCGACCCGTGTTGTTAGTTACACGGCCGGACTCCGGGTCTACACTACACGGCATGTCCATTTGTTACACGGCGTGTTTTACCCAAGCCTTTCCCTACCCCGTGTCGCTGCCCACACAGTTTGTGACATGGGAAGAGACTACACGGCGTGTAATCTAGGTACATGACATGTACTCAAAAAGTTCATTTTTCTTCCCGAACAGAAGAACATACACGGTGTGTATAAAAAATACTACACGGCGTGTATACTGGGTTTCCAGACAGTATGCCTCATAAACTTCCCTGGAACCCAGAAAATACCGAAAAACAACACCTAAGTGTCAAATTCTGACCCGTGGGGGGCCATACTCCCCACGAATCAAAGTTTGACATATTATCTGTGTTATAACAAATAAACAGTCAATGATCCACCAAATTCCGGTCAATGGGGGACCATACTCCCCAAAAACCAAAGTTTGGCGTCCATTCTTTAAACAAGCTCACACAAGGAATACCCTATCACCGAGCAGGTATTTATCAAGTAGCTATCACAACAGCATGCTTTTCTAGCACATCAACTATCACAACAACATGCGAATTTCTAATGCACCTACATGGCATGGAAACTATGCATGGCATGTGATTTCTAGCATGTGCCTATATGATGCATGAGACGGCATACCCTCATCTCATCGGGTTGCACTAAATAGAACCCATAGATAAAATATAAACTGCACAATTCAAGTGTGTCACCCAACGGTGAAAACATATCAATCGTAAAATTGAAAAATCAAAAGAATTTAAAAAATACAAGGTAGACTGGTTTTTCCCTGTACACGGGTTAGCTACGCCCGGACACAGCTTATTACCAACTACCGTTCGTCCTATCCCTCACTACGGCTCCAAATAGTAAGTCAAAGAAAAGAAACCCTATGATACCACTTTGTAACGTCCCGGATTTGGGTGCCACGCAATGGGTGCCCCGAACCCGGTTCGCCACGTGACCTCAAGCACATTTCCCCAAACACCAGAGGCTGCCGACTAGCAGCGAGGGCCCAGGTCTGATATTGGGGAAACTATGCCCTCATTTTTTAAAGTGTAGCATAGCGGAATACAAAATAAAACATACAACAAACAGTGGAAGCAGTAAACCATACACGACTAAAGTAAAAAACAGTAGTGGATATAACCAACAGTATATAAATAATTATTCTACATGTCTCGAGTTCTAAGAAAACAGCCAGAACATGTTATACATCAATACAGTTCAACAAAATATAGAGTGCAGCAAAACAAGCAAAACAGCTGGCAGCGGCATCGCGAGCCTAGGCTCAGTCCCATGCCATTCTACTCCTTAGCAACAGTCAAGTACCTGTATAGGGACTCTTGACCCTATCTACACCTGCAGAAACATAATCTGTTTGGGATGAAAAGCATAACCCAAACAGGGTGTGAGAAATATTTCTTAGTAGGCACCCACCAAAGGCTCGTGCCCAACTGCATGTAAGCATGCAACAACAGTGTGCAATAGTAAAATGAAATAAAGTAAGCAGTACACAAAAGTAACTAACTTAACAGTTATATTTCCATTTTATTATTCATTTAATCCATTTAATAATAGAAATCACCACAATGCATTTCTAAGTAAACAATCCATGTCCTCAGTCAAGTAAAACCTTACCCTCAGGTAAACAGAATCCAACCCGCAGGTATTGCCCTCAGGCCAAAATAGAGATTCCCCTCAGGCGTACGAAGTATCACTATCAGGCATAGAAGTCAAGACCTCAGGCACGAAAGGTTGCCCTCGGGTGAAATAGTACATTGCCCTCAGGCTAAAACAACCACGCCCTCAGGCTATAGTAAAACACTGCCCTTAGGCACAAGTAACCGGGTCGTTCCCAAAATATAAACATGTAGTTTAAATACAGTTCCTTTCAAGGAAAAATTAATACGTAATTTAAACATGGCATACCCTCGGGTATCCTGGCCAAATGGCTAAACAGAGGAACGCACCCCTCGGGATGGTCCTGGATCCAAGAAGTGATCCCAACCAGCATTTTAATATCACAATTAATCACCTATTCAATTCTAGGTGGTTATTATAGCAATGGACTCAGCCACACGACACCCCAACATGGGTTTGTGGCATGAAAACGCACAAAAACGCACAACAGGTGGAAAATTTTCACCAAGCCACCTACCTTATTCGCCAACGAACGCTATACCTGAACGTCAACTCCAGAAATGCCCAAGAACGGCATAGATCTAACAATGAACAAAACCCATTCAAACGTAAATAACTTCCGTTAGGGGAAGAATTTGTAATAACCATACCAGGAGAGGAGAGGGCTTACCTGTGCGGTTCCAACGAGATTGTCCGAAGACGAATCGGATTCCAAACAAACACCCCATGGATCTTCAAAGGTTAGACCATCCTCCTTGGCTCCAAAACGGATCAAACACCTCCTCTTCCAAATGAGGAGGCTACTGCCTGTTTTAATCTGAAAAAACAAAGTACACAGCGTGTACTTCTGAGTACATGGCGTGTACTTCTTTTATTTAATTGTTCCTCCGGCGGCACTGCCACACTGTTCATCTGTCGACATGAGTACACGGCATATACTCTCGAGTACACGGCGTGTACTGCTGCCCAGCTGGAGGTGACTCCACTGCCTTACCGTTTAGGCCTGTCAACTTACTACACGGCGTGTAAGGTACCACTACAAGGCATGTAGTCGGTTCCTACACCCTCATCGTCGACCTGGCTACACGCCCTGCGTACTCATCCCAACACGGCCAAAAGTACATGGCGTGTGGAAAAGTACATGGTGTGTAGTTCCAAAATTTAGGATTTTTTCCCATTTTCCATATTTTCTCAAAAACACTTAAGGAAAAGGAAATGAAGAATCTTGTACCTCAAAAATAAGAACCGGGTTCTTACATTTTTGAACACCTCCTAAAATACAAAATGGTGTTGATTTTATTTTAATATTTTATTTTCAAGTTTCTCATTACATTAGGAACAATTCATAATTTTAGAGTATTAGAAGAATAACATTGGAAGACCACCAAATTTGGCCTTGAATAAACAACATTCTAGGTGAAGTGAACTGGAAAACAACCCAATAAAACTATTGTATCATCCAATATAAAATCTCAATAATTCTGAAAATTGAACTGAAGATATAGGAAATCATGGGGAACATTTATTCCAACAGTGAAAGGAGTTAATTCTAAGTTTTAAAGGTAGTTACATGTGACCCAATTTGTAGATAAAATTCTGGGCCAGATTCTATGGCCCAGAAAAATAGCCCACCAATTTAATCATATCTCGCAAAAAAATCATTTTGGATGAAATTTTATAGGCTATTATGAGACATCTAGGGATCCATTTTCTTATAATATGGACCACTCTAATTAGGCCATATAGAAGGTCATTTCTATGACTCTTTTCAATAGATGAAAGTTGTATTCCACTTCAGGTCAAGAGTGGAAAAGTCTAAGTTCCACAAGCTTTCCACCACCCTAAGCCTACCATACTCAACTGAGATGACTTTAACTATTTGAGGCTATACCCAAGGCTCTAAAAATTACTATTTAAGTTAGTTTTGTTGGAGTATTTATAGATCTTTGGTGCTTGGTTTCATTATAGTGTTATGTTATCGCTTTGTGTTTGTAATCGCATTTCTTTCTCATGTAAGTTGTTCAATACATCTTAGTTTATTAATAAAAGTTATTATTATCCTTTTATTCTCTTATTCTTCATATCAAATTGATACCTTTGTCTCAAGGAGTGAATTTATTCACATAAAACCTTGTGAAATTATCACACAATGGTGGAGTGATCATTATTTCATTGTTTTTCTTACTTCTCCATTTCCTCCCTCATGAGTCTACTTCCTGCTTCCATTAAAACCATAGAATTAATGGAGGGCTAACACACTTATAGGTTGATCCAAGGGAGTATAAATGGGATTTATTGGATGTTATTTCTCACTCTATTAATGTCTAATCACTTCTTTTAATTTAGAATTTTGTTTGGCGATCTTTAAACTCCTTCATCCATGTTGAATTTAAGGCCACACACTTCAAGTACTAATACGAACCTTTACCTTGGAGTGCTCAAAAATTTGATCCTTAAAATTTATAGGTGATTAGTATTAGGGTGTGTAGGCATTAAAATAGTAAGTTATTACATTTTTTGATCTCTTTAAATGAACCCATCTCAAATATAAGAATTTGAAATAATTGAAAAAAGAATTAATCCAATTCACCCCGAACAATAACCTAGACTCAACTCATTATATTAATTTGAATTCACTTAAGAATATTAGTATTCACTTAAACCTATCTAAAATCAACCCAAATTTTTCCACTTCATATCCAAAAACAGTCCATATAATGTACTTGTCTATAGGTTTCTTCATAGGTTTGTGAGGATTCGACAACCCAAGAAAAACTACAAGCGACCGCTTAACCCTAAAATATTGGGTAAATTTGGGCGAGACCAAATTTTGGCGTCGTTTCCAGGGACCCAATTAATTCATCTCAACACCCATTATATTCTCCCACATTTCTTATTTTCTCATCCAAATTCTCTTATCTTTTCCCTTTATCATTTTTTTTCTTTTGGCACATGTCCGCCTACACTCATGACCAATCAAACCATCTAGTTAGGGTGGATAGTTCTGGGGTTGGGGAGTCAAGTACACCAAGGGAACTCATTACATTAGATCCTAATCTTCCTAGTACTCTAGAGTCAAAAATTGATCCCATTTCAATGGAAGGTATTCAAAGAAACTAACTCATAAACCCGGGTGAGAACCAAAATGGAAATCCTAATGAGACAACTCCAAACTTGGGGAATACAGTCGATCAAACCATGAATGAATGCCTCACACCTGACTGGACCAATGAAACCTCTTGAATTAGGAATTATGCCCTAAGATAATCCCACTATGTTTTTAAACCTCATTTCCTAAACCACCTTCCAACCTTCCATGGGATGGAGTCAAAAATGCTATACCTTCGTGTTAAAGAGTTCAACGACATTGTTGAAACCATGTGCCCACCACATCATCTTGACTCAGCTAAGATAAGGCTCTTTCCTTTCTCACTTAATGATAGAGAAAATAATTGGTTAAAAAATATGATATCTACATAAATCCACTCCTAGGACCAATTACAAAGAGAATTATACAAAAAATACTTCCCCCATCACAAAACAATTGCACTTAAAAAGAGCACCCAAAACTTTTTTGAAAAATAAGGGGAGTCATTTTATGAAACCTGGGAAAGGTAAGAAGATGCACTCAACATGGTACCTCACCATGTATTTTCAATCCTAGAACAAGTTTGAATTTTCTATGAATGGTTGGGCCTAGGGAACAAACAATTCATTGACATGATGTGTAATGGTACCTTTAAAAACAAATCCCCAAATGATGCTTACGAGTATCTATAAGGACTATCCGAACAAAACCAAACATGGGGGACATCACCTTACTATGAGAAGACACCCAAATCTAGTTTAATTCACATACTTAAGGGGGAGGAAATCCTTAGGGAAAAACTTGTTGCACTCATTAAGAAGGTCAAGGAGATAAATCTTAGGAAGGTCTGGGAAATTCAAACTATTGACCCTGTTTTCACAATTTGTGACAAACATGACACAAGACTGACAACTGCCCAACCATCCCTTCCATTAAATATGTTCTTCTATGAGGAACACCTACTGAATTCAATGCCCTAAACTTACAAAATCCCCAATACCAAAACACATTCAACCCAAGGTATAATGACCACCCAGGCTTCCGCTGGAAAGAAAACCAACAACCTAGACAACCACAAGGACCAAACCCATACCCTAAAAAAAATTTCCAAAATCATAACCAATTCCAACCATAACCAGCCCAATACCAACATCCTCCTATTCAATACTAAAAACCCATCCAGAAACCCATGAAACAACCAATCCAACAACCAAAGTATCCTCCCGAGATAAATCAACCAGCACAATCCCCTACTCAATCTGTCCCTCTTCCAATCCTTTAGAAGTTTTGTAAACAAATAGAGAAAATGAACTTAGAAGTCTCATCCCTTAAACATGAACTACACACCATTAAAATCAGAAAGGCACCCATGCCTACTTAGGCATTACCATCCTCAACTTTAAGGGGATAATCCAGTTACACACAAAACTCTCATGAACAACTCAAAGTAGTAACTATTTTAAGAAGTGGTAAATCCTTTGAGAAACCTAAACAATCTATTCTAGAACCATTAAAATATTAAAAAATGCATGAAAATGATGATGAACCACCCATATATTCTGAAAACCTCAATGAGAATGTGAAGGAAATATAACCACACCAAATAATCAAACAACATGCTCCCTTCCCTCAACGCATGAGAGGAAAATCTAAACTAGAACTGAATTAAAATTTGAGGTAAATATTCTCTCAGGTTAAGTTGAACATCCCCCTTCTAGATGCAATCCAAACCATTCCTTCCTACTCAAAGTACCTTAAGGACTTGTTCACTTTTAAAAGGAAATTTTCACATAAAAACCAATTCCTTTTGGCTGATAATGTGAGTACCACCATTCAAGGGACCATTCCTCCAAAGTTAAAAGATCCAATATGTACATATATTAATGTTCAAACAGGAGATAAAAAAGTTTTCAAAGTCCTTTGTGATTTGGGAGATAGTGTGAACCTCATTCCTTATGCCATGTATTGTTAGTTAGGGCTTAAAGAACTCCAACCCACATCTATCACTCTTCAACTTGTTGATCGTAGTGTTTGAGTTCCTAAGGGGATCTTAAAGGATGTTTTGGTGAAAGTTGAAATTTTCATTTACCCAGCTGACTTCATTGTCCTTAAAAATAACCCAGGCTTAGGTCCTAGGGAGCAAACCCCCATCATCCTTGGTCATCCCTTCTTATAAAAAAATCAAATCAGTAATCTAAGTCCTAAATGGGAACATGACAATAACCTTAGGAAACATGAGTCTAGACTTGAACATCTACAATGAAAACTCTCAAATTTAGGATGATGAAGAGATCCATAAGGTTAATTGGATTGGTAGTTTTTATAGTGAACTCGAGGAACATAAAGTAATTATTGAAGGATGTTTAATTCAAGAAGAGATTGATTTACTTTGTTCACATGATGGAAACTTGTCTCTTTGTATTAAATCTCTTTAAAATAGCTCTATTGGTGATTTTATAGAATCACCAATCAATGATACCATGGGTTAAATCAATAGCATTGAGTCCTTACCCATTTATGACATTGCTCTGGCTAATTTATTGGATGAAAATTTTGTTCACAAGGAACCAATTCTATCAAGAAATATGAACAAAGAAACTGAGTCTAATACAAAGTCTCATCCTTTCTTGGAAAGTGATAACCAATCTGATCTTGAATTTAAGGTCTTACCTTCATCACTCAAGTATGCATTCGTAATGGTCAATTGAGTATTTCATGTTGTCATTTATTCCTCTCTTGAACCCAATCAAGATATGATGCTTCTAAATGTCCTAATAAAGCATAAGAAAGCAATTTGATGGACCCTTTTTGATGTTTATGGGATTAGCCCACTCATTAAAACTCATAGGATTGTTCTTGAATCTGAATCCAAACTCTGTCGTCAACCTCAGTGGAGGCTCAATCCAAATCTTATGGATGTGGTAAGGAAAGAACTTCTTATGTTATTGAAAGAGGGTATCATCTACCGCATAGCTGAGAATGAGTTGGTAAGACAATTTCAAGTTGTCCTAAAGAAATCTGGAATTACTGTGATCATCAATGAGGAGGGTGACCTTCTCCCCACAAGGGTTAGTAGTGGATGTAGAGTCTGTATTGACTATAGGAAGCTTAACTCTTGTACTAAGAAATAACATTCCCCCTTTCCCTTTATTGATCAAGTCCTCAAGCGAGTGGCGGGTCATCAATTATATTTCTTCCTAGATGAATTCTCAAGGTATAATAAAATTGAGGTATCCTTAGAGGATCAAGTAAAAACAACCTTAACTTGTCCATTCAACACTTTTTCCTTCAAGCGCATGCCCTTTGGTTTATGTAATGCTCCCAGTACCTTCCAGCGGTGCATGATGGGAATCTTCTCGGACATGGTGGGGGATTGTTTAGAGGTCTTCATGGATGAATTATCCATCTTTGGGGATACTTTTGAGGGATGCCTTTTGAATTTTGAAAGGGTTTTTTCAAGATTCAAGGATAAGAATCTCATCCTAAATTGGGAAAATTCTATTTCATGGTAGAGTAAGGACTTGTTCTAGGCCATCTGGTATCTGGTAGAGGGATTGAAGTTGATAAATCTAAGTTCGACATCATTCTTCACCTTATCTCTCCTAAAACTGTTAAGGAAGTGAGGTCCTTATTAGTACATGTTGGCTTATATAGAAGGTTCATTAGGAATTTAATCTCTATTTCTAGACCACATTGTGCTCTATTGGTGAAATATGCTCTATTTATATGGAAATAAAGCTATGAGGAATCATTCTTTACACTCAAGTCAGCTCCTATCTCTCCACTTATCATGCAATATCCAAATTGGAAACTTTCTTTTGAGCTCATGTGTGATGCGAGTGACTTCGTTGTAGGAGCGGTCTTAGGAAAATGGTGTGATAAAACTCCATGTGTCATTGCTTATGCAAGAAAATATTTAAATGATACACAAATAAACTACACCACCACTGAGAAAGAGTTGCTTGTTGTTGTCTTTTACTTAGATAAATTCAGGTCTTATCTCTTAGGATCACCCATCATTATCTTCACCGACCATTCAACCCTGAAATACCTTTTCCAAAAGTAAGATTCCAAGGATAGATTGATCAGGTGGGTCCTTCTTCTTTAAGAGTTTGATTTAACCATTAAGGATAAAAAGGGTGTTGAAAATGTTGTAGTTGATCACCTCTCTATGATGGAATTCAAAGACAACTCACATCACCTTTTTGTGTCTGATTCATTTCTCGATGAGCACCTTTATTCAGTGAGTGATTTCCCATGGTATGTTGACATAGAAAACCATTTGGTGATGGGTGAAATTTTTAAATTACTAGGGACCCAAGATAAGAGGAAATTCCTTTCTGATGTCAAACACTATGTGTTTGATGATCCTTACCTCTTTAAATTTTGTCCTGATCAAATCATTAGAAGATGTGTTCCTGAGTCTGAGCAAGAGTCCATTATAAAATTTTGTCATAGAGAGGCATGTGGGGACCACTTTTCTACAAATAAAACCACTACAGAGGTCCTCCAAAGTGATTTCTATTGGTCTAAACACACTAAGGATTCCTTCGAATTCTGCAAAAGTTATCCTCAGTGTCAATAATTAGGATCCATTACCAAAAGGAATCAAATTCCCCTCACTCTCATTCTAGTCGTTGAAATTTTTATTGTTGGGGAATTGATTTCATGGGACCCTTCCCAAACTCTATGGGATACCTCTACATCCTATTATCTATTGATTATGTCTCGAAATGAGTTAAGGCCATTCCCACCAAGTCCAATGACCATGATGTTGTGATTCAGTTTCTGAAAGAGCACATATTTTCTCGATTTTGAATTCCTAGGGCTATAATCAATGATTAAGGAACCCATTTATGAATCCTCCCATTCTCTTCACTCATGTCTAAGTATGGTATTTCTCATAAAGTTTCCACTATGTACCATCCTCAAACCAATGGTAAAGATGATTTAGCAAATAGTTAGATTAAGCAAATTCTTAAAAAACTGTCAATACCTCTAGGAAAGGTTGGTCTGAAAAACTCTTGGATACCATTTGGGTATTTCATACATCATTCAAAACCATCCTACGAATGTCACCATATAGGTTGGTTTATGGATAATCTTGCCATTTACCTGTTGAAATTGAGCATAAGGCATTTTGTGCAATCAAAAAAATGAATTTCTACATTTCTATAGTCGAAGAAAACAAGAAATTAGATCTTAATGAACTTGAGGAACTTAGGATGGAGGATTATGAAAATTCAAGGATAAATAAAGCTAGAGTTCAAGACTACAAATCTAGGAATCTCAAAGTTAAACACTTTAAACCAGGAAAATTCATGCTCTTGTATAGTTCAAAATTTCATTTACACCCAGGAAAGTTAAGGTCTAGATGGTCAGGTCTATTCATAATGCATCATGTGTACCCCCATGGGGCAGTAGAGATTCAGGATCCCATGAGTAGTCACATTTTTAAGGTCAATGTTCATATGTTAAAACCATTCATTGAATCATTCAATAAACAGGAAATAGAGGTTGATTTAAATAAGCCAACCTATAAACCGGGAAAAAATTTATAGATTTTTTATCCATGTCGGGCTAACGACGTTAAACAAAAGCGCTTCACGGGAGGCAACCCATGGTTTTCATGTTTCCAATATTTGTGAATAATATTTATATTTCAAATAGTATTAATTAATCATTTTGATATTAAAAAAAAATATTAGACTGTTGACATGTTCTTCTATTATGAGTATGGATGGGTATGAAAGGTGAGCATCATAGTCATCTATGTCACGTGGTGTGATCCTTGATTAATACCTTACCCAGAAATTTAAAAAGAAGATAATGTATCATCATTTAATTTTATTTTTATGTGTTTGTAGGTTAAAATAAAAATACAAAAAAATAATTAAAAAAATTAAAAGGACACATCGTAGGTCGTTGGGAAAACCCCGTCACAACCAAAGAAGCCATGGGGACTCGAACTCATGACTGAAGGGAGACAGGGGAACATGCTTACCATTGACCTACGGCTTATAGTGCTTCCTTATTCTATAATTTTTGTGTATATAATTATATTTTACTTTTTTTATTATATGAATATATATATATATTGTTTTGTTTTGTTTTTTTGTTTGTTTTTTTTCCTTTTTCCACTAGGGAAATATACAAGTGACATGGATATCAAAGGACTAAGTTGGAGGAGAAAGAACTTCAACTTCAACCACCAGGTGACTTCATTCCATGATCCTCATATTTCAAATTCCTTTTAGAACTCCTCTAATCTACATCTACCCTCTTCTAAATTTTATTTTCTTTAAACACTGGGGATAGTGTTATTCTAAGTTGGGGGGTGAAAAGAATGAAAAAATATATTAATTTTGTGTGTATAAAAAATGTGTAGAAGGAAAATTTTATTTAACCTTGAACATTATAGTTCACGTTTCACACTTTGAAACTAAATATCAAATAATTTAGCATGCCCTGATTCTGATTTTAATCCATGTATAATTTTATGAGCATATATTTTGGAAAATGTGGTTGTCTAATGTGAAATTTCATCGTTTATATTTTCATCCAAATAAAAAAAATCACAATGCGTGTCCTTTGGATAGTGGGGTATTAGTTTGAGTTCATGGGGTCCCCAAAATAAATAACATAGGTTTGGTTATCATTTTAGTTTTAATATGAGTATTCAATAAAGAAACAATAAATTTGCGCTCAGATCAATGAAATGATCTAATGTGTGGCTTTCAGCACTTGGGGATCATGACTCCATAGTTGTCTGGCCCATAGTTAGTAATTTTATCTCTATTTGTGGTAATTTGATTTTTTTTTTTACTGATTTAACTCGATATGATGCCTGATTATGTGGGTTTCACTTGGTTCTCTAAGGTCTTTGAGCCTGAGAGTCATCGGCAAAGTCTCGTTGCATGGGTCGACTCTATTGAGTACAGTTTCAATTACCATGAAAAATTTGCAAAAAAAATATAAAAAAAAATTGAATACTCATCTTAATATTGAAATTTGATTCCACCTAACTCTTCCATCATTTCCCTCTTTAATAAAGATGAACCCCCATGTCTATTGTGATGCACAACACATCATCATGCTTAATTGGTATTAGATGAAATATGGAGATGAATTTGAACAAAGGAATGGAATTGGGATTGAGATATGCTTATGAAAATATCTTGTATTAAAATATTTTTATGGGTTTCATGATTTTTTGGTATAAGGGTTTTTGGGAATCATTGTGTATTAAAATGTTTTTGGAAAATGGAATTTGAATTTCACATTTTTGAGATATATTTTGCTCGATACTAGAAAAACTCAAGTTGTTGGGTGTGATTATCCACTGAATGAGACTAATATTTATTTTTAATATATATAATATTCATGTTATTTATTATTAATAAACAAAATTTTAGTGCATTTTACACTTTGAACATTAATTCACATTATGATTGTAATTCCCTCTTAAAATGCACTATTACATGGAACATTTTTGAAAACCTCCTAAAATACAAAATGGTATTGATTTTATTTTAATATTTTATTTTTAGTTTTCTCATTACATTGGGAACAATTCATAATTTTGGAATATTGTAAGATTCACATTGAAAGACCACAAAAGTTGGCCTTGAACAAACAACATTCTATGTGAAGTGAACTGAAGAAAAGCCCAATAAAACTATTGTATCGACCAAGATAAAAGCCCAATAATTATGAAAATTGAACTTAAGAAAAATTAAATCATGGGGAACATTTATTCCAATAGTGACAGGAACTAATTTTGAGTTTTAAAGGGAGTACCATGTGGCCCAAGTTGTAGATATAATTCTGAGCCAGATTCTGCGGCCCAGAAAAATAGCCCCCCAATTTAATCATATCTCACAAAAAAATCATTTGGGATGAAATTTTACTAGAGGTTATGAGACATTCAGAGATCCATTTTCTTCTTCTATGGAACACTCTAATTCAGGCTTATAGAAGGTCATTTCGACGCCTCTTTTCAGTGGATGCAAGCTGAATTCCACTTCAGGTCAAGAGTGGAAAAGTCTAAGTTCCACAATCTTTCCACCACCCTAAGCCTACCATACTCAAGTGGGATGACTTTAACTATTGTAGACTTTACCAAATGCTCCAAAAATTAATTTTTAAGGTAGTGGTGCTGGAGAATTTATGGATCTTGTGTGCTTGGTTTCATTATAGTGTTATGTTGTCGCTTTGTGTTTGTAATTGCATTTATTTCTCATGTAAGTTGTTCAATTCATCTTAGTTTCTTAATAAAATTTATTATTCTCCTTTTATTATGTTCTTATTAATATAAAATTGATACCATTGTCTCAATGTGTGAATTTATTCACATCAAACCTTGTGAAATTATCACACAACGGTGGAGTGATCATTATTTCATTGTCTTTTTACTTCTTCATTTCCTCCATCATGAGTCTACTTCCCAATTCCATTAAAACCATAAAATCAATAGAGGGATAACCCAATTATGGTTTGATCCGATGGAGTATCAAGAGTCTGTATTGTATGTTATTTCTCACTCTATTAATGTCCAATAACTTCTTTTAATTGAGAATTTTTTTTGATGATCTTTAAACTCCTTCGTCCTTGTTGAATTTAAGGCCACACACTTCAAGTGCTAATACGAACCTTTACCTTAGAGTGCTAAAAAATTTGATCCTTAAAGTGTATAGGTGATTATTATTAGGGTGTGTAGGCATTAAAACAATAATTTATGATGTTGTTTGATCTCCTTAAATTAACCCATATCAAATATAATAAGTTGAAATAATTGAAAAAAGAATTCATCCAATCCACCCCGAACAATAACCTGGGATCAACTCATTATCTTAATTTAAATTCACTTAGGACTCTTTGTGTTCACTACAACCTATCTAAAATCAACCCAAAGTTGTCCAATTCATATCCAAAAATATTCCATAGAATCTACATGTATATAGGTTTCTTCTTAGGTCTCTTGGGATTCAACAACCCAAGCTAAACTACAAGCGACCGCTTAACCCTAAAATCTTGGGTAAATTTGGGCGAGACCAAGATGCCTCTTGCCTTTACCGGCCAAGAGTCAAAATATTTCCCTATACTCTTACCAGTGGACAATATCTAGAGATCCATAGTAAATAATAACATCCACACAACATGTGCTTTTCTTAAGGAAAAAATCATATAAAGTTTTAACATTGCAGATTAGAATAACAATCCCAACCCTGGTAACCAGGACTTCCTACCAGAACAAGTGTTCATGATGCACCAGTTTGATATCCATCACAAGTTCCAACACATTCTTAATACTCATGTCTACCATATTCCAAATAGTAAAGACCAGGAAAAGAACACCTCTAATACCACTTTGTAACATCTCGACCTAGATGCCACTAAACTGGTGCTCTGAGATGGTGGGTTACTATTCCTCAAGTGCACCTCCTCGTAATCCAAAGGCTTCTGACTAGCAGCGAGGGACTATGGTGTGATAGTGGGGAGAGTATTACCTTATATTAAAGTAATAAAACCGCATAAATATCTAAGTATCATACATAGCAGAAAGTAAACAGAGTGTGGAAGTAGTAAACAACTAAAATAAAACATTCTATAATAATAAATGAAATGATATAAAAGCCCAAATAGCTATCCATACAATACAACACTGGTCACCCACTAGGATGAACATACATATATATAAGTACAAAATAAACTAAAAGTAAAAGTATAGGGCTCTACTACTAACTCCAATCTAGACCATGTACCTGGTCTCTAGACAATGTCGAACTACAACATCCCAATCAGAATAACCACATGATCAGCTCCGCTTGATCATGAAACCCTAGGCCTCATCCCTATCCACCATGAAAATCATTATCAGCCTGAAAATAATACATAAGGCCTACACGTTCACCAAGGTTCATGTGCAGGGGTGAGAAAGAATCTCAGTAGGACTCCCCAATAAGCAACCTATAACTATGATGCTATAAGTGTATGAAAAATCAACATGCTCAGCCTTATTGAGACACAACAAAAGGTAAGTAAACCAAAAGTGAAACTGCAGCCAAACCTCGGGTCTGTAATCCCAGTCAACTGGTCAAGTACCACCATGGATGTCCATATCTATATATGTATACATGTATAGTACCATACCTATACATATATACATAAATATGAATATTCATGAGTATGTGAATCAAAAAATATGAAACCACATCAGCAGATGATCCATGGTTCTATAATCTCGATCGCCTAGAAATCCTGTGCAAGGGTGTTGAGTTGGAAGTCATGTCACTCGAGTCATGTATCACAAACTCAATCTCTAGGACTGTAATCCCAATCAACATATACCTACTTCATTCAACACTAGAAAAGTATCTGATCAAGCTATTTCACCAAATGGTGATACTCATCCTACACCTGGGTTCACCCGTACTCACCTCCAATCACTATCCAGGATATCGTATACCAATGGTCAATCCTATAAATAAGGATTCCAAGGAGTATGTCTGGAGATCCAGTGAGACGGAATGCTACACCCCTCGAGTCTCATAACTGATTCGGAATAGCATAATCATTCCAATCATATATCAACCAGCTTATGAGAATGTACAAGGTATTCCTATAATGGGAATCCAAGTATCACTCAATGTGTGGAATTCATCATCCCTATGAGCCCATACAAGGCATTCCTACAATGGAAATCCAAGTATCGCTCAGGGAATACAAGTCATCAATCCAGCAACCCATCCAAGGAATTTTTATAATATGAATCCAAGTATCACTCAGTGTATTTAAGTCATCAACCCAGTGATCCCATCCAAGGAATTCCTACAACGGGAATCCAAGTATCACTTAGGGTATATAAATCATCAAACCACTAAGCCTATCCAAGTAATTCCTACAACGGGGAATCCATGTATCACTCTGGATATATAATTCATCAAACCACTAAGACCGTCCAAGGAATTCCTACAATGGGAATCCAATTATCACTCAAGGTATATGAATCATCAAACCACTGAGCCCATCCAAGGAATTCCTACAACAGGAATAAAAGTATCACTCAGGGTATATATAAATAATCAACGTAAGTCTCAATAGTTGGATACCAAGAAACACCTCTGGACATCCCAACAAAAAATATATTATAATAGATATACATCCAGGCTCAACAACCAAGTCCTAGGTAGTACCTCAGGGTACACTAGTAAAATATTAGAAATAACATGGCTCAAAATTTGGATACTAGGAAAGAAAGTCTGGGAATACCAATGAGAAAAAAAGATCCCAAGAAGAACTTTTGAACATCCCAATATGAAGAAATATGTATCACATTAGGCTCAACAAACACTAACTAGGAATCACCACTGGTAAAAATTATTTCAATAGTAATAACCTTGTCAAAGATATAAACAAATGAGTGAGGGTGGCTCAAACACCCAACCCAGCACTCCAGTCATATCCCCATAGGCTTACCACTTTGGCATGGGTTCTAAGGTGACACCCACTACCATCTATACCCAAACCCAACGTACACCTCATGGTCAGTCAAACAATAGGCACTCGTTGGGTCCCTCAAGTCAATAACTAATGAGGAATCTTAATAGGGATCCTCATAAGGATACACAAGTATAGGGATCCTACAAGGGAATCCTTATATCAGTATAAAAATGAAGGAATCCCTTAGTAAATCCTTATAATCAACTATTATCACAGCCTCGTAGGATAGAAAGGAATGTCTCATAAGGGGAATGTCCTAAAAAGCATAGGTCGTGGGAGATAGCTCATAGATCATCTCAGATCAAGGTCTCAAATAGGTTGTTCTGAACACCTAACCTATCATTCATTCCAAAACTCAATTTCATGGGACAACTGAATTCAAAAGCTACAAGAATGACCTCTCTATTTATATAGAATCCCTAAAACACCCATTAAGAGTCCTAAAAATGCTCCATGGATTTCACCATCACAATCTATGTGTAAAACCAATTAGAATGGACTAATTTTGTGTCCAAAACTGACACTGGGGAATAAAATATAAAAATACCCTCAAAGGGTACAAAAAGAGGAGTACACAGTGTGTTGATACCATACACAGTGTGTACCCTCGAGCTCCTACATGGGTGTGTGCTCCCACCGTCCTGGGAATGTAAATGCCCCAAGTACATGGCATGTGAAATGGGTACATGGATTGTACCCAACACAGGGTACATGATTGTGTCCCTCAACTATCTTGGTCATCTACTTGGCCAGGCCATGTACTTTTACACAATTTGCCACCCACACAAGGTCTGGTTGTGTACTCTACATGGCCATGTACCCCTACACGGGTTCGCGTGGTCGGGTACTCGGCTACATGACCGAGTACCAGTACATGGAATATACATACCAATAAATGGAATTTAATCCTTAAACTTTATCTTCCCCAAATTGGAAGAACACATGACATGTCACCCTAGACTACATGCCATGTAGCCTAGTTTTTCTGAACAGAAAACCCTCAGATCACCCAAATCCCTCATTTTCGTCCCCAAATCAAAAGATCTATCCATTAGAGGCATCATAACAGTATAATAGGAATTTAAACTTATAAAAAGGAAAATATATGGGGGTCTATGGTGAAAACATAAATAGTCCTACCTTTGGGCAGAAACCACTGAAGCTTCATCTGATTTCACGGTCCACGACTGCCACACATCGAACCGCCATCTCAAGGGATTCGCAACGGCACCTCACTCCATTCCTATATCCCTCTCCCTTCTCTCTCAATCGAGTGGCATAGGAGGATCCCCTTCTGGGCATACAGGATAAGAAAAGGAGGAAAGGATAATAAATAAAAGAAAAGAAAAAGAAAAACAGGGGTCTAGACCAGCCCCGGTGCCCAACTCAAGTTTATGCCTCACCTAGGATAAACTCCCCATTCTAGAATCAATGATAGAGAGTGAATATCAATCCAATTCTCTATTAAAAAATTATCACAGAATGATTCTATGCAAACAATTTAATATTTAATTTATTAAATATTAATTATTAATTATTCCGCCAAAATTTAGATGGCTCGTATTTCTCCAAACTCTTGTACTAGAGTAAACACCCTATTCCTGGACCAAATAAGTGGTTATAAAAATTATCTAAGGTCATGTACTATGGTAAAAAGACCATTTTACCCCCTTATAATCATCCAAAAGAAAAAAATCAAATTTCTTATCAAAATTTTAGTATAGAAAATCATGAGTTCTTAAACTAGTTAGGCATATATCAGTGTTACCACCTATTGATAAGCACATGGATCCTTCATTGGATTGAGAAAATGATTGTCATCATGTTGAGTAGTCAATGGATCCAACAAGATATGATGACGGTATGTGCAATCTTGGTATGTCACATGAGTTCCAGTGATAGAGACCATTGAGGTTTCATAGAGAGATAAAACCTCAGGTAGTAGAGGTTTGGATCGAGAGGGTGGTTTGGGTTTTTCATCTTGTGAAGAAATCGATCAACCATATGGTTGTGCTCACAATCAGTATTATTCAAGGAGAAAAAGTTAGTTCTGGTGGTACCATTGGATGATGCACTTGTACTGAGTGCACATCATGGGTCTCAAATATATAGATCACCTAGGTTTCATGTTGATAAAAACTCCCCTATTAGGTGGTAGAGTATAGGACCAATCCTATGGTGCAAATGTCCTATATGGATAAGACCCCCTTCTTGGTTGTGCTCCTAGCAGTGATAATTCTCTAGGGTGACGTGGGTAATCAGTGGATCCCTTTTTTGGTGATGTTAGATGTGGATTTGGACACACAAGGAATAGGGAAACTTTCCCCACTAAGACATGTTCTTATGACATGATCTATAACTATACAGGTGGGTCAATACCACCCAAAGAGGATAGTGGTGAGGTTTGGAAGATGAGTTCCTTTGAATTGTGTGTATGGGGAAGGTCGGTACACTAAGGTGTCGGAGAAGGACCTGTTTGTGGTGAACATGTGGGAAAGGTAAAGGAAAAGATTCAGGAAGAAGGGTATTCTAGACTTAAGGAAAAAAGTATGGTTCGAGGTACGACATGTGTCTTTACTTCCCTAGATGTATTTTTAGCATAGTCATGATCCATATTTCCCTAGGTGTAGCCCCTAATCGAGGCCTAGTGATATACTTAGAGCATTTTTTCTTGAACCCTGTGCTTTGAGGCTCTATTATAGAGGATCTTAGGTCATATTCACTTATTAAAATTGTGTCATGACTCTGAAGGATAGATAGATAGCCTCACATATAATCTTTCTGTAATGAGAGAGAGACCCTAAGATGTTTTCCTCAGTATGGACTGATTTTCTACCATCCACGCTCATTTGGTTTTACCAGTTAGTGTGGCAGAGCTTCTATCTTATGGGATGTATTTTCCATCCTTTTATAAGGATTTTTCCTAAGGAGAGTAGGATGAGAACATGTTTGGGGGGATACAGTTGAATTTTTTTTTTCAATTGGCTAGTATGACCCTTGGAGTAGTGGATGCTATAAGCTAGTTTTCTACAGTGATGGTTGAGTATGTGGATGTCTTTATCAAGGAAATTTTGGGACCATATTAAAGGTGGGATATGGACTTCTTTATTTACTTACACCTTAGGACTACACTGATATATTTTGTGGCATATCAGATGGCCCCTACCGAGATTTGGAAGATGAGGGTGCAATTAGAGGACCTTCAAAAGAAGGGATTTATCATACTTGGTGTTTCCCACTGGGTAGCTCCAGTTTTTTCAAGAAAAATATGGATGGGATATTGAGTATTTTTATTGATTATCATCACCTGAACCAGATAATGATAAATAATAAGCACCCCTTACTGAGGATTGATGATATATTCATCCAGTAGAGAGGTGCAGGCTGGTTGAGGGTTTTTGAGGTAGATATTGTGAAGATAGAATTCCAATGTCTCTACAGACACTATGATTTCCTCTTAATGTATTTCAATGTGACGAATTCCCCTATTGTGTTTATGGATTTGATGAACTAGATCTTCCATCCATACTTGGAATAATTTTTGGTTATCTTCATTGATGACATACTAATTTACTCTATGTTAGAGTAGGATCATGCAGAGCATTTGATGATGGTCTTAGACTTAATCTGGGAGCACCATCTTCATAGTAAGCTCTCAAAGTGATAGTTTTAGATATGCGAGGATTAATTTATGTGGAATGTTATTTATAATCACAATTTAGTTGTATACTTGGTAATGATTAATGTAGTGATTTTTTGGGATCCAATCAAGAATGTGATAGAAGTACATAGTTTTCTTGGCTTGGTAGGGTATAATAATAGGTTTTTAGTAGACTTCATCATATTGGAATTCCCTTTTACCACCTTGATATAGAAAGGGAATCCATTTATCTAGAATGAGTTGTGTCAAAGGTCCTTTTAGGATTTAAGGTTGAGGATAACTAGTTCTCATGTATTGAGACTATCATAGGAGGGCATGTATTATGTAGTGTTTTGTGATTCCTCTAGATCTGGGCTTGATTTTATATTGATGTAGAGGTAGGTAGTGATCGCATATAGGTTGAGGTAGTTAAGACCCCATGAGAATAACTATGTGACTCATGACCTAGAGTTGGAAGCGATGGTCTTCACTCTGAATATGTGGAGGCACTATCTTCTAAGATAGAGTTTTATTATTTACTCAAAACCATAAGAGTATCAGATGTTATATACTCCTGGGAAGTGAAATGTGTTGAAATATTCCCTTAATATGAAGTCTTGTTCTCACTTGGTGGAGGAGGAGTCTAAGAAGTTGGATTCTTTATAATTGTCCCAGATGGAGGAGAGGGTGCATTTTTTCTTTAGTTGATGGTGGTGAATCCTCTTCTTCTTCTTCAACATGTGAGGGAGGACTAGTTGGGAGACATAGATTGTGAGGTTATACATGGACATATATCCTTAAGAGATTCACCAGATGGATTATCTAAAGGAATCGATCATGTCATACTTTTCAAGGTATGGATAGTGGTTCTTTTCATATTACAAGATGAGGTAATGTGGTATTTTCACACTTCCCATTAGATGTACTTACTGGTGTGGAAAATATTTACAAGGACCTTGAGTGAAAGTTTTGGTTAGATTGAATAAGGTGGAGTGTTACCGAGTTCGTCTCTTGGTGTCTTACATGTCTGCAGGTGAAGGTTGAGCACCAGGTTCTGTTAGGTTTTACACAACATCTTGATATCCTAGATTGGAAATAGGATTTCATATCCATGGACTTTATAATGGGGATTCTAAATATAGTGAGAGGCCATGATGCTATATGGGTGATTTTTTACTGACTTATCAAGTTGTCACACTTCCTTTCCATTAGAGAGCAGGGTTCGGTGGAGATTTTGGGGCTGTTGTATGTGTAGGAGATCATCCTACTTCATGGGTTACCCTCAACAATTGTCTCCAACCATGATGTGTAGTTCACATCATGGTTGTGGAGAGGCCTACATGAGTCATTCAAGACCCAGTTGAGGATGATTCTTGTAACAGCCCGAGATTTTATGAAAACTATTCTATTTAATTTTATTAATATCTTGTGTTGTACGCTACACCAAAAGGAGCTTGCACAACACGCATCCTTGACTTGCCTTGCATTACACGCAATCGCAACCTTCCTTGATAGCTTGCGTCATACGCAATACCGAGTTTCACTAAACAACGATATGCTATTAAAATATTATTAAAACTAGCCGTTATGAATAGTAATAACCACTTTTTGAAATTTTATAAATTTTATTTTTCAAAATGGACTTCATTTTTGGATTCGGAATATCGAAATTAGCCTAGGGTGAAATTTTGGTATTTTTCTGAAAACTTTCAATTTTTGATGAATAGTGAAACCACTAAGTGGTAGGTTAAAAACTGAATTTTGCATAAAACATAATTTCACCGCTTCTGTGAATTGAATTTCGAAAATCTGACAGACACGGTTGATATCAGTAAGTAAAATGTGGTTCAATGAGATAAAAATAATTTTTTGGTGAATAGTAACTTTTTACTTTTTTTACCGCGGTTAATAGTAAATAGGGTAACTAAGGGTAAAAATGATATTACTATTACCCTAACACATGTCCTAATTCTATTGGATAAGTGTAATTCGACCAAAAACAACCTTAAGTGTAAAATATTACCATTTAGGCCCACTTGGATTAGATTAGGACATTTATTATTATTTAATTCAAAGAAGAGTTAAAAGAGTTAAAATCAAAGTATATTTACTAAAACATTTTTAATATAGGGTTGTACATAAGATAAATTAGATTTTAAATATTAATTATAAAGATAAAAAGATATCCTACATAATGGTATTTTATTTGTAATTTTTAGACATCAAATAATTTAATTTATTTATGACACAAAGATGATGCAGTAATTATCTTATTAATGAAATATTGACATAATTGATATTATAAATACCAAACTAAATGTAATTTTAGACTTTTTATGAATTCCACTAATTTTCTAGGTTACTATGATATATTAGTGTTGATTTAATCCACTTGGTTCGAACATATAATTCTGTTATGACTTTCAAAAAAATCATATATCAAATAGTGTCAAAATTGACACAAAATAGTTTTTAAATCAAATATTATATTATTAATTGTTATTTTATTCCTAAAAATATAAGATTCGGCCAAATGACGTAGATAAGGATATATATATTAATAATAAACAATTTGGGGTTCTTTTGGCATGTTATAGTAAGTGTATTAACCTTATAGTGAAAGAAAACAAAAAGACACGGTAAAAGTTAAATTATTTAACTTAGAGTTAAATCTAATTGATAAGGTTAAAATAATACCCTAAACTTGTCTAAATCCTATTGGTTGATAGGATTTCGACCCATCCCCACTTTATCTTCGAAATAAGACCCTTTGTAACCATTATAAACCGATTTTGACTTTAATATAAAATAATATTTTGAGATATTCCTAAGGTGCCCCTCTCCTCCCTTATAAAAGGGCACCTCCTCCCTCTCCTCCTCACACCAATTTGAGCATTAAAGCTCGGCCAAACCCTGACAAAATCTCTTCTCCAATTACCTAGTATCATCCTAGAGGTCCTGGTCTTCTTAAAAGACCAATTTTAGTTCCCTAAAAGGAGGTCTCAAAGAAGCACTTCAAAGAAGAGGTAATATCCATTACCGATCTTTTTCAATTTCTTTCTTCTTCAACTTCTTCTTCTTTATTTGTTTCATGACAAAGTAATAACATAAGTATTACTTAAATACTGATATGTTATTATAAATATTAAACAACCCTAATTCACCTTCTATCCATTCTACGGAAAAATGAAATAATCGCGCGTGCGTACGTACGGAATACCGTCTCCACGCCGTGGTGTAATCTATTTTCCGCCACCACCTTAATTGGATGGGTATAAAGGTGTAATGAGTAACTATATATGATTATTATAAAGTGATATTGATACTGAAATAGTATACATACACTTCAACACAATTCCACGACCATGGGAACGATATCATCGCTCGTGCGTACGTACGGAATACCGTCTCCACGACGCGATGAGATTCATTCTCAATGATTAACCATTCATGAATGATTATAAAGTATATATAATAAGTACTAATGAAATATATGACCTAATAATGATACTGGAATTATTTATATTTATATGTATGTCATCTACTTAATTCCATTCAATTCAATAAGGAAACGAAAATAGCGTTCATGCGTACGTACGGACTACCGTCTCCATGAACGGTGTATTTCTTTCCATTTACTGATTTATTATATATGTATATTCTGAATATATATATATAAATCATGTTTTATATTCTGGAATTAAGTAATCATGATCTATGTAATCATATGAATAATTACAAGTTAAAAACACGAACGACAAATGAGACGATTTTACCCAAAACGCTTCTTTAACATAGAATTTACAAAAGAACGGGTAATATAAAGTCATAAGTGAACCATATATGATATCATAACAGTGAATATGATTCTGTAATAAGTCAATGAAATTATTTAAATCATTATACAGGAGGTTCGGACACATACGAAGCAAATCGGACCTAAGGTAAGGGAAATATCACAAATCTCATTTTTATCTGAGATTTCTTATACGTTGGTATTTACTGGGGTATATTTTATCATCCACATCCATGTTTCCTCAATATGTAATACTATTTCCATCCACCTACAATTGTTTAAATCCAATTTTACCCTTCGGTGAATTTTTAGTAAAAGATAAGAAAGGAATCTTTTGTCGTTTTTCATACGAGGTACTTTTTTTTACTTTTCCGACAAAAGTACGAGAAGAATGTTTTTTTTAACTTATAAGGCATGAATGGATTTTTAAAACATTATTTCCAAGAATATTCCTTTATAAGTTTTCAAGTTTATTTTTAATCAACTTCTTTAGTTTAGAATTGTATGACATGTTAAAAAAGGAAAAGTATTTTTGAATTAGAAAGGATATTTTCCTCAAGAATGGAGTTCAAGTGTTTTATCAAAATTATTTTCCATATAAGATAATAAAGGGTTCTGTTTTTATCCTTATTATTACATTTATTTGATTATGTTGTGAGGGAATTATTTTTATGAAGTCATTTACCTTATATGGTTTGTTTTATGATGTCATGATGTTTCAAGAATCCCATTTTTGTTACATGTGTTATGCGATGATGTATGATTTATGATTATGTGGCACACATAAGAAAGGATTCATTATAAGATGGGTGGGACCTATATCTCCCTCCAATTCATTGGGTAAAGATTTTATATCTCATGAGATAGACATGACTGGAATGGTAGGTTATACCGGTTCAGTGAAACAGGACTGAAACGAGGGTGACTCGGTTCAGAAAGGGACTTTGTCCACTAAGATAGTCTTGGAAATGAGTCTTGACTAAAAATAAATGATTCTCTATGATTATGTGTGTATGCCACAAAGTTTCATGTTTTAAGTTGTGATTATTGGGATTACATTTCACTGCTATGATTTATCCCATGTTATGAAATTATGCTCTCTTTTGCAGGTTAAGATTTCCAAAAGTTATGTTCTTATGAATATGATGTGATTGATTTTCTTTTTTTTTGCCCTTACTGAGCATTTTAGCTCACCCTTTTATGTTTTCTTTTCCCCCAAGATATAAAGAAAGGTTTTAGGTAAAAAAAGGGAAGATATTTATGGGAGATATTGAAGATCTTTCACCGTGATTAGAAGATTATACTCCGAGTTTCCAAAGACACTAAACTATTACGATCCTTGTGTGTGTGTTTTGTTATGTACTAAGTATTCCGCAAAAGTAATGTAATATCCATGTACGTCAGGCTTCGTGTCTCTACAGTTGGTATCAGAGGAAAGGTTTAGTCAACCTTTGGAAACTAGGATGCGAGAACTTTAGTGGGATCCCTAGAGATATTTCTAAGGTATGTCTAGGGATGTCCCTAAGGTTAAGTATACGTATAGGTTATAGTACTAGGATTACTCTAACGATCATAGAATTAAACTTAAGATGTTAGATATTGAAGGTACTCCCCCTTTATTATGTTGTTTTCCCTAGCATGATTTTTGCCTCTCACGCTATTCTTTTTGGGTTTTAGAAAATGGCTGGAAACAAGATGATTCACGATAATGGAGGATATGATGGACAATGGAATGATATTATTAATGAGAAACCAAATGAAATGGGATTTGGAAGTCCAAAAATCATTATTATGCTGAATCAGCAATCTTATAATATGATCAATAAAGTAAAATTCGGTAACTCTCCTGACTCGGCCAATAAGAGAAAGATGGAGTTTCATGATGATCATAGAGGAAAGAAATTTCAATTTCCCCTATGTAATTCATGTGGGAAGAGGCATCAAGGAGAATGTTTCAAGGGAACTGGAAGATGCTTTGGGTGTGGAAAAGAAGGACACAAAGCAAGTAAGTGCAAAGGAAAAGGTTCAGTTAACACCATGGATAAGGATAATGGTATTGCTACGACATCAAAAATGGTTAAGTGTTTTAAATGTGGAATGTATGGGCATTATGCAAACCAATTCCCTAAGGGAAAGACTCATGAAGAGAATCAGTATGGTCGTATGGGTATTATTCATGTGGATGATGATGAAGAGACTACAAATGATATGTGAGATGAAAGAATTGTTGAATCTTGGTTAATGGTTTAAGAATGTAGTGAAATGATTACATGTTTATCATGTGTAATGTTGTATAAGAAATCTCATGGTACTATGGAATAAAGAGACATCTAAGGATTGTTACATTGTTGTCTTTCCTTGAGTTTTAAAAGTGTATGATTAATGTTACCAGTATCCATGAAAGGTTATTCAGATATTTTTGGAATGTAGATGATATGCACATAATGAAGGGATAAGGAGAAAATTAAATGTTTAACAGTATTCATGAGCTCATGATTGATATAAGGACTAATTGATATCATGGTTTGAGTATATAGAATTTTGAGGATTTTGGTATGTGGAAAGTGTTAACTTTTAACTGCATTCAAGTTTTCACTAAGGTTCAATGGGTATTCAAGAGAATACATGATTAAGGACTTTGAATGTTTGGAATGTGACCAACAAAACATATCTTATGATATATGGGGTTCAACAATGGTATTAAATCTCTGGTAATAATTTTCACTATGTTATGAAAGTGGACTGCAGTATTATAGATAAGCCTAAAGACTAGAATGGATTATGTTGGACATAAAATAGTATTTTTTAAGGATAGAAGTTTTTTTTCGATATTATTGATGGGATGTTATATTAATGTAGTTTTAGAAAAAGGACAACCTGCAGGACGGGCGACAGCCCATCACGTCGGACAAGGCTATGGGAATCGAACCCACAACCGAAGTGCGACTGGCCTTTATCGCCTACCACTGGCCTACAGGAAGTCCCTGTTTAGTAGAAACTAGTTTTATTTTATTAAGCAGTACGATATATGAAGTATAAGTCCATTTTAGGAACCATATATGATTAATCTCACTATAGATCGACTTATGTATATAATTTTTGCTAACCTTTTGTTTGAGACAGATGGAATGACCCGTCATTCTATCACATGATCTGCTAACACTTCACGAATAACAAATTCAACGTCATTTATTTAAGAGATGAAGTGGAAATTGTTCAAGGCACGAACAATAGTGAGATTGTACCAAAATAAAGTAAGTATTTATTCTAATTCAAATTTTCAACTTTAGGGAAATGATCTTGAAAACCAAAAATGTTGTCCTAGTGCTCTTATATCTAATGAATCAGATGATACCTTAGATCGTCACAAATTTATGGCTTTGTGATTGATGGCTTTTCCATAGCCATGTTCTCTACCACTCTCCATCAGAACATGATGGTTAGATTTCTCTTCGATATCCATATTTTCACCTATGTGGAAACCCAATGATTAGTTTATTTGGGTAATCGTTACATTTCATACTTTAGTTTTTAAAGACAAGTTTTGGTATTCCTTTTTACGATGTAGGTTTCTATTAAAGAAACTTTCTAATAGTAAACTATTTATAACCCCGATGAATTTCGAGGGCGAAATTCATTTTAAGGGGGGTAGAATGTAACAGCCCGAGATTTTATGAAAACTATTCTTTTTAATTTTATTAATGTCTTGTGTTGTACGCTACACCAAAAGGAGCTTGCACAACACGCATCCTTGACTTGCCTTGCATTACACGCAATCCCAACCTTCCTCGATAGCTTGCGTCATACGCAATACCGAGTTTCACTAAACAACGATATGCTATTAAAATATTATTAAAACTAGCCGTTATGAATAGTAATAACCACTTTTTGAAATTTTATAAATTTTATTTTTCAAAATGGACTTCATTTTTGGATTCGGAATATCGAAATTAGCCTAGGGTGAAATTTTGGTATTTTTCTGAAAACTTTCAATTTTTGATGAATAGTGAAACCACAAGTGGTAGGTTAAAAACTGAATTTTGCATAAAACATAATTTTACCGCTTATGTGAATTGAATTTCAAAAATCCGACAGACATGGTTGATATCAGTAAGTAAAATGTGGTTCAATGAGATAAAAATAAATTTTTGGTGAATAGTAACTTTTTACTTTTTTTACCGCGGTTAATAGTAAATAGGGTAACTAAGGGTAAAAATGATATTACTATTACCCTAACACATGTCCTAATTCTATTGGATAAGTGTAATTCGACCAAAAACAACCTTAAGTGTAAAATATTATCATTTAGGCCCACTTGGATTAGATTAGGACATTTATTATTATTTAATTCAAAGAAGAGTTAAAAGAGTTAAAATCAAAGTATATTTACTAAAACATTTTTAATATAGGGTTTTACATAAGATAAATTAGATTTTAAATATTCATTAGAAATATAAAAAGATATCCTACATAATGTTATTTTATTTGTAATTTTTAGACATCAAATAATTTAATTTATTTATGACACAATGATGATGCAGTAATTATCTTATTAATGAAATATTGACATAATTGATATTATAAATACCAAAATAAATGTAATTTTAGACTTTTTATGAATTCCACTAATTTTATAGGTTAATATTATATATTAGTGTTGATTTAATCCACTTTTTTCGAACATATAATTTTGTTATGACTTTCAAAAAAATCATATATCAGATAGTGTCAAAATTGACACAAAATAGTTTTTAAATAAAATATTATATTATTAATTGTTATTTTATTCCTAAAAATCTAAGATTCGTCCAAATGACTTAGATAAGGATATATATATTAATAATAAACAATTTGGGGTTCTTTTGGCATGTTATAGTAAGTGTATTAACCTTATAGTGAAAGAAAACAAAAATACACGGTAAAAGTTAAATTATTTTACTTAGAGTTAAATCTAATTGATAAGGTTAAAATAATACCCTAAACTTGTCTAAATCATATTTGTTGATAGGATTTCGACCCATCCCCACTTTAGCTTCGAAATAATACCCTTTGGAACCATTATAAACCGATTTTGACTTTAATATAAAATAATATTTTGAGATATTCCTAAGGTGCCCCTCTCCTCCCTTATAAAAGGGCACCTCCTCCCTCTCCTCCTCACACCAATTTGAGCATTCAAGCTCGTCCAACCCCTGCCAAAATCTCTTCTCCACTTCCCTAGTATCATCCTAGAGGTCCTGGTCTTCTTAAAAGACCAATTTTAGTTCCCTAAAAGGAGGTCTCAAAGAAGCACTTCAAAGAAGAGGTAATATCCATTACCGATCTTTTTCAATTTCTTTCTTCTTCAACTTCTTCTTATTTAGTTGTTTCATGACAAAGTAATAACATCAGTATTACTTAAATACTGATATGTTATTATAAATATTAAACAAACCTAATTCACCTTCTATCCATTCTACGGAAAAATGAAATCACCGCGCGTGCGTACGTACGGAATACCGTCTCCACGCCGTGGTGTAATCTATTTTCCGCCACCACCTTAATTGGATGGGTATAAAGGTGTAATGAGTAACTATATATGATTATTATAAAGTGACATTGATACTGAAATAGTATACATACACTTCAACACAATTCCACGACCATGGGAACGATATCATCGCTCGTGCGTACGTACGGAATACCGTCTCCACGACGCGATGAGATTCATTCTCAATGATTAACCATTCATGAATGATTATAAAGTATATATAATAAGTAATAATTAAATATATGACATAATAATGATACTGGAATTATTTATATTTATATGTATGTCATCTACTTAATTCCATTCAATTCAATAAGGAAACGAAAATAGCGTTCATGCGTACGTACGGACTACCGTCTCCATGAACGGTGTATTTCTTTCCATTTACTGATTTATTATATATGTATATTCTGAATATATATATATAAATCATGTTTTATATTCTGGAATTAAGTAATCATGATCTATGTAATCATATGAATAATTACAAGTTAAAAACACGAACGACAAATGAGACGATTTTACCCAAAACGCTTCTTTAACATAGAATTTACAAAAGAACGGGTAATATAAAGTCATAAGTGAACCATATATGATATCATAACAGTGAATATGATTCTGTAATAAGTCAATGAAATTATTTAAATCATTATACAGGAGGTTCGGACACATACGAAGCAAATCGGACCTAAGGTAAGGGAAATATCACAAATCTAACTTTTATCTGAGATTGCTTATACGTTGGTATTTACTGGGGTATATTTTATCATCCACATCCATGTTTCCTCAATATGTAATATTATTTCCATCCACCTACAATTGTTTAAATCCAATTTTACCCTTCGGTGAATTTTTAGTAAAAGATAAGAAAGGAATCTTTTGTCGTTTTTCATACGAGGTACTTTTTTTTACTTTTCCGACAAAAGTACGAGAAGAATGTTTTTTTAACTTATACGACATGAATGGATTTTTAAAACATTATTTCCAAGAATATTCCTTTATAAGTTTTCAAGTTTATTTTTAATCAACTTCTTTATTTTAGAATTGTATGACATGTTAAAAAAGGAAAAGTATTTTTGAATTAGAAAGGATATTTTCCTCAAGAATGGAGTTCAAGTGTTTTATCAAAATTATTTTCCATATAAGATAATAAAGGGTTCTGTTTTTATACCTATTATTAAATTGATTTGATTATGTTGTGAGGGAATTATTTTTATGAAGTCATTTACCTTATATGGTTTGTTTTATGATGTCATGATGTTTCAAGAATCCCATTTTTGTTACATGTGTTATGCGATGATGTATGATTTATGATTATGTGGCACATATAAGAAAGGATTCATTATAAGATGGGTGGGACCTATATCTCCCTCCAATGCATTGGATAAAGATTTTATATCTCATGAGATAGACATGACTGGAATGGTAGGTTATACCGGTTCAGTGAAACAGGACTGAAACGAGGGTGACTCGGTTCAGAAAGGGACTTTGTCCACTAAGATAGTCTTGGCAATGAGTCTTGACTAAATAGAAATGATTCTCTATGATTATGTGTGTATGCCACAAAGTTTCATGTTTTAAGTTGTGATTATTGGGATTACATTTCACTACTATGATTTATCCCATGTTATGAAATTATGCTCTCTTTTGCAGGTTAAGATTTCCAAAAGTTATGTTCTTATGAATATGATGTGATTGATTTTCTTTTGTTTACCCTTAATGAGAATTTGAGCTCACCCTTTTATGTTTTCTTTTCCCCCAGGATATAAAGAAAGGTTTTAGGTAAAAAAATGGGAAGATCTTTATGGGAGATATTGAAGATCTTTCACCGTGATTAGAAGATTATACTCCGAGTGTCCAAAGACACTAAACTATTACGATCCTTGTGTGTGTGTTTTGTTATGTACTAAGTATTCCGCAAAAGTAATGTAATATCCATGTAAGTCAGGCTTCGGGTCTCTACAATTCTAGTGTTATACCCCCAGAATGATGGGTAAACCGAGCATTCTATCCAAGCGTTGGAGCATATGTTGAGAGAATGCATGTTAAAATTAGGAAGGAGATAGGATGATCACTTTCCACTGGTATATTTTTCTTATAATAATATTTATAACTCTACTATTGACATAAAACCTTTAGATACCATGTATGGAAGACCCTAAAGGTCACCCTTATGTTTTACTGAGATTGGTGAGGCATCTCTTGTTAGGACATATATGGTGTAGGCAATAATAGAGAAGGTTTAGGTGATTTATGAACATATAAGGACAACCCGAAGTTGAAAAAAATTGTATGCATAATAAAACTGTGTGACTTTAGATTTTTATTAGGGAGATCATGTTTTTATAAGATTCTACCCATGATGATGGTTGTGGAGATTTTTTTAGGGAATAAAGCTATACTTGAGGTTCATCGGTCCATTTGATATCCTTTGAAGGGTTTGTGAGGTTTCTTACTGTTTATCCCTACCACCACAGTTAGAATGGGTGCATGAAATCTTTCATGTATCACAGATGATAAGATATGTGCATGATCTGATATATGTTATTGACTAGGGTGAGATGGACATCGAGGATGGAGCCCCCTTCACTGAGTACCCGGTGGCGATCGAGGATCAGTAGGATAGGATACTGCGTTGATGAACCATTCATATGGTTTTTGTGATTTAGAAGCATGGGAACATACAAGAGAGATCTTGGTAGTGTGAGAGTCAAATGAGGACTCATTACCCCCCACCTTTTCATTTAGATTATGCTTTTTGAGGTGAAAATTCTTGAAGAATGGGAGAATGTAATGAATCTAGTTTTGTGTATTCAGTACTTTGAATATTTCTATGTATATATTTGGATTTATCCTCAAAGTTGGCATAGAGTTAGGTTGTATTAGGACCCCATAATTAATATATTAAAAATATTAATATATTTTAATGCACGTGCACCCATCATTTTAGTTTAAATAGTTTTTACCATTATTCCAAACCTCAGATGAAAAATTAGAGACCATAGTTAATTCCAGAGTGTGGGGTTTACCCTAGGTGTGACCTAAGGTTGGTCAGTGTCAGACGTCCAGTTGATTCCGATGTTGGTGAGTGTATTTAATTAAAATAATTTTCTTTATTTGTTTATTTATTTATTTATTTATTTATTTTAAATGACTTAAATCTAAATCCTCTATAAATAACCAATTATAAAAAATAATAAAGTTTAGTTGTATAATCCTGGGAATATTTGAGATGGGGATTGGGAATTCTTTGTTGGTGGATTAGATCGAAGAATGACATGTGATCAGGTCAAGGTGGATTGAGAGGTATTGAACACAACTGGTCTTCTTCATTGCTCAAAAATGTTTTCTTCACCAAATATTGATCCTAAATCAAAGTAGGGCACATTAATTTTTGGATTTCCACCCTTTTGATTCAATCAATAATGGATTAATTTGTTTTATTTTATTTTTGGGATTTGATAATATTCGCATGAGCCTTGACACACCCTTGATATTATTGATCCAATTTTATTCATTGTTGCACCATACAATCACCCTAGGGTACCCTGATTTTTGTGATCATTGGATGATATCACTTGGAAAACAATAGTTTAATCTTGTTCTTGTGAATTTCTCCCCACCATTCTTCACTATTAACCCACAAGGTTGTGGTTTGACTTTTATAGGATGGTTTAAAGCATGATAAAACCCCAATATTCATAGAGGATTCATGAATGATGATTGATATGGTGATTTATGGACAAGTCGGGATGGTTTGTGGGTTTTGGGTGATACCTACATGTATTTGGAATCTGGAGTGGTGATGGTAGTGGCACGGAGTGACGGGAAAAGTTTTGTAGGGTTTGGGTGGCCAGAATCTGGCCATCGATGATGGATTAGGAATGAAAATCCCTAGATCTGAGACCTCTGATGTGAATCATGGTGGAAACGGAAACATAGGTAGTGCATTGGTGATTCATGAAGCTTCCTAGGGTTTCTACGAAAAACCTAACTTCATGACATATAGTACAAGAAAACACATCATGTATTCCCTCAATAGTGGTGGCTAGGGTTTTGGGGAAGATAAGGATCACATATAATGTATCATCCATACACGTTGTGTGACTCTGTGCTAATGGCATGACATTTACTTTGGGAGTACATGGGCATGGGCATGACCAGGAACATGGAAATGACCTGAATTATATGGGAATAGTATGAAGTATATGGGTATAGCCAGTTATACAGACATGTCTAGGTACAAAGACACATCTGGTGTACAAGATCATGGGCTGAGGTATAGGGGAATGTGTTGGATGGACATGACCAGGCCCTAGGTGGTGAGGACATGTCGTGTACCCCTATACATTCCATGTAGTCCCACATAGCCAGTCAGGATATGTGAAGGAAAATATGCAACTAGGAGACCAGGCATGGTCACATGTCTTATGGCCCCTGGTGCATGCAGTGTGCCTCTTATTAGATATTCTACCTTGCGTATCTTCTTATTATACACTAAAATTTTGGCCCATGAGTAGCTTATCCTGAGCAGGTCTCTATGTAAAATGTGATTTTATCCTTAATAGTTGATTTTTATGTTTGGTGTGATGTTTTGAGATCATGAAACTTCTTCAGGTGATGTTGGACCAGTAATAGTGAACAGGTAGGATCTTGAGAGAGAGAGGGGGGGGGTTGGAAATCCCCTATCTCACCAAGGTGTAGTTCCCCCATAATCTTTACACTGGTTGAGTAGTACCCCCTTATATACTAGGGCATGGTTCCTCTAGTAGTGATTGCACTACCTCAACTATGAAACATAGTGGTGAGCTGCGGGTCCTCCATCTAATGAGTGGTATCACCCTATGGCCCTATGGCATGGGTCATCTACCAACTGAGTGGCACCCCCTTGATGCACAAAAGCATGAATCCTTTATACATCAAGTGTCATACCCTTGATACACCAAGGCATAGGTCCACCATCTATTGAGTGTAACCCCTGACTTACTAGGGCATGGGTCCTCTACCTTCTGAGTGGAACCCCCTGATGAACTAGGGTTTGGTTCCTCTACCTTCTGAGTAGAACCACCCCTGATACACTAGGGTGAAGGTCCTTTATTTATCTACCTACTGAGTGAAACCCCACTAGCACACCAGGGAATGGGTCCTCTATACATTGAGTGAACCCCCCCCCCCCCTAACACACCAATTCACGGGTCCTCCATCTACTAAGTAACACCCCCTATGGCACTAGGGTATGGGTCATTTATTGAAGATTGTTCCCCCTTAGGATGTGGAGATTGGTGGTGAGGTGCGGGTCCTCCACATGGTTTCTTGTACTGATATTCTAGATATTGGTCATCGATGATGGTCCATTGGAGCTGTAGGAAAACTCATCATTCTAGGTTGTTCTGTAGAGAATTATATCCCCTTTCTCCCTCATCTAGGTTCTTTTGAGAATATATATATATAGGTTTCATTTTCCTCTTGTTATGGGTTGACCTAACCTTTACTTTATATTTATATTAGTCCCTTTTTTGTTTTTGGGGTGTCCTACTGGGTATGTATATATTCACCCCTATATGGTCTTTATTTACATGTGTCATGTCTTATGCAGACAATAGGTAGATCAGCGGTGACATTGGTGGAGTGTAGTGGTACTTGGGTGCATAGACTACATTTGGTGGTCATATTTGGAGATCAAGAGTAAGGATTTGTCATTTATTTATTTATTATAGTTGATTTTCAAGTTGGGACTTCATTTATGGTTGGGTGTGTATTTTTCCTCTTTCACTTCAGCTTATACTATAGTACTATGATGTATTCCCCATAGGTTATTGCATGCATGATTTTACTCTATATGTTAGAGTCCTTTATTATTCCTCTACACCTTTTCATGGAGATATTTGGGTGTGTGGTCATAGGTAATTATGAAAAGGATTAAAATTTAAAATTATTCCTTTTTTGTTCTTTTCACCATCCCATATCCTATTGGAGGTGGGCTTGGGGTTGTGACGACACAGATTGTCATCATTCGAGCATGCCCTCATGGGTCGGGTCATTACATAAACACTCACAAAAAGAATTTGAAATATCATATATAATTATAAATTGTCCTTAAAATTATATTTAATGATTTAGTAATAATTAAATTTGTAATAATAATGAATACAAACACTGCTATTATGAAACTGGTACGAATGGTCAAAACTATAAACACCTGATATGGAAAATCAGTAGAATTAATATAGATAATGACTATTTATGAAGAGTATAATTGAAAATTTATATGATTAAGGTTTTTAATTAACTGATTAATATATCTATGTTTTTGATACAGGAGGTTAAATTATGTTTGTGGAAGTTAGGATAATAGTTGAGGGTTTTTCATCTCAAATTCCTCTCTTTGAGACATGTTTTGTATTATGCACCTAATTTTATATATGTGGTATATATAAAATCCCTACTTGATATTTTATATCATGAAATGAATTTATTCATGGTATTATAAGATAAATTTTAAGTCCTCTCTTTCAAGTGGTTATGATTGAATTGCTACCCAAGCCATATGTGGGGTTTTTCATCTCAATATTCATTATTTGGAACTCATTTTATAATCACCAAATATTTTATTCTGTGTGGGGCACAAATTTCCATAAAAGAATTTTTTTCATATTAATTTGAAATTTAAGGTATTTAAAAGTATATATTTTTATACCTATATCATATTATTTTGATTCAATATTTACTAAAACCAGTGTAAAACTCAATCTTTTCCATGGTGGAAAAATCATCCTAAGTTTTGGTAAAGTAAAATTGTGTGTAATTCCCTAGAAAATACATCCTTGTTAGGATACTGTAAAGTTGATTCATTTTTTTAATAGATAAACCTAGGGGAATCACCCTAAAAAGTGTTGGTTGATCATTGACTTAATCATCACCCTAATGTGTGATGAGTGGGCCTAAGACCATACACATGGCAAGACACTTCCTAGGAATATGATTAGGAATATTCAAATTCTAATAATGAACCATGATAAAGGATTTTTTTGACCATTTTCTTGATCTCCTACCAATAAAAACTATTGAATCTAATTATTATCTTCTTTGGAAAACCCATCACATTTTAAGTACCCTCACCACTATATTTCTTTGATAAGGGTACTTCGTATTTCTTTGAGGATCCCCAATAACTTATAAGTTAATTAAGGTATGTTCCTTTATACATCCACAGTATTCTATTGAATGGGGAAGTATTTGAATTATGTATTTATCATTAAATGGATATCCAAGTTTTATTTGGTAAGAGGTTCCTTATGGAATGGTATGAAAAGTTTTGATGGCTCTTATGGTGAATGCATTTGACTTGATCAGGTGATGGTTAAGTATTTTAATTATATATCACCACGATGCATCGATAGGTCTCATGAGACAAAATAGGTTGGGTTTTGGTGTATTCCTCTTCCCATTATAAGATATTGTCTTGTAAAAAGACCATGACAACAAGTTTTTTGGTCTGACATTATGAATTCCATCAGTGTGATATCAATGATTATTGTTATCCATGTTTTTATTTATTTCCATGTATATAGAATTCCCTTGATTTCAATTGATTGTGGATTCATGTTGGTTAATTTATTCAGGACATATCACTTATTCCATGTTTATATTATGAAAGCTTCCATTATATGCAACTCCTTACTGATCATTTGAAATCACCCTTATTTTTTTCCTTTTCCTATAAAACCTAGAAGAGGACTATGTGTAATTTTAAAAGATATGGTGGAAGGGATAATAATGTTCTCACAATATGTTAATTTTGTATCTTATGTTTTGAAATGTATTGTATGTGTGTATTTTTCCTACCAAGACTACTAAACTAGTGTATCCTTAGGGAACTCTCGTATCATGTACTAATAATGTAATATAACTATCATATCTGGGTTTCTGGAGTCTAGGATGTTATGTTTGGTATCAAAGGAAGTTTATTATCAACCTTAGGGATTAGATTTAGAGGGACCAAGTGAGATAGAACAATTCATATGAAAATCCCTCAAGATTTATAGTGAACACTTTAGAAAAATTAATAGGAATTTCATTTTATAATTCAAAATCATGAGCTAATTATGTGTAGGTCATTGTAGAAAGATGGTGACTAATAAGAGGAATAGAAACCATATCAACACCCATAGTCAATGAAGGGATATTCCCCCTGAGAAAGTTAACAAATATTGAGTTGAGGCTAATCAGTTCATACCAATATTAAGGAAGTTGAACCAGGTTATGATAAATAATCTTGCTTGCATAGAGCATTCTGCTGAATCATAACATGTTTTAAATTTTTTGGACCGCTTCATGCGACAACAACCTCCAACATTAAGTGGAACTACTAATCCATTGGTAGATAAACAATGGATCAAGACCCTATAAAATATCTTTCTCTCATTTGGAAGTAGTGAAAATGAAAAAAAATGGAGATTTATCATCTGAAGGGAGATTTGGATCAATGGTGGTCACTAATTCAAAACACTAAAGAAGAAGATAATATAAAATTCATGGAATGGGAAACTTTTAAGGTGGTATTCTATGAAATATAATTTCTTGTAAATAAAGAGTAGAATTGGAAAGGCAGTTCCACAATTTTAGACAAAAGGAGGAGGAAAATGTTTTTGAATATAAGGCTAACTTTTCAAGGTTAAATAGGCATGTTGTGGACTCTGTACATAAATCAAAAAACTATATTGATTACTTATTTTATGGTTTAAATATGATAATTTAAAGGGAATCAGTCTCTCATGCCTTTCATTAATATGAGTATATAGTCTTAATCACCATTAAGATAGAAAATGACTTCTCCGAGATGTATGTATTCAAGGGAAATTAGGAGAAGATGATGTTGATTGCACATCATGGGAAGAATGATATAAAAAAGGTAGGGAAATGAAAGGTAGTATTTTCAACATGTGATAATTATGGGAAGAAAACCCTGGGGATTACAGGAAGGGAACTATATTTTATTAAAAGTACATAGAAAAAGGTCATCAGGCTAACCAATTCAAGGGAAAGGCAGAAGCTATTGATGTTCAATGATTTAACTATAGTGATAAGGGGCATTATATGATCCAATTCACCAAACATCAAGGGAATTTACCTCAGAAAAGGCTAAGGGGGTAAGTTCAATCTTATTTTATTACCACATCTAAATTTAAAGTTCCTAATAAAATGGTGGTGGGTACTTTGATCATTTCCTAAAAGTTAGCTAATGTTTTATTTGATTATGGATCTTAGAAATATTTTATATATTCTATATTTTATAAAAACATTATATAATTATCTATAACTCTATTATGGATATTATAAATTAAGAAACTAAATGATAATCTTATAGAAATAAATATGTATGCACATTAGCCTCAGCCCAGTTGGTGAGGTCTCTCTAAGTGTATCCAAGAGACCTAGTTTCAAAACCAAGAGGAGGCATATTTTCTGATTACTAGAGCAGTATTGTAGTAGGTACTATACGATACTGTATCATCTGAAACTATTAACCTTGGGACACTGATTTGGGTTTGGAGTCCTTAAGTCCTTCGGGCCACCGATATATTCAGGTTAATAAGGCCTTCGGGCCACCTTTAAGGCCTTTGGGCCACCTCAAGGCCTTCGAGCCACATGATCAGTGTAGTTGCCCCAAACAGACTCTAAAAAAAGAAGCAACCCCAAAAAAGGATTCAGAGCAAGGTGCACTCACCAGAGCATAACTAATGGATTTGGAAGAATGATAGGGTATGGCTATTCCATCGAGACCAGACTGTTCTTGCACGAGAATTTTATACAGACATCCATGCAAAGGTGGAGAACTACCATCACGATGCAGATGTTGGGGAGGGGCAGTTCCTTGTAGTTATAGTTTGGTTGAATTCTCTAAGACCTTCAGGTCATGTAATGCCTCTTAAGCCTACGGTCCATGTAATCTCTAAGCATATAGGCCTTATAAGGGTTCCCCTCATCCCTTGAAAGGGGGCTTATCAAAAATCAATAAAAATGAAGGTATTCGGGCCATTCGGGGAATATATGTTAGTCAGTTGATTTTATGATGCATGGGTGTACCCTATTTCAAAGATTAGTTATTATACCTATGGTTTAATTTGATATGATCCTTGGTATGGATTGTATTTCAAATTATAATGGAAAAAATTATTTCTAATATAAAGATATTATGATTCATAGAGGTGAAGTGGAATATATTGTCTTTAGAGAGGAAATTTCATCATCTAAATCATGTTTGGAGATCCTCCCATAGCATCTCTTCTTAATCAAATTTTGGGTAGAGAGGAAGATCAAGTGTGATCTATGGATGAAGAATATATCATAAGAATAGAGGACATACCTATGGTATAAAAATTCATTGATGTTTTTCTATAAGATTTACCTAGTAATCCACCAGAGTGTGAAGTTGAGTTCTCCATTGAACTCATTCCTACTGCAAGGATTATATATTAAACTCCCTATAGTATAGAACTAATGGATTTTTTGTAATTGAATAAATATCTATAATAATTGAGTGATAAGGTATTTAGACACCTTAGCGTTTCACTATGGGGAGCCCCTATTTTATTTTTGAAAAATAAGGATGGTTTTATAAGACTCTTAATCAATTATAAGGGGATCAATGTCATTATTATAAAAAAGTATCTTTTACCATGAATTGATAACTTATTTGATCAAATTCAAGGAGCCCAATAGTTTACAAAGATCAATCTTTTCTTTTCTTATCATCAGCTATGGGTGAAGAAGGATGATATATTGAAGATGATATTTTGAACAAGGTATGTACATTATGAGTTTATGGTAATCCCTTTCGGATTGACTAATGAACCTTCTATATTTACAGATTTGATGAATAGAGTATTCAAGGATTATATTTATAACTTTGTGATGGTATTAATTGATGATATATTAATATACTTTAAGAGTTATGAAGAGCATGAGAGTCATCTAAAAATAATCAAGGAGACCCTTATAGAAAAATAATTATATTGGAAGTATAGTAAGTGTGAATTTTGGCTCAATAAAGTTTTTTTTATTGTCCATATTAACTCCAATGATAGGAAATCTATTGACCCTTTAAAGATAAAGGTAGTTGAATAATTTTCAACACGAAATAATATAAATGTGATCCAAATTTTTTTAGTTTTAGCATGTTATTATCAGTGTTTTTTTAATATTTTTCTCAATTGTCCAACCAATTGACCAAGTTAACACGTAAAGGGGTTAAATTCACATGGTCAAGGGAATTTGAGGAATGTTTAAAATAGATAAAAAAGGAAACTTGTTAATGAACCAGTATTAACTCTACCGTTAGGTAAGTAAGGATTTTAATTTATAATAATTCATCAAAGAAAAAAATTATTTGTGTCTTTATGCAGAATGATAGGGTGATTTCCTATATATCAATATAATTGAAAATTCATAAACAGAACTATCTAACTCCTGAACTTGAGCTGGAAGTTGAAATATTTTATTTTAAAATATGGATACACTACCACTATAATGAAATATGTTATATATATATATATATACATATATGGATCACAATAGCTTGAAGTATATCTTATATCAGAAGGAGCTTAACATGAGGTAAAGAATATGATTGGAACTACTAAAGGACTATTATTGTTTGATACACTACCACCATGGTAAGGTAAATAAGGTGGTGGATTAATTTTGTAGGAGGGAACATGGGGTTTTAACCATGATGGGTATTAATAAGGATCTTTTATATATAGAATTAGTATAGATGGATATGAATATTTTTAGGTAAGGGGAGACATATTTCCTCTTCTAATCAATTTCAAAACTACCATTAAAAGAAAATATAGAGAAATTCCATAAGGACGAAGATAACTTAAAAAGGAATATTAAATTATTAAATGATGGGAAATTGATAGACTTAATCAATATAGATGGATTTCTGAGGTTTGGGAAGAGGTTATATGTTCTTTCCATGCCAGAGTTGAAGAGGGGACTACTAGATAAAGAACATAGCTCAAATTTATCCATAAACCCTGGTATCATAGATATGTATAGATATTTAAGAGAACATTTCTGGTGGGATATTATAAAGAGGAAAATTTCAAAATATGTGTCCAGATGCTTTATATTTTAATAGGTAAAGGTTGAAATACAACATCCTAAGGGAGTAATCCAACCTATTCCTATACCTATATGGATGTGGGACAATGTTATAATGGACTTTTTCACTAGTATCCCAAAGTATCCAAGGAATAATGATGTTATATGGGTCATCATTGACCATATTACCAAGTCTTATCATTTCTTAGTGATAAGAGAATATTTACCCTTGATTTCCTTTCCCAACTCTATATCAATGAAATCATAAAGCTTAATGGGTCTCCTCTATCAATTATATTTGATCATGACCCTTGGTTAACATAAAAATTATAAGTGATTCTTCAAGGGGATCTTAACATTGAGATTCATTTAAGCACCACCTATCATCCCCAGACTAATTAGTAGTCTAAAAGGACTATCCATACTTTAGATTACATATTGATATCAAGTTTGCTTGACTTATAAGGTATGTGGGATCAATATCTTCCTTTGGTGAACTTTTTATACAATAATAGATTCTATTCAAGAATCTAAATGGAACCATATGAAGCATTATATGGGAAGAGGTGTCATACTATAACCTGAAGGGAAGAAGTTAGATAACGAAAGTTAGTTGGCCTGGAGTTTGTAGAGGAGACAACTACTAAAGTGAGGGTTATTCCTGAATGGCCTGAAGACCTTATTTCTTATTGATTTTTGATAATACCCTTTTCAAGGGATGAGGGGGAACCCTTACAAGGCCTATAGGCTTATAGATTACATGAAACTTAGGTCTTAGAGGAAATATCTAGACTATAACTACATGGAACTGCTCCTCCCCAGCTTCTACATCGTGATGTCATCTCTTCACCTTCGCATGGTTGTTCAGATAGGCTTCTCGTTGACAATCTGAGGAAAGACTTAGAATTTCAAGTTTAGTTTCATGTATTCTTGAATTTCACACCATATAAGGAAGTTATAAGATTTTTAAAAGGGGAATTTAATCCCTATATACAATGGGACTTTTGAAATTCTAGAAAGAACTGGGGTTGCAGCTTACTGATTGGTTATGTCGCCCAATTATTCTAAAGTACACAATATATTCCATGCTTCATTACTAAGAAAATATATATCAGATCCAATGTATTTTCTCAAAAATTAGGGAATAGAGTTGGATCCTGAATTGTCTTATAATAAATAATCTATCTGTATTCTTGACACTAGAGAGAAAGTATTACGGAATCAGACAACTTGATTGGTGAAAGTCCTTTGGAGAAATCACAAACTAGAAGAGGCAACTCGGGATCCTAAAGAATAGATAAGGAAGTTATATCCACACTTTCTCAATATCTAATAAAAACCCATTTTCAAGTGTGAAATTATTTAAGGGGGAAAATGTAATACTTGATACCCTACTGTAGTAGGTAAACACTATATCCTAAACTATCACACAATGCACACTCTAAAGATCTATTATTTATAAGTATATTTTAAAGATTAATTTCTAAATATTAGGATTTTATTTTAAAAAAAATAAAATTTATTTTTAAATTCATCATAAATATATTATCTTATGATGAATTTTATATATTTTTTTTAAAAAATAATTTTTAGGTAAATAGTGGAATATACAGATTTCACTAATATTGTGAATTTTATGTCATTATTAGTATATAAGTATGACTTAGAAATTTATGAAAAAAATTTATTGAAAACATATTTAATTGATAATGGTTATTGTATATTTTAAAATATTAATTTTAGTTTACAAACCAATGATTGATATTTTAGAACCCAAGAAATATTTTTCTCAAATGTTGTTTTATTATATTATTCATTTGTCATATTAAAATTATTTTTTATCAATTATAGAAATTGAATCATAAAAAAATTATTTTAAATTTAAAATAATTAGGTCCAAATTATCTAATAAGGATCAATTTATTTTTAGGCATAAATATTTAGTTAACTTTGGTAAAAACTATTTACTTCGATAAAAGCTAAAATGGTAAAAGTAATAATTCAAAGAATAAAGGGATTGAAACATGATAAAATCATGTCTATAATTTATTGGATGAGGTTTTTATTGAACTTATATATTCCCCACTTAATTATTTTCTATTTTTGGAGCCACTTGACATGTTTAAAATGTGTTCCTTTATATTAAGTTGGAATATTTACAAAAATGGAATTCTCACAACTTATAAAAGGGGTATCTCACCACCCCTTCAAGGCACTCCTAAAAATTTGGTTCCCTCATAAAACCCTAACCTTTTTTCCTTCCCCTATAATAATCTTTCACTATCTTTAGCTTCTTATCACAAAGAGAAACCCAAAGTTATCAACATAAGTTCAATCTTTTCACTAACATATTTTTCTTTTATATTACCTTTTAAAATTTATTTTTCCCAATATTATATGATTAATTTAGTATTTATAGTATAATTTCTGTTTGAATGGCCTGAAGGACATAATTTTTTTAATTATTTTTATAATCTATCTTTTCAAAGGGTGAGGTGGAACCCTTACAAGGCCCGAAGGCTTAAGAGACAATTACATGACCGGTAGGTCTTAAGGGAATCACCCAGACAAGACAACTTGTAACTTCTCCTCCCTAGTAAATTCATGATATCAACACTCCACTATTATAAGGTTGGTTATCTAGATGTCATGTTCAGAGCATCTTCAAATTTTGGTTAGCTTTTCTCTGGTGAATGTGCCTTCTCTGAATCCTCATATAGAGCTTTGTCCCTTATAATCTGACTGGTACATCTACATATTTTATGTGGATTGAAGGCCTTGGGGTGGCCTGAAGGCCTTGAGGTGGCCCTAAGGCATTGAGATACAACTAGCCCAAAGGCCTTGGGTGTCCCTAAAGCCTTACAGGACCTGAGGACCAAACCAGTGGCCCGAAGGCCTGAATGGATGAATATTTCTGGCTACTATAGTACCACACAGTAGTTGTTACAGTACTACTATAGTAATCCAAAAATATGTATTCACTCAAATTTGATCTCGAGTCTCTTAGATGCAATTACCGAGTCCTCAACAACCAGACTGAGGCTCATGTGAAAATTTATAGTATACTGGATGTTTTTATATTTTTGAAATAAACACTAACCAACTTTTACCTTTCCCTTAAGAAAAATGAAATTATCATTCGTGCGTTGTGCGAACTACTGCCTCCACGATGCAGTGTGTTTAGTTTTCCTTAAATACATTACAAGGATAGATCTAATAATGGTATTAAAGGATAAATATTATTTTTGTGATATCATTAAGGTTTCCGTATGACCAATATGAGAACCTATTAATTATATGATCAACAAACGATCATTGTTAATTTAATAGTTTAAAATAAGCGAATTAGGAGGATAATATTTTATTCAAATTGTGTAATGTTTTCATATACATTACCACTTATTATAATTTCTTCCAATTATAATATATCAAACTCATAAATACTAAATACGATCATTGTGATTTTTTTATAATTATATTATCATAAAAAAACCTCATAATCATTCTTTAAATCAGGGTATGTTTATGTTAGGGTCGGTTTAACCACCTAATTGAATAATACTATGAATTTATATCATGAATGATTATGGGAACATAATTATTGGTATAATATGATATAAATTAGTAAATTATTATTATTATTATTATTGGATATTCTATATAAATATTTAATTTATTGATTAATAAAACACACTTTGATTGTCAAGAAACACTGAAATGTGCTTGTTATCAATTCCATTTTCAAGGATAAAGAATAAAACACTAATTAAAGGAATTTTAATTGTAATAAATAATTATAAATAATACCTCATATAAAATTTAATTATCTATTAATGATAAACTTTTTAAGAATAATGAATTTGGACACCAAAATTATGAAACTAGTACAAACGATCAAAACTATAAACACCAGATGTGGAAAATCGGTAGAATTCATATAGAGAATGACTATTTATGAATAATATAAATTAAAATGGATATGATTAAGGTTATTAATTAAGTGATCAATACATATATGTTTTTGATATAAGAGGTTAAAGTATGTTTGTGGAAGTCGGGACAAGAGGTAAGGGTTTTTTATGTCAAATTTTTCTTTATGATATATGTTTTGTATTATACACCTAATTTCATTTATTTGGTGTATATATACTACCTATTTGAGATTCTATAACATTGAATTCCTTTATTCACGGTATTTTAAGATCAATTTTAAGTCCTCTCTTTCAATAGGTTTTGATTGAACTGCTACCTAAGCCATATGTGTGGTTTTTCCATCTCATTTTTCATTCTTTTGGACTCATATTATAATCACCACCTATTTTATTTTTTGTGGTGCATAAATGAACATGGAATAATTTTTTAAAAATTATTCATGAAATTTAATGGATTTATAAGTCAATATTTTTATCCCACTCTCATATTATTTTGATTTAAGAGTTATTAAAATCATTGAAAAACTTAATATTTTCCATGGTGGAAAAAAACCCCATGTTTTAGTAAAGGAAAAGTCTGTGTAATTTCCAAGAAAATTCATATTTGTTTGGATACTAAAAAGTGGATGCAGTTGTGGCATAGATACACCTATAGGTAATCACCCTGAAAATGGTTGGTTGAGTATTGAATCAATCATCACACTAATGCACGACGAGCCAAAGACTATACACCAAGAGAGACACTCCCAAGGAATATGATATGGAATATTCACATTCTCTTAATGAACCATGATGAATCATTTTTCATACTATTTCCATGGTCTCCTACCAATGAAAACTATTGAACCTAATTATCATCTTGAATGGATAGCCCAACACATTGTAACTACCCTCACCACTATATTTGCAAAAACACAAATAATGTTAAGATAAATCATTTCCATGTTTTATTAATATTAATTAATTAGATTTTATATTATTATATTCATTATAATAATATTATGTAATTTTTCTATCAAAATAAAAAAAGAATTATTTATAACCAAATTGGGTTTTCACGCGTTATATGGTTTTATATAAAAGATTGATTTTAAAATTGTATAATTTTAATTTGAAAAAATTAAATTTATTTTTTAATTCAGTGTGTAAGAATTATCATGGGATGAATTTTTGAGAATTTATGAAAAGTTTTATTTTTCAATGAATAGTGAAAATACTAATTTTTATTGAAAACTATCGGTTCTTTTCAAGTATTTACAAAGTCACATTCTATTTTGGATTATTTTTAAAATTTAATTAGTTCATTTTGATTAAACATAATCCAATAAATTTTATTAGAATCAACATTATACTTCAATTTGGTATAAAAACATTTTTATACTTAAAAAGTATTTTTCAGAAAAAAAAACTATTTTTCATTGTATTTCACGGGTTTAATATTAAATTAAATTATATCAATTATATGAAGTAAATTTAAAAAAAATTATCAAATATTTCAAATCACAATAATTAATATTAATTAATAAGTCAAGTATATTTTTTATCATAATGAATAGTAAAAACAATAAAAATTTGTTCCCACAGTTAAGGTTAAAAATAGATTTAACAGGGTTAAACTAAAGTGATAAAGCGTAAAATGGACTAAAAATTAAATAAATACAATTGGATGGAAATATTTAGACCTATATCATCTCATATTCTGAAATTATTCATTTTGGATCAATTTGGATTGATTCATGCATTAATCTATGTTAATCTTTTTAAAGATTTCAAGGTGTCATCTCCCCCACTTATAAAAGAACACCCCTATCCTATACTCTACACACTTAAAATCATTTTGGATCAAAAAATTATTGCCCATATCCCTTTTTAACATCCCTCACCATGTTCTAGTTTCCCTAGTTTTATCAGAAAACCAACTTAGAAAGGATTTAGGTATAAACCTAAAGAGGTTTTCTGAAGAAGAGGTATAGTTCTTAATCGAGCGTTTTGGTTTTATTTCTTCTTTTACCTCATTAAAATATTATTAAACCATGATTAAATAATAACATTATTATCTTACATTTACTGATATTTTATTATGTTAATGTCATAACTTATATCTATATCCACTTTCATCAAATGAGAAATGAACCCATTGTTCGTGTGTACGGCAGACTACCGCCTCACAAATTGATGTATTCATTTTCCATCACTGTCTCTCATGGATGATTGTAATGATGGATTTTATATATTTATATTATATACATGACATAATAATCATTATAAAAAGATAATATATCATCTATTTTCTTACCACTCTGTCCATTGAAAAATGATAATGTTGTTCATGTGTGTGTGTGGATTACCACCTCCACGAAGCAATGGATTTTTTTCATCATTACATCACATGAATGATATATATATAAGGGTATTTAAAGATATGATATGATATTTATGATATAATCATAATTATGTAAAGATAAAATAATTCTTACCATCTTTCCCTCATGTTCGTTGAAAAATGGAAATGTTACTCATACGTACATACGACTTAATTTCTCCATGATTGTAAGGTATTTCATTTTTTAAAACCATATTTAATGGTTTTTTTATGTAACACCCCAAGCTTCCATGGTAAGCTTCTCTTTGAATAATACAATAGTGTGTGTTGTATGCAACTTCGAGTTCTAACACACCACAACCAATCAAAATAGTTGTTAGGAATAGTAATACTCACTTTTTAAAATTTTATAAATTTTATCTTTTAAAATGGAATTTATTTTTGGATTTAGAATATCGAAATTATCTTAGAGTGAATTTTTGGTATTTTTCTGAAAACTTTCAATTTTTGATGAATAGTGAAAAACACTGAGTTATAGTTTAAAACCGAATTTTTATTTAAATAATTATTTATTTTATTTAAATTTATTTTAGGTCAAAATAGATACGTAATACCTATATAAGTTCAATTTAATTCATTAGAGTCAGTTTATAATAATTTTAGCTATATAAAAATTTTATTGAACTATTTACCGTCTTTTACCCACCTCCTAGAAGCATTTACAAATTTACATAAAACTTAATTTTACCGCTTCTGTGAGTTGAATTTCAAAAATCCGAGAGACACAGCTGATATCAGTAAGTAAAATGTGGTTCAATAAGATGAAAATAATTTTTGGTGAATAGTAACTTTTTACTTTTATTTACCACGGTTAAAAGTAAATAGGGTAATTAAAAGTAAAAATGATATTATTATTACCCTAACACATGTCCTAATTCTATTGGATAAGTATAATTTGACCAAAAACAACCTTATGAATAAAATATGAACCTCTTTGGTCCACTTGGATTAGATTAGGACATTTATTATTATTTTATTTAAAGAAGAGTTAAAAGAGTTAAATTCAAAGTTTAATAACTAAATCATTTTTAATATAGGGTTACACACAATATAAATTTGACTATAAATATTCATTAGAAATCTAAAAATATTTCATATATAATGGTATTTTATTTACAATTTTTATATATTAAATAGTTAAATTTATTTATGACATAATGATGATGCAGTAATTACAGATTAAAATAATTGAAATTATAAATACCCAAATAAATGTAAATTAATAATTTTGATGAATTTCATAAATTTTATAGGTTAATATTACATGTTAGTATTGATTTAATTTACTTTGTTCAAAGTAATCATGTTGTTATGATTTTCACAAAAATCAATTACCAAATAGTGTCAAAATTGACATAAAAGAGTTTTTAAAACAAATATTATATTATTAATTGATATTCTATTACTAAAAATATAAGGTTCGGTCAAAGGGATTATATAAGGTTATATATATTAATAATGAACCACTTGGGGTTCTCTTGGCTTGTTATAGTAAGTTTATTAACCATATAATATAAAAATAAAAAGAGACATGGTAAATGTAAAACTATTTAACTAAGAGTTAAATATAAATGATAAGGTTAATATGGTAACCTAAACCTATCTAAAATCTATTGGTTGAAATTATTTTGACCCATCCAAACCCTATCCTCGAAATAAGTCACTTTGGAGCCATTATAAACTGAATATTAATTTATTATAAAATAATATTTCACTCTTTTCCTAAGGTGCCCCTCACCCCTCTTATAAAAGGGCACTACCCCTTATCTCAAATTCACACATCCAAAGCCTTTTGGATCAGCCAAACCCTGCCCAAATATCCTCCCAACTTCCATCAATTAATCCTAGAGGCCTTCCTTTAGTCATAAAGCCAACTTAAGGAGCCCTTTTGATCAAATCAAAGGGAAGAACTCGAAGAAGAGGTAAATATTTCATCACCTCTTTCAAGTTCTTTTCTTCTTCCACTTCCTCTTTCTTTGTTGTTTCCATTATAAAATAATAACTCCAGTATCTTATATATATTTTTATGTTAATGTAAAAATGGCACAATAATATTTGTTATTCTATTCATCCTATAAATGAAAAAGTCACCATATGTACGTAAGTACGGATTACCATCTCCATGTCGTGATGTAGTTTTTTATTCAAAAATTTCTTCATTTGGATGGGTATAATAATGAGTATAAATGATGTAAATAATAAATATAACATTATAATTATTCTTTATATATGATATACCATCCAATTATATACGATTTTAATATCAAAAGAATGATATTGTCGCTCGTGCGTACGTACAGAATATCGTCTCCACGAACGCGATAAGATTCATTTCCCCATCGTAACCATTCAAGAATAATTTTCATTTTATGATTAAAAATAATGTTTAAGGACTTGATATCATTATAAATATGAATAATATACATCTTGTCCATAACAAACATGACTTATGTAACAAAACATATAAAATAAAATGAGTAAGTTAACACCTGAAACGAAGATAATACTAAAATATTATTAACAAAGAAATATTAGAAGATCATATATGATATCATATTTATGTATATTATTCTTATATAATTTAATAACAATTATTTAACTATTATACAGGAGGTTAACCTACCCTCGGCCAAGGAAAAGTACAAGGTAAGGGTTAATTTCACAATATCTTTATTATCCAAGGTTGTTTATACGTAATTATCTATTGGGACCTCTTTATCATCCACATCCATGTTTCATAAAAATGTATTTCAAAACATTTTTACTATTTACTAGACAATGGGTTAAATTCATTTATACCCTTATTTGACCTTATATGTTTTGAAATTAATCTTTCTGTCATTTTCCAAACAATGTACTTTATGACCTTCTCGACAAAATTAAGGTAAGAATGTTTTTTTTAACTTATACGGTGGGTGCGGATATTTTCCACCGTTATAACAAAGTCGAAGCTTCCCTTACAATATTATAAGAATATTTTCAAAAATAAATGTTTTATTTTATAATTAAGTGACTTTTAAATGATTTCAAATAGAAAGAGATATTTCTCTAAAAAGGTTTTGATTTCATATATGTCAACATCCTTTTATGGATTTTAAGTTTGTTTGAAGTTGATTTATTATTATACAAAACTTCCATATTGTATTGAAGGTTTTGTGAAATTTTTGACTGTGGATGTGTTATTTTACACTATTAATGGTTTATGGATAAATTATTGACATTTCATATGCTAGTTTTAATACGAATGTTTATGTTATATTTAAACCTTTTTATATGAGGAATGCATTGGACTTAGTAAGTGACGGGTGGAGACCTATATAGCTTCTTTATGCATCGGTAGGTCTCATGAGACAAACTAGTGTCTTGGCACAAGGCCTTGACAAAATATAATTTTTAGTCTTGGAACAAGGCCCTGACTATGTGGTTATAAAGTCTGGAATTATGCATTCCATCATTATGAAAGTGTCTATTGATATTGCATGTGATTATTCGACTAGTAGAATATCCATGTGAGTAAGTAAATGGAATTATTTTGATTTATATTTGTCATATTATGATGAAGTTTATATTGAAAAGGCTTTTGTTTTAGTTTTATACATTTCCTTAAATGTTTGTGCTTATTTATAAAAGTTTCCACTATATTGTTATCCTTACTGAGCATCTGAGCTCACCCCTTTCTATGTTTTATTTTTCCCAGGATGCGAAGAAGTATATTAGGACTGACCTGCACGGATAGCATATGGGATCTCAGTGTTGTCTATGGAAACAATTTTGTTGTAGTTTTCTATTTTATGATGTAATGTAAACCTTATGAATGTATCTAGTACTTCTAAGTCTAATAAACTAATCAGTCTTTCGAGACTTGATCTTTTGTGATCATGCCAATGATATGTAATAATGCACTGATTCTAAGTAACTAGGGTCGGAGCATTACATTTTAAAAGTATAATTAATGTATAAAAGTGATGATTATTTCATGATTATTATTATTTATATGATGTAATAATTACCTTTTTGACCAAATTTAACCTACTGAAGTCATTTTGGACCCATGAGTCAAATATCATCAAAACGCCTGACATGCAGTTAACTGATTAAGTAATTAAATATATCATTGAAATAAATGGTTTAATGATAAGTTATTAAAGATATAAAAGGTTATTATGAAATTAAATAACTGATAAAAGTTTGTTATATATGAGATAAATAATTTATGTGATGAGTCACACTTGAGGTAAGGGACACTACCTTAAAAACCTCATTTTAAATGTTGTAAAGATTTATTTTATAAATCTTTTTCTCACATGTTTATATTCTTAAAATTATTTTATATATGTATTTAAATATAAATAAATGAATTATAAAGGAAATATTATGTAACTTTTGAATTTATTTCAAAGGTTTTCAAAAGTAATATTTTTAATTATTTTATACAGATCATTTTGACAAAAAGGAAAAATAAATGTTCTATTTTAACGTATATGGCATCAATAGTTTTTTCCCACTATCATAACCATTATTTGATGTTTAGATTCCTTTTTAAGATTTCATTTTTTTCTTCAAATAAAAAATCTCTTTCCCTTTGTTCTGGGTATTTTCAAAAAGATTTTTAAATGTAATGGATATTTTGATATCCAAAAATGTATTTATTATGGATGTAAGGAATATTTCTATGATTATGATGATGGAAATGCAAGATTTCATGTGTTATGATTATGTTATGGTTCTTGGAAATTATTTATGATTATGGGTGAGTCTAATACAGCTTATACAATGGTTGAGCCTGATATAGCTCTCCAATTCATTAGGTAAAGGTATGGAGTTAATCAATTAGGTTTCTCCTAAGGGGTTATTAGAATTTACTGGGTAGGTTATTCTATTTGTAAGAGTGATTGTAAGAGTGATATGAAAATGGTTTCCTAAGTTACCTACATGATTTATCTATGCTTTCTATGGGTTTTATGGTAATCTTATGATTTCTCAAGGTAAAATAATGAACCTAAGTTTAAAGGGAAGTTTATGATAATTCTTAAGGGTGAAATGTATAACTTTTTGAAAAAAAATCATGAGTTTTTTATGATTACAAAAAAAACATTTATGAGTTTTATTTTTTCCTTTAAGATTTATTTTTAAATGTTTTATGAAAAGCTTTGGGAGGTTAATTTTATTTCATTGGTAACAAAAATTTTATTTTGAGATCAAATTTTATTTTGAAAAAGGGAAATTTTTAATGTGTATTCATGGACAAATGAGTTTCTTTCTTAGTTTTTATATGTACCTTACTAAACTTTTTGTGATCATCTCACATTTTCAAATGTTTTTAAAGGGGATTTAAGGATGAGTAGGTAAAATTATGAGTTCAAGATGAAATTTTTTAAGATATGTCATGTAATATCCACATTAAAATGTATTCTCTCTTTTTATTTTTAAGAGATTGTACTTTGGGTTTGTAGGTCATCGGAGACCTTTTGTGAGTTTCTACAAGGATTATATTAATGGGAGTTGTGTGGAGGATGAATTCAGACCATTAATATGATTAACAACATAAATCTATTGCTAGAAAGAATCTATGAAATAGGTTCATGACATGAAAATAATTTAGGAAATGAATGAGATTCACATCATGAATTGGTCGATTGAGATTATTTAACCAAGGTGGAACCCTTTTTGGTATACATGAAACTCAAGATATTCATGATGTGAATCATTCATGGCCTGGATGTTTTATAAACTACATGCCTGAATCCTAATTCATTCAGATTTTATCTCCCTATCTCGAACCCTAGTTCCCTTATAGATGTTTTTGGGTGGTCCTCAACCCTTTGAGTTCCTACGTTCAGTGCTTTATCTTTAGTATGGTTGTGTTTCTCCTACATTAGTAAGATTCATGTTCTTCTTTCTAATTATTCTTTTCTATTGGTTGCGATGGTGATGTTGGGTTTTGTTTTTGGGATTTTTTTATCATGTGATAAGGATTGTTTGAGAATTTCTAGATCCATTGTGTGATTGTATTTTGGAGGTTGGTCCTTTTTCTGGTTGTGGTGTGGTATGAATTTTCCTTGAGGTATTTTTTGACTTATCCTCTTAACTAACCATTTTGTTTCATGGAGTTGATTCTAATATGTGGGAATCATTGTTAGGGCCACTGTTTGTTGTTTCTATGTTCCTTCTAGTGTGTGTGGATCCCATTGTGGGTGGTGTGTTGCCCTAGTTTGAGGTAGGTGGTTCTTTCTGTAACCTATGTTGGATGAACTGTAATTTCTGTTGGTTTTATAAATTATTTTATAAATAAATTTTCACGATTGATTTGTTTTTTTAAATTGGTTTATTATAAAAGATGGTTTTTCCCATGTTTTGGTAAAATAAAAGGCGTTTTTCAAATCATTTAGAAATAGATTAAGGAATGGGTTTTCAAAGAATATTTTTATGGAAAAAAGGGTTGTTTTGAAATTTTTTGGGAAATGTGAATCCCATTTAAATGATTTGATAAATGTAGAATATGGGAAGCCTTTGATACTTAGGTATAAGGTGTAGTGTTGGGCCTCATCCAATTTATTGTTGGGGGGTTCACTCATGGGGTGTTTCTATGCTCCCTAGGCCTCTCTTCAAGGGACTTTATCTTGACATTATTGGGAGCCACTCATGGGGTTTTCCTATGCTCCTTAAGCATGTGTTCTAAGGACTTAAGTGTGCACTTGTCATTGATTGTGGTATAAGTAGTATGCTATACTAACTTGTTATGATCCTTGGACTGTTTACCATTATGATTTAGATTTTTATTTCTTGGATTTAATATGCATGTTTAGATTTTGATAAATTTTTATGGGAATTATGATTTGAAACTATTTTACTTGGATTATTTTAGAACTATGGAAGAAGGGAAATATTTTCCATGCTTTTGATATAAATTTTTTTTACTAATTATAATGCTATATTTTCTTTAAAATGATAATATTTGTATTATTTTTATTGATCATTGATATGGAATGCTTAAGTGGGGTCTTACTAATCCTATTAACTCACACCCTGCACACCCCTTCAGTGGTGTGTAGATATGGTATTATCTTTTTATGTAGGAAAATTTAAGCCACTGCAGTGATGAGTTAAGGTTTATGTCATCTGGGTATGGGTAACTGGTGGTGATATGGTGGGATTTTTTCCACAAATCACATAGAGTAGTGGTTATTGGTGTCATTTATTTTTGTGGTTTTATTAGCCCTATACCTTTGTTTGATTTGATTTTGAGTTTTATCATTATGGTTTTTTATCTTTGACTATGGAAAATGTTTATTTTAGTTTTATTATATTGTTTCTTTTTATTTTATATATATGACATGTAGTTTGTTTCAGGTTGAGTGAAATCAATCCATCTGGTTGTTGTTTGATGCCTGGGTGTTAGTCATCAGCCCGTGGGGATTGGGAACACTCTTCAGGTATGTAGATAATTGGTTCGGGTGATAGTTTGTGAGGGTATTCCGGGTTTTTCATTCAAATTAGTGTTATAGTAGGTTTGTCCTCAAGATTTTTTATCTTGGGACGTTTTGTAGAAAGGGGATTGGATTTTCAGAACTTAAGAGGTAGATTTTAGTGAGTATTTGGCCAGATATTTCTGTGAATATCCTCAAGTTACCATAGGATATTGGGATGTGTGTTTCTCCTATGTTTAGTTTGACATTGATATTAGTTTTTATCACACCCCAACTTTTTAAATTAATTTTTATTTTATTATTTCTTAGTTTTTGGTTCTCGCGCTAAGGTTTGGGTTGGGTCCCAATTTAAAAAAATTTACGTTTAATGATTTTGGTGGGTTTCAGACTGGTGCACGAGCACCGTATGGTTATCTGTAACTGTGCGGTCACCCTCAGTGCTTGTGCGGGTTCCCAAGTGGTCTGGAATGAGGCATGTAGCTTGCACATAGGTTATTAAGCCATGCGGCGAGCATGTGGTTACCCGGTTTTCAGAATAAAATAAATAAATGGATTAAAACTTAAAAGAATGTTCAGTAGTAATAAAAATATTATGTTGTTATTTTTATTAGTATTATGATTATTATTAAGAATATTAATATCATTAATGATATTATTATTGTTGTTGTTGTTGTTGTTGTTATTTTTAAGAAAATTAATTAAAAATTATTATTAAACTTAAAATTATTATCGTAATGGTATTATTGTTATTATTGTATTATTTTTATTATTGTTATTATTTTTATTATTTTTATTATTTTTATTATTTTTATTATTATTACTATTATTATTATTATTATTATTATTATTGTAAAAAATAGAGAAAGCTAACCCTAGACTACCCGCGCGGTGCCCCCCCCCCCCCCTTCATTTTCTTTTCACGCACCAGGACTTGTGTCAACCTCCCCTCCTGGTTTTCACCCTCCTTCCATGGTGCTTCACACAACCACCTTCACCTCTTTCCCGGCAGCGGGCTGCCAGCCTCGTCCCCCTCAGCGCACCAGGAAACTGCGCCCGTCGCTTCCCCTCGCCTTGCGCATGTCGCACTGCCCCAGGCCTCCAGCCTTCGCGCTCTTTCCCTTGAACCCAGCCCAGACTTCGGCTTGCGCCAGCCATTAGTGCACCTGAACCCCCTAGACGGCCTCGTCGTACCAGCCTCCTCGAACCCCATCTCGTCGCTCCGCCTCCTCGTCCGCACCTTTATCTGCCACTCCCAACATTATCTCTCACCCCGTTTAGTCTCTCCTGCATGGCTAGCTCGCCCTCACACTCCCCACCCAGCCTCTCGTTCCAAACTCCTAACGACCCGGCCTCCACGCTCTGACCATCTACCTTTTCCCTCTCCCACTTCGACCGAGCGTCACCCAACCCTCTTGGTTTTCCCCTCTACGCCTCTGACTTTCTGGCCAGCCACTGCTCGATCGCCCCACCGGAGCTTCGACCTTGCCTCCTCCTTGTGCCAGCCTCGCTGCAACAGCAAATTCGGCAACCCCCTACTCCCCTTTGCTCTGGCCAGTAGCACGCCTAACCCCTCCTCACTCCGGTTGTGTTTTTTTATTATTATTAATACATATTTGGTGTTATTTGTTTTGGTTAAATTCTAATACCGTGAGTTGGGTTCCACATTTTTTTTCTCATTATTTTAGGTGTGTGGTCAATCTTTGGGGCATTGTTATTCATCCTATTGAAGTTTTGTTGCGTCCGCTCTTGACTTGAGGTAGGAAAATCCATAAATCTTCCTTTCCAATGCATTTCTTTGGTGCTTGGTTCTTCCAATTATTATTATTTTATTTGATTATCTGATTTTCATCATCGCAATATATCTAATTAGTCTATTATTCATTTATAAGTTTTTTGAATTTGTTAAAAAATGGCTTTTGATGCAATTATTCAGCTATGGCCTTGTATTGTTGCATTTAGTATGTTTGATTTAAATTTGTATATGTGTCCACGCTGAATTTGTTTATTAAGGTACCAAATCTTGTTTTGAAAATTTTTAAAATATGATTCACGCCTTCACAATGCACATAATTAGTTTGTTGTGGTGTTTTTTGGATGATTGAATTTATTAAAAGTAAGTTTTAATGATTTTCATACGTATTGTTTAGGATTTTGGAACCTAGTTTGTTCTTTATAATAGACAGTGTTTCTTTAAAGCGGGGTTAGGGGTTCTTATGAAATTCTTAGCACTCACGTTGTTGTGGAAATGTTTATTTTGCTGTAAATTTGGTCTAGAGTGTATATTTTTTAATTGGTGTGGTTTTTTAAATGTGTTAAATTGTTTTGAGAAAATTTTAATAGTTCTTAAGGGGATGGTTTTATGTTTCCTAAATAAGGTGGGTGGTTGGACATGGTTCTTAATGAAATGGGTGTTTTTATGGAAATGTTTTAAAGGGTCTTATTGGTTGTTGGTGTATCACTAGATTTTGGCACATCCATGGGTGCACTAGGTGCGCACAGGGATGTGTCAACAAATGAAGGTGATGCCTTAAGTTGGGGTTGTCTTGAAAGTTCACTTTTATAAATGGTTCTTATTTTTTAAAATGTGTTTGGGTCTTTTGTGTGGGTTCTAAAAATGGATTTTAAAGTTGTTCCTCAAGTTTGGCCCGTTTGGCCTTAAATCGTAATTTGGTATGAGTTAAAAGAGTAAAGGTCATTTGGCTCTTGGTCTAAGTTTTGGTGAATGTTTTCTTATGGGCCCGTTTAGTATTGAAAATATGAAAATGGTGTTTAGTGTTTTTTTTGAAATGGTTCGTAAACGTTTTTGGTCTTGGAAACCATTGACCCATTTGGCATTTTAAACCTGTCGAGTTAAAAGGCTTGTTTGGAACTTTTAACCAAAGGGTAATGTTTGTACTAACTTTTAAAGGATATTCTGTGTTGGAGAAAGTTTATTCTCAATTGGAAACTTTGAACGTTTTATAAAATGTTTTAATGATTTCATGGAATGACAGCCTGGTTGGAACTTTTGATGATATAATGTATATACATTTTTGGGGCACCTCTATAGGGGGATATCCCTTTATGGGTTATCATATAGAGTGTACGTGTTTGGGGTAGGCAATTTCGGTGAGATGAGTCACGCGTTCAAGGACCTTCCTACTTACACAGTATTATTATAACTAACATGGTTTCATTGGCATATTTTAGATGATCGAGTGACGGTTTTGGATCAACCCCGATTAGACGGATTGGTATCCATTAGATTGGTTGTTAGGCCAGGAAGGCTTTTCCACTGGATTGGTCAATTATAGGGTGGCCAATTGGTTATAGACTTAGGAGCTTCACCATTCACCAGTAGGTGGTTCCAAAACCAAGTACATCCAGGGGTCTTCTAGGGATGTTTAGGATCACCCATGGTTACTTGATTATTTACATTGTTTTTTTACTTTCTGTCGTACTAATTATTTCCAGCTTGCCTTGTTAAGCTATATTATTTTATCTATCTTTGCTTTCTTTTGTCTTGGGTTTTTTTTATAAAATTAAAAATGGTTTTATTGAAATATAATGTAGCACTTTCTGGATTTCTAAATGAAAAAATCATGTTGCTTATTTTAAAATGTAAAAACCCTATTTTTATAATTGTATTCCAAACTCATGTCATTGGATTGTTTTGGGAAGTGATATTCTTGGGTTTTTTGTCTTAACTTAGCAACCCTACTGAGAATTTTTAATTCTCACACCTATTTTATCATTTCAGTTGCATGTTTCCTTTGCTCGGGTTTTTCTTGGTTGAGTTGCCCATTATTTTATCAAGGTCATCCTTTGGTTATAAGGTGACTTGGAAGGTCATGTAGAGGTATGTTAAACTATTCTATTTTTTTTCCTATGCTCAAGTTCAATTTTATTATTTTTTTATTCTTGTTTATTTATTTATCTTTTATGGGCCAAATCATTTCCAGTGATTAATTTTTTATGCCTGGCACTAGTTTCCAGCCCGTGGGGATCAGGAACGCCCCTTGGGCCATACCATAGACCGGATCGGGTGACTGTTTCAGGGTTTACCTAGGTTGGTTCATGAAAAAATGGTATCAAAGGAAGTCCCTTGTTATTTGGGGTTTCTGGTAGGTGGATATTAGGATTTTCGGGACCCAAGAGGTAGGTATGAGAAGGAATTCATGAACCATCACCTGTTCTGAACCTCAAGTCACCAGGGGTAGTCTGAGAATTGAGTCCTTTTCTCTTTCTGGTTTGTTTTAGATTCAGGGATGACAATAGAGGCAAGCCGATGTCACATCATGATTTCACATGGAGTAGTGACCCATGTGGAATATGATTACATGGTTTAGGATCCTTCTATTTGTTGACGCTTGCTTGTGGCATGGTCCACTACCATGTTTCTAGGTTAATCATGACTACTAGTCCCTCACTCTGGTATTTTGATGCAAGTTAAGTGTCATCTTGGTTCTGGTTGGTGTGAGTGAGATTTTGAAAATGAAAAAGAGGTTTTGAAATGAGAATTATTTCTTTTAAATGGATTTAAATTCTTGAAATGGGTTTTAAAACCGAAATCTCTTGGTCTAAAAATCTGGTTTTTTCTTAGAATTGGTAGAGAAATGGTTTTGGTGCAACCTCAGGTACTCCTTATGAACATTTTCACATGTGAGGGAATGCATGGGAAGTGCATGTTGGTGCGTATGGATGAAATCAAATGAAGATGTGTGCAACGGTTCATGGGATTACTGGGGCGTGTACTTGGAATTAAAGGCTTGACCTTGTTTTTTTAAAGTGATTTAAAAAAAAGGAAATGATTTTGGAAATTGAATTTGGATTGAAAAGTGGGTTTGGTATTTTAAAAGTAGCCTTAGAAGAAGGCGGTTTTGAAATCTAAAATTAAAATGGAACTTTGGGTTGTGTTTTTATTTGTTCGGCTTTTGAGCTGGTTGTTTTTGGATGAAGGCGCTTTAAATGATGTTGCTTCAACTTGATATTGGTTTTGGCTCTGTGTTTTATATGTTGTATAGAAAATTCCACCCAAGAAGACCCCCAAGGTTTCTGATAAGTCATGCCCAGTTTTTTTCCCTTCTCATACATTGCCTATCCTTCAGAGTGATCAGGGTTCGTTAGAGGCGGTAGAGCGGCTTGAAGAGGTCGAGCGCATCTTCAAGGTATTGGGAACTCCCAAATATGTCAGAGTGCATGCCATTTTGGGCATGTTTAAAGGTCCATATTTGGATGAATGGGAGTTTTTCTCCCTACCATCAATGCAAGTTGGAATGACATGGAATGTATATAAATATGTCTTCTTCTAATGGTTTATAACTGAAGAGGTGAAGATGAATAAAAGGTAAGATCTCATGTGTATTCAATAAGACCAACAGACGGTGAATTCATATGTTGACCATTTCAAGGGAACTTGTGTCCTTTTTTCTGAAAGTATCATCACAAGATTTTATGAAGACTTCTCTCTTCATCGGGTTTCTTCGTCCATAGATCAAGGTGTGGGTCCTCCCTTTTAAGGACCATCGTTTTGGAAAGTTGGTGGATGAGGAATTCCTAGCTTAGTTGGTCTCCGAAGCACAGATGGTTAGAAATCTAGCATATCCAGTTTCTCATGAAGGTTACCCATCTGGCAAGTAGGGTGTTACAGAGGGAATTTCTTCTAAATATTCTTTTGTAGTGGTTCTGACTTCCAATTTGTCAGACCATTCAGTATTGTGCCACTAGAGTGGTCGGTTCGGGCATGTGAAGCTGTCATGTTGCATCCCTCTAAAGATGTGTCATCGTTGTAGGTGTCGGGGTCATCTACAGAAGTTTTTCAGGAATATTCACCTGAAGAAGATGTTGTAACCATAGTATTTCCAATTCCTGACTATGAGGCAGGGGATGTTTTATCCATCAGAGCCCCAACCATAGTTCTTTGGGTGAAGCTCGTGCACAGTCAAGAGTTTTCAGGGGTGTGAAACCTCGGTTTGGGTTTTGTGTTCTATGTTGGCAGTGTAACATTTAAAGTATTTTCGTTCTCGTTTTTGTATTGTTAAAGTTTTGAAGTTGTTATAAGTTCATTGTTTTTTCGTGAAGTTATGATGGACTCATCCTATTTTAATCCAATCAGTCCTGGTTGTGTGAATGTGGTTTTCTGAATCGTGCATTTTTCTTAAAAGTATTTTTGGCCCCTATATGGGTTAATCTTGGTTTAGCAGTGTTCATTTGGAGACGTAAGTTCCTTCAAAGGAGTCAAGTCTAGTATTAATTCTTGGGTTTACTGCTGGGATTACATTATGATTGGAGGTTTTTTCTCTAATGCTGGGGGTTTTTGGTTTGGGTCAAGAGTTCTGAGTTTCAGATGAGGTGTTGTTCGCTCGTGCTATAGAAGTTAGTTTGGATCAGTTGGGATTTCCTATGTCAACCCCCCCTCCCCGGGGTGATATTTTTGGGTGTTAAATTTCTGCACTAGTTGAATTCTTATGGTGGGGAGAACCCTCTCATTTTCTCTCGTTCTCTTGTATTGTGGTTTCTTTCAGTTTTGATCGGGCATGGTCTCTTGTTTTGTCTATTTTTAGGTAGGGTGACTTTCTAGGGGCATAAAGTGTCGGTGGTGGGGAGAATTTTCACACCCCAACTTTTTAAATTAATTTTTATTTTATTATTTCTTAGTTTCGGGTTCTCTCACTAAGGTTCGGGTTGGGTCCCAGTATAAAATTTTTGACATTTAATGATTTTGGTGGGTTTCAGACCGGTGCACAGGCACCGCATGGTTAGCAGTAATTGTTCAGTCACCCCCAATGCTTGCACGGGTTCCCAAGTGGTCTGGAATGAGGCGTGCAGCTTGGGTGCGTGTTATTAATCCATGAAGAGAGCGCGCGGTTACCTAGTTTTCAGAAAAAAAAATAAATAAATGGATTAAAACTTAAAAGAATGTTCGATAGTAATAAAAATATTATGTTTTTATTTTTATTATTATTATGATTATTATTAAGAATATTAATATCATTAATGATATTATTATTATTATTATTGTTACTTTTAATAAAATTAATTAAAAATTATTATTAAACATAAATTATTATAGTAATGGTATTATTATTATTATTATTTTATTATTTTTATTATTTTTGTTATTTTTGTTATTTTTGTTGTTATTTTATTATTATTATTATTAGTATTAGTATTATTATTATTATTATTGCAAAAAAAAGTTAAATCTAACCCTAGACTACCCATGTGGCGCCCCTCCCCCCCCCCCCTTCGCTTCATGTTCACACACCAGGACCCACGCCAACCTCCCCTCTTGGTTTTCGCCCTCCTTTTGCGGTGCTTCACCCAGCCGCCTTCGCCTCTCTCCTGGCAGCGGCCTACCGGCCTCGTCCCCTTCAACACACCAGGAAATCGCACCCCTCGCTTCCCCTCACCTAGCGCACGCTGCACCGCCCCGGGCCTCTGACCTCTATGCTCCTACCCTTGAACCCCAGCCCTGCCTCCGGCTTGCATCAGCCAGTAGCGACCTGACTGCCCAGTCGGCCTCGCCATACCGGCCTCCTTGAACCCCAGCTCACCGCTCCGCCTCCTGGTCTGCACCTTCATCCACCTCTCCCAGCCTCACCTCTCGCCCCATCTAGCCTCTCCTACTCGGATAGCTCTCCCTCACACTCCCCGCTCGGCCTCTCATTCTGACCTCCTACCGATCTGGCCTCCGCACTCTAGCCCTATGCCTTCACCCTCTCCCACTCCATCTGAGGGCCGCCCTACCCTCTTGGATTCCCCCTCCATGACTCCAGTTTTCTGGCCATCCAATGATTCATCTCCCCACCAGAGCTCTGACCTTTCCTCCTCCTCACACCAGCCTCACCATAATAGCAAATCTGGAGACCCCCTTATCCCCTTTACTCCAGCCAGCAGCACACTGAACCCCTCCTCAGTCCAGTTGTGTTTTTTTTATTGTTATTATTCCATATTTGTTGTTATTTGTTTTGGTTAAATTAAAATATCGTGAGTTTGGTTCCACATGTTTTTCTCATTATTTTAGGTGTGTGGTTAATCTGTGGGGTGTTGTTATTCCTCCCGCTGAAATGTCGTTGTGTCTTCTCTTGACTTGAGGTGGTAAAATCCATAAATCTTCCTTTCCAATGCATTTCATTGGCACTTGGTTCTTCCAATTTTTATTAATTTATTTGATTATTTTATTTTCATCATCGCGGTATATCTAATTATTCTATTACACATTTATAAGTTTTTGGAATTTGTTAAAAAAATGGCTTTTGATGCAATTCTTCAGCTATAGCCTTGTATTGTTACATTTAGTATGTTTTATTTAAATGAATATATGTGTACATGCTGAATTTATTTATTAAGGTACTAAATCTGGTTTTAAAAATTTTTAAAATATAATTCGCACCTTCACAATGCAAGCAATTAGTTAGTTGTGGTGTTTTCTGGATGATTGGATTTATTAAAAGTAAGTTTTATTGATTTTCATATGTATTGTTTAGGATTTTGGCACCTAGTTTGTGCTTTCTAATTGACAATGTTTCTTTAAAGTGGGATTAGGGGTTCTTATGAAATGCTTAGCACTCACATTATTGTGGAAATGTTTATTTGGATATAAATTTGGTCTAGAGTGTATAGTTTTGAAATGGTGTGGTTTGTTAAATGTGTTAAAAAAAATTGGGAAAAGTTTAATGATTCCTAAGGGTATGGTTTTATGTTTCCTAAATAAGGTGGGTGGTTGGACATGGTTCTTAATGAAATGGGTGTTTTTATGGAAATGGTTTAAAGGGTATTATTGGTTGTTGGTGTATCACTGGATGTTGGCACATCCATGGGTGAACTAGTTGCACACAGGGATGTGTCAATAAATGAAGGTGATGCCTTAAGTTGGAGTTGTATTTAATGTTCAGTTTTATAAATGGTTCTTATTTTTATAAATGAGGTTGGGTCTTTTGTGTGGGTTCAAAAATGGATTTTAAAGGTGTTCCTCAAGTTTGGCCCATTTTTCCTTAAAGCATAATTTGGCGTGAGTTAAAAGAGTAAAGGTCATTTGGCTCTTGGTCTAAGTTTTGGTGAATGTTTTTTTATGGGCCCATTTGGTATAAAAAATATGAAAATAGTGTTTAGTGTTGTTTTGGAAAATTTTTGTAAATGTTTTTGGTCTTGGAAACCATTGGCCCATTTGGATTTTTTAACTTGTTGAGTTAAAGGCTCGTTTGGAACTTTTAATAAGAGGTTAATATTTGTACTAACTTTTAAAGGAGATTGTGTGTTGGAAAAAGTGTATGCCTGATTGGAAAATTTTAACATTTTATAAAATGTTTTAATGATTTCATGGCATGACATCTTGGTTGGCATCTTTGATGATATGATGTATATACATTTTTGGGGAACCTCTATAGGGGGATATCCCTTTATGGGTTATCATATAGAGTTTCTATGTTTGGGGTAGGAAAGTGTGGTGAGATGAGTCACACGTGTGAGGGTCTTCCTACTTACATAGTATTATTATAACCAACATGGGTTCATGGGTGTCTTTTAGATGATCAAGTGATGGTTTCTGATCAACCCAAATTAGACAGGTTGGTACCACCTGGATTGGTTGTTAGGCCAGGTGGGATTTTCCACTGGATTGGTCAATTATAGTGTCCAGTTGGTTATAGACCTAGGATCTTCACCATACGTCGTTAGGTGGTTCCTAAACCGAGTATGTATAAGGGTCTTTTTGGGATTTTTAGGATCACCCATGGTTACTTGATTATTTACATTGTTTGTTTACTTTCTGTCGTACTGATTATTTTCAGCTTTCCCTGTTTACCTGTATTATTTTAGCCATCTTTTATTTCTTTTGTCTTGGGTTTTGTTTATAAAATGAAAAATGGTTTTATTGAAATAGCATGTAGCGCCTGCTAGATTTCTAAATGTAAAAATCATGTTACTTATTTTAAAATTTGAAAACCCTATTTTTTATAATTGTATTCCAAACTTGTGTCATTGGATTGTTTTGGGAAGTGAGATTCTTGGGTTTTTTGGCTTACCTTGGAAACCCTACTGGTCATTTTTAATGCTCGCGACTATTTTATCATTTCATTTGTAGGTTTCCTTTACTCAATTTTTTCTTGGCTGAGTTGCTCATTATTGGAGCAAGGTCGGCCTTTGGTTGGTAGGTGACCTGGAAGGTCATGTGGAGGTATGTTGAGCTGCTCTATTTTTTTCTTTTTCTTTTTCCACTGCTTGAGTTCAGTTTTATTATTTTGTTTATTGTTGTTTATTTATTTATATTTTATGGGAAAAATCATTCCCAGTGATTAATTTTTGATGTTCGGCACTGGTTTCCAACCCGTGGGGATCGGGAACGCCCATAGGGCCATGTCGCGGACCGGCTCGGGTGACTTGTTCAGGGTCGACCCGGGTTGGTTTGTGACAGTTTTTGTTTTTATCTGGTTTAAACTAAGATTATCTTATTGTATGATTGTTTTCCTCCTATTTTTTATGTATAGAAATATGCCTCTAAGATGTATTCTATGGGTTCCATAGGAAGTTATAATGGATTCTTCTCAAGGGAATCCACCCCTGGATCAGAATATTATATAGGCTATCATTTGGGCAGTTCATTCCATAGATCAGAATGTATCATGAGTTCAAGACCCATCTATTGGGGTGTATCCAGGAGTTGGAGGAGACAGAGATTGATCTTGAGAGTTCTTACATGAGAATCCCGCATACTTTAAGGGTATGAATTAACCTTAAGAGGTGGAGGAATGGATAGATTATATTGATTAGATATTTGAATTCTTGGATACACCTAAGTCTATCAAGGTGAATTGTGTGGTGTTCAGCCTCAAGGGTCCCAATAAGCGATGGTGTTATTCCATGGTATAAGTAGATAGATATGTGGGATTGTATGGGAAGGATTTCAAGACCCTATTCCTTAATAATTTAATCCCAAAGTCCATGGTGATGGAAAAGTATCTAGAGTTGTTCTCTTTGCAGTAGGGAGAGCATCTAGTGTTGGATTACACCAATCATTTTACAGATCTAGTTCATTTTTATCTGGAGGTGGTGAGGAATGATTAGAAGAAATCTCAGAAGTACATGTAGGGTTTGTAACTAGACATTTGATCTCATGTGGATATGTTAAAGATTACCACTTGAATTGATAAAAATGATAAGGAAATGATGGTATAAATGAACAAGAAAGGCAGTATTGGTTATTCTACCTCTTCCCTTCCACCCAGTGGTAACTTCAGTGGTACCCATGGGAAGAAGAGGAAGTGGCATGATCATCACAAGAGTGGTGGAGGTGGTTCTTATTAGCGAGCCTCCTCTTCACCAACAACAACTTACAGTAGTGTTCCTCTGACTAGTTACCAGTACACCAAGTTCAAGAACGCCCATCATTATTATCATGTCCCCATGAAGATGTGCAATGCTTGTGGTCACTATGACCATTTTCATAGGTTCTATTTGACTATGTCTACACCCCATTATATTCATTGATCATTGAATCCAAAGGCCACTATGGCACAATCAGAAGCTTTAAATTCCATAGGGATCCATCCACAAGACTTAGGAGTGAAGCACCTTGACACAGTGGATGAGTTTCCAATATAGGTTAATGTGGGTCCATCTATAGTGAGAGGTTGAAACTTACAATGGAGGTCATGTAATTTTTTATCAATTTGGATATACCTATTTGAAAGAGGAGAGATCAGGGGTTTTAAGGTTTTTATTGTTCTCTATTTATATTTGATGTACATTTATTCTAGTATTTCCTAATTATTGATCTATATATGTTCGACATAATCATTGGGATGGATTGTACTGTTACTCATTTAGATGATATTGATTGTTTCCATCATTTGTTTTGTTCTCTACTTCTAATGGGAGATCTTGGGTGTTTCATAGAGAGAAATATTCAAGGTATGATCATGTATTACCTTCTCTTCTAGAGCTTAAGAGTTTTTTGTCTACTTTACAGATGATTCTAATGATGATTCCTCTTTTGTTCGTCTACCCATGATTGTTTGGGACTTCTATAATTTCTTCCTAGATGACTTATCTAGTATTTCTCCATAAATGTAGGTAGAGTTCAAAATCAACTTGGTTCCATGTATGAATTTGATATTGATACCCTCTTATCATATGAAACTAGAAGAGTTGAAATAGCTCAAGATCTAGTTGGATGATTTGATGGAGAAAGGTTTTTCTCGCCCTAGTATTTCATCATGGGTAGCCCTCATGCTCTTTTTCATGAAGGATGGTGGTTCACTTTGATTGTGCATGGATTATTGAAAGTTGAAATGGGTGATTGTTAAGAATAATTATTCTTTTCCCCATAGGTATGACTTATTTGATTAGTTAAATGGGTGAAGTGGTTTTTGAAGATTGATCTTTAATCAGGTTAGCATTAGCTTAGGGTTTGAGAGTCTGGTATTCTAAAGAACAATTTCAGGAGTAGGTATGACCATTATGAATATATTTTTAATGCCTTTTGTTCTGAATAACATGCCTATTGTTTTTATAGTTTTTATGAACTATATATTCTATCAGTATCTTGATAGTTTTTTTGTTGTGTTCGTGGATAATATTTTGTTTTATTTGAGATATAATTGTGGGTATGAGCACCATCTGAATTTGGTTTTGGAAATCCTGATAAGTCACCATCTTTATGGGAATCTTTCAAAATTTAGTTCTTGGATTCAAGAAGTGAAGTTCTTAGGGAATTTTATTTATTAATGTGGCTTATCAGTCGATCCTAAGAAGGTGAAGGTTGGTTTTTCATGGGAAGATCCATGAAACAAATTCAAGATTCATATATTTTTAGGTATTGTTATATAATATCAGTAGTTCATCAAGGATTTCTCAAATTTGGCATCACCTTTGATATCCATTACCAAGAAAGGGTTGAAATTCACATGGGATGATAAGTTTCAGTCTTCTTTCAACGAGTTGAAATGACTTCACACATCAGCACCTATTTTGATCTTACCTGAGCTTGGTAAGGTATATGTGATATACTATGATGTCTTTGGTTCTAGTCTAGGTTTCATGATTATGTAGGATGACCAAATCATGGCTTATGGCTCTCAGAAACTTTGGCAACATGAGAAGAACTACACCACTCATGATTTGGATCTTGTTGGAGTTATGCATGAACTTATGTGTTGGTAGCTCTATCGTTTTGGGGAGAGGTTCACAGTATTTTTTATTATAATAGTTTAAAATATATATTTTCTTATAAATACTTGAATATCATATAGATATAGTGGGTGGAATACCTTCATATGTTTGACTTCTACATCACCCATACCTCAGGAAATGGTAATGTTGTCACAGATGCTCTCAATAAGAATGTTCCACCACATGCAGGTATGGAATAAAAGCAAGAGTGAAACCTGATGGGGATCTTCACTCGGTTGTATCTGGATGCTTGGAAGGATGATTTAGGTATGGTTTTGTCCAATGTTTGTTTATCATCATCTATCCTTGAGTCTATTTTGTATGGTCAATAGTATGATGATGAGTTCAAAGAAATTAGAGAAACCCTTTTATGGAGGGAGACCATTTCTGGTTGGTCTCTCCCATATAATAGTATTCTCTACTTTAGGAATCAATTTTCCATCCCAGAATCTATGAGGAGTTAAGTTTTGTATGAATATCATATTTCTTCATGGGTTGTTTATTTGGGCACAATGAAGATGTATTATGAAATGAGATGACAATTCTAGAGGCTAGGTATGAAGTGCTATATTACTGGTTTTTTTCTTATTATTAAACCTTTTAGTAGATAAAGTCAGGGTATCTAAAACCCTATAGTTTTCTCCAGCCTCTTCTAGTTCTAATTTGGAAATGGGATGATGTGTCTATGGAATTTTATTTTGGATTTCCACATACTCCTTAAAGAAATAATTCTATTTGGGTGGTGGTGGATCAGTTGATGAAATCATTCCATTTCATTCTGATCTAGGACACTACTGAGGGTGAAGATCTGGGTAAGCTATATATTCAAGATATTGTGAAGTTTCATGGGGTTCCATCTTCCATTATCTCAAACAGGAATCTTATTTTTACCTCTCAATTATTGAAGATTCTCCAAGAAGTGATGGGGACTCAGGTTAGGTTGAGTACAACTTACCATACATGGATAGATGGAAAGATAGAGAATTATATTTAGATCTTAGAGGATATTATTCATGACTACGTCTTGTATTTTGGTGAATCGTAGGATATCCATCTCTAGATGGTCTAGTTTTCATATAATAATTGTTATCAATCATCGATCAGGATGTCACCATTTGAGGATTTGTATATTTTCTCATGCAGGTCACCTCTTTGTTGGGTAGACATGGGATAGGCCTCTTTTATGGGATAAAGTCTTGTTTAAGAGATATCAATTAGTATCAAGGATATAAATTGGTTCTTGGTTACAATTCAGAGTTTGTAGAAATTATATTTGGATCGTTAATGTCATCCTTTAGAGTTTTTCATAAGTGATCGAGTCTTCTTAAAATTTTATACTCATCTGGGTCACTATCAGCTTAGGAAATAGGGAAATATAGATCTGAGATATATTGGACCATTTGAGGTCACTGATTAGCTTGGGAAGGTTGCTTAACAGTTAGTATTTTCAGATTAATTGATAGGTATTCATGATGTTTTCCATATATCTAATCTCAATAAATATAATCATGATCCCTCTCATGTTCTGAGTTGGGAAGAGATTGAGTTAGATCCAGAAATTTCTATTATGAAGAAACCGGTGAAGATCATTGATTATAATGTGAAAGTATTATGTGGGAAGTCTATTCCATTGGTTATAGTGTTGTGTAAGTATATATCAAACTCTCATGAGACTTAGAGCACAAATCATCAGTGAGGGAGTAGTGGCCTCACCTCTTTTCAGATCACCCTTCTTCTTCATGAATCCCTGAGTATGGAAATTCATATGGTGGGGAGATTGTAAAGTTACACTCTCTTTTGATTTTTAATATATTTTAATTTGGGTTCTAAGTTCATCAGAGACATTTGGGAGTTTTTGTGGGGATATTATTACTGGGCGTTGTGTGCAGAATGAATTCATGTTGTGAATATAATTAACAATGTGAATCCATCACTCGAAATAATCCATGAAATGGGTTAATTATATGAAAATAATTTAGGATTTTAATGATATTTACATAATTAATTGGTTGTTCAAGATTATTTAACCAAGTTGATGCCTTTTTGTGTACATTCAACTCATGGGATTCACATCATGAATATGGGATTCATGTCATGAATCATTTGCAGTCTGTAGGTTTTATGTGTTGTAAGACTATATCATAATTAATTCATCTTTTTTTCTTCTTATCTTGAACCCAAGGTCCCTTTCAAGAATTTTGGGTGGTCTCCACCCCTTTGAGGTCCTCTATTCAGTGCTTAATCTCTGTCTTGGTTGCATTTCTCCTCCTTTGGTAAGTGTTTTGTTCTCCTTTATGCTTATTTTTTTCTCTTGGTTATAGTAGTTGAATTGGGATATATTTTTTGTATATTTTGATCATGTGATGAGGTTTTTTTTATCCTTTCTAGATCCATTATGTAATCTCTTTTCAGGGTTTGGTCCTTTTTCTGATTGTGGTGTGGCATGAATGTTCCTTGAGGTATGTGTTGATATTCCCTATACACTAACCATTTTATTTAATGGAATTGATTATAAGATGTTGGAATAATTGTCAGGGTATTTTTTCATTGTCTATGCATTACTTTTGGTGTCTATCGATCCCATGGTAGGGGTGCATGACCCGAGTTTTAGGTAGGTAGTTCTGTCTCTAATCTATATTAGATGAACCTTAATTTCTCTTGGTTTTATGATTGTTTTATAAATAAACTAGCATGGTCGATTTGTGATAAAATATGGTTTTCCTCTTTTTTGGTAAAATAAAAGGTTTTTTTCAAAGCATTGAGAAATGGATTGAGAAATGGCCTTTCAAATCATGTTTTGATGGAATAAAGGGTTGTTTGGAATTATTTGTGAAATGTCAAGTCCATTGAAATTGATTTGGTAAATGCAACACATGGGAAGCCTTGGGTACTTATGTGGAATGTGTAGTGTTGGGAATCATCTATTTTATTTTTAGGTGGTTCACTCATGGGGTGTTCCTATAGAAACTAAGGCTTTTCATATATAGATATTAAATATTTCTAGATGAATATTCAATACATTACACAAACAGGCTCCTAAGGACTATGATAGTTTAGTACCTTTGGAAACATGGAACATAATCTTCTTAATTCATGAAAGATATTCAATGTCTCCCATAAATATCTTACCATCAAGTACTCTTCATAGACATACCTTATTTAAAACATTTCTTCATAACCTGGGGAGAGGAAACATAAGAAGGGGTGATATCAGATGCTTAGTAAAGGTAAATAAGGGAGATACATAATCATAATATCAACATAAGGGTATGATACATGAGCATGATAATTTAAATCCATACCATGAGAATCAAATATCATAATCTTAAGTCATGGAAAAATATTGGTAGTTTATAAGACATGAATCCAAATGGAATCAAATAACATGATCCATGAGATCATGACATTAGCATAAGACATAAAATTATAGTTTACACCTAAGCATAGAAAATCATTTTCATATTAGTCAAGGCTCACTTCTAAGGCTACCATAGTGGAACAGTTTCGCTCCCCAAACCATCATAGTAGTCAAGTTTCACTCCCAAAACCATCATATCATGGAAATAAATTTACTGAATCAGGTTCACTCCTCATTCTAGTCATGTCAACCTCATGATATAAAAATCTTTACCCAATTAATTGGAGGGAGATATAGGTCCCACCCATCACATAATTAAAATTAGACATATGTGTGCCACAATATCATAAAACATTCATCATATCATAAACCATGAAATAAAATGGGTTTCATAAACATTTCATCATATCATAACCTTTCGAAAAGAGATAGGTTTCATAATCATTTCATCATAATATAACCGATGGGAAAAAATGTGTTTCATAAATATTTTTTCACCATAAACCATTAATATAAATAATAATAATGTCATACTTGGTTCATATCCCCATTAAATCATAATAAACATCAAGGAATTTCATCTTAGATGGAGAATGATTTTAAAAGATTACATGGAACATTTCTTGAGGAATATAACCTTACTATGAAAATACTTTTTTAAAACTAAAAATTCATACAACATTTTGGAAATACTTTTCTTTTAAAATAACATTTAAAACTTACAAAGTAATCTTTAGAAAATAATTTAAAATATTTCTTGATAAAAATATCCTTTCCACTTTGAAAACACTTTTTAAAACATAAAATGTTTTCAAAATCCTTTTGATTTTGAAATCATTTATTTAAAATATAAAATTTCCCTAATATTACAGAAAATATTTTCTTTGAAAATAACTTTGAAAACATGTAAGGTGGGACTTAAATCATTTATTGGTCATGAAAATGGAAAATATTTTTCATGTCATGCATGTTAAAAATAAAGATTCATTTCACGTTTTTTTATAAAATCCAAATGAGCCTTGTTTAGAAAACAAAATGAATATTTCTTTCAAAAAAATTGTAAAAATTAAAAAATGGGTAAAATTTTATTTAATAAATCATTTTAATAATTTTAAAAACATTTTTGAATTTTTTTTAAAAACATGGTTTTAGAATAAAAGGGTTTTTGAATGGAGAGAGAAATAAATATGATTTTTCATAAAAATATATTCTCAATTATTTTAAGTACCAAAGAGTGGTAAAATGGTAATATTACTTGAAAATGTCATGAATAAACGTATTATAATAAAATAAATTAGTTTATTTAGATTTATATCATAATATTTCATCATTGGAAGCATAATCATGAGCAGTCTTGATAAACGATGAGATTGTAACATAAAACCCTTACTACTTTTGTAACTTTGAATCGTAAGCCTCATAAAAGAATAACCTTAAATTAAAATTATAATATCATGATAATAAATAAATTAAGGATATTACATGTCAAATTGAATGTATATATACACCTCATAAAATAATATAGGTGCATAACATAACATATGTCTCAAAAAATGCAAATTGAGACAAAAACACTTACTGCTTTGGTAACTTTTGAACCGTAAACCCATTGAAAGAGATATAATAAAATGGATATTTAAATCCCCAAAAAAATTAATTATAATCATAATAAAATAAATTCATGTATATTATATACACCACAAAAAATAAACATGTGGTGAATATGGCATGTGTCTCATAGATAAATAAAAGTGAGACAAAAATCTCTTACCATAAGTCTTAACTTCCTTCGTACATGTTAGAACCTCCTATATAATAAATATAATTTTATTTTATATATATATATATATATTAAATACCATAATTATATATATCATACCATCTATTATTTACTTATGACCTTTTATTTTCTATTTATTAACAATTTCCTGTTAAAATCACGTTTATTGGTAATAACTGGGTTTTTTTCATATATGTTTTGGTTTTTTATTTTTGGACCTATTACTTTAATCATGGTTAAATAATATACAGACTAATAATTATGAAATAATTATCATATTTATACATCAATTATACTTTTAATACTAATCGTGAAATATAGTTTTTATAAATGAAGTATGTTACGATCATGGAGACGATTGGTCATACGTACGCATGAGTAACGTTTCCATTTTTCAATGATCATAATGGAAAGGAGGTAAGTAATATATTATATTTAAATAATTATAATAATATCATAATTAAAATATTATTTTTTAAAATATACTTATATATATCATCCATGTGGGTTGGTGATGAAAAGAGAGTCACATCGCTTCCTGAAGGCGGTAATCCACACGTACAAGAACAATGTGATCATATTTTAGGGAATGAAGTGGTAAGAAATAAAATGATATATTATTTTTTCAAATAAATTTTCTAAGTGGAAAAAAATAAATTTAAAACAAAACTCACAGACGCGATGAAAACTCAGGTTTTTGAGAAGTGTATTTTTTTCAAACACAAGATGATTTTATATTAACTCTTTGTCTAAAAATAATAATTGTATGAATCTCAATTAAACATTATTTATATATAATATATAAATTTTATTTAAAACATTCCTCATTGGTTATTATTTTAATAAATTAAAATTGATAAACATTATGCATTTTAAAATAATTTTCAGAAGAAAAAACCCTTTTTTAAACCCAAAAATAAACTTATACTAAAATACAATGTAAATTTGATTAAAAAGTAATTAAGTGGATTAAATATAGATAAATAATACTTATGTAACCTTAAAATATAATGGGTATTTAAATTTATTAATTTATTGAAAATAAATGATAATTTTACAAAAATCAGTATTTTTCACTATTCACTGAAAAATCAATATTTTTTTAAAAATCCAAAAAAATTACCATAAGTTCATTTCAATATGATGATTTAAAAAACTAATTTCATTTTATAAAATAAATTTTCTAAAATCTCAATAAATTAATTATAATATTTTTTCATAAAAATCAATAAAAATCATTTTTGAAGAAAACATATTTTTTATGAATATAATTACTTTACTAAAAATTGATTGACTATTTACTAAGAATTTATAAATAAATTTATATTGAGTAGGAAATTTATATTTATATTTCATAAAGTAGTTATTACTATTCATAGCCACCTATTTGATGACTAGGTTATGGTTATATTTAAAATAATATTATTTCATGGTTCACTAAAGCTTAGTGTCGCATGTCATGCATGCTTTTGAGATACTCATTGTTTCGTGTAAAAGAAGATAAACTCAATTTTGTGTATAACAAAATCTATAATCAGCATTGTGTGTAACATAAAATATCAAAAAGATTAAATTCATTTTAAAAAATATGTTTCAAAAAAATCTCACGGTGTTACATTCTACCCTCCCCCCACCCTTAAAATGAATTTCACTCTTGAAATTTGTCTTGGTCATCAAAGGTTTGACATTTGAAAATTCCTTCATAGAAACCCACAACGTATAAATGAATAATAAAACTTCCTTTAAAAATGTAATGTTGGAAACATACAGGTTACTTAAACTTATAACTAGGTTTCCACATAGGAGAACATAGATGGGAAGTGATGACTTGGACATAAAAGAAAATTGTAAATAATTATAGAGAGTGATAGAGATCATTTATCATAATAAAGTGAGTGATATAGATAAGGTTAATGACCATAAAACCATAAACCAAAGATGCATGAAAAAAGTTATCGATGTCATAAAAAATGATGATAACATGACAACATTTTATCTCGAGATCTATTTCCTAAAGTTGAATAATTTTCACAAGAAGAAATACCTACTTATGGTTATGGGTGTAGCAGAAGAATTCATAGGTGATCGATATATTAAAATTTATTTTAATAATAATTACCCAAAACCAAGAGAAGAAAATTCACATCAAATTTAAAATTAATTTATTTAATATTTTAAGAAATAAATACTTGGGTTTAGGAACTTTATTTATTAGGGAATGTTGATCATTTTAAAAGAAACTTTTGTATTACCTTCGTTGCTCTGTGAGGATCCAAGGATAGAATTCATCTAGCGGTCATCCATGAATTCTCTTATGATCTCCGAGCAACACCACTTGATCTATGGGTGCTAGCACAGTGAGTTGAATGTCTTGTTTTTTTTGTTATTGATTGATCGTTCTTCAGTCTTGAAGAAATATATCTTGCACTTCTCATTCTTGAGAGGGAGACATAATGAGTAGTTAAGAGAGAATTCATTGTGCACGAAAATTTCTCTATTATTAATATTTGGATGCTCTACACAGTAGAAATAGTCGTCTATTTATAGAGTTAGGATTTTAAGTTAAAATATTATTTAATTGCATACCAGCCATTAAATAACATTTATTACATTAAACAAACCCTTTTCCACATAATAATAATTATATTATTATTATTTTGTGGTGTGATCCAACTTGTGCAATAACAAATATTATGTAATGGTCTTTTTGATTAACATTTGTAACCGGACTCGGTCTTGGTCCGTTCAAACTCCTATAAAATTTATTGAATAGCCAAATAAATATTTTATTTGTAAATAAATATTTTATTTACAATCCAGTTAATAAATATTTATTAAAATATTCAATAAATAAAATAAATATTTTATTCACAATTCATAGAATAAATATTTATTTAATTTATGGATCAATATAACTTGAATAAAACGATTCCTCAAATTTGAGAATTACATTTTTTCCATTAATTAAACTCAAATATAATTTAATCGAGATCAACAAAAATACTTAGTGTGTGACCCTCTAGGATTATTTCTCATTGACATTAGGCGGGCTTGCCTAAAGTCCAATATTACTGTCTAGTAATGGATCAAGGCACCTAGGAGAAAGAACTTATTGTCATAACTTTGAAAACCACATACAAATGTTCAATGTGTAATATGATACCTTTGTCACGATATCTCATCAAGAAGGTTTCACATCCGTGTCACCAACCTATATGCTCGATATGTATTTATTTGATGATCTGAAATAAACACATCGTTACACCATGGCCATAGAATTTAATGCAATGTTTATATTTCAATAAAAGGGTTGATATATCAACTTCCATAAATATAGAAGGGAAAAATACTTCCTTGACTTATTCATTAATGACATGTCACTCATGACACACCTAATATATCCAACTTCACCATGAACCATTATTTTCATGTTTTACAAAATACATATAAGTACTCAAGTTATAACATGCATTAATGATAATATTAAAGTCTAAGGAACATCACACACACTCTTATATAGGAATATCTAATTACACAAAAACATGTGGAATTCCTAATGGAGGGCATATTCTCATAATATTCTGACTTGGAGATTACTAAGTGAGAACTTCATTATAATAATTCTCTTATACTTATTAATACTCTCACCTGACAGTCTATATAATATGTGTCCCATTATAGTGTGTTATCCAACTGCAGAACATTATTTGAAAATATCATCATAGCACATCAAGGTTCTCATCATATCAGAGAACTATTATAACCATGTCAATGTGATGTATGCTCTAGTACATTATTACATTAAAGTCATAAAGACCAATAAAAATATGTAATAAGAAGTTTTATTAATATTCAATATATAAAATATACATGTAATCAAAGTAAAAATAGTTTTTCCTAGGACACCAACCCAAATAAACTCCCACTTAGACTAGAACTAACTGCCTATGACCTTCAGTCCTCTAGACCTCACATGATAGTCATGTTTCTTATAAGTCAATGTTTTAGTCAATGGTTCTATCACATTTTCTTCCTTGGAAATACTAATCACTACAACTTCACATCTCTCACAAAAATCCCTCAAGAGATGATACTTCCAAAGTATGTGCTTCATCCACTGATGTTACCTTGGATCTTTTTCAAGATGCACTGCTACGATATTACCACAATATAGTGTGATAGGATCTTTACTGAAAGATACCACATAAAGATATTGGATGAAGTTTCACATCCATACCACTTCTTTAGCTACCTCAGAAGAGGCAATATGCTTGGACTCTATTGTAGAATCTGCAACCATAGCCTACTTTGAACTCTTCCAACTCACAGTACCTCCAATCAAAATGAAGATGTATCACATTTTTGAATTCATGTCATCTTGATGAGTTTGGAAATTAGAATCTATATATCCTCTGATGACTAGTTCATAACTCCTCTATAAACTAGTAATATATCCTTAGTACACATCATATACTTAAGGATAGTATTGAATTCCATCCAATGGCAGTCACCTGGATCAGTTTGATATCTTCCTACCACACTTATTGTATAGGAGATATCTATCCTAGTACATAGCATAACATACATGACTGTCCCAATCACTGATGCATATGGAATCTTTGTCATCTTTTTCTTTCCTCATGTGTTTGAGGACACATTTTCCTAGAAAGATGAATGCCATGTGACACTGGAAACAATATCCTATTGGATTGTTCCATACAGAATCTCTTCAGTATATTTTCAATGTATGTACTTTGAATTAGGTTGAGAAAACTATTATATCTATCACAATGGATCTTGATCCCAATAATATATGTTTCCTAACCCGAATCCTTCATAGAGAAGCATTTATTCAATCATGCATTAACAAACTGTAAGACTAGTATTTCATTTCCAATGAGTAATATGTCATAAACATATACTATTAAGAAAATGATTGCACTTCCACTAAAATATTTATAGAAACATGGCTCACATTCATTATTTATGAAATGAAATTCCATTATGGCCACATCAAAACTAATTTTCCAGGACCCAAATGCTTTCTTTAATCCATGAATGTATCTTTGCAACGTTCATACCATGTTGTCATCCTTTGGAGTCACAAACCATTCTGGTTGTTTCATATAGACATATTATTTAAGGTTCCTATTAAGTAAGTTTGTTTTGACATCCATTTTCCAAATATCATAATCATGGAAAGTTGCAATGGAAAGTATAATTTTGATGAATTTTAGCATTACAACTGGTGAAAAGGTTTCATTATAGTCAATGTCTTGACACTCTTTAAACCCATTTGCAACCAGTCTCTCTATATAGGTACTAATTTATACTTCCATGTATAGTTTCTTCTTTAATACACATTTTCAACCAATAGGCTACATCTAATAGAGGGTCTACCAAAATCCAAACTTGGTTTTGTTATGTGGAATCCATTTCAGAATTCATGGATTCTTTCCACTTGGAAATATATGTTCCACTTATTGTTTCCTTATAGGTTAGAGGATCATTATTTTTAACTAATAATGAGTCACAATCCTCAGTGACTAGAAAACCATATCATTCTAGTTCTTTAACCTCTCTAGTACTCCTACACAGAAATTGTGTCTCTGGTTGTGTGAATGTGGTTTTTTGAATCGTGCATTTTTCTTAAAAGTATGTTTGGCCCCTGTATGGGTTGATCTTGGTTTAACAGTGTTTGTTTGGAGAGGTAAGTGCCTTAAAAGGAGTCAAGGCATGTAGTAATTCTTAGGTTTATTGTTGGGATTACATTATGTTTGGAGATTTTTTCTCTAATGTTGGGGGTTTTTGGTTTGGGTCAAGAGTTCTGAGTTTTAGGTAAGGTGTTGTTCGCTCGTGCTATAGAAGTTAGTTTGGATCAGTTGGGAGTTCCTGTGTCGACCCCCCTTCCCGGGGTGATATTTTTGGGTGTTAAATTTCCGCACTAGTTGAATTCTTATGGTGGGGAGAACCCTCTCATGTTCTCTCGTTCTCTTGTATTGTGGTTTCTTTCAGTTTTGATTGGGCATGGTCTCTTGTTTTGTCTATTGTTCGATCGGGTGACTTTATAGGGGCATAAAGTGTCTGTGGTGGGGAGAATTATCACACTCAAACTTTTTAAATTAATTTTTATTTTATTATTTCTTAGTTTTGGTTCTCGCGCTGAGGTTTGGGTTGGGTCCCAGTTTAAAAATTTTGACGTTTAATGATTTTGGTGGGTTTCAGACTGGAGCACGGGCACTGCATGGTTAGCGGTAATTGTGCGGTCACCCCAAATGCTTGTGTGGGTTACCAAGTGGTCTGGAATGAGGCGTGTAGCTTGTGTGTGTGTGTTATTAATCCATGCAGAGAGCGCGCGGTTACCTAGTTTTCAGAATAAAATAAATAAATGGATTAAAACTTAAAATAATGATCGATAGTAATAAAAATATTATGTTGTTATTTTTATTATTATTATGATTATTATAAAGAATATTAATATCATTAATGATATTATTATTATTATTATTTTTGTTTTTGTTTTTAATAAAAGTAATTAAAAATTATTATTAAACATAAATTATTATAGTAATGGTATTATTATTATTATTATATTATTTTTATTATTTTTATTATTGTTGTTGTTATTTTTTTATTATTATTAATAGTATTATTATTATTATTATTAGTATTAGTATTATTATTATTATTGTAAAAAAAAGATAAATCTAACCCTAGACTACCCGTGTGACGCCCCTCCCCCCCCCCCCCCCTTTGCTTCCTATTCACGCACCAAGACCCACGCCGACCTCCCCTCTTGGTTTTCACCCTCCTTCCATGGTGCTTCACCCAGTCGCCTTCGCCTCTCACCTAGCAGCATCCTACCGGCCTCGTCCCCCTCAACGCACCAGGAAATCACACCCCTTGCTTCCCCTCACCTAGCGCACGCTACACCGCCCCAGGCCTCCGACCTCTACGCTCCTACACTTGAACCCTAGCCTGGCCTCCGGCTTGCATCAGCGAGTAGCGACCCGACCCCCCAGTCGGCCTCGCCATACTGGCCTCCTCGAACCCCAGCTCACCGCTCCGCCTCCTGGTTCACACCTTCAACAACCGCTCCCAGCATCACCTCTCGCCCCATCCAGCCTCTCTTACTTGGCTAGCTCACCCTCATGCTCCCCGCCCGGCCTCCCATTCTGACCTCCTACCAATCCGGCCTCCGCACTCTGGCCCTATGCCTTCACCCTCTACCACTCCAGCTGAGCGCCACCCTGCCCTCTTGTTTTCCCCCTCCAAACCTCCGGTTTTCTGGCCATCCACTGCTTCATCTCCCCACCATAGCTCTGACCTCACCTCCTCCTCACGCCAGCCTCACTGTAATAGCAAATCTGGCGACCCCCTGCTCCCCTTTACTCTGGCCAGCAGCGCGTCGAACCCCTCCTCACTCCAGTTGTGTTTTTTTTATTGTTATTATTCCATCTTTGTTGTTATTTGTTTTGGTTAAATTATAATACCGTGAGTTTTGTTCCACATGTTTTTCTCATTATTTTAGGTGTGTGGTTAATCTGTGGGGTGTTGTTATTCCTCCTGCTGAAATGTCGTTGTGTTCGCTCTTGACTTGAGGTGGTAAAATCCATAAATCTTCATTTCCAATGCATTTATTTGGCACTTGGTTCTTCTAATTATTATTATTTTATTTGATTATTTGATTTTCATCATCGCAATATATTTAATTAGTCTATTACACATTTATAAGTTTATGGAATTTGTTAAAAAAATGGCTTTTGATGCAATTATTTAACTATGGACTTGTATTGTTACATTTAGTATGTTTTATTTAAATTCATATATGTGTCCATGCTGAATTTATTTATTAAGGTACTAAATCTTGTTTTAAAATTTTTTAAAATATTATTCGCACCTTCACAATACACGTAATTAGTTTTTTGTGGTGTTTTCTGGATGATTGGATTTATTAAAAGTAAGTTTTAATGATTTCATATGTATTGTTTAGGATTTTGGAACCTAGGTTGTTCTTTATAATTGACAATGTTTCTTTAAATTGGGATTAGGGGTTCTTATGAAATGATTAGAACTCACGTTGTTGTGGAAATGTTTATTTGGCTATAAATTTGGTCTAGAGTGTATAGTTTTGAAATGGTGTGGTTTGTTAAATGTGTTAAAAAAATTTGTAAAAGTTTAATAATTCCTAAGGGGATGGTTTTATGTTTCCTAAATATGGTGGGTGGGTGGAAATGGTTCTTAATGAAATGGGTGTTTTTATGGAAATGGTTTAAAGGGTATTATTGGTTATTGGTGTATCATTGGATGTTGGTGCATCCATGGGTGAACTAGGTGCACACAGGGATGTGTCAACAAAGGAAGGTGATGCCTTAAGTTGGGGTTGTCTTTAAAGTTTAGTTTTATAAATGGTTATTATTTTTATAAATGAGGTTGGCTCTTTTGTGTGGGTTCTAAAAATGGATTTTAATGGTGTTCCTCAAGTTTGGCCCATTTTTCCTTAAAGCATAATTTGGCGTGAGTTAAAAGAGTAAAGGTCATTTGGCTCTTGGTCTGAGTTTGGGTGAATGTTTTCTTATGGGCCCGTTTGGTATTTAAAATATGAAAATGGTGTTTAGTGTTGTTTTGGAAATGTTTTGTAAACATTTTTTGTCTTGGAAACCGTTGGCCCATTTGGAATTTTAAACATGTCGAGTTAAAGGCTCATTTGGAACTTTTAACAAGAGGTTAATATTTGTACTAACTTTTAAAGGAGATTGTGTGTTAGTGAAAGTGTACGCCTGATTGGAAAATTTTAACATTTTATAAAATGTTTTAAAGATTTCATGGCATGAAGGCCCAGTTGGCACCTTTGATGATATGGTGTATATACATTTTTGGGGAACCTCTATAGGGGGATATCCCTTTATGGGTTATCATATAGAGTTTCTGTGTTTGGTGTAGGCAAGTGCGGTGAGATGAGTCACGTGTGCGAGGGCCTTCCTACTTACACAGTATTATTATAACCAGCATGGGTTAATGGGTGTCTTTTAGATGATCGAGTGACGGTTGCTGATCAAACCCGATTAGACAGGTTGGTACCCCTTGGATTGGTTGTTAGGCCAGGTGGGCTTTGCCACTGGATTGGTTAATTATAGAGTGGTCAGTTGGTTATAGACTTAGGATCCTCACCATACATCGTTAGGTGGTTCCTAAACTGAGTACGTCCAGGGGTCTTTTAGATATGTTTATGATCACCCATTGTTACTTGATTATTTACATTGTTTGTTTACTTTCTTTCATACTGATTATTTTCAGCTTTCCTTGTTTACCTGTATTATTTTAGCCATCTTTTTTTTCTTTTGTCTTGGGTTTTGTTTATAAAATGAAAAATGGTTTTATTGAAATGGCATGTAGCGCCTGCTGGATTTTTAAATGGAAAAATCATGTTACTTATTTTAAAATTTGAAAACCCTATTTTTATAATTGTATTCCAAACTTGTGTCATTGGATTGTTTTGGGAAGTGAGATTCTTGGGTTATGTGGCTTACCTTGGCAACCCTACTGAGCATTTTTAATGCTCGTGCCTATTTTATCATTTCAGTTGTAGGTTTCCTTTACTCAAGTTTTTCTTGGATGAGTTGATCATTATTGGAACAAGGTTGGCCTTTGGTTAGGAGGTGACCTGGAAGGTCATGTGGAGGTATGTTGAGTTTCTCTATTTTTTTCTTTTTCTTTTTCTTTTTCCAATGCTTAAGTTCAGTTTTATTATTTTTCTTATTGTTGTTTATTTATTTATATTTTATGGGAAAAATCATTCCTAGTGATTAATTTTTGATATACGGCACTAGTTTCCAGCCCATGTGGATCAGGAACACCCCTCGGACCATGTTGTGGACTGGCTCAGGTGACTGGTTCAGGGTCGACTCGGGTTGGTTTGTGACAGTTTTTGTTTTTATCTGGTTTAAACTGAGATTATCTTTTTGTATGATTTTTTTCTTTCTATTTTCGATGTATAGAAAAATGCCTCTAAGATGTATTCTATGGGTTCCACGGGAGGTTATAATGGATTCTTCTCAAGGGAATCCACCCCTAGATAATAATATTATATAGGCTATCATTTGGGCAGTTCATTCCATAGATCAGAATGTATCGTGAGTTCAAGACCCATCTATTGGGGTGTATCCAGGAGTTGGAGGAGACAGAGATTGATCTCTAGAGTTCTTACATGAGAATCCCTCATACTTTAAGGGTATGAATTAACCTTAAGAGGTGGAGGAATGGCTAGATTAGATTGATTAGATATTTGACTTCCTGGATACACCTAAGGCTATCAAGGTGAAGTGTGTAGTGTTCAGACTCAAGGTTCCCAATAAGCGATGGTGGTATTCCATGGTATAGGTAGATAGATATGTGGGATTGTATGGGAAGGATTTCAAGACCCTATTCCTTAAGAATTTAATCCCAAAGTCCCTGGTGATGGAAAAGTATCTAGAGTTATTCTCTTTGTAGTAGGGAGAGTATCTGGTGTTGGAGTACACCAATAATTTTACATATATGGTTCCTTTTTATCTGGAGGTGGTGATGAATGACTAGATGAAAGCTTGGAAGTACCTACAAGTTTTGAAACTAGACATTTGATCACATGTGGATATGTTAAAGATTACCACCTGCATTGATACAAATGATAAGGAAATGATGGTATAAATGAACACGTAAGGCAGGATTGGTTATTCTACATCTTCCCTTCCACCCAGTGGTAACTTCAATGGTACGCATGGGAAGAAGAGGAAGTGTCATGATCATCACAAGAGTGGGGGTTGTGGTTCTTATTATAGAGCCTCCTCTTCACCATCAACAACTTTCAGTAGTGTTCCTCTGACTTGTTACCAGTACGCCAAGTTCAAGCACTCCCAGCATTATTATCCTTCCCCCATGAAGATGTGCAATGCTTGTGGTCACTATAACCATTTTCATAGGTTCTATTTGACTATGTCTACACCCAATTATATTCATTGATCATTGAATCCAAAGGCCACTATGACACAATCAGAAGCTTTAAATTCCATAGGGATCCATCCACAAGACTTAGGAGTGAAGCACCTTGACACAATGGATGAGTTTCCAATATAGGTTAATGTGGGTCCATCTATAGTGAGAGGTTGAAACTTACAATGGAGCTCATGTACTTTTTTTTCAAGTTGGATATACCTATTTGAAAGAGGATAGATCTGGGGTTTCAATTTTTTTATTGTTCTCTATTTATATTTGATGTAGAGTTAGTCTGGTATTTCCTAATTCTTGATCAAGATCTGTTCGACATAATCATTGGGATGGATTGGCCTGTTACTCATTTAGATGATATTAGTTGTTTCCATCATTTATTTTTTCTCTACTTATAATGGGAGATCTTGGGTGTTTCATAGAGAGGAAGATTCAATGTATGGTCGTGTATGACCTTCTCTTCTAGATCTTAGGAGTTTTTTGTCTACTTTACAGATGATTCTAATGATGATTCCTCTTTTGTTCATCTACCCATGATTGTTTGGGACTTCCCTAATGTCTTGCTAGATGAATTCTCTATTATTTCTCTATAAATGGAGGTAGAGTTCACAATAGATTTGGTTCCATGTATGAATTTTATATTGATACCCTCTTATCATATGAAACTAGATGAGTTGAAATAGCTCAAGATCTAGTTGGGTGATTTGATGGAGAAAGGTTTTTCTCGCCCTAGTATTTCATCATGGGCAGCCCTCATGCTCTTTTTCATGAAGGATGGTGGTTCACTTTGATTGTGCATGGATTATTGAAAGTTGAACTGGGTTATTGTTAAGAATAATTATTCTTTTCCCCATATGGATGACTTATTTGATTAGTTAAAGGGGGTGAAGTGGTTTTTGAAGATTGATCTTTAATCAGGTTAGCATTAGCTCAGGGTTTGAGAGTCTGGTATTCTAAAGAACAATTTCAGGAGTTGGTATGACCATTATGAATATATTTCAATGCCTTTTGTTCTGAATAACATGCCTATTGTTTTTATGGATTTTATGAACTTTATAGTCCATCAGTATCTTGATATTTTTTTGTTGTGTTCATGGATAATATTTTGTTTTATTCGAGATCTAAGTGTGGGTATGAGCACCATCTGAATTTGGTTTTGGAAATCCTGATAATTCACCAAATTTATGGGAATATTTCAAAATTTATTTCTTGGATTCAATAATTGAAGTTCTTAGGGAATTTTATTTATTAATGTGGCTTATCAGTCGATCCTAAGAAGGTAAAGGTTGGCTTTTCATGGGAAGATCCATGAAACAAATGCAATATTCATATATTTTTAGGTATTATTATATACTATCAGTAGTTCATCAAGGATTTACCTAAGTTGGCATCACCTTTGATATCCCTTACCAAGAAAGGGTTGAAATTCACATGGGATGATAAGTTTCAGTCTTCTTTCAACGAGTTGAAATGACTTCACACATCAACACCTATTTTTATCTAACCTAAGCTTGGTAAGGGGTATGTGATATACTGTGATGTATTTGGTTCTAGTTTGGGTTGAATGATTATGTAGGATGACCACATCATGGATTATGGCTCTCAGAGAATGTGGCTACATGAGAAGAACTACCCCACTCATGATTTGGATCTTGTTGGAGTTATGCATGAACTTAAGTGTTGGTAGCGCTATCTTTTTGGGGAGAGGTTCACAGTATTTTTTTATTATAAGAGTTTGAGCTATATCTTTTCTTATAAATACTTGAATATCAGATAGATATGGTGGGTGTAATACCTTCATATGTTCGACTTCTACATCACCCATACCTCAAGAAAGGGTAATGTTGTCACAAATGCTCTCAATAATAAAGTTCCACCACATGCAGGTATTGAATAAAAGGAAGAGTGAAACCTCATGGGGATCTTCACTCGGTTGTATCTGGATGCTTGGAAGGATGATTTAGGTATGGTTTTGGCCAGTGTTTGTTTATCATCATCTATCCTTGAGTATATTTTGTATGGTCAATAATAGGATGATGAGTTCAAAGGAATTGGAGAAACCCTTTTATGGAGGGAGACCATTTCTGGTTGGTCTCTCCCATATAATGGAAGTCTCTACTTGAGGAATCAATTTTCCATCCCAGAATTTATGAGGAGTTAAGTTTTTTATGAATATCATATTTCTTCATGGGTTTTTTATTTGGGCACAATGAAGATGTATTATGAAATGAGATGATAATTCTAGAGTCTAGGTATGAAGTGCTATATTACTGATTTTTTTTCTTATTATTAAACCTTTTAGTAGATAAATTCAGGGCATCTAAAACCCTATAGTTTTCTCCAGCCTCTTATAGTTCTAATTTAAAAATGGGGTGATGTGTCTATGGAATTTTATTTTGTATTTCCACATACTCTTTAAAGAAATAATTCTATTTGGTTGGTGGTGGATCAGTTGATGAAATCATTCCATTTCATTCTGATCTGGGACACTACTGAGGGTGAAGATCTGGGTAAGCTATATATGAAAGATATTGTGAAGTTTCATGGGGTTCCATCTTCCATTATCTCAAACAAGGATCTTAGTTTTACCTCTCAGTTATTTAAGATTCTGTAATAAGTGATGGGGACTCATGTTAGGTTGAGTACAACTTACCATACATAGATAAATGGAAAGATATAGAATTATATTTAGATCTTAGAGGATGTTATTCATGACTACATCTTGTATTTTGGTGGATCATAGGATATCCATCTGGGGATGGTCTAGTTTTCATATAATAACTGTTATCAATCATCGATTAGGATGTCACTATTTGAGTATTTTCATATTTTATCGTGCATGTCACCTCTTTGTTGGGTAGAGGTGGGATAGGCCTCTTTTATGGGACAAAGTCTTGTTTAAGAGATATCAATGAGTATCCAAGATATAAATTGGTTCTTGGTTACAATTCAGAGTTTGTAGAAATTATATGTGGATCGTTAATGTCATCCCTTATATTTTTTCATAAGTGATCGAGTTTTCTTAAAATTTTATACTTAGTTGGGTCACTATCAGGTTAGGAAATATGAAAATCTAGATATGAGATATATTGGACCATTTGAGGTCACTGGTCATTTTGGGAAGGTTGCTTAACGCTTAGCATTTTCAGATTAATTGATAGGTATTCATGATGTTTTCCATATATCTCAACTTAAGAAATATCATCATGATCCCTCTCATGTTCTGAGTTGGGAGGAGATTGAGTTAGATCCATAAATTTCTATTATGGAGAGACCAGTCAAGATCATTGATTATAATGTGAAAGTATTATGTGGGAAGTCTATTCCATTGGTTAGAGTGTTGTGGTAGTATATATCAAAATCTCATGAGACTTGGGAGCACAAATCATCAGAGAGGGAGCAGTGGCCTCACCTCTTTTCAGATCACCCTTCTTATGCATGACTCCCTGGGTATGGAAATTCATATGGTGGTGAGATTTTAAAGTTACACTCTCTTTTGATTTTTAATATATTTTAATTTGGGTTCTAAGTTCATCAGAGACATTTGGCAGTTTTTTTGGGGCTATTATTATTGAGCGTTGTGTGCAGGATGAATACATGTTGTGAATATAATTAACGATATGAATCCATCACTCGAAATAATCCATGAAATGGGTTAATTATATGAGAATAATTTTGGATTTTAATGATATTCACATAATTAATTGGTTGGTAAAGATTATTTAACCAAGGTGATGCCTTTTTTGTGTACATTAAACTCATGGGATTCACATCATGAATATGGGATTCATGTCATGAATCATTTGCAGCATGTATGTTTTATGTGTTGTAAAACTATATCCTAATTAATTCAGCTTTTTTTATTCTTATCTTGAACCCAAGGTCCCTTTCAAGAATTTTGGGTGGTCTCTGCCCCTTTGAGTTCCTCTATTCAGTGCTTAATCTCTGTCTTGGTTGCATTTATCCTCCTTTGGTAAGTGTTTTGTTCTCCTTTATTCTTATTTGTTTCTCTTGGTTATAGTAGTTGAATTGGGCTATATTTTTTGTATATATTGATCATGTGATGAGGTTTTTTTTTATCCTTTCTAGATCCATTATGTAATCTCCTTTCAGGGTTTGGTCCTTTTTCTGATTATGGTGTGGCATGCATGTTGCTTGAGGTATGTGTTGATCTTCCCTATACACTAACCATTTTGTTTAACGGAATTGACTATAAGATGTTGGAATCATTGTCAGGGTATTTGTTCATTGTCTATGCATTACTTGTGGTGTCTGTCGATCCTGTGGTAGGGGTGAATGACCCGAGTTTTAGGTATGAAGTTTTTTCTCTAACCTATATTAAATGAACCTTAATTTCTCTTGGTTTTATGATTTTTTTTATAAATAAACTAGCATGGTTGATTTGTGATAAAATATGGTTTTCCCCTTTTTTTGGTAAAATAAAAGGTTTTTTTCAAATCATTGAGAAATGGATTGATAAATGGCCTTTTAAAGAATGTTTTGATGGAATAAAGGGTTGTTAGGAATTGTTTGTGAAATGTCAAGCCCATTGAAATTTATTTGATAAACACAACACATGGGAAGCCTTGGGTACTTATGTGGAATGTGTAGTGTTGGGAATCTTCTATTTTATTTTTAGGTGGTTCACTCATGGGGTGTTCTTATAGAAACTAAGGCTTTTCATACATAGATATTAAATCTTTCTAGATTAATATTCAATACATTATACAAACAGGCTCCTAAGGACTATGATACTTTAGTGCCTTTGGAAACATGGAACAGAATCTTCGTAATTCATGAAAGATATTCAATGTCTCCCATAAATATCTTACCATCAAGTAATCTTCATATACATACCTTATTTAAAACATTTCTTCATAGCCTGGGGAGAGGAAACATAAGAAGGGGTGATATCTGATGCTTAGTAAAGGTAAATAAGGGAGATACATAATCATAATATCAATATAAGGGTATGATACATGAGCATGATAATTTAAATCCATAACATGAGCATAAAATATCATAATCTTGAGTCATGGAAAAATATTGGTAGTTTATAAGACATGAATCATAATTGAATCAAAGAACATGATCCATGAGAGCATAACATTGGCATAAGACATAAAATTATAGTATACACCTAAGCATAGAAAATAATTTTCATTTTAGTCAAGGATATCTTCCAAGGCTACCAGAGTGGAATGGTTTGACTCCCCAAACCATCATAGTATTCAATTTTCACTCCCAAAACCATCATAGCATGAAAAGAACTTTACTGAACCGGGTTCACTCCTCGTTCTAGTCTTGTCTACCTCATGATATAAAAATCTTTACCCAATGCATTGAAGGAAGATATAGGTCCCACCCATCACATAATTAAAATCAGACATATGTTTGCCATAATATCATAAATCATTCATCATATCATAAACCATGAAATAAAATGGGTTTCATAAACATTTCATCATATCATAACCTGTCGAAAAGAGATAGGTTTCATAATCATTTCATCATTTCATCATAATATAACCTATGGGAAAAAATGTGTTTTATAAATATTTTTTTACCATAAACAATTAATATAAATAATAATAATGTTATAATTGGTTCATATCCCCATTAAATCATAATAAACATCAAAGGATTTCATCTTAGATGGAGAATTATTTTAAAATATTACATGGAACATTTCTTGAGGAATATAACCTTACTATGAAAATACCTTTTTAAAACTAGAAATTAATACAACATTTTGGAAATAATTTTATTTGAAAATAAAATTTAAAACTTATAGATGAATCTTTAAAAAATAATTTAAAATATTTCTTTATAAAAATATCCTTTCCACTTTGAAAACACTTTTTAAAACATAAAATGTTTTCAAAATCCTTTTCATTTTGAAATCATTTGTTTAAAATATAAAAATTTCCCTAATATTAAAGAAAATATTTTCTTTGAAAATAAATTTGAGAACATGTAAGGTGAGACTTAAATCATTTAGTGTTCATGAAAATGGAAAATATTTTTCATGTCATGGTTGTTAAAAATAAATATTCATTTCACATTTTTTATAAAATCCAAACGAGCCTTGTTTAGAAAACAAAATGAAGATTTCTTTCAAAAAAAATTGTAAAAATTAAAAAATGGGTAAAATTTTCTTTAATAAATCATTTTAATAATTTTAAAAACATTTTTTAATTTTTTTTTTAAATATGGTTTTGTAATAAAAGGGTTTTTGAATGAATAGATAAATAAATATGATTTTTCTTAAAATTATATTCTCAATTATTTTAAGTACCAAAGAGTGGTAAATAGTAATATTACTTTAAAATATCATGAATAAGCATATTATAATAAAATAAATTAGTTTTTGAGATTTATATCATAATATTTCATCATTGGAAGAATAATCATGAGCAATCACGATAAATGATGAGATTGTAACATAAAACCCTTACTACTTTTGTAATTTTGAATCGTAAGCCTCATAAAAGAATAAACTTAAATTAAAATTATAATATCATGATAATAAATAAATTAATGATATTACATGTCAAAGTGGATTTATATATACACCTCATAAAATAATATAGGTTCATAACATAACATATGTCTCAAAAAAGGCAAATTGAGACAAAAAACACTTAGTGCTTTTGTAACTTTTGAACCATAAACCCATTGAAAGAGATATAATAAAATGGATATTTAAATCCCCAAAAAAGTAATTATAATCATCATAAAATAAATTCATGTATATTATATACACCACATAAAATAAACATGTGTTGAATATGTCATGTGTCTCATAGAAAAATAAAAGTGAGATAAAAATCTCTTACCTTAAGTCTTAACTTCCTTCGTACATGTTAGAATCTCCTATATAATAAATATAATTTTATTATTATTATTATATATATATATATATATATTAAATACCATAATTATATATATCATACCATATATTATTTACTTATTACCTTTTATTTCCTATTTATTAACAATTTCTTGTTAAAATCGCGTTTATTGGTAATAACTGGTTTGTTTTTCATATATGTTTTGGTTTTTTATTTTTGACCCTATTACTTTAATCATGGTTACATAATATAAATACTAATAATTATGAAATAATTATCATATTTAGACATCAATTATACATTTAATACTAATCCTGAAATATAGTTTTGATAAATGAAGTATGTTACGATTATGGAGACGATTGGTCAAACGTACGCATGAGTAACGTTTCCATTCTTCAATGATCATTATGGAAAGGAGGTAAGTAATATATTATATTTAAATAATTATAATAATATCATAATTAAAATGTTATTTTTTAAAATATACTTATATATATCATCCATGTGGGTTGGTGATGAAAAGAGAGTCACATCGCTTCGTGAAGGCGGTAATCCACACGTACAAGAACAATGTGATCATATTTTAGGGAATAAAGTGGTAAGAAATAAAATGATATATTATATTTTTATAATGATAAATATGTCATTTATATCACATATATTTATCCTTATTATCATCTATGTAAATCATTAGTGAAAAATGAATCACGTCGCTTCGCGGAGCGGTAGTCCGCCATACACACTAGCGACTTTATCGTATCCCCTACGGAATGTAAAGTAAAAAAAAGGTATATATGATATAATTACTCAATAGGTATAATTATTTTATAAATATCACATGTATACTTTATATCCATTTACATACTCAATCTTGATAGGTGGTAATGAAAAAATGAATGACATCGGTTTGTGAGGCGGTAGTCTGTCATTCACACGAACGATGGTTTCATATCCCATTTGATGAAAGTGGATATGGTTGTAGGTCATGAAATTAAAATAAAAAAATATAAGTATATTTAATAAACTAAGTTTATTATATAATCATGTTTTAATAACAATTTAAGGGGGTGTAGAAAGAAATAAAATAAAAATGCATGTTGAAGAACGTTACATCTTCTTTAGGTAACCTCATTAGGTTTGTACCAAAAAGACTTACTAGGCTGGATTTATACTAAAACTAAGGATTATAGGAAGATATTATGGAATTTGGTAATTTATTTGGTTAGGTATTTAGTTAAAAAAAGGTTTTTAAGTTGTTAATAAGAGAGGATAGGGGTGACCTTTTATAAGTGAGGTGAGTTACACACTTGTAATTTTTTGAAAATCAAAAAGGTACACACGTGTTTTTATCATTGAAAAAGGATACAAAATGGAGTATTATCAATAATTAGACATTATAGGGTCTAAATATTTCCATAAAATATATTTTATATAATTATTTAGGTCATTTTAACTCTTATACTTTTAGTTTTACCCCTTAGTAAACTCATTTTTACCCTAACCGTGGTAATTAAGTTTTATTATTTTCACTATTAATTTTGGTAAAAAATTAAGTTTAAATTATTTTAAAATATATATTATTATTATTTAAAATATTTAATCTATTTTTATAAATTCAATTCATATGATTATAAAATTTTAATTTAAAATTAATCTTTTAGACGCAACGAGAAAGTGGGTTTTCAAAGAGAAAATGTTCAAAAGTTTACCAAGTTTTTATATCTAATTTTAAAATTAAATTGATTGAAATGACCTAAATTGTATTAATATATATATAATTTAACTAATTTAACTTTAAAAACAATTTAAAATATAATTTATCTTTATAAATAATTTAAATGAAATGGAAATTTTCAATTAAAATTCAGTATTTTTTTACTATTCATCAAAAAAATTAATCTTTTCAGAAAATACTCAAAAAATAACCCTAATATATTTTTTACATGATTATTTGAAAAAATTAATTTTATTTTTTCAAATAAATTTTCTAAAAGTGGAAAAAATTAAATTTAAAACAAAACTCACAGACGTGAGGAAAACTCAGGTTTTTGAGAAGTGTATTTTTTTCAAACACAAGATGATTTTATATTAACTCTATGTCTAATAATAATAATTGTATGAATATAAATTAAACATTATTGATATATAATCTATAAATTTTATTTAAAACATTCCTCATTGGTTATTATTTTAATCAATTAAAATGGATAAACATTATGCATTTTAAAATAATTTTCAGAAGAAAAAACCCTTTTTTAAACCGAAAAATAAACTTATACTAAAATACAATGTAAATTTGATTAAAAAGTAATTAAGTGGATTAAAAATAGATAAATAATACTTATGTTACTTTAAAATATAATGGGGTATTTAAATTTCTTAATTTATTGAAAATAAATGATAGTTTTACAAAAATCGGTATTTTTTACTATTCACTGAAAAATCAATATTTTTTTAAAAATCCAAAAAATTCACCATAAGTTCATTTCAATATGATGATTTAAAAAATTAATTTCATTTTATAAAATAAATTTTCTAAAATCTCTATAAATTAATTATAATATTTTTTCATAAAAATCAATAAAAATCATTTTTGAAGAAAACATATTTTTTATGAATATAATTACTTTACTAAAAATTGACTGATTATTTACTAAGAATTTATAAATAAATTTATATTAAGTAGGAAATTTATATTTATATTTCATAAAGTAGTTATTACTATTCATACCCGCCTATTTGATGACTAGGTTATGGTTATATTTAAAATAATATTATTTCATGGTTCACTAAAGCTTGGTGTCGCGTGTCATGCACGCTTTTGAGATACTCGTTGTTTCATGTAAAACAAGATAAAATCGATTTTGTGTATAACACAATCTATAATCAGTGTTGTGTGTAACATAAAATATCAAAAAGATTTAATTCATTTTAAAAAATATGTTTCAAAAAAATCTCAAGGTGTTACATTCTACCCTCCCCCCACCCTTAAAATGAATTTCACTCCAGAAATTTGTCTTGGTCATCAAAGGTTTGACATTTGAAAATTCCTTCATAGAAACCTACAACGTATAAATGAATAATAAAACTTCCTTTAAAAATGTAATGTTGGAAACATACAGGTTACCTAAAGTAACTTATAACTAGGTTTCCACATAGGATAACATAGGTGGGAAGTGGTGATTTGGACATAAAAGAAAATTGTAAATAATTATAGAGAGTGATAGAGATCATTTATCACAAGAAAGTGAGTGATATAGATAAGTTTAATGACCATAAACCAAATATGCATGAAAAAAGTCATCGATATCATAAAAAAGGATGATAACATGACAACATTTTATCTTGAGATCTATTTCCTAAAGTTGAATAATTTTCACAAGAAGAAATACCTATTTATGGTTATGGGTGCAGTATAAGCATGTATAGGTGATCGATATATTAAAATTTATTTTGATAATCATTACCCAAAACCAAGATAAGAAAATTCACATCAAAGTTAAAATTAATTTATTTAATATTTTAAGAAATAAATACTTGGGTTTAGGAACTTTATTTATTGGTGAATGTTGATCCTTTGAAAAGACACCTTTGTATTACATTTTTTTCTCTATTAGGATCCAAGTATAGAATTCCTCTAGCGGTGATCCATGCATTCTCTTATGATCTCCGAGCAACACCACTTGATCTATGGGTCCTAGCACAGTGAGTTGAATGTCTTGTGTTTTTTGTTATTGATTGATCGTTCTTCAGTCTTGAATAAATTTATCTTTCACTTCTCATTCTTGAGTGGGAGATAGAATGAGGAGTTAAGAGAGAATTAATTGTGCACAAAAATTTCTCTATTATTAATATTTGGATGCTCTACACAGTAGACATAGCTGTCTATTTATAGAGTTAGGATTTAAGTTAAAATATTATTTAATTGCATACCAGCCATTAAATAACATTTATTACATTCAATAAACCCCTTTCCACATAATAATAATTATATTATTATTATTTTGTGGTGTGATCCAACTTGTACAATAACAAATATTATGTAATGTTATTTTTTATTAACATTTGTAACCGGACTTGGTCTTGGTCCGTTCAAACTCCTATAACATTTATTGAATAGCCAAATAAATATTTTATTTGTAACTAAATATTTTATTTACAATCCAGTTAATAAATATTTATTAAAATATTCAATAAATAAAATAAATATTTTCTTCACAATTCAGAGAATAAATATTTATTTAATTTATGCGATCAATATAACTTGAATAAAACTATTCCTAAAATTTGAGAATTACATTTTTTCCATTAATTAAACTCAAATATAATTTAATCGAGATCAACAAAAACACTTTGTGTGTGACCCTCTAGGATTCTTTCTCATTGACATTAGGCGGGCTTGCCTAAAGTCCAAGATTACTATCTAGTAATGGATCAAGGCACCCAAGAGAAAGAACTTAATGTCATAACTTTGAAAACCACATACAAATGTTCATTGTGTAATATAATACCTTTGTCACAATATCTCATCAAGAAGGTTTCACATCCGTGTCACCAACCTATATGTTCGATATGTATTTCTTTGACGATCTGAAATAAACACATCGGTACAGCATGGCCATGGAATTTAATGAAATTTTTATATTCAAATCAAAGGGCTGATATATCAACTTCCATAAATATAGAAGGGAAAAATCCTTCCTTGACTTATTCATTAATTTCATGTCACTCATGATGCACCCAACATATCCAACTTCACCATGAACCTTTATTGTCATGGTTTACGAAATACATATAAGTACTCAATTTATAACATGCATTAATAATAATTTTAAAGTCTAAGGGACATCACGCACACTCTTATATAGGAATATCTAATGACACTAAAACATGTGGAATTCTTAATGGTGGGAATATTCTCATAATCTTCTTACTTGGAGATTACTAAGTGATAACTTCATTAGAAGAAGTCTCTTATACTTATTACTACTCTCACCTGACAGTCTATGTAATATGTGTCCCATTATAGTGTGTTATCCAACTGCATAACATTTTTGAAAATATCATCATATCACATCAATGTTCTCATCATAACCGGGAACTGTTATAACCATGTTAATGTGATGTATACTCTAGTAAATTATTACATTAGAGTCATACAGACCAATAAAAATATGTAATAAGAAGTTTTATTATTATTCAATACATAAAATATACATGTAATCAAAGTAAAAATATTTTTTCCTAGGACACCAACTCCAATAAAATCCCACTTGGACTAGAACTAACTACTTATAACCTTCAGTCCGCTAGACCTCACATGATTGTCATGTTTATTCTAAGTTAATGTTTTATTCAAGGGGTCTATCACATTATCTTCCTTGGAAATACTACTCATTGCAACTTCACATCTCTGACAAAAATCCCTCAAGAGATGATGATTCCAAAGTATGTGCTTCATCCACTAATGTTACCTTGGCTGTTTTTCAAGATGCACCGCTACGGTATTACCATAATAGAGTGTGATATGATCTTTATTGAAAGATACCACTTAAAGCTATTGGATGAAGTTTCACATTCATACTACTTCTTTATCTACCTCAGAAGATGCAATATACTTGGACTCTACTGTAGAATCTACAACCATAGCCTACTTTGAGCTCTTCCAGCTCACAGTACCTCCAATCAAAATGAAGATGTATCCCATTTGTGAATTCATTTCATCTTGATCGGTTTGGAAACTAGAATCTTCATATCCTCTGATGACTAGTTCATAATCTCCTCTATAAACTAAAAATATATCCTTAGTACACCTCATATACTTAAGGATAGTATTGAATTCCATCCAATGGCAGTCACCTGGATCAGTTTGATATCTTCCTACCACACTTATTATTTGATAGATATCTATCCTAGTACATAGCATAACATCCATGACTGGCCCAATCACTGATGCATATGGAATCCTTGTCATTTTTTCTTTCCTCATGTGTTTGAGGACACATTTTCCTAGAAAGATGAATGCCATGTGACACTGGAAACAATCCCCTATTAGATTGTTCCATACAGAATCTCTCCAGTATCTTGTCAATGTATGTACTTTGACTTGGGTCGAGAAAACTCTTAGATCTATCACAATGGATCTTGATCCCAATAATATATGTTTCCTAACCCGAATCCTTCATAGAGAAGCATTTATTCAATCATGCCTTAACAAACTGTAAGACTAGTATTTCATTTCCAATGAGTAATATGTCATAAACATATACTATTAAGAAAATGATTTCACTTCCACTAAAATATTTATAGAAACATGGCTCACATTCATTATTTATGAAATGAAATTCCATTATGGCCTCATCAAAACTAATTTTCCATGAGCCAAATGCTTTCTTTAATCCATAAATGGATCTTTGCAACTTTCATACCTTGTTGTCATCCTTTGGAGTCACAAACCATTCGGGTTGTTTCATATAGACATATTATTTAAGGTTCCTATTAAGTAAGGTTGTTTTGACATCCATTTTCCAAATATCATAATCATTGAAAGTTGCAATGGAAAGTATAATTATGATAGATTTTAGCATTACAACTGGTGAAAAGGTTTTATCATAGTAAATGTCTTGACACTGTTTAAACCCATTTGAAACCAGTCTCTCTACATAGGTACTAATTTATCCTTCCATGTCTAGTTTCTTCTTTAATACACATTTGCAACCGACATGCTATATCTAATAGAGGGTCTACCAAAATCCAGACTTGGTTTTGGTATGTGGAATCCATTTCAAAATTCATGGCTTCTTTCCACTTGGAAATATATTTTCCACTTATTGTTTTCTTATAGGTTAGAGGATCATTATTGTCAACTAATAATGAGTCACAATCCTCAGTGACTAGAAAACCATATCATTCTAGTTCTATAACCTCTCTAGTACCCCTACATAGTAATTGTGTCTCTAGAACAATTTCTTCTTACATGGGACTTTATGGAATTTTTTCCTATGCCAAATCTTGTGTATCTTGAGCCTGGACTTCATTGAATTTTATCTCACTCCCACTATCTCTTTTAGATATGATATCCTCCTCATGAAATATGGGATTCCTTTCAACCACAAACTTTTTGTCTGAAATATTTTATAGGTTGTATCCCTTTGTTTCTTTGGGATATCCTATAAAGATACCCTTTATTCCTTGGGGTGAAATCTTGTTACTTAAAGAGGCCTTAACAAATTCTTTGCAACCCCACTCATGTAAGTAAGACAACACTAGTTTCTTTCCATTCCATAATTGGTATGGTATACCATCTATTTCTTTTGTTAACACTCAGTTTAATACATATGTTTCTATTTATAATACATATCCCCAAAAGGATAATGGAAGATTCATATGACTCATCATTGATCTCACCATATCTAACAAGGTGTGGTTTCTTTTGCTTAAATCATTCCACTAAGGCATATAAGGAGTAGCGAGTTGAGATAAAATCCCTAACTCCCATAAATAATCAATGAATTATTGATTATGATATTCTTCACCATGGTTTGAGTGATGTTTCTAAATATTCTTACCAAGTAGTTTTTCAACTTCATTCTTACATTCCTTTAATTTATCAAAATAATCTAACTTATACATCATTAAGTAGACATATCCATATATATTAAAATAATTAGTAAAAGTTATGAAGTATAAGTACCCACCCCTTATTTCAATGGAAAATGGTTCACACACATCAGTATGAACTAATTCAAGAATCTATTTAGATCTTTCACCTTTCCCCCTAAATAAGGATCAGGTCATTTTTTCCTTGTAACATGGATGGAATACACCAAGTGGTTTTAGTTCAAAATAATCTAAATATCTATCTTGATATAATTCAGTCAAGTGTTTTTATTTTACATGACCTAGCTAGTGATTCCAAAGTTGGGTGTGGTATGAGTCATGTGAAGTAACTTCGTTATCGATTTCCATTATTTGATTCATTTAATCCAACACATAAAGACAATTATTTAAATGTTTCTTACCATAAAAAATAGTGTATTTATAAAAGAAGAAACATTTATTCCCTAATTTGAAAATCTATATATATCAAGTCTGGATACAAAACTAATGTTTTTCGTAACTGAAGGCACATAATAATAACCCTTTAAAACCACGATCATTTCAGTCGATAACGTGAGGTGGTAGTCACTAATAGCTACAATAGAAAGTTTAGCTCCATCGGTAGCTTTAAAATCAACCTCTACTCAGTTAATCTTTATGAATATACTTGGTTCCTATATTTGAATATATATATGTGTGCACCACAAGATGTATCTACTACCCAATTTATAGAAATAGATAAATTGTACTTGATAACAAGCAAACCTAAAGCTTCCCCTTTCTTCTTTGGATGGGTGTAGTTTTTCTTCCAGTTTTCATTCTTACCACATGTGAAACAACCAGCATCATATTTCCTTTCTTTCCCCTTGATCTTCCTCTTCTTGGAAGGGTGTGAAGAAGCTTTAGTCTTAAATATCTTCTCTTTAACTTTCTATTTTTTCACCATAAAGATGAAATATTTTTCATGATTCATATCCTTATATACTTATAAAATAAGAGTAATAAGATCTAGCATAGACTTATCAATATTGTTCATATTAAAATTCAAAACAAAGTTAGAAAAATTCTAAGTGATTCCAGAATGAGGTTGGTGTCTAGTTCTTCAGGGAGTTTAAACCCTATAACCTCTAAGCACTCAATGTAGCCAATGATCTTGACTACGTGAGGCCTAACTGGGGTACCCTCCCCAAGATTTCTCTAAAATATCACCTTGGAAATCTCAAACCGTTCCTATATAACTCTTTCCTAGTAAAGACCATGGAGGTTCTCAAGCATGTTATATGCATCCATGTTTTTGTGAGACTTCATTAGTTCACTAGAAATCGATGAAATCATCAAACATTGAACTTCGATCATGTTGCTCAAATGTTTTTCATATATAAGGAACTCTTCATCACTTTCCTTTTTAGCGGACCAATTGGGTATTCAGGATTCTAGTATGTAATATTTTTTTTCATGGAATAGGACAACCTGAAGGCATCTAAACTAGTCCTGAAAGTTACTATCAGTTAGTATGTTATCTTTCTCCAATATTGACTATAGGGGTAGTGTGGATGATGAACTTGTAATTTTATTCTACAATTAAAAAGAATAGATTATTAGTACTTTTCTTGATTACAAAATAAGTGAGATATAATAAATTAATTGTTTTTATTTATTTATTTATTAAATATCACACTATTTTATCAAGTCTCAATAACCATCACCATTAAACTCATAATGTGTAGCTGATTTAAAATTATAGTGGAAATTACCCTCATTAATTTTCTTAATGATCTATACTTTTTCCATGAAAACCATAATAAAGTAATTAGGTAGGTGGTCTTTCCAACTGTGAACTTGCAACTCCTTGATCCATTGAGCAGATTCCCCCATCCTGAAATCCTGAGTTGGATTTCCTCAACACTTACCTTCAAATTTGTATTGAACTGACTATGGTCATTAAACTCAATACAATTTCGGTCAAATCAACCAAAAACTCTCAAGAGAACTCCCTGATAAAAGTAAGTGTCTAAACTTTGGTCATATACTACACTTAGTTCTATGGTTTCATTCCCAATCAAGTAATGGAAGGATTAATCTAACTTACTATTTAATTCAGGGATTTTAATATGTTATGTATAAATTTTATCCTGTTTTTTCTTTACATGTCTTGTTGATATTAAGTGGATGTTACTTAATTAATTAACTATGTTGGATAAAACATTTACACATAATTCATTTATTTAATTTTTGTCTTTTCACATTAATTCATTTATTTATGAAATCATGGCCTTGAATCCATAAAATAAATAATTTCATAGATATAAATAATTAATTAATTAAATGACTCATTCATGAGCTTTATCAAATGGTTGATTTAATGATCAGGAATTAAATCAACCTTTGACCAGGGGAAATAACTCCAATTTTTAGTCTTGGCATGAGTTATAGTATTCCACCTATCCACCTGTGTAACACTTGGGTTGGAATCATTATGGTTCTGTCTTGAACCGCCTCCACGTACCTTAGGATGCTCCATTAATTACAAATATTTATTACTCACACATAGGTGAGGTAAACCAAATGATTGGTTAAAGGGGTTACATAAATATCCTTATACACGTAGGTCCTATATAATAATAAATAGAGGTATGACTCACCAACCATCATTTAATTTAATATTAAACAATTACAAACTCATGAAATAAATTGAATTAAAACATACAACACATACATAGGTCTTGGTCAAGATCATGAATGGTCATACATGCAATGAATACGCAAAAGTAAATGGATATCATTCATTTATTTATTTTTTATTTTATTACTTAAGATAAAATCACTTGAATTAATTGATTAATTCTATATCATCTTAATGATCATCCGATTTTATTTGGATATACCCATCATTAATTGTGTTCATGGAAAATAAATGGAGAAACTAATAATGTCATATTAATTACAATAAATTAATTGAGAATTTAAAATTATTTAAAACCATGATTAAATTCCCAAAAACACAACAGTGTGTCAATCAATAAAATAATTTTTTAATACTTTAATTTTCAAATTTAATGTAATTTAAATTTTTTCAATTAATGGGAGACTACATGACATGTACATCCAACTGAATTCCATGTACCTTAGTTTTTGTATATCCAAGTCACACACCTAGAAATTCGGTGTGTTAACTCGGTCAGACTACATGGTTTGTACATGCCAGCCGCACACTCTGTATCCTCTTATCGTGTTCCAGGTTAGCCCGGTCAATACATAGTGTGCAATAAAAGTATCATGTGTAATTAATTTCTCATCGCATCTAGATATAATGTGCATGGGTATATGATGTGTGCTCTGTCCGCATGTTTTATAGCCCAGTTTTACCAGCCAAAGATTTTGAACTTTCTGATGGAATCTCCAGTCATTATTCATTTGCTGTCAAACCATTAAGAAAATGAAACACTAAATGAACATTATTAATATTTCAATAACTTGTTAATTCAAATCAGATTAAAAAATTAATAACATGAAATTAAAATCTAACCACAATTTTGCATAGATCAAGAATAAAATAAATAATTATAAATTTAAAAGTGACCCCTATGATACCACTTGATGGTTTTGGGCACATCAGAAGTGTGCGAAGGGGGATGGTATATTAAAATTTCTTTTAATGATCGTTATCCAAAACCAAGAGTGAGGATCATTCACATAAAATTTATAACTAATTTATTTAATATTTAAATAAATAAATACCAAGGCTTAGTAAATTTCTTCATAGGTGAATGTTGATCTTCTGAAAAGACCCTTTCGAATTATATTTGTTGTGTTATGAGGATCTAAGGATAGAATCTCTCTAGCGGTGATCCACATGTGCTTCTATGATCTTCGAGCAACACCACTCGATCTCCAGGTTCTAACATGGTGAGTTGAATGTCTTGCATTATTCATTATTGATCGTTCATTCTTTGGTATTGAAGAAATCTCTCTTTTACTTATCATTCTTGAGAGGGAGAGAGGAGGAGTTGAGAGAGAATTATTTGTGCACAGCAATTCTCTATTTTCAATATTTGGATGCTCTACATAATAGACATAACTGCCTATTTATAGAGTTAGGATTTAAGTTAAAATATTATTTAATTGCATAAATGTTATTAAATAACATTTATTACCTTTAATAAACCTCATTCCACATAACAATAATTATATTATTATTATTTTTCAGTGTGCGTCAACTTGCACAATAAAAATATTATGTAACGGTCTTTTTAATTAATATTTATCACCCAACTCAGTCTTGCTTTGTTTGAACTCCTATATCATTTATTGAAAAAATGAATAAATATTTTATTCATTAATAAATATTTCATTCAAAATATAACAAATTAATATTTATTAAAATATTTAATAAATAAAATAAATATTTTATTAACAAACAGATGAATAAATATTTATTTAATTTATGCGATCAATATAACTTGAATAAAATTATTCCTCAGACTTGAGAATAATATTTATTCCATTAATTAAACTCAAATAAAATTTAATCAATATCAACGAAAACACTTAGTGTGTGACCCTCTAGGATTCTTTCTCGTTGACATTAGACTAGCTCACCTAAAGTCTAATATTACTGTCTGGAAATGGTTCAAGTCACCCAAAAGAAAGAACTTAATGTCACAACATCGACAACCACATACGAAAACTTATTGTGTAATATAATCCCTTTTTCATGATATCTCATCAAGAAGGTTTCACATTCATGTCACCAACCTATATGCTCAATATATATTTTTTTTACTATCTGAAATAAACATGTTGTTACACCATGGCCATGGAATTTAATGCGACAGTTCTATTCCAATAAAAGGGTTGAGATATCAGTTCCCATAAAGATGGAAGGGAAAAATCCTTCCTTGACTTATTCATTAATGACATGTCACTCATGATGCACCCAATGTATCCAACTTCACTATGGACCATTCTCATCATGGTTTACAAAATACGTCAATGTACATGAGTTTTAACATGCATTAATAATAATCTTAAAGTCTAAGGACCATCACACACACTCTTAGATAGGAATATCTAATGACACCAAAACATGCAGAATTCCTACTGGTGGTTATGTTCTCGTAGTCTCCCATATTAGAGATTACCAAGTACAAACTTCGTGAGAATAAGTCTCATCTTCTTATGAGTACTCACACATAATATTCTATGTACTATGTTTCCCATAATAGTACATTATCCAACCACATAACATTATTTGATAATATCATCACAACTCATCAAGGTTCTCATCATAGTGGGGAACTACTATGACCTTATCAATGCAACATATACTCTAGGACATTATTAGATTAGATTCATACAAAAAAACAAACAATATATAATAATAAGTTTTATTAATATTAAATAAATTTAATATACATGTAATCAAAGTACAAATAGTTGTCCCTATGACACCAACTCTAACAAAATTTTAATTGGACTAGAGCCAACTACCTATGAACTTCAGTCTGCTAAACCTCATATGATAGTCATGTTTCTACTGAGTCAATGTTTTATTCAAGGGGTCTTCCATGTTGTCTTCCATGAAAATACTACTCACTATAAATTCACCTCTATGAGAAAAATCCCTCAAGAGATGATACTTCCTAATTATGTGCTTCATCTTATAATGTAATTTTGGATCTTTTTCAAGATCCACCCTTATTGTATTATCATAATAGAGTGTGATAGGATATTTACTGCAAGATACCACATCACACTCTTAGATGAAGTTGTTCATCCATACTACTTCTTTAGCTACCTCAAAATCCATAATATACTTAGACTCTACTATATAATCTGCAACCATAGACTTCTTTGAGCTCTTCCATCTCACATAACTTTCATTCAAAATAAAGATGTATCTCGCTTGTGACTTCATGTCATCTTGATCAGTTTTGAAACTAGCATCTTCATATCCTCTTATGACAAGTTACTCATCTCTTCTATAAATCAAGAACATATACTTAGTACACCTTAGATACTTAAGGATAGTCTTGACTGCCATCTAATGGTGGTCACCTGTATCATCCTAATATCTTCCTAACTCACTTAATGTGTAGTCTACATCTAGCCTAGTACATTGCATAACATACATGATTGAACCAATCACTAATTTGTATGGGATCCTTATCATTTTTTTTCTTTACTCATGTGTATGAAGACACATTTTATTGGAAAGATGAATGTTATGTGACACTGGAAATAATAACCTCTTGGATTGTTCCATACTTAATCTCTTTAGTGTCTTGCCAATGTATCTACTTTTAATTAGGTCGAGCAACCTTTTGGATCTATCACAATGGATATTAATCCCAAGAATATATTACACCTCACCCAAGTCCTTCATAGAGAAGCATTTATTCAACCACGCCTTAACAGAATATAAGACTGGTATTTTTTATAATGAGTAATATGTCATAAACATATACTATTAAGAAAATTATTGCATTCCCACTAAACTATTTATATACAAACATCTCACATTTGTTCTTTATGAAACCAAATTCCATTATGGACTCATTAAAATGAATGTTTCATGACTCAGATGCTTTCTTTAATTCATAAATGTATCTTTTAAACATGCATACCTTATTAGCATCCTTTGGAGTCACAAACCCTTTGGGCTCTGTCATATAGACATCTTAATGAAGGTTCCTGTTAAGGAAGGATGTTTTGAAATCCATTTTATAAATATCATAATCATGTAAAGTTGCAATGGAAAGTATAATTATGATGGATTTTAGTATTTAAAATGGTGAAAATGTTTCATCGTATTCAATGCCTTAACACTATTTAAACCCTTTTGTAACCAGTCACACCTTATAGATACTAACTTATCCTTTTATGTCCAGTTTCTTCTGGAATAACCATTTGCAACCAATGAGCTTTACATCTAATGGAGGGTCTACCAAAATCCAGACTTGGTTTTGGTATGTGGAATCCATTTAAAACTCCATGGATATTTTCCACTTGGAAATATTTGTTCCACGTACTACTTCCTTGTTGGTTAGAGGATCATTATTAGAAACTAATAATGACTCACCATACTTAGTGACTAGAAACCCATAGAATTCTAGTTCTCTAAGCTCTCTAGTACTCTTATGTAATAATTGTGTCTCTGGAACAATTTATTCTTCAACAGGTCTTTTTGTAATTTATTCTTGTGTCAAATCTTGTGTATCTTGAGCTTGGACTTCATAAAAGTCTATCTCACTCCCACTATCTCTTTTATTGATAATATCCTCTTCAAGAAATTTGGGATGTCTATCAACCACAACATTTTTTCTGAAAAAATTTATAGGTAAGATCCCTTTGTTTCTTTGGGATATCTTATAAATATACACTTTGGCCTCAGGGTGCAAGCTTGTTACCTAAAGAGGCCTTAACAAACACTTCGCAACCTCACACATGTAAGACAACACGGGTTTTTTTTCATTATATAATTGGTATGGTATACCATCTATTTCTTTATTTGGAACTTAGTTTAGTATATATGCTACTATTTGTAATGTGTGTCCCCAAAAGGATAATGGAAAACTCACATGACTCATCATTGATCTCACCAGGTCTAAAAAGGTATGGTTCCTCCTTTCAATTACACCATTACACTGAGGTGTATAAGTAGGATTGAGTTGAGATAAATCCCAAACTTCCATAAATAATCAATGAAGTTTTGATTAAGATATTCTCCACTACGGTCTAAGGGAAGTTTCTTAATCTTCTTAAAAAACTGGATCTCAACTTCATTCTTGTATTCCTTGAACTTATCAAAAGAATCTAACTTATACATCATTAAGTAGACATATCCATGTCTAATAAAATAATCATTAAAAGTTATGAAGTATGAGTACCCACCCATTGCTTCAACAAAAAATGGTCCACACACATTGGTATGAACTAATTCAAGAATATATTTAGATCTTTCACCTTTCCCACTAAATAAGGATTTAGTAATTTTTCCTTGTAAACATGCATGACATACACCAATTGGTTTTATTTCAAAAGAATCTAAATCTCCATATTTATGTAATTTAGTCAAGTGATTTTCATTTACATGACCAATCCAATGATGCCAAGTTTGGATGTGGTATAAGTCATGTGAAGTAACTTTATTATCGATTTCCATTATTTGGTTCATGTATCCCAACACATAAATACCGTTATTAAAATGTTTCTTACCATAAAAATGTTATCCTTATAAAAAAAGAAATATTTATTCTGAAATTTGAAAATAAATGCATCTGTATCAAGTCTAGATATAGAAATAATGTTTTTGGTAACTGAAGGAACATAATAAGAACCCTTTAAAACCAAGACCATGCTAGTCAGAAACATGAGTTGGTAGTCCCTGATATCTACAGTAACAAGTTTAGCTTCATTGGCTACTCAAAGATCTACCTCTACTTGATCAATATTTCTAAATCTACTTAGTTCCTATATTTTAATACATATATGAGAACCAGAAGTTATATCTAATACCCAATTTTTAGAAATAGATAAATTTTACTTGATAACAAATGAACCTAAAGCTTCCCATGGCTTCTTTGGCTGGGTGCATTTTTTCTTCCATTGGACCTTTTTTCACATGCAAAATAGATATTATCATGTTACCTTTCTTTCCCATTGATATTCCTATTCTTGGAAGGGTGTGAAGAATCTTTGGTATTAAAGATCTTTACTTTACCTTTCCATTTGTTCGCCATAAGGATGGAAATTTTTTCACGTTTCATATCCTTATCTACTTGGTGAATAATATTAAGAAGAACTAGAAGAGACTTCTCAATGTTGTTCATATTAAAATTCACAATAAAGTTGGATAATATTTTAGGGATTGATGCTGGAATATGGTTGGTGACTAGTTATTTAGAGAGTTTAAACCTTAGAACCTCTAAGTGCTCAATATATCAAATGATATTGACTATGTGAGGCCCAGCTGGGGCACCCTCTCCCAGCTTTCTCTAAAAGAGAGCCTTGTAAATCACAAATTGTTTTATATATCTCTCTCCTAATAAGGACCATAGAGGTCCTCAAGCATGTTATACACCTCCATATTTTGTGATACTTCATTAGTTTAGTAGACATCGATGAAACAATCAAAAATTAAACATCGACAACATCGCTAAAATGTATTTCATAGAAAAGGAACTCGTCGTCACTTGTTTCTTTAGTAGGAAGATCGAGAATTGAGGATTTTAGAATGTAAGATTTCAGTTCATGGCATAGTACAACCTGAAGGCATATAAACCACTCCTAGAAGTTACTACCGGTTATGAGGTTATGTTTCTCCAATATTTATTATAGGTATAGTGTGGATGATGAACTTTCCATTTTATTAAACAATTAAAAAGAGTAAATTATTAATACTTTTCTTGATTACAAAATAAGTGAGGTGTAATAAATTAATTTTATTTATTTATTTATTAAATCTCCAACTATTTTATCAAGTATCGATGGATATCACCACTGAACTCAAATTTTATAGTTACTTTAACATTATAGTGTCAAGGATACCCATTACTTTTTTTAATGATCCAAACTTTGGCCATGAAAACCATAATAAAGTAAATAGGTAGGCGGTCTTGAAAACTACAAACTTATATCTCCTTGATCTGTTGAGTGGATTCCCCTATCCTGAAATCTTAACTTGGATTTCCTCAACACTTTCCTCTAACTTTGTATTAAACAAAATTTGAACAATAAACTCAATATAATTTTGGTTAAGTCAACCTAAAACTCTCATGAGATCTCCCCAATAAAAATAAGTGTCCAAACTTTGTCCATGTACTACACTTAGTTCTATAGTTTCATTCCCTATCAAGTAATGGAAGGATTAGTATGACTTAATATTTAATTGAGGGATTTTAATTTATTATGCATAAATTTTATCTTGTTTTATCCTTTACACGTCTTGTTAATATTAAGTGGATGTTACTTAATTAATTAACCATGTTAGATATAACATTTACGCATAATTAATTTATTTAATTTCTATCTTTTCACATTAATTCATTTATTTATGTGACTGCGAGCTTGCATCCATAAAATAAATAATTTCATAGATATAAATAATTAATTAATTAAATGAATTTTTCATGATCTTCATCAAATGGTTGATTTAATGAGAAAACATTAAATCAACCTTTGACCTAGGGGAAATAACTCCTATTATTGGTCTTGGCATGAGTTACAACATTCCATCTATCCACATGTGTTTCATATGGGTTGGAATCATTATAGTTTTTTCTTGAACTGCCTCAATGCACCTTGGTATGCTCCATTAATTAAAAATATTTATTACTCACACACAGGTGAGGGGAACCAAAGGATTGGTTAAAGGGGATTATATAAATATTATTATACATGTAGGTCCTACATAATAATGGAGGGAGGTATGACTCACAGACCATCATTTAATTTAATATTAAATAATTGAAAAATCATGCAATAAATTAAATTAAAACATCCAACACACACACAAGTCTTGGTAAATATCATTAATGGTCATACATGCAATGAATATGCAAAATTAAATGGATAGAATTCATTTATTTATTTATTCTTTTATTATTTAAGATAAAAGTGCTTTCATTAATTAATTAAATAATTCTCTTACATCTTAATGATCATCTGATCTTATTTTGAGATACTCATCATTAATGGAATTCATGGAAAATAAATAGCAAAACCAATAATGGAATATTAATTACAATAAATTAATTGAACATTTAAAATTATTTAAAACCATTATTAAATTGTCACACAATGGTATGTCAATCAATAAAATAAGGTTTTAATGCTTCAATTTTCAAATTTAATGTAATTTTAATTTTTTCCATTAATTGGTGACTACATGGAATGTACATCCAAATACACGTCAAGTACCTTGGTTGTCATATATCTAAGTCACGCTCCTGGGGCTTCAGCATGTTAACTCAGCCAAACTACATGACATGTACATGTCATCTACACACCTCGTATTCGCTTGACATGTGTTAGGTTGGCCCAGTCAACACACAATGTGTAATAAAAGTACCACGTGTAATTAATTTCTCGACACATCTAGATACAATGTTCATGGGTATACGACGTGTGCTCTGGACGCATTCCATGTAACCCAATTTTACTAGCCAAATATTTGGCACTTCCTGATGGCATCTCCAGTCATTCTTTATTTTTTTAAACCTTTAAGAAACTGAAACATTGAAAAAACATGATTAATATGTTGATAACATATTAATTCAAATCATATTAAAGAATGAATAACATGAAATTAAAATATAACCACAATTATACATAGATCAATAATAAAATAAATATTTATAAGTTTAAATGTGACCCCTCTAATACCATTTGATGGTTTCGGGCACAGCAAAAGCGTGCAAATGTGGGTGATATATTACAATTTTTTTTAATAATCATTGCCCAAAACCAAGAGAGGGGATATTTCACATCAAATTTATAATCATTTTATTTAATATCTAAAGAAATAAATACTTGGGCACAATAACTTTATTTATTGGTAAAAGTTGATCTTCTGAAAAGACCCTTTCAGATTACCTTCATTGTTCTATGAGGATCCAAAGATATAATCCCTCTAATGGTGATATACATATGCTCCTATGATCTCTAAGCAACACCACTAGATCTCTGGGTTCTAGGGCGGCGAGTCTAATGTCTTGTGTTGTTTTTTCTTGATCACTCATTCTTCGATCTTGAAGAAATCTCTCTTTCACTTCTTATTATTGAGAGGGAGAGAGGAGTTGAGAGAGAATTCATTGTATGTAACAATTATTTATTCTCAATATTTGGATGCTCTACACAATAGACATAACTGTCTATTTATAGAGTTAAAATTTAAGTTAAAATATTATTTAATTGCATACCATCCATTAAATAACATTTATTACCTTTAATAAACCCCATTCCACATAATAATAATTATATTATTATTATTTTGTGGCACACACCAACTATCGTAATAGAAAATATTATGTAACGATCTTGTTAATTAAATTTTTCAACTAACTCAGTCTTGGTTCGTTCAAACTCCTCTATCATTTATTGAACAACCAAATAAATATTTTATTCATAAATAAATATTTTAGTCACAATCTAGCGAATAAATATTTTTTAAAATATTCAATAAATAAAATAAATATTTTATTCACAAGATATAAAATAAATATTTATTTAATTTATACGATCATTATAACTTGAATAAAATCATTCCTCATACTTGAGAATAATTTTTATTCCATTAATTAAACTCAAATATAATTTAATCGAGATCAACAGAAATACATAGTGAGTGACCCTTTGGGATTATTTCTCATTTTCATTAGACGGGCTTGCCTAAAGTCCAAGATTACTATCTAGAAATGGGTCAAGACACCCAAGAGAAAGAACTTAATGTCACAATATCAACAATCACACACTAATTCTCACTGTGTAATATAATTCATTTTTCACAATATCTCATCAAGAAGGTTTGCACATCTGTGTCACCAACCTATATGTTTGATATGTCTTTCTTTGACTATCTAAAATAAACACATTGTTACACCATGTCCATAGAATTTAATGTGATGGTTTTATTACAATCAAAGGACTGAGATATCAACTTCCATAAATATAGAAGGGACAAATCCTTCCTTGACTTATTCATTAATGACATGTCGCTCGTGACGCACCCAACATATCCAACTTCTCCATGAACTATCATCGTCATGGTTTACAAAATACATCTAAATATGAGAGTTGTAACATGAATTAATAATAATCTTAAAGTCTAAGGACCATTACACACACTCTTAGATAGGAATATCCTATGATACTAAAACATGTGGAATTACTACCGGTGGGTTTGTTCTCATAATCTCTCTTATTAGATATTACCAAGTGAGAACTTAATGAGAAGAATTATTATATGATTATGAGTACTCACAATTGAAATTCTAGGTATTTTGTGTCCCATAATAGTATTTTATCTAACTGTAGAACATTATTTGAGAATATCATCATAACACATCAAGGTTCTCATCATAGAGGGGAACTGTTATGACCTTATCAATATGATGTATACTCTATAAAATTATTACATTAGAGTCACGTAAAATAAAAAATATATATAATAATAAGTTTTATTAATATTCAATACATTGAATATACATTTAGTCAAAGTAAAAATAGTTGGTCCTAGGACACCAACTCCAACACCTACTTGATTTCATTCCATTTCATAAGTATAATATCATACTTTGGTTATGACTTGATCAATTTAAAATTCATATCTTACCCAATAAATGAAGGTTGATTTTTTATGCCTGAAACACTAACAAAACATAAGATCCATAAATAGAATGATAAGTCCTTCTATCTATATTTAATTATCATCACAACAAAATGGTCAGCACAAGTTATGCATAAATCTTCATATGGTGTAATAATACATTAATCTCTAAAACCTCATCCAAAATTCAAATTAAACCACTCTATAAATGGTTAACATTATAATCCTTCCAAAATTAAAAATTTATAAATAAGGTCACTAAATTTCTTAAAATCAACTTAACATTCATCCCAAAATTTCTATAATGTAACTCTTGATTGTCACATACCAAATATGTGAATACCCTAGTCATATATTTTCTTGAATCATGGTAATGACTAGAATTACCATAAAACCTCAATGAAAACATACATACTTCCTCATTCCTTGAATAAAACCATATATTATTGAACATATTTCATAGATCCAATAATGTTGTAAACTCTATTAATGATAATATAAACCACTTTGTCCATAAATCATTAATCAGTTCCAAGGTAATTAGTATTATCCAATTTACTTCATCCATATCAATCATCTCTTTATCCCAACATCATTATATCAACATTAGAAACATATTAAGGGTTATCTATACCTTAATCATGTGTTTTTTATGAAATGTCACTTTGTCATTAAATCGCTTTTATAGGTCGTCAACACAATTCAACATATTCTTGAAAATACTTAACTAAAAACTTATACTGAACAATCCTTATATATTTCATAATTCATTAATTTATATATATAAATACTTCAATCATCCCACTTTCTTCTCAAACCATTAACTAGGATTTATTATTATATTCCTTAATACCTATTTCCTTTCATATTTCATTCGTAGTCTCTCCATCATCAACAATATAACCATTACTCATATAACCTTGATGATTCTCTTCATAAGATTTCCCTTTAGGACATAAATTTTCATAATTCCCATGCTTTCCACATTTGAAACATTCAACCATCAATGATACCTTAGGGAGACCATTTTATCATCCATTACATTGAACAAACTTTTCATTTTTCCTCTGCAATTACTTACTTTGTGTCCTTTTCCACACTCAAAACATATTCCCTTCCCTCTGAGACATTCACTTGAGTAATTTTTCCCACATTATTGACATATAAGAAACTAAACATTATTTCCTCCATAGAATCCATTACCTAAACACTCAATAAGGTATATCCTTCTCTTCTTTATTGAGTCCAGGAGTTGGTTAAGGTTCACATTGTTACTCATGTTCTATGATAATTGATTAGGTATAATCATAACATTCTTTACTCCATACATAATCCCATTTGGATGATCATCAGAAAATTTTACATCAAATTCAATGGTAACCCATACCCTTCTAGTTCCCACCATTGACTAAAACCAAAAATTATAGTGTGATCAATGCTAATCATAATAGAAAACCACATAGTCTGAAAAATCCTTTATATGAGGTCTAAATCAAGACATATTCTTTTAAATATATGAAACCATATCTTTAACCTAGTTAGTCCATGATAATTATCTTTATAAATCCTTTATGATGGTTTGTAAATCTTTTTTGAATTTCCAAATCACATCCCTCAGGAGTTTCAAACCAGGTGTGTAGAAAGGCATATTGTTATGCATCAGGTAATGATCGAGTCCAGCTCAATGCACCCTTTTTAGAGTTATTAACCCTAGGTACCTATATGCTAGATCCACATCCACTTGTAGTATCCATATAGATATTTAATTTCTTAGAAACCCCTTGCTCTATCCATTACCAAAATTTCAAGACATTTTCCTATACTTTTTCTCATCATTAGACTTATCCTTAGAGACATCCCAATACATATCCTTAGAAATATCCCTAGGGGTATCACTAAATTTTTATAATACTAGCTTCCAAAGGTTATCTAAACATTTCATCTAATACCAACTATAGCAATCTAGGATTTTCATATATAGATATTATATCTTTTTATATGAATATTCAATACATTACACAAACACATGCCTGAGGAACGTAATATTTTAGTGCCTTTGGAAACTTAGAACACAGTCTTCTTAATTCATGAAAGATCCTCAATGTCTCCCATAAATATATTCTTATTAAGTACTCTTCATAAACATACCCTACTTAAAACCTTTCTTCATAACCTAGGGAGAGTAAACATAAGAAAGTGTGAGCTCATATTCTTAGTAAGGGTAAAAAATTGAGATACATAAGCATAACATGAACATAAGGGTATGAGAACATGAGCGTAATAATTAAAAGCCATACCATGAGCATAAAATATCATAATATTGAGTCATGGAAAAAATATTGACGGTTCATAAGACATGAATCCTAAGGGAATAAAATAACATGATCCATGAGAGCATAATATTGGCATAAGACATAAAATTGTGGAATACACATAAACATAAAAAATCATTTCCATATCAATCAAGGATCACTTCCAAGGCTATCATTGTGGAATGGGTTCACTTCCCAAACCATCATAGTATTCAAGGTTCACTCCCAAGACTATCATAGCAGACAAAGTCCCTTACTAAACTAGGTTTACTCCCCATTACAGTCTTGTCTATCTAATACGATATAAATCTTTACCCAATGCATTGGAGGGAGATATATGTCTCACCTATCACATAATGAAAATAATATATACATATTCCACAAGATAACATTACATTCATAATATCATAACCCATGAAATGAAATGTATTTCATAAACATTTAATCATATCATATCCTGTGGAAAAGAGATGGGTTTCATAATCATTTCATTATTTCATCATATCATAACCTGTGAAAAAAACAGGTTTCATAAAAATCTTGTCATCATAAACCATTCAGAGAAAGAATAATAATGGTATCCATCCTTAGTTCATATCCCAATTAAATGAAGATTCCTTTAAAAAAATTGTGAAAAGTAAAAAATGGGTAAAAATTTATTTAATAAATAATTTTAAAAAATTTAAAAATATTTTTGTAAACATTTTTAGAAAACATGGTTCTTGAACGAAAAGGGTTTTCAAACGAACAGAGAAATGAATATGATTTTTCTTATAAACATATTTTCAATTATTTTTAGTACCAAAGAGTGTAAAATTGTACTATAACTTTAAAATATAATTAATAACTATAGGATAAGAAAATTCAAGAGTTTATTGAGAGGTGGATCATAATATTTCATCATTATAAGCATAATCGTGAGTAATCCTGATAAATGATGAGATTATAACACAAAACCATTACCACTTTGGTAACTTTTAATCGTAAACCCCATGAAATAATAACATTAAATGAAACTTATAATATAATGATAATAAATGAATTCATGATATTACATGTCAAATGGGATTTATATATTCACCACAAAAAATAATATAGGTGTGTATCATGACATATGTATCAAAGAAGACAAATTGAGACAAAAATATCTTACTGCTTTGGTAACTTTTGAACTGTAAACCCCATGAAAGAGAGATAATAAAATGGATATTTAAATACCCAAAAAATTAATTAAATTCATCATAAAATACATTCATGGGAATTATATACATCACGCAAAAGAAACAGGTGGTGAATATGGCATGTGTCTCATAGAAAATTAAAAGTGAGACGGAAATCTCTTACCTTAAGTCTTGAATTCCTTAATAAAGATTTGAACATCCTATATAATAAATATAAGTTTATTATAAATATATTATAGAACCATAATTATAAATATAATACCATATATGATTTACTTATGAACTTTTATTACCCTTTTATTAATAATTCCCTGTTAAAATCATGTTTCGGGCAATAACTGTTTTGTTTTTCATATATGTTTTGATTTGTTATTTTTAGTCCTCTTACTTTTATAATGATTCAATAATATATATAATAATAATAATAACACAATTATATTATTTATACATCAATTATACTTTTAAAATGAATCCTAAAATATGGTTTTGATAATGAAGTATGTTACGATCATGGAGACAGTGGGTCATACATACACATGAGTAGCGTTTCTATTTTTGAATGATCATTATGAAAAGGAAGTAAGTAATATATTATATTTATTTAATAATCATAATATCATAATTATCATATTATTTCTTTAAATATACTTATACATATAATCCATGTGGTGTGGTGGTGAAAAGAGAGTCACATCGTTTCGTGAAGGTGGTAGTCCACACGTACACGAACGATGTTATCATATTTCAATAAGTGAAATGGTAAGAAAGAAAATGATATATTATATTTTAAAAATGATAAATATATCATTAATATAATAATTATTTCAATTATATCACATATATTTATCCTTATTATCTTCCATGTAAAGTGTTAGTGAAAAATGAATCACATCGCTTCGTGAGGAGGCAGTCTGTCGTACACTCGGGCAACATTATCATATCCCCTAAGCAATGGAAATTAAAAAAAAGGTATATATGATATAATGAATCCAGATGTATAATTATGTTATAAATGTCATATATATACTTTACATCCATCATCATACCCAACTGTGAGTGGTGGTAATGGAAAAATGAATGACATCGGTTCGCAAGGCGGTAGTCCTCTATACACACGAACAATGATTTAGTGACCCATTTTATGAAAGTGGAGATGGTTTTAGGTCATAACCTTAGTATAACAAAATCTTAGTATATGTAATATATTTAGGTTATCATATCATCATGTTTTAATAATAATTTAATAAGGTGTATAAAGAAATAAAATAAAAACACTTGTTGAAGAATGTTAACTATTTTTCATGTAACCTCCTTAGGTTTGCATAAAAATCCTTCATTGGTTGGATTTATACCCAAATTAAGTTTTTAGGATGATAGGATGGAAGTTGTTAAGTGATTTGGGTAGATATTTTCTGAACCAAAAGGATTTTAATGTGTGAATAAAAGAGGAGAGGGGGACTTGATCTTGAAATTATTTGGGGGTTCACTCATGGGGGGTTCCTATACTCCTTAGACCCATGTTCTAAGGACTTGAGTGTGAACTGATCATTGATTTTGGTATAAGTATTATGTTAGACTAACCTATTGTGATCCTTGGCCCATTTACCATTTTTCTTTGGCTTTGTATTTCTTGGATTTGATATGCATGCCTTGATTTTAAAAAATGTTTATGGAAATTACGCTTTGAAACTATTTTACCTAGCTTGTTTTAGAATTGTGGAAAAAGGAAATTTGTAAAGAACAAACCCAGGTCAACTAGAAAAGTCACCTGAGGTGGCCTACAACATGGTGAGGTAAAAAAATATAACTAAAATAAGTCTTTAATATAACCAAAACAAGACATACAACCAGAGTAAAATATGGGAGAAAGAGATACAATAATATCCATACAAACCAAGCCAAAAAGGGATAAACTAGAAAAGTTTGAATCAGATAAGACCAATAAGACTCCATGTGACCAACCATCACCTCCAAACCATCTCGATTTAAAGTTAATAGATGATAAGAGAACCAATCATGCTACATGATTCCCTTCCCTTCCCCTGAGTCCTGCAAAATAAGGTCTATAACCTCCCAAAGGAAAAAGTAGAGTGTGATCACAAAGCCCAGTAGGATACCACTAAAGAATATATACAAGTTATAATACCAAGAATTAAAAATTTATAGCTTTAAAACAAAATCCAGATTATAAATAATTTTCATAAATAAAATAATTATTAATCATTCCCTTTGTTTTCTATAAATGCATATCATATTCACCAAATCTAGGAATATATCAGGTATAAAAGAAAAATAGGTAAATTAATCATGTGATAAATATCCATGAAATAAACCATCATGTGATAAAATAGGTATAAAATTCAAAGAACACCATTTAGACACTATCCTATGGGAATATGTAATAGACCAACTGATATCGAGTCCTACCACAATCTGTCAATTTTACCAAAGTAACCCCTAGCGGTGCCACACACACTAGGGTCACCTATGTCAGTTTCTTGACACACCCAAGGTTCCCAATGTGAAAAGTTTTTTCAAAAACCATTTCCAAAACCATGATCACTTTTAATTAAAACCATTTTTACATCATATAAAATCCATTTCAACAATAACATAAAACAATAAAATAATTAGCAGCACTTTTATATATTCACTTACCTAAAGAATTATGGAAACCTATCTTCCTTCGACAACAGAGATCAAAAAACTGTGGACCAGACTTCAAAATACGATGCTCGATAAGAAATTAAAAAGGATCAATAGAAAACATCAATCAATCATGAATCTGAAACAAAAACACAACCAATGTTGCCACCATGACCAAAGGAAATGAATAATAAGAAATATATCTTACCCAAAGAGACACACTGCAACCATAATGGTGATTAATCGTTGAACAAATGATCTGAAAGAAGTAGAGATCTCCAAAATCATTTGGGATAGCTTGGGTTGTGAGAGGGGAGGATGCACACCGAATGGAACAAAATTCTGTTGATCCATACATTTAAAACCATTGGAGTCAAGTATTATACATCTTGAATCCATTTCATGAGATGTAATTCCATGAATTAAAAAGACATTGAAGAATGCGTCACATCATATTAAAATTTTTGACTTTGACAATTACACGATGTGAAACCTTTACATGGAGTGTAAACCTATCATGCCCTGAACCAGTTCACAAAATCTACCTGGTGACCAATAAACTATGTGTAAATGTCTAGAAGATAGTACTCATCCCAATTCCCTATAGAAAACCCCCAAACCCAAACTTAAGGTTCCCTTAAATTTAGGTAATTTTCCCCAACAAAGTATCTCCATTCCCGAGAATCCCACAATGCACCCAAACAAAAAGAGAAACCAAAAACAAAATACAAAATGTGACTGAAGGAAGATAACAGTGTGTTATAATATCCCCACCATAAATGTTATTTATCCCTAGAAAGTCTATAAGATACTATACTTGCAAAAAAAGTTAAGTCCACTGCTACCTCATCAATAATTATCTCTCTCACGTCTCATGGTTATCCTATTCACACTACCACAGTACATGGACCAAAGGAATTTTTTATAACACAGTGCCTTCTCTTAGTGATCCATAATCTGAACTAGATACTCAACCATGGTGATGTTCGGCCCAAGATCAACATCCACTCATCCAATCACATAGGAAGGATCTGGTTGATACCTCCTCAGCTGGGAAACATAAAGCATGTCATGGATGGAAGTCAAACCAAATGTAAAGTCCAATCTATAGGCCACCTTTTCTAGTCATCCAATAATCTCAAAGTAACCCACAAACCTTGGTACCAACTTACCTTACTTACCCAACCGACTATGTCCCAAACAAGGTGAAACTCTAAGAAATACCTGATCACCAATCTCAAACTATATCAGTTGGCGATGATGGTCTGTATAAGATTTCTGATGACTCTATTTCATGATAAATCTCTTCCAAATCAAATTCACCCACTCCATCATCTCCTAAACAAGCACAACTATAAAAACACCCTATTACAATACACCTATTACCACAATTTGTTAAAACCATGGAAATAGATTATCTTCTACCATGGTTTATTTGAAACCATGGAAATAAAGATGGTTTCATCCCATACTGATCTAGCCCTCCTATCCCCTCATGATTGAGACCACCTCTATTAATTCTCCGGGCCAGCACTTCCCAACCTTCGTAGATCTACTTTGAATGATCCACCTCCTTTGATACGGCTCTGACTTAGCCATCCCACCTCCCTACCAATGTGGCTATACCACGGCCTCCCCACCTTTTTATTTATGCAGCTATGAAGCTATAATGACCCAGGATTAACATAGATGGATATTACATTATTTTAGATGAATATTCAGTACATTACAAAAATACATTCCTGAGGACCGTAAAATTTTAGTGTATTTATAAAATTAGAACAAAATATTTTAACTTATTGAAATATATTCAATGTTTCCAACAAAGATATTCCACTTTAGTACTTCTACTTAAAGCCTTTCTTCATAACCTCGAGAAAGGAAACATAATAAATGGGTAAGCTCAGATGCTTAGTAAGAGTAAAAAAGGGAGATATATAAGCACAAACATGAGAATAATGGTATGAGAATGTGATCATGACATTAGAAGATCATACCCTACTTATCAAATATAATAAATATGAATCATGGCATAAAGATTGTAATTTCATAATACATGAATCATAAGAGTGATAAATCATCATAAATCAATCATGAACCATAAGATAATGTCATATAAGTGTGGAATCATCATAAATATAGAAAATAATTTCATGTGTCAAGTTTAACTACCAAGACTATCAACAAAGTGGATCAGGACACACCTGTTTCCCATAGTGGATCAGGATGCACCTATTTCCCATTGTGGATCAGGACAAACTTGTTTCCCATTGTGGATTAGGACACACCTGTTTCCCATTTTGGACCAGAACACACTTATTTACCATTGTGGGTAAATTTTATCAACTTATTTCCCATCATTATCTCATGAGATATAAATCTTTACCTAATGCATTGGAGGTAGATATAGGTCCTACCCATCTCATAATGAAATCATACATATGTGTTCCATAAAAAATTAATATTATCATGACCCATAAAAATATATAGGTTTAATAAATATCATATCTTAACCCATTAAATGAAATGGGTATCATGAATATTTAATCATATCATCCTATAATAACCCGTGAAAGGAAGTGGGTTTCATAATCATTTATCATGGTATAACCTGTTGAAGAGAAATGGGTTTCATAAACATCAATCCATTAAAAAATAGACCATTAATATAAATAATATTAATTGTATCCTTGGATCATATCCCTAGTAAATCATAAACTATAACCAAGTATTTCATCTTAGATGGAGAATGATTTTGAAATATCACTTGGAACAAAAAATCATTAAAAATAACTTTTTAAAACATATAATAATTTCAAAATCATTTTCCTTGAAACCACTTTGAAAACATATAAAGGAATCATGAAAAACATTTTAAAAAATCCATGAGGAAAATATACATTATCATTTTAAAAACTCTTTTAAAATATAAAACATTTTGAATACCATTTTCCTTGAAAATAACCTTGAAATTTTATAAAGAATCTTAAAAACATTTTGAAAAAAATTTTCCTTGAAAACTTATAAAGGAAGTTTAAAAAAATCTTTAAAAATACTTTGAAAACTTATAAATGAATCTTTGAGATCATTGAAATCCTTTTCTTTTAAAACAACCTTTTGAAAACATATAAGGGAAGCTTTGAATATAATTTAAAACACTTATTAAATGTAAAATAAATTTTGAAAAACATTTTTATTTGAAAACCATTTTAAAATAAAAAAAACAGAATATGAGGAAAAAAATTTCTTTAAAAAAATAACCTTATAAACTTACAAATTAAGTATCAAGATGATGATGTTCATGACGGTGGGTAAGTTTTTATATACCGAACATTCCTTATGTACATTAAAATTTTAGAAAAGTGCCTTGATCAGAAAACAAAAAGAATATTCTTTTTAAAAATATTTTTTAAAAAGTTAATTCATGGGTAAAAATTTCATTTAAACATCATGGGATGATATTAAAACATTTTTTATTTTTTTTTAGAAAATACGGTTTTTAAAGAACACATATTTCTGACAGAAATGAGAAATAAAGTCATATTTTCATAAAAACATTTTCTTAATTATCTTAAGTAAAAAAGAGTGAAAAAATGGTACCATTACTTGGATATAACATGGATAAATATATGTTAAGAAAATTAATTATATTTATTTAGATATGGATCATAATATTTCATCAATGTAAGCATAATCATAAACAATCTCAATAAACGATGTGATTATAGCAATAAACCGTTACCACTTTGGTAACTTTGAATCATAATACAATGGAAATAATAAAATTAAATAAAGCTTAAAATATCATGAAAATAATTATATTCATGATATAACATGTCAAATTCAGTATATAAACCTTATAGAAAAATATAGGCGCATAACATGGCATGTGTCTTAAAGAAGGCATATTGAGACAAAATTACTTTACCGATTTGGTAACTTTTGAAACATAAACCCCATGAAAGAAATATCATAAAATGGATATGTAAATACCCATAAATTTAAGTATAATAATCAGATAATACATCCATGGTTAGTATACATACCATATATAATGAATAGGATGTTAACATGGATTGTGTCTCACAGAAAATAAAAGTGATATGAGAAAACCATTACCTTAAGTCTTAACTTTCTTCATACACATTCACACCTACTATATAATAAATATAAGTTTATTATAAATATATCATAGAATTATATTATTATATATAATACCATATATGACTTTATTTTACCTGCTTATTAATAATTCTATGATAATGTTACACTTCAGGTAATATCCTCTTTGTTTTTCATGCATGTTTTGACTTATTATTCTTGATCCACTTACTTAGAACATGATTTACTTATTTAAAAAATTTATAACATGATATAAATATCATATATATTAAGTATATAAATATTTATAATAAACTATAAATGATATAAATATGAAATGGAATACATCATTCATGGATATAGTAGGTCGTACGAACGCATGAACGTTTTTTCTGTTTAATTATCATTTTGAAAGAAATAAAAAAATTAAATGACATATATGTATATATATATATATTATTATTATTATTAAAGTAGAATTATTATTTCATATATATCATATATGTTTATTAAACTTATCCTTAATATGTTCCATGTAAAGTGCGAACGAATCACATCGTTTTGAAGAGGCGGTAGTCCACTTATCTCCAAACAAAGTTATCGTTTTTACAAAAAATGTAAAGGATGAAGGTATGTTTTATATAATAATTAAATAAGATTAAATACATCATAAATATAATATATATCATATAAAAACATATATTACATCATAATTCTCAACCATGAGAGGTGGTAAAGGAAAAAAGAACAACATCGTTTTATAAGGTGGTAGTTCGTCGTACACAACAACGTTAAGTTCGTTACCCATTAGATGGAAATGTGTGTAAGTGTAGGTAGAATACTTAAAATAAAAAAAACATAATATTTAGGATAATTATTTCATTATATAATCATGGAATAAGAATGATTTAGGTGGTGTATAATGAAAATAGAACAAAGGAGCTTGAGGAAGGATGTTGTCTCTTCTTAGGGTAACTCCTTTTGGTTTGCACCAAAGGGCTTCCTTGGTTGGATTTTTTCCTAAAGGGAGGATTAAAAGATTAATTGAGGGATTTTGGGAGATTATTTGAGAAAATTTTGGGTGATACAAAGGGCTTCATAGGTGTGAATAAGTGGTAGGGGTGAGTACCTTTTTATAGTGGGGGAGGAGTGGCATTCTTGTAAATTTTTGAAAATGGAATTCCACCCATGTTTTTCATATGAAAATTTGCTCCAATAATGGAAAAATATATATAAAAGAGAGTATAGGGTCAAATTATTTCCAGATAATGTTTTTTTACAATTTTATAGGTTATTTTGGTCCTTAATTTTAAGGTTTAGTCTTTTATTAAGCTATCTTTTTCTCTTAATCATTGTAATTAATTTTAACCACATTCACTAATATTTTTGGTAAAAAAATAAACTGAACTTATTATAAATTAGAAATTATTATGATTCCAAATATGGAATCCATTCTGAAAATTTTCAATAACATAATTGGAAAAAAATTAATTTAAATTTAATCCTCTAGACGGGACGACAAAGCGGGTTTTTAAAATAAAAACGTTCAAAAGTTTTATAAGTTTTTATATCCAATTTCAATGTGAAATTGACTCAAATGACCTAAATTAGACTAATTTATATAAAATTTATCTAATTAAACTTTAAAATCAGTCAAAATATAATTTAACCTTATAAATAAATTAGACGAAAAATCAATTTTGAATTAAAATTCAGTATTTTTCACTATTCATCATAAAATGAAAATTCACAGAAAAATACCAAAAATTAAATATAACCTAATTTTTATGTTATAATTTAAAAAAATAAAGTTTATTTTGACATATAAAATTTATAAAATTTTCAAAAATTATATTTAAAATTGGTTCTCCATCAAAAGTCGATAAAATTACCTTTTAGAAAAATACATCTTTTTATTCATAAAATTGGATTTATCTTTATCTTATACTTATCAAATATATTGGATGAGTATAAAAAATATTGATTGAATATATAATATATAAATTTTATTTAAATCATTAATCAAAATTGGTTTGTTTAATTTATTGAGATAAAATTGTGTTTGTATATAGAAAAATAGTTTTCTTAGAAAAATAAATTTTTATTTTCAAATAGTTCTTACATTCACTTATACTAATTTATAAACAAAGGATTAATTTTATATACATGTTTAAATAATATTTTCACAATTTATTTAATCTTATTCATAAATTCCTTTCCAATGGCTAGGTGGTAGGTATAATAATATTTTATTAATCATGTTAATAGTATATTATAGTTTAGTAAAACTCAGAATTTCATGTAATGCAAGCTATTGAAGGGACTCATTATTATATGTAATACAATCCAAACACATTGTTGAGTGTAGTGCAAGATTAACTTAGTGTTTTGTATAATACAAGCCACACTTAGTGCTTTTTTATGATAAAAGTTATATTCAGTGTTGCATGAAATGAAAAATATCAAAAAGTTTAAATTAATTCTAAAAAAATAATTCAAAAAATATCAGGGTGTTGAAAATGTGGCCTCCCCACCTCTCCAAGATTCTCATACTCCAACTCATCTATTACATGGATTTGATGTGGCTCCAATATAGTTTTGATGCGGCTACCCCACCTTCCTTGAACCTCCGCCTCCCCTCAATCACGATTATGATCCCCCCATTCAACTAGGGTTTTATGTACCTCTCATATCTATTGTCTCACTAGAAAATTTGGATCAGAGCACCTTATATTCCCAATAGTTGATTCCAAAACCTTCTTGAAACATCAAAATTTATATAAGAAATCAAATTCATGGTAAGTTTTGAATCTCTCACCTATTCCTTCCATTTTTTCTTACTAAGTTTCTATTCCTATTTTGCAAGAACTCTCCATTTTGAAAAACTTCCTTCTTCCCAGTACCTTCATATCTTGGTAGACCAAATTCCAAAATAAGGATGTGACTTCAATCTCAATTTTGGATCTTCCTCACCCTAACAGGTTTAATTACTTTTTTCTTTTCTCGTAATGTCAATTAACCCTAACCCTCATGGTATCTATCTTTCCTCACCATGACTGGTTTGTGCTGCCAATTAAATGGAAGTTGTATCCATATTGACAATACATGTATAATTTACTTTAATTTTAATAGTTTTTTACATTAGTATATTAATTTTTCTTCATTTGTATTCAACTTGATGTTTATTATCTGTATATTTCTTAATTCATATCATGAATTTCTTATAGTATATTGAGAATCTATAAATATACAAGGCACTTTCAATTAAATTCACTTTTAAGTTTCTATACATATATAATGCCCTTTAAGTTTAATAATTTTGTGCATTCAAATATTAATTTTTTTTACATTGAATATTATTATAGTTTCATTTATTTAATATACATGGAGTATAATTTTTTGCATATACATGAAACTACTACATGAATTTTTAGTTTTTAATCATTATGAATGCAATTTAATTAACTTAATATACATGATGTTTCTAAATTATAATTAAATGCATCATGCACATGTCATTTATATTGTATTTTATATTAATATACATGTCTTTTCATGGTGCAGAACACAATTTCCTTTTTCATGCTTTATCATGATCTGAAGTTATTATTTATATTGTTATTTATATCACAATTTATATTGTAATTTATATTAAATTTTATATTGTACTGAAATTGAAGTTTACATTCATGTTTATATCATTTTCTAAATAACAATTTTTACCTCAGTTTATATTGAATCTTAGATTTTATTATCATGCACTAACATTTCAATTACTTTATTGTTTACATAGTGGTATATATTTCAGTTTATATTAATATACATGTGTCTTTCTTGTGTTAAAGTCAATTTCCTTCTTTATGCATTATCATATACTGAAAGTGTAGTTTATATTAAATATGCATGCAATTTCATTTACTTGATATACATATTTTTTTTTCATATACATGTAGTCTACTTTACTAAATATATAAGTGATGTCATAAAATATGTCTACTTGAAACAAACAATATAAAAGTACTTTGAAATTTTGTAATCATGTACAACTCTTGAAGGTATGCTCTTGGATATTCTCTCACTAATCTATATAGATGTCCCTCTGATTCTTTTATTTTATATATTAATCAAGGCCTCAACTTAATAATCACCCCAATAATTTAAAAAAAATTCTAATTTAAATGGTTTTCTAAATTCTATGAAAAATGTTTAAGAGGAATATAGTATTTATTTTAAGGGGGAAAGCATGTCCAATGTATATTAAACCAGAATGTGTGATGTTCCTTAACCGGGTTTGTCAATGTGTGAGTTAAATGCTGAATTTCTATATAATGAAGCTAGAAATGGATCCTTAAATGGTTATATTGGAAGAATAATTGGGTAATGGTTGGGTAATTAAACTTGAGATGAAATATGGGATAATGAGACTTTTTTTAGCAAAGTGTAATATTGGTATGCTTTAAATGGTTTTCTAAATGCTAGAAAAAATGTTTAAGAGGAATATGGTATTGATTTTAAGGGGAGAAATATGTCCAATTCATGTTAAACTAGAATGTGTGATGATGTTCCTTAATCAAGTTTGTTAAATAAATGGGATTTTTACTTTAGTATTCACAATCTATATTACAAATACTTTTTAGTTTTATTATTTCATAATATGTTATATATTCACATTGATAAATATCATAATTGTGTTACAATCCTTATTAAATCATTAAAAATATGTCACAGAAGAATTTTAATTTCCAATCCACTTTTATATAAGAGAGATTTCATAGATGATTAACAAGGCAACATAAGAAGTGTGTTGATCATATAAGATTTTGACTATAGTTTAATGTTATACTTAAAATATATGTGAAATTCAAGATGGAATGACTACCGTTATAATTATTTTAGGTATATATGCTGCTTAAAATTATATTAGGCACATTATACACTATTGTGTTATTCTTTCTAGATATATTTCAGATTGTTAACATCTTAATGTTTGTATCTTTCTCTTTGTTTACTATTTCAGGATTTTGGTTTTTTGATGCCTAATTAACTTATTATTTATAACCTCTTATGTTACAATTAATTTTACTATTTCTATCAAATGTTTCTTTCTCTACTATTCCTCTCCTCAAATATATCATTTACATATACAATTCATTAACTAATTTAGTGAAATGTGTACCCTCTGTTACAAACCTCTAATTATACCTATCTAGCTTCATTGGAAAGTTATCTTCTATTACTAATTTCACTAAATATGATTAAAATTTATATCAATCTTCATGGTGCTCTAAAAAATCAATCTTTCCACTGTAAGTTCAAAAAACTGCTACAGAACAAGCACTCTATTATAGAAATGTCTTCACACGTGTGTTTTTCATCAAAAGATGGTTTTTACACTTCCAACCAGTACCTTCATAATCTCTATGTGAGCTCATGCACTTTGTGCATCAAATATAGTGCTTGTTCAATCCTAGTCATTACAAAAATTGAAAATATGTCTCAAAATCATGTATTTTCTTCTCTTTATTGCACAAGTGGAGTTTGAATATGAAAGTCATGTATTTTTTAGAGAACACCCTAAGTGATAAAGCATTCTCAATGTATGTCACATGTGTGTCTTGCTCATGATGCATCTGTAAGAAAACCTATGCCATGTAAATAAACATAAATGTAATGTGATGATGTTACCACAATGATAAATGAATTGGTAAATCCTAACTTTCTTTATCAATAATATGGGATATATATCCAATTCTCAATGGAATATATATCCAATTATCAATGGGATATTCTCACCAATACATCATTGAATAGGGATATGGTTCTTAGAAATATTTATTACTTAATGTGTGAGAAATATTATGGCATGTGTAAATAACATATCAAAAGAAATTTCCTAAATCATGGCCCAAATTATTCCTAGGAAAGTAATTATTATTTATCAATTCTATAATTTTTTATCATATTTCATCACCATATTCCCTCATCAACAATATGTAAACAATATAGTCATAGAATTCATAAAATAGCATAGTAATCCACTTTGTAATATAATTTAGTAAAGAATATCTAATAAAGTATATAAATTAAATTTACGCATAATGAAATAATTCATTAATATGTAATAAAGACAAACTAAATAATTAAATAATTTATGAAATTTCCCTTTCATTTTAAGCATAGTTATATGGTTTAATAAGTCATTTATCCATTAAAAAATACACATGGTATGAAATTTTTATTGATATAATAGAATAATAGTCCATCATGGTTATAATATTTTGGGAACTATGGATTATTATTTGGTTCACCTACATTAATTTCTCATTTCCCATTACATATGGGTGAAAAAAAATTAATGGCTATTAGTAAAATTACTGGCCATCTCATTTAAGTTGACACTAACACTATCACTAGACATCAACCCTCAAATTATCATATATATGATAAAGTTGATTCCCCTAAGACCATTTAAAATTTCATATAAATTAATAATGTTAAGATGGATACTCTCATAATGAATTCTTTGATTATTCCCTTCTTACTATTTGATATTTCATATCAAATTGGTGGAGTGTGACATAATTAATTTTCTACATAACATCTATTATTCATACTAAAACCTATGGCTCCCAATCCATGTGTCACTCTCACCATTACCAATTTCCCCTCCATTGTTGTAGTTAAACTCTAACCCAATTTTCCTATCAGTATCCCCTCTTCTCATTCATTTCTTTATTTTCAGGAACCAACTACCTTCAAATATTCTTAATAAATGTAATTCATTAATTACTCTAGGTGAAATTTAATTTTCATATTTATTAATACAACATTTCTCATGTATATGCATTTATTAATATAACTCTTTCTATGTATATTTATAAAACTTTCCATATTTATTAAGTACTCTAAGTACCATTAAATTTTCATATTTATTAATAGACACTACTCATGTATATGCATTACTAGTACAACTCTTTCCATGAACTATAATTGTTTTCCTCAAATTTTTTATGATTTATTACTATTTTTTATCTCTGTAGATTTCGAGTGTAATTAATGGTTATGGATCATAGTAGGAGAATATCAGTTATTTTATTCTACATATAGGTAATGAAGTTTTTATAAAAAAATCCTATAAATCAAGATAAAGTTTGCTTCAAGTAAATAATTATTTCAAGTTTCTTTATTATACTGACTTACATACAACGCATTCTTAAATTTCAGTTCTATATATATTAGGTGTTAGGGGATACAATTACATTAAACACACACAGTCCAAAAAGGATGAACATATCCCCCCCCCCAAGTATATCCCACTCATTAAGCCTTATTTATTCAGTATATAGACTGAAGCCCCAGTGGTCATAAAGCCCATTAAATGGCCCAAAGGCCCAGTGCGACATTATGTCTGCATCATGCCTACGTTACAATAGTGGAGTTGTAGAATTCCTGAGTTCAGTTATCTAGACTAGACAGAACCCATGTGGTATGTACCTAGGTTTTATAGTTCATTCATTTATTTTAAAAATTATTCCTAACATGTTTAAATCAATATACTCAATGTCTTTTTCAATAATATTACCTCTTTTGTATAGCTTCATCTATGAAAAAACTATAAATTATCATATATTTTGATTTCTTTCTATGTAATTTATTCTACATTCACATACATTAATATAAATTTTATCAAAATTTAATAACATTCATGCATAAACAAAAAAATGATAAGAAAAATTGACACATTGGGATGATATAAATCATAACAAATAAGCTGATAATTGTAATATAAAAAACCCTCAATACATACACATTTTAAAATTATGAAATATGGAAGGAATATAATACATAACAACTAACAGATATATATCCTTATACATATGCTTATGTTTATTCAAATATTAATTTTGATATTAACACAAATTCTATCATACAAACATTTTTTTATTCTTAAATGTTTTATTCTTATGCTCCAACTTATTCCTACACAAATACTAAAAGATAGAAATTTAAAAAAAACTATAATTTATATATCCCAATAGATATTAAAATATATGCATTTTTACAGTGATTCTACTTATGATTCAATTGTAATATAATAATACTATAATACTATAATATATATATCCAAGTAAGTACTTTTGTATTTGCTTATACTTGTGCTTATAAAAATATTGAATACATAAATACATATGTTTATTCTTATTCTTAAACACTTGTTGTAATACAACCACATTATTAAATCAATAGTGTGAATGACTATGATTATGTTTATAACCATGCTTATATAAATACTATAAATTGTACTTGATAACAAGCTGTATCTACTACCCAATTTTTATAAATAGATAAATTGTACTTGATAACAAGCGCAACTAAAGCTTCCCCTTGCTTCTTTGGTTGGGTGTAGTTTTTATTCCAGTTTTCATTCTTACCACATGTGAAACAACCAGCATCATATTTCCTTGCTTTCCCCTTGATCTTCCTCTTCTTGGAAGGGTGTGAAGAAGCTTTAGTATTAAATATCTTCTCTTTAACTTTCTATTTTTTCACCATAAAGATGAAATATTTTTAATGATTCATATCCTTATATACTTAGAAAATAAGAGTAATAAGATCTAGCATAGACTTATCAATATTGTTCATATTAAAATTCAAAACAAAGTTATAAAATTTCTAAGTGATTCTAGAATGAGGTTGGTGTTTAGTTCTTCAGGGATTTTAAACCCTATAACCTCTAAGAACTCAATGTAGCCAATGATCTTGACTATGTGAGGCCTAACTGGGGTACCCTCCTCAAGCTTTCTCTAAAATATCACCTTGGAAATCTCAAACTGTTCCTATATATCTCTTTCCTAGTAAAGACCATGGAGGTGTTCAATCATGTTATATGCATCCATGTTTTTGTGAGACTTTATTAGTTCACTAGAAATCGATGAAATCATAAAACATTGAACTTCGATCATGTTGCTCAAATGTTTTTCATATATAAGGAACTCTTCATCACTTTCCTTTTTAGTGGACCAATTGGGTATTGAGGATTCTAGTATGTAATATTTTTGTTCATGGAATAGCACAACCCGAAGGCATCTAAACTACTCCTGAAAGTTACTATCAGTTAGTATGTTATCTTTCTCCAATATTGATTATAGGGATAGTGTGGATGATGAACTTGTAATTTTATTCTATAATTAAAAAGAATAGATTATTAGTACTTTTCTTGATTAGAAAATAAGTGAGATATAATAAATTAATTGTTTTTATTTATTTATTTATTAAATATCACACTATTTTATCAAGTCTCAATAGCCATCACCATTAAACTCAAAATGTGTATCTGATTTAAAATTATAGTGGAAATTACCCTCATTAATTTTCTTAATGATCTATACTTTTTCCATGAAAACCATAATAAAGTAATTAGGTAGGTGGTCTTTCCAACTGCAAACTTGCAACTCTTTGATCCATTGAGCAGATTCCTCCTTCCTGAAATCCTGAGTTGGATTTCCTCAACACTTACCTTCAAATTTGTATTGAACTCACTATGGTCATTAAACTCAATACAATTTCGGTCAAATCAACCAAAAACTCTCATGAGAACTCCCTGATAAAAGTAAGTGTCTAAACTTTGGTCATATACTACACTTAGTTATATGGTTTCATTCCCAATAAAGTAATGGAAGGCTTAATCTAACTTACTATTTAATTGAGGGATTTTAATTTATTATGTATAAATTTTATCCTCTTTTTTCTTTACATTTCTTGTTGATATTAAGTGGATGTTACTTAATTAATTAACTATGTTGGATAAAACATTTACACATAATTCATTTATTTAATTTTTTTCTTTTCACATTAATTCATTTATTTATGAAATCATGGCCTCGAATCCATAAAATAAATAATTTCATAGATATAAATAATTAATTAATTAAATGACTCATTCATGAGCTTTATCAAATGGTTGATTTAATGATCAGGCATTAAATCAACCTTTGACCAGGGGAAATAACTCATATTGTTAGTCTTGGCATGAGTTATAGTATTCCACCTATCCACCTGTGTAACACTTGGGTTGGAATCATTATGGTTCTGTCTTGAACCGCCTCCAGGCACCTTAGGATGCTCCATTAATTACAAATATTTATTACTCACACATAGGTGAGGTAAACCAAATGATTGGTTAAAGGGGTTACATAAATATCCTTAGACACGTAGGTCCTATACAATAATAAATAGAGGGATGACTCGCCAACCATCATTTAATTTAATATTAAACAATTACAAACTCATGAAATAAATTGAATTAAAACATACAACACATACATAGGTCTTGGTCAAGATCATGAATGGTCATACATGCAATTAATATACAAAAGTAAATGGATAGCATTCATTTATTTATTTTTTATTTTATTATTTAAGATAAAATCACTTGAATTAATTGATTAATTCTATATCATCTTAATGATCATCCGATCTTATTTGGATATACCCATCATTAATTGTGTTCATGGAAAATAAACGGAGAAACTAATAATGTCATATTAATTACAATAAATTAATTGAGCATTTAAAATTATTTAAAACCATGATTAAATTCCCAAACACACAACAGTGTGTCAATCAATAAAATAATGTTTTAATACTTTAATTTTCAAATTTAATGTAAGTTTAATTTTTTCCATTAATGGGAGGCTACACGACATGTACATCCAACTGCATGACATGTACCTTAGTTTTTGTATATCCAAGTCACACACCTAGAAATTTGGTGTGTTAACTCGGTCGGACTACATGGTGTGTACATGCCAGCCGCACACTCTGTATCCTCTTATCGTGTTCGAGGTTAGCCCGATCAACACATAGTGTGCAATAAAAGTATCATGTGTAATTAATTTCTCATCGCATCTAGATATAATGTGCATGGGTATATGATGTGTGCTTTGTCCGCATGTTTTGTAGCCCAGTTTTACCAGCCAAAGATTTTGAACTTTCTGATGGCATCTCCACTCATTATTCATTTGTTTTTAACCCATTAAGAAAATGAAACACTGAATGAACATTATTAATATTTAAATAACTTGTTAATTCAAATCAGATTAAAAAATTAATAACATGAAATTAAAATCTAACCACAATTGTGCATAGATCAAGAATCAAATAAATAATTATAAATTTAAAAGTGACCCCTATGATACCACTTGATGGTTTTGGGAACATCATAAGTGTGCGAAGGGGGATGGTATATTAAAATTTCTTTTAATGATCATTATCCAAAACCAATAGTGAGGATCATTCACATTAAATTTATAACTAATTTATTTAATATTTAAATAAATAAATACCTAGGCTTAGTAAATTTCTTCATAGGTGAATGTTGATCGTCTGAAAAGACCCTTTCAAATTATATTTGTTGTGTTATGAGGATCTAAAGATATAATCTCTCTAGCGGTGATCCACACGTGCTTCTATGATCTTCGAGCAACACCACTCGATCTCCGGGTTCTAACATAGTGAGTTGAATGTCTTGCATTATTCATTATTGATAATTCATTCTTTGGTCTTGAAGAAACCTCTCTTTTACTTCTCATTCTTGAGAGGGAGAGAGAAGGAGGAGTTGAGAGAGAATTATTTGTGCACAGCAATTCTCTATTTTCAATATTTGGATTGTAACAGCCCAAGATTTTATAAAAAAATATATTCTTTTTAATTTTATTAATGTCTTGTGTTGTACGCTACACCAAAAGGAGCTTGCACAACACACATCCTTGACTTGCCTTGCATTACACGCAATCGCGACCTTCCTCGATAGCGTGTGTAGTACGCAATACCGAGTTTCACTAAACAACGATATGCTATAAAAATATTATTAAAACTAGCCGTTATGAATAGTAATAACCACTTTTTGAAATCCAGTAAATCTTATTTTTCAAAATGAACTTTATTTTTGGATTCGGAGTATCGAATTTAGCCTAAGGTGAAATTTTGGTACTTTTCGGATAACTTTCATATTCTGATGAATAGTGAAAATTACTAAATTATAATTAAAAACAAATTTTTTAATCGAAATAATTAATAGTGATAAATCATTAATTTGAGTGGTTTTAAAGTGTATTTAGAATATATTTTTACAATTTAATACAAAGTTGGTCATTGGATGTAATTTCACATTTAAACTAGACATAAACAAGTGTCAATCTTTTGATAGATATTGTTTCTTAAAAACACGCTATTTGTTTTAACAGCGGGATTTAATTATAAAATTAATTAATGCAACTTTTATGTTATGAATTTGGTAAAATAGACTTCATTTTTGAATTCGGAATATGAAATATAGCTTGGGATGAAATTTTGGCATTGTTCTGAAAAACATCAATTTTTGATGAATAGTGAAACTACTAAGTGGTAGGTTAAAAACTGAATTTTGCATAAAACTTAATTTTACCGCTTCTGTGAATGGAATTTCAAAAATCCGAGAGACACGGTTAATATCAAGGACTAAAATGTGGTTCAATGAGATGAAAATAATTTTTTTTGGTGAATAGTAACTTTTTACCTTTTTTTACCGCGGTTAATAGTAAATAGGGTAACTAAGGGTAAATATGATATTACTATTACCCTAACACATGTCCTAATTCTATTGGACAAGTGTAATTCGACCAAAAACAAACTTAGGAATAAAATATGACCATTTATGCCCACTTGGATTAGATTAGGACATTTATTATTAATTTATTTAAAGAAAGGTTAAAATAGTTAAAATCAAAGTTTAATAAGTAAATTATTTTTAATATGGGGTTATACATAAGATAAATTCGATTGTAAATATTCATTAGAAAGCTAAAAATATTTCCTACATGATGATATTTTATTTGTAATTTTTAGACATAAAATAATTTAATTTATTTATGACACAACGATGATGCAGTAATTATCTTATTAATGAAATATTGACATAATTGATGTTATAAGCACCAAAATAAATGTAATTTGAGATTTTTTATGAATTCCACTAATTTTATAGGTTACTATGATATATTAATGTTGATTTAATTAACTTGGTTTGAACATTTAATTCTGTTATGACTCTCACAAAAATCATATATCAAATAGTGTCAAAATTGACACAAAATAGTTTTTAAATCAAATATTATATTATTAATTGTTATTTTATTCCTAAAAATCTAAGGTTCGGCAAAATGACTTAGATAAGGATATATATATTAATAATAAACAATTTGGGGTTCGTTTGGCATGTTATAGTAAGTTTATTAACCATATAGTGAAAGAAAACAAAAAGACATGGTAAAAGTTAAATTATTTAACTTAGAGTTAAATCTAATTGATAAGGTTAAAATAATATCCTAAACTTGTCTAAATTCTATTGTTTGATAGGATTTCGACCCATCCCCACTTTAGCTTCGAAATAAGACCCTTTGGAACCATTATAAACCGATTTTGACTTTAATATAAAATAATATTTTGAGATATTCCTAAGGTGCCCCTCTCCTCCCCTATAAAAGGACACCTCCTCCCCCTCCTCCTCACACCAATTTGAGCACTCAAGCTCGGCCAAACCCTGCCAAAATCTCTTCTCCACTTCCCTAGCAACATCCTAGAGGTTCTGGTCTTCCTCAAAGACCAATTCTAGTGCCCTAAGAGGAGGTCTCAAAGAGGCACTTCAAAGAAGAGGTAATTACCGTTACCAATTCTTTCATCTTTATTTCTTCTTACACTTCTTCTTATTAGGTTGTTTCATTATGAAGTAATAACATAAGTATCACTCATATACTGATATGTTATTATAAGTATGAAACAACCCTAATTCACCTTCTATCCATCCTACGGAAAAATGAAATCACCGCGCGTGCGTACGTACGGAATACCGTCTCCACGCCGTGGTGTAATCTATTTTCCATTACCACCTTACATGGATGGGTATAATGGTGTAAAGAATAACTATACATAGTTATTACAACATCATATTGATTCTTATATATTGTATAATCCACTCCAATTCAATTCAATATTTATAGAAATGATATCATCGCTCGTGCGTACGTACAGACTACCATCTCCACGACGCGATGAGATTCATTCTCCATGTTAACCATTTAAGAATGATTATAATGTATATATAAGAAATAATAATGAAATATATGACATTATAAATCTACTGGATTTATGTATATATATACATATTTATGTCATCTACTTACATCCATTTCAAGACAATAAGGAAAGAAAAACAGCGTTCATGCGTGCGTACGGACTACCGTCTCCATGAACGGTGTTTTTCATTTTATTTATCTATCTATTATATATATATATATACTGAATATATATGATATATAAATCATATTTTATATTCTGGAAGTAAGTAAATCATGATATAAGTAATAATGATGTCAAGAACAACAAGTCAAAACACCTACGATAAATGAAACGATTTTACCCAAAACGCTTCTTTAACATGGAATTTACAAAAGAACGGGTAATATAATGTCATAAGTGAACCATATATGATATCATAACAATGAATATGATTCTATAATAAGTCAATAACATGATTTAAATCATTATACAGGAGGTTCGGACACTTACAAAGCAAGTCGGACCTAAGGTAAGGGAAATATCACAATCTCATTTTTATCCGAGATTGTTTATACTTTGGTATTTACTGGGGTGTATTTTATCATCCACATACATGTTTCTTCAATATGTAATTTTATTTCCATCCACCTACAATTGTTTAAATCCAATTTTACCCTTCGGTGAGTTTTTAGTAAAATATATGAAAGGAATCTTTTGTCGTTTTTTTTATACGAGGTACTTTTTGACTTTTCCGACAAAAGTACGAAGAATGTTTTTTTTAACTTATACGGCACAAACGGATTTCTACTGTTTTATAAAGCCTTATTTTCATGAAGCTTCCTCTAAAAGAATTCATGACTATTTTCAATAAAATCTCTTTCTTTTAAAATTGCATGATGTTTTGTAAAAAGAAATTGATTTTGAAGAAGAAAGGATATTTTCCTCAAGAATTCAATTCAAGTGTTTTATCAAAATTATTTTCCATCTAAGTTAATAAAGGGTTCTGTTTCTATCCATATTTTTACATTTATTTGACTATGTTGTGATGGAATTATGTTTATGAATTACTTTATCTTATATGAATGGTTTTATGATGTCATGTTGTTTAAGAATCCCATTTTTATTACATGGGTTATGAAATGATGTATGATTTATGATTTTGTGGCACACATAAGAAAGGATTCATTATAAGATGGGTGGGACCTATATCTCCCTCCAATGCATTGGGTAAAGATTTTATATCTCATGAGATAGACATGGCTGGAATGGTAGGTTATACCGGTTCAGTGAAACAGGACTGAAACGAGGATTACTCGATTCAGAAAGGGACTTTGTCCACTAAGATAGTCTTGGCAATGAGTCTTGACTAACAAGAAATGATTCTCTATGATTATGTGTGTATGCCACAATGAGTAATGTTTTAAGTTATGATTTCATTTCACTACTATGATTTATCCCATGTTATGAAATTATGCTCTCTTTTGCAGGTTAAGATTTCCAAAAGCTATGTTCTTATGTATATGATGTGATTTATATTTCTTTTGTTTACCCTTACTGAGCATTTGAGCTCACCCTTTTATGTTTTCTTTTCCCCAGGATATAAACAATGGTTTTAGGTATAAAAAGGAAGATCTTTATGGGAGATGTTGAAGATCTTCCACCACAATTAGAAGTTTACGTTCCGAGTTTCCAAAGACACTAAACTATTACGATCCTTGTGTGTGTGTTTTTGTTATGTACTAAGTATTCCGCAAAAGTAATGTAATGTCAATGTACGATAAGCTTCAGGTCTCTACAGTTGGTATCAGAGGAAAGGTTTAGTCAACCTTTGGAAACTAGGATGCGAAAACGTTAGTGAGATCCCTAGAGATATTTCTAAGGTATGTCTAGGGATGTCCCTAGGGATAAGTATACGTATAGGTTATAGTAATAGAATTACGCTAACGATCATAGAATTAAACCTAAGATGTTGGATATTGAAGGTACTCCCCCTTTATTATGTTGTTTTCCCTAGCATGATTTTTGCCTCTCACACTATTCTTTTTGGGTTTTAGACGATGGCTGGAACCCGAAGGAATCGTGTTGATCAATGCAATGGACAATGCAATGATTTCCCTCCTGAACAAACAAATGTTATGGGAGATGGAGTGAAAAATCTTATTGCTATACTTACACAAGCTATGAATCATTCTGGACTTCCAAATGAGCAGAGAAGGGAACAATATTCTATTGAGTCCTTCATGAGGCAACGTCCACCTTCTTTCAGTGGGTCTTCTGATCCACTTGTGGCTGAACAATGGATCAGTACTACTGAAAAGATATTTTCAGTTCTTCAATGTTCTGAACATGATAAAGTCATCTTAGCAGTATATCGTTTGGAAGGTGAAGCTGATCAATGGTGGAATCTTATCAAGAATACGAGGCCAAGAGATGAAATTGAGTCCATGGAATGGGACGAGTTCAAGAACTTATTTTTCAATAAGTACTTCCCTCGTATTCTTCGAACAAAGATGGAGAAAGAGTTTCTTGAACTGAAGCAAAGGGACGATGAATCTGTTGGTACCTATGAAGCAAATTTTACAAGACTTGCAAGGTATGCTTCTGGAATTATCATCCAACCTGAAAGTAAAGTTGATCGATTTTTCAGTGGCTTAAAACCAAGTCTTCGAAGGGCATTAGCTATAAGAGACTTCAGTAGCTATGAAGAAATTGTGCGTTGTGCTATCAAGGTAGAAATGGAAGTTGGTGTTACATATCCATCTCATGGTTTTGACAAGAAACGAAAGATGGAGTTCAAGGAGAAATCTCAGAATAATGGTGAAAAGAAGATGAATGTTTCTTTATGCACAAAGTGTGGAAAGAAGCATGGTGGAGATTGTCTAAAAGGGAATAGAAAATGTTTTAAGTGTGGAAAAGAAGGTCATCGAGCAGCTGAGTGTCGAAGTAATGGAAAAAGGGTTTCTAATGATGTGAATAAAGCAAACACTGCAGAGAACGCACCGCCAACACTTAAATGCTTCAAGTGCAAGGAAATGGGGCATTATGCTAATAATTGCCCTAATCCAAGGGTTAGTGATGATCAACATGAGCAACCACTGAAGGCAAAGGACAAAGGGAAATCACATGCGATCACTATTGGCAATGTTGAATATGACAACGATGTGGTGGAATGATTAAGTGTTTATGTAATGGGATAATGTTGTATCATTGAGTATTGCAATATTTATTGATGTGGTATTCAAAGTGATTGAGATATTTTTTGGAAATAAGATGATATGTGCATAATGAAGACGAGAAAATGAAATGTTTAATAGTATTCATGAGCTCATGATTGATATAAGGACTAAGTGATATCATGGTTTGAGTATATAGAATTTTGAGGATTTTGATATGTGGAAAGTGTTAACTTTTAACTGCACTCATGTTTTCACTAAGGTATTCAAGAGAATACACGATTAAGGACTTTGAATGTTTGGAATGTGACCAACAAGACATATCTTATGATATGTGGGGATCAACGACAGTATTAAATCTCTGGTAATCATTGTCACTATATTATGAGAGTGGACTGCAGTATTATGTATAAGCCTAAAGATTAGACTGGATTATGTTGGACATAAGTTAGTATTGTTTAAGGATAGAAGATTTTCGATATTATTGATGGGATGTTATAGTAACGTAGTTTTAGAAAAAAGGAAAACCTGCAGGACGGGCGACAGCCCATCGCTTCGGACAAGGCTGTGGGAATCGAACCCACAACCGAAGTGCGACTGGCCTTTATCGCCTACCACTGACCTACAGGAAGTCCCTGTTTAGTAGAAACTAGTTTTATTATATTAAGCAGTATGATATATGAAGTATAAGTCCATTTTAGGAATAATATATGATTAATCTCACTATATATCGACTTATGTATATAATTTTTGCTAACCTTTTGTTTGAGACAGATGGAATAACCCGTCATTCTATCACATGATCTGCTAACACTTCACAAATAACAAATTCAACTTCATTTATTTAAGAGATGAATTGGAAATTGTTCAAGGCACGAACAACAGTGAGATTGTACCAAAATAAAGTAAGTATTTATTCTAATTCAAATTTTCAACTTTAGGGAAATGATCTTGAAAACCAAAAATGTTGTCCTAGTGCCCTTATATCCGATGAATCAGATGGTACCCTAGATCATCACAAATTTATGGCTTTGTGATTGCTAGATTTTCCATAGCCATGTTCTCTACCACTCTCCATCAAAACATGATGGTTATATTTCTCTTCCATATCCATATTTTCACCTATGCGGAAACCCAGTGATTAGTTTATTTGGGTAATCGTTACATTTCATACTTTAGTTTTTAAAGCCAAGTTTTGGTATTCCCTTTTACAATGTGTGTTTCTATTAAAGAAACTTTCAAATAGTAAATCATTTATAACCCCGACGAATTTCGAGGGCGAAATTCATTTTAAGGGGGGTAGAATGTAACAGCCCAAGATTTTATAAAAAAATATATTCTTTTTAATTTTATTAATGTCTTGTGTTGTACGCTACACCAAAAGGAGCTTGCACAACACACATCCTTGACTTGCCTTGCATTACACGCAATCGCGACCTTCCTCGATAGCGTGTGTAGTACGCAATACCGAGTTTCACTAAACAACGATATGCTATAAAAATATTATTAAAACTAGCCGTTATGAATAGTAATAACCACTTTTTGAAATCCAGTAAATCTTATTTTTCAAAATGAACTTTATTTTTGGATTCGGAGTATCGAATTTAGCCTAAGGTGAAATTTTGGTACTTTTCGGATAACTTTCATATTCTGATGAATAGTGAAAATTACTAAATTATAATTAAAAACAAATTTTTTAATCGAAATAATTAATAGTGATAAATCATTAATTTGAGTGGTTTTAAAGTGTATTTATAATATATTTTTACAATTTAATACAAAGTTGGTCATTGGATGTAATTTCACATTTAAACTAGACATAAACAAGTGTCAATCTTTTGATAGATATTGTTTCTTAAAAACACGCTATTTGTTTTAACAGCGGGATTTAATTATAAAATTAATTAATGCAACTTTTATGTTATGAATTTGGTAAAATAGACTTCATTTTTGAATTCGGGATATGAAATATAGCTTGGGATGAAATTTTGGCATTGTTCTGAAAAACATCAATTTTTGATGAATAGTGAAACTACTAAGTGGTAGGTTAAAAACTGAATTTTGCATAAAACTTAATTTTACCGCTTCTGTGAATGGAATTTCAAAAATCCGAGAGACACGGTTAATATCAAGGACTAAAATGTGGTTCAATGAGATGAAAATAATTTTTTTTGGTGAATAGTAACTTTTTACCTTTTTTTACCGCGGTTAATAGTAAATAGGGTAACTAAGGGTAAATATGATATTACTATTACCCTAACACATGTCCTAATTCTATTGGACAAGTGTAATTCGACCAAAAACAAACTTAGGAATAAAATATGACCATTTAGGCCCACTTGGATTAGATTAGGACATTTATTATTAATTTATTTAAAGAAAGGTTAAAATAGTTAAAATCAAAGTTTAATAAGTAAATCATTTTTAATATGGGGTTATACATAAGATAAATTCGATTGTAAATATTCATTAGAAATCTAAAAATATTTCCTACATGATGATATTTTATTTGTAATTTTTAGACATAAAATAATTTAATTTATTTATGACACAACGATGATGCAGTAATTATCTTATTAATGAAATATTGACATAATTGATGTTATAAACACCAAAATAAATGTAATTTGAGATTTTTTATGAATTCCACTAATTTTATAGGTTACTATGATATATTAATGTTGATTTAATTAACTTGGTTCGAACATTTAATTCTGTTATGACTCTCACAAAAATCATATATCAAATAGTGTCAAAATTGACACAAAATAGTTTTTAAATCAAATATTATATTATTAATTGTTATTTTATTCCTAAAAATCTAAGGTTCGGCCAAATGACTTAGATAAGGATATATATATTAATAATAAACAATTTGGGGTTCGTTTGGCATGTTATAGTAAGTTTATTAACCATATAGTGAAAGAAAACAAAAAGACATGGTAAAAGTTAAATTATTTAACTTAGAGTTAAATCTAATTGATAAGGTTAAAATAATATCCTAAACTTGTCTAAATTCTATTGGTTGATAGGATTTCGACCCATCCCCACTTTAGCTTCTAAATAAGACCCTTTGGAACCATTATAAACCGATTTTGACTTTAATATAAAATAATATTTTGAGATATTCCTAAGGTGCCCCTCTCCTCCCCTATAAAAGGACACCTCCTCCACCTCCTCCTCACACCAATTTGAGCACTCAAGCTCGGCCAACCCCTGCCAAAATCTCTTCTCCACTTCCCTAGAAACATCCTAGAGGTTCTGGTCTTCCTCAAAGACCAATTCTAGTGCCCTAAGAGGAGGTCTCAAAGAGGCACTTCAAAGAAGAGGTAATTACCGTTACCAATTCTTTCATCTTTATTTCTTCTTCCACTTCTTCTTATTAGGTTGTTTCATTATGAAGTAATAAAATCAGTATCACTCATATACTGATATGTTATTATAAGTATGAAACAACCCTAATTCACCTTCTATCCATCCTACGGAAAAATGAAATCACCGCGCGTGCGTACGTACGGAATACCGTCTCCACGCCGTGGTGTAATCTATTTTCCATTACCACCTTACATGGATGGGTATAATGGTGTAAAGAATAACTATACATAGTTATTACAACATCATATTGATTCTTATATATTGTATAATCCACTCCAATTCAATTCAATATTTATAGAAATGATATCATCGCTCGTGCGTACGTACGGACTACCGTCTCCACGACGCGATGAGATTCATTCTCCATGTTAACCATTTAAGAATGATTATAATGTATATATAAGAAATAATAATGAAATATATGACATTATAAAGCTACTGGATTTATGTATATATATACATATGTATGTCATCTACTTACATCCATTTCAAGACAATAAGGAAAGAAAAACAGCGTTCATGCGTACGTACGGACTACCGTCTCCATGAACGGTGTTTTTCATTTTATTTATCTATCTATTATATATATATATATACTGAATATATATGATATATAAATCATATTTTATATTCTGGAAGTAAGTAAATCATGATATAAGTAATAATGATGTCAAGAACAACAAGTCAAAACACCTACGATAAATGAAACGATTTTACCCAAAACGCTTCTTTAACATGGAATTTACAAAAGAACGGGTAATATAATGTCATAAGTGAACCATATATGATATCATAACAATGAATATTATTCTTTAATAAGTCAATAACATGATTTAAATCATTATACAGGAGGTTCGGACACTTACAAAGCAAGTCGGACCTAAGGTAAGGGAAATATCACAATCTCATTTTTATCCGAGATTGTTTATACTTTGGTATTTACTGGGGTGTATTTTATCATCCACATCCATGTTTCTTCAATATGTAATTTTATTTCCATCCACCTACAATTGTTTAAATCCAATTTTACCCTTCGGTGAGTTTTTAGTAAAATATATGAAAGGAATCTTTTGTCGTTTTTTTTATACGAGGTACTTTTTGACTTTTCCGACAAAAGTACGAAGAATGTTTTTTTTTAACTTATACGGCACAAACGGATTTCTACTGTTTTATAAAGCCTTATTTTCATGAAGCTTCCTCTAAAAGAATTCATGACTATTTTCAATAAAATCTCTTTCTTTTAAAATTGCATGATGTTTTGTAAAAAGAAATTGATTTTGAAGAAGAAAGGATATTTTCCTCAAGAATTCAATTCAAGTGTTTTATCAAAATTATTTTCCATCTAAGTTAATAAAGGGTTCTGTTTCTATCCATATTTTTACATTTATTTGACTATGTTGTGATGGAATTATGTTTATGAATTACTTTATCTTATATGAATGGTTTTATGATGTCATGTTGTTTAAGAATCCCATTTTTATTACATGGGTTATGAAATGATGTATGATTTATGATTTTGTGGCACACATAAGAAAGGATTCATTATAAGATGGGTGGGACCTATATCTCCCTCCAATTCATTGGGTAAAGATTTTATATCTCATGAGATATACATGGCTGGAATGGTAGGTTATACCGGTTCAGTGAAACAGGACTGAAACGAGGATTACTCGATTCAGAAAGGGACTTTGTCCACTAAGATAGTCTTGGCAATGAGTCTTGACTAACAAGAAATGATTCTCTATGATTATGTGTGTATGCCACAATGAGTAATGTTTTAAGTTATGATTTCATTTCACTACTATGATTTATCCCATGTTATGAAATTATGCTCTCTTTTGCAGGTTAAGATTTCCAAAAGCTATGTTCTTATGTATATGATGTGATTTATATTTCTTTTGTTTACCCTTACTGAGCATTTGAGCTCACCCTTTTATGTTTTCTTTTCCCCAGGATATAAACAATGGTTTTAGGTATAAAAAGGAAGATCTTTATGGGATATGTTGAAGATCTTCCACCACAATTAGAAGTTTACGTTCCGAGTTTCCAAAGACACTAAACTATTACGATCCTTGTGTGTGTGTTTTTGTTATGTACTAAGTATTCCGCAAAAGTAATATAATGTCAATGTACGATAAGCTTCGGGTCTCTACATGGATGCTCTACATAATAGACATAACCGTCTATTTATAGAGTTAGGATTTAAGTTAAAATGTTATTTAATTGCATAAATGTTATTCAATAACATTTATTACCTTTAATAAACCTTATTCCACATAACAATAATTATATTATTATTATTTTTTGGTGTGCGTCAACTTGCACAATAAAAAATATTATGTAACGGTCTTTTTAATTAATATTTATCACCCAACTCAGTCTTGGTCTGTTTGAAATCCTATATTATTTATTGAAAAAATGAATAAATATTTTATTCATTAATAAATATTACATTCAAAATCTAACGAATTAATATTTATTAAAATATTTAATAAATAAAATAAATATTTTAGAAACAAACTGATGAATAAATATTTATTTAATTTATGCGATCAATATAACTTGAATAAAATTATTCCTCAGACTTGAGAATAATGTTTATTCCATTAATTAAACTCAAATAAAATTTAATCAATATCAACGAAAACACTTAGTGTGTGACCCTCTAGGATTATTTCTCATTGACATTAGACCAGTTCACCTCAAGTCTAAGATTATTGTTTGGAAATGGGTCAAGGCACCCAAAAGAAAGAACTTAATGTCACAACATCGACAACCACATACGAACACTTATTGTGTAATATAATCCCTTTTTCATGATATCTCATCAAGTAGGTTTCACATTCATGTCACCAACCTATATTCTCGATATATATTTTTTGACTATCTGAAATAAACATGTTGTTACACCATGGCCATGGAATTTAATGCGACAGTTCTATTCCAATAAAAGGGTTGAGATATCAGTTTCCATAAATATAGAAGGGAAAAATCCTTCCTTGACTTATTCATTAATGACATGTCACTCATGATGCACCCAATGTATCCAAGTTCACTATGGACCATTCTCATCATGGTTTACAAAATACCTCAATGTACATGAGTTTTAACATGCATTAATAATAATCTTAAAGTCTAAGGACCATCACACACACTCTTAGATAGAAATATCCAATGACACCAAAACATGCAGAATTCCTACTGGTGGGTATGTTCTCGTAGTCTCCCATATTAGAGATTACCAAGTACAAACTTCGTGAGAATAAGCCTCATCTGCTTATGAGTACTCACACCTAATATTCTATGTACTATGTGTCCCATCATAGTACATTATCCAACCACATAACATTATTTGATAATATCATCACAACTCATCAAGGTTCTCATCATAGTTGGGAACTGCTATGACCTTATCAATGCAACATATAATCTAGAACATTATTACATTAGATTCATACATAACAACAAACAATATATAATAATAATTTTTATTAATATTAAATAAATTGAATATACATGTAATCAAAGTACAAATAGTTGTACCTATGCCACAAACTCTAACAAAATTTTAATTGGACTAGAGCCAACTACCTACGACCTTCAGTCCGCTAAACCTCACATGATAGTCATGTTTCTACTGAGTCAATGTTTTAGTCAAGGGGTCTTCCATGTTGTCTTCCATGAAAATACTACTCACTGTAACTTCACCTCTATGAGAAAAATCCCTAAAGAGATGATACTTCCTAATTATGTGCTTCATCTTATAATGTAATTTTGGATCTTTTTCAAGATCCACCCTTATTGTATTATCATAATAGAGTGTGATAGGATCTTTACTACAAGATACCACATCACACTATTAGATGAAGTTGTGCATCCATACTACTTCTTTAGCTACCTCAAAATCCATAATATACTTAGAATCTACTGTATAATCTGCAACCATAGACTTCTTTGATCTCTTCCATCTCACATCACTTTCATTCAAAATGAAGATGTATCTCGCTTGTGAATTCATGTCATCTTGATCAGTTTGGAAACTAGCATCTTCATATCCTCTTATGACAAATTACTCATCTCCTCTATAAACCAAGAACATATACTTAGTACACCTTAGATACTTAAGGATAGTCTTGACTGCCATCTAATGGTGGTCACATGTATCAGCCTGATATCTTCCTAACTCACTTAATGTGTAGGCTACATCTAGCCTAGTACATTGCATAACATACATGATTGAACCAATCACTAATGTGTATGGGATCCTTATCATTTTTTTTCTTTCCTCATCTGTCTGAAGACACATTTTATAGGAAAGATAAATGTTATGTGACACTAAAAATAATAACCTCTTGGATTGTTCCATACTTAATCTCTTTAGTGTCTTTCCAATGTATCTACTTTTAATTAGGTCGAGCAACCTTTTGGATCTATCACAATGGATATTAATCCCAAGAATATATGACGCCTCACCCAAGTCCTTCATAGAGAAGCATTTATTCAACTACGCCTTAACAGAATATAAGACTGGTATTATTTATAATGATTAATATGTCATAATTATATACTATTAAGAAAATGATTGCATTCCCACTAAACTATTTATAGACACACAGCTCACATTTGTTCTTTATGAAACCAAATTCCATTATGGACTCATTAAAATGAATGTTCCATGACTCAGATGCTTTCTTTAATTCATAAATGTATCTTTTAAACATGCATACCTTATTGGCATCCTTTGGAGTCACAAACCCTTTGGGCTCTGTCATATAGACATCTTAATGAAGGTTCCTATTAAGGAAGGATGTTTTGAAATCCATTTTATAAATATCATAATCCTGGAAAGTTGAAATGGAAAGTATAATTATGATGGATTTTAGTATTGAAACTGGTGAAAATGTTTCATCGTATTCAATGCCTTAACACTATTTAAACCCTTTTGTAACCAGTCACACCTTATAGATAATAACTTATCCTTCTATGTCCAGTTTCTTCTGGAATAACCATTTGCAACCAATGAGATTTACATCTAATGGAGGGTCTACCAAAATCCAGACTTGGTTTTGGTATGTGGAATCCATTTAAAACTCCATGGCTATTTTCCACTTGGAAATATTTGTTCCACGTACTACTTCCTTGTAGGTTAAAGGATCATTATTAGAAACTAATAATGATTCACCATACTTAGTGACTAGAAAACCATAGAATTCTAGTTCTCTAAGCTCTCTAGTACTCTTACGTAATAATTGTGTCTCTGGAACAATTTATTCTTCAACAGGTATTTGTGTAATTTATTCTTGTGTCAAATCTTGTGTATCTTGAGCTTGGACTTCATAAAATTCTATCTCACTCCCATTATCTCTTTTATTGATAATATCCTCTTCATGAAATTTGGGATGTCTATCAACCACAACTTTTTTTCTGAAGAAATTTATAGGTATAATTCCTTTGTTTCTTGGGGATATCTTATAAATATACACTTTGGCCTCAGGGTGCAAGTTTCTTACCTGAAGAGGCCTTAAAAACACTTCGCAACCTCACACATGTAAGACAACACGGGTTTTTTTCATTATATAATTGGTATGGTATACCATCTATTTCTTTATTTGGAACTTATTTTAGTATATATGCTAATATTTGTAATGTGTGTCCCCAAAATGATAATGTAAAACTCACATGACTCATCATTGATCTCACCATGTATAAAAAGGTGTGGTTCCTCCTTTCAATTACACCATTACACTGAGGTGTATAAGGAGGATTGAGTTGAGATAAATCCCAAACTCCCATAAATAATCAATGAAGTGTTGATTAAGATATTCTTCACTACGGTCTAAGGGAAATTTCTTAATCTTCTTACAAAGCTGGATCTCAACTTCATTCTTGTATTCCTTGAATTTATCAAAAGAATCTAACTTATACATCATTAAGTAGACATATCCATGTCTAATAAAATCATCATTAAAAGTTATGAAGTATGAGTACCCACCCATTTATTCAACAAAAAATGGTCCACACACATCGGTATGAACTAATTCAAGAATATATTTAGATCTTTCACCTTTCCCACTAAATAAGGATTTGGTCATTTTTCCTTGTAAACATGCATGACATACACCAATTGGTTTTATTTCAAAAGAATCTAAATATTCATCTTGATGTAATTTAGTCAAGTGCTTTTCATTTACATGACCAATCCAATGATGCCAAATTTGGGTGTGGTATAATTCATGTGAAGTAACTTTATTTTCGATTTCCATTATTTGGTTCATGTATCCCAACACATAAATACCATTATTAAAATGTGTCTTACCATAAAAATGATATCCTTATAAAAAAAGAAATATTTATTCTGAAATTTGAAAATAAATCCATCTGTATCAAGTCTAGATATAGAAATAATGTTTTTGGTAACTGAAGGAACATAATAACAACCCTTTAAAACCAAGACCATGCTAGTCAGAAACACGAGTTGGTAGTCCCTAATAGCTACAGTAACAAGTTTATCTTCATTGGCTACTCAAAGATCTACCTCTACTTGATCAATATTTCTAAATCTACTTAGTTCCTGTATTTTAATATATATATGAGAACCAAAATTTATATCTAATACCCAATTTTTAGAAATAGATAAATTTCACTTGATAAAAAATGCACCTAAAGATTCCCATTTCTTCTTTGGCTGGGTGCATTTTTTCTTCCATTGGACCTTTTTTCACATGCAAAATAGATAGTATCATGTTCCCTTTCTTTCCCATTGATATTCCTATTCTTGGAAGGGTGTGAAGAGCTTTGGTATTAATGATATTCACTTTACCTTTCCATTTGTTCTCCATAAGGATGGAAAGTTTTTCATGTTTCATATCCTTATCTACTTGGTGAATAATAGTAATAAGAACTAGAAGAGACGTCTTAATGTTGTTCATATTAAAATTCACAACAAAGATGGATAATATTTGAGGGATTGATGTTGGAATAAGGTTGGTGACTAGTTATTTAGAGAGTTTAAACCTTAGAACCTCTAATTGATCAATATATAAAATGAGATTGACTATGTGAGGCCCAGCTGGGGCACCCTCTCCAAGATTTCTCTAAAATAGAGCCTTGTAAATCACAAATTGTTCTATATATCTCTCTCCTAATAAGGACCATAGAGGTCCTCAAGCATGTTATACACCTCCATATTTTGTGAGACTTCATTAGTTTAGTAGACATCGATGAAAGAATCAAAAATTAAACATCGACAACATCGCTCAAATGTATTTCATAGAAAAGGAACTCTTCATCACTTGTTTCTTTAGCAGGCGGATTGAGAATTGAGGATTTTAGAATGTAAGATTTCAGTTCATGGAATAGTACAACCTGAAGGCATATAAACCACTCCTAGAAGTTACTACCGGTTAGGAGGTTATGTTTCTCCAATATTGATTATAGGTATAGTGTGGATGATGAACTTTCCATTTTATTAAACAATTAAAAATAGTAAATTATTAATACTTTTCTTGATTACAAAATAAGTGAGACGTAATAAATTAATTTTTTTTATTTATTTATTAAATCTCCTACTATTTTATCAAGTATCAATGGATATCACCACTGAACTCAAATTGTATAGTTGCTTTAACATTCTAGTGGAAAGGATACCCATTACTTTTTTTAATGATCCAAACTTTGGCCATGAAAACCATAATAAAGTAATTAGGTAGGTGGTCTTGCCAACTACAAACTTACATCTCCTTGATCTATTTAGTGGATTCCCCTATCCTGAAATCTTGACTTGGATCTCCTCAACACTTTCCTCTAACTTTGTATTGAACAAACTTTGAACATTAAACTCAATATAATTTTGGTTAAGTCAGCCTAAAACTCTCATGAGATCTCCCCAATAAAAATAAGTGTCCAAACTTTGTCCATGTACTACACTTAGTTCTATAGTTTCATTCCCAATCAAGTAATGGAAGGATTAGTATGACTTAATATTTAATTGAGGGATTTTAATTTATTATGCATAAATTTTATCTTATTTTATCCTTTACACGTCTTGTTAATATTAAGTGGATGTTACTTAATTAATTAACCATGTTAGATAAAACATTTACACATAATTCATTTATTTAATTTCTATCTTTGCACATTAATTCATTTATTTATATGACTGTGGCCTTGCATACATAAAATAAATAATTTCATAGATATAAATAATTAATTAATTAAATGACTTTTTCATGATCTTTATTAAATGGTTGATTTGATGAGAAAACATTAAATCAACCTTTTACCTAGGGTAAATAACTCTTATTATCAGTCTTGGCATGAGTTACAACATTCCACCAATCCACATGTGTTTCATATGGGTTGGAATCATTATAGTTTTTTCTTGAACTGCCTCAATGCACCTTGGTATGCTCCATTAATTACAAATATTTATTACTCACACACAGGTGAGGGGAACCAAAGGATTGGTTAAAGGGGATTATATAAATATTATTATACATGTAGGTCCTACATAATAATGGAGGGAGGTATGACTCAGAGACCATCATTTAATTTAATATTAAATAATTGAAAACTCATGAAATAAATTAAATTAAAACATCCAACACATACACAAGTCTTGGTTAATATCATTAATGGTCATACATGCAATGAATATGCAAAATTAAATGGCTAGAATTCATTTATTTATTTATTATTTTATTATTTAAGATAAACGTGCTTTCATTAATTAATTAAATAATTCTCTTACATCTTAATGATCATCTGATCTTATTTGGAGAAACTCATCATTAATGGAATTCATGGAAAATAAATAGCAAAACCAATAATGGAATATTAATTACAATAAATTAATTGAACATTTAAAATTATTTAAAACTATTATTAAATTGTCACACAATGGTATGCCAATCAATAAAATAAGGTTTTAATGCTTCAATTTTCAAATTTAATGTAATTTTAATTTTTTCCATTAATTGGTGACTACATGGAATGTACATCCAAATACACGTCAAGTACCTTGGTTGTAATATATCTAAGTCACGCTCCTGGGGATTCAGCATGTTAACTCAGCCAAACTACATGACATGTACATTCCGTCTACACACCTCGTATCTGCTTGACATGTGTTAGGTTGGCCCAGTCAACACACGGTGTGTAATAAAAGTACCACGTGTAATTAATTTCTCGACACATCTAGATACAATGTTCATGGGTATATGACGTGTGCTCTGGACGCATGCCATGTAACCCAATTTTACTGGCCAAATATTTGGCACTTCCTGATGGCATCTCCAGTCATTCTTCATTTTTTTAAACCTTTAAGAAACTGAAACATTGAACAAACATGATTAATATGTTGATAACATATTAATTCAAATTGTATTAAAGAATGAATAACATGAAATGAAAATATAACCACAATTATACATAGATAAACAATAAAATAAATATTTATAAGTTTAAACCTGACCCCTCTAATACCATTTGATGGTTTCAGGCACAGAAAAAGCATGCAAAGGTGGGTGATATATTACAAATTTTTTTAATAATCATTGCCCAAAACCAAGCGCGGGGATATTTCACATCAAATTTATAATCATTTTATTTAATATTTAAAGAAATAAATACTTGGGCGTAGTAACTTTATTTATTGGTGAAAGTTGATCTTCTGAAAAGACCCTTTCAGATTACCTTCATTGTTCTATGAGGATCCATAGATATAATCCCTCTAATGGTGATCTACATATGCTCCTATGATCTCTAAGCAACACCACTAGATCTTTGGGTTCTAGGGCGGTGAGTCGAATGTCTTGTGTTGTTTGTTCTTGATCACTCATTCTTCGATCTTGAATAAATCTCTCTTTCACTTCTTATTATTGAGAGGGAGAGAGGAGTTGAGAGAGAATTCGTTGTGTGTAACAATTATTTATTCTCAATATTTGGATGCTCTACACAATAGACATAACTGTCTATTTATAGAGTTAAAATTTAAGTTAAAATATTATTTAATTGCATACCATCCATTAAATAACATTTATTACCTTTAATAAACCCCATTCCACATAATAATAATTATATTATTATCATTTTGTGGCGCACACCAACTATCATAATAGCAAATATTATGTAACGATCTTGTTAATTAAATTTGACAACTAACTCAGTCTTGGTTCGTTCAAACTCCTCTATCATTTATTGAACAACCAAATAAATATTTTATTCATAAATAAATATTTTAGTCATAATCTAGCGAATAAATATTTTTTAAAATATTCAATAAATAAAATAAATATTTTATTCACAAGAACGAAAATAAATATTTATTTAATTTATGCGATCATTATAACTTGAATAAAATCATTCCTCATACTTGAGAATAATTTTTATTCCATTAATTAAACTCGAATATAATTTAATCGAGATCAACATAAATACTTAGTGTGTGACCCTTTGGGATTCTTTCTCATTTTCATTAGACGGGCTTGCCTAAAGTCCAAGATTACTATCTAGAAATGGGTCAAGACACCCAAGAGAAAGAACTTAATGTCACGATATCAACAATCACATACTAATGCTCACTGTGTACTATAATTCATTTTTCACAATATCTCATCAAGAAGGTTGCACATCTGTGTCACCAACCTATATGTTTGATATGTCTTTCTTTGACTATCTAAAATAAACACATTGTTACACCATGGCCATAGAATTTAATGTGATGGTTTTATTACAATCAAAGGACTGATATATCAACTTCCATAAATATGGAAGGGACAAATCCTTCCTTGACTTATTCATTAATGACATGTCACTCGTGACACACCCAACATATCCAACTTCTCCGTGAACTATCATCATCATGGTTTACAAAATACATCTAAATATGAGAGTTGTAACATGAGTTAATAATAATCTTAAAGTCTAAGGACCATTACACACACTCTTAGATAGGAATATCCTATGATACTAAAACATGTGGAATTACTACCGGTGGGTTTGTTCTCATAATCTCTCTTATTAGATATTACCAAGTGAGAACTTAATGAGAAGAATTATTATATGCTTATGAGTACTCACAATTGAAATTCTAGGTATTTTATGTCCCATAATAGTATTTTATCTAACCGCAGAACATTATTTGAGAATATCATCATAACACATCAAGGTTCTCATCATAGAGGGGAACTGTTATGACCTTATCAATACGATGTATACTTTATAAAATTATTACATTAGAGTCATGTAAAATAAAAAAAAATAATAAGTTTTATTAATATTCAATACAATGAATATACATTTAGTCAAAGTAAAAATAGTTGGTCCTAGGACACCAACTCCAACACCTACTTGATTTCATTCCATTTCATAAGTATAATATCATCCTTTGGTTATGCCTTGATCAATTTACAATTTATATCTTACCCAATAAATGAAGGTTGATTTGTTATGCCTGAAACACTAACGAAACATAAGATCCATAAATAGAATGATAAGTCCTTCTATCTATATTTAATTATCATCACAACAAAATGGTCAGCACAAGTTATGCATAAATCTTCATATGGTGTAATAATACATTAATCTCTAAAACCTCATCCAAAATTAAAATTAAACCACTCTATAAATGTTTAACATTATAATCCTTCCAAAATTCAAAATTTATAAATAAGGTCACTAAATTTCTTAAAATCAACTTAACATTCATCCCCAAATTTCTATAATGTAACTCTTGATTATCACATACCAAATATGTGAATACCCTAGTCATATATTTTCTTGAATCATGGTAATGAATATAATTACCATAAAACCTCAATGAAAACATACATACTTCCTCATTCCTTGAATAAAACCATATATTATTGAACATATTTCATAGATCCAATAATGTTGTAAACTCTATTAATGATAATATAAACCACTTTGTCCAGAAATCATTAATCAGTTCCAAGGTAATTAGTATTATCCAATTTACTTCATCCATATCAATCATCTCTTTATCCCAACATCATTATCTCAACATTAGAAACATATTAAGGGTTATCTATACCTTAATCATGTGTTTTTTATGAAATGTCACTTTGTCATTAAATCACTTTTATAGGTTGTCAACACCATTCAACATATTCTTGAAAATACTTAACTAAAAACTTATACTGAACAATCCTTATATATTTCATAATTCATTAATTTCTATATATAAATACTTCAATCATCCCACTTTCTTCTCAAACCATTAACTAGGATTTATTATTATATTCCTTAATAGCTATTTCCTTTCATATTTCATTCGTAGTCTCTCCATCATCAACAATATAACCATTACTCATATAACCTTGATGATTCTCTTCATAAGATTTCCCTTTAGGACATAAATTTTCATAATTCCCATGCTTTCCACATTTGAAACATTTAACCATCAATGATACCTTAGGGAGACCATTTTATCATCCATTACATTGAACAAACTTTTCATTTTTCCTCTGCAGTTACTTACTTTGTGTCATTTTCCACACTCAAAACATATTCCCTTCTCTATGAGACATTCACTTGAGTACTTTTTCCCACATTATTGACATATAAGAAACTAAACATTCTTTCCTCCATATAATCCATTACCTAAACACTCAATAAGGTATATCCTTCTCTTCTTTATTGAGTCCAGGAGTTGGTTAAGGTTCACATTATTAGTCATGTTCTATGATAATTGATTAGGTATAATCATAACATTCTTTACTCCATACATCATCCCATTTGGATGATCATTTGAAAATTTTACATCACATTCAATGGTAACCCATACCCTTCTAGTTCCCACCATTGACTAAAACCAAAAATTATAGTGTGATCAATGCTAATCATAATGGAAAACCACATAGTCTGAAAAATCCTTTATATGAGGTCTAAATCAAGACATATTCTTTTAAATATATGACACCATGTCTTTAACCTAGTTAGTCCATGATAATTATCTTTATAAATCCTTTATTATGGTTTGTAAATCTTTTGTGAATTTCCAAATTACATCCCTCGGGAGTTTCAAACCAGGTGTGTAGAAAGGCATATTGTTATGCATCAGGTAATGATCGAGTCCGGCTCAATGCACCCTTTTTAGAGTTATTAACCCTAGGTACCTATATGATAGATCCACATCCACTTGTAGTATCCAGATAGAGATTTAATTTCTTAGAAATCCCTTGCTCTATCCATTACCAAAATTTCAAGACATTTTCCTATAATTTTTCTCATCATTAGACTTATCCTTAGAGATATCCCTATACATATCCTTAGAAATATCCCTAGGGTATCACTAAATTTTTCTAATACTAGCTTCCAAAGGTTATCTAAACATTTCATCTAATACCAACTATAGCAATCTAGGATTTTCATATATAGATATTATATCTTTTTATATTAATATTCAATACATTACACAAACACATGCCTGAGGAACGTAATATTTTAGTGCCTTTGGAAACTTAGAAAACAGTCTTCTTAATTCATGAAAGATCCCCAATGTCTCCCATAAATATCTTCTTATTAAGTACTCTTCATAAACATACCCTACTTAAAACCTTTCTTCATAACCTAGGGAGAGGAAACATAAGAAAGTGTGAGCTCATATGCTTAGTAAGGGTAAAAAATTGAGATACATAAGCATAACATGAACATAAGGGTATGAGAACATGAGCGTAATAATTAAAAGCCATACCATGAGCATAAAATATCATAATATTGAGTCATGGAAAAGATATTGACGGTTCATAAGACATGAATCCTAAGGGAATAAAATAACATGATCCATGAGAGCATAATATTGGCATAAGACATAAAATTATGGAATACACGTAAACATAAAAAATCATTTCCATATCAATCAAGGATCACTTCCAAGGCTATCATTGTGGAATGGGTTCACTTCCCAAACCATCATAGTAGTCAAGGTTCACTCCCAAGACTATCATATCAGACAAAGTCCCTTACTAAACTAGGTTTACTCCCCATTATAGTCTTATCTATCTAATAAGATATAAATCTTTACCCAATGCATTGGAGGGAGATATATGTATCACCTATCACATAATGAAAATAATATATACATATTCCAAAAGATAACATTAAATTCATAATATCATAACCCATTAAATAAAATGGATTTCATAAACATTTCATCATATCATAGCCTGTGGAAAAGAGATGGGTTTCATAATCATTTCATTATTTCATTATAGCATAACCTGTGAAAAAAATAGGTTTCATAAAAATCTTGTCATCATAAACCATTCAGAGAAATAATAATAATGGTATCCATCATTAGTTCATATCCCCATTAAAACATAAGTAACATTAAATGATTTCATCTGAGGTGGAGAATTATTTTCAAATATTAGATGGAATTTTTCTTAAGTAAGATAACCTTACTTTGAAAATCCCTTTTTAAAACTAAAAAATCATAAAACATTTTAGAAATACTTTTCTTTGAAAATAACCTTGAAACCTTATAAATTAATCTTTAAAAAATAATTTAAAACATTTTTTGAGGAAAATATCATTTCCTCTTTAAAAACACTTATTTAAAACATAAAAACATTTTCAAAATCCTTTTCATTTTTAAATCATTTATTTAAAATATAAAAATTTCTTAAATATTAAAAAAATCCTTTTAAATTAACTTTTAAAACATGTAAGGTATGCATAAAATCATTGATCGGTCTTGATATTAGGAAATAATTTTCATGTCGTGCATGTTAAAAATAAAGAATCATTTCACGTTTTTAGTAAAACCCAAACAGACATTGTTTAGAAAATTAAATGAAGATTCCTTTAAAAAAAATTGAAAAGTAAAAAATGGGTAAAAATTTATTTAATAAATAATTTTAAAAATTTTAAAAATATTTTTGTAAACATTTTTAGAAATCATGGTTCTTGAAGAAAAAGGGTTTTCAAACGAATAGAGAAATGAAGATGATTTTTCTTATAAACATATTTTCAATTATTTTTAGTACCAAAGAGTGTAAAATTATACTATAACTTGAAAATATAATGAATAACTATAGGATAAGAAAATTCATGAGTTTATTGAGAGGTGGATCATAATATTTCATCATTATTAGCATAATCGTGAGTAATCCTGATAAATGATGAGATTATAACACAAAACCATTACCACTTTGGTAACTTTGAATCGTAAACCCCATGAAAGAATAACATTAAATGAAACTTATAATATAATGATAATAAATGAATTCATGATATTACATGTCAAATGGGATTTATATATTCACCTCAAAAAATAATATAGGTGTGTATCATGACATATGTATCAAAGAAGACAAATTGAGACAAAAATATCTTACTGCTTTGGTAACTTTTGAACTGTAAACCCCATGAAAGAGAGATCATAAAATGGATATTTAAATACCCAAAAAATTAATTAAATTCATCATAAAATACATTCATGGGAATTATATACATCATGCAATAGAAACAGGTGGTGAATATGGCATGTGTCTCATAGAAAATTAAAAGTGAGACGGAAATCTCTTACCTTAAGTCTTGAATTCCTTAATAAAGATTTGAACATCCTATATAATAAATATAAGTTTATTATAAATCTATTACAGAACCATAATTATAAATATAATACCATATATGATTTACTTATGAACTTTTACTACCCTTTTATTAATAATTCCCTGTTAAAATCATGTTTCGGGCAATAATTGTTTTGTTTTTCGTATATGTTTTGATTTGTTATTTTTAGTCCTCTTACTTTTATAATGATTCAATAATATATAGAATAATAATAATAATATAATTATATTATTTATACATCAATTATAATTTTAAAATGAATCCTAAAATATGGTTTTGATAATGAAGTATGTTACGATCATGGAGACAGTGGGTCATACATACACATGAGTAGCGTTTCCATTTTTCAATGATCATTATGAAAAGGATGTAAGTAATATATTATATTTATTTAATAATAATAATATCATAATTATCATATTATTTCTTTAAATATACTTATACATATAATCCATGTGGTGTGGTGGTGAAAAGAGAGTCACATCGTTTCGTGAAGGTGGTAGTCCACACGTACACGAACGATGTTATCATATTTCAATAAGTGAAATGGTAAGAAAGGAAATGATATATTATATTTTAGAAATGATAAATATATCATTAATATAATAATTATTTCAATTATATCACATATATTTATCCTTATTATCTTCCATGTAAAGTGTTAGTGAAAAATGAATCACATCGCTTCATGAGGAGATAGTATGTCGTACACTCGGGAAACATTATCATATCCCCTAAGAAATGGAAATTAAAAAAAGGTATATATGATAAAATGAATCCAGATGTATAATTATGTTATAAATATCATATATATACTTTACATCCATCATCATACCCAACTGTGAGTGGTGGTAATGGAAAAATGAATGACATCGGTTCGCAAGGCGGTAGTCCGCTATACACACAAACGATGATTTAGTGACCCATTTTATGAAAGTGGAGATGGTTTTAGGTCATACCCTTAGTATAAAAACATCTTAGTATATGTAATATATTTAGGTTATCATATCATCATGTTTTAATAATAATTTAATAAGGTGTATAAAGAAATAAAATAAAAACACTTGTTGAAGAACGTTAACTATTTTTCATGTAACCTCCTTAGGTTTGCATAAAAATCCTTCCTTGGTTGGATTTCTACCCAAATTAAGTTTTTAGGATGATAGGATGGAAGTTGGTAAGTGATTTGGGTAGATATTTTCTGAACCAAAAGGATTTTAATGTGTGAATAAAAGAGGAGAGGGGGACTTGATCTTGACATTATTAGGGGGTTCACTCATGGGGTGTTCCTCTACTCCTTAGACCCATGTTATAAGGACTTGAGTGTGAACTGGTCATTGATTTTGGTATAAGTATTATTTTAGACTAACCTATTGTGATCCTTGGCCCATTTACCAATTTTCTTTGGCTTTGTATTTCTTGGATTTGATATGCATGCCTTGATTTTAAAAAATGTTTATGGAAATTATGCTTTGAATCTATTTTACCTAGCTTGTTTTAGAATTGTGGAAAAAGGAAATTTGTAAAGAACAAACCCATGTCAACTAGACAAGTCACCTGAGGTGGCCTACAACATGGTGAGGTAAAAAAATATAACTAAAATAAGTCTTTAATATAACCAAAAAAATACATACAACCAGAGTAAAATATGGGAGAAAGAGATACAATAATATCCATACAAACCAAGCCAAAAAGGGATAAACTAGAAAAGTTTGAATCAGATAAGACTAATAAGACTCCATGTGACCAACCATCACCTCCAAACCATCTCGATTTGAAGTTAATAGATGATAAGAGAACCAATCATGCTACATGAATCCCTTCCCTTTACCTGAGTCCTGCAAAATAAGGTCTATAACCTCCCAAAGGAAAAAGTAGAGTGTGATCACAAAGCCCAGTAGGATACCACCAAAGAATATATACAAGTTATAATACCAAGAATTAAAAATTTATAGCTTTAAAACAAAATCCAGATTATAAATAATTTTCATAAATAAAATAATTATTAAGCATTCCCTTTGTTTTCTATAAATGCATATAATATTCACCAAATCTAGGAATATATCAGGTATAAAAGAAAAATAGGTAAATTGATCATGTGATAAATATCCATGAAATAAACCATCATGCGATAAAATAGGTATAAAATTCAAAGAACACCATTTGGACACTATCCTATGGGAATATGTAATAGACCAAATGATATCGAGTCCTACCACAATCTGTCAATTTTACCAAAGTAACCCCTAGCGGTGCCACACACACTAGGGTCACCTATGTTAGTTTCTTGACGCACCAAAGGTTCCCAATGTGCAAAGTTTTTTCAAAAACCATTTCCAAAACCATGATCACTTTTAATTAAAACCATTTTTACGTCATATAAAATCCATTTCAACAAGAACATCAAACAATAAAATAATTAGCAACACTTTTATAGATTCACTTACCTCAATAATTATGGAAACCTATCTTCCTTCGACAACAGAGATCAAAAAACCATGGACCAGGCTTCAAAATACGAGGATCGATAAGAAATTGAAAAGGATCAATAGAAAACATCAATCGATCATGAATCTGAAACACAAACACAACCAATGTTGCCACCATGACCAAAGGAAATGAAGAATAAGAAATATATCTTACCCAGAGAGACACACTGTAACCATAATGGTGATTAATCGCTGAACAAATGATCTGAAAGAAGTAGAGATCTCCAAAATCATCTGGGATAGCTTGGGTTGTGAGAGGGGAGGATGCACATCGAATGGAACAAAATTATGTCGATCCATACGTTTAAAACCATTGGAGTCAAGTATTACACATCTTGAATCCATTTCATGACATGTAATTCCATGAATTAAAAAGATGTTGAAGAATGTTTCACATCATATTAAAAATTTTGACTTTGACAACTACACGATGTGAAGCCTTTACATGGAGTGTAAACCTATCATGCCCTGAACCAGTTCCCGAAATCTACTTGGTGACCAATAAAATGTGTTTAAATTTCCAGAAGATAGTAATCATCCCAATTCCCTATAGAAAACCCCCAAACCCAAACTTAAGGTTCCCTTAAATTTAGGTAATTTTCCCCAACAAAGTATCTCCATTCCCGAGAATCCCACAATGCACCCAAACAAAAAGAGAAACCAAAAACAAAATACAAAATGTGACTGAAGGAAGATAACAAGGTGTTATAATATCCCCACCATAAATGTTATTTATCCCTAGAAAGTCTATAAGATACTATACTTGCAAAAAAAGTTAAGTCCATTGCTACCTCATCAATAATTCTCTCTCACACATCTCATGGTTATCCTATTCACACTACCACAGTACATGGACCAGAGGAATTTTTTATAACACAGTGCCTTCTCTTAGTGATCCATAATCTGAACTAGATACTCAACCATGGTGATGTTGGGCTCAATATTGACATCCACTCATCCAATCACATAGGAAGGATCTGGTTGATACCTCCTCAGCTGGGAAACATGAAGCATGTCATGGATGGAAGTCAAACCAAATGTAAAATCCAATCGATGGGCCACCTTTTCTAGTCATCCAATGATCTAAAAGGAACCCAAAAACCTTAGTACCAATTTACCTTACTTACCCAACCGAATATGTCCCAAACAAGGTGAAACTCTAAGAAATACTTGATCACCAATCTCAAACTATATCAGTTGGCGATGATGGTCTGTATAAGATTTCTAATGACTCTATTTCATGATAAATCTCTTCCAAATCAACTCCACCCACTCCATCATCTCCTGAACAAGCACAACTATAAAAACACCCTATTACAATACACCTATTACCACAATTTATTAAAACCATGTAAATATATTATCTTCTACCATGGTTTATTTGAAACCATGGAAATAAAGAGGGTTTCATCCCATACTGATCTAGCCCTCATATCCCCTCATGATTGAGACCACCTCCATTAATTCTCCTGGATAGCGCTTCCCAACCTCCATAGATGTACTCCGAATGATCCACCTCCTTCGATGCGGCTCTGACTTAACCATCCCATCTTCCTACCGATGTGGCTCTACCACGGCCTCCCCACCTTTTTATTTATGCATCTATGAAGCTATAATGACCCAGGATTAACATACATGGATATTACATTATTTTAGATGAATATTCAGTACATTACAAAAATACATGCCTGAGGACCATAAAATTTTAGTGTATTTATAAAATTGGAACAAAATATTTTAACTTATTTAAATATATTCAATGTTTCCAACAAAGATATTCCACTTTAGTACTTCTACTTAAAGCCTTTCTTCAAAACCTGGAGAAAGGAAACATAAGAAATGGGTAAGCTCAGATGCTTAGTAAGAGTAAAAAAGGGAGATATATAAGCACAAACATGAGAATAAGGGTATGAGAATGTGATCATGACATTAGAAGATCATACCCTGCTTATCAAATATAATAAACATGAATCATGGAATAAAGATTGGCATTTCATAATACGTGAATAATAAGAGTGATAAATCATCATAAATCAATCATGAACCATAAGATAATGCCATATAAGTGTGGAATCATCATAAATAAAGAAAATAATTTCATGTGTCAAGTTTAACTACCAAGACCATCAACAAAGTGGATCAGGACACACCTGTTTCCCATAGTGGATCAGGACGCACCTATTTCCCATTGTGGATCAGGACAAACTTATTTCCCATTGTGGATTAGGACACACCTGTTTCCCATTTTGGACCAGAACACACTTATTTCCCATTGGGGCTAAATTTTATCAACTTATTTCCCATCATTATATCATGAGATATAAATCTTTACCTAATGCATTGGAGGGAGATATAGTTCCTATCCATCTCATAATGAAATCATACATATGTGTTCCATAAAACATTAATATTATCATGACCCATAAAAATAGATAGGTTTAATAAATATCATATCTTAACCCATTAAATGAAATGGGTATCATACATATTTAATCATATCATCCTATAATAACCTGTGAAAGGAAGTGGGTTTCATAAGCATTTTTCATGGTATAACCCGTTGAAGAGAAATGGGTTTCATAAACATCAAGCCATTAAAAAATAGACTATTCATATAAATAATATTAATTGTATCCTTGGATCATATCCCTAGTAAATCATAAACTATAACCAATTATTTCATCTTAGATGGACAATGATTTTGAAATATCACTTGGAACAAAAAAAATCATAAAAAATCACTTTTTAAAACATATAGCAATTTCAAAATCCTTTTCCCTGAAACCACTTTGAAAACATATAAATAAAACATGAAAAACATTTTAAAAAAATTCTTGAGGAAAATATACATTATCATTTTAAAAACTCTTTTAAAACATAAAACATTTTGAATACCATTTTCCTTGAAAATAACCTTGAAAATTTATAAAGAATCTTAAAAACTTTTTGAAACACTTTTTCCTTGAAAAATTATAAAGGAAGTTTAAAAAAAATCTTTAAAAATACTTTGAAAACTTATAAATGAATCTTTGAGATCATTTAAATCCTTTTATTTTAAAACAACCTTTTGAAAACATATAAGGGAAGCTTTGAATATAATTTAAAACACTTAATAAATGTAAAATAATTTTTGAAAAACTTTTTTATTTGAAAACCATTTTAAAATAAAAAAAACAGAATATGAGGAAAAAAAATTCTTTAAAAAAATAACCTTATAAACTTAGAAATTAATCATCAAGGTGATTATGGTCATGACAGTGGGTAAGTTTTTATATACCAAACATTCCTTATGTACCTTAAAATTTTAGAAAAGTGCCCTGATCAGAAAACAAAAAGAATATTCCTTTTAAAACTATTTTTTAAAAAGTTAATACATGGGTAAAAATTTCATTTAAACATCATGGGATAATATTAAAACATTTTTTAATTTTTTTTAGAAAATAAGGTTTTTAAAGAACACATATTTCTAACAGAAATGAGAAATAAAGTCAGATTTTCATAAAAACATTTTCTTAATTATCTTAAGTACAAAAGAGTGAAAAAATGGTACCATTACTTGGATATAACATGAATAAATATATGGTAAGAAAATTCATGATATTTCTATAGATATGGATCATAATATTTCATCAATGGAAGCATAATCATAAACAATCTCAATAAACGATGTGACTGTAGCAATAAACCGTTACCACTTTGGTAACTTTGAATCATAATACAATGGAAATAATAAAATTAAATAAAGATTAAAATATCATGAAAATAATTATATTCATGATATAACATGTCAAATTCAGTATATAAACCTTATAGAAAAATATAGGCGCATAACATGGCATGTGTCTTAAAGAAGGCATATTGAGACAAAATTACTTTACAGATTTGGTAACTTTTGAAACATAAACCCCATGAAAGAAATATCATAAAATGGATATGTAAATACCCATAAATTTAAGTATAATAATCATATAATACATCCATGGGTAGTATACATACCATATATAATAAATAGGATGTTAACATGGATTGTGTCTCACAGAAAATAAAAGTGAGATGAGAAAACCATTACCTTAAGTCTTAACTTTCTTCATACACATTCACACCTAATATATAATAAATATAAGTTTATTATAAATATACCATAGAACTATATTATTATATATAATACCATATATGACTTTATTTTACCTGCTTATTAATAATTCTATGATAATGTTACGCTTCAGGTAATATCCTCTTTGTTTTTCATGCATGTTTTGACTTATTATTCTTGATCCACTTACTTAGATCATGATTTACTTATTTAAAAAATTTATAACATGATATAAATATCATATATATTAAGTATATAAATATTTATAATAAACTATAAATGATATAAATATGAAATGTAATACATCATTCATGGAGATGGTAGGTCGTACGTACGCATGAACATTGTTTCTGTTTAATTATCATTTTGAAAGAAATAAAAAAATTAAATGACATATATGTATATATATATATATATATTATCATTAAAATAGAATTATTATTTCTTATATATCATATATATTTATTAAACTTATCCTTAATATGTTCCATGTAAAGTGCGAACGAATCACATCGTTTTGAAGAGGCGGTAGTCCACATGTCCACAAACAAAGTTATCGTTTTTACAAAAAATGTAAAGGATGAAGGTATGTTTTATATAATAATTAAATAAGATTAAATACATCATAAATATAATATATATCATATAAAAACATATATTACATCATAATTCTCAACCATGAGAGGTGGTAAAGTAAAAAAGAACAACATCGTTTTATAAGGTGGTAGTTCGTCGTACACAAGAACGTTAAGTTCGTTACCCATTAGATGGAAATGTGTGTAAGTGTAGGTAGAATACTTAAAATAAAATAAAAATAATATTTAGGATAATTATTTCATTATATAATCATGTAATAAGAATAATTTAGGTGGTGTATAATGAAAATAGAACAAAGGAGCTTGAGGAAGGATGTTGCCTCTTCTTTGGGTAACTCCTTTTGGTTTGCACCAAAGGGCTTCCTTGGTTGGATTTTTTCCTAAAGGGAGGATTAAAAGATTAATTGAGGGATTTTGGGAGATTATTTTAGAAAATTTTGGGTGATAAAAAGGGCTTTATAGGTGTGAATAAGTGGTAGGGGTGAGTACCTTTTTATAGTGGAGGAGGAGTGGCATTCTTGTAAATTTTTGAAAATGGAATTCCACCCATGTTTTTCATATGAAATTTGGCTCCAATAATGGAAAAATATATATAAAAAAGAGTATAGGGTCAAATTATTTCCATATAATGTTTTTTTACAATTTTATAGGTTATTTTGGTCCTTAATTTTAAGGTTTAGTCTTTTATTAAGCTATATTTTTCTCTTAATCATTGTAATTAATTTTAACCACATTCACTAATATTTTTGGTAAAAAACTAAACTGAACTTATTAGAAATTAGAAATTATTATGATTCCAAATATGGAATCTATTCTGAAAATTTTCAATCACATAATTGGCAAAAATTAATTTAAATTTAATCCTCTAGACGGGACGACAAAGCGGGTTTTTAAAATAAAAACGTTCAAAAGTTTTATAAGTTTTTATATCCAATTTCAATGTGAAATTGATTCAAATGACCTAAATTAGACTACTTTTTATAAAATTTATCTAATTAAACTTTAAAATCAGTCAAAATATAATTTAATCTTATAAATAAATTAGATGAAAAATCAATTTTGAATTAAAATTCAGTATTTTTCACTATTCATCATAAAATGAAACTTCACAGAAAAATACCAAAAATTAAATATAACCTAATTTTTATGTTATAATTTAAAAAAATAAAGTTTATTTTGACATATAAAATTTATAAAATTGTCAAAAATTATATTTAAAATTGGTTCTCCATCAAAAGTCGATAAAATTACCTTTTAGAAAAATACATCTTTTATTCATAAAATTGGATTTATCTTTATCTTATACTTATAAAATATATTGGATGAGTATAAAAAATATTGATTGAATATATAATATATAAATTTTATTTAAATCATCAATCAAAATTGGTTTGTTTAATTTATTGAGATAAAATTGTGTTTGTATATAGAAAAATAGTTTTCTTAGAAAAATAATTTTTTTATTTTCAAATAGTTCTTACATTCACTTATATTAATTGATAAACAAAGGATTAATTTTATATACATGTTTAAATCATATTTTCACAATTTATTTAATCTTATTCATAAATTCCTTTCCAATGGCTAGGTGGTTGGTATAATAATATTTTATTAATCATGTTAATAGTATATTATAGTTCAATAAAACTCGGTCTTGCATGTAATGCAAGATATTGAAGGGACTCATTATTATATGTAATACAATCCAAACATATTTTTGCGTGTAGCGCAAGATTAACTTAGTGTTTTGTACAATACAAGCCATACTTAGTGCTTTTTTATGATAAAAGTTATATTCAGTGTTGCATGAAATGAAAAATATCAAAAAGTTTAAATTAATTCTAAAAATAATAATTCAAAAAATCTCAGGGTGTTGAAAATGTGGCCTCCCCACCTCTCCAAGATTCTCATCCTCCAACTCATCTCTTACATTGATTTGATGTGGCTCCAACATAGTTTTGATGCGGCTACCCCACCTTCCTTGAACCTCCGCCTCCCCTCAATCACGATTATGATCCCCCATTCAACTAGGGTTTTGTGTACCTATCATATCTATTGTATCACTAGAAAATTTGGATCAGAGCACCTTAGATTCCCAATAGGTGATTCCAAAACCTTCTTGAAACATCAAAATTTCTATAAGAAATCTAATTCATGGTAAGTTTTGAATCTCTCACCTATTCCTTTCATTTTTTCTTACTAAGTTTCTATTCCTATTTTGAAAGAACTCTCCATTTTGAAAAACTTCCTTCTTCCCAGTACCTTCATATCTTGGTAGACCAAATTCCAAAATAAGGATGTGACTTCAATCTCAATTTTGGATCTTCCTCACCCTAATAGGTTTAATTACTTCCTTTTTTCTTTTCTCGTAATGTCAATTAACCCTAACCCTCATGGTATCTATCTTTCCTCACTGTGACTGGTTTGTGCTTCCAATTCAATAGAAGTTGTATCCATATTGACAATACATGTATAATTTACTTTAATTTTAATAGTTTTTTACATTAATATATTAATTTTTATTCATTTGTATTCAACTTTATGTTTATTATATACATATTTTTAAGAACCCAGTTTTTTCTCTGAAAGACTTTGGAATATTCTTGAAGATATTCCAGAGCAGCGCCTTCAGACGGCGTGCGATTCTGAGCCCCGGAGTGGCCGGAATTAAATTCTCAGTGCGTTCACACTGGGAACGCCAAATAAATGAGATAACTCCTAAACGGAGTTCCGGATTAGGGATCCGAGTGTATGGATGGGTGAGGAATGGGGTGTTTACCCTAGGAACGACATAAAACTTGTCGGCGCGGGATGTTTGGACCCCTCGCCCGCTCCCGGAACGTTAAACGGATAATTAAATTAATTAAATTATTCGTTTAATGGCGAAACACAGGTATCTCTTAAACGGTGGCTCGGATTGGAAAACTGAGGGCACCTTTGAGTTCGGAGCGTGCCTTTTACCCTAGTAGGGGTATAAGTTTTGTGGGTGCGGACCGTTTGTGAAAAATGGCCCCAGGGGCGTTTTCGTAAATTGGCGGACTCGGGCGCTAAGTTTAGTAACTTTTGAACGAGGTCTCGGAATAAAATTACGAGACCGCCGTTGCGCTCAGAGCGTGGTTCTTAGCCTAGGGGAGGCTAAATCCCGACCCCGTCGGGAGTTCGGGTTCGGGGCTGTCGGGCGGGCGTTTAAGTGATTTGTACTTAAACACCCCCCCCCCCTCTTCTTCTTCTTCTCCCTCAAACCCTCCTCCCCCCTCCTTCACCTCCGGCGAGGCGAGCTCCGGTGAGGCGACTCCGGCGAGGCTAGCTCCGGCGAGGCGACTCCGGCAAGGTGCGGTGGCGCGCGGCGGATCGCGCGGGAAGCGCCGGGTGAAGCCCAACGAGGTAGGCGGATTTGAGTTTTCCCCCCCTTCCCCGTTTTAATCCTCATTTATGCTCAATCGCACCATTGGATCCTCAAAAAAATCCCGTGGTTTCGTAGATCCCGTCCCGAGCATTCCGGAAAGCTATCCGGATCGAAATTTCGACCACCGGATCGTTCCCGGTGGTCCTTGGAAATTTTCCGGCCACGGCCGGTTTCCGGCGAGGGTCGAAGGCGGCAGATGGCGGCGGCGCAGGCCGGCGCGGGGCGGAGCAGGGCGGTCGGCGGTCAGCGGTCGGTCGGGGCTTTGAAGGCGGCGGAGGCGCTTCCGGGAGGCGGCGGCGGCCTTCGGCGGCGGCTGTCGGAAGCCGGTCGCGGGCGCCGGCAAGCGGAGGGGAGGGGGGCCGCGAAGCGCGCGACCCCCGTGCACGACCGCGACCCGCAAAACGCGGGTCGCTGTGGGGTATCAACCGGCCGTGAGGCGGCCGGTCGGTAGGAGCAAGCCGTGGCCAGCTGGCCGCGGCGGGGTGAACCAGACCCGCGGTTGAGCCGCGGGCCGGCTGTGCAGACCGAGCCGGCCGGCGCGGGCCGGCCCAAGCAGGGCGGACCGGCCGGACCAGGCCGGTCCGGCCCAAGGGGCTTTGCCCCTCAGTCTTCGGACGCCCGTATTTCGGGCTACGGGCGTCCGTTTTGCGCGCCGTCAGCAGCAGCGCGGACCTTGCGTCGAGAGGAATGCTTTGAGGTGGTTTGGGAATTTTTAATTCCCGAAACGAGGGGGCTCAGAGACGCGATCCGTCCTTAAGTGGACGAGCGTTCTTCCGGGAGACCTTGTTTTGGACGGCGCGGATGCGTCCGACGTCCGATTTAAGCGCCGTCAGTGGCGTTGGAACCCTGGCGTCAAGGCGGAGGTTTGCAGAGTGGTTTCAGGCGTTGAGTTCGGAGTTGAGGCGCGGGCCCCACGGCCCGTCTTTTGAGCTGCGGGCGGCGTTTCACGACTTTTTCACCGGACATCCGTTCGGGGCGTGCGAGCAGTCATTTTTGGATGTTTTTCTGAGGGGATTACAGTGGTGCAATCCGGCCGCCCTAATTCGGCACGATGGTGCGGGGCCCACGAGGGTTGTTTAGGCGTCGACGGTGATTTTCCATCTTTATCACCGGACGAACGTTTTGGACAAGTGAGTAGTACATCTTGTGTGCTTTTTTTAGAGGATCGCAACAGTGCAATCCGTTCGTTGAGTTTCGGGACCGGGTTGCAGGTCCCACGTGGCACCGCTCGTGTGCGGTACGCCGGAAGGCATCTTTTTCTCCGGGTACCCGTCCCACGCAAGTAAGCAGTCAATTTGACGTGCTTTTCCGAGAGCTTTGCGATGACGTAGTCTGCCCGACCTTTTTCGGAGATGTGGTGTGGGTCCCACCCGACCCGGCTATGGTGAATAGTTCCCTTTTCACCAGGTGTCCATTTTGGGCGATTGAGTACTCAATCCCGTGTGTTTTTTCGAGGGGATTGCATTGGCGTGATCCGTTGGTTCAGTTTCAGGATCTTGGGGTGGGCCCCACACGAGTTTGATTACGGTGAATAGTACCTTTTTCACTGGTTGACCGTTTCAGGCGAGTGAGTAGTCTGTCTCGCGTGTTTTTCCGCGAGGTTTACAACGGTGCGATCCGTTTGGTTGTGAAAAGCCTTATACGTGATCCTATTAAATGTGAAAGCATGAAAGGTGCTCCAGTGGTGGATCGCCCTACTTTGCTTGTAGCGGACCTTTGGCAAGTGATCGCGTGCACTCCCGTGTGAGTGATGTAAATGCTTGAGGTGATGTGGCTGGCCATGCCTGGGCCTTTGAGGTGAAGTTGTTACGTCACGCCTTCGCATTGACGTTGGGAGCCGTGTGCACGATAGCCTTGGGCTGGAGACGGGGAATACTCTGGGAGTATACGAGAACGCTTGGAGGTACATGTGGTTTGTACCTGAGAACGTTTGTGCGCTCAGTTGGGGTTGAGATGGGGCCACACGTTGTGTGGGCCCCATGTGCGTGCCGGGTTCTGCTTTGCGTACTTGGACCTCTCGTGGCGTAGAGGGTCCCTCTGTGTGTTTGTTTGACCAACACGATTGAGTGGTCTCCCCCTGGTTTTGTTCTCGATGGATTGGCTGGTAGCGGTGTTAGTGACACCCAGTGCTGGAGAAGACGCTGCACCTCTTTTGGGAGAGTTGTTCTGGAGTTGGGTGGTTGCGCGACACCCACTCCGTGTTCGGTTGGCCAGTGTTGTACCCTCCTGTAGAGATGGGCAGAGCGGTTCTGAGTTTTACCCTCCAACGGGGCTGGGCAGTGGGTTACTCACCGACTTCCTCGGGCTTACCCTCCAGCAGGGCTGGGCAGTGGGTTGCTCACTGACTTCTAGGGTTTACCCTCCAGCACAGGCTGGGCAGTGGGTCACCCAATGCTATTAGGGTCTACCCTCCAGCAGAGACTGGGCAGTGGGTCACCCAACGACCTCTTAGGGTCTACCCTCCAGCAGGGCTGGGTAGTGGGTCACCCGTCGTCTAGTTCCAGGTCTACCCTCCAGCAAGGTTGGGCAGTGGGTCGCCTGTCGACTTATTCCAGGTTTACCCTCCAGCGGGGCTGGGCAGTGGGTCGTCGGATGATGTGTTATGGTTTACCCTCCAGCAGGCCTGGGCAGTGGGTCACCCAGTATCTTATTATGGTTTACCCTCCAGCGGGGCTGGGCAGTGGGTCGCCGGTTGATGTATTAGGGTTTACCCTCCAGCGGGGCTGGGCAGTGGGTCGCCGGTTGATGTATTAGGGTTTACCCTCCAGCAGGGCTGGGCAGTGGGTCACCTGATATTTGGTTATAAATTACCCTCCAGCGGGGCTGGGCAGTGGGACACTTGTTAGCATTCCAGACTCAGTCCTTTCTACTAGGCTAGTCTGTGGCTTTCCTCCGTGATTACCGGAGCGGGACCCTTGGTTATACAGGTCAGTGTTGTGATGGGCTTTGACCTTGAGCAGACCTCTCGACTGCAGGGCAGTGACGAGGTGTGGTTTGACTTTCCCTAGAACTCACAAGTATGAGGGGCACTTTCCCCACCAAGACGCATTCTTGCGACGCGATCTAAAACCGTGCGGGCGAGTCAGTGTCGCCCAAAGCGGATAGTGTCGAAGTGCGGTGATTGAGCCCCTTGGCTTGTAGTTCGGGGCAGATGTGCGGGATGCTGGGCATCGATGGAGTTTCTTCTGGGACTTTTGGCTACTCTTTTCTTGGGCTGAGCTACGGGACGGAGATCCCCTTACGACGTTGTTCGGGCTTCTCGACAGAGCATATGGATTTGTATATACCATGTTTCGAGTACCCACTCATTGGGTTTTGGCTACTCTCCTTCAGGAGAGGCGAAGACGCGCGGGGTATGCCACGTGCTTTCCGCGTCCAGCTTCTCGTGGTAGGACGAGTATTCTATCTTTCTCTTGATGGGTTGAGCTGTTACTCTTTCTGCACCCTTGGTTGTACTCCTTTCTATTCCTTGTTCACTCTACTTCTCACCCTTCGGTACCTCCTTTGTTGCTCCCTCGATCCTTCGGGGTATCCTACTGAGTATTTTTATACTCACCCCTGCTTGGGCTTTGCCCGCACTTGGTGTGCCCTTGCAGACGACGGACAGGTGGAGCATGACTTCAGTGGAGCATAGGAGCTCAGGATCTTGGACCGCATGCGGTGGTCATGGTCGGGTTCCAGGCGGGAGACCTGTCAGCTTTTTCTTTTTGTTTACCTGTTGCCGGGTTGTGGCACTTTTTGGTTGGGCGCGTGTTTTGCCCCTTTTCTTTTCAGTTTGTACTTTGTACTGTTAGAGGTCGATGCACACTGTGGTTTATATATGGCAGTTGCCCTTTCCTTTTCTTTGCTTGTATTTACTTTTACTCTGCATTGTTGCTCTGAGTTTGTTGTGTGTGTGTGTACAGGTGCTTAGGCAAAGGCCTCCCCAAGTTATTGTGCCTTCGGCATTGGTCGCCAGCCCCTGGCCTATGGAGGCGGGCTTGGGGTAGTTGCGGCTCGAGGCCGGGTAGGGTCGGGTCGTGACAATATTTCTTAATGCATATCATTCATTTCTTATAGTATATTGAGAATCTATAAATATACAAGGCACTTTCAATTAAATTAACTTTTAAGTTTCTATACATATATAATGCCCTTTAAGTTTAATAATTTTGTGCATTCATATATCAATTTGTTTTACATTGAATATTCTTGTAGTTTCATTTATTTAATATACATGGAGTATAATTTTTTGCATATACATGAAACTTCTACATGAATTTTCAGTTTATAATCATTATGAATGCAATTTCATTCACTTAATATACATGATGTTTCTAAATTATAATCAAATACATCATGCACATGTCATTTATATTGTATTTTATATTAATATACATGTCTTTTCATGGTGCAGAACACAATTTCCTTTTGCATGCTTTATCATGATCTGAAGTTATTATTTATATTGTCATTTATATCATAGTTTATGTTATAATTTATATTAAATTTTATATTGTACTAAAATTGAAGTTTACATTCATGTTTATATCATTGTCTAAATAACAATTTTTACCTCAGTTTATATTGAAGCTTAGATTTCATTATCATGCACTAACATTAAATTACTTTATTGTTTACATAGTAGTATATATTTCAGTTTATATTAATATACATGTGTCTTTCTTGTGTTAAAGTCAATTTCCTTCTTTATGCATTATCATATACTGAAAGTGTAGTTTATATTAAATATGCATGCAATTTCATTTACTTGATATACATATTGTTTTTTTATATACATGTAGTCTACTTTACTAAATATATAAGTGATGTCATAAAATATGTCTACTTGAAACAGACAATATAAAATTACTTTGAAATTTTGTAATCATGTACAAGTCTTGAAGGTATGCTCTTGGATATTCTCTCACTAATCTATGTAGATGTCCCTCTGATTCTTTTATTTTCTATATTAATCAAGGTCTCAACTTAATAATCACCCCAATAATTTAAAAAAATTATACTTTAAATGGTTTTCTAAATGCTATGAAAAATGTTTAAGAGGAATATAGTATTTATTTTAAGGGGGAAAGCATGTCCAATGTATATTAAACCAGAATGTGTGATGTTCCTTAACCGAGTTTGTCAATGTGTGAGTTACATGCTGAATTTCTATATAATTAATCTAGAAATGAATCCTTAAATGGTTATATTGGAAGAATAATTGGGTAATGGTTGGGTAATTAACCTTGAGATGAAATATGGGATAATGAGACCTTTTTTACCAAAGTGTAATATTGGTATGCTTTAAATGGTTTGCTAAATGCTAGAAAAAATGTTTAAGAGGAATATGGTATTGATTTTAAGGGGGGAAATATGTCCAATTCATGTTAAACTAGAATGTTTGATGATGTTCCTTAATCAAGTTTGTTAAATAAATGGCATTTTGACTTTAGTATTCACAATCTATATTACAAATACTTTTTAGTTTTATTATTTCATAATATGTTATATATTCACATTGATAAATATCATAATTGTTTTATACTCCTTATTAAATCATTAAAAATATGTCACACAAGAATTTTAATTTCCAAGCCACTTTTATATAAGAGAGATTTCATAGATGATTAACAAGGCTACATAAGAAGTGTGTTGATCATATAAGATTTTGACTATAGTTTAATGTTATACTTAAAATATATGTGAAATTCAAGATGGAATGAATACCGTTATAATTATTTTAGGTGTATATGCTGCTTCAAATTATATTAGGAACATTATACACTATTGTGTTATCCTTTCTAGATATATTTCAGATTGTTAACATCTTAAGGTTTGTATCTTTCTCTTTGTTTACTATTTTAGGATTTTGGTTTTTCGGTGCCTAATTAACTTATTATTTATAACCTCTTATGATACAGTTAATTTTACTATTTCTATCAAATGTTTCTTTCTCTACTATTCCTCTCCTCAAATATATCATTTACATATACAATTCATTAACAAATTTAGTGAAATGTGTACCCTCTGTTACAAACCTCTAATTATACCTATCTAGCTTCATTGGAAAGTTATCTTCTATTACTACATTTCACTAAATATGATTAAAATTTATATCAATCTTCATGGTGCTCTAAAAAATCAATCTTTCCACTGTAAGTTCAAAAAACTGCTACAGAACAAGCACTCTGTTATAGAAATGTCTTCACACGTGTGTTTTTTATCAAAAGATGGTTTTTACACTTCCAACCAGCACCTTCATAATCTCTATGTGAGCTCATGCACTTTGTGCATCGAATATAGTGCTTGTTCAATCCTAGTCATTACAAAAATTGAAAATATGTCTCAAAATCATGTCTTTTCTTCTCTTTATTGCACAAGTGGAGTTTGAATATGAAAGTCAGGTATTTTTTGAGAGAACACCCTAAGTGATCAAGCATTCTCAATGTATGTCACATGTGTGTCTTTCTCATGATGCATCTCTAAGAAAACCTATGCCATGTAAATAAACATAAATGTAATGTGATGATGTTACCACGATGATAAATGAATTGGTAAATCCTAACTTTATTTATCAATAAGATGGGATATATATCCAATTCTCAATGGGATATTCTCACCAATACATCATTGAATAGGGATGTGGTTCTTAGAAATATTTATTACTTAATTTGTGAGAAATATTATGGCATGTGTAAATAACATATCAAAAGAAATTTCCTAAATCATGGCCCAAATTATTCCTAGGAAAGTAATTATTATTTATCAATTCTATAATTTTTTATCATATTTCATCACCATATTCACTCATCAACAATATGTAAACAATATAGTCATAGAATTCATAAAATAGCATAAAAATCCAATATAATTTAGTAAAGAATATCCAAAAAAGTATATAAATTAAATTTACACACAATGAAATAATTCATTAATATGTAATAAAGACAAACTAAATAATTAAATAATTTATGAAATTTCCCTTTCATTTTAAGCATATTTATATGGTTTAATAAATCATTTATCCATTAAAAAATACACATGGTATGAAATTTTTGTTGATATAATAGAATAATACTCCATCATGGTCATAATATTTTGGGAACTATGGATTATTATTTGGTTCACCTACATTGATTTCTCATTTCCCATTACATATGGGTGAAAAAAAATTAATGACTATTAGTAAAATGACTGGCCATCTCATTTAAGTTGACACTAACACTATCACTAGACATCAACCCTCAAATTCTCATATATATGATAAAGTTGATTCCCCTAAGCCCATTTAAAATTTCATATAAATTAATAATGTTAAGATGGATACTCTCATAATGAATTCTTTGATGATTCCCTTATTACTATTTGATATTTCATATCAAATTGGTGGAGTGTGACATAATGAATTTTCTACATAACATCTATTATTCATACTAAAACCTATGGCTCCCAATCCATGTGTCACTCTCACCATTACCAATTTCCCCTCCATTGTTGTACTTCACCTCTAACCCAATTTTCCTATCAGTATCCCCTCTTCTCATTCATTTCTTTATTTTCAGGAACCAACTACCTTCAAATATTCTTAATAAATGTAATTCATTAATTACTCTAGGTGAAATTTAATTTTCATATTTATTAATACAACATTTATCATGTATATGCGTTTATTAATATAACTCTTTCTATGTATATTTATAAAACTTTCCATATTTATTAAGTACTCTAAGTACAATTAAATTTTCATATTTATTAATAGACACTACTCATGTATATGCATTACTAGTACAACTATTTCCATGAACTAGAATTGTTTTCCTCAAATTTTTTATGATTTATTACTATTTTTTTGTCTCTGTAGATTTCAAGTGTAATTAATGGTTATGGATCATAGTGGAAGAATATCAGTTATTTTATTCTACATATAGGTAATGAAGTTTGTATAAAAAAATCCTATAAATAAAGATAAAGTTTGCTTCAAGTAAATAATTATTTAAAGTTTCTTTATTATACTGACTTACATACAACGAATTCTTAAATTTCAGTTCTATATATATTAGGTTCTAGGAGATACAATTACATTAAACACACACAGGCCGAAAAGGATGAACATATCCCCCCCCCCAAAGTATATCCCACTCATTAAGCCTTATTTATTCAGTATATGTACTGAAGCCCCAGTGGTCATAAAGCCCATTAAATGGCCCAAAGGCCCAGTGTGGCATTATGTCTGGATCATGCCTACATTACAATAGTGGAGTTGTAGAATTCTTGAGTTCAGTTATCTAGACTAGACAGAACCCCTGTGGTATGCACCTAGGTTTTATAGTTCATTCATTTATTTCAAAAATTATTCATAACATGTTTAAATCAATATATTCAATGTATTTTTCAATAATATTACCTATTTTGTATAGCTTCATCTATGGAAAAACTATAAATTATCATATATTTTGATTTCTTTCTATGTAATTTATTCTACATTCACATACATTAATATAAATTTTATCAAAATTTAATAGCATTCATGCATAAACATAAAAATGATAAGAAAAATTGACACATTGGGATGATATAAATCATAACAAATAAGCTGATAATTGTAATATAAAAAACCCTCAATACATACACATTTTAAAATTATGAAATATGGAAGGAATATAATACATAACAACTAACAGATATATATCCTTATACATATGCTTATGTTTATTCAAATATTAATTTTGATATTAACAAAAATTCTATCATACAAACATTTTTTTATTCTTAAATTTTTTCTTCTTATGCTCCAACTTATTCCTACACAAATACTAAAAGATAGAAATTTAAAAAAAAAAACTATAATTTATATATCCCAATAGATATTAAAATATATGCATTTTTACAGTGATTCTTCTTATGATTCAATTGTTATATAATAATACTATAATACTATAATATATATATCCAAGTAAGTACTTTTGTATTTGCTTATACTTGTGCTTATAAAAATATTGAATACATAAATACATATGTTTATTCTTATTCTTAAACACTTGTTGTAATACAACCACATTATTAAATTAATAGTGTGAATGCCTATGATTGTGTTTATAACCATGCTTATATAAATACTATAATACATACAAAAAAATATAGATATTTGTGTATGAAATAATCACCATGATATTCATATATGAATAATTTGTGCAATTGAATCATGTTTTATATATTAATGACATTATTTTTTTCTTGTAGAAAGATTTGTTTCAAGACTTTGATGATGCAGATTCACTATAAGTTACTCATCAAAGTAATTTATTTTTAACATGTCAACCATGTTATTAATATTATGTTAAGTATTTTCAATACATGTAATTATATATTTATCACAACTCTTAATCATTATTGACTTATTATTAAAAAACCATATTTTCTCATCATGGAATATTCTTAATAAATTAAATTTTTTAAATTCACCATGTACACCTTTAATAAACAATTTTCATTAATATATTTATATTTACTCATAGGTTGTACTAAAGTTTATGAATAAAATTTTTAATAAAATGAAACTCTTAATCTTTAATGGAATTTTTTCCTTTAGAATTTATGGAATATTTTTTTATTTTTCATATTATTTACTCTAGTTCTCTTATTTCCATATAGATTTTTTCCTCATGTATAACCACTTAAAGTATATATCTTTAATCTTTAATCTATCCAATTTCTATTTTAACATATTCCTTAGACAACCAGTTTTCAAATAATTATAAACTTGATGTTTTTATTTGTTATTTTATTTCATATAGAAAATAGTGTTCTGTGAACCTTGGATTATTTACCTCTTGATAGGAAGGAGTCACTTCCTTATCTTCTGCTTGTTTGGGTTTTATTTCCCAATTATTTGCAACTATTTTGAAAAAAAAATAGCTATAAATTTTCTTATAAATTTGTTGCATTCCCCTTGATCTACTTTTAATCTCCATTGAAGTATATGAAAAAGGGTCCAAAATATTCTATCTCATTCTTAATAATTCCACCTCATTCTAACCTATTTTCCCTTTTTTTAGATTTTAACCCTTCCTAAAATTCAATTTTAGCTTATTACTTTAGCTATATAATTTTAACTCCTCTTTCTTAATTTTCTTATCCAATATCAATTAGTTCCAAATGTGGAAATTAAATGTTCATTTCCTCATTTTTCTCTTCAATGAAATCTTTCCCAAAATCTAGAATTTCTATGTGTTTTCCTCCCAAAAATAGCTTCCCATGAAGTTCTTATAGCTTAAATTTCCTAAAGCCTTTTCAATGTGTAGATGACTTTATTCCTAAAGTTTTAATGGGTTTTTCATTAACAAAATCTCATAAACACCATCCATTAGATCTCCAATTTCAATATCCTTACAAATGATTGTTGTGATTTCTATTACAAACTCCATAAGGTGGGTTTTAGTTTGTATTAACATAAATTCTTACTCCCTTTAAAAATTTCATTTCATAAGTATCTCCACTTGATCTTAAAAACTATTTATATAGGCTTGGGTGTTATTAGAGAGTTTGTAAACTCCCTCCTCGTGATATGATCAATCTCATGGATCATTGCCTCCTTTACTTAATCTTTTGTGAGTTTGTCTCAATTTTTCAGGATCCTCTACCTCCCACACATGATGGAATAGAATGGGTATGAAATTGGTTTTTTAAAAATTTCACCCAATTTTTAATTGTAGGTGCTAACTATTCTAGTGCAATTTATTCCAAATACCATCTTCTTAATTTTATTTTATTAGTATTTTATTACAATTATACAGCCATAAATTTATTTTTCTACCTCTGTAAATAAATTCATATTCATCGTCATAATTTTTATAATTATAATAACTAACATACAAATTCCTTTTCTAATATAGACCTTGGGTCATTTCGTATTGCATAAATAATGCAACATATTCCTTGACTATGATGCTCACTTCTGAATATTTTTTCATATAACTCCATACACATCAATAGTGTATATTTTTTCATATAACTTTAAACACATCATTAGTGTATTTTTTACATTGATATAGATAAAATAGAAGTAATACTAATTCTAAGAAATTAAAATTTTAATTTACTCTGAGAATATCATAGATTATAGATTATTGTCAATATAGATTACAATAAATACAAATAATACAGATAATACATTCAAAACATTCTGAAAATATTTAAATGTTTCGACAATTCAGAGTCATAAGATTTTTGTGGTGCATACTATATTATACTTATAAAATTTATGTGGTGCATAGTATATTATAGTTTATAGTCAAAAGATTCATGTGGTGCATACTGTATTGATTGTTATTCATTACTTTCACATATTATGGTCAATATAGATAATACATTCAAAACATTCTGAAAATGTTTGGATGTTTTGATATTGAGTTGTCATATGATTTTTATGGTCCATACTATATTTCAAGATTGTGAGGTTCTATGAAAATATATCGAATTATAGTTCAAAAAAAATCTCATATTGGACTAACTACAATATTGTGAAACAATTAGTTAGTGATGATAGTGTATTTATCTTCATTGTTATTTTTGGAAATCAATTCATGCAATTCATATAAAAAAAAGCCTTAGAGCTAAGAGATATTATCAAGTATGTAAGTATCTTATATCCTATATATTATATATTATATTAAAAAATGTCTAACAAATGTAAATCTCTACAATATAGGAAATGATGAGTTTGAGTTTCTAACCATGTTGATTGTCTACAAATAAAAAACACAACATATCAGTGTTGAAATTTCAAAATATAACCTTTGAAATTGACACTGATCATGTGAACAAAATACTTTCAAGGTTCTATTCATTGAAAACAATGTTCAAAAAATCAGATATTTTGACAATTCACAAACCAAATCCCCCATAAAAATTTATATCATTACATTATAAAAATAGTAAATTTATTTTTATTTACATTGATTCACTGATCACATACATATAAGAAGTCGTTATATCTCACTTATTTTCCCATTATTTTCTTAAAATTGGTTTCTTATGATGCAAGTTCATAGACAATTGAATTTTTTAATAGACCAATGATGTATATTTACTTAGAAGTATATATTTCACTACCCATTATTTTATAAACCTTTATACTAGAGACACATTTAATAAACAATATTTTATTCTATTAATTCATTTTATTATTATTAACCCACGTATAATTTGTTGCCAATTATGAACTAACTAGATCATATGCTATAATTCACAAATGAAAACCATATCAATTAAATACACAGTCTTTATCCATTAATATCTATAATATTGTGTAACTAGACACTATTATATGATAACTACATATCATTTAGCATAGCCATAATAGTGTTTAAATTCGCACTATTATATACTAAATGCATACCATTTACTGTTTCTAGTACTCTTTTAGTATTTCCAATGCACTTTGTAATAGTTTCATATATAAATGATATAATATAATGATAGTTTAAAATTTTGTGGTTGTAAATGATAGTGTGCAAGTAAATGCACCTCACCCCAGAAATTGATAGTGTGTAGTTGTAAAATGCTTCTCACCCAAAAAATGTTTTTTTAGTTGTGAATGATATAATATCATGATAGTGTGCAATTGTGAATTTGTAAAAGGTAGTGTGCGGTTGTAAATGATAGTGTTCATTTATGAATTTTCATTTTCATTTTCAATGTGATGATTCATTAAAGGTGTTTATAATGGTTATGAAAATCATTTAAATGCTAAATGATTTTTTTATAGCATCCTGATCGTATGAGTGGTGTTGGGTGATATTGTAACCTATAACATCTTGAGGTTCAGGAGGTTGTAGGGTAAGAGTTTTTATGGCATATAGAGGATATGTCTGTGGTTTTAATCATGACAGTATCTTCCAATTGTCATGGTTTTAAACTATGGTTATACATCATCTACTACCATGGTTTTAACTGTGGTATTATGATGAAATTTCTATAATTAAACCATGGTTGTAACTATAATTTTCCATGGTTTAAACTATAGATATAGATTACATACTACCATGGTTTTATCCATGGTCTTAGGGTCCAATTTCTATGGTTAAACCATGGTTATATCCAAAAATAGCCACAATTTAAACTGTGGCTATAAATAACCTACTGACACAGTTTAAACTATAGTGATAGAAATGAATTATTTCAATAGGTCTAGCCACCATGATTTTGAAAACCATGGAAATAAGGTATTTCCATAGTTTTTTTTCCTATGACCACGGTTCCAAACAGTGGTTGTAGGTGAATTTTCTAGTTGTGAAGACTTGACCCAACTAAGGATCGCTCTCCCAACTCTGACCAGCACAAGGGAGATCTATATGGACACTCATAAAAATCCTCAAATGTCACTATTCTGATTGAAATCTAATAACTATTATTATAGTAAAACTCAACTAAAGGAAAATACTTCTCTCAAAAACCACTGAAATCAAGCACACAAGACCAAAGCATATTCTCAAGAACCTGGATAGATCTCTCTTTTTGTCCATCCATATATGGATGATATGCATATTTCAATTGGGAACCCATAACCTCTTGAAAACCTTTCCAAAACATGGATGTGAACCTTGGGTCCCTATCAGAAACAACCATAGAGAGAACCCAATGAAGACTCACAATCTTTCAGATATACAATTCCCCAGGTTGTTTTACCTTCTTTGAATCCTTGGTAGGGAATAAATGGGATGATTTTGTAAGTTGATAAATGATCAACCAAATCACATCCTTCCCATTAGGAGTATGTGGTAAACCAATAAAAAATCCATGGAAATATCATCCCATTTACATACCAGAATGGGTAATGGCTATAACAAACCAATAGGTATCTAGTGTTTTTCCTTGATTCTCTAGCAAGTAAGACACCGCATTACAAAATCTACAATTGACCATCTCATCCTCAACCACCAATATTGACGTCTCAAATCCTGATACATATTGGTAGAATCTGGGTGTACATACCAATAAGAATGGTGTCCATTATTTATCAACTCTTGCCTTAGGGAAGAAGGAAAAACCGACCTATTTTGAAAACACAAAGCACCACTAGGAGACCAAGACCACTCACCTGAGGTCTCCCCATCATAAAGGATTTTACTAAAACTCTAACACTCAGGTTCAGACATTTTCTTGAGCTTAAACCACTCATCAAACAATGATTCAACCTTTATCGAAGCTAGATATACCCATTCACTAGCTTCTTTCATTCCCAAGCTCATCTTGGCAAACAAACTCATAAAATACCACTCTTCTACTGACTCTTTCACTTCTTTTATTGGTAATTTCCTGCTCAGAATATCAACGACCACATTCCCTTTTCCATAAGTATAAGCAATATAAAAATCAAAAGTTTGTAGATACTCCACTCAGTGTCTTTATCTCAAATTCAGATACCTCTAAGTAAAAAATATACCTTAGATTCTTATTATCAAAATATACCTTAAATCATTACCCAAATAGGTAGTAATTCCACATTTTGAGTGCATGCATAACCACCGCTAACTCAAGATCGTGGGTAGGGTAGTTCTTCTCATGAAGTTGTAACTGTAGAGAGACATAGACTAACACTTATTTTTTCTACATTAAAACACATCCTAAACACATTCCAGAAGCATCATAGAAAACATCATAACATGAACCTGGTTTTAGAAGAATCAAAACTGGAGATGGAGTCAATCTCACCTTCAGTTCCTCAAAATATCTATGTCACTTGTCATTCAACTCAAACTTTACACCCTTGTGGGTTAAATATGTCATCAGTAATGAAATCTTGGATAATTCATGAATAAACTACCTGTAATAACTATCCAACCCCAAGATGCTTCAAATCTCAAACACATTTTTGGGTCACTCCTAGGACATAACTACTTGTACCTTTTCAGGATCTACTAAGACACACTTATCAGATATAATATTCCCTAAAAAATTTACTTCATGAATCCAAAACTCACACTTGGAAAGCTTACCATACAGATGATGTTCTATTAAAGTTATAATAATGATATCCAAATGGTTCATATGATCCTCCTATAACTTGGAGTAAAACAAAATATCATCCACAAAAAGAACAAAAAAATAGTCAAAGAACCAATGAAATATTCAATTCATCAAATCCATAAATACCATAGGAGAGTTGGTGAGACTAAATGGCATAACCAAAAATTTGAAATGACCATACTGATTCCTAAACACTGTCTTATGTATATTCTCTTCTCAAAAATCTTAACTAGTGTAACCCTGACTTCAAATAAATCTTTGAAAACCAATGAGCCCCTCTAAGCTAATCAAAGAGATCATCAATCATGGTAAAGGGATATATGTTCTTAATGGTCGCTTAATGTAACTTCTGATAATTAATATAAAGTTTGAGACTCTTGTCTACCTTATTAGAAAAGAGTACAGGTGAATCCCACAGTGACACTCTAGGATGAATAAATCCCTTAGCCTCTAGATCATCGAGTATGACTTTAAGTTCCACCAACTTAGCAGGTGTCATTCAATAAGATGGCATAGAAATGGTCGTCATACCAGGGAGTAGGTCAATAATAAACTGGACCTCTCTCTATAGTGGTAAACCAAAACAATCATTTGGAAAGACCTTGGAGTACACACACATAGTTTTAAGTAGAAGATTTCCCAAACAAGGGTCAAAAACATCAAGAAACATCTCTAATAACTAGCATAATATTACCCCAATATTAGGAACAACAGACCCTTCCCTTCCTGGTCTAGAGTCTAACTCACCCTGAACAACATGAGTGACCCCATCAAAAGATAAGAATTGAACTCGATAATGATAAAAGTATATTTAGTCCTTAACACTGGTCATCTAATCCATGTCAAGTATCAGGTTGAATATTTCAATATTGAGAACTAAAAAGTCCCATATCACCTCGTAGTAACTATCATAATTTGACATGTTGGGCACTTGAAACCTTGTTCAGATCTTTTTCCCAAAGGCATGGAAATATCAAACAAGAACGAAATAAGATCTATATTAAATTCCAACACATAAACTAGATTTTATGATAGAAAATAATGAGTATCACATGTATCAAACAAATCTAGCACTATAGAAGATGAAATAAACATCATACCTCTAACTATAGTTGGCCCTGCTTCAAATTCCTCTATTGCATACTCCACCGCATGAAGATGTTGGGTCTCAGCTCCTCTCTGGTATTTCTTATCCACGTGAACATCCTCCTTAGCCTAAGGATAAGACTCGCCACCCTTGAAAGTATCAGTATTAATCTATGTTCCCTTGGTGAATATGGATCCAATATTGCTTCCCTGGGACATCTTATCAAAAAAAACGTTTCAGATGACCATGTTTCCAACAATGATGACAAGTCTTGGGAGACTCCAAAAAATTGGGCTTTGTATGAATAGACCACCCACACTAATAGAAAAAAACCTATTGTTGGCTAGATGAAGCCCTCAAAAATAGTCCCAAAGAAAACTATCTACCTTTGCACTTACTTTTATGGAAAAAATATACACCATGGCTTGCAAAAATACCAACTGAAGCTCCACCCAAACCCTTCTTTCCAGCTATGTATGCCTCATCCAAAGATGTTTTTTCAACTACCACCACAAAGTTTGGAAGACTTGTGAGAATCAACATCGACTGAATATCAGGACTCGGTCCCAAATCAAACCTCTGAGCCTTTAGAAACTCATTAGTGACAAGCTTCAACACCATATACACCAGCTCAGAAAAATGGGTGGAATACTTCATAATGGTAAAATCTCCTTGTTATAAGGATAAAAATCTGGGGTATTCACCACATGTAATATATGAGGATAAAACTACAGATTGAATATTTTTTTGAAAGAATCCCAAGTAATATCCTCATGAAACTTAATTTTCTTAATAGGTTCCCACCATCTCCATCCCAATACTTCAAGAATATACATGAAAAACCCCACATTATAGTCCTTAGAAGTATTTATAAAGCTAAATATCCTCTCAATCTGATCAATACACTCTTTATATTCCTATGGTCTTTTGTCACCACATAAGGCAGGTGGATATTTCTTTGTAAAATTTGAGTCATGATCCACTGCTTGTCTTGTGTTCTCGACACCTATTAGACCCAGACTCTGAATTGTATGGATTATAGCTTCAACCAAAAAAGGGTTCACTAGAGGATTTACTTTTGGATCCTCTCTCACAGCTTCCTTTCTCATATTTGGAAGATATATTCTCTAAATCATTATCTATTAAGTATAAGACAATAACCAATCAGCTTTAGAGCATATTTCAAAATCTTGGGACCAACTTTAAGAATTCACATCTATGATTTAAAACATCAATAATTTAAATAAATCATGAATTATAAAAAAAATATTTAAGAAGGAACAAGTCCATTTAAATAAACTCCTCATCCAGTTCATTTGAATGAACACAAACTCCAAGTCTCAAACTTTATAAAAAAATTGACCACCCATGGTAACACCAGTTCAGACATAAAAAGTGAGATGGCCAAACACCCTCTTGCACTTACTACTCAAATTTTGATGGTCTTAAATCTTGCTTACCCAATACATAGAACCACACTCAGATGGTGTTAACATTCTTCAGTATAAGCATCCCTCTTATGCCAATTTGTAACGAACCAGCCCGGGTCAACTAAACAAGGCACCCAAGGTGGACCGCCACATGGTGAGGTTAAAAAAGATAAGTGAAATAAGTATTGATTTTAACCAAAAAAAATACATACAACTAGATTACAATGTGAACAAAAGATATAGAACAAGATCCATACAAACCAATCCAAATAGGATAAACTAAAAAAGTATGAATCATACAAGACCAATGAGCCTCCATGTGACCAATTTTTACCTCCAAACCATCCTACTATGAAGGTAATAGACAACAAGAGAATTAAGCATGCTACATGTTTCCCTTACCTTTCCTCGAGTCCTGTAAAACAAGGTCTAGAACTACCCAAAGGAAAAAAGTAGGGTGTGAGCACAAATCCCAATAGGATACCACCAAAGAATCTATACAAGTTATAATATCAAGAATTCACAAGTTCTAGCTTCAAAAAATATAGTTTATAAAGAATTTTCATAAATAAAACAATTGTAAAAATTCTATTTGTTTTCCATAAATTCATACCCAATTCACCAAATCCAGTAATATATCAAGTATAAAATAAAAATAGGTAAATTAAACTTGTGAGAAAATATCCATGAAATAAATCACCATGCGATAAATTGGGTATAAAAGATAAAGTGTTCCATTTGGGCCTTAGCCTATGAGAATACGTACTAGACCAAACAATATCAATTTCCACCACAGTCTTCCAATATCACTAAAGTAACCCCTAGTGATTCTATGCACACTAGGGTCACTTATGTTTATTTCCCGATACACCCAAGGTTCTTAATCACTAGTGAAAAAATAGGATTTAACGTCGGGTTTTTTAAATTTTTGACGTCAGATTTTAACCGATGTTTATAAAGGTGACATAAAAAAGATTATTTTCAGTGTTAGTTTTTTAAAAACCAACACTGAAAACCAAATATTTTTTTAAAAATTTTCAGTTTCGGCTTTTTAAAAAACCGACGTCGAAAGTTAAAAAAAAATTAGAAAAATAAAAATATTACACTTCCAAAATAATAAAAAACCCTGTAATAAAAAACACAATATACAACAATCAAATGGTATTTATCATTGACTAAAAATCTATAACTTACATGCTTTTATCTAGTTAATCAAAAAATTATCTAAACATTTATATTATAAAGTATAATTAAAATACGCATACCTGAAATTGACAACATGATCATTGTTGGTTATTGTTGAAGAATTCATTTGATTATCAGTATGTTCAAACACCTATTATATCAAAAGAGTTAGTTTTTTGAACCCATATGTAATATTATTCATAAATATTAGAATATACATACCTCAAATCCTAATCAAACTTAACAAATAGTTCACAAAAATAGATTAAATATGGGTAAGATCAGATTGAGAATAAGACTAGCAATCATTTAATACCTACAATAACATTGAATGATATGAGATAAAAAATAGAATAATTTTGTAGAAAATATAAAAAATAAAACAACTAACCTTATCAAATTCAATAGTTTCGTCAGTTGTGATTATCTTGTACATGAATCATAGAATATAATAACCACATTCAACATGTCATTTTTGATGATGACACTACAGTTATAAAACATTAAATAGATAATAAAAATAAATATATAACAAAAAAATCAGAATAAAATCTAATATAAAAACTAATTACCTTTACTTCCACATATTTGATTTTATTTGGTATATTTATCGACATGTATTCCTTGTTAATTTTTTTCCATGAACTATATTTTCATATATATGAACTAATAATACATTTTTAAACAATGAGAATTAAACATAATGAGCTTATAAAAAAACAAAAAAACTACCTATCTAATAAGGTGGAAAATATTTTACAGACATTCCCTGATAAAGAGAAAAATCAATATAAGGTACATTCATTTGGGCACAATATGCATAACATCCAATGCCCCCCTACAATAAAAAAAATCACAATTAATGAAATTATAATGATCATTAGTTCATAATTATGTTTCTGTTCTTACTTATCAAGAAATGTAAAAAACTAAATCTCAATCTTCTTATGTGATAATCTCTCACATATATATGCAACTCTATCAGGATTCTTCACATGTTTCACTTACATGGAAATGAATTCTAGATCTATAAAACTATAAATGTTTGTACTTTCATTTTGTAGAAGAAGAGTGTGTAGATACTTAATTTAAAAAGAAAATATATTTAGTCAATTTAAAACCATATTTTATTAAATAAATACAAATTCAAATGTCAATTTACTTACATGGAAAACAACTGCACCACATTCAGTCTGATCTCTTCAAAATCAACTAGATGCATGATATCTTCTTTGAGTAAACTCAATGGATATTATCTTTCACATATATCAGTTTTCATTAGAAACTCATAGATACAATTCAATGAAGAAGAATCCTGAGATAATCTTTGTATCGTATAAGAAATATCATAAGTATCTATAGTCGATTGTTCCTGAACATTTTGTTTCATTTGTGCAGTTTCTTTTGCTTTTAAATAATCTTATATAAGTTAAATGTTAGAAAACATTATAAGTAATTTTGAATCATTTGTAATTAATATTTAAAAAACCTATACCTCATATGAAATATAAAAAAGAAGACCAGTTGGCCAAAGTAAAAAATGACCCAGAAAATCCCCAACTCTGGTGATCTTCTCAGTATGAAACGGTAGTAGAGAATTAGGATCTATAATATCAAGTACTAATACTCTAACCTGACCCATTTGCAAAGGCTGGTGATGTACAGAAACCCCCCAAAAATTCACGAGTCCTAATGCAACAATATGTATATGAGGATCTCTAGAAAACAACTCAAGTTATATGTTTTAGTCTGAGCAAGTTGGTGGAGGATCAAAGTGAGCAGATGGGGCAGGGTAGTCTGGGTGAGTAGGCTGGGAAGGTTAAAAAAGAAAAAAAAAATTAGTGTTTATAATTTATAAAATAGAAAAATTGATGACAAATAAATAATATATTGATTGATCTGAGCGAGGAGGTGGAGGATTGAAGTAGGCAGATGGGGTAGGGTAGTCTGGCTGATTAGGCTGAAAATGAAAAATTTATATTAGTGTTTATAATTTATAAAATATAAAAATTGATGACAAATAAATAATATACTTGGGAAGGCTACGCATATAAGGCAGGGTAGGTAGATGGGGCAGGGTAGTCCGGGTGAGCAGGATGGGAAGGTTGAAAAATGAAAAAGTTATATTAGTGTTTATAATTTATAAAATATAAAAATTGATGACAAATAAATAATATACCTGGGAAGGTTACGCAGACTGTGACTGTATTTCCAAGTATTCTAACAAATCCTTCTGCACTACTACTTGAATTTGATCACCCATAGACTGGTTCATATCTCTTAGCTTGGCTTTTAAGGATTCTATTTCTTGGTCTCTTGATTGCTTACTCTTACCAAAAACCTTCTGAATACTAACACCTACCTGATATCCTCTAACACGTCCAGAGTGTTCTGCCTTTACCAAAGAAGTATCTAGGATGTTCATCCTACCCTCGGGGATAAAATAGCCTTGTGTCTCTTGCTCTCGAAGTTCATCCTGAAATGAAAATGAAAAAGTTATATTAGTGTTTAAAATTTATAAAATATAAAAAATGATGAAAAAATAATAATATTTACTTACAATTTTATAAGTTTCTTTCTTAGCTTACTCTGTAAGATACTGTTCATTTTTCCTTCTTCTTGCTTGTTTCTATTTTTCATGGCAAGTGGGAGGATTTGGAGGACCAAACTGGACCTCTTCTAAACCACTACTAGATCGAGCTCTTAATGCTTCAATTTTTTCTTCAATCATTTTCTGCTCTAAATACAGATACCCTCCACATGATAAAGTATGAGGGTATACATTTCTCAACTGAATATCTTGATGAGATCTCTTGGAGGCCTATTATATAAAAATAAACTACTAAGTAATTAGAAATATATATAATAAATTTTACAATATAAAATAATTTTCATACCTGAAATTTTTCTTCATGAAGACTATCAACAAATTGCTTCCATGTATCTTCATCTGTAAACTGATACTTGAGACATGGGTTTTCAAACCTTCTTTTTCCAAAAACATAATTTTTTGTCAGTTTTGATTTAAAATATCTCCATCGAACCACCACTAAAGAGAGGTGTATTTTCTTAATTTCTTTGGTTTCCTCAAAATTGAATGTCATATGAAATTAAATAAATTCAATATTTCATTTAAAATATTTAATATTCAAAAAATTAAATGAAAGAAATAAATTAAGATATTTCATCATCATGGCCTCCCAAATCTATCGCTTTTCCATCCGTTCCACTGACTTCCAATCAGGATATAAAATATTAATCCTGCAACGGCTCTACATCGATATATAAATGATAAAATGAACTAAATTTGAGCTAGTTTCATTATTATTATCATCAAAATGGATGTGTAATCCATCATCATCATGAGAAAGTGATAGTTTTGGTAAACATGTAATACCATGTTTACATACTTGAAACTTTATTTTTTTAGTAGTAACAGGAGAAGTCTCCTCCACCGAGGATGCATCAGTAGTCCTGGAATTTTTTTTTGTAACTTAACAGTTTTCTTTCATTAAATAAGTATATTACTGAATATTTAATAATATGAAAAAATATATATGCCTTGGTAACTGCTTCTCTTTATTTGTATCTAACATCGATACTATAAATTGTAATGAAAATTTGTGTACCTGTATATCATTAGAAAACTGAATATTTAGAAACAAAAAAGAAAAAAATAAGTAAGTAAAAAAGCGGCATGCATTTGTAAGTTTCAAAAAAAGAAAAAAAATATAAATATTTACCAAAAAAAATAGGATAATAATTTATTGTTTTCCCACATGCCTTCATCATGATCATTACATATTGCATGAACTATGTATGTCTTATACTCATTGTAATCATCCAAAAATTGCGTAATAGATGAATGAGGCTCATGTAAATCAATAACATCATCAGCATCATCCTCATCACCCAAATGGTATCTTTTTTCTTGAAAAATGATGTACCACTGATCATTCGATGGATCAATGACATAAAATACTTATTTTTCATGTGTCTCCATGATAAATGGTTCCTCATTGTAATTAAATCTTTTTAAATCAACCAATTTAAACCAATATTCATCATGTTTCACACCACTCTTACTATCAACCCAATTACACTTAAAAATAGTGACTCGAAATTTAATATAATCAATTTTCCATGTGTCTTAAAGAACTCCAAAATATGGTATTGATACAGAAATTGGGTTTTTATCTTTGGTACTCAAAAAATGCACTGCTTCAGTGAAAACCATCACACCACTATTCTGAATGGTACTCTTATCATCCAGATTTTTTGTGCAAAATGTGTAACTATTAATATCAAAACCATACCATGTGATCACATTAAGAGATGGTCTCCATACTAACCACTTCAATGTTTCTGATGCAGATATATTTGTGGTGACTTTCTCTTTAAACCATGAAACAAATGTCTTCTTATGCTCAATCATTAACCACTTTTCATTTATTTTCAGATATCATAACTTTAATTCATCAATATGTGAGGATATATATGATTGAACCTCATCTGTGTTGTTCAAAATATATAAATGTGTCTGCATCACTTCATCAAGTTGAATGAACTTTACCTTTAAGCCTCAAACCCCTCTACCTTTACTATCAACTGTCATATGTCGAGATATAGGGAGACCAATATGCTTTAACTCATACAAATAATCAGTACATAACTCAATCACCTCTTCCAATACATATTTTTGAACAATAGAGGCCTCTGGTCGATAAGGATTTTTAACATATCCCTTCAAAATTTTCATATATCTTTCAAAAGGATACATCCATCATAAATAAACAGGCCCACATATTCTTATCTCATGCACCAAATGAATTAGCAGATGAACCATTATATCAAAAAATGTAGGTGGGAAATACATTTCTAGTTGACAAAGAATAATATTTTCTTCATTCTCCAACACATTTAATAAATATGGATCAATGAATTTGCTACAAATGGATTTGAAAAAATTACATAACTTGATGATAGTCTTTCTAAAAGTTGTCAGAAATATACCACGCACTACTACTAGTAGAAGTTGTTGCATCAATACATGGAAATCATGAGATTTAATACCTATTAATTTAAAATCCTTCAATGACACCAAATTATTCACATTTGAAGAAAACCCATTGGGTGCTTTAATACCATGAAGACATTGAAAAAAATTTATATTTTCAATCTTACTTAATGCGTGACAAGCCGTAGGTAAATATGTTTTGTTTCCTTTCACAGTGGTAGATAACTTCATACATATTCTCATTAATATCAAGTCCAATATAGCATGAAATCCATCTTTTTTCTTTCCTTTTATGTCCAAAAAAGTTCCAATCAAACTATCAAATGTGTTTTTCTCAATATGCATAACATCGATGTTATGTTTATCTCTAAAAATATCCAATAAGGTAGTTCAAAAAAATAGACCACTTCTTCCAGATATTTTTTTGAAGACCAGAACTTCTTTTCTTTCCAAATGTCGAATCAATATTTTTCACCCTGTCATAATATTCTTTAGCTGACAATGCTGAGGGGGAAGGTTGTATTCTTGTAAACCCCTAAATGATTTTTTCAATCTATGATAAGGATGATCAATTTGCAAAAATATTTGATGTACCATGTACATTGTCTTTCTTCCATTCTATAATTGATAATATGAAGTTTGTTCTTCACAAATTGGACATGATTTATGTCTCTTAACACTATATCTAGATAAGTTTCCATATACAAGAAAGTCGTTTATAGTGAAAATTATCATAGCACACAAAAGAAAATACTCTTTCTTTTATGCATTAAAAACATTAACACCATACTCCCATAGCAGTTTCAAATCATCAATCAATTGTGAAAGATACACATCAATATCATTTCCTGGTTGTTTTGGTCTAGAAATCATCAAGCTCATCATAACATATTTTTTCTTCATACATAGATGTGGGTTAAGTTGTAAACTACCAGCAAAATGGGCCATGAACTATGTTGGATACTAAGGCTCTGATATGGATTCATTCCATCAACACATAATCCCATTCTGTGATTTCTAACTTCACTTCCAAAATCATGAATTTTTTTATCAAAACTCTTCCACTGTAGTGAATCGGCAGGGTGACGTAAGTTACCATCAAATATGCGCTCATCTGAATATCATCTTAAACTTTTTGTGTCAATTGAATTTGTAAATAGATTCTTTAAACAAAGAATTATTAAAAGGTATCAAATTTCTTTAGCAGGAGTTTTGATTCTGGTACCTAAGAATGAATCACATTTGAATTATCAGAATTGTATGCAGAAAATATTGGATGATATCATTAGAAAGTACAAAATTGATTTTTCATGATGTTAGATGATAGTACCTGAGAATGAATTTGAGTTCACTTTTCCATCTATCTTATAGAATGATTTCTCACATGTAGGACAACTTGATAAATATTCATATTCTTCCCTATACCATACATAATCATTAGGGAAAGCATGTATCTTTTTATACCCCAATCTCATTCGGCATAATATTTTATTCACCTCATAATTAGAATATGGAAGCATGTTTCCTTCTATAAGTAGCTCTTTTAAAATATCAAGTAAGCTAGAGAAACTTTTATCAATCCACCCATTTTTTTCTTTTAAGTTAACTAATCTCAAAACTGCTGATAACACTATATATTTACTGCAACCTGGGAATAATGGTTTCTTATAATCTCCATACAATCATTCAACAGTTGCTGTTTTTTTATGGTTTCAACACCTAAATCATGAATTAATTCTTCAATGTGATCCTCTGCATCATTATGAATATTTTCATCAATATTAGATGTTGAATTTTTAGTTCCTTCACCGTGCCAGATCCAACGTGTATAATTAATTCTAAAACCATAACAAATGAGATGATACTTGATTTCTCTAGAGTTTAACTTTCTCATATTCAAACACTTTACACATGGAAAGTAAATCAAATCAATGTTTTGAAGATGTTGTTTAGCAAATTCCAAGAATTCATCAACTCTTTTTTCATATTCATGAGTGTTTCTTCGTAAATATATCCAATTACGATCTATTCAATACCTGTTATCATAATATAATTGGTGAATATATCAAAACATATAAACATTTAAATATTTATATATATACAGATAAATTGTAAACAGAAACACATTTAATAAAAACTATTGATAATTAGATAGAAAACATCATATATGAAACACATTTACAAATAGTAAACTTTTTATTTTCATATTATATACATGTGTTATATTGATATTATAATTTAATTATAATATCAATCTTTTAAAATTTAGTAGTTCATTTTACATAGTTGTTGCATTATTTTGATGTTTCATGTGTCAAAAGTATTGAAGATTGCATTAATTTAACAGGCGAAAAAATTAGTTATTATTAGTAATATAAAATAATAATTAGAGTAAATGTTCATATTATAAGTGAAATCAATCCTAATACTCCCAAAATTATAATAGATGAAATTAAATACATAACTAAATTGGTATATCTTACAACAAATTTGATTCATTATTATTATTTTTATTATATCTTGAAATTATTATTATTATAATAAAAAATAAGAAAGAGAACATTTATACCAACTGAGGAAACCCAATAAAAACATACATTCATTTTTAAATCATTTTATATTAATATGAAATACATCTCCTAGTAAAATACACCATTTAATCTATAGGTTTTCTATCATTGGATACTGAATTATAAATTTACTTCAATTAGATTGATTCCAACATCTTATTTGACCCAACAGTGCATGGAAATTATATCAAGGCATGAGATCACAAGTAATAAATAAAAGAAAACATGATGTCTAAGTATAGATGCATGGAATACAACCATGGATTACTAATTAATCTCCTAAATATGTAAAGCACATGGGAACCATTAATAAATCTATAGGAACCACGCACACTGCAACAAGTATAGGTAGACATGCTAGAGAAGCACCAGCATAACAAATATGCATGGAAAGTGACTACATAAGTAGGAAACACTCTATCATATAATATATTCAAAGGATGATAATTATATAATACAAGCATGCTGTGAAAACAAGAATGCTTATCAAATACCTAAAAAGTATAATATTATTTTTTCTTATAAAAATCCTATCATAGTATGTAAAAGGCATTCTAATGAAACATACAAGGTATATCAGTAAATTTAAAATAGTATAGTAATGCAACGTACATGGAATTTAATATGTAGTACATGTTAATTTGTATGTTCCTATAAAGATTCATGTAAATATACATCCTTCCTGTTCTAGGCCAAGTGTAAATACCATAAATACCATAAATCATTAAAAAGAAGAATATACTCACATCAGTCAAGGTGAAACCATAATAAACTATAACAAAAATCTACATGAACAACAATCACATCCCTGTCCACTTGGACTTTTCACCGTATATGGGATGATCACTCTTAGAGATTACTATTAACCATGTTCCAACACATTTATAATAAACTATAAACTAATAATTGAAGCAAATCAAAAACATAATTAAATGATAACTAATTTATCTTCAAAATTAAAAAAAACTTACAAAATTCAGAGTTTAACATGAAAATAGATCCCAATCGGAACTTCGCTCTGTGGAATTATTTGGAAAATTAAACACTACAAGATCTATACAAAAAATGATTATAAAAACGAAAAATAAATATGAATAAAAAACTAAAATCAAACCATGGTTGAATGTTGCTGAAAATAGGATTCATAAGGAAAAATAATCTGTAGATGATGAAACAAGGGGAGATAATCAAGAACTCAGACCGCAGATCATGAAAATGGAAGAAAATTGACAAGAATAGCCATTGGAAATCACAAATATGCCTTTGAAGTCATCGCGAGTCGAGAGGAGTCACCACAGGTTTAGCTTTTGAAGATCAAAAAACATGAGGGTTTCTCGATCTTGACTATTTTTAAAAGACTTTCGATGTCGGTTTTTACAAAAACCGACACCGAAGAGTCCGAAAAATATTTTTGGCATCAGTTTTTGGGAAAACCAATGCTGAAAATATATTTTTTTAATATATGGCATCGGTTTTTATAAAAAATGATGCCGAAAGATCCTGAGTAAGCGATCTATGGCGTCGTTTTTTGTAAAAACCGACACCGTAACTTTTTTTTATTTATGGCATCGGTTTTTATAAAAACTGATTCCAAAAACCACTCTTAAAAAATTTTGTCATTGGTTTTTAGTAGAACCGACACTAAAAATTTCCCACACATACTATTGGCATTGGTTTAGAAAAAACCGATGTCATTACTTCGATGTTAAATCCGGTATTTCCATTAGTGAATGTGTCATGTTTGTTCAAAAACCATTTCCAAAACCATGATCACTTTTAATTAAAACCATTTTTCCATTACAAAAAATCCATTTCAATAAGAACATAAATAAATACAAGAATTATCAACACTTTCATAGATTCACCTACCTCAAGAATAATGGAAACTTATCTGTCTTCGATAATGGAGATCAACATGCCATGGATTGGACTTCAAAAGATAAGAATTGACAAGAAACTGGAAAGGATCGATATAAAACATCAATCAGTCACAAATATGAAACAAAAACATAGCCGATGCCACCACCCTAACCAAAGGCAACAAAGAAATAGAAAGATATTTTACCTAGAGAGACACACCACAACCACAATGATGATCAGTTATCGAATGAATGATCCGGAAGGAGTGGATATCCCCAAAATTATCTAGGAGAGATCTTGGTTGTGAGAGGGGAGGTTGCACACTGAATGAAACAAAATTCAATCAGGCCATAAATTTAAAACCATTGGACTCAATAATTATATTACATGAATCTTTTTCATAGTGTGCAATTCCATGAATTAAAAAGACGCCAAAAAACATGTCACCTCAGATTAAAAATACAAACATTGGCCATTACATTATGTGAAACCTTTTCACAACATGTAAACCTCTCACACCCTAAACTAGTCCACGACATCCTCCTAACGACCAATACATGACGTGTAACCATTACACAATGTGTAAACATCCAACATATAGTACTTAGCCCAGTTCCTTATAGAAAACCTCCAAACCCAAATTTAAGGTTCTCTGGTCCCAAGGACCACCTTCTAAATCCATTTACACCTTTATACCCATACTCCATTAATTCAAAAAAACATACACCCTTGAACTTTAGGTTATTCTCTTCAAAAAAGGCTCTCCATTCCTGATATGCTCGTAATTCACCCAAACAAAAAGGGAAACCAAAAACAAAAGACAAAGCATACTTGAAGGAAGATAATGGGGTGTTAAAGAAATATTTACCATGATTTTGATATAAATCTATTTTAATCCTTATCATGCCATGTTTTCTTTAAAATGAGAATATTAGGATTATTTATATAGAGAATTAATATAGAACACCTGGGTGGGATCCTGCTAAGGCTGTTTAGCTCACACCCTGCACACCACTTCAGTGGTGTGTAGACCTAGTATTTTCTATTGATGCAAGAAAAGGAAATATGTTGCAGTGAGGTGGTGAGGTTTATGTCAGATGGGTATGGGTATATGGTGGTGAGATGGTGAGAGTTTTCCCCTATATCACATAGAGTAGCAGTTGTTATTTTTCATTGTCCTTATGGTTTTTTAGACCTATACCTTTGGTTTAATGTGGTTTTTTAGTTATATCACTACCATTGTTTCTATTTGATTATGGCATATGTTTCTTTCAATTTTCTTCCATTGTTTCTTTCTATTTTATATATATGTCATGAAGTTTGTTTCAGGTTGGGAAAAATCATTCCCTCCAGTTATTGTTTAATGAATGGGTACTAGTCTCTAGCCCATGAGGATCAAGAATCTCCTTCAAGTATATGGCGAATCAATTTAGGTTCTAGTTTGTGAGGGTATTTTGGGTTGGTTCATTACATGTCATGAAAATAAAACTTGTTATATCTTAAAAAATTTATATTGTGGAAAAAATGGATACTGAGTGGAAGTGTCCAATTTGTGATGTAATATTTTATTTTACAAGGGTGGTGACCTAATTATCTAAAAATCTAAACCTAAAATATCTCTAGGAATACAAAAAATGAATTCTTATATAAGGAATAAATTTTATAGATTGTTTAAGGTTGGGTCCTTATAATATTTCTTTGATGAGGGTATTTCATGTTACTCTGATGATACCCCATGGATTCTAAGTTGATTAAGTGATGTTCTCCTGGACATCCACATTATTCTATTGAATGAGGAAGTATTTGATTTTTGTATTTCTCATTATATTTATATCCAAGTTTTATTCAGAAAGAGGTTACTTGTTGAATGGTATGAAAGGTCATGATGACTCTTATGGTGAATGCATTAGACTTAATTAGGTGGCGGGTGGGGCATGGAATTATATAGCCCCTTTATGAATTGACAGGACTTATGAGACAAAACAGGTTGGGTTTTTATGTAAACCACTTCTCGTGACAAGATAGTGTCTCGACATAAGGTCTTAACAACAATTTTTTATTTCTATAATTATGGATTCTATCAGTATGAGATCAATGATTATTGTTATTCATGTTTTTATTTATTATAATAGATATATAATAACCTAAATTTTAATTGATTATGGATTCATGTTGTTTCATTTATTTATGACATAACACTTATTTCATGTTTATGTTATGAAATAATTCACTACATGCTACTCCTTACTAAGTATCAAAGCTCACCCTTATTTTTTTTCCTTTACTTAGGATACCTAGAGGAGGACGATGTGTAATTTTTAGGGATATGGTCTAAGTTATAATCATGTTCTTTTAATATATTCATGTTGTATCTTATGTTTTGAAATGTATTTTTTGTATGTATCTAGTCTACTAAGACTACTAAACAGTTGGATCCTTTAGGAACTCTTGTATCTTGTGTTGATAATATAATATAACTATCAGATTTGGGTTTATGGAGTCTGAGATGTTATAGTTGGTATCAAATTAAGTTTAGTAGAAACCTTGGTGATTAGATTTAGAGGAACCAAGTGAGATAGCACAGGTACTATGAAAAACCCTCAAGATTTATAAGGAATGCTCTAGAAAACTTATTAGGAATTTCATTGTATAATTTAATAACATGAGATGTTTTTGTGTATGTCATTTTAGAAATACGGTGAATAACGGGAGGAATGAGAATTGTATCAACACCCATAGTCAATGTAGGTATATTCCCCCGAATAGGTTATTGAAGTTGGATTTGAGGCTAATAGGTTCATAACCATATTAGGGTAATTGGATCAGGTTATGGAAAATAATCTCACCCACATAGAGCATCTTATTGATCCACAATATGTTGTAACTATGTTAGACCACTTAATGCAATAATAACCTCCATCATTGAGTGTAAAAACTAATTTATTGGTATCTTAATAATGGATCAATTCCCTAGATAATATCTTTCTCACTTTGGGAAATAGTGAAAAGGAAAAAAGTTTTTAAGGTGCTCTATCATCTGAAGGGATATGTGGACTAATGGTGGTTATTAATCCAAATAAATAAAGAAGAAGATGAGATCAAGTTCATGGAATGGGGGACTTTTAAAGAGTTATTCTATGAAAAATATTTTCCTTGTGAGAATAGATCAAAAATGGAAAGGCAGTTCCTCAGTCTTAGACAAAAGGAGGAGGAAAATGTTTTTTAATATGATGCTAAATTTACAAGGTTGCATATGCATGTTGAAGACTATGTATGTAAACTGGAAAACATGATTAGTCATTTATTTGATTGGTTAAATTATATAATTAAAGGGGTGTTGGTCTCTAGGAACTTTTATTTAGATGAAGATATAGTCTCAAGAACCATTAAGATAGAAAATGAGTTATCCACGACGTATGTATTCAAGGGAAATCAAGAGAAGAATAGGTCAGTTGAGAATCATGGGAAGAACAATGCGGAAGAGGGGAAAAAGGAAGGGTAGCTAGAGTTTGTTACAAGTGTATAGAAAAAGGTCATCAAGCTCACTAATGCAAAAGAAAGACAAAAAAATTATGTTCAATGATTTAACTATTTGTATAAAGGACATTATGTGAACCAATTCCCCAAACGTCAAGGTAATTTACCTCACAAAAGGCCAATGGAGAAAATCCAAGCTTATGTGATTACTACAGCTAAAATCAAAGTTCCTAATAACATGGTGGCAAATACTTTGATCATTGTATCAAAGTTAGCTAATGTTTTATTTCATTAGGGATCTTAGAACTATTTTATATCTTCCATATTTTCCAAAATCATTATATGCTTCCCTAGAACACTAGTAAGGGAGATATTAATTAAGACAATAAGTGGGAATCTTATGGCAATAAATATGTGTTAGACAGTTCCAATTATGATGCATAGGTGTACCCCATTTGAAAAATTGGTTATTATACCTATGGTTAACTTTGATACGATCCTTAGTATGGATTGTATTTTAAAGTATAATACAAAAAAAATTATTTCCAAGAGATGAAGAGAAGACTGATAAATGTATCAATATAACTCTACCACTAGGTAAAGATGGATTTGTAATTTATAGTGATGCATCAAATAAAGGACTTGGTTGTATCCTTAAGTAAAATAAAAGGGTGCTTTCCTATACATCAAGACATTTGAAAATCCATGAACATAATTATCCAACACTTGACCTTGAGTAAATGGTTGTAATATTTGTTATGAAAATATGGAGACACTCTCTCTATGGTAAAAGATGTGATATATATACGGACCATAAGAGTTTGAAGTATATAATCTCTCAGAAGGAGCTCAGTATGAGGCAAAGAATATGGTTTGAACTACTCAAGGACTATGATTTCTCGATACACTACCACCTTGGGAAGAAAAACATGGTGGTTGATGCATTGAGTAAGAGGGACCATGTGGTTATGACCATGATGAGGATTGACAAGGATACTATATATAAATATCTAGTAAATATGTATATAGTCATTTCTAGTCATGGGGGGGCCATTTTCTTCTTTCAATAAATTATTAAACAATCCTTACTATAAAATATAGAGAATTCCTAGAAGGATGATAAGAACTCAAAAAGGGAGATTAGAGTAGTAAATGATGGGAAATTGAAAGATTTCATCTATAAATATGGATTGTTGAGGTTTGGGAAGAGGTTATGTGTTCCTTATATACCAAAGTTGAAGAGGGGACTGCTAGATGAAACACATATCTCAAATTTATACAAACACCATGGTAGTACAAATATGTATAGGAGTTTAAGAGAACATTTCTGGTGGTATGGTATGAAGCGAGAAATTGTGGACTATGTGCCTATATGATTAGTATTAAAACATGTAAAGGATAAAAGAAAATGTTAAAATGGACTTTGTCACTGAACTACCAAAGACTCCAAGGAAGAACAATGTTATATGGGTCATTGTTGATTGTCTTACTAAGTATTCTCATTTCTTAGCGATAAGAGAAGATCTACCCCTTGAGAGCCTTACTTGTCTCTATGTCAATGAAATTATAAGACTTCATGGGGCACCACTATTGATTATATCTGATCATGACCCTTAGTTTACTTCAAAATTCTGGAAGATTATTCAAGGGGATATCAACACTGAGATACATTTAAGTATTGCCTATCATCCCTAGTCTGATGGGCAGTCTAAAAGGAGTATCTAGAATTTAGAAGGCATGTTGGGATCATGTTATCTTAACTTCCAAGGTATGTGGGATTAGTATCTAGATTTGGTAGAATTTTCATACAATAATAGCTTCCATTCAAGCATTCAAATGGAACCATATGAAGCATTGTATGGGAATAGGTGTCATACACAAACCTGATGAGAATAAGTTGGAGAAAGAAAGTTAGTTGGCACAAAGCTCGTAGAGGAGACAACTATTAAAGTGTAGACTATTTAGGATCACATTAAAACAGACCAAATTAGAAAAAAAGAGTTATGTTTATAATCAAAGGAAAGACTTGGAATTTCAAGTTGGGATCATGTATTCTTGAAGGTTTCTCCGTGAAATGGTGTTATAAGATTTGGTAAAAGGGGGAAGTTAAGCCCTAGGTACACTAGTACAAAAAATAGATTTTATGTTGTAGGTTTAACATCAGTTTTTAAATAATTGACATTAAAAAGTTTTTAACATCAGTTATTTATATAACTGACATGAAAAACATTCTAGTTGTGTTTTTAACGTCGGTTAAAATATAATCGATGTGAAAGTTAAAATTTCATATTGCACCAATGCGGTGTTCTATTTTTTTTTACAGCATGCCTTTGAAATTTTCAATTACTACCTAAAATTTATGATATCATAGTTTTCTTTTCCAATGTCATTTATATGCTTTCATGCTCCATACATATTCATTTTAGATCAACTCTTTCGATCTTCATCGTCATTCCATCGATTCTTCTTTCAGCGATCTCATCATGATATTTATAATTATTTTTCCATGATTTAATTTTTTTATGATTAGTTTTATCAATTGATACACCTATTAATGATTCCTTTTTTATAATGAAGAATCCTTATTTTGGTCACACAAAAATTACAAACCCTCTTTAGGAGTTTAAAATTCCTTCCAAGTCGCAGCTTCAGATGCCTCATGAGTTATTTCCTCCGAAGAAAATTTTGTCGACAAAGACTACAACAAGCTTGATAATTAATTCAAAGATTTAAGTTTTTTTATAGATTTCATTTGGTTTCTATTATTTTTTACTTTCTTTCAATCTTTTATTTTTATCAGAGGGAGTAATTTGAATTGAATTTTTTTTAAATATAGTTTTTTTTATATCGTTTATTATATAACTGACGTAAAAAGTTATATTCAACATCAGTTTTTTATAACCAACATTGAATGTCACTTTTTATGTCGGTTATATAATAACTGACATAAAAAAATATTTAAAATAATAATTTTTAATGTCAGTTATAACAACCGATGTTAAAAAAACATTTTTTTTTGCATCACCTACAATAATGTCACCTAAAAACCGATGTGAAAAACATAAAAAAAATGATGTAAAAAACCTATTTTTGTACTAGTGGTGTGTTGGGCCTTTTGAAATACGAGAAAGAATTGGGGTTGTAGGTTACTGATTGGATATGTCGCCTAACCTCTCTAAAGTTCACAACACCTTCCATGTTTCGTTATTGAGGAAATACATGTCAAATCCAATGCATGTGATCACATATGAGGGAATATAGTTGGAGCCTAACTTGTCTTATAATGAAGAACCTATCTAGATTCTTAATACCAGAGAGAAAGTATTATAGTATCAGACAACTCGATTGGTGAAAGTCCTTTATTGAGTGGGTGAGGGAAACTATTATGGAAATAAACACTAACCCATTTTCCCCTTTCCCTTAAGAAAAACAAAATTATCATTCGTGCGTTGTGTGGACTACCGCCTCCATGATGCAACATGTCTTGTTTTCCTTCACCATCTTGCAAGGATGGATATAAGGATGAGATTAAAGGATAAATATGATGTTTATGATATCATCAAAGTTCTGGTATTAAAAATTTGAGAAACTATTGATGATATGGTCAACAAACGATCATTGTTACACTATGGGAAAATGGGTAATAGCGATAGGTTGTTTGCGACGGGGAAGGGTTTCATCGCGAAAAATCTGTCGGGATGGACTATTTGTGAAAGGACCTTGTTCCCATTGCAAATAACTAATTATTTGCAATGGGGATAGGTATCCTGCCGCAAATACCCTTTGGTGGTTTTTTGTATTTGCGACGGGACCCATCGTAAATACGTTTTTAACTGTCGTCCCTGATTAATAGGCATTTGTGACGGGAACTGCCATAAATAATATTATTTGCAACATGACTTATATCTCGTCGCAAATACTATGTCGGTGGGTAAGTATTTGCGACGGGCTCTATCGCAAATACCGTTTTAACAGTCACCCCTCATTAATAGGGGGTTAGTATTTGCGACAGGATTTGTCACAAATAATCTAACCTATATATACCCTCATCCGTTTTTTCTCATTTCACACCTCTCTCAACTCCTCTCTCCCTCTCTACTCTCATATCTCTCTCTTAATTTTTTCAAAGTTTAAAATTTTATATCGGGGTGATTTTCAAGCCTTACATCGTACAAAAGAATCTGTTTTAAGGTATTTATCTATTGCTTTTATTTTTTAGTTAATTCATTTAATTTTATATTAGTTATAATTATTATCAAGTAGCAGCAATTAAATTAGAATTATATAGTTTTATTTTACATTATTTATTTTTACAAATATGTTATTTCATTAGTAATAAATACTAATAAATTGTAATAATTAGGGGTAATTAGCAATAATTAGTAGTAATTAGCAATAATTAGCGGTAATTAGCAATAATTAGCGGTAATTAGCAATAATTAAAAGTAATTGGCAATAATTAGCGGTAATTAAAAATAATTAGTAATAATTAGCGGTAATTAGTAAAAATTAGCAGTAATTAGTAATAAATAGTAATAAATAATAATAATTAGTAAAAAATAGTAATGGTTAGCGTTAATTAGTAATAAATATTGGTAATTAGTAATAATTAACGGTAATTAGAAATAAATAGCAGTAATTAGCAGTAATTTATAATAATTAGTGATAATTAGGAATAAATAGTAATAATTATTAATAAACAGAAATAAATAGGAATAATTAGTAATAGATAAGAATAATTAGAAATAATTATTAATAAATAGTAATAATTATTAATAAATAGGAATAAATAGTAATAAATAAGAATAAATAGGATTAAATGATAATAATTAGTAATAATTATGAATAAATGGAAATAAATAGGAATTAATAGTAATAATTAGTAATAATTAGTAATAATTATGAATAATTACGAATAATTAGTAATAATTACAAATAATTAGTAATAATTAATAATAATTAGTAATAAATGGTAATAAATTGCGGTAATTAGTAATAATTAGCGGTAATTAGGAATAAATAGCAGTAAATAGGAATAAATAGTAATAAATAGTAATAAATATGACTAAATAGTAATAAAGAGTAATAATTAGTAATAAATAGTAATAAATAGGAATAATTGGTAATAATTATTAATAAATAGTAATAATTATTAATAAATAGGAATAAATAGGAATAAACAGGGATAAATAGGGATAAAATAAAATAATTATTAATAATTAGTAATAATTATGAATAACTGTGAATAATTAGTAATAATTAGAAATACTTATTAATAATTAGGAATGAATAGTAATAAATAATAATAAATAGTAATAATTAGGAATCGATGGTAATAATTATAAATAATTAGTAATAATTATTAATAAATAGGAATAATTAGTATAGTTATAACTATTAATAATTATTAATAATTAGTAATGATTAGAAATAAATAGCAATAAATACTAATAATTGGGAATAAATAGTAATAATTAGGAATAAATAAGAATAAATAGGAATAAATAGTAATAAATAGTAATAATAAGTAATGGTTAGTAATAAATAGTAATAAATAGTAATAAATAATAATAAATAGAAATAAATTGTAATAAATAGTAATAAATGGCAATGAATGGTAATAATTGTAATAATTAGTAATAATTAGGAATAATTAGGAATAAATAGTGATAAATAGTGATAAATAATTATAAATAGTGATAAATAGTGATAAATAATTAGTAATAAATAGTAATAATTAGGAATAATTATGAATAATTGGGAATAATTAGAAATAATTAGGAATAATTAGGAATAATTAGGAATAATAGTAATAATAGTAATAATAGTTATAATAGTAATAATAGTTACAATAGTAATAATTAGTAATAATTTGTAATCATTAGTAATAAATAAAAGTAAATAGTAGTAAATAGGAATAAATATGACTGAATTGGAATAATTGGCAATAATTAGAAATAAATAGGACTAATTAGTGGTAATTAGCGGTAATTAGGAATAAATAAGAATAATTAGTGGTAATTAACGGTAATTAGAAATAATTAACGGTAAATAGGAATAATTAGCAGTAATAAGTAATATTTAATGGTAATAAGAAATAGTTAGTGGTAATGAACAATAAATAGTGGTAATAAGCAACAAATAATGGTAATGAGCAATAAATAGTGATAATGATTGGTAATTAGGAACAATTAATAATTTTTTTCTTTTTTTGGGTCGTGTTTTTCTTATATAAAATTATTCATAAAAAAACTAATTATTTTATATTTTTAGAGAAATATTGAACAAGGAAACCAATAATAGTCATTATTAGATGATCATGCTTGGATAAATCAACATAAGAATCTGAACGATTCTGGTATAAATCATGTATATATTGAGGGTGATAAATTTTTATTATTATTTGCATCATCGAAACCAGAATTTGTTTCAGAAGGGATAATTAAGTGTCCATGTAAAAAATATGGTATGCAGATGTTTGACACATTTGACAATGTTGGGGATCATCTATTGCGTTTTGGTTTTCAAATAGATTGTGTTTTTTGATATTAATATGGTGAACATAGTTCCAAAGAAGATACTAATAATTTGGTTCCAGATCCATCACGGTTTCAAAATTTAGTACATGATGTGGTAGGTCTGCCTTTTCAACAAACTGAAACTCAAGATGATATTGATTTAACTCTTGAGTTGGAACCATCTCAATTTTATGAGCTACTAAGATTCACTGAGGATGCCTTATATCCTGGTTACAAGATAAGTAAATTTTAAGCGGTTGAAAAAATCATGGCTATTAAATCAGATAATGTAATGTCAAATAACTATTTTGATCAAATATTCTCTTTGGTTAAAACATTTTTATGTGAATTAAATGTGTTGCCTATAAGTTTCTATGAGAGAAAAGGGTTGGTTCGTAATTTGGGTCTTGGTTATCATAAGATTCATGCATGTTCAAATGATTGCATCTTATATTATGGTGAAAATGAGTCATTGGATAATTATCCTACATGTGGACAATCGAGGTATAAAGAGGCTCAAATAGGGAAGTTTGGATTGATTCTTATAAAATAGTTGATATATTTTCTTCTTACACCCAGACTACAGTTTTTATTTATGTCTCAGAACACAATGTCATTGATGTCATGGCACAAAACCAATATTTAAACTAGTAAAAGCTTAAATCATCCTTCTGATAGTGATTCATGGAAACATTTTGACTAAGTGCATCCATATTTTTCTTCGGAAGCCCGAAACATTCAATTGGGTCTTTCTACTAATGGTTTATGTCCATTTGGTTCTTATAATAGTTAATATTCTTATAAGTGTGTCTTTATAACTTCATACAATTTACCTATTTGGATGTTGATGAAGGTGTCATATATCTTTTTGACCTTATTAATTTCAGGAAATCTAAAAAATAATATTGATGTTTATTTGAATTCATTGATTGATGAGTTAAATTTATTATGGAGTAATGATATCAGTATATATGATGTTGGTGCAAAACAAAATTTCCTACTGAAAGCGGCATTGATGTGGACAATTAGTGACTTCTCAGTATATGACATGTTATCTGGATAGAGTACACATGGTCCAAAATCATGTTTGTACTGTATGAGAGACAAAAAAGAGTTTCTGCTCATCGATAGAAGAAAACATTGTTTTTCGGCTGTCATCACAGATTCCTTCCAACTGATCACCCTTTTTAGAAGAACAAATATAATTTTATAAAAGGAATAATTGAAGGAGATGAACCTCCAACAATGATCTCAGGTACAGATTTAAAATCATTTATCTTTTCATTACCTCTCATTACATTTGGACCAACTATAAACTAACAAAAAATTGATGGCATTAGGAAAGAACGAAATTGGATAAAACAAAGCATTTTTTGGGATATGATATATTGGTATGATTTTCTAGTTCATAACATTTTGGATTTCATACATATTGAGAAGAAATATTTTGATAATATATTTTATACAGTTTTGAATATACCAGTTAAGACCAAAGATAATGTAAAGGCATGATTAGATTTTGCCCAAATTTACAGGTGATCAGAACTTGAACTGTTTGAAAATGTTAGATCACATAAATTAATGAAGCTAAAAGCATCTTATACACTTTCCAAATAAAATAGATTATTATCTTATCAATGGATTTCATATTTAAGACTTCTAGATGGTTATATTTCCAATTTGGAAAGATGTGTCAAAAATGGTCATATTACCGAATTAAAAAGTCATGACCGACATGTTATAATGGAAAGACTTATACTGATTGGATTAAGAGGTTTATTGAATTCTATGATTTGGTATACACTAATAGATATATCATATTTTTTTGAGACATTTGTGTAGTGACAAAAGACTACGATACACTAAAAAGACTGCAAGAAGATGTTGTTTTTAATTTTATGTAAACTGGAAAAAATATTCTCGTCAGATTTCTTTGACTCAATTGAATATTTTATATTACATTTTTCATATGAAACAAAATGTGTAGGTTTGATATAGTTTTGATGGATGTACCCATTCGAGAGATACATGCAGAAATTGAAGAAAAAAATATGTAACAAAGCATTAGTTGAAGGATCGATTGCATAATTTTATTTGCATAAGGAAATTTCTTTTTTATGCTCTTATTATTTTCAATATGAATATACCTATAAACACAAATACATGGGACATAATGAGGGAAATGTTAACGATGAAATGAGCAATCAATTATCAATTTTTAATCAGTTAGAACTTGGCTTCGGTGGAGTTCATGAACAATGGATTTTAGATGATGAACATCACAGAGCTCATACATATGTTCTGCTCAACTGTGAAGAAATGACATCATTTGTACTATGAGTGATCTTATCACTTATTCTATAGTATTTATTAAAATAAATTAATACTATTTTATTTTTAGGTTATATGATGATCATATCAAGAAACAACTTCCCCAAATTACAACATCTACTCTTGAAGAACGTCAACAAAATAATTTTTTATACTAGTTTCAGAAACTGGTAGCATAAATTATTTATGGTTTAACATTACAAATTTTTAGGTATCTCAACATAATGATAAAATTTATAATCGATTATGTGTATTGAGTAACTCATCATCCAAAATAGTTAAATCTTATAATGTATACGTGGTGAATGGTTTTCGATTTCATACACGTGCATATGAGGAATCAAAAAAACAATGAATAATAGTGTTTACTTGAGAGGATCTCATCATAGAGAAATTGAAGCTATCTTTTAAGGCACGCTGGAAGAAATTATTGAATAGTGTTATCTGGGATAAAATTATATAATGATGTTTAAATGTTAGTGGTTGGATACTGAGAGAGGCTTTCATGTTCATATGAGTCATGGAATTGTTCATATTAACTATAAAATCCTTCTTGTAGTAAATGAACCATTTTTATTGGCTCATTAGGCATGTCAAATTTATTATGAAAATTATTGTGCTACTTTAAGAGAGTTGGGTGATTGGTGAAGCATAATAAAAATGAAATCTTGAGAAAATTAGTTTATTCAAAGTGAATATGGTTCTGTTGAAGTGTAATTAATTGAAATTTTTTAAGAGACGACTCCAAATCTATATTTTTCACGAAGAGTCATGAATATTGATGATGACACCCCACAATTAAGGGTTGGTGGTGATGATGATGTTATTGGTGTAAAAAATGAATTTGAAATGAAAAGAGATTATGAAATTGAAACACCTATGAAAATTGATGATACTGAGGAGGAATATTAAGGTATTGACATTGTCATATACAAAGATGATGATTAAGATTGAGATTAACATAGTTAAATGTTGGTTATAATCATATATAATATATATCTATATATAGTTAAATGTTGGTTATAATCATATATATAGTTAAATGTTGGTTAAATGTTGGTTATAATCATTTTTGTATTTCAGATGGACTTGAATTTTTTTCGTGAGTTGGAGGGTGTTGATCTACCTAGAGACGAGTAGGATGTTGGATCATCTGACCCTCAGACTGCTGGAAATGCAGTAAGGACTTGGAGGGGTCATGGTCTTGCGAGATTGATGATTCCTAACCCTATCCTCGAGCGATGTCCACGTCTTGGATTCGATCCACACATGTAGAGGTGTCACGACCCATCCCCTGGGGTCCGTGTTGTGACATACCCCAAGCCCGCCTCCTGAAGGCTAGGGGTTAGCAACTAGCACCGAAGGCATCAACCTGTAAGTGGGGAGAATTTTCCTGAGTACATGTATGCACGCACACACAACCACATCCCAAGATGGAAAAGTAAAACAAGTTTGCCACTATAAATAACCACTGAGTACAAGTACAACTTAAAGTCAAATGGTTCAGAATAAAAACCCAACAAAAGACCAACTGGAAAATAGTAGAGTATAAAAGAAACTCTGGAAGTTTTCCGCTAGAAACCCCACCTGATGGGTATGTACAGAGTAGCTGTTGGAAGCCGTAGAAGTATGCCCCGCCTTCCTGGTCTCACTGGGCTCCACCAAGTCCTAGGCCACTAAGTCCTTCGTCAAGTCGGTGGTCGTCTACACTAGACACAACACATGCAGGTGAAGCCCGTGCATGGGTGCGTAACAAAATACTCAGTAGGGACCCCAAAACAATAAAGGAAAGGCCACAAAGAAATCCACAACCAAACCACAAATCATGATCACCAAGCATGATCATGAAGCAAGATAGCTCGCACCAGGTATATTCTAGAGTATGAAAGTAAGACCATTAGTCATGTCATCAAACACCTTGGGATAAGTACAGTGGGTCTACCAGGTCACACAGAAGACACTTCCCACTAACCTTGGGATTGTTGTGGTACTCATCCCTGATGAGTACCATGGGTATTTTGGGTCACACAAAAGCCGCTCACTACCATGGGCATATCAGGTCACACAGAAGTTGCTTCTTACCTATAGTCATACTGGGGTACTCCTCCTATCGAGTATCATGGGTCTGTGAGGTCACATAGAAGCCACTCCCCACCGTGGGCCTTTCAGGTCACATAGAAGTCATTTCCCACTATGTCATAGTATTTGATCCACAAAGGTTTGCTCGTCAGTAGTCTTTAGGTCTCAACCAACCGCATGATTTCCGCACATAGCACGTTTGATCTTGGGAGAACCGCTCCCCAAGACATTCATCGAATTTAAACTTCCATTAAATCCTCTAGAGTATACCAAAATTTATTCCTCACTGTAATGGTTCCAATGCCGCAAAAGGCTCTTCAATCGGACACTCAGTTAGAAAGATATTGGTGTTTTTTCAAAAAGGGGCTAGTTGAGTCCGGGTCCGCGCGACCTGACCCAGACCCGACCCGGCCTAGGTTCGGTCCATTAGTCTATGGGCCCGTTGGGTTGCGGGTCCAACCCGAGCCTTGTCCAGTCCACCATGGGTGGACCGGCCTTCGGCCTGGCCGGGACGCAGCTGGAAGCCGTGTCCGGCTCCCTGCTCGCCTCGCGGGTCACCGCATGGTCGTTTCCTCTAGCCTGGACACACGGTGCATCTGGGGTTGCTGCTACATGGCCGGTCGGACTCCCTCATGAAGTTGAAGACTGTGTGCCTCTAAGAAGCGTGGCCCACAGCTGCGGGCCGTGTCTCTGCCACCAGCCGCTGGCGGGCTCTTCCACGGACCACTAGGTCCACACCGGTGGTCTGTTCTTCGCACCGACTGCACCTCCAGCCTTCGTGGGGTATCACCTTCCCTACGAAGACCTTGAACCTGCCTTAACACCCCTTTCAAAATGCTTAGCAATGAATAATGCACAATCAGAGGGGCTTGGGACTTCTTCGTGTCGGCCCATGCCCTCCGCGTTAGAGTTTTAAAATAAGGGGAGGTTTGGGGATGATTTTCTATCAATGATAATTCAATCCCGAATATAAAACCCAAGAAAAATTACCCTCCTGTAAGAATAGACAATCCATGAATCAACCTGTTAATGGGTTAATCTATGTTCGCCATTTAGAATGAATAATAGGGAAAATGTAAAACAAATAAACCCCTACCTTGATCGACGTTCGTCATTGAAGCACTCTGCACTTGAGGATTTAAGCTTCGTTGGTGTTCGTCACTTTCCGGTCTCATTCTTCATAGAGCGTCAACGTTGCTAGTGATCCTTTCGACATTCTTCATTCTTCGTTGTAGATAGTTCTCATTGTAGGTTCATCCAAGAATCCCCAGGGTTTAATTCTCAACTCTCCAACGCGTTAGCTTAATAAAAAGAAAACATGTCGCAGTGTTTCTGTTATGCTTTGACATTGCTTCATTATGCTTTCACAAAAATGAACTATTAAGGATCTTCCTTTAATGTGCCTCATCGCCACACCACAGCGCCGTCATCCGCTGCTCAAATAAATAAAATAACTTTTTAAGTTATTTTATTATTTTCTGAAAAGTCTAAAAATTAACTTTTTCATCTGACCCTTGTTGGTCAAAGTTAAGACCTTTCTAGGTGAATATCATCATTCTAAGTTCAACGGTGCCCTCATATTTTTTGATCCGATTACCGATTCAAAAGTTAAAAAAACTCACTCGCACGTTTACTTAAACGAACTTAAAAAAGTTCAAAATCCCATTTTGGGATCATCGGGCCTCGGAATCATGTGTCGTCAAAGCATGTGGTCTTGAAATAATTCCATACAGTTTAAAAAAATTATACGAAAATTTTAGGACATTACATTCTCCCCACCTTAGGGTTTTACTTCCCCGAAATCCAAAACAAGGGTTAATCAAACAAATGGGAGTACTGAATAAGAATTTGAGCCTCTCACTCCCATGTGATCTCCTGGAGGTTCTCGTGATGCCACTGAATGTGCACTAGAGGAATCGACCGTCCACGAATGACCTGCTAATGTCGATCCTCTATCTCCACTGGGAACTCCGCAAACATCGCCACATTTTCAATGTCCATCTCGCCCCAGTCGATGACGTGTGATGAGTCATGCACATACCTCCTTAGCTACAACATGTGAAAAACATCATGCACTCAGTGCATTTGTTGGGGAAGAGCTAGGTGGTACATCACCTCACCAACTCTACTGAGGATCTGGAAAGGTTCGATGAACTATGAAGATAACTTGTCGCCCCGACCAAATATCTTCAATCCCCATCAGGGTGAGACCCGAAGGAAAACATGGTCTCCCTCCTCGAACTCCAAGGGTCTCCGTCTCCTATCAACATACGATTTTTGTCTACTCTGTGCAGTCCTCATCTGCTCCTGGGTGTTCTGCACCTTCTTAGTGGTAGCTCGTACCAACTCTAGACCCATGAGTGCTGACTCTCCTAAGTATGTCAAGCATAGAGGTGATCTACATGGCCACTCATACAAGGCCTCAAACGGTGTCATGCCAATGGTGGAGTGATAGATATTATTGTATGAAAACTCCATTAGTGTCAGGTGGTCCTCCCAACTACGACCAAAATCAAGTACACAAGCACGAAGCATGTCCTCCAAGGTTTGTATGGTCCGCTCTGCCTGACCATCTATCCGGGGATGGAAATTTGTGCTCGAGAATAGCTGAGTCCTGAACACCTCATGCAATCCCTTCCACAACTAGGATATAAAGCGTGCATCATGTTATGAGACAATCATCGAAGTCACCCCATGTAGCCGCACTATCTCCTGGACATAGAGGCATCCCAAGCCCTTTACTGATCCCTGCTCTAGAATGGGTAGGAAGTGAGTTGACTTAGTGAGTCAGTCAACAATCACCCAGATAGAATCGTGGCCCCTGGATGCACGTGGTAACCCCGTCACAAAGTCCATAGAGATATCATCCCACTTCTATTCTGGTACCTCAAGTGGTTGTGCCAAGCCTGTTGGGACCTGATGCTCGACTTTCACTTAATGACAAGTGAGGCATTGTGAAACAAACTCTGCCACTGCTTTCTTCATCCCTGGCCACCAGTACTGACGTCGGAGGTCCTGATACATCTTTGTCACACTAGGATGTAAAACAAAAGGGGATGCATGAAACTCCCTCAACACCTCCTCCCGCAACGTCATTGGTACTACGGTGCATCCTCTAAAATGGATAATGTGCTCACCACCTATCGAAAATTCATCAAGAGCCTGTCCTGAGGATATCCGAGCACGTCGGGCCTCATAGTTAATATCCACAAGTTATGCCTCCCTGAATCTCTATAAGAGTGGGGGAGTTACAGTCATTGACTGAAGGTAACCCACTCCATCACCATCCATGAAGGATATCTACATCGCGGCTAGTTGCTCCTTCGCCGCACTCAGCAACTGTAAGCTAGACCTCCTGCTGAGCACGTTTTCCACCACGTTACCCTTCCTAGGAGTATAGACTATCTCGAAGTCATAATCATGGAGGAACTTCAGCCATCACTATTGTCTCAAGTTCAGGTCCTTCTGTGAGAAGATATACCTGAGACTCTTATGGTTAGAGTAGACAGTAAACCATTCACCCATCAAGTAGTGTTGCCACATATTCAAGGAAAAGACCAATATTGCTAACTCCAAGTCATGGGTCACTTAGTTATGCTCATGCTGCCTCAACTACCATGATCTGTAGGCAATCACTGCTCACTCCTGTATCAGGACACAACCCAGTCCAGTCCCTGATGCATCACAGAAAACTACATACCCAACACCCTCTTCTGGTAGTCTTAATATGGAGGCACTCTTCAGTCTCTGCCTCAACTCCTAGAAACTATAATGACACTTCTTCATCCACACGAAGGGTTTTCCCTTCCATGTCAAGGCTGATAAAGGTGACGCTACTTTGGAAAAGTCAAGCACGAACCTCTGGTAGTATCCAGCCAACCCCAAGAAACTCTGCACCTCAGTCACACTCCTGGGTGGCTCCCAATCAAGCATTGCCTCTATCTTCGCTGGATCCACTGCAACTCTAGCCTACGAGATGACGTGTCCTAGAAAGTGGACCTCCCGAATCTAGAATTAGCACTTCGAGAGCTTACCATAAAGCTGGTGATCTCAGAGTGTATCCAGGACTATCCAAAGGTGTGTAGCATGATTCTCCTCTAACATCAAGTACACCAAGATTTCATCAATGAAGAACACCACAAAATGATCAAGGTAAGTCTATAAGATGCTATTCATGAGTCCCATGAACACTGCTAGGGCATTGGTCACACTGAAAGGCATCACCAAAAACTCATAGTGGCTATACCAACATATAAAGGTTGTCTTTGGTACATCCTCATCCCATACCCAAAGCTGATGATAGCCTAATATGAAGTCTATCTTTGAGAATTGTCTCACTCCCTTCAGCTGATCGAAGAGGTCATCAATCCTCGGCAGTGGATACTTGTTCTTTACAATCACCTGGTTCAGATGCCAAAAGTTCATGCATAGCTACAAGCTTCCTTCTGCCTTCTTGGAAAACAACACTGGGGATACCCATGGTGAAACGTTGGGCCTTATGAACCCCTTCTCCTAAAAGTCCTCTAGATGTACCCTCAATTCATGAAGCTCTGTGGGATCCATTCGATATGTCGGTGTGGATTTCAGTGTCGTCCCCAGGTATAGATCGATGTAGAAGTCTACCTCCCTGCGAGGAGGTAGTCCCAGAACATCCTTGGAAAAGACATCCCCGTACTCATCCACCACTACAAGAAAGCTCAGACTTCTCTCGTCCACTACACTGAGGGTGAGGCTAGCTAACTGGTGAGTGATTGGATGCACCTTCCTCCAAGAAATTTCATCCTGCGCTACAAAATTTCCCTTCTCACTGGTGAAGGAAAACTTGGTCTCATCCTCACAGACACACCACACTTTGCACCTAAAATAGTCGATCTGAGCATGGATTGTGGATAACTAGTCCATACCCAATATGATGTTGTAAGGCCTCAACGCCGCTACTAGGAGATCATAACCGAAGCTCTCACCTCCTAGAGTAAACTCACACTATCATCACCAGTATGTAATCATTGAATCCTCTCCCATAGGAGTCTCTAATCGTAAGGATCGATCCAACGACTCCACCAAAATATCTGAGGCTCGAATAAGATCCATGTAAAGGAAAGAGTGACTAACACCTGTGTTTATAAGAACTGCGACTAAAGTGGATAAGACACAGATTGTACCTCTAATCATCTCTGGAGTACCATGGTCATAGGACTTCATCACCTAAAGTTGGTCTCGCCCCTGTCTTCCAGCTCCTTGAGCCCGTGGTGGACCACCTGGGGGTGGTGGTGGTAGCACCTAGAACCGTCGTTCACCATCTTTCACTCGGCCTGCTCCCCTACCATGTCTGCTGCCCTGCAGACCTCCTCGCTCGAACCTCTGCCTCTGCCTTGGCGATTCCCCGATCGTCTGTTGATCGTATGTGTGGTGGGTCAGGAAGTCACGAGCCATGTGTCCCTGCTCACCGCATGTGAAGCACAACCTGGTTCCCTACTGAATCCCTATTCTCTGGGAGCCTTGTAATACCGACCCCGAGTCATCGGGTCACCCCTAAAAGACATGGCCCACTTGGGCCCCCGTGTCTACGGTCTGCTGCACACCACTGAAGACTCTGCCACCTGAGGTTTGTTGGTGTCTCTGGCTATCGACGCCTGCTCTTCCAGAAATCTCTCCACAAGAAGGGCTCTCTCCAGTACTCTATCATGAGTGGGGATGCTAAGAGACACCATAGATGACCTGATCTTTCATCTAAGTCCCTACTCAAAGGTTCGTTCCTTGAAGAAAGGGTCATGCACCATGTCTATGGAGTAGCGAGAGAGGTCTGTAAACCTCGCAGAGTACTCAGTGTTGCCTTGTTGTGGGTGAAGCAGCTCCTGTATGCACATCGAGCACAAGGTCATGGGGAAAACTCCTCTTGAAAAAACCACTCGAAGTCTGCCCAGGTGAGGGTCGGCTCATCATGAGTCTGAATCGTCAGACTCCACCATCTCCCTGTCGAAACCTAAAGAAGGCTCGCAGCTAAGATCGCCATTTGGTCAAGCAGTGTCCTTGCTAAGTGGAAGACCCACGTCATTACATATAGTTAGTCCTCAACAACCTGAGGATCTATCTCTCCTTTGAACCTGAGAGGTCTTTGTCTCGAGAACTCGTGCAAGGCATTGAGCCTGGGCGTGTCCTCTACCGGTAACGCTAGTAGTAACTGTTGATCAATGGGTGGTGGCAACATCAGTGCACCACCTAGTGGGGAAATATCTAGCACTAGTCCATGAACCGACGCCTCATCGCTAGGCGGGTTGTCCGTACGATCATGTATCAGAAGCATGGCTGGTTGTCCGTGTGGAGGCATCCTAAAATAGATCAAGATTTACCATAAACAGAAGATTATACCTGGTGAGATGACTCTTATTCAAGAAGATCATAAGGGGACACTTGTTCAACTAGTGTTTTCATGTATAGATCTGAAAAGTAGAATTCAGGGTCCTGGTGTATGGATACGTCGGCCGCTGCACCAACACTGGACTCCCCAAATCTGAAAGTCGAACTCAAAACATTCATCGCAATTACCCCAAAAACAAAACAACAGACTCTCAGTCTTTGAGGTAGAACTGACCACCTCTCATACCATTTTTTCACAACCCATCCCCCGGAGCCCGTGTCGTGACATACCCCAAGTCCATCTCCTGAAGGTCAAGGGTTGGCGACTAGCACTGAAGGCGTCAACCTACAAGTGGGAGACATTTTCCTAAGTACTTGTATGCACGCACACACAACCACATCCCAAGCTATAAAAGTAAAACAAGTTGGACACTATAAATAACCAATGAGTACAAGTACAACTGAAAGTCAAATGGGTCAGAATACAAACCCAACAAAAGACTAATTGGAAAATAGTAGAGTACAAAAGAAACTCTGGAAGTCGTTCGTTGAAAACCCCGCCTGATGGGTAAGTACAGAGTAGTTGCTGGAATCCGTAGAAGTACGCCTCACCTTTCTGGTCTCACTGGGCTCTACCGGGTCCTGGGCCACCAAGTCCTCCGTCAAGTTGGTGGTCGTCTGCACCACACACAATACGTGCGGGCGAAGCCTATAGAGAGGTGAGTAACAAAATACTCAGTAGGGACCCCAAAAAAAAGGAAAGACCACAAAGTAATCCAAAACCAAACAACAAATCATGATCACCAAGCATGATCACGAAGTAAGAGATCTCACACCGGGTATATTCTAGAGTAGGAAAGTAAGATAATTAGTCACATCATCGAACACCTTGGGCTGCTGGAGAACTCCTCCATAATGAGTATAGTGGGCCTGTTGGGTCATGCAAAAGGTGATTCCCACTAACCTTGGGACCGTTGTGGTACTCATCCCTGATGAGTACCATGGGTATGTTGGGTCACACAGAATCCACTTTCCACCGTGGGAATACTGGGTCACACAGAAACTATTTCTCACCTATGGTCATACTGAGGTACTCCTCCTGTCGAGTACCGTGGGTCTATCAGGTCACATAGAAGTCGCTCTCCACTGTGGATATTTTGGGTCACACAGAATTCGCTTCCCACTGGGTCATAGTATCCTATCCACACAGGTTTTCTCGTCAGCAGTGTTTTGGTCTCAGCCAACTATAGGGTTTCCACACGTAGCACGCTTGATCTCGGGAGAACCGATCTCTAATCCATTCATCGAATTCCAACTTTCATGAAATACTTCATTGAGTATGCCAAAAGATATGTCTCATTGAGAGGGTTCCAACGTCGTAAACGAATCATCAATTAGATGCCCAGTTTGAAAGATATTGGTGTTTTTTCAAAAAGGGGTCGGTTGGGTCTGGGTCTGGTCTGACCCGGTCAGACCGACCCGACTCGGGTTTGTCGACCCAGCCCGGCCTGGGTCTGGTCCGTTGGGCCGCGGGTCTGGCCCGCGCCCTACCCGGCTCTCCATAGGTGGACCAACCTTCTGCCTGGACGAGACACGGATGGAAGCCGCATCTGACTCCCTGCTCACCCCATGGGTCACCGCGGGGTCGTTTCCTCCAGCCCAGACGTACGGCACATCTGAGGTTGCCGCTACGCGGTCGAAGACCGCATGCCTCTGAGAATCACGGCTTGCAGCTGTGGCCCACTCCACTGACGCACCCGAGGGGCCGCGTCTTTTCCACCAGCCACCGGCTCTTCCCGGTGCACTGTCGTGGCGCACTGCCTCCAGCCCGCGATTGTCGTTGTGGGACATCGCCGGCGGGCTCTTCTGCAGACCACCGGGTCCGCACCGGTGGTCTGTTCTCACATCGACCGCACCTCTGGCCTCTGTGGGGTATCACCTTCCCTGTGAAGGCCTTGAACCTGTCTTACCGACCTTTCAAAATGCTCAGCCACGAAGAACACACAAGAAGAGGGGCTCGAGAATGAATAATGTGGAAAACGTGGGTTGATCCACATTTTTCGTTTAGAATTAAGAACGTGGAAAACGTAAAACAAATAAACCCATACCTCGATCGACGTTTGACATTGAAGTACTCCACCCTCGAGGATTTAAGCTTCATTGGCATTCGTCATTTTCCGATCCCATTCTTCGCAGAGCATCGACGTTGCTAGTGATCCTATCGGCATTCGCTGTTCTTCGCTGGAGAGAGTTCTCGTCGTAGGTTCGTTAGAGAATCCCCAGGGTTTAATTCTCATCTCTCCAATGCATTAGCTTAATAAAAAGGAAACACATCATGTCGAATCTGTTACGTTGTTTCATTTATGAAACAGTGTAGCAGTTACGATTGCACAAAAATGAATCATTAAGGAGCTTCCTTTAATGTGCCTCGTTGCCGCACCGCAGCGCTGTCGTCCGCCGCTCAAAGAAATAAAATAACTTTTTAAGTTATTTTATTATTTTTCGAAAAAGTATGAAAAATTAACTTTTACATCTGACCCTTACGAGTTGAAGTTAAGTCATTTCTAGGCGAATCCCGACGTTCTGAGTTCAACGATGCCCTCATATTTTCAATCGAAGCACCGGTTAAAAAGTTAGAAAAACTCGCTCGCATGTTTACTTAAACGAACTTAAAAAAGTTCAAAATTTCATTTCGAGCTCATTGGGCCTCGGAATCACGTGTCTTCAAAGCGTGTGGTCTCGAAATAATTCCATACAATTTTAAAAAAAATACAGAAATTCTGGGACATTACAAGTGGTATTTTTACTTGTGTATTTTATTTAGTTTTCATTAATTATCAATAATTTATTTATATACTAATTATTTGATTATTTGTTTTTTTTCACATCTTTTCACATATAGCTATTGGACATGTGAGAGACATATTGCGAAATTATTTTTTTGGAGAATGAGTTACATGAGATCAGATTCTCATAGATGTTCAGTACAACATGTTCGGTCATTGGTTGGTACGTAAATAAATAACATTTATTTTGAAATGTATTTAATTAATAACATGATATTATTAATTGTTTGTAGGGTTTATGGTATCTCATCGATGAGAGCATGTACGACTCTATCCGGAAGGCATGAGAGGATTGCATGTGCGATCATTCCCATCAGTTTTTGTACAGTTTGAGGAGGACATCAATGAGGAAAGTAGGAGTCGTGGTGTTTGATAAGTCTTGTTGCGCTCATCGACCATGTTACATTTCATCCTAGGTTTGAGATGAATTATGGTCACACTGGATGAGTGGTCATTTTTAGAGAAGATCGTCAGTAGGTTAAAAAAACTGAGAGAGATAGGAGGTGACACATCGAGCTGGTAGTCATACATTCAGGCTGCATAAAGAACATATAGTAAGTACCTTTTTTAATTGATTTATATAACATTAAATGTAATCTGTTTATTTTATATTCATATAGGCAGTCGAACAACCCAATATTACTGAGTTCGACATATATAGGAGGATGTACATCAATCCTGTCACTGGAGAGATTAGAGGTGATCACCAGCATCAGATTGTGGTCAGTACAATTTGTTTTGTATTTTAAAATTAACTGAAAATAATATCTTAACTATTTTAATTTTAAATTACAATTGAAGGAGTCATATGAGGCCGCAACGTCTCAGACACAAACTGAGAGTGAGGCTGAGATCGAGGATCAGACCAATGCGGTGGGATTTGATGAGGCAGCATGGATACAGGTGACCCAGTATGCCTTCGATAAAGACCGAGTTATTAGTATCAGCTCTCAATTGATACTTGTGAGTTATTATGGTATTGTTGCGATGTCGGCGTGCAGCTCCAGAGGATCTCGTAGAGAGTCATCATCATCTGTTGCATGGTATCAGGAGCAGCTGTGAGTTCAAAGTGAGCTTATAGAGAGTATACGTAGGGAGTAGGAAAAGCTCTGTCAACGGTAGCAGCAGTAGATGCATCGATGACAGTAGCAACACGAGCAGACGATGGAGTACATGCGACGTCTGACTCATGGTTTATGGATGAAGTTTCATCTACCATCTCTTCTAACCCATTCAGAAGACTCTTCCCCTCAGTGGTGTATTTACTTTTTATGATAAAATATTTGAATGTAATTTTTTTATAATATTATATATTAATATTTCTATATAGTGTGTTTTTTATACTGTTGTGAATATTGTGTTTTTTTCTTTTATTATTTATTTAATTTTTTATTTTTTTTTATTTAATTTTTTTTATTTTTTTTTATTTTTTTATTATTCTTTTTATTATTATTATTATTATTTTTACTAATATTGAGGTTTTTATTATTTTATAATTTTTTATTATTTTATAATTTTTTATAATTTTATTATTATTATTGTTAATTTTACTAATATTATTTTATTAATATTATTAATATTATTAATATTATTTTCGTTATTATTATTATATTAATATTATTTATATTATTATTATTATAATCATCATCATCATTATTATTTTATATTATTTTATTAGTATTATTTTATTAAATTCTATTAATACTATTTTTTTAAAGTTTTTTGCAACGGGCCCATCACAATAGGGTTTTTTAAAAGCTTGGATAAACTATTTGCGATAGACCGTCGCAAAAAATACCTTTTGCGACACCATTTTCTACAATGGGGCATTTGCAATGGAACCCCGTCGCAAATGACCCGTCGTAAATAACTCATTTTCCAGTAGTGTTAAAATAATAATTTAAAATAAATGTATTAAGAGGATAATCTTTTATTCAAATTGTGTAACATTTTCACATCCATTAGTTTTTCTTATACTTCATTCAAATTATAATGTATCGCACTAATTAACACTAAATAAGATCACGATGCTTATGATATAATGATATTACAACAAAACCACCTCTCACTCATTAGTTAAATCAAGGTATGTTCATGTTTGGGTCGGTTTAACCACCTAATTGAACAATACTATGAGTTTATATCATGAATGACTATGCAGACATAATTACCAGTATAATATGATATAAATGAGTAAATGACGATTTGTTCTTGGTTCTGGAGATGTTATATCATCATTTAATTCATTAATTAAGAAAACACACTTCGATCATCAAGAATCACTGAAACATGATTGTTGTCGATTTCATCTTCAAGGATCAAGAATAAAACACACATGAAAGGAATTTGAAACATCATAAATAATTATAAATCATCACCAACAATAACTTTAATGATCTAACAATGATGAACTTTGGAATACAAATGAATATGGACACCACTATTGTGAAACTAGTACAACCAATAAAAACTATAAACACCCAATGTGGAAAATTGATAGAATTCACGCAGTGAATGGCTATTTATCAAGAGTATAAATGAAAATAGATATGAGTAAGGTTATAAATTAAGTTATTAAGATATTTGTTTTGTGATATAGGATGTCAAAGTATGTTCGTTGAAGTTTGGACAAGAGGTAAGAGTTTTCAATCTCAATTCCTCTCTTTGAGACGTGTTTTGTATTATGCACCTGATTTTCTTTTATCTGGTGTATATATATTGCTTATTTAAGATGTTATATCATGAAATTACTTTATTCATGTTATTTCAATAACAATTTTAAGTCCTCTCTTTCAATAGGTTGTGATTGGATTGCTACCCAATACATATGTGGGGTTTTTTCGTCGCAATTTTCGTTCTTTGGGACTCATTTTACAATCACCACATATTTTCTTTTATGTGGCGCATACGTTGCCGTGGAAGACTTTTTTTCATACTACTCATGAAATTTAAGGGATTTACAAGTCTATAGTGTTATTCCTCTCTCATAATCTTTTGATTCAAGAGTAACCAAAACCATTGCAAAACTCAATCTTTTCCATGGTGGTAAATCATCCTAAGTTTTGGTAAAGTAAAAGTGTGTGTAATTTCCTAGAAAATATTCACCTTTGTCTGGATGTTGTCTAGTGGATGCAGTTGTGACACATATGCACCTAGGGGCAATCACCCTGAAAGGGGTTGGTTGAGCATCGACTCAATCATCACTCTGATGTACGATGAGTGGGTCTAAGACTGCACACCCGGTGAGACACTCCTAGAGGATATGCTTTGAAATATTTGCATGCTCTTAATGAACCATGATAACAGATTTTCCTACCATTGTCTTGATCTCCTACCAAAGAAAACTATTGAGCTTAATTACTATCTTATATGGATAACTCAACACGTTGTAAGTACGCTTGCCACTGTATTTCTTTGATAAGGGCACTTCATGTTACTTTGATGATACCCCATGGTTCTAAATTGATTAAGGGATGTTCTCCTAAACATCCACATTATTTTATGGAGTGATGAAGTATTTGATTTTCGTATTTCTCATTATATGGATAACCAAGTTTTATTCGGTAAAAATTTCCTTAGGAAATGGTATGAAATGTTTTGATGACTCTAATAGTGAATGCATTGGACTTAATCGGGTGATGGGTGAGACCCAATATTATATAGCTCCTCGATGCATCGACAAGTCTTATGATATAAAACATGTTAGGTTTTGGTGTATACCTCTTCCCATGACAAAATAGTGTCTTGGCATAAGGGCTTGGCGACAATTTTTGATGCCCGACATTACGCATTCCATCGGTGTGAGATCAATGATTATTGTTATCCATGCTTTCATTTACTGTCATGAATATAACATGCCCTCAATTTCAGTTGATTATGGCTTCATGTTGTTTCATTTGTTTATGTCACATCACTAATGCCATCTTTATGTTATGAGAGATTCCGCTATATGCTACTTCTTATTGAGAATATAAACACACCCTTATTTGTTTTCCTTTTCCCAGGAGACCTAGAGTAGGACTACATGTAATTTTCAGGGATATGATGGAAGATCAAATCATGTTCTCGCAATATTTTCATGTTGTATCTTGTGATTTGAAATGTATTGTATGTATGTATTTTGTCTAACAAGATTACTAAACTGTTGGATCCTTAAGGAACTCTTGTATCATGTACCAATAATGTAATATAACTATTGACTCTGAGTTTTTGGAGTCTGGGATGTTAGAAGATATCTCAAAGTTTCTAAAAAGACGAAGATCTTAAATATTTAGTCTTGTTGTAATCTCCTTCATTACGACGCAATGACACGTGTCGTGCTATTATATATGTATCTCAAAAAATTACATCGTAGCTCCCCAAAATCTTCAACCATAATTTTGAATTTCATGTCTCCCTCTCCCATTGTTACGTCGTAAGGGCTACTTCATTGCAACGTAATAAATTGGGTTCCCTCTGTCTCCTTTAATCATGACACAACACATGTGGCCATAACTTAATGCTTTTTTGCTTCTTCAGATTCAGTCTTACACGAACTTTCACTGTGTAGTGTAAATGTGTTGTGCCATTTTTTTTCTTTCTAATCAATTCATGCCCCCAACTCTCACTTATCACAACGTAATGAAATATCGTTGTGCCATGATTTTTACTTTTATTATTTAAAATCTTCTGAACTCCTCTAAAATTCTCCACACACTATCTTGCCACAAATTACAAAAAACACATCTAACTAGGCAATATTCAATAAACAAAAAACATAAATCAAGAAATTATCCAATAAACATATCTACAACAAAAGGCTTAACTTAGTCGAATAGTAAATAGTTAACATACAATTTGATAAAAAAAACATATAAATAAGAGGAGTCAAAGATTGAAAACAACCAAATCCTAAACTAATATACACAATCAAGTTCTTAATCGATATTTTATTTATGAAAATACATGTCACTTATATGGATTCGATGACAATTTTTTCATTTTATATGTGTGTATATTAAAAACAGTTTTTAAAATAAATCTGATCGAATGAAATTTTTAGTTTTATATTTTAAAATATTTTTTAAAAATAAAACCGAAACAGAGGCCAAATTCCTTCCGTTCGCCAGCTTACTCTTCAAATTCAAAGCACCCTGTGAAGCAGCTCTGGCCGGGCCGACTCCATGCCATCCCTCTTGCAGAAAATGGCAGACAAACTGCCCGCTTGCAGAGTGCCCGGCTACGGTTCCATTCTTCCGTTCACAGGCCTTCCCTTCAGAGAGCCCTGAAAAGCTGCTTTCCCCACCGACCGAAGGCACTGATGCGATGTCTGCGTGGCAATTCAAGCTCATGTTTATTTGAAACTTGCAGGAGAGTCGTGGACGTGGGCTGCATTTTCCTTTTTATTGTTTTATTTCACGATGGACAATCCATCTCCGAGTCCAAACACACCTCGGTGGAACTTCGACCGTCCCTTCCTCACTGGCCGCTTCTACCAGGTGCGACCTCTCTCTCTGCATTCCTCTTCTTCTTCTTCTTCCCCTGCGCTGGATTTTTGATGCTACTACTTTGTGCGCATGTTTGGGTTTTCCAGGAAACCAAGTCTTCTGCATCAAGGCGTGCAGAATCGAAGGGATTTTCCATGAATTCATCTAGGTATGATCTATTGGATTTATTACTAGGTTTTTCTTGTTCACACACACACACACAATCTTTGTATTTATCCAGTTTATTATTTTCTTTACCAGTCCGGGGTTGGATAAGGCAATTGGATGCTACCATGCTGCAGTCCAGGTATTTTTACACCACAATTAAAATTTGGGACTATTCTGCATTGGGATGCTTTTTTTTTGCCCCCATTGTTGGACGAAATGCATTGTGATGGATTTGATTTAATTCCACTGCACTCCTAATGGAGCCAGAATCTAGATCGCTATATTCTACCTGGTCACCAAACTATCTCACAGGCTTCATTTTTTGAATTCACTGTTTTTGGAATGTTGATAACCGAGCTTCTACAGATAAAGGGTTCACAAAATCGATATGCTGGTTTTTCATATAAAAAATATCTCAATTTGACTGCCTTGTTTATGAATTTCCTGTCCTCCTGATGTAGGGAAATGAATATTTCAGTTAGAGAACCAGCGGGAATCTACGATTTTTACTGTTTTTCCACAAATGTGCTTTGAAGTCTAAGTTGATTTGCCCATTAAAGACAGGCTCCATTCATGGGCGGAGCCAACCCAAAACTGAAGTGGGGGGTGGGGCGGGGGAGGACAAAGGGTGCTAATATATAATATTTTCACAATAACAAATAAATATGAATATGTTTAGATTACCAAAAGACTCAGCCACGGGCTCCATCCATTTGGAAAATCTGGGAATTTGGGGTTTAAACTTTATGCAATGGGGTGCTAATATATAATATTTTCATAATAGTAAATAAATAAACATGGATATTTTTAGACTACTAAAGGGCTCAATCACCGGCTCCGTCCATTCGGGAAATTTGGGATTTTGGGGTTTGAACTCTATACAGAAATAGAGAATTGCATAGCTATAGGATACGGCTTTTTAGGCCCTCTCCAAAGGGCATCGATCATTTCAGATTATGATTTTTTTTCCCTCTTATTGCAAGATATTAAATTTGCAGAACTGGTACTTTTTTTTGCATGTTATTTTTGTTCTCCAGTTTTTCTGATTTAATATACTGTCCATTCCCTTTTGACGTGCATGATTTGTTGTGCACTTGCATGTATTTGAATGCGTTTATCTTCTTGATTAATGGTATTATATGACCGTGTTCAATAACTACACACTTAGTATTTTTTTTCCACCTCTATTATCATCAGCAGTTCAAGAAAATTCTTCCCATGTTGCCTTTTCTCTCTTTCCTAATTGGTAGATCTTTTGTATTTACGGCATTTTTATTTTTATTTTTTGTAGAGTTAGGCCCTAGACTAGCATAGGGAGAGTGACACTCCAAAACCCACTCCGTGATTATTCAACAGACTTGAGAGTCCATTATAATGCCAGATTTTTGGTAACAATTTGTTTTTAAATTTGTAGGAACTAATTGTTATTGATGATCTCTTGTTCACTTTGATTGGAATTGAAGGACGCTACACTTCGATTAAAAGGATTCATGGAAAAGTTAATGATTCTAGCTTCCAGCTTGATGCATCTATGGATTTAGCTCTTCAGGCAAGAATGATTTTAATTATAAAGAATACTAATTTTTTCTCTGAAATAAATAAATAGTTATAGTTTTCCTTTGGCTCACACGTCTTGTTTGGTTTAAATTATAGTTTTCCTTATCTGATAATGATGTTTATGCATTCGCTCTCATTTCTAAGCTTCTTCCAGTTGACTTAAAAGGTCAAACATGTTTACATAATTGTAAAATTCTTGAACATGAAGTTTTCTTTTTCAATTCCTTTCTATGTTGACTGGGCTTGTGTTACTTAAAAGTCCTATAGAACTGTATGCTTCAATATGGACATGTTGGGTTAAATTTTACCATTATTTCATGGTAGCTTGGTGAATCTAGTCTATTGCTAATATTTGTTGTATTCTAGGCATATTTTTTTCCTTTTGTATGTTTGTGGAATGCCAAAAATAATTGGTGGCGTGTATGAGTTTTGATATCTGTTTAGTTGATAGTTGGACCAGGTACTTCACATGGCAAGCAGAAGTTGGGACTTGAATTTTTCTTTTTCCTTGATCTGTTTGATTGGTTCAGCTACTTATGAAACGGTTTGTGTTCAGGAGCTGGTGAAGCGGATGTTTCCTTTATGTGAGAGCTTTCTGTTAATTAATCAATTTGTGGAGATTAAGTCCCAGTTTAAGAATGGCCTGGTTAATCACGCTTTTGCTGCTGCTCTTAGAGCACTACTTGTGGTAAAGTTTTGCCTTCACTTTTTTCGTTTTCTTTCTTTCCTCTTGCCTTTTAATTTATGTAATTTGTGCATGTATGTGTGGGCATGTGTGTGTGTGTTTGTAAATGAAGCGTGGTGTGGGTTTCCTATGCTCTCTTTCAACATGGATGCTGTTTTCTTATCTTTGCTTTTGCATTTTTGATTATTTTATTTTTCTACCTTGTCTTTTGTAGAAAGAATAAATCTAGAAACCGTACCCCATAAGTTTGGTCGTGTTGCTCTATTTATAAATTAAGATAGAGAGATATATAATTTCAGACAGATAGGAAATACAAAATTTAGACTAAATGGAAAAAGGACAGAATAAACCTCTTCAAATGAATTGAACCTAGATAAAACCAAACCTTAAATACCTAAATACTCTTAACACTCATCCTCAAGCTGGAGCATAATTCAGCTTGCTGCACTAAAGCCGAAACCGATGAAGATGCTGCTTTGGAGATGATACAAGAATTATTACGGAAGACTCTTCTACGATTTGTATGGATGCTGTGATCTTCTCGGTCATTAAAGAGGTTGTCGGAACTGACATAGAAAGGATGCCGAGAAACAATTGAAAAAGGACGACTCAAAAAGGTTGCATGAAAGATTATGTTTGGAAACTGTCATATGAAACAGGACGTTGGGAAACGGTTTCCTAAAAGAGGATGTGTTAGAATAGAGGAGCTTGTAATCCAATGCTCAAGGTACCTCCTACGAGAGACCTTGGTGTTTATTTATGATAACATAATATCTAATATCTGATGTGGGACTCACATTCTCTAAACCCCCCTTAAGCTAGGTGTACCTAGTTTCGATACATAATAAAAAAAGAAACAAAGAAAAGGCTCTCCTAATACCCTCTCAAGCTAGAATGACGTCTGTCTTGTAGACCCAAATAGCCAGGTGGAACGATGCCCAAGGACCCAAACAGTTTAGTGGAATGATGTCCATCATGCAGACCCAAATGGTTGGGTGGAACGACGCTCGTTTTGTGGGCCTAAATGGTCGAGTGGAACGATGTTCGTCTTGCGGACCCAAACGTCCGGGTGGAGCGACGCTCGTCTTGTGAACCCAAAAAACCGAGTGGAACAATGCGCGTCTTGCAGACCCAAATGGCTGGGTGGAATGATGCCCATCTTGCAGACCTAATAAGGCTATGGCGTTGGTGATGATTACTCGCTCATGATAAGAAATAAATGTTGGCCATCAAGAGTGTTGGGTGTCTGGACTGTAGTGATAAAGATTCGGGCAACGATGGAAGTGCGCTGAACCTATGCAAGGGGCACGCAAGTGGTGCATCAGTAATAACAGATCTTGGGCCGGTCGGGGTGCCTTTGGATTGGATGGGCGCGACCTAATTCTGGAGTGCGATGCTTGAGCGGGGGCTATGAGGGGCTGGGCACTCACACAGGAGGTGCACAGCAGTGGCGTGCATCTTGGGTTGGCGTGCATTTAGCAAAAGACCTGCAACACGCTAAACAATATTGGATCTGGGATGATAGATCTAGAGGGAGGCGTGGTTTCGCTTGGGAAAGCGCAGAAGACGCGTAGAGAGCACGCTCGGTGGTGGGTGATGCAGGGGGTCAACTCCACCTATCATATCCTCAAGTCTCATAGAAATATTGATAATTGAACAAAATCTTCTTACCATGTGACCAAAGCCTCTACAATACCAACAACACCCATAAAATGAGTACATCGCTTTGAGCACATCATGCGGTCTAGATGCAGACTCCTTCTATTCTTCCACTTTTTGAAAATCAACATTGTCTCTTTTCTCTAAACCAAAATTATCGTAGACTCCGAAGACATTCTTCTTTATCTTAGTCTTCTTTCCTTGCTTCCTCAAATCACCAATTTTAGCACTTTCCACTGTCATGTTGGAGTTTCTTGAATTTTCAGATTTTTGAAAATTGTTTACTTTTTCATAAATTTGACTTTCCCCGTCTGTGTATTCTAATCATTCACTTCAATCTTCTTCCTTTTTTTGGGTTTTAACATCTTCCTTGATATAATTATAAAATTTGTAATTAAAATTTCCCCATTACCTCTTTCATAAATTGTTCTTTATCTATTTCAATCTCATTCTTGTTTTCTTTAGAGTTCTCTTTCCTGGTGTTGGAGTCTGTATCCCACATCGGACTTGTGGTCCGATGTGGTCCTTTTCATTCATTATAAAAGAATGCCTCCACCTCACTTTGAGGTAAGGAGGCAAGGGGGTTTCTCAACCTACATGGTATCAGAGGAGGTTACATCTTAACCTAGCCTTGCTCTTTTTTTTGCGGTTTTCCCGGCTAAGTCCGACCCGCCTCCTCGGTGCATTTTTGCACCCTCCTTCCCCGGCGCCTCCTGCCCGGTGCGGCTCCCCGGTGCGCCTTCCCTCCCGGCGCCCGCTCCTCCTGCAAGGCAGCCCTCCCTCCGGCCAGATCTAGGCTGATCCTTCCAGTTCTGGGCAGTTTCGGACTGTTCCGGCCAGATCCCTCCCCGTGCACCTCCGCTGCAATCTCGCTGCAACGTCGCCTCCCCTATCTGCTGCTCAACTGCTCCCTCCATGCCGGCCTCTTCCTGCTTCCCGCGACATTCCCGCCTCAATCGCCGACCTCCTCCTGCGGATTTCCCGGCGCTTCGACGACCGACACCGTCATTGCGGATTTCTCAGCACTTTGACGACCGACCCTCCCGAGTGGATTTCTCGGCGCTTTGACGACCGACCCGACATTACGGATTTCCCGGCGCTCTGACGACCGACCCGTAGTGCGGATTTTCTCGACGCTCTGACGACTGACCCGCCAGTGTTGATTTCCCGGCGCTCTGTTGTCCGGCCCCGCACTTTTCCGGCGATGACCCATCCTTTTTTTTTCAGCGGCATCACATTACCATTTTCAGGGGGAGCAGCATCAACAACGATTTTATTATTTCCGTTTCTTCTGTTTTTGTCTTGTATTTGTCATCAGGCTGGGCATGTCCAGCTTGAGGGGGAGTGTTAGCATCTGTTTTTTTTGTTGCTTTCTTTTCATTATGTGTCAAAACTAGGTACACCTAGCTTGAGGGGGAGTGTTGGAGTCTGTATCCCACATCGGACTTGTGGTCTGATGTGGTCCTTCTCATTCATTATAAAAGAATGCCTCCACCTCACTTTGAGGTAAGGAGGCAAGGGGGTTTCTCAACCTACACCTGGAAACATTTAGCTTCTTTTATTTAGAGAGTAACTTCTTCAAGTTATCGATTTCATTCATCAACTTTCAATTCTTTTCACCATGTAAGGAATCATTTTTTATTGATGATTAAATCTTTCTTTATATTATTTTTTCCCTTTTCTATTTTTGAAATCATTGAAAGACATTCCATGAACTCTTACATCACCATAAACTTCATTTATGTTTCTTTCTCTCTTACATCATTAATGCTCTCATCACTTGTAATCTATATTTCATTCACTTTTTCAATCATTAATTTTTCTCCAACTTCATTGGAAGTCTTAACTTCCTCTACATACTCACTATTATCATTGACTTCATACTTACATAAGAAATTTGCCTTTTTGGTTCAGAATAATTCACACTATTCCCTATTAAAGAAAACATTGACTTTGTCAAATCTTAATGTTTTTATAGAAACTCCATAGTTTCTCATCTTTATCTTCATAGACAACATATTCCTTTAACCTTGGACAATTCACTAAAAAATGTTTGATATCTCCACAATTAAATAATATTAGTGGCAGTTTTCCATAATGATTTCCTTTTTTTCGTCTCACTTTTATTTCTGTGAGATATATGTCATATTCACCACTTGTTTTCCTTTTTGTGATGTATATACTGCTCATGAATGTCTTTTATGATTCTTCTCATGAAAATTTTGAGGATTTATAAATCCATATAAGATTCTCTCTCTCATGAGCTCTTGATTCAAAAATTACCAAAGCGGTAAGGGTTTATCATCTCAAATCGTTTTCTTTCGGACATATGTTGTGTCATGCACTTATCTTCTTTCACGAGGTGTATATATTGTCCTCTTTGACACGTTATATCATGATTCTTCTTTTATTCATGATATTTAAAGTTTCATTTGATGTTAATCTTTCATAGGGCTTACAATTCAAATGTTATCAAAGTGGTAAGAGTTTATTTCACAATCTCATTTTTAATCGGGATTGTTTATGATTATTATTCCACGTTATATCATGATTCTCCTTTTATTCATGATATTTATGGAGAATGCATGTTTTCATTTCATTTTCCTCTTTTTAAGTACTCAAGGTACCGGAAGAATGTTTTGAAGGAAAATCGACTTTATTTTTCTTTTCGGTCGAAAATCTTTTCTCTTCCATGTTCATGTTTTCTTTAAAATGTTTTAAAAAATGTTTTTAATATTTTTCTATGATTGTATAAAGTCAGTTTTATCCATGTTGACCTTTTTACTCAATGGTTTAAAATGAATTTTCTTATCGTTTTCCGAATGAGGTATCTTTTGACTTTTTACCAAAGTGTGAAATGAATGTTTTCTTTTAACTTGTATGGTGTGAACGGAATTTCTCGCCGTTATGACCATTATTTGCTTTGAAGGTTATTTTATAAGTTTTCAAGGTTATTTTCAAAGAAAAAGATTTCCACAATTTTTTGCGATTTTTTTTAGTTTTTCAAAAGTTATTTTCAAAGTTGAAAGCTTATTTTCCTCAAGAATATTTTTAATATTTTCATATTATTTTCATTCATCAACGACAACAACTTCGATGTTATGGATTGCTTCTAAATTATGTATGTATGTATCTTACATATATACTTAGCTCATTTTCTTTCCCTTTGATGGGGTAATATATGCCTTAAGTTCATTTCTCAAATGTTTTATTTATGGAATCTTTTTTGATTATGATATGAGACAAGATTATGCGACCCATTTCTTTTCATGAGTAATTCTTATGTTTATGCCTTATGATTAATTTCCTTATGTGGCGCACATATGCATGTACATGATATGAATGTGACGGGTGAGCCTGAAATTATAGTCCTCCAATGCATTGAGTAATGTTTTAGTCTCATGAAACGTCATGTATGAGATTAGTGAGTGAACCTAATCCATTATGGGACTGTCCACCATGTGATGTTGTCTTGGCAGTTAGCCTTGACTTATGTTTATGTCATATTTTATGTTGATGTCACTTTCTTACGATGTTATTATCTTATGATATCATGTTCTTTATGTCACGAACCTTCTCTTTTATGATATCATGTTATACCTTCGTGTCACGACCCCCTCCCTCCAAAGATACCGCAATGAGGGAAGAGAGATAACGACCTCCGAGTCCCGCCTCCCGTAGGCCCCGGGTTAGTGATTAGCATTGAGGGTATACAAATTTCTTTTTATCTGCTTTAGCTTTGCTTTTCGGTATTTACTTCGGAGACTTTTATCCGCATCAGTTTTATTTATACGTGCATGTGGGATGGTTTTGGTTTCATTTTATGTTATGTCACAGAGTTGTTTGTCATGGTTTTGGTTTCATTTTATGTTGTCATGGAGTTTTTGTGATCTTATCTCCCATTTCATGAGATTTGTATACTCTTGGTGCTAATCCCATTTCATGTGGGATGGTTTTGGTTTCATTTTATGTTATGGAGTTGTTTGTGATCTTATCTCCCATTTCATGAGATTTGTATATAGGACCGAGAGATAAGATCACAAACAATTCCATGACATAACATAAAATGAAACCAAAACCATCCCACATGCATGTATAGATAAAATTGATGCAGATGAAAGTCTCCAAAGTAAATACCCAAAAGCAAAGCTAAAGCAGCGACACAACAACTATTCAAGGTCCGAGCTAGTAATGTCCAGCACGGTCCACGTAATCCTCCTGGAAACCTGAAAACAATTTTATATACATAGGGTGAGCATACATGTATACTCAGTAGGAAAATCAAAATCTCTCATGCACATGTGAAATAAACATACTAATGCACTCGTGAGCAAAATAGCAGAACCAACAACACCTAAGCCGATCAATTATCCACCCCAACCTCACCAAGACATGCTCACCAAACAATGCAAACCAAGTAATATAATACAACATGAGTCACATTGATAAAGGGTATCTGCACCGCTTTCCCGCAGGTATGCCGCTCTCACACTCCAACGTCATATGTCTTGGTGCTCCCATCTCTTCCATATACCACACGGCCCCACAAGCACGATTACATCACATCACGCTCACAGACATCTGGGCTCGCCGCTCCACAAGCACGATCACATCACATCTCGCCCGAAAACACTTAGACCATCACATCACAACCATAACCAGAGTAGTAGGGTATCGTGAACATGAATGACATCAACCTCGTGCCCTCCTCCTATCATGCACGACCCCCACCATAAGCCACCTCATCCCATCTCATTTCGCTCGTAGACACCCGAGGTACGTCACATCTTGCCCGAAGACACCTGGGCTCGCCGCCCCACAAGCACGACCACGACACATCTCGTCCGAAGACACCTGGGCTATCACAACCACCATCTAATGCACTATCAGACTTCCGACCATCACAGTCTGTGCAATACCGTTTGGAAGAGAGCGGGAAAGAGCGGGTACCTAGCCATCCGTCCTCCTCAGCAGATGTCGGGGAAAACACCCCCGCGTGACTATGCGGGTGTTGGCACATAGTGCTCGACGTGGGTGAGGTGCGTATAGAAATCACAAGGAATATACAAGTATATACATACGACACACAAGCCCAACCTATGAGTTCATAACAAAACACTAACCAACTCACAACATCCCCACTTTCGCTGCCACCTCTAAATGCATAACACCACACAAACCACCACAAGCCACATCTCATACCACTAACTGAATTCATTATCCAGCCAATTCATTTCATTATTAAGCATCAACAACCCATCATTTATTTGTTCATTAATCAATTCCATCCCATTAACAAAACCAAACCCCAACCATTTCAATATTATTAAACAGTTATTCCATCATTACTCGGGGCATCTAGAACAACACAACCACATATCACAAGCAACCCATTATATCCATCACACCATTGCCTCGCCGCTCCACAAGCACGACCAAACAAACTACCACCTCGCCGCCCCAAAAACACGACCAAACAAACCACCACCTTGCCGCCCCAAAGCACGGCCAAACAACACCCACCTCGCCGCTCCAAAAGCATGGCCAAACAACTTAGCCATCCGCCCCACAACGCATCACAAACACACATCGCCGCCCCACAAGCACGATCACACATCACAACACATCAAATCATTTTACAGATTTAACAAAATAGGTTTTTATCACATTTAACTTTATTTTAGGGGCATTATCACACAAGCCATAATTCCGAGGCAACCATTTCATTAGCCAAATATAAGTAGTTAGCCAATTTCCTTTTTAGGGTGATATGACAACAATCACATCAGACACAACAGTCACAACACATATCATCCAGCGTAAACAAAAGTTCCCAACAACCACAATTTTCTGCGGGGCATCAAGCCCGTACAATCCGTCATATCACAGTAATATCAAAGCTGTAAAAGCATGCGAATCAAACCCCTTTCCCCTTTCCCCTTCCCCTTTTCCCCTTTCCCCTTTCAATTTCAATTTAACCGGTTCATTATCTTTAATTAAGCCAGCACAACCATCACTCATAGATAAATAAAAGCAAACCCCTCCGGTATGATACGCAATGAAGAGAAACTTAGGATTCCCTACTTAAAAGAAGCTTTGCGGACTCGCTACGCACCGTAGGGCGAAGAAGAGACTCCCGCTAACTATAACCGCACACGGGAAACTGCGGATCAACCTACACCGCACCCAAGGATAATCAAAATGTAGCCCAACTCACATCTGAAACCAAAACAATATCGCCGCAGCGAATCCCCAAGAGAAGAACAAGACAAAACTAACCAAGAAGAAGGAAGAGCTTACCACCGATCGCCAACGGGCATCCACCGGATCCAACGAATTAAGCAAGGGAGAAGAGGGCTTGAAGGTCTCCTTAGGGCGCTTAGGGTTCGTCTGGAACGAGAGGAAAGGAGGTGTGGCCGAATGAATGAAATTCGATCGAGAAAAGAACTTAAAACTAGGAATCCCGCCGGTTTCACGTTGTGTAACCATTACACGATGTGTAATCCTCGGGTTTCTGAAAATTCCAGCTTTTGCTAAAAAATGCGTCGCCTCAGCCTTTATTTAATACATGTCGTGAATGCCACTGACACGATGTGTAATCCACCTCACGGGTCCCCCCTCTACTCGATTTACAATCCGTGAACTCACTGGCTGTACAAGCCGTGAACCGCCATTTCACGTCGTGTAAACAATACATGACAAGTATTTCCTAGAGCATCTCTGCTGCAGCTCCAACCTCCACCGAAAACTCCCGAAACCTCCCCCGAACACCTCCAACCACCAAAACTGACAAAGTAATGGATCGAGAAGGTACAAACCGTTACATCAGATACCTCAAACGATTCTCACCCTCGAGAATCCAAAACCAAGCCCAGAAGGAAAAATGTTCGAACAACCACCCCGCGAGATACCTCTCAAGGATCTCGTCATATCTCAAACGCTACAACCAACCAAACACGCCAAACCAACCGGCCAAAAAACATCTTGAACAACCTCATCACCACACGACCACAAACCGCCTCCTCTCGCACAACCACACCGCCACACAACCATCTCAACCTCCACGCAACCCAAACTAACAACCGTCGTAACCAACTTACCCCATCGCCTCGAACACACGAATAAGAGAATTTCATCCTTCATGTCAAGATACTATCCGCTCTGGATGACACCGTTTCGCCCGCATGAGTTTAATCGCATCACAATTAACGCGTCTCGATTAGGAATTAGGTCCCCCCTTTTCATATGTCAGGACTTCATCACACATCATACATAACAAACAAAGGAAAACATCTCATATTATAGAACACCAAGATCCAAACATCACAAAGCAAAACAGAGCAAAACAAACTCAAAACAACTTCGGGTACTAGGCCCACATCTGTGTCTCTCGCTCCCAAGTACTCTCCTTCAGGCCACTATGTCTCCACAACACGTGAACCAAGAGAATGGTTTATCCACGCAACACCTTATCTTGGCAATCTTAGATCTCTTCTGGCCACTCCACGAACGCCGCGTCGTCCTCGATATCAAACTCTCCTTAGTTAATGACATGAGAGTCATTGTGAAGATACCGACGAAGTTGAGAGACGTGAAAGACGTCGTGGATCTTCTCCAGCCGCAGTGGCAACGCCAACTGATACGACACCTCGCCAACTCGCCCTAGGCCCCTCAAAAGGCCCAACAAACCTGAGAGAAAGCTTACTCCCCCTCCAAACCTCCGCTGCCCACGTTGAGGGGAAACCTTCAAGAACACGTGGTCCCCAACCTCGAACTCCAAGGACCTCCTCCTGCGATGCTTTCATCCTCTCATGAACAAGCTGAACCTTCTCTGTTGTGCTCTACATCACATCGGGACTAAGAACTGCTGCCTCCCCAAACTCTGTCCAACACAACGGAGAACGACATGACTGCCCGTACAATTCCTCAAACGAAGCCATGCCAATGGAAGAGTGCTGTTGTTATAAGCAAACTCAACCAAGCGCAAGTGTCGTACTCAAGATCCACCTAAGTCCTAGACGCACGTCCGCAACATATCCCCCAACATCTGGATAGTCCGCTCTGTCTGCCCGTTCGTTTGAGGGTGGAAAGCAGTGCTGAGGTGTAAATGGGTGCCAAAAGCATGCTGTAACCCCCTCTAGACATGTGAGGTCAAACGCACGTCAGAACTCCATGCAACCACACCACCTCATCAACATACCTCTTAACTAAAACATCCACTGCGCTCGACTCCTTGATCGCTAAGAAGTTGACTGATTTCGTCAACCGATCCACGATCACCCAGAGAGCATCACAACCTTCCTGAGCTCGGGGTCACCCTGTGATGAAATCCATCGAGATGTCATCCCATTTCCACTCGAGAACATCCAAATGCTACAACAAACCACAAGGAACATGATGCTCGACCTTTGCCTGCTGCCAAACCAAACACTTTGCCACAAACTTCGCCACTCCCAGGCCACCAAAACTGCATCCTCAAACCACAATACATTTTGGAAACTTCTGAGTGTACTGCCAAAGGTTAGCTATGAAACTCATGAAGGACCCCCTCACACATCACTACCAGAACAAATAACCTTTCACAAAACAACACCTGGTTCCGAACATCCCTCCAGAGCATCATCATGGCCAACACGATTGCACATCACCACTGCCTCTGAGTCACTCCGCTGAGACTCTTCCACCCGCCGCATCTAAGAAGACTGCACCGTCATCTAAATCAAGCATCCACTCTTGCATCTAAGTGCAAGGCTGCCAACTCCTCCATTGCTCTCTATGCATCTCCAGACTCCCGAACAATATCCTTCCATGACTTCTTCCTCAAAGCGTCAACCATAACATTCCCTTTTCCCAAGGTGTAGGAGATCTCAAAATCATAATCCTGAAGAAACTCATCTACCTCCGCTGCCGCAAATTCAAATCACGTTGAGAGAAGTTATACCTCAAGCTCTTGTGATCTGCGAAGACCACAAAATGCTCTCTAATGAGGTAATGCCGCTGTCATCTCCAGATCATGGGTGACATAGTTACGCTCGTGGAGATGTAACTGCCTAAACCCATAAGAGAACACTGCTCTCTGTTGCATCAACACACATCCCAAACCCAGACAGGAAGCGTTACAAAACACCTCAAACATCACACCCTCCTCAGGTAACTGAACTGAAGCACTGGAGCATTGACCAACTTCCCCTTCAGGTAGTCGAATGCTGTCGGGCACTGATCAATCCACACAAAAGTCGGGTTTTCCTGATTAAAGCTGTCAATGGGGTTGCAACTCGAGAGAAATCAGACACAAACCTCCGATAATAGCCCTTGAGACCAAGGAAGTTATGAACCTCTGCCACGTTCTTGGGTGCTGGCCAAGAAACAACTACCTCGACCTTCGACGAGTCCACTGCCACACCCTGCTGGGACACCACATGCCCGAGGAAATACACATCTCGTGTCCAAAACTTACACTTGGACAACTTTTCATAAAGCTGGTGGCGTTTAAGAACTTGTAAGATAGTTCTGAGATGATTGACATGCTCCTCTAACTTCGAGTAGATCAAGATATCATTGATGAATACAACGACAAACTGATCCAGGAACTCACGGAAAACGGAGTTCATAAGCCCCATGAACACGACTGGTGCGTTCGTAACACCGAACGACATGACTACAAACTCGAAGTGCCTATACCTTTATTTGAATGCAGCCTCCAGGATATTGCCCTTCTTAACCCTTAACTGGTGACATCCAAATCGCAGATTGAATTTTCAACTCGCAACTCAGAAGGTGTCATCCGATAAGGAGCCATCGAAATCGGAGAAACACCTGGTTGCAAGTCTATCCTGGACTCAACATCACGTCAAGCGGGTAGCGTCACACCTTCCTCGGGAAAAGCATCCAGAAACTCTCCAACAACCCTGAGAACCTCTACAATGCCAGCCTTTGCTGACTCCACCGATAACTCAACCAACAAAGAAAGAAGGGGCTCCACACGCTGACTGCCCACCTGACCACCTCGCTCGCCAACGAAAACCACACGTTGACCATCCACATATGAGAAAACGACTCTCCTCTGGAAGCAGTCGAATACAACACACACAGATTATAACCGGTCGATGTCGAGGTTGACATGGTATGACTGCATCTGTAGCACGAAAAGATTCCCACGAGACTGATGTGGCTCCATCATCAGTTTACACCCCCGACACACATCAAACAAGCTATTCTGGCCTCCGACTGGCGTAGTCAACACCAGGGGCACGATAAGCCTCTCTACATCTAGTACTAGAGCACAGACTAGAGTGGGTGCAACAAAGGAGTGCGAAACTCCTGAATCAAACAAAGCACAAACAAGGGTACCAAACAAACCGATCGTATCTCTGACAATCTCTCGCCCCTCTGGCACCGCCGCCTCCGCTGCGTGCAACTGACCACGCCCAACTCCTCTACCTCTCTGGTGACGACCACCTCCACGACCATGCTTGGGTCAAGGTCTCTGAACACGAGGAACATCCTGAGGTCGGCCTCTACCTGCTCCATCTCCCCTCGGCGGAGGTCTGCTGCCTTTGCCGTTCAAACAGTTTCACTGACAATTGATGCTGAGGTTGGCGCTGAACCTGTTTGCCTCCACCGAATCGAGCCCGAAGAACCACTGGGCATCGATCTTGACGATGACCACGAACTCCACAAACAAAACACACTGGCATGAAGTCCCCAGAAAAAGCACGAAAACCAAAGGCCCCAGAAGACCGAAATGGAAGCTGCTGAGGTCGACTCCCCGTTGGTCGAAACCTCGAAGGTCATGGTGCCCGAGACTTGTCACTGACAACTCTGCTCATCGAGGAGCCCTGCTGGCTCCCCTCTCGCAGTAAACCTCCTCGTTAGTGCATCCGCTCGATCAACTCTGCCTTCTTTTGAACCTCTAGATACGTTGGCAACATAAAAAAGAGTAACTGTATACCGGATAGAAGGACAAAATGCCTCCTCAAGACGTCTTGCACGAGACTCCTCATCCGAAAAATGATCTGGGGAAAAACGCAGAAGGTTATTGAACTTGATTCTCAACTCCTGCACGGACATGTTATCCTGCTGAAGAGAAAGAAGCTCTTGCCTCTTTACTGTTGAAAGGAACTATGCTCGGAACTCTTTCTGAAAGTCGACCCATGAAACATCTGTCTCATTCTGCTTGCCCAGATACAACATCCACCACTAACGCGCAGCTCCCCGCATTCGACTGACTGCCAAAGTGACCCAATATCCCACTGGGGCCTGGATCAAACTGAAAGAGATCTCGAGCTCCTCCAGCCAGCTCTTTGTCTCCACATCTGAAACACTGCCCTCATATTTTCCTAAAGTCTGCCGCTGAAAAGCGTGCAACGCCCTCTGCCAAGCCTCATCCTTCTTTGTCGGATCAACCCTACGACGATCAACCAGATCAACCTGATCAACTTGCTGAACCTCAACTGCCGGAGCCACATACAGACGATGAATAAGGGCCATAGCTGAAAAACAAACAAGAATTTCCTAAGCCCGGTAGTATGAAATTTTTATTTAGATTCATTTTAAATACTTTATTCATTTTAACATTCCCAAAACACCCAAATTCAAATATGAACACAAGTTACCATGATACATGTACCTCTCCTAGGTCTCTACCTTGCAAACAGGTCCACCTCACTTGGTCGTTCAATAAACTCAGAGTTCGTGCACTGGATCACAGAGGGCTCTAAAATCCCGTTTCTTAACCGGTCTCTCTGACCTATGTCACACACCAAGATTGCCATACCAACCCATGCAATCCTCACTGTGTTCAACTCCAAACTCCATTCGATCTTCCAACCATCAGCTCTGATACCACTCTGTCACGACCCCCTCCCTTCAAAGACACCGCAATGAGGGGAGAGAGATAATGACCCCCGAGTCCCGTCTTCAGTAGGCCCTGGGTTGGCGACTAGCACCGAGCTATAAAAATCTCATGAAATGAGAGGTATCACCCTCTATAATAATATAGGATCGGGAGATAAGATGAATCATCCTCAAACAACTCTACTACATATCATAAAATGAAACCAAAACCATCCCACATGCATGTATAAATAAAACTGATATAGATAAGTCTCCAAAATAAATACCCAAAAGAAAAACTAAAGCAGCGACACAACAACTATCCAACGCCCGAGCTAGTAATGTCTAACACGGTCCATGTAATCCTCCTGAAAACCTGAAAACAATTTTATATACATAGGGTGAACATACATGTATACTCAGGAGAAAAACCAAAGTCTCTCGTGCACATGTGAAAGAAACATACTATTGCACCTGTGACAGAACCAACAACATTTAAGCAGACCAATTATCCACCCCAACCTTACTAAGACACGCTTACCAAATAACGCAAATCAAGTAATATAATATAACATGTGTTACATCGATAAAGGGTACCCCGCACCGCTTTCCCGTTGGTATGCCGCTTCCACACCCCAACGTTGTACGTCCTGACGCTCCCATTTCTTTTGTATACCACACCGCCCCACAAGCATGGTCACATCACATCACGCCCGCAGATACCTGGGCTCGCCGCCCCACAAGCACGACCACATCAGATCTTGCCCGAAAACACTTGGGCCATCACATCACAACCATAGCCAGAGTAATCGGGTATCGTGAACATGAAGGACATCAATCTCGTGGCCTCCTCCTACCATGCACGACCCCTACCATAAACTACCTCATCCCATCTCATTCCGCCCGCGAACACCTGGGCTGTCACATCTCGCCCGAAGACACCTGGGCTCGCCGCCCCACAAGCATGACCACAACACATCTTGCTCGAAGACACCCGGGCTATCACAACCACCATCCAATGCACTATCAGACCTCCAACCATCACATCTTGTGCAATACCTACCTCGCTTGGAAGAGAGAGCGAAAAAGCGCGAGCATCCAACCATCCGTCCTCCTCACCGGATGTCGGGAGAAACACCCCTCGCGTGACTATGCGGGTGTCGGCACATAGTGCTCGACGTGAGTGAGGTTTGTATATATATTACAAGGAATATACAAGTATATACATATAGCCACACACAAACACAACTTATGGGTTCACAACAAAACACTAACCAACTCACAACCCCACTTTCGCCTGCCACCTCTAAATGCATAACACCACACAAACCACAAGCCACATCTCTTACCACTAACCAAATTCATTATCCTGCTCATTCGTTTCATTATTAAGCATCAACCACATTTAACCACACAACCCATCATTTATTTGTTCATTAATCAATGCCATCCCATTAACCAAACCAAACCCCAGCCATTTCAATCATTATTAAACAGTTATTCCATCACTACTTGGGGCATCTAGCACAACACAACCACACATCATAAGCAACCCATCATATCCATCACACCATCGCATCGCCACCCCACAAGCATGGCCAAACAAACCACCACCTCGCCGCCCTAAAAGTACGAACAAACAAACCACCATCTCGCCGCCCCAAAATCACGTCCAAACAACAACCACCTCGCCGCCCCAAAAGCACGACCAAACAACTCACCCATCAGCCCCACATCGCATCACAAACACAAATCGCCGCCTCACAAGCACGACCACATATCGCAACACATCAAGATCATTTTACAAATTTAACAAAAGGGCTTTTATCACATTCCGCTTTATTTTAGGGGCGTTATCACACAAGCCATAATCCCGGGAAAACCATTTTATTAGCCAAATATAAGTGGTTAGCCAATTTCCATTTTAGGGTGATATCACGACAATCACATCAGACACAACAATCAGAACACATATCATCCAGTGCAAACAATGCCCCCAACGACCATCATTTTCAGCGGAGCATCAAGGCCATACAATCCATCATATCATAATAATATCAAAGTTGTAAAAGTATGCAAATTAAACCCCTTTCCCCCTTCAATTTCAATTTAACCGGTTCATCATCTTTAATTAAGTCAACACAACCATCACCCATAGATAAACAAAAGCAGACCCCTCCCGCATGATACACAATAAAGAGAAACGAATGATTCTCTACTTCAAAGAAGCTTTGCCGACTCGCTACGCACCATAGGGCGAAGAAGAGATACCCGCAAACTAAAACTGCACACAGGAAACCGCAGATTAACCTACACCGCACCCAAGGATCATCAAAACGCACCCCAACTCACATCCCAAACCAAAACAACATCGCCGCAACGAATCCCCAAGAGAAGAACAAGAAGAAACTAACCAGGAAGAAGGGCTTACCATTGATCGCTAACGAGCATCCATCAGATCCAACGAATCAAACAAGGGAGAAGAGGGCTTGAAGGTCTCCTCGGGGCGCCTAGGGTTCGTTCAGAACGAGAGGAAAGGAGGTGCGACCGAATGAATGAATTTCGATCGAGAAATTAGTAATGTGAAATGGGCGGGTCGGGGCGGGGCGGGTCAAGCCCGCACGAGTTTGTCTGCAAAAGCCCGCATATAATGCGAGCAAAAAATTTCAAGCCCGCCCCGCCCCACATAAGCCCACGGGTTGCCCGCATTTAAATAAAAATATACTATTTATAATCATTTAAATATTGTATTTTTTTTCTCATTCTTGATGGTAGTTCTAGGGAGAAGTATGGATTGACAATAGTTAGAGTTTTAAGGGATGTGATGAAACAGTTTTCTATGGGTTAATTGTGGCATGTGGCGACGCCGGTGTGGTGTCGAATTGTTGTGATGCAAAGTAGATGAGTGATCGGTGAAGGGTGATAAATGATGATTGATGTTGGTCATGTGGTGATGCGAACGGGTGGACCTGTGAATGAACGATGACTTTACAGACAACAACCAGTTTCAAAGGAGGCTATTAGGATTTCCATGAGGTACTTTTCTATTTTCTTAATAAAAAAATATAATTAAATAATAACAAAATTAAATCGAACCAAAAAATATTCTGATTATTATAACTCTTTTAGAATTGAAACCATGTACATGAGAGATGAGTTTCATTTTTCGAGAGGTAGGATGACGCGCCATGTGAATATGACGAATAATTATATAAATATTATAATATCATATTAAAAAAATAAATATAAACATATTTAAAATTCACATGTGAATGAATGGTGAATTAGTATGATCATGACGGTGAGAAATCATATGTCATGGTTTAATTATGATTTTCTTATTAAAAAAACTAAAATATTAAAGAAGCAAATATTGTAAAAATAAATATTTTTTTAAATTAGGTCCGCGGGTAGGCCCACACTCGCGTGAGCTCAACCCGCCTTGGCCCGCACCCGCGCGGGCTCAACTTGCATTGGCCTGCGCTCTTAACGATCAAAATTTTTAGGCCCGCCCCGCCCCACGTCCGCCCCATACCCGCGAAGCCCATAGGCCTGTTTTGCATCATTATGAGAAATGAACTTAAAACCTGGAATCCCGTCGGTTTCACGTCGTGTAACCATTACACGATGTGTAATCCTCGGGTTTTAAAAAATTCTAGCTTTTCGCAAAAAAACGGGTTACCTTGGGCTTTTATTTAATACACGTCGTGAATTCCACTTACATGACATGCAATCCATCTCACGAGTTCCCCCTTTGCCTGATTTACAAGCCGTGAACCACCATTTCACGTCGTGTAAACAATACACGACGTGTATTTCCTGCAGCAACTCTACTGCAAATCCAGGCTCCAACGAAAACTCCCGGAACCTCTTCCGAACACCTCCAACCACCAAAATTGGCAAAGTAACGGATCTGGAAGTCACGAACCGTTACACTTTGACTCTTATCTTATGTCAAAGCCTTGTGCCATGATTTATGATCTAGGTATCTATAAGTATGAATTCTTTTATGTTATGCTCATGCACTTTGATTACATCATTATGCCCTTATACTTATCTTATGCTCATTGATGATATTCATTCGTTAATGCTTATGTTTACCCTTATTGAGCGTTTGCGCTCACCCTTCTTTTCCTTTTTCCTAGGTTGTGAAGTTTTTAAGTATATTATTCCTAAGAAGGTTACTAGGTGTGAAGATCCTAGTGGAAGATAATATAGATCTTTACAAACTAGTTATTTATGAATCCAAGTTGTAAAGTACAGGTTTGTCTTAATTCTTTAAAACTCTAAACTTAAAAGGTCCTTGGTTATGAAAGTGATTCAACAATTTCTTTTGATGTTGTAAGTTTTGATGGTTTAAATTGGGTCACATTTATCGATATCAAAGACAGAAATGTAAAGTTTAGGTTTTTAGCACCGGATCTAGGAGTGCGTGTTCAGGGTTGTTACAACCTTCGACCATGGAGGTCGTGTTGGGTTTGTGAAGCCTACTTCAGTTGATCGGAAGAGTCAACCTGAATGAGTGATTTTGGAAGTTCTTGCGTTTGTTGAAGTTGTGGGAACGGCATCGGTTTTCCTTCAGCGCTCCAGAATGAGGTTTTCAGAAGGAAGATGTTTTGGAAGGGGCTTCTTCTGAATGTGCTTAGAGTTTGGCGGTCATGTTCTGGAAGTTTCAGCTTGTACTTTTGAAAAATGAGGATGTTCGGTTTGCTGTGGTTTTGCTGGTTTACCGGAAGTGGCATTCACATAGAAGATTGCTACAGAAGATCGGCGATGGGAACAGTGGAACAGATGGACTCCCGTACTTTTCGGAGGTCGGTGCAACCGAATGACCGGATAACACACTATAAATAGGGGGTGGGGCCACCTGTGTTTGTATGTGTGAATGAAGTGATTACTTGTATTATAGTAATCCAAAGTGATAATCATTCTTCTTAGAGGAATGGAATGCTGCAATGTTTCTCCCGTGGACGTAGGACTATCAGTCCGAACCACGTAAAACCAAAGTGTTCTTTTACTTGCTTACATTTACTTTACATTGCATGAATGTTATATTTGTTGGAGTGAATAGGGTTGAAGTGAGGTTCTTCAACTTAGTGTGCTGATTTGGGTGAACTTTGTTTTTATCATGTTCCGGAACATTAAGTTGCGAGATTTCCTTTCGGAATCAGATTCCTCCATGTGATTTCAAAACGATTGATTCCGTCTGTATTTACGGTAGGACAATTAAGTTGAAAGAGATTCTCTATAGGTTGCCGCCCCCTGGAGGGGGATCGGGTAGAGTTATCCTAACTGAGGAGAGAAAATAGCGAAGGGAGAGCTTTAGGATTGGGGAAGCTGCTCTGATGCTATGTTAGAATGAAGGAGCTCGTAACCCAATGTTCAAAGTGATGGGTTTTGTAGGATCATCTTATGATCAACGCAGCGGAAGAAACCCATTTAAATGTCCGATCATCATCGAATCAACTTGCAGTGAGAAACATAAATAAATAGGTGCAACTCTTTCGGTGTCTGCTCCATCTTTATTGGTCTTGATGGAGCATGTTTAATGGAGATTACCGAATGACAACCCATGGACTCTCGCCTCCATAGATAGTGCGCCGACCGCTAGAATCCTCGTACGCCACGAGAGGATCCTGCGAACTCCAAAGGTGTGCTAACACCTTCACCTTGATGATTAATGGAGAATAGGGTTGAAGGGATTTCAACTATGTTAGGATAGTGTCGTGCTCACCCAATAAGAGGATCCCCATTCATTATATAGGTTCCCTTCATGCAATGGAGTAGAGGGTCGGGCACCAACGCTTGGCGGCCGATATGCGTTACACATAACACACGCCTGTTGAGAATATAGTTGTTTGAGCGCTTTTAACATTTGTAACCAGTTCGTATAACCATAAATGAATCAGCTTGATGATTCATAACTGAAGGAAACCGTATGGAAGATGTGGTAGTAGCCATGCACCCATATCGTAATCCCATTGTGATGTTATGATAGTGACAATTCACGCCTTTAATGGTATCGTTATATCGTCATCTGTGATACGCACTTAGTAGTCAATCTCGGATTGCGGTGCGACGCGACGGAGTCCCATGGCGAGATAACAACACAGATCGCGTCGTGACCGCTTTTTTATCCAACCTTGGACCAATTAATTTAATTTGAATTTTATAATTTTACATACATACATACACATATATATATATATATATATATTCTGAAAAATTAAAAACAAAACATAAAAAATTAAAAACACATCCCAATTCATAATTAAAATATCATCCATAATGCATCAAACACATGTCCAATAAAAGATACTAATATTATTATATATAATTAAATAATTTACTTAAATTAAAACAATTGAATTTTAGTATTCAAATAAAAATAAATAAATAAAGACGCATTGGATAAAAAGAGGCTAACCGGGAAAAACGACGTTGGGGAAAAACAAATGCATAATGTAGAGGGTGAATTCCCCTTACCTCAATGTGAGGTGAGGACATCCTTTTATAGATTAGGAAACAAATGTACAGGACGGGTAAGTCCGATGTGGGACTCACCCATTTACACTTAAATGGGTTCCAACACTCCCCCTCAAGCTGGACATGCCCAGATTGGATAGAGTCCCACAAATAGAAAAAGACAACAAAGACACAGGACCATCTCAGACTCCCCCTCAAGCTGGGCCTGGGAGGCTGTGAATACCCAGCCGGGTAGTGAGAGACTCAAGGCGAGCTCCGGGAAGACCCTTGGTGAAGAGATCGGCAAGCTGATCGGCCGTCGGGATATGGCCGAAGCCGATATGGTGCTGCTCCAGATGGTGGCGGAGAAAGTGACAGTCCACCTCGATATGCTTCGTCCGTTCATGGAAGACGGGATTCGATGCAATCTTCGTGGCGGCCTGATTGTCACACCAGATATGAGCAGGAGTCGATGCGGGGAAACCGAGCTCATGGAGGAGATGACGAAGCCAGAGGATCTCAGTAGTGACGGTGGCCATGGCCCGATACTCGGCCTCGGCACTCGACCGGGAGACGACAGTCTGCTTCTTACTGCGCCAAGAGATGAGATTGCCGGCAAAGAACACGGCGAAACCCGAAGTAGACCTGCGGGTAGCGAGGCAGCCGGCATAGTCCGCATCACAGAAGGCCTCAACATCCATGTGAGCATGATGGGAGTACTGAAGGCCACGGGCAGGGTCTTTCTTGATGTATTTGGCAATGCGAAGGACAGCATCCCACTGAGAGCGGGTGGGATGTTCCATGAACTGGCTGACTTTGCCAACGGCACAGACAATGTCAGGACGTGTCATGGTGAGGTAGTTGAGTTTACCGACCAGGCGGCGATAGCTCTCGGGATGAGGAAAGGGTTCCGAGTCAGAATGAAGGGAGCGTTCCCCAGGCTCAAGGGGAGTGTCCACTGCAGTGGCGGTGCTCAACCCGGCATCCTGCAAGATATCAAGAGCATACTTGCGCTGACAGAGAGAAATAGTGTCCGCAGTCCGGGAGACCTCGATGCCAAGGAAGTAAGTGAGGGGACCAAGATCCTTGGTGTGAAAGTGCTGGTGAAGATGCGCCTTAAGACTGGCGATGCCTCTGGAGTCGCTCCCTGTGATGATGATGTCATCCACATAAACCACAAGCAAGATACAGCCATGCGCCGCCGTACGGAAGAAGACGGTGTGATCCTTCATACTGCGAGATAGGCCAAAGGCTGTGACGACCGTGCTGAAGCGGCCAAACCAAGCCTGATGAGACTGCTTGAGGCCGTAGAGGGAGCGACGGAGACGGCAGACATGGCGGTCGGCACTAGAGGCCGAAAAACCAGGAGGCTGCTGGAGGTAGACTTCTTCATCAAGAAAGCCATGGAGAAAAGCATTTTTAACATCCAGTTGATGAAGCGGCCAATGATGATGAGCAGCTAGCGAAAGGAAAAGGCGGACCGAGGCCATCTTGGCGACTGGAGAGAAGGTCTCAAAGTAGTCGATGCCATACGTCTGAGCAAAGCCCTTGGCGACAAGCCGAGCTTTGAGGCGGCAAAGAGAGCCATCGGGATTGAGACGGATAGTGAAAATCCATTTACAACCGACCGCCTGTTTGCCCACCGGAAGTGGAACAAGATCCCATGTATGGTTGTCATCCAGAGCCTGCAATTCATCCCTCATGGCGGCAAGCCACCCGGGGTGAGATTTGGCTTCACCGACCGTCCGAGGAAGCGATACGGTCTCCAAGGCTGACAGACCCCTGTAGGAAGATACAAAGAGAGGAGTAGTCTGACAGGAGCGAGTACCTTTCCGAAGCGCAATCGGCTCGTCCGCGGGAGCGGGGACAGGAGCAGCAGACGAAGCAGGAACAAGGTGGTCCTCGGCCGGGATGGGAGGTACAACGGATGGACGACGGGAGTAGGTCTGGCCAAAGAGATGACCGGGAGGGGGAGATATGAGAGGTGGGTGAACGAAGAGCGGAAGACAGTCATCGATGGTAGAGTCAGGAGAAGGAGAAGGAGAGGGGAGAGTGAACGAAGAAGTCTCGACAAACGATACGTCGGCAGAGGTGATATACCGGCGGAGGTCTGGAGAGAAGCAGCGGTACCCGCGCTGAGTGCGGGAATATCCAAGAAAAATACAGCGAAGAGATTTGGGAGAAAGTTTGGAGAGATTGGGGCGAGTGTCCCGGACATAGCATAGACATCCGAAGACGCGGAGTGGAAGGGAGTGAGGAGGAACAGAGGGGAACAGGGTATGAAAAGGAGTCTCCCCCTGAAGTAAGGAGGAGGGAAGACGATTCAGAAGGTAAGTAGCAGTGAGGATGGCATCCCCCCAGAAGAGAAGAGGGACCTGGCGGTGGAAGAGGAGGGCACGAGCGGTTTCCAAAATATGCCGGTGTTTCCGCTCGGCCACCCCATTCTGCTGAGGGGTATCAGGACAGGAGGTCTGGTGGATGATGCCGTGGGCGCGGAGAAACTGCTGAAAGTGAGTGGATAAGTACTCCCGCCCATTGTCAGATCGAAGACATTTGACAGGGATAGAAAACTGTGTTTGGATCTCATGAAAAAATGTCTGGAAGGTGGAGAAAACCTCTGTCCGATCCCGAAGAAGATAAAGCCATGTCATCCGGGAATAATCATCAATGAAGGAAATGTAATATTTATACCCAGATTGACTCGAGGTAGCACAGGGACCCCATACATCAGAATGAACCAAATCAAAGGGTTTGGCGGCCCGTGTGTCAACTCGAGGAGGATAGGAGGTGCGATGATGTTTCGCAAAACGACACGACTCACAAGGAAAGGAAAAACGGGGACTAATATCGGGGTAGAGTCGATGAAGTGCAGAGGCGGAAGGGTGGCCCAACCGGGAATGGAGGTCAACGACATGAGCAGGGAGAGACGCGCAGGCGATGGAAGACGGGCCAGCGAACATGTACACTCCATCCCGAAGCTGTCCTCTACCAAGTTCCCGGTTCGTCGTCCGCTCCTGAAACAAAACAGAAGACGAGGAAAAGAGAGCAGTGCAATTGAGATCCTTGGTCAGTTTGCTGATGGAAAGCAGGTTAAAAGGACTCCGGGGTACATGAGCCACCGAGGAGAGGTGGAGGGAGGAGGTGAGGGAACAGGAGCCAAAGCCGGCTATGGGGAGAGTGGACCCATCAGCAACAGTGATGGCAGAGGATCCACTATAGGGACGGTAGTGGGAGAGCATACCTGCATCCCCGGTGAGGTGGTCGGACGCACCAGAGTCAAGCATCCATGCCGGAGAACGATGACTGACAAGGGCAGTGTGACCACCGGAATGGGCAAGAGAAGCCGACGAAGAGCCCGCGATGGAGGTGGACCGGTAATCATGAATCAGCTGGAGCTCAGCCAGGGAGAGATCCAATGACGAGGGAAGAGAAGCAGCAGGTGAGGGCGCAGCACGGAGCGCAGTCTGGCCCCGACGGGGTTGCGACTCAGGACGACCATGCAGGACCCAGCAACGGTCCACTAGATGGCCGAGCTTGCCGCAATGCTGGCAGAGGGGGCGAGGTCGGCCGTCCCCACGGCCGCGCCCACGAGGGCTGGGAGGACGACTACCGCCACGTTCGAGGAGCGCAGTGTGATCAGGAAGGGGGACGGGTGGTGCAAGGGCCCGATGTGCCTTCTGCAGGCGATGATAGACCTGCGGGATATCCAGTGTAGATGGGCTGGCAAGCATCTCGGTGGCCGTCGTGGCATAGTCCGGTGCGAGGCCATTCAGGAGGTTGAATAGGCAGAGCTGGTCCCGCTGAGTCTGCGCTTCGGCCGGAGTTTGAGGAATCGGCCAGAGTTCCTGTAGTTCATCGCGGAGACCCTTCCATTCCATGAAGTAGGTGGGGAAGGTCCGATCCTGCTGGCGGATATGCGAGAGACGTTGTAGAACGTCAGAGACCCGGGCCAAGTTATTGGTCTCGGAGAACATGACAATCAAGGAATCCCAGAGCTCCTTGACGGTGTTGGCAGTCCGGGTGACATCCTTCACGGAGCGGTCCATGGAGTTGACCAGTAGGGCGAATATTTTGCTGTCCGCCAGCTGCCAAGAGTCGAACTTAGGATCATTGAGTTCAGGTGGGGGTTTCTCAAGATGAGAATGAAGCCCCATGCCGCAGAGGGACATCAAGACCGTCTTCCGCCAGACAGAAAAATTAGTGGCATCCAGCCGGTCATCGACAAGCCGGGAGGAGGCCGTGATGAGGGACGGAAGAACGGAGGATGCGTCCATGGAGGGCGGGCGCTGGACCCGTGCGCCGGGAGTCGGGCGGTGGAAGGGAAGCGGCCCGGAGATGCGGCCGGAGGGAGCAGCGACAGGTGGCCGCGCTCAGGATGGTGCGGCCGGGCAGGGGCGGCGCGAGTGCTGGGGCAGGAGCGCCGCAGGGCCGAGAGCAAGGCTGGACCGGGGCGCGCCGGGCGCCGGAAGGCCGAACCGGGAGCAACGCCGGGAAAGGGCAGCGGGTAGGGAGCTGCTGGGGGGGGCAAGGGTGCAGCGCCGGGGCGAGGCCGAGGGCGAGACGCCGGGAGGCGGTGCGCCGGGATGGCGGGGCGAGCCGGGAGCCGGGGAGCCGGGAGCCGGGGAGCCGGGAGGCGGGAGAAGCCGCCGGGAGCCGGGAGCCGCGAGAGGCTGCTGGAGCAGAGGGAGGCGCGGGAGGCGCGAGGAGCAGCGGGAGGCGCCGGCGGGGGAGCAGCGGGAGGCCGCTGGCGGGGCGCGCGGGTGATGGCGTTGGGAGCAGCGGGAGGCCGCTGGGAGTAGCGGGAGGCCGGCGAGAGCGCGGGAGCAGCGGGAGGCGCCGGAGGGAGGAGATCCGTCGGGAGGGCCGTCGCATGCAGTGGAGGTCCGGCGACGGGATGGGCTGCGACGGCGGGAGGGAGGCGCGGTGGGAGCCGCGGCGGACCGGAGGGCCGGGAGGCGCGCTGGAGCCGCGCGAGAGGAGGGAGGTTCGTCGGGAGGGCCGAGAGCCGCGGGGAGCCGCGGGGAGGGAGCGGCGTCGGGGAGGAAGTCCGCAGGAAGGAGCCGGCGCGGGCCGCGTCGGGGAGAGAGAGGGCCGTCGGGTGAGGGCGAGGGAGCCGCGCGGGCGAGGGTGCGGGGGCGCTGGGGAGGGGCGCCGGGAGGGAGGGCCTGCCGGGAGCAGAGGAGCGCCGGGAGGGAGGGCCGGAGAGGAGAGGGGCGCCGGGAGGGAGGGCCTGCCGGGAAGACTAGGGCAGGAGTGAGAGAGGCGGGGCCGGGAGAATGCCGGGAATCGGCAAGGGAGGGAGGATGTGGGATAAAAATCCCTCTGATACCATGTAGAGGGTGAATTCCCCTTACCTCAATGTGAGGTGAGGACATCCTTTTATAGATTAGGAAACAAATGTACAGGACGGGTAAGTCCGATGTGGGACTCACCCATTTACACTTAAATGGGTTCCAACACATAACATGAAAAAAATGTGAAAAAACACATGAACTGAATTAAAAATAAAAATAGAGGTGAACAAAAACAAAAAAGTGAAAACTGAAAAAAAACAAATAAATAAAATATAACTTGTGTGTGTGGGGGATTGAGGGGTTAGAGCAAAAAAAGAGAGGCTATGTGGGGATGGGTGGCATTGGAAGTGAAGGGTGAGGGGGAAGCAACGCCTGGAAGTGAAGGGCGAGGGGGGGTTTGACGGGTTATGGGAGGGTCTGAGGGAGGTCTGACGGACTATGAGGGGGGTTTGACGGGTTGCGGGGCAAAAAAAAGAGTTTTTTTGGGCACCAAAACACGGTGCGGTCGCTCCCACCATGCATCTGCGATCGCCGAGATCGCGGCGTGATCTTGTTCTGTGCGCGATCCAGCCGCTAGCCGCAGTGGGGCACCGCTCTGCACCGCTCCACCGAGATCGTGACCGCTCCACCGTTTTTTCAAAACTATGGATATGCATTGTATGCATTTCACAAGCTACATCATACAATACGATATAACCCGTTTTAGTGCACATCTAACAATCTTCCACTTGCACTAAAATCCGGTAAAGATTTTATGCAAAACTTCACAATTCTTTGTGAATCCATCCGAACTCTTTTGGATACGGGATAACAAACTGTCTTCATTTTAGAATAAACACTTTTTCCAAAATTTTAATCCTTATTCTAAGACCTAACTGTGTGACCCTATTGGTCTTTGCAGCGTTGACAACAAATATGAAATCCCGATTTCATAGATGTAAACAAAAAGCGGCCTATAGAAAAATGTTGGTGCTACTCAAGCTATAAAGGGGTCTGGTGTGATCTCGATAAAACATACTCATATCTCCATATGAACATGTCTGTGACGTCTCGGACCTGGTTCACTCCTGAGTAACTGAACCAGGTTGGCCACATGGCCTCAAGTGCGCATCCCTGAATGCCAGAGGGTGCCGACTAGCAGCGAGGGCCTAGGGTGTGTCCGTGGGGAGCTATGCCCTCAGGTCAGAGTGGAGCACAACAGTAAAAAAGATGAATAAACGACAGAAGCGTAATAATAATGAATAAGATAGCGGAATTAGGCATAAGCATCAAAGCCATAAATAATCATCAAAAGTTGTAGACTGTATCACATACAAAAGATGACGACATGTCTTTGCAAAAAGGGAAAACAAACATACATGGCAGCGGACAAACATTACAATACATGATAAACAAAAGAATCAAAAAGGCGAAAAACCATCCAAGCATCCCGAGCACCAGCTCAGTCATTGACTACCAAGCTCTCATCCTAAAGCAAGAAGTCAGATGTCCAAAGCGGGACGCTTCCCTTTGTCCACACCTGCGATCATATAATCTGCTCGGGTGCCAACGACGACCTAGATAGGTTGTGAGATAAACTTAGTAGTCCACCACCAACGACGTCTAGAACAAATCCAGTCTGTGAATATAAACTGTACAGTGTGTAGACATATCAAAAGTAAAGCAATGTGAATGTAAACAACCCATTCCTTCTTCAACCTCATATGGTGTCTCTGAACATGCATTTATTTAATTAATTACGATTCAGTTTATAACATGAAGAGCATATAAAGGTGACAATAGTATTGAAATAGATAAAGATAATAACCGAGGATCCAAGGTGAAACCAAGACATCCTTGACCTTAGAAGGTCGAGCCAGCTCACGGTATACAACCAAGTAGTCTAGCATAAGGGACTAAGTGTAATCCATGAGGTAACCCCAAGGCATTCCATTGGAAGAGTTTTTAACAGAGTTTATAGAGCACGTCTGTAGTAAATCCCGGGCTAAGCATGACCAGACCCAAGGAGAACGATCCAAGCCATCACATATCCGTAGACATCAAGCTGAATCTAAGGAGTGTATCCGAGACATTTTAATTTCCGGAGAGAAAGTGAAGGGATCCCATGACATCATGCCAGACATCCACTAATGGACAAAGACCATGTTTCAAGGTGGGTATCTCCCTTGGCGGTTGACTCAATGGATTGGAATGACGTCCTCTAAGTGCTCTAGACATTCCCTCGGGAATTCAAGGCTGACTCATACCAATTACCATTCATTATGTTCATTCCATTACCTTTCATCCCAAGTGACAAGGTCATTAAGGACATGCAGCCAACTTCCAATTCAATTATAATTTATCAAGGCCAAGTGACATTTATAATTATATACGTGCCATCTAATGCATTAAGGATTTATTTATTAAGATGAAAAATATACTTTATCAAAGGTCAAGTCAAGCGCACCGGAACGATGTCTTAGGTAATCACAATATGGGTCGCTAAAGGCATGACAAACAACGCACCCTACTTGGGGTGGTTGACATTGAGGTCTCAACCTCCAACGATGTCAAGAGGTGTTAGGGCCTTAGAATACAACCCATATAACTTAAAATAAAGCAGATGAAATTTTAGGAGCAACGCCTGGTAAAACCGGCGTGCGCTCAACGACGACAATTTATAAACGACGAGACTTTGATGCCTCGTCCAGTATCGTCCCTTGGTTTGGCCTGAATCGGAAGAAAAAAAAATAAGAGATGAACGCCCTGAAAATAGGGCTTATATGCTCGCACCAAAATAACGCCGAAGATGGTGAGATAGACGAGAGAAAGAGGCAGATCGAAGCTCTTATCGAGAGGGATCCAATGAGACGAATGGTGGATCAATCGGAAGTCGGACGAAGAAGATCCTTCAAAGCCTATCTTGGAGGAAGCTTTGAACAAGAGGAGGAGAGGGGGGGGGGGGTGTGCGTGGGAGAGAAAAGAAAGAGGGGTGAGGCTTTAAAAGAGGCAATGATAAAATTGTATTTTCACCCAAAATTTCAAGAGTCATACGGTTTGGCTGCACGGTTGGCCAAACCGTGCGCACACCACTGCTCAGAGGACACACCCCGTACAACCTGCAACGCACGGTTAGACAAACCGTGCGCACCCTTTGCCTTAGTCCCGCACAGCCTGCAGTGCACGGTTAGACAAACTATGCGCAACCTGTGCCCGTGCACACCCTCTGCGTTAGCCCCGCACAACCTGTAGCGCATGGTTAGACAAACTATGCACAATCCATGCGCACCCTCTGCCTTAGCCTCGCACGACCCATGCCCCCTTGCCCGGTTTAGACAAACCGTGAGACTTTCACAGGGCCACACGATTTGAGGTGCACGATTAGTGATAACCCTGCGCTAATTGTGCGCCTCTGCTGTTTCCTCCGAAAGCCGGAGCTTGCTACCAGCCTGACTCTCTTCAAAATCTAAAAAGGCCCGACAAAACGAGACGCCTGCTTCCCTTGCCTTATTCGCTATGCCCAAGCCTGAGTGATACTCGTAAGAGAACACGATCCCCGACCTCAAACTCCAGAGGTTGTCGACAATGATCGGCATGCGATTTCTGTCTAGACTAAGTAGTAGCCATCCGCTTTCTGATCTACTACACCTGCTCCGAAGTCTCCTGCACGAGAGGTGGACCTAGGAGCACTGCCTCCCCTGCCTCTAGCCAACACAAAGGTGACCGACATGACCTACCATATAAGGCCTCACATGGAGCCATCTGAGTTATTGCTTGAAAGCTATTATTATAGGCAAACTCGATGAGGGGTATATGTTTCTCCAAAGAACCCTCGAAATCAAGTATGCATGCTCGGTGCATGTCCTCCAACACCTGTATAGTTCGTTCCGACTGGCCATCGGTACGAGGGTGGAAAGCTGTGCTTAGAAGCACCTGTGTATCCAAAGCTTTTTGTAACCCTTGCCAGGACCTCGATGTGAAACGAGCATCCCTATTTGAAACAATAGTACGAGGGACCCTGTGTAGGCGTATAATCTCACAGACGTACAATCGAGCAAGTTTATTCATTGAGAAGGTCTCTCTAATAGCAAACGGGTTACCTTTGTCAGTCTCTCGATAACTACCCCCAACCGCGACACTACCTCAAGGTGACCTCGGTAAACCAGTCACAAAATCCATCGCGACGTCGTCCCATTTCCATCTCAGGACCAGTAAGGGTTATAACAAGCTAGCACACCGTTGGTGTTCCGCCTTCACCCATTGACAGGTGGAACACCTAGTGATAAAACCTGCGATCTGACGTTTCATCCCAGACCTCCAATACTGGCGGCGCATATCACGATACATCTTGGAGATGACTGGGTACACTGTCCACTGAGAAGCATGGGATTCTCGCATCAGCTCCTTTCGCATGTCTGTAGGAACCCAGATACATCCATGAACATGCAAGATCTCATCTCCGTCGATAGACCAATCCGAAGGCGGGTCCTCACCTGAAATACTTTCCCATAGGATCGAACCTTCAGGGCTTGAAAACTGCACTCTTCACCCTATCCAGGAGTGAAGCGGTAACTGCCAAGGTTGCAAGAAAAGGCCGCTTGGGACTCTTGAAACTCCAGATGCATCTCAGAAAAGAGGGCCATCAACTTCTATTCATCACTGGATTCCTGAACGGTTTGTGCCTGAGTTTTCCGGCTCAGCGCATCGACTACCGCATTGCCCTTTCCATGCGTATAGGCAAACTCAAAGTCAAAAGATTGAAGGTTTTCGACCCATCTCCCCTATATGAGATTCAAGTCATGTTGCGTAATGATATATTTGAGGTTCTTGTGTTCCGTAAACACTACAAAACGCTCTCTCATAAGATAATGTCTTCAGCAGCGTAAGACATGGACAACTACTGCTAGCTTGAGATCGTGCGTCTGGTAGTTACGCTAATGAGACCTCAATTGTCGAGACCCGTACGCAACAACTTGATCCTCCTGCATTAGTACTGCACCCAACCCGATGCATGATGCATCACAGAACACTGTGTAACCTGCCAAGCTCTGGCAGAATCAGGATCGGTGCTGAAGTCTTCATTTCAGCTCCTAAAAGGCCTTCTCGCACGCTTCAGACCTTAAGAACTTCACACCATTCTTAGTCAAACTGGTAAGAGGTGCCACAAGGCTTGAGATGTTCTGTATAAAACGCCGGTAACATCGAACCAGCCCCAAAAAACTCCATATATCAAACACGTTCTTGGACTGCTCCCAGGAAATAACAACACTCACTTTCTTTGGGTCAACTCATACTTCTGATTCTGAGATAATATGACCCAAGAAGTGAACCTTGTCGATCCAGAAGTGGCACTTTGTGAGCCTAACATATAACTGATGCTCTCTCAGTGTACTCAATACGATCTCACGATGTTTGACATGGTCACTCTGAGTATGAGAATACATCAAGATGTCGTCCACTAAAACCATGGTGAAGGTATCTAAGTAGGGGTGAAAAATCCTATTCATTAAGGCCATGAAAACAGCGAGCATTAGACCGAACGATATAACTAGGTACTCATATAAACCATATCGACTACGGAAGACCGTACGTGGTATGTCTGAAGGCCTGACTCGCGCCTGATGGTAGACTGATCTCAGGTCGATCTTTGAGAACATTCTAGCTCATCGGGGCTTGTCGAAGAGATCATCTATTCGAGGCAAAGGATAGCAATTCTTAATCGTAAGTTGGTTCAACCGTCAGTAATCCACGCCAAGTTCGAGAGTTCCATCCGCCTTTTTGGTGAAAAGGACAGGCGAACCCTAGGGAGAAGTACCAGGTCACATAAAACCCTTAGATTCTAAATCCTTCAACTGTCTCTTGTGCTCTTGGAGCTCAGCAGGTGCCATCCTGTACGGAGGAATAGATACTGGAGTTGCTCCTGGAACGAGCTCAATTGGAAACTCCACCTCTCTTGGGAGGTAGTTCAGAGAAGTAAAACGATCCATCATCGGAGGAAAATCTGTCAGACGCATCGCTCGATCATCCAAGAAAAGGTTGACAATCTGGGCTGTCACTCCTCCCAGCTCACGATGCTCTGGTTTGGCTCGATCGGCTTGGACATCCCATTCGTCCTTATGTATATATCTACCGCCCTCGGGTGATGTGAAAGTCACCCTTCGACGATAATAGTCAATGTGAGCATCATAAGGCACGAGCTAATCCATCCCAAATATGACATCAAACTCCGTCATCTCAAGGATGAAGAAATTCCACAAGAAGCGATAACCGCCAATGGTGTGTCCAGGGTCATCACCCCACAAAAGTACAAAATTTCATGCCTAAGACTTTCTACAATCGATAAAGAGATAAAGGATTGCAAGACACTTATAACGAACAAAGCAGATATGATAGTAGAGACTGCTAGAATAGTACCTCATACAGTAGACGATCATGCACTCTGCTCCTAGGGTTTCTGCTGTAATGTGTGCAACTGGCCTGATCTACGACCCTGAGATGCAACTGGACTACCCTGAGCTGGTCCGCTCTGTCGGCGCTGAAAATCAGAAGTCTGGCTACCTTGGCCACGACCTCCTCCTCGGTCTGTTCGGTTGGTGCTACTCCGGCTTCCTGCCTGATGCAGAGTCACTGATCTTGCTCTTAAAGGTGGAGCTGGTGCGGATCCTCTTCCGCTAGAAAGAGGCGGAAAGGTCCGAAAAAACCTTTGAAGATGTTCCATCCGACCGCAAGCACGACATTCCAGCGAGTCTCTGTTGCACTATGACTTCACATTCCCTTGCCGTCCACACTGATCGCATACAACAGAGCTACCAGTGCGGATACTCTGGTTGCCACTGTTCTGAAGAGAAACCTCCAGGCTACGCTTCTTGCTGCTGGAAGTACTACCACTCTGTCTCGGCACCGACCCTCGGTGCTGTACTATCAACTTCCTTGAAGTTGCGCTCGGTGATAAGAGTTTGGTTCACGATCTCAGAAACGGTAGATAGGCGAAAGACATTCACCTGAGTGCGGATGACGTACCTGAGCCCATCCTCGAAGTGTCTCGCTCGCGATAGCTCATCACCGACAAGAATCGATGCAAAGCGTTGAAGCTTGGTGAAGCGCGCTGAATAGTCCATGACAGGCATAACACCCTGCTTTAGGTGCATGAACTTCCTGGCTCGGTCAAGTCTCAGCGTCTCAGAGAAAAAGTAATCATAGAAGGCAGTTTGAAAGTCCGTCCAGACCATGCCCTGATGACGACCAGCCTGGGTAAACCATATCCCACCAGCGCTTTGCAGAATCATGCGGCATGTAAGTGGCGAGTTTGACCCTCCTCTCTGGAGGCGTCTCCAGATGCTCGAAGATAGATAAAATGACTTTTAGTCACGACTCAACAGCTCGGGGACCACCATCCCCCGAGAAGGTGGGAGAATGATGTTGCTGAAACTCTCGAGTAAGATCAGACATTGTATGTGCTGTCCGTGGAGCACCTTGTATAGACTGCATCAAGCGTATGAAACTCTCTCGAAGTTGAGCGTCAGTGCCGAGCTTGGGAACAATAGGTGGTGCCGCAGGTGGCACTCCTGGAGGTAACATTGGTGGCTTAGGGCCCACCATCTCCGGAGCATGATCGCCACCCTCCTGGCACATGACTCGAGGACATTGTGGTGACATAGCTTTACAAATGCCACACGCACGCCTCAGAACAAGATTCAATAAAAGTACGGAGAGGTATCTCAATCGGAATGAGAAAAGACCCCAACAACAAATTTCCACTTATAGCAGCATGATAAACATAGGGGCTCACTACCCAAGGCATACTATCCCAACTACCCGGGTCTAAAGTGAGGGTATTGGTAAGTCTTTTAGTTTTCAACCACAAGGGTTCCGGTATATGGTAGGGGTCAATTGCAAGTTAGGCAGGAAAACACTCCTTAAAAGTTGCACTTGCCCTTCCCATTTATTGACAACTTTTTTATTTATGATTCAAAGTTTACATTTTTAAGTCCTTATGTGCATATATATGTAATACAAGGTTCAATTAAATGGACTACCACCCCCAGTTTATAAAGGTCCATACACTTTATAGACTGAGATCGACACCCATGTAATTGCAACCAACCCCCCTTATATTCGGTCTCAGAATGTAATGGGTAGAATACGATGACCTGGTTTGATGAATTACCCTTTCCAATTTATAAAGGCCCATACACTTTATAAATTATAATTGGTACTCATATAACCGCAGCCAAAACTCAGCTCATGTAACCAGAGGTTACATAGCTTAGATGGATCGAAATTGGCTATTTAAGATGTCATCATCAAGCTATATGAGAAAACACCATTTAGGTTGATGCTGATATTTTAAACGACCAATCTCCCTTTCCAGAAGACATTAGTAGCACAAACTTATATTACAACCAAGACACACTCAACAATCACAGACAACTCAGGCAATGTAAGCAATGAAATGCACCTACATGGCATGACATGTGCATGACATGTGAATCCCTAAGCGACTATGATGACGCATGTAGCAATGCTCCTTGCCATACCGGGCCAAGGTAGAATCTCCATAAAGCACAACAAATACCACAATTCATGTGCATCATCCAACGGTGAAGATATATCAACTGTAATAGGCAGAGTCTAAAACAACAATTCACTATTCCCAAACAACTTGGTGTTTACCCCGAACGTGGGTTAGCTACTCCCAGACACGGCTTATGGCCAAGTTCCAACACGTTCTTAATCTCCCATTTCCCAAACAATAAGACAAAAATAAGAAATGCTCTGATACCATTTTGTGAAGTCCCGAACCTGGTTCACTACTGAGTAACCGAACCCGGTTGGCCACATAGCCTCAAGCGCACCTTCCCAAACACCAGAGGCTGTCGACTAACAGCGAAGGCCTAGGGTGTGTCTGTGGGGAGACTATGACCTCAGGTCAGAGGGGAACACATCAGTGAAAAAGATGAATAAACGACCAGAGTGTCTCTACAAAAAGGGAAAACAAACATACATGGCAGCAGACAGACAGTACAATACATGATAAACAAAAAAATCCAAAAGGAAAAAACTATCCAAGCATCTCGAGTACCAGCTCAGTCATTTGCTACCAAACTCCCATCCTAAAGCAAGAAGTCAGGTGTCCAAAACGGGGTGCTTTCCTTCGTCCACACCTGCGATCATATAATCTGCCCGGGTGCCAACGGCGACCCGGATAGGGTGTGAGATAAACTCAGCATGCCACCACCAACGACGTCTATAACAAATCCAGTCTGTGAATATAAACTGCATGGTGTGCAGGTATATAAAAAGTAAAGCAATGCGAAGGTAAACAATCCATACCTGCTTCAGCTTCAGCTGGTGTCTCTGAACATGCATTTATTTAATTAATTACGATTCAGTTTATAATATGAAGAGCATATAAAGGTGACAACAGTACTGAAATAGATAAAGATAATAAGAGAGGATCCAAGGTGAAACCAAGACATCCTTTACCTTAGAAGGTCGAGCCAGCTCACGATATAGAATCAAGCAGTCTAGCATGAGGAACTAAGTGTAATCCAAGAGGTAACTCCAAGGCATTCCATTGGAAGAGTTTCTAACCGAGTCTATGGAGCATGTCCATAGTAAATCCCAGGCTAAGCACAACTGAACCCAAGGAGAATGATACAAGGCGTCGCATGTCCGTAGACATCAAGGTGAATCCAAAGAGTGTATCCGAGACATTCTTATTTTCGGAGAGAAAGTGAAGGGATCCTACGACATCATGCCGGACATCCACAAATAGACAAAGACCGACCATGTTCCAAGGTGGGTATCTCCCTTGGCAACTGGCTCAATGAATCAGAATGGCGTCCCCTAAGTGCTAAATGCATTTCCTCAGGAATCCAAGGCCACCATATACTCATTTCATTTATATTCATAAGTCATCACAAGCCATGTAATACTCATGCCAATTGCCATTTATTTGGTTCATTCCATTATCTTTCATCCTAAGCGACATGGTCATTAAGGACATGCATTAACTTTCAATACAATTATAATTTATCAAGGTCAAGTGACATTTATAATTATTTACTTGCCATCTAATGCATTAATGATTTATTTATTAATATGAAACACTTACCTTATCAAAGGTCAAGTCAAGCGCACCCGAACGACGTCTCAGGTAATCACAATATGGGTCGCTAAAGGCATGACAAAGAACGCACCCTACTTGGGGTGGTTAACATTGAGGCCTCAACCTCCAACGATGTCAAAAGGTGTCATCAGGGGCTTAGAATACAACCTAGACAATTTAAAATAAAGCATATGAAATTTTAGGAGCAACGCCTGGTAAAACTGTCGTGCGCACAACGACAACAATTTATAAACGGCGAGACTTTGAGGGAGAAGTCATAGACCACCTACCTTATGCCAGTAGTAGATGCCTCGTCCAGTATCGGTCCTTGCTTTGGCCTGGATCGGTAGAAAACGGAAGAATAGACGAACGCCTTGAAAATAGGGCATATGAGCTTGCACCAAAATAACACTAAAGGCGGCGAGATAAACGAGGGAAAGTAGGAAGCGGATCGAAGCTCTTACCTAGAGGGATCCAATGAGACGAACGGTGGCTCGATTGGACGTCGGATGAAGAAGATCCTTCAAAGCCTATCTTGAAGGGAGGAGGAAGCTTGGAACGAGATGAGGACATGGGAGGCTGCTGAGATGAGGCTTTAAAAGGGGTAGGGGAAAAATGGTCTTTTCACTCAAAATTTTAAGAGTCGCATGGTTGACCGAACCATGCGCCAACCGTGCGCATCCCACTGCCTAGGGGACACACCCCACATGGCCTGCAACACACAATTTAGACAAACCGTGTGACACCCTCACAAGACCTGCAACACACAGTTTAGACAAACCGTGCGGTACCCTCACAAGACCGCACAATTTATGGTGAACGGTTAGCACTAACTGTGCGCCTCTGCAGTTTCCTCCGAAAGCTGGAGCTTCGGGCTCCGAACTAGCCCCGGACACTCCCAAACCCTTTCTTAAACCATATGGCACATTTAAAAGGATAAAAGGATTCAATTGAAATTAAAAGGTCCCGTACCTCAAAGAGAAACCGGGTTCTTACAATGTCCACCATAAGATGTATCATATACATCGTATGTTCACTCATATGATCCCTTTGTCCATAACTCTTCGAATAGATTGACTAGTATGAATGAATGCATCACATGTCACTCTATTAAGCATGATCATGCATTTCCTTGGTCTAATTCAACCAAGGGCCGAAATGTGTTTTCTTGTCATTCAAGTGGACAAATCCTATCTTGGTTATTGCTCTAACCAACGACATGATCGACAACATATTCAACCACCCTTTGATTAGCTAAGCCTCAAAGCTTGCGTAAGTAAGGTATCAATGTATAAACATACATTTCATGTAATGGGGTCTATAATAAACATACACCTTTAAGTATATTAATGATTGTTTGACATTTCATATGATGTACTTTGGTGGGTCAGTCCAGATAACTCAACTTATTATCTCATGAGTCTGTTCTTTGTATCACATACTACTCTTTGTATTGAGTACAAAATTATACTCACACTAATCTTAACATATCATCACAACCCATAATACCCCGTGATGATCATCAATTAGGGACAACTCAAAGTCATACTTTGAGGGGATACTCTCATTCCACCTTTCATGTAAAATAAATGCCGGGCCTCAGAGAGCAGCGCCTCCGGAGGAGTCTTCTTCTTCCTTTCTTCTTCTATTTCTTCTATTCCTTCTTTTTTCTGTAATTCCTGCTGTTGTTAATTGAAGTCTCTACTTATTTTCTCTCTATCTCCAATTGATTCCTATCAATTGGTGTTTTCGTTGAGAGTTTCTAGAGAGTTTAGAGAGGTTCTTGAAACAGAGGTTTAAAGTTGACGGATCTTCTGTATGCTCACGCGCATGGAGAATCATCTAGCGGCTGTGAAGTCTGCGGTCTTGAAAATGCAGTATGCTTTTTAGCGACTGGAGGGCCACGTGTAGGAGCTGTCAGCGGCTGCTTCTCAGCTCGTGAAGAGCCAGGCGGAAAGTGCAGATCGGAGAGGGAACATCGGTCGTAACGGAGGATGGAGAGAGCAGATTTAAGCCAGTGGAAACTGAAAAAAAAGGGGCCGAAGGGATGGGGCGGAAGCAGTTGACAAGGGGATGTGGACTGTAGAACAAGAGGAGATGCGCATGCTATTGAGTTTGCCACAGGAGCTGTTGAGTTTGACCACTTGACGGACTTCGCTGCCTTGACAGAGCATCAAGAAAATCAGGAGCAGGTGAATCAAGTGGTGGTCAGCGCTGGAAGGATTACTGAGGCCGAGTGGGCTAAACAGGGAAGGAGGAGCAGTTTGAGCCAACCATGCCGGCCTGCAGATGCAGATTCTTTTGTGTGCAAGGAGAGCTAGAGGGCAATGACAACTGAAGTCGCAGCGAAACTTGCTGCATCCACATCTGTTTTATGTCTCTCATTGCGGCGGAACAATGCAGGGAAGGTCGTGCAGCTCAGAAAGCCATAGTAGGGCGTTATTAACAGCTGCGAGTGGAGAATGCAGAGACATGAGACCAATGGGAAGATATAGAGGATCATGGACCACAGTTTCGGAAGGAGATTCCATATATTCTTAAACTTTTGGCTATGGGAGAGGTGAAGGCTGGTACGAAGCTCGGAAGGGACCTTCTAGCGATTGGAGTTGCATGGTTGCTAAGACCACCGCTAGAACCACCGTCATGGGTTTGTGCTATTTTCTGCTTCCAGGCCATTCCTTTAATAGCTCCGACAGTTCATTATCCAGTTTTTCCACCTTGAGGACAAGGTGTTTTTCAGGCGGGCGGAATTGATAAGGAACATGGGTGCTCGGAACAGAGGTTGGGGGGCTGGTCAGGGGTAATATTGTAAAATGCAATAGGAGTGGTTGTTACTGCCTGGGGTAGATAAGTAATTGCTGAAGAGTTGCTGGGGTTGTTGGGGGTTTGTTGGGAATATTAAATAAGGGAATCAGAGGGCTGGGGGAACTACGGATGATTTGGGAAGGATTCTGCTGAGCAGAATAGGACTACGGCCAGGCCTCAGAGAGCAGCGCATCTGGAGGAGTCTTCTTCTTCCTTTCTTCTTCTATTCCTTCCATTCCTTCATTCTTTTGTAATTCCTGCTGCTGTTAATTGAAGTCTCTACTGATTTTCTCTCTATCTTCAATTGATTCCTATCACCTTGTCTCCTTGACCATGGCCTTAACACAGTCCAACCATGACTTTTCTCTTCCTTTCCTGATGGCTCTGATGTTAGTACTGCCCGACTGTGGTTTTCCTTTGTCTTGAATGATTTCTGAGTCCAGGTAGTCACTACCATGCTGATGGCATGGCCTGACCACAGGTTACCTCTCCCTCAAATGGAATTCTCTGCCCGTGGGGATTCATGGTAGTTGCTTCACCCGCCTGACCTTGGATCTTCTCTGCCTTCCACTACTGGTCTACTTTGCTCCTGAATTCTTGCGAGCTCTATCCCAGCTAAAAAAAATATCCATGCTCCCAAAGCAGATCTGGCTATCCATTGAAATCTTGCCAACAAAACCCGTAAACATTCAATAATCATAAGCGGATAAATGGGGCTAAACCGGGTTTTAGGTCATGTTTACGATTTTGGTTTGGGTGAAACATCAACATGATCCTAAAGCTTGGATTGTGCGTTGTTGAATTTGGTCTGTTTGTATTGTCCCACATGCCGAGCTCACATTTTGCTTGCACATGGTTTGCATGAGAGCAGTATCGTGTTATTTTTCATCTACAGTCATGTTATCTTGCATTCGAAAAATATTATGCTGTTCCAATTTTAAAGTTATTTGGAAGATCTTAAGCATCATTGATGTCCCACACTGCCATTTTGTGTTGTATTTGATGTGAGCTAATTAAATTATTTTATATCAGGATTACCAGGCAATGGTGGCACAGCTTGAACACCAGTTTCGTCTTGGAAGGCTTTCAATACAAGGATTGTGGTTTTACTGTCAGGTGTCACGCGGTCTTGATTAAAAATAACAGCTTGCATAGAATTGCTACCTCATGAAATTTTATGTTTATCGTAGCCAATGATGGGGCCGATGCAAGCTTTGTCTACAGTAGTTCAGAAGGTTTCAGTTAATAATTTCATGGGTTCTGAAGTTCTTAATCTCCTGCAAAGCCAGGTATTGGTGGCCATGTTGTTTTAGCCACTTTGGGATCCTTTACACCAAAGCAGAAATTAAATGATTGCTGTTTCCCAAGTCACCTGGTGAAAACTGGAGGCTAACAAATACAAAATCAATATGCCGAGAGGATGCTGATAAAAACTGAGAATTTGGGATTATCTGGTTTACATTTGTAATGGAATTGATTGTACATCATCATTGTTGTTTACTTGACATTTGTATCAACATTTGAACCATCAATTTTTATAGCCGGTTCATTTATTGTTTTTGCGAGTCACTGTTGATGCGAGGTGCTGCAAGTGTGGTTATGTCACCATAACTTCTTGTTAGGCTGGTTTTTTTCTGTATGATGTTAAGCTTTTGAGATTTTATGTGGCCTCTAATTAATTTTCCATGTGATTGGCTGTGCTTTTTGTTATACTTTATTTATTTTTCATGCTTCATTCTTTTTGAATATTTGTAATCCTTTTGTTAATGCTTTGTTTCTCATTTTGATCAATTTTTGATATCAACAGAAAAATAAATTACTCTTTGGTGCGTTTTTTATAAATAAAGTTTCCTTAGGTCTATGAAGTGTATATTGAAAAATGGAAGTGTACTTATTTTGGAAGTGTATATTGAAAAAATGGAAGTGTACTTGTTTTGCCTTTGAGCATGCATTGCGCCTTCATGATTTGGATGCACACCATATTAATTAATAAATTAAAATTTTAATGTGTATAAACTACATTTCAGAGGTGTTATAGTATTTAAATAATTAGGATATGAGTCTATCCAGGATCAATCTATTTGAATAGGCCTATCCTATTTCCTTTTCCCTGTAGTTTGAATTTTATATTTTTTTATCTATACCAAGTCTTGTATCTCATTATCTATCTCTATAAATAAAGAGTTCCGACCTCATTCAAGATACATGGTATCAAAGATTGATAAGATTGATAAAACCTAGGTTTCACTATTCTCTCTCTCTCCAGCAGCCCTCTCCCCAAAACCCAGGCGCCCCTGTTCCTTGTGTTCCCATGAATTTATTTTGTTTTATTTGTTGTCAATATAGCATGAGCAGATTTGAAATGAATAGAAGGTTGAATGTTGTGCATGTATTACAAACTTAGAGATGAGCCTGGACTTCCAAGGAATTGCAAGTGTCTGATGGATTGTAAGACTGCACATGTATTACTAGGGATCCAAAAACAAATGGTCATAGCGTCTAAAGAGTCAACAAGGCTCTGCAGTATGCCAAAACTGTGAGATTTGTGTGTACAAGGACACAAAACACTTTGAAGACTCGCAAACATCTTTGAGAGTACATCAATTTGTTTTTTAATGAATTTGTGATGGCCAAATTGAGTTTGAGTTGCTGGAAGAATTTCTGGAAGAAGCATGGAGACTCCCAAATTGAAAGAGGAAGAAACTGCTCGAAAAATGGGAAAGTATGGAGATGTGTGAAGTATACATTCACGGCAAAGGAATTGCATGAAACAGATGGAACACTTCTACTCAACGCAAACAAATGTGTGATACAACATGTGAGAAGTTACTCAACACAGCTAATTTGTGTGACACAAAAACTGATTTGCGTGTGACGAAAATTGGCTTGCGTAATACACAACCTGATTTGTGTGAGACAAAAACTGACTTTCAGAATTTGCGATGTGTAAAACAAGTTTGGAGTTGCGTGAAATAGAATGCACGGTTCATGATATGCGTGAAACAGAAAAGCTGAATCTATTCAACGCAGTAGCAGTGTTGCTCAATGTCGAGAGATGCGTGAGACAATAACACAGTATTGTTTCACACATCTGATTTTCAATATATCTACATCATGCAATGTGTTTGTTATGTGTTTTTTGGCCAGTCGTTCTTCAGTTTTATCAATTATTTTTTGCTGGGTCATGGAAGCTATTATTTCGGTCAAAAAAACTTCTCTTCAATTGTGGAAATCATGGATAATGAAAGCGAATAACCCATTGCGAGAAATTATGCGATATTATGGGAGAATAATTGATGAATAAAAATAATTTCTGGAGAGGCAGTTACAAGAGTAATGAGCAATTATTTTTTGACCGACTTAATGAGGAAAATAATAGATGAGTTTTTGTACTGATTTTATGAGTATACGATTGTGGTATCTTTGGATGCATGGGAGCATATGTTACCTGTTTTTCTAAAAAATTAAGTGTGAAGAAGTGATGTGATGTTAGTAATCATCTACAGCATGTTGAAGATTATTTGTAAAGTTTGAAGATTCTTGTTAGAGGTTAAGTTGTGTCAAGTCCCAAGGTGAGAGGAAAACACGCAGCCTCCCCGCTGCACCCGTCGCCTCCTTCCTGATCTAGCCGCGCACGACCCAGGCGTCACTACTTCCTACTTGGGTTCTCCAAATCTGCTCCTTGCTCGCACAACCTGCTGCAAATTGAATTCTTTGCCTCTATCAGGTTCTCCGCTGCTCCCTGATGTTACCTTTGCTATCAAACCAGAATCCTTTTGGGTTCGCAAAGTCAGGCACCGTTTCACCCGGTCTTTCGGGTTCGCAAAGTCGGGCGCCGTATCATCCGACCGTTTTGAGGCCGTTTGTCGGTCACCATTTCATTCGGCATCTTGAAGCAAGGATCGTCCTCAACAAGGGAGCATTAGAGTTCTACGATGGTTATCTTTCCTTTAGCACCCATGGGCGGGAGCGCAACAGGTGGAGCACAACCAGTGGGCACTGCATGACGGGCGTTGTTCTACGGTTGACACATCTTTTTCAACGGCATCATCCATCTTTTTCATCTTGAGGGGGAGCTGCAATCGCGGATGATTTATTTTTTGTTTCGTCTTGTTTTGTAATCAAGTTGGGTATGTCCAGTTTGAGGGGGAGTGTTTGCGGTGTCTGTTGATTGTTTTGTTTTCTTTGCTTTGGTTTATTTAATTATGCGTCCAAGCTAGGTACACCTAGTTTGAGGGGGAGTGTTAGAGGTTAAGTTGTGTCAAGTCCCACATCAGACTTGACGTATCATGTTATCTCTATTATTCATTATAAAATAACCCGAAGGCCTCCCTTAGAAAGGCATCTTGGGTATTGGTTCACCTCTCTCTATCATTTTACAACTCTTATTATTGTACTTATTAAACACTATAATTTTCATGTGGGGGTGAACATTTCATTTATCGGGATACATTTTATTGTATCATGAGTTCAAGAATAAACTCTTCTCATCATATCTAACATGATGATTCCAATGGCTCATATGATTATGGGTTTTTCAGATCATGCCAAGGATATGGCCATTCATCTTTGTATACGATTGTGGTATCTTTGGATGCATGGGAGAATTGCAGAAAAAGATAGAGGATTGCTGAACAATTTTTTTTTGGAGATCATCCTTGAAGTTTCAAGGAGGAAAAATATGTTTTCTGCTACGACAAATGTTCTTGATTGATCAAATTATTGAATATTATTCTTCATATATTGGTGTGTGAGGCACAACAATGTTTGAGATACACTTTGTAAAGGGTCTAAGGCTACCCCCTTGCCCTATTGGTTTTCACATTGATAATAAAATGAATACCGTGTGAAGTGGGATATCACCTACGTCACACCAAGGATTGACCACTCACATCTAGCTTTGAACCTTGTAAAGGGTTTAAGGCTATCCCCTTGCCCGAATGGTTTTCATTTTGATAATAAAAGGAATACTGGGTGAAGTGGGATGTCATCCACGACACAGCAAGGACTGACCAAATTTTAGTGTCAATTTGTGTTTGATTGTTGTTGGACTCCTCAGGTTTTAATGCTCACAAATCATATTTAACCTATCACAAATCATATTTAGAGATTGTTGGACTCCTCATGTTTTAATGCTCACAAATCATGTTTAACCTATCACAAATCATGTTTGGAGATTGTTGGACTCCTTATGTTTTAATGCTTACAACTCATTGTTTAAACTCTCACAATATCCTGATTCAGAATCTCAAAAATCATGTTTGAATCTTGTAAACTATGTTTAATCTTGTTATATTATATTTCAGTATCATTATGGTTAATCTTAATCCATTATGTGAATATTACTTCTTAAGATAGTTTCCAAATTTTCACAAAGTCTGTGACACCGTAAGCTTGCTACCGGTTCCAGATTTTCACAAAGTCTGTGACACCGTAAGCTTGCTACCGGTTCCAGATTTTCGCAAAGGACCTGACCCCGTTTCCTTGCTACCGTTTACAAGACACCGTTCAGAATTTTGACAAAGGACTAGACACCATTACCTGGGACACCGCTTATTGACACCGTAGTCTCGCTACTGATTCCAGAATTTGCAAAGGACCAGACACCGCAACTGTGCTATTGATTTCAGATCTCACTGTGACAGTGGCACTGTGACTGTCTCACCGTGACTGTCTCACCGTGATTATGACACCGTGACTGTCTCACCGCAACTGTGACACCGTTTTATACTTAACCATTTTTCTGTCTTTTTCAATTTAATTTAAAAGTTATTTCTAACGGTCATATTTGAGTCATTTAATGACACTGACATAATGATTTTTTGTAGACATGTCACCCAACAGTACGAGACACGAGGTGTAGAGATCATGCTCCCTGCCGGCAATAACTAAGACACCCCGAAGATAAAATAGGTGGTGGTGCTCAAGCTGAAAAATACACGAGAAGTTGAATGCATGCGAAGAGAGTAGAACACATATACTGAAGAACACACGAAGAGCTCTCGATTCCTGGCGACTGAACTGCTGTGGATCAGAACCTTAAACATTCTCGCAACAACAACTCTAAGAAGAACAAGAGCTGCAAAGCACATCTCATCGAACTGGAAACCAAAACACGAGACTCGCGATACTCTATTTTCACAAGAGGACTCGAAAATCATATATGCTACATCCTATAAGTCCAGAGCTGCATAGAACAACACTCAGAGCATTTCTAATCCTTTCTCATTATCTTTGCTCTGTTGTGTACTGGTTTATTACTTTTCGAGCAGTGTGTGTGTCTGTATTAAAACACGCTCTGTCTCCTACATTAAACCGGAGGATACAAGATATCCTCACTCAAATATCTTTTTACACTTTGTTTACCCACGTATAACTGTGGAAGAGGTCCTGTGTGACCTGGTTGTTTGTTTTCCCACGTAGAACAGTGGAAGAGGTCTTGAGACCTAAACAGTTTTGTGTATTGATGTTAACCCCGATCCAGAGTGTGGATCAAAGCTTTATATATATATATATTGCTTGGTGGCAGGTGATCATCAAGTGGAGTGGATTAGGTCTTGGCTTGAGACTGAACCACTTGTTTTATCCGCTGTGTCTTTCAATTTAGTTTTTCTCTGTTTTAACTGATATTTCAGGAAACTAGATTTTACTTTGATAGTTAGTCTTGGATAGTAGTTATAACTGTTTTACCCTATTAAAATAGTTTCTAAAGTTCTATCAATATCTTATATTGATATTACTTAGAATTAATCAATCTTCTGAGAAGTTATTTGAACAGTCAAACTATTATAATTTTATTACCTTGATTAACTGGCCTGTTTTATTTTAATTGGGGGAATCTTTTTAAATGAACTTTTTAACAGAAATTTTTATAGGAACTCAATTCACCCCCTCTTGAGTATCCTACTCCGACCAACATTTGGTATCAGAGGAGTTTTTAAAATCCCTATTTTCAAAGTTTTTAATCTGTTTAAAATATTTTTCAACTGTGATTTTAGTTGTGTTTTAAAGATCTCAAAATTTCTATTAGTTCTAAATTTTTAGTTTAAATATCTACACTTTATTCTTTAATATGGATAATAGATTGGAAGATGCTGCTACCAACATACCTCCATTCTTTAATGGAACAAATTATGCTAAATGGAAATTTAAAATGAAAATGCACTTAGAAAGTATGAGTTTTGAGATTTGGTCTTCAATTTTAGATGAGTATAAGATTCCTGCTACTGATAGACACACTTGGGATAACCCAACTAAGGCTGCTTATGATAATAATTGCAAAGCCATGAATGCTTTATACTGTTCTTTAGGAGATGAAGAGTTTAACAAAATTTATGCATGTAAAACAGCCCATGAAATTTGGGATTTTTTATCTGTTTCACATAAAGGAACCTTTAGCGTTAAGGAAATGAGACTTAACACATATACTATTAAATATTATAACTTTAAAATGAAGCCTGATAGCCTATTTATGACATATATTTCAGGTTTAATGAAATAGTGAACACTATGATCTCTCTGGGAAGAGATGTTACCGCCAAGGAGTAAATCATGAGAATACTCAGATGCTTACTGGATAGATGGAGATGGACCTCTGTCTCAATTAGAGAATCCTGTGATATTAGCAAGCTACCAGTCAAGGAGCTGATAGACAAGTTGATGATGTATGAGGAAGAATTAAAAATCAATAAGGAAGAGGAATATGAACTGAAGAGAAAGTCATTGACTTTCAAAACCGCTACTTCCAAAACTAAAGAAAAGGAAAAGGAGAAATTACAAACCCCTGCAGATAGTTCCAGCAGTGAACAATCACTATCAGACAGTGATGAGGAAATGACTGAATTAGCCAGACGATTTAAGAAGTTTTATAAAAGGAAGAAATTTTTCAGAAAGCCCAACTTCGAAGGAAGATATGATCACAAGGGAAACTGGAAAAAAGATTGGAAAAGAAGTGACAAATCTGATGAAATAATCTGCTATGAATATAAGAGAAAAGGACATGTGAAAGAAGACTGCCCCAAGTTAAAATATAAGAAGAGGTATGAGGACAATGATAGAAAGTATAAAAAGGTCATGAAGGCAACATAGAGTGCTTCTGAGGACAGTTTAAGTGACTCAAAGTCTTCACATGATGAAAAGGCTGACAAAGCCAATATGTGTTTTATGACAAACACATCTGAGGAAAGCTGTTTGAAGAGCTCCTGTTAAAACTTATGATACTTGGACAGTGGTTGTTCAAGACACATGACAGGAGATTACTCATGCTTCAAAAATTTAATAAAGATTGATGGTGGGCATGTCACCTTTGATGACAATGCTAAAGGAAAAATAATTGGTCTCGGCCAGATTGATAACTCTAACTCAGTTTTAATATCTAAAGTACTTTTTTGTTGATGGATTGAAATATAATATGCTTAGTATATCACAACTATGTGATGATGGATTTCATGTTAAATTTGAGAATGATGCTTGTAATGTTTTTAACTCTAAAAATGAACTAATATTTTCTGCATTTAGAAATGAAAATGTTTATGCTGTTAACTTAGATTCCTTAGTTTCTCAAAAACGTTTCATGCTTAAGTGTATTTCACAAAGAGTCTTGGGTTTGGCATAAAAGACTAGGATACTGCAATATACACTCTCTTAGAAAGCTTACTAGAAAAGGTTTAGTCAAGGACCTACCCAAACTTGAGTTTCCAAATGACAAAGTCTGTAATCCTCGTCAAAAGGGTAAACAACACAAAATATCTTTCAAACCAAAGAAAGAAGTTTCAACTTCTCAACCTCTTGAGTTGGTTCACATGGATTTGTTTGGACCTTCTAGAGTCCCAAGTCTTAATGGGAAGTACTATGTCTATGTTCTTGTAGATGACTATTCTAGGTATACTTGGACCTTCTTCTTGGCTCACAAAAGTGAAGCCTGCTCTCATTTCACCAATTATGCTAGGATTGTAGAAAATCTTAGTGGACTTAGGATAAAATCTTTAAGAAGTGACCATGGCTGTGAGTTTGAGAACTAGGAGTTTGAATCCTTTTGCTCACAAAATGGCTATAGTCATAACTTCTCTGCTCCTATGACACCTCAACAAAATGGTGTTGTAGAAAGAAGAAATAGAACATTGCAAGAAATTGCTAGAACAATGCTTAGTGAGTATGACCTATCTATCTACTTTTGGGCTGAAGCTGTCAATACAACATGCTATATTATTAACAGTGTTAATCAGACCTATTCTTAAAAGAACTTCCTATGAGTTGTGGAACAATAGAAAACCCAAGGTTAATTACTTCAGAGTTTTTGGTTGCAAAGTTTATATTCTTAATACTAAGGATAATCTTGATAAGTTTGCATCCAAGAGTGATGAAGGAATTTTTCCAGGACATTCAATCTCTAGTAAAACCTGTAGTCTTTAACAAAAGAACCAAATGTGTGGAAGAATCTGTTCATGTCAAATTTGATGAAACAGATCCACATGAACCTAAGATCTCCCTAGAGAATCTTGAGGATGATATGTCAAATCTGAACCTTAATGATAAATCTTTTGACCATTTTATGAAGAAATCTGTTAAAATTTCCAGTTCTGGAAATTCTCTAGATTCAATCCATAATGAACCCGAACCTGTTGAAGAACCTAAAATTACTAGTCCTTTTTCTAGAGGTGTTAGAATCCTTAAGAACCATCCTTTAGATGCTGTTGTTGGAGATTTAGATAAATGAACACAGACTAGAGCTTCTTTAAGAAATTAGGTTGAACATCAAGCTTTCTTGTCGCAGCTTGAACCTAAAACCATCAATGATGCTATCAATGATGAATTTTGGGTGATAGCTATGCAAAAGGAGCTAAATCAGTTTGAAAGGAATAAAGTTTGGAAACTTGTGGATAGACTCAAAGACACCTTGACCATAGGCACTAAATGGGTGTTCATAAACAAAGTAGATGAAGCTGGTAACATAGTTAGAAATAAAGCTAGATTGGTTGTGTAAGGTTATAGTCAAGAAGAAGAATTGACTATGAAGAAACCTTTGCATCAGTAGCTAGACTTGAAGCCATTAGAATCTTGCTTGCATATGTAGCACATCTAAGTTTCAAACTTTATCAAATGGATTTCAAGAGTGCAATTCCTAAATGGGTATATAGTTGAAAATATTTTTGTTGAACAACCCCCTGGTTTTAAAAACCCTCATTTTCCAAATCATGTCTTTAAATTAACAAAAGCTTTATATGGTTTAAAACAAGCTCCAAGAGTTTTGTATGATAGATTAAGTAGTTTTCTTATTTCCAAAGGTTTTACAAAAGGTATAGCTGATCCTATTCATTTTATAAAACGAATTTCTAAAGACGTCTTAGTTCAAATCTATGTAGATATTATTTTTGAATCTTCAAAAAATTCTTTATGTATTGATTTTTCAAAAATGATGCAAAATGAATTTGAAATGAGTTTAATGGGTGAACTAAAATTATTTCTTGGATTTCGAATTTTTCAAAACAAGGAATTATTTTAAATCAAAGCAAATATACAAAAGATCTTATAAAACGTTTTGGCTTGGATAACACTAAAAGTAGTGATACTCCAATGAACATTATCTGTAAGTTGGATCTTGATGAAAATGGTAAATCTGTTGATCAAACCACTTATAGAGGAATGATTGGAAGTTTACTCTACTTAACTGTTAGTCGGCCTCATATTATGTTTAGTGTTTGCATGTGTACACGTTTTCAAACAAACCCCAAAGAGTTTCATTTAAATGCTGTTAAAAGGATTTTCAAATACCAGAAATATACAACCAATTTAGTACTGTTTTATCTTAGAGGACAATCATTTGACTTAATTAGCTATTCAGATGCCGATTTTGGTGGTTGTAAGTTAGATAAAAAAAGCACCTCTGGAACATGTCACTTTTTAGGCAAGTCTCTAGTATCATGGTGTAGTAAGAAACAAAATTCTGTTGCATTATCTGCTGCCGAAACTGAATACACAGCTGCTGGTAGTTGTGCACAAATTTTGTGGATGAAACACACATTACTAGACTGCGGATATCAATTCAGACATGTACCTATAAGTTGTGACAATACAAGTGCTATTAACATTTCAAAGAATCCTGTTTCACATTCTAGAACAAAACATATTGATGTGAGACATCACTTTGGAATTCATTGACACTAAACATCAGATTGCTGATATATTCACTAAACCATTAAATTCTGAAAGGATAAATTACATCATACATGAGTTAGGAATGATAAGTCTTAAGTGAACAGTTTACTGTTTCACAGTTTACGGTTTCATGATTCACGGTTTCACAGTTACTGTCTCACAATTACTATCTCACACTTACGGTCTTACAATTACTGTCTCTCAGTTACGGTCTCACACTTGCTGTCTCAATGATATGGTCGCACTGTTTGGAGTCACCATAATGACTCAAATTTCTATTTTTAGAATTTCCTTTCCCGTATCGCTGTATCGATTATTTTATTGTTTTTATACCGTGTATTTGTGTTTGCGACGTTTGAAATCCCTAAATGATAAAAACGATATTTTCCACTCTTCACTCGAGCTCTCTTCTCTTAAAACCGAAACCCTTCTCTCTCAAATTGTTAGCCCTCTTTCAACCCTTCATCTTTCTCGAACCTACATTGGATGCCCAGAATGAAGCGTCCGTCTTCATCGACTCCTGAGAAGCGCAGGTCTTAGAAGAAAGTGAAAAAGGCTCCGAAAATAGTGCCTGAGGGACCGCTGAATCCAGGCCTTGCTGATAGAACAATAGTGCCAGAGAAAGAAGTCTGTTCGAAGTGGTTGCTGACATGTAAGTCACTTGTTTTGAAAGTACTAGAAGAACAGTGATGACTGGACTGGTTCACAAAAGAGAATAGACCGATTTATCCGAAGCTTGTTTCTCAGTTTTATCAGTATGTTCAGTTCTCGTTCAACTCTGAAGATGATTTTGTTGTAAGAAGCTGGGTAAAAGGTCAAAGATGTACCTTTTCTTTGATGCTATGGGCTGCCTGCCTAGGAGTACCTCATAAAGGAATTTTTGAGGATTACCAAAGAGGTCCTCCTCCTCCTAGTGATGTGTTTAGCCTAAAAGAGGCTCTTGGAAGTTTGGCTGGAAATAAGAAGAAGAGAAGGGCATTTGCAGCTGAGCTTGATGGTGAGACAAGACTGTTATTTAAGTTTATTCAAAATCTTATTTGTTCGAGGAAAGGGGATTTTGTTACCCTTAAGTATCAAGATGTATTCTTGATACATCTTATGAAGAATGGGCACAAGATCAATCTGTGTAAGTATGTTATACTTCACATGTGTGAAATGATCAAGACAACTTCAAAATCAACCTCTGTTTTATTCAAGGTTGATTTCTGCAATATTGATTGCCAAGGGAGTAGTTGGTCCATATAAAGAAGTAATTGAAGGTTATGAGTTTTGTATCTTAAAGGATACAATCAGAAGGATGAAAATTAGCTGGAATCATTGGAAAAAGTCTTGGGTGGAAGACAATGAAAGATTGTATGAGAAGTTCAATCCAATTGAGAATCCTTCAAGACCTAAGAACAAATCTGACCGTGGTTTGGAACCAGATGAATTATTTGAATACTCAAGTGAAGAAGTAGAAGATACAGAAGCTGTACCTGAGGAAGGAACTGTCTTAGACAAAGATGACAGTGACCTACCTGTTTCACAAGAAGTAGTTGCAAAAGATGTAGCTGCTGCTAAAGGAAGTGTTAGCAATAAAGAAGAGCCTGCTGTTGAAAAAGAGCTTGCTGTTGAAAAAGAGCTTGCTGTTGAAAAAGAGCGTATTGTTGAGGAAGGGACCTGCTGCTGTGGAACAGTCAGAAGAACAAGCTAAACCTGAAATAATCCTATCTTCTGAGGAAAGAATGGAACAGGCCTTTCAGCAGCTTGAAAAGAGACGAGTGAGTCTGACAGTGCTGTGAATTTGGAAATGGGTCAAGAGATTAAGTCTCTTAGTCCCAGAAGAGATGCACCTGTTGAGGGGAGCAACACCCCAGTTTAGAAAGTATTCAAGTTCCAAATCCTGTTGATCAAAGCTCTGTGGATACTTGGTATAAGTTTCCCAACTATTTTGATGTGGATAATATCCAACAGACCTCAGTTAAAGGAATGGATCTTTCCACTGTGTTTCAATTGAAACCGATTTCTGCTATAGAAGTAACCTCTGCTAAGGAGTCTGAACCCATTTCAGTTCCTGTTCTTGAACCTACTCAAGAATCTTCGGCTTATGTGAGTAAAGATGACTTAAAAGATTTTGGAAACACCTTGTTATCTGGATTTGAAAAGATCATTATGTCATAGCCTGCCCCTGTGACTAATCTTAGTGAAAGAGATGTTGGAGAAAATCATATGGCAGATTCAACCAAAAATGCTTCATGGAATTCAAGAAGTCAGGATTGAGAACAAACAGTTAAGTAATGAAGTGAAGTCTCTCAGATCTATGGTTGAAGATATGCAAAAAGTCTTGCAATCTGGATAAGCTCCTGTTGCTCATTTTGTTGAGGATGTTGGTGATTAGATTCCACAAAATGTTGTATCTCTGATTCAACCAAACTTGGCTACAGTATGGAGGTGAGATCATCACTGATTTCATTAAGTTGTTAAAGCCTTTTCTCCATGTGCAAAGTACTGCCATAGTGGCTCCTGCAGCTGCCCCTTTGCAGCCTGGTTCAACCCCTTCCTCCTCCACTACCTTTGCTCCTGCTACCATGTCTGTATCTCAGGCTCTGAGCTAGATCAAACCTGTTATTATTGAAAAACCATTGCCTCGGTCTTCAACCAAACCAACTCTTGCACCCTCTGTCTTTGAAGGAGTGCTTTTTCCTTCTCTCATTGTTGGATCAATCCCTTCTACCGCTTCCACTTCTGCTCCTGTGGCTCCTCCTGATATCTCTGCCAAGGGCAAAGAAAAGACTGTTGGCTCTGAAAAGAAGTGAAGAATGTATTTTGATAGGGATGTTTTGTATTTTGTTTCATGCTTGTAATGAACTCTATCATTCTATTCAATCCACTGTGCCCTATTGTTTATTTTCTTAGTTCCCTTCATTCAGTGTTTATTTTATTGTTCTTATTCTCTGTTTTTTGATAATCCCAAAAGGGGGAGAAATAAGAAGACATTTATGGAAAAAGAATCTTCTTGGTAGAAGAACAAGTTTTATACAGCTTATCACATATATGCTCTATATCTTTTCATTATTAAAATATATGGCTTATAAATGCCATGATTTGTGATAATCAAAAAGGAGAGATTGTTGGACTTCTCATGTTTTAATGCTCACAAATCATGTTTAACCTATCACGAATCATGTTTGGAGATTGTTGGACTCCTTATGTTTTAATGCTCACAAATCATGTTTAACCTATCACAAATCATGTTTGGAGATTGTTGGACTCCTTATGTTTTAATGCTTACAACTCATGATTTAAACTTTCACAAGATCCTGATTCAGAATCCCACAAATCATGTTTGAATCTTGTAAACTATGTTTAATCTTGTTATATTATGTTTCAGTATCATTATGGTTAATCTTAATCCATTATTTGAATATTACTTCTTAAGATAGTTTTCAGATTTTCACTTAAGTTCGTGACACCGTAAGTTTGCTACCGGTTTCAAATTTTCACAAAGTCTGTGGCACCGTAAGTTTGTTATCGGTTCCAGATTTTTCGCAAAGGACCTGACACTGTTTCCTTGCCACTGTTTACAAGACACAGTTCAAAATTTTGACAAAGGACTAGACACCGTTACCTGAGACACCGCTTATTTGACACCGTAGTCTCGCTACTGATTCCAGAATTTGCAAAGGACTAGACACCGCAACTGTGCAACCGGTTTCAAATCTCACCGTGACAGTGGCACTGTTACTCTCTCACCGTGACAGTGGCACCGTGACCGTCTCACCGCAACTGTGACACCGTTCCATACTTAACCATTTTTCTGTCTTTTTCTTTGTCTTTTTCTTTTTAATTTAAAAGTTACTTCTAACGGTCATATTTGAGTCATTTAATAACACTGACATAATTAATGATTTTTTGTAGACATGTCACCTGACAGTACGAGGTACGGGGTGTAGAGATCATGCTCCCTGACAATAACTAAGACATCCCGAAGATAAAATATGTGGTGGTGCACGAGCTGGAAAATACACGAGAAGTTGAATGCATGCGAAGAGAGTAGAACACATATACTGAAGAACACACGAAGAACTTTCGATTCCCGGCGACTGAACTGTTGTGGATCATAACCTTAAACATTCTTGCAGCACCAACTCTAAGAACAAGATCTGCAAAGTACATCTCATCAAACTAGAAACCAGAACACGAGACTCACGATACTCTGTTTTCACAAGAGGACTCGAAAATCATATCTGCTACATCCTACAAGTCCAGAGCTGCATAGAACAATACTCATAGCATTTCTAATCCTTTCTCATTATCTTTGCTCTGTTGTGTACCAGTTTATTACTTTTCGAGCAGTGTGTGTTTCTGTATTAAAACACACTCTGTCTCCTGCATTAAACCGGAGGATACAAGACATCCTCACTCAAATATCTTTTTACACTTTGTTTACCCACGTATAACTGTGAAAGAGGTCCTGTGTGACCTGGTTGTTTGTTTTCCCACGTAGAATAGTGAAAGAGGTCTTGAGACCTGGACAGTCCTGTGTGCTGTTGTTAACCCCGATCCAGGGTGTGGATCAAAGCTTTATATATATATATATTGCTTGGTGGCAGTTGATCACCAAGTGGAGTGGATTAGGTCTCGGCTTGAGACTGAACCACTTGTTTTATGCGCTGTGTCTTTCAATTTAGTTTTTCTCTGTTTTAACTGATATTTCAGAAAACTAAATTTTACTTTGATAGTTAGTCTTGGATAATAGTTATGACTGTTTTGCCCTATTAGAATAGTTTCAAAAGTTGTATCAATATCTCATATTGATATTGCTGAGAATTAATCAATCTTCTGAGAAGCTATTTGAATAGTAAAACTATTATAATTTTGTTACCTTGATTAAATGACCTGTTTTATTTTAATTGGGGGAATCTTTTTAAATAAACTTTTTAACAATTTTTTTTATAGGAACTCAATTCACCCCCTCTTGAGTGTCCTACTCCGACCAACAATTGTGTTCTTTATATGAGAGTGAGTGAGCAATATCTGTTCGCTTTAACCGACAACGAAGACAATCTGTTTTTCTTAATTGAAGAAAAGTTTTTAGTACACTGATTCACTCCACTCTCAGTGTTCCTCGATTCTCAAGGTCCCAACACCTGGGTGCCTGATTCCATGCTTTTGGCTCCCTGCACCTGGGCTCCCAGTCCGCACCTCCCTGCTTGCCAGTCTCTCATCTCCGTGCTGCGCCAGTCTCTGAAAGGGATCTCTCCACGGATCCCATCTCGCCATATTAATTTCTACATGATGGGAAAAAATAAGAACGTTCTCCTTTGGTGCTTGCCTAGAAAGCCGCGTCGCTGTCAAGCGGCTCTTGCGCCTCATCCTCCAGAGGCGCTGTGCAATGCTCATGCGCTCCACTAATCACAACGCTCTTCTCTCCAGGCATGACATGCTTCTCTATGACAGCGCGCTCTTGCTGGCGATGTGTCCTTCAGGGACTCGCCTAATGTCACTCTGGGCTGTGCCTCCCAGGTATAATGCCCTAGGCATCCCTCGTCCCCTTCCACGGACTCGTCTAGTTCTTGTGCCCTTCGCCTGGGGCCAAGCTCTCTAGATCTGCCCTGACACTCCTTTACCCAGGGCCCCTCCTGCTCGCATCGAGGTGCCCCTCCTGCCACCATTGTCCAGGTCATTGCAGGGCCTCTCTGTCATTACCCAGACACACTCTGTCGGGTTTCTTTGCTGCATGCCTTCTGCTGCTTTCACTGCCCGAACACCTTATGTGGCCCCTCTGCGTTTTCTAGATCTAATGATGCATGGTCTCCCTGTTATGTCTTGGAACATGTTGCTTCCTTTTCCAGATGACCGTTTCCGGTATCCTGTCCCAGACAGCTGTTTCCAGGCATCCTCTTTTAGATGACTTTTTCAAGCGTTCTTTTCCTGATAACTGTTTGCTGATGTCCTCTCCGTGCCCTGTTATGTCTTGGAACATGTTGCTTCCTTTTCCAGATGACCGTTTCCGGTATCCTGTCCCAGACAGCTGTTTCCAGGCATCCTCTTTTAGATGACTTTTTCAAGCGTTCTTTTCCTGATAACTGTTTGCTGATGTCCTCTCCGTGCCCGTTCCAGCACCTTCTTTGATGACCGAGAATATCACGACATCTATACGACTCATAGAAGTGCGTCTTCCGTGACAGTTCTGATATCGTCTTCAAAAGTGCATATTTTCCAGTTTCTGTGTCTTTTGAATCAGTGTATCAAGTTGGAGTATGCTCCAGCTTAAGGGGAAGTGTTAGAGTATTTAAATAATTAGGATATGGGTTTATCTAGGATCTGTCTATTTGAGTGGGTCTATCCTTTTCCTTTAGGTTGGATTTTGTAATTTCTATCTATTTCGAGTCTTGTATCTCGTTATGCATCTCTATAAATAAAGAGTTCCAACTTCATTTAAGAGGCACGGTTTCTAGGTCGGTCTATTCTTTCTACGAGTGGCTACAACTAAACATAGATCTACCATGTAGAACAGGAGAGAGAGGAGAGCAGAGAAGTGTGCAAGATTGGTGCTTGTGTGTGAGGGAGAGATTAAAATGAAAAGAAAAATCATTATGCCGAGACATAGATATGAGGTGTGGTAGGGTGAAAATAAGAGAGACCCGAACCCCCAAGGTGTCTCTCCAAAGGAGCCCTTGGGGTGTATTTATAACAAATAATAAAGACCACACCGGACCTCAAGTCCGATGTGGGATGCAGACTCCAACACTCCCCCTCAAGCTAGGTGAACCTAGCTTGGACACATAATGAAAAGAAAACAATAAAAACAGACGCTAACACTCCCCCTCAAGCTGGACATGCCCAGCTTGATGACAAAACAAGACGAAATAAAATAAAGGAAAAATACTGCAACACTGATGCTCCCCCTCACGATCACAGCTCCCTCGCAGGATGATGGATGGATGATGGTGCGGGCGCAGCAGATGACCACGCAGACCGGCCAGTTGACGGAACGCTAGGAATGCCGCACTAGTGGGGCCGGTCGATGAAACGCCGGGAAATCCAAACTGGCACCGGGAAAACCGCACTTGCGGGGCCGGCGACGGGAGGCGGGGATTCCGCAGAATTGTTGCGGGGCTGGTGGCGCCAACGGGGACCGAATCCTAGGTGGTCGAGTTGCTGCGCTAGCGAAAGGACGTGCCGGCGGAGAGAGATGCGGCTGCCGGGAGGTGCCGGGAGATGCCGGCGAGGCGGGGATGCCGCAGGAGGAGGCCGGCGAGGGTGCAGGAGGCCGGGAGACGGCGCTGGAAGTTGGAGGAGGCCACCTGCGTGGAGCGGCCAGCACGGGTGGAGGCCGGTTGCTGGCCGGAACAGTCCGGATCTTCCCGGAACAGTCCGGATATCGCCGGAACTGGCCGGAAATCTCTGGATCAGGCCGGAGCCGGCCGGAGTAGCCTGGATCTGGCCGGAAATCACCGGATCCGGCCGGATTCGGCCGGAGCTGTTCGGATCTGGCCGCCGGAGAGCAGCAGGCGAGGTCGCCGGGAGGGGAGCGGGACGGGAGAGGCCGCCGGAGAGGGGTTGCCGGACTGGAGGGAGATCCGCCGGGAGCCGCGGGAGGAGGGCTGCCGGAGGAGGAGCCGGCGCGGGATGAAGCGGGAGGCGCCGGGAGGCGCTGGAGCTGGCTGGCTGCTGGAAGAGGTGGCAGAGGGAGAGGCCGGCAGCAGGAGGAGGGGAGTCGCGCGCAGGGAGCCGCGTAGGGCAGGCCGTCGGGGCAGGGCGGGGCCGCTGGATGAGGGAGGGTCGCGCTCGGGAGGGGCAGCGATAGCGGACAGCGGGAGCGCGCAGGGAGCCGCCGCGGAAGGCGGGCCGTCGCGCAGGGAGCCGCCGCGAGGAAGAGGGGGCCGCGTCGGGAGAAAGGCCGACGGGAGGGAGGCGGAGCCGGGAAGCCGCAACAGGAGGCGGGGCCGGAAGTCCGCCGTGAGTCGCGCAGGAGGAGCGGGCGCCGTTGAGGGAAGGCGCATCGGGGCGGGAGAGGCCGTCGGGATCGCGACGGGATGAAGGGGCCGGCGCGCGCGCAGCGGGGAAGCAGGCGCCGGCAGGGGAGACTCGCCGGAGAAACGACCCAGAGTGGGGGGCGGCGGTACGCCGGCGAGGAGGGGTGGCGCTCAGGAGCAGCCGCCGTGAGGGAGGGTCGCCGTGGGGAGGAGCCACTGGGAGTGCCGTGGGGAGGGAGCGCTCCGCAGGAGGAGGCGCCGACGGCTGGAGAGCCAGGGAGAGGCGCCCGCCGGTCGGGATCCAGCGGGGAGAGACGGAGGGGCGGCGGCGGTAACCCTACGGGGCTTTGAGGCCGCCGCCCCCCGGACGGGAAACCCTAAAGAAAGGGGAAAAAAATCAGTAGGGAGAGGTCGGGTTTAGCAAACCTCCTCTGATACCATGTGGGAGAGTGAAAATAAGAGAGACCCGAACCCCCAAGGTGTCTCTCCAAAGGAGCCCTTGGGGTGTATTTATAACAAATAATAAAGACCACACCGGACCTCAAGTCCGATGTGGGATGCAGACTCCAACATGAGGGATGATTTTTTTTTTTAAAAGTTCAGTGGGATGCATGGAAACATGAAAGATGATTTTTTTGTCTTATAAATCTTAAGGCAGTCGGTAAAAGTTATTTTTTTGAAATAAGGATAATATTTTTTCCTTTTTTATAAAAATACATATTTAATAATTAACTATTTATAAAAACTATGTCAATTAATCAATTTCCATCTTTTGTCTCAACTCTGGCCTTGTTTTTGAAAAAATTGTCGTAATCTGCACATTCATTACCAGTTCTTGTATTCCTGCTTCTTAGAATTAAGGTTTAAATTGTGCAAACACCTTTAGATGGAAGATTAGGGTAAACTTACTGATTGAATAGGATGTTGAGTTCAATCAATGCTTGTCATAAAAATCTATGGCGGCATTGTTAGTGTTTTTTCTTTTTCTTTTTCCAGTTCTCCTTACATTTACATGTTTTTCTTTCTTTCTCATAATTTTTTTTTTCACCCTTTTTAGGCCAAAGCCATGGCTGGCGATACTACAGTGAGATGTTTGTTGGAACAAATGACAGAACGTGCAAGCTCTGCATATCTTGGCATATTAGAACGGTATTTAATATCTTAGCTTATTGGAATGTTACTTTTTAATATATTGATCCTGCATTAAGAACTTGAATCCTCATAGAGTAATATATTTCCCCCGGCACAAATACGAGATTTGGTTATTCTTCTTTCCTTTTAAGGCCTAGCGTTGGGGAACAATCTGTAAAATCTATCCAGGGATGGGGTGTCAGTGTTGGAGACTATCTTCTTGTTTTTTTCCTTTTTTTCCTTTCCTTTTAGGATGTGTTTGCTATTTGGGCATTGCTCTTTTTATCTAGTGAATAAAATTTCTTTATTAGGTGATGGATCCCATCACACCGTACAGCCATATCATTCTCGAGTGTTAAAAGCCCCAGTCTGACAAAGAAGATCCCAAGGTTTCTCCATTCACTGTCACTTGGTTTGGGGGTTGTTATGACCTTATTCTGGTACCATTGAAGGCTATTTCATGTATTTGTTCACCCCAATAGTGGCTGGTGGAGAACTTAATTCCTTGGACACCAAAACTTAAGAATCTTGGTTTTTTAAACTGTTCCCAATTTTTTTTGGCTGGTTGATTTGATTTCAATATCATTGTTTATAAGGGATTATAGCTCAGGTTTCACAGTTGCTTTCATTTTTATTTTCTAGTCTGTAACTTTAAGTTTCTATCTACTTTGAAAAAAATCTCAAAGGCTGCCAACACTCCCTCCCTCCCTCCCCCTCTCTCTCCATTTGTCACCTTTTTAACACTGTTTTTTTGTAATGTTTATAAGGTGGGTCTATGAAGGAGTAATTAATGACCCTTATAGCGAATTTTTCATTGTCGAGAACAAGTGTCTTCAGAAGGTACATTAACTTATGCACAAGTCACTCCAGAAGCTACAATAAATAATTCCCATGGATAAGTTTCATGAATTTTATTTTTCAAATGCTAAAAATTTGATTTTCCAATAGGAGAGCCTCACCCAAGATTATGATGCTAAATATTGGGAGCAACGCTATAGCCTAAAGGATGGTGTTCCTAGTTTTCTTGTAAATTCCGCTGAGACAATTTTGACCACAGGAAAATATCTAAATGTCATGAGAGAATGTGGTCACGGTGTGCAGGTTTGCCATGGTTATGTGATTTTTTTTTCAGTTGATCATTGCTAGGCAGATGAACATTGTTCTTGAAATTCACAAAACAGAAAATTTATGGATTCGCTTGACATGATTGTTACTGTTAGGTCCCTGTTTCAGGAAACTCAAAAATGATGAGCTTGGGCTCTAATCATCATTATCTTGAGTGTATAAAGATGGCATATGATTTTTCTAGCACTGAACTCTTAAACCTAATAAAAGAAAAGGTGAGGTTCAGTTTATATTTGTTTGTGTTGGTTTTATTTTGGCAGTTTCTTTGCAATCACTTCAATTTTTCTAATGAAAGACATGCATGTTTTTTTCTGTGTGTAGTATGACTTAATGGGAAAGCTAAGGTCCATTAAACGCTATCTTCTACTTGATCAGGTACTTTATTTGTTGACGAGAATCTGAATGCTGGCACTTAAGATTGGTAAAGAGAAAGGGAGAAAGATTACTTAATGATATTTGTTCGTACCTGTATATATATGAGCATACATTGTGTTGCACAGCAATACTCAACCTTCCTATTTAAGTGCAAACCTTGGCTTTCATACTAATAGTGGCAGAATTACTATTCCATTCTCATACAATAGCTCTCAGAATTTGGCCGTGTTTATCAAAAAGTTCAAATTGTTGCAGGCATTAATGATTCTGTTTGTCCTTGAGTGTTTGAATCATTCAGTTAGAAGATCCAGTAAGGATAGTTTTAATTTATTCATAAGGTTTTTGTTGTTAATGATTTTGCAAATATTTTACGCAAACAGGGAGATTTTCTGGTTCATTTCATGGATATAGCTCGAGATGAGCTTGTGAAAAGGCTTGATGAAGTTTCTTTGGAGAAGTTACAGGTTGAATTCGCATTCTTTCTATAGCTGGTGTGTGGCGTTAGTCATCTCTTTTCCCTTTTTAGTTGAACTAAACTTATGACATATGGATTTTGCCTTTATAATAGTCATTGCTAGACCTTGCTTTGCGATCAACAGCAGCTGCAGCAGATCCTTGTCACGAAGACTTGACATGTTGTGTGGTAGGTGATTGGAATTCCTTTTCAGGGTTGGTGGTGGGCTACATAAGCCCATTTCATTAATTTACTTTTGTGCTTCAGGAAAAATCTTCCCTGATTAAAGCATTGAGCATCGTCACGGATCTTCAAGCTATCAAAAATCTTTTTGATAATAATGATCTGGAGGAACCAACAAGTATCACTGGTCTTGAGACATTTTGCTTGAGTTACAAGGTCTGTTTCGTCTATTTGGGCTTCTAATTCACATATTTTTACCCTTACCTAATTGAAAGATTTTTTTTTCCTTTGGTGTAGGAAGTTCTTGATTTGAAATTTTATGAAATAGTATATTTTTTTTGTGGCTTGTAGAATGATAAAATGAGAGGTCAACCCAATCCCAAGGTTCTTTCTAAAGGAGGTCTTGAAGTTATTTTATAATGAATAATAAAGACCACATTGGACCACAAGTCCGATGTGGGATGCGGATTCCAACACCCCACCTCAAGCTAGGTGTACCTAGCTTGGACACATAAATAAATAAACCAAAGCAAAGAAAACCAAGCAATCAATAAACACTGCAGACACTCCCCCTCAAGCTGGACATACCCAGCTCGATAACAAAACAAGACAAAACAGAATAAAACATAGATAAATCGCCATGGTTGCTGCTCTCCCTCACGAAGATGGATGATGCTGCTGAAAAAGATTTGCCAAACCGTTCAAGCGGTGCCGGTCAACGGAGCGCCGGGAAAGCCGCACTGGCGGTGCCGGTCGACCGAGCGACTGGAAAGCCACATAGGCGGGCCGGTCGTCAGAGTCGTCGGGAAAACCGCATGGGCGGACCGGTCGTTAGTGTTGCCAGGAAATCTGCACGGGTGGGCCGGACGTCGAAGTGTCGGGAAATCCGCACTGGCAGGCTGGTCGTCAGGATGTCGGGAAATCCGCACTGGCAGGCCGGTCGTCGGGACGCCAGGAAATCCGCACTGGCGGGCCGACTTGGAGGCGGGGGCTGTCGCAGGAGGAGGCCGACAAAGAGGGGTGCCGGTCAGCCGCAGGAGGAGGCCGACATGGAGGGAGCAGCGGTGGACAGGGAGGGAGTCAGCTCAGGAACATCGCGCCCGGGGGGCCTGTGCAGAAGGCTGAAGCAGAAGCAGAGGAGTCGCATGAGGGGTTCCGCCGGTCGTCTGCTTCAGAAGCAGGCCGGGAGTCGCGTCGGGAGGTCGCTGGAGGGTGGAGCATAGGAATGGGGGTTGCCTGGTCCGGCGAGCGTCGCGCGTGCTGAGGCGACGTCGGGCGGAGCACAGGGAGCAGCGCGTGTGGGAGATGCCTCGTATGGGAATGGGGGTCGTCGCGGACTGGGGATGATCCACGGGAGGCGACGACGGGTGGAGGACCGGGACGTCGCGGGAGTAGGCGGAGGGGAAGGGTTCTGCCTGGACGGAGGGAGGGCCGGGAGCCGCGACGGATTTGAGAGCACCGGGATCTGGCGTCGGGATCGGGAGGAGCGCCGTCGGGATCAAGAGGCGCAGTGGGTTCGAGAGGCGCGACGGGAGGGTAGAGCCGGGCAGGACTGGCGGACAGGAGGTTGCTCGCAACGGGAGGGCGCTGCCGGGGGGGCCGTTCGCGACGGGAGGAGGCCACCTCTCAGGCGGAGGCCGGATCGTAGAGGAGCAGCGGATGGCTGGGGGGTGGCGCTGCGTGAAGGTGGCCAATGGCCTGGGGCTGCCGTCCCCCAAAGGGGGAAAACCTTGGAAACTTAGGGCGAGAGAGGAAAAATGGGAGGGAAGGCTCAGATTAGAGAACCTCCTCTGGCATTTGTCTTATTTTTTTTCTAGTTCCTCTCTATTATGTGCTAACAGCTGTTGTGAGTCAGCAAAATTAAAATTTATATTTCACTGAAATTAAAACCAAGTACCTAGTGGTAGTAAGGGGTCGATTCCACAAAGAATAAGGGTGTATCCTAGATTTATAACCTTGATTAGTTATTTATGATAATTAATATAGATAAACTATCTAATTAAGATATGAACACAAAATACTTTCAAGTGTGAAAAACTTTCTAAAGAAGAATACTTTGTCAGGGTGAATCTAGGAGTTAGGTTAATTTAATGATTAGAAAACATAGATGAAAAATTTAATTGACTTGATTGAAGCAGGAATTCATGATAGAATTAGTCCTTGACTAAGTAAAAAACTCAACAACCCGATCTAATCTACTCCTTGGTTTGATAATAAATTAGAATAAAGTTGGTTTGCTCAAAATCCGAAGCATAAAACATTCTAATTAAATAATGGTCATGGAATAACTAAAGTCTTAGTTATGAATAAGCTAAATGATTTAGAAGTTCTTAACTCATCTCACATGACCAACAAGTTAAAAAAAAAAGATACTATAAAACCAATACTTGAACACCGGTTAAACATATTCAATTAATATTCAAATATGAAATTCAATTCAATACATCACCCTCATTTTTTAAATCCGGATACAATGACGATGCAATGCCTGCTTAGGCCTCAGTGCCTCTCATGGGGAGATTAATTGTTTTTATTTATTTTGGTTTAATTATTGTTTTTGGATATTATTTTAAGAAAAAATCAGTCTTTTAATTTGTTTAGGGTTTTAGCTTATAAATAGACTATCTGGTGTCTATGGTAATAAGTTTTTCCATTCTAATTAAATCATGAGAGTATTTTCTGAGTCGTCCTGCCGACCTTCCACGATAACCTCGACGTGGAAGAATTTTTGGATTGGCTTGCAGATGTTGAAAAGTACTTCGACTTGAAGGATATACCGTGACATTTTTGGGTCAAATATGTGGCCTACAAGCTCCGTGGAGCCTTTGCATGGTGGGAACAGATGTAGAGCAATAGACGACTACAGGGGAAAGGCTCCATTTGATCCCGGAGGCATATAAAGAAAGCTTTGAGTCTTCGATTCCTTTCAAATGACTGACCTGGTCTTATATAGGCAGTATCAGGACTGCCGCTAGGGCCCATGGGCCGTGCAACAATACACCCAAAACTACCACATACTTTTAGCTCGTAACAACAATTGAAAGACCGAGAGCTAGCGAATATCAAGATTTATTGAAGGCTGTAGATGGTGAATTCCCCTTACCTCAATGTGAGGTGGGGATACTCTTTTATAGATGAGTAAATCTAATTACAAGGCGGGTAAGTCCGATGTGGGACTCAGAAATACCCATTTACACTTAAATGGGGTCCAACACTCCCCCTCAAGCTGGACATGCCCAGATTGGATAGAGTCCCACAAAGAAAACAAAGATGACAAGACACAGGACCATCTCATACTCCCCCTCAAGCTGGGCCATGGAGGCTGTGAATACCCAGCTTGGTAGTGAGAGACTCAAGGCGAGCTCCTGGGAGACCTTTGGTGAAGAGATCGGCAAGCTGATCGGCCGTCGGGATATGGCCGAAACCGATATGGTGCTGCTCCAGATGGTGGCGGAGAAACTGACAGTCCACCTCGATATGCTTTGTCCGTTCATGAAAGACGGGATTCGAGGCAATCTTCGTGGCGGCCTGATTGTCACACCAGATATGAGCAGGAGTCGATGCGGGGAAACCGAGCTCATGGAGGAGATGGCGAAGCCAGAGGATCTCAGTCGTGACGGTGGCCATGACTTGATACTCGGCCTCGGCACTCGACCGGGAGACGACAGTCTGCTTCTTGCTGCGCCAAGAGATGAGATTGCCGGCGAAGAACACGGCGAAACCCGAAGTAAACTTGCGGGTAGCGAGGCAACCGACATAGTCCGCATCACAGAAGGCCTCAACATCCATGTGAGCATGATGTGAGTACTGAAGGCCACAGACAGGATCTTTCTTGATGTATTTGGCAATGCGGAGGACAGCATCTCACTGAGATCTGGTGGGATGCTCCATGAACTGGCTGACTTTGCCAACGACACAGGCAATGTCGGGACGCGTCATGGTGAGGTAGTTGAGTTTACCGACCAGGCGTCGATAGCTCTCGGGATGAGGAAATGGTTCCGAGTCGGAATGAAGGGAGCGTTCCCCAGGCTCAAGTGGTGTGTCCACTGTGGTGGCTGTGCTCAACCCGGCATCCTGCAAGATATCAAGAGCATACTTGCGCTGGCAGAGAGAGATAGTGTCCGCAGTCCGGGAGACCTCGATGCCAATGAAGTAAGTGAGGGGACCAAGATCCTTGGTGTGAAAGTGCTGGTGGAAAGCAGGTTAAATGGACTCCGGGGCACATGAGCCACCGAGGATAGGTGGAGGGATGAGGTGAGGGAACAAGTGCCAAAGCCGATTATGGGGAGAGTGGACCCATCAACAACAGTGATGGCTGAGGATCCACTATAGGGACGGTAGTTGGAGAGCATACCTGCATCCCCAGTGAGGTGGTCGGACGCACCTGAGTCAAGCATCCATGCAGGGGAACGATGACTGACAAGAGTAGTGTGACCACCGGAATGGGCAAGAGAAGCTGATGAAGAGCCCGGTATGGAGGAGGTCCGGTAATCGTGAATCAGCTGGATCTCGGCCAGGGAGAGATCCAAAGATGGGGGAAGAGCAGCAGCAGGTGAGGACGCATCGCGGATCGCAGTCTGGCCCTGGCGAGGGTGCGACTCGGGACGACCATGCAGGACCCAGCAACGGTCTACCAGATGACCGAGCTTGCCGCAGTGCTGGCAGAGGGGGCGAGGTCGGCCGTCCCCACGGCCGCGCCCTCGAGGGCCGGTAGGGTGACCACCGCCACGTCCGAGGAGCGCAGTGTGATCAGGGAGGGGGACGGGTGGTGCCAGGGCCCGATGAGCCTTCTGCAGGCAATGATAGACCTGCGAGATATCCAGTGTAGATGGGCTAGCGAGCATCTCAGTGGCCGTCGTGGCGTAGTCCGGTGTGAGGCCATTCAGGAGATTGAATAGGCAGAGCTGGTTCCGTTGAGTCTGCGCCTCGGCCGGAGTTTGAGGAATCGGCCAGAGTTCCTGCAGTTCGTCGCGGAGACCCTTCCATTCCATGAAGTAGGTTGGGAAGGTCCGATCCTGCTGGCGGATATGGGAGAGACGCTGTAGAACGTCAGAGACCCGAGCCAAGTTATTGGTCTCGGAGAACATGACAATCAAGGAATCCCAGAGCTCTTTAACGGTGTTGGCAGTCCTGGTGACATCTTTCACGGAGCGGTCCATGGAGTTGACCAGTAAGGCGAAGATTTTGCTGTCCGCCAGCTGCCACGAGTCGAACTTAGGGTCAGTGATTTCAGGTGGGGGTTTCTCAAGATGAGAATGAAGTCCCATGCCGCGGAGGGACATCAAGACCGTCTTCCGCCAGACGGAGAAATTAGTGGCATCCAGCCGGTCATCGACAAGCCGGGAGGAGGCCGTGATCAGGGACGGCAGAACGGAGGACGCGTCCATGGAGGGCGGGCGCTGGACCCGTTCGCCGGGAGTCGTGCGGTGGAAGGGAGGCGGCCCGAAGATGCCGTCGGAGGGAGCAGCGACAGGGGGTCGCGCTCAGGATGGTGCGGCTGGGCAGGGGCGGCGCGGGTGCTAGGGCGCGGGTTCTGGGCAGGAGCGCCGCGGGGCCGAGGGCGGGGCTGGACCTGGGCGCGCCGTGCACCGGAAGCCAGGGGCCGGGAGCAACGCTGGGAGAGGGCGCCGGGAGGGGAGCCGCTGGGAGAGGGTGAGGGTGCCGGGGCGAGGGCGAGGGTGCCGGGGCGAGGCCGAGGACGAGGCGCCGGGGCGAGGCCGCCGAGGGCGATGCGTCGGGGCGAGGTGCCGGGGCGCGGCGCCGGGGCGAGGCGCCGGGGGCGAGGGCGCTGCTGCGCGAAGGGAGCCGCGCCGGGAGAGAGGGCCGGTCGGGGAGATCGCGCGCCTGGCAGGAGGGCGACGCGGGGAGCCACGGGAGGGCTGGTGAGCCGGGAGCCGCGTCAGGCAGGAGGGCCGCCGGGAGGATGGAGGGCCGCCGGGAGGGAGGGCCGCCTGGAGGGAGGGAGGCCGGGAGGGAGGGATGCCGGGAGAGTAGGGCAGAGCCAGAGGGGGGAGAGAGGCGGGGCCGGTCAGAACCGGGAATCCGCTGGGAGGGAGGGTCGGGATGAAGATCCCTCTGATACCATGTAGATGGTGAATTCCCCTTACCTCAATGTGAGGTGGGGATACTCTTTTATAGATGAGTAAATCTAATTACAATGCGGGTAAGTTCGATGTGGGACTCAGAAATACCCATTTACACTTAAATGGGGTCCAACAAAGGCCTTTAGCCAGCCGTCCAAGATTAAGTGTAGCTAATCACTTCTTTTGGTTTAGATGAGGTGATTATTCGAGCCTTGCGGGTGGTGGCTCAACTCTAACGACGCCCTCACTCTGGCCCTTCAATGACCCGAACTTGGGACCCAACAAAGCGGCAAAACTCCGAGTTTAAGCCCCCATCACAAAGGGAAGGCAAAGCCCTTGAAGCGGCGATCATAATGCCTAGCCATCACCCCCGGCCTCAACAAAACAACAATCCATATGCCGGAAAGTTTGGCGACAAGTGCTACTGATGGCAACAACAAAGGGCACTTATCAAATAATTGACCGAATCGAAGCCGAGTTAATTTAATAACAGATGTTGAAGAAGAGGTAACAAATGATCTTGAACAAGAGCAATACTTAATCAATCCAGAAGACATTGTTGAAGAAGAGCAAGAGGCCCAAGTCGCGTGATGCTGTGATAACCACTGAATCAGCCCGAGAGAACCCATAATGTCATAATCTCTTCTGCACTCGTTGCCGGGTGAATGGCCGTATACTCAAAATTATTATTCACGGGGGAAGCCAGAAGAACTCTCGGGACACTGTAAGCAAGCTGCAACCGAAGACAACCAAGCATCCATCGCCCTATCGCGTTGGATAGATAAAATCGATAGGTGACATTCGATTTACTAAACAATGCAGTACCATTCTTGACCGGCCGTTACGAAGACCGTGTGATGTGTGACATGATCAAGATGAACGCTTGCCAACTTATGTTGGGACGACTCTGACAATTTGATCTTGATGTCCGCCGCAATGGTCGAGCTAATACCGTGGATTTCACCAAAGACAAACCTTGCTACACTCTGTCACCGTTGACGAAGCACCAAGAGGAAAATCAAGTATTTTTCTTTGTGCAACTCCTGATTTCAGGAAGGAGGTGGGAGAGGTGTCAAGAACAAGTCCGGGCCACTCCCGAATCAGGCACCTGAGCCGGCTCGAGGCGCGTTTCCTATTGCCCCGGGTTGGCAGCTAGTGCTAGGGCATCATTGTGCATACGCTGAGAACGATTTCCCCTAATAAATCAAAAAAAAGAATGGAGCTTCTGCCCTAAAATCCGACATGACCACTTTGTATATCCGAGATCCATGCGCAACACAGAATAACGGATATTGAATAATAATAAACCAAACAAAAAATAATCAGAAGACATAATCTTATAACTCAAAATAAACAATACAACTGCAACAAGAACAGAGACAACATCCAAAATACTGGAGTTTGACAGGGCTGATATACCCATAAATACCAGATTAAAACCAAATACCCGACATAATCTCCACGTGACCTCCAAGGTCACCATCCATCCTCAATACCAACTTGCTTCATGAGTGACCCCAAAACTGAACCTGAACCTGCAAAACAAACTCGGGTCTATCGATGCTGAGTGATACGGGTAGGGTGTGTGCATAACAGTCTAGCAGACAATCACCAAAGAGTCTAACCATTTCCTTTACCAAAACAAACCATAAATGCGAGTTTAAAATGCAGATAGAAAACAGGTTTTCATCTTTTAAAGAAACAACCACGAGCTTTCTCAAAAAAACACTTTTTAAAACTTCAACATGTTTTAAAGAAACATTTAAAAATATTTCTTTAATTTAAAGCTCACCTTTGAAAATCCTCCTTTAAAACACCCATTAAAACCATAAAAGGAAAAACCAAAAAAGAAACATTGACCGAATAAATGAACTGAACAAATAAAGCATTAATGTAATACTGAACTGGTCAAGTGTTAGGAAAATAATTAAATGGAGGAAGCAATGATAAATGGTGTTAGCAAGGCAGAAAAATAACACGAAAGTGGACCCAATAATAAAGTGAAACAATCATGAAACTAAGTACAATAAACCGGAAAACATAAAGGATAGATAATCATGGACAATTCCTAAACATCTTGTGAGGCGATCCTAGACAAATTCGGGTGGAATCATCTGCCGGCCTATTGATGCATCCCTATACTATAACCAACCGGCTGCTCTAACATAGCTTCATCGGTGGCACTCCTCCATGACCTCCAATACCACAGGGGATCTTGTTTGTCTAATCATGACCAGATGGTAACCGTCTCTCAATCCCTCAGTGAGAGGCCTAGAATCCCCATGAGTAATAGTGATAGGAGGTGAGACAACATTTATAAATCTCATGCACGATCAGCATATACAATCACATCTTCATCCCCACCTCCTTACACCCACTAATGCAAAGCCCCTCATTAGAATCCATACATAACAAAATCATAGACCGTATAAATCCTCAGGCTCACACATACCAAGATTGTAGGGGGCTTCCACTAGAGGTGGCGCATTTATAGAAAAGTGCTCGGAAGGTGCCAGTCGGGCCTCAAGTTTTAAAGCCTGGGATCCCTTTTTCAATCCCCTTGAAAAAAACATTTTCGAAACAAATGTCATTTTAAAACATCCTTTTTAAAGTGCCAAACGAGCCTTAATGTTTTATTTGGAAATCTCATTTGAAAACCATTTTGGAAGCCATTTGAAAACTAAGAATCCTCTAATTTGTAGAAAACCAAACCTCAAATCAAATGCCGCGCATAATGCATACATTTGAACAATTCATTAAGGAATAACGAACAAGAACTCATAAACCAAAGTCACAATTTAAAAGCTGAAGATTCAACAAGATAGATCCACCAAAATCTGTAAGAAATGGAAATCCAAATCAAACAATACCTCAAGCCCTTAACTCAAATCCCACATAAACATATCAAGCTTCAAATCATCAATTAAATAATCAAACACCTCAAGAAAACCATTTTGGCAACATACGCTCATTTCCTTTAAACTATAACATGAGTTGATAAACTTTATATAAACTCATCATAGATTTCCAACAACATTAATTTAAGGAAACATATTTTGAAAGCTCAAGCATACCTAATTTGCTTAGGGAAGACAAAAGCATGGAACCACTTACCTCAAATGAAGTGCGGATGATACAAAATTCTTGAATACGAGAAGAGAAGGACCCGAGACACGATCCGCACACCCTGACATCAAGAATCACAACTCATTAGAGTCAACCCTCACCCTAGGGTTCGACCAAGGAGAGACCAAGGCAAGAGGAGAAGGGAAACAAGAGAAGGAAGAGGAGATGAGAAAAGAACCTTATCTCGAGAAGAACAACAACAAATCGAAGAATAAACCCCTCAAATCCAAGGGAGGGAGCATAAGGGATGTGCCTAGGCCCCCCCACGTGCCTGCTGGTCGAATGGGTGGGAGGCGAATTAGGGTCTTATTTCATAGGAGGGTAGATTATGAATTTCAATTTTTAGGAAAACTGGGTAAGTTGCACGGTTTGGCTGCACGGTTTACCAAACTGTGCGCCCCTCATGGGACATATTTAGAAAATTGCATGGTTTGACCTCATAGTTAGAGAAACCGTGTGCCTACCGTGCAAAACTGATCTGTTAAAAACTGTAGGCCTTCGCATGGGTAGCCACACAGTTCCTACTAACCGTTCGCCAACCGTGCGTCCTGTGCTGAAACTCAATGTTTCAACACGCAACAATATGAAAAATGTCCTATTGACCACCTGAGTTTGACCATCAGTTTGTGGGTGTGTTACGACGAAGAACAAAAGTTTTGTACCCAGTTTGTCCCACAATGTTCTTTCGAAATGACCAAGGAATTTGACATCCTTATCACTCACAATGGTCTTGGGTAACCCGCGCACTTGGTAACTTCTTGAAAAAACAAATCAATGATATTGAGTTGCATCATTGGTTTTAGAATAAATAAAAAAATGAGCAATTTTGCTAAATTTCTCCATGATTACAAAAATGCCATCCTTCTCTGATTGTGACCTAGGCAATCCAAATACAAAATTCATTGAAATGTTTACATGAGATGCCCACGGGTAAATGAGTATATAAGCTGTGGAAGGACTTTAGATTTAGCATGTTTACACACATTGCGCTTTCCATAAACAATAATAACATCTCTATGCATTTGAGATCAATAAAAATATTCACACAATGTAGCAATGTCTTTTCAACCCCCAAGGCCTCCATTAATCCACCACCATGAGTTTCTTAGGCAAGCAATTCACGCATGGAACAGTATGAAATACATAATTTATTATTTCAAAGAAGAAAGTCATCATGTTTGTTAAAATCATTTTTCCATGCTCTTCACACAACTTCTAAATTTCAGAAAAATCAATGTCGTTCTTGTTTAACCCTATTTTTATTATTATTCTGGGTATTTTCGAGTCCCACATCGGAATACTCCTGTATGTATTCTGTATCCTCAATCTATAAAAGTAGGCCTCCGCCTCACGTTGAGGTAATGGGGTTTTCCCATTCTACATGGTATCAGAGGGTAAATCTCATTAATTTTTTTTCTCTCCCTTTCCGGGTCTGCCCTACGCGGCCACCCCCTCCCCTCCCGCGGGTCTGCCCTACGCGGCCACCCCCCCTCACGTGGGTCTGCCCTACGCGACCACCCCGACTCTGCCCTACGCGGCGCCTCCTCCGCCACGCCTCCTCCGCTGCACCACCCTCCTAGCGTCCCGATCCCGGCCCCTCTGCGCGCGACTCCTGGCGCCTTCGTCCAAGCGCTCCCTCCGGCGGCTTCCTCCGACATCGTCCCGACGTCGCCCCTCCGTCGCGCTACATCCCGGGCGCCCCTCCATCAGCGGCGCAGCTCTCCCCGCCACCGCCTCTCATGCGACTTCCGGCGAAGTCTGACCCCGCCTCCTTCTCTGTGCGCTCCCGCCGGCATTCCCCTGGCTGCGCACCTCCAAACTCCTTGGCGACTCCCGGCCCGACGACTCGCCGTGAATCTCGGCTCGTCTCCAGGGGCTCGCCTAGCCTCGCTCAGTTCCAAACTGGGCATCCACAACATCTGCGACCCAAATTGAGGGGGAGTGTGTCTGTTCTTGTATGCTTTCATTTTTCTTTTTTGTGGGACTCGGTGTCCAAGCTGGGCATGTCCAGCTTGAGGTGGAGTGTTGAACCCTATTTTTATTATTATTCTGGGTATTTTTGAGTCCCACATCGGAATACTCCTGTATGTATTCTTTATCCTTAATCTATAAAAATAGGCCTCCGCCTCACCTTGAGGTAAGGGGGTTTTCCCATTCTACAGTTCTCATGCATGTTTTTCATCATTTCAAAACCAAGTATTTTAATATGCATAGCGGTAATAATAAAAGATCTCTCAGAAAAAAACATCATCCACAATATTTTCTTTTTTCTGTTTATGTTTTACGAAGTATGAAAATGTTTCAATAAATTCAAACTATCTAGCATGTCACATATTCAATTCTTCTTTAGGCTTTCATGATATAATTGGATCACAAATTCTCTTGGCGGTAGGTGATGTTGCCAATTTTGTGATGTCTTTTTGAGGGCATATAATTCCTTGTTAACACATGCCCATTAAGCTTTTTTACTAAAATAAGCGATAGACTTTGAGTTATGCATTAGGTTAATAACCCAAATTTTTATTCCATAGGCATCACATTCAACCTCAAAATTCTTAGAATAGTTTGGCAAAATTAAGAGAGGAGAATTGGTCAACTTATCTTTGAGTGTAGAGAAGACATGTTCTTGAGCTTTTCCCCACTTGAAGTTTACACCTTTCTTGACCAATTCATTCAAAGGTGCAACAATGGTTTAAAAGTCTCACGAATCTTCGATAGAAACTCACATGCTCATGAAAGCTTCTCATTGGAGTTGACCACTCTCAAATTGCTTTTAACTTTCTCTTCATCGATCCTCACGCCTTCAATACTTAAAAAAAAACTAAGAAAAACAATATAATTTAAACAAAATGTGCATTTTTCTATGTTTGCAAATAATCCGTTTTTGGTAACAATCTCCAAAGCTTTCTTTAAATGTTTAAGGTGTTCACCAAGACCCTTAAAATAAACTACGATGTCATCTAATTAAACCACCACAAATCTCTCATTGAATGGATGAAAAACATGGTTCATTAAGTTTATGAAAGTATTAGGGGCATTTGTTAGCCCAGAAGGCATAACTATCAATTTATACAAACCGAACTTAGTTAAGAATGTTGGTTTTCATTCTTCTTTCATCCTAATTTGATGGTATCCACTCCCAAGATCTATTTTAGTAAACAAGCATGTACCTTGTAGTTCATCAAACATATCATCCAAATAAGAAATGAGATAACAATACTTCACCGTTATTTTGTCGGTAGCACTACAATTTGTTGCGGAATTGTCAGGAGATGCAATCGACAGAAACGAGAAAATGAAAGAAAGAAAGCAACAAGGACACAGCGATTTACGTGGTTAGGGAATAATCCCTACGTCCACGGGAGGCAGAAATTTCACTACTCGGGTGCACAAAATTACAGAGGATTTTTCAGTGGTAACCCTAGCCCGAAAATGGGCTATAAAACAATGAAGAAGACGATCACTGTTCGAAAATTGAGTCCGCGTCGCTATTGTGAACGGCGGCCAGCTTTGTCAAAAGCACTACAGTGGCTGCCGGCTGGAAGTCAAAAGTGCTACAGTCTAGTTGACCCCGAAGTCCGCACTGCTACAGTGCCTGTCGGTGTCGGTCGGTCGACCCACGACAGTTGCGGGCCACAAGCATTCGGCCTAACCGGATCAGACAACACCAATCCACCACAATTAACACTTTCTCTATTTACCATCATTTTTGGGAACAAGGATTACCAATACCAAAACAGACTGAAACTATTTCTTACAAATTCTTTGATTAGCAACTCCACTTTTGAATTTCTTTAGTTACCTTTGAATTGGCTCGATGAGTTGACTGATTAGGAAGTGTTGCACCGGGAAGGAAATCAATACAATGCTCAATGCCTCACAAAGGTGGTAATCTAATAAAGCAAGGGATGCCCCAGACCTCTGGAAGGTTTATTCCAGGAGGGGTAAAAAAGTCTCAGCTCTGGGAGTCCAACAAATGGAAGTGGTCCCCTCCTGGATCTGTCAGGGAATTCCCCTTTTGCTTAACAGGTACGTGGGGGGAGGGGGAGGAGGCTATAAAGGAATATTGTAACGACTTGGGCTTGGGCAGGTTAGAGAGAGAGTTTCTCCCGAAGTATCTTCTACCATGTATTCCTCCTCTCTTCTACCCCTGCCTTGTATCGTGTCTACTAGTTGCCTAATACACTGAAGGAAATTCCCCTTGGGCTGCGTTTCTCTATCATTGGTCCAACTTGTTGAAAACCCCTCCCAGAGCCGATTGGATTAGTAATGGAGACGCACCAACAAGCTCGCGAAGAGGGAATAGGACAACGGTTGGGGTGGCTCGAATCTGCACTCAACAACCTGGAATCAACAAGGGAGTTGGAGCGGCAAGTGAAGCTTGAATTCCGGAAGGAACTCGCAAGAGACCAGGCCAACTTTCGTAAGTGCATCATGGACTTGGCACGACATTGGGAGAATGCCCCACAACACGACGAGGCGCGTCCATCCTTCGTGACAGAGTAGTCTCCGTTACACGCTGTGGAGTCCGACGCATTCGGTAAGCAAAGCTGGGATACGAATTTAGCAGGGAACCACACTGAGGTGGGATTCGACTAACACTTAGCAGCAAAGTGGGTGGAGTTACTTGTGCTTGCCGGTACAGATCCTCAGGGTTGGATCACGCGAGCTGAACTCTTTTTTCAGATTAACCGGACTCCGGAGAACATGAAGGCGTCGCTCGCCAGGTTAGTATGGAAGGCGGTGCGATTCATTGGTTCAACATTATGGGTGAAGTTCACCCGAGAGCAAATTGGCAAGCATTCAAAGAACAACTTATGGAATGATTCAGTGGGTTAGAGATCCAAAATCCATATTAAGAATTGACTGTTTTACATCAAAGTGGGTTCGTCTAGGAATACGTGGAGCAGTTTGAATACTTGGCTTCTCTGTTGCCGCGCTAGCCGGAGCAACGGTATGTTGGATACTTCATGGCTTGCATGAGAAAATTCGTAGGTGGGTATTTATTCATAATCTTGATACTCGGTTACAAGCAATGCGTTTGGTGCGACATGTCGAGCTAGTGGTCAGGAAAGGAGTCGGTCTCAAAGCTCGTGGAGGAGGCTCGTGCGTTTGGTCAGGACAAGATGATGATGGGTGACAACCACCTTTGCACCCTGGTCCACCCTCACAAATTGGGTGGCGTCTTGGCCGACCTGACGAATGGGGCCTGTCCTCGGAGGACCTGGCCAAGAGAAATCGAGGCAAGAGGCCCCGACTGGCAGAGGGGTTCGCTATCTAATCACACAAGAGTGGGAGCGTCGGAAGAAGAGGTTGTGTTTTTGATGCGAAATGCTTTTCAACCCGATGCACAAATGCCTCGATGCAAAGGTAAGAGTCATTTTGTTAGGGGAAAATGAGAATCGTCAAGATGGAGGGGAAATGAATGAGGCAACTAAGCAAGGGGTGGGGGACTCACTAGTTGAGGTGGAATGTCAGGTTTTGGACCATTTGTTGGATTGGTGTAGCCCAATCCGGTTGGGTCGAATGCTTGTGGCCCGACAGACTACTGTAGCGGAGCTGACCGACCGACACCGACAGAGCACTGTAGCAGTGCAGATTTTGGAGTCAACTTTACTGTAGCCTTTTGGACTTCCAACCGACAACCACTGTAGCACTTTTGACTTGGGTGACCGCCTTTCACTGCAACGACGCAGACTTCCTGTGCAGTTGGTGGAACAGTGGATCGTCTTCTCCATTTGTAGCCTATTTTCAGGCTAGGGTTTCTGACTGAAACACTCTGTAATTGTGCTCCCGAATATAGTGATTTTCTGCCTCTCCGTGGACGTAGGGATTATTCCTGAACCACGTAAATCTTTGTGTCGTTTTTTTTTCTTCCCTTTTACTCTTCTGTGTTTCGTTGTTTATGTCGCTGCAACTCTCAACGTTTCCGCAACACCATCATAGGTCCAACTCTTACTTCCAAGCTCAAGATGGAGAGGACTTGGCTTCAATGATGGTGGGAGGCAAGGTGGGCGTCATCCCAATTCTTGTTCTGCTGGATAGTGGAGCCAGCTACAATTTTATATCCCCAAAACCAAGGCCATTGCTAGGCTTAGCAGTCCAAGAAACCAATAAGCAGTGAGTTTAACTTGTAATGGCCACCGGTTGTGGACTCAAGGTTTGTGCCAACACCTGCAGTTGGACATGGGGCCCTATACCTATTCCTTTGATGCTCATGTTTTGGACATTGACGGATTGGATTTAATATTAGGAATTGCATGACTGCGAACTCTCAGTGAAATTCAGACTAATTGGAAAACCATGAATATGAAGTTTAAGGATGAAGATCGGACTTATACCCTTAAAGGAGCAATTCGAGTAGGATAGGTAGTTTCCTCTTTGCACGACCTAACTACCCATCCCGGTGGCAGTAGAAATCCGCATGCGCAGGGAGTGGGGCAAAACTTCTTGGATTTCAAATGATAGCACCGACAACTGTAAGGTCTCCTCAAGAACCAGCAAGTTGTCTTCAACGAGTTGCGACGCCACAGTGGTCACAAGGTTGTGCTTCTCCTGAGCCAAGGATCAGTGTCGGTCAGGCCTTATCGGTACTCTCATTCCCAGGAAAATGAGATCAAAAGGCAAGTTCGGGAATTGCTTCAACTGGGTACCATTCGAGCCAACACTAGTTCCTACTCTAGTCTAGTTCTGTTTGTTAAAAAAAGATGCTACCTAGCGAATTTTGTAAAAGTGGGTGCTCTATACCCAACTTAAACAATACTTTTCGATTACCATATCACGTATACAGTGAGTTATGCATGATGTGTACTTACCATAATAGTGTTGATATTTTCGCGGCCACTATTTATATGGTAATATCTATAGATTATTTGTCGTATCAGAAGGTTATAGCAGTTCTAAAGCTATAATGAGAACCTTGAGATACCATGACATTAATCTTAAACAAATCTTCTATGGTCTAGATACATCATACTGACTGGATACAGATGATATCTAACCATCAGGTGTTGGGAGCTCATAAGCATTGAGATTTCTTCTTATGAAGTTCGCACTTGGTGATTTCGAGTAGATGATATCATGAGGACTGACCCGTCAATAGGATCACCACATGTTTCATGTGTCATTAGCTGTTCCTATTTGCGAACACGTGTAATGGTCTCCTGACTTGAGATTATTATCAGTGTATACAATTTGATCGCGTACTTTGATGCAAGGCAAAAACCGTGACATTTATGTCGTGGTGAGATAGTTTGCGTTGGGTGCGCTATTGATGATATAACATTGATTGAACAATCAATACAAAATTTGTCGCTTTCGAAGGGAAATGATATCTCGGGCCTAATTGACGAGGATGATAGTACCTTCATTAAATCCATGACCATGGTAGAAGAAGATAAGTCCGTTCAGTTAGGTCAACGAATAATAAAGCAAGAAAGGATGGTGACATAAAGTGTGCGTAATGTTTTATGAGATATCACGAGACAAAGAGATTGAGGTCTAGAGGGTCACACACAAAGCGTATTCAAAATCTTGACCAATTCTAACGAATTAGAGTTTATGACATGGTGGACCCCACAATGGTGGCTGTGATATGTCTAAGTTTGATCGATCACAAGAAATAAATAAATTCAATATTATTTGAGTGTAGAATAATAGAGGTTGGCTTAATACTCAAGGTATTCGCAAGTGGTGAATACTAGAAAAATATATTTTATGAATGAATAATATTTTATTCAAGGTTCATTAATATATTTATGGGAGAATCAAGTCGATTTAATGGCTCATATTTTATCACGTAATGCACTATAGATGTTACAATTATGTGATAAAATATTTATTACATTTATGACACGCATACTAAGTCATAAGTATCGTTAAGGGCTTAATTAGAAGGTTAAGTTTATTCGGGGGTCAATATGGTATTTTCGTAAGTTTAATCTTATCTATATAAGCCATGAGAGGCTAAAATTCGTGATACTATTCACAACATGAATTTGAGAGCCTCTCTCTCCTCTCTCCCGCTTCTTAGAGATAGAAGCAAACGTTCCAAGCATCCTGGATAGAAGAATTGGTGCTTCCGTGATCGCCGGATTGTCGAAGGCGTCATCAGTTATCTGTGCTAGCACTCGAAAATCAACGCTTGACAAACCAACAAGCTTTTGGAGCGTGTGTGGACGATCTAGAGGGTTTTGACTTCGGTTCCTTTGAACAATGTTCTCCAACAGCGTGCGGACACACGTTCGATCAAAATCGAATGAGGTATGATTTCAATTTTGTGTTTTCCTTAAATTATTTTGCACACGATCTATGGATGAATTCGGGCAAGGAGTTTCTGGAATTGATGTCGCGACATGAATCCGGACCCAAAAGATTTTAAAATACCATTTCTTCACGCTTCCGTAAGCCCCTAGCTTCTTCAATTGGTATCAAAGCGAGTAGTGTAATATTTAAGTTGAAATTTCAATTAAATTTGCTAGAATTTGGATAGAGGGTTTCGATACGGTCCCAACGCCACTAATGGCGCATCGATCGGTGGTCAGACGATCAAGTTATGGTCATCCGAAGATTGAAGAACGGTTTTTCGGGTTAAAATTAAAATTTAAAAAAAATAATTTGACTTACTGTTCACATGAACATTAAGTCTGGGGCGGCTGGACTTTAGTGGCGGCGGCGCTGGGTATTCTACGACGCCTTTTAAAAAAAAATATTAAATTCAAATTTTTTTAATTTCTGAACAGTAACGGGGTTATTATTCACATGAATAGTACTCACGGGTTACTATTCATGCGAATAGTACCCGTGAGTTACTATTCACCCGAACGTTACCTGCGGGGTACTATTCATCCGTCTGATAGAGACTGAACACCACAGAACCACCTGGATGTCATATTTCAGGAAATAGAGGAGCACAACTTTGCTGGACAGCCTGACTAGAATATTCTAGAAAGGACGGAAAGGTCATAGAGGGGAATTGCAAGCTGGCCATACTTGGGACTCGGCTGTAGCTTGGGCGAGGGAGCAGCAGTTCCTCTCGAGTTCTCCTCTCCTTCGTTCCATTTCTTCTTGTTTTTTTTTCCTTCTGTAATCTCTGCTTAGTTTATTTATTCTTCTCCTACTTTTCTCTGTAATTCTGATTTCCATACAGTAATACATACAAGGAGTCTGTTCTTGATAGCGGGTTTGTGTGAGGGGTCCTATTATTGGCCCGACCTGCCGGTGTTGCCTTGATTAATTACAAAAGTCGCACTGTTGGCTCGTCTTTTGTGTAGGAGGGGTGTGCTTTGGGATTTTGATTGCAGTGGGGGAGCGCAGGTGTACTGCGCTTGAAACAGCGACGCGCTCGCTGGAGTAACGAAGCTGCCCTCACTGCCGAGGACCTCTTGCAGTACGAGAGCAATGACGTGAGAGATGCAACTCGACAAGGTGGACCGACAACTCAGGGATATCAATGCTACGCTCGCTTTGATCCGGCTAGAGCGGGTGCAAGCTGATTGGGAAGCTCTAACTCTTCCGGCGAGTCGTTTGGAAAAAATGCCGCAACCGAAAGGGGATCGACTTACGTAGGTGGCGTGAATGATTGGGGTGCACTCGGACGTGGCTGGCGACACGAAAATGACGGGGCAGTATGCGGAAGGCGAGCAGCCGACACAAGAAATAGTGGAGACCAGTGGGCATTCGGTCGGAGACGACGACTTGGAGAGGCTGCAAAACCAAAATGATGAGGAGCAGACTTCGTACATGACAATGACGACTGAAGGTGAGTTACCTGCTCTCTGGCCCCTACAGTATAATGCACAATCATCAGTGGTCGGGAAGGAAGCAGATTCGTTTGCATCTGAAATTGAAGAAAAGGAGCAGCGCGCTCCGCTGGATGACGATCTACTGGTGCTGGATTCTGAGGAATCACCGACGCTGGATTCCAAGGAAGCAGGAGTGCGATCAAGCGGAGTCGGCAACTAGGAAAAGTTGGCGCGGAACGTGGACTGGGCAATGAATACAGCCAGCGTCGTGCGGGATCAGAGTCCGACCACTCGAGGAGTGAAATTGTTGGTATTCAATGAGAAGGATTTTAAGGGCCTGCTCAGAGGCACGGCTTTGTATTTTCGCATCTAGTAAACTTCGAAGGAATCTAAGTTTCCCCTTAGGAAATTAAAGCAGTGCTTATGGGGCGATTTAGTGGGATGGAAACTCCAAACGTCCTTTCTACGTCACTTGCTTCTGCAGGGAGTTTGGTTTCCCTTGTCACTGTTAACACATGGCCACACAATGTTTTTGGCCCTTCATTTGTTGCTAGCAGCGCAGCCCTCGGGCCCAGTTCTTCGGCAATTGGTGTGGTTAAATGGAACGTCTTAGGCCTTGAGACAAGATTTGGGAGCCGCAATGTGAAACAACCACTGGTTTCTTTCATTGATAGCAACAGTACTCCCCCACAGTTTGCCAAGTCAGGTGAAAGACTTGGCCATACCAAAACAACTGCCGGAGGTTATGACATTGATATCGCTGAAAACGTTTTTGACAGTGAAGATGGGGAAGGGCCGAAGGAGGTAGAACATGCGCATAGGATGACACAAATATGGGGAGGGGCTGAAAGATATTTGGTCTATGCAGTAGGGAGGAGCATATGGAAGATCGCGTGCCGCGCATGTGTGGTAAGGGCACATTATGAACGACCTCAACAACTCAGCCTTTACTCAACAATGCTGCGTGGTTCTACCCAGAGCGAAAGAAGCATAGCGGAATATCTGAGAGATTGCGTGGAATGTATTTAACAAAAAGGTACATCGCAATCAGTTTCTACGAGACCACAATGCAAAGAGGGCCATCTGGGAAATTTCTTGGAGCATATGTGGAGAAAGGGTACATGACAATCAATTTCTTTTCCTCAAGCTCAAGACTGATTTTCAAGGTGGTGCGAGTGATAGAGACCCGAATACCACATAACCACCTGCAAGTCATATTCAGGAAATAGAGCACAACATAGTTGGACAGCCGAGTTGGAATATTCTAGAAAGGACAGAAATGTCATAATAGGGGGGAATTGCAAGCTGGCCAAAGCTGGCGGAGGTTGTTAAAATGGGAGGAGGGGCTGGAGTGAGGGGGGGAAAATATTGTTGAGCAGTTCGGGCGTGCGGCTTGGGACTCGGCTGTAGCTTGGGCGAGGGAAGCAGCAGTTCCTCTCGAGTTCTTCTCCTCTCCGTTCCACTTATTTTTTTCCTCTTGTAATCTCTGTTAGTTTCTTCATTTTTCTCCCACTCTTCTCCTTTGTAATTCTGATTTCCATACGGTAATACATACAAGGAGTCTGTTCTCAGTAGCCGATTTGTGTGAGGGGTTCTATCACCGACCCAGGCCCAGTTGTAACTTAAGGTATCCGTTTCAGATCCAATCAAACCTGAAAAATTCCTGAAAAATTCCAAAAAGTATTTAATTTTTTTTGGAATTTAATAAAATATTTTGGGTGTCGTGGGGCGTATCGATAATTAATTAATAATGCTTTAATGATACTTTAAAGCATTAAAATATCCTCGAATTGAATTTTAGTTTATTTAATTTTTGTAATGCAATATTATTGCATTTTGACTGATTATGAATTGAGACCGACCTGTGCATGTTTGGTTTATTTGGTTATTTAATTTTAATTATTGCAATAATTTTGTTTTATAATAATTTGTTATTAAATATTATTTTTGACGGTTTATAAGGGTTTCTCGTGTTCACATTTTTGAGTGACAAAAATGTAATTATGCATCCCAAGTGCCCCCTCACCTGCGCGTGAGCATGTGCTGTAAAAATAGAGGAGTTCACGACGACGCGGTTCGAGTCGAGAGCAGGCGTGGAACCAAACAAGGAGAATTCACGAGAGTTCAACGAGTGATACAACTCGAGCCGATGCATGGCTCATGGAGTTCCCCTAGAGTGTTGGTTGATCCATCATCTTTAAACGTATAAAGGTCCGTGTGTTCACATTTTAAGTAACAAAAATGTAATTACGCATCCCGAGTGCCCCCTCACCTGCGCGTGAGCATGTGCTATAAAATTGGAGGAGTTCACGACGACGCGTTTCGAGTCGATAGCAGGCGTGGAACCAAACAAGGAGAATGCACGAGAGTTCGACGAGTGCTACAACTCGAGCCGATGTATGGCTCACAGAGTTCCCCTAGGGTGTTGGTTGATCCATCTTCCGCACGATGGATCAACCAGTAGAAACAACTCATGATCAAGTCACTGTTTATTTATTTTCTTATGCATGGTTAATTGTTTGTGGATGTGCAGACGATACGCGATCTCATAAGTATGCATAGATAAGATAAATGAACATGTGCGATGAATGTATTCTATTTATGCTTGGTTAGAGTTGTGAGTGCGATCACATAGAACAAACAAGATAAATAGAATCAGATTTTAGTCCCAAAGAAGATAAAAAACTAAAATCCCTCAAAGGAAATATTAAGTCATTTAACGTCTTCCATCGCCTAATTTTGAACAAAACCGGGTGTATGAGGTGCTTATTAGCCCTAGTTTAGGGTTTCTCCTACTAATGGGGAGTTCTTATGTGATCAGTGGATCGACTTAACTAAAGTTGACAGAAAAGAAGTAGCCACAACTATCTCATTGTAACTTTAGAGACAAAGCGTTGAGCAATGCAATGTTATCCTTTGCAGGAGATGCGACTTCACTCAACAGATCAAGGAGTCGCGAGTTCATGCGATCGACCAGTCAAAAAGCTACCTTAGAACTTTCCGAGTGGTGGCGTAGCCATAACTTGGACTATGAAGAGAGATTTTATGGATATCCTTGCTACTAAAATACTCTAGTGACTGAGTATTTCGAATCTAGTTGTTGAGAGCTATTAGAATTTGATAAAATAGTGGAAGACATTTAAGATAATAAAATATATAATGTCTAATAATTGGTAATCAAAATAAAAGTACTAATCTACTTAAGTTTTATTTTGTAGAAGAATGACTAGTAATGCCACAAGTTCGCTACGATCAATTTTGAGCAAATAATATATCCTAACTGACACTAATTTTCAAAAGTAGTACAGGCTCTCGTGCATAGTACTATGAGATTAAAGGAAGTTATATGCGCCCGAGTCCTCACTGCCTATTGAGCCACTACAAAAGCAAGTGAGGGTGACAATGAACCTTACAGGAGACACATCGATGAAACATTTGATGTTTACATTATAATGTTATCATCACTGTCTAATGTGTTGTGAAAACAACATTAGGGCATGAATGAATTCATATGTTGTCTCATCTCCGAGAAGTCTGCGAAGAGAAAGAGAAGTGAAATATGAATGAGGTGATGATTACACTGAATATGTGTAAATTGAAAGATGGATCACGATCTTTCAATATATCCCATTTTATATCTTTATCACCCACCAGCTCCAGTTTCGTTTAAAGATTACCAAACGAACGGTATGGAGAAAACATTTCATTACCTTTTGAGTAAGGTTCGCCTAAGTTGATAAGAACTTAAAGAAAAATTAATCTTTAGTTCTTATGTGTTTAAAGTTGAAATACGAAGCAAAAAGACAAATAATAAGTATGACACCAAAGACACCTTCATCAACGTCCTTTAAAGAAAAGAGGAAGAACATCATACACGAGGTTATTTGCTTCAATGTCGCGAGATAAGTCCATGGAAGATAAAATGCAATGAATAAAAGTAGAAGCAAACAGAGGCTTCAATTTAGTGTATATTCATCATTCTATGTGATGTTTCTGTTTTACTTCTTGGGTATTAAATACTGAATGCGTGTCACACATTTGTATCCAAATACAGTAAGGTAAATTCTCCATGCGGCTGAAAAAGGTGATTCTTAAGTCAGAGAAGTACACAACTTTTAATTGCCAAGTTTATTGATTTTAGTTGAACTTTTATTATGTATTACCAAAATATTTATCGCACGTGTCCATTGGATATAGAGACATTATTCCATTTTGGAATGAATGTTTGTGGTATTTGTAGTTCAATAATACTTGAATCATCGACAATAAATGATGAATATAAAATGTAACTCGGTAATACCCAATTGTGGCAAGATAATTCTTTGTCAAGTAAAATTAAAAGTATGGAGAAAACATTTCATTACCTTTTGAGTAAGGTTCGCCTAAGTTGATAAGAACTTAAAGAAAAATTAATCTTTAGTTCTTATGTTAAACAAGTTGAAATACAAAGCAAAAAGACAAATAATAAGTGTGACACCAAAGACACCTTCATCAACGTCCTTTAAAGAAAAGAGGAAGAACATCATACACGAGGTTATTTGCTTCAATGTCGCGAGATAAGTCCATGGAAGATAAAATGCAATGAATAAAAGAAGCAAAAAGAGGCTTCAATTTAGTGTATATTCATCATTGTATGTGATGTTTCTGTTTTACTTCTTGGGTATTAAATACTGAATGCGTGTCACATTTGTATCCAAATACAGTAAGGTAAATTCTCCATGCGGCTGAAAAAGGTGATTCTTAAGTCAGAGAAGTACACAACTTTTAATTGCCAAGTTTATTGATTTTAGTTGAACTTTTATTATGTATTACCAAAATATTTATCGCACGTGTCCATTGGATATAGAGACATCATTCCATTTTGGAATGAATGTTTGTGGTATTTGTAGTTCAATAATACTTGAATCATCGATAATAAATGATGAATATAAAATGTAACTCGGTAATACCCAATTGTGGCAAGATAATTCTTTGTCAAGTAAAATTAAAAGTAGTTGTCAAGGATAGACCCAGTCCGGTGTTTAGACTCTTTGGAGCTAAAAACCTTAGGTATCATCGACACACTTATCGTGTTTTAGACAAAAAAAACCTTTAGAAATAAAAGCAAGCCACAATGTTTCTAGGATTAGTTCAATATGATATGTGTGAACTATTTCACATAGAAGCTAGAGGTAAATTCATATACTTTATGAGAGTTCCTTTAAGAAATTTAAGGAATATTAGAGTGAAGTAAAGAATATGCATGGTTTGAAGATATGAGTTGCTTCGGGCCCGTGAGTCGAAGAATATCTTACCCTAGCACTTATCGATCATGAAAATGTAGAGTGGATTTATTCCTAAACTCATCTTTTCCTTATACACATCAGAGCCATGATGTTAGTAAAAGGAGGATCAATGATTAGTCTTTTAAGTGTTTATTGATGTAGAGTGGAGTAATTCCTAAACTCACATTTCCTTATGCACATCAAAGCTATGATGCTAGTAAGGAGGATCGATGATGAGTCTTACATGTAAACATTGATCATTAAAATGTAGCGTGCTGTAATTCCTAAACGCACATTTCCTTATACACATTAGAGCCATGATGCAAGTAAAATGAGCATCAATATTGAGACTCATATGCATTGCAGAATCATCCATCATTTTTCAAGACATGCTTCACAAACAGCGGCGTTATTCGATAACCATATGCCAAGTATAATGACAAAAGAATATAATTAGTTATAGTATGATATAAATCCATTATGTCATAAGAACATGTGTTTAGATGCAAAGAGTTTGTTAAAGATAAATTAATAAACAAACTTGCATCAAGAAAAAGACAATGCATCTCCATTAGTATCCTAAAGTTCATATGGGATATTATATAAATGCCTATGATAGAAAAGTTATAGTCAAGTGATAGACTATATTTCTATAAAAAGGTGCACATCTCTATTTGAGATGGTGAGAACAAGATTGACTTGGATTTAGTCAATGTCAAGGATGCACAAATAGTTGACATAGGAACAAGTTACACAAAAGTTTGTTGAAAAATGAATGTTCCAGAGACACATATTGCTTTGAAAGGATAAAACCATGGTAGTGGTTTTACATTCACCACGGCCGGTGATACATTATTCATTGAGTAATGGATCCTACAAGGAAGCAGTAAATGACATTAAGTTAAGATTGACAAGATCAATTAAAATTTAATAATGGATTCCATGAATCAAAGTATTGGTACTTGGTAATTTTAATGTTTTTAAATCTTGATACTGCAGTGATATTCGAGAGAAAAATTACTTGGTTATACAAGAGTGGTATCAATAAGGCTCGCTTTGTAATACCAAGTCGTTATGCCTAAATGCATTAGAATTCTACCTGTCATAGCTACTTTCTATGATCATTAAATTGAACATTGGATGTTAAGATCACCAATCTTAGAAGGTGTCTATACGACGCAACCAGAAAGGGTTGATGACACCATAAAATGCCAATAAGGGATGTAAGTTACTGAAATTCAGTTTTGGATTGAAGTAAACAACAAGATCATAGAATATTCATTTGGAATGAATTTTTTCCATGTGTCTACAAGGGGTTAATGAGAGTGCCACTGTTTTCCAAGTAAAACATGTTTGATAACATGTGGAAAACAACTATTGGTCATACAGTTAGTTAAAACTAAAATGAAATAACTCTCCAAAGATTGACTTTAAAGTAGCAACTTAAGTTCTAGGGAACATGATCTACTGAGGTAAATCTAATGGGTTGCTTAGACCAAGTCAAAGTACATATACTGACAATGTATTGAAAAATACAAGTTGGTACAATTTGAGAGAGAATTGTTACCAATGTCACATGACATATATTTTTCCAAGAAGACATGTATGGGACATAGGAGGAGATTAATGTGATAGAATTCTATATGCTCTAGCAATGGATCTATCACTAATGTCATGCTATGTACAAGATATGATATTGCAAACATACACTTTATGGTAGGCGAATATCCATAAAATCCAGGAGAACTGTATGAGAAGCAGCCTGAACTATCCAATTGTACTTGAGAGAGTACAAAAGACATGTTTTTGGTTCTTGGAGAGGAAGAGACACTAGTTAAGGGGACACAAACTAGTCTTCCTTTGGATCAATATGATCTAATATTGCTATCAGGCTAAGGTAATGAGCAAGAGAAGCTCATTCAAACCAGTGATAACCATATCTACAAATACTGAGTATGTTGTGGCTTCTGATGCAGCTGGAGAAGCAGTGTAAAATAAGTAACAATTTGTTTCAGTTCTTGGAATCGCACCTAGTAAGTAAAGTTTTATCATAATATAAATTGTGATAATCCTACTATTGACACTAACCGAGATGTCAAGTTGTGACAGTGAACAAAAAACGTATAAACTCGGGGATATCATCTTTTGAGGACCCTTACTCAAGGAGGTGAAGTCGTAGATAGCAGAATAGCCACACAACAGAGATGTGGCAGACCCAACGACTAAAGCCATAGCACTGCAGAAGCATGATCTTATCATGTGAGAGCTAACAAAGTTAGTTAGCAAGTTGGCTCTAGTGCACGTGTGAGTGTTGTAAAAGTGGGTTCCTTAGACCCAACTTAAACAATATTTTTCGATTAGCATATCATGTATATAGTGAGTTATGTATGATGTGCGCTTATCATAATAGTGTTGATATTTCTGCGTTTAATATTTATATGGTAATGTCCATAGATTATTTGTCACATCAGAAGGTTTTAGCAGTTCCCAAACTATGATGAAAAGCTCGAGATACTTAATCTTAAACAAATATTCTATGGTCTAGATACATAATGTTGACTGGATACAAATGATGTCTGACCATTAGGTGTTGGAGGCTCATAAGTGTTTAGACTTTTTCTCATGAAGTTCGCAATAAATGATCTCGAGTAGATGAGATCATGATGACCCGCCAATAGGAACTCCACATGTTTCATGTGTCATTGATTGTTCCTATCTGCGAACACGTGTAATGGTCTCCTGACTTGAGATTATTATCAGCGTATACTATTTGATCCTGTACTTTGATGCAGAGCAAAAACCGTGACATTTATGTCTTGGTGAGGTAACTTGCGTTGGGTGCGCCATTAGTGATATGACATTGATTGAGTAATCAAGACAAAATTTGTCACTTCCGAAAGGAAGTATCTCGGGCCTAGGTGACCAGGATGGTAGTACCTTCATTAAATCCATGACCATGGTAGAAGAAAGGTAAGTCCGTCCAGTTAGGTCAACGATCAATAAAGTAAGAAAGGATGATGACACAAAGTGTGCATCTTGTTTTATGAGATATAGTTTGACAAAATGATTATATTACACAGTGTGTGTTTATAGGAGGTTGTCGTTGCTATGACTAAACCTTATCTTCTTAGGGGTCTTGATGAGTTGGTAGACTCCGATTCTGGTTTGTGAGTAGAACTCACTGTTATCGAAATAAGTGTTTAGAGGGTCACACACAAAGCGTATTTAGAAGCTTAACTAATTCTAACGAATTGAATTTTAAGATATGATTGAAGGTTCCGGACGCAGCGAAAGCGTGCAATGGGTCATGCCCAACATTGTTTTTTGTCAAGATCGATGATCAATCCGAGATTTACAATGTGATAAACGCCTTGATCGACAGAATTGAATCAAAGAATATAGATTATGGATAAAACGCCAGAACCAGAGTTTAGGATCATAACATATTATTTATAATTAATCTAATCAATTTAAAGAATTACCTTGTGAGTGAGAATTTTTTCTTCGTTGATGGATCTAACAACAGATCTATGTTGTACCGTCATTGCGTTGTAGGAATCAAGAGCAGATTCTCTCTAGCGGCGATCCTCACATGTTCTACAAATTTATGAACGTCATCGTAGGAATCTCCGGATGCTAGCACGACAGATCCTATCGCTCGCGTCGTTCGCCTTTGATCACCTCGAGAATCGCTTCCAAAGTATTCTTTTTGATCTCTCTTGACTTGAGAGTGGAAGGTGGAGGAAGATCGCTCTTTGTTTTTGAGAGCGTTTTTAGAGAAGGGAGCTCTCTTGGGATTCGAGAGGGTTCTCCAGATTCGTTGTGCACAACAAATGAATTGACTCTCTTGAAAAATAATATAATTGAGTTTATATATTGCTAGGGTTCGAAATAAATAATTGCACAAGTGCCCTTAATTATTTATTTAATCCTTTGCGGAACCCCATGTCTAATATAATAATAATAATATTATTTCTTGACATGCTCTAAACTCACAAATTAAAATTAAATATTATTTATTCAAATAATATTCAATATATATTATTCCTAACCGGTCCTTCAAGCTTGGTTTGCGATTCTTCTATAATATTTATCGGGTCTTGAATAATGACTATTTATTTAAGAAAATAAATATCACTGTATTATTCGCCAACAAATAAATAAATATTATATTCACTAAATAACAAATAAATATTTATTAAATATTTCACTCGCATAGTATTCTCTCAAATAATTGGTGACAGAATATATGCGATCAAGCAAACATAAATATTATTAAACCACGTGCAGAAATAGTACCTCATACGGGCGCTCACTGTGTAATATAAACCCTTTATCACGATATCTCTAATCAAACAGGTTGCATGCTGGTGCCATCAACCTATATGATCGATGTCTCTTTCTTTGAATTTTTAGAAATTGAACTTGACTACTGAACACCATGACCATGAATTTATTTAGGCTATATCATTTCCATCAAAAGGTTTGAAATACCAACTTTCGTTAAAAAATATAAGGGACATATCCTTTCTCGTATTATTCAATAATGCGATATCACTCATGACGCACCCAACGTATTCTACCTTACTGCGAATATATGTCGTCACGTTTTTAGTCAATACATCAAAGTACGCAACTCATAATACTCATTAATAGTAATCTTAAAGTCTAAAGATTTATACACACGTCCGCAGATAGGAACATTCAATGACACATATAAATGTTGATTTTCTACTGAAGACTCTTGTTCTCATAATATCCTACACTGGATATTAACAAGAGCGTGCACCATGAGGTGCCTCAAAGTCCTATGAGTCTCCACCCCCGATAACATGTATATGGTGCCTCAAAGTCCTATGAGTCTCCACCCTCGATAACATGTATCATCTGTGTCTCTCAAATGATTTAATCTAGCTATACTGTTTATTCTTGCGACATGTGGCATACACGATTTATCACATACTTTCATGACGTGTACTATCAATTTAATGATTACACGAATTACAAGATTTTTTTGTCACATGTTATGCTTCGATGTATGTAGATTAATAACTGTAATACGAATCATACAAGACAAGCTGATCCGAACATTACGTAGAAATTAAGTAAACATTTATATATATTAAAACCCATCACATGGCGTGTCCTATCAACTTAATGACCACACGCAAATACTTGTTGATAAGGTTCGCACAGTATAATAAATTATTTTTAATTTTGCGTAATTTGGTAAAAGTACACGAGGTGTATATTGGAGCTACAAGGTGTGTATGTTTTCTCACTGTTTATCCGCAGCACATGTCTAGGGGCTCAGTGTGTAATCGTGCCACGAAAAAAGTTGGAGTACATAGCGTGTGCATGGGTTACACATCGTGTGGTCTTCGAGTTACACAATCACCAGTTAGGTAGGCCTTGTAAGAAGATACACTACCCCTCTGTGACTAAAGGACTACGCGCCGCGTACGGCAGTTACACGACGCGTACTCCGGCTGACCGTGCGCCAGGCTGGCCCGGTCAACACGTGCTGTGTAACTAAATGCACCGCATGTAATAAATGCACACACCTTAAATTGAACACTAATACACGTGTACCTCCGGGTTACACGGCGTGTACGTACTCTTGTGTTATCCAGCCAAATTCTTCGGCACCTCCGGATGTGTTCTTTGAATTTACTTCATTAATAAAATCAATCAATTTGATTATATTTACGTGAAACGAAAGTGAAAGAAGCAGATATCGCAATTCGGATAAAAAAATGATTAAAATTGAATTGAAAAGTAAATGACTAATGCGTAAATCAATCAACGATTTTTAAATAATTATAAATAATTATAAATAATTATAAATAATTATGTGATCCTTTTGATATCACTTGAAGGTTTCGGGCGCAGCGGAAGCGTGCGATTGGTCGTGTCCAACCATACTTGTCAAAACACAGCATCGCGGCCGCGATTGTGCCTGCGCGGTGCGGAGCGGCACTCGAACGCTTCAGGTGTTTGGATCGTGGGCAGAATGCGATCGTGCCGCCTCCGTCGCGATCCAAGCTGTCACGGTTCTGCCGCGATCCTAGCTAGAGTGGTCGCATCCTGTTTGCTAGCCTACGTCGCCGTCGCTGCGACCCCTTGATGCCAACCACAACCCCCGTTTCTTATTTGTTCGGCTGCACCGCCGCGACCCCGACACCCCCCCGAGTCACGACCCCGTATTTGTTGCTATGGCCTACTAAGCTGACCCTGACCCCGACCCCTCAACGCCGGCGCCGCCGACCCCCCCATCCCCGAGTTACGACCTCGCCCTTCATCTGTTGCTCTGGTGTATGACGCCGCCACCGACCCCGACCCCTCAACGCCGACGACCCCCCCCCCCCCCACACACCGACTCCTTTAATTTTTTTTTTCTGTTGCGTATTTTATTTCTATTTTCCTGCCTGCCCGTCCCTCCCTTTTTTATTTTGTTTTTTGGTAAAAATTTTCCCTTCTAAAGCTCCTTTTTATTTCTTTTGTTATATATGTATTATTTTAACTCTGTTTTATATTTTATTTATCATATCTTAATTTTTCATCATATATATGTGTAGAATTATATAATTTAAATTATATTATTTGGCCCATGATTGGATAAAAAAGCGGCTGTAATGTGATCCGCATCGCCGCTATACCACTACAGGACCCGCCGCGCCGCACCGCGATCCGAGATTGACTACTATGTGCCCAGTATTGTTTTCTGTCACGATCAATGATCAATCCAAGATTTACACGACGATAAATGCTGTGATTAACAGAATCGAATTAAAGAATACAGATAATGGAAAAAACGTTGGAACCAGAGTGTAGAATCATCACATATTATTTATAATTAATTTAAGCAATTTAAAGAATTACTTTGCGAGAATTCTTTCTTCGTTGATGGATCTGACAACCAATCTATGTTGTACCGTCGTTGTGTTGTAGGAATCAAGAGCAGATTCCCTCTACCGGTGATTTACACGTGTTTCACAAATTTCCGAACGTCGTCGTAGGAATCTCCAGGTGCTAGCACGACAGATCCTATCGTTTGCGTCGTTCACCTTTGATCACCTCGAGAATCGCTTCTAAATGATTCTCTTTGATATCTCTTGATCCAAGAGTGGAAGGTGGAGGGAGATCGTTCTCCATTCTTGGGAGTGTTCTTGGAGAAGGGAGCTCTTTAGGGCTTTGAGAGGAATCTCTAGATTTGTTATGCACAACAAATGAATTGACTCTTTTGAAAAATAATATAATTGAGTTTATATATCGCCAGGGTTAAAAATAAATAATTGTACAAGTGCCCTTAATTATTTATTTAATCCCTTGCGGAACCCCATGTCTAAAATAATAATAATATTTTTATTTCTTTACATACGCTAAACTCGCAAATTAAAATTAAATATTATTTATTCAAATAATATTCAATATATATTATTCTTCATCGGACCTTTAAGATCGGTCCGTCATTCCTCCATAATATTTATCGGGACTTGAATAATGACTATTTATTTAATAAATAAATATCACTGTATTATTTTTCAATAAATAAATAAATATTATATTCACTAATTAACAAATAAATATTTAGTAAATTCCACTCATAATATTTTCTCGAATAATTATATACGATCAAGCAAACATAAATATTATTACACCGCGTGCGTGAATAATATTTATTAAACTTGTTAAATAATAAATAATAATATATTATTTAACTGAGATTCTTGATACACTTGGCGTGTGACCCTCTAGGCCTCTTTCTCAGTGGCATTAGGTGAAACAGCGTAAAGTCTAAGGTTACCGTCTAACAACACGCCGATATATCCATAGAGAAAGAAGTTAATCACGCTCACTGTGTAATATAAACCCTTTATCACAATATCTCTAATCAAGCAGGTTGCATGTTGGTGCCATCAACCTATGTGTTCGATGTCTCTTTCTTTGAATTTCTGGAAATCGAACTTGCCTATTGAACCCCATAATCATGGATTTATTTAGGTTATATCATTTCCATCAAATGGCCTGAGAGATCAACTTCTGTTAAATAACAGAAGGGACAAATCCTTTCTTGCATTATTCAATAATGCGATATTATTCGTGACACCCTCAATGTATCCTAACTCGCTGCGAACATATGTCGTGTAATGGTCCGTGCCCTCTTGGTCTGTTACTTTGCCAGTTATGGTTGTTGGAGGTGTTCGAGGAAGGTTTCGAGAGTTTTGGGTGGAAGCTGGAGGTGCAACAGAACTGCTGCAGGAAATACACTTTGTGTAAGTGTATCACACGACGTGAAAGTTGGTTTCAGGTCACGACGTGTAGATTTTTGGGGTTAAATAATAGAAGTGTGACGCGTTTTTCGGCGGAACCTGGAAACCCTGGATTGCACGACGTGAAAGGGGATTACACGTCGTGTAATTCCCCGATGGTGTACAGTTTTAAAGGTTTCAACCGCTCGGGTTTTTCCCAAACCCTACGGCCAACGATTCTTCTCTCGTCTCAGTCGTCCGACGACCTTCTTCTTTAGTGTTTGGAGATTCCTTTCGACGGGGATCGATCCTTGGGCTCTCGTCTTCGATATGTGGTGAGTTCTCCTTTTGTTCTCATCCGTTCCCTTCCATTCTTCTTCGGGGTTTCACTGCGGTGGTGAGGTTTGGTTTGGGTTGTGTGTTTGAGGTACGTCTTGATGGTCTTTTGGTGCGGTATGGGTTGATCCGTGGTTCCTCGTGGTGCAGTTGTGGTTTGCGGGCGTTCTTCTTTGCCCTGCGGTGCGCAACATGTTGAAAAACTTCTTTGAGGTAGGATTCCCTTCATTTCTCTTTATTGTGTATCATGCGGGAGATGTTTGCTTTTGTTTTCCTATGAGTTATGATTGTGCCAGCTTAATTAAAGTTAAAGAATTGGATGATTTGAAATTGAAGGGTAAAGGGGTTTGTTTCGCATGCTTTTACAACTTTGATATTATATTGTGATATTGTGGATTGTACGGGCTTGATGCCCCGCTGAAAATTGTGGCCGTTGGAGGCTTTGTTTGCGCTTGATATATGTGCTATTACCATCATAGGGTAACGTTAATGTCCATTAAGAGAGACGGTTATGTCCAATGTGGTGAAAGAGATGTCGACGTAAGCCATGTAGGACCAATTTTTCAATAGTTGGGTGAACATGATTCCAATGTGTCTTGTCTTATTTTAGAAGTGGGAGTAGATAAGCTCTTATTTACTCATATGGTTGATCAATTCCAATATGTGTTTCCTGAGAACTTATTGGGGTTTCTCCCGAGTGGGATGCAGAGTTCATGATAGAGTTTCTACCGGAAGTAGAACTAATTTCCATTCTACCATATAGAATGGCACTGGAAGAACTCCTGTAACATAAAACTCAGTTGGAGGAATTGGAGAACAAATATTTTATTTGACCTAGTGCACCACCTTGGGGATCTCCATTGGTATTTTACAAGAAGGTTCATGGGCCGTTACAGTTCTGTGACGACAATAGGAAGTTCAATCAAATGAAAGTTACAAATAGATACCCTCTTCATCAAATGAAGGATCTTTTTTTCAACTAAGAGTTGCTTCACTACTATCCCAGAATGATCTAAGGTTGGTTTATCAAAATATGAGGGTGAGACATTCATACGTACCACGTACGACCTTCAGGTTCTGGTACAGTTTGTATGAGTGTGATGTTATGTCGTTCGTGTTGAACAATGCATCAATAGGATTTATGGACCTGATGAATTAAATCATTCACCCATACATGGATCAGTTTTTAGTTTTTTGTTGGTGACATTAAGACTCCTGACGATCATGTCAAACATCTTGACATCATTTTGAGTAAACTATGATAGAATAGGCTATACTGTAGGCTATCCAAGTGTCATTTCTAGATCGATAGGGTGCATTTAATTGGTCACAACATCTCAGAGGATGGTGTGGTGGTGGAACCAGAGAATGTGCTGGCATTTGTGTCTTGGGAGTATCCCAAGAATGTTTCTGATTCATGGAATTTTCGGGGTCTGGTGGGCTATTACCAAAGGTTTATCAAAGACTTTTCCTATTTGTTGTGGCATATAGTTCACGAATGTTAAGGCGTCATGAAATAAATTAGCCTACTCATGATCTTGAGTTTGCCTTCGTAGTTTATGCTTTAAAGTGATGGTGGTACTAATTGGGAGAGTGGTTCGCAATGTATACTGATCATAAAAGCCTGAAGTACATCTTTTCTCATCATGATTTGAATCACAGATAATGAAGATGAGTTGAATACATGCAGTCTAATGACATTGATCCGGGTTACACACCCAAAAAGGGAATCATTGTTGCAGATTTCTAGAGTTAGAAGACCCAAAATGAGGGGTTTCAAGAATCATGTTCCGAGTGGAAGATGATGACATTTTTTGTTGAGATTAATCTTGAGTTGAAGTATAGCAAGGGAAGATGACCCTTGCATATTTGAAAGCTAAATCCATGCATCAGAGTTGGATTCTGGAATGATAGTTTGAGGGTCTATAATTTTTTGTGTTGAGGATGGTTTTAAAGGTGGGGAGTCACCTTCTAGTTGGACTTTATGTGATGGTGGAATCAATTATGCTCGTGGTCGTGTGGTTGCGCAAATGTTTACATTGGAATAGTTGATGTACGAGTTTCATGCATTGTTGTGGGCAATGAATCAAGGTTTAACCAAAATGAATTGTGATCATCATAGGAATTATTGGTGGTTATGGATAAAGAAAGAGGTTATAGGTTTCATGGCGTGATGCCTTGCTTGATAGAAGGTGAAGGCTGAGCATCAACGGCTAAGTTGATTGGTTAGCTGACAAAGTGAGCTAATAAATTGGGGGGTTAGTGCTTGTAGTGGGGATACAAATCATTTTGGTTTTTTTGCTGGGAAGTAGTTGGGAGGTGCAGCTTAGGAGGTTGCACCTTGGTTCGTGGGAGAGTGGTCTTCTTCCTTAGGAATTCCTTATTCCTTTTTCTCCTCCTGTAATTCTTCTTCTATTCTCCTATTACAGTATTTACGGCTGTTTTCCTCTCTCTCTCTCTCCCTAACTCTTTTTTATTCCTAACACTCCGGGATCCTTGTTTTAAACCCTTCAACGTGAGGAACAAATCACAAGAATAGTGGCTAGAAATAAATCTCTTATTTATTACCCCTTTTATCTCCTTCCAAGCACATACGGGTCTTTCTCCACTTCTTCTTTAGGTAGATTGTATTTGATCCCACCATATGCTTGTATAATCGATGAATTTCACTGCGACTAACTTGACTTTGTTTTCTTCCATGTAATTATGCCATTCAAAGACTTAACCCACCTTTTATTCACACTCTAAATAGGTATTAGGATCACTCTTACCTTGGAATGATGGAATCCTGAACTTTGCACCATCGAGATCATTGTTTTTCTTTAATGGTGATCGATTTATCCTAATCGATGATTTGTGAAAATCAGAGAAGTCTTTCCCCGCTTCAGTTGCTTGCCTCCTTGGCGCTCTAAATGTTGAAGGTGATTGAAATTCATCCATCTTAGAATTCAGCTTCTGAAACTATTCTTTAACAACCCTCATGAATATCTTAATGCCCATTTCGTTTCACATAATTTTTTACCTTTTTAATAGAATGCAACTCTCATGCCTTTTACTACCACACTTTCTGGTGTTCATGGTCAATTCAAACAATTCTAAAGGATCGTTGGATTGTGGTAATCCCGAACTAGATTTGAAAGATACAGTTCTCAAAAGATTCATCAGGATAAATGGAGCAAGGAGAAAGAAGGTAGATGAAGAATAAGACGCCTAAACATTGGAATTCAAGATGTTGAAATAAGTATCTTGGTGCCTCTTTTTTTTATCATGGTTTATTTATTTGATTTTTGTACTCTTTTTTGGCTCTTTTTTTTTATAAAAACAACGATAAACTAAAATTTTAGTATGTAGATATGTGAGATGCAACAAATAATGATTGCAATGAAATCAAAGTTGGAGATGCACAAATTTTCACAATGCAAAATTTGTCACTTGATTTGAATCCGTGCTCTCTCTCAATGTAGAAATTAGATCTTGATGATTCCAAATGGAGTAGAAAGATCACTTTCTAAAATAAGAAAATGACATATTGTTCATCCAAAATGATGAAGAAATGCATATTTTTCTTCCAAAACGATGAAGAAATGCATATTGTTCATCCAAAATGATGAAGAAATGCGTATGAAAGTGGTGATAAACATGGACTAAAATTGGTGATGGTTCGAATCAAAGGACCTCTAAAAATATGTTTGGGAAACCTTGTTCAATGATCTTGTGTCAAACTCTCGAATCTCCATAAAATAGACAAAACGGTTTATGGATGGTGGAAAAATGGAAGGAAGAAATAATCAAGGTGAAACTAGAAGAGAACTTGTCTCTAAGAACTCTAGCCACAAGATGCCACAAAGTATGATAAATCTTTTGATAAGCAAAAGAATTAAACAAGAACACAAGGTTGCTAACTAAACTCATCAAAGCAATACTAAAATTTGTTCATGAGTGAATTCTATATAAGGAGAGTGACCATTTATAGCCAAATGGGTGGTATAATAGTCCAACACCTATTTCTCACAAGTTAAAATGCCTTAGGACAGCTTTTTGACATTTTAGCACATGTATATGATTTTGTGGGACAAATTTTCCTCTTATTTGAATTTTTTGCACCTACCCATGACTTATGAGACAACCCATCCACTACATCTACCGAAGTCTCTTTCATTTGTTTGGTCCTTGCTTTTGTCATTGGACCTCCAATTCCATGCAATGGGTCTTGTGAATTTATATGCCTTGAGTCTTGAAGCTTATCCCTAGCAATACGCCCTCCATCTTCTTGTCGATGCGTATGCGTGTCATGATTCTCATCACACAGACTTTTCCAAATTGATCCTAATCCCTTCCAAACTCCCTTTTTGTCAAAAACTCTTTCAACCATCATTTAATGTGAAATTTACTAAAAGACTTGAAATGCACCTTATCAAAGCCCGAAAACACATCAAATCAAAACATGAAATTTTTGAAAATATACATCTTAGACATCATGACATTAAGATGTTTCAAAAATAGACTGAGACAGTTCTGTGTCCTGAATTGTGTGAATGATTATTTATTAAATTTTAGAGCTATGCAGGGGGAGCTGACTGGGGGGTGGAGTCGTCGTTGGTGAAACCTCACCAGGTCTAGGGTGCTTAAGAGACTTATTATTTCTCCGTAAATAAGTCACGATGAAAAATGCATGATTTCTGTTTCATTTAGCAAGTTTCACTTATGAAATGGAGGCATAATATCAAATTTATATTTCATCAGTCTGTTAAGAGTCTTATTCAATATAAAGGCAATACAATCTTATTTCTCATGTGTAAGATTATGGTTTGAATCTGACCCTATGTTCTCTCATTATGAAGTTTGTGCTTCCATCACAATCATCATTAGAGGAGTATATTTAAATTTCATCAGTCTGTTAAGAGTCATATTCAATATCAAGGCAATACAATCTTATTTCTCATGTGTAAGATTATGGTTTGAATCTGACCTGATGTTCTCTCTTTATGAAGTTTGTGCTTCCATCACAATCATCATTAGAGGAGTATTTTTTTCGAATTTAATGGCTTGAAGTTGGAGTGGGATATTTTTTTTTGATTTCAGGGGATGTTTAATATGAATGGAGTGAGTTTTTTTTTTTTGTCTCAACGACATGAAATCTACTTCGAATCTTTTCTGTTTAGGTCTCTGGCTGTTAAGATTTTTTTAGAATGCATGGGTTGCTGCATCCGACCCCATTTAATCTGGTTTAAGGCTTGTTAGTTGTTTTTTGTTGCATGGCTTGCTGCACAGTAACGTCTGCTGGCACCACTAATATAACATCTGCTTTTAACTTATATTGCTATTTCTGATGAGGGATTTGCTCCTTACCATTTTGACCATTCATCACATGTAATATCTGTTTCAGATTCAATGGCCGTTGTCTATTGTTATATCAAGGAAAGCTCTCACAAAGTACCAGTTAATTTTCCGTTTCTTGTTTCGCTGCAAGCATGTGAACCGCCAACTTTGTGGGGCATGGCAAGTGCACCAAGTATGCTCTTTTATTTTGTATCCTTATCAGAAGCATGTTCCTCGTGTTTGCTAAATGTAATAATATGTCATATGCAGGGAATTCGTGCCATTAACATGCGCGGGACTGCTGTCTCGAGATCATCTCTACTTTGTCGTAGCATGCTAAAATTCATAAATAGCCTCCTGCACTATCTGACATTTGAGGCAAGTGTGTTGCTGTCATTTGGAAGTGCTTGTATTTCCTCTCTCTCTCTCTCTAAATTTTTCTTTCTTTTCATTTTCCTTTCTGTTTATGATATGTTGTCAACTGTTAGTAGAGTTTTATGTAATATTGACTCTGTGATGCCTCAGAAATTGCTGTTGGTGAATAGTTAATCAAAATTGTTGGTGAATAATTAATAAAAAAACTCACTTTTCACTTGCAAGTTGTCTTAGTACATGGTAGAGGAAATTTTGGTCACTTTCATATTTCTATACTTTAGAGTTTGTTCGTTGTGTAGGTTAAAAAAGGTGACTGTTGGAGGGAGTGAGGAGGGGTTCAAAGTTTCCCTTTGAAGTATTTTATGATTGTTAACTTTTCCAGGTCCTTGAACCCAATTGGCATGTGATGCATGGCAGGCTTCAGACTGCAAAGAGTATCGATGTGGTATGCTATCATTCTTTCATCAGAATTTAATGGTATATAGATGCTTCATAACCATTCATTTTTATGGTGGAAATTTTTGGAATGTCCAGTGATTTTTTTTAGTTGAGCCTGTCAAAAGATGAAATTGAACTGGCCACACAGTTCCATAGTTTCATTGGCATGGGCAACTTTGGGTCCTTTATTCTTTTAAGTGCAAAAAATATTTTTTCCTATTGCCACCGAGCAGTGAGTTAGCGGCTCTTGCATGTGATTTTTTGTTTTTGTTCTTAACACATGTTGTTGGTTTTTCCTTGTGCATGATTTTTTTCCAATCAGGTTGTGCAATATCATGATGCTTTCCTTGAAAAGTGCTTGAGAGAATGCTTGCTACTTTTACCTGAACTTATAAAGGTCAGTTGAGTGGTTTCTGTTGCTTATGTAAATTCTCTTGAAAACGTCACAATAAATATTGCTAATCTCAAGACAACCCCAAATATAATACTTTTTGTTGGTTTACTTGAAGTTTTCAACTTTGATTTTATTCCAGGCTATATCAAGTGTTGATTCTCTTGCTTAACTCATTCCTGCTCATATTTTCTACTGGCTGTTTGTGTTCATATTCACGTAAAAAGTGATTTCTTTGTTGTTCATTACTGGAAGGAAGTTCATTGAGTTTTTTGTTATATTAGTGGACTAAGGTTGTGTTTGCCAACACATATATAAAAAATGTGATAACAATAGTCATAGAGTTCCAGAATCGTGAGAGACTGAGAGAGAGATTGAAAGGAGAATCTAGCAGGAATTCATCCTGCTCAAATGTATTGCACTAGAAAGATGAATTCGTTGTAACTGGTTACACTCTTGGGAGGCACAGTTCTCTCAAGGCCAAGCCGTACAACCCCCAACTAACTTAATAACCAAATCCCCTCGTTAGACCCCTCCTCCCCCGATACTAATACCCCACTTCAACAATATAAAACAAATATTACAACTCTACCCCTTAGGACCCTTGTGCAGAAAACCAGGGCCCCTACCCTTACGCACAAGCCCCTTACGCACAGACCCCTTACGCGCAAGACACTTACACACAAGACACTTACGCATAGGACCCTTACGCCAGATATTCCTCACATGATCCCCCACATGCCCTCCTCTGGTAAGTATTTATTATTGGGGGTTGGGGTCGACTAACATGAGACTCCTCCCCCTTATTCCTAACAGTACCCCCCCTTGATTGTCCACCTTCTCCTCAAGGTGGAAGTCTGGAAAGTGGAAGCGGAGCACCGTCGCATCTTCCCATGTAGCCTCCTCAAGAGATCTGCCTTTGGACAGCCCCCTTCAGCGATCAGATTGGCAGACAAGGTGGATTTTACTGGATGTACTCCAACTGCTGCTCTCAGTTGAGAAACATGGAAGACTGGGTGCGCTCGCCTATTTTCTGGTAATTGGAGCTTTTAAGCAACAGGACCAACTCGCTCAAGGATTGGAAATGAGCCATAATATAGGGAAGCCAATTTCCGATTAACTCTGGACACAACCCCTAACAGGTTTGGTCATAGTTTAACCCAAACAACATCTATGACATTAAAAACAACCTCTCCACGACGCTTGCTGACACGCTTAACCATAATCTGCTGGGCACGATGAAGATTTTCTTGAAGTTGTTTCAGAGCTTCATCATGATCAATCAATGTAGTTGCTACAACTTCAACAACAGCCCCCCCCCCGTGTATAATGGACAATATGCGGTGACTGTCGTCCATGCACAATTTCAAATGGCGTTTTCCTAGTAGAAGTTTGGAAAGATGAGTTATAATTGTATTCAACCCAAGGTAGCCATATGACCCACTGTTGAGGATGATCAATAGTAAAACCATAGTAGTCAAACTCGGATCACGGCGCAACGCGGCGGGGTCCTGTAGCGGGATAACGGCGATGCGGGTCGCGTCGCGACCGTTTTTTTTGTCCAATCACGGGCCAAATAATATAATTTAAATTATATAATTCTACACATATATATGATGAAAAATTAAAATATGATAAATAAAATATAAAACAGAGTAAAAATAATACATATATAATAACAAAATAAATTAAAAGGGGCTTTAGAATGATTTTTTTACCAAAAAATAAAATAGATAAACAAAAACAAAATAAAAAAGGGAGGGATAGACGCGGGGAAATAGAAAAAAAAATACGCAATATAAAAAAAATAAAAAAAATTAGAGTCAGTGGGGGGGGGGGGGTCGTTGAGGGTCGGGGACGACGACGGCGGTGTAGGCCAGGGGTCGCGACTCAGGGGAGGGGGGTTGTCGGCGGCGGCGTTGAGGGGTCGGGGTTTGCGTCGTAGGCCAGAACAACAAATGTGGGGTCGCGACATGGGGGGGGGGGGGGTCACGGCGACGAAAGTGCAGCCGAACAAACAAGAAACGGGGGGTTGTGGCCGACGTCGAGGGGTCGTGGTAGCGGCGGCGTAGGCTAGCAAACAGGATGCGGGCGCTCTAGCTGGGATCGCGGTCAAACCGCGACAGTCGGGATTGCGGTTGAGGCGGCACGATCACGTTCCGCTCCTGATCCAGCAATCTGAAGCAGTCGGGTGCCGCTCCGCACCGCGCAGGTGCGATCGCGGCCGCGTTTTGACAAGTATGAGTAAAACACCGCAAATAGACCTCCAAATAGTAATTAACAACTTTAGTTTGGCCGTCTGTCTACTGGTGGTATGAGGAGCTCATCTTTAAAGTTGTTCCCTGCAACTTAAAGAGTTCTTGTCAGAATAAACTAGTGAACAAGGGGTCCCTGTCACTAACCATAGCACTGAGAAGACCATGGAGGTGCACCTCTTCTTTCATGAAAACATTTGCAACTGACTTAGCTGTGTACGTGGATGTTTGTGAGGTATGAAGTGGGCATATTTGCTTAGTCGATCAACCACAACGAAGACCACATCATAACCATGGGACTTGAGCAGGCGGGAAATAAAATCCATGTATACATCTTCCCAAACCAATGTGGGTACGAGCAATGGTTGTAGTAGGCCAGCCGGACTCAAAGCCTCAATACTTGTTCTTTTGGAAAACATCACATGCACAAACATATTGCTGGACAATTGTGTCATCCCAGGTGCCCCCCAGCAAGGGATGAGTGATAATAATGCAACAACTTAGGTATCAAGACGGACTTCCGAGGCAAGAATAACTTGTTGCAGAAAAACAGCAAACCATTTTTGTAAATATACCCCGGTTGTGGAAAAGTTTGATGCTGTAAATCAGAAATTATGGCCTGCAGCTGATCATCCTTAAGTAGTTCCTCCCTGAAAATATGAAGTTCTTCCCATCAGGGATGAGAAACGGTCATAGTCATGTATTGGCCTCCCTTTGCTAAAATCATAAACGACCGACATTGATGATCTATTGAAACTATCCGTTGCGATAGCATGTGCTTCAAGCTGCGATGATCAGTATACACTACAAACTTCCGACCCGACAAGTACTGCCACCAGTGCTGAATCGACAACACTAAGGCCATGAGTTCCTTTTCATATATAGATTTCGCCAGAGAACCTTCAGACAATTCTTTGCTGAAATAAGCAAGTGGTCGCCCCTCCTAAACAAGCACTACTCCAATGTCTGTCCCTGAAGCATCACACTCAATGACAAACCTTTCAGAAAAATTCGATAGTCCTAGTACAGGAGCTGAAATACTCTACAACCCCCTTCCCAAACAAGCACATTAACATGCAATGAATGAGTCTCCATGAGCTGTAACACCTTCTGTAGCAGTCTTATATGCTCTAACCACTTCCCACTATCAACCAGTATATCATCAAAGTACACTAGTATTCATTTCCTCAATAGCGGTCGGAACACAATATTCATAGTTTCTTGGAATGTTGTTGCGTTCATTAAACCAAATGGCATCACTAAATATTCATAATGCCCCTCGTGCGTTTTGAAGGCTGTATTTCCAATATCTGCCTCCTCCATTCACACATGGTGGAAACCATATTTCAGATCTAGCTTAGTGAAATAAGCTGCTCCATATAACCTGTCCATCAACTCCTCTATCACCGGTGTTGGAGTCAGGTCCGGTGTGGTCTTAATTATTCATTATAAAAGAACCCCAAGGGCTCCTTTAGAGGGAACACCTTGGGGGGTTCGGTTTCTTCTATTTTCCCATTCTACATGGTATCAGAGGAGGTTTAATAATCCTGACCCCCCTACCATCTATTTTTTTTTTCCGTCGGCCTCTAGGGTTTCTCCCGGTTGGGGGGCGGCGACCTCCATGGCCAGTGAGCCATAGGTATTCTCCGCTGCCCCCCTGCCGGCTATTCCTTCCGAGCGTTGCTCCCCCTCTGTTCGGCGGATCTCCCCCCCCGATCCCGACGGCTCCTTCCTCCCTTCGCGATCCAGACGGCTTTCCCTCCCTTCGGCAGATCCCTTTTGGCGGCACCATCCCGGCGGAATATTGACGGAATCCTTGGGCCCCCCCTCCTGTGCGAGACTCCCGCTCCAGACGGCTCCTGCGGCGTTCCTCCGCCCCGACCCAGATCCTGCGACGGCTCATCGGCGGACGACCTCTCTTCCCTACGTCGCGACGCGAGACGGCCTCATGCGCGCGGCCCTCCTACGCTGCTCCCCCGCGACGGCCCCCCCCTCCAGCATCCTCTCGCGGCGCACTCCCAGCCGGTGGTTCTCCCTGACGACGCCCCTCTCACTCCAGCATCCTCCCGATCCCGCTTGTGCCTCCCATCGCGCTTCCCGACGGGATCCAGCCGCTCCTACGGCTTTTCTCCCTGCTGTCGCGCCTCCCTCGACGGCCTCCTGTGCACCGCAGTGGTGCACCGACACTCTGCTCCCTCCATGCCAGCCTCTTCCTGCGGCAGCCCCCCCCTCCTGCGCTCCTCTTCCGGCAGCCGGTGTCTCTCCTTGCGACTGCCCTGCTTCCAGTTTCAGATCTCCGGCACCTCCTGCTGCAGCCTCGCCTCCATGCCGGCCTCCTTCTGCCGACCACCGGACCAGCTGCCCTCCATCAGATCTGGATCTCCGACCTCCACTTGCGGCGGCCCCCGCCTCCCGTTGCCGGCATCTCCCGACGACTCTCGGCAGCCGCCTCCTTGTCCGCTGGCACGCCTTCGCACTTCCTCCACCATGGCGCAGCCGCTCGACCACCTTGGATCCGGGTCCTTTGGCGTCGCCAGATCCCGCTACATTTCTACGGAATCCCCGCCTCTCGTCGCCGGCCCTGCAAGTGCGGATTTCCCGGTGCTAGTGTGTATTTCCCGGTGTCTCATCGACCAGCCCCACTAGTGCGGCCTTCCTAGCGCTCCGTCAACCGACCCGGTCTACGTGGTTTCTCTGCTGCGCCCGCGACAACTTCATCCATCCATCATTCAGAATGGGGAGCTGCGATCGTGAGGGAGTGCAACAGCCTTGCAACTTTTTTCTTTTATTCTGTTTCGTCTTGTTTTGTAATCAAGCTGGGTATGTCCAGCTTGAGGGGGAGTGTTTGCAGCGTCTTTTGCTTGCTTTATTTTTTTCTTTATGTGTCCAAGCTAGGGACACCTAGCTTGAGGAGGAGTGTTGGAGTCTGAATCCCACATCGGATTTGAGGTCCGGTGTGGTCTTAATTATTCATTATAAAAGAACCCCAAGGGCTCCTTTAGAGAGAACACCTTGGGGGTTCGGGTCTCTCATTTTATCATTCAACAACCGGAATAAGAAAGCTATTGGGTACCATCAATTTGTTTAAAGCCCAACAGTCAACACACATCCTCCAACCCCCGTCCCTCTTTTTGACCATGATAATGGGACTGAAATATGGAATGTTACTTTGCCTGATAAAGCCTTGTTCTAACAGCTCCCCTATCTGCCTCTCCACCTCATTTTTCAAATGATATGCATGTTTATAAGGCTGTACGTACGTTGACGTGATCTGCTGCTTTAACTTGATTGCATGGTCAGCTGGTCTCTTTGGTGGTAGCCGTTGCAGCGCCTCAAAAACCGCGTCAAACTGTTGCGGCAACTCCCGCAGCTGATCCTTCTTGGACATATTCAGTAATGTATCTCCCATGGTCGTGCTGCCATTGACTGTCCATTGTAAGCCCTGAATTTGATACTGCCCTTTACCAAGATATTTCTGTAACGCTTCTTGAACTCTCTGAAAATGTGTTACTCCATGTAAAATTAAAGATCGCGTCTTCCGGACAAACTCCATGGTTTTGTTTTTTCAGTGGACAGTGGCATATCCCATTGTTTCAAGCCACGGAATTCCCACCACAAGATCAGGGCCGGTGGTATAAAAAAATATAGGCATCAACCACAAACTCCTCTGTGCCCAAACTCACCTTTAATGACTTACACAAGCCTTTGGAAACCCCTAGATTTCCATCTCCCAGTCTAATATAAAATGGCCCGGTCTCTAATATAAAACGGCCCGGTCTCTGCGATATGGTGTCTTGAAATGAAATTATGGCTTTCTTCGGTGTCCATCAAAACTATCATGGGAACACCCCCTACACTTCCATCAACAAAGACTGATTATTGTCCACTTTGCCTTGCTCCTGGACACATGGTCGTTTCCAGCATCTCCATTCCGCAAAAATCCCCTATCATTTTAGTCTTCTCCTCACTGTCTTATGTATCTGTTAAATCAGAAATCCCCCTCTTTCCTCAAGGTGAGGAGAGGGCCTTCATTTATAGAAAAGAAAGAGGAAGTTACAAGGGAAGTTACAAAGAAAGTGGAGCAGGAAGTTACAAAGGAAGTGGGGCAGGAAGTTACACGTACTCCAACACTCCCCCTCAAGCTAGGTGTACCTAGCTTGGACATATAATGAAAAAACAACGCAAGCAACAAGTTGCAAACACTCCCCCTCAAGCTGGACATACCCAGCTTGATGACAAAATAAGACGAAAACAGAAGAAACAGAAATAATAAAATTGTTGATGATGCTGCTCCCCCTCAAGATTGTAATGTGATGCCGCTGAAAATGATGGGTCATCGCCGGAAAAGTGCGGGGCCGGGCAACAGAGCGTCGGGAAATCCACACCGGCGGGTCGGTCGTCAGAGCGTTGGGAAAATCCGTACTACGGGCCGGTCGTCAGAGCGCCGGAAAATCCGTAATGTCGGGCCGATCGTCAAAGCGCCGAGAATTACGCTCGGGAGGGCCGGGCGACAAAGTGCCAAGGAAATCCGCAATGGCAGGTGCCGATCGTCGAAGCGCCGGGAAATCCGCAGGAGGAGGCCGGCGTGGAGATGCGGTGATTCCGCAGGAGATGTCGGGCAGAGAGGCGGGGATTCCGCAGGAGGCATCGGGCAGAGAGGCGGGGATTCCGCAGGAAGCAGGAGGTGGTCGGCATGGAGAGAGCAGTAGAGCAGAGGCGGCACGGGAGGCCGGCAGGGCTGTTGGCCGGCGGCTGGAGGAGCCGGCAGGAGTGGAGGCCGGCAGGGGTGGAGGCCGACTGAACAGAGCCGACGGGAGACTCGCACAGGAGGCGGGCTGCCGGAAAGAGCCGCAAGCCGGGGAAGGGAGGCCGCCGGCGCTGGGAGTCGTCCGGCAGGGAGAGCGCCTGGGCGAGGCGCTGGTGAGGGCACTGCTGAGCGAGGGGAGCCGCGCCGGGAGAGAGGGCCGCCGGGAGAGAGGGCCGAGAGGCCGAGGGAAGGGCGCCGGGAAGGGAGGCGAGGCCGGGCCTCGGCGGGAAGCCGTAGGAGAGGCGGAGATGGCGCGCGCAGCAGGGAGAAGTCGCCGGGAGCCGCGCCTGAAGCTGGGGGCCGGGAGTCTCGCCGGGAGCCGGGCAGGAGAAAGAGGGCAGGGAGTCTCGCCGAGAGTCAGCGCGAGGGATGCCGGCGCGAGGGAAGCCGCAGTGAAGGCGGGGCCTGGCGTCGGGAGAGATCCGCCACAGGGAAGGGTCGTGCGCAGGAGGAGCGCGAGGGAAACCGACGGGACCGGTTCTACCTAGACCGGTTCGCTTGGAGGGATCCGCGGGAGGAGGGAAAAAAAATGGGATGTTACGCCGGGAGGGACCGTCGGGGAGAACCGCGCAGGGCAGAGGCGGAGGGGCGGCAGCGGTAACCCTACGGGAATTTGAGGCCGCCGCCCCCCACGGGGGAAAAGCAAAGAACCTAGATAGAGGGGGAAAAAAATTGAAGGGCGGGGGGTTAAGTTAGGATGGAACCTAGCTCTCTGATACCATGTTAAATCAGAAATCCCCCTCTTTCCTCAAGGTGAGGAGATGGACTTCATTTATAGAAAAGAAAGAGGAAGTTACAAGGGAAGTTACAAAGAAAGTGGAGCAGGAAGTTACAAAGGAAGTGGGGCAGGAAGTTACACATACTCCAACAGTATCCTTCTCCTTTCCATCGCGAGGCTCAATACATTCCCAAACCATAAGTTTGTAAGATTTGTCAGGGCATTTATGCCCAGGAGTGAACTTCTGTCCGCAAGAGAAACATAGCTCCTTAGCCTGTCGATCTTCATACTCTTCCCTAGATAGATTCCAAACCCCGCTCCACTGTGACATAATTCCTTCTTTCCGTTCATGTGCTCCACCTTTCCTTTCCGGAAGGACTTTCACAGGATTCCATCCTCACCTATTTTCACTTGAATTTACACTTCATTGGCGCACTGTCTAGTTAGTCCCTTGATGAGCACTTCCCTCTCAACTCGACGAGACGAAGTCATCAACTCTGCTTTGTTTTGCGGCCCATGCCTCATAACAGTGCTACCTATCTCTGGTCTTAGACCCCCGATAAACAAACTCATTTACCATTTCTCAGAAAAATCTGGGATCTGCAAAGCCACGCGTTCAAACTCATCGATATACACATCCACTGACTCTGTTTGCTACAACTCCTTTAAATACATTCTACGATCTTCTTCAGCAGCACTTGCATAACACCCTAGTAACTCATCTTTGAGTTGCGATCAAGCCCCACCTTAAGCGGCTTCAACGAAATCATCCAGTATTGGACTAGTCCCTCTATGCACAGTTGAGCCAACGACACCTTCCACTCCTCATGTGTCCGATAAATCGAGTAGTCTCAGCGCGAGTAATCCAGGCAACCTGATCCTCATCGGAGAAAACCGTCATTTCTACCTGCCTGGTCTTCGCACGCAAATCCTCACACTTAGTTTGACAATCTTCCCTGTTAAACTCTTTTGTAGCTTCCGGTCGGGCTCGTCGTCCTACAGCTGTGTTCGAGCTGCTGCTCTCTCCCTCCGCAACAACGGCTGATTTTCCTTTGCTTTCCTCCCGTACTGAACTTTCTGCCCACGATTTATACAACTGCGCCAACATCGATCTTATTTCCCTCTTTGCCGCTTCTTGATGTTGGAATCTGATTGTCAACCGAAACTACTGCCTCCTGACGTTGCATACCGGAAGTCACATCCGTAACCACCATTTCTAGTTGCGCCACTCTATTTTCCATCTGTGTAGACATTCAACCACAACTGCTACTCCTGATCTCCGTAAGCAGATCTTCCTCCCACTCTAGGTCACTCTATCCGGAATCGTTTGCCACAGTGCGTGCTCTCAATGAAGGCACCAAATGATAGAGTTTCAGAATCGTGAGAGACCGAGAGAGAGATTGAAAGGAGAATCTAGCAGGAATTCGTCCTGCTCGAATGGGAGGGGCGCTCTCTCCGGGCCAAGGTGCACAACCCTCAACCAACTTAAAAATCAAATCCCTTCGTAGGGCTCCTCCCCCGATACTAATACCCCACTCCAGCAATATAAAACGAATATTATAACTCCACCCCTTTGGACCTTTACACAGCAAACTAAGGCCCCCACCTTTACGCATAGGACCCTTACGCACATGACGCTTACGCTGAATATTCCCCACATGACCCCCCATGTGCCCTCCTCTGGTAAGTATTTATTTTTTGGGGACGAGGTTGACTAACAGGAGACTCCCTCCCCTTATTCCTAACAAGTAATCATTTCTGATAAGCATTTTGATTTTTTTTTTAAATTACAGTTGCAATTTATGAAGAAAACCACTTATATAAGCGACAAAAATGCCTTTTCTATAAGTAATTAGGTTACACTTCTACATAACTGCACTTGAGCATGTGGTTTAGTGGTAGCCTGAGGTTCCAAGTTCGAGTTCTCTTAGCAGCGGATTTACCTAACAGTATTGCTGGACTAAACAGACTCGGTGCATCTTAAAAGTGTGTGAGTTTAACCGGGGTGTTGGCTTCCACACTTTTTCAAACGCAAAGATTTTGGGCGGGGCTCTCTCTCCTCTAGGTTTCCGATGATCGGCAGCCTGGCAGCCTGACCTCGTGATCGGCCATCCTCTCTGAATGGAGAGAGCCCCACCCTCCCCTCCCTTTCCAAGGTCTCTGAATTTCCGTTGATCCCTGGGACCTAGCTTTGGTCGAGGGTTTCTAGACAGAGGGATGGGCTTCCTTCTGTGGATTCGAGTGATTTAGAGTTTGCTGATGCTTTTGTGCATCTCGATTGAATATTGGTTGCTATATTCGGAAAGCACAGAACTTTTGTCGATCCTTTTGATGGATCTATCAACAAGGATTGGGAATTGAAGGACAGGGTCATCATTGGACTGCTGAGTGCTCATCAGTTCACCATTCGGTTTGCCTCGCATGATGATCTTGCGCATGCTTGGTCAAGGAAGTAGAAAATCTTTGATTCGTACCATTTCCTCCTGTATCAGTGGTCCTTCGAAAATCACCTTAGAAAGGATTCCTCCTTGGCCGTTAGACTCCCAGTTCTTCCCCTTCCATTTCAGAATGAATCGATCCTTCAGCTCTTGGGTAGCACAATTGGTAGGTTTCTCTTCCTGGATCAGAACACAAATACTAGTAAATTTCCTTGGCATGCTATGATGTGCATTGAGATTGATCCGTCTCGTTCGCTGCCTGAGTTTGCGTGGTTTGAAGTTGGTGGCGATCTCAGATTTAAACAAAAGATTTTATACGAATCCAAGCTTGATTATTGTTAGAAGTGTCACAAGGCCATTGCGATCGCAGTTGTAGAAATCGTTCGAATTCTTAAATAGAGGCAAGTGACAGGTTTTTTTACGGCGACAATGACTTGCAACTGAGGATAATAAGGCGGCGCCTCGTCTTCAAGAAGAGGGAGCTACCGATAACGATTCTTCTCTATAATAGAATAAATTCATTGGAAAATGCTAGAGCACTTATCAAATATGAATAGGATGTTTTTTGTTTTCAAAACCGTGGAGTTGTCTTACATATACTTCTTCAGAAAAAAAATCCATTTAGAAAAACACTTTTGACATCTATTTGAAATAATTTAAATATATGAATAGCGATATATGCCAACAAAATTCGTAGTTTCTAATCTAGCAACCGATGCAAATGTTTCATCACAACAATCCTTGCTTTCTTCTTAGCAATAGCCTTGTGCACCCAATTTGACTTTATTTCTAATAATATTTCTAGATCCATCAAGTTTGTATCTAAATATCCATTTAGTGTTGTTAAACCCTATTTTATTATTTTGGGTATTTTCGAGTCCCACATCGGAAGTATTCCGTTTTCTCAATCTATAAAAGGAGGCGGAGGAGATTTCTTATTCTACATGGTGTCAAAGGGAAAATCCCATTAGATTTTCCCCCTCCCGGCTCTGTCCTACGCGCCCCCCTTCTCCCGGGTCTGCCCTAGGCACCCCCCTCCTGGCTCTGCCCTACGCCCCCCAGCTCCTGCTTTCCGTGGCTCCCTCCGGCGTCGCCCCTCCGTCGCGACACAACCCGGGCGCCCCTCCCTCCTGCGGCGTAGCTCTCCCCACCGTCGTCTCTCCTGCGGATTCCCGGCAAAACCGGCCCCGACTCCTCCTCTGTGCGCTCCCGCCTGTGCATTTCCGGCCCAACCCTCAACGGCTCTTGCCCTACCCGTCGGCCTTTCCGGCTCCCGCACCTCCTGCGGCTCCTGCCCTATCCGCCGACCATTCCGGCTCCCGTTCCCGCATCTCCAGGCGAGCGAACCTGCCGGCTCCCGCCTCTCCCGCTACGCACGACCCTGCCCCCCCGTTCGACGCGGCTTCTAGCGCCGCCTCCCTCCCGACGACGACCCTTGCAGACTCCCGATCTCGTCTCCTACTGCGGCATCCCACGACGCCGCCTCCCACGATTAGAGGCCCTCCCGCGACAGCGTCTTCCTGCGCGCGGCGGCCCCTGCGGTGCTCTCCTCCGACAGTCCCGGCGACGACGGACCACCCTCGGCCTCCCCGTCCCGGCGCGATCAGCCCCGTTGCGGCTCTCGACTCCATTCCCGACGTTCTACCAGCTCCATCGTCCACGTGGCTTCCCAGCGCTCACCGCCTTACACGGATTCCAGGAGCCTGCCCTCTCCTACGACGGACCTCCCGACGCGGCTCCACCCCCTTCCAGAGGTGCTTCCGGCTCCAGGCGTTGCCCACAACTGCGAATTCCCGACTTCAACCGGCCTTACCTTCTTGCGACCACTCATCGCGGCATTCCGTTGCTCCTGACATCTTTGACAGCTATCCGACGCCTCCATGGTAGCCTCTTCTGCTCTGTCCCAGATGATCACAGCCTCTACTCGCCTCATCGATGAACGACTCAACTCCACCAACTTCTTCATCTGACGGAAGATTGTGTTGATGTCGTTGTCCGGAATGGATCTTGATTCTCACCTTGAGGATCCTCCACCGGAATCCACCAATCCCAAATACCGTCCGTGGAAGCTTGCTGACACCAAGATCTACGCCTTGCTGGTCAATTCAATGGATCGCTCAGTAAAGGATGTCACCCGGACTGCGAATACAGTCAAGGAACTCTGGGAATTCCTTGAACATCATGTATTTCGAGACCAACAATTTGGTTCAGGTCTCCGATGTTCTTCAGCGACTGTCGCATATCTGACAGCAGGGCAAGTCCTTCCCAGCATATTTCATGGAATGAAAAGGTCTTCGCGATGAGTTGCAAGAGTTGTGGCCTGTTCCCCAGACACCGGCGGCCGCTCAGACCCAGCGGGACCAACTCTGCATCTTCAATCTTCTCAATGGCGTCGCTCCTGAGTATGCCACGACGACTATCGAGATGCTCGTCAGCCCTTCTACACTGGAGATACCACAGGTGTATCATCACCTCGGCAAGGCCCAACGGGCTCTTGCCCCACCCACCCCCTTCACCGATCACTATGCTCTCGTCGGTCGTGGCGGTGGACGCTCCTCGGGCACTCGTGGCCGTGGCCGTGTGGAGGGCCGTCTTCGTCCCCTCTGTCAGTACTGTGGCAAGCTCGGCCACCTGATCGACCGCTATTGGGTTCTTCATGGATGCCCATCTCAGCAACCGCGACAGGGTCAGACAGCGGTCCAGGAGGCTTCCTCATCAGTCGCAGCTCCTTCCACCATCTCTGGACCTTTTTATGGCGGACCTCCGGCTGCTTCACGATTCTCGGACCCCCGCATGACTCGGTCCGTCTTCGGCTTCTCTAGCCCACTTTGCTGGTTCCGCTGCTTTCGTTGGCTATCGCTTTCCTGCCTGGATGCTCGACTCAGGTGCCTCCGACCACATCACCGATGATGCTGGTATGTTGACCTCCTACTATCCTTATGTCGGTTCCTCAGCCATCATCGTCGCTGATGGCTCCACTTTCCTCATTGCGGGCTTTGGTGCATGCTCCCTAACTTCATCGATTCACCTGCTCTCTGTGGGACATGTGCCCCGCAGTTCATTTAATTTTCTTCCTATCAGTAAGCTTACAAAGGATTACAACTGTGCTGCCATATTTACATCCTCTGCTGTTGTCTTTCAGGAGCGGACTACGAACCGGGAACTTGGTAGATGCCAACTTTGGGATGGGGTCTACATGTTTGATGGACCGACAACTATCGCTTACACATCTGTCGTTGCTCGAGCATTGGATCTTCATTCCCGATTGGGACATCCACCTGACTCCACCATTCATCAGCTTTATCTTGATTTTAGTCAGCATATTTCTTTTCGTTGTGAGTATTGTTCATTTGCGAAACATCATCGCACTTCATACATTTCTCGGGTGGATACAAGAGCCTCAAAACCTTTTGATCTTGTTCATTCAGAAGTGTGGGGTCCCTGTACCATCTTGAGCCATTTGGGGTATAAATATTATATATCTTTCATTGATGATTTTTTGCGAATGACTTGGCTGCACCTCCTTCGAGAACGCTCCGAAGTGTTTTCCACATTCCAGACATTTTACAATGAAATTCATAACCAATTTTCTATCTCTGTTAAATGTCTCCGTTCGAACAATAGGTGTGAATATCTCTCCACTCCCTTTCGGCAGTTCCTCTAGGCGAAAAACATCATTCATCAGATCTCCTGTCCTGATACACCCCAGCAGAATGAAGTGGCCGAGCGGAAACACAGACATATTCTGGAGATTACTCGTGCCCTCCTCTTCCACCGACAGGTGCTATGCTCTTTTGGGGAGATGCAATTCTCACTGCTACTACCTTATAAACCGCCTTTCTTCTTCTATCCTTCACGGGGAGACTCCTTATCATGCTCTGTTCTCCTCTCTCCCTTCTCACTCCCTTCTCACTCCCTTCCATTTCGGGTGTTTGGATGCCTCTGTTATGTTCGTGACACTCCTCCCGGTCTCTCCAAACTCTCTCCCAAATCCCTCCTGTGCATCTTCCTTGGCTATTCCCGCACTCAGCACGGATATCGCTGCTTCTCACCGGACCTACAGAGACATGTCATCTCTGCTGACGTCTCATTTGTTGAGAGCTCTTCGTTCTCCCTTCCCTCTCCTCATCTTGACCCTTCCATTGATGATTGCCTTCCTCTCATCATCCACTTTCCTCCAATGTCTCCCCCTGCTGATAGCCATTTTGGTAAGGTCTACTTTCGTCGTCTATCAACTGTATCCCCCGTCCCGACCAATGACACCGTCGTCCCCGCTTCGTCCGACGCTCCTGTCCCGACACCAGACGGCTTGCCCATCGCACTCCGGAAATGTACTCGCTCTTTTCAGGATATTCCTCTATTTACATCTTCATACAGGGGTCTGTCAGCTTTGGAGACGGTATCTATTCCCCGCACAGTTGGTGATGCAAAATCTCACCAGGGTGGCTAGCAGCAATACGAGATGAATTGCAGGCTCTGGAAGAAAACCATATTGGGACCTTGCCCCCCTTCCGAAGGGCAAACAGGCGGTTGACAACAAATGGATTTACACAGTCAGGCTTAATCCCGATGTCACTCTCCTTCGACTCAAAGCCCGTCTTGTGGCCAAGGGCTTCGCGCAGACTTATGGTGTTGACTATTTTGATACCTACTCTCCAGTTGCCAATATGTCCCCCGTTTGATTATCCATCTTTCTGGCCGCCCATCATCATTGGTCTCTTCATCAACTGGATGTCAAGAATGTCTTCCTCCACGGTTTTCTTTAGGAAGAGGTTTATCTGTAGCAGCACCTCAGATTTTGTGCTTCCGGTGCCGAATCTCAAGTCTGTCGACTGCGCCGCTCTCTTTAATGTCTCAAGCAGTCTCCTCGTGCTTGGTTTGGCTGCTTCAACACCGTTGTCATCGACTTTGGGCTCTCTCGCAGCATGAAGGACCACATCGCGTTCTATAAGACGACATCCGCCGACTGCATTCTGTTGGTCGTTTATGTGGATGATATCATCATCACCAGGAGCGACTTTGATGGAATCACCCACCTCAAGGGGCATCTTCACCATCACTTCCACACCAAGGATCTCGGCCCTCTCACATACTTCCTAGGCATCGAGGTCTCCTATTCTTCAGACACTATCTTCCTCTGCCAAAGGAGATATGCATTGGATATTCTGCATGATGCTGGGCTAACACAGGCCACTGCTGTGAACACTCCTCTAGAGCCTGAGGAACGATCTCTCTATGACTCCTCGGAATTGTATTCACACCCAGATCGGTACCGTCGACTGGTGGGCAAACTCAATTATCTCACCATAACTCGTCCAGACATTGTCTGCGCTGTTGACAAAGTAAGCCAATTCATGGAGCATCCGACCACCTCTTAGTGGGATGCTGTCCTCCGCATCGCCAAATACATCAAGCGAGACGCTGCCTGTGGTCTTCGCTACTCTCAGCATGCTCATTTGAATATTGAGGCCTTTTGTGCTGCTGATTATGCTGGCTGCCTTGCTACCCGGTGATCTACTTTTGGGTTTGCCGTCTTCTTGGCAAACAACCTCATCTCCTGGCGCATCAAGAAACAAACAGTAGTCTCCCGATCCAGTGCGGAGTTCGAGTATCGTGCCCTGACCACCGTCACCACGGAGATCATTTGGCTTCGACATCTCCTCCAGGAGCTTGGCTTTCCTCTGCAGACATCTGCTCACATCTGGTGTGACAACCAGGCCGCCACCAAGATTGCTTTGAATTTCGTCTTCCATGGACGCACGAAGCATATTGAGGTGGACTGCCTTTCTTTGCCACCACCTGGAGCACAATCATATTAGCTTTAGCTACATCCCGACGATGGGTCAGCTTGTCGACATCTTCACCAATGGCCTCCCAGGGGCTCGTCTGGGCTCGCTCAGTTCTAAGCTGGGCATCCACAGCATCTACGACCCAGCTTGAGGGGGAGTGTGACTGGTCTTCACCACTGTAGCACTTTTGGCAAAGGTGGCCGCTGATCACTGTAGCAACGCGGACTTACTATTCGGAACAGTGGACCGTTTTCTTCATATGTAGCCCATTTCGGGATAGGGTTTACTACTGAAAAAACCCTCTGTAATTTGTGCTCCCGATATAGTGAATTCTGCCTCTCTCGTGGACGTAGGGATTATTCCCGAACCACGTAAATCGCTGTGTTCTTGTTGCATTCTTTTCCTTCGTTTTCTCGTTTCTGTCGTTGTGTCTCCCGACGATTCCGCAACAATGTCATCTTTCTTTTTTGCGGGACTCTTGGTCCAAGCTGGATATTTTCGAGTCCCACATCGGAATACTCCTATATGTATTCCGTTTTCTCAATCTATAAAAGTAGGCCTCCGCCTCACCTTGAGGTAAGGAGATTTTCTATTCTACAAGTGTCAATTATTTGTTAATCTTTTGGAGGTTCAACTAATGTCCAAACATCATTTCTTGGAAGCTGGTTTAATTCTTATTCAATAGCCAATATCCAATTAGAATCGGTTAAAGCTTCATAAATATTGTTAAACCCTCTTTTGTATTATTATGGGTATTTCCGAGTCCCACATCAGAATACTCCCTTGTACATTCCGCATTTTCATTCTATAAAAGAAGAGCCCCACCTCACCTTGAAGGTAAGTGGGTTTCCCCATTCTACATGGTATCAGAGGGATTTTTATCCCGAACCCTCCCTCCCTTGCGGATTCCCGGCGTCCTCCCGACCCCGCCTCTCTCCCTACTGCCCTAGCCATTCCCGGCGGGCCTCCCCTCCTATCCCGGCACAACCCTCTCGCCCAGCTCCTCTCTGGCCTGCCCATTCCCGGCGGCTCTCCCTCCCAGGCCGCTCCCTCCCAGCGGCTCCCCGCGACCGCCGACGGGCCCTCCTCCACGACGGCTCACGCCGCGCCTCCTCCCTGCGGACTTCCTCCCCGACGGCGCGACTCCTCCCGCTCGGGACTCTTCCGCCCGCGGCTCCTCCTGCGACCAACCCTCCGACGCGGCTCCCTCCCGGCGGACCGGTCCAGGCGGCGCCCTCCCAGCGCCCCGGCCTCCTGCCCTCGGCCCGACGCCCCGCCCTCGACGACGCCACAGCGCGCGCGCCCAGCCCCTGCGACTCACCTCCCGGCGGCCCTCCATCCTTCCGGCGCGGTTATTCCCGTCGGCGTCCAAGCCCCGACGGCCTCCCGCTGCTCCTGGCGCCTCCCGCTGCTCCCGCGCGCTCCTGGCTCCCCGGCGTCTCCGGCTCGCCCCGACGTCCCGGCTCCCAGGCTCCCTGGCGTCCCGGCTCCCGGCTCCCCGGCTCCCGGCGCCTCGCCCCGGTGCCTCGCTGCGGCGCATTCCGCCCAGGTGCCTCACCTGGTATCCCGCCCCGCCCTCGACGTCCCGCTCTCGGCGACTCGCCTCGCTTCGCCCCGGCACCCTCACCCTCGCCTAGCGCGCTCCCGGCAACCCTCGCCCGGCGCCTCCCGCAGCTCCAGCGCCTCCAGCGCCTCCCGCTGCCCCGGCGCCTCCCGCAGCTCCAGCGCCTCCCGCTGCCCCGCGCCTCCCGAGCGCCTCCGCTCCTCTCGCCCTGCGGCCCCCCCTCTTTCCGCCGCCTTCACCCTAGCACGCGCCCTCGGCCTCTGTCCCGGCGGACCCTCCCGGCAGAGCGCCCTTCTCCCGGCGGCACGCCCTCATCCCGACAGAGCGCCCTCGTTCCGGCGGCACTTCCAGCACGCGCACGTCTTGCGCCCGATCATCCCGCCGACCCGCTGCCTCAGCTCCCGACGCTTCCATGGCGGACTTCTCGGGACGTGGTCGTGCTTCACGTCGTCCACGTCCCTTCTGTCACCATTGTGGCAAGTTTGGCCACCTGATCGCCCGATGTTGGGTCCTGCATGGCCGACCATCTCAGCACCTGCGGCAGGGACAGCCCGCGGTCCGGGACGTGTCCTCGACTGTCGCCTCTCTTTTCCCGTCTCTGGCCCTGTCTATGGCCGAGCTCAGGCGGCCTCATGATCCACCGGCCTCTGTCCGCCCCGCTCCCTCCTCGGCTTCTCTGGCCCGTACTGTTTGCCCCACTGCCTTGGTCAGCCATTGCTCCCCTGCATGGCTGCTGGACTCCGGTGCCTCCGACCACCTCACCGGTGATGCTGGTATGTTGACGTCTTACTGCCCATATGCCGGTTCTTCAGCCATCACCGTCGTTGATGGGTCCACTATCCCCATAGCGAGCTTCGGCGCATGCTCCCTGACTCCTTCGATACACCTACCCTCTGTGGCACATGTGCCCCGCAGTCCCTTTAATCTGCTTTCCATCAGTAAACTGACTAAGGATTATAACTGTGCGGCCATCTTTACCTCTTCTGGTGTTGTGTTTCAGGAGCAGACTACGAACCGGGAACTTGGTCGAGGCCGGCTTCGAGACGGGGTCTACATGTTCGAGGGGCCATCACCCATTGCTTGCACGTCTACCTCTTCTCGGGCACTTGATATCTTCATTCCCGATTAGGGCACCCGCCTGCATCCACCATTCATCAGATGTTTCCGGACTTCAGTAGGACTCCTACTTTTCATTGTGAGTCATGCTCGTTTGCCAAACATCATCGCTCTTCCTACATTCCTCGCACGGATACACGGGCCTCCCACCCCTTTGCTCTGGTTCATTCCGATGTTTGGGGCCCGTGTACCGTTCCGAGTCACTTGGGCTATAAATACTATATATCCTTCATTGATGACTATTCGCGAATGACGTGGCTTTACCTTTTTCGGGAACGCTCCGAAGTGTTTTCCACCTTCCAAACCTTTTTTCATGAAATTAAGAATCGTTTTTCTATCTCGGTCAAATGTCTCCGCTCGGATAATGGGCGCGAGTATCTCTCCACTTCTTTTCGGCAGTTTCTCCGGACGAATGACATCCTTCATCAGACCTCTTGTCCTGATACACCCCAGCAGAACGGCGTGGCCGAGCGGAAACACAGACATATTCTAGAGACTGCCCGTGCCCTCATCTTCCACCGACAGGTGCCTCTGCTCTTTTGGGGCGATGCCATTCTCACTGCTACCTACCTCCTCAATCGTCTTCCTTCTTCTATCCTTAAGGGGGAGACTCCCTTTCGGGCTCTTTTCCCCACTCTCCCTCTTCATTCCCTCCCTCTTCGAGTGTTTGGCTGCTTGTGTTATGTTCGTGACACTCGCCCTGGCCGCACCAAACTCTCTCCCAAATCTCTCCGCTGCATATTCCTCGGTTATTTCCGCACTCAGCGCGGATACCGCTGCTTCTCCCCGGACCTTCGCCGGTATGTCATCTCCGCAGATGTCTCCTTTGTGGAAAGTTCTCCATTCTTCTTTCCCTCTCCTCCTCCTGACTCTGCCATTGATGACTGTCTTCCCCTCATCATCCAGCCTCTGCGGGATTTGCCTCCTCCTACCTCTCCTCCTCCTGACCCTGTCCTCGATGATTGTCCTCCTCTCCTCATCCATCCTCCACCGGCGTCAACCCCTGTTGACACCCATTTTGGTCAGGTCTACTCCCGCCGTCCTTCGACTGTATTCCCCGTTCCGGCCAGTGACACTGATGCTCCCGCTTCGTCCGTTGCTCCTGCTCCGCCACCCGCGGACTTGCCCATTGCCCTACGGAAAGGTACTCGCTCCTGCCAGAGTACTCCTCTATTTGCATCTTCTTACAGGGGTTTGTCCGCTCTGGAGATGGTTTCTTTACCTCGCACAGTTGGTGAGGCCAAATCTCACCCCGGGTGGCTCGTAGCCATGCGGGATGAATTGCAGGCTTTGGAGGAAAACCATACTTGAGATCTTGTCCCCCTTCCAGCAGGCAAACAAGCAGTGGGCAGCAAATGGATTTACACGGTCAGGCTGAATCCCGATGGTACTCTCCATCGCCTCAAAGCCCGCCTTGTGGCCAAAGGCTTTGCTCAGACATACGGAGTTGACTACTTTGATACCTTCTCCCCGGTTGCCAAGATGGCCTCTGTCCGGCTATTCATCTCTCTCGCCGCCCATCATCAGTGGCCTCTTCATCAATTGGATGTCAAGAATGCTTTCCTCCATGGCTTCCTTGAGGAAGAAATCTATCTACAGCAGCCCCCCGGATTTTGTGTCGCCGGCGCTGAATCTCGTGTCTGCCGTCTCCGCCGCTCTCTTTACGGCCTCAAGCAGTCTCCCCGTGCTTGGTTTGACCGCTTTAGCACGGTCGTCAGCGACTTTGGGCTTTCCCGCAGTATGAAAGACCACACTGTCTTCTACAGGACGACTCCACATGGCTGCATCTTATTGGTCATCTATGTGGATGATATCGTCATCACCGGCAGCGACTCTGTGGGTATCACCCATTTCAAGGTCCATCTTCACCAGCACTTCCACACTAAGGATCTTGGTCCTCTCACATACTTGCTCGGCATCGAGGTTTCCTACTCCTCTGCCACCATCTCCCTCTGTCAACGGAAGTATGCATTGGATATATTGCAGGATGCTGGGCTGACTCAGGCCACTGCGGTCGATACTCCTCTTGAGCCTGGCGAACGGTCTCTTTACGCCTCCTCGGCTCTATACCCACATCCCGAGCGGTACCGTCGATTGGTGGGCAAACTCAATTATCTCACCATGACTCGACCCGACATTTCCTGTGCGGTAGCTAAAGTGAGTCAATTTATGGAGCATCCAACCACAGCTCAGTGGGATGCTGTCATCCGCATCGCCAAGTACATCAAACGGGATCCTGCCCGTGGTCTTCACTACTCCCAGCATCGTCATCAGCATATTGAGGCCTTTTGCGATGCTGATTACGCTGGCTGCCTTGCCACTCGGAAATCTACCTCTGGGTTCGCCATTTTCTTGACAGACAACCTCATTTCTTGGCGCAGCAAGAAACAGACGGTCGTCTCTCGCTCCAGTGTCGAGTCTGAGTACCGTGCCATTGCCACCGTCACTACCGAGATTCTTTGGCTTCGGCAACTCCTTCAGGAGCTTGGCTTTCCTCAGCAGACTTCTGCTCACATATGGTGTGACAATCAAGCAGCCACTAAAATTGCTTCGAATCCCGTCTTCCATGAACGCACGAAGCATATTGAGGTGGACTGTCACTTTCTTCGCCACCACCTGGAGCACAACCATGTTAGCTTTAGCCACATTCCGACGGCAGACCAGCTTGCTGACATCTTCACCAAAGGCCTCCCTGGTGCTCGCCTTGCCTCGCTCAGTTCCAAGCTGGGGATCCACCACATCTGACACCCAGCTTGAGGGGGAGTAGTTATGGGTCTTGTGTGGTGTCCTCTTATTCTTTTTTGTGGGACTCGTTGTCCAAGCTGGGTCTGTCCAGCTTGAGGGGGAGTGTTAAACCCTCTTTTGTATTATTATGGGTATTTCCGAGTCCCACATCGGAATACTCCCTTGTACATTCCGCATTTTCATTCTATAAAAGAAGAGCCCCACCTCACCTTGAAGGTAAGTGGGTTTCCCCATTCTACAAATATCTTTAGGATCAAAATTAGAAATGAAAGCGTTGTAAGCACAGTAAATTCTTAATGAATTTCTGGTTTGTACTTGAGAATCAACATTTCTTGTAAACTTATCTAAAAGATGATATTTATATGTTTTCCAAGATTTTTCATGAGGGTGACTCCCCTCAACATGTGCATTTTCATTTTGAGGTTCACTCTCTCTCATCTCATTTAAAATCAATTTTATTTAAAGAATATTTAGCGTTAAAAATATAAACTTTATAAGTGAATACTCTAAAATATCCAACTTTTGGTTTTCTCTCTCTCCAAAGTTCATAAGGTGTCTTCTTTAAAATACGTCTTAAAAGAATTCGATTAGAGACGTAGTAAACTATATTTACAACTTATGCCCAAAAGTGTCTAGATGTTTTAAATTCATTTAGCATGGTTTTAGATATTTCTTGTAAAGTTCTATTTTTTCTTTTTAATTACTATATTTTGTTGTGGTGTTCTAGGTTTTGAAAAATTGTGAGAATAACTATTATCTTCACAAAATTTTTCCAATTCCAGATTTACAAACTCTCCACTCCTATCACTTATATTGGATAAGATTAAGTATTTTTTTCATTTTGAACTAATTTACAATAAGCAAAAAGCTTTGAAACAGTTTCAGATTTACGAGTTAGAAAATAAATCCATGCATATCTACTAAAATCGTAACAATTAAAAAAATATACCTTTTATCACCAAGACTAACAGTTTGTATGGGTCCAAATAAATCATGATGAATGAGTTGTAGAGGTTTTACAGTCTGAACTTTATTGTAAAGTTCTATTTTTTCTTTTGCGTTCTATTTATAGCGTTTCTTCATGCACAACAACTTCAAAATATTTCATGCATGCATAGCAACTTCAAATATTCTAGCCGCTGCAGTTCCTCTTTCGAAGCACAATCGCGTATGTGAAACCAACGAACTACTTCAAAGTTGTTCGATGCTTCATGCTAATTTCCCAGATGATAGTTCACATGTATTTCTCCATCTAATGCGCACGTGAACTTCATTTAATCTTCTTGAAAATATATCCCACATCACTGTAAGCACAAATACAAGTTCGAAATATACAGCAAAAAAACTTCTGTAATTGCATTGATAAAATAAATGAAAAATAAATAAAAAATATAAAAAACAAAAATCAAATTGCCTGAAAAATTCCAAGTTTAAAACGTAAGGTTTTATATTTTCATAAGACTCTAAATCTCGTATGATACAGTTTTTCTGTGAGACAGGATTTTCATATGATAGGAATTTGGTTTGATATGAAATCTCGTAAGATACAGAGAACGCGTAGGAAACAAATTTCGTATGATAGGAATTCTCATAAGATATAGAATCCTGTATGATACAGTTTTTCGTAAGATAGAATTTTAGTATGATATGAATTTCGCATGATAGAAAATCTTGTAAGATACAATTTATGTAAGTTAAAAACAGATTTCGTAAGATACAAATGTTCTTAAGATAGAAATGATTTTTGTAAGATATAATGAGCGCGTAAAATATGCAGACGCGTAAAATGCAGATTTCCTAAGATACAAAACGGATTTTGTTAGATATGTAAACTCGTAAGATACAGATTTCGTAAGATATAAAATCCCAAAATCCCGTATGATATGAAACCCCTTCAGTGTATGAGTCATTCCTTGACTCATGCACAGTTGAATTTTTCTCCAAAATCAATTCATAAGAAACATAACAAACGTGAAGACTTTATGAATATGATACTATCAAGATTATAATAATAAAAATATTAAAATAAATATTAATTATTATTGTATTAAAAATAATTGTTTACCCGCAAATGATGATTCTTTTATTAAAAATAATTATTATTTTAATGGATTTATTAAAATAATTATTTTAATGACTTTCTTCTTATTAATAACACAATTATTATTTGAAGTATCTTTATAATTATGATCTATCAAATGCAATTTTCATTCCATTCTATTCCAAATGATTTTACAAACCAAATGGCCCCTGTTTGTTTATGCTGTGATCATACATGGAAAATATGTGCATGAATTTATTTTTCAGTTCCTGATTTTTCTTATAATTTTTTCTGCAGAAAGAAACCCATTTGTTGAATGTGAGTTAGATTTTGTCTTTGGTTGGTTAAGTGTCATGAATGCGATCATTGAATGCAGAAGGTGGAGAAGCTGCAAGCAATATGCCTTCAGTATGCTGCAGCCACCGTGTGGCTGATTTCTTCGTCCATTCACTTTCCGGATTTGGATCCACCCCCTGATCCCTCTCTTGGCACCTGGACATCCGTGCAAAGGAAAGCAGGAAAATCACCTCGGCCTGAAAAATTGTCCTCCAGGGACCGAACGGTCACGGATTCTATCCTGTAAGTTGATTGGACTTCTCGTTTTTTCCTTGCCCGCACGCATGCTTTCTCATGAATATGTGAAATTTGCAGGAAATTTGAAAGGGATTTCAATGCCGAACTTCAGAGTTTAGGGGAAATTTTGAACAGGAGTGCCCAAGCAGAGCCATATTTGACTCATCTTGCTCAATTGGTTCTCGGCACTGATAACAGGTTTTGAAATTTATTTGATTTCTCTTGTTTCCTTTCTTTTTTCAAATGTTGCCCAGCTCGAATGTTGATGGGATTTTATGCGGTGTTTGGGATTACATACTAAATGGGAAAAATTGCATTTAACACTTAATATTTATAACAAATGACTGTATGTGTTTTAAAGAAAAATGTTTAAAAAACGAGACGTATGTGACTTAGGTTGTGCTTGGTTGTGGAAAATATTTTTTGTTTTTAAAACAACAAACAAACCCAATTAAATGGGACCGACCATGAATCAAACGTCGCCGATTAGCTCTATTAGAGACCATATTTTCATTGAAACCATTTAGAACAAGATCATCTTAAATGATTTGTTTAACGGTCCTTTTAGGTCTACCTCTATTTCTTTTAATAAGTAAATTTGTCATTAAGATTACCCTATTAACTGGTGCATCCCTAGGTTTTATTCTAACCTGTCCAAACCATGTTAATCTAGTTTCATTTTTATTTTTTAAAAATGTATTAGAAAATACATTGAATCATGTAAATGGAGAACATTTTTTTAACATATATTGGAATGCATATTTGGAAAATGAAAATAAGAAATGTTTTCTAAAATCAAACACAACATTAATTTTTCTGAAGGTTTATCACAAGTGATGATTATTATAAACACAACCTTTAATGCTCAAGTTATGATTGATTTTTTGTTGCAGGTATTAGGAAAGTTGAATTTTGCGGTTCCCGAGATTGTTCACCCGACTGATAGCCTGAGTGAGTGGTTTTCCATGTAGTTTTTTTTCTTTGAGTAAGATTTATTGCCAAACTGATGGTCAAAATTAAATTTTCTTTTTGTGAATTTTGTTTTTCTATTTTATCTAACATTTTCCAACATAATTTCCCCACACAAAATTTGCCAGCACAAATAGTTCTACCTCTTATATGAATAACTATTTTTTGTTTTTTGTTTTTCGTTCTCACCACTTCTTGGAAAGGTCATACCACACATTTGATTGATTTTTTCCCACTATATCCGGGATAGGTTCGAACAAATATTTTGGATAGGTTCTTCCATTCATGAGATTTAAGTTAATTTTCATTTTACTGCAACTTGAGACATGCTCTTGCATGAAATTTTATGATCGGATTGCTATTTTTTCTATGAGTTTATGCCATGTACAAAAATAATTTTTAAATCAGGATACACGTGGAGAAAACCTAGAATTCTCACGAAATGAGATTAAAAACCAATAATTGATTTTAGGTTAACGCTGAATTGTGAAGACTATCTAAGGATCATTAACCATGAAGTATACGTATGACCTTCAACATAACGTAGAAGAACTTTTTCATGTGATGGAGAAAATGAAATTGGTGCTCCAACATTGCACCAACTCATTTATGGTGTTTTGATCTTTATCATCATTTTTATCTTGTATAGGTCTTTGAGCCTTATTCTTGTCAAGGTTTCATAGATAGTTGCCACACGAAGAGCTTGGGAGCTTTTGAGATTGATAGTGAACCAATTCAAGAATCCTTGTAACATGAAGTAGTGAGTTTAATATCACTGCTCACTGCATGCAGCAACTGTGAGACGTGCTTATTGTAGATGTAACTATAAACATTCGAAGTTAACCATGTAAATTTAGTGTTCCTTGTACATAATTGTATTAGCTTCATTTTCTGATGTGTGTAGAAAAATTTGCATGTGCCGAATAGTTAAGCTAATTCGAGAACATGATCTTATGTGAAGAATTTATAAAAAGGTTAAAATTTAAAAGAAAAATATGTTTAAATTTGCATTCAACCCTCTTCTCACTATCATGTCCATATATCTAGGATCCTAGCACCATCAAATCTAGTTTTATTTTGCAGGGTCCTTTTTAAGGTATTTAAAATTAGTATTTGATGTATGTTGACGTTTGGGAGGTTCGAAGGTGAAAGTTTGGTGTTCCGGATGAGTTTGAAGGGATGCATGGGTAAGTGCACTACCAGGGGACCGTACAAGTCAATATTGGGCATCCAGTGAAAAATGTATGCCTGCATGATCAGATCAAACTGTGCATACAGACCATGCATGCTGGGAAAAACCTTCAGAAGGCAAAGCATGGTTGGTCACACAGTTTTCGAGACCATGCCGCTGGACATTGTATCCACTTAAGAAGTCCCTCAAAACTTGTATTTTACCCAGATTTTAGTGATTTTTGCCTCATTTTCTCTTTCTCATGCTTGGGCTTTCGACCTAGGGCAATTTCTGTGCGATTTTGACGGATTTCTTTCCCCAGATCTTGGTTCTCTTTGATCTTGGAGGGCTGAGAGTGCTAGATTTAAAGGTTAGGTAACTCTAGATCTTCCCCGTTTTCCCTGTTAGTTTCTTTGTTGGTGAAATCCTAACAGAGAGGGTTTATTTTAAATCGGAAGATTGAGGTAAAATGATTTGAGTCTTCTGTTGCTGGGTGTTTGAGAAGGTTAGAGAGCGTGGATTGAGTTTGGTTGCGTGATTTTGTGTTGTCATCAGCTTGCCGATCTCTTCACCAAAGGTCTTCCCGGAGCTCGTCTTGAGTCTCTCACTTCCAGTCTGGGTGTTCACAGCCTCCATGGCCCAGCTTGAGGGGGAGTTTGAGATTGTCTTGTTATTCTTTTTATGTGGGACTCTATCCAATCTGGGCATGTCCAGCTTGAGGGGGAGTGTTGGAACCCATTTAAGTGTAAATGGGTGAGTCTCACATCGGACTTACCCGTCTTGTATATTGGTTTCCTAATCTATAAAAGAATATCCTCACCTCACATTGAGGTAAGGGGAATTCACCCATCTACAATATTGTTGGTTGGTTTGAGTGAGAGCTTATACACGTGATTGAGAATCCCCGCTTAAGTGTGAGTGTCTTGTTAGGTTTGACGAGGATGGTGGAAATACCCACCCGGCTTCGGTGTGGGGGTCTTGTCGGTGATGTAAGGAGGGTTGGGGTAGTCCGTACTCATTAATTGTTAGTCATGGTCTAAAGGATCCCTCTGGTTTTGCGGAAATGGAAAGGGGTGTATGGTTGATGGATTTGGGAAATGATGAAAATTGTGACGTGTTTGGTTATGGTTCATTTTAAAGCTTGGATATTATTGAAATATGAAATGCTCTGCTTTGATTTTATAAAATGCAGTGGGATTGAGGACATGTTTTATAAAACATATTTAAACTTCTTGATTTCCTCATTCATGGGATGCGTGAGAAGCCTTCGGGTTATCATACCCGGTCTTGTACTCACCTCCTACATGCTCATCTTGGTGGACATGTAGATTGTGTGTGGCATGATACAGGTAAAGACAAACCATATTTCTTCACTAGTGATGGGTTGTAGCCATGATGATGGAGCTATGGAATAAAAACTTTTCGATGACTGGTTGACTTGCAGTTTTGGAGAGGCATGGAGAAGTTGTTTGGATGCTCAATTTTGGGGTTTTGTATTTTGCGGTCTTATCAACTTATGTATTGGGATTGCGTACACTGTTGCTCTTTGTTGGTTTTTGATTATTCCCGTTGCATGTTTTGAAATATTAATGTCATGCAACATATTGTGATATCTTCGTTGTTGTATTGTTCTTTGCTTTTTACATGTTTTCCAGGTTTGGTATATCTGATATATAGATGTTTCGTGCCGGAATTTCAATAGAATCTCGACATGAGAAGTGTAGGTTATTTTTGAGGGAAAATGGCTCCGCAACAGTATTGTCACCCTTTGGTGATCAAGAGGACACATTTATATATCAGACATTGCCACCCTTTGGTGATCAAGAGAACGCATTTATATATCAGATATTGCCACCCTTTAGAAAATCACCTCGCAATAGTGTAAGTTCTTTGCTTTTTTCTGCTTGATTCATGTAAGGTTAAGGGGTGATAAGTTTGGTTAGAATGTTAAAAAATGGCATTGCTTTGGTTCTGTTGGGCAGTAGGTGTGGCGTATCAAGAGGTTTGTGAACCCTTTATATATTTTATTTGGGCTTGTTGTTTGTCCCAGGCTAAGGAGCAAGGTGGTCTTCATGTATCACGTTGGTATTCATGAATTGGAAATGCATCATGGTTGAATGGTTTTTAGAAAATGTTTGGTTTTGATTGGGAAGTGAATTTTAAAATGAATTGTTTGAAAATGGACTTTCAAAGTGGGTTTCAAAATGTTTTTTCTTGAAAATGTTTGAATATGTTGAATATGACTATTGCTCGGCAACAGTTACTTGTAGTGATAATGAACCCTTCAAAGACTGTGGTCATTGACGTTTGTTTTATGGGGTAACATAAGTGGCAAGGCTGGTCTGATTGTCGAAGATAGTCGACCCATATCCCGATGTGTTTTTAGATGATTTTTTTGAATTATCTTTAGAGAGTGAGAGTTTTCGATTGATTTGTTGCTAGGGATGGGTTATGGGGATTCATTTAATCGAGCACCTCACGTTGGGCTGCTCCGGTTCTTTTTGTGAAGAAAGCATATGACACATTACACAAGATGTTAAATCTAGTTATTATCAAGAACAAATATTCTATTCCTAGATTTGATTATTTGTTTGATCAATTAGAGGGCGTTGGATGGTTTTCTAAAATCAACTTGTGGTTGAGACACCATCCACTCAAGGTAAAGAGGACATGACGTTTAGTTTTACCAACGCTTTGATTGTTTCCATGCCATCGACGAATCACATATTTCATCATTATGTTGACTTATTTTTTGGAGTATTTATTGATGATATATTGGTGTATTCACGATTACTGATTGACCATGAGTAACATTTGGAGATGTGTTGAACACACTGAATGAACATCGCCTTTATGCAAAATTGTCTAAATGTTTTGGATTCAAGAAGTTAATTTTTTAGGGTCTGTGATTTCAAAAAACAAGAATGTCGGTGGACCCTGAGAAAATAGAAGCGGGCGTGTCATGGAAAGCACTAAAGGATGTGTTTGAGACACAGTTTGTTAGGTTTCATCCGCGTGCGACAACTATTTTCTGACCAAAGGGTTAATCGAACGAGAGGAGCTTTTAACGACTAGATTTTTTATGGTTCAAATGATGTTGATGGAGTGATAATTGTGAAGCTCGAAAGGCCGAAAGTTATATTGATTAGGAGTTGTAGTCAGAAGATGCAATCAAAAGTTTCCCTTAACTCAGTCTGATGGAAGTAATGTAGAAAAACACAAAGGTCGTGCATAAGTTTTTTCCGATCAAAGAGTACATAAGTTTTTTTCTTCTCTTGGTGGGTTTTTGCAAAGGGAATATGTAAATTTCTTTAGGGGCAATTGTAAGGTTTTACTTGTGAGAGTTTTAGAATGTGCACAGTGTATGTTGAAGCAGTGTTGGCCTACTACACCCTAAGAGGGGGGGGGGGTAAATTAGGGTGTTCAAGTTTTCTTTTTCCCACATGATCTTGTCTTTGTGTTAGTAAACACACTGGTTTTTTCATTATTCACACACACACACACTCTAGATAATGAAAGTAAATGCAAAGATACTCATGTTTTACTTGGTTCATCACAAAGGGTTAATCTTAAGAGCATACGTCGACAGTGTGTCGATGTATCGGGTTGTAATATTATCCACTGCATGTATTATAAAAGTTTGGAAAGGACACACTGTCGATCCTAGGAACAGTTCCCAATCTTGGCCTCTCACACACCGTTTTGGGTCGAGGATCACAAAGAAAAGAAGCACCATGTAGGTTGCTTAAAATATTTTTTAAGTAGAGGATGTGAACACCAATCCAGTGAGAGTGTTATCGTTCTCCTTCTTTCTTTTTCCCCAACTAATGATCTTCAAGTGTATTCTTTTTTCCCTTCTTTACAATCTATACTTCTCTCTACATGGATGTTTATTATATCAACCATGATGATCCCTCTCTCTTCTCCTCATCCTTTTATTCCCTTGAGTTTTTCTCAAAAATATTTCCCATATTTTGTTATGGAAAACTCTGTGAAAGCTGCATCAATATTCTGTTTATTTTCTTTCTTATACAACGCATGATAATTTCCATATTTTGAATATGGAATGTTGGAATGGTGCAGCAGTGCAGACTTACTGTAGTAGTATGCGATAAGATTCTGCAATAGTGTGGACTTCGACTTGACACTGTAGCAACATGTGACTGATGACGTCGACATAGTATTGTAGCTTCGTGGGCTTCCAACCATCAGTTACTGTAGCACAATGGACTTACTATGTGCTTAGTGGAATAGTTGCATCACCTTCTCCTTTATATGCTCAATCAATTTAGGGTTTATGTGCGTTTGAAACTATGAAAATCTTCATTTAATTCTGCTCTTGAAATTAGTGAAGTGTTTTGCCTTTCCGTGGACGTAGGGATCATTTCACGAACCACGTAAATCATTGTGTCTTGTGATCTTCTTCTAGTTCTTTTATTTCCCCCCTTTTTATTCTTCTTATGTGAATTGTTTGTTGCTTATTGGTCCCGACGTTTCTGCAACATGGAAATCTCGTGAAGTCAACACCTGAGAATCCTTACTTTTAAAGCTCAATAATCCTCACAATCTTCCCCATAAATCACAGTCTTCACTCCACAAAATCTGTGAGTTTCCTTCTTCTTGCTTGATTGAATTATTAATTATAATATATAATCAATCACATTCCCTTGCACGCAGTCTCACAATGCGAAGCTTTGAGTCATGACGTGATCTTTGTTAAGAACCTGATATGCATTTTGAATCACCAACAACATTACATCATAATCCTCTTTTAATCTCGGTACATTCTTCTCCATCATAGCATTATCACTGAAATCATAATCTGCAACTGTTTGAAATCTCCTAAAGAATAACTCATCCACACTATCTTTGAACTGAGCCTTCACAAAAAATAACCAAGGAAAGGTTTTTCATAGAAAAGCTTTGTTTTCTCCCTTACATGTAAAAAAATTTATGAAATCTAACACTTACGAAATAAAGTCTTATGAAATTCAGTAGGTTTTACGAAATCCAGAAGAGTTTTACAAAATCCACGAAAAGCCTTATGAAATTCCAAACAAAGTCTTACAGAAATCCAGTCTTATGAAATCTGCCTTTGCCTCATAAAAGCCTTACGAAATCCAAAAGAAAGTCTTACACACACAGGGAGACTTTTGCACTTTAGCAAAATTCGAGTCCACCCAAAGGCTTGTGCACTCAAAGAGACTTCAATACTTGGTTGATTTTTAGAATTTCGTAATTCCTTCAATTGACAACAAATTCCGATTGGCAATAAATCCAACGATATAAGCTTGGTTCCAACATTACCCCCCTTTGGATTTTTTTTGTCAATCCCTTTACATGCTCATGCTTCCATTCTTGCTCCCTCTGCATTTGTACTCTCATCCTATAACCATTCTTCCCATTTGATTAGGTTTTTAAGTAGAGTTATCAGCCATGTCTCTAACCTATGTGAGTCAGTGCTCAGTATAGGAAACAAGAGACATAAATTAATGCCTACAATGTTGCCCATATGATTGAGATCAAGCCCGTATTCTTCTGCTTTCATTCCTAATGGATAGTATCTCCCTCTTTCTCCTTACCAAACAAAATATAACACCTATAATAAAAATATAAAACAACCAAATACATCATTAAATATAGTGGGGAGAGGGGAAACGATCGAACCTCCTCTGGTGGATGTAAAACTCCAGAAATTATAATACTTTATGATAGATTGTTTTACACGCATCACTGAATGAAAAATGAATTGTGTTATAATTAAAATATGACAGTTGTAACATGACCGTTGAATTAACGGGTATAAATAAAAGTAACCATATTATGAAATCAACACATAAAATAGAAGAAATTACATCAAGTAATAGAAGTCTTCCTTATGAGGCTCATTTCTCCAAGCTTGGAAGGGAGATGACTTATTTAGAGTTTTTCCTAGACCAAGTCCAAGTCGAACTCCAATAAGCGCATCTTGAGTGAAATCATTTGCAGGAAAAGTTCAAGCTCATGGAAATCGCTACGAGATCTATGCGAGCTGAATCACTATCTACGATGACCACCGCTGCTTATCCGATTTTTTTGGTCTTATGCTGAAATCTTGTGGGGTTATGTAAGTTGAAGTTAGGATGATATAAACATGTAATTATTAATGTAATAAATTATGTATTTTATAAATTTGGAATTTCCATAAAATTTACTTTTAAAGAATGAATTTAACTAAATAATAAAAGTTGTATTTAATAGAAATGTAGTGATGAAATTTTACTAATTCTTATTAAACAGTCAATCAATCTTAAAGAATTAGGAATAAAATCATGTAAGATCAATTTTTTGAAGAATTGTATTTTTCTATATATTATGTATTTTTGTCTTAATAAATTAAATTGAACATTTTTAAAAGATTATTATAATAAAATATTTCAATGTACAAACAAATAGATTAACACTTATTTAATTAATAATTATTATTAAATAAGAGACAAAAAGTATTAAAGTCATTTTCCTATAAAAACAATATTTCATTATATTTTATATTTCTATTTAAAAGATGAATTTATAATTTTTAGAATTTAAATTTGATAAAATAAACTTCATTTTTTGGATTCGACATATCAAAATAAGCTTAGGGTGAATTTTTGAGATTTTTCTAAAATGTTTGATTTTTAGGTGAATAGTGAAAATACTGCTTTTATAAATACTGTCACTTTTATGACATCATCATGATATAATAATGAATTAAAAGTTTATGAAACCTTTTTTCTTGATCAAATATTTGTTTGAGGATTAAAATAAAACATTTAAAAATATGACATTGAATTTAGAAACTTATGTTAAACATTTTAAAACCGAAGTCATGTTTTATTCTAATAAAAGAAACATTTTGTTCCTTTTCTTTAACTATGTACTGACAAGGTTACATTCGGTTTTGGATTAGTTTTAAAGTCACATGAATCTACTTTGTTTAATCATAAACCGATAAATGTCATGATGATTAATTCTATACATGATTTTGATGCAAATTCATTTCTACACTTAAAAATGTATTTTTCTGAAAACTGTTTTTGTTGTGTTAAACACATTTTTATTAAAATTAATTTTTTACCACCTCTAGAAGTTGAATATTTTAACATGGGTTTTTGTAGAAACACATGGAGCAACGAACGATCGATGATTTGTAGAAGAGTAAAAGGGAGAAAAATAAATGAATAAGAAGATCACAACACACATATATTTATGTGGTTTGGAAAATGATCTATATGACCATGGAGGGTAGAAATTTCATTATGCTTGGGTGCAGAATCACAAGATGAATATCAGAGTTTCACACACATAGAAACCCTGGCTCGACTGAGCTCATAAAGCAACACGGTGCTGCAATAACCTGTGTTGCTACAATGCCACCAACCACATAGTAAGTTCACTATGCTACAGTAACCAATGACTAGAAGTCTATGGAGCTACAATGACCCGTCAGTGTCATCAGTCACATGCTGCCAGAGTACCATGTTGAAGTCCACACTGCCACATGCCCCGTCAGTGTTGCCGACCAACAATGCTACAATGCCTTGAATTTGGATTGGGGGTCTTTAGCCCCTGGTCCCCTAAGTAATGGCGCGCTGCCCCTGCAAACCCCAACAACCTCACCGCGGAGGTCAAACCACGAGAGTTGCGTTCTAGTGTACAATTTGGGATGCTAGTAGTTGACCCGACTTCATCAAATGGATTGGGCTACACCATTCCAACAGTTTTCATATTTGAAATCATCATATTCAAATTTGGTAATAAGGTCCATTTAATTTTTGGTCATAAAAATAAGTTAACAATGTAAAAAAAATGACTTACTGTGATAAAAGTAAATTATGGTGAAAATTAAATTAAGGGGAAAATGCCTAAAATATCTCAACCCTTATTCCTTATTTGTGTGTATGTAAGGAAGTTCGGCCAAGGGTTACTCCATCTCCATTATTGTCAACTTTTGGAGCCACTTCCCTTTGAAAGTACATAAAATTATGAGTATTTATAAAAACGACACCCCTTTCACTTATAAAAAGACCCCTCCACCACCCCACTTCTCTTCACATCTAAAACCTCATGGATCTACCAAATTCTTCCAAAACCCCTCCCCAACACTCCTTACCAAGTTCTAGAGGTGTTGGTCTCACTAAAATACCATACTAAGAAGATTCAAGGAATTGTCCCAAGTAAGATAAAAACCCCTAATCGCTCCATTTTTATTCTTTTCATTCTTCTTATATCTCTACCAAATATATTCTACCCATACTAATATTAGCACCTCAGTATCATTAATATACCGAAATGTTATTATGTTGATGAAAAACTCATTTTCTATCTTTATCTCAACCATTTGAAAAATAAAAATGTTGCAAGTGTATATGTGAAAACTATCGCCTTCGACATGTTTCACTTTTCATCACCACCTTACATGGTTGGTTCTAAGAATGCATTTAATGAATAAATATGATATTTATAAAATAATTATGATTTTGTAAAGGAAAATCATTATCAACTTTATTTTCATCAGTTGAAAAATGAAAACGTCACCCGTGCGTATGTACAGACCACAACCTCCATGGACGACATGTTTCATTTTTAATCACCGCCTTACATGGATGAATCTAACAAGGTATTTGGTGAATATATATGATATTAAGGAATAATATATGTCATGAATATGATTATGAAAGGATAACACAAGAATTAATGATCATTATAAAGTAATCCATTGAAATCGATAAATTAATCAAAATAATCTAGTCATGAATCACATTCTCTCAAACCATACCCATAATTTCCATCAAATTAACACGAGGTTGAATAAACCATTCAAACACAATGATTTCAACACCTTTTCTAATTTCAGAACGGTGGAATTTGTATCAAAAATGTGGTTTGACATCGCCATTATGAAACATATAATGGTTATGCTTATTATATATGAGGTTAAAGTGCTTTCATGAAAGTCGAGAGTAAAAGTAAGAGTTCTTCATCTCAAATTTCCTTATTTGAGACATGTTTTTTATTTTTCACATATTTTCATTTATATGGTGCATATACTTCCCCTTTGACACATTTTATCATGAATATCCTTATTCATGGTATTTAAAGTCATATTTCAAGTTTTCCCTTTCAAGGGTTTTTATTCAAAAGTTACCAAAAGTCAAAAGTATTTTTTTCCAATCTCGATTTTTTTGTTAGGAATCTTACTTCTTCATGTCCATATTCTTCTTCCTACCAATTTTTCCTTTCTTATTTTAAAATCCAAATATGTAATATTTCTTTCGATCTACATATTTCTCATTACCTATTTTAAAAAAAGAGTTGTATTACTTCTTTAACAATGTGAGTTTCAATAATGATATTTTAAAATATTAACTGCATTCGTATCTTTTATCTTCCACTCCACATTTGTGGACTTAGCCTTTATTTCTTTTAAAGATTCAATTATTGAGATTTATCTTTTAAAATAATGTTTTAAAAGTCTTCTTGTCATCTCCTTGAAAATGATATTTAAAAGTGTTTTTCAACTTCATTTTTGATTAACTTTGACTTTCTTTACAATAGTGTAAAAGAAGCCTCTTTTTAATGTTTTTCATACTAATGTATTTCCCTGTCACCCTCATTTGTTTTCTTTAAGAAACTTTCCCTCTAAGATTTCATATTTTTAAAAGAAATTTCTATTCCCTTTGTTTTATAAAACATTTTCTTTAAATGGTACAAAAAATGAAAATGGTATTTCTTCTTCTTCCTTTAAGTAAATTTTAGTGCTCTTTTAAATGTGTTTGTCATCTATGTCAACATCATTTAAAGTTTCTTATGCTATATTTGGGATATTTTATAATGATACCATCCACCTTATTTATCTAGATGGTTTATGATCATGTTAATCCATTCATTGACAGAGGAAATTATTGACAATATTTATACTAGTTATTTCAATACAGATAATTATGGATTACTAATACATGTTGATTATGTATTGATTATTTATTTCTTTCATATGATGAATGGTATGAATTTATTAAGTGACAGGTGGGGCCCAAAATTATACAACCCCTTTATGGATCAGTAGGTCTTATGAGTTAAACAAGTTTGAGTATTTGGTGTATGCCCGCCCATTTATTAATAATTTCTTGGATGGAGCCTCAACGGTAGGTAGAATGTCTTGACTACTTCCTTGATAAAAAGTATGATGCCTTGGTATGAGGTCTTGACGACAAGATTAAGATGTATAGCATAATGTATTCCATCACTATGAAATCAATTATTGTTATCCATGTGATTATTTACATTATTACATTATCCATGGATATATTTCATGCTTAAGTTATTGATTATATGACACATTTATTGATTATTCCATCTTCCATGTTTTTTATGCATTTTGTATCCATGATAGCTTACGCAGTACACAACCCCTCACTGGACATCTGAGCCCACCTTTTGTTTTTATTTCCTTTCCACAGTATACCAAGAAGGGATGTTTGAATGAATTTAAGGATTAACTAAAAGGAATAAGAAAGTTTCATGAAGTTTATAAATTGTGTTTTAAGTTTCCAATGTAATACTAAAATATAAGGCCCTGTAACTTAAACAAATCATAAATACATGGTTTATAAAAAAGGTTTCACTTTCATACATTTCTAGAATATTTTTGGTTCAAGGTTTTAAAGAATTAAGAAACACTCTAATATATACAAAGTGGATACTTCCACCCAATATCCATTTTTTCACAAAAATAGGATTCTTAAATTTAAACTCTCGTTTCATTCAAAATACGTTCAATTTTTTAAGGATGAATCCACGATGGAAAGTTAGGCCTTTATATAGTCCCTAATCATCCTAAGGTCTTGTGAAAAACATTTGGAAACTTGATATGTACACAAAAATCTTAGTAAGGAATATAAAAATAAAGAAACCCGTTAGTCTATTTTAAAAATCATGAAATCCCATAAGAAAATTTTCCCTTTTTACATAATAAACTTTGAACTCAAATATTTGTTTTCTTACTTATTAAATAATATTCATAGCCTAAATATTTTAATAAAACTTCTAATAAATCAATCTTGAATGAAAAATCATAATCATGAGGGTTTCCTGTAAAACATGGGTACTCATGAATTTTATCACCCTTAAAGGGGCATAAAATTTCCTTTAAACATATGCTCATTATCTTACCTTATGAAATCAAAATACTTTCATGAAACCTCATTTGAAATCATAAAATAGTCATGAAGGTACCTTGGGACATCATATTTATATCACTATTACAATAACTCTTACAATAACTCTTACAAGAACTATTACAAATGGAATAACATACTTGATTAATTCCAACATATATTTCTTGAAGAACAAAATCATTACCCAATGAATTGGAGAGATATATTGGGATCAAACTTCATAATAAACAATGTCCAAGGACCATAACATACATAAATCACATAAAATATGACACTTACATCATAAAATCTCATAAATTATTCCTCTTAACACTTATGCAGAAGCACTTTCAGGATTTACATAAAAAGGATAAAAATTATTTTTCTTTGAAAACTCTTTAAACAAAGATTCCTAGAAGAATGAGAAACATGATATTATTTTGAAAAACCTTGAAAAATTGTAGAGGATGATAATTAAAGAATAAAAATAATGATGATAATGAATTCCACTAATGCCGTATATGTTAAAAAATATTCCTTTCAAACTTTTGAAAAACTGTAAAAAGCAAACCCTTTGGAAAACATTTAAAAGTATACTTTTAAAAACTTCATAAAGAAATTCAAAAATGGTTTAAAATTACTTTTAACATACATTTTAGAATATTAATAACATTCCTAAAATATTTTAAATAACATGGATATGGAGGAAAAAGATAATAAAAAACTTTTAAAACGTTTAAAACATGGTTCAAAAGAAAAATCCTTTACCTTGAGTCTAACTTGCCACATACGTACTTTAACTCCTATATAATAAACTTAAATTAATTTTATACTTGATTAAAAAACTTTTTCAGGTGTATTCCCTTATTATTATCCCTTTTATTTCATTTATTAACATTCCTTATATATATATATATTAAATCAGTGAAGTTCATGTTAGATGTTTTGTGGACGTTCAATTCATAATCCTAAAACAACTTTGGTAGGTTCTCCATGGTCAAAAGGGGTCATTATTTCATAATCTTTAGAATATTAATCATGGAATAATTATCATGTTTATATATTAAATACAATTTTATATCTAAACATGAAAGATAGACATAAAAAAAATCACATCGCTACATGGAGGTGGTGATCCACACATATGCACAAAAGATGTTATTATTTTCCAATGAATGGAAGGATAAAAAGGTAGGTAATAAATTATCTTTCTAGAATCATAATCATGTCATGAATATCATATATATTAATTAAATACATTATAATAACAAACCTTATGAGGTGGTGATGAAAAGAGAAACACATCGCTTTGTGGAGGTGAGAGTAAATATGAAAACTGAATAAATAAAATACATATAAGATCTACCAAAGTGGAAAGCCTATCTATAGTATAAATAGTAAATAATAAAATGATATGTAAATAAAAAAAACCATGGGGTCCTCTAATGTCTGCCACAATCTTCTTTTTCTCCATGATCCACTCCTCAACCATCCAGTATAGATTCCTTTCCCTTCGCAGGATCTCTAGTTATAAAATCTATAAGCGCATCAAAATTCCCAAGTAGGGTGTGAGTACAAGACTCAGTAGGACACCACCAATATGTCCTTAACATAAGTGCACAATTTATATAACAATTTATATAATGAGATAAATAAATGAACACACAAGAAAAAATCATGCCGAGCGTTCGTGTGCTAACCAAGCAACCACAAACCTTGGTTATACCTGATTCAGTGCCATGTTGGAAAACATCATAACAATCATGGAAATGTCTCAATGTCAGAGAAAACCTCAAGCTGCTCAATAGCCGCACAAGCCCCAGGCCTTCATGTCAAACCACACTAAGTCATCATGCCCCGATGCTATGTCTAGGTTAGGTCACATAGACCATCATGCCTCACTATTTCCACACAGGTTTGATCACTCATGATTGTCATACCCCATAGTAATCACTTACGAGTATAATCACTCATGTTAATCATGCCCCCAGGTTAGGCCAAACTGGGCCATCATGCCTTGTCGTCCATCTCGGTCTCGTCATCAAGTCACATGCAACGTCTGAACATGCTCCCCCACTAGGGATAACGATCCATGATGGGATTACCTATCACTTTGGCACCGTGAATAACACAAAAACATAACATATACCAAGAAAATCACAAGGAAAAAGTGGCATCATACATAACATGTCATGAGTGTGAGAAAATCCCTACATACACACATGTGAGCAACTCAACATGGTCTAAAGTACATTATCATGCATAATCATATTATGAAAATCAGGCAAGCCACATGGCTACACATGCACCCACACAAAACTCATCACAAGCATGGGTTAGTCCAACATAAACATCACATCATGATAACATCATATATACATGGCCAAAAATGGAAATGAACCTCCTACTTTTTGTGTTAATGATAGGTTTATCAAAAGTGTCGTCACCCAAACCGTGTTCGCACACCAACCAAAAATACAATCGCATGTTAAGGATTCCTAAACACAACACTAGATATCTTATTTCAAAAATAAATAAAATATCGCATGTGATAATATTCTCTCTCCTGGATAATTTCTAAATTATCATTTTAATCCAATGCATGTGCTCACAATATTCTCCTCAAGAATAATTATAAAATCATGTTTGATAATTTATATCTCTAAATTAATTCAAGAACACATGTGGTATGCCTTATAATTATTATTTAATAAAACCATATAATTATCCTTGACAATTTTCATAATTATCCTCTGATAATTTGATATCTTTGTCACTTGATAATTTTTCTTATAATTACCCTTGGATAATTTGTATAATTATATTATAATAATTTTCATTACAATTTATCCTTCAAAATTCAATAATTATATTTTGATAATTTTCTTTATAAATTATCCTTTGATAATTTAGTATAATTATATTTTTATAATCATCTTTGGATAATCTAATGAAATTATCATTTTATAATTCTTATAATTATCTTTGATAATTTTGTGCAATTATCTTTTGATAATTCACACAATTATCATTTGATAATAAATTATCATTTGATCATTTCCATAAATTACCCATTGATAATTATCTTATAACAATTTCTTATAAATTATCATTTGATAATTCTATACTATTATCTTTTGATAAACACACTAAATATTTATCTTCTGATATTTTTTTAAATTATCCATTTTAAAAATGATAAATCAGATTGAAAATAGCTTGATACCTTAAAAAAAAGTCTTTATATTTTTCTCAGTGATACGAATCTAAAAAAATTGATGGTACATAAATCCAATCAATATTTGAGAAGATATTGAATTAAGAAGTTCAAAAAAATAATAAAAGTAAAATAAAATAAAATAAATGAGAGAGGGAGAGAGTGATGTGAAAAGAGGGAAAAAACATACAAGAGGTAGGAAACCCCATCCCCCCTTTAACCTTTTTTTAAATTCCATCATTAATTATTTTTCTATTCATTATGGTTTCTTAATTTATTAATTCATTTATTTCTCATCTTTCCCCATAAATTCACCTACCACCCACATTTTATCTACATTTCTCTTATATGTTTTTCTTCTTTTAAAAGTTCCCTTTCAAAATATATTAATCATACATTAAATATATTATAAGACAACTATATATATATATAGAAATTATATATATATATATATATTCACAAATGTGCATATATATATTTATATATTTAACCCATGTATATATACCCACAAATATATATTTGACCATATATATATATCTACATAATTTTAATTGTCACACAAAAATATTATTTTCCTCAAATTTAATAATAATAATAACAACAACAAAAATTATTATTATTAAATATCTCACATCATTTCCACCATCAATAATTTTAATACAACTTCAATTAAAAACAGAATAATTAATATTTGTTTATTAACCACACAATTGCATTTATTTAACACAAGTAATAATTTCACCATTATTACATTGATCACTAATAAATATACACACATGGAGAAACATCACCCATTAATTAAGCAAATTTAATTACACATGTAATTTACATTTTAATTTCTTCAACATAAATAATAATAATAATATAATTATTATTACTCTCACGTGCGATGTAACCAAACACTCGACGCGTACAAAACTCATGTCATGCCTAGGGTAAAACCCATATTATGGAACTAATGATGGTCTCATATTTTTCATACAATAAAAAAAATGTTATTGTCCTTAGTGACATTAAAAGGAGGGGGCCATTTTGATAAAGGGGGACCTTTATTAGAGCTAGTTTAACACTGATAAAAGACCTCCTTTATCAGAAGTCTTTCTTGCACTAATAAAGGCACTAATACTGTAGTGTGCTATTGGAATTACAACACACTGCAACAACAAACTGAAAAAATATTCCAAATTCACAATTTAATTAAAATAAAAATTGCATCATAAATAAAAAAACCACTATATTATAGACATTTAAAATAATGTTTTGTACAATTACATTATCAAGTACTATCACAAAAATTCAAAAACATCAATATTTTATTATTTTTGGCACTCGATCCCCTCTTAGAAAATCCTGATCATGGTATCAGTTTTTGAAAAAACCACCAAAACTCAAGCAAAATAATCCACCTGTATAAGAAAAAAATTCTTATTTTAGTAATACTATAAAGAAATAAATTACACATAATATGAAACAATACATGAATACAATGTTCGTTTTAAATAAAAGGACACACTTAGAGTCATAATGATCATACTGTGTGTCTAATAGAGGTGGGGATAATTCCTACACATCAAAAATGACTAATGGATCATTATACTAAAGTATTGAAACAATCCGAATGCATTTAATTGATTTTGAGTATGTCACTTGTCTTTTTTACTAAAATGTCATTTAAAACTGAAAACTTTCAATTTGAGTGATATCGGTCACATCATGCGTTGTTTTGAAATGAGACTAATTCCTATAATTCAAAAATGAATTTTGAATAATTGTAATGAAGTATCCAGATAATCCAAGCATGTTTTCTCAGCTTTTAGTGAGTGAGACACGTTTTGAACTAAATATCAATTTTAGACTGATAATGAACACTTTGAGTCATATAGAGCACCATGTGCATATGATTAAGGTAAAATAGATTCATACAAATCAAAAATGACTTATGGATTGTTTCCATAAAGTATCAAAACAATCCTAATGTGTTTGTAGGGTTTTGAGTATGTCACTTGTCTTTTTTTTTTCTCCTTTTAAAATATATATTTTAAATAAAAGGATACACTTAGTCATACCAATCACACCATGCATTAGATTGAGGTGGGGTTAATTTCTAAACATAAAAAATGAATTATGGATCATTTTACTAAAGTATCATAACAATCCGAATGAGTTTTATCAGTTCCGAGTATGCCACTTTTGTTTTTTTCTTAAATGTCATTTTAAACTGGAAACACACAATTTGAGTTTACCGATGACATCATGTATTGGTTTGACATGATACTGATTACTATATGTCACAAATGATATATAAATCATTGTCTTAAACTATAAATAAAATCTGAGTATGTTTTCTCAGTTTTTAGTGAGTGACATAGTTTTGAACTAAAATGCCAATTTTAAACTGACAATGGACACTTTGAGTCATACTGGGCACAACATGTACCAGATTTAGGTGTGGATAATTTATACACATAAAAAATAACTTATGTATTATTTTCCTAATGTATCAAGAAAATACAATCATATTTTCTTGGTTTTAGTGAGCGACACACATTTCAAACTAAAATGTCAATTTTAGACTGATAATGGACACTTTGAGTCATACCGTGGACACTGTATATCAAATTGAGGTGCGATGGATTCTTACATGTCACAAATGACTTATGGATAATTTTAGTAAATTATTAAAACAATATGAATAAGTTTTCATGGTTTCGAGTATATCACTTTTCTTTTTTATTAAAATATCAATTTTAAATAAAAAGACACCCTTGGAGTCATACCGATCACACCATGCTTCAGATTGTGGTGAAGCTGATTTTTACACATCACAAATGAATTATGGATTTTTTCCTAAAGCATCAAAACAATCTGAATGTGTTTTATAAGTTTTGAGTATGTCACTTTTATTTTTTATGAAAATGTTATTTTAAAATGGAAACATGCACTTTGAGTCACACCGATCCCATCGTGTGTTAGTTTGACATGAGAATGATTCCTACATGTCAGAAATAAATTATGAATCATTATCCTAAATTATCAAGACAATACGAGCATATTTTATCAGTTTTTTAGTGAGTGACACATGTTTTGAACTAAAATGTCAGTTTTACACTGATAACGAACACTTTGAGTTATGCCGGGTACACTGTATATCAGATTGAGGTGAGGCTGATTCCTACACTTCATAAATGACTTATGGATAATTTTACTAAAGTATCAAGAAAATATGATTTATTTTTCTTGGTTTTGAATATAAAACTTGTCCTTTTTAATAAAATGTCAATTTTAAATAAAAAGACACACTTGGAGTAGTATCGGTCACACCGTGTATTGGATTGAGGTGAGGCTGATTTATACACATCAAAAATGGCTTATTAATCATTTTCATAAATTATAAAAAAAATCCAAATGCATTTTCTCAGTTTTGAGTATGGCACTCATGTTTTTTTACTAAAATGCCATTTTAAACTGGAAACACACACTTTGAGTCATACCAGTCACATCATGTGTTGGTTTGATGCAAGACTAATTCATACACATAAAAAATGTGTTATGAATCATTGTAATAAATTATCAAGGCAATATAATAATTTTTTCTCAATTTTCAGTGAGTAATACATGTTTTGAACTAAAATGTCAATTTTAAACTGATAATGGACACTTTGAGTCATACTAGGAAAACCGTATATTAGATTGATGTGAATCTAATTCACACACATCACAAATGAATTATGGATAATTTTACTAAAGTATAAAAACAATACAAATGTGTTTTATTGGTTTTGAGAATGTCACTTATATTTTTTACTAAAATGTCAATTTTAAATATAGAGACACACTTGGGGTCATACCGACCACACTGTGTATCAGAATGAGGTGAGTATAATTCCTACACATAAAAAATGACTTATGGATTGTTTTACTAAATTATAAAAACAATATTAATTCATTTTCTCAGTTTTGAGTACGTTATGTGTGTTTTGAAAAAAAGGTAAATTATAAACTAAAAATATACAATTTGAGTCATACCGAGAACATTGTGTATCAGATTGAGGTGAAGATGATTGAGTATGTGATATGTGTTTTTCTTTCAACTATCTATAAGAATACATAAAAGATATAAAATGTTTCATTCCGATGGAAGAGGAAACCCCATGCTGCCTCAACCACTTCATGTTTTAGTTAGCTTGGGGTTTCTTCTTCCATCAGAACAGAATGTGTTCTTTCTTTTCTGGATTGATGCAGATACACTACTGAAATTTTACACTTTACCAATAGTTCATAACCATTGGTAAAGGCCTGGAAACCGTTGGTATATAGTATACCAACGGTTCCCTCAACCGTGTCCAAGTAATCTGTAACAATAGGCCTATACCAACGGTTCTGTGAAATCCGCTGGTATAGGTATCAAAATAGAAGGTATACCAACGGTTTGATACAAACCATTGGAATATGTGTGTTAAAGTATAACATATACCAATGGTTTGTGAAACCGTTGGTATATGTGTGTTACACTTATACCAACAGTTGTAAACTATTGGTATAGAGGGGATATGGAAAGCCATAAGGCTATACCAACGGTTTTTTATAACTGTTGGTATAAACCTATACCAATGGTTATAAAAAACCGTTGTTATAATTATATTATAGAATCTATACCGACAGTTTTGAAAACCATTGGTATACATTTTCTCAAATCCACAACAGCAGGCCCCTCTACCCTCTCCAGACCTGCAACAATACCAATAAAAAATCCCCATCCAAAGTATTCAAAATTTAGAATTCATTCCAAAATTTAGAAATTTAGAAATTCAAATGCAATAAAACCCATAAGAGAAAAAGCCTAAATGTTATAGGAAATGAAATAACACCCATAAGAGTATTCCAAATTTAGAATTCATTCCTCACTCAAACCACAACACCAACACACACAAGAGTATTCAAAATTTCGAATTCATTCCTCACTCAAACCACAACACCAATACACACAAGAGAAAAAACCTACATGTTATAGGAAGCACATGAGATGTTTAGTCATGGTCTTGGGTTGAGTATCTTAAAACCAACAGAAAAACTTGGGTAGAGTGGACAAGGATCATGATACCCATAAGATAGAAAATGGTAGTGGTCATGTGGTTAGACCTAGGGTGAGTTATAGGAAGCACATGCGATGTTTATATTCCTCAAATGATTATGTATCCATGTATAAAAGGTTCCTGATGTGTTAGTGGGAAACATTGGCCAATATTGACATATGAGATGGGTTACCAGAATAACCTACATGTTTTTCATAGAATTTTAAATTAGAATAAGGGGGTATGTGGATAATTTTAATTTTCTCTCCTAGGTGTGATGTGAGATAAATCCCCATCTTGGGTAGTGGGTATGAATATTCAATTAAGTATTTTGTATTGGGTTCCCAAAGGGACTTTGGTTTGGTCCTAGAACCCACTGTTTGAGGATGGGATTAAGGTTATCCATGGGGATATGGTGTCACCATATGTATTCCTCACCATTGGGGTATTTTTATGAGACTTTGAAACTTATTTTTCAAGAATATATGTGTAGCCTTGTTGATCGGTTTTTTATATGGTATGCTTGAGTGTTCATAGGTTTCATATGAAATCACTATATGATATTTATTTGTTGTATGTTATTGTATAGAATGAACGACCTATGATTGAGGATTAGAACATGAGTGTTGGTGCATGTTCATGATGGGATGTCGAGACTCATTCCTAATATAATTCATGTTTTTGTATATATACTATGAACCATTGTGTTTCAATATATGTCTTGTGAATATTTTCTTCTAATAATGTATGACCAATAGACCATATTTTATTTTTTATCCCTTAATTTCAAGAATATATGTGTAGCCTTATGAAGATTTTCCGTATGCCAGTTGTTGTTTTCACTTAAAATGTTGTCCATTTCAAACAAAAGTGAGGCACTTTGAGTGATACTAGTCACACCATGCATCAGATTGAGGTGGGGATGACTCGTACCCATCACAAATGATCCATGGATCGTTGTGATAAATTATCATCACAATCCGAATGCGTTTGGTCATTTTTCTATATGCCAATTGTTGTTTTCACTTAAAATCCTATCCATTTCAAACAAAAGTGAGACACTTTGAGTGGTACCCGTCACACCATGCCTTGGATTGAGGCAGGGTTGACTTCTACACGTCACAAATGACCCATGGATCATTTTCCTAATGTATCAACACAATCCGAATACGTTTGATCAGTTTTCTGTATGCCATTTGTTGATTTCACTTAAAATGATGTCCATTTCAAATAAAAGAGAGATACTTTGAGTGATATCAGTCACACCGTGACTCGGATTGAGGCGGGGTTGACTCGTACACATCACAAAAGACCCATGGATCGTTGTGATAAAGTATCAACACAATTCGAATAAGTTTGGTCAGTTTTCCTTATGCAAGTTATTGTTTTCACTTAAAATCCTATCCATTTCAAATAAAAGTGAGACATTTTGAGTGGTACCGGCAACACCATGCCTCAATATGATTCACTAACTACATAAAAAGAGTGTCTATGATTAATTCAAATCAATTTGATTCATATAATCATGACACTTGAATTGTAGAATGAAAATAGAAAACAAATCAAACTGCAATTATTGGGTATGTCATGACACACACGACACCACCTGGTTTAAGTCAAATCAAAAGAGAAACAAATAATAATAGATGAAAAATATTAAAACTAAGTTAATAATTACCGATTTGGAGTGTAGAACTAAAAAATTGATTGACTTCAGATGGATCTATAGGGAGGAAGGAGTTCCCAGCCTAGTTAAAGAGAGAGGGATCTAGTTTAGACCGAATCAAAACAGAAAAAATAGATGAATAACATTAAGACTTACAGATTAGAACTAAATAATTGAGTGGGGGGCTGTCCAGGGGGTGGGGGTTGTCTGGGTGGTGCGTGGGGCTGTCTGGGGGTGGGAGGGCTGTCTGGGGGTGGGAGGGCTGTCCGAGTGGTGCGAGGGGGTGGGGGGGCTATTCGGGGGGTTGGGGGGCTGTCAGGGGGGTGGGGGGCCATCCGGAGGGGGGGGGGGTGTTCGGTGGGTGGGGGGATGTCTGGGGTGGGGGGCTGTTCGAGGGTGTAGGGGGCTATCCGGGGGGGGGGGGGGGCTGTTTGGAGTGCGTTTTCGGCCACCATGGTCACACGATATAAGGCCCCGACCTTAAACCTTAATTAATATTGAATTAAATGAATAATTCACATTGAGGATCTTTTTAGGTTTAGAGTTTTAGAGAATTAGGACATAACTATTACATCTCAAAAGATTACAAAGTAGAAACTTTTACTAAGTTTCCATAAAATAAAAACTCTTAAAAAGAAACATGTCCAGTTCCATGTTTTAGGTTGCATGACTTTCCCTTGATCCCATCCTTGACCCTATTCCACGTTAAGTCCTGTGAAAAATATTTCAAAAACTTGGGATGAGCATAAAAAGCTCAGTAAGGGATACACAAAGAATGAAAACTGTTAGTTTTTCAAAACAACAAGTAAACCATGTATACTTTATCAAAGTAATACTTTTCACCTTTTCGAAGTAGTAAAAACTCTTCACTAAATAAAAGTTCATTACTTACCCTTCTGTAACCAAAAGATTACCATAAAACCCATATAAAGATCACATAACATATAAAGGTAACTTGGGACATAAACATACTTAAGTGGAATAACCATAAGGTCAACTTCCACACATATCACTTAATGGAATATCCATTCGGCTAACTTCCATACATACTTAATGGAATAGCCATACGGCCGACTTCCAAACCCAATGCATTGGAGGTTATAACGTAACCACCCGTCCTGGTATTCACGGCACCACCCGTCATATGGTTTATCACGTAACAACCCGTAAAATGTCCAAGTACCATCATTACACATAAAATATTGAAAATATAAACATTTCAATAACAACATTTCATTTTCAATCAAAATAAGTAATTCCAAGATATTGAATTAATCAATCCATTTTCAAAAATCATTAAAAGAGATTTTTGAATCAAAGTGTCCCATACCACTTTGAAGCTTTTATTGGAATTATAATTTTAAAACATTAATGTCCATATAAATAAATGCTGAAAACTATTTTGAAAACATGGACATTAAAGATAAAGATTTAGAATAATAAATCTTTAAAACATTTAAAACGATATTTTTGTTAAAGAGTTTTTAACAAAATGAGAGACTCTTGAATACAAATAATAGCGGAATAACATTTAATCCGAACTTTATAATATCATGAGAATAAATGGATTCATGATATAATATGTCAAAGGACAGTATTCACACCATATAAGAGTGAATTGGTGCATGACAACAATGAAGTCTCAAAAGAAATGTAAAATGAGATGAAATCCATTATAAAGAAGGTATCCTTAAATTAAAGATAAATCAATCTCATAATTATGTGTGACAAATATAAATACACCCAATATAAGTGGATATTAAGTGTAAAACAATCAAATGTTATTCACACATATTCAAAGGATGAAATATTCAATAACTACATGTTGAACCCAAAAAAATCGAAATTGGGTTAAGAAGTTCCCTTGGTAAAATTCGACAGCCTAACGACGTCACTAGAAAATTCAGAAAATGAGTTGATGAGAGATAAAAAAAGGGTATCTCATAACATGGAAATAAAATTTAAATCAATAAGGATATATAAGAACATATCCCAACATAATAATATGTGAATTAAAAGACATAACAAAATAAGTCTTTTAAAAAGAGGAGGGTGAAAGGTTCCCTTACCGACATGGGTATCTTTCGAAACATACACCCCGTGAAAGAAGGACAATACATCGTTGATGTAAATACTAATAAATGAAAGTATATTACACAATGAGTAAAATAAAGGGCAGTACATACACCACTCAAAGGAAATTGTGGAAAATGTAGCATAAATCTCACGAGAATAAAAGTGAGATGAAAAATCCCTTACAAAAACTTCGGCAGCCTAACAGCGCCACATAAAACTTCCAAAATGGATTGATGAGATAAAATAGGGTCTCTCACCATATGAACATAAAAAGTAAAGTAGGAGTAATATAAAAGAACATCCCAATCATAACAAATATGATCTTAAAAGGAATGACATAAAAGAGTGTACTTAAAAAGAAAGAGAGGAGTAGGATCCCTTACCTCGGGTCCGACTTGACTCGATCGTTCTTTAACGTCCTGAATAATAAACTTGAGTTAATTTATAATTCCTTAAGAACCTTTTTCAAGTTCATTATTCCTTTTATATCAATTATTGACATGTTATAAACATTATGTAATCATTTAAGTTAATAATGTTTGTTTTGTCGATATTTGGTTCTTAAGTCAAAAGTGGACTTCTTACAATTACATGTTGTTCGTGTGGTCAAAGGTTCTTTATATCCAGAATGACATTCCTGATTTGGATATCATATATATCATATATATCCAGCATATACATGTATTTCTAATATTACATAATCATTTAGAGGTAAGAAATTAAATGCACCGTTCATGGAGACGGTAAGCCGTACGTACGCATGAACGCTACTTTCATTTCTATGTCATATTAATGGAATTAAAACTAAATGAGAGATGTGTATATTTTTAATTCAAGAATTATATTAATCCTTTATATGTATCATACATCATATATATCTATTATATGTACTTATAATAGTACATTACATTTGAGGATAAGAAATGAAATGCACCGTTCATGGAGACGGTAAGCCGTACATACGCATGAATGCTACTTTCATTTCTATCTCATACTTTAATGGAAATAAAACAATAATGATATAAAGGTATATTATAATTTCATTATTAAATCATATATAATAACTTTAAATCCATCCCTTATACATCCCACATATGGTATTAACGAATCAAATCACTTTGAGGGGGCGGTAGTCCGCACTTCCTAAAATGAAGATATCGCGTATACCCATAATGGAAGCCATAAAGGTATGCCACAAATGAAAAATACAGAAGATTAAGTAAAAAATAAAAATATTATATATCATATATAAACATAGTGACATATTAATGGCCACCTTTGAAGGTGTTATATGAGTGTTGAACAATCATCGTTTCGTGAGGCAGAAATTCGCCATCCACAGAAACTGTATGTTCTTTAACCATTAGATGAAGGTTTGTGTAAGTGTAGATCGAATACTTATTATAAAAACATCCTATTATATTGATGATACTGTATTTGTTACAAAATAAAATAATAAAAAGAGTTTATGGGGTTGGAGAAGCAAAATAAAACAAAAGAGCACAAGTGAAGATGTTACCTTAAAATTGGGTAACTCCCTTTGGTTTGAACCAAAAGGGTTTCTTGAAGATCTTACTGACTATGTTAAGGATTATAGGATGAGGAGAGGGATGTGGAGAGACGAAATGATTAGATCTTGGACGAATCAAAGGCTTGAGAGGTGTGGGTAATGTGGTAGAGGTGGTGGCCTTTTATAAGAGGAGAGGAGGGGCACTCTTGGAAAAGTATAAAATGTTACTTTATTTTCAAATGGTTTTCGGATTTTAATGGTCCCACATTGATGTGTTTCAAGGATAAGGTGATAAGGGTTCTAAATCCACCCATACAATAGGTTTTTGACATGTTTAGGTCCTAGATTTTGCATTATATTTCCATTTTATTTAAATCGTTAAATAATGAGGTCATCGCTGCATCATCATGATGTCATAAAGAATTTAATTTATTTAATGTCTAAAAATTATAATAAAAATACTATGATGTTGGAAATATTTTTATATTTCCAATGATTATTTATAGTCAAAATTCTGACTTGTATAACCACATGTAAAAATTGTTTTAGTAAAACAAATCATGTTTGTGACATTTTTATTTTAACTTTAAATAAAAGGCATAAATGTCATTATCAAACCCAAGTGGCTCCATGGGGTACCAAAAATCGACCCATGGGTTTTATTGGTCGGCCATAACTCAACCAATAGGGTTAGGACAAGTTTCAAGATATTTTCATTTTATTATAATATCATTTTTACCTTAAATTACACTAATTACCTCTAATCGCGATTAATAAAACTTAAAACTTACTTTTCATCAAAAATTATTTTCATCCCATTGAACCACATTTTACTTAAAAATTAAAATCATTTAAATTGGATTTTTGAAATTCAAATCACAGAAGTGGTAAAGTCCCATTTAAACGAAAAATCAAATTTTGTAACCACCACTTTGTGGTTTCACTATTCATCAAAAATTGAAGTTTTTTCAGAAAAATATCAAAAAATCACCCTAAGATATATTTGATATTACAAATTAAAAAATGATTTCTATTTTACCAAATTCATAACATAGAAGTTGCATTAATTAATTTTATAATTAATTCCCGCAGTCAGAGCAAATAGCGTTTTTTTATGAAACAATAAGTATCAAAAGATTGACACTAGTTTAAGTCCAATTTCAAAGTGAAATTAATTACAATGAACACTATTGGATTAAATGGTAAAAATATATTCTAATTTTACTAAAAAAACAATCCAAAAGATAATCTAATCATATAAATAAACTAGATTAAAAAGAGGTTTTGAATTAAAATACAACATTTTTCACTATTCATTAAAAAATGAACTTTATCAGAAAGATACCAAAAATTTAAACAAAGTAAATTTTGATGTCCCGATTCTAAATAAGAATTTTATTTTGTCAAATATAACACATAAAATTGTCAAAAAGTGGATTTAAAAGAGGTTCGCCTTCAAAAGGCGGTTAATCGACCTTTTAAAGAATATTAGAATGTCTACGCTTAAAATTGGATTCATTCGCATTTTTAATCCTCTAACATTTATTGTAAAGAGTAAAAATATTTGAAAAACATATATAATCATTTTGTAGATAGTTCTGTTCATTCCCGCCATTACAACGGCTATACGTTAACTACTATTTAAAATAATATTATTTTATTATTAGAGTGCAACGTAAGCTTTTCAAGAAACTTGTTGTTGCGTATTGGGTACGCCATCGAGCGTAGCATCCCCTTTAAAGTAATATTAATATTTTATTCACAAATATGGATAAATATAAAAATGTCATATTCTTTATTTACCTGGGGTGTTACATCCTTACCCCCTTTTGGGAATTGCGTCCTCGCAATTTTAAAATTGGGCTTGGAAATATCCTTGAATGTCCCACATCGGAACAAGAGTCGGTAAAAAAATCACTTTAAAATAAAGAAAGATAAGTACAGAGGTCACCTGAGTTAACCCATACTAGGATTCCATGTAGGAAAACATGGACATGGAGGAGAAAACATAGGGTCATGTTCTGATGGAGAGTGATAGAAAACATGTTTAGGAGAAAGTTAACCACAAGAAAATCACAAACTTGTGATGGGTTAAACGATATTCGATTCCCCAGTAGGAAAAGTTAAAAGACAACATTTTTGTTTTAAGTTACTCTTCATTGAGGAATTTATTTTTGAGCCTAAATAAATCATAATGAAACATACTTACTTGTCACGTAGACTTCCAACTTTTACTAGATTCCTTAATCAAACTCATATTTTCTCCAAAAGATGAGTATTTAGGAAGACTTGTTTTCATTAAGAGTAATATAATCAATTTCTAGAGAATCACCTAATCCAAAAAAGAGAACTATATACTTCCCATGTCTTTAGACTCTAACCAAAACCAAAACCAAAAAGGTTAGTACAAGATCAGATAATCTGGAAAAGGATAACCCTTTATAAAAATAAAATCTATTCTTAATCTCCAAAATTTTCCCAATAAAAACCAAAGTTCAACGAGGACCATTCGATAAACAATTTTTCCATAAAATTCTTTAAAGTAAACCAAACTAAGATTGAATCCCAAATATTTGAAGGATTTAGTCACATAGTCTTCCAAGTTAAGTCGTAACATTTATCTCCAAAAAACATCAGTTGCTCCTAAAATCTCGCATTGAAAAGTAATTAACCTAATCACATATCCTCCATGATAAGTTAATCATTTTCATAAAAACCCAAAACCAACTTACTCTTAATTCATAAAGTCGCCTAACTAAAAAGAATAAGTCATAGTAACCAGGGACTTCACATAGTCCAGTGGTAGGCGATAAATACCCATTGCACTTTGGTTGTGGGTTCGATTCCCACAGATTTGTCCGACGCGACGGGTTGTCACACGGTCTGCGTGTTGTCCTTTTTATAAAACTCCAAAAATGACCCTAACATGTTTTAACCTTAATAGTTCCCTTATACCTCTCATTTTCATCCAAATTCGTTACGGTCTCAACATCTTAATTCTTGAAGTCTTATTTCACCACCATAAGATAAAATAAAACGATTCCCAAAAATAATAACATCATACCTTGATCATGGCGTCCACTCAGTTTCATCGTCATCTTGCTCACGTAGGTAGAAGTCCCATGCATTACAACAATGATTTAGAGATCCTTCAAAATCATTTTCTTCCTACATCCAAATACACCTTGTACAACATGGGTCATATGGGTGTTCACAGAAAAACAGTTTTGGAAAATAATCATGTATGACATATAATAACAAAACATCTGATAAAACATGATTTCTATAAAATAGTCGGACAAAATTTGAGTTAAAACTTTCTATTATTGGTCCTTTTAAAATACCATAAGTATGTGCTGAGATACTATATTTTAAAATCAAATATAAATAGGTTGCGCAAGGGTCTCCTTCCTCAGCACCATCTTTAAAATCATAATATGCTTCAAATTCTTGTGATAAGGTAAAATATTTGAAAATACCCTGATAATATTTACCTTTCTTGAAAATATGAGAATATTGTGAAAATAGTATTTGTCTAAAAACGACCCATGATCCATGATGATAACGAGGTATAGTGGAGGTGTTTGATATCTCAAATAACTGCTTTCAAGTGAGTTGTATGCTAGAAAAAGTTTCACAATCATCCGGACATGACTTTGCAATAATTATTGCAAGCATGTCATCAGGAAGAGATAGGAATGTCGTTTGAGATCCTTCTCCTTCCATTCGTAACCGACTTTACTTGACCTGAAAAAAAGTTATAAAACAAGGATTTAACTGAAATAATAGATATAGGGTCTAATCTCGTGTCTAACAAAAACTCCTAATCCCTAAAGTTGTCTAAACTGACCTCTGATACCAACTATAAGGCCCCGGCCTTAAACCTTACTTAATATTTAATTAAATGAATAATTCACATTGAGGATCTTTTTAGGTTTAGAGTTTTAGATAATTAGGACATAACTATTACATTTCAAAATATTACAAAGTAGAAACTTTTACTAAGTTTCCATAAAATAAAAACTCTTAAAAAGAAACATGTACAGTTACATGTTTTAGGTTGCATGACTTTCCCTTGATCCCATCCTTGACCCTATTCCACGTTAAGTCCTGTGAAAAACATTTCAAAAACTTGGGATGAGCATAAAAAGCTCAGTAAGGGATACACAAAGAATGAAAACTGTTAGTTTTTCAAAACAACAAGTAAACCATGTATACTTTATCAAAGTAATATTTTTCACCTTTTCAAAGTAGTAAAAACTCTTCACTGAATAAAAGTTCATTACTTACCCTTATGTAACCAAAATATTACCATAAAACCCATATAAAGATCACATAACATATAAAGGTAACTTGGGACATAAACATACTTAAGTGGAATAACCATAAGGTCGACTTCCACACATATCACTTAATGGAATAGCCATTCGGCCAACTTCCATACATACTTAATGGAATAGCCATACGGTCGACTTCCATACCCAATGCATTGGAGGTTATAACGTAACCACCCGTCCTGGTATTCACGGCACCACCCGTCATATAGTTTATCACGTAACAAATCGTAAAATGTCCGAGTACCATCATTACACATAAAATATTGAAAATATAAACATTTCAATAACAACATTTCATTTTCAATCAAAATAAGTAATTCCAAGATATTGAATTAATCAATCCATTTTCAAAAATCATTAAAAGAGATTTTTGAATCAAAGTGTCCCATACCTCTTTGAAGCTTTTATTGGAATTATAATTTTAAAACATTAATGTACATATAAATAAATACTGAAAACCATTTTGAAAACATGGACATTAAAGATAAATATTTAGAATAATAAATCGTTAAAACATTTAAAACGATATTTTTGTTAAAGAGTTTTTAACAAAATGAGAGACTCTTGAATACAAATAATAGCAGAATAACATTTAATCCGAAATTTATAATATCATGAGAATAAAGGGATTCATGATATAATATGTCAAAGGATAGTATGCACACCATATAAGAGTGAATTGGTGCATGACAACAATGAAGTCTCAAAAGAAATGTAAAATGAGATGAAATCCATTATAAAGAAGGTATCCTTAAATTAAGGATAAATCAATCTCATAATTATGTGTGACAAATATAAATACACCAAATATAAGTGGAGATTAAGTGTAAAACAATCAAATGTTATTCACACATATTCAAAGGATTACATATTCAATAACTACATGTTGAACCCAAAGAAATCGAAATTGGGTTAAGAAGTTCCCTTGGTAAAATTCAACAGCCTAACGACGTCACTACAAAATTCAGAAAATGAGTTGATGAGAGATAAAAAAAGGGTATCTCATCACATGGAAATAAAATTTAAATCAATAATGATATAGAAGAACATATCCCAACATAATAGTATGTGAATTAGAAGACATAACAAAAGAAGTCTTTTAAAAATAGGAGGGTGAAAGGTTCCCTTACCGACATGGGTATCTTTCGAAACATACACCCCGTGAAAGAAGGAAAATACATCGTTGATGTAAATACTCATAAATGAAAGTATATTACACAATGAGTAAAATAAATGGCAGTACATACACCACTCAAAGGAAATTGTGGCAAATGTAGCATAAATCTCACAGGAATAAAAGTGAGATGAAAAATCCCTTACAAAAACTTCGGCAGCCTAACGACGCCACATAAAACTTCCAAAATGGATTGATGATAGAAAATAGGGTCTCTCACCATATGAACATAAAAAGTAAAGTAGGATTAATATAAAAGAACATCCCAATCATAATAAATATGATCTTAAAAGGAATGACATAAAAGAGTGTACTTAAAAAGAAAGAGAGGAGTAGGATCCCTTACCTCAGGTCCGACTTGACTCGATCATTCTTTAACGTCCTGAATAATAAAATTGAGTTAATTTATACTTGATTAAGAACCTTTTTCAAGTTCATTATTCCTTTTATATCAATTATTGACATGTTATAAACATTATGTAATCATTTAAGTTAATAATGTTTGTTTTGTCGATATTTGGTTCTTAAGTCAAAAGTGGACTTCTTACAATTACATGTTGTTCGTGTGGTCAAAGGTTCTTTATATCCATAATGACATTCCTGATTTGGATATCATATATATCATATATATACAGAATATACATGTATTTATAATATTAAATAATCATTTAGAGGTAAGAAATTAAATGCACCGTTCATGGAGACGGTAAGCCGTACGTACGCATGAACGCTACTTTCATTTCTATGTCATATTAATGGAATTAAAACTAAATGAGAGATGTGTATATTTTTAATTCCCGAATTATATTAATCCTTTATATGTATCATACATCATATATATCCATTATATTTACTTATAATAGTATATTACATTTGAGGATAAGAAATGAAATGCACCGTTCATGGAGACAGTAAGCCGTACGTACGCATGAACGCTACTTTCATTTCTATCTCATACTTTAATGGAAAGAAAACAATAATGATATAAAGGTATATTATAATTCCAGTATAAAATCATATATAATAACTTTAAATACATCGTTTATACATCCCACATATGGCATTAACGAATCAAATCACTTTGAGGGGGCGGTAGTCCGCATTTCCTAAAATGAAGATATCACGTATACCCATAATGGAATCCATAAAGGTATGCCACAAATTAAAAATACAGAATCTTAAGTAAAACATAAAAATATTATATATCATATATAAACATAGTGACATCTTAATGGCCACCTTTGAAGGTGTTATATGAGTGTTGAACAATCATCGTTTCGTGAGGCAGAAATTCGCCATCCACAGAAACTGTATGTTCTTTAACCATTAGATGAAGGTGTGTGTAAGTGTAGCTCGAATACTTATTATAACAAAATCCTAGTATATTTAATATACTGGAGTTGTTACAAAAGAAAAGAATAAAAAGAGTTTAGGGGGTTGGAGAAGCAAAATAAAACAGAAGAGCACAAGTGAAGACGTTACCTTAAAATTGGGTAACTCCCTTTGGTTTGAACCAAAAGGGTTTCTTGAAGATCTTAATGACTAAGTTAAGGCTTCTAGGATGAGGATAGGGATGTGGAGAGACAAAATGATCAGATATTGGCTGAACAAAAGTCTTGATAGGTGTGGGTAAGGTGGTAGAGGTGGGAGCCTTTTATAAGAGGAGAGGAGGGGCACTCTTGGAAAAGTATAAAATATTACTTTATTTTCAAATGGTTTTCGGATTTTAATGGTCCCAAATTGATGTGTTTCTAGGATAAGGTGATAAGGGTTCTAAATCCACCCATAAAATAGGTTTTTGACATGTGTAGGTCCTAGATTTTGCATTATCTTTCCATTTTATTTAAATCGTTAAATAATGTGGTCATCACTGCATCATCATGATGTCATAAAGAATTTAATTTATTTAATGTCTAAAAATTATAAGAAAAATACTATGATGTAGAAAATATTTTTATCTTTCCAATGATTATTTATAGTCAAAATTCTGACTTTTATAACCACATGTAAAAATTGTTTTAGTAAAAAAAATCATGTTTGTGACATTTTTATTTTAACTTTAAATAAAAGGCATAAATGTCATTATCAAACCCAAGTGGCTCCATGGGGTACCAAAAATCGACCCATGGGTTGTATTGGTCGGCCATAACTCAACCAATAGGGTTAGGACAAGTGTCAAGATATTTTCATTTTATTGTAATATCATTTTTACCTTAAATTACACTAATTACCTTTAATCGCGATTAATAAAACTTAAAAGTTACTTTTCATCAAAAATTATTTTCATCCCATTGAACCAAATTTTACTTAACAATTAAAATCATTTAAATTGGATTTTTTAAATTCAAATCACAGAAGTGGTAAAGTCCCATTTAAACGAAAAATCAAATTTTGTAACCACCACTTTATGGTTTCACTATTCATCAAAAATTGAAGTTTTTCAGAAAAATACCAAACATTCACCCTAAGCTATATTTGATATTCCAAATTCAAAAATGATGTCTATTTTACCAAATTCATAACATAGAAGTTTCATTAATTAATTTTATAATTAATTACCGCAGTCAGAGCAAATAGCGTGTTTTTATGAAACAATAAGTATCAAAAGATTGACACTAGTTTAAGTCCAATTTCAAAGTGAAATTAATTCCAATGACCACTATTGGATTAAATGGTAAAAATATATTCTAATTTTACTAAAAAAACAATCCAAAAGATAATCTAATCATATAAATAAACTAGATTAAAAAGAGGTTTTGAATTAAAATACAACATTTTTCACTATTCATTAAAAAATGAACTTTATCAGAAAGATACCAAAAATTTAAACATAGTAAATTTTTATGTCCTGATTCTAAATAAGAATTTTATTTTGTCAAATATAACACATAAAATTGTCAAAAAGTGGATTTAAAAGAGGTTCACCTTCAAAAGGCGGTTAATCGACCTTTTAAAGAATATTAGAATGTCTATGCTTAAAATTGGATTCATTCACATTTTTAATCCTCTAAAATTTATTGTAAAGAGTAAAAATATTTGACAAACATATATAATCATTTTGTAGGTAGTTCTGTTCATTCCTGCCATTACAACGGCTAGGCGTTAACTACTATTTAAAATAATATTATTTTATTATTAGAGTGCAACGTAAGCTTCCCAAGAAACTCGTTGTTGCGTATTGGGTACGCCATCGAGCATAGCATCCCTTTTAAAGTAATATTACTATTTTATTCACAAATATGGATAAATATAAAAATTTCATATTCTTTATTTACCTGGGGTGTTACACACGACACCTCCGATTGACGTGTTATCTGGCCGACCATTTCACAATTAATCCACTCTTTATTTTCGTCTGATTTCATGGTATTCTGAGGTCGTTCAGATGGTTTTGACCACCCCACACACACTTTTTAAGCGCACCAAATACCTAAAAAACACATATTCTACCATGCCGTGCAAACCGCGCATCCAAATGATTCGTCATCTTTTCATACACCTCACGAATAATAATTAGGGTGTTTTCATGTGATTTCATGTCATTTCGATATCGTTCGGTATGTATTTGACTGTAAAACGTATGTTTTGGTCATTTACGACACGTATAGTGTGTTTTCGGCCCCCATGGTCACACGACACCTCCGATTGACATGTTGTCTGCTCGAACATTTCACAATTCACCCACCCATTTTTTTCGTCTGATTTCATGGAATTTTGAGCTCGTTCGTCCAGTTTTGACCACCCCACACATGTTTTTCAAGCGCACCAAACACCTAAAAAACACATATTCAGCCGTGTTGCGCAAAACACATGTCCAAATAATGTTTTGTATCCTCATACAAATCATGAATAATAATTAGGGTGTTTTCATGTGATTTTAAGTCAATCTGATGTCGTTCGGTATGAATTTGACCATTAAACGCATGTTTTGGTCATTTACGACATGCGGAGTGCATTTTTGGCTACCACGGTCACACGACACCTCTGATTGATGTGTCGTATGGCCGAAAATTTCAAAATTCACCCACCCTTTATTGTTATCTTATTTCATGAAATTCCGAGATCATTCGGCCGGTTTTGACCACCCCACACACACTTTTCAAGCGCGCCAAACACCTAAAAAACACATATTCAGTCGTGCCGTGCAAACTACGTGTCCGAATGATGTACCGTCTCCTCTTACAACTCACGAATAAAAATTAGGGTGTTTTTGTGTTATTTCAAGTCATTTTGATGTCGTTCGGTATGCATTTGACTATTAAACACATGTTTTGGCCATTTACAACATGCAGAGTGTGTTTTCGGCCATCACGGTCACACGACACCTCTGATTAACGTGCCGTCTGGCCGACTATTTCACAGTTCACCCGCCCTTTGTTTTAGTCTGATTTCATGGAATTCTGAGGTCGTTCGGCTGGTTTTGACCACCCCATGCACACTTTTCAAGTACACCAAACACCTAAAAAACACATATTCAGTCGTGCTGTGAAAACCGCGCATCCAAATGACGTGTCATCTTTTCGTAAACCTCAAGAATAATAATTATGGTGTTTTCGTGTGATTTAAAGTCATTCCGATGTCGTTGGGTATTATTTGACCGTAAAACACATGTTTTGGCCATTTACAACACGCGAAGTGCATTTTCGGCCACCACGGTCACACAAAACCTTTGATTGACATTATGTCTGGCCGAAAATTTTAAAATTCAACCACCCTTTGTTGTCGTCCGATTTCATGGAATTCTGAGGTCGTTCGTCCGGTTTTGACCACCCCACGCACACATTTCAAGCGCACCAAACACCTAAAAAACACATATTTAGCTGTGTTGTGAAAACCGCACATCCAAATGATGTGTTGTCTCCTCATACACCTCAAAAATAATAATTAGGGTGTTTTCTTGTGATTTAAAGTCATTCTGATCTCGTTCGATATGCATTTGACCGTTAAACACATGTTTTGGCCATTTACGACACGCGAAGTGCATTTTTGGCCACCGTGGTCACACGACACATCTGATTGACGTGTCTTATGGGAGACCATTTCAAAATCCACCCACCCTTTATTTTAGTCTGGTTTCATGGCATTCTGAGGTCATTCGGCTAGTTTTGACCACCCCAAGCATGCTTTTCAAGCGCGCCAAACACCTAAAAAACACATATTCAGTCATGCCGCACAAACTGCATGTCTGAATGACTTGTCGTCTCCTCGTACACCTCACGAATAAAAATTAGGGTGTGTTTGTGTGATTTCAAGTCATTCTGATGTCATTTGGTATGAATTTGACCGTTAAACAGATGTTTTGGCCATTTACGACACGCGGAGTGCATTTTCTACCATCATGGTCACACGACACCTCTGATTGACATGCCGTATAGCCGACCATTTCATAGTTCACCCACCCTTTATTTTTTTCCGATTTCATGGCGTTCTGAGGTCATTCGGCTGGTTTTGACCACCCCACGCACACTTTTCAAGCACTCCAAACACCTAAAAAACACATATTCAGTCATGCCGTGCAAACTGCGCATCCGAATGACGTGTCATATTTTTTTACACCTCACAGATAATAATTAGGGTGTTTTAGTGTGATTTCAAGTCCTTCCAATGTTGTTGGGTATGTATTTGACCATAAAACACATGTTTTGGCCATTTACGACACACAGAGTACATTTTCGGCTACCGCGGTCACACGATACCTTCGATTGACATGACGTCTAGCCGACCATTTCAAAATTCACCCACCCTTTGTTGTCATTCGATTTCATGGAATTTTGAGGTCGTTCAGCCGGTTTTGACCACCCCACCCACGCTTTTCAAGCGCACCAAACACCTAAAAAACACATATTCAGCTGTGACACACAAACTGAACGTTCTAATGACATTCCATCTCCTCGTACACCTCACGAATAATAATTAGGGTGTTTTTGTGTGATTTCAAGTCATTATGATGTCGTTCGGCATGCACTTGACCGTTAAACGCATGTTTTGTCCATTTACGACACGCGAAGTGCATTTTTGGCCACTACGGTCACACGACACCTCCGATTGACATGACGTCTAGCATACCATTTCACAATTCACCCACCCTTTGTTGTCGTCTGATTTCATGGAATTCCGAGGTTGTTCGGACGGTTTTGACCACCCCACACACACTTTTCAAGTGCACCAAACACCTAAAAAACACATATTCAGTTGTGCCATGCAAACCGCGCATCCGAATGATGTGTCGTCTCCTCGTACACCTCATGAATGACCCATGGATTATTGTGTTAAAGTATCAAGACAATCTGAATATTTTTGGTCAGTTTTCCGTATTCCAGTTGTTTTTACTTAAAATGATGTCCATTTTAAACAAAAGAGAGACATTTAGAGTGATACCGGCCACACCATGCCTTGGATTGAGGCAGGGTTGTTTTGTACATTTCTCAAATGACCATTGGATCGTTTTACTAAAGTATCAACACAACCCAAATACGTTTGGTCTGTTTTTCATATGTCAGTTGTTGTTTTCACTTAAAATGTTGTCCATTTCAAACCAAAGTGAGACACTTTGAGTGATACCGGTCACAACGTGTCTCGGATTGAGGAAGAGTTGACTCATACCCATAAAAAATGACCAATGTATCGTTTTCCTAAAGTATAAACACAATATGAACGTGTTTGATCGGTTTTCCGTATGTCATTTGTTGTTTTCACTTAAAATCCGGTCCATTTCAAATAAAAGTGAGACACTTTGAGTGGTACCCGCCACACCGTTCCTCAGACAGTACCCCCACCCCCTCACCACTGACATCCCCCCTCACCTCTGACAGCCCCCCACTCACCCCAGACAGCACCCCTACCTCCCGGACATCCCCCCTCACCCCGGATAGCCCCCCACCCCCCGGACAGCCCCCACCCCGGAAAACCCCCACCCCCAGACAACCCCCTCACCCCGGAAATCCCCCCAACTCCCAGAAATCCTCTACCCCCTAGAACCCCCCCCCACACCCCAGACATCCCCCACCCCCCGAACAGCCCCCACACCACCCAGACAGCCCCCCCCCCCGCACCACCCGGACAACCCAACCACCCCCAGACAGCCCCCAACACCTCGAACAACCCCCACCCCTGGCCGGACAGCCCCCCACCCCCCAGACAGCCCCCACCCCGATATCCCCCAACACCCCGGACAACCCCCACCCCCGGCCGGACAGCTCCCCCACCCCCCGGATAGCCCCCACACCCCCCAGACAACCCCCACCCCAGACATCCCCCCAACCCCCATATAGCCCCCCACCCCCCCGGACAGCCCCCACCCCCGTACAGCCCCCCGTACCACCCGGACATCCCCCCACCCCTCAGACAACCCCCCTCACCCGGACACTCCCCCAACCCCTCGGACACCCCCACACCCCGGACAACCCCCCTCACCCCGGACAACCCCCCCACCCTAGACAACCCCCACCCCCCAAACAGCCCCCTCACCCCCGGACAACCCCCCTCATCCCCCCCTCATTCCAAGAGGTTTCATTGTCATTTCACAAATTCAATCATTTGAAACTACATAGAAAAAATTAAATAGTTCAACTCATTTCATTCAAATCAATTTCTTTCATTCTTTGAATAAAAAACTAAGACAAAGTCTCAATTTCACCAATTCATTCTTTAAATATTATTTGAAAATAAATCTAAACAGTCATGGAATTGAATAATTCATAAAAATTTGAAAGATGTCAAAATTATAGTCATCAAATTCATGACTTGTTCAATTCAATGAGAATAGGATTAAATAATATTTCACAAGGAATTTCAAGGAAAACATTCAAAGAAACTTTGTTAAAAATGAATAAAAACATATAAATAAATTCTCAAGTAACAATTAATTACAAGATGAAGAAAAATCATAAAAACACATACTTATAAAATATGGAATCCAACGACAATGAATCTAATATGTTTCACCTCCGATGGAGGGTTAAAGATTTAATTAATTAAATGGATCTTATGGGATAGAGAAAATCTAGGTTAAATCAAAACAGAAAAAAAGAGATATACATAAAAATCAAAACACAAAACTAAAATATTAGATGAATAAAAATAATAATAAGGTAACACTTAAAGATTTTAAGTGTAGAAAAAAGAAAATACCTATTTTGAGATGGATCTGATGGAGATTTAGCAGTTCAGATAGGGGAAGTCGAGCGAGGATGGCCTGCTGTTTCACATTCAGTTCTATTCGCGAATAAGGAGGGGCTGCTAATTGGGGCAGAATTTTCCCAATGGTTTTTAAAAACCATTGGTAAAGAGTGACTATCCCAACGGTTTATATATAATCATTGGTAAAATACCCTAAAAATAAGCTTTTCCCAACGTTTCTACAGAACCGTTGGTAAAGCCTCCTACAAGTAAGATTTTCCCAATGGTTCTCTAGAACCATTGGTAAAGGCTACTACAAACAGGCCTATACCAACGGTTTTGTTAAACCGTTGGTATAACCTCCATTTCCCAACGGTTTTTGTAAACCATTGGGATAAAATCATCGGGAAAACATCCATTTCTAGTAGTGATAGTTTAAAGAAAAATATGACTTCCTAAAAGATATATGAAAAAAACTAAATAATTAATAGATAAAAATGATGAGGAAATTAACCTACAAATATTAGATAAAATGATGAAAAAAATAATTAAATATGTAGTAGGAATTTACCTTTTCATGATAGTTTTATACATTCTTGAACCATTTCCCTTTTTTCATTATCTCAGTTTTATCCTCGAAGTACAATCTCTCAAGAGTATAGCTATCTTTGAAATAACCACCACAACCCGAGAAAAAGAATACACCTGTATAAGAAAAAAATTCTTACGTTATTAATTCTATAAATAAATAAATTAAACATAAATATGAAACAATACATTAATAAAATGTAAATTTTAAACTAAAACCATAGAATCTGAGTCGTACTGGGTACACTGTGCATCAGATTGAGGCATGGTTGATTCCACCGTGTCTTTTTATCCTATAATTCATTAAAAATTAAGGGTTATCTAATAATATTATTGTTTGATAACTCAGAATATTGAATGCATTTGAGAATAAAAAGAAAATTGCATCATCATTAGTGTATCATCTTTGATAAGTGCATAATAATAGTACATATAACATCCCAACCCGAACCACAGGGTCCATGATGGAATTCCACAAGTCTTCATGCGCACCTTTCAGTACGCAAGAGGCTGTCGACTAGTAGAGAGGGTATCAAGTAGATTTGTGGGGAGACTATACCCTCAGTATCATATCATAGGATCAATAATAAAAAATAAACAACATAATAAATAATCATAGTAAACATGTGTAAAATTAAATATGTAACACATGTCATATAGTAAAGAAGATCTCAAAGAGGAAATCCAAACCAATTTAAGAAGCAGTAGATAAAAAAAATAAACCGCGGTCATCTGGAGTCCATCCCAATCCGCTACTAGATCCGCGCTCCACTGCTCAGCTATCCATCATAAGCCCCTTGACCTTCGCTGGATCTCTCATAAAATCTATAATCGCATCGAAATTCCCAAGTAGGGTGTGAGTACAAGACTCAATAGGACACCACCAATGCATCCTTAACTAGATTTTATCATGTATACAAGTGTATACCATAATAAAATAAATGCATAACCTAGTAATACACAATCTAAAATTGAGCGATTTTGCACTAACCAAGCTGTCACAAACCCCCGGCTATACCTGCTTTGCCTCAATGATAGAAATATATTCTATGTCAATAAGTATCCAAAACTATCCATGTGGATATTGGAGAGTCACTCAAAATCCACAAGGCATCGAGTGAAAAAAACCTACTTGGAATCCCCAAGGCATCAGGTAATACTCAGAATCCCTAAGGCATATAGTATCTGTAACCTACCTATGATCCACAAGGCATCGGGTAACACTCGTAATCTACAAGGAATTAAGTGTCATTCATCTTCTTGGAATCTACAAGGCATCAAGTAGATGTTAGGTTACAAGGTTATCATGTTGTGTCGTCGTCTTTGACGCACATCATGTGCACACCCCACAAGGAGTAATCATACCACAATGACCACCTATCAAGTATACACATACCAATACTCCAAAGTAATACATGATAAGTCATAGCATGATAACAACCATAGCACGCATCATGAGAAATATAACATTATCATATAAATAAACATACGAATCAACATCATCATGGAATCAAGATATCACATCAATATCATGGAATCAAATCACACTATACCATGGGATGTACAAACACCCACATGCAATCACAATTCAAGCAAGATATTAAATAATAAAACACATAAATCAAGTATGGAAACATGTGTAAACAAGATCCCAAAATGATAAGGAACCTCCTACCTCAAAATTCATCGATGTAAAAAGAAACAGTAATAAACCATTCAAGATCCCTATTCATGTTGTTGGGGTTTGGATTAGTGGTAAGCAACCCGTAATACTACATGAAAAATGGAGGTTTAAAACCCATTTGGCACAGGTTACTGTAGCAGTACTGTAGCAGCGACGGTACTGTAGATCAACAAGTACTATTGCAGTGGTAGGGCACTATAGTGGTGGTGGTACTGTGCGGGTACTGTAGCATCCGGGTTACTATTCACAGAATGAGAATTGAGCCAAAAATTTGGGCCTACGGGCTATGTAATGGGCTACAAGCCCACTGGGACTTCAGGCTATGTAATGGGTCTCCTTCTACCCAGATAAAAGAGGTCTTTTCTTTGCTTTAATAAAAAAATGAGGCTTCGACCCCAACCTTTAAAAAAAATATCCCTATTCATGATCTTATTGTCAAAAACATTAACACTTCAAAGTTTGAGGTTTTTCAAGGATTTCTAGAACCAAAATATGCTATTTTATTTCAAAAAGAAATAAAAAATTACATGTGATAAAGCTTTCTCCCTCCTAGATAATTTTTGAATTAACATTTAGGTCAAAGAATATGTTCTCTAAATTATTCTTTGATAATTTTTTATTATCATTTGATAATATTAAATAAATTATCCCTTGATTATCCATGTGATCAAACATTGATAATATTTTTTTCCATAAATTCTTATTTTATAATTTATTAATTATCCTTTGATAATTTTATATAAATTATTCCTGATAATTATCTTAGATAATTATTTTTCTATCTCCCAATAATTTTTATAATAATCCTTTAATAATTTATTTTAAAAGATCCATTTAAAATGTAAAAAATCAGATTTAGGAATACCTTGGTGCCTTTAGAACAAAAATAGGATATAACTTCTGCTCGTCGAGACGAATCCATCAAAACTAATGGTGTGTAATTATGATCAATATCGAATAATATATTGATGAGAGAAGATTTGATAAAAAATAAAAAAATAAAAAAGAAAGAAACAAGGGTTATTCTTCTACACAACACCACACCTGGAGAAAATGGAGGTCTGCTTCGTGCTAGTTCTTGTAAATCGGAACTCGGAGATAGAAACGATGGGTTCACCAATGCATGGAAAGAGATCTCTTAGAATCATCCGTAAGCTTCCAAGGAAGAAGAACAATTGGGTATTTAAAGAAGAACAAAATGTGAATCTCATCCCAATATTTTCAAAACCCCCAAAATGAATCACTGTTTAAATGTTGAATTTAAATAGAGTAATTAGTTTCTTCCATTTAAGGTGTTGCAATTTTAAACAGAGTAAAACAATTAATTTTACATGATTTTAGGATCATGAGGGCCTAGCTATGGTGGTTTTAACAACGAAGAAGAAAGTGAACAGAAAAAATCTATTTTTTGAGTTAAAATAATAACTAAATTAAAATAAAAAAAGTAATTATTTAATATAATTATTAAATAACTTAAAATTTATGAGCGACCTAACCAAACACCCGTTGCTCATAAAAGTTATGCCCCTTCTAGGGTCAACCCCCCATTCCGGACCTAAAAATGGTCTTAGATTTTTCACACAATGCACCATTTGAGAGATATTAATTATTTATCATTTAAAAATGGAATAAATAATCAATTAAATATAATAGGGTTTTTTCGCAAGTGAGGCATCCAAACGTCCGACGCTTACAAATATTATACCCCATTTAGGGTAAAAACCGCACCCCAGACCTAATGGTTGTCACAAATTTTTCATAAAATACATCATTTTTGAGTTATTAAATTAATTTAAAAAATAATGTAATAAAAATTATTAAATAAATTATTTTTGTGAGTGAGGCATCCAAATAGCCAACACTTACAAATGCTATACCCCGTCTAGGGTAAAAATCAAGTCCTGAACTTGAAAATGGTCTCAGATTTCTCATATGACGCACCATTTTGGAGTTATTTAATTATTTTTAATAAAATTTTGCATGTTTAATATAATATATTTAATACTTTTATTCTACCTTTGCTGAGGCTTTACAGGGCTCATAATCTCGCATCAACTTAGCGTACAACTCTGACAATATTCCATTGAATATTAGAAATATTTAACTGAGATTTTAACATTATGAAAATACTTTAACACATTTATTAAGTTATTTTCATTGATAAATAAATTTTTCACATAAGGCACTTATAATTTATCAACAAGGGGTTTTTATTATCTTCATAAAAAAAACTAGGATATTACAGTATAGGTGTGAATAATCCATGTTTATGAAGTCATTTCATTATGATCTCAGTGAAAATTTATAAAATAAGTATTATATAAAAATGATGAGGAAATTAACTAAAAAAAGTAGAGAAAATGATGAGAAAATCAACAAAATGAGTAGTATAAAGTCACATATTCATGATATATGTGTACATTTTAACATCAGGTATGCTTCCCAATCATTTCTAAACAAATATATTTCATCTTGTGAATACAAGGAATTTCGACAATCATGATAGTACTGATAAAATATAAATACACAAATAATTAATAAATATTTTAAATGAAATAGTAATTATCTTTTAAAATAACTCTTCAGGGATGCTAGTTTGTAGATGACATATAATATCTCTCATAAATTTTCAAACATAATAACCACAATCTTTTCCGTTGGTTTGTTTCAAACACTACATAAAATTTGAGAAAAATGAGTAATTTGTTTTTATATGTATTTTGATAGTGAAATATTATTATATATACCCTAACACTTATCCACTTTTAGAAGCTGATAGGATCATTGTATGCATGGACTGTCCTCATGCCATGATTTTCACGACATTTAAACACCACCCTATCATAATATAATTATCATTAAAACATAATATAAAATATATAACTTGAAGTTTAGTTCTAAAATGTTGGATGTAGTGTATTAAAAATTAACAAACATCATCACATGTGATCGGTTTGTTGGGTATCCATGTAGTGAATCTAATAAATAAATATTTTGAGTATCCAAATTGACTATAATGAGTACCCAATGCTTCCTAAAAAAGGAATAAGTAATGAAAGGAATGAAAATATATTTTTTTATGATCAAATTGTAGAGTTTTACCCCTACATCATTGGTAATAACAATTCTGTCATTCATAAGTTTTCTTTCAATCGTTGTGACCAGTTTTTCCACTATTTCATCAATTTTAGTTGATTCTATTTTGTTTTGGTCTATAGAAGTGATGTGAGGACCAAAGAGTCCATATTTATGTTCATAGTATTTTCCATTCAAATATTATTTATATAGATTCCTACAAAAAATATGAATTTTATTTAGTCATAATTAACATAGTAGATTAACTATTGGAAAAAAAATAATGAAAAAAACCTCATGTATACATTTACTACTGAGACTCTTAGCCATCCATACTAGAGGATTTCATTTACATTCTCAAGACAAATGAAGTCTGAAATGGCCTCTCCATATACTTTTTCTTCAAAATCAACTACATGATTACTACCACTTTATAACCTTGTATCTTCATGAACCTTCAATGTTAGTAAATGAAGATATTCAACAGGTAGGATAAAGGTGCTTTGTGAATATATTTTCGATTGGTTGGTTGATCCTTTAGATGATTTTGATTCAACCTTTCATTTTACCCCCTTCCCTTTGTCCATATGTAATAACATTCATTGGTTCAAACCTTTTTTTCATTAATTGTTAAAGGTTTAACATGAACAATAAATTGGAAATGAATACCTCCTTTTCAAATTTTTTTTTATAATATTTGAAGGCTATGCTATAAATATTCCAATATCTTGCTTGAACATATGATAATTTGAGTCATCAAGTGAAACAGGCTTCTCGGTGGTCGACTCATGAGCTACACTAATCCCCACTCTCACATCACTTATTGGAAGTTGTCTGCTGTGTAGAGTGTCTTCTTGGATATTGAGCACGGTATCAATCGCAACAAGGATATGGGTGGGCATTGATATATATAAATCACAATAATTTTCACCCTATATAATATCAGTACAGGAAAGGTATCAATGTCTTTCTAATTCACATTTCACAGAAATAATTATGATAATATTGATTACCTCATCTAAGATAAATATTTGAGGGGAATGACTCACCTCAAAGCTGGTGGGGGGTGGGGTGGGGGGATATTCATGTAGTGGTTGTTCTTGAGTTGATAATTCCCATGTCTAAGTCGAATAGAAAATATAGTAAAATAAGTAATAATTGTTATGTAATAGAAATTTAAAGCTATATTTTTTTTTAATTTTATACTTACACATGCCTACCACACTTTTTATATGTTTTTATCTATTAGTATCCCATATTTATTAACACACACCTCATTCCATAACACATGATGTGGGATGGAAGTGGATTTGGATTTGGATTCATAAATCTTCATAGAAATAGAGGATCATAATTATGTTTTTGTTTCATGTCACATAAAAGTATTATGGTAGATTTAAAATATATACCAATTTTTTTTCAAGTGAAGTGTACTCCATCCTTACTTTATGGTAGGGGTACATTGGTTTTACTACACATTCCTTATTTTCAATGCTCCGTTTCTATTTCATAAATTAAAAATTCTTAATCAAAGTGATTAATACATGTATTGTCAAACAATGTATTACCAAACACAATGTACTTGAAAATATATCTCCTCATAATGGCTAGTAAACATATCCCATGCTTCTGGGATTATCAGGTGTGTATAAATATGTGGTGGGTGTGGGTTTATTTTTCCTTCAACATATTTAAGATGAAACATTGTTAGAATTTTGCGAAATACTCTGTGATTCTTTCCAGCAAGCATTAATATAAATTTATTGTGGGAGTCATCTACTATAAATGCACTCTAAAAGGGATAATGAAGAGTAATCTAATTTTTCATTATTTTATTTTTTAGTAAAATAAAGAAAAGATATCACAATGTTACCCTAATCTCTTTCCAAATCAGTGTCTTAATCACGAGCACAACATAGTGCCATGAATTTACAACAATCGGAAAACGATATTGAGTCATAAGCCTAATGAAACCACTAAACACGGTCTTGTTGGGGTTAACAGGATGATTGCAAACATTCCATATGACCTCGAATTTGATGCCTTTTCTTTTCGATTTAGTAATTTTTTCTAGCACTATCACGCTACGACACTCTAATTTTTTCTAGGATATCAGATCATTTCTATCTCTTATTTCCTTGGGTTTAAAATCATTAATATGTTGTTCCTCTAGATTGGTAGCATCATCATGTGTAGAAGGTCTTTGTTCCTTTACACTGGGAACAAAAAAAGGTTGAGAAACTTATTATTCTTCATGATTGGGAGAATCAACACATGAAAAATTCATTATCTGCAAAAGTGGATCAACATTTAATTTAGATTACATAAATACTGTAGTAAAAAGATAATAACATGAGGTAATATAATGTATATTACAAAAAAAATATAACCTGATTATTGAACTCTTTTTTTAAGTTTGAAGAGATTTGACCCCTCTATTGAGCACCCAAATTCCTTCATTGTGGTATCCTATGACTTAAAAGACCCTATCTACATTGAGATCACTATAAAATGATTGCAACGTCCCAATGAAAGGGTCATCCTCATTTGAAATTTCATATGACCTTTAAGTGGTTTTGTTCGATAATAGAATAATTGACCACTTTTGGTTTGTGGTATTTGAAATATAAAATACTTTTATTTCCTATGATTCCATTTTAAATAGTTCATATTTTTACCCTTACTAAAATCCACTTTCATGAATCTCAATTCATCTATTTTAATAGCACTTATATTATCAACCCACTTGCATTGAAAAATAGACACTTGGAATGTTGTATAATACAACTCCTATATTTGTTCAATGCTGAAAAAGTATGCCATATTCACATAAATTGTGTTTCTATCCTTAGTACTAGATACATGCATCACTTCAGCCACAAGTGTAACTCCACTATTTTTTAATGGTACTACCTTAATCATGGTCATTTGTATAGAACATATTACCATTAATTACATAACCATTATAAATTAATACATGCACACTTGGTCCTCTAACTAGCCATTGAAGTCATTCTGAAATTGAATCCATATTTTCATCTAACTCTTTAAAAATATACTCTCAAAACCATCTTATAAACTATCGATTATGTGTATTTGATATCCATATTTCAACCCTTGATGGATTCAAATTCCTAAGAATTTATTTGTGGGTTTCAATATATGGGGAAACCTCTTAACTGTTATGAAAAATTTAAAGGTGGACCTACTCCTAATCTATAATATTGATTGTGACAACATCTATTAAAAAAATTCCTTCACCCACAAGACACACAGTATGACAAGATTTTATTAGACCAATACTTTCCACATTGGCTAGGTAGTCAATACAAAATTCAAAAGCTTCCTCAATAATATATCACTCTGTAATACAACTCTCCATCCAAACTCAATTTTTGATATACCTTTTTAAAATATTCATATACCATTCAATGGACTATATCCATCTATAATGTACAGGACCACATAGTTGAATCTCCCTCACCAATTGAACCATCATATCAAAGAATTCCAGTGAGAAGAAAATTTCCAATTTATATAATATGATGGATTTTTTTCCATAGTTGGAAATTTCACCGGGTCTATAACTTTTCTGTATATATCTTTGAAAAAGAAACAGAGCTTGGTTTATTTATAATATACATCCTTGGGAAAAATGAAATCTAAAGGTACATGAATTAGATCTTACATCAAAACATGACAATCATGTGATTTCTGACCCTTTAACTTTAAATCAGTCATTGACATGATATTCTTGATATTCGATGAATACACCTATAGAAGCTTTACATAATTCAATAATTTGAAAAATTGATATCTCTCCTGCCTGGAAAGATTGTAAGCAGCTGGAGGAAGAAAAGTCTGTTTTTTACCCTTCACTGGCACCAAGTCTTCCCATATACCAATGTCAATCACATCCAACCTAGCCTTAATTCCATCCTTTGTTTTTCTGGGTGAATTTAGTAATGTTCCAATGACACTATCATATATTATTTTCAACATGCATAAAATTAAGAAAATGTTTGATGTATAGAAAATTACAGTATGATAATTAAAAAAACAATCTCTTTTCCCACTATTTTTATAAGGTTTTTTAAAATGGTTTACCAAAAGAAGTGTCCATATATTTTACTTTATCAAGTAGTTGATCACCTGTTAGTGGAGACAGTGTTGTACATTTTACTAAACTCCCCTCAAATTATGTCATCCAAGATCGATACTTATGTCACTAAGGTAGAAATACGTGATGTCCTAGAAACATAGTCTTTGATGAATGTTTCAACCTAATTGACTGTGTACCTTGTTCAAAAATTGGTCACCATTGAGTTCCTTTAATTCTATATCATAAAAACTTTACATAAGGAGGAAATACATTTATCACCCCATAAAACATGGATCTCAACTTGAAATATTTATTTCTGTAAGCATCATACTATATACCACTTAAATCCCATAATAATTTCAAATATTCGATCAATGGATCCAAATAAACATCAAAATCATTACCTAGTAGTTTTGGTCCTGATATAAGCATATATAAAATAATTTATTTTAATTTCATGCAAAACCATGGTGGAAAGTTATAATTTACCAACATAACCATCCATGTACTATAAGTGCTACTTTGAAAACCAAAAGGATTCACTCCATATATAGAAAACATAAGATGAATGTTTCTCAACTCATTTTCAAATTCAGGATACTAGCGATCAATTCTATTTCACTGAATAGAGTCTGTTGGGTGATGAAGTTTCCCATATTCATTTCTTGTATCTGTATGCCACATCAATTTCCTTGCAGTCTTCTCATCTCTATATAGGTTTCTAAACCTTGTAATGATTGGAATGTACCATAAAAATTTTATAGGACCTGATTTATCTTTATTGTATTGATAAGAACCACACTTTGGGAATTATTTAAGTTATTTTTGGTCCTTGAGAAATAGTATACAGTTTTTTGGATAAACATGTATTCTTTCATAGACCATATCCATTGAATGTAGTATTCGTTTAACATCATATGTTCAGCTAGGAAGATCATTATATTTTGGTATAATATCATTCAAGAGAGGAAGTAGTTCAATAAAATTTTTTCCACTCCATCAATTTCCAGATTTTAAATTATACACCTTTAGTATGACTGAAAATGCTATATATTTAGTGCAGTTGGTATACAATGGAATCTATGAACAACTCTTTAACTTCTCAAACAATTTTGGACAATCACAAAGTTCATCTTAAACTATCATTATCATTTCCTCAATACAATCTTCATCATCATTAACACCTATAATCACATCATTGATATGTTATTTTTTACTATCCACACTTTTAATCATATTAGATGATCCATAAAACACAGTGCTTTCCCAATCATTAGCTATATTCACTTTTTCCCCATGTTTAGTCCAATATTTATAACTTCGATCTATCCCATGATAGATCAAGTGTTCTTACAACTACTCTAGGATAATTATCCTTGAATAACAACATAAACATGGGAAAAGGAATTGAGAAGGGTCATATGTATGATATTTTTCAAACTTGATGAACTCTTTCACCCTATCTTCATACTCTTTTGTCATACAATTGACATCCATCCATTTTTGAATCATATTCATCATATTTGACTTGATAAAATTAATATTTAATAAAATAAATAAATACACAAAAGGTTCCTTTCAAATAAGGGGAACCAAAAATTTGAATGTTTCAAATAAATATGAATAAAAAAATGATCACCATGAACAAATCACAAAAAGAAGTGGTAATATCACCAAGAAAAATTATTGTAAATTATTAAAAACTAGAAAAAATAACAATGAAAATGATTCTTCTAAAAAAATTGAAATATAAATTAATCTACCACCTTGAAAGACACCCTTAGAAATCCCCATTTTTAAAAAAATGCACACACTTTCTAGGAAAATCCATAAAGAATTTCCAAAAAAGTCACTCGTAATAAAATAAATAATCATAACCACTCTAAATACATTTATAAATCAATTTAAAATTGTTAAACTTATTTTTTCTAAAATTAAACATTTACGACTTCACAATTTCCCACAAATTAGCGTATAGAAGAATCCACCCACCTTAATTATTATACCATAGAGATATATCACATCTATAATTAATAAATTAACCCTAATAATCTTTCTTTGATAGATAGGAAATAAATCCCTAATTCATCTTAAAACATAACATTTGATTCCATAAAACCTCTATGAATTAGTTTTTACCAAGTGAAAAATAAGAATGTTAAGGGATAAAATATATTCGAGAAAACATACATTCCATTGAACTCTAAAATATTAAAAAAAATCAAATATAAATAAATAAATCAATAAATAAATCTTTATATAGAGAGAGAGGGAGTGAACCACCCAAACATGCCAAAGAAATTTCTATATTAAATATCATAATGTGTAAGAGGAGAAATGGGATATATTTCGTGTATTTTTCTAAAAAAAATATTTTTAAGGTACACTTAATTGATTACAATGATTGAAAACATGACCGGCCTAACTAGGATGAAACCATTTATTTGGGAACCATCAAATTTGTAATCTATAGATGTCAAAATAAGGAAATGATATTTTGTTATCGATATTTATTATGTTCTCTTAGGATGGGTTCATGGTATGATCCACTACCAAAACTTAAGTTTTTTCAATAAAAAATGTATAATCCCAGAACACACATTCTTAATTTTTTTAACAAAACGGTGTCATTTAAGACCGCACAATTTTGAATCAAAATATTTTAAGGGTAGGTCTAAAAATGAACCTTTTCTTATGAATTAGTTTCCCCATCTTTCCATTGATAACCATATTTTGGTAAATACACAACAATTATCATTATTATGCTAAATAGAAAATAAAATAACATTAATTTAAAAAATTGGTCAGTTACTTTCCCATTAAAATTTTATGGAAAAGGGGAAAATTTTATCTCGATGACATGTGACTATAAAAATAGGAGATTGATTTTCTCATTAATGAAACATCAGTAAGTTCTTATTACAGTAAAGGGGACTAATTATAGTGGAAACAAACATATTTTGTTCACATATTAGTTGAGAAGAGAAGCATTATATCTCTGTGGTAAAAAACCTGATAACTTGTATCAAATGATTGTTTCATCGATGAAATGCTTGGAATCCCCTACAATGATGATGATTGACATGCTATGGAAGCATTATCACAATGTTCATGGCCATTTTTAAATTAGTTATTCTAAGAAAAGGGGAACATTTTAACTCAAAGATAAGTGGATGGATAACAAGAAGCAAGTGATTCTTTCATTAATGATCGTTAGAGTAGAATTTTCATGCACACTAAATGCGTTAAAGATTATCACATTTGTTGGTACAGTAATAAAATTATAAAAAATAGAATACCAAACACATAAATTGGAAGTAAAAAAGAAAGAATAAAATAAACCAAATAAGAAAAACTATTCACACATTAGAGTGGGGACATGTTGCTATACTGAGGGATGTGGGAGCAGTTTAGAGGAGGTAAAAGTTTTATGCAGTTGATTACCTAAGAATTAGTTCGATAGTGGGGATATGGATGCTGTAGTTTCAATGAAAATGTGAGGACATGTGGGGGAACCCATGATTAAGTCTAACAATCACCCCAAATCATGGCACCCTTACTCCACCTCAAGTAATGCCTTCCTTTAGAGGTTCCTAAATACTCATAGAATCTTTCATAGTAAAGAAGAAGAACAAAAGGATAATAGAGAAAAACCACAGGAATCAAGGAAATAAAGGGAAGGACGAGGGAGAAGAAATGCTGTCATGGAATGCTCGACACTCAGAGCTTGAAGAAAACATGATGACAAGGTGCAACATACCTTAGATTTGGAGAGAGTTCGGTGGCAGCAGCGACAATAGTTGGCAACGACGACAACGGTAGGGTTCAACGACAGTGGTGGCAGCAGTCAGGTTCTACGAAAGTTTGAAGGCATGAGAGAAGAAGACTCTTTTTGGGTTATTTTTATAAGATCGGGGAAGATTTTTATCAGCACTTTCAAAAAAGTGTTAATAAAGAGTAGTTTTATAAGCATTAAAATAGAAATCACTGATAAAAATCCGCTTTATTAGCGCTTTTTTAGCATTGATAAAAATCTAATTTTAATAATATATTTATTTATTTATAATTATAATTATAAAAAAATATATTTAAAAATATTAGTATATATTAATAAATATTTATATATATTTATAAATATATTTATATATATTTATAAATATATTTATATAATTATATATAATTATATAATTATATATATTTATATTATTATATATATTTATATTATTATATATATTCATAAAATTATAAATATAATAAATATATTTATTATTTAAATATATTTAATAATTAAATATATTTATTAATTAAATATATTTATTATAATTTTATAAATATTTGTATATAATTATAAATATATTTATATATTTATATATTTATTTATATAATTATATATATTTATATAATTATATTTATTTATATAATTATATCTCATGGTCCACACCTCTTTGGTATATTTATATAATTATATATATATAATTATAAATATAATAACTGTATTTATTATAATTTTATAATCATTTAAATATATATATATATATATATAAATATTTTGATAATTATAAATATAAAGAAATATATTTAAAAAGTATCTATATAGAATTATAAATATAGAATTATAAATATGATAAATATATTTATAATTTAAATATATTTATTATAATTTTATAATTATTTAAATATGTATATATTTATTTATAATTAAAATTATAAATAAATATATTTAAAATGTATTTATATATAATTATTAATATACTAAATATATTTATTATAATTTTATAATTATTGAAATATATATTTATTAATTTATAATTTCATAAATACTTTAAAAAAAATATATATTTATAATTGTATAATTAAATATTTAAATTACAAAATTATTAAAAAAAATATTTAAATATATTAATTATATAAATTCCAAACATATTTTAAATGTTAAAAATTAATAAATAAAAATAAATAAATATTATTCATATAAATTACAAATATATTGAAAATATTACATGTATATAGTAAATAAATATATGTATAAAAAATATTGCAAAATTATTAAATACATTTTTAACATTATTAATGAATATATAATAAAAAATGCAAAAATTAAATTAAATAAATTACAAAAATATTAAAAAGTGAATTCCTAAAACTTACATGAATCACAAACCTAAAAATATACACATACACATCTACACACACATATACATACACATATGTATATACACACATATATTTACTTACATGTAGTCATACATGTACATATATTTTAAATTATTTAATATAAATATAAATATAAATATAAATATAAATATACAAATAAAAATATTCATTTATACATTATATAATTGTTTAAATAAAACATTAAGACAATATATTTATTTGTAATTAATGTATATTGTTGGTCGGAGTGGATACTCAAGAGGGGGGTGAATTGAGTTCCAATTAAAATTTTCTGTTAAAAACAATGTTTATTAAAATCCCCCTATTTCAAAAATAGATTAAACTATAGTGAATTTATACAGATTATAAAGGTTCAATTAGTTTCTCAAAGATTGATTAGTTCTCAGCTAACTTAATCTTATGATTAAATTAACTTTTGAAACTAACTTACTGGTTTATAATAAATATAAACACTTGCGAGTTTAACTATCAAAGTAGCTTTAAAAATAAATTATATTTTAAAGTAACAGCAGCGGAATATGAAATAAATATGTATAGTATGGATATAGTATGTAGCTACAAACACAGAGAATTAACCAAGAGGTTCGGTCTCAAGCCGAGACTTAGTCCTCTCAAAATTTTATATAAAAATGATCCACTCCCTGGATCGGGGTTAACAACAGTGAACACACTGTTCAGGTTACAAGACCTCTACCACAGTTCTGCGTGGGAAAACAAACAACAGCTTAGAGCTGTCCAGGTCTCACACGACCTCTACCACTATCCACAGTGGGAAATGGAATGTAAAAAGGTTTGCTGAGGATTTACAGATCCTCCAGTGAAAGTACAGGAGTCAGTGTGTGTGTTTAATACAGCAGATAACACACACTGCTCAAAATGTAAAACAAATGTATCAAAGAGAAGAGATGTAGAGTTTAGTAATGGATCTGGTGATTTCAGTGTAGCTCTGGACTCTTTTGTATTTGGTCAGAATTTATTCTGAGTCCTCTTCTCATTTTTGTTTGAGAAGAAGAGTGTCGTATGCTTCAGGTTCAAAGGCAGTGAGATGTAGTCGATGAAGTTCTTCAATGTTCTTTTGTATGCACAGAACTCTTCTTGAGTAGGCTTGATTGTGTATGAGGTTCTGTTCTGCTTGGTTCTTCCTCTTCTTTCTTTACTCTATGTTCTTCTTGTATTTATGTCACGTGCTTCGGAAGACAGAAAAAGTTTCCTTTCCGCAGGTACGAGGTACGGTTTCCTGATATCCGACAACCTTTATTAATTAATTGACAGAGCATTAAAATATACCTAATATGACCATTGGTTAGATTAAATAAAGATAAAGAAAAAGAAATTAAAACAGTTGTTTATGACTATCGATTAGTTCAAGTGATCGGTAGGTCATCAGCATTAGTGAGTAATGATCGGTGACTCAGATAGATCAGCATCGGTGAGTCAGACTGATCAGCATCGGTCTGTCATCTGATCGGTGAGTCAGTTTGATCAGCATCGGTGAGTCATTTGATCGGTGGCTCATTTTGATCAGCATCGGTGAGTCATTTGATCGGTGACTCATATTGATCAGCATCGGTGAGTCATTTGCATCGGTGAGTCAATTGCATCGGTGAGTCATTTGCATCGGTGAGTCAATTGCATCGGTGAGTCATTTGCATCGGTGAGTCATTTGCATCGGTGAGTCATTTGCATCGGTGAGTCAATTGCATCGGTGAGTCATTTACATCGGTGAGTCATTTGCATCGGTGAGTCATTTGCCTTCTGATATCGGATCGGTGCGACCGTTGTCCTTTGATATTGGATCGGTGCTTCCGATGTCTGTTGATATTGAATCGGTGCTTCCGATGTCTGTTGAATCCAGAAGACTTCCAAAATACTTTGTAAGTCAATAAGCATAGACAAAAACATGATAACAGATTCATTAACAGATTGTAATTAAGTTTATGAGAAATCAAACCAGATTAAGCATTAATGGTATGTGATGATTTGTGATTATTAAAACATCAATCATAGACATGAAATCAACAATCTTCCAGAGGGTTCAACAATCTCCCCCTTTTTGATAATCACAAATCTTTATCATAAAATATAAATAATAGGATATATCATTAATAAAAACATAATGAGAATTAAACCATAAAGAGAATAAATATAAAGAGATATATAAATCTCCCCCTTAAGTTAAATTTCCCATATATATTATACAGATTTCTCCCCTAAGATATATACATCTCTCATATATATATAGATCTTTCTCCTCACCTTAGATATATACATCTTTTCTCCCCCATATATCTCTCCCATACATCTTTCTTCTCCCCCTTTGGGATAATCAAAAAGGAGGGAAAACATATAAGTGAAAGTAAAAGTAGTCAGCATAGAGTATAGAGAAAAAAAAATATTTTAGAAAGTACATAATAGTACAGGCATCACATTGTTCACCCTATCAAAAACAATACACAACTATTTGTTGGGATACAAAGGGGCTTTGACTTTGTCTTTGGTATCAATAGTGGGTAAGATTGAAGGCTTGGAGGCAGGCTGTACTTGGAGAATCTGAAGTGGTGGTAGGATAACTCGGGAAGGTGTAGGAGCAGGTGCCACAGAGAGTTGTTGTTGAGAAACAGGAGCTGGAGGAGAAGCTTACGGAGGGACTGGTCTTAACAGAGATAGAACTTGACCAACCGATAGCTAATTTGGAGCTACATTAGAGTCACTGAGAGGTTCAGAAGTAGGAATTACTATTGCAGTGGCCTGTGCATTCAAATAGGGCTTCAAATGATGAATAAAGTCTTGAATGACTTCTGCCCCATACTTCATAGCTTTTTAAAAATCATCTTTATTCTCCATGAACTGTGCCAAGGAAGGGGTAAGATCTTGCAACTGATGAACTTGAGTTTTGAAGGCCTGAGTGACTAGAGGTAATTTCAGATTCTCTGCCAACACCTTGAAGTTTGCAGCCATCTCATGTTTTGTATAAATCTTGGAAAAGTAATTATCAACTTTATCTTTGATCTCTTGCAGAGCTTTCTTAGCATCTGCTGAATACACCAATGCCATCTTATGACTGTTATCACAGAGCTCTTTCATCTTCCTCAAAGATTCTAAATCAAGAATTTGTCTAACAGCAGCTAACTCATCATGCACAACTTCTCTTAGAGCTTCTAGCTCACGGGTAGTGATCTTGGTTACCTTGGCTGTACTGGCTTGGCCAACTATGTGAGTTAACTCAGCTTTCAACTTCCTCAGGTCAGACTTATTGAGATGTTCAATCAAATTTCTCAAAACTTCCATCATACCAGAGATGGTTGATCAGAATTCGCTTTATAGAGATACCAAGCCGGTGTGAAGATCCTTCATAGTCTGATTCAAAAAGGCTATGTGCCTGCTAATAAGTTCACCAGTATTGGCCAGGTCTGGCTTCACAGCATTAGATACTCTTTGTGAGAAGGCTTACAATGAATTTTCAGAAACTTGTAGAGACACTTGAGTAAGAGCATTAGAAATTTCTTCTCTAACTGTGTCTCTCACAGCGGTTAGCAATTCAATCTTAAACTTATCAAGATCAGCTTGAGAGATTCCAGAACCAGGTAAATTAACATTTGTAGGATCAACAGTAGGAACATACCTTGCTTCTCTTGGGAGGCTCCTCTTCACAACTGTAGCAGATTCTGGCATTGCTTCTTCTTCTTCAAAATATTTTAAGCCCAACACAGCATAACCAGGGTAGTCATCCCAAACAGCAGCACACAGGGTGTATTTTGGTTTCTCATAGCTTGCTGTTCCACTGATTTTTGGTGAATCAACCTTGCCACTGATATGTATTTCTTGTACTGACTGAGGTGGTTCTATTTGATCTACAGAAAGACCATCCAGTGGTCTGTTATCACCATCAACAACAGCCTCATCATCATCAGCATGTCCATCATCACTCTTCTCAAAAGCTTCACTGTGATATTCTTCAGTATCAGAATCTTCTTCATCACCAAGAATAGGTTCTGATTCTGGTAGGGCTAAGGGTGGACTAGCAGGTCCAAATTCTATTCTTCTTTTGGGACTACCAGTGTCAGGATAACTCCTATCATCAGGAGATGACATACTTCCTTCCTCAGTTGCAGCTTCTTCTTGCTCTTGGGCTTTGGTGGCCTCATCCTTTCCTTCTTCTTGCTCATCATCATCAGAATAAACTGGTTCCTCATCTAGTTTCAAGCTAGGGTCTCTCAAATCCTTTGGCCTCTTGCCATGATCTATGGGATTGTAGGATTCATACAATTTATCTTCATCTTCAACCCAGCACTTCTTCCTTGGATTCCAATTGATTTTCATCCTCTTGCAGATCTCTTTGTTGAGACAGAAGGTATGATCTGTTTCATCAACTTCATCATCTTCATCAACACATTCTAGATTCTTGAGCATGGTAGATATCATCTTTGAATAAAACAAGGCAGTGGCTTTCTTGGACGGTTTTACGATTCCAGCTATGTGCACCATCACATATCTACACAAATTGATCTTCTCATGTGTTTTCAGAAGAAACAACAGGAAAACATCCTGGTACTTTACAGCAGCAAAATCTCCTCTCCTAGGGCAAAGTTGGTGCTGAATAAACTTGAAAAGAGGTCTGCATTCACCATCTAATTCTGAAGCTGTGATTCTCCGTGACTCTCTGTTTCCAGTCAGAAGTTCTAGAGCTAATTCATAAGAGAAGTAATCAGATGTTGGAGGAATATTCCCAGCATAATCCTCATACCGACCTTCATGAGGTACATTCAAGCACTCAGCCCACTGCTTAGATGAGAAGGATATTTTCTTTCCTTTTACCACAGACGACATCCTGGAAGCCTCCACACCATCTAGAGTGATTTTCAGATTCATGTAGAACTCATGTACCAGCTTCGGGTAGTCTATTCGAGAGTTGTCTGAAAACCAGTCTATCCATCCTTGCGATTCAAGAACTTGCAGCAACAGTGACTTACTTGACAAAAGCCACGCAGAGCTGACTTCTCTTTCTACAGCAACAATCCGAGTTTCCAGGTTCGGATTTACTGATCATTGAGAGGTACTACTCGACTCGCCTCGAGCACGCTTTGAAGGTACAGGGCTATCTGGTCCTTTGCTCGGTCTCTTTTGCTTAGTCATTCGAAGATTTTGGGAAGGCAGGAGTTCGAAGGTTCGAAGTAGAGGGGAAGAGAGGTTGAAAGGTTCGGCGGGAAATGAAAGGTCAAAGGTTTAGGGAAGATAAATAGCCGCGTATCATTTATTTTATCATTTAGGGTTCCCATAAAAAGTATAAAAGAAATTTACTAATTAATTACAATATATAAAAAATAGAAAAATAGATCGGTATGACAGATCGGTTGCACTGATCAGTTTGACAGATTAGTTTCACAGATCGGTTTCACAGATCAGTTTCACAGATCGGTTTCACAGATCCGTTTCACAGATCGGTTTCACAAATCGGTTTCACAGATCAGTTTCACAGATCAGTTTCACAGATCGGTTTCACAGATCGGTTTCACAGATCAGTTTCACAGATCGATCATACACAACTCTTGTTTAATAAATTTCATTCTTTCAGAGCATAAAGGCTTTGTGAAGATATCAACTAATTGATGTTCAGAACTAATAAATTTTAAAGAAATATCACCTTTTTGATAATGATCTCTTAGAAAGTGATTTCTGACATCAATGTGCTTAGTTCTAGAGTGAGACACAGGTTTCTTAGATATATTGATTGCACTAGTATTGTCACAGTTAATTGAAACATGTTTAAGATCAAATCCATAATCCAATAAAGTGTGTTTCATCCACAGAATTTGTGCACAACAACTACCAGCAGCTATGTATTCTGCCTCGGCAGTAGACAATGCAACTGAGTTCTATTTCTTACTACACCATGATACTAGGGATTTTCCAAGCAAATGACATGTTCCAGATGTGCTCTTCCTATCTAACTTACATCCAGCAAAGTCAGCATCTGAATATATAGTTAGGTTAAATGATTGTCCTTTTGGATAAAACAAACCTAAATTTACAGTATACTTAAGATACTTAAAAATCCTTTTAACAGCCAGTAAGTGTGATTCTTTAGGATTAGCTTGAAATCTAGCACACATACATACACTGAACATAATTTCTGGTCGACTAGTAGTAAGATAAAGTAAGCTCCCAATCATACCTCTGTAATTAGTTCGATCCACTGGTTTCCCAGCTTCATCTGTATCCAATTTACAGGTAGTACTCATAGGTGTATCACTTTCCTTAGTACTATCCAATCCAAAACGTTTTAAAAGATCCTTTGTATATTTACTTTGATTTAAAATAATTCCATCTTTAGTTTGAAAAATTTAAAAACCAAGAAAATACTTAATCTCTCCCATTAAGCTCATTTCAAATTCATTTTGCATAACCTTTGAAAAATCAGTACATAAGGAATTTTTAGAAGATCCAAAAATAATATCATCAACATAGATTTGTACTATTAATACATCTTTTGAAATCCTTTTTATAAAAAGAGCGGGATCAGCTACTCCTTTTGTAAATCCTTTTGAGATAAGAAAGTTTGAAAGCCTTTCATACCAAGCTCTTGGAGCTTGTTTTAAACCATATAAAGCTTTAGAAAGTTTAAAAACATGATTTGGAAAATGAGGATTTAAAAAACCAGGTGGTTGTTCTACAAAAACATCTTCAACAATAAAACCATTTAGAAAAGCACTTTTGACATCCATTTGATATAGCTTGAAATTCAGATGTGATGCATAGGCAAGTAAGATCCTAATAGCCTCTAATATAGCTACATGTGAAAAGGTTTCCTCATAGTCAATTCCTTCTTCTTGATTGTAACCTTGTGCAACTAGCCTAACTTTATTTCTAATAATGTTTCCAGATTCATCAACTTTGTTTCTAAACACCCATTTTGTGCCTATGGTCAAAATGTCCTTAGATCTTTCTACTAATTTCCAGACTTTGTTTCTTTCAAATTGATTTAGTTCTTATTGCATAGCCATTACCCAAAATTCATCATTGATAGCATCATTGATATTTTTAGGTTCTAACTGTGAAAGAAAATCTTGATGTTCAACCTGATTTCTTAGAGAAGCTCTAGTCTGTGTTCCTCTATCTAGATTTCCTACAACAACATCTAAAGGATGGTTCTTTAGAGTCCTAGATGGTCTTGAAAAGATAGGGCTAGAGATTTCAGATTCATCTATAGATTGAGGTTCAACAGAAGCAGGTTCTGGAGAATTTCCAGAGCTGGATGTTTTAACTATAGGTCCATTGTCTTTATCATTGAGATTCAAACCAGAGAGATCATCTTCAAGAGAGATTTTAGGTTCATGTGGATCAGTTTCATCAAATTTGATGTGAACAGATTCTTCCACACATTTGGTTCTTTTATTGAAAACTCTATAGGATTTACTAGAGATAGAGTAACCTAGGAAAATTCCTTCATCACTCTTGGATACAAATTTGTCAAGATTGTCTTTAGTATTGAGAATGAAGACTTTGCAGCAAAAAACTTTGAAGTAGTTAACCTTAGGTTTCCTATGGTTCCACAACTCATAAGGGGTCCTCTTAAGAACTGGTCTGATCAAGACTCTATTAATGACATAACAAGCTGTATTTACAGCTTCAGCCCAAAAGTAAATAGGCAGTTCATATTCATTGAGAATGGTTCTAGCTATTTCTTGCATGATTCTATTCCTTCTCTCTACTACACCATTTTGTTGGGGTGTCCTAGGGGAAGAGAAATTGTGACTATAGCCATTGTGTGAGCAGTAAGAATCAAACTCATGATTTTCAAACTCACGACCATGATCACTTCTCAGGGTCTTAATCTTGAGTCCACTAAGATTTTCTACAGACTTGGAGTATTTAACAAAGTAAGAACAAGCTTCACTTTTGTGAGCTAGAAAATATACCCAAGTATATCTAGAAAAGTCATCTACAAGAACATAGACATAGTGCTTCCCATTCAAACTAGAAACTCTAGAAGGTCCAAATAAATCCATGTGAACCAACTCTAGAGTTTGAGAAGTTGACACTTCTTTCTTTGATTTAAAAGAAACTTTATGTTGCTTTCCTTTTTGACAGGGATTACAAACTTTGTCTGCTGGAAATTCAAGTTTGGGTAGGTCTCTAACTAAGTTCTTCCTAGAAAGTTTTCTAAGTGAGTATACATTGCAGTTTCCTAATCTTCTGTTCCAAAGCCAAGACTCTTTATGAAAAGCATTTAAACAAGGAATATTCTGCTTAGCTAAAGAATCTAAATCAACAGCATAAACATTTTCATTTCTTAAAGAAGAAAATACTAAAAAAATTTTAGAGTTAAAAACATTGCAAGAATCATTTTTAAATTTCACATAAAAACCATCATCACACAACTGAGAAATTCTTAACAAGTTATATTTAAGTCCATCGACAAATAAAACTTCAGAAATCAAGATTGAATTAGTGTTACCAATCTGGACTAATCCGATGATTTTTCCTTTTGAATTATCACTAAAAGTGACAAAGCCTCCATCAACTTTTACTAAGCTCTTGAAACATGAAAAGTCTCCTGACATATGTCTTGAACATCCACTGTCTAAGTACCATATCTTCTTGTGACATCTCTTCAAGAAGGTCTCCTACAAAACATATTTAGATGGAAGATGATTTTGGTACCCAGATCTTCTTGGGTCCAGACATGTTAGCCAATGATACTTTAGGTACCCATATTTGTCTAATGGGTCTCATATAATTTGTAGAATTAACATTCTTTGAAATATAAACCTTATTAGATCCATAACTATGAATATAACTGGTTGAGGCATATGAAGTTCCAGAATTAACTATCTTCTGTCCAGATTTAGGAATGAATCTAGTTTTGGCAACTTTTCTTTGTCCAGGTTGGTATCCTATACCAGTAGTATATCTAGGTGCAACTTGCTTTCCTAGCATTTGTGTTAGAGTATTCTTGCCATTTGTGAACTTCTCTAAGTCTTTTCTGAGTTGCTCATTAGACAATTTTAGTTCAGTATTCTCTTTAAGCAACTGAGAATTCTTTTCTACTTCTATATCCAGATCAGATTTATGCTTAACACTTAAAGAATACTGTTTCTTTAAACCTTTATATTTATCTTTAAGCTCATTACAGGTTTCTTCAAGCATATCAAAATATTCAAACAGTTCATATTTAGACATGTTATCACATTCAGAATCATCTCCAGAATAATATGAATTTGAAGAAGGAGTTTATGATGTTACCTCATAAGTGTTTGTCATGAAACACATGTTGGCTCGATTCCTTTCAGAGTATGAAGATTCAGCTTCACTTGTGCTGTCTTCTGAAGCACTCCAAGTAGCCTTCATGGATTTCTTGTACTTGTTATCCTTGTATTCATACTTCTTTCTGTATTTCATCTTTGGACAGTCTGATTTTATGTGTCCTTTTCTTTTACATTCATAACAGACAACTTCATCTAATTTATCAGACTTCTTCCAATCCTTTTTCCAGTGTCCTTTGTTATCATACATGCCTTTGTAGTTTGAATTTCTGAAAAACTTCTTCTTCCTATAGAATTTCTTAAATCTTCTAGCAATGTGAACCATCTCAGCATCACTGTCAGAATCATTCTCATTTTCCTCACTGCCTGAACTTTCATTGATAGCTTGAGGCTTTTCCTTATCCTTATTCTTTGAGGTTGTAGTCTTGAAGGAAATAGACTTCCTTTTAGGTTCATCATCTTCTTCTTTGTTTACCTTGAGTTCTTCTTCATACATCATCAACTTACCAATTAGTTCCTTGACTGGAAGTTCTCCAATGTCACACGATTCTCTAATGGAGACAGAGGTTCCTCTCCATCTTTCAGGTAGACATCTCAAAATTCTCATGATTTGTTCCTTTGCTGGAACATCCTTTCCCAGAGAAGTCATTGTGTTGACAATTTCATTGAACCTGAGATACATATCAGAAATGGGTTCATCAGGATTCATCTTAAAATTATCATACTTAATAGTATAGGTATTCAATCTCATCTCCTTAACATTAGTTGTTCCTTCATGAGAAACAGCTAAGGTATCCCAAATTTCATATGCAGTTTTACATGCAGAAATTCTATTAAATTCCTCATCTCATAGAGCACAGTACAAGGCATTCATAGCTTTACAATTATTATTGTAAGCAGTCTTTGTAGGTTCATCCCAAGTAGATCTATCAGTACTGGGAATTTTGTATTCAGCTTCAATGGCAGTCCAAATATCAAAGCTCATACTTTCTAAGTGAATTTTCATTTTTAGCTTCCACTAAGCATAGTTGTTTCCATTAAAGAAAGGTGTCCGGTTAGTAGCATCACCCTCAAGTCTATTATCCATGATATCATAAAAAGAATTTTAAAGAGATAAAAATTTAGAAATAACAGAAATTTTAAGAACTTTAAAATACAACTAAAATCACAGTTGAAAAACAGAGTACTTTAGAAAATATTTTTCAACCTCTGATACCAAATGTTGGTCGGAGTGGATACTCAAGAGGGGGCTGAATTGAGTTCCAATTAAAATTTTCTGTTAAAAACAATGTTTATTAAAATCCCCCTATTTCAAAAACAGATTAAACTGTAGTGAATTTATACAGATTATAAAGGTTCAATTAGTTTCTCAAAGATTGATTAGTTCTCAGTTAACTTAATCTTATGATTAAATTAACTTTTGAAACTAACTTACTGGTTTATAATAAATATAAACACTTGAGAGTTTAACTATCAAAGTAGATTTGAAAATAAATTATATTTTAAAGTAATAGTAGCGGAATATGAAATAAATATGTATAGTATGGATATAGTATGTAGCTACAAACACAAATAATTAACCAAGAGGTTCAGTCTCAAGCCGAGACTTAGTCCTCTCAAAAGTTTATATAAAAATGATCCATACCCTGGATCGGGGTTAACAACAGTGAACACACTGTTCAGGTCACAAGACCTCTACCACAGTTCTGCGTGGAAAAACAAACAACAACTTAGAGCTGTCTAGGTCTCACATGACCTCTACCACTATCCACAGTGGGAAATGGAATGTAAAAAGGTTTTCTGAGGATTTACAGATCCTCCAGTGAAAGTACAGGAGTCAGTGTGTGTGTTTAATATAGCAGATAACACACACTGCTCAAAATTTAAAACAAATTTATCACAGAGCAGAGATGTAGAGTTTAGAAATGGATCTGGTGATTTCAGTGTAGCTCTGGACTCTTTTGTATTTGGTCAGAATTTATTCTGATTCCTATTCTCGTTTTTTTTTGAGAAGAAGAGTGTTGTATGCTTCAGGTTCAAAGGCAGTGAGATGTAGTCGATGAAGTTCTTCAATGTTCTTTTGTATGCACAGAACTCTTCTTGAGTAGGCTTGATTGTGTATGAGGTTCTGTTCTTCTTGGTTCTTCCTCTTCTTTCTTTCCTCTATGTTCTTCTTGTATTTATGTCACGTGCTTTGGAAGACAGAAAAAGTTTCCTTTCCGCAGGTACGAGGTACAATTTCCTGACATCCGACAACCATTATTAATTAATTGACAGAGCATTAAAATATACCTAATATGACCGTTGGTTAGATTAAATAAAGATAAAGATAAAGAAATTTAAACAGTTGTTTATGACTATCGATTAGTTCAAGTGATCAGTAGGTCATCAACATTAGTGAGTAATGATCGGTGACTCAGATAGATCAGCATCGGTGAATCAGACTGATCAGCATCGGTCTGTCATCTGATCGGTGAGTCAGTTTGATCAGCATCGGTGAGTCATTTGATCGGTGGCTCATTTTGATCAGCATCGGTGAGTCATTTGATCGGTGACTCATATTGATCAGCATCGGTGAGTCATTTGCATCGGTGAGTCAATTGCATCGGTGAGTCATTTGTATCGGTGAGTCAATTGCATCGGTGAGTCATTTGCATCGGTGAGTCATTTGCATCGGTGAGTCATTTGCATCGGTGAGTCAATTGCATCGGTGAGTCATTTGCATCGGTGAGTCATTTGCATCGGTGAGTCATTTGCCTTCTGATATCGGATCGGTGCGACCGTTGTCCTTTGATATTGGATCGGTGCTTCCGATGTCTGTTGATATTGAATCGGTGCTTCCGATGTCTGTTGAATCCAGAAGACTTCCAAAATACTTTGTAAGTCAATAAGCATAGACAAAAACATGATAACAGATTCATTAACAGATTGTAATTAAGTTTATGAGAAATCAAACCAGATTAAGCATTAATGGTATGTGATGATTTGTGATTATTAAAACATCAATCATAGACATGAAATAAACAATCTTCCAGAGGGCTCAACATATATAAATAAACTATTAAACATCTTGACTAATATAAATTTTGTAATCAATGTATATAAATAAACTATTAAACATTTTGACTAATATAAATTTGATAATTTTATATATATAAAACAATGAAAATAATTTTTATTAAAATTTAAATAATTTATATTTATATATTACTTTAATATATATATATTTATTAATATATAAATATAATAAAAATATTTATTATTTAAAAACATTTATTATAATTTTATAATTATTTATATATATTCTTATAATTTTACAAATAATTTTTTAAAACTTTATATATATATTTAAATTATTACAAAATATATATTAATATGTCATATTTATATTAATTATAAACATCCATTATTTAATTATTGTATATAAATAAAAATTATTTTTTTAATATAAATGTAATAAATATAAATATATATATATATATATTTGTAATATTTTTTATCAAAAGGTTTTATCAGTGCTAAGAATAACGCTGATAAAGATCAACCTTTATTAGCACTAAAAAAACGCTGATAAAACTTACATTTATCAGCACTTTTAGCTAGCACTGATAAATGTACACCTTTTATCAGTGCTTTCAGTTTAACGCTGATAAAAGTAAGCACTATATATGCACCAATCTATGATAGTGCTTCTACAGCCAAAATATAATCTTTTTCTGCTCTAAGCGGTGATCAATCTATTCTCAATCTAATTCACTCTCTTGGAGGCCTCCTGAATGAAACCGGGCCCAAAACCACTGCCTTACCTACCTCATGCCAACAAGTAGTGATCAACATGGTCTCCCATAATGAGCCTCATAATGTTCCATTTGAAATGAAGCTTGGTAACTATTATTGAATGTGAACTCAATCAAGGTTAGGTGATCATCCCACATTCCACCAAAGTCTAGCACGCAAGCTTGAAGCATATCCTCCAATATACATATAGTTTGCTAAGACTGTCCATCGGTCTGAGGATGGTGTGCCATGCTTAAACTCAGTTGAGTCCCTAGGGATTTCTACAAGACCTATCAAAGCGTGATGTAAAACATGAATCTTTATATGAAACAACGCTAAAGGGAACTCTATGTAGGCATATAATCACTCAGACATAGAGCTTTCTTAGCTCCTCCACTGAGTGAGTCTCTCTAATTGGTAAAAAGTAGGAAACCTTTTCAGCCGATCAACAATCAACCAGACAACATCATGACTCCTCAAGTTCCTGAGTAACCCCATCACAAGTATTTCATGACGCCCCCAACATAGTGATATGGAAGTCCCTTGTTAGTCTCTCACTAATGGAAGCACCGAATACCACTCTATCATATACTAGGGTTTCATGTCATCATTCAACATTGTATCAGAGAAATCTAAGTTAGGGAAACATAAATCTACTGGTAATTCAAGTCCAAATATAGATCACATATATATGGATTTTACTAGCATTAAAAAGGAAAAATATAAAAAAGATGAGTTCAAGACCATACCTCATACAACAAAATGTTCCTTTTCACCATCTACTGGTGCTTGATATACTTTATAGACATGGAATGCCTCAATTATATGGCCCTATCTGTGACTCGCCTGAGTCCCCACCATATGGGATTATTGCTATGGACCCTGACTAGATCCCTGGTGCCTTGACTATGTCTGCTTTGATTCTCTATTAAATATTGTCCTCATAGCACTATAGAAAAACTACCAAAGATGTCATGACTTTCCACATTGTCAGTACTGTCTGTGAGGTGATGGAAAAAACTTCAGATAATTCCTAACCTTCTTACAGTTAAAGCATTATGGTCCTCCTTTCTTAAGAAGTGCTATCAATCCCTTGGTCTTCCCTGGTTGTCCACCACCACCCCAGCACAAAACCTCAACCTTACTCTTCATTCTTCTATAAGTATCATAATAAGGTCCATTGGAAACTAGGAGGATTCCTATAAATCTACCCCCTCTTTTTCTTTCTTTTCCATCAGGGCCTTTCGAAGTAGCTCTATGAGTCGTGTTGCATGTGCAATCACTATATTTAAACTCTACTAAATTTTTGTGAGTTCATGGGTAAAATATGGATTCATTGTACTCAAAAGGAACTATTTGAAGAAAAGGTTTTTGAATATTGTCCAAGTCAAACCTTCATATATTCCTAAAAGTTTCACTACACCCCACCACTACTTGGTGGGTCCTAGTAGCATGAAAGATCCTAGTTCCACCTTCTAGACTTATGCTGCCTAAATGATATTGAAAACATCATCGATGATCAATACCCATCCCTTCACATCCTATGGTCTACCCATGCCATGAAATGATGGAGGATATAGAATCTAGAAGTCTCTAGTGTAGTCAACCATAGACCTTGGCTGCATGAATCCCAACTAGAGTGGGCCAACTGGATGTACCATTGAGGCAGGTATGGAAACATGCTCAGAAATAGTCTGATCAACTGGTGGTCTCACCAAACATCTTTAAGGTGACATATTCTATAACATAAGGAAAATTAGGAATATAACAAGTCTTAACTAGTCTATGATATCACATAAGGTTCTTCTAGGAGTCTACCCTTAACCCAAGGTATACCCCTCCCAACACTACCCCTTGTTTTTGTCCCTTCATGTTAGTCACAATCATCATATATATATATTAACACCATAAATCATTTTAACTAATTAAATCCAATAAAGATATATCACACAAAACATCAACACAGATATATCACACAAAGAGAAAATATCCCAAATAGATAGCACAAATCAAGAAATTCAATTGATGAACTACTATACAACACAACAACAAGTATATGTATGGTAAGTGAAACTATATGCCTATTCATGATGTATGAACATATGTGAAATCTCATAAATCACATATAAACATCATGTGAATCAAATAATGTGAGTTTAATCAATGGTAACAACAAAATAAATTTTCCTAATTTATAGAAGCTCGGAGGTCCACTATACAGTGCTATCTAAACACTGACATAGTTTCCCTAACTGAGTCCCAAACATCCTATATCCTATCAATCCTATCCCATCCCAAGGAAAAGAGAAGAACAAGTTAGTGAATCCTGATGGTATGATACCATTTTTCTCAACTATCCACTACAGGGCCCTTCCCCTTCACTGGATATATGGCCATAGAATCTAAAAGTGAATCAAAATGACCAAGTAGGGTGTGAGTAAAAGACTCAGTAGGATGCCACTAATGCATCCTTAATATAAATGAATATTGTATATAATAGTTTATATCATGACATAAATAAATGCGCACACAAGAAAAAATCATGCCAAGCGTTCGTGGATTAACAAAGTCTCCACAAACCTTGGTTATACTTACTTCAGCGCCATGCCAAAAAACATCATAACAATCATGGAAATGCCTTAATGTTAGAGCCAGCCTCAAACTTCTCAATAGAAACACAGGCCCCAGGCCTTCAGGTCAAACCATACTAGGTCATCATTCCCTGATGCTATCTCCAGGTCAAGTCACATAGACCATCACGTCCCACTATTTCCACGCAGGTCTGATCACTCATAATCATCATGCCCCACAGTCATCAAATATGGGTATGATCACTCATGATCATAATCCCTGCAGGTCAGGCCACACTAAGACATCATTCCCCATCATCCATCTCGATCTTTTCATTAAGTCACTTGCAACGTCTGAACACACTCCCCCTCTAGGGCTACCGAGCCATAATGGGCCTACCTGTCACTTTTTTACAATGCATAATACAACAACATAGAATATACTAAGAAAATCACAAGGAAAAAGTGGCATCATGCATAACATGTCATGTGTGTGAGTAAATCCACACACACACACTTGTGAGAAACTCAACATGGTCTAAATAAAATCATGCATAATCATATTATGTACATCAAGAAAGCCTAATGGCTATACACCCACCCACATGAAACTCATCACAAGCATGGGTTAGTCCAACATAAACATCACTTCATGTTAACATCATATATACATGGACCAAAATAGAAAGGAACCTCCAACCTCAAAGTTATTGATTTCAACAATAGGTCCATCAAAGGTGTCGTCACCCAAATTGTGTTCACACACCAACCAAAAATGTGACCCCACATCAAGGATTCCTAAAACCAAAACTAGATATTTTATTTCGAAAATAAATAAAATATCGCATGCGACAATACTCTCTCTTCTAGATAATTTCTAAACTATCCTTTTAGGCCAACACATACACTCAAAATATTCTCCTCAAGAATAATTATAAAATCATGTTTGATAATTTATATCTCTAAATTAATTCATTAACACATATGGCATGCATTATAATTATTTTTTAATAAAACCATATAATTATCCATGATAATTTTCATAATTATTCTCTGATAATTTTATATCTTTGTCACTACATAATTTTTCTTATGATTACCCTTGGATAATTTGTATAATTATATTTTAATAATTTTTCTTAAAAATTATCATTAATAATTCAATAATGATCTTTTGTTAATTTTCTTTATAAATCATCCTTTTATAATTTAGTCCAATTATCTTTTTATAATAATCTTTGGGAAATATGATGAAATTATAGTTTTATAATTATTATAATTATCTTTGATAATTTTGTAAAATTATATTTTGATAATTCACATAATAATTAAAAAATAGCTCAACCATGGATTTGGAAAAACAAAACCCATGGCCCAAATTTTTTATTAATAAAATAAAAGCATATAAGATAGAAGGTAAGGTGTCAACAAAGCATAAATCCCACAACAAAGTAAGAGAATGAGTAATATTTCAATCCATTATGGAACCAGATTCTTAGGAAATTGTCCTCTACCTTTAGGATGTCCACCTCAATGCCATGTATTGACCCTTTGAGGAGACACATGGTCTTCATCTGATGAATATTCAGAAGAGATTCCCAGAGGAGAACATGTTCTTAATTTCCAAGATAGCTCCCAATATTCTATTTGTGAATTGGACCTAAGTCCATCTTCAAAATCGATAAATCAGATTGAAAAAACCTTACTACCTTAAAAAAATGGCTTTAGCTTCTACTTGTTGATACGAATCCAATGACATTGACGACGTGCAAATCCGATCAATAGCATATAGGATATTAAATTAATAAGTTTGGAGAAATAATAAAAATAAAATAAAAAAATAGATGAGAGGGAGAGAATAGAGAGAGGGAGAGAGTGACGTGAAAAGGATGACAAAACCCATAGGAGGTAGGCGACCCCATTCCCCCCCTTTTAACATTTTTTTTAAAATTCCATCATTAATTATTTTTCTATTCATTATTGTTAATTAATTAATTAATTAATTCATTTATTTCTCCTCTTTCCCCACACAATCATGCACCACCCACATCTCTCTTACACTTTTTTTATTATTTTAAAAATACCATTTTAAAATATATCAATCATCCATTAAATATATTTTAAGACAACCATATATATATATATATATATATATATAGGCATTATATATATTTATACACACACCCGTATATAAATATACACACATGAACACACACACAGATCCACACATATATATACACACCCACATATATATATATACACCCACCCACCCACACACACACATATATATAACCCATGTATATATACTTTCACTTATATATATTTGACTATATATATATATATATCTACATAATTTAAATTATAACACACAAATTTTGTTTTCCACTAATTTAATAATAATAATAAGAACAACAACAATTTTTATTATTATTAAACATCTCACATCATTTCCAACATTAACAATTTTAATACAACTTTAATTAAAAACCAAATAGTTAATAAATTTTTTATTAACCACACAATTGCATTTATTTAACACATGTAATAATTTCACCTTTATTACATTGATCACCATTAAATATAATCACATAACGAAATGTAACTCATCAATTAATTGAAATTAATTACACATGTAATTTCCATTCTAATTTCTTCAACACAAATTATAATAATAATATAATTATTATTACTCTCATGCGGGATATAACCAAAAATATGACACATACAAATATTATGTCATGATAAGGGTAAAACCCATATTTCATACCTAACGGTGGTCTTACATTTCTCATAAGATACACCATTTGGGATATATTCAATTATTTTCAGAAATATATTAATAAAAATATTAAACAAGTTATCATCACGTGTGATGTTACCAAACACTCGAAACTATCAAATGCTATATCTTTCAAGGATAAACCCCTCATCCCAGACCTAATGGTAATCTAAAATATATCATATGATGCACCATTTGAGAGATATTCAATTATTTGGAAAAATCATGTGTGTTTAATATAATATATTTAATATTTTTAATCTGTTTTCATTAAGGCTCTATGGGACTCAGAATCCCATGCTATCTCAGCACCTAACTTAAAAAATATTTTATAGAATACTCCAAGGTGTTAAATAGGATTTTTAACTTATATATAGTACTTTAAATCATCTATAAAATAATTTTTTATTGAAAAAGTATATTTTGACATAAAAATAATCATAAATTATTATGAATGAGGGTTTTTATTGTATTTAAAAAATCAAGGATATTAAAATTATCCCCCTCTATCGATTTATCATCTCTAAGAAGTATTTATATCAGTCTTACTCAAACAAATCAGGACACTAATCTTGAACATCAGACTCACACTCCCACATCTCTCCCTAGATCCATCCATGCTACCACTAAATTTGAATAAGTGGTACCATATTCCCTCATATAAATTTATGACTCCAGTATAATATTCGCATCGGAAACTCCAAAAATTATGCATTTGGTCCCATATCAACATCCTCATAGTCTATAACATGCGTAGGATTGATCATGTACCTCCAAAGATGAGAAATGTGGAACACATAATGCATTCTTCAATAATAGGGAGGAAGGTACAAATGGTATTCCACTATCCCCACTCATTCAGTGATCTCAAAGGGACCCAAAAACCTTGGTTCTAGCTTTACTTTCTTTCTTAGACGTCGGTGGTATAACTGAGGAGTCACTCTCAAGAAGACCTGACTACTCACAGTGAGCTCCAAAGGTATCCTTCCATGGTCATCATATAATTGTTTTCTTCTATGATCGGTGATCAAACTATTCTTAATCAGATGCACTCTCTTTGAGGCCTCCTAAACCAAACTGGTCCCATAACCACCACCACACCTTCATCATTCCAATAAGAGGTGATCAACATGGTCTCTCGTAATGAGACTCGTAAGGTTTCATTTGAAATTAGGCATGGTAAATCTTATTGAATGTGAACTAAATCAAGGCTAGGAGGTAATCCCATGATCCACTGAAGTCTAGCATGCAAGATTGAATCATATCCTTTGATATACATATAGTTCACTCATAATGTCCATAGATATGAGGATAATATGCTGTTATCAATCTCAGATGAGTCCTTAGAGATTTCTGTAATCCCAATAAAAAGTGTGATGTAAAACACACGTCTATATCTAAAACAATGTTCAAGGGAAATCTATGTAGATGTACAATCTCTTAGACATAAATTTTTCCCATATCCTCCACCAAGTGAGTCTCTCTGATTGGTAAAAAGTTGGAAATTTTTTCAGTTGATCAACAATCACCCAAACCACTTCATGACTTCTCAGGGTCCTGAGTAACCCCATCACAAGCATTTAATAATTCCCCACCAACCTAGTGATATGAAAGTCCCACAATTTTCTCTCACTAATGGAAGAAATGAATAATTCTATCTCATATATTAGGGTTTCACATCATCATTAAAAAATGCATCATAGAATAGTAAGTTAGGGAAACATAACTCTACTGCTAAGTCAAGTCCAGAAATAACTCACAGATACAAGGAATTCACTAGAATTAAAAAAAGGAAAAATATCAAAAAGAAAAGTTCAAGACCATACCAAATGTAACAAAAAGTTTCTTATAAATATATATTGGTTCTTGATCCACTGCATAGACATGGTCTGCCTCAGCTATAGGTCCATGTCCATGACTCACCCGAGTCCCCACCATCTGGGCCTGCTGTTGTGGAACTCGAATAGATCCCTAGTCCCTTGACCATGTCTGCCTCGATTCTCTATAAAATCCCATCCTTATAGCATTGGATAAAAACTACCAAATATTTTATGTATTGAATCATTTTTAGCACTTGATGTGAGGTGATGAGGAAAACTTCTAATAATTCCCAACCTCCTTAGAGTTGAAGCAATGTATACCTCTTTCTTTCGCTAGAGGTGCTGTCGAGCCCTTGCTATGCCTTGACTATCCACCACTACTATGGAACAAAACCTCAGCCTTACTATTCCTTCTTCTAGAATTATCACAGGAATGTCAATTATAAACTAAGAGGAATCCTGAAACTCTACCCCTCATGTACTTTCTTGTCCATAAGACCCTTTTGAAGTAGCTCTTTGAGTCATGATACATCGGAAATCATTATCATTTAACTCTGAAGAAGTTTCATTAGTTTGTGGGTACAATATGGATTTTTTTGTACCCATAAGGAACTCTTATAATAAAAGGTTTTTGAATATTGTATAATTCAGACCTTCGTATATTCCTGAACGTTTCACCACACCCCACCACCACTTGGTGGGTCCTAGTAGAATTGAAGCTATCAGTTCCACCATCCAGACCTCTAGAATCTCAATGATATTGAAAACATCATTAATGATGCATATCCAGTCATTCACATCCTATGGTATACTAGTAGCCTGAAATTCTTGAGGGTGTAGAATCTAGAAGTCTCTATCATAGTCAACCATAGACTTGGTTATAGGATTCCCAGCTTGAGTGGGCCTACTAAATGTACCATTGGGGATGGTATGGAAACATGCTCAGGAGTAGTCTAATCATATGGGGGTCACACAAAAAATACATGAAGCAATATATATTATAATATAAGTAACATTAAAAATATAACAATTCCCAACCAATCTATGGGATCACACAAGGTTATCCTAGGAGTCTACCCTTAACCTAAGGTATACAACTCGTAGAACCAAACCTTATTTCCATCCATGCATGTTAGTCACAACCATCATATATATATATATTAACACCGCAACCTGATCATTTCAACTAATTAAATCCAATAAAGATATATCACACAACACATCAACACATATACATCACATAAAGAGAAACTACCCCAAACAAATAACAAAAATTAAGGCATTTAATTAAAGAAATAATATTCACCAGAACAAAAAGTATATATATGGGAGGTGAACATACGTGCCTAGTCACGATGCATGAACATATGTGAAATCTCATAAATCACATATCAACATCATGTGAATCACCCAAGGTGAGTTTAATCAATGATAATAGATTTTTTCCCAATTTGTGGAAACTCGGAGGTCCACTATAGAGTGCTGGATAGACACTGACATAGTACCCCTACCAGAGTCCCAACCATACTATCTTATATTTATAATGTCCCATACCAAGTAAAAGATAATAAAACGTTATTGAATCCTAATTATATGATGCCATTTTTCTCTACCATCCACCTTAGGGCCCTTTACTTTCACAGGATCTCTGGTCATAAAATCTACAAGCGCATCAAAATGTTTGAGTAGAGTGTGACTAAAAGACTTAATAAGACATCATCAATGAATCCTTACCATAAGTGAACAATGTATATAAAATTTTATATCATGACATAAATAAATGCACACACAAGAGACAATCATACTGAGCATTTATGCACTAACCAAGCTTCCACAAACCTCAGTTATACTTGCTTTGACGCTATGTCAGGAAACATCATAACAATCATGGAAACTTCTTAATGTATGAGCTATCCTCAAGCATCTCAATAGCCACACATGCCCCATGAATTATTGTCAAACCACACTAGGTCATCATGCCCTAACACTATCTCTTGGTCAGGTCACATAGACAATCATGCCCCACTGTTTCCATGAAGGTCAGATCACTCATGATCATCATACCCCACAATCATCACATACAGGTATAATCACTCATGATCGTCATTCCCCCAGGTCAGACCACACTAGGCCATCATTCCCTATCATCCATCTTTGTCTCTTCATTAAGTCACATGAAGTGTATGAACATGACCCCCCTCTAGGGATGCTGAGCCATGAAGGTCCTACCTGTCACTTTGGTACCATGCATAACACAACAACATAGCATATACTAATAAAATCATAAGAAAAAATGCATCATACATAACATGTCATGTGTGTAATTAAAACCATACACACACATGTGAACAAATCAACATAGTATAAAGAACATCATCATGCATAATCATATTATGAAAATCAAGAAAGCCTCATGGATACACATGCACCCACATGCAACTCATCAAAAGAATGGGTTAGTTCAACATAAACATCACATTATGATAACATCATATATACATGGTCCAAAATGGAAAATAATTTCCTACCTCAAATTCATCGACGCCAACGGTAGGTATGTCAAATATGTCGTCACCCAAACCATGTTCACACACCAACCAAAAATATGATCACACATCAAGGATTCTTAAAACCAAAACTACATATTTTATTTCAAAAAGAAATAAAATATCACATGCGATAATACTCTCTCCTGGATAATTTCTAAATTATCATTTTTTTCCAATGTACGCACTCATAATATTCTCCTCAAGAATAATTATAAAATCTTGTTCGATAATTTATATCTCTAAATTAATTCAGGAACACATGTGGTATTCCTTATAATTATTCTTTAATAAAACCATATAATTATCCTTTACAATTTTCATAATTATCCTATGAAAATTTGATATATTTTTCACTTGATAATTTTTCTTATAAATACCCTTGGATAATTTGTATAATTATATTATAATAATTTTCCTTATAAATTATCCTTCATAATTCAGTAATTCTATTTTGATAATTTTATTTATAAATTATCCTTTGATAATTTATTGCAATTATCTTTTTATAATTATCTTTTGATAATCTGATGAAATTATCATTTTATAATTCTTATAATTATCTTTGATAATCTTGTGCAATTATCTTTTGATAATTCACATAATTGTATTTTGACAATAAATTATCCTTTGATCATTTATATAAATTACCCATTGATAATTACCTTATAATAAATTCTTATAAATTATCATTTTATAATTATATATTATTATCTTATGATAAAATCATTGAATATTTATCACTTGAAAATAAATTTTAAAATTATCCATTTAAAAAGTGATAAATCAGATTGAAAATACTTGCTTAATTAAAAAAAAGACTTTATCTTCTTCTCATTGATATGAATCCCACGACACCGATGGCAAGTAAATCTAGTCAATATCGGAGAAGATATTGAATTAATTAGCTCAGAGAAATAATAAAAGTAAAATAAAGGAAAATATATGAGAGAGGGAGAGAATAGAGAGAGGGAGAGAGTGACGTGAAAAGGAGGAAAAAAAACTACAGGAGGTAGGCGACCCTATTTCTCCCCTTTTAAATTTTTTTAAATTACATCAATAATTATTTTTTTATTCATTATTGTTTCTTAATTCATTAATTCATTTATTTTTCCACTTTCCCCATACAATCATGTACCACCCACATTTCTCTTACAAGGTTTTCTTCTTAAAAAACACCCCTTTTAAAATATATTAATCATCCATTAAATATATTTTAAGATGACCATATATATATATAGGAATTATATATATATATATATATATATTTACACACCCACATATATATATACATCCGTATATATATACACCTGTATATATTATATATATATATATATATATATATATATATATTTAACCCATGTATATATACCCGTACATATATATATTTTACTACACACACATATATATAATTTAAATTGCCACACAAAAATATTATTTCCCCCCAATTTAATAATAATAATAATAAAAAAAATTATTATTATTATTATTAAATATCTTATATCCTTTCTACCATTAACAATTCTAATACAACTTGAAATAAAAACCGAATAGTTAATAATTTTTTTTATTAATGACACAATTGAATTCATTTATCAGAAGTAATAATTAAACCATTATTACATTGATCACCAATAAATATACACACATGGAAAAACCTCTCTCATCAATTAAGAAAATTTAATTACACATGTAATTTCTATTTTAATTTCTCTAAAACACATAATAATAATATAATTATTATTACTCTTATGTGTGATGTAACCAAAAACTCGACACGTAAAAATATTATGTATCTTATAGGGTAAATACCATATTTTGGACCTAACGATAGTCTCATATTTCTTATACGATACACCATTTTGGAGATATTAAATTATTTTCATAAATATATTAATAAAAATATTAAATAAGTTATCCTCACATGTAATGTTACAAAACACCTGATTTTCTTAAATGTTATGTTGCACCTATGATAATCCTCTCATCCCGAACCTAACTGTTGTCTCATATTTCTCATACAATACACCATTTTGGATATATTCAATTATTTTGGAAAAATCACATGTGCGTAATATAATATATTTAATATTTTTATTCCATCTATTCTGAGGCTCTATGGGCCCCAGAATCCCATTCTTTCTCACCATATAACTTTGAAAACATTCCATAGAATATTCTAAGGTTTTAATTGGGATTTTTCCCTTACTAAAAGCACTTTAAATCATCTATTAAATGTTTTTTAGTGAAAAATTAAATTTTCACATAAAAATAATCATAAATTATTATCAATGAGAGTTTTTATTATATTTTAAAAAATTCAAGATATTATAGGTATTTTGGTAGGTCTTGGTCAAGATAAATGGTTCAAAGTATGTGAATAAGAGAGAATATGGGGTAATCTTGTCTAAGTGAGGGGGTGACACTTGTAATATTTTAAAGTTATAAAATAATATAAAATATTATTCATGATAATGTGGCCCTAAAACTATCCCATTTCAAAGATAAAATGATAAGATATGAAATCCTCTCATCCAATTAGATTTAAGATGACATTTTTTTTACCTTATCACTTATTTTTAACCATAATTAACTTGTTTTACCCATTATCATGGTGAAATTGTTTACCATGGTTACAATTCCTTATGAACAAAAATTAAATTGAACTCATTACTAAATTTGAACATCCTAATTAAAAATATAAAATAAAATTTTCAAGATACAATTTGTATAATTGGAAAAAATTAATTTTAATATAAACGTGAAAAACCCATTGAAAAATATATTTTTTTGAAAAATGGGTTTTAACCATAAAAATTAATTTATATGAAAATAAAAAATAATTTAGATTCTTATGAAATTAATTATATTATTTTTAATCAAGGGGGAATAATGTTTCTTTAAAATAAATTCAAAATATAATGGATATTTTCAAATACTTGAAAAGAAATGATAGTTTTTATAAAAATTAGTAGTTTTCATTATTCACCAAAAATAAATATTTTCAAAAAAATATAAAAAATTCACCATAATATATATTTGAAATTATGATATAAAAGATTAATTCCATTTTATAAAATTCAATTACTAAAATTTAGAAATTTAACTTTTAATTAAAATTATATAATATATAGAAAACACTTTAGTTAAAATAAAACTTCTTCTTTTCCATTGAAAAAGTATTTAGAAAAATATTTTAGTGAATATTTTTCATTAAATATAATCATGAATGTTACTAAGACATGAAATTGATTCATTATTAACATTACCTGGGTTGTCACATGCTCCCTCGGTTAAAGAAATTGTGTCCTCACAATTTTATTTTACCATTTAAATAGGTAGGGATATTTTCCTCTCATAGTCTTTTTAAGATCCCATGTTGCTTCCTCAATCATGTGGTTCTTCAAAAAAAAAACTTCATTCGAGTGAGTTACATAATTCCATAACACCTTCTCTCTGAAATCTAGAATCCACACTAAATTTTCCTCACAAGAAATATTTTCTTCCAAATGTATGACCTCATGACTCAAAACATGAGTTGCATCAGGTACATATTTACTTAACAACAAAACATGAAACAAATTATGTATCTAATATAAAATCAGAGGCAAATCTACTTGGTAAAAAACTGATCCCACCTTTTTATGAATTTCATATGGACCAATAAACCATGGTATTAACTTTCCCTTTTTACCAAATCGCATAACACCTATCACAAACCGACACAACAGGGTTAGAACCATAACTAACCCAAGCCCATATCCATAGGATAGGGGCTGGTGACAAGTGTATAAAGACATAACTAATACGGGAGGAATTTTCCTATGTACCTATATGCACACAAAAACCATCTCCATGCCGAAATTCATAAGAATAAAAGAAAATACAGTAACATCTAGAGTAAAAATAATGCATGCAAAAAAATATAGGGAATACAAGAGTATGACAATATAATCTAAAAAATTAAAAGGGTAAAATACATGCCCAATTAGAAAGATGAACCAACCTGAAAAAAACTGAAAAAGTAAATATTGAGAGAGCTTGACTCCGGATCTCCAAGCCCCGACCACCGTACACGGTCAAATGAACCAGGGTATCCCTATGATATTCTATATTCACTTCTAACCTATCCATAATATTCATAAGACATTAAATTCATGGGAAAATCCCATGCATGGGTGAGTATATACATACCCAATAGGCCGCCCCAAAAGCTGAAGAAGAAACAATAGGAGACATGATAGAAATAGACAACTTAAACCATATCAAGAGATAAATTAAAACCCATAAATAGGGATATATACTCATAAAAGAAACACAAAAGAGTGAGAAATGGGATCTCCATATCACATCCTATACTAGGGAAATATTCTTCTAATAGTTTCTAAAGATCCATCAATGATGCCCAACATCTCATGTGTCTGTCCGAAGAAGAATCCATGTCGAGACACACCTCACATTGTGTTTCACAATCAAGGGGACATAATATCTAGGTAGAGGTTTCATGACCTGGTATGACATTAGGGTTACACTATATGGATATAGTACCCATGCTTCGACTCTGCAGAAGAGTTCCACTCAGTAGATAGATAAAGGAACCATGTCCTGATACAATAGGAGGGAACCACTCTGATGGTATAGGACCCATAAACTGAATTTGAAGGAGGGTTACACTATGAAGGTAGAGGACCCATTCTCTAACACCGATGGAGGTTAAAAATTTGAAGGCAGAGGACCCATAACCTAACTTTGTAGGAGGGTTCCACTCTAAAGGTAAAAGACCCATGCTCTGAAACCACAGGAGGGTGCCACTCTAAAGGTAGAGAACCCAGGCCCTAACACCACAGGAGGGTTTCACTCTGAAGGTAGAGGACCCATACCCTAACACCATAGGAGGGTTAAACTCTAATGGTAGAGGATCCATACCTTGAATCTATAGGAGGGTTCTGATTTGATGGTATAGGATCTATACCTTGACACCATAGGAGGGTGCCACTTTGATAGTTTATGACCCATACCCTCAATCCAAAAGATGGTTCCACTATGATGGAATAGAAACCATAACCTAACACCATAATATGGTTCCACTATGATGGTAGATAGAGGACCCATGCCCTGTCTCAACAGGAGGGTTCCACTCTGATCTCTATTATGATCCTACCCGATCACTACCATCATAGTGAACCGCCTAAAGAAGCGCCATGCTCATAACATCTTACATCACATATAAAATACACCATGAAGTACACAATCATGTTTTAAAATTAAAAACACTCAGTATAGGCTAATCACAAGCCAAAATAAGAGTCCAAATGAAGAAGATATGAGAGGTATAAGTTTCATACAAAAGGTACACATTGTGTAAGTTGTCCACATGTCATGTGGCCCTACTCCACTTCCTATCCATTTCCTTTCCAACACATGAATATTTTTCCATGTAGTAATACGCAGTGTGTAACAGTATTACATGTCATGTCTCATCCACCCATGATTGAACTATGTTCTCTTGGTCATGTCTGTGTCCTCTAGGTCATGTCCGTATACATTTTCCATGTCTGTGTACCCTAGTCATGTCTGTGTACACTAACCATGTGCCTATACATGGTGTGTGTCTGGAAATTTCTGTGTCTATGTACTCTGGGAGTACATTTCGGCTACTGGCATCAGGTCACATAGTTTTTGGGTAACTACATGACATGTGTTCATCTGAGTACATTTCGTATAGTCAGGATTTTCATAGAAAGTTAGATATGATACCTGTGTTCTAGATATTCCTCTATTGAATCAAATCATGCCTAATTTTCTCTTGAAATTGAAGGGTAATTCCTCCATTCATTGATTCCAAACCTCTAGTGGATGGAAATCAAAATCCAATCCTCTACTCGAAGACCATACACAAAACCATCGCTCGTGGCGCCACCCACTGCCTCATAAGATTTCTAAATCCATGGGGTAATCACCCACAACCCACAAATCATCCCGATACATCCTATAATCACCAATCCATTCACCGAACATGAATCTTCCCTGAATCTAGGGGGTCCGATCATGCTCGATCTCTCCTGAAAATGTCGAACCATGGCTCCATAGAGAATAAAAAGATCAGAAAGAAAGAAGGGGTAAAATCATATAAACAAGGGTGAAGAAATCATTATAAAATCATTCTTGGACAAAAAATATAGAATGGGGATAACTGGGGTGAGAAATATGGCACAATGGGGATAAATTTAATAAAAAAATTTATTTGAAAAGGGGATCATGCAAAGGTTACAATTAATCGATGATCAATAAGAAGATTGATAATACATGATTAAATAGTTTAATAAAGTGGGATAAAACCAAAAATGATGAGTACTATCTTGATATTTGATTTATTTTTGGTGAAAATTTTTCTCTCCAATGATGGGGAAAGATCTATTTCATTCATTATGCCTTGATTCACCTGGATCCATAAGCTGATCATTTTTTGATATCAATTCACCAATGATGGGTGGTAAAACCTCATCTGAATGATCCCATGGTTATGTGGCTAACCCTAGGGATTTTACATTATAAGATACTTTAAGAGGGAATTTGTTTTAAATTAATTAATTAAAATAATTAATTAATTCAATTAAAATACCTTCTAATGGTTTTTTTATCCGAACGTCCCATTATGACCAATTTTCTATTGCACCTAGGGTAAACCATAAACTTTGGATTCAACTTTGGTCTCAGATTTATATTTCAAAAATATTTTTAGGAGATATCCAATTATTTTTGAAAAAATATTCACATGTGATACAAAATATATTTAATATTTTTATAAAATCAATTATGGGTGAATTAGGACTTGGAATAGCACACTATCTCAACACTTAGATCTAAAAACATTCCTTGATATATTTCCAAGTATTACATGGGGAAAAAGAGTCTCTACATCATTAACTCCTTCAAAAATTTCATCCTTAAAAAATAAAAACTAAGAAAAAATGGTGGGATATAGAGCCCGCATTTGGATCTCCCACTCCCAAGAGCTCTCCTGCATGCTCCCATGCTGCCATAAAACATGAACCAAAGGAATGGTCCGACCATGCTGGATCCTCTCCTGTTGATCCTTGATCACCACCGGGTGATCCATTAAGGTGGATATATACTTGATGTACATATCTCCCTATTCAATTATGTGCATCAGATCATGAATGTATCTCCTCAATTATGACACATGGATGACGTCATGAACCCACTCTAACTATGGGGGTAAGTCAAGGAGGTATGAAACCTCTTCAACCCTATGAAATATCTGTAATGTCCTAATGAACCTCAAGGATAACTTTCCACCCTGATCAAATCTATACGATCCTCATTTTGGGGAGAATATAAAGAAAACATGGTCTCCCTGCTTGAACTCCAAGGTCCCATGATATCAATATTCCTAATATTTCTACCTACTCTTAGATTTCCTTAACCTCTCATGGATCACCTTGACCTTCTTCATCACTACCTGCACCATCTATGTCCCAACAAGAGATGCCTCACCAATCTCAATTGAACATAAGGGTGACCTGTAGGGTCTCCCATATAGGTCCTCTAAAGGTGCCATGCCGATAATAGAGTGGTAGCTATTATTATTAGAAAACTATACTAAGGTTAAGTGATCCTCCTATATTTTAACAAAGTATAACATGAAAGACCTCAGAATATCCTCCAACACTTGAATAGTGCGCTCCGTCTTCCCATCTATATGGGGGAGAAAGGTTGTACTCATCCTCATCTGGGTCCCAAATGCATCCTACATGAATCTACACAAATATGATGTGAACTATACATCATGGTTGGATAAATTCATCGAGGTAACCCCATGAATAAGGATGATCTCCCCAACACAAAACTTCCCCAAAATCTCCACAAAACTTTATTTCCTTATAGAAAGTAAGTGTTTCGACTTCATAAGTCGGTCAATGATCACCTATATGGCATCATAGAATCTCACTGTCTGTAGAGTCCATGTAAAAAAATCCACATATATGCCATCCCATTTCCACTCCAAGATATCAAGAAGTTGTAATAAACCTGTTGGAACTTGGTGCTCAGTCTTTACCTACTAACAGGTGAAGCATAGAGAGGCAAACTCATCCATGCTCTACCTTACGCCATTCCACCAAAACTGCTGCTAAAGGTATTTATAAATCTTCCCTATACCGATATATACAACCAAAGGATATGTGTGACACTTTCTCACCACCTCCTCCCACATCATGACCGTGACCGCCGTCTATCCCTATAAAATGATAACGTGATTCCATCCTTCAAAAAATCCATTTGGTGAATATCCTGCGGATATCTGATCATGTAGGACCTCACAATAGATGTATCCCAACTGAGCCTACCTCATAAGATATAGAAGTGGATGGTTCAAAACCATTGACTAAAAAAAGTTACACCCTCCTCCTCACCTAGGGCTAGCTATAAGGAAGCCAACTACTCTAACACCTCCTGCCCCAAATGAGCTTGGTACTTCCTACTAAGGGAATCTTACACCACATTACCCTTCCTAGGAGTATAGACTATCTCAATGTTATAGTTATATAGGAACTAAAACAATCACCTCTATATTAGTTTCAGGTCTCTTTGTGTGAATAAATACCCAAGACTATGATGGTCTGAGTAAACAACAATACACTCTTCCAAAAGATAGTGCCTCCACATCCTTAGAGTGAAGACTACCGCTACCAAATCTTTGTCATGAGTCACATAGTTATGCTCATGGGGTATCAATTAACTCGATTAATATGAAATAAATACATAATTATGCATTAACACACAACTTATCCTAGCTCTAGAGGCATCTCAATATATCATGTACTCTACTCCCTCCCTCGATAGTCTTAAAACAAGAGCACTAATAAGCCTCAGCCTCAACTCCTCAAAGGATATCAGGCACTACTTAGTTCAAATAAAATGATTCCATTTCATCATTAGGGAAGTAAAATGGGTTACAATACAAGATAATTCTACCACAAACCTCATGTAGCACCCTACAAAGACAAGAAAACTCTGCACCCCTAACACGCTATGGGGTGGATCCCAAGAAAGAACACCATAAATCTTCACTGAGTCCAAAGATAATCCATTATTAGGAATGAAATGCCCTAGGAAGTGAACCTTGTGGATCTAGAACTAAAATTTTGTTAGCTTACCATAAATATGGGGATCCTGAAGAAAATTTAGGACAATACTCAAGTGCTCTTCATGATCCCCATCTGACATAGAGTATATTAGTATTTTGTCAATAAAAACACAAAAAATGGTCCAAGTATGACTCGAAGATACGATTAATCAAATAAATAAATAAAGTGGGGGAATTATTAACACCAAAAGACATCAACATGAACTCATAGTGTACATAGAAACATCGAAATGTCAGCATCAAAATATTAGCCTCATAAACTCTCAACTGGTGGTATCCAAACCTGAGATCGATCTTCAAGAACCATATTGAACCTCACAAATGATAAAATAGGTCATAAATCCTTGGAAAAAGGTACTTATTATTTTTTGTGACATGGTTTAGGCAACGATAATATACAAAAATCTATAAGCTCCTGTATACCTTTTTTTTTCACGAACAACACCAGAGCTACCCATGGGGACACATTGGGTATGATAAAACCCTTCTCTCAAAGGTCCTCCAACTACAACCGTAGATCCTAGAGCTTGGTAGGAGCCATATTATATGCTCTATAAGATATCAGAGTGGTATTTAGGTGAAATTTGATTCAAAAATACATATCTTACCTTAGAGGTGGTCTTAGAATGTTCTTTGATAATATTTCCATATAATCCTCCATGACTAAAGGAATCACGATGCATGAAGATCCCACTAAGATAAGGGATAAAATATCTAACTGATGGGTGATAGGTTGCATCCACCTACTCACAAAACCTACTCATCCTACCTTGAGATATCTATCAACCACAAATTATAATCTAATCCCATCAGTGAAAAGGCACATGAATAATATGTGGTGACAATAAATCTTGGATCAGACCATGGAGAACCGGTCCATACCCAAGATGAAATCATAAGGTCTCATAATGATGACCAAAATGTTCCATGATAAAATCTATCTACCAAGCGATAACTCGAACTATTGGTAGATAAATGATATCAAAGAAGCATTCCTCATAGGAACCTCAAGGCAAGAATGCTGGGGTAAAGCCCCAACTGGGAGTCCCAGCTCACACACTAGGAGTAAAGAGATGAATGAAGGACTCAAACATATATCTACTAATATTGAAGAAATATTAGAATAAACATAGATCATACCTATAATAATCTTGTGATCTATTAGGTCATATAACTCCATAGCCTGTAACTACCCACAACCCTGACTGCTAGCTCCATGATCCTTATGTGAACTTCCTTATAGTGTTGGTGGGAGTATCTCATAATATCATCCAACACCCATAGCTCCACATCCTAGATCCCCACATACTTCTCTTCTAGATCTGCCTCTATGGGGGCCACCCTGCCCTCACCTAGGAGATCCATGATCATGGAGATATCTATTCCATAGTGGTCCATCCGTTATATGGATGCCCTCCTCAGCATGTAGGGTTGGGAAATCATGTGCCATGTGACCTATACCATCACATGCATAACACCTCCACTATTTGAAATTTATTGGTCCTCAGTATGGTCCCTATACTACATGATCATGTGCCTAAGTCTAAACCTAGGAAGATCTCATGCACCAAGATCTATTTGACTAGTGCCTACTAGATGCTGCCAAAGACTCAGCCCTATAATGCCCACTTACAACTCTATCTTCATGGTATCCCTATAACAGAAATATCTCTATAACTATCACTCACTCCAACACTCTAACATAAGTAGGAATGCACAGGGGTACCATACTATAACATATGTCTCTGCGGAGTCCCAGATCAAACTTCTATGCTCAGAAGTAGCCATACCAAATCATGTTGAGGGAGTTCCATGTAAGGTATGAGAACCTCAAAACATACTCAAAAATTTTCATACCTCCCTTATACAGCTCCAAAAGCTCCTGAATCCAAACTAAGCACAATCATGATTTGTATTACTCCTCAAAAAATAACTACTGGAAGTCAGACCATGAGAGTTCCGACTCTTCATGCATCCGCATGAATAGAATCCAACAGTACATAACTACCCCATAGAAAAGACTAGATACCATGGAAACCACTTGACCAGTTGGTGTTCAAATAATCCTAAAAACTTGGATCATCGACTCTAGACAATCCTTCACTGCCTAGGGATCTGGATTACCATAGAACCTCAGAGGAATCTAGTGCTGGAACTCACGGAGTGTTATAATATTTTATGCATCCTCATAATTATTTGTTGGTACTATCTATTGCTCAAAAGGTGGGGGTGCTACTACCTATCCACCTGGAGGAAGGATCTCACATGATGGCCCTGGAAATAAGGCCCCATCACTCATCAGATCATCATTATGATCCTGATTTGATAACCTGGATGGCTATATTTACAAAGGCATCTTAAAAATTTAATCAAGACATACCATGGTCAGATGAGAATATATATACATGGGGAGTTGACTTAAGAAGGATATTAAAACACTCAATCCTATATGATGCACGTACCAATGTTCCCTACAACCAATGTCTCAGTATGATGAGTTGAAAAGCACACTACCAGTATTCTTTCCTATAATAATGGTTTAAAACCATTGGTATAGGCTAGTGAATTGTTGGTATATCCTATACCAATAGTTATCCAAACTATTGGGTATATGGATACTGGGAAATGCCTATACCAATGGTTTTTAGTGAACTATTAGAATATGGTTAATATAATTTTGGTTTAACCAACAGTTTACTTATAACTATTGGTATAGGTATATAAAAATAGTTATAAATAAACTTTTGGTATAAGTATATACCAATGGTTTTGAAATAATTGGTATAGACCCCCTAGTTCCCATACTTGCAACACCCCCATCATGTCCCCAGAACCTACAACAACCACCAAAACACTCTCAAGTAGCCACTAAAGGCCACCCCATCACCCCACCATGGTCAATTATCTATAAAAAACATCATCAACTAATATACAGAAAATAATAACATAATAAAATAATTAATGCATTAAACCAGTGATAACACACATTCAAAAAATCACATATATTCATTCAGAACTAATCATCAAACATCAAATGTCAATAATATCAGTAAAAAATGTAAAGGATCAATCTTTACCTCATCACCATCACTATCATCACCATCATCCTCACTGCCATCCTAGATTCCATCCTCACTCTCATCCTTGCTCTCATACTCATCCTCATCCTCACCATAATCCTCACTATCATCCTCACCATAACCATCATTAGGAATATCATCATATTGACCACCATTAGGACTACTATCTGATACACTATATAAAATTATCATCATTAATATATATTCATCACAATACATGACATTATCTAGTGTAATTTATAGACATAATACTTCCAAAATTTTCATAAATTCATCATTATCCCTTTGAATCCATTCATATTCCTATATGACCGTTTTTTGGGACTATTTTTCCTAGGATTGAGCCTATGCTACTTGTGCATTATATTTTTCTAACTCAGTGCTACCAGAACTGGAAGATGAAGTGGGAAAATATCTAGTCATGAAAATACTCTTCTCTAGTCGATAATGTACTCTACCATGGTTCTCATCTCTCGAAATCTGATATAAGTGACCATTTGGACCAAAGTTGTTTGATTTCTACTCATAAAAGGACACCACAGAATACTATTACAAATATAAACGAACTATTTAGTTACAAAATAGTTATTAAAATTTGAAATCAATAAAGTAAAACTTATAATTTAATACTGTGTCAGTTTGTTTACCATGCTTCTATCTTTCTTCTTCCTGCTTGAGAAAAACAATTTTTCTCGAGGCCCACATCTTTTGATAATCAAAACCTCCCTCTATAATGATATTAAATTTAGAAAACCATAATTTAAAATAGGTTATTAATAGTGAATTTCAAAACTAAAATCAAATGGATATAATTGATGATGCAATATGATTTTCTATAATGAATGATTAATTTTTTCTAGTATGATATGATTTGGTTATAAAAAGAAATCTTATATAATAAATTGGGAGAATTGATAATATTATTAAATAATGATTTGATAAATTAAATTAAAGTGAAATTTAAGGATTATTGTTTGTAAATATTATTTCCATGAATATAAGGGAAACATAATTATAGAATAATGGAAATAACATATATTTATTGAGAAAAACTAATCAAGATGAAATAAATGCATAATATGATAAAATGGAATGGTGAAATGTATGCTAGATGTGTTCCTATTTGGTTTTCTATGTTTTTATGATTTAATTTAAAATGGGTTAAAATTGGGAAAATCAAGGTAAATTTTTCATTTATAGATATTGATGAAAACATATAGTCAATATTGGTGTTTGTTTTTGTTAAAAATACACATGAAATAATAATATTTATTGTTTCTTTGGTTAAATAATGTTAATATTTAGTTATCATGAGAGAATTTAAGGTCATCTTGGGTTTGATCCTAGTTATTACTATTTAGTTTTACATGGAGTAATTTTATTTAGTTATTTTTAATTAAATTTCTTTAAGTATGGTTCAATTTAATTCATTTTGGTTCAATTATATTTAATTTCTATTAATGACATACACTTTCATTATGTTCTGCTTATTTTTTTCATCTTAATTTAGTTTGGTTTATTTAGGATTAGATTTATTTATTTTGATTAACCTATATTTGTTTATAACTTTTAATTTAAATTTGATTTAGTTTGTTCATCCTTTATATGATTTATTTTGGTATATGTTACTTTATATTCATTTAGTTAAGTTATCTTTTATTTTGATTTATTTCAATTCAATTCAATTCAATTTTATTTGTTTTAGTGTGATTTATTTCATTTCTTTCTTCACTTTTTTAAATCATGTTCAGACTAGTACATTTAGGTTTTTTATTTTCATGTTGGTTTAACTACCAGTTAGGTTTTTTTATTTCCATCAATCACTGAACCTAGGTGCTTCCAAAATTAGTCATGATAGATAATCCATTTAAAGGGGAGAGTCCATACTTGGATTCTTTTTATTCTATTTTTATTGAAACTAAATTTCCAAATCATTATTCCTTTATTGTTATTGAAAAATTATAATTTATATTAGAGTCCTTATAGGAGGTTGATAGTGATTCCTTGGAAAAAAAGGTAATAAGATTTGAGTAAAATTTAGAATGGTTTTTTCCCACTCATACATGCAGATTCTTAGATGCACTACATGTTAAAAAAGAACTTTATCTAGGTATGGATGAGGGATGTACACTATATATAGATTTACTTTATTAATATTTTATTTAAATTAAATTTAAAAACAACATTTCCTATACTTTAATTATAGAACCATTATCACTAGTGAATTACTGGGAGGATTTTAGTGAAGAATCCATGGGAGAGGTGGTGTAAACTGATAAAGGAATGGAAGAACCACTATGGTTACCTACTAATATTGAGAAAGGAGTTGGAATATACATGTGCTTTCATAATGAACAATCCTCTCAAACAATACCAAATGATAGGATACTCCTTGGAGAAATCCATTCATACTCAATAGGATATCCAAGGGTTCCAATAATTAAAAAACAACATCTGGTAGTGCCACATGCTAATTCAGAAACACAAGATTCTATATATAAGTGGGATAATGTCAATTTTAAATTTATCTTGTCTTAATTTCACTCAAATTGAGTTTTTTATTGACTCTACCTATGATTTAAATATTTATGCTGAGCTATTGGAACTGAACCTAGCTACATAAGGTAATAATGAGAATATTGATTCTACATGTGAAGGGTCTGAAGAATAAAAGGAAATAGAGGAGATAGAGTTGTGTCCCATTGGAGTTGTGGCCAAAGAGATGTATTACACATACCATATACTAACTCTAGACTAATATAGGATCCTATCAGAATAAGGTGTAGGAAATAAACACAAATAACATGGGGTCCAACTTAGGAAGAAATTAAAGAGAAGCTATGGAAATACGAGGATGTGGTGGTCTAAACCACATAAAATGCTTCCCCATCTGATGAAGGATGATCCACTTAAACTTCCAACAAGGGGAATTAAAACTTATAGTACCTTCAGGGAGGCCAAACCAAGTTTATGTTACCTTTCCCTTTTTTTGTTTTTTTATTCAAATAAATTCCTCAAGTATGATTATTTTCCTTATAGGTTTTTTACAGAGGAAAAAAGTTGTGGGAATAATAAGGTTTAATTGAAAGATGCCATCCCAAAAACCAGATTATAGTCACCCACCATATTATATTACTAATACCATATGCATAAAATTTTCAAACTGCTAAAGTCACTATTGATTTCTTTTAAGGGTAGTAGAATCTTTTTGTGGTAAGGAAAATATGCTTGCTGCTAGATTATGGTTTTTGTGTTTTTTCCTTTATTATCTATTTTTTTGTTTAACTTGAGATTTATTAGAAACTTTTGAATTTTTTGGACCATTGAGTTGATGGTGGTAGTGATCTTGAATTTAAAATCTGAAAACTCACATGATTACTGATATATTTTTAATATCTAATAATTTTTGAGTATTTAATTATTTTTGGTTCCATATGAAAATTGTAGATACATTCCATTTATGACTTGAATGAGTAATTAACACCATGAATGATTTTATGAGGTGAAATTAGGGTAATAGAGTGTTTTTTGGGATCAAGTAGACTTTAGAGAAAAGTTGGATGGACCTGGAATGAAATTTCACTATAGATGCACCAACACAGGGTAGAATATTCCATAGTAGACCCCATGGGGGAAGGTGAAATTCCCCTTATAGAAGGAATTATTCCCAGGCTGGGAATGACACCTAAGGTTTTTTCTTGTCAAAAATAGCTATAAACAAACACCTAGGTTGGGTGTTTTGACCAGTATAGAACTCAAGGGGTACCACATGTGGTAAATAGAGGGAAGGTGAGAAATGTACAGGCTAGATGTTTCATTTTCCACTAATGGGGTATAAAGACGTTATGAGTTTTATTTCATGGTTTATATTGATACATAATAATCAAACGAAATAATAAATTTCATGAAATGATAACAAACATAACAATACTAATATTAAAATTTCAGTACACACTAAATACTTTAAATAATAAATTAATGAATACATATAATTTACAATTGAATAAATTTTATTTCCATAATTTATTTAAATAGAAAAATTATAAATGAGTGTTTTAACTGCTTCCTCACATGGTCCTACATTATATCCCACACCAAAGTGTGGAGGTGTTTCATAACATCTTTTTTTATTTATTCTTAAAACTTCCTAAAAATGAATTTTTAATAATAAAAAACTAATTATTAATGCATATCATGAAAATTTTCATTCAAAAAACCCCATATTTAATTAATACATTGAACTCAGTACTCGACCAATAAGAAATCATTTCCTGATAATATGATACTAGAAGCTCATTCATGATAGGTGTGGCCTCTAAATCCATACAAAATCTATCATGAAATCCACTATACAACTCATTCTTATATTATCTCTACATATCACTTAATTCCATGAGTCGTTCTATCCTCAAAACCCCACCACTGGGAAAATTAATATGAAGATGGAACAAACATAATAATTCATATAAATACAATAATAATATAACATTAAATCTAATGAATTTTCTTACCCATATTTGTTCCCAATCATTATCCATTACTTCATTTGGAAGGTGTATCCAGGAGAGTGGCCTGACAGGAATGATGTCAGAGTATTTGGAAAGAATCTCCATAAAACTCCTAAATTCTTGTTCTATTTTTAAAATCATTTTATTTTTCTAATTATAATCCACCATCATCTGTGTGTAGTGGTTCCACACCACATGCATGCATGTATTCCCACACCACTTAGTGGAATAACCAAATGTTAAATAAAAAAATATTATATCAATTCATCTTATAATGAAAATTAATTATGGTAATTTTTATTAATAGGGTTCTATAAATATACCTGAGGAAATATGATCATTTGGTGCCATTGGATCCGTAGGATCTAAAGGAATGTAAAACTGTATAGATGGAGTGAGACCCAATTTCTGCTCTAGAGGCTTAGAATGTGTTGGAGTAGAAGTCGAAGGATAATAAACATAGAATCTTGGGGATAAGAAAGTATAAGGAAAATAATATGGCATATATGTCCATGTAAATTCATAATAATTATGGGGAGTAGGAGAAAATATTGGATAATGGAAATATAGTTAAGGAGGATCAGATGAAAATGGTGGTGAAAACATAGGTGGCCTAAATATACTGAGTGCCTCTAACAACACTACAAGATCAGAAGGTGTGCTAGATGGCATGTCAGAGTAAGTGACATTGTGTGATCAGGTACACCGAGTGGAGCACATAACTATGATAACACCCCCTCTCATATCATTCAGCTGAGCACTGATTCCACTTGGCTGGTTGGATAATAACTTTAACCTAGGTGGTGGATACTGATTAAAAGTTAAGAACAAAATTGATCACATGAAATTATATGTTATTGACATATATTTTAAATAAAATACTCACAATATGCATCAAAGTAGGGATGCCCATCTCTCTCATTTGATGATTATTGTATGTCATATTTTTTTTTCATATATCTTTAATGTTTTTCATTTCCTACATTTGAAAAAAATATTGAATTAATTATAAATCTATAACTAATGTGCAATCCAAACAATAAAGAATATGATACATGACTTAATTAAGGAATACCAATTGTCAAAGAAAATAAAGGATACACAACGATATAGAATTTTTTTTATATTTAGTGAGAATAATATAAAAAAATAAGGTACATGTAATAGAAAAATCAATACATTCAAATTAACATATTTATCATGGGTATGATATAGTTTTATTCTATTTTCAATTTGATCAAATTAAATTTTTCTTAGGTAATTTGGTTCATTTTGGTCAATTGATTAGGTCATTTGGCCATTTTTATTTATTTTAGGTCATTTAGTTCATTTTGGTCAATTGATTAGGTATTTTTTACATTTTTACTTGTCTTATGTTATTTGGATAATATTTTGGGTTAGGTTATTTTACCATTTTTTGGTTAGGTCATTATTTTTATTGGTTTTGAATTTCATATTAATTAGTTTAATATATTAAATTCAATTCATCTTATTTTTTGTTCTAATTTAATTTTTTCAGTTTTGTTTGGTTTAGTAGGTTATAATATAGTTCAATTCAATATTAGAAAATGAAACTCAAAGAAAAATGCAACTCAAAGAAAAATTAAGCCGTTATATATTGAAAATGAACATGAAAGTCAATTTAGTTACAAAATATTTATAATCAATAGTAAATAAATTTGAATAGTACCAACCTTAACAAACTAAGTTGAGCTAAACCAAAAGAACTGAGAAAAAAATGGATGATACTATATATTTACCATCACAAATTTTGGTTCACAATGAACCATGACAATCAAACCGTTGGAGTCATCATAATTAATAAATTGATTGGGACCAATGAGAGTAGGATGGTATCAATTACATCATCACCATTATCAAAAATATATATTGGAATTACTTCAATACTGACACCAAATTTAGGTCACAAATTATCTTTTACATAAAAAAATTGTTTCATCATGGATTCCAATATATATGGCTCATCAGTAGTAAGAGTTCGAGTCATGTCAATAACTCAAAATCCACAATCATCAATAAATGTGTCAGACCTCGTCATCAAATAAAACCACTTTCATTTCATCATAGTGACTCGAACATGAGAGTAATAATCCAATATTATTATTTTCTCAATGAGTCCATAATAATATACATTTTTAAATCAAGGTATACTATCTAATTCCCTAGAATAATAATCTGTTTTCACAGTTACCATAATACCATCATGTTGTGTTATCATGTTCATTTCTCGTTTAATGATAATAAATATGTACCCATTGATCACAATTTATTTGCATTCAAAAACCACATAATTAGGACTAAAATAAAAAAAATATTATTTCCTTAGAGAAAAATTAAGTAGGAAAACTAAATACCTAAAATATAAATGAATATTAAAATTAATTAAATATTAATTTTATTAATTTATTAAAGTAATTATTCTACCTTTAAGTTTAACCAAGAATAAAAATATTTACTATGAAAAGTATCTCTCCTTCTCAAAGATAAAGAGTGATGTTTTATATTTATCATTTGTTTATATTACCTACCAAAAAAAGAAATATTTTAACAGATGTGTACAATTACATGTGATGAGATAAGATATACATATTCAATTTACTTACTTGATGTAGTCATCAAACAAATCATAGATAAAAAAACTGTATGATGTGCTATATCCCACTATTTAAGGATTAATGTGGTCAATATATATGATTTAGGAATTACCCTTATTTAGGGAAGTGATGAAAAACTAGGTTTAATTTTCTTATACTATTATTATTTATTTCTCATTGGTCTGTTCTGTCTTGTAGTCACATCAAACAAATACATTGAAAAAAAATCCATACATTCTTTAGCCAAGTAACCTTTCATGATAGAACCTTTAAGATGATTCTTATTTCAGAAATAAGAATTAAATGTGTACATATTTTTTTCAGTTGGATACATACAATGAAAAGCAATAGGTCCTCCAAGAAGTATTTTAGTTGGAAGATGGGCAGTTAGATGCATCATGCATGTGAAAAATGATGAAGGAAATATTTTCTCTAACTCATAAAAAACTAATGGTTACTTTTCCAACATTTTTTTGCAAGAAATACTTGGACAAATTCTTAAAAAAAAGATATCTATATAAATGGAATAATCGAGTAACTGACACCCTTACATTATTAGACATTAGACGATTGATTTCTATTGGAATCAACTCATGCAGAAGGATGTGATAATAATGAGTCTTTAAATATTTCAACTTAAACTATCTTATATTAACCCATTTTGATATATTGCTCGAATATCCATCAATAAATTTAATAGTCTCTATTAGTTTAAAAAAATTGATTTTTTATATAGGTTTCATCACATAGAAGCCACATGAAACTTTACATTTATTTTCACTAATATACACATGATGAAATTATGGTCTAATAACCCAATCCATCAAGTCACACTAAGATTATAAAACATATTTTTTCCTTTTCCTTTACATTTCAAATAATTTAAAGAAAAATTTTACATATATTTTTTAATGTGAATTACGTCTAAGAAATGATGTAAAAAATTGGTTGACCAACAAGGAAACTCAAAGAAGATACTTTTCTTCTTCCAATTGTATTTGGATTTAGTGGAAACATTATTAATATTTCTAGATTTAATATGACCCATCCCAAATAAAATAATGAAATCTTAAAATTTATTAAGCAAATAAGTTCTATACATACACTGAGGTTGACTGTCAGTCTCCATGGTATTATAAAACCTTCAATGATTATTCCTATATAGATGATATATCAGAAAGAATCATCAATGTCCCATAAAACTGAAACTATAGTGATATTTAAGTCTTATGGATCGTGTATTCTTCATACAAATAGAAAATGATACTTTTCACTTTGTTCTCCATCCATAAATTATTTCATAAGTTGGAAAATAATTTATCATCCACATAAGACCAACACACACGTGAAATATTTCTTCGAATCATGCGTCATATGTGCACACAAACACATTAAAAATATGTTTCAACTATTTTATTAAAGGTTTCACATATACATCTATATCATTTCAAGGATCATAAGGTCTAGATATGAGTATAATCATGAAAGTGAAAGGTTTTTTCATACAAATATATAGAGGTAGGTTATAAATGTGTGAAAATCAGCCATGTGTTGTGCGAAGTAAGCATATTCCAAAATAGATTAAAACTATCACATGAAAGACCCAACCTCACATTACACATGTCAAATACAAAATAATGATACTGAGCATCAAATATCTTCCTTGAAAATCCATATGTAGGATGAATGAACTCATCACTATCTTTCTTTCTCTTTGTATCATGCCATAACATTTTTATTGATATATCCTCAGACATGAAATGATTCTGGATTTTTGGAATCAATGGAAAGTTCCAAATTACTTTATTTGGAACATGAGATGGTGTTTCATTAGTATTTGGATTCTATTAGGATGTTCCACATTTAATAAAATCATTTTTTAGTAGTTTCCTCCTAGAATAAACTGCAATCTTTTAGGAAAACATGATTTTTTTATAAAATCCAAGTTCATCAACTAAATTCCTTGCCATATAATGGTTTGAGGGAATATCTACATCATCTTGAAGTAATTACTTAAAAAAGGTAAGAATGTAATCGATAGAATTATTATAAATCCTATACATATTTTTCCCATGAAATAGTTGGGTTAAAAATTACAGCTTTTTTATTTTACCACATTGTCGATATAATGGAGTCGTGACAACATCATTAATTTTTTTTACCTTGTCAACATCATCATTTTCATTACATGCATCATGTGTGATCATATCGATGAATTATTAGGTTAACATACTTTCCTTCTCATGATGATTAATAAAAAGAAACCAGTTATCTAATGAATTATCTAATTCAGTCCTCTCATTTGGATCATGAACATTTTAAGATTTCATTTTATTCTTATTGTGATACCATACATAGTAATTTGTATGAAAATAATATTTGGTTATATGGTAGATAACTTATTCATGAATTAATCAAGATCTTACAACATAATTATAACATGGGAAGTGTATGTGACCACTATCTGAAGCATTGTTAAATTTAAAATCTAAAAATCTATCCAACTTGTTTTAAAAATCACTTGATATCTGATCAGTTTCATATATCCAACTTCTACCCATGCTATAAAAAAATGTTATATGTCATGAAGTAAAATAAATGATATAATATTGAAGTTAAATTGAAAATATATTTAAATAAATGAGAATTGTTCACTTTATATAAAATCATAACTGACACACTACTCTATATGAGAATCATAATATAGAAAGCAAAAAAATACTATATATATATATAAATAATATAAATATAAAATCATGATATTGAATTCAATTATATCAATGAGTAATACTTATACATAATACTACAACAAATTGTGTTTATATTTTTTTCTTTTTTCTCTTATTCAATTCACTTTTTAAGTGTGTGCGACAATGAGTGAAAGTGCGACAAAGGTGATAAAATAGATGAAAAGTATAAAACATTGGAAAAAATAAATTAAAAGTGTATGTGATGAAAAGTGTGAGAATCAATGAGAAAGTGTGAACAATGAGCGTATGAGATAAAATTGTGAGCAAGTGAATGAATTAATGACAATATGATTGAAATTAATAAAATAATTCTAAGGGGGATATATTTGAATTGGGTTACCTGAAACGTTTTTCTGAACATAATAACTTTATAGGATTCTGGAATATTTTTTTTATAGATTGATAATAACGATAAACTTTATTAGGTCATCATTTTAAGTAATAAATTGGGAGATTATGTGAAACATAGTGTATATGATGGAAAATCATTGAATAAATAAAGATCTCTCTAGGATAATTATTAGTAACTTTTGGGATCAAGTCTAAATTTATAGAGATCATTATATTTCATAATTAATGATATTTCTAATCAATGGTGACCCTCAAGTAAAGATATTTTTTTAGTGCATGGAATCAAAATTGTAGTATTGGTGATCAGTGATTTCATAGTAGGATATTTTGATGGTAAACATCTTGTCACAATAAGGTGTAAATTTTAAAAAGTTTATACACCATTGAAAATGATATTTTTTATAGGGTGTTTTTTAAGGTATCCATCTTGGAAAAATTTATTTTTTGTTGATGTGTATTTATCATTTTTTATTCCATTGATTGTTAATGAATTTCATGGGACTCATACGGTTTTATATGGGCTACTATTTGAGTTTAAATTTCTCTATAGATAAGTGTTCTGAAAATCTAGTCTATCTTATAGGATGTGATAGGATTACCCTTGTATGGATATTCATAAACAATTAAGGCTTATCCAATAATGTGAGTGATATTACCATATTTTTATACACTCCAATAGTTAATCCTATTCAAGGAATTTTCCTCTTAAGACACTCTCTAACATTTGAGGCTTGTACAATACACAATAGAATTTCCCATCCAATGTATTTTTATAAAAGAGAAGAATTATTCAATATGATAACATGATTTACTCTATTGATATATAATTATTTTTTATCTCAAAGGGGAATTTTATTTAACATTATAAGAATATAAAATAATTTCCCATCACCTACTCATGTTATATTTAAATTTTAAAATTTTAATAAAATATTTATGAAGCTAGTATAGATGAGGTTAAGGTGTGTAGTGTCTCTAAAGATCAAGGAATTGAGACAAAACACCATATTTGTGGATGCTAACCTTAGATTCTAGCTATGACTCATACCCTATTAACACTATATTTTTTCTCAATCATTTCACAATAAAACCCAAAATGTAATAACATGTTTGAAAAATAATATTATCAAGATTTATCATGTATTATATAACCAAAAATATTAATTATTTATTCAAATAATCATATAAAATGTATAAATAATTAAATAAAATAGCATTCATTATAAAAATATCATAAAAATAATTGGTTCATATTAGATTTATATATAAGAAAAGAGTAACTGAATTAAAAAAAAATACATCACACATAATCAAATTTATCATGCAATTCAATAAAAAATATAATTAAAACTAACCTTCATTAAATCAATCTGGAATTTGAAAAAAATATTGGTCATTCTTTCAAACCTAGAAAATAAATAAAAATGAAGGTTGATAGAAGAGATGAAGTATTTAGAACTTACCAATTTTATATTCAAGAATAATCGAATGAAATCCTTAAGGGATGTGAGATTTCTGCAGATGGAGAATGAAACTAAATATCTTAGGTCAATGTTTTATACATAGATAAAAAAGTAAAATGATTCTTGGAAGAATATATGACCCATTTAAAACTCACCAATTTGATTTTGAAGAAACCAAATGAATAAAACTGAGGATGGATCACTGGATTGGGAAGAAGATGGAGCACTCGGTAGGAAAAAATGTGGATTGAATTGGAAATGATGAGGTCTTAGACGTGCAGTGTATTTGGGGAAACTCTATATTGAGGATTTTTTAAAACCATTTGGATAACCTTCATGAAAATGGCCTATCCTAATGGTTTTATAGAACTATTGGGATATGGCCCCCTATACCAACAGTTTTTGAAAACTATTGGTATAGAGGCATGGGTATAGAGTCCCTTTATAGTAGTGGAAGGTGGTCAGAGTCTTGATGTACAAATATGTCAGCCATCGCACCAACACCGGTTTCCTTGGACTAAAATCCTCACTTGAGAAACTTTGAAACTGTTTCCCTAAATCCCAACCAAATCCTCATAAGGGAATAAATCCAAACATCATCCCAAGGAATGAACCACAATTGATACCAATCTATCATGACCTGACCCAATAGGGCTCGAGCTGTAACTACCACAAGACTACCTCCATAGGTCAGGGGATAGGGACAAGTACCAAAAGGAATAACTAATATGGGAGGCCTTTTCCTAAGTACCTATACGCACACACACAACCATCTCCATATATATGTGTAGAGGAATAAAAGAAAAGATAGTAACATCTATTGTAATAATCATGCATGTAATAAAATCTAGGTAATATAAGATCATGACAATGTAATCTGAAAAGGAAAAAGGGGAAAATACACACCTAACCTGAAATATGTCCCAACCTGAAAAAAATAGAAAGGTAAATGCTGAGAGAGGACGGATCTAGATATCCAATACCTGACCACCATATATGGTCAAATTCACTAAGGTATCCCTATTATCCTATGTATTCATCACTGAATTGTCCATCATCTTCATAAGACATGACATGTGTAGGGAAATACCATACATGGGTGAGTATATACATACCCAGTAGGACTCCCTGAAATTTGAAGGGGGAACAATAGGAGATATGATAGAAGTAGATAGATCAACCCATAGCAAGATAGAAACAAAAACCCATAAATAGTGATATATAGTCATAAAAGAAACCAAAATGAGAGAGAAAGGGGATATTCATATCACAACCGAGCCTTAGAAATTTTTTCCAATGGTTCCAAGAGGCCCATCAATTATTCCAAACATCTCGTGTCTTTATCTGAAGAAGAATACATGTCGATCCACACCTCACCACTATTCCTCATAGTCAAGGAGACACAATATCTAGGTAGAAGAACCATGACCTGGTATAATAGGATGGTGTCACTATGTGGATAAAGGACCCATGCCCTGACTCCATAGGATGGTACCACTCAGTAGATAGATAGAGGACCCATGCCCTGATACAATAGAAGGGTGCCACTCTGATGGTAGAAGACCCATACCCTGACTCAGTAGGAGGGTTCCACTATAAAGGTAAAGGTTCCATGACCTATCATTATAGTAGGGTTCCACTCTAAAGGTATAAGACCTATACCCTGACTCTTCACGAGGGTGCCACTTTTATGGAAGAGGACCCATGCCCTGAAACCAAAATAGGGTTCCAATATAAAGGTAGAGGATCCATGCCCTGACACCATAGGGTGATTACACTCTAATGTTAGTGGACCCATCCCCTGACACCATAAGAGGGTACTACTATGATGGTAGAGGAACCATACCTTGACTCCATAGGAGGGTTCCACTCTAATGGTATAGGAATCATACCCTGACATCGTAGGAGGGTGCCAATTTGATGGTAGAGGACCCATAACCTAACTTTGTAGGAGGGTGACACTCTGATGGTAGAGGAACCATAACCTAAAATTGTAGGATGGTTCCACTTTTATGGTAGATAAAGTACCCATGCCTTTTCCCAGTAGGAGGGTGCCACTCTAATATCTCTGATGATCCTTCCTAGTCACTATAATAATCTAGCATCATATAAAGAAGCGTCATGATTGTTAGATCCCACATCGTATCTCAAAAATACATTACAAATTCCACCATCATGTTTTATGTAGAAAAAAACTTAGGATCCAAAATTTGAGTCTAAATAAAGAAGATATAAGAGGTAAAAGTTTCATAAAAAAGAAGGTGCATGACGTGTAAGGGGTCCACACAGTGTGTGACCCTTCTCCGATTCTTGGACATGTCCTCTATAGAACATAGCTCACTATACATATAGTATTACATGGTGTGTAATGGTACTACATGACATGTCTCATCCACCCAAGGCTGAGCCGTGTTCTACTGGTTGTGTTCATGTCTTCCGGGCTATGTCTGTGTAAACAGACTATGTCCGTGTCCATGTACACTACCCATGTTCTTGTACATGGTTTGTGCCTAGCCATGTAAATGTCCATGTAATCCTAAAGTACACACCGGATTTCCATCATCATATCATAGGGCGTGTGGGTGCCCCATGTGGCATGTGATACTTAATTCAACCATAAACCTTAGCCACTGTAGTTGGGTAACTACATAGTGTGTGTTCATCCTAGTACATGCAATGTAGTTTAGAATTTCATAGAAAGTTAGATATAATCCATGAATTCTAGATCCACCTCCATAAAATTGAATCGTGCTTAATGTTTTCCTAAAATTGAAGGGGAAGGCATCCATTTTTCAATTTCGGTCCTCTGATGATCGAAAATTGGAATCCGATCCACTGCTTGAAGTCCATTCACACCGACATCACTTATGGTGCCTCCTAATACCTCATTGGATTTCCAAATCCATTTTTTAATCACTCAAAACCTGAAAATAATCTTGATCCATCCTCTAATCACCGATCTATTCATCACATGAGAATTTTTCATGAATTTGGGGGTTTGATCGTGCTTGATCCCACCCGACAATGTTGAACTGTGGCCCCATAGGCCAACTAAAAAGATCACAAAGAACTAATTGGGAAAAGCACATAAAAAGGGTGAAATGAATTTTGGACAATATTTTTTGACCAATTAATATAGATTGTGGATAAGTAGGGTGAGAAACATTGCACAACATTGATAAATCGAATAAATAAATTGATTTGACAAGGGGATCATGTGAAGGTTCTAATTAATCATATATCAATAATAGGATTGAAAATTCATGATTAAACAGTTTAATAAAGAGGGTGAAAACTAAAAATTATGACTCATACCTTGATATTTGTTCTATCATCGGTGAATAATGCACTCTCCAATGATGGGGAAATATTTATTGCATTCTCTATGCCTTGATTCACCTGGATCTGAAAGTTCACCATTGTCCGATCTCAATTTTACAATGATTGGTGGTAGAACCTACTATAAAAAATCCTAGGGTTATGTGGCTAACCATGTAGATTTTCCATAATAAGATAATTATATAGGGAATTAGTTTTAAATGAATTAATTTAAATAATCAATTAATCCACTTAACGTACCTACCAATAATCGCCTTATTAAAACATCCCATGATTTGGTCACAATTAGAGTAGAGACCATGCTCCAGATTTAACTATGGTATTAGATTTCCATTTTGAGATTATATTTAGTATATATACCATTATTTTTGAAAAACTTTTCACACATGATATAAAATATATTTAATATTTTTATAAAATTAATTTCAGGCACACCGGGTCTCAAAATTGCACGCCGTCTCAACTCCTGTTTCCAAAAGTTTTCCTTGATATATTTAATAGTATTAAAAAGAAAAAAAGGTATATAAAATACCTTTAAAATGATATATTTTAAGAAATACCTAATCATACACCTCAAATGAAAGGTCTTTCCTCTTGTTATATGTATAACTCTTCTGCCTGCTTTGAGATTCCGTCATGTACTACTGAATTATCTATACATTTTCAACCATTTCTTCTTACATTTCTTATCCCAAAAACTTTATTTCACCGAATACATCCCAACATGATTCATTTTGACATTGTTTTTCATATAATTCCTCAAAAGTTTTCATCTGTATTCTGGAATTAAAACTATTATTATAAAAAAATTAAACTAATGAAAGATACTGACCCCAAATTCCCTTGAAATCCAATGAGAAATTCTAAAAAAAATCTTCTAAATTCCAAGCTATTCACTAGGTATTTCCATCAGATTGAGGATGAAAATATATACCAAAATTTAACTCAATACCCATCAAATTATAAAGTCTCTTTGAGAAATTTTCACCTCGAAGATATCTCTCTAAGATTCTATTATTCTCCTCCTCTGAGGCGATGAGATTAATGGACTCTTCCTGCATTTCTTCATTTGAAGAGATAAGGAGATCTAGATGTTCCTTCCCATTTTACTCTTCCAAATTTCCAAATTCATCCCCCTACTTTTTTATTTTAGGATGTGGCTTCAATGAAAGAAAAATAAATACAGAGGAGTATATCTAAACATGGGAAAAGCTTGACAATTACTTTGAAAACATTACCAAAGATGACCCGGATACAAAGGCCCACACCCTTCATTGGGGGATATATTCGGTAAGAAATTAAAATATTTTTAGTCTCACTATTAATGACTTTGTAATTTATTATTTTTCCTAAATATTTCAACCTTGAACTTATATGGTTTCCCACTTTTCCTTAAAATTTATTTTGGAAATAAAATTTTAATCTTAGTAGTATGATCACAGTTTGATACAATAGATAGAGTGAATCCATTAAATTTGATTATATATTTAAAAAAAAGTGTATCAAGTTTATCCAAATAAATATTATCTCAAATAGGCCAAAAAATTCACAGGTTTAGTAAAACAATCATAAATAATACAAAATTCCATTATTATCTTGATATTTATTTGGTAATCCCACCATGGAATTCATTAATACATTCTACCATTTCTATACAGGAATTGGAAAATGCTAAAACATCCAATTTGGTAGTTTTCACTCACTTTTAACCTATTTATAATTCAACCATTTAGTGGTAAAATCAACAATATCTTTTTTCATTCATTTGAAACCAATAATATCCCTGAAGGTTTATGTATATTTTCATGATATATAGATAAACAAAAAACAGGAAGTTATGAGCTTGACTCAACAATTCCTACCTAACTAGGGATAAATTGTCACACACAACCTCTTTACAAAACTCATAACACTTTCTTTTTCAATATTAAATTCATGCAACTTACCATTTTTAACCAACTATTCTCTTCCTTGCAAACCCTGATCTTTGTTTTGAGCATGCTTAATTCTGTTAGATAAGGATGACTACATCGATACCTGAACCAAAAGAGTGGGAGTTCCTATATTCATAATTTTTAGTCCAATATTCAGTAAATCATTAACCAAAGGATCATTTTCCAAATGTAGCATAGATAATGATGCATTATCTTTTTAGATCAAGGTATTGACTACCTTGTTTTCTTTACCTACCTAGATGATAGTGAATTATGAAATCATAATACTTTATTAGTTCCAACCATATTCTCTACCTCATGCTCAACTCTTTTTGAGTGAATATATAATTTAAACTTTAATGTTCAATATATATTTCACATTTTACCCCATATGAAAGATGTATCAATATTTTTAAATTAAAAACTACTACATCCAGTTAAAAATCATGCATAGGGTTATTCTGTTCATAGATTTTCAATTGGTGTGATGCATATGAAATTACTCTATCATATTACATCAATAAACAACCAAGTCCCTTCAAAGAAGCATCAATATAGATTACAATCTAACTGTTTCTAGATATAAAGGCCAATATTGGAGAATTAACCAATCTTCTTTTCAATTCTTAAAAACATTCCTCACATTCCTTTATCTAGTTGAATTTAACTCTTTTTTATTTAAATTAATTAGTGAGATAGATAACTAAATAATTTTTTCAAAAAATAACCGATAGTAACCTGAAAATCCAAGAAAAATTTGAATCTCAGGGACCTTTTTAGGTCATGGCCTCTCTTCACCACCTTAGTTTTAGTAGGATCAATAGTTATGCTATCTTTAGAGACAACATGTCAAATTAAAGACACCAACTGTTACCAAAATTCACATTTTATAAATTTTCCATACAACTTATTTTATTTTAAAGTATATATAATAATCCTTATATTTATTTCATGTTCCTAATAACTTTTAGAATAAAACATAATTTCATCAATAAACACAACTAAAAATTTATTCAAATACTTACAAAAAATTTATTGATAAGATATATGAATACAAAAAGTGAATTAGTCAACCCAAAGGACACAACCACAAAATCATAATTCCCATACCTAGTATGAGACGTAATCTTCAAAATGTATCCCTCCTTTAATTTTAGTTAATGATATGGGGACTTGGGATCAATATTAGAAAAATAATTTACTCTATAAAGATGATCAAACAAGTCATCTATATGAGACAAAAGACACTTGTTCTTAATAATAATGTTATTGAGTGCTCTATAATCAATGAAAAACCTCATTGAACCATATTTATTTTCAATAAAAAAATATGAGAACCCAAGGTGTAGTTATAGGATGAATAAAACCCTTTTCAAAAAACTCTTTTAACTTACTTTTAAATCCCAATTATTCTAATGGGGCCATTCAATATGGGGGTTTTTGAAATTGGATTTGCACAAAAAACTAATTCAATAGTGAATTAAACCTCCCAATAAAAAATAATACTAGGAAAATTATTAATATATATATATATATATATATATTCATTTACTACTGACACATCACTAATCAGAACAAATTCCCTCTTTTCAACAATATAAGTAAGATAAATTATTTCCACCATCTTTAATCAGTTTTTAAACTTTTTGTTATGTTATTATATGTATGGAATATTTATTATATACAAATTAAAACTCAATTTAAAAATTGAATATAATTTCATTAGCTCTGAAATCTATCTTATTATGATAAATTGAAATCCAATTCATACGAAAAATAACATCAAACTCAACTATGGGAAAGACAAAAAGATTTACTGTAAAATCATTCCACAGACAATCATAAGAATATTCCTATAAATATTTTTTTCCTTAATAATTACACTATGATTTTTTACTAAAATTAAATTCTCAATTTATTGAGGAAATGTTTCCATTTTACTATAAAATTCTCTAAAAATTAAAGAATGTGTAGACCCTGAATAAAACAAGAATTTGGAATAATCAGAGTAAACTAGTGATGTACTTATCACCACTTTATTTTTTGGTCCTGCATTTTCCAAGGTAGATGAATGATTTCTCCAAACCATTATGATTACATTACTGATGATTATCACCATTAATTATTTTCTTTGGACTCAAATAAACATAATAGAATATCTCATTGAATTTGAAGCATCTTACTTACTGCTTATCATATTTGTTCTGACCATTAACATGATTATTTTCATTGAAATTGCAAGACAAATGCCTAATAATACCACATCGATAAAACCTTTTTATTTTCACAAGACAGTCATATGATGATTTTTACCACACTTATCATAAGAGGGAATTTAGAGCTCTTACCTTCATATTTATTTAAAGGATACTTTCCTATTTCTTTCTAACTAAACTAATTTTTTATCTTTGTTGTTATAAAAGTTAGTAAACTCCATCTCGAACTTATCGGCACCCCATACAACTTTCTTATATATTTTAAATTCACAAAAGGCCAAATAAATTCAAAAAATTGGTTTTAATAATGATTAAAACCTATCAATTTTACTATTATGGACCAGAATGAAATTTGGTACATACCTAACCAATCTAGTAAAATTAGCTTCATAGGTAGAAATAAAGTCATCCTTTTGCTTCTATTCCAAAAAATTTCCTTTCCATCGTATGTAAAAAAACCTTTGGAAAATACTTATCTAGGAAAATATATTTAAATACTTTCTACTCCATGGCATTAGTCTCATATTTTTTACTTGATATTTCCAATCAGAGATAACCATTGATGAATTCACCTTCAAAATGATATATAGAAAGAATTACCTTTTGATGTTTAGAGTAAACCAAAACCTAGAATATATTTTCTAGAGAATTGATCCATCCTCAAGCTACTAATAGATCTGAGGTTCCACCTATTGTGGAAACATTAGGAACAATAAGTGATAAATGATTCACAAAAGAGTAAAATGGAAAAACAAAATAATGAGAAGAAGATCATAGGACACATTGATTTACATGGTTCATGAAATGATACCTATGTCCACAAAGAGGAAAACATTTCATTATGATTGGGGGTATAATTAAAGGGTAAAATAAGAGTTTCATACACATAGAAATCCTAGCTTTAATGAGATAATAAAGGAGAATATGATACAACTATTATAGCAATAGCATAGTACGTCCACCGTGTTATATTAACTGATGTATATAAATTCACAGAGCTGTAGTGACCTGTCAGTGTTTCCAGTCACATACTGTTGTAGTTATGTTTTTAATTCCACACTACTACAATGTTCTATTACATACTAATAAAGTAATTCCATATATCTATAGTATACTGTCAGTGTTGTTGGTTAGCTAAGCTATAATTAGTCAGTGTTTCCACAGTTACCCAAAATTTGGGATGGAGGACAAAGACCCCCAAACCCCTAGAGTAGGGGAACAATACCCCTACACCCCCATAGACCTCATAATTGTGCCTGAAACATGATATTTGCAGCATGGGACACTAACATTTAACCCAACTTCTTCCAAATAGACCAGGTTACACTATTCCAACACCACCAAATGTCTACGGGTGTTGTTTAATAAAATGATCCACTATAGACATATTCCTATACAAAGAGTTTTTTTTGATATATGGAATTAGTACTACTATTAATATCCTATTTCAATTGAGTTAACACAACTAAAAAGTATTCTATTCTAATTCCAACCATTCCAGGTTGTCAATTCAGATGAACATTATCCACTTGATTCATTTACACTTCATTTACCCTATTTTCTCTATGTAAAACCATTCCAAAACAACCACAAAATAGATGAAGAAACATGAATAACCCCAAAGTTTTATCATGATAATATAATCCATATATTAGCATCCCTTAAATGAATTTTCTTAATAACAACCTAACCTATAAAATTATCTAACCCTTACCTATGATACCTAATATAACACTTAATAACTTCAACAACCCATAATTACATGGTTTATAATTGGGGTTTCACTTTCTTACATTTAAAAGATATTTTTAGTTTAATGTTTTAGAGTATTAGGAAAAAATATTACATATAAAAAGGGGGTACATCCACTCAATATCCATTTTATCCACAAAAACAGGATTCTTAAATTTAAACTTTCATTTTGTTCAAAGCACGATTGATTCTTTAAAGATGAATGCCCATAGTGGAATGTTAAACTTTTATATAGTTATAAATCATCCTAATTCCCTGTGAAAAACATTTTAAAACATGGGATGAACACAAAAAGATTAGTAAGAGATACAAAAATAAATAAACTTTTTATTCTATTTTGAAAATCATGAAACCCCATAAAAAAATTTCTCTTTTTACATAATAAACATTGAGCTCAAATATTAATTTTCTTCCTCATGAAATATAATTTATAGCCCAAAGGTTTTCATAAAACATATCATAATAAATCTTAAAGGTAGAATCATAATCAAAAGAGTTTTTTTTAAAAATGGATACTCATGGATTTTTTTTCTTGAAAAAAATACTTTTCACCCTTAAAGGGGACATACACTTTTCTTTAAACATAAGCTCATTAGCTAATCTTATGAAATCAAAAGGATTAGATGAAAAATAATTTATAAGTATAGAATAATCATGTAGGTACCTTGGGAAATAATATTTGTATCACTCTTATAATCACTTTTACATGCACTCTTTCAAATGGAATAACATATTTGGTTAACTCCACTATATATTCCCTGGAGAATAAAATCATTACCCAATGAATTAAAGAGCTATATCAGGCTCACCTGTCATCATGAATAATGTAAAAGGATTATAAAATACATAAAATACATAAAATATTTCTTTTATATCATAAAATATCATAAATTATTCCATTTAATACATATGTTGAGGCACTTTTGGGCTTTATGTAAAATAATGATAATTTTTTTTCTTTGAAAAATATTAAAACAAAAAATATCAAAATAATGGGAAATATAAAATTATTTTGAAAAACCATGAAAATTTTTAGAGGAATATTTTTAAATAATAATGGTCATGATGTTGGGAACTCATTCCATATATGTTAACAAAATATTCCTTTCACACTTTTTGTAAAAATGTAAAAAATAACTTATGTGGAAAAAATTTAAAAGTATTAGTTTAAAACCATCATAAAGAATGTAAAACATGGTTTAAAATGGATTTTAACATAAATTTTTGTATATTAATAACATACCTGAAATATTTTAAAGAACATTCATATGGGGGAAAATAAAAGAAAAAAGTTTAAACTTTTAAAATATGGTTTTAAAGAAAAATCCCCAACCTTGAGCCCGACTCACCATGTACGTACTTTAGATCCTATATAATAAAGTTATATTAATTTTATAATTATTTAAAACATTTTTAGGAGTATTATATTATTATTATCCATAGTATTTAATTTATTACAATGTCTTATATAGTTATTAAATCAGTTAAGTCTATGTTGTACATTTTGAGGACATTCGGTTCATAATCCCAAAAAACTTTGGTAGGTTGACTATGATGAAGGGGGTAATTGGTCCATAATAACATGAATATTTATCATAAAATAATTATTTTTTATAAATTAAAATAATTTTACATATATACATGAAATATTAATATAAAAAATGAATCACAACGCTTCCTGGACGAGATAGTCCACACGTCCGCACGAGCGATATTATCATTTTACAACGAATGGAAGGGTAAGTAGGTAACTAATGTATTATATTTAAAAAATAATAATTATTTCATGAATATTATATATATATTTATTAAATTAATTATAATAATCAACCTTGTGAGGTGGTGATGAAAAATGAAACACATCGCTTTGGGATGATGGTAGTCCACACGTACGGACAAACAATGTTTTCAATTCCCATAGGATAGAAAAGGACTTGAAAAAAGTTTGTAACATAATCATAATAACATTTAATTATATTTAATTTAATAATTTTATTATTTCATCATGGTTTAATAATATTTTAAGGTGAAAAAATAATAAATAAACATGAAACACTCGGTAAAGGATTATACCTCTTCTTTGGAAAACCTTTATTGGATAATACCTTAAGCTTTATTATGTTAGTAATTTAGAGATAAAAGGAAATATAGGACATGTATATGTATTTTGGAAATTTATTTGGGTAGGTATTGGTTCAGATAAATAGATCAATGTATGTGAATAAGAGAGGAGAGCAGGTTCCCTTTTATTAGTGAGGGGAGCAACACTTGTAATTTTTTGAAGTTTTAAAATAACATAAAGTATTATTTATAGTAAAGAGGCCCTAAAATTATATAATTTATAATATAATATGATAAATGGAGAAATAATATCAAAAAATAATATTTAGGATATTTTTTTACCTCATCATTTTGTTTTAACTTTAATTAATTCGTTTTACCCTTTACCGTAGTGACAACTTTTTACTATTTTTACTATTCATTATGATAAAAAATGGAATTGAAATAATTAAGGAATTTGAAAATAATAATTATGAATATGAAATATATTTTTCAAGATTCAATTTGGAAAAGTGGAATTAATTATTTTTAATATAAGTGTGAAAAATGCAATGAAAAACAATTTTTTTCTCGAAAAATGTGTTTTTAAGCCTAAAAATGAATTTATATCAAAATAAAGCATAATATAGATTATTATATTATTAATTGGATTATTTTTAAACAAATTTTAATAATTATACTTTAAAACCTATCTAAAATATAATAGTTTTTTTTAAATTTGAAAGGAAATGTTATTTTTTATAAAAATCGATATTTTTCACTATTCACCCAAAAATAAATCTTTTTAAAAAAATAAAAAAATTAACTCTAATATATATTTTATATGATAATATAAAAAATTCATTTCATTTTATCCAATTAAATTTCTAAATTTTATAAATTTAACTTTTAAATAAAACCACATAATACTTAGAAAAAACTTTAGTTAAAATAAAAATATCTCTTTTTTGATTGAAAAATTACTTAAATTTTATAGTGAATATGAATCCATAAAATATAATCATGAATAATACTTAATATGAAATTGATTTATTATTAAGATTACTTTTGTTTTCATATTCTTCCCATCTTAATGAAATTTCATCCTCATAATTTTATTCATCATTTAAATAGGATGGGATATTTTTACCTCATAGCCTTTTTAGGTTCCCATATTGATTACTTAATCATTTGGTTCTTCCAATAAAATTTAAATAGGTGATTTAACTTATTCTATAACACCTGATCTCTACAATATAGAAACTTTATAGTGTTTTCCTTATAAGAAATATTCTCCCCCAACTGTACCACCTCAAGGATAAAAACATGAGATGCATTAGATACATATTTCCATAACAACAAAAACTGAAACACATCTTATACATGAGATAAACTTAGAGGAAAACTACTTAGTAAGAAATTGATACATCCTCTTCCAGAATTTCCCACAGACCAATAAACCATGGAGTTAACTTTTGATTTTTATCAAATCACATAACTCCTTTCCAAAGAGATATTTTAAGAACAATATGATCACCTACCTCAAATGAAAGGTCTTTCCTCCCATTATCTTTATAAATGTTATAACTATTTTGAGCTACCCTCATGTTTTGATGAATAATATTTACCTTCTCAACCATTTCTTCTACAAGTTTGGGTATACTGGAATGAAAAATATTATTATAAGAAAATTTCACTAAAGAAAGATATTGATCCCAGTATCCCTATTAATTCAATGTGAAAACCCAAAACATATCTTCAGAAGTCTAAATAATTCACTTTTATTGTCCATAATATTGAGTATGAAAAGAATTAAAAAAACTTTATTTAGTACCCATCAACTCATGAAGTCCCTTTTATAAATTTGATATAAATATGGGATTATAGTCAGATAAAATAGAGAGATACAAACTCCATGTAATATGACTATATATTTAATTTAAATTCTAGTACGTTAATTTGAATACATATTTAAAACCCCAATAATTTACAAATAAATTTAATATTAAATGCATGAAACACTAAGTCTATATGAAACAGAACTTTTTTATAACCTAGCCAATGAACATAATTTTTCCACTTCTGTGATTTGAATCTTGAAAAATGACATACACGGTTGCGATCAGTAATATATTTAGAGACTGATAGGATCAACATAATTTTTTGGTGAATAGTAAATTATCCTTAGGAATAGTAACATACCCTTATGAATAGTAATTTAACCTTAAGAATTGTAACCTCACCCATGTAAGTATAAATAAAATTTAGGTACCATATAAATGAGAGTAAATATTTTAAAAATTAATAATTAAGTGTTGGTATTTTTGTGAGTAATAAATATTTAATTAAAATTTTAAATTAATAAATTATAAAAATTAATTTTCATAAAATTTATTCCTAAATAGATATTTTTTTGTCTTATGATTTTAGGATAATTTTATGGGACCTCAGTTAATTTTTGAAAGTATTATAAAATCAGTTTTAAATTTAAAATATGTATTTTTGAAGTAAATAATGATTTTATTTAAAAATTAAATTTCTCTTATTTATAAAATTATTTTCATAAAATGGGGTTGATTTTTTAATTCTACATGTTGAAAAATTTTTAGGGTGAATTGTTTGTATTTTTCTGAAATACTTGAATTTTCGGTGAATAGTGAAATTCGATAATTTATGAAATATGCTAAATAAATAAATTTATGCATCATGATTGATTCATGGATGACGTAAATGGCCATTGGTTAGAAATAAAATTTACTTATTACTATTTTTATTCACATGAATCAAGACTATTCATAATCTTAAGCCAGAATAATAAAATAATGATTAAAATAATAGAAAACCCTCCTCTCCCCCACTATAAAAACCACTCCTCACTCCCTATTCTATTCACTCCTCTAAGACTTAAAGATTCTCAAAGTTCTACCCAAAAAATATTATCTAGTACCTACCCACGTCCAGGAGCTCTTGGTCTTTCCAGAAGACCAAAACCCCTTCTCTTAAGTAGGTTCTCAAGGAGGAGTACTGAAGAGGTAAAATCCTCTTCCTTTTTCCTTTTAATTTCTTTTAAGTTCATACTTATCTCCTAAAATATTCTATAAAAATGATAATGATAAATAAATTATAATCTATATACTAAAATAATATCATGTTAATGGAACATCCATCATCAATCTACTTACTCTCTCTCTTTTATTTTAAAAATGAAATCATTGTCCGGGAGGTGATGATTTACAACCTTCATGGACAAAGAACCTTTGTTCTTCAATTTATCCTTCAAGTATGGTCATGAAACCATTTTCATGGTTGAAAAAAACTATATATATATTTATATATTATAAACTAATTAATATCATTTAACCATTATATATACATAATATTAATTCATATGACAAAACTAGTTCATAATAATCGAAATATCACCAAAATTATATTCATTAATGTTTCATCTAATAAATCATCCTCATAACATATAACCAAATTAATAATATGAATATTTAATCTCCTAAATTTTCATTAGTATCATATAAAATCAATTCTAGATAATTACATCCATTCCACCTGAACTCCATTACTTATAAATAAGCAAACCAATTTTGAAAACCAAGAAAACAAACACTCCGAAATGACATAATTTAATCTTATAAATTATCAATAAGGAAATAAATGAACATAAAAAAATATAATGAATAAAATATATGCATATAAGGTTCTTAATTAATTAATTAATGGATTTAATTTTATTATCTATGACATTAAGTTCATGATAAGAATACATTGGGAAAAAAGTTAAGGGTTTCCTCATCTCACTACCATTTTTTGAGATATTCCTTATTCACCACTATTTCTTGTGTATGGTGTATATATAATTACCATTGATGTATCATACCATGAATCTATTTATTTTAATAGTGTTAAATGTTTCATTTTATGATTATTAATTTTGGGGTTTATGAATCGATTGATTACAAAGTGGTAAGGGATTCCACCCGAACCTTCATTTTTCCTTTGGGTTATTCATTCACTATACTTACCCAAATTTAATGCTTATTTTTTTGTGTGAAAATATTTTATATTCTGTTTTTATGTTCCCAAATCATATATTTATATCATTTCATATTTCTTTTATGATGATTATATGTTTTAAAATAGTCCCCTTCTTAATTATTCCTGATAAACAAGCCCGATTCAAGGGAACGTCTTGAATTCTTACCTATGTTTAAGTGCACTATATATTATATTTTAAGCCATATTTTTTTTTAAAATAACACATGTTATCATTAAAAAATATATTTGTTCATTTCTTTTTTTATGAAAACAAATATTCCCTTCCGATTAAAATCTATTTACTATTTTCCACAAACCTCACCGAAATGTTTTATTTCTAAAGATTCTTTAAACAATATTTTTACATGATTTCAATTCAGTGGGAAAACATTTATGAATCAAATATAATTTCAATATACTTACATTTTATTTTCTAGGATATAAATTTCACAATCTTATTTCATGAATAATACAAATAATTTTCCAAAAGAACTCTTCTTTCCAAAGTAAAAATGATTTTTCCCATATCACATTAACTTTTATGAGATATATAAATTGTTCACCACTTATTACTTGAATGTGGTGTATGTAATTAACTTTGTTATATCATATCAAGAGTCTTATTATTCAGATGATGTTATAAGGTATTATGATTTTAATGTTTCAAGGTGGTATGAGACACTTTGGGATGTTTAAGGATTATTTACCTAAGAAATTTTCAAGTCTCATTTAAAATCATATTCATATATGTCAACATCATTTGTTTAATCTTGTATTTAATTGTGGTTTGTCTCTTATTATATCATCTAAAACACATCCTTAATGGTTTCTGATTAGTTTGACTATGGATGTGCTATCTTGATACCATTCACCATATTACTCTGAATGGTTAGTGTTTATGTTTAATGATTGGAGAAATTTGTTTACATTTCATATGTGAGTTTCAATATGAATTTATATGTTGATTATGTTCTCCCAATTTATACGAGGAATGCATTGGAATTATTAAGTGACTGGTGGGGCATACTATAGCCCCTCGATGCATCGGTAGGTCTTATGAGATAAACTAGTTTGGGTTTCTTCCCATTTATGTATGGTCTTGGAACGAGGCCTTGAAAGAATTATTATGATGTCCAGAATTATGTATTCCCTCATTATAAAACTATTAATTAATAGTCCATGTGGTTATTATAATAGTATAATACTCATGATTATGTTTTAATATGGAATTATTTATTCATCTCTTATTCTTACTATGTTATACTCAAGTTTATTTTTTAAAGGCATGTGTTTTTTATTATTCACCATGCCTAATGTTTATGTTTATGATATATTCTATTGTATTGATTATCCTTACTAAGCATCTGAGATCATCCCTTTCTTATGTTTTATTTTTCCCAGGCTATGAGGAATTATATTATGAATGAATTGTAGTGATAATCTTGGAGTTGTGGATGTTTATAGTGTAATTTATATAATTTATTTCATTTCAAGTTTTAATGTTGAAATTATGTATGTATATGGTTTTACAAAACTAATAAACTACCCATTCATTTAGGATTTGATTCATTTTAATTACGTCAATTTAATGAAATAATTCACCTGCTCCAGACTATTGGGGTTGGGGCATTACAGTTGGTATCAAAGAAAGTTTAGTAGAATCCTTGGAAACTAGATTTATAAAATGTAGATTAGCGAACAAAACCCCAAGACAAACTTTGAAGATAATAATAAAAGAACATACTAGAATTTTGGTGAGGAAGATATTATGTGGATCTTCCTAGAAAATACATCAATGTCTGGATACTACAAGTGGATGTGGTTCTGTAACAAATGTACCTAAGAGTAACAACTCTGACAAGGTGTTACAGGCTTGAATTGGGGTAACCTGGTACATGAAAACTGACTTTAATTTGCACCTAGTTTGACACTCCCAGGGGATATTATTAGGAAGATTAACATTTAATTTAACCACCATTATGAAGGATTTATTCCCCCAAAGTAACCAAAGTATATGGTTTTAGGATTTACGATGCATAAATTTATCTTATGTGCTATACCATGTTTAGAGTTATAGAAATTTCATAATTTTATGAGATAATATAGTATATGGAATTGATTAGAAATGGAGCCTAGTATAAAGAATGATAACTTCACTAATGCGCGTGATGAAAAGAGTAAGAAGGGTCATATCTCTCATGGTATTAAGCCATCATTTCAAAGGAAAATAGTCTCCCAAGTATCCTCATCATATGAGGAAATAGTATCGTGAGTTAATATGATGTGTAAATAATTCTATGAGTCCTATGTCTTTGAATAGAAGCAATATAAGAAGATAATGAAAGAGAAAAATATGGATAATGGGAATAATGGAAAGAAGGGTTTTCCCAAATGTGATAACTCTTGAAATAATCACCATGGTAAATGCTTGTAGGGAATGAGATTTTGATATAATTGTGGAGAAAAATGACACCAATTTATTGATTTTAAGGATAATAAAAATGTTTCTAATGTAAAATGATTCAACTGTAAGAAGATGAGACACTATGTGAATCAATGTCCCAAGCGTCAAAGGAATATACCCAAAATGATGTTACTGGATAATGATCAAGTTATGATTGTAACAAACTTGGTATTTATTGAATAATACATTCTCATATCTATTAATATTTATGAATAAGATATTAATTTTATGTTAAAGAGGACATTTTTTTCAATAGCATAACCTACACACACCAACGCGTTTCTCCAAAATATTATGTTGCACACAATGTTGAGTTATACCGAAAAATAATATAATAATAATAATATTATTTTAAATAGTAGTTAATGCCTAGCCATTGTATTGGATGGAATGAATATAACTAACTACAATATTATTATACATGTTTTTAATTGTTTTTACATTTATAAAATAAATTTTAGAGGCTTAAAATGAGAATGAATCCAATTTTAAGCATAAAATACTCTAATATTTTTAAAAGGTCAGTTTACCGCCTTTTAATGGTGAACCAATTTTAGAAATAGTTTTTGTCACTTTTATATGTTATATTTGAAAAAATAAACTTCTTCTTTAGAATTGGGACATTAAAATTTACCTTGGTTGAAATTTTGGTATTGTTCTGATAAAATTCATATTTTAATGAATAGAGAAAAATACTGCATTTTAATTCAAAAATGCATTTTTGTAAAATTTATTTATATAGTTATGTTCTAATTTTAATTGGTTTTAATGTGTAATTGTATTATGTTTTTATAATTTAATCCAATTTTTTTCATTGTAAGTAATTTCATATTAAAATTGGACATAAAATCATGTTAATCTTTTGATAATTTTTACTTTTTAAAAACATGCTTTCTGGTTTTAACAATGGGAATTAATTTTAAATTAATTACTACAACTTATATGTTTTGAATTTTGAAAAATGGATTCCATATTTTAAATTATAATGTTCAAATTATGTAAATAGGTACCTTTTTTTTGGACACTATGAATAGTAACTTTGGTAATTTTTCTTTACCACATTTAAAGGTTAATCATGTAAATCAGGGTAACAAACAATATGATAAGGATAATGAAATTACCATAACTCATAAAAAAATCCAATTATATGAATAAAATTTGAACCATATCACAAAAGTGTCTGAATTTATTTATTTAATGGACTTTTGTCCATGAAAGTGATGTAATTTTTATTAGAACAAAAGAAAGTGACAACATGTCACTCTATTTTCTCTTATAAGTATAATAATTTTAATGTAGATATAAAATTGATAAAACATATAAAATAAATAGTGTCTAGAAATATATTGAAATTATCTATATAATTTGATTTTTTTAATTTTTATAGATTAAATAATTACCAGAAATTTTGACAAAATAGTGATATAGTAATTATTTTATTAAGAGAAAAATCAAATAAATGATATCCTAAATATTAAAATAAATATTATATGAGATAATTTATGTTATACACAATTTTTATTAATGAATATGACATTTTATTATTGAGTTAATGTATTGTTTTCTAAGTAATCAAGTTTTTATGATTTTTCGGAAAAGTCAAGTATGAATAGTGTCAAAATTGACATAATTCATAACTTAAAATATAAAATAGTTTATTAAATGTTTTAAAATTACTAAAAATATAATATTCATCCAAATGATTATGATAAGTCCAAATATGTCATAAATGACACTTATTGGGTCGTTTGACATGTTATGGTAATTAAATTAACCCACAAAGTGTAAATAATAAAATATAATTATAGGTTTAAAAAGAAGAGAATAAAGATTAAACCAAAAATATAGGGGTTAAAAAATATTTAAAACTTGTATAATTTTAATTTTATTATATTTATATGACCCAGAATCATATTATATTTTAAATAAATGAGTTTTAGACCATTAAAAACCGAAAATAAATTTATAATAAAATAATATTTCAAGACTTCCCTAAAGTGCCACTCCTCCCTCTTATAAAAGACGACCACCTCTAACCACTTACTCACACCTCTCAATCCAATTGTATAATCCAAATTCTGATCAAATAATCTCTCATCATCCCTAATTTCCTCCTATAAGCCTTAACTTAGGCATAATGCAATTCAAGAAAGCCGTTCGGATCAAATCACAAGGAGTTACTCGTTTTAGAGGTAGCGTCTTCTCTAAAGTTCCTTTACTATACTTCCCTTATTCACTCCCTATGATATTATTATTATATGACTAAATAAAAAACCATTATCCTAAATAAACTAGGATTTTTTTATGATAATTATTCAAACTACACTTATACACACCTCTATCTAATGGATACAAACATACTATTTTTGTGTATGATTAACTACTACCTCATGAAACGATGATTGTTCAATTTTATCCTACCACATATCATGGAGAAAATTATTATGACACTATATTTATATATGATATATATTATATTTATATTGACTCTATTATTCTGTAATTTTTTTTACAACATACCTTTATGCTTTCAATAATGTGTAAATATGATAATTTCATTTGAGGAAGTGTGGAGTACCGCTCCCTAAAAGTGATATGACTCCTTCATTCCATAAATGGAACATATAAATGATGTAATTAATGAACTTATGTAACATATATAACATATATATTATACTGGAATTATAACATACCTATGTATCATTTAGTTTCATTTATTTAACATGACAAAGAAATGAAAGCAGTGTACATGCGTGTGTACGACCTGCCATCTCTATGGACAATGCATTTCATTTATTATCTCCAAATGTTATGGAATATTATAAATACATATATACTGAATATATATTATATTTAAATCATGAATAATATTTTGGTGATAATGGACTTGTTACCACATGAATAATTTGCATCAAAACAAGTTCATTTTTGACTCAAGTACCGAGCCTTGACAAAATGTCTGATAAGAACTCAAATAATTAACTAATTAATATAACATGTAAATAAGTAATATAAAATGAATAATAAAATTTAAAATTTTTCTAAATCAAGTATAAATTAACCTAAGTTTTTTATTTAGGAAATTAAATAACGAACGGGACAAGTCAGATTCAAGGTAATGGAAATTCTAAACTCAATTTCCACTCATTGGGTTTTTCGCATAATTCTTTGATTATATTATGAAAAGATTATGTGTGGAATCACTCTCTATATATTTATGTTGTAATTTAAACTTCCGTTTGTCTTTATATACTATTTCTACACATAATAACCCCATTGATAAATTCTTACATCATTTATATGAACTTTTTAAGGGAAATCTTAACTCAATCTCCATTCATGGAGTTTAATATATATATCATTGGTTATATTCTTCTATGAATGTGTGTGAATGAAACATTCTTGGTTTATACTTATTATCAACTTATATTGGGTGGATTTATATTTTTCACACATAATTATGTCATTGATTTAACCTTAATATGATGATACGATATTTTTAAGGGACTACATTTCAATCTTATTTAATTAAGGCATATCTTGATATTGTGCACAATTATTATCCTATAAGGTGTATATACAACCATTTTGAAATTTTATATCATAAATTTATATATTATAATGATATTTAATGTTTACTTTCTTGTTATTCTTTAATTATTTTTATTCAAGTGTTAAGGGACTCTTTAACTAAAACATAGTTTTAAATATTTTAAATATGTATTCTTCTAAATGTTTCTCATTAAAGTCCATCTTTTCAAAATGGTTTTAAGGATTTACTTATATGGACATTAATGTTTTAAAATGTTAATTCATTTAAAATTTTCAAAGTGATATGAGACACTTTGATTCAAAAATGATATTTTTAAATGTTTTAAATGTGTTTTTTAAATTGGATTGATTATGTAAATATCTTGAAATGATATCTTGTGAATGAAAATGTGAAAATTTTATTTTTACTTTAAGTTGGTTTTATGTTTTATGATTATGTTATGGTTCTTGGGAATTGATTAAGTATAAAGGTGGTTCTATGACAAAACAAGGGTGGGTTGAGCCCATGATATCTCTCCAATGCATTGGGTAATGTGAAATAGGTAAACATTAAGGTTTCTTCTAAGATATTTAGGGAATATACTATGACGGGTATTCCAAACATAACCATGAAGGTTACTCCCTATGTAGATGTGAAATCTACAATGTAAGTATGTTATGGATGCCACAAGTTACCTTTATGATTTATGACTTCTATTAGTTATTCATAAATATTATGATTTCATGTGGTATTTTAAAGAGATTATGTTTTATGAGTGAAAAGTATGATTTCATTGATTTGTATGTATTCATGGACTAATGTTTTATTTCCTTATTTTATAACCCTTAATGAGATTTTTAAGTTCATCCTATGTTTTTGAAATGGTTTTTCATAGGGTATAAGGAAGGGTAAGTGAAAGGAAGAATTAAAGAAGATTTTTATCAAGAAAATAATTCTTGCTTTATTTAAGGAGTTTTACTATTGAATTTTTTTTGGGTAGAGTAGAAGTGTCTAGTTTGTAGTTTTTGGGATGTAATGTAATAGTTATGGCCTCATTATCTAAAAATATAAACCTAAAAAGATCCTCAATGTGAATTAAATTCAAATTATTAACTGATCTCAAGATTAAGTAATGTTTTAAGGCTGGGAACTTATAGTTGGTATCATAGGTCGATTTAGACAACTTTAGGGATTAAGAGTTTTGGATAACCACATGGTAAGTCTCTATGTATATTATTTCAGTTAAACCCTAATTTTATAACTTTTTCAGATCACAGAAAGTTGTTAAAAATGGAAGGATGAGGATCTCAAACAACATTCCTATCTCTTCATGATGACATGCTTGCAATAATTATTGCAAAGTAATGTTCAGATGATTATGAAACTTTTATTAACATACAACTCACTTGAAAGAAGCTGTTTAAGATATCAAACACCTCCAATATACCTAGATACCATCATGGATCGTGGTTTTTATTTAATCAAATAATATTTTCTTAATATTCTCATATTTTCAATAAAGGTAAATATTGTCAAGGCATTTTCGAATATTTTACCTTATCATAAGATATTGAAGAATTTTATGATTTTGAAAAAGGTGCTAAAGAAGGTGACCCTTGTGCAACCTATTTATATTTTCTTTTAAAATATAGTCTTTTAGCACATACTCATGGTATTTTAAAATTACCATTTATTGAAAGTTTCAACTCAAACTTGGTTTAACTATTTTATAAAAATCATGTTTTATCATATGTTTTGAAATTATATGTCAAACATGATTATTTTCTGAAATTATTTTTCTATGAACACCCATATGACCCAAGTTGTACGAGGTGTATTTGGATAAAGAAAGAAAATGATTTTTAAGGATCTCTAAATTATTGTTGCAATGCATTGACCTTATATCTATGTGAATAAGATGACAATGAAACTAGGTGGACACTATGATCAAGGTATGATGTTATTTATATTGGGAATAGTTTTATTTTATTTTATGGAGGTGAAATAATTTTTTTAATATATATTAGACTTTATTAATTAATATGTTGAGGTCATTATGAGTTTAAATTAAAATGATAGGTATAATATAACCATTTAGGTTAAAAATTTTTAGGGTTATTTTTGAGTTTTATAAAAAGGGAAAACCCAAAAAATGGGTGACAACCTGTCACGTCTCGCAAGGTTGTGGGAATCGAATCCACAACCGAATGGCGATAAGGGTACGTCGCCTACCATTGTCCTACATGAAGTCCCTGGTTAGTATGACTTATTGTTTTTTGTTAAATGATTTTATGGATAAAAAATAAGTTGATTTTGAGAACTTATATTTTATCAAATAGATATCCTTTATATAGGAAAATGATTTAGTGATAATGTGATATAGGTTATTTTGGAATATGTTTTCTATTTTGGGAACACTATATGCATAAGGAAAATATAATACTATGATATTTCATTTGAGGATTAATGGTTGAATTTTATTTTGGAAGAATCTATATTTTTATTATGAATATATAGAGATTTTGGTTATTTATGAAAATGATTAACCTATCTTGGAGAATATGTGATTAGATTAATTACCTTTCAGTATGAGACTTTAAGAGTATTTGATTTTATTTGGAGAAAAATTTTAAGATTTATTGTGGAAGACTATGTGATCAAATCATTTTGAATTTTGGGTTTCATTGTTAGTTTGGATTATTATTTTTGATGAATTATATGGAAAATTATTTTTTGAATGGTATTTTTTGAACTTTGGGTATTGTTTGTTGAATTTTTGAGATTAAGAGTAGTATTAATTTTTATAAAGGATTATTCTTTTGGGGGATTATCTAATCTTTTACTAACCATTTTGGTTCTGGTTAATGTCTAAAGACAAGGGAAATATATAGTTCATCTTTTTTGGATTATGTGATTATATAGAAGTTGATTATAGTGCTTTAGGTGTGACTAAGTAATCTTGAATACTTATATTTTGTGTAAAATATGAGTTTTTGGTAGATATTTATTAAATGATGAAACTCTACTTGATAAGTAAGTATGTTTCCTTATGTTATTAGTCAAGCTCATAAATAAATTCCTCAACTTTATGAAAAGGATATTAAAACAAAAACCATTTTAGGTTTACTTTTCCTACTATTAAATAAAATAAATTTTAACCCATCACAATTTTATGGTTTTCTAGTTGTTAGCTTTCTCTTGATCTTGTTTTCTATCACTCTCTATCAAAACTTGAAACTTAGTTTTTATTCTATATATATGTTTTCCTACATGGAACCCTAGTATGTGTTATATCAGGTGACCTTTTTCCTTCTCTTTATTTCTTTTAAAGTGATAGTTTTATTGAATCTTTTTCTGATGTGGGAATTTTAATGAAGTTTCTGTGCCCAATTTTAAAATTGTGAGAACACAATTTCTAAAAGGGGTAATGATGTAACAACCCCAGTATTTATTGAATAATAAATTTTCATATCTATCAATATTTATGAATAAGTTATTAATTTTACATTAAATAAGACACTTTTTATGATATCATACCCAACACACAACAATGGGTTTCTCCTAAATCTTATATTGCACACAACATTGAGTTATACCAAAAAAATAATACAATAATAATTTGTTATTTTAAATGATAGTTAAACCCTAACCATTGTATTGGAAGGAATGAATAGATTTAACTAAAATATGATTATACATTCTTCTTAATTGTTTTTACATTTATCCAATAAATTTTATAGGTTTAAAATGAGAATGAATCAAATTTTAAGCATTAAATACTCTAATATTTTTAAAAGGTCAGTTTACCACCTTTTGATGGAGAAAATTTTTTAGAAATAGTTTCTGTCACTTTTATATATTCTATTTGAAAAAATAAACTTCTTATTTAGAATAGGGATATCAAAATTTACCTTGGTTGAAATTTTGGTATTTTTCTGATAAAATTCATATTATAATAAATACTGAAAAATACTGCATTTTAATTCAAAACTACCATTTCATCTAATTTATTTATATAGTTATGTTCTAATTTTAATTTGTTTTAATGTTTAATTAGATTATTATTTTATCATTTAATATAATTTTTATAATTGAAAGTAATTTCACATTGAAATTGGATATAAACACATGTTAATATTTTGATAGTTTTTACTTCTTAAAAACATGCTTTATGGTTTTGAAAAAGAGAATTAGTTTTAAATTAATTACTGAAAATTATATGTTTTGAATTTTGAAAAATGGATTCTATATTTGGAATCATAAGTTCCAAATTATGTAAACAAGTACCTTTTATTTTTGGACACCATGAATAATAACTTTGGTAATTTTTCTTTACCATAGTTAAAGGTAAATTAGGTAAATTAGTGTATCAAACAGTATGATAAGGATAATAAAATTAACCTAACACTTAAAAAAATAATATTGGATGAATAAAATTCAACCCATATCACCTAAGGGTAGGAATTGATTTATTTAATGTACTTTTTTCCATGAAAGTGATGTAATTATTATTAAAATAAAAGAAAGTGACAACATGTCACTCTCTTATATCTTATAAGTATAATAATTTTAATGTGGAGATAAAATTGATAAAACATTAAAAATAAATAGTTTCCAGAAATCTAATGAAATTATCTACATAATGGGAATTTATTTTGAATTTTTAGAGATTAAATAATTACCATGCATATTGACACAACGGTGATATAATAATTATTTTATAAAGAGAAATATCAAATAAATGATATTATAAATATTAAAATAAATAATATATGACATAATTTATGTCATAAACAAATTTTATGGATGAATATGACATGTTAGTATTATGTTAATGTATTTTCTTCTAAGGAATCAAGTTGTAAATTTTTGAAAAAGTCAACTATGAATAGTGTCAAAATTGACATAATTCATAACTTAAAATATAAAATAGTTTACTACATGTTTCAAAATTCCTAAAAATATAAGATTCGGCCAAATGGTAAGGATAAGTCCAAATATGTTATAAATGGAATTTTTTTGGATCGTTTGACATGTTATGGAAATTAAATTAACCCACAAATTGTAAATAATAAAATATCATGGTAAGATTAAAAAGGGTAAAATAAAGGTTAAACAAAAAATATAAGTGTTAAAAGATATTAAAAACTTGTATAATTTTAATTTTATGATGGGTATGCGACCCAAAATAATTTTATCTTTGAAATAAATGAGTTTGGGACCATTAGAAACTGAAAATAAATTTATAATAAAATAATATTTCAAGACTTTCCTAAATAGCCCCTCCTCCATCTTATAAAAGACCACCACCTCTACCCACTTACTCATACCTCGAAATCCCATTGTATCATACAAATTATACTCAAATAATCTCCAAAAATTCCTCCCTTACTTATATAATCCTTAATTGGGAATAATAAAAATTTAAGAAATCCATTTGAATCAAATCAAAAGGAGTTACCCATTTTAGAGGTAGCGTCTTCTCTAAAGTTCCTTTACTTTATTTTTCTTCTTCACTACCTATGATCTTATTATTATATGATTACATATCAAAACCAGTATACTAAATATACTGTTATATTTTTATGATAAGTATTCTAACTACACTTACACACACCTCCATCTAATGAATACAAACATACTATTTCTGTGTATGCTGAACTACTGCCTCACGAAATGATGATTGTTCAATTTTCTCCTACCACCTCTCATAGTGGACATTATGATGGAACTATATTTATATATGATATATATTATATTTATATTGTCTCTATGATTCTTAATTTTTTATTTACAACATACCTATATCTTTTCCATAATGTGTAAATACGATAATTTCATTTGAGGAAGTGTGGATTACCGCCCCCTCAAAGTGATATGACTCAATCATTCCATACATGGAACATATATAGAATGTAATTAATGAACTTATGTAAAATATATAAAATATATATTATACTATAATTATAACATAACTATGTATCATTTAGTTTCACTCCTTTAATATGACAAATAAATGAAAGTAGCATTCATGCATACGTACGACCTACCATGTCCATGAATAGTGCATTTCATTTATTATATCCAAATGTTATGGACTATTATAAATAAATATAAAATTTAAATATATTATATTTAAATAATAAATAATATTATTTAGATAAATTAATTATTACCACATGAATAATTTTCATCAAAATAAGTTCATTTTTTAATCAAGTACAGAACATCAACAAAACATCCGATAAGAACTCAAATAATTAACTAATTAATATATCACGGAAATTAGTGATAAAAAATGAATAATAAACTTAAAAAATGTTCTAAAGAAATTATAAATTAACCTAATTTATTATTCAGGAAATTAAAGAATGAACTGGACAAGTCGGATTCAAGGTAAGGGAATTTCTAAACTCAATTTCCACTCATTGGGTTTTACGCATAATTCATTGATTATATCATTACAAGATTATGTGTCGAATCAATGTTTATTTATTTATGTTGTAATCTTCACTTCCCTTTATGTAAAAATACTATTTCTACACATAATCACCCCATTTATAAATTCTTACTTCATTTATATGACTTTACAAGGGAAATCTTAACTCAATATCCATTCATTGAGTTAAATATCTATGTAATTGGTTATGTTCTTATATGAATACGTGTCAATGAACCATTATTGTTTTATAATGAATATCCATTTATATTGGGTGGATTTATATTTTTCACACATAATTATGTCATTGATTTAACCTTAATCTAATGATACGATATTTGTAATGGACCACATCTCAATCTCTATTCATTGAGGCATATATTAATGTTGTGCACCATTATTATCCTATAAGGTGTATATACAACCATTTTAAAATTTTATATCATAAATTTATATATTATAATGTTATTTAAAGTTTCCTTTGATGTTATTCTTTAATTATTTTTATTCAAGTGTTAGGGGACTCTTTAACTAAAACATCATTTTAAATGTTTTAAAGATCAATTCTTTTAAATGTTTCTCATTAATGTTTATGTTTTGAAAATGGTTTTAAGGATTTAATTATATGGAAATTAATGGTTTAAAATGTTAATTCCTTTAAAAGTTTCAAATTGGTATGGGACACTTTGATTCAAAAATGATATTTTTAAATGTTTTAAATGTGTTTTTTAAATTGGTTTGATTATGTCAACATCTTGAAATAATATCTGGTGAATGAAAATATAGAAATGTTATTTTTCATTTAAGTAGGTTTTATGTTTTATGATTATGTTATGGTTCTTGGAAATTGATTAAGTATATGGGTGGTTCTGTGATAAATTAAGGGTGGGTGAGCCCATGATATCTATCTAATGCATTGGGTAATGTGACAAAGGTAAATGTTAAGGTTTCTCCTAAGAGATTTTGGTAATATACTATGATGGGTATTCCAAATGTAACCATAAAGGTTACTCCCTATGTAGCTATGAAATATATAATGTAAGTATGTTATGGATTCCACAAGTTACCTTTATGATTTATGAATTATATGAGTTATTCATAAATATTATGATTTCATGAGGTATATTAAAGAGATTATGTTTTATGAGTGAAAAGTATGATTTCATTGGTTTGTATGTATTCATGGAATAGTGTTTTATTTCCTTATTTTATAACCCTTACTAATATTTTTATGCTCATCCTAAGTTTTTGAAATGTTTTTCATAGGGTATGAGTAAGGGTAAGAGAAAGGAAGAATTCAAAAATATTTTTATCAAGAAAACAATTCTTATTTTATTTAAGGAGTTTTATTATTGATTTTTTTGGATAGAGTAGAAGTGTTTAGTTTGTAATTTTTGAGATTTAATGTAATAGTTATAGACTAATTATCTAAAACTCTAAACCTAAAAAGATCCTCAATGTGAATTAAAGTCAAATTATTGATTGATATCAAGATTAAGTAATGTTTTTAGGCAGGGTCCTTATAACGATACTACCACAGATGATGTGGAATGACTAATATGACTTTTCAAGAATCATGTCATTTGAATATTTTATCTGTAATGTACTAGTTATAATAATTATAGAATATATAAGGATTTTACTGTAATAATTTTTAATTAAGGATTTGAGACCATATGTTTAATGGTACAAAGAAAAGATATTTAATGGAAAGTTATTTTTTTTGGAAAATGCATGATTGAGGGAAAGACAACCCTAAATATATTCCCGACGATGAGTTAATGATGAAGAAATTATTGATTTGGATAAGTGATGACTACCTTAGAACTAATTAATGACTTGTCAAAAAAGTGGTCTATGCTATCATTAAAGGGAGTTATTGGATGATTCCCATAAATCTAATTTCTCTATACACCATTGTAGCACTAAGATGTATATATATTTGAAGGAACATTTTTTTGGGACAACATTAAATGGGAAATTATTGAAAACATATCAAGATATTTAGTCTGTCAATAGGTGAAGGATGAAAGACAAAATCCTAGAGGAGTCATGAAACCTCTACCTATTCCTATATGGAAATGAGATGACATCATTATGGATATTGTCACTATATTACCAAAAAAATCCAAGGAAGAATGATGCTATATGATTGATTATTGACCAACTTACCAAATCTTCTCATTTCCTCTCTATAAGGGAAGATTTTACAATAAAGAGCTTTGATCAAATTTATATTAATGAAGTTTTAATACATCATGGGGAAATTATCTCAATTGTGTCTGTTCGTGATCCACGATTTACATATAAATTATGGAAAAGTCTTCAAAAATATTTGGATACTAAGCTTCTATTGAGTACTTATTATCACCCTCAAACCGACAGGTAATCAGAATGGTAGATCCAAACTTTAGAAGACATGTTGAGATCATGTTAACTTAACTTTTAGGGTATGTGGGATTAGTATTTACCTTTGGTTTAGTTTTCCTACAACAATAGTTTCCATTCTAGTATTCAAATGACACCATATGAAGCATTACATGAAAAGAGATGCCGTGCACCAACATGTTGGGATGAATTTAGTGAAAGGAAGCTTGTGGGCCAAACTCTTGTGAAGGAAACAACAACAATGATAAAGACTATTAAAATCCATATCAAAGCATCTCAAAGTAGGAAAAATATCTAAGATGATAATCTAAGTAAGTATTTTGAATTTAAAGGGGGAGATCAAGTTTTCTTGAAAGTATCTCCATGGAAGGGTGTTATAAAATTTGGGAAGAAAGAGAAATTGATCCCCAGGTACATTGGAAATTTTGAAATTATGGAGAGAATTGGAGCTGTGAATTATCATTTGGCAATGCCACCTACCCTCTATAAAGTACACAATGTGTTCTATGTCTCATTGTTGAGAAAGTACATGCCAGACCCAACACATGTCCTCACTTTAAAATCTATATAATTGGAACCTGACTTATATTATTGTGAAGAGCCTATCTGAATTCTGGACACTAAAAATAGGTTTTGAGGAATCAGAAAACTCGACTGGTAAAGGTACTTTGGAAAAATCATAAAATTGAAGAAGAAACATGGGAGACTGAGGAAATTATGATGAAGAACTACCCAAATATTTTTATAAGGTAACATTCTGGTAATTTCAAGGATGAAATTTTTGCAAGTGGGGAAGAATGCAGCACCCCAAGAATTTAAAAAAAATTAATATTGAATGCACGAAACAATGAGTCTTTATGAAACAACACATTTTTATAACCTATCTAATGAACATAATTTTGCAGCTTCAATGATTTGAATTTTGAAAAACTGATATACACGGTTGTGATGAGTAAGATATTTAGAGTCTGATAGGTCTAACTTAAATTTTCACTGAATAGTAACTTATCATTATAAATAGAAACATACCCTTATGAATAGTAACATACCATTATGAATAGTAATGTACCCTTATGAATAGTAACCTCACCCATGTAAGTATAAATAAAATTTGGGCACCATATAAATAAGAGTGAATATTTAAAAAATTAATAATTAAGTGTTGGTGTTTTTGCGAGTAATAAATATTTAATTAAAATTTTAAATTAATAAATTAATAAAATTCATTTTTATAAAACGTATTCCCAAATAAATATTTTTTTCCTATGATTTTAGGATAATTTTATGAGACCTCAATTAATTTTTGATAGTATTATAAAATCAGTTTAAAATTTAAAATTTGTTTTTTTCAAGTAAATAATGATTTTATTTAAAAATTAAATTTCTCTTATTTAGAAAAATAATTTTAAAAAATTGGGTTCATCTTTTAATTCTACACATTGAAAAATTTTTATGGTTAATTTTTTGTGATTTTTCTGAAATACTTGAATTTTTGGTGAATAGTGAAATTCAATAATTTGTGAAATATGCTAAATAAATGAATTTATGCATAATGTTTGAGTCATAGATGATGTAAATGGCCATTTCTTGGAACTCACATGCACTTATTACTATTTTTAGTCACAAGAATCAATACTATTCATAGTTTTGAGCCAAAATAATAAAATAATGACTAGAATAATAAAAAAACCCTCCTATCCTCCACTATAAAAACCACCCATCACTCCCTATTATATTCACTCCTATAAGACTTGAAGCTTCTCAAATTTCAACCCAAATACTCTTCCCTAGACCCTCCCCACGTCCAGATACTCTTGGTTTTTCCAAAAGACCAAAACCCCTTCTTTTAAGAAGGTTCTCAAGGAGGAGTACTCAAGATTAAAAATCCTCTTCCTTTTTTCCTTTTAATTTATTTTAAGTTCATTCTTCTCTCCTCATATCCTCTTTACAAATGATAATTATAAATCCAGTATCATCTATATAATGTAATTATATCATGTTAATGAAACATCCATCATCAATATCCTAACTCTCTCTCTCTTTTATTTTAAAAACAAAATCATCTTCCGAGAGGTGCCAATTTACAACATTAATGGACGACGAACCTTTGTTCTTTAATTTATCCTTAAAGTACATTCATGAAACAATTTTTATGGTTAAAAAAACTATAATATATGTATTATAACCTATTTAATATTCTTTAACCATTATATATACATAATATTAATTCATACGATAAAACTAGTTCGTAATAACCAAAATATCACTAAAATGATCTTCATTAATGTTTCATCTAATAACTCATCATCATACCATATAAAACAATGAATTATATGAAAATTTAATCTCATTAATTTTCATTATTATTATATAAAATCAATTCTGGGTAATTATATCCATTCCACATAAACTCCATTACTTATAAACAAGTGAACCGATTATGAAAACCAAGAAAACAAACACTCCGAAACGATAGAATTCAATCTTATAACTTATCAATAAGGAAATAAATGAAGTTAAAAAACCTATAATGAATAAAATATATTTATATAAGGTTATAAATTAATTAATTAATGTATTTAATTTGATTATTAAAGACATTAAGTTCAAGAGCATAATACATTCAGACATAAGGTAAGGGTTTCCTCATCTCACAACCATTTTTTGAGATATTCCTTATTCGCCACTATTTCTTGTGTATGCTGTATGTATATTTTAAATTGATGTATCGTATAATGAATATATTTATTTTTATTGTATTAAATTTATCATTTGATGATTATTAATTTTGGGGATTTGAATCGATTTATTACAAAGTGGTAAGGGATTCCACCCGAACCTTCATTTTTTTCCTTCAGGTTATTCCTTCACTATCCTTACCTAAAAGTAATGCTTATTTTTTTGTTTTTAAATATTATATATATATATTTTTTTATGTTACAAAATAATATATTCAAATTATTTTATCTTTTTCATGGTGACTATATTTTTTAAAATAGTTCCCTTCTTAATTCTTCTCAATAAATAATCTCAATTCAAGGGAACTTCTTGAATTCTTAACTGTTTTCAAGTGCACTATATATTCTATTTTAAGACATAATTATTTTATTTAAAATAAAAAATTTTATCATGAAAAACTATCTTTTTTAATTTTTGTTTTTATGAAAACAAACATTCCCTTATTCTTTAAAATCTATTTACTATTTTCCTTAAACCGCACTACAATGTTTTATTTCTAAATCTTCTTTAAAAATCTATTTACATGATTTAACTTTAGTAGGACAAAATTTATACCTAAAATATAATTTCAATTTCCTTAAATTTTCTTTTCTAGGATATAAAAGTTTAAAATCTGATTTCATGACTAATACAAATGATTTTCCAAAATAACCCTTCTTTCCAAAATAAAAAGGATTTTTCTCGTCTCACTTTAACTTTTATGATATATATGCCTTGTTCAACACTTATTAATTACATGTAGTGTATGTAATGAAATTTTTTATATCATATCAATAGTATCCTTTTTCAAATTATATTCTAAGGTATTATTATTGGAATGTTTCAATGTGGTATGAGACACTTTGGAATGTTTAAGGATTATTTATCCAATAATTTTTCAATGGTATCATTTAAAAGTATCTTCATCTATATCAACATCCTTTATTTAATCTTGTAAATCATTGAGGTTTACATTTTATGATATCATCTAAAATATGTTGTTTAAGGGTTTCTAATTAGTTTGACTATGTATGGGATATCTTGATACCATTCACCATATTACTCTGAATGGTTAGTGTTTATGTTTAATGATTATAGAAAGTTATTTACATTTCATATGTTAGTTTCAATATAAATGTATATGTTGATTATGTTCACCCATTTCATATTATGAATAAATTGGACTTAGTAAGTGATGATTGAGGCCCTCTATATCCCCTCGATGCATCAGTAGGTCTAATGAGACAAACGATTTTGAGTTTTTACCTGTTTATGTATGGTCTTTGCATGAGGCCTTGATAGAATAATTATGATATACGACATTATGAATTCCCTAATTATGATAATATTAATTGATAGTCTATGTGGTTATTCAACTAGTAGAATACTCATGGTTATGTTTTATTATGGCATTATTTATTCAGCTCTTATTCTTTCCATGTTATACTCAAGTTTATTTTTTAAAGGCATGTGTTTTTTGTTATTCACCATGACTAATGTTTATGTTTACGATATATTATGTTGTATTGATTAACCTTACTGAGCATCTGAGATCACCCCTTTCTTATGTTTTATTTTTACCAGGATGTGAGGAAGTATATTATGAATGAATTGTAAGGATAATCTAGGAGTTGTGGATATTTCCAATGGAATTTATATAATGTATTTCATTTCAAGTTGTAATTTTGAACTCATGTATATATCTGGTTTTCCAAAACTACTAAACTACCTAGTACTTTGGGATTTGATTTCTTTTAATCATGCCAATTTAATGAAATAATGCACTGGATCTAGGCTACTAGGGTTGAGTCATTATAACATAATTTATTGAATAAGAAAAAAATTCATAGGATTACTAAAACAATCAATAATAAAAAAAACCACATTATTATATCAAGAGGTTTTATGAAATCCCACCATGAAATCCATTGATATATTCTCCCATTCCCATTTAGGCACAAAAAATTGATGAATCACCCCCTTTGATAGTTTCCACTCTACTTTAACCTATTGAAAATAAAAACATTTCATTGTAGAATAAACAATATAATTTTTTATTCCTTCACACTAATAATATTCTTGAATGTTTATATACATTTTAGTACTGCCATGATGGGCAAAAAATAAACACCAGTTTGGGCCTAGAGTCCTTAAGTCCTTCAGGCCACCCATGCCTTCTGGTCAGTAAGGCTTTCTAGCCACCTTAATTCCTTTGATCCACCTTAAGGGATTTAGGCCACCTCAAAACCTTCAGGGCACATGATGTGAAAATGCAAACCAAACAGATTCTACAGGAAACAAGCTCTATAGGAGCATTTAGAGTAGACACATTCGATATAGTAGAGATATCAGATTTGGAAGAATGAGAGGGTATGGAATATGTGATCAGTACCAGACCTATGAATCAATGCACATGAAAACTTGTATAACATCCATGAAATGGTGGAGATCTGATCACGATGAAGATGCTGGGGAGGGGTAGTTTCAAGTATTCATAATATGTAATGAATTCCTTTAATATATTCAGGTCCTATAATGTAACAAATCCTATGAGCTATGTAAGGGTTCCCCTTCAACCCTTAAAAGTGGGATTATCAAAAAAATTAATAAAAAATGAAGGCCTTTAGAAAATTTAGTTAGTCTTCTTCAACTAAGGATCAATTGACACACACAACCTCTTTCCAAAACTCATATCTCCTTCTTTTTCAATATTAAATCCAGGAAAATTACTCTTCTAAAAAAACCGTTCCTTTACACGAAAACCTCATTATCCCTTATGATCATGCTCAAATATGTATGAAAATTATAACTACAATAATACCTGAACTAAAAGGGTGGGTGTTGTTACATTCAGAATTTCTAGGAAAAAATTTATTAAATAATTAACCAAAGTATCATGTTCTAAACATATAATTGATAATAACACACCATATTTTTAGCTCAAGGAATCAATTTCCTTATTTACTTTACCTAGATGATTGTGTATTATTAAATGATAACCCTTTATTAGTCCTAACCATCTTCTCTACCTCATTTTCAACTCTTTTTGAGTGAATATATACTTTAAAAATTTATGGTCAATATACATTTCACATTTTACCCTATAAAAAATATGCCTCTAGATTTTTAAAGAAACAACTATGATAACTAGTTCAAGATCATGGGTAGGGTATTTCTGTTCATGGATTTTCAATTGGCATGATTCATGTGCAATTAATCTATCACCATGCATTAAGAAACAACCAAGTACCTTCAAATAAGCATCCCTATAGACAACTAAATCACTATTTATAGATGGAAATGAAAAACACAGTAAAATTAACCAATATTATTTTCAATTCATGAAAAAATTCATCAAATTACTTTATCTAGATGAATTTAATTCCCTTTTAAGTTAAATTAGTTAGCGGTCTAGATAGTTGATAAATGTTTTAAACAAAACATATGTGGTAACTCATTAATATAAGAAAAATTTGAATCTCAGTGACATTTTTAGGTCTTGAACATTATTCCACCACCTTAGTTTTATCAGGATTAATAATTATCCCATATTTAAAGTAAATATATCCAGGGAAAAAATATAATATAACAAAAATTCACATTTAATAAATTTTCCATACAACTTATTTTATTTTAAATTCTACAGAACAATCCTTAGAAGTATTTCATGTTCCTCATAACTTTTAGAATAAACTAGAATGTCCTTAATAAATAGAATAAAAAACTTATCCTAATACTCTTGGAAAAATATATTCATAATATTCATGAATACAATGAGTTAATTAGTTAAAACAAAGGTCATAACCACAAACTCATTATTATCACACCTAGTACAAAACAACACCTTCAAAATGTCTTCCTACTTTATTTTCAGATGATGATATTGGGAGATGAGATCAATCTTTGAAAAATACTACACTCCTTGAAACTAATCAAACATGCCATCCATATGAGACAATATATACTTTTTATTAATATTAATGTTATCAAGTGCTTTATAATCAATTCAAATACTCAATGAACCATCCTTCCTTTTAACAAATAAAATAGGATCACCCCAAGGTGAAGTTCTAAGATGAATAAAACCATTTTCAAGAAACTATTATAATTATTATTTTTAATTATAATAACTATAATGGAGACATTCAATAAGATAGTTTTGAAACTAGAATATCATTAGGCACTAATTTAAAAGTAAATTAAACCTTATGTTTGGGAATACGGATAAGAAAATAATTAGGAAATAAATCCATATATTCATTTACTAATGGAATATCAATAATATTAACAACATCCCTATTTTTGATAATATAATTAAGATAATTTTAAATGTCATATTTAATCAGATTTTTAGCTTCTTGATATGTTATTATAGGTATTAACTCATTATTATCTACAAATTCAAACCCACTTTAAAAATTAAATATAAATTCCTTATATTTTCAATCTATCTTAGAATGATAAACCGAAATCTAATCCATACCCATAATATCATCAAACTCAACTATGATAAAGATAATAATAATTGAAGGAGAAATTATTCCACATATATTCATAGAAATATTCCTATAAATTTTTATTTCTTTAATACTTTTATAATGAATTTTTACTAAAATTTATTTCTTTGTTTCATGAGGTAATATTTTCATTTTAACAAAAAATTACCCAAAAATAAAATAATATGTAAACCTCGAATCAAATAAGACTTTGGAATAATCTAAGTAAGAAAGTAATACACTTATCACCATTTTTCTTTGATGGTACTATATTTTCTGAGGTAGCCATGAATGAATTTTACACACCCTTATTATTATAGTATGATTCTAATCATTCATGATTTTCATTATACACACATTAATAAAATGACCCATCTCATTGAATTTTAAACAACCCACTTACTGTTTATCATATTTGGTCTAACCATTCCCATGAATATTTTATTTGTAATCATGAGCCAAATGTACCAACATACCACATCGATAACACTTTTTAGATTTTATAAGAGACACCTTAGGATGATTATTACCATACTTATCACAAGAGGAAAATTTAGAACTCTTACCTTCATATTTATTCAATGGATACTTTCCCATTGATTTACAATTGAAACACTTCTTATATTTGTTGTTATAAAAGTTTACAAACTCTATATAAACCTTATTAGAACTCCATATAACTTTATCATAGATTTTAAATTCATGGGAGGATAAAGTTATTTGAAAAAATGGTTTCAATCCTGAGTAAAACCTGCCAATTTTACTATCATAGCACAAAATAAAAATGGTGCATACCTATAAAATATAGTAAAATTGGATTCATAGGTGGAAATAGAGTCTTCATTCTTCTTTAGTTAAAAAATTTATTTTCTATCCTAATTTGAACAACCTTAGGAAAATACTTCTCATAGAAAAGATCTTTAAATACTATCCACTCCATGTCATTAATTCATCTTTTTTCCTTGGAATTATTAATCAAATACCACCATTTATTAACTTAAAATTCAAAATTATAAATGGAAATAATTACCATTTGATATTGAAAACAACCCAAAACATATAATATATTTTCTAGATCATTGATCCATACCTATTTAAGAACTAGATCTGAGGTTCCACTAAATAATAACGGGTGTTATTTCATAAAATTCTCCACTATAGAAATGTTTTTATGTAGATAGTTTGGTCTATCACTAGTATAGATACCACTTTTAATATCCTATGTAAACTGAGTTAACACAGTTAGAAACTATTTTGTTAAAATTCCAACTATTCTAGGTTTCTGATTCAAAGGGACATTATCTTCATGATACCTTTTCACTTCACTCACCTTGGATACTTTGTGGAAAAACATTATGAAACAAATATATATTAGATGAAGAAAAATAAAAACCCTCAAAGTTTTCTCATGATAATATAATCTATAGTTTAATATCCCTTAAATTTATTTTCTTAATAACATCCAAACCTTTAAAGTTATCTAAACCTTTCCTTTGATAACAACTATAAATCCCCATAACTTAAATAACCCATAATTATAAGGTTTATAATATGGGTTTCAATTTCTTACATTTCGAGGATATTTTTGTTTTATAGTATTAGATAATTAGGAAAAAATATTACATATAAAATGTGGATACTTTCACCCAATATCCATTTTTTTCTCATAATAATAGTATCATTAAATTTAAAATATCGTTTCATTCAAAACATGTTCGCTTCTTTAAATATGAATCCAAATAGTGTAAAGTTATACCTTTATATAGTTTTTACTCATCCTTAGGCCCTATGAAAAACATTGTAAAAATTAGTATGATCAATTTTTTTTAATAATGGATACAAAAAGAAAGAAACCCATTATTCATTTTTGAAAATCATGAAATCTCATAAGGAAAGTTACCCTTTTTTTGATAATTATTGGAACCAAGTCTATTCACAACTAGAAATTGATGATATTTTTTGCTTATTTTCAATCCATTCTGGGTTGATCAAGGAATTGTCATTCCAATTGATCCAATCCAAACCAGTGTTTTCCAATTTTTTGGGGTCTAAAATTTAGAGGTTGGTGAAATTTATTCTTTTTGGAAAAGGAAATATTGTCATACAAATACAATAGTTGAAGAAAAGGGTGAAGGATTTTTTTTAAAGTTGTGTGAAAGTGAGATTTTGTAGTTTCCTCATCAAAATATGACTAAGGAAAGTGTTTCGTGAAAATTTTGAAGCTGTGTAAAAATGAATGTTGTGAAAAACTATGAATTATAAATGGAGTTGTACATTAAATGAAACGTCAAATCGATGAATTTTAGTGGACCAAGAAAGTTATTAATATGGTCATTAGTGTGTAAGGAAGTTTTATTAAGGGATAGCTACACCTATAAATAGGCAGATACCCCTTTCATTTATAGGGTACTTTCTGAATGAAGATCTTGAGCCTCTACTCCACAAAAGAGTTGCATGAAGTGGAGTTGTGAGAAGAAAGTAACTTGTGTCTATAAAGAAAAAGTGAAATTTTTGAAACATTCAGTTTTCATTAAAGTTATAGTTTAATAACAAAACAAATTTTTCAATAAAACTAAGGAGTTGTATGAAAGTGAAAGAGTCAGGTAAAAAAATGTCTAGCTGCATTAAAGTGAAAGAGTTTCATGAACAATAGGTTTTTTTGAAGTAAATAGTGCATTAAAGAGAATCGATTTTGGAATACAATGCAAGTATAGTCTTATTATTATGTTTCCAATATATTGAAGAGATTTAAAAGTATATATACTATAGAAGATCCTTTACCGAAGTAGTGAGTGAGAGTGAAGAAATGACAATGTGACTTGGGTGAGAAGTGACCAAACCCTCAATCTTGTAAAGGGAATGCTCTTGGCATGGAGTGAATATTTTTGAATAAATTATAATCCAAAAAATCTAGTGAAGCTTAGTGTATTATTTTATGACCGAAATGCTATTGGTGTATGCTCCTTGGACTATCCCTTATAGGTGAAAAAAGTAAAATTGAAGTGTTGTGTTTCCATTTCTACATACATGTGTGGAGTGATTATGAAGTTCTTTCAGATAGGTTTCATGAGTTCTTACCAATATGGGGAAAATATTTGTTTAATTCAAAGAAATTTTGACACCCCGATTCACCCCCCTCTCCAGGTGTTTCAGGGTTTAACAAGTGTTATTAGAGCACCAAATTATAGGTGTTTAATCTATATTATATTTTGGTTTTTATGTAGAACTCAATAAATGTAAGGGGTGTTCCCCTGTTTGATGGAATCAACTTCCAAATTCAAATGAATAGAATGAGGTCTCATATACAATCTTTTGGGATGTAAGTTCTCTTTTCCACAACTCAATGGATTCAGGTCAGTGATGCCACAAGACTGTACATTAATTAATATAACAAGAAGCTACTTAATATAGAATCCAAATCTCAAAATTCTCTTAATATAGCTTTAACAAATCAAATATTCTTAAAGGTAATGAATTTGAATTCAGTAAAGGATATGTGGTAGAAGATAGAAAATATATACTAAAGTGATAATAAGGTTAAGGAGGAAAATATCTAAGTTCTTCACAATAATTTTGATGATCTAAAAATGCATATAGATGAAAATGTAGAAAGTTTCTTCCATAAACTTATAGAATATTTTGGAGAAATTTGAGGTATTGGAGAAAAAATTAATAAAATTTACATTTTAAAGAAAATATTGAGAAGGTTTAAACCTTCATACAATCTAAAAGTTTTAGATATTGAGGAAAGGGATCTATCATTAGATTCCCTTTATGATCTTCTAAGTAGTCTAGTGGCCTATGAAATTAGAGTTAAACCATAAGGCACACTAATTTGAGAAATTAAAGAGATTTTTTTTAAAATACATGGAAAAAATTGACATTCTTAAATGTAGTGATGATAAATAAGATATAGATGATGAATTTATTTCTCTTATTTTCTGACAACTCAAAAGATGAAAATGAATATTTGAAGGCAATATTCCTTTGGCATGTTTTCGATGTGTAAAATTAGGTCACATTACTATAATATGATCAAGAAACTTTGATTATGAATATAGTGAGTTAGAAACTATGAATAGGCCTCTAAGGAAGCACCCAAAAATTGGAAACATCAAATCCGGAATAAAATTGAAAATTAAGATATTCGTTAGTAAAGAGGAGTAGGATGATAGTGACCTATAGAAGGAAGAAAAAATAGAGTTTAAATCTGATATTGAAGATAAAATGATGGCTATTGTTAAAAAGGAAGAACATAAAAAGACGAAGAGAATCAACTAGATAGTTTTGTAAATTTTAAGATATAACTTGATAGTGTTCTTGACAAAATTTAAATTTAGAAAAAGTATAATAGAAAGATTATATCTTTACTAAAAGAGTCATCAGAGTATGTAGATTATCTTGAAGAAAATATTGATTGGATACAAGGATATGCAAAAGAACATTTTCCATCTCATAAATTCACAAAATAAGTTTTAGAGTTTAAACTAAGGATTGAAGAACATGTAAAGGTTATCACTAATATTAGTTCAAGGTTGGATGAGAAGTTAAGATAGTTGAGTTCCTTAAAGAAGAAGTTTATACCTTAAGAAGTAAATTAGAAATCAAAAAAAAGGGAACCAAAAAAGACAATAAATTTTTGAATGTTCTCAGATGAAGAGCTTTTGGAAAGAATCAAAAATGGATCCAATGGAGTATATAAAGATCCGAATAATCAAATACCAATATTTATGGATAGAAGTGGAATTGGATGTGATACAAAAAGTTAATTTTTTTTAAATAAGATGGGAATAAAAATGGAAATCATAAATTTTTCCATATCAAAAAGTCACCTATAGTTCTAATAGAGATAAACTCAAAACAAATAGAGTAGGGAGTTAAAAATAATCCTAAATTATCTAGTGATAATATCCAAAAAATATCTATACAAAATCTTTGGACATATAGAGGAATGGAAGTGATAATATATTTCCTCTTATGAAATTTCAATTTTTTGGATTTTTGGGCCATACCATGTCTTATTGTGAAGAGGCAAGGATACATATAATTGGGGAAGCACCTGGAAGTCAAAAAAGGAAAATGAGACAATATCCTTCATCATATAGAAGAATTAATTTCTATGGATGATGTTTTCATCCATCAAACTTTGTTCATAAATCCATTCATTACAGGAAAATGGATGGTGGAAACCATAAATATAGAACTACAAGACAAATTGAATACATGTAAACCAAGAAAAATAACCCTTGAAAATAGATAATCTCTATTGGAATAAGAATATGAGTATGATTCAAACATACATATTGATAATATACTAGAGAGTCCATATTAGGACTCAACTTAAGCATGTATCTCATGGAAGGAAAAGAAGAATATTGAGAAGTAAAAAGTGGTAGAGATCTCACTCAAAGCTACAAAGAATAGTAGCACCTAGATTCTTGACATTATATGCTCATACCACATAACAAGAAATGAAAATTTTCTGAAAAATGTTAAAAAAAGAGTTGATTAAATAGATTGATTTGAAAAATATGGTTCCTTAAAGATCAAAGGTAGTGGAAATACCAATTAACAGGTGATGTGATAAAGAAAATGGAAGTGATCTATGTGGATGGTTTTTAAAAAAATATCCCTAGCATGAGTTAAATATATAGATTAGGACTAGTGGTGAAATTTAATAAGAAATGATTCACAATTAAGGGCAAGGTAGGTAATACTCTCATGAAATTATGGAGGAAAAATAGTAATTTATACTAAGTAGAAAGTAAATAAAACACATGTTTCCTAAAAATTGAAGAGGAAAACAACTCATGGAACTAGAGTTTCAATCAAATTAATCATCAGATCATGGAAAAATTATCCAAGCCAAAGGTAGTTTTTAAATTCCCAATCTTAAGTGTGATTGAGAAACAATATGTGAAACTTTATTATGAGAAAAAATGGTATGAAATTATTTTCATCTGAGGAACAAAATGGAATCGAATCTACTTGATCTAATCCACATAGATGTGTGTGGTCTAATGAATGTTTCTAGAACATATGTAGAGAGTTATTTCATTTTTTATTGATGATTATAATATAATGAAATGTGTGATGTTTATGTATAATAAATGATAATTGATTGGATACATAAAGAGATACCTATGAAGGGTTGAGAATGAAACTATCCACACAATCAAGATATCATGGTCTAACAATGGAATCGAATACACATCCATTGAATTTGAAAATTACCTTGAAAAACCTGGTATAAATCACAAGGTGTCTTCAGTGAGAACACTTCAAAAAAAAAACAGTGTTGTTGAACACCGAAATAAAAAGGTGAATAATATGGAAAAAACTATGCCGATTGAGAGCTATGTTTCTTGTCACTATAGTAAAGAGACTGTTCAAGTTTCAATATACACTCAGAATAGGACATGGCTAAGTATAGAAGAGGAAAGACACCCTATGAAATATGGAATGGAGGGAATCCCTCACTAAATTATTTATGTGTATTTGGAAGTAAATGATTTATCTAAAATAAAGAAGGAAATCAAAAAAGTATAGATACACCATGGATGAAGGAATATTCCTTGGATACTCAATGAAGTGTAAATATTACAAATGATACAATAATCAGATAAGAAAAATAGTGGAGAGAAATGATGTCAAGATCATTAAGGATAAATTTTTAAGAACTCAAGGATATGTTTACATGTTTAAAGAGGGAACATGTGAATGAGGAACATGTTCAAATATAGAAGTTGTAGAAGGCTTTCATAATGTTCAAGGTTCTCTAAATGTTGATGATTTAGAAGTGGAATAATAATAGGAAACCATTTTTGAAAAAACTCAACCAAAAACTCATAGATAAGTATAAGAGTAGAATTTGATCCATACAACATTATTAGGGTTTGAATAACACCTACTCAGACAAGGATAATGAGGAATATAGTGCATTCTGCTCTCCTATCAATAGTGGAACCAACCTCATTTGAAGAAGTAGTGAAGGATGAATCTTGGATTATGTTCATGAATAAATAACTTGATGAGATTGATAAAAACCAGATTTTGGGATCTTGTTAAGAGGATATAAAATAATAATTTTATTAAAAAAAGGTGGATCTTCAAGAAAACATTTTACGATGAGGGAAATGTGATCATAAACAAGGAACAATTGGTGTGTAAAGGCTATGAAAAAATCTAGGGAATTGATGTTGAAGAAATGTTTTATCCAGTAGATTGACTAGAGTCCATTAAGCTCATATTAGCTATGATAATTCAAAAGGGGTAAAAAGTTTACTAGATGAATGTAAAAATAGAATTATTAAATGGTGTTCTTGAGGAAGAATTTTACATTGAAAAGACAATGGGATTTTAGATTAGAAACGATGAAGAAAAGATTTTTATATAAAAGAAGGATCTATATAGTCTAAATCAAGACCCATGAGCATGGTATGATTGACTGGATGTTTATCTAAAGAAACTGAAATTTAAAAGGGGAGGTGTTGACCATAATCTCTATGTGAATACATTATAAGGAATTAAATTTTTGGTGATCGTCTATGCAGATAATATCATATTTGGTGGATGAAATAATGGATCATTATAATAATTTTCTAACCACATGAAATTAGAATTTTAAATGTTCATGATTAGATAACTCACATACTTATTAGGACTATAGGTTATTCAAAAGAAAGAATATACCTTTATTTATTAGGAAAAGTATGAAAGAGATCTATTGAAGAAGTTAAACATGAATTATTTGAAATCAATGTCAACTCTAATTTAAATGGGATATAACTTATGGAGAATGAGGAAGGGGAATATGTAGATCCTTATACATGAGGATAATTGGAATCATATTTTATTTGACTATGACACACCCAACTATTGTATTTTCAACTTGTTTAGTAGATCACTTCCAAAGAAATATGAAGGAATATCATTTTGTATCAGTTAAAATATTCATGATGTACATCCAAGGTAATCTCAATTTTGGATTATACTTTGAAGTAGAAAAAGATCATGAATTTTCATTATTTTCTAATGCTGACTGGGCTGGTTATATGGTTGATAAAAAATCCACAAGTGGGGGATCCTTCTTCATTATAAACAAATTTGTGGTATGGATAAGAAATAAACAAGAAATAAATTCTATTAATATGGATGAAGAAGAGTATATCTATATGATAAAGTCTTACACTTAGATATTATAGATAAAGAAATAACTTGTAGATATTGATGATAAAGTGAAACAATTGATGGTGATATTCTGTGACAACAAGATCATGATTAAGATCATGAAAAATCCAGTTCTGCACTCTTGTACAAAACATATCGAGATTATATATCAATTAATCAAAGAAAAAATTGAACAAGTTGTGATTAAAATATAAATGTTATAATTAATTATCAAGTGACATATATCATGACTAAGTTATTGGATACACCTACTTTTGAGAAACATCAGTTTAACTTTATCATTCAACCCCCTCCCATATCTTGAGGAGGTTAATTTTTTAACCCCACTCCCCGCGTTTTTAACTAGTTTATCTATTTGTGAAAGTGGTATAGGTTTTATGGGGAGATACAATACAGGGGGTGTTTTGGGTTTTCATGATGATAATAAGACTAATTTGGGTTTATTTCCAAAGGGAGAGAATTGAGAAATTAAATGGGATAGAGATTTTAAATTTCTCATAGAATAGAGGTTTTTAGAACCTGAGGTCTCTTGAGGTATAAAATTTAATCTTGAACTCTTGTTTTCTACACTAATATGTGCTCACATAGACTTATAGTGATGGATGGGATATTTTGCTATCTATTTTTTTAGGATTGTGTTTTATTGAATTTATAATATACCCAAATGATGAGATTATTAGAACCAAGTTTGTTCAAAATTATAAATTGATGTGTGTTGTGTTTGTTGTCAATCCACACTGGGTTGATTAAGGAATTTGAAATCCAAGTGATTCGATCTACACTACCATTTTCCAATTTTTTGGGGTCTAAAATTTGGAGGTTGGAGAAAGTTTTTATTTCTTTGGAAAAGGAAATATTATCATTAAAATAAAATAGTTTCATTAAAGGGTGAATTAGTTTCATAAAGTTGCGCACAAGTGAGATTTTGGGTATGGATAATCAAAATATGATTAAGGAAAGTTTTTCATGAAAGTTTTGAAGTTTCATAAAAACTAATGTTTTGAAAAATCATGAAATAAAAATGAAGTTTCTCTATAAATTTGACATAAAGTTTATGAAATTTTGTGAATTGGAAAATTTACATGCAAGGTTAGTCATACGCAAAGAAATTGTGTGAAGGGCTACCTGTGTCTATAAATAGACGGCTATAGTAACAACCCAAAATTTTTCAATGGGAATTCATTTCTTATAAACATGTCATAATCACATGAAATCACAACATAATGAAATAATAAGTGCTATATAACCTTTAAACACAAGTTTGTCACTTTTGTGATGTGAATTTCGAAAATATGACATACACAGTTGTGATCAGTAAGTTTTTTGGAGTCCAATTAGGAAAAATTAATTTTTGGTGAATAGTAACCTACGCTTATGAATAGTAACATACCCTTATGAATAATGATATACCCTAATGAATAGTAACCTTACCTATTATAGTATCTAAATAATATTCAAGTTGAAGTACGATATACCTATGTTTTAGAATAAGTAAATAAATGTTTTAAAACTGTTTTTTTAGAATAAATTAGGATTTTAATTAAATATTAAACTAATCATATTTAGAAAATTATTTTTGAAAAATGGACTTCATTTTGGGATTTTACACATCAAAAAATGGTTGGGGTGAATTTTTGGGATTTTTTTGAAATACTTGAATTTTTGATGAATAGTGAAATACCATAATTTACAAAATAAGCTAAATACACTAAGTATAGAGTCATGTATGATGTTATGCTGATGTAAGAAAAAATTGATTCATATTCACATGATAAAATTACTATTATTGGTCATTTAAGACTCACTATTCCTTGTCTTGTGGAGAAATAATAAATTAATGAATATAAAATTGGGAAATCCCCTCCCCCTCCACTAGAAACTCCCCCATCGCTCCATCTTCTCTTTACTCCTATCAAGACTTTTTACTTCTCCAAATTTTGTCCAAATATCCTCCAAACCTCCTCTCCCATGTCCAGAAATCCTTGGTCTCATAAAAAGACCAAAACCTTTCCCTTAAGTAGGCTCTCAAGGAAGTTTGGTTCAAGAGGTAAATTCCTCTTTTTAATTATTTGTCTTTCCTTTCAAGTTCATTTGTCTTCTTTTTCTATTATTACCTCTCCTTATCCAAATTTTGTGATGAATCCAGTACCTTATATGTATTGGAATGTTTTCTTGATAGTGGAATAAGTTATTATCATCTCTTCCTTTTACCATATTTTATACTAGTATCAAGAACACCATCCGAGATGTGTCAATTTACCACATTCAAGGACGATGAGCTTTCGATTTCTATTATCATTCACAATTCTGGTCATGAAACCATTATTGTTATGGTTGAACCATATTATTATATATTTAATATAACCTATTTATGGTTCTATAATCCATTTGTACAAATGGTATTAAGTTATAAATAAAAATGAGTTCTTTGTAATCAAAAGCCACAAATTAACCGAAACAGTTATTATTAAAGTTATACATAATAATTCATCCTCATACCATGTCAAAAAGTTATATAAATGACCAATAACACCTATGGATGATCATAAATAATATTAGAATTCAATTCTGGAGATTTAAGTCCATTACACATGAACTCCATTACTTAAGAACAAGTGAACCGATTATGAAAATAAAGAAAACGAACACCGCGGAACGACAAAATTCAATATAATAACTTATCAATAAGGGAATAAATGAATTAAATAGAATTATGATAAACTATATAAATTTATAATAGGTTCTTAAATAATTTATTATTAATTATAATTTTATATCCAGGATCTTAAGTTCAAGAGCGGAACACGTTCAGACATAAGGTAAGGGTTTTTCAACCCAAACTTCCATTTTCATTCGGGCTACTTTTATTGTCTAATTACCTCAATGAAACTCTTGTTTATTATTATGTACTAATAAAAAATTATGTGTGTGGGTTATATATTTGTTTAAAAACCATAATATTTCCTTATTTTATGGATGGTTACACGTTTTAAAAGGAACTTTCAAAATTGTTTCCAAAATACAAGCCCGATCAAAGGAAATTTCTCTAATTCTTACCAATTTTTAAGTGAACTCTATAATCTGTTTTTGGAAAGAATTATATTTATAAAATCACTAATTTTATTATGAAAATACTATCTTACTTAACTTTTGGTTTTATACAAATATTTTTCCAAAAGAACTCTTCTTTTCAAAGTAAAAGAGTATTCATCTCAAGATTTACACGAAGATTTTATAAGAGCATCTTCATCTATTTCAATACTCTTGTTTATTATTATCTATTATTGGGATTATTATTCCATGTTATAATCTACCATATTTAATTTAATGGTTTATTATTATTTTGTCTGTGGATGTGCTATCTTAAAACCATTCACCGATTTACTCTGAATAGTTAGTGTTTATGCTTAATGTTTGAGGAAAGTTATTTTCATTTCATATATTAATTTCAATATGAATTTATATATTGTTTATGTTTATCCCAATTCATATGATGAATGCATTAGAAATAGTAAGTGTCAGGTGGGGAATGCTATAGCCCCTCGGTGCATCGATAGGTCTCATGAGACAAACTACGATCATGGAACAAGGCCTTGACAAAATGATTATTTATGGTATTGGAATGAGGCATTGACGGTATAGTTATATTGTCCCATATTATTAATTCCCTCATTATGAAAATAGTATTGATGGTTCAAGTGGTTATTAGACTAGTAGAATACCCATTATTTTGTTATATTATGGAAATATTTACTAATCTCATATTTCTGCCATATTATGTTCAATTTTTTAAGGCATGTGTTTTCAATTATTCACCATGTCTAATGTTTATGTTATCTTTTGCTGTATTTATTACTCTTACTGAGCATTCAATCTCACCCCTTTTTTATGTTTCACTTTATCAGTACATGAAGAATTTTATTAAGAATGACATACTGAAATAACCTAGGAGTTATGAAAGTTTTCTAAGGAGTTTCTTTGTTTTTTTCATTTGATGTTGTAATGTTGAACTTATGTATGTATCTTGTTTCCAATAATAATAAACTACTCGGTCCTTCAGGATGCTTATTCATTTTTTATATACCAATGTAATTAAATAAGGCACCGACTCTAGGAAACTAGGGTTAGGTCTTTATAGTTGGTATCAGAGGAAGTTTAGTAGAAAACTTATAAACTAGATTTAGAAAACGTAGATTAGGGAAGAGTCCCTAAGATAGTCTATGAGGATAAACATATAAGAACGTCCTGGTATTTTGGTAAGGAGTAGATTATGTGGATCTTTCAAGCAATACATCCCTTTCTGGATACGAGCAGGTAGAGGTGGCTCTGACACAGATATACCTAGGTGTGAAATCTCCGACAAGGAGTTTGGGGCTTAACCTAGGGTATCCTGGTACACGACAACAGGCCTTGATGCACTCTTGGTTATGAAACTCCTAGGGGATATTCTTAGGATAATTATAATTTTCTTTACAATCAATTATGGAGTATTTAAATGTAAATATTTCCTCAAAGAAACCATTTTTGTGATTATGGGATTAGCCATGCAAATAATCTCAATTTATGCTAAGTATTTTGTTAAGTTAAGATTATACATTATGATTCATAACCTAATATAGGGTATTTCATCATCTAGAAATGGCTCCTAGTAGAAATAATGGAAACCCCACGAATGCACATGTCCCCTATAGGGATTTCCCTCCGATGCCATATAATGATGTTGGATTTGGTGCTGTGACTAGTGGTGAGAAACTCATAACTAGACTAGGACAACTTACTCAGGTTATAAACAACAAACTTACTAGTATGGAGCATCTAGATCCACCATGTGGAGGATCTATGTTATATCGCTTTATATGACAATAGAATCCATCGTTTAATGGGACTACAAACCCATTTGTAGAAGAGTAGTGGATATGTTCCCTAGAGAAGATATTTCTTACTTTGGGATGTAACAAAAGAGAGAAGGTTGTCATGACAGTTTATCATTTATCGAGAAATGCAGATTAGTGGTGGTCGTTAATCTAAAACACAAGGGAGTAAGAAGAAATAGAAGATATGGAATAGAGAGATTTTAAGTAAATATTCCTAGAAAAATATTTCCCTTGTGAAAAATGAGCATATATGGAGAGGAAATTCTTGAATCTGAGGCAGAAGGAGGATGAAAATGTTTCCAAGTATGAAACTGACTTTACAAGGCTGGCGAGACATACTGCGGACTACATACGTAATCCAAGGAGAAATATTTATTGATTTTTTAATGGTTTAAAACCATTACTCCGAAGTTTTATAGTCTCCCAAAGTTTCTCATCATATGAATATATATTCTCAAGTGTTATCAAGATAGAAAAGGAATTTTCTAAGTCTTATGAATTTAAAGGAAAACAAGAAAACAATAGGGCTGCTGAAAACTTCGGAAAAGGAAATAAGGAAATGGGGAGGAAGGGAAGAGTTGAATTTCCATACTGTAGTAATTTTGGGAAGAAACAACCTGTCACTTTACTGAAGGGAATGTGAGTCTGTTACAAGTGTGGAGAAAAAGGCCACTAAGATCATGATTGTAAGGGGAAGACAGAAGCTACCAATGTTCTATGCTATAATTTCAAGGAGATGGGACATTATGAACATGAATGTCCTAAGTTTCAGGGAAACATTCCCTAAAGAAGGAAAAGGGAGAAAGGCCAAGATTATGTAGTCACAACCGTGAAGGTTGAAGTTCCTAACAAAGTGGTGGCAGGTACATTGATCATTTCATCAAACTTAGCCAATACTTTATTTGATTCGGGATCATTGCATTCATTTATATCATCCTAGTTTTCCAAGAAGATTAGATATGTCCAATTTGATTTAATAAAAGTGTTATCAGTCAAAACACCTAGTGGATGTATCATTGCAACAAAGGCATGTCGATTAGTCCCCCTCATGACACATAAACATGCTTCAGTTTTTAACCTTATCATCATAAAAATGGTTGACTATGATATAATTCTTGGTATGAATTGGCTATAAAATTATGATGTGAATATCTATTGCAAGAATAAGGAAGTTACAATTTTTGAGAATGGTGTAGAATCCCTTATTTGTAGAGAAGAAACCTCACCATTTGATTCTCATATAGATCCACCCCTAGTAGCTATACTGAATTCAATTATTGGGGAGGAAGGGAATGAAATAAATATGGGTGGGGATATGAATGTAAAGATATAGTATGTAACTATTTTTCTAGAATATGTTGACTTATTTCCAAAGGATTTACCTGGACATCCTCCAGAGTGGTAAATTGAGTTTTCCATTGACTTAATTCCTGGTTCAAGGCCCATATCAAAGAACCCTTATATATTGGACACTGTGGAGTTAGGGGAACTAAAGAAACAACTATATTAATTGAGTGATAAATGATTTATTCAACCCAGTGTTTCTCTATGGGGATCTTCTGTCCTCTTTGTTAAGAAGAAAGATGGATCCATGAAGTTTTGCATTGATTATAGGGAAATAAATTCTATTACAATAAAAAATAAGTATCCTCTACCAAGAATTGATGATTTATTTGATCAACTTCATGGAGAACAATATTTTTCGAAGATTAATTTTCGATCTGGATATCATCAGTTGCTTGTGAGGAAGGAGGACATTCCAAAAACAACATTTCGAACTTGGTACGAGCATTATGAGTTTACAGTAATTCTTTTTGGACTAACTAATGAACCATATGTTTTCATGGATATAATGAACAGAGTTTTCAAGGAATATCTTTATGACTTTGTAGTGGTGTTTATTGATGATATCCTAGTATACTCTAAAATCTATGAAGATAATGAAAACCACTTGCGCACTATTCTGAAGACACTTATAAGAAATAAATTATATGGGATGTTTAGCAAGTCTGATTTTTGGCTCCATTTAATTTTATATCTGGGTCAAATTGTCTCTAAGGATGGAATATATGTAGATATTGTGAAGACAAAGACTGTGCAAGAATGGCCTACTCCAACGAATGCAACTGAGGTATGTAGTTTTATTGGTTTAGCAGGTTATTATCGACATTTCTTTTAGAACTTCACCCGTTTATCCAACCCAATGACCAAGATCACACGAAAAGGGGTTAAGTTCATATGGACAAAATAATGTGAATAATATTTTGAAGAATTGAATAGGAGTTCAGTGAATGCTCCGATCCTAACCCTATCATTGGGGAATGATGGGTTTGTTATCTATAATAATGCATCAAAGAAAGGAATTGGTTGTGTCCTTATGCATAATGATCAAGTGATTGCCTATGCATCTAGGTAGCTAAAAATTCATGAACAAAACTATCCAACTCATGATCTTTAGTTATCAATGGTAATATTTTCCTTGAATATTTGGAGACATTACCTCTATGTAAAAAAATGTGAGATATATACATATCATACGAGTTTAAAATATATATTCTCACAAAAAAAACTCAACATGAGACAAAGGAGATGGATTGAGCTACTCAAAGATTATGATTTCACAATACAATACCAACTGAGGAAGGCAAATAAGGTAGCATATGCTTTGAGCAGAAAGGATCATGGAGTTCTGAACAATATGAGAGTTGAAAGGGATCCTTTGTTTATGGATCTAGTAAATATGGATATGGGAATTATCAAGGAAGGTAACACATCAAAATTTTTTTAAATGGTTTCCAAACCTTCTTTACTAGAAAGGATAAAATTTTCTCAGGTTGATGATGAAGAGTTTCAAAAGAAAATTGAAGCTATAAATGATGGTAAGTTGATTGAATTCATATATTAAGGTGTCATTTTGAAATTCAAAAAGTGTCTTTGTGTTCTCTCTATTCATGAGCTAAAGAGGGAACCATTGGATGATTCTCATAGATATAATTTCTATATACACCCTAGTATAAAAAAGATTTATAGAGATCTAAATGGGAATTTTTTGTGGGAAAACATGAAGAGGGAGAATGCTGATTATGCGTCGAGATGTTTGGTGTGTCAATATATGAAGGCTGGAAGACAACGTCCTAGAGGAGTCATGCAACCCCTTACTATTCCTATGTGGAAATGAGATGATATTATAATGTACTTTTTTCATGGGTATACCAAATACTCAAATAAAGAATGATGCAATATGGGTCATTGTTGATCGTCTTACAAAATCAGCACATTTTCTTGTTATGAGAGAAGATTTACCTCTTGAATGTTTAGAAATACTATATATAAATGAATTTTTAAGACTTCATGGTGTACCCTTATCAATTTTTTATGATCATGATCCTCATTTTACATCAAAATTCTAGAAAATTATTCAAAAGTCCCTAAATACTGATCTTCGTTTGAGCACTGCCTACCACCCTCAAACTGATGGACAATCAGAACAGACTATTCAAACTTTAGAAGACATGTTGAGGTCTTGTTCACTTGACTTTAAAGGCATGTGGGATCAGTATTTACCTCTCATTGAATTTTCCTATAACAAAAGATTCCATTAAATTATTTAGATGGCACCATATGAAGAATTGTAGGGAAAGAGATGTCGTACACCGACGTGTTGGGATGATGTTGGTGAAAGAAAGCTCGTAGTCCCAGAACTTGTTGAGGAAAAAATGAAAAAGGTGAAGATTATACAAGACCGTATCAAAATATCTTAAAGTAGGCAAAATAGATATGATGATAAAAAAAGGAAGGATTTAGAATTTCCATAATAAGATCATGTTTTCTTAAAGGTATCTCTATGGAAGGGTATTATACGATTCAATAAGAAGGGAAAATTAAGTCTTAGGTACATTGGACCTTTTGAAATTCTAGACCAAATTGGAGCCGTAGCCTACTGTTTGGAAGTACCGCCAAGTTTTTTCAAAGTTCACAATGTGGTCCACGTATTAATGTTAAGGAAATACATGCTAGACCCAACACATGTACTCACCTATGAAGAAATAGAACTTGAGCCCGATCTGTTTTATTGTGAAGAGCCTATCAAGATTCTTGATACCAGAGAAAAATTATTGATAAATCGAATGAATTTTCTAGTAAAGGTTCTTTGGAGGAACCATAATATGGAAGAGGAAACATGGGATCTTGGGGAGCTTTTGTTGAAGACATACCCAAATCTTTTTAGGTAACATTTTGTGAATTTCGAGGAAGAAATTTTTGTAATGAGGGGAGAATGTAATGAACCAATATTTTTCAATGGAAATTCCTTTCTTATAAACACATCATAATCATATGAAATCACAAAAATGAACTACTAAGTGATATGTGAAATTTAAACATAAGTTTGTCACTTATGTGATGTGAATTTTCCAAAATCTGACATACACTATTGCGATTAGTAAGTTATTTGGAGTCTGATCAGAAAAACTTATTTTTTGGTGAATAGTAACCTACCCTTATTAATAGTAACATAATCTTATTAATAGTGATATACCCTAATGAATAGTAACCTTACCTATTATAGTATATAAATAATATTCAAGTTGAAGTATAATATAACTATGTTTTGGAATAAGTAAATAAATGTTTTAAAACTGTTTTTTTTGGAATAAATTATGACTTTAATTAAATATTAAATTAATCATATTTAGAAAATTATTTTTAAAAAATGGACTTTATTTTTGGATTCTACATGTCGAAAAATGGTTGGGGTGAATTTTTGGGATTTTTTTGAAATACTTGAATTTTTGATGAATAGTGAAATACCATAATTTACAAAATAAGCTAAATACACTAATTATAGAGTCATTTGTGATGTTATGATGATATAAGACCAAATTGATTCGGATTCACATGATAAAATTACTATTCGTGGTCATGGAAGACTAACTATTCCTTGTCTTGCAGATAAATAATAAATTAATGAATATAAAATTGGGAAATCCCCTCTCCCTCCACTATAAACTCTCCCATAGCTCCCTCTTCTCTTAACTCCTATAAAGACTTTTCCTTCTCCAAATTATGTCCAAATATCCTCCCAACATCCTCTCCCACGTCCATCAATACTTGGTCTCATAAAAAGACCAAAAACTCTCCCTTAATGAGGCTCTCAAGAAAGTTTGGTTCAAGAGGTAAATTCCTCTTTTTAATTCTTTGTCTTTCCTTTCAAGTTCATTTGTTTTCTTTTTCTATTATTACCTCTCCATATCCAAATGTTGTGATTACTACAGTACCTTACATTTAATGGAATTATTTTAGTATAATATAATAATTTATCATCATATCTTCCTTTAACCTTCTTTTATACTAGTAGCAAGAATACCATCCAAGATGTTTCAATTTACCACATTCAAGGACAATGGGATTTCGATTTCTATTATCATTGCCAATTATGGTCACGAAACCATTCTTGTTATGGTTGAACCAGATTATTATATATTTAATATACCCTATTCAAGGTTCTGTAATACCTTTGTACAAATGGTATTAAGTTATAAATAAGAATGAGTTTGTTGTAATCAAAACCCACAAATTAACTGAAACGATTATCATTAAAGTTATATATAATAATTCATCCTTATGGCATGTAAATAAGATATATAAATGACCAATAACACCTATGAATTATCATAAATAATATGATAATTAAATTCTATAAATTTAAATCCATTCCACCTGAACTCCATTACTTAAGAACAAGTGAACCGATTATGAAAATAAAGAAAACGAACACTGCGGAACAACAAAATTCAATATAATAACTTATCAATAAGAGAATAAATGAACTAAAAATAATTATGATAACATAAATACATGTATATTATGATCTTAAATAATTTATTAATAAGTCTAATTTAATATTCTAGGATCTTAAGTTCAAGAGCAGAACACGTTCGGACTTAAGGTAAGGGGTTTTCCACCCAAACATCCATTTTCATTCGGGTTACTTTTATTGTTTAATTACCTCCATGAAACTCTTGTGTATTATTATTTACTCCTCAAAAATTATGTGTGTGGGTTATATATATGTTTACCGACCAGAATCGTTCCTTATTTTATATATGGTTAGACGTTTTAAAAAGAACTTTCAAAATTGTTTCTGAAATACAAGCCTGATCCAAGGGAATTTATCTAATTCTTACCTTTTTTCAAGGGAACTCTATAATTTATTTTTGGAAACCATTATATTTATAAAATAAATCATTTTATTATAAAAATACTATCTTACTTAACTTCTGGTTTTATACAAATATTTTTCCAAAGAACTCTTCTTTTCAAAGTAAAATAGTATTTATCTCAAGATTTACTTGAAGATTTTATAAGAGTATCTTCATATATTTCAACAATATTGTTTATTCTTATGTATTATAGGGATTAGTATTACATTTTATCATATAAAATATTTAATTTAATGGTTTATTATTATTTTGGTTGTGGATGTGCTATCTTAAAACCATTAACCAATTTACTTTGAATGGTTAGTGTTTATGCTTAATGTTAAGGGAAAGTTATTTTCATTTCATATATTAATTTCAATATAAATGTATATATTATTTATTTTTATCTCCATTCATATGAGGAATTCATTGGACATAGTAAGTGTTGGGTGGGGCCTGATATAGCCCCTCGGTGCATCGATAGGTCTCATGAGACAAACTACGGTCATGGCACAAGGACTTGACAAAACAATTATTTATGGTCTTGGCATGAGGCCTTGATGGTATGGTTATATTGTCTTGCATTATGAATTACCCCATTATGAAAATAGTATTGATGGTTCATGTGGTTATTCTACTAGTATAATACCCATGATTATGTTATATTATGGAAATATTTACTCAGCTCATATTTCTGCCATATTATGTTTAATTTTTTAAGGCATGTGTTTTCAATTATTCACCATGTCTAATGTTTATGTTATCTTCTCATGTATTTCTTACTCTTAATGAGAATTTGAGCTCACCCCTTTATTATGTTTCATTTTCTCAAGACATGAATAATTTCATTATGAATTTCATACCGAAATAACCTAGGAGTTATGTAAGTTTTCTAAGGAGTTTCTATGTTGTTTTCATTTCATGTTGTAATGTTGAACTTATGTTTATACCTTGTTTCCAATAATACTAAACTACTCAGTCCTTCATGATTCTTATTGATTGTTTATATACTAATGTAATAAAATAAGGAACCGGATCCAGGCAATTGGGGTTGGGTCCTTACAGCTACCACTTTCATTCAGGGGGAATTCTATAAACAAATATCTAGAGACTATGCTTTGTGAAATAGTTTCCAAAGTAGAGTTGAGAGAAGAAAGTAACTTGTATTTATCATGACCAATTGAAATTCATGAAACATTTAGTTTTTATGAATTTAATAGTTGTGTGACAAAACTAAAGTTATGAAAAAACTAAGGAGTTTCAAAAAGGAGAAAGAGTTGTGAAAGAACCGACTAGTTGTGTGAAAATGAAAAAGTTACATAAATAGTAAGTTTTGAAAATATGTTTTGAAGTGGACATAGAATTAAAGAGCATTTATTCAATACTATGATGTAAGAAGAGTCTCATGATAATATGGGACAAAAACTTATGTGTCCAATCTATTTAAGAGACCTACAAGTCTATGAACTATGGAATATCCTTTATCGAAGTAGTGAGTGGGATTAAAGAAGAGGTAGTGTGCCTTGGGTGAGGAGTGACCAAACCCTCAACCTTGTAAAGTTAGTGTGCCTAGAACAAATCGAAAATTTTCAAATAAAATTTAATCCAAAAAATCTAGTGAATCTTAGTGGATTTTGGTATAAGGGAAACATTATCGGTGTATAATCCTTGAACTAGCCCTTAGTGGTGAATCAAGAAAAATTCAGTGTTGTGTTTATATTTTTTGTATACGTGTATAGATTTATTACACAATTACTTTAGAAAATTTTCTTGAGTTCATACAAATGTGGGGGATAAGATTTTTTTTAATTAAAATAAAAGTTGACACCCTAATTTACCCCTCCCATCTCTGGGTGTTCCAGGGTCTAACAATAATAAACTTTGAGCTCAAATATTCGTTTTCTTACTCAAGAAATAGGATTCATAGATCATAGATTTTCATAAAACATCTCAAAATAAATCCTAAAGTAAGAATAATAATAATGATTGTTTCTTGTAAAACATGAGTTCTCATGAAAATATTTTATTAAAAAACATACTTTTCACCTTAAAAAGGGGAATAAAATTTATTTTAAACATAAACACATTAGATTATCATATGAAATCAAAAGGACTCCATGAAAACTCATTTTAAATCATAGAATAGTAGTGCGGGTACCTTGGGACATCATCTTCACATCACTCTTACAATCAATCTTACAAGAACTCTTATAAATTGAATTACCTACTTGGTGAATTCCAACATATATTGTCCGGAGAAACAAATTATTACACAATTCATTAGAGAGATATATTGGGTCCATTTTTAATCCTGAACAATTTTCTAGGACAATAACATACATAAAACACATAAAATATTTCATTTAAATCATAAAAACTCATAAATTATTCCATTTAACACATATGCATAAGAAATTTTGAGCTTCATGTAAAAATAATGATAAAAATACTTTTTTTTTGAAACCTCTTTGAATAAAAATTCCTAGAAGAATGATAAATTAGATATTATATTAAAAAACCATGAAAGATTATAGAGGAAAATTATTAAATAATAACATTCATGATGGTAGGAAATTCCACTCATATTTTATATGATAAAAAAGAATCCTTTCACACTTTTTTAGAAATATACAAAACAACCCATTTGAGAAATTATTTAAAATCCTTCTTTTAAAAATTTCATAAATAAAGTTAAACATGGTTTAAAATTAATTTGAACATAAATTTTATTATATTTATAAAATACCTTAATATCTTTAAATAATATAGATATGTAGGAAAAAGAGAAGATTTTTTTTAAACTTTTAAAATAATGTTTCAAAGAAAAATATCTTACCTCAAATCCGACTCACCACATACATACTTTAACTCATGTATAATAAAATTATATTATTTTTTTACTTTATTATTAACATTTTTAGGTGTATTATCTTATTATTATCCATTTTAATTCATTTATTAAAAATACTTATATAATAATTAAATTATTTAAGTTCACATCATACATTTTGAGGATGTTCAATTTATAATACCAAAACAATGTCAGTAGGTTAACCATGATAAAAGAGGTAATTTTTCCATTATATATAGAATATTAATCATGGAATAATTATAATTTTTATACATTAAATAAAATTTTATAATCAGTATTGAAATGTGGATATAAAAAAATGAATCACATCACTTCATGGAGGCGGGAGTCTACATGTATGCACAAGGGATATTTTTATTTTCCAAAAAATGGAAGGGTAAGAAGGTAAGTAATATTTTATCTTTATAGAATCATAATTATGTTCTAAATATCATATATATTAATTAAATTCTTCATAATAACTATGATTTTGAGTTGGTGATAAAAAAGGAACACATCACTTCATGTAGGCGATAGTCCACACGTATGCACGAGCGATGTTTACATTTCCCATATGATGGAAAATGAGATAAAAAAGGGTTATAACATAATCATAATAAAATTTAATTATATGTAAGATAATGATGTTATTATTTTGGAATGTTTAAATAATATTTGAAGAATTTAGAATAAAAAATAAACATGACACACTCAGTCAATAATTATACCTCTTTTTTTGAAAACCTCAATTGATTTATACCTTAAGCCTTCTTAGGTTAGTATTTTATTTAAAAAAATACCTCTAGGACATGGGGAGGGATATTGGGAATGTATTTGGGAAAATATTTTTCCAGATAAATGGATCAAAATATGCGAACAAGAGTGGAGATAAGGTTCCCTTTTATAAGTGAGGGGAGTGATACTCTTGTAATTTTTTCAAATTTTAAAATAATATAAAGTTCTATTCATGGGAAAGTGGCCTTAAAACTATACTATTTGTAACATAATATGATAAGGATCTAAATTATCTCATACAATAAGATTTAATAACCTATTTTTTTACCTTAATACTTAGTTGTAACCTTAATTAACCCGTTTTACCCTTTACTATGGTGATAACCATTTACCATTGTTACTATTCATTATGACCAAAAATGAAATTAAACCCATCACTAAATTTTAAAATATTTATTCAAAATATGAAATAAAATTTTAAAGACTAAATTTTTTGATGTCACATAAATTAATTTTAATATAAACACCCAAAACATAATGAAAAATAGTTTTTTTGAAAAATGTGTTTTAAGACTAAAAATGAATTTATACCAAAATAAAGCACAATGGTGCATCTTATAACATTCATTGGATTATTATTAATAAAAGGTAATTAATTTTAATTTAAAACCAATAAAAAATATAATTATTCTTAAAAACTTGAAAATAAATTTCAATTTTTATAAAAATCGGTATTTTTCACTATTCTTGAAAAAATATATCTTTTCATAAAAATCCCAAAAAATCACCATAATATTTATATTTGATATTTTGATATAAAAAATTAAGTCCTTTTTATCTAATTAAATTTCTAAAATTTAGAAATATAACTTTTAAATAAAACCATATAATTCTTAGAAAACAATTTAGTTAAAATAAAACTATTTATTTTTTGATTGAAAAATTACTTTAACTTATTATTAGGAAAAATTTTCTATAAAATATAATCATTAATATTAATAATACATTAAAATTATTTATTATCAACATTACCTAGTTTTTCAAATTATTCATCTCTTAAATAAATTATATCCTCACAATTTTATCCATATTTTCAATAGATAAGGATATTTTTTCATTATAAGATTTTTAGATTCCCATGTTCCTTCCTCAATCACGTGTTTCTTACACAAAAATTTAACTAGGTGAGTTACCTTATTACATAACACTTGATCTCTATGATCTAGAATCTTAGCTGTCTTTTCCTCATAAGAAATATTCTTTTCTAACTGTACTACTCACGACTCAAAACATGAGATGCATCATGTAAGTATTTCCTTAATAATTAAACATGAAACACAACATATAGATAATTGAGATAAATATTTGAAAAATAACACTCTCCCAAAATCTAATTGAACAATTCATCTATATGAGGCAATATATACTTGTTCTTGACAATAATGTTATTGAGTACTCTATAATCAATGTAAATCCTCATTAAACCATATTTCTTTTTAACAAATAAAACATGAGCACCCTAAGGTGAAGTGTTAGGATGAATAAAACCCCCTTTAATAAACTCTTGCTATAAATTTTTAATTTCCAATAAGTCTAATGGATCCATTCGATAATTGGTTTTTTAAAATTAGATTAGCACAATGTACTAATTAAATATTAAATTATACCTCTCGACTAGGAATAACACTAGGAAAATCATTATAAAATACATCCATATATTCATTTACTACTGAAACATAACAAATCTAAACAACTTACCTATTTTAAAAAATACGAGTAAGATAACTTTAACTATAATCTTTAATTAGTTTCAAAAATTCTTGATATGTTATCATAGGTATGAAGTCATTATTATATACAAATTCAAACTCCTCTGCAATATATCATATCATGATAAACTAAAATCCAATCCACACCCAAATAAAATAAAACTCAATTATAGGAAAGAAAATAAGATCACAAGGAAAAATCATTTCATAGATAATCATCAGAATATTACTTTTAATCTTTTCTTCTTTAATACTTCCATTAAGAGTTTTTATAAAAGTTATTTCTCAATTTATTGAGGTAATATTTCCATTTTAACTAAAAATTTCCCAGAAATAAAAGAATTTTTAGACCTTGAATCAAATAATAATTTGTTATAATCTGAGTAAAAAATTAATTTACGTGTAACTACTTTATTTTATGTTCATTCATTTTCTGAGGTAGTCGTGAATGACTTTTCTACACCCTTATTCTTACAGTCTTGATGATTCCTATCATTCAAGTAAAACTTCGAGATTTAAAAGTAGAACATGATGTTAGATAGCATGTATGACATGAAACAAAAATCTTAAAAGATAATATAAAACCCAAAGACTTTATGATATATTTATTTTTAAATAAATTCAATCTCTTGGATATCTTGCGATGCACACACCACTAGGTTTAAATGAAGCATGATAATTTATTAAAATATTATTTAAACATGAACATTATATCCTAGATGTTAAATTGGAGGGTATTAATATGACTAAATAAATTATAAAAATATATATTTTACACATTTTCATTGGTTATATACTGATTATAAATGAAAATGAGAATCATTTGAAAGTAAAATAAATGTTTTATAAAAAAATATATTTTTTCAAAGAAAATGGTTTCATAGATTATTACACACTTATGATAAAATTAATTTGATAAAAAAATTATTTTTTTAAATAACTATATAAAAATTATCTTAGGTTTATATTTTTTATTTTTCTAAAAAGTTTCATTTTTTGATAAATAGTGAAAAATACTGATTTTTATTGAAAACTTCCCTTCCATTTAAATTATTTACAAAGTTAAATTATATTTTAATAATGTTTCAAAGTAAAATTATTAAAATTATATTTTAATTAATAAAACTTAGTTTATTTTAATCAATTTTATATTTAATTTTTATATTAAAACCTTCTATACTTATGAGAATTTTCTCTTTAGAAACCCTCTTTTTCATCGTGCCTATGAGTTTAATTTTAAATAAAATTTTGAAACTTTTGTGAATTTAGTATGAAAAAATGGATTCATTATTTAGAATAAAAATAATTTATATTATCTAATAGGATAATTTTTTTTGACCATAATGAATAGATGAAATAATAAAAATTAATTACTACAGGTAAGGTAAAAATGGGTTTACCAGGGAGTCAAAATAAGATGATAAGGGTAAAAAATGACCTAAAACTTGTCCAAAACCAATTATATGGAAATATTTATATCTTATAACATCTAAGGTTTAATAATTATCCATTTTTGAGTCTTTTTAAATGATAAAAAATTGGAATATATTTTTCTTTTAAAAATTATCAAATGTGTCCTCTCCCCAACTTATAAAAGGTCACCCCAATACTCTCTTATTCACACTTAAAAAACCATTTGGTTTTAACAAAAACTAAATAAATCCATTCCTTAATCCTATAAAAAATCCTAGATTCCTTTTTTTGATTATAAATATAATATTTTAAGGATTTAGGTATAAACCTAAAATATTTCTTTGAAGAAAAGGTAAAATTCTTAACATGTGTATTTTATTTATTTATTCTTAAACCTCATTAAAATATTATTAAATCATGATAATAAAATTAAAAAAGTATATAAAATATACCAAGATGTTATTATGTTAATTAAATAACCTATATCCATCTCCAATTCCATCTAATATAAAACAAAATCATTGATCATGTATACGACGGACTACCGCCTCACGAACTGATGTCATTCATTTTCCATCACCACCTTTCAAGGATGGATATAATGATGGACTTAACATATTTATATAATAAATATTTTATTATTTTACTTATTTAATTATTATATCAAATATAACTTTCTACTTTAAATTTTGTGTGGGATACGATAACGTCACTCATTTATATGGCGAACTATAACCCCACCGAGCAATGTGATTCATTTTTCAATTATTCTTTACATGAAAGTTAGTAAGTATAAAGTTAATGAAATATATGTTATATTTATTAACTAACCATACTTATGAAATTATAACATCACATATAACTTTTTACCTTCTATTCAATTGGAAAATAATAACATCGCTCATGCATATATGTGGCTATCGCCACCACATAGCGATGTGAAATGTTTTTTATTTTATTTTTACATAGATGATAATAAGGATAGATTTAATTAATATAAATGTGAAATATAACATAAAAATTATTCTATAAAGTTTAATTATCATTTATTTTCATTTTATTCCATCCGTTGAGTAAAATGGAAACAACGTTCATGCGTACGTACTACCTACCATCTCAATGAATGATGTAATCCATTTTCTATCTCTAAATTTTATAGATTATTATAAATAAATATATAATGAATACATATTATAATTATATAATGGTGAAAATTATTTATATAATGTAACCATGATCAATATAAAATGGATAAAATTACCGAACTAAAACATACATGGAAAATGAACCAATTATCACCCAAAACAGTGATTTTAACAGAGATTTTTTATTAAAAAGGTGATAAGAGAATATAATTAAGTCATATACAGTATAAGATATATTATTATGGTTCTATAATATATTTATAATAAACCTATATTAATTATAAAGGAGTTTCAAACACATACAAAGAAAGTTGAACCTAAGGTAATGATTTCTCATCTCACTTTTACTTCCATGTGACATACGCTAGATTGACCACTTAAACCTTTGGGTGGTGTATATAATTAAAATTTTGATATGTTATATCAAGAATCTATTTAACTTTATGGTATTTAAAGCTTAATTTTAAGTTATTTATTTCAATGGGATTATTTTTCAAAAGTTACCAAAGTGGTAAGAGTTTATTTCACAATCTCATCATTATTCAGGATTGTTTTTGTTTAAGTCTCCCTTGGGGGAATTATTTTTTATTTATATCATACAACCAATATATTTACTTATCATATGGTTATTCATGATATTTTCAATTAATAGTATAATTTTTAACTCTTTTTTACTTAAAATTATTGACAAAATATTTTTAATAAAATCCTACTTTATTTCTCTCTTCGGTCGAAAATCCATTTTCATCAAAATCTATATTTTCTAAAAATATTTTCATAAATATTTTAACCTTTTCAAAATGATTAAATAAAGAAATTTTTACCCATTTTGACTTTTTATAATTTTTTTTGAAAGAAGTATTAATGTCATTTTCAAAATAAGGACCATTTATATTTTACTGAAAATATAAAAGGAATCATTGTTTTAACATGTATGGCATGAACAAAATTTCCTTTCATAATGACCAATTTTTTTAAAGATTAATTTATAAGTTTCAAAGGAAATTTTCAAAAAATTTTGTGATATTTTATTTAAAAAAATATATTTTCAAGGTGAAAAGGTTATTTTAATCAAAAATACTTTTAATGATATTCTTATGGTATTTATATTCATAAAGAACATAAACCCTTTATTGTACTTATAATCCATTGAGGATATATTGTAATTATATCATATTTATTATTTATTTGGATGGTTTATGACTAGTTGGAATAATTATGTACAATTTTATTACCATTAACCATTATAATCTAGATCATTTATCATTATATTTATTTGATTAGGGTAAGAATTAATATTTCATATGTTAGTTTTTCAATATAAATGTTTATGTTTATTATATTTCAACTCTTTCATATAATGAATTAATTGGACTTAGTAAGTGATGGGTGGGGTCCAATTATATATAGACCCTTTATGCATCAATGATTCACATGAGAAAAATTATTTTTCCAAATCAGATGGGTTTTTAACCACAAATTTAAAATAACTTGTGAAAGGTCTTGAAAATATGTTTTAGATGTCTGAAATTATGAAGTCCCTCATTATGAGATTAGTTATTTTTGTCTTTGTGATTATTCAATTAGTTATAATATCTATGCATGAGTTTACATCTCATGTGATTATTGATATGGATTTATTTGATCATAATTTATTCCTACCATGTCATGTTTAAGTTATTGTTTAAATGACATGCGTTTCAGTTATTTACCTTTTCATATTGATAATGCTTATTTATTCATGATGGATTTTGTGATGTGATTATTTATATGTTTTATGATGGGTGTGATTCCTTGTATCAAATTAGAATATCATAAAATAACCACCATATTTTGGTTATTGGGGCCAGATTCTTTAGAGTTCGTATTTGAGGAAGTTTAGTAGAAACCTTGAGAACTAGATTTAGTGTAGCACCCCAAAAATTTTATGGTATGTTTCTCTTAAATAAACTGTATTCTTTAGGTAGCCTATATTTCATGAATCCTTGAGCCCTTATGGAACAAAACATGGTTACTTATAGGAGATATCCATAACTTAGCCACTAAACTTAAATTTACCAGCTCTGTGATTTGAATTTTAAAAATCTGATATACACGGTTGTGTTCAAGATGATATTTAGAGTCTGATAAAATTAACTTAATTTTCGGTGAATAGTAACCTATCCTTTGAATAGTAACCTACCCTTATGAATAGTAACATACCCTTATAAATAGTAATATGACTCTTATGAATGGTATCCATACCCTTGAGTGTATAAATGAATTTAGACACCCTAAAGATGAAGATGAATATTCTAAGTGTTTATATATTTCAATTAAATAATAATTTAATTAAATATTTAATTAATCATACTTAGAAAATTATTTTTCAAAAATGGACTTTATTTTTGGATTCTACATGTCAAAAAATGGTTAGGGTAAATTTTTGGGATTTTTCTGAAATACTTGAATTTTTAATGAATCGTAAAATCCGATAATTCACAATAAATGCTAAATAATGGATTAATTGAGTCATTGATGATGATCTTATGATGTAAGCCCAATTGGTTCGAATTAAAATGCATATATTACTGTTCTTTGTCATGGAATACTCACTATTGGTTGTCTTGAGAGGAAATAATAAATTAATAATTTTTATATTAAGAAAACTCCTCTCTCCTCCACTATAAAACCCCCCTTCACTCCCCCTTACATTCACTCCTCACAAGCCTTGTGCCTTCTCCAAATTATGTACAAATAACTTCCCAACCTCCTGCCACATTTCCAGCAAGATCTGGTCTCATAAAAACACCAAAACCTCTCCCCTTAAGAGGTTCTCAAGGAGGAAGTCTCAAGAGGTAAAAATCCTCTTTCAAATCCCTTCTTTTCTTTTAAGTTATTTTATTTTTGTTTCTTTTCTCACCTACCTTCACCATAATGGTATGAAAAATCTAGTAACATACATGTACTGGAATGTTTTCATGCTAATGTTATATTTCATTACCTCCTCTCCTTTCCCCACCATTTATTTGAAAGAAATGAAAACACCGTTTGAGATGTGCTAATTTAGCACATTCAAGGACAACAGTTTATCAATTTCTGTTATAATCGTTAATTCTGGTCATGAAACCATTAATGTTATGGTTGAACCAGATTATTATATATTTAATATATCCTATGTTTAGTTCTGTAATAATTTTGTACAAATTGTATTAAGTTATAAAGCAAAACATGTTCATTGTAATCAAACCCACCTTTTAGCCAAAACGGTTGTCACTAAGGTTATATATATAATAATTTTACATCACTCTAAGTAACCAAATTAAATTTAAAACCATGTAATCTTCTGGATGTTCACTAAAATAATATAAATTCATTTATGGAAAACCACATCCATCTTATATATTTATCAGAACTTGAATATAAGTGAACTGATCATTTAAAACCAAGTAAGAAAATTCTTCCAAAATAATAAAATTGAATCTCTTAAACCCATAAAAAATCCTTTAATGAACTTAATAAGGTTATAACATATGAATTAAATGTATATGAGGTTTTTTAATTATTAATTAATGAAGCTAAATTTGATTATTCAGGTTGTTAAGAACAAAGAAGAACACGTTTGAGCGTAAGGTAAGGGATTTCTTAACTCAATTTTCATTCTTTGAGTTAAATATCTATTTCATTGGATACATTGTTCCAAGAATAGGTGTGAATGAAATATTATTTCTTTATACTATATATCCACTTATATTTTGTGTATTTTTTTTTCACACATAAATACTTCATTGATTTATCGTCACTCTAATGACACAATCTTTGTAAGGGATTCTCTCTCTCACTTTTATTCAAGAATCCACCCTATCTTGTGTGCTTTTGTTTTTAATTTATAATGATGGGGTATGTTATCTCATATCCCCATACTTACCTTATGATATATAAATCATGGGATAAACTTTTATCTCTCATTAAGCCCTCGCAAGAACACTCGTTACCATGCCGAAATGTTTAGAAGGGGTTTCTCATCTCACTTTCATTTCTGTGAGATTTTCATTGTTCGCCACTTATTCCTTGTTTGTGGTATATTTGTACTGCCCATTGATATATAATAACATTATTATCTTTATATTCATGTTATTAAATTTTTCATTTTATGTTCATTAAGTATTGGTCATATGATTCGACAGATTACATTGTGGTAAGAGACTTCGTCTCAACAACCTTTTTGTTGTGACTTACTTTGTATTGTGCACCTAATAATCCTTATGTGGTGTACCTAATGCCCATTTGAGATCACTTTACATTTGATATTGTATTTATATTAAATATCCATAATCTCATGTCATGGATACGATTTTTTTTAAACCATATACCATTTTACATACGATGTTTATTTGGAAAGTTATTATGGAAATATTAGTGAATCTGTATACTCTACTCTATACAGATATTGAAAATGCATATTGCTCTTGTATTGAATCAATGTATAAATAATTCTTGGACATAAAGTGATGGGTGGGGCCTTCTACATCCCCTCGATGCATCGGTAGGCCTAATGAGACAAAACATTTTGGCGACAGACCTTTCGAGTTTGTTTCCAAAAAATCAGACAGGTTTCTACCCATAGAACTAAACCATTTTTACGGTATTATGGTTCATGTGCCAGATACATGATGTCCAATTAATAAGCATTCTCTTTATACAATATCAGTTATTATTATTATCCATGAGGTTTTCACTATGACAAAACCTATGGATGATGTTTCATTCTCAGTTTATTAATGGAATTAGTTTTTCATTTATTCACTATGCCATTTTGATTATGTTAGATTGATTAAGATTAACTTATTATTGTACTCATGCTTCTGTTATTTTTAACCCTTACTGGGCGTTTGAGATCACCCCTTTCATTGTTTATCTTCAACAGGTTATGAAGAGGAGGTCATTCATTGAGTACTTGTGGATGCAGTTTTTGTTTTTCATTATGTATTGCATCTTGTAACCTTATCCAATGTAATTTATGTCAAATATATGTATCTAGTTTCTTTAAGACTACTAAACTGATATTTCTTTCAGGATTTTCATTCCTTCTAACCATGCCAATATCACAAGTAATGCACCGGCTCCTGTCTAGAGGGGTCAGGGTGTTACAATTGGTATCGGAGGAAGTTTAGTAAGAAACTTGGAAACTAGAGTAGGAAATTTATAGTAGGGAACGAAGCCATATGGTAGTATTTGAGGATAAATGTACAAAAATATCCTGGTATTTTAGTAAGGAATAGATTATGTGAATCCTTCTAGAAAATACATCCCTGTCTGGATACGAGCTGGTAGAGGTGGCTCTGGCACAGAGGTACCTAGGAGTGAAAGATCCGACAAGGAGTTTCAGGTTTTACCCGGGGTATCCTGGTACACGACAACGGACCTTGCTATACTATTGGTTACGACACTCCCGGGGATATGCTTATGAAAATTAACATTTTCTTTACAAGCCATTATGAGGGAGTTTAATGTAAACTTTTCCTCAGAGGATTTGGTTTGGATAACTTTGGAAACTAGAACTGAACAATGAAAACACTTACTTAAACAATATTAAGAGTGATGTTTTCTTTATTTTCAGATGGAAAACGAAAGTAATTGTCTTTTGTCTCTTCCAATAGAAGTGTTAGAGACCATAGTGGGAAAATCATGTGTAGAAAACTACGATACTTTTGAAAATATTTTTTTATCATGCAAAACCCTCTACCGAGTATCCAACTCTCCTCGGGTACTCCAACTTCACCATGGAATAGGTTTCGTCTATTACCTCATGATGAGTTCAAAATTCTCATTCTATGTATGAAAAGGGAAATAATTTGAGGGTATCTTTATATGTTTTACCGTAGCCAAAAATTTCTTATCTCTTAAGAACTTTGAGGAGGCTGCACAAGGGGGTGACCTCCGGGCAGCATATCTATGTCAGATTTTGACCTATGGACTCCATGGTCAAGTTGTAGACTTTTAAGCCCTTGAGAACGAGACTACCTGTTTGAATTATCGGCATCAAGTTCTTACTGATGTCACTCAACTTAATACCCGACATTCTTCTCTCAATCTGAATTCTAGATGTCCACACGCGGTTGACCCTAGTTGCACACGTTGCATCTGGACCAAGGAGATAGAGGAATTTGGAATCTATTTGGGTATCCGTTTGTGTGAAAACTGGGGAAATCTCAAACATCATCGGAATATATGAGAATTCATCTTAGAGGATGTCAGGATGTCCATACTAGTGTTTTGTGAAAGGGAGCAAGAGATTGCATAATTTCTTGAGTTTTATAAATCATGTCTAAATGAATGATGTTGTATTCTTTGTTTTGATATGTTTTTATATAAAACAATAACTTTGTTTAAATCATATTTTCCATACTGAAAGTTGATTTACTAAAAATTTTTAGATAGAAGATATGAGTCAACCAACCAATATTTTATCACTACCTACGGAGCTATTAAAGACTATAATTGTCAAGACATGCTCTGAAGAGGAACATCCCTATTCCAACTTACGTCTAACTTGTAAACTACTCCATCAAGTGTCAAATCATCCAAAAATTATCCATCTTTACCAAGGAAGCAAACTGTTCTATTACCGTATTTCATATGCACAATTTGCTGCATATATGGAAAAGAGGGAAGTATCATGAATCTCTTTTTCTATGTTTCACTCTGGCTGATAACTACCGAGCTATGGGTAAATTTCTAGAAGATTCTTTGGATGGTGACCATCGAGTGTCCTACCTATTCCAGATCCTGAGTTTTAGTATGTACATAGAACTTTACGACATCAATATCTTCAAGAATGATGTGGTGCGTGGGAATTATAGGGATTTGGTCCACACTGAAATTTCTGACCTCCACACTTCTCGTGCCTCTCTATGGAAGCCTGAGTGCTTTAAGCATAGATTCAACCCTAGCTGTCTGCAATGTGTCTGGGCTAAAAAAATTAAGCATATGAATACTACCTTAAGAATCCACATGAGGTCTTCAGCACCCTAGAATCGATGGTATTCCCGATAAAGGGACTTCAGGAGTGATGTGTGTCTAGTGTTGCATATGGTTCTGGGAGATTGAAATTTTTGAACTAGTTTTGGGGATTCATGTATTGGGGGACTGGGGAAACCATTATCCTTATTTTAATTTTTGAACCAGTGGTTATATAATAATATAACTTGTTGTCTCTTATTTTTTTATCCTTTCATTGGTTATACTTTTGAATGAGTATCACTAAGTGAACTTTTATAATAAATTTTCAGATGGAAGGACAAACCCATATATTATCTCTTCCTGTGGAGGTACTGGAGATTATTGCGATCAAAACCTATGAAGAGGAGTACCTAACTCTCGTAACTTGAAAAAAATGTGTAAATAACTATATGATGTGACAAACAGTCCAAACATTCTACGCACCTGGCAAGGGAATGCTTCCATTTACTATTGCATAGCCATGGCACAATTAGCTGAGTATAGGCGAAGAGGAAAATACCACGAAGGTATTTTTTTATGTTTCACCCTAGGCTGGAACTACAAGGCCAGGTTATGTTTTCAAGAGGAAACCTTGGAGGGAAACCTTTGTGCGGCCTACATGTACCAACTCCTCAGTTTTAGCCTCTATAATAACGTCTATGACTTAGATGTTCTCAGTCGAGACATAGTTCGACGAGTTCTTCATGTGTTTTTCCATTCAGACATCTCCAAACTTTCTACTATTTGAGCCTCCCTCTAGAAGCCTGAGTGTTCGATTCAAGGGTTAAACCCCTTCTATCCGAGGTGTGTCTGGGTCAGAGAACTAGAGGAGTTGAGCATCAATTTGGGTTTTCTGTAGAACACACCTGAGGATCCTCTACGATGGGAGATGTGGTAATAACATCAGAGAGCTTTCTTTTGTGGTTATGAAATGAATTGCGAGGATGCAATTCTCCAAAGGAGGTAATAATGTAGCACCCCAAACATTTTATGGTATGTTTCTATTAAATACACTTTATTCATTAGGTAGACTATATTTTATGAATCAATGAGCCCTTATGGAACAAAACATGGTTACTTATAGGAGATAGCCATAACTTAACCACTAAACTTAAATTTACCAGCTATGTGATTTGAATTTTTAAAATCTGATATACACGGTTGTGTTCAAGATGATATTTAGAGTCTGATAGAATTAACTTAATTTTTGGTGAATAGTAACATACCCTTATGAATAGTAACCTACCCTTATGAATAGTACTTACCCTTATAAATAGTAATATGACTCTTATGAATGGTATCCATACCCTTGAGTGTATAAATGAATTTAGACACCCTAAAGATGAAGATGAATATTATAAGTGTTTATATATTTCAATTAAATAATGATTTAATTAAATATTTAATTAATCATATTTAGAAAATTATTTTTGAAAAATGGACTTTATTTTTGGATTCTACACATCAAAAAATGGTTAGGGTAAATTTTTGGGATTTTTTTGAAATACTTGAATTTTGATGAATTGTAAAATCAGATAATTCATAATAAATGCTAAATAATGGATTAATTGAGTCATTGATGATGATATGTTGATGTAAGCCCAATTAGTTCTAAGTCACATGCATATATTACTGTTCTTGGTCATGGAATACTCACTATTGGTTGTCTTGAGAGGAAATAATAAATTAATAAATTTTATATTAAGAAAACTCCTCTCTCCTCCACTATAAAAACCCCCCTTCACCCCCCTTACATTCACTCCTCTCAAGCCTTGTTCCTTCTCTAAATTATGTCAAAATAGCTTCCCAACCTTATCCCCCACGTCCAAAAATCTTTGATCTCATAAAAAGACCAAAACCTCTCCCCTTAAGAGGTTCTCAAGGAGGAAGTCTCAAGAGGTAAATTCCTCTTTCAAATCCCTTCTTTTCTTTTAAGTTCTTTTATTTTTGTTTCTTTTCTCACCTCCCTTCACCATAATAGTATGAAAAATCCAGTAACATACATGTAATGGAATGTTTTCATGCTAATGGTATATTTCATTACCTCCTCTCCTTTCCCCACCATTTATTTGAAAGAAATGAAAGCACCGTTTGAGATGTGATAATTTAGCACATTCAAGGACAACAATTTATCAATTTATGTTATAATCATTAATTCTGGTCATGAAACCATTCATGTTATGGTTGAACCAGATTATTATATATATAATATATCCTATTTTTAGTTCTTTAATCCTTTTTTACAAATGGTATTAAGTTAAAAAGAAAAACATGTTCATTGTAATCAAACCCACCTTTTAGCCAAAACGATTGTCACTAAGGTTATATATATAATAATTCGACATCACTCTAAGTAACCAAATTAAATTTAAAACCATTTAATCTTTTGGATGTTCAATAAAATAATATAACTTTTTTTCTAGACAACTACATCCATATTATATATTTATCCAAACTTGAATATAAGTGAACTGATCATTTAAAACCAATTAAGAAAATGCTTCCAAAACAATAAAATTGAATCTATTAAACCCATTAAAAAGGCCATTAATGAACTTAATAAGGTTATACCATATAAATTATATATTTATGAGGTTTTTTAATTATTAATTAATGAAGCTAAATTTGATTATTCAGGTCATTAAGAACAAAGAAGAACACGTTCGAGCGTAAGGTAAGGGATTGCTTAACTCAATTTTCATTCTTTGAGTTAAAGATCTATTTCATTTGTTACATTGTTCCAAGAATATGTGTGAATGACCTATGATTGTTTTATACTATATATCCACTTATATTTTGTGGATTTTTATTTTTCACACATAAATAATTCATTGATTTATCGTCACTCTAATGACACAATCTTTGTAAGGGATTCTCTCTCTCACTTTTATTCAAGAATCCACCCTATCTTGTGTGCTTTTGTTTTTAATTTATAATGATGGGGTATATAATCTCATCTCCCCAATACTATAATTTTGATGTATAAATCATGGGATAACCTTTTATCTCTCATTAAGCCCTCACAAGAACACTTGTTACCATGCCGAAATGTTTGGAAGGGGTTTCTCATCTCACTTTTATTTCTGTGAGATTTTCATTATTCGCCACTTATTCCTTGTATGTGGTATATTTTTACTGACCTTTGATATATAATAACATGATTATATTTATATTCATGTTATTAAATTTTTCATTTGATGTTCATTAAGTATTGGTCATATGATTCGACGAATTACAATGTGGTAAAGGACTTCGTCTCAACAAACTTTTTGTTGTGACTAACTTTGTATTGTGCATCTAATAATCCTTATGTGGTGTACCTACTGACCACTTGAGATCACGTTACATTTGAAATTTTATTTATATTAAATATCCATAATCTCATGTCATGGATATGATTGTTGTCTAAACCGTATACCATTTTATATATGATGTTTATTTGGAAAGTTATTATGGAAATATTGGTGAATATGTATACTCTAATCTATATGGATATTAAAAAGGCATATTGATCTTGTATTGAATCAATGTATAAAGAAATATTGGACATACAGTGGTGGGTGGGGCCTGCTACAACCCCTCGATGAATTGGTAGGTCTCATGAGAGAAAAAAGTTTGGCGACATACCCTTCAAGTTTGTTTCCAAAAAATCATATGGGTTTCTACCCATAGAACTAAACGGTTTTTACGGTATTATGGTTTATGTGCCATATATATGACGTACAATTAATAAGAATTCTATTTATTCAGTATCGGTTATTATTATTATCCATGAGGTTTTCACTATGAAAAAACCTATGGATGCAGTTTCATTCTCAGTTTATTAATGGCATTAGTTGTTCATTTATTTACGAAGCCATTTTGATTATGTCAGATTGATTAAGATTAACTTATTATTGTACTCATGTTTCCATTATTTTTAACCCTTACTGAGCATTTGAGCTCACCCCTTTCATTTTTTATCTTCATCAGGTTATGAAGAGGAGTTCATTTATTGAGTACTTGTGGATGCAGTTTTTGTTTTTCATTATGTATTGCATCTTGTAACCTTATCCAAGGTTATTTATGTTAAATCTATGTATATATTTTCTTTAAGACTACTAAATTGATCATTCCTTCAATATTTTCATTCCTTTTAACCATACCAATATCACAAGTAATGCATCAGCTCCAGTCTAGAGGGGTCGAGGTGTTACATTTAGGAAAACATAGATTAAGAAATATAACCCTATGAATTACTTTAAGGATAAGTCTAATTATAGGATAAAATCCTAAATTTTTAGTAAGTTATATGTTATGTGGTTTTCCTAGAAATATATCCTTGGGTGGATACTAAAAGTGGATGTGATTCTAAGATAGATGTATATATGGGTAATAACTCCAAAAAAAGTGTGTCAGTCTTGACTCGAGTGTTACCTGATACATGAAAATGGGCCTTAATTAACATCTCTTTTGACACTTTTGGGGGATATTATTGGGTTAATTCACATTTTATTTAAAAATCATTAGGAGGGATTTGAAAATATTTTTATTATTTGGAAACTTTTCCAAAAAAACTATGTTTCTGATTATGAGATTAACCATGCATAAAATTTTCAATTTATGTTAAGTGTTTCACTATTTTTTGGAGTATACATTATGATACAAAACGTTATGATCTAATATAGTGTATACCATTATTTAGAAGTGGAACCTAGTGGAAGTAATGGAAACCATATCAATTCATGTAATTAATCAATAAGAATGATTGTTTCCTTGATATTATTAAGCTAATATTTTGAAGGAAACTAGTCTCCCAAAAATTATCATCACATAAGGGAATAATATAATGTTCTATAAATATAGAGAAATAATTATCCATGTATTATGGATTTTAAAGGAAAGAAAGAAAATAAGAGTATTATAGAGAAAAAAGTAGATAAGGGGAAGAAGGTAAAGAAGGGTTTTCCCACATGTGATAATATTAGAAAGAAACAACCTGGTACTTTCTTGAAGGGAATGAGAGTTTGGTCCAAGTATGGATAAAAAGGCCATTAGGTTCATGAATTAAAGTGTAAGAAAGAAACCTTTTATATTGAGTTTTTCAACTGCAAGGAGGTAGGGAACTATGTATATAAATTCTATAAGCATAAATGGAATATACCTTAGAAGAAGCTAAGGGGCCAAGGTGAAGCTTATTCTATTACTAGAGATGAGGTGAAATGATTAATGTTCATGTGTTTAGATTCAATAATTATATTATATGATTATTTTATCAATGATATTATGGGTATAAGAATCATGAACTTTGTAAGTATTTTACTATAATACCTCTTCTTTAAGGATTTGAAAACAAATGATGAATAATATCGATAACCAAGAAATTTGATTATGTGGAAAGTTGATATTTTTTTGAAAACACACAATTGAGTGAATATAACCCTTAATATGTGACCTATGTTGAGATAATAATGATAAAGAGATGTTTATGTGATAATATTGGTAAATGTAAAATTGGTTAGTGATTTATGTTATTTTTTCTAGAGTTTACTTTGGATTTATGGAATATATTCGACAACCTAAGATTTTATTTTTGTAAGAATGCATTTTTTCATTAAGATTTTATAGTGATAAAGGTATTCAAATATTTGGAATGCGACAATAAGATCCAATTTATATTGTCTGGAGAATATAATGCCGATTCAATGACCTCCCTTATTTTTTTTAGAATTTCACTTTGGTGAGACATATTTTAGATGAGTCTTAAGGTTAAATATTTAAAGAATGGATTAATTTGAAATTTGGGTCTTATTGGATAACTTTTGATAAAAATTTTGGTCTTGGAAAATATATAGATAGAGGAGGAATGAGTTTTCATTCTTTCACTAAGATAATGATCTTTTAAATGTTAATTTTAGTACTTGAGGCATAAAAATTCATATTGGATATTAATTTATTAGATTATGAGATGAAGTAGGAATTTATAGAAGAACATACAAAGGATTATTTTTTTCCATAAAATAGAAAGATACCAAGTAACTATATTTTCTTATTCTATCAGTCTAGATGATAATGAAATTACTTAACTCTAGGAAAAAGATCTTGATTTTTTTATCATAATACCTTCATTTTATATGCATAAAATAGCCTTTTAACTCATCAAAGATTTATGGATTTTTGGCCATTAAATTTTCTAGATTATTTAATTTCTTATGATCAATGATCTCTATTAATATCCATTAATCATTGGGCATTATTATTTTCTTCAATATCCAAATCTTTACTTACCACCAATGTTCTCCTATTTAGTAACATAATATGTGTTATTCTAAATGAACTTCTTAATTACATTACTATCATATAAAGGGAATGTTTTATTAACCATTTTTATGATGTGGGGTTTCATGGAGGGAATTTTCAAATGTCAAACCCTTGACTGTTGTGATCAAGATTAAATTGCAAGGACATAATTTATTTAAGGGGGTAGAATGTAACACCTCAAGATTTTAAAATAAGAACATCATGTTCGATAGTGTATATGACATGAAACACCAAGATTTTAAGATAATATAACACCCCAAGACTTTAAAATATACATAATTTTAAATAAATTAAATCTATTCGATAGATTTCGATGCACACAACATTGGGTTTAAACAAAACATGATACTCTATTAAAATATTATTTAAACATAACCATTATAGCTTAGTTGTTAAATTGGAAGGTATGAATATGAATAAAAAATTTATTAAAAATAAATAGTTTAAATATTTTCCTTGATTAATTATTTATTATAAATAAAAATAAGAATCATTTTAAACTAAATGATTTTTGGGAAAACATTATTTTTTTAGAGAAAACATGTTCATCACTTCTTACACAATTATGATAAAATAAAATTTTGACACTTTTAGAAAATTTATTTGATAAAATTATATTCATTTTTAAATCATCATATTAAAATAATCTTAGGGTGAATCTTTGGGATTTTTTTGAAAAGTTTCATTTTTCAATGAATAGTGAAAAATACTGATTTTTATTGAAAAATTCATTTTCATTTAAATTATTTAGAAAGTTAAATTATAATTTAAATTAATTTGAAAGTAAAATCAGTTAAATTATATTATAATAAATTCAATTTAGGTCAGTGAAATCAATTTTATATTGAATTTTTATTTTAAAACCTTTTATACTTTTGAGAATTTTCTCTTTGGAAACGAGTTTTTTCATCACGCCTACGTGTTTAATTTTAAATTGAATTCTACCTCTTCTATAAATTTAATTTGAAAAAATGGATTCCTTAATTTTAATTAACATAATTTATATTATTTAATAAGTTCAAATTATTTTTTGATCATATTGAATAGATAAAACAGTAAAATTTATTTCCTTAGATAAGGTGAAAATGGGATTACTAGGGGTTAAACTAGGAAGATAAGGGTTAAAAATTACCTAAAACTTTTAAAACACCCATTTTATGGACATATTTCAACATTATCATCTCTAAGGTTCAATAATGATCCATTTTGAGGCTTTTTTCATGAGGAAAACGTGAGTAACACTTTTTCTTTTCAAAAATACCAAGTGTGTCCTCTCCCCACTTATAAAAGACCATACCCTCTCCTCTAATATTAACACTTATAAAACCATTTTAATAAGAAAATACCTCTCAAAATAACTTAATTACTCCTATAAAAACATCATAGAGGCCTTTTTTTTATCATAATTCCTATCTATGAATGCCTTAGTTATAAACCTAAAAGAGTTCTCCGAAGAAGATGTAAAATTCTTAACATGTGTATTTGTTTTATTTATTATTCCACCTCTATAAAATATTATTAATTCATGATAATATAATAATAATAGTATCTAAAATATAATTAAATGTTATTATGCTATTGGAATAACCTATATCCATCTCCACTTCCACCAAATGGAAAACAAAACTATTGATCGTGTGTATGGCGGACTACCGCCTCACTAATCAATTTGGGTCAGCCCGAGGGAAAGCCCAAAGATCCCAATAGATAGAGAAATTGATGATCAGGAAAAAAACCACTATTATTTGTTACACTCACTCCACTGGAGATAGATCCTCCATACCCCGCCATCTCTCACAATGCCTCCCCGCCTCCACGATCTGCCTCCCCTACTCGCCTACTCCCTGCTCAATATAGGTTCAAAATTTTCTTCATCTCCTCTACCTCCGCCCATTCCATCTTCGGCACCCATTTAAAATTATTCAACTATGACCATTATAGATAAAACTTACTACTTCATGCACTTCTCTATGTCCACCACTTAAATATGTTTTTCCACCTCATACCTTGCCACTACCTTCTCTAGTTACTATTGCTGCGTTAGATGATGGAAAGGTACAAGTCCACTCCCCATCCCTTATTTATTATCTTAATAATTATTATATTAATGTTTTGGATTATATGAATTTCATTTTTTACCATTATTTTTAAACTAAATTAAAGGGAAATATTTTGAATACTGTTCATAGAAAATTATATTGCCCGAGCCGACCCTAGAATCAATGTAAATTGTTTTCCATCGCCACATTTAAAAGATGGTTAAAATGATGTATTTAACATATTTATATGATAATTTAAAAATTATTATAATTATATAATTATGAAATCACATATACCTTCTTACTTTCCATTCCATGGGGTGATACGATAAAGTCGCTCGTGTGTATGGAAGACTACCACCTCACGAAGTGATGCAATTTGTTTTTCAATTTTTATTAACATGGACGTTATTACGGATAAATACAATGAAATATATGTGATATTTATGACCTAATAATACTTATATAACTATAATATCACATATAACATTTTTAAATTCCAATCCATTGTAAAACAATAATGTCACTCATGCGTATGTGTGGCTATTGTCTCCACATAACTGTGTAAAATATTTTTCATTTTTTTACATGGATGGTAATAAGGATAGATTTTATCAATATAAATAATAAATATAAAATAATAGTGATTCTATAAATTTTAATAAATATTTATTTTTCTTTCATTCCATCCATCTAGAAAAATGAAAACAACGTTTATGCATAAGTATGTCCTACTGTCATCAAGAACAGTGTAATCCATTTTCAATCTCTAAATTTTATAGATTACTATAAATAGATATATAATGTATATATATGATATTTATATCATGGTTAAAATTTTAAATATTATGTAAAAATTATCAATTTAAAAGCACCAAAATTACCGAATCGAAATATACATGAAAAACGAAGCAATTATCACATGAAAGAGTGTTTAACAAAGAATTGTTATTAAACGGGTGATAAAAGACCATAAGTTAGTTATATATGGTATGAGATATATGAGTATGGTTTTTTATATATTTATAATAAATATATATGTATTATATAGTGTTTTCATACACATATGAAGGAAGTCAAACACGAGGTAAGGGTTTCTCATCTCACGTTTACTTCCGTGAAACATACACTATATTCACCACTTATTCCTTTATCTGGTGTACATAATTCCTTTTTTGATATGTTATATAATGAATATAATTCTATTAATTGTATTTGATGTTTAATTTGAAGTTATTTCTTTCATGGGTATTATTATTTAAAAGTTACCAAAGTGGTAAGGGTTTATTTCAAAACCTCATCATTATTCAGGATTGTTTTTGTTTAAATCTCCCTTAGAGGAATTCATTAGTATTTATATCATAAAACCATTATATTTACTTAATATTTATTTATTAATAAAATTTTAAATTTTTAGTACCATTTTACCACACTATGGTACTTAAAATGATCAAGAAAACGTTTTTAAGAAAATTTAACTTTATATATCTCTTCGATCAAAAACCCCTTTTCATCAAAATCCATGCTTTCTAAAAAAAATTTAAAAATTGTTTTTTAACCATTTCTAAATTGTTTATTAAATAAATTTTTACCCATTTTTTAATTTTTAAAAAATGTTTTTAATGGAATATTCTTTTCATTTTCAAAACAAGACCCGTTTGGATTTTATCAAAATGTGAAAGGAATCTTTGTTTTATCATGTACGAAATTAATGAAATTTAATACCTTCATTAACACTCAATTTTTTAAATATTACTTTATAAGTTTAAAAGGTTAAGTTAAAAAATATATTTTCTAAGTGAAAAGGTTATTTTCCTCAAAAATGTTTTTAATGAAATTATTATGGTGTTTCTATTCATCAAATACATTAAAACTTTATTATAATTATGATCCACTATATATATGTTTTATTGATATCATCTTTATTCTTTCTTTGGATGATTAAATTGGATGGTTTATTTTTATGTTTATTTCATTAGAGAAAGTATTAACATTTAATATGTTAGTTTTTAAATATGAATGTTTATTTTAACTATGTTTCAAACCTTTAATATGAGGAATTCATTATATTTTTTATGTTATGGGTGGTTCCTAGTTATATATTTCACCTCGAAGAATCAAAAATTATCACGAGACATATTAGTTAGCCAAATTAGATGGGTTTTTTACCCACAGATTTAAACTATTTTATGAATGGTCATGAAAATATGTTTTAGATGCAAGAAATTATACATTAGATCATTATTTTATTAGTATTTTATGCTTATATGGTTATTTTATTATTTATACAGGATGTTTAGACACATATGAAGGAAGTCTTACCTGAGGTAAGGGTTTCTCATCTTATTTTTTACTTCCATGAGACATATGACAAATTCACCACTTATTTCTTTGTGTGGTGTATATAATTCCCATTTTGATACATTATATCATGAATCTATTTAACTTCATGGTATTTAAAGTTTAATTTGAAGTTATTTATTTCATGGGGCTTATGATTCAAAAGTTACCAAAGTGGTAAGGGTTTATTTCACAATTTCATCATTATTTGGGATTTTTTTAAGTATCCCTCAAAGTAATTATTTTGTATTTATATCATAAAACTAATATATTTCCTTATTCCATGGTTACTCATTAAAATTTCAATTAATATTACCATTTTATACTCTTTGGTACTTAAAATTATTGGGAAAATATTTTTAAGAAAACCTGAATTTATTTCTCTCTTGGGTTGAAAATCCCTTTTCATAAAAATCCATATTTTCCAAAAATATTTTCAAAACTTTTTTTAAACATTTAAAAATGATTTATTAAATAATTTATTACCCATTTTTTAATTTTTACAATTTTTTAAAGGAATATTCATGTCATTTTCAAAACAAATACTATTTTTCTTTTACTAAAAATTGAAAAGAATATTTGTTTTAACGTGTAAAACATGAATAAAATCTACTTACATAATGACCAATAAATGTTTTAAATATTAATTTATAAGTTTTAAAGGTAATTTTCAAAATATTTTTTCAACTTTTAGTTAAAAAAAAGAGGTCAAAGTGAAAGGATTATTTCCCTCAAAAATGTTTTTAATGATATTCTTATGGTATTTCTATCATCAAAAACATCAACCCTTTATTATACTTATGATCCACTAAGGATATGTTTAATTAATATCATCCTTATTATTTATTTAGATGGTTTATGATCAGTTTGATCAAGTATGTATAATTTTATTACCATTCACCATATTACTATGGATTGTTTATAATTATGTTTATTTGATTAGGGTAAGTATTAATATTTCATATGTTAATTTTTCAATAAAAATGTTTATGTTGATTATGTTTCACCCCTTTTATATGAGAAATGCATTGGAATTAGTAAGTGATGGGTGATGCTTAGTTAAATATAGCCCCTCAATGTATCAATCAGTCTTATGAGACAAATCAGTTGGAAAAATTAGATTCATTTTTACCTATAGATTTAAACTAACATGTGAAAGGTATTGATGATGTATTTTAGATATTTTAAATTATGCATTACATCATTATGAGATTAGTTATTTATGTCCATATGATTATTAGATTAGTTAGAATATCTATGGATGAGTTTTAAGATCATGTGATTATTGGAATGTATTTATTTGATCATAATTTATTCCCACTATATCATATTTATGTTATTATTTAAATGTCACGTGTTTTAGTTATTTAACTTTCCATATTGATAATTATTATTTATTCATGATAACTTCTACAATATGATTACTCTTACTAAGCATCTGAGCTCACCCCTTTATTATGTTTTCTTTCCCCAAGGATACCAGGAAGTGTTTTTTAATTGATATATAGGGATATACTAAGGGGAAATATGTAGTTCTCAAAGAAAACACTATGTGTATTTTTTGTTTTCAATTATAATGTTAATTTAAAGTATGTATCTATTTTTAAGAATAATACTAAATTATTAGATCATTTTGGGATGCGATTTATTATTTTTAGTGCCAATGTTATAAATTAAACATAGGCTATGAGTTACTAGGGTTGAGGTCTTTATAGTTGGTATTAGAGGAATTTTAATAGAAACCTTGAGAATTAGATTTATGAAAACATAGATTAGGTAATATAACCCTATGAATTACTTTAAGGATAAGTCTAATTATAGGATAATATCCTAATGTTTTGGTAAGGTATATTTTATGTGATTTTCCTAAAAATACATCCCTCTGTGGATACGATACGTGAAAGTTGTTTTAGAAATGATATACCTAGGGGTAATTACTCTGAAAAAAGTGTGTTTGGATTGACTCAAGTGTTACCTGGTATATGAAAATGGTCCTTACTACACATTTGGTTTGAAAATCCTAAGGTATATACTTTTTAAATTGAAATTTTATTTAAAAATCATTTTGAAGGATTTGAAAATACTTTTTTTGATTTGGAAACTTTCCCAAAGAAACCATGTTTATGATTATGAGATTTACCATACATAAAATTTTTCAATTTAGGTTAGGCATTTCCCTAGTTTTGGGATTATAAATTATTATTCATAATTTTATGATCTAATATAGTGTATTCCATTGTTTAGAAATGGTACCTAGTAGAAATAATGGGAACTGTATCAATGCACGTAATCCAAAGAGTAAGAATGATCATTTCCTTAATGAGTTTAAGCTAATGTTTTAAAGGAAACTAGTCTCCAAAATATTCTCATAAAACATGGACATAATATCATGTGATATCAAGAGATAGAAATTATTATCTAAGTATTATGTATTTAAAGGGAAGAAAGATAAGAAGAGGGTGAGAGAGAAAAAAATTAATAAGGGTAATAAAGGAAATAAGGTTTTTTCCACATGTGATAATTGTGGAAAGAAACTCCATAGTACTTTATTTAAGGGAATGAGAGTTTTCTTAAAGTGTTGAGAGAAAGTCCACAAGTCACATGAATGAAAGTGTAATAAAGAAAAATTTAATGTGTTGTGTTTCAACTATAAAGATATGGGGTACTATGTAAACGAATACCCCAAGTTTCAATGGAATACACCTTAGAAGAATCTAAGGGACCAAGGCCTAGTTTATGCTATTACTACATATGAAGTGGAATGATTAATTTTATTGTGTTTAGATTCAAAAATTATATTATATAATTATTTTATAAATGATATTCTAGGTATAAGAATCATGAAATGTATAATGATTATACTATAGTACCTTTTTTATGGATTTAAAAGCATATGATGAATAATACTGATAACCAAGAAATGTGATTCTATATAAATTTAATATTTTTTAAAAACACAATATTGAGGTAAGATAAACCTTAATATGTGGCCTATATTGAGATAGTAATGGTAAAGTTATGTTTATGGGATAGAATTGGTAACCTTGAAATTGTTTAGGGATTTATGTTATCTTTTTTGGAGTTTACTGCATTTTTAGATTTAGGGAATATATTTGAAAACCTAATTTTGTTTTTGGAATCATGCATGTTTTCATTAAGTTTTTATGGTGATAAAGGTATTAACATATTTTTAATGTTTCATTAAGATCCAATTTATATTGTTTGGGGAATTTAATGTTGATTTAGTGACCTACCTTCTAATTTTTTAGACCTTGAATTTGGCCATACATATTTTAGATGATTCTTAAGGTTAACTGTTTATAGAATGGATTAAGTTGAACTTTGAGTGTTCTTAGATAACTTGTGATAAAAATTTTAGTCTTAGAAAATATTTTAATACAAGAGGAATATATTTTAATTATTTTACTAATCTAATGATATGTTTAATGTTAGTTTTAGTGATTCAAGCATACAAGTTTTTATTTGATATTAATTTCTTGGAGTAAGAGATGAAGCATGAATTGATCAAAGAACATAAAAAGGATAAAATTGTTCCTATTAAATTGAAATATACCAATTAACTATATATTTTTATGATATTAGTCTTTATGATAAAATAATTTCTCAAATCTAAGAAATATATCTTGAAACAAAAATATTATCATAGTACCTTCATTTTCGATGAATTAAATAGCCATTTAACCCATCATAGATTTATGTCTTTATGGTAATTAAATTTTCTAGATCATTTAATATATTTTTATCAATGATCTCTATCACTCTACACTAATCAATAGGTGTTATTATTTTCTTCTATGTTAATATCTTTACTTTCCACCAATTTTATCCTATTTGGAAACTTAGTATGTGTTATTCTAGATAAACTTCATAGGTCCCTTCCTCTATTATAAATGGGACGTTTTATTTACCATTTTTATGATGTGGGGTTTCAAGAAGGGTATTCTAAAATGTCAAACCCTTGACTATTGAGATCAAGGTTAAACTGTGAGGACACAATTTATTTAAGGGGGATTTAATGTAACACCCTTATATTTTAAAAGGGAAACATCATGTTTGATAGCATGTATGACACACAAAACCAAGATTTTAAGAGAATATAAAACACCGATACTTTATATTATATTTCTTTTTAATTAAATTAAATCTCTTCAATATCTTAAGATTCACACAACATTAGGTTTAAATGAAAAATGATACTATATTAAAATATTATTTAAACATGACCATTATAACATAGTCATTAAATTAGAGGGTATGAAAAGGAATAAATAAATTATGAAAAATATACGTTTTACAAATTTTCATTGATTATTTATTGATTATAAATAAAAATAATAATCATTTTAAAGTAAAAGAAATATTTTATGAAAAAATGTACTTTTTTAAAGAAAATAGTTTCATCACTTCTTACATAATTTTTGATAAAATTAATCTTTTAAAATTTTAGAAAATTTATTTGATAAAATTAAATTAATTTTGAAATCATAATATCAAAATTATTTTAGGGTGATTTTTTGGGATTTTTCTGAAAAGTTTTAATTTTCAATGAATAGTGAAAAATAATGATTTCTATTGAAAATTGCCTTTTCGTTAAAATTATATAGAAATTTAAATTATATTTTAAATTATTTTTAAAGTAAAATTAGTTTAATATATTGTAAAAAATTAAATTTAGGGCACTGGAATCAATTTTATATTGATTTTTGATATTAAAATCTTGTATACTTTTGAGAATTTTCTCTTTGGGAACCCAGTTCTTCATCACACATGTGGGTTTAATTTTAAATTGAATTCTGAAAATTATGTGAATTTAATTTGAAAAAATGGATTAATTATTTTGAATCAAAATAATTTATATTATCTAATAATTTGAACTTAATTTTTACCATCATTAATAGATAAAATATTAAAAATTAATTACCATAGTTAAGGTAAAAATGGATTTACCATGGGTTAAACTAAGAAGAAAAGGGTTAAAAATGAACTAAAAATTTTCAAAAACCCATTTTATGTCCATATTTAGACCTTATCACCTCTAATGTTTAATAATGATGCATTTTTGAGGATTTTTTCATGAAAAAAACATGCTTATCACTTTGTCTTTTCAAAAATACCAAGTATGTCATCTTCCCCACTTATAAAATGCCACCCTCTCATCTCATCTTCAAACTTTAAAAAACCTTTTTTTCGATAATAATTTCCTAAATACATTTCCTACTCCTATACCAACATCCTAGATGACATTTTTTGATCATAAATCCAATATTAGAAGGTCTTAAGTATAAACCTAAAATATTTCTATGAAAGGAATATTTTTTTAACTTGTACATCATGAATAAAATTTCCAACTATTTTGATAACTCAATTTTTTAAAGAATAATTTAAAAGTTTCAAATTTTATTTTCAGATAAAATAGTTTTTAAAATATTTTGTGAAATTTTAGTTTCTGTAAATGATATTTTCAAAGTGAAAAGATTATTTTCCTCAAAAATGTTTTTACTGAAATTCTTATAGTATTTATATTCATCAACAACATCAACCCTTAATTGTACTAGTTATCCACTGGGGATACATTGTATTGATATAATCCTTATTATTTCTTTGGATAATTTATGATTAGTTTTAATAAGGATGTACAATTTTATTACCATTCACCATATTAATCTAGATGGTTTATGATTATGTTTATTTGACTAGGTTAAGTATTAAATTTTCATATTTTAGTTTTTAAATACGAATTTTTATGTTTATCATGTTTCAAACCTTTAATATAAGGAAATTGTTGCAATTAGTACGTTATGGATGGGGACCGGTTATAGATAGCCTCTTTAAGCATCGATAGGTCTCATAAAGAAAATATGTAAGCCAAATTAGATGGGTTTTTACCCACATATTTAAACTTTCTTGTAAAAGCTATTAAAAATATGTTTAATATTCCCAAAATTATGAATTACCTAATTACTTGATTAGTTATTAATGTCTATGTGATTATTCAATTAGTTAGGATATCCATGGATAAGTTTCAAGCTCATGTGATTATTGATATGAATTTATTTGATCATAATTTATTCCTGCCTTGTCATATTCAAGTTATTATTTAAATTAGATGTGGTTTATTTATTTACATTTCTATATTAATTATGACTTTTTATTCATGATATATTCCATTGTATTCTTACCCTTATTGAGCATTTGAGCTCACCCCTTTCTTAAGTTTTATTTTTACAAAGATTCCTGGAAGTGTTTTGAAATTGATATGCAAGAATATGATAAGGGTAAATATGGAATTCTCAAAATAAAATAATTTTTTTATTTTATTTTTTCAATTTTAATGTGAATTGAAATTATGTAACAATTTTACTAATGAAAAGAAACTATTTAGTCATTTGAGATGTGATTCCTTGTATCTAGTTCCAATGTAATATAGTAAACACCTACTCTAGGTTAATAGGGACACGTTATTTACAATTTAATATTTTCTTTTCACATGTATCAACATAATGAATCATCTAATTTCATTTAAAAAATATCACCACCTACTTATCACATATGGTTTGACCATTAACATGATTATTTTCTTTGAAATCTGGAGCCACATGTCTTGACATACCACATGTATAACACTTTTTGGATTTCATAAGACACTCCCTATGATAAGTCTTATCACACTTATCACAATTGAGAATTTTAGACCTCTTAACTTTAGATTTATTTGATGGATACTTTCTTATAACTTTCCACCTAAACCAATTCTTATCTTTGTTGTTGTAAAATTAAAAAAACTCCATCTTAACCTTCTGATCACTCTGTATTACTTTCTTATAGATTTTAAATACAAGATAGACCAAATATCTTCACAAAATTAGTTTCAATATTGAGAAAAACTTATCTATTTTACCATCATGGTCTAGAATGAATTTTTTTTCAAACCTAGAAAATGTAGTAAAATTAGATTCATAGGAAGAAATAAATTCCTCTTTCTTTCTCTTTAGTTCTAAAAATTTCCTTTCCATATTAATATGAACAACCTTAAAAAAATAATTCTCAAGGAAAACTTCTTTAAATAATATATATTCCCTAAAATCGATCTCATTATTTTACTTGGTATTATTAATCAGATACCACCATTGATCGACTTCACCTTTAAAATAATAAATGAAAATAATTAACTTTTGATTTTCATAACAACCCAAATCTCAAATATATTTTCTAGACCATTGATCCATCCTTTGGGTACTACCAGATCCGAGGTTACACCAAATTCTAGTGGGTTTTATTTCATGAAATACTTCACTATAAACATGTTCCTCTATTGTTATTTCAATCACTATTTAGAATGGGTACTACCATTAATATCATGCATTAATTGAGTTAACATAGCTATTTTTTTTCTAATTTCAACCATTCCAGGTTGTTGATTAGAATGAACATTACCCTCATGATGACTTTCCACTTCATTCACCCCATTGACTCGGTGGAAAACCATTCTAAACTAGACAAAGATTATATAGATATACTTTGAAACCCTCATTGTTTTACCATTATAATATATTCCATACATTAATATCTATTAATTGTCATTTATTAATAAAATATTTACCTTTAAAGTTATCTAGAACTTACATATGATACCAACTATAACACCTTGTAACTTAAACAACCTATAATTACATAGTTTATAACAAGGGTTTCAATTTATTATGTTTCAAGGATATTTTTTATTTATATTTTTAGTGAATTAGGAATAATATTACATATAAAAAGTATATATTTCCACCCAATATCCATTTTTCCATAAAAAAATATTCTTAAATTTAAACTCCTATTTTATTTAAAATACATTTTCTTCTTTAAAGATGAATCCCCATAATTGAAAGTTAGACCTTACTATAGTTCATACTCATCCTTATTCCCTATATAAATAATTTAAATAAAATTTATGAGCATAAAAATATCATCAAGGGATAAAAAAATAAATAAACTCATTAGTCCCTTTTGAGAATCATGGAATCCCATATTTTTCCCTCTTTTTACACAACAAACTTTTAACTTAAATATTTTTTTTCTACTCATTAAAAAAGATTCATATCCCAAATATTATTAGAAAAAATATCATAATAAATATTAAATGAAAAATAATTATTATTAGGGTTTCTTTTAAAACATTGTTAATCATGAAAAAAATGAAAATTACACTCATTCTATATACATTAAAAAATATTTCTTTTACATTTTCATAAAAAATTTCAAAAATAAACGATTCGGAAAACATTTAAAATTATTCTTTGAAAACCTTTACAAAGAAAGAAAAACATAGTTTAAAATGAATTTAAACATAAATCTATGCATATTAATAATATAAATAAAATATTTTAAAGATAAAGTATATGGAGAAAAAATATAAAAAGAAACTTTAAAACTTTTAAAATAAGGTTTTAAAGAAAAACCCCTTACCTCGAGTCCGACTCACCACATACGTACTTTAAATATCATATAATTAAATTATATTAATTTTAAAATTTATTAAGAACCTTTTTATGGTGAATTGAATTAATATTATCAATTTTATTTTATTTATTATTATAAATTATATAGTTATTAAATTAGTTAAGTTCTAGTAATATGTTTTGATGATGTTTGGTTCATAATCCCTAAAGAACTTCGATAGGTTGACCATTGTAAATAGGTAATTGTTACATAATTTAAAGAATATTTATCATTAAATAATTATCATTTTTATACTTTAAATACAATTTTATAACCAAACATGAATTTTGGATATAAAAAATGATTCACATCGCTTTGTGCAGGTGATAATCCTCACGTACACATGATCAGCATTATTGTTTTCAAATGAATGGAATAGTAAGAAGGTAAGTAACATATTATCTTTATATAATTATAATTATATCATTAATATAATATTTATTTATTAAATACATCCTAATAACTAGACTTGTGATATGGTGATAAAAAATGAAACACATAACTTTGTGGTGGTGGTAGTCCACATGTACACACGAGCAATGTTTTCATTTCCCATAGGATGGAAAAGGATATGAAATAGGTTTGTAACATAATAATAATAATAATAATAATAAAATTTTAGTAAATTTAAGATACTTATTTTGTTATTTCATCATGGTTAAAGAATATTTTAAGGAGGTTGATGGAGAAATAAACATGAAACACTAGGTAAATAATTATACCAATTATTTGAAAAAAGTACCTTGTATTACACCTTAATGCTTATTAGGTTTGTATTTTTAGGAAACAAGGACCTATAAGACATGAGGAGGGATTTTTTAAAGGTATCTTGGTAGGTTTTTGTTGAGATAAATGGCTCAAAGCATGCGAATAACAGTGAAGAGGTGGTTCCATTTTACAAGTGAGGAGTGTGACGCTCTTGTAACTTTTTAAAGTTTTAAATAATATAAAGTATTATTCATGTGAAAGTGGACGTAAAACTATCCCATTTTTAATTTAATGTGATACGGGATAAAAAAATCTCATTCAATAATATTTTAGATGAGATTTTGTGACCTTATCACTTAGTTTCAATCTCAATTAACCCTTCCCCCTTTATCCTAGTGATTTTTTACCTCAGTTACTATTCATTATGAAAAAACCAAAAACATAATAATTAATAAATTTTAACCAAATTATTTCAAATATTAAATAAATTTTTTGGGATTGAATTTGTGTAAGTGATGGAAATTAATTTTAATATTGGTGTGCAAAACACAACAAAAAACAGTTTTTTCAACAAATGCGTTTTATTAAAAATTGAATTTATCCCAAAATAAAGCACAATATTGATTCTTATAGAATTAATTGGATTATTATTATTAAAATGGGACTAATTATAAATTAAAACAAATCCAAAATATAATGAGTCTTTTTAAATACTTGAAAATAAATGACATTTTTTATAAAAATCGTTATTTTTGACTATTCACCCAAAAAAATTGTTTTCTAAAGAATACCATAAATTCACCATAATATATATTTAATATAATAAAATAAAAAAATTAATTCCATTTTACTGAATTAAATTTTTGAAAATTTATATATTTAACTTTTAAATAAAACCATACAATACATGGAAAAAACTTTATTTAAAATAAAATTAATTCTTTTTTGATTTAAAAATTACATAAAATTATTACAGTGAATATGTATTCATATAATATAATCCTGAACATTAATAAGAAATGAAATTTATTTATTATTAACATTACTTTGGTTTTCACATTTTTCTCCTCTTAAAGAAATTACATCCTCATAATTTTTCCATCATTTAAATAAGTATGTATATTTTTTTATCATATCCTTTTCAAGTTCCCATGCAGATTACTTAATCATATGGTTCTTCCATAAAACTTTAACTAGGTGAGTTAACTCATTAAGTAACACATTCCCACTATGTACTAGAATCTGTAATGTATTTTCCTCATAATAAATATTCTCTTCCAACTGTACTACCTAAGGGATCAAAAAATGAGATGCATCCGATACATATTTTCTTAACAAATAAACATGAAACACATTATGTACATATGATAAAATAAGAAGAAAATCTACATGGTAATAAATATATCCCACCTTTCCTATAATTTCATAATAACTAATAAACTATTAGCTTAACTTTACTATTTTTCCAAATAGCATAACACCTTTCAAAGGAGATATTTTAAGAAAGACATGATCACCTATCTCAAATGAAAGGAATATACTATAATTATATGTAGGACTCCTATACTTGCTCAGAGCTTCACTAATGTGCTCCTGAATCATAATTACCTTTTCAACTAGTTCTGGTACCAAAAATTTATTTCACTAACTTTTTCCCAATATGATGGAGTTTGAAAACACTTTCCATATAATACCACAAAAGGTGCCATTTGTATAATGGAATGAAAAATGTTATTAAATGAAAAATACACTAAATAAAGTGTTATATTTGGTTCCCTAGAACCAAATTATATGCACTTTATGATAACCTATATTTCATTTTTTTGAATATTAATAAACTCTTTATCTCATCATGATTGTTCTTCTGTGTAACATAGTATGTGATAATGTCCTTAGAGTAGTTGTCACACTAAAAGACCATAGTAGTTCCCCAATATGATGATAACCCAAAGGTTTTATGATAATATTATTAGATATATATTCTATATCTAGATGAAAACATTTTAGGGACACAAATGATACAATATATTAGGGGTGTAGACTCATAGGACTTTGATGCACCTTATCACAGTGTAAACCCTTAATAATATCCATTTTAGGATATTATGAGAATGAGACCCTCTAGTAGGAAATCCAAATTTATATGTGTCATTTTATTTTTCTATATGTGGAGATGTGTATTTTTCCTTATAATTTTAGATTATTTTTAATGAATGTTATGAGTCATGTAATTTTATGTATTGATGAAAACTATGATGAATTTGTTTTATGGTGCAGTAAGATACATTGGGTGCATCATAATAAATATTATATTAATGAATAATGTGAGAAATGATTTTCCCTTACATTCTTTAAGAAAAGTTTATATCTCAAGACCTTTGATGGAAATGATATAGACTAAATAAATTCATGTCCATGGTGTTGTGTAGGCATTTTCAATTTCTATAATGTCAATGAAAGAGACATCGAGCATATAGGTTAATGACTCTAGCATACAACCTACTTGATTAGAGATATCATGATAAAGGGATTATATTACACAATAAGCATTCATTTGAGGATTTTATGTTATTGTGAAATTAACTTCTTTCTCTATGGGTTCCTTGGAATGTTTCAAGATGATAACCATGGACTTTAGACTTCTTAGCTTAATGCCACTGAGAAAGAGGCCTATAGGGTTACACAATAAGTGTATCCAAAATTTTAGTTAAATAATAAAATTATTTATTATTTAATAAATTGAATAAATATTATCCCCACCCATGGTTCATGTATGGTTGATCACATATATTCCATCACTAGTTATTCGAGAGAATATTTTGTAAGCAAAATATTTAATAAATATTTTTTTTTGAATATAATATTTATTTATTTATTGGTGAATAATGCATTGATATTTATTTATTTCATTATTCAAGGTCTGATAAATATTGTGGAGGAATTAAAGACTGAGTTTAAATCTCTAGTGAGAAATAATATATATTGAATATTATTTGAATAAATAATATTTAATTTAATTTTTGAGTTTATCACTTTCACGAATAAATAATAATATCATTATTATTGTAGACTTGGGGTTTCACAAGGATTAAGAAAAATAATAAGGGTGCACATGCAATTGTTATTTTCTAACCCTAGGGATATATAAACCCAATTATCTTATTTATCTATTAGACCAAATTCATCTATGTTGTGCATAATAACATCTAGAGAGAATCCTCTCGAATCCCTAAAAAGATCCATCTCCAAGAATGATTTCAAGAATGAAGAGCAATCCTCCTCCACCACCACACTCAAGTATAGATATATTGAAGATAAAAATTCCTTGAATATATTCTTGGGGCGATCAATGGTGAATGATTCAAGTGTTAGGATATTCCATGCTAACACTCAGATATTCTTACAACAACATTCTGAGATTTGTGGAGCGTGTGTAGATCATCTCCAGAGGAAATATATTCTTAATTCCTGCAATGTGACAATGATATGACTTAAAGACACTGTCAGATCCATCAACAATGAAATAAGTAATCATAAGTTAATTATTAATTTCTTAAATTAATTATAAATAATAAGTAATGATCTTATGATTTGGTTTTGGAATTTTTCTACTATCTGTATTCTTTGATTCAATTCTATTGATCATAATGTTTATCTTCATGTAAATCTCAGATTAATCATTGATTACGAAAAAAATCAAAGTTAAAAACTCCCCATCTAATTCTTCCTCTATTCTTAGAACTATAAAGTAGTATTTGAGTGGTCGCACAATTATGTATAATTATTTAAATACCATTGATTGATTTACACATTTGTGTTTAGTTTTTTAATTCTAGTTTAATAATTCTTTAATCCAAATCATGAGATCTTCTCTTATTTCTATTTTTTCTCAAAAATATAATCAAATCGATTAATTTTATGAACAAAATAAATACAAAATAATTTGGAGGTGTTGAGGAATATGCTGATTAACACACGAGTACACGCCATGTAAACCATTGGTACAGATTATGTACTCATGTTTAATACACCAAGAATTAATTCATAATTAATTAAAGATGTATTCATTTATTACTTGTAGTGAATTTAATTACACACCACATTTTGACTAGGTCTGCCTAGAGCATGGTCATCTAGAGTACACACTGTGTAACTTCTGTACATGATGTATAGTCCTTTAGTCACAAAAAGGATATGTATCTTCTTACATGGCCTACATGACTGGTGACCATGTAACTCATAGATCACATACCATGTAGCCCATGTACATGTCATGTAATAATTAATTTCCATGTCATGGTTAAACACTGAGTCTCTAGGAATGTTCCACAGATATACAGTGAGAAATATACATATAGTGTTACTGGATTGTACATGCCATGTATATTACCAAATTATATAGAATAAAAAATTAATTTATTATAATACTTAAACCTTATCAACACGTGTTACCTATGGTCATTAATTTGATATTACACACCATGTGATGGTTTATATATATATATATATATTAAATGTCTAATTAATTTTCTATGCAATGTTTAGAACTGTATATCATGTATAAGTAATAATATAGTTATTACTATACACATGTTGAAATATTACATGAGATGTAAATACCATGTGTTTTGTGTGGTAATTAAGTTGATAATACACACTATGAAATTAAATGGTAAGTCATCTATATTATATGCTTCATGAGTAAACAATATATGAATATAATACAAGTTGGGTAGTTCATATGGGTACTCATCGTATTGCCTCCTAGGTACATTTTTGTACACAATTAATTTTAAATAAATCTATTTAATTTGTTTAAAATTATTATGGATGAGAATCTCAAGAAAATTAGGATGATAATTAATATAAAAGAATTTATTAATTAAAGAAGTTAATTAATTGATTCATACATGATTTATCTTAAATAATAAGGATAAAAATACAATGATAATTTTATTAAATGTATAATTAATTGAATATATGTGGATGATCATGAGCACAGAAAAAACCTTTACATGTGATTGATTTATTTTAATCTATTATTAAATTAAAATTTTAGCGTGTGTGTGATCCCCCCTGTCATTATGTAAGGGCCCACTTGACCATGGTTTTTTATGTAAACTATTTAACCTATCATTTGGTTCCTCTCACCTATGTGTGAGTTAAAGCATATTTAATTAATGGATCTACCAAGATAGAGGAGGTGGTTTAAGTTTGGAACTAAGTAAAAACCAATCCAAGAGAGATACATAAGTGGATAAGTGGAAGGCTTCAACATAAAACATAAATGGTTCAAGGTGTTTTCCCCTAGGATAATGGTTAGTTTATCATCTACTATATAAACTAACCATTAGTAAAATTACATGATCATACCACTTTATTATTTTATTTATATCAAGTTTCATATTTATATCATTATGAATGATTTGTCATAATCACATGAATTAATGAATTAACAATCATGCAAGATAGAAATAAAATAAAATGGTTTATGTGTAAACATTATCTAATACATAGTTAATAACTTAATTAAATCTACTTAATATTAACAAGCATGTAATAAAAATAATAATTATAAACTTATGTATACAGATAAAATAAATCAATTATATATTATGTTAGTATATCCTTACACTACTTAAGTTAAAATCAAACCATAGTTCAATGTGCTTGAATGGACAAAGTTGGGGTTCTTTAAATTATTGGGGAATTATAACTTGAATTTTTGGGGTGAATTAACTTAGTTAACATCAAGGACTGAATTCCAAATTACGACTTGGCGTAATTAATAGTTAAAGGTTGAGGAAATCCATTTTATGGTTTTCCGGATTTGGGAGTCTAGTCAATAGATCAAGGAACTATGAGTTAATGAATTTGGTATTTGGAATGCCTAACGAAAACCCTTAAAATTTATTGACCAACCAAATTTGGGGTGATAATAAGGTTAATATGGATCCTTTCAACTATAATTTAAATGAAACAAGATATTCTGAAGCTAATGGTGAGGGATATTGGGTTTCAATAAAATACAGGGAGATTAATAAATATAATATTTATTTATTTATCTACCTTTTATCAAATATATTACTAAAAATTTTCTCATATTATTTATAGAGATAATAATAAAAATGACTTCAAACATATCACTATGATCTAGACTTGATAAGTATAACCTTATCAGATACACAAATTTACAAGAGTTGTAAAGGCACTTACACGTTATATTATGCCATGAAAGGAAATTACATGTTATGGAAGAGCTTATTCTTGAAGCACCTAGTAAAGAGGATAGTGAGGAAGAGTGGTATCTATATGAAAAACATTTAGACAATGCTATAGATGTTCAATGTTTCATGCTCTCATCCATGACTAATGATCATCTAAAGAAACACAGGGACATGGATGTGTATAACATGATGTCTCACCTTCAGGATCTCTATTAAGATAAGGCGTGACAAGAGAGATATTTGATCTATAATACTTTTTTATAACTAATCATGGATATTTGGTGCTAAAAAAGCCTCATGTAGTCAATATTATTAGCTATATTGAATTATTATACATCGTAGGTATTAAATTCCCATATGAGTTTCACAAAAATCTCATATTTTCCTTACTACCAAAGTTCTTCTCTAGTTTTATTATTAATTATAACATGATAAATAATGAGAAGAGTCTTTTATAGATTCTTAGTCTCATTCTCTAAGTGAAAAAGGACATGGGGTGTGACAAACCCACAATATTTATGGTGAATAAGAAAAGGAAGAACAAGGTGAAGGGACCAAGACTCATAACAAGTCTAAAGCTCTCGAGATCCATCCTTTTAAGAAGAAGAATATATAGAGGAAGGGAAAGGAAAATGAATCAATATTTTTTTCATGTTTCAAGAAATGCAATTGGAAGAGGAACTGCACCCAAAAGTAAGGATAAGCTAAAGGTGTGTTCATTATCAAGTGTAATATTTCAATATGTACACATTGAGTGTTAGATACATCTTATGGTGATCAAATCTGTATCCAAATATTGGAACCAAGTATATTATGAAATATTTATAGAGGATATATAGATTTGTGAGATTATAATGGTTTGAGGCTAGCTGATATAGGCATTAGAGACTACCAAATTTCATTTACAACATGAATGATATTGGTTTTAAAAGATTGTTATTATATATAAACTATTACCATAAACATAATTTTCATGTCCTTCCTAAATATATATGGTTTTATTTTCAAATTTGGAAATAAAAGTTGTTTATTTTATAAAAAATATATATTATGACATGGAACATTTAAATAATGGTCTTTATGTATTAAATTACCAAAACAAAGTATTGGAAATTGATAAAAAATCATGTTCACCTGACTCATATAAAACCCAGTTATGGAATCAACATCTTGGTCATGTAAACAAGTAACATTTGGAAAAGCTCTATCAAGATGGATATTTAGAATATTTTGAGATAAAACCAATTGATATATGTCATGATTTTTTATAAGTAAAAATGAAAAAACCACTGTTCGATGGACATAGTGAAAGGAACACAAAGCTTCTAGGATTGGTATACACTGATGTGTGTGGACCATTTATAGTAGATGATAGTGGTGGGTATTCTTACTTCATAACTTTTAATGACGACTTGATTAGATATTTATATATATACTTTATGAGGTATAAGTCTAAGTCCCTTGAGAAATTAAAATAATTAAATAATGAAGTATATAATCAACTTAGAAATAAGACCAAGAAGCTTTGATCGGGTCAAGGTGGTGAATATCTTAAACAAGAGTTTATCAACCTTTTATGGGAGTTTGTGAGTCTTCATCAACTAAATCCACATTACACACTATATTGGAATGGTATTATTGAAAGTATGAAATGTACCTTACTAGACATGGTAAGGCCGATTATGAGTCATGCAGATCCTCCATTATTCTTTAGAGGTTATGAATGAAAAAATGTAGCATACACATTAAACCTAGTACCAACTAAAGTAGAAAATTGAATTATCTTCAATCTATGGAGTAGAAAAAAACCATTTTGTCATATACACATGTATGGGATTGCAGGGAATTTTTTAAGGCCTTATTTGGAGAAAAAATATAACCACAAGGCATAAATTATATCTTTATAGGGTATTATAAGGAAACAAAAGGATACTACCTATACAACCCCTCAGAATATAAAGCGATTGTCTCTAAACAATCCATATTTCTTGATAAGAAGCACATCCTAAAAAAGGATATTGAGAGAAATATTGACATCGATGAAGTTGAGGCTCATGATATAAAAAATTTGGTATAAGAACAAACTCCATAGTTCCCAATGGAAAAATTAGTTTTGAAACACAGGTACTACATATGAGAACTAAAGAGATAAGTGAAACAAATAAATATGATTTTCTAGTCACAAAAAATGGTGACTCATTATTGATTAACAATAATGAACCTATATCCTATAAAGAGGAAGTAGAGATCTAAAAAGCTACAAGATGGAAAGAATCCATGAAATCTGAAATGGATTTCATATATCAAAACCAAGTTTGGCTTCTAGTCGATGTTCCAGTTGATATAAATCCCATAGGTTGAAAATGGGTATTCAAGAGAAAACTAGACATGGAACAAAAATTAAATACCTATAAAGAATTTCTAGTATATTAAGGGTTTAAACAACTTTAAGGAATTGACTATGATGAAACCTTTTCACAAGTTTACATGTTTAAATCCACCAGGATTCTACATTATATAGCTACTTACTATGACTATGAAATTTGTAAGATCGATGTCAAAATATCTTTCCTTAATTGGAATCTTTAGGAAGATGTATATATAGAAAAACTAGAAGGTTTTGTGACTCTAGGTGTTGTTAAAAATATTTTAAAGTTTCAAGTATACATTTATGGATTGATGGAATCATCTAGGTTATGAATCATTCAAGTAAATGAATCTATAAAATAATTTGGCATCATTAAGAATGAATGTGAGATGTGTTTTTACAAGTGGTTTAGTGGGAATGTAGACATTATCCTAGTAGTATATCTTGATGACATTTTACTTATTGTAAAGGATAACTAGTCTTAGAGTTTTGTAATAATAATTTAAATAAATATTTCAACATGAAGGACTTAGGTGAAGTAGACTACATTTTAGAAATCCAGATCACTCATGATAGATCCAAGATGTTTCTTGGACTAATTAAAGGTATATATATTTACTAGATACTAATGTGATTTAGTATGGAATAATATAAGAGGGGATTGGTTCTAGTGTCACATGGTATACATATTTCTAATAAAATGCGTCCTTAAACACAATAGGAGAAAGAGAGAATGAGTACGACCCCATATGCTTCAATGATAAGATCAATCATGTATTCTCTGTTATATACTAGTATTGATGTTTCCTATGCATTAATCATGGTAGGTAGATATAAATATGATCTAGGAGAAAATAATTAGTCTACTATTAAGGATATCCTTCAGTATTTGAGAATAAATAAGGATATTCTCTTGGTGTATGAAAAATATGAGGAGCTAGTGATCAGGGGTTATACTGATGCTAGTTTTCAGGAAGATCAAAATGATATGAAGTCATAGTCAGGATATTTTTTATGTATCAATGAAGGAGATGTAAGATGAAAGAGTTCAAAGCAGCCAGTTGTTTCCAATTATATAGTGGAGTTTGAATATATAGTGGTGTTTAATTCATCCAAAGAATCCATTTGGATACAAAAATTTGTTCAAGATCTTGATGTGGTTCTTAGAAGTAAAGACCCTATCACATTATATTATGATAATAATACAAAAAATGACTCTTGTGAAAAAATACATGGTCACACTAACTAAAAAATCATATACTCCAGAAGTATCACCACTTGAGTTATTTTTTCTAAAAGAAATGAAGTTTTAGTAATAACTGTTTTGATAAAATAAAATGTAGAGGACCCCTTTACTAAAGGCCCATCTCAGTAGAAGAATGAGTATCATGTGAGAGCTAAAAGACTGAAGGTTGTTAATAGTTGGCTCTAGTGTAAGTAAGAGTTTGTTGGATATGTTACCCTAGAACCAAATTCTATGTACTTTATGATAACTTGTATTCATTTATTTAATATTAATGAACTTCTTATCACATCATGTTTTTTATTTTTCATAAAATAGTATGTGATAATGTCCTAAGAGAATCCATCACAATAAAAGTTCATATAAGTTCCTACTATGATGAGAACCCAGAAGTTCCATGACAATATTCTTAGATATATATTCTTTATCTAGATGTAATAATTTTAGAGACAAAATTTATACATGCAATTAGGTGTGGAGACTCATGGGATATTGAGGCACATTCTCATGGTGTACTCTATTAATAATATCCAGTGTAGAATATTATTATAATAGGACCCACCAGTAGAATATATATATATATATATATATATGTTTCATTAGATGTTCCTATCTATGGAAATTTTTATTGGTTCATAGAATTTAATATTATTATTAATGGATATTATGAGATGTGTACTTTTATATATTAATGAAAACTATGATTATTTTCTTTATGGAAAAGTATGATACATTGGACGAGTCACACATAATATTTCATTAATGAATAATGTGAGAAAGGATTTGTTCCATCTGTTCTTTAATTGAAGTTTATAACTTAGTCCCTTTTATGGAAATTATATGTCCTAAAGAAATCCATGGCCATAGTGTTCTATAGTCATGTTCAATGTCTGGAAAGTCAAATAAAGATACATCAAACATATAGTTTGATGGAACTGGCATACAACCTACTTGATTAGAGATATTGTGATAAATGCATTATATTACACAGTAGGAATCTGTATGGTGATTTATATCATTGCAACATTAACTTCTTTCTCTATGGGTGCCTTGGGATATTTATATATGACAACCTTGGAATTTGGGTTTCTTAGATTAATTACACTAAAAGAGAGTCCTAGAGGACCACAAACTAAGTGTATATAGAATCTCAATCAAATAATATTATTATTTATTATTTGACAAGTTGAATAAATATTATCTCAGATGTGGTTGAATAATTATTCATATATGCTTGATCTCATATATTTCTTCACTAGCTATTCATGAGAATAATTTGTGAGTAGAATATTTAATAAATATTTATTTTCTATTTAGTGAATGTAATATTTATTTATTTATTGGAAAATAATGTAGTGATATTTATTTATTAAATAATGATTCAATATTAAAGTTTTGATAAATATTTTTGAGGAATGATAAACTGAGTTTAAAGGTCTGGTGAGAAATAATATATTATTGAATATTATATGAATAAATAATATTTAATTTAATTCTTGAGTTTAGAACATGTCAAGAAATAATAATAGTAATATTATTTTTATAGACATGGGGTTTTTTCAAGACTAATAAAAATAATAAGTCCGCATATGAAATTATTATTTTATAACCTTATAAATATATAAACCCAATTACATTATTTCTCTTTTAGAGATAATTCATTTGTGATGTGAAAAATAACATCTAAAGAGAATCCTCTCAAAGCCCTAGAGATATTAATCTACAAGAACTCTCTTAAGAATGGATCATGATACTCCTCCACCACCACTCTCAAGTCTAAATAGATTAAAGAGAACCCTTCCTTGAAGAGATTCTCAGGGTGATTAAAGGAGAATGATGTAAGCATTAGGATCTACCATGCTAGCACCTAGAGATTTCTATGGTGATGTTCTGAGATTCATGGAGCATGTGTGGATCACTATTGGAGGGAATCCATAATTGATTCCTATAACACAAATATGGTATAGCGTATAGACATTGTCATATACATCAACAAAGAAATAATTAATTACCAAGAAATTATTAATTGGTTAAATTAATTATAAATAATATGTGAAAATCTTGAACTTTGGTCTTGATGTTTTTTTATCTTCTATATTCTTTGATAAAATTCCATTGATCATGGTGTTTATCTTCTTGTAAATATTTAATTAATAATCAATTACAAAAAAATATGATTTGGTTATGCCCTATCTAGTAATTCTACTATGCACAAAACCATGAAAAATATACTAATCCCAACTTCCAAGACAATCCAATGGGCAAGCTAGAAGAATATATTCTAAAGTATGAATCGTTTTCTCCAATTTATTATCAGATTGATGATGAAAAGATGTAATGAAAATTAACTTAGTACCCATTGACTTCTGAAACCCCTTACATAAATTTTATGTAAATCAAAATTCATGATCAGATATAATAGAGAGAGGGACTCAATGTAATATGTCCATATATTTAAGATAAATTCATGTAATTTTTTTATGACCTAGAAAGAATAACCCATCTAGTTAGGCTCCAAACTAGACCATAAAAAGAATTTAAAGGAGTTCCTGATCCCCATGGGTTTGTAACTAGCATTGAGGAATCAAACAACAACCAGAGGGAATAATTTTCCCAACACAAAAAAACTAACATAACATAAATATAGAAAATAAAAATAATAAAGAAAGTATTACAACCAAAAATCAACACTGGTAATGATACAACTAAGTCAATAATGAAAAATAAAGGTATATGTCAATGAACAAAACCAAATGCAACCCAACTATTGAAAAATACTCTATGTGATACATGGATAATATCCCACCATCTCACCACTATATACCCATTCCTAGATGACATGAAACCTCATCACCTCACTATACTTCATTTACCTTTCCTCCATTATAAAAAAGGTCTACACACCCCCACTAGAGTGTGAAAGGGGTGCGGTAAATTATCACAGTAGGATCTTACCCAAGTTTTCCATATAAAGTCTCAATCAAATAATCCCAATACACTTAATATATGAAAAACATGGCATAGTAAAAAAAATTTAACATTTATTTCCAAAATCATAGTACAACATTTCCCCATTTCATAGTTTTAAAATAGATTCCATATAACACAGGTCAAATAACTTTTTCAAAATAAAAAATTTATCAAATCATGCATTATTTATTAGTATCAAAAACCAAATCCAAAAAATCAAAACACAATGGAGATCACACCTAGGATAACATAGGTCTAAGATAGCTAGGTATATCTTAACTAAATAATCAAGTCAAGAATTAGTTCACCAAACTTTTACATAGAACATTAGGGCCATTAGAATATAGAAACACCCCTTGTATGAACCATCTATAGTGTCAAAGAATCAAGTCCCTAGAAAATTTGGGCCTAGGATACATAGGAACACCCCATGAGTGAACCCCATATGGTTTCATAGAATCAAGTCCCTAGAACATTAGGTCCTAGGTAATAATAAAACACCCTATTAGTTGACCCCTTATAGAAATAATACCAATGAATAATACAAAACTCCCTCATAGGTGCCCAAGGATCCCATGTGGAACATATGTATTTTTTTTAAAAGGATCATAACATTTCACAATTGATTTCCAAAAAACCTTTTTACCATAAAAATCATTCTTTAAAAACCAATCTCATAAAATATTTCATATTTCTTTGAAACCATAATTATTTTACCAAAACATAGGGAAAACATATCCTTTATAAAAAACTATTTACACATGCATATGATGAATATCAAGTATTATACCAATAATATTTTAGAAAATGAGTTATAAAACTAGATCATGTGTGGTCCAAAAAACATAGGCTATATATGGAACCACATATCTTACACTTGGGTTCGCATGACAACAACAATGGGAGCCACACACCAGAAGAAAAGGGAACACATGAGAAAGAAAGAAGAGGCCCTATAAATCAATTCCCACATCTTCCAATAAAGTTTCAATAAGAACAAGGTCAATGAAGAAGATAAGAGATCACATAACATACATAACATGAAATCTACACCAAACCAAAAATATATCCCTCCAATAGGAACCAAACACATAACAAGATCAATAGGAATTAATCAAGGGAACTGATCACCCAAAGAATAATGGATTCTAAAGATCTTCCAAAACTCATTTAATTCAAAACTCTAAATCTATAATGAAAAAATAAGGCTTAATAGAGGATAAATCTGAGTCCAAAATGCATTAAAACCCCCTAATAAATATCCTCTATGTTTCCCTCAATAGAAGTAACACCTTCCTAAAACATAGATGGCCAAATTAGTCATTTGAAATTCCAAACTAGTGACAACATGACATGATGGAGGCTCACCATGCCCATGGTGGTCCCTATCACACCTTGCTAAAAGGCCTGACATGCAATGTCTTCCACCAACTCAAACTCTCTCCCAATTCAAAACATGAGAAGGATCAGGATGATACTTTTTGAGCCGAGATATATAGAAAACACCATGGATACTTTTCAACTAAGCTTCTAACACCAATCGATAAGCTACCCACCCAATATAATTAGCAACCTTTAATGATCCTATATATCTCGGAGCCAACTTTACCTATTTCCTAAGACGACGGTGACCCAACCACAAGGAAAATTTCAATAAGTCCTAGTCACCAACAAAAAACTATAGAGGTTGGTGTCGATGATACACATAATATTTCTTCCAAATCTTAGTAGTAACCATGTGTATACATATATCATGGATCCTTAATAGTATTTCTTGATTGATACTTGGTCCCATGAGAGAGTCCATGACCACCTATGACCAACAAATAGGTGACCTATATGGGAAACCATAAAAGCCTCATAGGATCCATTATGATAGATGATTATTAAATGTTACTATAATAAAAAATAAAAATTACTAGATGTATTTTCCAAGATCCTAAAAAATATAAGACAAAGAAACATAATATATCCTTTGGAATCTGAATAGCACAATCCATCTGGTCATCGGTCTATAGATGATAAATTATACTCAACATGACCTGAGTCCCCATCTCCTCTTGAAGACCTTTCCAAAATATAAATTAAACCTGTTATACCTATTAGAGATAGTGGTAGAGGGAACCCCATGAAACTTAACAACTTCTTGTATGTATAGGTTACCTTGATCTTCAACCTTGGTGGTGTACCCAATTAGAATGAAATGAGCTGATTTCATCAACCAATCAATCACCAACCAGATAAATTTTTTTCCATAGGGATTCTATAGAAGTATAACTATGAATTCCATGGATACCTCATCCCATTTCCATACTAACACCAGAAGATATTGTAGCAAAGAAAAAAACTTTAGGTGCTCTGCCTTAATCTTCTGGAAGGTGTAACAAAGTGACACATAATAATCAATTTCATTCTTTATACCTGGACACCTAAAATTTCATCTCATTTCATTATACATATTTATAACTCTAAGATTAAAAAACCATAAAGAACTATTAAAATCACAAAACAACAATTTTTTGATTGGAAAAGGGATGGAGACCTAACTTCCAAAGAAAATAATTCCATCAGAGGGGAGATATGAGCTACGATCAATATCAACACCATATAAGGATTCCCTAATTCCTCAAAACTCATCATATCACTACTATTACCATAAAATATACTCCAGAAGAGATAAATATAACTGAACATTGGTCAGAACCATTCCTGAATCATCCTTCTATGCATCTAGATGAAATATAGGGAAAATACCCATAAGGCTTTACTCTTCTTTTTCTTACAGGATGGCCTGAGAAGGTAATTTTATATTTATAGCATCATAAACAACATTCCCCTTCCCAAGGGTATAGGAAATGTCAAATTCAAACATCTGGAGGTACTCTACTCATCAGATCTACCTAAGGTTTAGTTCCTTATATGAGAAGACATAAATTAACATCTTATGATCAAAATAGTCTGTGAGCCTTTCCCCTAAAAGATAGTGTCACATACACTTGATATATTGTATAAAAATGGAGAGTTCCAAGTCATGAGTGTGAGAATTATTATAATGCTGCTGAAGATGTTGAGAACCTTATCCCACAACATGATTATCCTATATAAGGACACATATTAGTATAGTATTATAAGAATCATAGTAAACCACATATCCCTTACCTAGTTTTGATAATATTATAATAGGAGCCTATGTTAAACACCATTTAAACTAATCAAAAGAGGAATGACACTTAACATCCCATGATAATTCACCCCTTTCTTTGTAAGAGAAGTCAATGGTGATTCCATATTTGAGAAATATTTTATGAACCATTGAAAATACCAAGCTAGTCATAAGAATATCCATATCTCAAAGATATTATATGATTCATCCCATTATAAGACAACCCTATCCCTTTTTAGGATCAACTAAAATAACATGTTCCAAAATTACATTCCCCTAGAATTTCACCTCTTGGATCTATAAATTTCATTTTGGTAGTTTCACATAATGTAAGTGACACCTCAAATTCCCAAAACTGAATTCAGATATTAATCATTCTCTTTATCAGTTATTGAATATACTTGGATATCATCCATGAATACCAAAAAAAGATATTAAGATACTAGTGAAATATCTAGTCCATCATGTCTATAAACACCACATGAGAATTATTTAGTCCAAATGACATCATGAGATATTCATAGTGGCCATACCTACTCCCAAAAGTGGTCTTCAGGATATATGATTACTTAACATTGATCGATGATAACCCGACCATATATTTATTTCAAAAAATAGCTTTACCCCTTTAACTAATCAAACAATTCATCCACATGATACAAATGATAATTATTCTTAACTATTACCCAATTGAAATTTCAATAATCTACACAGAGATGTAGATAAACATCAGGTGACATCCACAAAAAAACACTAGGATAAAAAAATACCTTTTATAATAGATTATAAAAATAGATCTTAATAACTTTCAACCCATCATGCACCATATGATATGTGGGTATATAAATCATCTATATACCATATTCCAACTCGATGGAGTACTCTACCACCATTTTTGGAGAAAGATATAAGAAGTCATTTGGGAAAACTATATAAATTCTAGAATAACCAAGGGAAGATCAAAATGGGAAGATAAATCATCAGGATCAACCAAATTAGTTGAAAATAGATTCCTAAACTCTGGGAGAGAAGGTATTTCATGACTAAACCTTGGATCCCACTCTCCCTGAAATACCTGACAACTCCCATTGACAAAAAAATGAAACATGATGATGATAAAAATAAATATTGTATTAGTGAGAAACCATCCAATCCATACTAATGATAACATTGAAAAGATCTAGACTAATAACCAAAAATTCCCAGACTAACTCAATATCATCTATTGAAAGAGAACATGAATGACAATGAAACCCCTGCTCATTCCTCTTTCCAAGAGGTGTCTCCAGATCCATAACATAGGACATGAACTCTTAATTTTTTTAAAATATCTAAAAAATGGGAGGATAAAAAATAATGTGAGGAACTAATATAAAAAAATTATTTAATATAGAATTTATAATAAAAAGGTACCTCTCACTATAGTTGGACTCAAATTAACTTCCACTGATAACTCCTCAATTGTGTGAAACTGCTTCACTTAGGATGCCTATGGCTGGACCCCTTTTGACTCTGAATATTCTGATTACACTATAGTTCCCTTTGGATCTAATGAACCATATCCATATTAAGTCATATATAGGGATTTCAAGAGTATATTAAAATGAAATCTATGACTACATGCATCACAAGTATTTAGAGGTGTGTGGAAAGATCGTCGAGTGTTCCCTACCTTACCACACTGGTAGTAGGTCAAGGCTATACTGCTAGCTGCTACTAATGGATTAAAAAGATTTCAATACTAAGATATACCACCACCACCTTTGTGATTATCATGGAACTTCACCTTATTCCCATTTTTACCACTAAAATTTGCACTAGGTGGAAAGGGAAATCTAAATAATCTTGAATTTACCACCAAATCAATCACTACCATCATATCCATGTTGACTATTTTAGCATAGTTGGTGAGATTCAACATATACAATGAAATTAGATATTTTATCACAATACTTATAGGTATTTATGATCATTAAACTTATCATTCATCACGACATCAAGATCAAAACGAACCAACTTAAAAAAATTGATAGTGTACTCTATCTCTAAACAATATCCTCACTATAAATAAAGGAACTCTATATAATTTTATATCATCAAGGATTATAGGTAGAAATACTAAAAGAAAATAGTCATTAAGTCCTCCCACTCTAAGGATACGTACGGATTTTCTTGAACCATATAGTCCCACCACATCTTTCTAAGAACCTTGAGCTTAAAAGTCATGCACTACACCTTGAAAGTTTCAGGTGACTCCAGAAAGTTAAATACATGATCATTTTTTCCCACCAAGTTCTTTTCCACCTGAGGTTCATTAGTACCCATAAAAGATAGGGGCTTATGGTGTAGAAAATATTTCACTAGATCCTTGTATCCTCAAACTCCTAGTTGTAACTCTTAATCTTGGTTCTGAACACAAAGAAAATTCTAATTCACAACACAAAATTACTATATGAAAACCATGATGAGATTCCGATCGATAGAAGGATTCAATTTGGGAGCATTTCTCTAATGACCTGAACTTTAATAAATAAAATTTACTTTGTGATTGATTTAAATTCCATTGTATGTATTATGGTTATAAAAAACATATAAACTTATTTTTTTGGAATATTATATCCTATTGAATTTTAAATACAATTAATCATCATATCTATTGATAATATAGCCATTGAATAGTGATCATTTGATTAGTATAAATATAGGGCTTTGATAAATCCAATTTACATAGACAAAGGAAGTGATGACCTCGACTAGTAGGATCATACCATATCAATTCCATTAATTAGAGATTACAAGGGAGATAAAATCATTGGGATTTTCCCTTGACCAAGTCCAAACTGATATCCAACAACTAAATCATGAGTGAAATTTTTTATGGTAAATGTTCAAGATTATTTAAATCACAAACCAAACGACATATGCCAATCCACCCCATGAAAATATCATTATCACAAACATTACACTCAGGAAGTTTGCTGGTGTAATAAATATATATGTATCAATACCCTAATAATATTAATACATATATTTCATTTTCAATATAATAATGGTTTTATTTAATTATTATTATTTACTTTATAAATGATTTTGATTTTGATACGATAAAACAAAAATTCTATTTATGTGTAATATGAAATTTCAATTAAGACCTTCATTTTTGATGACTTAATGAATTTTAAAAATAAATAATATTTTAATAAAATAATAAAATTAAATAATTTTTATTAAATATAAGTGATTATATAATTTTAATTAAGTCAAATGTAATTTCTTATAAGGGTTTGAAAACTATTGTTATTAAAAAAACCAAATATTTCCCAATAAATTTCGATTCTTATTTTAAAATTAAAAATTAAAAAATTTAGAGAATTATTTAAATAAAATAAATATTATTATTTGAATCAACACATCAAAATTATACAATGATTAATTTTTTATATTTTTTTGAGACAATCAATTTTTTTGGGTAAAAATTAAATACTGTATAAAATACAGTGTGTATTATGACATCATAAAATCCCAAAAAGTGATGTAATGAATTCTATAAATGGTATCCAAGACCAAATATATGTTTTCCCCTTTAAAGTAATGTGATTTTGAGGTTATTTTTTTAATTTTATAACTCCTTAATGAACCCTCCAAAACCAATATTATATTTTAATGTTTTAAAATAATTTATTTATAAACATGACTCACTTATACATAAAAAGTGTAATATTTTATTGAGTTTTGACCTTAGGCATATAAAATAATTAAAATCACTCCTCTTTCATAAACCATGGGAAAATCCCTAGGAAGGTTTGTGGTTTTGATTACTTTATTATATAGAGTCCAAAACCTAAGTTTGGGAAATAATAAATAAATCCCCTCTCTATTCCTATATAAACCCACACAATACCCCATTACTATTCAATAAAAAACCTTGGAGCACATTCTTAATCTTCCCTCCCCACTCTAGAATCCTAACAAGGTGCCCCCAATCTCTCAAGAATATCTTCCAAAACGTTTGGAATCACCCTCTCAAGGTAAGAAATCTCCCTCTCATCTTTTCCATTCAAGTGTTTTATTTGTAATTATCCTTTTGAAAATCAATTGGTTATATTGAAATGAATTTATTAATATCCCTATACTTTCCAATTTATTTCGCAATAATGATATATCATTTATCCTCTCTCATTATAACATTTACCTAAACTATTACTATGCTAAAATATAGTAAGGGATTATCTCTTTCTCCTTTCTGTTCAAGAACCATATTTATATAATTCATTTTATTTTCCAATTCCTAATATTGAAATATGATTTTAGATATACCTATTACTAGAATTTTTATATAATAATGAATATATATCCCTTTCACTCTCATTAAACCATTTTATGAATCATTAAGCACTACCATTATGATACCATAATTTCTCTGTGATTTTTCATGCCAAATGATTGTGTTGTGAATATCCACCCCCATTTACACTCAATATTATTCACATAGATGTACATATTATTCATTTATTGAGGAATTCCATGTATGAAACCCAAAAATACTTTATCATGGGTTTAAAATTTATAAAATACATACTTATTTTTTTAATGATCTATATGGAACACTTATGCATGTACATTATATGAATGCGATGGGTGCACCCAAAATTATACAACTCTCCGATGAATTGGGTAATTTTTTAGGTTCATGAGATTTCATGTATGGGATTACTGGATTAACCTAATCTATTATGGGGATTTTACACCATGTTATGATGTATTGGTGGTTATCCTAGACATATGTTTATGATGTTATGTTTAACATTGTTTCCATATTACCATGTTGACTTTATGTTATGATTCTATATCATGCCTCATTGTCCATATTTTTGATTATAACCACTTTAATATCACATTGAAATGACTATTGTCTGACATGTAATACTTTCTCTGTGTCATGTTTTATTTATTCCCTTTTTGGGTTTTATATCTCACCCCTTTTCTTATATATGTCCCTCAGTTATCCCATGTAGTTTTAAGAACACTAGAAAATTATGTGCATGTTAAAGAAGTTTTCAATAATGCTAATGTACCCACTGTTTTAAGTTGTTATGTAATGTACATAATTACCCTAATACATTATTCTTCTCTATTTTTTAGGGTTGTATTATGTGTATTCTTATGCAATAAATAATGAATTAATGTGTAATTAAGATTAGGGTTTTCATAGTTAGTATCAGAGGAAAGTCTAATTATTGTTGGGATTAAGATTAAGAAACTCTATTGAAAGCCTTAGAGATAATACTAAACAAAATAAAACATCCAATTTTTTTGATAAAGTATATATTAAGTTGTTTCCAAGTAAATTCATCCCTATATGAATACTATAAGTGGATTTGGCTCTATCACATAGGTACCTAGGGGTAATAATCCCAAAAAGGGTGCAGCGAGCTAGACTTGATCATCACCTGGTGCATGAAAAAGGGCCTTGATATACACCTAGTTTGACAATCCCATGATATATTCTTTGATAAATTCACAAACTCATTATGAACCATTATTAAGGGAATAAAAATTCCCATAAGAGTCTATTTTAGAAAATAGATCATGGATAACTTAGATTGAATCATTGAAATTTATAAGTCAAAGAATAAATGTCATTTATAAATTATACCTTTAATGTTATTAGATTCCAATTTGTGTGTTTAATAGTTTTAAAGTACTCATCCCCAATTTTTCCTTTATTCTGGCCAATGGATAGAAATAGGAGGAACCAAGTAAACAACCAATGTGAAGGTAGATGTGATGACTGCCCAAACAAGATGCCCAACCTAATGGGATTAGGAGTCATTAAATTTGTGATGATACTCTCTAATTTGACTCAGGTTATGAATATAAACCTATATCAGGAGAATTTCCCAAACCCCCCTAAGAAATAACTTGCTACAATTGAGACCTTTATATGACAAAGGATTGTTACTTTCAATGGATCATCTAACCCCTTAATCATAGAACAATAAATCAACTCCATTGAGAATATCTTCTACATACTTCAATTTTATGAGAAAGATAAGGTCATATTGGATATTTATCATATAGACACAGAATATGATCAATGGTATATATTGATCCATAATATAAAGACTCAGGAAGAGATAAATTTTATAGGGTGGAAGGAATTCCAGAAAATGTTTTTTGAAAAATATTTTTCTTTTACTATCTAACTAAAAATGGAAATAGATTTTCTTAAGAACAAGAAAAAATATGATGAATCCATGGGGGTTTATGAGGTAAACTTCATAATAATTGAATGATATTCCTTCATATTTCTCATTACCCACAAATGAAAAGTTGACTACTTCTTTTTTGGGATAAAATTGAGTCTACAAAAATTCCCACTAATCTAGGACTTTGATAGCTATGAAAAATTTTTTATGATGTAACCTCAAAGTTGAAATGGATATTAGTGAATCTCAAGAGTCTCATAGAGATAATAAGTGAAAAAATGGAGTTTAATTCTGGTGATATGGAGAAATATAAAGTTAGCAATAAATTTTAACGCCCCACTTGTAAAAGTGTAGAAAGAAGCACCCCATAAATTTCTTAAAGGAGATGAGGAAATGATTTAGGTGTGGGAAGGAAGAGAACATAGATAGAAATTTCTAATTGGAGAAACCAACTAATGTGATAGAGGAATGGAATGCTCTAGTAAATCCTCAATGCATCCTTCATTGTTTCAACTACAAGGAATAAGGGAAATTTTCAAACCAATGAACTAAGCCAATGGTGGTCAGAGACAATCAACACTAACAACCTTCAAGGAAGCAAGGGAGAGATAATTACATCACAACCAATGAGGTGGATCCTGAAAACAAAGTGGTGAAAAGTACACTAGTTAATCATTAAAAATAGTGAATGTACTTTTTGATTCTAGTTCTATTCATTACTTCATATCAATCAAGTTTAGTAGAACTATTCAAACACCACCACATAGCATGGGAGTAGAGATGTTATTGAAAATAGAAAGTTAGGAAATTATTTCATCCTAAGTATATAACTCCTCCCCTGTTAAAAATTATGGGATGAACTTCCAAAATAACCTTGTGATACTTAGTTTAGTGTAATTTTATAAAATTATAGGCATGGATTGGATTTCCTTACATACATCCAACATAAATTTCCATGAGAAGGAAATCACTCAGCATATCATTAATCATCCTACGATTTTTTATAAGTGAAATGAAGAGGATGAATCTTCTTTAGCACCAACATCTCAAGAATGTATATTATTTCCATATGAGAAATAATATCTAGGTCAAATGATTGATTCTAAGAAAAAAATCATCCTTGAAGACACTACTATTGTGAGGTAATACAGTGATGTGTTTCCTGAATAATTTTCTAGTCTTCCCCTTAGCCGAGAGGCTGAATTTTCAATCAAGATTATACCTTGAGATTTACCAATATCCAATACTTCATATAGAGTGGATGTTGTGGAAATTGAGGTGCTGAAGATGAAACTACTAGAAAATATTGATAAAGGGTTCATATGCCTAAGTGCTTCACCTTGGGGTGCACCAGTCCTCTTTATCAAGAAGAAGGATAGTTCAATGTGCCTTTGCATTGATTATCATGAGCTCAGTAAGGTCATGATAAAGAATAAGTATCTTATTACACAGATAGATGACTTGTTCGATCAACTACATGTAACCCAATAATTCTCCAAGGTGGATCTTCGATCAGGGTATTATCAAGTAAGGGTAAAGAATGAGGATATCCCCAAAACTCTTTTCTGTACAAGGTATGGTTACTATGAGTTCATATATATTACATCCAGACTCACTAATTCTTTATAAATATTTATATAATTGATGAATATATTCTTTATATATTACCTCAAAAAATATTTGGTAGTCTTTATAAATGATATTCTAATATACTCTAAAATCAAGGAGTATCATGGGGAGAATATGAGCACTATACTAAAGACCTTAAGAAAGGATAATATTTATGAAATGTAGAGAAAATATGAGTTATTTTTAAATAAAGTATCATTTTAGGGAATTTTATCACAAGAAATGGGATATCTATGGACCCATCAAAGATAAAAGCAATTTAAGGATGGCTAAGGCCAACATTTATGAAAAATATCCATAGTTTAATTGGATTGAATAGGTATTATTAATGATTTATAAGAAATTTATCACAATTACAAAAACCTATAACCAAGATAACTTGGAATGTAGTCAAGTTTTTATAGAATAATTAATGTGAAGAGAGCTTCAAGGAGTTGAAAAACAGGCTTATCACTACACTTGTACTTATACTACCCACAAGTGGGGAACTTTTTATGGTATATAATGATGCTTTAATTAAGGTATTGAGCTGTGTACTAATAACGAATGATATAGTGATATCATATACCTTAAGTTAATTTAAATTTCATGAAAAGAAATACCAAACACATGATCTGGAGTTGGATATAGTAATATTTGAATTGAAATTATGGTGACATTTTCTATTTTGGGTGAAGTGTGAAATATATACGAATCATAAGAGCCTCAAGTATATATTCGCATAGAAAGATCTGAATATGTTCTAATGAATATGTTTTGAACTAATTAAGGAATATGAATCATAAATCTACTACTATCATGGGAAAGAAAATAAATTTGAAAATTCTCTAAGTAGAAAGGATTTGGTAATTTTATCATTGATGATAATTGAGCAGAATCCTATCTTATTAGACTTGAAATGTATAGACATGAGAATCATAAAGGAAAGAAAATAATCAATCATTTTTCAAAGGATTAACCAAACATCACTTATGGAGAAGACAAAGTATTATCAAAGAGATAATGTGGACATTTAGAAGAAGCTGGAAGCTATAAGAAAAAGGAAATTCCCCAAGTTCAAAATTAATGAATAAGGAGTTGTAAGATTTGGGTCATGACTATGTTTACCGTCAAATATTGGGTTAGAGAATGATTTTTTGGGTGATTCACATAGCTAAACCTTCTCCATCCATCCAAGGAGCACAAATATGTGTTGAGATATCTAAGAGAAATATTGGTTAGATAATATGTGAAGAGGACAAGTGGTTTTGTGTAGTTGAAGTTGTTATAAATAACTTAAGAATATGAAAATTCAATTAGTTTTTATTGTGACGATTGCAAAGATGGTTTTTAGTCCATAAAAACTTGTTTCATTGTTCATTTGAGTTTGAAACAAATGTTTACAACATTTTATATAATCAAAGATTTTGAAATTATGATTGAATTTCAATAAAAATATGAAAATATAATTGTGGTTTAATTTTTGAGTAGGTTGGGGTTTGATTTTCTATGGAATTTGGATTATGTTTTTTTAATGAAGTTTATCAAATAAATAGGAAACCATTACCAACTAGATGAGGGCCCATCACAATTGATGAGGTGGGAAGGTGAAACCTTGTCCAACTATCATGGCAGCTAGAGACATATATAGAGCACCCATAAGGGTGTGCAAGGTAGTAGTGAGGCAACACCATATGTGGTGACATGATAGAGGATGAGATCAATAGCACATGGCGATGCTGGTGACATGATAATTTGGTAATAATTATGGGAAGTGAAGGATGTAGCTTATAATATAAAGGATATAAAAATTGAAGACCGTTTTGATGTGGGATCATATATCATAGGTAATGTAGATCTACATTAATAAATACAAATAGAACATGCACAGTCTGATAAAATCTATCTGGACCATTCGATCTTCACCATGCCACTTTCTTCACAAAACCTCTCCAAAGATCTACTGTTCATTGGGCTTCCACCATGTGGCGTCATCTAATTGATTTATTTGATAATATTTTAAGAGTTCTGATGATTCTAAATTGATTTAAATGAGATCAAACTTCATTTTCATCATAAAATAAAGATCCAACCATTGAAATAGATGTGATGAAAATAATATATTTTTTGTGATGGTGATTATTAGAGTCATGAAACATGGAATGAGTCGGTGGAAATTCTAGTGATATCCTATCTATAAATATCACCTGAGGAGTTTGGTTTTGTGACTTGATATGAAAGAATCTTGTTTCCAAATAAATGGAGCTACCGTGAACATATGGTTCATAGAAGAGAAGTTTCACATAGATTCTATTTGTGTAAAGAGGAAGTGATTCCATGAGAAGACTATATGTTCATTGAACACTATTGTTTCTTTACGAATAGAAATGTTCTGTGAAGAAATCAAGATAACATGATCCTCTTATGTATATATCTATTAGTGTTTACATGAAAAAAATTTAGGTTCCACATAATGATGTATACTTACATTGCATCTCATGAAAAATACCTTATGCGCACCAAGTATATACCCATTTGGATTTACATGCGAGAAGGAAGAAGGAATTCATTTGAGTTAGTATGTATACACTGCAATGTATTGAACAAAATCTTATTAACCCTAAGATAGTAGATATTATTTTTGTGTGCATATCAGTTGCGCGAAGGGGAAGTGTGTACAAGGTAGTACCAATATATAGTACACATGAACATGCATTATACACACACATCTAGAAACAAATAGTGTGTCTATGGAATGTGTGTGTGCAAGGAATAAAAAATATAGTGTATGTTGTGCATGAATGAAAAGTGTGCAAAAGGAAGTGTGCGTGATTAGGTTTTCATGAAAGAAGTGTTGATAGTGGATGTGTTTATACAAAGTAAGTGTGAAGGAAATGCCTAAAACTTGCATAAAGAAAAAAAATAAATGAGTAATACATGAATTTATGTTCATTAATGAAGGTTATTATGATCTACATGCAATATAAATTACATAATCATTGTGTAGTGTTTTGAGACTAAAGCCGAAGCATCAATATATTTGAAGACTTTTGTATTCTATTTTTTTAGTTTTTAGTAAGGCCCAATCTTTAGTATAAGAAATAATTTCCTAATAAATTTTGTACCGAGTTAGTTGATTATATATAGGTGATCAGAAATTATTTGAGCAAGTTCAACATCAGTGAAATGGTACTTGAATTGTACATTGGCTAGTTTGATCCAGAAAGATGGAGGAATATCTAGAGATCATCATATCATTGGATCAAATCTTATGTGACTCAAGATTTTGGAAGTCTTAATCAGGGCTCTGAAGTAGGAGAAGTCTCTAGTTGGAATTTGGAGCAGGCTAGTGGGATACTGGTAACACTATGAGATGCCGTATAAAGATCCTCTTGTGGGACTCAGGAGTCACTTGTGTAGCTGGGAACATGTTATCTCTAGTGGGATTCTATAGATGAACTGTAACATCTCAGGTAATTATAGAATAATAAATTTTCATATCTATTAATATTTATAAATAAGATATTAATTTAATGTTAAAGGGGACTCTTTTTTCAATAGTTTACCTAACACCCAATAATGGGTTTCTTTGAAATATTACGTTGCACACAAGACTAAGTTATACTGAAAAATAATACATTATTAATATTATTATTCTAAATAGTAGTTAATGCATAGCCATTTTATTGATGGGAATGAAAAAAACTAACAATATTATGTTTAAACATGTTTGTTAAATGTTTTTACATTCATCAAATAAATTTTAGAGTCTTAAAATGAGAATAAATAAAATTTTAAGCATAAAATACTCCAATATTTTTTTTAAAAGGTAGTTTTTCCGCCTTTTGATGGATTTTTTTTAAATATAGTTTTTGAAAATTTTATATGTTATATTTGAAAAAATAAACTTCTTATTTATAAGTGGGACATAAAAATTTACTTTGGTTGAATTTTGGTATTTTTATTATAAAATTCATTTTTAATGAATAGTGAAAAATTCTGCATTTTAATTCAAAACTACCTTTCAGTCAAATTTTTTATGTAGTTAGATTGTACTTTTAATTAGTTTTAAAATATAATTGGATTAATTTTTTATCATTTAATACAATTTTTATCATTGAAGGTAATTTCACATTGAAATTTGATATAAACACATGTTAATCTTTTGATGACTTTTACTTTAAAAAAACTCGTTTACTTATTTTGACAATGGGAATTAATTTTAAATTAATTATTGAAAATTATATATTTTTAAATTGAAAAAATGGATTACATATTTATAATAATAAAGTAAAAATTATTTAAATATTTCCCTTTTATTTTTGGAAATTATGAATAATAACTTTAGTAATTATTTTTATTTACCATGGTTAAAGGGTAAATAATAAAATAAGGGTAAAAATAATAATATAATAGTATAAAACTACCATATTATTGTACTAATCCTATATAATAAGATATGTCTAACCAAAATAACCATTTAAAAAAAAATTTGGCCTTTGGAAGCCACTTGGGTGTGATTATGACACTTATAACTTTTAATTTAAATTAAAGGAAAATACGTTATAAACCTATATCTTCTTACTAATTTTTTTAATATGGGTTTATATAAGTGATATATTTGACTATAAATAGTAATTAGATAACTATAAATATTTCCTACATCATGTTATTTTATTTATAATTTTTATACCATAAATAATTAAATTTATTAATGACATAATGATGACGCATTGATTGCTTTATTAATGAAGGAATCAAATAAATCATATTATAAATATTAAAATAAATATTATTTGACATAATATATGTCATAAATGATTTTTATAGGTTAATATGACATGTTATAAGACTATTAAATGGTTTTTTTCAAAGTTATATCTCTTTTTAAAGGTTATTTAAATTCAATAAAATGTATACTGTAAAAATTGACATGATTGATGTTTTATAAAAATAGTAATTTATTAAATTATTAAAAAATTCTAAAAATATTTTAAAATCAAAAAGTTACTATGATAAGGTCTAAAATTTTATTTAAGTATCCAATTATTGGAATTTTACCCCATATAAGCAAAATTAATAGCCTCTTAATAATTAAGATTTTGTTACCACTTTTAAAATTAAAAGAGAATAATTACGGGTAAACTGAAAAGATAAGGTTTAAAATAAAATATATACACTAAAAATTATTTTATGAGATTATTTAGAACTATAATTATCTTATCTTATATATATTTAAATTTGGAAGCATTTGGATTAAAAAAATTAATTTATATTAATTTAATATTTTAAGAATTTTCAAGGGTGCCCCTCCCCTTTCCTATAAAAAGGTACCCTCTATTCACTAATAATCACATTTAAAAAGCCTTTTTTATCATCCAATATCTACCCAAAACTCTTCCTAGAGTCCCTACCCACATTCTTGAGGACTTATTTTAGGAATAACACCCTATTTAGCGGTGTTAAGGCGTTCTTCAAAGGTGATCAACTGAAGAATAAGTATCATTTTTTTAAGAGTTTGTATTTTATTTATTTTACACTTCCTTTAAATATTATTCTTATAAGATGAAATAATATCTATAGTATCCTAAATATACTAAGATGTTTTTATTTTAATATCACCTCCTAAATCTATCTCTACTTCCATCAAATGGTAATGGAATTAATCATTCGTGCGTACATGTGAATTATCACCTCCACGAACCGATTTAGTTCATTTTCAGTTACTATATATCAAGATTAGTTATAATAATGGAATTAATATTCATATGTTATATTAATGAAATATTTTTCATTTTAAAAGAATAATATTTCAATTATGTTCTACCTTACATGAAAATAAAAACAATAATGTCATTCGTGCGTACGTGCGAACTATCACCTCCACGAAGCAATGTGAATCATTTTTATTCACCACATCACTTGTATGATATATATGAGTATATTTAAATGATTATTATGATATTAATAATTTTATTATCATTATGTAAATATAAAATAATAATCAACTTATTTCCATAATGATCAATGAAAAATGAAAACGTTACTCACACGTACGTATGGACTATCATCTCCATAAATATAACGTTGTTCATTTTTCATAACCATAATTAATGGTTTGCTTTTAAAAGTATGATTAATATATAAAATTTATTATTATATCATGAATACTATTATGGATATGATGTAATTATGACCACATGGACTAGTGACATCAAAAACATGTTCATTTTCAACTCAAGTACGGAATATTGACAAAACATCCGATATGAACTTAAATAGTTATATATTTTTTATAACATGGTAATAAGTGATATAAAAGAAATAAAATAATTGAAAAAGTTATCAAGAAATTAGAAATTAATATAAGTTTATTATTTAGGAATATAAAGACTGTACGCGATGAGTCAGGCTCACAGGTAATGGACTTCGTCTCAATCTCCCTTTATTAAGGCATATTTAGATAATATACACCATATTATTTTATACGGTGTAAAATTAACCCCTTTGAATCTTAGTTTCATTCAATGGTTTTTAAAAAGAATATTTTTCTACATATCATTTTACTAAATAAAAAAATGAATGTTTTTTAACATATACAGCAACAACAACCTTTCCTCCACTGTGACCATTATTTGATATTTGGATTCCTCTACAAGCCATAATGTTGTAAAGAAAAAGTAAATACCATATTCCCTTTTTAGGTATTTTTTTATTGAAAATGGTTTTGAGAATGAATTTATTATATCAATATTTTAAAATGATATCTTATTATTGCAATGTGGAAATTTTATTTTCCCTTTATGCATGATTTTTTTGTTATGATTATGTTATGGTTATTGGGCATTGCTTATGTATACAGGTGATTTTGTGATAAACTGAGGGTGGGTGAGCCCGTTATATCTCTCCAATGAATTGGTTAATGAGTTGGAGTTAAATAATAAGGTTTCAATTAATATATTTATAGAATATACTATGATGGGTATTACAAATGTAACCATGAAGGTTACTCCCTATGTAGTTGTGAAAGCTACAAAGTATGATATAGATTCCACAAGTTAACTTTATAATTTATGATTTCTATGAAATTTTCAGGATTATTATGATTTCATGGGTTTATAAATATTCATGGAATAATGTTTTCTTTCTATATTTTATATCCATTACTGAGATTTTTTTGCTCATCACAAGTTTTTAAAATGTTTTCACAGGGTATAAGGATGATCAAGAGAAAGGAATAGGTTAATAATATTTTTATCAAGAAAAAGAAATCATGTTTAATTTTAATTTTTTTAAATTTTGAAATAAATGGATTCTATTGTAGTGGTATCCAATTTTTATAAATTTGAGTTATTATGTAATAGTTATGGACTAATTCTCTAAATCTCTAAACCTAAAAATATCCTCGATGTAATTTAAGTTCAAAACTTTGACTTATCTCAATATTATGTAATGTTTAAAAATGGGACCTTATAATAGGTATCATAGGCCCATTTATATAACTTTAGGGGTTAGGATATTGTTAATAGAATATCTATATATGTTTTTTAGTTTATGGTAAAACTGAAATGATATTGAATTTTAATATTACCATGTTGCTTCATCTAAGATATGTTTGTTTAGAATGGTTTTCCATAGAGGAAATAGGGAAGCTGTGATGAGACGATATCAAGCGGAAGAAAAACATACAAATTAGAAACCTGAGATTTTCAGAATCGAAACTAAATAGTTTTTTGTAGTGATGGTGAAATTAAGTCAGGCTATAAATGGTAGTGGTATCCATGAACTTGTTTATCCAGATCAAGCATAGAGGATCATGTCAGTAGTGGAGAATTTCATGAGGCATCATCCTCCATCATTCAGAGGATCATCTGACCTTGTGCAATGTTAAGGGTGGATTAAAGCACTGGAAAATATTTTTAATGTCATGGGGTGTTCAGAAAATCAAAAGGTTAGTCTTTTTGTTTACCATTTTGAAGGTAAAGCCGATCAGTGGTGGTATATGGTTAAGAATATCATGGATAATGAGGATATTTATGCTCTTTATTGGAATGAATTCAAAGGTATGTTTTTTGAGAAACATTTCCCTAAGAAAGTTCGAATTAGGATGGAAAAAAAATTCATAAAATTGAGGTAGGAGGATGAATTAGTTGATATTTATGAAGAAAAATTCACTCGAATGAAAATGTATGCTCTAAATTTCATTTGATATCTTGATAGTAAAATCAATCATTTTTACTCAGGATTAAACCCAGAGCATCGAAGGGCATTGGAATCTTGTGTGTTAAAAAGTTATGGAAAGCTTATTTGATGTGTGAAGAAGGTGGGAATGGAGTTTGCTGATGATCATGTGTTCTTTAAAAAACAACAGAATAAGAGGTCGAGGTGGTAGGAGAAAGGGAATAATTATTTAAAAAATTCTTATGGTAAAAAAATTAAGTTTATAGTTTCTGAAAATTGTGGTAAAAAGAACACTTTGGAATGCATTTTGAATTCTAGTAAGTGCTTTTGATGTGGTAAAATGGGACATAAGGCTCGTAATTGCACTAAAAAATATTAGGGATGGGCCATTATGAAAACAAGTGTTCGATGAAGAACTCAAATGATGGGAAGAATCCAAACTATAAGAATAAAGGTGTGGTGAAATCCTCTGCATCTACTTCAGTAGATGTTGGGCCATCAAATGAAGTGGTATTGGGTATATTATTTGATTATTCAGATTATGCTAATATTTTTTTGGATTATGGGTCTAAAAATTCATTCATTTATAAGAAATTTTATGGTAAATTAGGAATTCTATATCAATAAATGAATATAGAACTTATTGTAAAAACACTTGGGAGAAATGTTGTGACAAAAAGAAATTATAAGAATCTTTCTGTCCTTTTCTATGGAAATAATCTACCTTAAAACCTTATTGTTTTCCCTCTAGTAGACTTTTATGTTATTCTAGGTATGGATTAGCTTTTTATTTACCATGCTAATATTGACTGTAGAGGTAAATAAGTTTCTTTTCAAAAATAATTTCAGTTTGTATACAATAATTAAAACTTACAATTGATAAGATATCTAGAGGATGAGAAACTAGTAAAAGATAGAAATGAATTATACCTTTCACATATTGTTGAAAACAAAGGAACTATTCAGATTAATGATGTTTCGGTGGTAAGTGAGTATCTTTATGTTTTTCCTAATGAGTTTCCTGGTATTATACATGACCAGGAAGTTGATTTACTATTGACTTAGTTCATATGATAAGATAATTTCAAAACCCCCTTATCGAATGACTCAAATTGAACTTTTAGAGTTAAAGAATAAATTGAAGGAGTTATTAGATAAAGGTTTCATTCAACCTAGAACATAACTATTGGGTGGCACTATATTTTTTCTTAAAAAGAAAGATGGTTAAATGAGACTTTTCATTGATTATAGATCCTTGAATAACCTCATTATTAAGAACAATTATCCTTTGCCTCATATCTATTATTGGTTTGATCAGTTCTAGGGAGCTTAGTATTTTTTGAAGGCTGACTAGAGGTCAGGGTACCATCAGTTGAAAGTAAAGGAAACATACATTCTAAAGACCAAATTTTGTACTAGATATGGCCATTATGAATTTGTAGTTATTCCATTTGGGTTAACCAATGAACCTCCCATATTCATGGATCTTATAAATAGAATATTCCATAAGTTATTGGATAAGTTTTTTATTGTGTTTATTGATGATATTTTGGTATATTATAAAAGTAAATAAGAGTATGAAAGTCATTTAAGGGTTGACATTAAAATATTAAAAGAAAATAAATTATATGGGAAATTCAAGAAGTGTGAGTTTTGGTTACAAAAAATTTCTTTCTTTGGTCACATTGTTTCTAAAGATGTAATAATTATTGATCCTTCTAAAACAAAAATTGTTAAAGAATGAAAAATACCCAAAAATATAACCAAGATTTGTAGTTTTCTTGGTTAACAGGATATTACCAAAGGTTTTTTGATTTTTTTTCATGATTATCTATCTCACTGACTAAGTTAACTTGAAAATGTGTTAAGTTTATCTAGAAAAAATAATGTGATGATTGTTGTTAGGAATTGAAAAGAAGATTGTTGAATGCTCTAGTATTATCATTACCTTTTAGAAATGGTAAATTTGTTATCTATAGTGATGCATCATTGAAACTACTTGGTTGTTTCTTAATGTAGAATGATCATATAATTTATTATTCTTTACATCAATTGAAAACCTATGAGTTAAATTACCCCACACATGATTTGGAATTAGTTTCTGTTGTTTTTTTCTTTAAAAATTTATAGGCATTATATGTATGGACTAAAATGTGAAATATATACTTACCAAAAAAGTTTAAAGTATATATTCACTTAGAATGATTTGAATATAAGACAACGAAGATGGTTGGAACTAATCAAGGATTATTATTGCATGATTCATTAACATCCTGGAAAAGAAAACAAAGTAGCTGATGCTTTGAGTAGGAAAAGTAATGCTAAATTAACCATGTTATGTTTGAAATGTGATAATTTGGTTAATGATTTGATAAATTTTGGATTGAAAGTTGTTGGTGCGCATAATTCCTCAATTTTTTTTCTCGTGGTAGTGAAATCATCTATATCAGGTAGAATTAACTAAGCACATAAGGAAGACAATTAGTTGTAGAAAAAGGTAGAATTGGTTTAGAAGGGTAAGTTACCTAAATTTAAAATTGATAAATATTATGTTTTGAGGTTTGGCAAGAGATTATGTTTTCCCAATGATTCATAATTAAAGAAATATTTATTATGTGAAGCTCATATTTCTCTATTTTTAGTTCATCCTAGAAACACTAAGATGTATTGAGACCTTTGTGAATATTACTAGTTGGATGGAATGAAAAGATATATTGCTGAATTTACCCTAAGATGTTTTCTTTTTCAATAGGTTAAATTAGAGAGGCAGTTACTGAAAGGGATGATTCAACCTTTTATAGTGCCATAGTGGAGATGGGAAAATATATCCATGGATTTCATAGTGGTATTACCAAATAATTATCAAGGTAACAATGTGATTTAGAATATTGTTGACCGATTGACTAAATTTACTCATTTTCTTTCTATTCAAGATACTATATCTCTAGATCAACTTTCTCAGTTGTATCTTAAATATATAGTCAGTTTATATGGAGTTACGCTCTCCATTTTATCATATTGTGATCCCAAGTTCACTTATAACTTTTGTAAATGCCCTCATAATTTGTTGGGTAAAAAATTAAATTTTAGTACAACTTTTCATCCTCAATCAGATGGGCAGTCATAATGAACAATTCAGACCTTGGAAGATATGTTATGTTCTTATTCAATGGATTAATAGTTAAGTTTGGATAAACATATTTATTTGGTTGAGTTTTATTATAATAAAAATTTTAATTATAGTATATATATGGCACCATTTGAGGCACTATATAGAAAGCGGTGTCGAACTCTATCTTTTTGGGCTGAAGTAGTTGAAAGAAAGTTTATGGGACCAGAATTGGTATAGGAAATGGCAGAGAAAGTTTAGTTGATAAATAAATACAAGGGGAAAACATAGGGCATGAAGAATAGTTATTTAGATAACTATAGGAAGGATCTTTTGTTTGAGGTAGGTGATCATGTCTTTCTCAAAGTTTCTATATGGAAAAGTGTGATGCGTTTTGGTAAGAAGGGGAAGCCGAGTCCACGATTCATTGGAACCTAAAAAATTATAGAAAAAGTTGGCTCAATTGACTAACGAGTGGATTTACCTTTGATTTTATCCTAGGTACGTAATGTTTTTCATGTTTCAATTTTAAGAAAGTATATTCCAGATCCATCTCATATTTTGAGTCCAGAATTAGTTCAGTTGGAAGAGAATATTTCTTATAAGGAATAATGAGTCCAGATTCTTGACCGTAGAGAGAAAGTGTTGTGAAATAAGGTTATTTTTCAAGTTAATTTTTCGTGTAAAAACTATATGGTTTAAGAGGAAACATGGGAATCTGAAAATTCTATGAAAGATAAATACCCTCACTTATTTTATAAGTGAATAAAATTGTGGGGATGTAATTTCCAAAATGGGGGAAAAATGTAACATCCCAGGTAATTATAGAATAATAAATTTTCATATATATTAATATTTATGAATAAGACATTAATTTTATGTTAAAGGGTATGTTTTTTCCGATATCATATATCACATGCAACAACATGTTTCTCTAAAATTTTATGTTTCACACAAGACTGAGTTATACAAAAAAATAATACATTATTAATATTATTATTTTAAATGGTAGTTAACACCTAGAAATTTTATTATAGGGAATGAAAATAAATAACTATATTATTTTTGAACATGTCTATTAAATGTTTTTTAATTCATTAAATAAATTTTAGAGGCTTAAAATGAGAATAAATCAAATTTTAAGTGTAAAATAATCTAATATTTTTTTAAAAGGTAGTTTTACCTCCTTTTGATAGAGAACCCTTTTTAAATATAGTTTTTGAAAATTTTATTTGTTATATTTGAAAAAATAAACTTTTTATTTAAAAAAGGGACATAAAAATTCACTTGGGTTTAATTTTTTTTATTTTTATGATAAAATTCATTTTTAATGAATAGTGAAAAATACTGCATTTTAATCCACAAAAACCTTTTCATATAATTTTTTTATAAAGTTATATTTTCATTTTAATTGGTTTTAAATTTTAATTGGATTAAGTTTTTATCATTTAATCCAATTTTGTTCATTGGAGGTAATTTCACATTGAAATTTGATATAAAAAAATGTAAATATTTTGATGTTTTTTACTTTGAAAAAATCTATTTTATCATTTTGATAATGATAATTGATTTTAAATTAATTACAGAAACTTATGTATTATGAATTTTGAAAAATGGATTTCATATTTGGAATCATAAGGTAATTTTTTTTAAATAGTTTCCTTTTATTTTTGGACATGATGAATATCATCTTTAGTAAATATTTTTATTTACCACAATTAAAGGGTAAATCAGGTAAGTAAGGGTTAAAATAATATTATAATAATATAAAACTAGCCTAAAACTTGTCATAATATTATTTGATGAGATATTTAAGACCAATAAAACCCTTGGGATTAATATTTGTCCTTTTTAAGTCACTTGGGTATGATTATGACACTTATAAATTTTAATTTAAAGTAAAGGAAAATATGTTATAAACCTATATCTCCTTACTAATTTTTTTTAATATGGGTTTATAAAAGTGATATCTTTAACTATAAATATTAATTAGAAAGATAAAAAGATTTAATAAATCATGGTATTTTATTTATAATTTCTATATATTAAATAATTAAATTTAATTATGACACAATGATGTTACATTGATTGATTTATTAATGAATGAATCAAATAAATGATATTATAAACATTAAAATAAATATTATTTGATATAATTTATGTCATAAATATTTTTTCTAGGAAAATATTACATGTTTTAAGAATATTAAATGGGTTTTTAGAAGTTATATCTATTTTAATATTTTATTTAAATTCAATAAAATGAATAGTGTAAACATTGACATGATTGATGTTTTATAAAAATAGTAATTTATTAAATTATTTAAAAATACTAAAAATATTTTAAAATAAAAAATTTAAAATTATAAGGTCTAAAAGTTCATTAAGTATCTAATTATGGAAAATTCACTCCATATAAGTAAAATTAATGTCCTCTTAATAATTAAAATTTTGTTACCACTTTTATAATTAAAAGAGAATAATTAAGGGTAAACCAAAAAGACAAGGTTTAAAATTAAATAAATACATGTATAAAAATTATTGTATGAGATTATTTAGAACTAAAACCATATTAACTTACACATATTTTAATTTGGAATCATTTGGACTAAAAAATTAATTTATATTAATTTAATATTTTAATAATTTTAAAGGTTTCCCCTCCCATCTCCTATAAAGAGGTACCCTCTATTATCTAATACACACACTTACAAAGCCTTTTTTGGACAATATCTACCCAAAACTCTTCCTATAATATCTCCCTACATTCTTGAGGCATTCTTTTAGGCATAACACCCTTCTTAGAGGTGTTAAGGTGTTCTTCAAAGACGATCAACAGAAGAAGAGGTATCGTTTTTAAGAGTTTCTATTTTATTTATTCTTACAATTCCTATAAATGTTATTATTCCAAGATGAAATAATAAATACAGTATCTTTAATATAATTATATGTTATTATGTTAATATAATCCCCTAAATCCATCTCTACTTCCATCAAATGGGAAAGTAATTAATTGTTCGTGTGTACGTGTGAATTATTACCTCCACGAACCGATTTAGTCAGTTTTCCATTACCATCTATCAAGATAGGTTATAATTATGGAATTAATATTCATATGAAATATTAATGAAATATTTATCATTTTAAAATAATAATATTTCAATTATTTTCTTACCTTATATGCACATAAAAACAATAACGTCGTTCGTGTGTAGGTGTGAATTATCACCTCCACAAAGCGATGTGAAATTTTTTTATTCACCACATCACTTGTATAATATATATAAGAAAATTTAAATTATTATTATGATATTAATAATATTATGATCATTATGGAAATATAAAATAACAATTAACTTATTTCCATAATGATCAATGAAAAATGAAAATGTTACTCATGCATACGTACGACCTACCATCTCCATGAATATAACATTGTTCATTTTTCATAACCATAATTAATGGTTTGATTTAAAAATTATGATTAATGTATAAAAGGTATTATTATGTCATTAATACTATTCTGGATATGATGAACTTATGACCACATAGACTAGTGACATCAAAATCATGTTCATTTTCAACTCAAGTACCGAATATCGATAAAACATACAACATGAACTTAAATAATTATATAATTTTTATAACATGGTAATAAGTGATATAAAAGAAATAATAAACTTGTAAGGGGTTCTCAAGAAATTATAAATTAATCTAACTTTATTATTCGGGAATATAAAGATTGTACGTGATGAGTCAGACTCACAATAATGGACTTTATCTCAATCTTCTTTTATTGAGGCATATTTCGATAATATACACCACCTTCTTTTATATGGTGTATAATCAACCCCTTATATTTTTAATTTCAGTCAAAAGTTTTCAAAAGGAATATTTTTATATGAATCATTTTACTAAATGAAAAAAGGAATGTTTTTTGACATATACGGTGACAATGACCTTTCCGCCACTATGACCATTATTTGGTATTTGAATTCCTCTACAAGATATAATGTTTTTAAAGAAAAAGTAAATAACATATTCCTCTTTTAGGTATTTTGGTATTGAAAATAGTTTTGATAATAAATTCATTATATCAATATATTAAAATGATATATTATGATTTCAATGTGGAAATGTTATTTTTCATTTATTTATGGTCTATGTGTTATGATTATATTATGATTATTGGGAATTTCTTATGTATACAGGTGGTTCCATGATAAACCAAGGGTGGGTGAGCCCGTGATAGCTCTCCAATGAATTGGTTAATGGGATGGAGTTAAATAATAATGTTTATCCTAAGAGATTTAAGGAATGTACTATTATGGGTATTCCAAACATAACCATGAAGGTTACTCTCTATTTAGCTATAAAAGCTATAATGTAAGTATGACATGGATGAATCAAGTTACCTTTATGATTTATGATTACTATGATGTTTTTCAAGAATCTTATGACTTCATGGGTTTATAAATATTCATATAATGACATTTTATTTCCTTATTTTATATACCTTATTGATATTTTTGTGCTCATACCAAGATTTTAAAATGTTTTCATAGAATATAAGGATGAGTAAGAGAAAGGAATAAGTCAATAATATTTTTATTAAGAAAAATAAATCATGTTTAATTTTAAAATTTTTATATTGAGGAAGAAATGGATACTATTATAGTGGTATCCACTTTGTATAAATTCGAGTTTTATGTAATAGTTATGGTATAATTCTCTAAAGCTCTAAACCTAAAAAGATCCTCGATGTGATTTAATTTCAAATCTTTGACTTATCTCAAGATTATATAATGTTTAATACTGGGGCCTTATAATAAAACTATGGGAATCAATTTTGAAGGGAATGAGACTTTTCCTATTGTAACCATCTATATATAGTGAAGAATCTATGACCAGGGGGTATAACAGACTAAATCAAGAACATAGGTCTTAGTACCGAAATATATAAAAATACAATGTATTGTGTTTTAATTTACATTATCCATTTTATAAAGGATACAATCATTATAATAGGTGATATAGGTTTGAAGGGGTTTAATAAAATAAAATAATTTCATAAAACAAATTCACACATGATTCATCCCCCTCTCACTATAATTATATAATACATTGGGTACTTCAATTGGTATTAGAGGATATGCCACCTCTGGGTGGATCTAATTTACTTGTTCAATTGTTTTATCCAAAGTATATGAAGTTTAGAGTAGTTTTTGAAGAAAATTTATAATATCTTCTGATGGAAAATCCTATCCCTACTCTTGATGTTATAAATGTTGATTCTTAAGTCAAGGCCCCGAAAAATAGGAAAAAAAGAGTGGAAAATATGCTAATGAAGAATTCAAAGATAAATGAAGATCAACTATGAGCTAAAGGAATTCAGAGTGGTAATTGTTTAGTGAAATCAGTTGATTATAATTCTGATGAATCAAGTTCAATATTTGATAATGATTTTATCAATTCTAAAATTAAAAAACATCTGAAGAAAGTTCCTAAATAAGTGGTCACATGTATGACCATAGTTTTCAAGGAACTTCAAGTTGAAAAATTATAGTTTGAAGAAGAGGAAAATGCTATTGAATTAGCATTTAATAAAAAGGTTGGATTATAAAACACTCTCAATAAACTTATTATAGAAATAGAATTAACAATAATTCTATAAAAATAAATATATGATAAAGATATTGAAGAATTGAAAAGTAATGTTTGTGAGAAATTTAATTTTGAAATTGTTTTTATAGAAGTTTTCCATGCTCTTGAAAATCTTCATAACACATCTATGTAATTAAAAGATACATAGATGAATGATAAATTAGAAATAATCATATATCATGACAATTTGTTACTAAAGGAAAATGATATGAATGAAGATGAGATTCATAAGATCAAGATTCAGTGAGAAGAAAGCATGAAATCTATAGAAGATGAAAATATTTCTCTCAACTTAAAGTGTCTTGAACTATAAGTGAAATTGGGAAATATGGATGTGAATAAGATGAGACTTCCCAAGTTACTGAGAAATGAACTATTTCCAAGGATTCATCTGATAAGAGTACTATTTATGAAAAGGCTCAACTTAATGGTAAGAGGATCTTGATATTTCCCATGGATAAATCTTATGCATGCTCATTGAAAAAGGGAACCCTTTGTCTTAATAAATTTTGGTGTACTAATGATGTTTTGATGACTAGTGAAGATTAAAATTTAAAATATAGACAAACATGAGTGAAGAAAAATTCTTATGAATCCACAACATCCTCAAATGTGGATGTGAAAAAGTATGGAAATTATTTTTCCCCGAAGAAAGAAAAAAAGAAGAAATGTGATACCCATAAGTAGAAAAATGTCAAAGATTTTCAAAATGATCATCATTAGAAGAAATCAATATTTTTTTGATATTTTTGGTGCTTTTGGAAGTTTTGGTATCTGAAAATTAACTATTGGCATAATATTTTATTATTTTAAAATTATAGAATGCTTGAATTTAGGGGGAGAAAAGATGAAGAGAAGTATAAACCTACACAATAGAAGAATAATTCATAGAAAAAGAATCAATTTGTTAAGAGTAAATGTGATTAATTTGTAAATTTATGTGATTATTGTAATAGTAGTGATCATTGTTACGATAAGTGATAATATATACAAAACAAGCACAAATCATCTATTGATTGGAATAGAAGACAACATCAAAAAGTGAAGGAGGAAATAAATAAAGATGACAGGTCAACCTTGGGATATGAACAAAAAAATATGATTATTAAAAAAATAAATCCCATGAAGGGTGTGAAGAGTATCACACAAAATAAAAGTTGTTTCTATTATGGTAAGAAAGATAACATCATGGATCATTGTGAATTGGTTATTATAATCCCTAATAAATGAACCAAACTAGAATAAAAGAGAGATTCAATATAAAAGAGAAACAATAAGATTTATTTTTTGAAAGAAATATCTGATAAAGAATCTAAAAATTTCTCTAAAATTGGTAACTTATTGAACTTTGAAGTTGTGTTTGAAAGGTTAAATATGTCTGGACATTCAGGTAAAAATTGTTTTAAATGGTTATCTATTCAAGAAGATTTCTTAAAGAATAAAGAGAGAGAATACATGACTTCTAGTGTTGGGAAAAATAATTCTACCCCCAAAGTGATGATTGAGCATGTTTCAAAAGAATATTTGATCATTTATCCAAAACAATTAAAAGAGGAAAGAAAATTAGAATAAACATAGAAAAATGAAATTGATTTTTTAACAGATGTAAAGAATTATTTTTCATCTAAGATGATTTTTGGGTTGAGAAACATCTCTTATCCCTGTTTCTCTAACTGAGGAGAACTGAATAACCACCTTATTCCCATATATATTGTGTTTATTTTTCATGTAGGGAATTAAAGGTGAAGAATATATTTAGGGGGAGACCTGAAATTATTTAAGCTGTGAACATCTTATAATTATAATGTTTTCCATCATGGAAGACTATTGGATTTATGTGGTCTCATTGAAACATTTCAAATAATCTCATAATATTCTTAGAGTTTATTCTTGATGAAATCTGATCATGATGAAGAAGTATTGAGTGTATCTATTGAGGGGGAGCACAAAATGTTAACCACTAGATATTTTTTTCTCAATTTATATCTTAAGAATATTAGAACTTTTATTGAGGTATGTATATAATAATTCTTAATGTGAAATGTTTGTAAATTGATGATTTTCATCATTGAGGTATGTTGGTAACATTCTCCCATTTTCATGATGAAAAATAAATTCTAAAAAATGAGTGATTTACTACTTGATGACAAAAGGGAAAGGTAATTTGAAAGTATAAATACATTCTTGTACTTGAATTATTCTAATATGTCTAGTGAGATGTATGCAGTGGATTAGATGAAAATATTTTGAGCAATTCCTAAAAGTAAGTTTCAGTGATTAGTATCACATGCTATAAGTTTATTGGAAAAATTTATGCTAAATTTGACCACTCTTGTTTTCTGCAAAAATCATTACCCACACATACGTAGAGTTGATTAATTTTATCTCTTTTCTAAGCTATTAGTGATCCATCCTTCTCAGAAGTAAATTAGACAATAAGAGTCAGAAGAGAAGAGGATATTCTTAGAGTTTGTATTTTGTAAATGATAATTAATTACCTTTATTATATCATTGGTTTTATTCACAATAATAGGGAGAATATATCATTTAATTTTAAGATGAATTGGGTATTTAAAACAAATACAAAGGGGGATATTGAAGAGGCCAAATGGTTTGGTGTAGTTGAAGTTGTTTTCAATGACTTAAGAATATGTAAAATCAATGAGTTTTTATTATCATTATTGTAGTGATGTTTTGTAATACAGAAAAACTTGTGTCATTGGTTATTTGAGTTTGAAAAAAATGTTTAAAAAATTAGTAAGAATCAATGATTTTGAATCAATGATTTAATTTTAACAAAAATAAGAAAAAATAATTGTGGTTTATTTTTTTTAAGTAGGTTGGTTTTTGATTTTATATAGAATATGGATATTTTTTTAATTAATTTTATAAAAAAAGCAACCGTTAACAACCAACTGAGGGACCCACACAACTACTAAGGTGGGAAGGTGCAACTTCAGCCAGCCATTATGGTGGCTGGAGAATTATGCAGAGCACCCATAGGGGTGCACAAAGATGTAGTATGGAACCACCATGTGGGGTGGCATGAAAATAGATGAGAGCAATGGTATGGGGTAGTTCCAGTGATATAAGTGTTCGGTAACCAATATGAGAAGTGAAGTATGTGGCTTGTAATATAAAAGATCTAAAATTGAAGGTTTCTTTGATTTGGGATCCCATATCAAGGGTAATGTATCTCTGCATTAAAAATCATGGATAGAAACTACACCATTTGATATAATATATCTTAATAGTTTTATCTTCACTACATCACCTTCCTCACCGAACATCATCATATTTCTACATTTCTTTAGGATTCCACCATACATCATCATCCGATTGATTCAAATGAGTCCTTTGATCATATTTTAATATTTATAATGATTTGAAATTGATCAAAATGATATGAAACTTCATTTTCATCATAAAATTAATATCAAATCTCCAAAATACAGTGTAAAAAATAAGATATTTTCTGTGATGGTGATTCTTAGAGTCGTGAAACATGGACTGAGTTAGTGAAAACGATGATGGTATCTTGTCTATAAATATCACCCAAAGAGTTCGGTTTTGTGGATTTTTGTGAGAGACTCTTATTTGGAAATAAATGTAGCTACTGTGAACATCTAGTTTATAGAAGATAAGTTCCATATATATTTTATTTGTGCGAAGAGGAAGTGATTATGTGAGAAAACTACATGTGCATTTAACACTAGTATTGCTTCACAAAGAACATTGTTCCATGAAGAAAATGAGATAAAGTGACCTTCTTATGTGTATATATAATGGTGTTTTCACAAAAAGAATTGAGGTTCCACATAGAGGTGTATACTTACACTACATCTTGTGAATAATTACCTACACACACCTAGTCTATACCTATTCAGGTTTACACGTAAGTGGGAAGAATGAATTCATTTGAGTTTGTTCTCATACACTATTATGTATTGAACACAATATTATTATAAATAAATCATAGATATTGTTCGTGTGTGAATATATATTCCATGAAGGGGAAGTGTGCATGAGGAAGTACCAATATATAGTGCACATTCACATGTATGATACACATACATTGAGAAACAAACAATATGTGTATGGATAGTGTGTGTGAAAAGAATAAAAAATACAGTGTATATTGTGTGTGAATGAAAAGTGTGTAAAAGGAAGTATGAGTGATCAGGTTTTCCTACAAGAAGTGTTTATATTTAGTGTGTTTATACAACGTATGTTTGAAGGAAATATAATAAAACTTAAATAAATAAAAAATAAACGAGTCATCCATGCATTTATGTTTATGCATGATGGTTGTTAAGATGCACATGAAAAATAAATTTCATAATTAGTGTGCACTGTTTTGAGACTAACTCCAGAGAATCATTATATCATAATAATTTTTAATTGAGTTTTTCAATGTTTAGTGAGTCTAGGTATTTAGAAGAATAAATAATTTCCCAAGAAGTGTTGTAATGAGGTAGTTGATTGTATATAGGTGATCAGAAATTATTCTAGAAAGTCCAACATCAGTGAAAAGGTACTTGAATTGTACATGAGCTAGTTTGATCCAACAAGATCATAGTGGATGATCTAGATATCATCCTATCAGTGGATAAAATATTATGTGACTAAATATTATGGATGTCTTCAGTGGAAATATAAAGCAGAAGAATTCCTTAGTGGGACTCTGGAGCAGGCCAGTGGGACTCTAGAGTAGGCCAATGGGATGTTGGTAACACCATGGAATGCAGTATAAAGATCCTCCTATGGTACTCAGAAGTCACTTGTGTAGCTAGAAACATGTGATATCTAGTATCATTATAGATCATAACATTATGGGACTCAGTTTTGAAGGGAATGCGACTTTCAATGCTGTTTCCATCTACATATAGTGAAGAATATATAACTAGAGGGTATAATAGCTGCAGAAATGATGTAGGTCTTAGTAACAAACCTTGTAAAAATACTGTGTGATGTGTTTTCATTTACATTCAACATTTCATATAGAATCCACTCATCCTAATAGGTGATAGAGGTTTCAAGGGGTTTAAGAAAAGAAAATAATTTCTTAAAAAAAATTCAGACCTGAATCAACTCCCCTCTCAGTGTGACTTCATGATATATTGGTCACTTCCATATGAAGAAGGATATCGTATAATATACATCAAGGTTTCTTGTACGTCAAAAAATGATGGTTGAATGGAAAAAATCCAAGGGAATGATGCAACCAATACCCATACCTACCTGAAAATGGGAAAACATAACCATGGAATTTTTCACTGGTCTTTCGAAGACATCAAGAGGAAATAATTCTATATTGGTTGTGGTGGATCATCTTTCACATGCTTCTCACTTCATTAAATTCTAACAGGAATTCTCACCTGATCAAATGGCAAGGATATACATTTGAGAAGTAGCGAGGATTTATGAAACACCACTATCAATTGTATCTAGTGGACACCCAATATTTACCTCCAAGTTCTGGAAGAGTATCTAACATTATCTAAATAATTATTTGAACTTCATCTAAGATTATCACCCTCAAACTGATGGCTAATATAAATAGAATATCCAAACACTCAAGGAAATGTTGAGAGAATACTCAATGAACTTTAAAGGAGGATGATATCAAAATCTTACTATGGTTGAGTTATCATACAATAATAGTTTCCAATAAATAATCCAAATGGATACCTATGAATAAATTTTTGGTATGATATGAAAAACACCTACATGATGGGTTGAATTTGGTGAACACAAACTGCTAGGTCCTAAAATGGTCTAAGAAATGGTGGAAAAGGTAAAAACCATTTTATATCACATCAGGGATTCTTAGAATTTCTAGATGAGATATGATGACAATCATCAATGAGACCTAGCTAGAGTTTGAGGTTGGAAATGAATTATTACTCCACATATCTCCATGGAATAAATTCATGAGATTTGGGAAGAAGGGAAATCTTAGTCCAATATACATCGGTCCCTTTTAGATCCTTGATTTCATCAGAGTAGTATAATATCAAATAGCACCCCAACATAACCTATCCCAAGTACATGATGTGTTTTATATATCCCTCTTAAGGAAGTACATAAAAAACTCCTCACCTGTAATGAATCAAGAGGTGGTACCATTGGAGAATGATATTTCATATGTGTAGAATCCAGTAAATATATTTTATTTTAGAGATAGAGTTCTACAAAATAAGACAATGCACCTAGTCGAAGTGCTATGGAGAAATCACAATTTTGAAGAAGTGACGTGGGAACCAAAGGAGGTGATGAAAAACATTACCCTAATATGTTTTAGTATATGAAAGGAAAATTTCAATAGTTAAATTTTTGAAGTGGGGAAGATTATAATAACATGAACTTTTATAAATAAAACTCCCTTTGTGATTGATTTAAATGCCCTATTATGTATTATGGTTATAGAAAACATATGAAATTCTTTAATTTTCATGGAATTTTATATCCTATCAAATTTAAAAGACTTTTAAGCATCATAACCATTGACAATATAACTATTAAATTGTGATCATATTATTAGTATAAATATAGAGTTTTGATAAATACAACTGATAGAGACAAAGGAAGTTATAGCCTCAAACAATAGGATTATACCCTATGAAGCCCATTTATCAAAGTTTTCAAGGGAGATAACATAAAGAGTATTTTTATATTACTCAATACCACTATTAGATCCAATAACTAAATCACGAGAAAAACCATTTAAGGGAAAATTCCAAGCTCATTGAGATCACGACCCAAACCATGTACCCCAAAGAACCCCATGAAAATCTCATCATCACACACCTTACCCTTAAGGAATTTTCTTTTGTAATAAATGGATATGTACCAAAACCATAATAATAATAATATTTATATTGTATTTTCAATTGAATAATGGTTATATTTACTTCTTATTATTGTTACTTTATAAATGATTTTGATTTTGATATGATAAAACATAAATTATATTTTTGTTTAATATAAAATTTCAATTAAGACCATCCTTTTTGATGAATTAATTTATTTAAAAATATATTATATTTTAATAAAATAAAATAATTAATTAATTTTTATTAAATATAAATTATTATATAATTTTTATGAAGTAAAATGTAAGTTTTTATAAGGTTTTGAAAACTGTTATTGTCAAAAAACCCATCATTTCTCAATAAATAACGATTATTATTTTAAAATTAAAAATTCACGGATTTAGAGAATTATTTGGATAAAATAAATATTATTTTTAGAATCATCATGTTTAAATTATCCAATGGCGATTTTTTCATAATTTTCTGAAGTAATCAAATTTTTGGGTAAAAATTAAATATGGTAGAAAATACGGTGTGTATGATGACATTGTAAAAGCCAAAAAGTAATGTAATAAATGAAATAAAAGCGATAAAAACCAAATATATGTTCAATATTTTACAAAAAATTGGTTTTTAGTTTATTTTATTAATTTTATAAAGCCTTTATGAACCCTCAAAAACCTTAATTATATTTTATGGCTTAAAATAATTTCTTTATAAACATGACTCACTTCCACTTCACTAGTGAATTATTTTATTGAGTTAGGACCTTGGAAAAATAAAATAACTAAAACCACTCCTCTTTGGTTGAAACCATGGGAAAAATCCATGCACTGCTAGAAATATGTTCTATACCAATGGTTTTGAACTATTGGTAAAGGCTAGAAAACTATTGGTATAAACTATTCCAATGGTTGTCCAAACCGTTGGATACTGAGTCGTGGGGATAGATATATACCAATGGTTATTTAATAACTATTGGTACAGGGCTCTGGAATTCACATTATACCAATGTTTTTTCATAATCATTGGTATAAATGTTTACCAATGGTTACAAACCATTATAGATTTTGAATTTTAGGTGTATTCCAATGGTTTGGAAGCTGTTGAAATAAAATTTTACCAACGGTTTGATTTAAATGTTTCTGAAATATTGAGTTCAGGTTCTATGCTAATGGTTAGCTGACCATTGACATAAACATTTACTAGTGTTTTAGAAGAAACTATTAGTAAAGATGGAGTTCGGGGTCTATACCAATGATTAATAAACCGTTGGTATAGACCTTTTCCAATGGTTTACATGAAACCATTGGCATAAAGTCAGGTTTCAAACATATACCAATGGTTTACAACCGTTGTCATAGCCTTCCTGTCCAGAATTCACATCAATAGGCCAACCTTACTCCCCCTATCCAATTACCTACAGAATTGAGTACACAATGGTTCATGTCAAAATTTAGAATTTAGAATTGAATTCAGAATATAGAATATAGAATATAGAATTTAATTGAATACAATAAATAAATAATTAAATAAATAATTGAATTCAGAATTTCATAGCCTTCCTTCTGAATACAGAATTTAGAATTCAATTCAGAATTAAATTCAAAATTCAGAAGAAAATTATCCCGTGCAATACAAAATTCAGAATTGAATTCAGAATTGAATATATACAAAATTGAATTCTGAATACAATACATAAATAATTGAATACATATGTATGTGTTATAAATTATTATTAATACATACAAAATTCTGAAACATGTACAGTGTATTCAATTCAGAATTCAATACATACAGAATTGAATTCTGTATAACACATATAGAATATGGAATATAGAATTGACTTCAGAATATGGCATAAAAAATATAGATAAATGACAAATATGGAATACATAATATGGCATACATAATAAGGAATATATAATATGAATTAAAAATTTAATTCATACAGAATATGACTAATATGGCATAAAAAATATGACTAATATATAGAATACGACATACAGAATATGAATTCAGAATTGAATTCATACCGAATATTACTAATATGGCATATAGAATATGACTAATATACAGAATAGGACATACATATTATGGAATATAGAATATGAATTCAGAATTGAATTTATAGTAATGGGTGATTTTAGATGAATTTAGTGTGATTAAAGATTTACTGATACTTTTCACATATAATTAGATATGAAAATGGATAAATGAATTAAAAATTTTAATTTTAAAAAATGGTGAATTCATATTGGGGATTGAATATGGAATTTTAATTGAAAAATTAGTTTAATGGGATTGATTTTTCATAGACCAATTATCCCTCATTTACAATCATGAGAAAATGATGATATTGGATTTTAGTAGATGGGATAGAAGTCTCATAAAGGAGATTCAGAGGATTATTAGTAACATCATATAAACTAGTTCAGTTTATGAAAAGAATATGGTCACTGTTTCATGGTTGGAGTGTATTAAAACAATTGATTTGGGGGTATTGGAATCAAAGATTTCAAGATAAATAATGTTGGACTCATTGGAAAATTCACATGGAGTTTGATCTCTTATGATATCTTCTCCAACTTATTATGAAATAGGTTTGAATTAATGAGAGATATGAGACATGGTTATGGTAGGTTGACTATATAGGATTTATAATGATGATATGAATTATATTAGGGAATTTTTAAGGAACTACATACTTACAGGTTGGTAAATTCAGATGAGATTGGAATTTCTGGATCATGTGGTATGCCATGCTACAGTAAGGGGTAATATGACATGGGGTAGAGGCTCTAATATTTTATGAATATATAATTAATGGACGATTTCACTATTATTTTAAGGTATCAACACATAATCTCACTAGACAAGAAAAACTTCATGGGAGCATTAATCTAAAACAAGTGGATTAAATTGTGATGTGTTGTGTAAGAGTAAATTCTACATGAGAAAGGTGTAACACTAAAATTGTGTGGGATACCTCATTAATCTCATAGTCACACAATAAATGAAAATATTCTTGTTAAAATCTCATGATATTAGATTTGACAGACCTTTAAATGATGCAATGTATGTATCCTTCTCCCATATATCCCTTCCAACTCATCTAATAACTTTTTATATTTCTTATCTAAAAATATATGATATCAAATTGAAATGTGAAGTGAAGGAAATTGGAACTCGATGGGATGGAGTAAATATTTTATATATACCATTGAATATGAGGATACTCTTTATGTATAATTAGTTGTAGTATGGTATTCAAATATAGAATGATTTAGTTTTTTGGGACATGATTTATTATATTTGTCTACCATTTTCATGATTATGGTTGATATATTTTTACTGAATATATCTATGTATCTATTTTCCAATGTACGATTGTATGATTAATGTTTGGAATCAATGTTTTACTCCTAGTATAGTCCTTTAAATTTAGATAGATATATATTGGTTTCATTATTTATCGTCATTATATGAGGGAGACCAAATCAAGTGATAATATAAGTCTTAACAAAATTAGTGATATTGTTTGTTCTAGTAACCATTTGGGGGATTATCATGGCCCATTTAGAAAATAAATATATATTAGTAAGTATGTACTTGAAATATATGTTTTTATCTTGTGGGAAATTCCAATAAATATCCATTCCCAATATAGAAAACTTCTTAGAGTATTTGGTAGTTTTCAAAATATATAGTGGTTGATGGATAAAGTAGGCATGGATTTGATACAAATGACACATCCTGGAAAATTTCATGAAATATAAAAACATTTATATCCCAATACAACCAAGAATTTTGATATTATGAGAAAATATAATCTTTATTTATGGGAACTACCTTCACTAGTATGGGATTACTGCATAATAGAAAAAAAAATCTACCCCATTTATACATTGAACAAGGACTCCTTAATAGCCTCATTTTTTTAAAACTTCATGATGACATAGGATATGATAAATAGTGATGTTATATGTCCAACTAAATAATAATCTCACACCAAGATCACTCAAGGAGAGATAAAAATTTATCCTTCCATATTAAATTTTTCCTAGGACTATTTGAATAACCAAAATCCCCTACTTGATTCTATGTGGACAAGAAAAATAATTCCCATTGAATAAAAAGAGAATCCTTTTAACATTAGAAATTAAATAGGGGTTTCATCCACTCTATATTTTAATTTTTATAAAATTTAAACTCAATCAAATCAACTCATCAAAACTTGGGAATTCAAACAAGAATAGGAAAGTGTAAAAATCTATAAGACTATATTATTACATCACCATGTTAGAAAATAAAAAATATATTAGAAAAATCAAAACAACAACATAACAAAACTAGGGTAATTTGAATAATATATCTTTATGTCACAAGGTACATATGAGGAAAATAAATATATCAAGGAAAAAAAATTATATTCACTCCAACATTAGGATCAACACAATATGAAACAACATCAACTTCCACCATCAGATCCTCCACTATGTGATAATACTTCACCCAGAGGCCTATGGTTGGATCCCTATTATCTTGAATCATTTGGATGTGTTATAGTTATCTTAGAATATGATGACCCATAACCATGTTGGGTTTTCGAATAGATCCTAATAGATACTCTATATATAACCCCTATGGTATAAAAAAACATAATTTAGGAGGATTCATATAATCATTCTTTTTATAACACACTTTTTTCAAAGGTATAAAACTAGGTTCTTTATTACAGATGAATATGGATAGAAGAAACACAATGGCCTTTTAGTACCACTAATAATGGGGAATAACTTATAATGTTTCCATTCTCCATTTATAGAGGAACCTCTATAATATTTAAGAATATAATAAATACTAAAAACATTAGTGATAACTCAAAACCTACTTTAACCTTGACAATATGAATTAGAAATATTCTATAAGAGTCATGGATGAGAGGAAACACAACCCATGAAATATCTTGTAAAATAACTTTTTAAAAACACAAGGTTGTTAGATTATCATCCATGGTTAGAAAAGGAAGATACAATACCAACTTGATAAAATAGTGAGTATACTTTAATACCATTTCATCTCTTTTTTATAGATAAAAAAACTATATATATTTCAGAACCTTAACAGAATTGGGAAAGAATTCATGAATTAAATGCACCTTAAATGCTACCCAAGAATTGTCCTTCCATGGATTATCCCTAGTAAAATACTTCCACCACTTCTAACACAGACTTTTGAGCATGGAGGTAACAAAAATAACCTTGGGAGATTCTAGAATCTCAAGATGGAAACCATATATATTTAAATAATATACATGATAACAAGGCTAATGGGAGGCATAATCAATAACAAAGAAAAACATATATATTTAAATAAATTTTAATGAAAAAAGGAATAAATGGAGTCAGATCATAAAACCCAGTTATAACTTATATATTTGAAGTGTAAGTAAAAAAAACCAGTTGTTAGGATGAAGGTTTACACGTTGGAAGAATGGGAGATCTCTGGAATAGATTTTGGAGCTCTCATTTAGGATAGAATGGAGGAAGATCTAAATTGAGATTTGCATATATATTTGTGGAATTTTTTTCCAATAGTTTTAAAAAACCACTAGGAAATGGGCACTATCCCAACAGTTTCAAAAAACCATTGGGAAAACTATCTCTATCAGGGACTACCACAACGGTTTGAAAAAATGTTGGGAAAATTCACACTAAAACTCCTATACCGATAGTTTTAAACAAACCATTGGTATAGGAACCCTATACCAATGGTTTATATAAACCATTGGGATATGGTAGTTCGTATAGGAGGTATTTCCAGTAGTGATGAGAAGGTTTTTACTTTTATTAATTTATTATATTGAGTACAAAACCTAAGTTTGGAAAATAATAAAGAACTCTCCTATATCTTCCTATATAAACCCACCCAACCCCATTTAAAAATCACTTAAAAACCATGGATCAAATCCTTAATCCTCCATCCAATCTCTATATTTGTCCATATGTTCCCGAAATCTCTCAAGAAACTCCTCCAAATCTTTTTGAATCACCCTCTTAAGGTAAGGGATTTCCCTCTCTTCTTTTCCATTCAAAAAACTTATTTGTAATTAACCTTTTGAATCACAATTTGTTATATTCTCATGAATTTATAAATATCCATATAATATCAAATTTATTTAATAAAAATTATAGATCATTTATCCCCTCTCATTATAGCATTTACCTATGCTGTTACTATGCCAAAATTTAGTAAGGGATTCTCTCTTTATCTTCTTTATTCAAGAAAATTATTTATGTAATGATTTTTTTCCAATTCCTAATATTGGGATATAACTTTACATACCGGTATTACATACCTTTATATATCAAAATGATGAAAAACCCCTTTCACTCTCATTAAAACATTTTATGAATCTTTACGTAATGTGATTATGATGTCAAAATGTCACTGTGATTTTTCATTCCAAACAATTGCGTCATGAATATGCACCCCCATTTCTACACAAGGGTATTCACCTATATGTACCTATACTTCATTTATTAGGTAAATTCATGTATATTACCCACACTCCTTGATATTTGGGTTAAAATTGATAAAATACATCCTTATTTAGTATGATCTATATGGAACACCTATGCATGTACATGAAATGAAAAAGATGGGTGTGCCCAAAATTATTTAAAACTATTATGCATTGGTAATGTTTAATACTCATGAGACATCATGTATGAGATTTGGGAGTGAACATAATCCATTATGTAAATTTTTACACTATGTTATGATGTCTTTATGGTTATCCTATATTTAGGTTTAAGATGTCATGTTTAATGTTGTTGCCACATTTCCATGTCGCCTTTATGTTATCATGATATATCAAGATTCATTGTTAATATTTATGATTCTCACCCCTTTAATGTTCCATTAAACTTAATATTGTCAAACATATAATACTTTCTTCATGTTATTCTTTTTTTATTCCCTTACCAGGCTTTATATCTCACCCCTTTCTTCCGTATGTCCCTAGGTTATCCGATACAATTTTAAGAACAATGGAAAATTATGATCATGTTAAGAAAGTTTTAAATAATTCTAATGTACCCCATATTTTAAGTTGTTATGTAATGTATATAATTACCCAAATACACTAGGATTCTAGATCTTCTAGATTGTATTATCTATATTCTTATGTAGTAAATTATGAATTAATTTGAAATAAAGACAAGGGTTGTCATAATTTCCCATTGTACTCTCTAGATGAATCCCAAGAATACATCTCAGAGGAATGATTCAACATACCAAAAATATAATGAGACCCTCAAAAACTGAAATAATATCAACTTTCAAAAAAGAATATAAGAAATAACTGAGATCTAGATCAATACCCAATATAAGAGACATGCAACCTAACATCCTATTATGACTTAAAGTTAGTTATGATGAGATATGGACACTCACTCGCAACATACCTATTAATCTCTAAAATAATATATCTTACCTACCAAAAATACCAAGATAATAACTCTTGAGGATGACACTTTTGAAACTAAATTTTTATGACCTGACCTGGACAACCCATCCAACTAGGCTTTGAATTGGACCATGACAAAACCCAAAGATAGTTCCCGGTCCCCATGGGCTGGTAACTAGAAATGAGAATACAAAAAAAAATAGAGGGAATGATTTTACCAATATGAAATAACCAAAATGTTATATATGTAAAGAATAAAAACAAGAAAGGATGAATTTCATAACCAAAAACCAACAATAGTAGTGATATTACTAAGGAAATAATAAAAAAATAAGGTACATGTATAATAAAAAAACCAATGGAAACTCAAATACTAACAAATACTATGTGTAATATATGTGAAACATCCCACAATCCCACCACTAGTTACCCATTCCTAGATAACATGAAACCTCACCACCTAACTCTGGTGCCTTTCCCTTCCCTATATTAGACAAAAAAATCTAAACACCCCCTAGGGAGTGTGAAGGGTTTGAGCTAAAAATGATCAGTAGGATCCAAGCCAAGTATTACATATAAATTATCTATCAAATAATCTTAATATTCTCAATATATTAAAAAATGGAATGATAAAATAGTTTTCACATTTATGTCCAAAAGTATTGTAAAAAATATCCCCTTTTCACAGATCAAAAATAGATTCCATATAACACATGTCAAATCACATTTTAAAATAAAAAATTTATCAAATCATGAATCATTTATTCATATCATAACCAAATCCAAAAAAATAAAATCACAATGAAGATCACCGCTAAAAAACAAAGGTTCGAGATAGCTAGCTCTCTCATACATTAATAATCAATTAAAGACTTTGTGTGCCAAAAAAGTCCATAGAATAGTAGGGAATATGGAACAGAAGAACACCTTATAGATGAACCCCCCTATGGTGTCAAATAATTATTTCCCTAGAATATCATTTCCTAGGGAATATAGGATCATCCCATTAGTGAACCCTCATGGTGTTAGATAATAAAGTACCTAGAATATCAAGGCCTAGTGAATAGTAGAACACCCCATGAGTGAACCACTTATAAAAACAAGGAAAATTACCAATAATAAACCCCCTATTAGGTATGAAATGATAGCATGTGTTGTGTAAGTAAAAAAATTTAAATGGGATCATAGAATTTCAAAAATGAATTCCCAATAACCCTTTTTGATAAAAATCATGCTTTAAAAACCAATTTTATAAACCATTTCACAGTACTTTGAAAACATTATTCGTTTAAAAAAATATGGGGAAGAACCCATATTTTATCAAAAACCATTTATTCACACATATAAAAAATATATTTGATCATTCCAATCATCCTTTATAAAATAATTTAGAAAAAAAATTACGTGTGGTTCACCAAGAATAGGCTAGATATGGAACCACTTACCCAACACTTGAGTTTTGCATAATAAGAATAAGATATATGAACAAGAAGGAAATGGAAATCATAAGAATGTGAGATAAGGACATAGAGAATGATTCCCACATCTTAGAATTGAGTTTTTATAAGAACAATGTTAGGGAAGAAGATAAAAGATCACAAAACTCATAACAAATTAAATTCACACCCAAAAAAATTAGATCCAGCATTCTCGAACCAAACACATAACATGAATACTAAGAAAATATCAAGGGAACTAGATAAATAAAAGTATAAAGAATTCCAAAGATCTTCCAAAACCCATCTGATTCAAAATGTTAGTTCTAAAATGAAAAAATAAGGATTAATAAAGGATAAATATGAATAAAAATATCATTAAAACCCCATTCATAATGATCCTATTATTTTCCATCAATGGGTATAACACTATCATAAATAAAAGCTGGCCAAATTATCCATTTGAAATGAAAAACCAGGTGACACCATGACATGGTGGAGGCTCACCACACCCATGTTGGTCCCTATCAAACATCAGCAAGAGGCCTGACATGCCCACTAAACATGCACTAGCCCCCAAACCCATACAATTTTTGTTTGGAGATGACCTAAACCATGACCATGGTCAGGACTTATTTACTATAGTGAAAATGGAGACCAATATTTTCCACACACTACACTAGGTGTGGTGGCTCTTACCAGGGTTCATAAGCACTACCCAAGGGTGAAAATAATTAGATCACAACATGGTCTAACCCATTTTAGATTGGGAAAATCCAAACACCCCTTTTAAAACTTGCTACCCCATGAAAAAAATCACAAACTTATAAAATATGATATTAAATCTCAAAAAAGACATACCTTAAGTCGATATTTTATAAAGTTAATCCAAATACATAGAATCTTAAATATGCATGAAATGAATAGATTTAGTCAAAATATAAATAATAATTAAAATATCATTATTACCTTGTGATTTCTTTAATACTCCCACCATGAAATACATTGATATATTCTTCCATTTCCATTTTTTCACTTGAAAATGCTAATAATTTCCCTTCAGTAGTTTTTTCTCATCTTTAACCTATTGAAAAGTAAAACTTTTCATGGTAAAATAAATAATATCCTTTTTCATTCCTTCCCACCTATAATATTCCCAAATATCTCTGTATATTTTAATAATTTCAGGATGAACACATAACAAAGAGATATGAGCTTCACAAAACAATTGTTTCTTCAATTAAGGATCACTTGACACAAAAAACCTCTTTCCAAAATTCATAGCCCCTTATTTTTTAATGTTAAATTTAGGAAACTTACCCTTATTTACTAAATCTTCTATTACTTTCAAACCTAAAAATTATTTCTGAGAATGGTTAATTATATATGACTAGGAAAAATAAAATAATACCTAAAATAAAAGAGTGGGGGTTCCTACTTGCACAATTTCTATGCCAACATTCATTAAAAAATTAACCAAAGGATCCTGTTACAAATGTAGAATTTCTAACGATGCTTTATCTTTTTAACTCAAGGTATAAAATAAATTTTTTTATTTTCTTTAATGATATAGAATTTTATAATCCTAATTCTATATTTCCAACCACATTATCTACCACACATTTAACTATTTTTGAGTTAATTTATAATTTTAACATTCATGTTTAGTATATATTTCACATTTTACACCATATAAAAGTTTTCACTTGATTTTTAAATAAAAAAATACTATATCTAATTAAATATCATGTTAAAGGTATTCTAATTCAAGGATTTACAATTGGGGTGATACATATATGATTAATCTATCATCTTGAATCAGGATAAGAATAAGTCCCTTCAAAGAAGCACCACTATAGATAAAAAACTCACCATTTCAAGCTAGAAAGTCCAATACTGGAGCATTAAAAACTCTTCCTTTCAATTCCTAATTTTTTTTACCACATTATTTTTTCTTGATAAATTTAAATCCTTTTCAAGTTAACTTAGTTAGTGAGATAGATAACCTAGAAAATTATTGAACAAACCATCTGGAGTAACCCATTAATCCAAGAAAAATTAGAATCTTAGTGACATAGTATGCCTTATCCAGTCTTCAAACACCTTAGTTTTACCGGGATAAATAATTATTCTATATTTAGAGAGAAAATATCCATGGAAATAAATATGTTGTAATAAAAATTCACATTTTCTAAATTTTATATACATTTTTTTAAAGTATGAAGAATAATACTTTGATATATTTCATATTCCTTATAAAATTTATAATAAACTATAATTTCATAAATAAACACAACCAAATATTTATCCAAATACTCATAGAAAAATCAATTCATAAGATACATGAATATAACATGAGAATTAGTTAACCCAAAGGGAATTACCAAAAATTCATAATTCCCATACTTAGTACAAAATTCCATCTTCAGAATGTATTCCTCCTACACTTTCAACGAATGACACCAGGACCTAAGAAAAATATTTTAAAAATACATCACTCCCTAAGGCAGATGAAAACATTCATCTATATGAGGCAACACAAATTTTTTCATAACAATAATGTTATTGAGTACTCTATAATCAATGTAAAGCCTCATTGAACCATCATTCTTTTTAACAAAAAAATATGAGCACCTTGATGTGAAGTGAAAGGATGAATAAAACCCTTTTCAAGCAACTCTTTTAATTTATTTTTAAATCCTAATAACTCTAATGGGCCTATTTGATAATGGTGTTTTGAAATTGGATTAGGATCAGACGCTAATTCATTAGTAAATTGAAACTCCTGATCATGAATAACACCAGGTAAATTATCACAAAATATATCAATATTTTCATTTACTAATAAAAAATAACTAATCTGAAAAACTTCCTTATTTTCAAAAAAATGATAAAGATAAGATTCACAATCATCTTTAATCAATTTCTTAACTTCTTTCTATGTTATCATAGGTATGAAATCATTTTCATATACAAATTCAAACTCACTTTGAAAATTTATTATAACTTCCTTAGCTTAGTGATCTATCTTAGCATGATAAACTAAAATACAATACATTCATAGAATAATATCAAACTCTACTATTGGAAAGACAATAATATTTTTCGGGAAAATAATTAGAGAGAAAATCATAGGAATATTGTTATAAATAATTTTCTCCTTAATACTTCTAGAAGAAGTTTTTACTAAAAGTTAATTCTCAATTTCCTGAGGTAATATTTCTATTTAGAAAAAAATTCTCAAGAAATAAAATAATGTGTAGACCATGAATAATTTTTTTTGAATAATTAAATTAAATAAGTAATTTATCTATCGCTACTTAATTTGATGGTCTTATATTTTCTAAGGTTTTCATGAATGAATTTTCCACACCCTTCTTCTTACAATCTTAATTATTCTCATCATTCATGATTTTATTTTGAAATAAATAAATATAATGGACCATATCATTAAATTTAAAACATATCACTGCCTATTTATAATATTTGTTCTAAATATTCCCATGATTCTTTTCATTTCAATCATGATCCTAATGTCTTAACATGACACATCAATAAAACTTTCTATATTTCATAAGACTCAGTATTATTTTTACCACACTTATCAGAAGAGGGAAATTCATACCTCTTACATTCATATTTCATTGATGGATAATTTCCCAATTATTGACACCTAAAATACTTCTTATCTTAATTATTTTAAAAGTAAAAAAAATTTATTTGGACATATCATTTCCTTATTGAAATTTATCATAGATTTTAAATTCATGAGTGAAAAAATATCTCCAAAAAATTGCTTTAAATCTTAAGTTAAACATTTTTATTTTACTATCATGGCTCAAAATGAAATTTGATGTAATCCTAGATAATATAATAACATTAGCTTCATAGGGAAAAATATATTCCTACTATTATTTACTTTAGTTAAAAAAATTCTCTTTACATAATAAGTAAAACAACATCAAGAAAACAATTATCATGGAAAAGATATTTAAATACTAACCATTCCATTGAATCAATCTCATATTTTTTCCCTGGTATTCTCAATCAGATACCACCACAAAAAAAATTCACTTTAAAAATGATAAATGGAAATAATTAAATTTTAATGTTCTTAACAACTAAAAATATTAAATATGTTTTCTATATAATTGATCCACCCATAATCTGACACAAGATATTAGATTCAACCAAATACTAGTGGGTGATATTTAATAAAATTCTCCACTATAGACATGTTTCCCCATGGAGAGTTCTATTACTTTCTGGCATAGGTACCACCATTAATATATAGTGTCAACTAAGTGACCAAAACTACAAATAGTTATGTTATAATTATAAGGATTCTAGGTTATTTATTTAGATGGAAATTATCCTCATGATTCCTTTCCACTTCATTCACATTATTTCTTATGTGTAAAACTGTTATGAAATAGACACAAATTAGATGAAGCAATAAGGAAACCCTCAAAGTTTTCTCATGATAATATAATACATATATTAACATCCTTTAAACTTCACTTCTTAATAACATCCTACCCTCTAAAGTTATTTGAAACTTTCCTCTCATACCAACTGTAACCCCTCGTAACTCAAATAAACCACAATTACATGATTTATAGAAAGGGTTTCAATTTATTACATTTTTAGTGTCTTTTTGGTTTATAGTTTTAGAGAATTTGGGGTAAAATTTATATATAAAAAGGGTATAATTCCATCCAATATATTTTTTTAATCAAAAATAGGTTTCTTAAAATTAAACCCCCTTTTTATTCAAAATATGCTCGCTTCTTTAAAGATGAATCCACATAGTTTAAAGTAATAACTTTCTGTAGTCCTCACTAATCCTTAGGCCCTATTAAAAACATTTGAAAACTTAGGATAAGAAGAAATATATTATTAATTTGTAAAATAGAAGAATAACTATTAGTCTATTTTGAAAACCATGATTTCCCATCAATTTTTTTTTTCCATTTTTACAAAATAAAATTTGTACTTATCTATTCATTTTCTTAATCATGAAATAACCCTCATAGGAAAAATATTTTCATAAAACATATCATAAGAAATAATAAATGAAAAATATTAATCATGAGGGTCCATGTAAAACATTGGTACTCATGAAAATATTTTCTTGAAAAAATATACTTTTTACCCTTAAAAGGTGTATAAACATTATTTTAAACAAAAGATAATTATCTTACCTTATGAAATCAAAATAATCACACAAAAACTCATTATTAATCATAGAATATTCATTTAGGTACCATGGGGAAAAATTTTCATATCACTCTTACAATCACTCTTACAAGAACTCTTACAAATGGAATAACCAACCCACTTAATCCTAACATATATTCCCTAGAGAAAAAAATCATTAACCATTACATTGGAGAGCTATATCCAGCTCAAACATCATCATTAAAACTCTAAAATGAATATAAAATATATAAAACACATAAAATATTATATTTTCATCATGAAATCTCATAAATTATTCCATTTAATTCATATATAGTACTTTTAGACTTCACATAAAAATAAGGATAAAAATACTTTTTTATTAAATAATATTTAAAAAAAATTACCTAAAGAATGATAAATAAGATATTATTTTCGAAAAACCATGAAAAATTTTAGAGTAAGCTTCTTAAATAATAATTACCATTATACCAGTAAATTCCACTCATGTCGTATATGTTAAAAAATTATTCCTTTTACACTTTTGTAAAAATGTCAAAAGTAACTTGTTTAAAAAACATTTAAAACTATTATTTTAAAACATTTATAAATAAATTAAAACATGGTTTAAAATTAATTATAACATAAATTTAATTATATTAATAATATTCCTGAAATATTCTAAAGAACATGGATGTGGAAGAAAAAGATAATAAAAACATTAAAACTTTTAAAATAAAGTTTTAATAAAAAATCCCTTACACTGAGTCTGAATCACCACATACACAATTTAACTCACGCATAATAAACTTATATTAATTTTATAATTTATAATGAAATTTTTTTATGTGTATTATCTTATTATGATACCTTTTATTTCATTTTTGTCTGTAAGAACCTAGACCTTCTTTTCAGGTATGATTTTTCTTTTCTGGTGCTTTTGGGAAAAATTGGAGAATATAGAAATTTAAGGACTACACACCGTTTACCCGGTTGTCACGGGTGACCGTGTACTAGCTGTGTAATGTCCGAGTACATGGCCATGTGGGGTGACCTGGAGACTACCTAAAGCAGAGGCCAGTTAAGGCAATTACATGCAGGGTATCTTTAAAAAACACAATATGTAATTTTATTTTCAATTGTTATATTGGACTTGGGTCACGTCTAATCAATATAAACCTCTTCTTCTAGGTCCGTCTCATTCAGGAGTAATTAATACCGATGAATCTTCTCCTGGCCTTTGACTCGCCGTCCATTCTCCAAATCAAACTCCGTTAGTTGCTTTGGAATCACATCGGAAAGTTATTTCTTCTTCTAGAGATTGATATATTGATTTCTCTTCTCGCATGAGATATCCTTGGTTGAACGTTTTTGACATTTTTGTAGATATATTACATTCTAGGTCAATTAAAGGGACATCACTGAAGTATATTGATCTCACAACACCGAGGTAGGTGTTTTTTTTATTTCTATAGTTATAAATTGAATGTTATGTGAAAAAGTACCCAATACCCTAGAACAGGGTATTGTGTGTTTAGGGATTTTAACCATGTTGATTCCTGCTATGATTTATTGATGAGATAGGGATCTTTTTTGTAAATAGTGTTACTTTTCCATGATATAGAGGTGTTTTCCCATGCTTGTTTTGATATTGATTGTTGGTCTATCCTTTCATGTTAGGCTGCTTGCTTTCATGCCTAGTGTTGTTAGGATGGAGTGATTTTATCTGTTCTTGTGATATGATTTATAGCTATTTTTATAAGTATTTCTTGAGGTTTAATTTGGCTACTGAACATCGTTTTGCACAATTGACTTACACAGGGCTATGAGAACCTGGTGTAGTAGACCATAGAGAGAATGGACACTGATGGCTTTTCTAGAGTGTCAGTTTACTTTTATGTTGCGAGAACATAAGGGGGATAGATGTAAGTGCTCCCTAAAAGTGTATTTAGTTCCACATTGTGATACTACAGGGGTATTTGAATGTTGAGTGCTTCCCTAGAGTGTGTCTAGTTTTCTGATAAAATACCACATGGGGAATTGACAGTGAGTGCTTCCTCAGAGAGTCTTTTCTAAATCTGAACTAGAGGGGTCAAGCTGTGTATACTTCCTAGATGGTTTCTTGTTTTTTCTTAGCTAAACCAGAGGGGTTAGGATATGATTACTTCCTAGAGGGTTATTTTATTTTTATTAGATTCTTACTTGATATGTGAAAATGAATGCAATTGAAACTATAGGATTGTTTACTTTTGAGTACTTCCTTATTTACTACTTTATTTTTTTATTGCTCGCCATATATATTTACTAATTGTGAGGCACAAATCTTTGGGTGGTTTCCTACTGGGATTCATCTCACACCCTGTTTGGGTCATGCTTTTGTGCCCAAAAAGATTATATTTCTGTAGGTATAGATAAGGGCAGGCTCCCTTCTACTTCAGGCACTTGATTGCTGTGGAGCTAGAGAGCATGGGACCAAGCTGAGGCTTGTGATGCTGCTAGAGTTTATTTGTTTTATTTTTTTACTTTGGTTTAGTACTGTATTCCGAAATTGTGACTTGTTTGGATGCTTTCATAGACATATGTATCATGCATCATTTATATATATTTTCTTCAGTTGGTTATTACTTCCAGTCTTCTGCTGTTTACTTATTGCATGTTATTACTGCTTCTGCTATTGTATATCTGTTTATTTCCATTATGTTACTCTACCAATGAGGGAATAGTTTTCCCACTATCACACCCAAGTTCCTTGCTGCTAGTCGGAGGCCTCTGGAATTTAGGGAAATGCGCTTCAGTCCATGTGACCAACTGGGTACGGGGCACCTCTGGGCGGCACCCGGAACCGAGACATTACATAGTGGTATCAAATGAATTATTTTCTTCTTGACTTAATATTTAGATCCTATAGCAGGGATATGAAGGAATAAATACTTGGCAATAAGCTATTCCTTTCAGTAGCTTACTCGTGTACAGGGAAAAGCCAATTTACCTTGATTATTTCACTTTTTTTTCTCTCTCTGGTTTTTCAATTATTACGATTGATTTGATTTTACTGTTGGGTGATTCAAATGTTTTGTGCTGTTATTGTTGATATTATTGAGGTTCTATTTCTTTTGAAACCTAATGAGATGAGGGTATGTCATCTCATGAATTATATAGGCACTTTTTAGAGATTACATGTCACGCATTATTTTCATGCCATTTAGGGTGCATTATTGATTGCATGTTGTTGTGATGAATGTTGTGCTAGATATGCATATTGTTGTGATAGATTCCTTGATATAATACTTTCTATTATATAGGGTATTGGATTATGTAAGGTTTCATTTTAATGAACGCCAAACTTTGGTTCTTGAGGTGTTATGGGACCTCATGGACCAGAATTTGGTGGATCATTGCTCTTTTATATTTGTATATGACATTTAGAAAATTCCAAGATTTAATTCGCGGGGAGTATGGGCCCTCACAGATCGGAATTTGAAACTTTAATGTTATTTTCAGTGTTTTTATATTCTCTAGAGTAGTTTCTAAGGCTTACTATCTGAAAAAAACTAGAATATACGATGTGTGTTGCATAATACACGCCATGTGTCCTTCTATTCGGTAAGAAACTGTTTTTCTTAAGTACACACCATGTACTATATGTACACATCGTGTAGTCTCTAACCATGTTAATGGATGTATGGGAAGAGACACGGGGATGGAAAATATTTGGTGGAACACACCATGTACCAAACGTACACGCTGTGTTTAAAAATTATGTGTTCAGCCATGTGAACAACAACATGGGTCGATATTGGGTATCTAGTACACACCATGTCTAGAACAAACACATCTTGTAGCGTCATCCATGTAACCAACCGTGTAACTAAAAACACAAGCCAGTGAAGTTCTTCTAGTACACACTGTATTTGGAATAAACACGCCATGTAGTCTTGCTCTAGAAGAACCATGTGGTTTAAGTCATGTAAAAGAACCCAGGCTTGAGAAGAGGATTCAAGTACACACCATGTGTTAAGACAACATGCCGTGTGTATGTGGTGTTACATGACTTGGGCTAGAAAAAGTACACATCCATATGAAAGCTTAAGGGAACACACCATGTAGGAGTTGTGCATGGCATGTATCTGCCTTTTTGAAATATTGAATGCCTTCTTTCTCCTGTTCCCTTCTTGCACTTATATGTTTTAGTCTTTTTTAATCTTGAGATAAGGTGTGTTCTTGACTTTGAAATGCCATTCCACCGAGACTTACTATAGTTTTATGTTAGATACAGGATGATGATCAGACACTAGACATGGAAAATCAAGAACTACCATCAGATCCTTCAGTTGTGCCTATATTGGCACTAACCATTATCCTAGATACAGGTGTCGATGCATAGTTATGAGAAGGCTTCACGAGGTTTATACAGACCTTCCAAGGAGTACCACCTCCAACCCCGTCTATGGAAAATTTGACGTGGGTTTTTTAGCAGAAACATCCTTCCACCTTTACAGGGGATGGAGGACCTCAGGCTATAGTATCATGATTAGAGGCCATGATTTTGATATTCAATCATCTGGAGACACCTCCATAGAGGAGGGTAAATCTCACTATGTAAATTCTATGGGATTCCACCAATATATGGTGGGATGTGATTTCATAGGCAGGACACCATCGAGTTATGGATTATGATGAGTTCCAGCGTAACTTCTACGATTACTTCTACCTGGAGACTTTGAGGGCTGATTGAGCCTGAGATTTCATGAGTCTGGAACAGGTTAATATTTCCATCATGGAGTATTGTTCTCATTTCACAGAGTTGTAGCACTTTACACCCATCCCAGGGCGTGATGAGTTATTCCCGGAAAAGAAGTTTGAGGATGGTCTCAGGAATGACATCTGATCTCAAGTGAACATCTTCAGGTTGACTTCTATTATCTCTATAGTCAACCAGACACTGATCACAGAGCAAAATCTAAGGTATTATAGAGCTTTGATCTAGGGTGGCTCAACATCCAGAGTTGGTACCCCTCTGACTGACAACAGGAAGAACCATAGGGAGTCTACGCGTGGAGATCAGAGTAGGAAGAATACTTCTTCTGGTGGTCATGCGGTGTGCTACCAGTGCAGGAAGAGAGGGCATACAAGGCCACATTGCCCAATAGAACCAGTGGAGTGCCAATCTTATGAAAATATGGGTCATATTCTGCGGTTCTGTTAGTTTTTCTCACCAATAGTTGGTGATCATAGTTCTTCTATGACTCCACATTTAAAAGACACACCACCTGTTTCTCATCAGTATGGGAACTAGAGTTCTTCTAGCCATTCAGGCTGAGGTGGAGATCGAAAACTTGATAACCAGTTAGTAGGCTTTCAGTGGTAATAGGGTGGATCATCTCAGGGTGGTCAGGTAGGGTCACAACACCATGGTACAAGCTAGGCTTTTGCAGTGGAGCAAACCCAACAGAAGTAGGATCCCATAGCCTCTACAGTACGAGGTACGATTCTAGTTGCCTTAGTCTTAGCTTCTACACTTTTCGATATAGGGGCTTCCCATAGTTTCATATCTATTACTATTGTGGAGAGACTTGGGCTCTATATCTTTACTTCTACAGATGTCTTGATGCTGGACACTCTATTCACTACTACAAAAATGGGCAAGGGAAGCGCTACCCCATTATCAGTGCTTTTTTTAGTAGTGCTGATAAAGGGGGGATTTATCAGCGCTTTTTCCTACTAGTGATAAATTTTATGTTCAAAAAAACCATGAAAAATAAATTATTGTTATATAAGTATATTTATATTGATATAAATATAATATATATATTTTAAATATGTTTTAGATACATATAAATAGACTATTAAATTTAATATATAACAAATTTAATAAAAATGGCTCTAAAATATTTTAAAAAATATTATTATTTAATAATTTTCTAATTATTATTGGTTAAAAATCATTTAATAGCAATTGGAAGACACAAAAAATCAAAACAATTAATAAAAGATCTAAAATAAGTTAAAAATGTAACTAAAACATCAAACGGATATAAATTTTGATCCGGGTATCCGTTTGAGCTCTACAACATATTAAATCGAAGTATGTGACGAGCTATACATGATGGTGACCTAAGAAAAGCCTCTATCACATTTTTTGAAGCAAAAAAAAGGCCCAGAAGGCCTCTAAAACTGAGTTTTTAGTCTGGATACCTCAATTTTTAACATTCAAACATGTATAACTTCTGATCTGGATGTTCGTTAGCCATGTAGCACATATAATATTGAAGATTGTTTCATTTTCTTTAATTTTACTGGTTGTGGAGTTGAAACAGGATTATAGATTATAAGTTATGGTCACTTTAACATTATATGGATTTTCAAATACACATATATATGTATTTATTCGTAAATATATATGTGTCTCTCTGTGTGTGTGTTATATATATATATGTATTTATTTATTTATTTAATTATAAACACACATAAAAAACATATTTCATAAATGTATTTAAAACTAATCTTATAAGTATATATTAATATAAAAATAAATATACAGATAAAAAAAATAACTAAAAATATGTATATAAATAAATAAATATAAATATATATTAATATACGAATGAATATATATATACTAATATATGAATAAATATATTTATATTAATATGAATCTATATCAATATAAGAATAAATATAACTATATATATATATAAATTAATAGATATATCATTAAATAGAGAAAAAAATGAATTAGGTTAGTGGAAAAGGTGAAGTCGTGAATGGGGGAGGTTGCGGGTTCGAGTTCGAGTGGAAGAATAAAGGGTTGTGTGCGTGTGAGGATGTGTGGGAAGGGAAACGCGTGGGATACCTCCTCGAACTGATAAGGGGGGGGGGGGGGGGTCAAGCGCTGTTAAATGCTCTCCCCACATTATTTAAATATTTTAATTTTTTTAATTTTTTTTTGACTTTTATCAGTTCTTTTTAAAAGTGATGATAAAAGGGACCCCCCTATATTAGCGGTGAGCTTTACAGCACTTTTAAAGCCCATTTGAGTGATGATATAGGCTATTTTTGTAGTAGTGATTGGGGACAAGAACGACTAGTGTAAATCAGTTCAAGGAGTTCCCTCTTGAGTTTTGTGGGTGTCACTTCTCATAGGACCTTTGTATCTTTGAGATGATGGGCTATGAATTCATTCTCAGGATGAACTAATTAGTTCCCTTCCAAGCTGTCGTCAATTTCTATCGCCATAGGGTGAGTTTCACATACCTAAAAGGCAGATTCTTTCAATAAAAGGGTGAATGGGATGTCCAGGTGAGAAGAGCGGGACCTGAGCATCATGGGTTGGGAGGAGTTACAACCCAGATTGCTTGTCTGTATCTGGATGACCAGGGGACTTCACAGTTGGACTTTCCTCTAGTGGTGGACCGTTTTAGGGATGTATTCATATTTAGGTTTTCCTCCAAATCAAGAGGTAGAATTTTCTATTGACCTTGTTCCAGGGGTGGAACCAGTGTCCATTACTCCCTATAGGATGGATACACCAGAGTTACAGGAGCTTAAGAAATAGTTAGATGAGTTACAGGTGAGGGGTTTCATCCGACCCAACACTTCTCCTTGGGGTTCACCTGTCCTGTTTGTGAAGAAGGCGGATGGTACCCTCAGACTTTGCATGGATTATCGAAAGCTTAACCAGTTTATGTTCAAGAACCGATATCGCTTGCGAAGGATTGCTGATATCTTTGATCAGCTTCAAGGATCCCGGGTGTTCTCAAATATCTACTTGAGATCCAGTTATCATTAGTTGCACGTTAGACCATCAGATATACCACTTACAACCTTTTTAAGTAGGTATGGTTTATACTAGTATGTGTTTATGCCGTTCAGTCTCACGAATGTGCCTGTAATTTTCGTGGCACTGATGAACCGAGTGTTCCATCCATACTTGGATTCTTTTGTGGTAGTCTTCGTGGATGATATCTTGGTGTACTCTCACACTCAACATGACCATGACACACATCTTGAGATTATTTTTTGTACACACAGAGAGCATCAATTATATGATAAGATCTCAAAATTCCCCTTTTGGATGGACCAGATTCACTTTTTTGGTCATGTTATCTCAGAGACAGGAGTATCGGTAGACCCCGAGAAAGTGAGAGAAATAGTTTCTTGGGATAAACTGAAGAACGTTTTTGAGGTGCGAAGTTTTCTTAGGATGGATGGTTACTAAAGAAATTTTATACAGGAATTTTCATGCTTAGTAGCTCCATTTAAAGGCCTAACTAAGAAGGGAGAGTAGTACTTATGGTCATATTCTTGTGATTCAACCTTTCAGGAGTTGAAATGGAGGTTGAATTCAGCACCGATACTAGTATTTCCAGAGCCGGGAAAGAGATATACTATGTAGAATGATACATCAGGTATTGAGATAGGGCCAGTTCTTATACAGGGGAAAGGCGTCGTTGCGTATGGGTCTCAGTAGTTGAGGCCACATGAGAGGAATTACCCGATGCACGATCTTGAGTTGGATGTGGTTGTTCATGCTTTACGCTGATGGAGACATTATCTGTTGGTAGAGCATTTTTTTGTTTTCACTAATCAAAAAAGTCTCCAGTATATATTCACTTAGTAGGATATGAATTTGAGACAGTGAAGGTGGGTTGAGTACCTTCAGTCCTTTGACTTCGAGCTTACCTATACACCTGGTAAAGGCAACACAGTGGCTAATGTGTTGTGAAGGATGACTCAAATATAGGCAGTTTAGGAGGCCAAAAGTGACTGGAAGCTTATGGATATGTTATCTAAGATGTATTTGGAGGTGCATGATAGACAAGGGGAGACATTTCATTCTTATGCGGCTGTTACCTCTACTCTACTTGATCAAGTGAGAATAAAGAAGATATCAGATTCTGAAGGCCTGGTCCTACAAGAGGGTGTGTCAAGAGAGGACCATATTACTGGATAGATGATGGGATAGGATGAGATCTTGAGCTTTCATGGGCACTTATGGGTGTCAGTAGACATACAAAAAGAGATGATGTGGGACTTTCATTCCTCAATTTGGGAATTTCATCTCGGTTTCACCAAGATGGATCAAGATCTACACCATCAGTATTGGTGGCCAGGTATGAAGAGAGATGTTTTTGGGTTTTTCATGAGGTGTTCCACCTGTCAGTAGGTGAAGGTGGAGCATCAGAGACCAGTAGAGATTTTGTAGCAGTTACCCATTCCCGAGTGGAAGAAGAATTATGTCACGATGTACTTCATGATAGGATTTCTGAGGTCACCTTGAGGGAACGATGCAGTTTGGGTTGTCATTGATAGACTCACAAAAGTTTCTCACTTCTTTATGAGCGAGGAAGGATGGGAAGTATGTATATATAATATATTGTACATTTACATGGAGTTCATCACTCCAATTGTTTTAGATAGGGATTCCCGTTTTACTTCTCAGGTCTTGTAGGGATTACAGAGGGATTTGGGTACATAGGTACTTCTGTGTATAGCTTACCACCCGCATACAGATGGCCAGTCTCAGAGTATGATTTAGGTGCTAGAGGACATGATACAAGCATGTTTCCTAGATTTTGGAGGTTCTTGGGAGAAGCACATACTTCTTGTGGATTTTACCTACAAAAATAGTTTTCAAGAAAATATTCAAATGGAAACTTATGAGGCTTTGTACAGTATGCTATACCGATCACCCCTATGTTGGCTGGAGGTAGGAGAGGTATCTATGCTAGGACCTCGTCTTGTCTAGGAGAGCACATAGTAGATAGATTTTATTTGGAAGAGGATGAATACTACAAAATCATGCCAGAAGTATTATGTTGATCGATGGAGATGAATTTTTGAGTTCAAGGTCAGAGATCAGGTTTTCCTTCGTGTTACACTGAGGTTGGGACATATAAGGATTAAGAGATACATAAATATTTTTCTGAGATATGTTCGACTATTTGAGGTTTTGGAGAGGGTCAGGCCGGTTGCATATCAGTTACAGTTACCTCAAAGGTACTGTGCTATGCATGACATCTTCTACATTTCTCAGCTATGGCCTTACTTCTCAGACCCATCTCATGTTTTTCAACTCATGGAGGTTGAGTTAGAAGTGGACGCCTCGTTTGAGGATAATCCTATCGGGATTGTTGATCTCAACATGAAGGTTATCTGTAGCCGATCTTTTCCTATGGTATGGGTGCTATGGCAACACGAGCAAGTTTGAGAAGTGACTTCAGAGAGGGAGGCCGATGTGCGATCATAGTGACCGGAGATGTTCGAGGATTCTTCTTCTACTCCGCCTTGCTAGGGAAATTTAAGGACAAATTTATTAAATGGGGGAAGTTTTTAAGAACCCAAACCTTTTTTTTCGTGATGAGTTTTCCTTTCTGGTGTTTTTGAGAAAAAGAGGAGAATCTGTAAATTTAAGGACTACATACTGTGTACATTTAAGTACATGTTGTGTACCCAGTTGTTACTGGTGACCATGTACTAGTCGTGTAACGGCCAAGTACATGGCTGTCTGGGGTGACCTAGAGATGGCCTAAAACAGAGGTTAGTTAAGGCAAGTACACACCAAGTATCTTTAAAGAACATGCTATGTACTTTTCTTTTTAATTGTTATATCATACCGGGGTCACGTCTAATCGATAAAAACTTCTTCTTCTAGGTCTGTCTCATCCAAGAGAGACATATACTAATGAATCTTCTCCGACCCTCCGAATTTCCATACTTTCTCTGAATCGAACTCAATCAGTTGCATTGGAATCACATCGGTAAGTTATTCCTTATTCTAGAGATTAATCTCTTGATTTATCCTCTCTCATGAGATATCCTTGGTTGAATGTTTTTGACATTTTTGGTAGATATACCATGTTCTATTTCAATTCAAAATACAAATCCAGAGTATATCGATCATACAACACTGAGGTAGGTGGTTTTTGACTTTTTGTAGTTAGTTTTTGAATGTTATGTGCAGAAGTTCCTAATACCCTATAATAGGGTATTGCGTGTTTAGGGATTTTAACACAGATGATGCCTGTTATGCTTGTTTTCTTAAGATAGGGATCTTATTTGTAAATAGGGTTACTTTTCAATGCTATGGAATTGTTTACCTATGCTTGTTTTAATATTGACTATTTGTATATCCTTTCCTGTTAGGCTACTTGCTTTCCATGCCTAGTGCTGTTAGGATGGAGTGATTTTATCTGTTTTTGTGATATGCTTTGTAGCTATTTAGCCAAGTAGTTCTTGTGGTTTACTTTGGATGATGAACATCATTGTTCATGATTTACTTACACTAGGATGTGTGAACCTAGTGTAGTAGACCATAGGGAGAATGGATGTTGAGGGCTTCTCTAGAGTGTCTATTTACTTTTATGTTACGAGACCACATGGGGATGGACATAAGTGCTCCCTCAGAGTTTCTATAGTTCCACGTTGCGAGAACACAGAGGTAATTGGATGTTGAGTGATTCCCTAGAATGTCTGTAGTTTAATTATAAAAGAAAACATGGGGAATTTACGGTGAGTACTTCCTCAGAGAGTCTTTTCTAAAGATGAACCATAGGTGTTAGACTGTGAGTACTTCCTAGAGGGTTTCTTGTGTTTTATTGGTTGAACCATACAGGATAGGCTATGAGTACTTCCTAGAGGGTTACTTTCTTTTGATTAGCTTCTTACTTGGTATATGAAAATGAATGCAACTGAAACTGTAGGATTGTTTACTTTTGAGTACTTCATTGTTTACTGATTCATTTTGTTTATTTCATTCCATATATATTCATGGACTGTTAGTTATAGAGCTTTGGGTGGTTGCCTACTAGGATTAGTCTCACAAACTATTTGGGTCATGCTTTTGGACCCAAATATATTATATTACTTCAGGTATAGATAAGGGCAAGCACCCTTCTACTTCAGGTACATGAATACAGTGGAGTTGGAGAGCATGAGACTAATATAAGGCTTGAGATAATGCTGGAGTTTATTTTCTTTCTTTGTACTTTGGTTTAGTACTGTATTCCATTATTGTGACTAGTTTTGGATACTTTCCTAGACATATGCATCATGCATAATTTATATATATGTTCTCCATTTGGTTATTACTTCCACTCTTGCATTGTTTACTTATTGCATGTTATTACTGCTTCCTCTATTGTATATCTATTTATTTCTTCTACGTTACTCTACCAATGAGGGAATAGTTTCTCTACTATCACATCCAAGGCCCTCGCTGCTAGTCAACAGCCTTTGGAATTTGGGGAAATGCGCTTGAGGCCATGGGACCAGCTGGGCACGGGGCACCTCTGGGTGGCACCCAGAATTGGGACGTTACAATGTCCATGCCTTATGTATTTATAAAATCAGTTATGTTTATGTGAGATGTTTTTCATATGTTCAATTCATATTTACAAAACAACTTTGGTTTTTTTACTATAGTAAAGGGTAATTATTAAATAATGTCTAGATTGTTAATCATTTCATAATTATAATATTTATACATTAAATATTATTTTATAACCATATTTTAATGGTGGACGTAAAAAAATAATCACATCGCTTCATGGAGGTGGTAGTTCACATGTACGCACAAGCGATGTTATCATTTCTCGATGAATGGAAGGGTAAAAATATGAGTAATAATTTATCTTTTAATAATTATAATTATGTCATGAATATCATATATATTCATTAAATCCATCATAATGACTATCCTTTTGAGGTGGTGATGAAAAATGAAACACATCGCTTTGTGGAGGTGGTAGTCGACACGTATGCATGAGTGGTGTTTTCATTTCCCATAGGATGAAAAATAAGATTTAAAAGGGTAATTACATAATCATAATAAAATTTTAGTACATATAATATTATTATTTTATTATTTTATCATGGTTAAATAATATTTTTAGGAGTTAGAAGAAGAAATAAACATGAAATACTTGGTAAAGAATTATATTAATTCATTGGAAAATCTACCTTAACTTACACCTTAATCCTTGTTAAGATGGTATTTTGGTAAAAATAGGACCTCTAGGATGTGAGGAGGTATGATTTAAAGGTATTTTAATGGGTATTAGTCAATATAAATTGATAAAATTATGTGAATAAGTTAGGATAGTGAGTTCCCTTTTATAAGTGAGGAGAGTGACACTCTTGTAATTTTTTAAAGTTTCAAAATAATATAAAGTATTATTCCTGGGAAAAGGCCCTAAAAAATCCAATTTTCAGGATAATATGATAATGGATGAAATAATATCATAAAATAAGATTTAATATGATATTTTCTAACCATATCACATAGTTTTAACCATTATTAACCCAATGTTCCTTTTACTATGGTGATAACTTTAAACAATGGTTACTATTCATTATAACAAAAAATAAAATCAAAATCATTACAAAATTTGAACCTATTGATTAAAAATATGAAATAAAACTTTCAATATTAAATTTATACAATTTTTATAAATTAATTTTAATACATTCAAACAAAACAAAACAAATAAACTTTTTTTCTTTGAAAAATGCGTTTTTAAGCCTAAAAATGAATTTATTCCAAAATCATGAATATTTTTGATTTTTATAGAATTATTTGGATTATATTTAAGAAAATTTTACTAAACAACCCAAAGTATAATGGGTATTTTAAAATACTTAAAAAGAAATGAAAGTTTTTATAAAAATTGATATTTTCACTATTCACCCAAAACAATATTTTCAGAAAAATACCAAAATTCCACCTCATATATATTTTATATGATGATATAATAAAGTAATTACATTTTATTAAATTTAATTTCTAAAATTTGGAAATTTAACTTTTAAATAAAAACATATAATATTTGGAAAACACTTTAGTTAAAATAAAAATATTTCCTTTTCAATGAAAAAATTACTTAAAATTGTTATAGCGAACATAACTTTATAAAATATAATAATTAATATTACTAAGTCATGGAGTTTATTTATTATTAAACTCACTTAATTTTTTACATTCATACCATATTAAATAAATTGAATCCTCAAAAATTTATTTATCATTTAAATTGGTAGGGACATTTTCCCTCATAGCCTTTTTAGGTTCCCATATTGATTCCTCAATCATGTGGTTTTCCACAAAAAATTTAATTAGATGAGTTACCATATTCCATAGTACTCACTCTCTATGATCTAGAATTTTCACTATATTTTCCTTATAAGAAATATTCTATTATAATTTTACCACCTCATATATTAAAACATGAGATGAATCAAGTACATATTACATTAAAAATGAAACATGAAATGCATCATGTACCTAAGATAAAATTATATGCAAAGCTATTGAATAAGAAAATGATCCAAAATTTTATAGAATTTATAGGGGAGTAATAAACTGTTGGATTAACATTCCATTTTTACCAAATCTCATAACACCATTCCAAGGATATATTTTAAGAAATACATAATCACCTACCTCAAATGAAAGGTCTTTCCTTCTATTATCTAAATAAGTCTTCTTCCTGCTATAATATTACCTCTTGTAATGTGGAATAATCATTACCATCTTGACCATTTATTCCACTAGTTATTATTAAAAAAAATTATTTCATCGGATTTTTCCCAAAATGTTAGAGTTTGAAACTGAAATCTATATAATTATTCAAAATGTGTAATGTGTATACATGAATAGGAACTATTATTATAATAAAATTACATTAAATAAAGATGATAATCCCAACATCCCTTGTAATTTAATGAGAAAAAATAAATTTTATCTTCCAAATCCCAAATTGTTCACTCTATCTATCCATTAGATTGTGGATGAAAATATTTACCGAAACTTAACTTATCGCCCATTTACTTTTAAGGTCCCTTCTAGAAATTTTATGTAAATATAGTATCATGTTCAAATACTATAGATATAGGGAATTTATGAAATATTAATATCTCTTTAAGATCAATTATTTATACTTATCTAAATACATTGTATTTTAATAGAAAATAAATACATATATTTAGTTAAACTATCGATAATATCCCAAATCACATTATTACCTTGAGATGTATTTGTGAATACCACTATAAAATCCATTTATATATTCCCATAATTCCATTTAGGCACTAAAAAAGTCTGAAGCATCCCCTTTTATAGTTTTCACTCTGCTTTAACATTTTGACAAGTGAATCATTTCATGGTAAAATCAGTAATATCTTTCTTCATTCCATCCTAGAAATAATATTCTTGAGATCATTTATAAATTTTAGTTTTATCAGGATGAATAGAAAATGAAGTGATATGAAATTCAATAAAAAATTCCTTCTTTAACTAGGTATCACTTGGAACACACAACCAATTTATATAAATAATAACACCTTATTTTTCAATGTTAAATTTAGGAAACAAACCCTTCTTAACAAACTCTACTCTTTCTTTCAAAACTTGATCTTATTTTTGAGCATGTTCAATTATATATGATAAGGATGACTACACTTATTCCTGAACCAAAAAAGAGGGAGTTTCTTGTTGAAAATTTTCTAGGCCAACATTCATTAAGTCACCAACTAAAGGATCATGTTCTAAATGTAGTATATTTGATGGTGAATTATATTTTTGCCTCATGATATCATCTACCTCGTTTACTTTACCTAGATGATAGTGAATTATGAAATAGTAATCCTTTATTAGTTATAACCATATTTTTTGGCTCATGTTCAACTATTTTGAGTGAATATATACTTTAAACTTCTATGATCAATATATATTTCAAATTTTACCACATATAAAAGTTGACTCTAGATTTCTAAATCAAAAACTACAAAAACTAGTTCAAGATCATGTGTAGGGTAATTATAGTTATGGATTTTCAATTGGAACAATGCATATGAAATTACTCTATCATCTTGATTCAATAAAAAACAAATTCCCATCAAAGAAGCATCACTATACATAATAAACTATTATTTATAGATGGAAAGTCCAATACTAAACTGTTAAATAATATTCTTTCAAATTCATGAAAAAATTCATTATATTCATTTATATAGATTAATTTAACTCATTTTTAAGTCAACGTAGTTAGTGGTCTATAAAATCAAGAATTTTTTTCAAAAAACTATAAGTATTAACCCACTACTTCATGGAAAATCTAAATATTAGTGATGTTTTTAGGTATTTATCACTCATCTACCTTCTTAGTTTTAACAGGATCAATAATTATGACATATTTTGGGTAAATTTATCCGAGGGAATAAATATAATGTAACCAAAATTCACATTTCCTAAATTTTCCATACAAATTATTTTATTTCAATATATGAAGAACAATCATTATATTTATTTCCTGTTCCTCATAACTTATAGAATAAACCAGAATGTCATCAGTAAATATAATCACAGATTTATCCAAATACTCATATAAAACTCTATTAATAACATTCATGAATACAAAAAGTGCATTATTAAACCTGAAGTGAATAACCATAAAATCATAATGTCCATACCTATAAAAAAGAACATCTTAAGAATATATTACTTCTTAAATTTAAACTAATGATATTAGGTCCTAAAATAAATCTTTGAAAAATACTACACTCACTAAATCTGATCAAAAAATTCATCTATATATGGAAAAACATTATTTTTTTAATATTAATGTTTTTGAGTGCTTTATATTCAATGAAAAGCCTCATTGAACAATATTTTTTTGAACAAATAAAACAAGATGACCATAATGTGAAGTACTAGGATGAATAAAAAAATTTTAAAGAAACTATTGTAACTACCTATTCAATTTTGATAACTCTAATGGAGCCATTCAATAATGGGTTTTAAAATTGGATTAACATTATACAATAAGACAATAGTAAATTCAAACCAATCAGGAATAACACTAAGAAAATCACCAAGAAATATATCCATATTTTTATTTAATACTGGAACATCCTTGATATATATAACTTCCCCCTTTTATAAAATATGAGAAACATACCTTTCATTATCATATATGATTAGTTTATTAGCTTCTTGATATGGTATCATATGTATAAATCATTCTTATATAAAAAATTAAAACCCACTTTGAAAATTAAATATAACTTTATTTTCTACTAAATCTATCTTATCATGATAGACCAAAATCCAATCCATACCTAGAATAACATGAAACACAAATATGTATAAGACTATAAGATTTAGATGAAAAATAATTTCATGAATAATCATAGTAAGATTCATATAAATCTTTTTTTCCTTAATAATTCCACCAATGTTTTTTAATAAAAATTATTTCTCCATTTATAGAGGAAATATTTCAATTTTAGCATAAAATTACCTAGAAATAAAAGAATGCATTGAACAAAAATCAAACAAGAACTTTTCATAATCTAATTGAATAATTGATGTACCTATCACCACTTCATTTGATAGTCTATTATTTTCTAAGGTATTAAAAAATGACTTTTACACACCATTCTACTTATGGTCTTAATGATTCCCATCATTAATTATTTTCTTCAAACATACATCATTATAATGGAACAACTCATTTCATTGAAAACATTTCATCACCCTTTTATTATATTTTTCCTGAACACTACTATGATTCTTTTCTTTGAAATCCCAAGACATTTTTTGGAATACAACTTATGAATTTCTTAAGAATCTCCCTAGGATAATTCGTACCACACTAATCATAAGATAAAAATTTATACATCATACATTTATATTTCTTTTATAAATATGTTTCTATTGATTTTAACCTAAAAAACTTCTTATATCTGTTGTTTAAAATTTCAAAAAACTCCCCCTCAACCTTCTTTGAATTCTATATAACCTTTTCATAGTATTTAAAATCGTGATAGGCCAAATATCTTCATAAATATTTGTTTCCATATAGAGTAAAAAATGATAATTTCCCTATCATGGTCCAAAATGAAATTTTGTGCAAACTTGGACAATCTAATAAAATTGGCATTATATGTGGAAAGAGAGTCCTAATTATTTTACTTCAGTTCCAGAAATTTACTTTCCATTTTAATTCGAATAATATTTAAAAAATTCTTCTCAAGGAAAATATCTTAAAATACTATCCACTCAATGGAATTAATCTCATATTTCTTCATCAAAATTTTTAATTAGAGACCACCAATAATCAACTTCACCTTCAAAATGATAAATAGAAATAATTAAATTTTGATATTTATAAAAACCCAAAAAACATTAATATATTTTCTAGATCATTAATTCATCCTTCAAATACCACTAGATCAGAGGTTCCAACAAATTTCAATGGGTACTATTTTATAAAATTATCCAATATAAACATGTTATTTTGTGGAGATTTTGGTTGATCTATAGAATGAGAACAAACATCAATAGAATGCATCAACCAAGTTAAAAAAAAATATAAACTATTATATTCCAATTAAAACTATTCTAGGTTGTTGATTTGGATTCAAATTATCCTCTTGATGTCTTTCCATTTCATTCAACCTATTTCCTATGAATAAAAACATTATGAAATTGACACATATTATATGAATAAACATGGAAACCCTCAAAGTTTTATAATAATATAATCAATAGATTAAAACCCCTTAAATGCATTCTCTTAATAACATCATAACCTCTAATTTTATCTAAAACCTTCCTCCAATACCAACTATAATATACCATAACTTAAACAACCCATAATTATATATTTTATAACAAGAGTTATAATTTCTTATAATTATAGGATCTTTTTGGTTTAGAGTTTTTGAGAATTAGAAAAACCATTATATATACAAAGTGGATACTTCCATCCATTATCTATTTTTTTCCAAAAAAAAGATTCATAAATTAAGACTCCCATTTCATTAAAAACACATCCATTTATTTAAATATGAATCTATATAGTGTAAATTTAGACCTTTCAACAATTCTTAATCATCCTTATACCCTTTGAATTTTTTTTAAAACTTTGGATGCGCAAAAAATAATCAGTAAGGGATTAAAATAGAATGAAACCTGTTAGTCCAATTTCAAAATCATGAAATCCCATAAGATAAATTTCCCTTTTTACATAATAAAGGAATAATTATATTCAGGATGTATTTTTAAAACATGGGTACTCATGAAAGTATTTTATAGAAAAAAATACTTTTCACCCTTAAAAGGGGCATTAAATTTCCTTTAAAAGTAACCTCATTATCTTACGTCATGAAATTAAAATAGTTCGATGAAAAACCATTTACAATAATAAAATAGTAATTTAGGTACCTTGATTCATCATCTTCATATCACTATTATAATTATCCTTATAATCACTCTTACAAATGGAATACCTTACTTGGTTAATTGCAATATATATTCCTTAAAGAACAAAATTATTATCCAATGGATTTGAGAGCTATATAAAGTTCACCCATTATAATGAAAAATAATCAAGGACCATAACATGCATAAAAAAGATAAAATATTTTATTTTAATCATTAAATATCCTAAATTATTCCATGTAACACATATATAGAAGAACTTTCTAGCTTCTCAAAAAAATAATTATAAAAATCCCTTTCCTTTGAAGATTTGTTAAACAAAAATCCCAACAATAATGTGAAATATGATTTTATTTTAAAAAAATATACAAATTTATAGAGGAATATTCATAAATAATAGTGGTCATATTAGTGTAAATTCCACTCATTCCATATACATTACAAAAATATTCCTTTCACACTTAAAAAAAAAGTAAAAAATAACATATTTGAAAAATGTTTAAAAGTCTTATTTTAATACATTTTTTAAAGAAATTAATACATGATTTAGAATGAATTTGAAAATAAATTTAATTATATTAATAACATACTTGAAATATTATAAATAACTTGTTTATGGAGGAAAAAGAGAAGGAAGAATTTAAAACCTTTAAAATATGATTTTAATGAAAAATAACTTACCTCGAGTTTGAATTTCCACGTACGTACTTTAAATCATGAATAAGAAAATCATATTAATTTTATACTTTATTGATAACATTTTTAGGTGTATTCTATTAATATTAACCCTTTTATTTCATTTATTAACATGACTTATATAGATATTAAATAAGTCAAGTTCATGTCAAAAATTTTGAGGATGTTCATTTCATAATCCCGAAATGTCTTTGGTAGGTTGAACATGGTCAAAGGGTTACTTATTATACCATATACAAAATATTAATCATGAAATAATTATAATTATTAAACATTAAATACTATTTTACAACCAGACATGAAATTCAGACATAAAAAATGAATCACATCGCTTCATAGAGGTGGTAGTTGACACATATGCATGAATGAAATTATCATTTTCAAATGAATGAAAGGGTAAGAAGGAAAGTAATATATCATATTTAACAAATCATAATTATTTTATGAATTTATTCTATATTCATTAATTTTATCATAATAACCATCCTTCTGAGGTATTGATGGAAAACAAAACACATCGCTTTTTTAAGGCTGTAGTCTATACGTACCCATGAGCGATGTTTTAATTTACAATAGGATAGAAAAGAAGATAAAAAGGGTTGTAACATTATCATAATAAAATTTTAATATATGTAATATACTAATGTTTTTATTTAGTAATGGTTAAAAAATATTTTAATAAGGTAGAATAATAAATAAACATGAACAACTCAGTAAATAATTAAACCTCTTCTTTGGAAAACCTCAACTGATATACACCTCAAGACTTATTAGGTTAGTATTTTAATAAAACTAGGAACTATAGGATTTAGGGAGAAATTTTTATAAATATATTTTAGAAGATATTTATTTGATAAATGTTTTACCAGATAATATCTAACTAAAAGCTCAATAGGGGGTGAATTGAGTTCTTAAAACTTTCTTTGTAGAAAACCTCCCTCTTCAGGTACAATCAATTAAATATTTTCCTTAATATGGGATGATAGTGAAAATATAAAAATAAAAGTAAATATACTTAACATAGTATATTTATAGTTGCTCGGGGAACAAAGAACCCCAAGTATACTCCACCAACACTATACTCCAAGAGTTTGGTGATTTTCACTATAACAACCCGTTTACTAGGGGCTCAAAGATGAGTACAAGAAACAGTCACTTAATAAAAAGGTCCAATATCTTTCAAAAAGGAAATCAATTTACACGAACTATCCTTAGTATCAATGCACACTCTTACATCGAGTGTAAAAAAATAATGAATAAAATTTGAATGAAAGAGTTGTAGCACATAGTTGCAAGAAACAAATAACAGTAGTGGAATATATATTTTTAGAAGATAATGGCCTTTAGAATAATACTCCAAATGATCTTTAATGAAACTGATAATAATATAAATCACAGCATAAGAATTTATGTTTTATCCCTTCCATGTATATTAATTTAGAGTATTATTATGAATGTATGTGTGTTCTACTCACTCTTCATATCCATCATATATCCATGCAATGGATAACTCTTCATTTTATATATCATTTTGAACTTAAACACAAGATAATACCAATGGTCAAGAAATCCATGAATTGAGAGGTTTATAAGAAAGTAAATTAAGAACATGCCTCCATTCCTTTCAAATATATAAATTACCTTTGCAATAACAATGTTAGAAATCTTCTTGTTATTTAGATATTTCTATTCATAGAAAAGCGACATACTGTGCAGATCAATCTTTCTTTAATTAAATAACATCTTTTATAATATTCTATTAAAGTATGAAATGACTTATCAAGAGTTTAGAAAATTAATTATGAAATTCTTCATAATTGATACATCTTCATAAGATATTTAACTAAAAAAACTATTCATCAAAATATAACTTCTCAAGAGACTTTATAAGATAAATCAAGTCTATGAATTAAACTGGGCATAAGATAATCTAACTTTAACATTGCATAAGATATTTATTTATCATAAGATAAAATATTTTACTATTATGTGAAACATAGATTCTTTAACTTCTTATAGATTTTATAAGATAATGTTTTATGAATACCCTTTTTGTAGGATAACATATTATCATATTTTCATTCTGACTTAAAGCATATAACTTGATCATTTAGTAACTCAACCATTCTCTTCATAAGATAAATTATTACAAGTTAGATAAACTTTCAACATAGAATTTCTTGAGTCTAAGTAGAGGGAATATAAATACTCCATACGTTGTAGAATAATCACTTAGAGAGATATCATAAGATAAATTATCTGGATATATATAATCTAAAACACTAAATAAAAAAAAATTTCTCATAAAATTAGGGATTTTTTGAATCATCAAAACAAAAAATTAAGATATGCTAGAATAACATAATCTTTCAAACAATCTCCCCCCTTTGGGTGATAATAAAACCCATGAAGTATAATGAAAGGTTTCTGAGCCCACAGTAGAAGTCGAGGGACAATGGATTTTAAAAAAATTCATCGAAGGGACAATGAATCTTGTCGTCGCCAATGATCCGAGCCCCGATAAGGTCTGACGATCTCGCATAAATTATAAAGGGAACAAAATAAATTGAAAACATACCCATTTGAAATTCGAATCTGCGATTGATTGAAACTCATCACCGGTGATCATTGCTTAAATAATTCATAGAAGTATCCCTATAGATCATCCAAACGTTCTTCAAAAAAATCTATGGGAGAGTCATTCGTCGAATTCCAGGTGCTAGCGTAGAGATCTAATGATGCATTCGACGTCCCAACCATCACCGCATCGAGATGCCTTTGATGCTTGAGGGAGATCTTGATTCGAACTTCTTCGATTGACTTATTCTCTCTCTAGGAATTAGGAGGAGAGATAGGCTCTCATTTTTCATTCCATGAAATGAATGATTAGTTTTCATGGAGAGAGGGCCTCACATATATTTATAGTGGTGTTGAAAAATACCCGGTTGGGTTCCCCGACCCCATTTTATTTTAACACCCACTGAATAATTTTGAAGAACTAAAATACATCAATATTATTTTTTATTTTATCACATAATTGTAATATATATAAAATATATTATGTGATAAAAACCAAGCCATTTAACTCGACTCGCTATCCCGTTTAATATTAAATGAACCTTGAATATTAAATTAGTATTCATTAGAATAATAATTTCTTGTATTTACTAAAATTGTAAACACATTAAATAAATTCAATCCAAATTATTTATAATATGAATAATAATGAATTTATTTAATTTTTCTATTGATTGAAAACTCAGACAACACTCAGACTCAGTGGTGGGGCCCATAATGTCCATATACCTATTCAACTGAATAGGGCGGATTCTTGAATATGCTAACCCTCTAGGACCTTTCTCGATAGTAGTGAATTAAATAAAAAGACTAAGAGAAGATTCTAGCAACCCATCATGTCCCCTAAAGAGATAAGGATTGTCATAACAATGACAACCATCCTATAAACACTAATTGTGTACTATAATCTCTTTGTCATTAAATATCTCATAAAGTAGGAAACACACTAGTTCCATTGCCTTTTTTTGATTTATTATTTGTTGATCTATCTGGATGGATTTACCTTTCTACTGCTTTGGACAAAGAGTTATGAAGGTAGCACCATCCTGTTCAACCAGGCTTGAGATATACAACTTTATAAGCTTGGAAGTGACAAATCCTTTCTTGACCATTCAACTGATGTCATAACACCAACAACCCACACAACACATGATACCTCACCACAATTTCAATACCATGGTTATTGCATTACATCAAAATATTCAATCAAATAGTATACATTGGTAATGAAATCAAGTTAGGGGACCAATACACATGTCCATAGATAAGAACAACCAATGACACCCAAAACATGTGGTGTTCCTATTGGTGGGTCTGTCCTTATGATCTCACTACTAGAGATCACTAAGTGAAAACTTTATGAAAAGAAGTCTCAATGCTTAAGAACCCTCAGCACCTGATATTCAAACATCTATTATGTACAGTCAGTAATATGTATTTAGACCATAGAACATATATTTAATATTAACTTCATAGTATCTCTAGGTGCTCATTATAGCATGGGATTTACTATAACCTATCGATATGACAATTAATCTTTGGACATTACCATTTCAATAGAGGATGCAAAAAAGTTTACACTATAATGGTAAGATGACATCATGTATAACTAATTTTACACAAGATATGGTAATCAAAAGTACTGCATAGTTGGGTCTAGGGAACCCACTATTCCAACACTCCTACTTTCACTAGAGGCAACTTTCTAACCAAACTTGTTAGCTACTCACATGATAAAGACAATATTTCTACTGAGTAATGGATTTAACTATAGGGATTGCCATGTTTTCCCCACGTGGAATATCTATTGTATGTGACCTCATCTCCTTGAGTAAAACTTCTTAAGAGATGGTGTCCCCAACTATATCTCTTTTTTGCATCATCATAACTTGAATTCTTGGATAGTAAGAATATCATAATTTATATTTTGATAAAATTTTTCTAACTAGGTGATAATCCAAGAACTGGATAAAATCATTGCATTTGATTACTACTTCTTATCTTCCTTAGAAGCTACAACGTACTCTGTATTTGTAGATATGGTTACCACTATCTTTTATGAGCTTGACTCGATCATCACCTTAGCCTAACTGTGATACTAGATCAAATTTATCTAATGATTACTAGTTTGTGTCCCAAAAAAATAGTATACCTCCCTCTCCATATACCTGGTACATATCATTTGTACTTTTTGAAGTACAAGATGATAGTTCTGACTACTTTACTTGCAGTGATCCTAGATATAATTGATATCTTCCTACTATAAAGTATATCCTGGAAATATCAATTATTGTACATAACATGGAATATGTGATTGATCCATCACTGAAGATTATGGTACTCAAGTGACAACTTTAATCTCTTCCCATGTTCTGAACATGCCAACCTATAGAGATTATGCCATGCGACATTGGCAACAATTCAGAACTAGTATTTTTCCAACTTGTATTTTTCAATACAATGTCACTTTATGTATGTTTTCCTAGGTCCAAACAACCGTTAGATCTAATTTGATAGATCCATTTCCCTAGAATAGGTTTCTACTTTAAGTCAATAACTAGAGAATTACTTTTAACCAAGTCTTATCTAACTGTAATACCAAGATCTATTTTCTATATGTTTCCAAACATACTTTTCTTGGAAAACATTAGTGCTCCCAATTACCTTTGGTAGACATAAGGAAAAGATTCATTCCAAATGAATGATCTAAGATCTTGTTTTTTACTTTAATCCAGAACTGGATTCCAGTAACTTGCAACTTACATTGGCATTTTATAGTGTCATCATCCCTTTCTGGTTGCGTCGTACATACACCTTCCAAGAAAGATGATCTTGACATTCAATGACCAATATAACAATCTTATAAGTTTTCTATGATAAGTAAAATTCTAATGTATTTAGGCATACTGACTTGGTATGACCAATTAAGACTTATTGGTACTAGGCTTGTACCATCGATGTATCATCTCAATTGAATACCCAATATAGTATTCAATTTATAATCCCCTTTTTTACTTTGATACATGGAATCCAATATTTAATTTTAATTTTTCTTTTCAATCTTAGCTAATTATCGTATACTGCTTACTTATAGGATTTATTATTCTTAATGAATAATTTATCACCAACCGTAGTGAATATAGAACCATCAGCATGGTTTCATCTTTCCTACGCAGTATGTGCCACTAGAACATGCCTCTTCCATATGAAATTGTGAAACTAGTTCTTATGTCAACCATTTGTGCATCTCGAGCATTGACTAAGTCCAAGTCAATTTAGCTCCCACTATCTCTAATAGTTATGCCTACCCTTATATAGAAATATAGTATATCACTTGACCACATCTTTTCCATCTTATGAATTTAGGTAATATCCTATGTGACTTTAGGATATTTACTTAGATGCACCATGTGTTTAGCTTGATGCATGTTTGTTTATATCTTAACAAACTCTTTGAGTCCTAACACATGATCTATGACATAATAAATTTTCATCATACTATGACTCATATGATACCATTTTATCATTTAATAGTTGTCATATTGGTTATGGGATTTTTTTTGTTATTTCTATAGCACATCATGAAATATAATGGGAGATTTTGCAACTTGCAACATTGATACTACATACATCATAACTATGATGTATAAAATGTGCATTTAGTAATTTCTCTATGCTACATTTTATTAATCAATATTAATATGTAAGACTCATCATTGATACTCCTTATGAACATTAATATCATGATGTAGATATGGTAACATGCATTTAGGAATTACTCCATGCTACATTATCATGATTGATGAATGTTTGGTCAAGATATTCTTCGGCATGCCGATCCAAAGAAACTCAATATTTTAACCAAACATATACTTCACTATTAAATTCCTTAATAACTTAAAGTAATGTTATGAAGTATATTTACCTTTAGCTTTACTTTGGAATAGTTCACTCTCTATTGCTGAACTAACCTGGAAAGCTTTGTGGCATACCTTTATTTCTAAAGGTTTCTTTGTCTAAACTAAAGATATAAATAATACCAAATGTTTTTAGCTATTCTGATCCTAAATACCAAACTGGGTACATTATTGATGTCCAATTTTAGTTTTACTTGACCAAGAATCATATTTCTATAACTAGATAAGTCTTACATTTTATATTCATAATGTATTTCCTTTGATTCAACTATGTTTGAGCTATTTGTTGAGTATGTTATACCATAAAAAACATTCATTACTGAACATGGAATAATGTATCATTATGTCCAAATGAGAACATGAGATAATTTTTTTGGTTATACTCAACAACATTTTCAAATAAATAATTCACTTAGAAATTAGAAGTTATGTGTTTCTCACCGCTGACTTAGGAATCACCCTTTCTCAGCTACTTTTAGAAGACACTTTACTTCTTATAATGTTCCTATACTTACATGGTTACTTAATTTAAATTCACATATGTTATTTGAATATTGTATTCAATACCCAAGAAGTGTGTTAGAAACATTAATTTATATTGACGAGTATACCTGAATGAGAAGCAGGTACTTGCTTCTAGTATTTCAGTTTATTGCATTTTTAAATTTCCTTAAATTTATTTCAATATGTGATGTGAATAAACTCCTATTAAATAACCAACCACTTTTCTTTGAAGTAAATGACGATGTTTCCTTTTACGTAACTTGACATATGAATTTTTTACTTGTCTTTCAATATATTCTCCATAAGAACAAAAGATGGTGCTATCTTATTCATATTACTTAGATAATGTTGCCTTAAAGTTAAAGAAGTGATTACTCAATACTGTTTGTTTGTATCCTTCAAAGAAACTATATTAATTGAGTGTAAAAGGTATAAGAATGGTATGAATGAAATATTATTATCTTTCTTTCAATTCACACTAAGCGAGTGCAATCATCACATTCAAATCTTGCTTAGCTTTCTCCATGGAATCTTCTTGGAGATGAGACTACATGTAACATCATCCATGTCATAATGTAGCGATCGAAACTAACATTATATGTTGATGATATCATTATTATAGAACCATCATATTCTTAATTCATGAGTCTTCTATAAGCAATTTTACAATCTCGCTTCCTGAGATGGCCTAACAGGTTGGGACACCAGCACCTTGAATTTCCGATATAATAATATTATGTGCAAGTGTCTATAATATATTTGAAATTTGTAATAGTTTGGAAATTAACTTTTCCAATATTTATCATAGTTTTATTGTGGTATTAATTTCCATTATATAAAAATAAACATTAGCATATTAGTAATTTTTATGTTGATTACCGAATGCGACATTACCAATGAATTTAATCATTAAATGTCTCCCACCAAATTTTTGAATTATAGGAACCCTATGTACTAGAAATGGAATACTCTCCTATTTGATTATTCTAGTGGAAAGGATCCCTGAACCTCCTTCATAGTCTACAAGCTATGGCTATTCCACTATTCAGAGGGTTTAAAGTAGGATTTTGGCTAGCCAACCACATTAACTCGCGGTTCCTTGATCTGTTGATTGATGTCCCAAATTCTAAAATCATAACTTGATTTACTCAACACTTGCATCTAAAATTACAACAAGATTTTTATTACTATTTATTTGCAGCAATTTTAGTTAAGTCAACCCACCACGCTAATAAGAACTCCTAGGTAGTAAAAGGCACCCTTATCTATGGCATGACCAGCACCCTGAACACCCAGTTTTGTTCAAAATTGAATGATGGAAGGCTGTTGTGACTTAATATTTTTTGAGGGTTTTATTTGTTTCTTTCGATGAATGTAATCCATTTATATTAATATTTTTCATCTATGTTGTCACTTTCACAACTAAACATTAATAGAAAAAGTTACACCACTTCTTTATGAATTTTTTTTATCTATTATTTTATGTATTTCTCTTATTGTTCTAAAAATAAATAAAATAATAAATATATTCATAATGGTAAACTACTACCTGACTGGTCTTGAGAATCTAAAAAACTTAAGAAAACCATACCTAAGTCGAATCTTGACTCATATTGCATCTTTTCCCCACCTTTTATGTTCGCTTCCCTTCTGAATTATTGTCTTGTCTTGGAGAGGTCTACGTCCTTCAGCGTCTTCATCTGAAGTATAAAGATACTCACACGTAGGTGAGGGGGACTAGGGATATAGATGTACATTAGGTAAATTGGGCATGTAGGTCCTATAAATTTCAACTGAAAAAAATGATGTGCATACCTTCATTTAATTAATTACAATCATCATACATAGTTAAATAATTAGTTAATTAATTAATTAAATATAGATATAAAAGGGTCAGTGCTCAAGACCAGAATGCGGGTAAATAAAATGTGATAAAATTAAATTGAATTAAATAAGTATCAGGGTTATAAATTAAATGAATTAATAAATTTAAATAATTTAATTAATTATTGTTCTGCTAATTAGTTTAATTTTAATATCAAAATGAAATTAATTAATTTAATTCAATTTAACAACCAAATTGAATTAATATTATCTGGTTATTAAAATTTATTTATTTTCAACCAAAATTAGTATATTAATTAATTTAATTTAATTATGTAATTAAATCAATTAATTATATTAATTGAATTATAACTCGGGTCTCAATACCCCACTCTGACCCATTGCGGGTTGCGGCGAACTAGCGCAAACCCGTAATTAGTCGGGTAAAGCCCATGATGGGCTTATCTGGGCCAGAAAGGTCCACCCATACCCAAACTTGGTCAGGCAGATCTGCCCGGTTCTATTTTGAGGAAAACCAAACCATGCAAGAGCTGTCAGGGGTTACCTGTACCCAAGGTTGGTTAGCGGCGCACAACGTTCAGACAAGCCGACAGGAAAGACTTGAGGCCGGTGCAGCGTGCTGTGAAGGCTTCTAACCAGATTTTTCTAGATCAAAGGTGGTGGCCAACCAGATTCTTCTAGCACCGGTGGGCTGTGGTGGTCTGGAGTCTACTACGGTGAGGCCCGTGGTGACGATACTGGGATCCAGGCGGCATGCCTACTGCACCGAGGAACTGCTGGGTAGGATTTGGTCTAGGGGCCACATGAAGGCAAGAAAAACAGGTGAGGTGGAAGCCTGCTGTTGGATGGCGGCTAGTGAAGGTTAGTGCGATGGGCTCAATAGGAGGAGGTTGACGACTGGCATGGTAGAGGGGGTCACGATCTGGCTGGGAGAAAGGTGCTTGGGAGCGACATCACAAGTGGAGGGCGGCGGCTCGCTGCACTGCAAGAAGGTGGAGGCCTACTCCGACGGGAGCTAGGTTTCCAGCTGGGCAGTGACCAGGGAAGGGGACGACTGCCTGTTGGGAGTCGGGTTGCAGGCTGGGTGGCGGCCTTGCGTGCTCCGGAAAAAGGTGAAGGGGGTTCGTGCAAACCCCCTATTGTTTCCTTTTTTTTAAAAAAAAGTCTCCTCTTTTAAAAATAAGTCTTCCCCTTTTTTTAAGTCTCCTCCTCCCTTTTAAGGTCAAGTCCACACCCCTTTCTTTATTTATTTTATTTATAACTTCTTTTGAAGTCTACCACCCCCTTTTAGAAAATTCCGAAGGCAAATATTAGCCTTCAATATTAAATAATAATATAATCATTATAATAATAAAATAATAATTTATTATTATTACATTATTATAATAATAAAATAATAATTATTATAATAATAAAATTATTGTGAAAATTATTTAATTGGTTAAATTATAATTTTCACATTATTGGAACTAATTCCAATTAAATGAAACCGATCAAAACTTGATCCGTTTTTTGGTATGAATTAAAATTTAATACCAGTAATCAAAACACAAATTCGATCCAATCCAAAAATTTAAAATGACCATAACTTGGCCGTTTAAGATCGGATCAACGCATGGTTTGAACTGATGAGACCATTTTTAAACCCTCTACTTAATTGTAATGAAAATTTTATTTTTTAGGATCAGAAAATTTACACAATTCCTATGATACCACTGAAAGGTTTGGAGGATCGCAACAGAAGCTGATAGGCCAGGGATTTTAAAAATTTTCATTGAAGGGGTGACGAAGCTTGTTGTTTCTAATTATATGAGTCCCGATATGGCCTACTGATCTCTCGTAAATTATAAAGAGCACAAAATAAATTGATAACATAACCATTTCAAATCCGAATCTGTGGTCGACTACAACTCGTTGATGGTGATCATTGCTTGAAGAATCCATAGAAGGATCCCTCTAGATCATCCAAATGCACTTCAAAAATCCTTGGTACTGTCGTTCGTCAAATTCTGGGTGCTAGTGTAAAGATCCTAAAATGAATTTCATGTCCCAAAGATCACTGCATCGAGATGCCTTCGATGCTTGAGGGATATCTTGATCCGAGCATCTTGGATCGACTTCTTCTCTCTCTAGGAAGATGGAGGAGAGAGAGCCTCTCATTTTCCATTCTATGAAATGAATGAATAGTTTTCATGGAGATAATGCCACACCTCTATTTATAATGATGTTGCAAAATACCCGGTTTGGTTCCCCGACCCCCTTGTATTTCAACGTCCACTAAATAATTCTGACGAACTAAACTGCATTAATATTATTTATTATTTTATCACATACTTTTAATATATATAAAATATATTACGTGTTAAAAACCAAGCCATTTAACTTGACTCTCTATCCCACTTAATATTAAAAGAACCTTGAATATTAAAATAATATTCATTCGATTAGTATTTTCTCATATTAACTAAACTTGTAAATATATTAAATAAATTCAATCCTGATTATTAATAACATGAATAATAATGAATTTATTTAATTGTTTTGGTGATAAAAAACTTGTACAACACACAGACCCCGTGGTGGGGCCCACCATGTCCATATACCTATTTAACTGAATAGGGAGGACTCTTGAATACTCTATTGTGTGTGACCCTCTAGGCCCTTATGTTAATAACACTAAATAAAATCCATATACCATGAGTAGAGCCTAACAACCCATCATGGCCCCTAAAGAGATAAAGATAGTCATAGAAACGACAACCATCCTACGAACACTGATTGTGTAAAATAATATCCTTTTCATTAAATATCTCATAAAGTAGGATGCACAATAGTGTCATCGCCCTTTAATTTATTTATTATTTTTTGATATATCTGGATAGATTTACCTATCTAGTACATTGGACAAAGACTTATCAAGGTAACACCATACTGATCAACTATACCTAATATATACAACTTCCTAAACTTGGAAGTGAAAAATACTTTCTTGACCATTAATCCAATGTCATACCACCAATGAAACACCCAACACAAGCTAACTCGCCACGATTTCAATACCATAGTTTTTTCCTTGCATCAAAGTATGCAATAAAATGGTATACATTGGTAATGATCTCAATTAAAGAGACCAATACACATGTCCGTATATAGGAACAACCAATGACACCCAAAACATGTGGTGTTCATATTGGCGGTTATATCCTCATGATCTCACTAATAGAGATCACCAAGTGCAAAATTCATGAGAAGAAGTCTCAATGCTTATGAGTCCCCAGTACCTAATAGTCAAACATCTACTGTGTCTAATCAGTAAGATATATCTAGACTATATATAACATATATTTAAGATTAATTTCATAGTATCTCGAGGTTCTCATTATAGTATGGGATATGCTATAATCTCTCGACATGATAATTAATCGTTGGAAATTACCATTTCAATAGTGGATGTAGGATAGTCTACACTATAATGGTAAATGACATCATGTATAACTAACTATACACATGACATGGTAATCAAAAGTACTATATAGTTGGTCCTTGGACTCCCACTATTTTAGCATAGAAAACACAAATTTCATGATAGAAACTTTTATTTTTCAAAATATTCTCCCCTTAGGATAAAATTTTGAAATGTATTCTTCTTTTTTACATTCTCCTTTTCCAATTCAAAGAGTAATAATTTTAAAAACATAAATTTTTATATTATTATTTTCTTCTCCCCTTTTTGATTTTTTTTGTAAATTATCATAAAATAATAACTTTAATACTATATTTTTTTGTATTTCCCTTTTCTTCTCCCCCTTTTTGTGATAGAAAAAAGAAGTAGATAAAAGGAATAAAATTATTATTTCACATGAAAAATAGGAAATAATTAATGCTATTGATTGTAAATATAATTTGGTATCAAGATGTGTCAATAAGTAATAATAATCATTAAGAAAATATGGAAAGTTAAATATGAATATAAAATAGATACTAAAACCTATCAATAATATGGATAAATAGTTAAAAAATATAGATTAAAAAGATAAAGAAGTCATAAGACAAGAATAGAGAATAAATGGTAAATAGACAGAAGCATATCAAAAGTAAATATTCTAAAAATAACATTAAAACCCTTCATGAATTCAAATGTTATCTTAAAAATAGTTTGAAATTATTAATTATTCTATTAAACTAGGAATGATTCAGATGTTTTTAAAGTTCCTATCCATCGTGAAACCAATTACACAATCTAAAAACTATAGGTGATTCAATTATTTAATGTGAAATGGTTCTTATGGGGTGGTTTCTTGAGGTATAAAGGTTTGATAGAGGGTAAAGATGATTTAGGAAAAGGGGAGTTAGCTATTTCTATAAATACATCACCCAATGTTAGTAGAGATGCTCTAATACCTTCATGATTTCCTTGAGTGATACTTACTGGCATGGATTGGATGTTAAGAGTATCATACTGAGCTCTCTCCAAATCTAATATATATATAGGAACAAAGGATAGTTGGGAGGATGAATTAGGTAAAGGTAAAGAAGTTTCATTAGAAAACCTTGGATTTTACCTTTGAATGATTTTAGTCAGATTGAATATTTGTTGTAGCCTTTGTAAGGAAAAATCATGGTAATAAATGATGGGTGGTCTCAACAGACGCCTTCCTCTCATCTAAAACAAACCATCAATGCAAGAATAAATCCTTTATACCATGTTATTATTAAAAAATTATAAAATAAATTTAAAATAATTCCATATCCTATGTGAAAAATTTCTATGAAGATTATGAACATCCCCCTTCCCAACAGAAGCAACTATTAACTTCTTCGTCACCTCCAAATGGTTCTCTATTATACTGAATTAATGATTAACTAAAACAATTTCTTTCTCTTTTACTGATACTAGATTCTACTGGGGCTCAAAAAAGGCAAAAACTTCTTCTTTGTTATCTGAATATTATAGATGTAGACTAATTACAAATTCTTGGTTCAGATCTTTAAATTTTTTCTCTAATACTTAAAAATTATAAGCTGGAGATCCATATATTTTAAATATCTAGAGATAATGAATCATAAATATTTTTTCACTTTTGAAATTAAAAGATTATTTTTTGGAACTTTTTTTGTAATAGAGTATTAATTTCCTTCTTTTTCTAATGAATTGATACGATAGAGTTCTGAGGAAATACATACATCCTTTTGATTTCATCTTTTATGTTTCTTTGAAGATCTAGAATTACTTCCTTAGGTAGAAGGTCACACTACATTGAGGTGAGTGTATAAGAAATTATTTATATATCCATATAAAATCCTTCTAACTTGGAACAAACATCCATTTTATTTGATTCTTTGAAAGAGGGTTCTACTAAAAACTTATCAACCACTAATTGGACTAACGACTTCACTTAATTTACATCACCTCTTGAAACTGATTGACCAGGAAGAATACTTATTTCATTTATGGATTCTAATAAATGGAGTTTCAAATATTCCACTTCTGACATCAACTTTGAATAGATCCCTTGAAATTTCTCATTAGTATCTCTACTAACTTTAGGTGCTTCTTAATTTCTAAAGTCTTCATTGATATGAGATAATCTATCTTTATTAAATTTTATACACTCAAAAAGTTTTGGTTTACTTTATCCTACATGAGGTAACTCTTCAACATGATGATATTCATGATATAAATATGTGATTTTTCTTTCATCTAACTCACCACATTCCTCTAAATGATAATCAATGATAAGTGGTGAAGTTATTTTTCTTATTGAGATGGTCCTTTCTAGAAAAAAAACAAATGGGTGAATGTAGAGGCTAAACCTTATCTATTGACTTGTGAAGAGATATGATAAGGATGTGAACTCTCTTGATGATAAGTTAATTCTCTAGATTCAACAACAACTCTGAATCTTCTTCTCTTTTTGGAAAGAGTCTAATCATCATGAAGACTTTACCTTATATCAGAACTCTGAACTAGTGTGACTATTAACAATAGTATTTATTATAGGTGAGATAACACCCATGAGTTGAAGTGGTATTAACATCAACTTATGAAGTTATTGGAATAAACTTTTTTAAAGATTAATTAAAAAAAGACACTTTTTCTCAAAACATTTTCACTTAATGCTTTCAACCCATGAAAATGAGTTGCTATATTTTTATCCAAACAAATACAAGCTTTTCTAAAAACTATGGTTAACATTATACCAATATAAATTAAATTTAAAAACATTTTATATACATTATAAATATACCTCATGACATACTGTGCTAGATTAATAGAATTTTAAATCATAAGAAAGTATATTAGAGTAACATCTTGAAATAAAACTTTTTCAAACTCACCATTGCACTGAGAAATGGAGTAATGGATGAACTTGAAGAGGAATTTACTTTTTGGTTATAGATCCCTCACTAGATTATTCTCTATATCAGCAGAGCCTAATAGAGACTTTATAATCTTTGGAGGACTAACTTAATCTATGGTGTGAAATAAGGTACTGAAATCAGCATAGCCTTTATGTGTAAAATTGAAAACTCATCCATTTCCATTAAAGTTAACGAGAAACTCCTCTAATTCACCATTTCTACGACTAAATTATCATTTTATCCAAAATGAAACACTCGTTGAACTGGAAAAATTCCATTTCAAACACAAACTTAGTTAATATTTCAATAAATAAATATTCCTGTCCTTGATGGTAGATAACTTTCTTGAGAAACATATCCTATTTATCGATCCAGTCAAAATATATCACTTGTCAACTTAGCACATTCCTAGATATCTATGGAATCGTGATTCTACTTGATGAGGAAACTTCAGTTATATTTTATTCTATATTAAAGACATGATTCTAAATATTGGAGGGTTAGGAAAACAAGTGTTTGGGTTGTAGAAATAAAGATTGTTCAATGGTTTGTAAAGTGTTTCATGCATAGAGTTGACACCCTTATATTATTTTGTAGTAATCGAGGGTTTGAATAATGATGTGAAAATTATTTATTACTAAAACTAGGTGACATGATCTATTTTATAAAAATAATATTTTAAAAAAAGTCACAAAAAATTAAATAAAATAAGGTAAATAATGTATTTACTTAAAATAATAAATTATTCTATATAAAAAATAACATTAATTAAAATAAAAAAACCTAATTATGATTTAATAAAATAAAATCTACCAGTAGGAAAAAGTTTAATAAAAATAGTTTCTAATTTCTTTTCTATGAAAAAAATTATAAAGAGATATCATTATTTTTTGAATGATCTATTAAGAAATGATGTCTTAAATAAATGTGATTTGTTCTAGAATGGTTCATCAGATTCTTTGAAATGATAATAGAATTTGTGTAATCACATTTGATTGGTACACAATTAAAATTAAATAAAAAATTTATTAAGGTGCGTTTTATCAAAAAAAAAAATATGCACAAAAACATCCAGCTGTAATATATTCAGCTTCAATAGTTGATAATGCTATAGAGTGTTGTTTCTTACTTGACCAAGATACTAGGAATTTTCTAAGATAATTACATGTTCTTGAGGTGCTATTTATATCTAGTATATATCCAAAAAAATTAGCATCTAAATATGAAGTTAAATTAAAGTTATATTTTTTTTGGAATAAGGAAGAGAAAGGGACAAAATTCATTTTAAGAATCCTGAAATTCTTTTGGTATAATTTAAATGAGTTTTTTTGGATTATATTGAAATCTTTCACAAATATATACTAAAAACATAATATCTGGTCTACTTATAGTAAGGTATATAAAAATTCCAATGATTCCTCTATACATCTTTGTCACGACCCACCTTCACCAAGATGAGATAAGGGACAACAGATTGCCAGACCCTTCCTTATTCAAGTTGAAGGAGAGATAATGATCCCTAAGACCCGCCTTCAATAGGTCCCGAAGTGGTGACTAGTAGCAAGGGTATAAAATCACACACAAGATGGAAGTCATTACCATTTTTCATTAATAGGATCAAGAGATAAGATAGTAAATCCCAACAACACCAAGGCTGGGGAGGTGGTAAAAGTAAAGCTAAAGAAAAACCATTCCCATATGTATGTTACAAAAGTAAATGCCACAAGTACAAGGAGACTAAAAAGGTAAAGTACCAAAGAAAAAAAAAACAGCAACTGCAACTATCCCAACGTCCGAGCTAGTACGGCCCTGCACGATCACTGAAGTCCTCCTAGAAACCTGAAAGCCGTTTTATATATGTAGGTTGAGCATACAAGTATAATCAGTAGGGAAAACCCAAAGAATCTCGTGTACAAGTGGGGAGGCATTCTAATGCCCTATGAGAAAAGAGATAACCAAAGCACCTAGTAAGGAAAACTATCCAACCAAGCCTCACCAAGGCACACTCTCCAAATAACGCAAGTCAAGTAATGTATAGTAATATCACATCGATGTTTGGGTACCCCATGCCACTTTCCCATTGATTATTGAAGACATCATACACATCGAACCTCTCTCGCCATTCTCGCAGCAGTCCCACTACCACACACCGTCCGCACACACCTGAGCCACAAACACGCATCCCACCCGAAAACACTTGGGCCACAACCACCATCCCGCCTGCAAACACCTAGGCCACAACCACCATGTATAACCACACCCGCAAACACCTGGGCTAGAACAACTACTGCCATGCCCAAAGACACCTTGGCCTCATCCCGAAGACTCTTGGGAAACAACCTGCCCGCACACACCTGGGCCAACCACCAAAACTACCCTGCCTGAAGAATCTTGGGATATAATGGGACTCAATCCATCACAGCCTACCCGAAGAGTCTTGGGATATTCGGGAAATGGAACAGAAAAGGAGCTAATAACCATCCACTAATATGATTTTTGGGAAAAACACCCCCCATAAAATGGGGGTGTTCGGCACTAAGTGCTCAACTTGGGTGGGGAGTGAATAAGAAACATAAAAACTACATACATATATATATATATAGGTAATAATCACTCATCCCAACCTAGGGCTTCCAAACAAACCTAAGCACAAACACCCTTATTACTATTCATTCATAAAAGAAAAGTACAACACTCATGACCCACTCACAACTCATTCCCAAAACCAATTACCCATTTAACTCATCCTTTATTTCATGTTCAAGTGATCCCATTTAGGTAAATTCTGCACTACTGGGCAACTAATAGGCATAATGAAAAGCCAAAGAAAGAGAAACAAGAAAATATAAATTTAAGCATTCACACCCGGTTCTCTTGTGAAGTCACAAAAACAAAGAGATCAGTGAGATCCCTCAAAGTACTGGAACCAAACAAAGCCTCGTGATACAGACCCATGGAGTTTCAGATTCACAACCAACAACCATGACACAACAGATGATCTCATCCTCATCCACGTCACCCCATAAGCATCGACCAGAACAAACAGACATGCCACCAAGATAGAGCAAGGAAGTTTCCAGACTCAATTACATCATTCATTAAGTTTTCTTTTTTCTGTTTGGTTAACCAGGGTGATCACACAAAGATTTTTGTTCACTGGACATTCATTTAATCAGTCGAGTTTATGTGATTAACCAAATTCCCTTGTTAGATCCATTCAATCATCACAGAATACAAGGGTTCATTAGTGTGCTAGGAAATACCACTAATGACCATGATTTTTAGTGACCATAATCCCATACAGTTCACAACATATAGAAATTATAAAAAAGTATGGTAGAATTGTAAAACACACCCCATCATTTTAAGCCTGTTTATTATCTTTGTTAAGGTTTGGTTTGATCCATTCCCATAGAACAGTAGTGTACCCACCCATCATGATACACAGTAAGGAGAGATGAAGGTAAAAAAATCCCTACTTGGTTGATCAAGGATCAAAGTTCTTATCCATGTGCCAAGAACGAGGGATGCATGACTTACAGGGGAGGAACATTGAAGACTCCAAGGGTGAGCAAAAAAACTCTAGTGTAGTCATACCACTTGCCTTGGGAAAGGGAACTCCAAATGCACTAGGAGGAAAAAGGAATCCATCCAAGAGGAAGAAGGAGAAGAAATTCCATGCGATATAGGGATGAGATCCTATAGTTACAGGATATGGAAATTTGAACGTCTTTAAATTAGGATCGTGGTTTCCTATGCGGTTGGGAGGTTACACACGATGGGATTAATTCTTATTTAATTATTCCCATCAGGGTGGTGGAATAATAGCTGTGAATTACACCATTTCTTTTAAATGGAGGAAAACGCGCAATGAGGGTGGAACTGGAAGGTACGGGGAAAGGGTGTGACACTGTGGAGAAACCACACGTTTTGGTAAGTATAAGGTATGCCCAAATTTTGGGGGATTTTAGATATTATTTATGGGATTTAATGGATTTTAAAGGGGCATTAAATCATCTTTACATCAAAAGATATATTGTAGGAGTAGAAAAGTCAGGAACTGGAAAAGAACGCAGTTAGGACACGGTTCCACTGTCACGGTGTCACCCTTATGGTGCCACCATCACTAGTGCCACCATCACGGTGCCACCGTGACTGGTGTGCGACCATCACGGTGCCACCATTTCAGTGGAGCCGTGTTTTGGAAAAGTAATGGACCCAGTGGGTGTGGGTCATTACATCAGATACATCTCAAACTATTCTCACCCTTAAGAATCAAAAATAGACCCGAAAAAAAGAGGAGGGTCTGAACAACCACCTAGAAAATACCACTCGGGAGTGAACCTCATTCACATATAGGAACACCTCACCCTTAAGCAATCACGCAACATTCAAGGGTCAATCTGTCTAGTCATATGGGTTAGGGAGTTTCTTCCTCCATGTCAGGATACTATCTGCTTTGGGAGGCACTGACTCGCCCGCACGGGTTTAATCACATCCACCTTAATGAGTCTTTATTAGGGATTGGGTCCTCCCCTCCCCATAGTTAGGACTCTTCACATGCATAAGGAAAACCATACATTCCATAGTTAACAAGGTAAAGTGTTCCATCACAAACAAGTACAACTGAAATAGAACAAAACTCAAAACAGCTTCGGGTATTGTGCGCGCATCTACGTCTCCCATTCCCAGGTACTTTCCTCAAGCCCACCATGCCTCCACAACACACGAAACAAAGGAATGGTCCATCCACAGAGCACCTTCTCCTCACGATCCTTGATTCTCACTAGTATTTCCACAAAAGTCATGTCGTCCTCGATATCCAGATTTCCACAGTAGAGGACGTGTAAATCATCATGTAGATAACGTTGGAGATGAGACACATGGAAGACATTGTGCAGTCTTAGTAGCGGCGGTGGTAGCGCTAGTTGATAAGCCACTTCACCGACCCCCTGCAACACTTCGAACAGTCCCACGAACCTAGGGGAAAGATTACTCTCCCTGCTGAACCTCCGTTGCCCACGTCGGGGGGAGACCTTCAGGAATATGTGGTCCCCAACCTCGAACTCCAAGGGTCTCCTCCTATTATTGGAATATGACTTCTGCCAGTCTTGAGCCACCTTCATCCTCTCTTGTATAAGCTGAACCTTCTCCGTCATGCTCTGCACCACCTCTAGGTCAAGAACACCTACTTCCCCAACCTCGGTCTAGCACACGGGTGAGAGACATGGCCTCCCATATAAGGCTTCGAACGAAGCCATTCCAATAGTAGAGTGATAGATATTATTGTAGAAAAAATCTACCAGAGGCAAGTGCCGCACCCACGATCCCCCAAAATCTAGAATACAAGCCCGTAGCATATCCTCCATTGTCTAAATGGTGCGTTCTGTCTACCCATATATCTGTGGGTGGAAGGCGGTGATAAGCTGTAGATGAGTGCCAAAAGTATGCTGCAATCCCCCCCAGACTCATGAGGTAAACCGTGCATCCCTACTCGAGACTATGGACCTTAGAACTCCATGAAATCACACCACCTCGTCCATGTACTTCCGTGTTAAGGCATCCACTTCACCTGAATCCTTGATCGCCAGAAAGTGAGACGATTTCATCAACCTGTCCACCACTACCCATATAGCGTCATAGCCTCCTTGAACCTTGGGTATCCCTATGACGAAATCCATTGAGATTTCATCCCAATTCCACTCGGGTACATCTAAAGGTTGTAACAGACCACCCAAAACACGGTGTTCAACCTTCACCTGCTGACACACTTGGCACCTGGCCACAAACTCTCCCACCACCCGCTTTACCCCGGGCCACCAGAACTGACCCCTCAAGCCCCAATACATTTTGGAAGCTCCTGGGTGCACCGATAGGGGTGAGTTTTGGAACTCACCAATAACCCTCTCGTGCATCGCCTCTGGAACAGACAACTTACCTCAGAAAAGCATCCGACTCTGATCATCCTCCGTCCACCCTTCTGGAGCATTTCCTTGGTTAAGACAGTCACACATCACTTCACTTTCTATGTCTCCCCACTGAGACTCCTCCACCTGTCGTAGTAGAGAATACTGCACTGTCATCTAATACAGGCAACCTATACCACCATCCATCCTCACATTTAGGTGCAGTGCATCCAAATCCTCCATCGCCTTCCAAGCATCTGCCGACTCTCGAACCGCATCCTTATGCGACTTCCTGCTCAAGGAATTGGCCACCACATTCCATTTTCCTGAGGTGTAGGAAATCTCAATGTAATAGTCCTAAAAAAACTCCATCCACCTTCACTGCCGTAAGTTCAGGTCCCGCTGGGAGAAGATATACTTCAAGATTTTTGGATCTGTGAAGACCATGAAGCGCTCCCCGATGAGGTAATGCCGCCACAACTTTAGTGCGAACACGACCGCTGCAATCTACAGATTGTGGGTGGCATAATTACACACATGGGGATGTAACTGTCGATACCCATAGGAGATCACCCCTTTCCATTGCATCAACACACACCCGAGGCCTTATCCTGAAGCAACACAAAACACCTCATACACCACCCCTTCTTCTGGAAACCTCAGAACCGAGGAACTTACTAACTTCTTCTTCATACAGCTGAAGGCTACCTTGCACTATCCATTCCACATGAAATCCTAGTCCTTCTTGGTCAAAACTGTCAAAGGTTCTGCAACTTAGGAGAAGTTGGGCATGAACCTCCGTTAGTATCCTGCTACTCCAAAGAAAACTACAAACCTATGCTATGTTCTTGGGTGTTTCCCAAGAAACAACCACCTCAACCTTCAATGGGTCCACCACTATTACCTTCTCAAACACCACGTGCCCAAGGAAGTGCACCTTTCGTGTCCAGAACTTGCACTTGGACAACTTTTCATAGAGTTGGTGCTAACGGAGGACCTCCAAAACCATTCTCAAGTGCTCAGTGTGATCTTCCTATGACCTTGAGTAGATCAGGATGTCGTCAATAAACACAACTACGAACTGATCCAGGTATTCCTAGAATACGGAGTTCATGAGTCCCATGAACACAGCTAGTGAATTTGTAACGCCGAACGACATGACCACATACTCAAAGTGCCCATATCTACACCTAAAGGTAGTCTTCGAGATGTCACCCTCCTTCACTCTCAGCTGGTGATATCCTGACCACAGTTCAATCATGGAGAACCACCCTGCCCCTTTTAACTGGTCAAAAAGGTCATCTATCCTCGGGAGAGGGTAACTGTTCTTGACCATTACCTGATTCAGTCTCCAGTAGTCTATGCACAGCCTGATACCACCATCTGCCTTCTTTCTGAATAATACTAGAGCACCCCATGGTGACACACTTGGTCGAAAAAACCCTTCTTCATCAAATCATCAATCTGAATCCGTAACTCCCACAACTCAAAAGGTTCCATCTGGTAGGGAGCCATCGAAATCGGACGGCCACCAGGTTGCAAGTCTATCGAAAACTCAACATCATGCCGAGGGGGTAGAGTCACCACTTCTTCAGGGGAGATGTCCATAAATTCACTGATGATCCCTTGGACTTCCATCATTTCTACATCCACCGACTCCACTGATAGATCAGCTAACAAGGAAAGGTGGGGCTCCTCTCGCCTACTGCTTCTCTGGACACCCCGATTGCCGATGAAAGTTACACATCGACCGCCCAAATCCAAAAACACGACCCTTACTCGAAAGCAGTCAATGATGACACATATAGAGAGAAACCAGTCGATGCCTAGGATGACATTGTATGGATGTATCTGCAATAGTAGAAGATCCCTAATAGACTTATGTGGTCCTATCATTAGTCTACACCCCTGGAAAACATAAAACAAGTCAGTTTGACCTCTGACTGGTGTGCTCAACACTAGGGGAACTGGAAGTCTCTCAGCATCTAAACCCAGAGCACATGCCATACTGGGTGCAACAAAGGAGTGCGAAGCTCCTATATCAAACAAGGCATAAACAAGAGTACTAAACAAGATGATCGTACCTCGAATGACATCTGGCCCTGCTGCCTCCACGAAGTGTAACTATCCACGCCCAGCTCTCCTGCCCCTCGACTGTCAGCCACCTCCTCAACCACGCCCTGGTCGAGGTCCTTGAGGAGCACCCTGAGGTCGGCCTCCTCCTGCAATGCCTGCCCTCAGAGGAGTGGGAGCTTGCTTCCCCTGCTACTTCTACTGAAAGGGCCTAGTTGGAAAATGTTGCGGCTTGGGTGGGTGCTACACTGGACCACCCCCATTGTACCGTGCTCGGTCCGAGAACTGATTCCGAAGGTGCCCATGGCTGTCACAGATGAATAACCTCGGTCCTGGGCCCGAAAGGAAAGGACGAGGACTGGGGGATCAGAACTGGAACTGTTGGGCCCTTCTTCCCACTGGTCGAAACCTAGAGGGTCCTGATGCTGGAGGCCTGCTGCTGACGACCTTCCCCTTCGACGAGCCCAACTGAACTCCCTCTCGCGATACACCTCCCAACGTGTGCATCCTTTCCAGCACTTCTGCCTTCTTCTAGACCTCCAAGTATATTGGTTAGGTGAAGGGAGTAATGACATACTGAAGAGAAGGTCATAGTGACTTTTATAAATGTCTCTCCTGAGACTCCTCATCCGAAAAAAGGTCCGGAGCGAAGAAAAGGAGATCCCTGAACTTGATCCCCAACTCTCTCACTAACATGCTCCCCTACTGGAGGAAGAGTAGCTCCTACCTCTTCTCAGCCTTCATCGTGGAAGAGAGGAATTCTACCCAGAACTCCCTCTTGAAGTTAGCACACATCACCTCAGCCTCCCTATTCTACCCAAGATAAAGCGTCCACCACTAATGTGCTGCTCCCTGCATCTGGATTACATCCCAAGGAACCCAGTACTACGCTGGAGCCCGAATTAAGCTGAAATCTATCACCAGCTCCTCTATCCAGATCTCTGTATCCATGTCAGAGATGCTGCCCTCATACTTCCCGAGGGTCTTCCACTAAAAGGTATGAAGATTCTTCTGCCACTAATCATCCTCCTCCTCTCAGTCTGCCCTCTGTCGATCAGCCAAGTCAACCACCTGGGCCTCGATCACCCGCATTACTCATGGTCGTCTCCCATGCGCCATATCAGCTAGGTAAATAAGGAATTCCTAAGCCCGAGTAGTGTAGAATATTGTTCTTAAATTTTATTATAATTCTTATTCATTTTAAATCCCCACATACCCATGAAACACAAGAACACAAGTCATTATGATGCATGTAACTTCCCTTGGGTCTCTACCCTGCAATCAGTGTAGCCTTATTTAGTCATTCGGTAGGCCCATATTCCTTGCATTGGAGCATGGGGGGGGGGGGGGGGCTTAAAATCCCATGTTCTAGCCGGTCTTCCTTGGCCCATTTCATTCACCAAGATCACCCAACACTTTTTCCCTACCATCCTATGAAATCCTCACTGTGCCTAACCCCAAACTCCGTCCTATCTCTCAACCTCGCCTTTGATACCATTCTGTCACGACCCTCCTTCACCAAGATGAGAGAAGGGACAACAGAATGCCAAACCCTTCCTTAATCAAGTTGAAGGAGAGATAATGACCCCCAAGACTCGCCTTCAATAGGTCCCGGAGTGGCGACTAGAACCAAGGGTATAAAATCACATACAAGATGGATGGCATTACCCTTTTTCTTTAATAGGATCTGGAGATAAGATAGTAAATCCCAACAACACCAAGACTGGGGAGGGGATAAAAGTAAATCCAAAGAAAAACCATTCCCATATACATGTTACAAAAGTAAATTCCACAAGTACAAGGAGACTACAAAGGTAAAGTGGCAAAGAAAAGAAAAATAGCAAATGCAACTGTCCCAATGTCCAAGCTAGTACGACCCTGCATGATCCCTAAAGTCCTCTTGGAAACATGAAAGCAGTTTTATATAATTAGGGTGAGGATACAAGTATACTTAGTAGGAAAAAACCAAAGACACTCATGTACAAGTGGGGAGGAATTGTAATTCCCTGTGAGAAAAGAGACAACCAAATCACCTAACAAGGGAAACTATCCACCCAAGACTCACCAAGGCACACTACCCAAATAACTCAAGTAAAGTAATGTATTATAATAGCACATCAATGTTTGGGTACCCCATGCCACTTTCCCACTAGTTGTTGGAGACATCCTACACATCGAACCTCTCCTGCCATTCTCACTGTAGTCCCACTACCACACACCACCCGCACACACCTGGGCCACAACCACCATCCCACCCTCAAACACCTAGGCCACAAACACCATCCTACCTGCAAACACCTAGGCCAAAACCACCACGCATAACCACGCCTGCAAACACCTAGGCCAGAACAACTACTGCCACACCCGAAGACACCTGGCCCTCATCCCGAAGACTCTTAGGAAACAAATTGCCTGCACACGCCTGAGCCAACCACTAAAACTACCCTGCCCAAAGAATCATGGGCTATAATGCACCTCAGGCCATCAAAACCTTACCAAAGAGTCTTGGGATATTCAGGAAAGGGATCAGAAAAAGAGATAATAACCAGACACTCATAGAAGTGTTGGGAAAAAAACCCCCAATAAAAAGGGGGTGTTCGGTACTAAGTGCTCAACTTGGGTGGGGCACGAATAAGAAACATAAAAACTATATATATATATATAGGTAACAAGAACTCATCCCAAACTAGGGCTTCCAAACCAACCTAAGCACAAACACCCTCATTACTATTCATTCATAAAAGAAAAGCACGACACTCACAACACAGTCATAACTCATTCCCAAAACCAATTCACCATTTAACTCATTCTTGATTTCATGTTCAAGTGATCCCATTTAGGTGAATTCTGCACTACTGGGCAACTAACATGCATAACCACAAGGCAGAGAAAGAGAAACAACCAAATAAAAATTTAAGAATTCACACCCGGTTCTCTTGTGAAGTCACAACAATAAAGGGATCAGTGAGATCCCTCAAAGAACTGGAACCAAACCAAGCCTCAAGATACAACCCCACAAAGTTTCAGATTCACAACCAACAACCATTCCACAACAGAGGATCCCATCCTCATCCATGTCACCCCATAAGCATCGAGCAGAACAAACAGACATGTCACCAAGACAGAGAAATGAAGTTTCCATAATTAACTACACCATTCAATAAGTTTTCTTCTTTCTATTTGGTTAACCAGGGTGATCACACATGGATTTTTGTTCACTAGAAATTCATTTAATCGGCCGAGTTTAAGTGATTAACCAAATTCCCATGTTGGAGCCATTCAATCATCACAGAAGATAAGGGTTCATTAGTGCACAAGGAAAGACCACCAATGACCATGATTTTCAGTGAGCATAAGCCCATACAGTTCACAACATATAGAAATTATAAAAAAGTATGGAAGAATTGTCAAATGCACCCCATCATTTTAACTACCTATTTATTATCTTTGTTAAGGTTTGGTTTCATCCATTCCTATAGAACAGTAGCATACCCACCCCGCATGATACTCAGTAAGGAGAGACGAAGGTAAAACAAATCCTTAATTGGTTGATCAAGGATCAAAGTTATTCTCCATGCGCTATGAACTGGGGATGCATGACTTCCAGGGGAGGAACATCAGGGACTCCAAGGGTGAGTAGAAAAACTCCAGCGTAGGCACACCACTTGCCTCGGGAAAGGGAACTCCAAACGCACTAGGAAGAAAAAGGTAACCAACCAAGAGGAATAAGGAGAAGAAATTCCATGTGATATAAGGATGATATCCCGTAGTTACGGGATATGGAAATTTGAATGGATTTAATGTCGGATCATGGTTTCCTATGCGGTTGGGAGGTTACACGTGATGGGATTAATTCTTATTGAATTATTCTCATTGGGGTGGTGGCATAACAGTTGTGCATTACAATGTTTCTATTAAATGGTGGAAAACGCATGACGGGGGCGGAACTGGAAGGTACAGGGAAAGGGTGTGACACTGTGGAAAAACCACACATTTTGGTAAGTATAAGGTTTGCTCGAATTTTTGGGGATTTTAGATATTATTTATGGGATTTAATGGCTTTGAAAGAGGAATTAAATCATGTTTACGTCAAAAGATATATTGCAGGAGTGGAAAAGTGGGGAACTGGAAAAGAAAGCGGTGAGGACACAGTGCCACCGTCACGGTGTCACCCTTACAGTTCCACCATCACTAGTGCCACCATCATGGTGCCATTGTGACTGGTGTGCAACCGTCATGGTGCCACCGTTTCGGTGGAGCTGTGTTTTGGAAAGGTAATGGACCCGGTGGGTCCAGGTCATTATAATATTGTTGTTAACTGGTTTTCTAGTTTCATCCATATCAAGTTTAATTTTAGATCTTATAGGAGTTGAGTAAGTATTACTATTTTCATTCCCAAACTTCTTAAATAAGTCAAGTATGTATTTTATTTGGTTTAAAACATTCCCAAAATCTTTTTTATAGATTGAAAATCTTATAAAATAGTTTAACTCACCCATAATACTCATTTTAAATACTTTTTCACAAGTTTTGAAAATTTATTACATAATTTTTTATTTTTTGATCTAAAAAAACATTATCAACATATATTTGTACAAAAAAAATTTCTAAGGATGAAGTTTTATTAAAGAATATAGGGTCTTTCATTCCTACTATAAAACCATTTGAAAAAGGAAATGAACTTAATCTTTCATATCATGCTCTTTGTTCTTTTTTAAGTCCATATAGAGCTTTGGTAAGTTTAAAAATATAATTTTGAAAGTGAGGGTCTTCAAAACCAAGTGGTTTCTCTACATAAACTTCCTCCATTAAAAATCTATTTAGAAAAGAAGATTTTAAATCATTCTGTTATAATTTTAAATTCTTATAATATTCATATTCTAAAATCATTCTAATATATTCTAACCTATATATAGGAGAAAATGTTTCTTCATAATCTATTCATTATTCTTAATTGTATCCTTTGAAAACTAATCTAGAATTATTTCTAGTTATTACACCATGATCATCTTTCTTGTTTCTAAAAACCCATTTTGTTGCAATTATTGGATAGTAACAGGGTCTTTCAACTAATTCCCAATTATTTTTATTTTAAATTTATTTAACTCTTCTTGTATAGACAATAGCAAACTTTCATTTAATAACGCTTCTTCTACAGATTTAGGTTTTAGTTGGGACAAAAAAAAGATAATTCAACTAGGTTTCCTATATTTGTTCTAGTTCTTAATCCTCCATCTAAGAACCCTATAACTATTTCTAGAGGATGGCCTTTAATATTTCTAGGTATTCTAGGCAACACACTTTCTAGTTCACTATTATCAACCCATAATAAATTTGGTTTAAATAAACCAAGTTCCGAATCATTATCCTTATTGTTGTTAAATAGGGGTTCGGGTATCATATCCTTGAGTGAATTGCTTTGTTTATTTGTTTGAATAATTTTTTATCAAAAGGACCAATTTTATCAAACATAACATGAGTTGATACTTTGAAAATCCTTGAACTTTTTCTGAAAACTCTTCTGGATTTGTAAGTTAACCTAGGAAGATGCCTTCATCATCCTTTGGATTGAACTTTACAAGATTATTCATAATTTTCAAGATATAAACCTTGTATACAAATACTTTGAAGTATCCTAACATCTATTTTCTATTATTCCATAAATCATATGGTATTTTCTTTAATGTAGGTCTTATTAGGACTCTATTAGTGATATAACATGTTGTATTAATAGCTTATTATCAAAAATTAGTGGGAAATTTATATTCACATAACATAGTATTAGGAATTTCTTGCAAAGTCCTATTCCTCCTTTCAACAACACCATTATGTTGAGGTGTCCTAGGTGTGGAGAATGTATGTTTAATTCCTTTATTTGAGAAATACATATTAAATTCTCGGTTCTCAAATTCATCTCTACAATTACTTCTTAAATCCAAAATTTTAGAATATTTTTCATTTTAAACAATGTTATAGAAATTAATTAAAATATAACAAATTTCACACTTAAATTTTAAAAGTATAACCATGTAAATCTCCAAAAATCAATAATTAACACATAAACAAATGATTTTACTTTAAGACTTTTACTTATAGTAGGTTTAAACAAATCCATACAGATAAGATCAATGGGTCTAGTTGTATAAACCCATTTAACTGTTTTAAAAGATGACCTACATTGATTTACCATTTTATATGCATCACATATCTTCTTTTTATACAATTTAAGATCCAGAAAGTCCAAAATCAAATGTTTTTTTATAAAATTTTATTAGATAATGAACATTACAATGTTCAATTATTCTATACCAAATCCATGGTTCATCAATTTCAGCATTCAAATAATTTAAATTTTTTATACACAGAGGTGGTGCTTGCTTGGGAAACACCCAAGGGCGTTACTGAGGTGCAGAGTTTCCTTGGGTTGGCTGGGTGCTATCGAAAGTTTGTACTCAAATTCTCCAGAGTGGTTGTACCCATGAAGGCATTGAAGAAGAAAAGAAAACCCTTCGTGTGGATAAAAGGATGCCAATAGAGCTTTCAATAGCTGAGGCAGAGCTTGACGAGTGCTCATATCTTGAGGTTTCCAGAGGAGGGAACTGACTATGTGGTGTATTGTGATGCATTAGGAACCAGGCTTTGTTTTGTCTTGATGTATGGGAAAGAAGTGATTGCTTATGGCTTGCGACATTTGAGACCAGATGAGCAGAACTACGCGACTCATGAACTTGAGTTGGCAGCAGTAGTCTTTACACTAAAGATGTGGAGACACTGCCTTATGGGTGAATGATTCATCATATACTCTAACCACAAGAATATCAAGTATATCTTTTATGAGAAGGATTTGAACCCAAGACAATGAAATTGGCTAGAGTTTCTCTAGTGCTATAACTTGGAGATAATCTATACTCCTGGGAAGGGGAACATGGTGGAAGATTCTATCAGTAGAAGATCAAATTCATAGTTACTAAATGAGGCCTTAGAGCATTTGGCCTCACTTAAAATATCCTTTGTGGATAGAGATGAGAGAACTTATATTCAGTCAATGGTAGTTTACCCTCCACTCTTATAGTGAGTCAGGGAGGCACAATTTGGATATGCCAATTACGAGACCACACATGCCTAGATGTCCACAGGGCATGCCCATGATGGATATTATAAAGGTGGGGAGCATGTCATCCTCTTCAGAGGACACATAATTGTAACAGTGGAGTTATGGGAGGAAGTGTTGGGGGAGTTCCATACATCCCCTTTGGTGGAACATCTAGGTGTGGAGAAGCTATGCTAGGACCTCCAATGTCAGTACTGGTGGTCAGGGATGAAGAAGGTAGTGGTAGAGTTTGTCTCGAGATGCATCACTTGTCAGCAAGTAAAGGCTAATAAACAGGTTCCAGTAGATTTGAAACAACCCATCTAGGTACCAGAGTTGAAGTGGGATGGGATATTGATGGACTTCATGACAATATTTTTGGATCAGGTTATACCAAATATACACAAGAGGGGGGGGGGGGTGAATTGTGTCTTAAAATTTCTTTTCATAATCGTGATATATTCTTTTATCTTTATATCAAAGATTTAGTACTGGAAAATAAATAGCACAGGACATACTATGTATTGTGGTTTAGGGAATATAAGTCCCCTAGTCTACTCCACCAACACTCTACGCCACGAGCTTGGTGATTTTCACTATCTGGTCCTCTTATCAACAAACCATTCCAAAACTAAGTGCAGACAGTTGACACCTCTATAAGTGTAAGGCTAAACAGAGCCTTCTGGTTCATACATAGAACTTAATACATATCTTAGTATGAGAATATGGTTACTCAAAATAAAAGAGTACTTGTTATTCGAAATACTTTCTAGTGGTTCTTCACAATTTCAATAACAAACAATTGATAGTTGATGAATTGTAGTATTTAGAAAGAATTATCTTCAAGTAAAAGTAGATCTGAGTCGATCCAGTTGTAGTAGATCTTGAAATATAATTTTCAAATTTAACAATGGTTTATTCAAAAAAAGATATTCGATGTAGATTTATTGAATCTTTAATTGCGTTTGTTATTCTTCAGAAAAAAAGCTTTGTCTCTCTTCGTAACAGCAGATCTGTAAATCTCGATTGTCTCTGTAAATTGTAGAAGTGAAAAACTTCAAGAGATTGGCATATAAATAATCTTCTTTTTAATTGATTCGCCATTGTATATGTAATAAAAAATAATACAGGTATATATAGAATAAATACAAGCACTCTACTTTTAAATTTAGATCCAAAAAATTTACATTTAGAATCACAATATTCAAATGTTTTAATAGCAGAGCAGTCGTAACTCCCCTAAAAATTTGGCATGAAAAGATTCTCTTAAATTGATCCTTTGAATCACAAATAAACAGATTTGAATCAGTCAAAGAATCACTTTAAATTCAGGATTTTAATCTGGCTTGAAATCAGCATGATAATCCACATAAATACCGTTTATTTAATAAAGTCATAATTTAAAACATCTGACGTCAAACGTAGGGTTGAACTGTAAGCGTACATTCTCTGAACGTAAGTTTCACAATGTAAGCTTGATCTTCAAACATAAGGTTGATCTTCAAACATAAGGTTGATCTTCAACTCTAATCATACGATATATGATCCATTTTTTCTCAGATTCAGAACGTAACATTCATGATCCATACTTTTCAATAAAACATACAGTTTTTTATAAAAGTAAGGTTGATGAGACATAATTTTATCTTTAGCACTCAAACATATGGTTGTTTACAAAAGTAAGGTTTATGAACCATACTTTTAAGACACAATATTATCATTCCATACTTATATAATGATATTCTCCCATACTTTTCTGATAACCCAAACGTAAGGTTCCTTCCAAACATAAGGTTCCTTACAAATGTAGGGTTCCTTCCAAAAATAGGGTTCCTTCCAAAGGTAGGGTTCGTTCTTCCATACTTTTCCGATAACGTATGGTTGTTTAACCATAATTTTCTGATATCTAATAAATTAAACACCGCATTCTATCCTTATGCTACGCTCCTCAACATAGGGTATGAACAATGTTTCCAGAACAAGGTAAAAATTATTTTCAAATACTTCGTCAAATATACCTCACAGATTAGGTGCTTTAATATTTCTCCAAAGATAAGAATATAAGGAATAAAATTTTCCTAAAATATAATTAAATTAAAATCATTAGAATAAAAAATAAGGATATTTGTGAGCATCAAAATAATCATAAAGTGATAGAGTATTGTTCTCAAAAATCTCCCCCTTATAAAATTATGTATTGTTGAAAAAAAAACTTACTCAACAATCTCCCCCATTTTAATGATCCCAAAACCCATGAAATAACCAATGAAATTAACAAAAAAAATTAATTACATATAGTTTAGAATTTTGCAAAGATAAAAAAAATATTTAACAAAAATATTTAAAAAAAATAAACATTGTGTTATCCAAAGTCATAAAAATAAAAAATTCAAAAATTTAAAATTTTCTCCCCGTTTATAAAAAAAATATCCCTCTAAGTAAAAGGCTTAAAAGAAAATTTTAATTGTCCCTTAAAATAAAATGTTGTGTTTATCTTAATTTCTCCCCTAATAAAAGATTCAAAATCTTAAAATAAAATATTTTGTTTATATTAATTTCTCCTCCTTTTTGTGATATAAAAAAGAATGATAGAATAAGTAATATAACACATTTTAATGTAGCACTGTACTTAATTAAGTGCTATGAAAAACTGTTTATCAATATCTGAATCCAGATTACTGGAATTATAGAAGAGACAGGATATTAAAATGAATTAATAATTGAAAAACATGAAATGAAAATATGTTTTATTGAAAATATAATTACAATTACAGTAAATACAACAAGAATTAAGGTTGAGCTAAAAAGGTTTTGGGAAACAGGTTTTAGCACCACTGAATGACATCCTTGATCTCTGACAACTATAATCTCAACCTTTTCATCAACCCATCACCTAACTAGACTATTAGATCTCGGACTTCCTGAGTCAGATGAATGTATTCAATTAAATTGACTATAAAGAACTCATGTAGGCTCTCTTCCTTCTCCATAAAAAGAGTTAACTTATCAGTTAACTGATTCAGCACAGTTCTAATTCCTGGTTCATGTGAAATCAACTGTTCAACCAAAAACTTCTTATTATTTAACAACATTGAAAAAGGATCACTATTGCATAGAAGGTTCTACAATCTATCATTCATATTCCTCATAGTTTATGTAATGGCCTGAAATCATCTGATAAGATCAGGTGAAGTACCTGAAGTACTTACTTCACTGGATTTGATAGCTGCAAACTGTTGCTCCATGAAAGATCTAAATTCTATTGAATCTATCTTCATAACCATATCTAATTTCAACTTTTCAATTTCATTTAACATTACCTTCTTAAAACATTCAACTTATTGTTTATAAATAGTACTTTATTTTAGGTTTTGAAACTTTTTCCTCTCCCTTTCTAATGAACTTTGCAAAGATAAATTTTCATATTGAACTATATTAAACTTTCTGATCAATTATTCTACATGATAATTATTAGAATTAGAGGAACCTTGTTCTTTATTCTCTATTTAATCTTAATTATGAGGTTATAGTACTAAGGGCAAGTGATCAACATCTGATTTCTCTTTATCCCCTCCCTATACTGGTTTCTCCACATATTTTTCTTATATGCTTTTCCCAGACTCATCCATAGAAAAAACCTAATTCAATACCTCATTATGAATCTCATAATCATTATATTCCTGGTTTTCAGGTGCTGGAGGTTTCTCCTCATGAGAATCATCTGCATGTTCTTCTTCTATCACTGGATTCTCTAAAACAGGGTCATCTTGAGTTGATTCCTCTTAAATATTCTCAGTAGGCTGTTCAGTTTGAGAATATTCCAATTGAGCCACTTCAACATCTCCAGGATTTTCAATAGTTTGAGGCACAATTTCTTGTTCCACTTGAATAGTCACCTCAATCTGAGAAACTATTGGTTGAGTAGTGTCCTGTACTATAGATTCTCTAAAAAATCTATAGCTCAGAAGAGGTTTAGTTTCATCTACTATTGCTTTAGTAGGCTTTTCACCAGCTTTAGTCACTCGATGTATTGTCCTCTGAAGTCCTTCTTGACTTCCCTCATCAGCTTACAGATCAACTGCTTTAAACCGTATCCTCCTTGATACTACACTGGTTCAAGATTTAGCTACTCCTTCTTTTGATTTTTCTGGTTGGGCCTGAGCACTTTATTTATCCTCTTCAACTCCAACAGGCAGCAGCTTGCCTTTGATGGTGCTCCAGAAATATCCAATTTTTATCAATGTACAAACATGGAAAATATTACTATGATGAAATTTTACCCGAGAATCCACCAATCTTATCATATCTGTCTTAAACAGAATTTTTGAGATGAACCTTCTAAAAGGATAAAAAGTTATTCTTCCTCTGGTTGGAAACAGTAACTGAGATACCTCACCATGTATCTCTGAAAGTTTAATTTGATATCACTCATCATCAAAAACATTATATACATATATGGATAATGAATCTTTTCCATTTCAGACATTCTAGGTGCAATACCAGTTTGCACAAACTTGACCAATATCTTCTGATCAGGTTCTAAATACTTCATAAACATCTTCTTTTTAGAGGTAGTTCCAAACAAAAAGAACATAATATCTTCTTACTTATGCATATAATCACCAATATTCCTTAAATCAAAATGATAAACTCCCTTATGAGGGTAGTTTGTAATTTTTGCGATTTCCACAGATGAGATTGAAAAATCTCGATCCTCAATATTAGAAACAATCAAATCCTCATCAGTTCCCAAAATAAACTGTACCAACTTAAAGAAATTATGATGTTATACCTTATATAAAAACTCTGTATAATTTTAATTAAATGTTTGTTCTAAGTTCTAAAAATCTAGTGCTTGATTTAGCATCAGGTTCGTCTGATAGATCCATTCCAGATCTATTACTTTTCCTTGCAAAATCTTTTTCCCAGCTGAGTGATGCCTCTTCTAAGTGCTAGTCTCTGGCTCATCATTTCTCTTGGTCTTGGCCATTTCTGTCTTAAATCTCTAAAGGTTCAAAAAGGACAAGAGTTTTGAAGGTTCTGGTGTAGGAGAGAAGTGCAGTAATTTTTTTTGAGGTTTCGAAGGGTTTGAGAAATTGAACGGGTTTGGAATTAAAAATGGTTTCAAACATCCTTGATTACCACGTCATTATGCCCAAAGTAATAATTAAATTATTTAAACATATAATAAATAAACAACAAAAACAAAAAAATTTAAAGCAGTACAAATGAAAATTTTAAATTATTCTAAAAAATAATAATTAAACAAAAAAATTTCATTTAAATATAAATAAACCTAGATCCTCCTTAAAAAAATCAAACCTTGAAGTGGGAATTGGTTTAGTAAAAATACCAGCTAATGGAATTTCAGTACTTACAAATTCTAAGAATATATCCATTTTAAGAACATGGTCTCTTAGAAAATGATGTTTGATATCAATATTCTTAGTCCTAGAATGATTAATAGGATTTTTTGAAATATTTATAGCACTTGTATTATCACATAAAAGAGGTGTATTATTAAAATTTAGTCCAAAATCCATAAGAGTGTCTTTCATCCACAAAACTTGTGCACAAAAACTGCCAGCAGATACATATTCTGCCTCGGCTGTTGACAGGACAACTGAGTGTTGTTTCTTACTAGACCATGATACTAAGGATTTTCCTAAAATGTGAAAATTCCCTGAGGTTCTTTTTCTATATAATATAAAATTACAAAATTCTGTATCTGAATATGAAATTAAATTAAAACCAGACATTTTTGGATAGGTAAGATATTGAAAAACAGTTCCTTTTAAATATCTAAAAATTCTTTTAGCAGTAGTTAAATGAGATTCTTCAGGATTTGATTGAAATCTTGCACAATGACATACTGAGTACATTATATCTGGCCTGCTAGCAGTAATATATAATAAACTACCAATCATACCTATATATAACTTTTTGTCAACTGATTTACCCGTTTCATCCAAATCACGTTTTTTATTAGTACACATAGAAGTTTTATATGTCTTTCTATTTTCAAATCCAAATTTCTTTAGTAAATAAGTAATGTATTTTCTTTGATTTAAAATATTTCTAATATCTTTTTGATAAATTTGAATTCCTAAAAAGAATTCAAATTCTCCCATCATACTCATTTCAAACACTTTTTGCATTAAATTTGAAAACTCATGTTAAAGAGTTTTATTTGTTAAACCAAAAATTACATCATCAACATATATTTGAACTAATAAAATATTATAATTGATATTTTTCTTAAATAGTGTTGGATCTTCCATTCCAATAGTAAAATCATTTTTCAAAAGAAAAGAACTTATTATTTCATACCAAGCTCTAGGTGCTTGTTTAAGTCCATAAAGAGCTTTAGTAAGTTTAAAAATAGAATCTGGTTTTTGTGAATTTTCAAAACCAAGAGGTTGCTCAACATAAACTTCCTCCAATAAATAACCATTTAAAAAGGCAGAATTAACATCCATATGAAACAGTTTAAAGTTCATATGAGATTCATAGGCTAAAAAGTTTCTAATGGCTTCTAATCTAGCTACAGGTGCAAAGGTCTCATCATAGTATATGCCTTCTTCCTGATAATATCCTTTATCTACTAGTATTTCTTTATTCCTAGTTATTATTCCTTGATCATCTTGTTTATTTCTAAAGAACCATTTGGGTCCTATAACTGGATAGTTATGAGGTATTTCAACTAAATTCCAAACTTCATTTATGTTGAATTGGTTTAGTTAATCTTGCATTTCTATCATCCAACTTTCATCAACTAAGGATTCTTCTATAGTCCTGAGTTCTAATTGGGATAGAAAGGCAGAAAATTCAACAAGATTTCCTATGTTCCTTCTAGTTTTTATTCCCGTGTCTAAGTATCCTATTACAGTTTCTAAAGGGTGATTCTTTAGGATTTTTAACTATCTAGGTAGTACAATTATAGGTTCTTTAATGTCATTTTCTTCTGGACTGGACTGAATTTCATTTATATCTATTTCAAAATCATTTTTCAAGTTCTCAAGTCTCATGTTTTCATTAGATTCAGATTCATCAATTTGGTCTTTCCTTTTATCAAAAGGATCAAATTCATCAAATTTCACATGAAATAATTCTTCAAAAATCCTTGACATTTTATTAAAAACTTTATAAGATTTGGAAGTAGCAGGATATCCTAATAAAATGCCTTCATCAGATTTTGGATCAAACTTACCATGTTTGTCCTTGGTGTTTAAGGTGTAAACCTTTCATCCAAAAACTTTAAAGTAATTTACTTTAGGTTTTTTGTTTTTCCATATTTCATAGGGTGTCTTTGAAAATTGGTCTAATTAAAACTCTATTAATTATATAGAAGGTTGTGCTTACAGCTTCTACCAAAAAATAGGTAGGAAGACTGCATTCGTTTAACATAATCCTAGCCATTTCTTGAATAGTACAATTTCTTCTTTCAACAATTCTATTTTATTGAGGTGTTCTTGGTGCAGAGAAGGTGTGTTTAATAACCATATTTGAGAAAAATGAATTAAATCCCAGATTCTAAAATTCTCCACCATGATCACTTCTTAGTGAAATTATATTAAAACCTTGTTCATTTTAAACAGCTTTGAAAAAACTTTCAAATATAGTAAAAGTTTCATTTTTATATTTTAGAAAATAAATCCAAGTAAATCTAGAATAATCATCAACTAAAACATATACATATAATTACTATCCCAACTTACTACCCTTGAAGGTCCAAACAGATCCATATGGATAAGTTCTAGAGGTTTAGATGTAGCTACTTTGTTAACAGATTTGAATGATGATTTGTGCTACTTTCCAAGTTGACATGCATCATAGAATCTATCAAAATCAGAAACAAGTTTATTGTTAGATAACTTATTTAAAATATATATATTGCAATGTCCAAGTCTTCTATGCCAAATCCAAGATTTATTTATCTTATTAGTTAAGCAGTTTACTTTTTGTTTACACAAGTAATTTAAGTCCAAGGTATAAACATTACCATTTCTGAGTGCTCTAAATTTAAGCAATTTATTTTTGAAAACAGAATTTTTTTTTTAGAAAAATCAATAGCATAACCATCATCACATAGTTGAGAGATACATATCAGGTTGTGTTTCAATCCTTTCACATAATGTACTTTATTTATTGAGACAACTTCTGGATCTCCAACTGTTCCAATGTCAATTATTTTACCTTTGACATTGTCACCAAACGTGACTAGTCCACCATCTTTTTGAGTTAGAGTTCTAAAATTTGATGAGTTTCCACTCATATACCTAGAGTAGCCACTATCTATATACCATATGGAAGTTCTACTTCTATCATCTACTACCTACAAAGGCATTTAAACAAGGACTTGTTTTGGTACCCATATTCTATTTGGTCCAGTTGTGTTAGCTAGAAAGGACCTGGGAATCCATACTTGATTTGTTTTTTCGTAATCAATAGAATCATATATACCGCTTGAAAAAAATTCTTTCTTAATCCCACTTATTTGTGGTTGCCTTTAATAATAGTTTTTTGATATGTGACATTTTGTTCTAAAATAATTACAGATTTTACCTTTTGTACTTTGAAAAAAATAGTTCTTATATAGTTTAGGTTTCTCACCTTTACTACCTATTCCAAATATTTCTTTCTTAACCACATTCTTTCTAAGAATTTCATTTAAAGATTTTTTACCTTTTGTTAAAATAAGAGCTGCAATTTTGTATGTTTCTACTTCTGTTTGCAGTGTTTTTATTTTGGTTTCATTATCTGTATAGTTTTAGTTTAATGAGTTATATTTTTCTAGTAATTCCTAATATTGCTTTAGCAGAGTATCTCTATCTCCTAAAATAGAATTATGAATATTATTTAAAGATTTTTGTTTCTTAAATAAAGATTCATATTTATTTTCAAGAATATTGTAGTAAGCTGAAAGTTTATCATTTGTATAGCTAGATTCATAATTAGAGTTAGAATAATAATAGGATTGTACCTCATTAGTTTCTTCCATAAAGCACATATTAGCTTTCAAATTTGATTCCTCCTTTTCTGAATCAGACTTTGATGAGCTGGTGGAGTCTTTAGATACACTCCAAGTAGCTTTTATTTCCTTATTCTCTTTCTGTTCATAGTCATTTCTTTTTAATAATTTATTTTTCTTGTATTCCTTTAATTGAGGACAGTCAGGTCTAATATGTCCAAGTTTCTTGCACTCATAACATCTGACCTCCTTCTCATCCTTTTTAAAAGTCTTTCTAAAACCTTTCTTATTTTGATAAAAGTTAATGATTTTTCTGGCTAGCTAAGCTAGTTCCACATCTGAATTGGATGAATCAGAGCCTTTTGATTTCACCTTTATTTATTTTTTTCTCCAGCTTTCTACTTTTTCTTTGAGATGACACCTTTAAGGCAGTTTCAACTCTCTTGATCATAAACTTATTCTCATTTTATTCATCGTTCATCTCATCCTAATACATCATAAGAATTCCAATTAACTATCTCATTGTTAAATATTTGATAGGAGATGATTGTATGATAGTAGCAGAAATTCCATTCCATCTAGGTGGTAGTACTCTTAGTACTTTCAGGGATTGATCAACTTTTTTGATCAGATCTCCCAAAGAAGTGATGTTGTTGACAATCTATGTAAACCTTCCATTCATTTGGGTGATGATTTATTTGTTAACCATTCTGAATGTATCGAATTTTAGCTTAGCAGTAGCATACCTCATCTGTCTGACATTGTCAGTTCCTTCATAAGAAACTGCAGTTGTCTGCCACATTTCATATGCTTTCGGGCACTGATATACTCTGTTGAATTCATCTGGTCTAAGACCACATATGATAACATTCATAGCTTTCGATTTTATGTCGTAATCTGCTTCTGTATTAACACTCCATGTTTCAGGTTTCTCTGGAATCACATAAGGAGTCATAATTTTTGAGTAGACTCTGTATCCAAGATTTTTTAAATAAATGATAATTCTTGATTAACAACATCCATAATTTTCACTGTTGAATTAAAGTGATCGAACTATTGATATACCCTCCCGTGTATCATCCATTGAACTCTGTATAATCCAATGAATTTTATCATGTTATAGCTTTGACAAAAGCTTCTCCTTTGATACCAATTGTTGGATCGGGTTATACCAAATATACACAAGAGGGGGGGGGGGTGAATTGTATCTTTTACAATTTCTTCGCATAATCGTGATCTATCCTTTTATCTTTATATCAAATATTTAGCAGTGGAAAATAAATAGCACATGACGCACAATGTATAGTGGTTCGGGGAACAGAAGGCCCCTAGTCCACTCCACTAACACTCTACTCCACGAGATTGGTGATTTTCACTATCTGGTCCTCTTATCAACAAACCATTCCACAACTGAGTGCTGGAAGTTGACACCTTTACAAGTTTAAGGATAAACAGAGCCTTCTAGTTCATACACAGAACCTAATACCTAGCTTAGTACGAGAAGTCAGTTACTCAAAATAAAAGAGTATTTGTTCTTCAAAATACATTCCAGTTGTTCTTCACAATTGCAATAGCACACAATTGACAGTTGATGAATTATAGTCTTCAGAAAGAATAATATTTAGGTAGAAGTAGATCTGAGTTGATCCAGTTACAGTAGATCTTGAAATATAATTTTCATATTTAACAATAGTAGATTCACAAAAACATATTAAATGTATATTCAGTGAATCTTTAATTGTGTTTCTTCTTCTTCAAAAAACATAGCTTGTCACTCTTCATAATAGCAGATCTGTAAGTCTCAATTATCTCTGTAAATTTTAGCAGTGAAAAACTTCAAGATATTTATATATAAATAATCTTATTTTCAATTTATTCACCGCTATATATGTAATACAAAATAATACATGTATATATAGAATAAATACGAGCATTCTTATTTTATATTTAGATCCACAAAAGTCACCTTTAGAATTGTAATATTCAAAAGTTTGAATAGTAGAGTAGTCATAACGCCCCTGAAAATTCCACATGAAAAGATCCTCTTAAATTTATCCTTTGAATCACAAATAAACGGATTCGAATCATTCAAATAATCTCTTTAAATTTGGGATTTTAATATGGACTGAAATCAGACTGATAATCCACATAAATACTGTTGCTTTAATAAAATCGTAATTTAAAACATCCGACCTAAAATGTAGGGTTGAACTGTATAGCATACATTCTATGAACGTAAGGTTCACAATGTAGGGTTGATATTCAAACGTAAGGTTGATCTTAAAACATAAGGTTTATCTTCAAACATGAGGTTGATCTTCAACTCTAATTGTACATTATATAATCCATAATTTTCTCAACATTAGAATGTAACATTCATGATCTTTACTTTTCAATCCATCGCACAGTTGTTCATAAAAGTAAGGTTGATTAACCATACTTTTATATTTAGAGCTCAAACATATGGTTGTTTACAAAATAAAGGTTGATGAACCATACTTTTAAGACACAAGCTTATCATTCCGTACTAACATAATGATCTTCTTCCATACTTTTCCGATAACCCAAACGTAAGGTTCCTTCCAAACGTAAGGTTCCTTCGAAATGTAGGGTTCCTTCCAAACGTAGGGTTCCTTCTACCATACTTCACCAATAACATATGGTTATTTAACCATACTTTTCTGATATCTCATAAATTAAACACCACATTCTATCCTTATTCTATTCTTCTCAATGTAGGGTCTGAACAATTTTTTTAGAACATGCAAAAAATGATTTCTGAATAATTTATCAAATATAACTCGTGGATTAAGTGCTTTAATATTTCTCCAAAGATAAGAATATAAGGAATATAATTTTCTTGAAATATACTTGAAGTAAAATCGTTAGAATAACAAATAAGTATATTTGTGAGCATCAAAATCATTATAAAGAGATAGAGTATTGTTCTCAAAAATCTCCCCCTTATAAAATTATGTATTGTAGAAAACAATACTTGCTCAAAAAATATTTGTTTCGCGCGGAATCCGGGGATGACCTCCTGGACGGGAGATTCAAACGTTCCGATCGGTTTCTAACGGGTTTGTTCGTAGAACCGGAAACATCCAATGATTCCACATCCGTTTGGACCTACTTTCCAAAGGCAGGCGCTCATTAGCTTGTGGGCTAATGAGGCTTAGGAATTTTCATTGGTCGAGAGGATGGGAGGTCGGACTCATCACACCTTTTTGAGGGGAATTATTGTCTACTCCGGGACTCTCTTTATAGAGTTAAGTTAAGTTCGTGAATCCTTATTACATTACCAAGTATAAAATGAGCTTTCCTTTAGTTTTAACAATCAATGATTAAATATGCAAGAAATTTAGAAAATCTTTTATATGTATTCGAGGTTCTTCATCAATATATAATCATCTATATTTGTTTAGAGATTCTTGGTCAATGGTATCCTTCAAAACATTTATATAAAAGTCTCTTGGTCATTTTGATGACCAGGCTGGTTTTAAAGACACTCAGTGGGGGCACTTGAAGATTATCGTCATTCAGAAGGAAAGAGATTATTTAAATGTTGGGATCGAACCCATAAATGGGCTACCTACGTATCCTTTGTTTTGAAAAAGGAATCAGAACCCACGTAGTTCGAGGAATGGGATATGATGTTTTATGATTGATGGCTCAAAGATGAATGTCATAATTACTTTTACACTCTAAGCTCACGTGAGTCATGCTCGGTGTGAGAAACAAGAGGTATTGGTAAAATTCAGACAATTGTGCCATAAAAGATGCAATCATAAGAATTTGTTTTGGGTCTTATGTATAGATGACTGCCCAGATAGACGAAGGTTTAGGATTTACTTTTAGGGAGAAAATCCAAGAACAGGGTCCACAAAGTTATATGTGCTTCATGGAGATTTGAATACTCTAATCTTGGGGCTTACTCCTAAGGAGGATGCCCAAGTTAGGAGGGGACTTATGATTGGGTTTTATTCCTGAAAAGGAAACCCAAATCAAAGGTAATTTATGACTGGTTAAGAGAAATTTTAAGAGACTTGGGGCTTACTCCTAAGAAGGATGCCCAAGATTTATGACTAGGACTTATTCCTGAGAAGAAAGCCTAGGTTAGGGGACTTGGGGCTTACTCCTGAAAAGGAAGCCCAAGGTTATGACTGAGTCTTATTCCTGAAAAGGAGACCCAGGTTAGGGATTAAGGTTTGGGGCTTACTACTGAGGAGGATGCCCAAGTTTGGGAACTTGATTGGGGCTTATTCTTAAGAAAGATGCCCAAGATTTATGACTAGGACTTATTCCTGAGAAGAAAGCCTAGGTTAGGGGACTTGGGGCTTACTCCTGAAAAGGAAGCCCAAGGTTATGACTGAGTCTTATTCCTGAAAAGGAGACCCAGGTTAGGGATTAAGGTTTGGGGCTTACTCCTGAGGAGGATGCCCAAGATTAAAGGACTTGATTGGGGCTTATTCTTAAGAAAGATGTCCAAATCAAAGGTTTTATAACTGGGGATTATTCCTGAAAAGGAGACCCAGGTTAGGATTCTCTCATCTTAAAGGATGAGGTTGAAATGAATGAACTCTCAATCTTTGGTGACATGAAGATGTTTAAATCACTAGGTTTTGAGAGATATTTCACAGAATTCCTTTCAGATAAGGATGTCAAATCAAGAAATCATGCCATAAATGGCTTTGAAGAGTATCTTGAAGACTGAATCTTGAATAGGAAGGGTGAAATGGCTTAAGAAGGGAAAAAAATGGGCAAGATGGGCACCCAAAAAGATAGGGGCGCGCAAGTCTTGAAGGTCGCGCAAGTCCTGCGTCGGCGCGCAAGTGTTGGTCGCGCAAGTATACTTGCGTGACATGAGGGATACTTGCGCGATTTTCAACCAGAGTTGAAATACTTGAGCGACTCTTTATTAAACCCTTTATCATCCTCTTGGAGTTCTTCCAGAGAAGGGATGCGCAAGTTATATTGAAGGAATTAAGTTGGCGCGCAAGTGTTTTATAAGTTTCAACACTTGGGCCTTCCTTCTTCTCTTTAGATCTTCCGTTCTAGGTAAGAGATTACCTTAGAAGTGTTCCGGAAGCTTTGAGAAGAGACTTGGGCGTCGGGAGCTTTGATCCGAGTTTCTGGAAAAAAAAATCCTCTCGAATGGGGGGCCCACAGGGTCTATTTATAGGCAAAGGAAGACCCCGGGCGGTTACTGGGCGGTTACCAGATATGTCGCGCAAGTCCCTTTCACGACCATGAGTGGTCGCGCAAGTGTTGAGGCGGCGCGCAAGTGTACTTGCGCGACCAAGAGGGAACTTGCGCGACCTATGGGCAATGTTCTCCTTTTCCATCCCTTTGTCGATTTTTGATGTTTCTTCAAAGGATTAATCACTTTGAGCTCAGATATTCCCTTTTCCGATCTTTAGATTCTGTGACGAAAGGAGCGTCAACAAAAGTCCCCCCTCAGAGTTGGATCCGGAGAAAAATGAGGATGTGACTCTGAGGAAATCGAATCCCTCTAAAGGAAAAGGGCGGAGCGCAAGTCTCCAGTGCACAGAAGTCAGCGCGCAGGTAGGCCTCCTGGCCTATAAATATACGGCCTCACCTCCGTACAAGTATCCGGATTTCCGGACTTCATACCTTCTCGAGCTCTCGCCGCGCAGGTCACCTAAGCCGCGCAAGTCTGCTCTGTTTTTCCTTGATGTCGCTCTCCTGTAAAGGTATTCGTACTTGCGCGGTTTACACTTGCGCGACGAAAAATAGCGCGGCACGTGAATACTTGCGCGCCATTTTGTAGACTTGCGCGCCTTAATGCCTTATCCATTTTTTCAAATTTCTTCACAAAATTTGTGAAAAATAAACCCATTTAAGAGTTAGTTTATTCATCTTTTGTGCAGATTCAGTGGTTCCCAAGGGAATTGGAACGACTTATGAACTGGCTAGCAAGCGGATTGATGACATGATGAACATCATTGGCCCAGATTACTATGACATCTGCGACAGCACTCTTCCAGATTTGGCTAAGTACTTGAAGAAATATCATCTTAATTTCCCACAGAGCATCTACCTGTCTCTGTGTGTTCATGGTCATCTGCAAGGAGTTAATGTTCCAAATGCAAACAATTATACACCTGAGATGCAGCTGCACTGCTACTTCTCTATTTCGGTTATGCTGTGCATTAAGAGTAACAACAATGGTGTGAACTTTCAAATTCTTCCTCCATGTCATTCCTTTGCAGATATGAAAATGGCAAACTCATGGGCTGAAATGTTTTCCACTGCCGGTTGGTGGAGAGAAGACAAACATGGTATTAGAGCAATATCTGAAAAGAGTACTCTCTCCAAATGGTTCTTTACTTCCAATGCTCCATTCTCAAATCCACGTATCTATCTTCCAAGTCTCTTGGACAGAAACAGAGTCACTGTTTGATCAGCAGGAAATTTTCTCAAACCGCACTCAAGAACATCCTTTTACAATTGTTCCAAGAAGAGCTGGTATCACTGCATCTCCTTTTTGTTTCCAGTTGAATGAATGAATTCCAGGTGGTTGCTGATGAAGCTCGGGATGCCGTAAATCAAATGAAGTGTTATGTTGAAAGCCTCTTGTAATTCTTGAAAAAGAGAAGAGACTCCAATCTGTGGATGTCCTTCTAACTCTTGTGTATCAATGAAAAACACTTTCGTCTCCAATCATTTGTACCTGCATTCTTTCATTACCTGCTTCAAATTTACTTAAGCCAATGGGCCTAGTAATCATAGTTTGATTTTTACTAGGATTATTTACAAATAACCCTACAAACTTTGAATCTTTTAACTGCTCAATATTACCTAAATCATACAAAAAATGTATATTTTTGTTTCGCGCGGAATCCGGGGATGACCTCCTTGACGGGAGATTCAAACGTTCCGACCGGTTTCTAACGGGTTTGTTCGTAGAACCGGAAACATCCAATGATTCCACATCCGTTTGGACCTACTTTCCAAAGGCAGGCGCTCATTAGCTTGTGGGCTAATGAGGATTAGGAATTTGCATTGGTCGAGAGGATGGGAGGTCGGACTCATCACACCTTTTTGAGGGGAATTATTGTCTACTCCGGGACTCTATTTATAGATTTAAGTTAAGTTCGTGAATCCTTATTACATTACCAAGTATAAAATGAGCTTTCCTTTAGTTTTAATAATCAATGATTAAATATGCAAGAAATTTAGAGAATCTTTTATATGTATTAGAGGTTCTTCATCAATATAGAATCATCTATATTTGTTTAGAGATTCTTGGTCAATGGTATCCTTCAAAACATTTATATAAAAGTCTCTTGGTCATTTTGATGACCAGGCTGGTTTTAAAGCCACTCAGTGGGGCACTTGAAGTTTATCGTCATTCAGAAGGACAAAGATTATTTCAATGTTGGGATCAAACCCATAAATGGGCTACCTACGTATCCTTTGTTTTGAAAAAGGAATCAGAACCCACGTAGTTCGAGGAATGGGATATGATGTTTTATGATTGATGGCTCAAAGATGAATGTCATAATTACTTTTACACTCTAAGCTCACGTGAGTCAGGCTCGGTGTGAGAAACAAGAGGTATTTGTAAAATTCAGACAATTGTGCCATAAAAGATGCAATCATAAGAATTTGTTTTGGGGCTTATGTATAGATGACTGCCCAGATAGACGAAAGTTTAGGATTTACTTTTAGGGAGAAAATCCAAGAACAGGGTCCACAAAGTTATATGTGCTTCATGGAGATTTGAATACTCTAATCTTGGGGCTTACTCCTAAGGAGGATGCCCAAGTTAGGAGGGGACTTATGATTGGGTTTTATTCCTGAAAAGGAAACCCAAATCAAAGGTAATTTATGACTGGTTAAGAGAAATTTTAAGAGACTTGGGGCTTACTCCTAAGAAGGATGCCCAAGATTTATGACTAGGACTTATTCCTGAGAAGAAAGCCTAGGTTAGGGGACTTGGGGCTTACTCCTGAAAAGGAAGCCCAAGGTTATGACTGAGTCTTATTCCTGAAAAGGAGACCCAGGTTAGGGATTAAGGTTTGGGGCTTGATTGGGGCTTATTCTTAAGAAAGATGCCCAAGATTTATGACTAGGACTTATTCCTGAGAAGAAAGCCTAGGTTAGGGGACTTGGGGCTTACTCCTGAAAAGGAATCCCAAGGTTATGACTGAGTCTTATTCCTGAAAAGGAGACCCATGTTAGGGATTAAGGTTTGGGGCTTACTCCTGAGGAGGATGCCCAAGATTAAAGGACTTGATTGGGGCTTATTCTTAAGAAAGATGCCCAAATCAAAGGTTTTATAACTGGGGATTATTCCTGAAAAGGAGACCCAGGTTAGGATTCTCTCATCTTAAAGGATGAGGTTGAAATGAATGAACTCTCAATCTTTGGTGACATGAAGATGTTTAAATCACTAGGTTTTGAGAGATATTTCACAGAATTCCTTTCAGATAAGGATGTCAAATCAAGAAATCATGCCATAAATGGCTTTGAAGAGTATCTTGAAGACTGAATCTTGAATAGGAAGGGTGAAATGGCTTGAGAAGGGAAAAAATGGGCAAGATGGGCACCCAAAAAGATAGGGGCGTGCAAGTCTTGAAAGTCGCGCAAGTCCTGCGGCGGCGCGCAAGTATTTTTCGCGCAAGTATACTTGCGCGACATGAGGGATACTTGCGCGATTTACAACCAGAGTTGAAATACTTGAGCGATTCTTTATTAAACCCTTTATAATCCTCTTGAGGTTCTTCCAGAGAGGGGACGCGCAAGTTATATTGAAGGAATTAAGTTGGCGCGCAAGTGTTTGATAAGTTTCAACACTTGGGCTTTCCTTCTTCTCTTTAGATCTTCCGTTCTAGGTAAGAGATTACCTTAGAAGTGTTCCGGAAGCTTTGAGAAGAGACTTGGGCGTCGGGATCTTTGATCCGAGTTTCTGGAAAGAGATCCTCTCGAATGGGGGGCCCACAGGGTCTATTTATAGGCAAAAGAAGACCCCGGGCGGTTACTGGGCGGTTACCAGATATGTCGCGCAAGTCCCTTGCACGACCATGAGTGGTCGCGCAAGTGTTGAGGCGGCGCGCAAGTGTACTTGCGCGACCAAGAGGGAACTTGCGCGACCTATGGGCAATGTTCTCCTTTTCCATCCCTTTGTCGATTTTTGATGTTTCTTCAAAGGATTAATCACTTTGAGCTCAGATATTCCCTTTTCCGATCTTTAGATTCTGTGACGAAAGGAGCGTCAAAAAAAGTCCCCCCTCAGAGTTGGATCCGGAGAAAAATGAGGATGTGACTCTGAGGAAATCGAATCCCTCTAAAGGAAAAGGGCGGCGCGCAAGTCTCCAGTGCACAGAAGTCGGCGCGCAGGTAGGCCTCCTGGCCTATAAATATACGGCCTCACCTCCGTACAAGTATCCGGATTTCCGGACTTCATACCTTCTCGAGCTCTCGCCGCGCAGGTCATCTAAGCCGCGCAAGTCTGCTCTGTTTTTCCTTGATGTCGCGCTCCTGTAAAGGTATTCGTACTTGCGCGGTTTACACTTGCGCGACGAAAACTAGCGCGTCACGTGAATACTTGCGCGCCATTTTGTAGACTTGAGCGCCTTAATGCCTTAGCCATTTTTTCAAATTTCTTCACAAAATTTGTGAAAAATAAACCCATTTAAGAGTTAGTTTATTCATCTTTTGTGCAGATTCAGTGGTTCCCAAGGGAATTGGAACGACTTATGAACTGGCTAGCAAGCGGATTGATGACATGATGAACATCATTGGCCCAGATTACTATGACATCTGCGACAGCACTCTTCCAGATTTGGCAAAGTACTTGAAGAAATATCATCTTAATTTCCCACAGAGCATCTACCTGTCTCTGTGTGTTCATGGTCATCTGCAAGGAGTTAATGTTCCAAATGCAAACAATTATACACCTGAGATGCAGCTGCACTGCTACTTCTCTATTTCGGTTATGTTGTGCATTAAGAGTAACAACAATGGTGTGAACTTTCAAATTCTTCCTCCATGTCATTCCTTTGCAGATATGAAAATGGCAAACTCATGGGCTGAAATGTTTTCCACTGCCGGTTGGTGGAGAGAAGACAAACATGGTATTAGAGCAATATCTGAAAAGAGTACTCTCTCCAAATGGTTCTTTACTTCCAATGCTCCATTCTCAAATCCACGTATCTATCTTCCAAGTCTCTTGGACAGAAACAGAGTCACTGTTTGATCAGCAGAAAATTTTCTCAAACCGCACTCAAGAACATCCTTTTACAATTGTTCCAAGAAGAGCTGGTATCACTGCATCTCCTTTTTGTTTCCAGTTGAATGAATGAATTCCAGGTGGTTGTTGATGAAGCTCGGGATGCCGTAAATCAAATGATGTGTTATGTTGAAAGCCTCTTGTAATTCTTGAAAAAGAGAAGAGACTCCAATCTATGGATGTCCTTCTAACTCTTGTGTATCAATGAAAAACACTTTCGTCTCCAATCATTTGTACCTGAATTCTTTCATTACCTGCTTCAAATTTACTTAAGCCAATGGGCCTAGTAATCATAGTTTGATTTTTACTAGGATTATTTACAAATAACCCTACAAACTTTGAATCTTTTAACTGCTCAATATTACCTAAATCATACAAAAAATGTATATTTAGTGAGCTGGAACTTGACTTTTATTCAGAGTTCCTTTGTCTTTTGTGTGGGCAGTTTAAAGTCATGCAAGCCGGACATAAAGGGGCTAATGTTTATGGTCGAAATAGCTTTGACCGAAAAATGGATTAAAATGGATTCAATTCCTTGATAATTTATCTGAAAACAAATTACCATACTCAAGTATGAGAGAAAATATGTAAACTATGACTTAAGAATATTTGAATCTGAGGAATGATATGAAAAAGAGCTAAATATCATTAGAAGAAGTAGTTTCCAAGAATGAAGTTACTATTATTTAACAAAACCCGTTAGGGGGTTGAAATATGCAGGGCCACCTATGGGCATTGGCTGCATAGTCAAATAAAATAGCATCTTTTGGCTGACAAGTCTGTTATGTGGACTGTTTATGCAAGGCCACCTATGGGCACGTGCTGCATAGTTAGGCAAAAGAACTCTCAGAAATTTACTTTCCTAGTGCTAAAAGCCAGTGAAAGTTTATGGAGATTCAAATTTTCTAAAGCATAGAGTTTGTTGTATGGAAAGAGGTACTTGAATATGGAGAAGATATTTCCAAACAAGAATATCGAAGAACTGGATGAATATCACTCCTACGAAGGTCTGACCCAAACGTATGGAAGAAGAATAAACCATAGACTTGAATACTTTCAGATCATGAAAAAGGATATGGGACAAATATGTTAAGGATGGCTATTTTTGCGGATCCCTACATACTGTCGTTTAAGACAAATAAGGACAAAAGAGGCATTCTTCCCAAGAATGAAGTTACTATTATTTAACAAACCCGTTAGGGGGTTGAAAACATGCAGGGCCACCTATGGGCATTGGCTGCATGGTCAAATAAATAGCATCTCTTTGCTGACAAGTCTGTTATGTGGACTGTTTATGCAAGGCCACCTATGGGCACGTGCTGTATAGTCAGGCAAAAGAATTCTCAGAAGTTTGACATTTTTGTGACTATAAGTCATGAAAAGGGTTATGAAGATCTGAAAATATTTAAGGTTAGGATTATAATACATAAAGATGGGTATTTTCCAATGTATATAGAGATACATAGGTCAATGAAAACCATAATCATGTTGTGGCTGGATCCTGAATTGAAATTTGGACTTCACTACGTATCTCATAAGAATGAGAATCAAGCCATACGTAGTTCTTGAAACGCAGTTTAACGTCGTGCAGGACGAAAGTATGAGTGATCTTAGTTTAGGGTCATAGAATTCGGACCATAATAATGAATACACAGTGTGTGTTTTCATGAAGACTTTTCAGCCAAGGGACTGAAAGTGAAATTTGGGGTTAGGCCCAAAAGACTTGGGACTGGATTCGAGGGACACTCGAATGTTCCTACGTATCCCATAAGGATGGGAATCAAGTCCACGTAGTTCTAGAAACTACCCTTTGTAAAAATTTGGTTCGTACATGTGAAGGGTGAAAAGGGACTTTAGTGCAATGATGGTTTTAACCTAAGATAAAAAGTTTAGGCATTACCATGTATGTACGTAGTCTTTTAAAAATGAAAACCATGATTGAAAAAGAATCAATGTTAATAATGGTTCCTTCTCAAATGAGGAAATCAAAGAATATTGTAGTTTATTGTCGTACCGGACAAAAGTGTTGTATAGTTTAACGTCATATAACAAGGACGAAAGTGAATCAATGTAAAGATATTGATTCCAGGGGTGGTTTCACAAATCATCATCTATGAGATGGTGGTGAACCAATGTGAAGAGATTGTTTTTGGGCTTGAACCTTTGGGAGGTTGCCTACATACCCAACCTGGAGGGCAAGGATCAAAGTCCGTGTAGTTCAATTAAAGAATGAATCAATGATCAAGTTGTTCTTGTGGACAATGATCTAAAAAATGTTGTTGGGGCTTACACATGGTTAGTGGCCCAAAGGGAGTGTTATGGTTGATGTTCGCTCTAAGCTCACGTGAGTCATACTCGGTGTGAGAAACAAGAGGTAATAACAACCTTAACGATGCACAGTTTAATGTCATGTAGGACATATCAAGGACTTTCTGTACAGTTTAGCGTCATGTAGTTAGGACGATGGGGACAATACAGTTTAATGTCATATTGGACGAAAGGGGGATTGTGCAGTTTTAATGTCATGCTGGACTTTTGATGATTATATAGTTTAACGTCTTTCCGGACGTGAGGGACTTTTATACAGTTTAGCGTCATGTAGTTAGGACGTCACAGTTTAACGTCTTGCTGGACATATTTGCAAATAGTTTATGGTCGTATACATGGACCAGGAATGATGCAGTTTAAAGTCATACGGGACCATTGTTGTATAGTTTAACGTCATATAGCAAGGACGAACTGGTGCTGTACAGTTTAAAGTCATGTAGCTAGGACTAAGGTGAACCAATATGAGGATATCAGTTCTGGGGATTTTTTACAGTTTAATGTCATGCTGGACAATGAAAGCGCCACACAGTTTTAATGTCATGTTGCTAGGAAAAAATATAGTTTAATGTCATCTCGGACATATACAGTTTAGTGTCATGTAGGACATATTAATAACCAATGTGACATTTTAACGTCATGTTGGACGATAAGGGAATTGACACAGTTTAACGTCATGTTGGACGATGAAAGTGCCACACAGTTTAATGTCATGTTGCTAGGACACAATATAGTTTAATGTCATCTCGGACAAAATATAGGAACTTCTATACAGTTTATTGTCATGTAAGACAAAATCAGGGACTATGCAGTTTAAAGTCTTGTAGTTAGGACTATTGGTGCTGCACAGTTTAGTGTCATGTTGCAGGGACATAAGTGCGAATAGTTTAAGGTCATATGCATGGACCGTACAGTTTATCGTCATGCTGGACGTATTATAGTTTAATGTCATCTCGGACAGAATATGTGACACAGTTTAATGTCATGTTGGACGAAGTTGTAGTTTAAGGTCATACTGGACCATTGTGTAGTTTAAGGTCATACCGGACCTTGGTGTAGTTTAAGGTCATACCGGACCTTTTCTGTATGAACCAATTGTAAGTCTTGGTTCTGGGAACAATATTTTGTGTTTATACAAAATACTTCTTCAGAAATATGGCATTAGTTGGAGTCATGATGTGTTCTCCATCCATTGAGATTAGACAGAACCAAAGATTAACTCTTCGTCTGATAAAGACTCTGCCTGATTAGCCTGTTTAGGCTGTGCCGTTTGATGGGGCGGTGCCCGTTACTTTGAAGTAGATGGCATGAAATCTGCCAGAGTCAAAGACAATTTAGGCTTTGATACATACTCATCTTCTTCTGATTCATCTTTCTTCTTTGAATTGCTCTGCCCTTTTGAGGATTTGTCTTTTGATGGAGGCTTTACTGCAGCTTTTGTAGGAGACACAATTGGCTTCTTCAATTGTGTTCGCAAAATGGAATGGGTCCGATTGATTGTCTTTCTGACCATCCAATCATCATATTTTTTCGCAGTTTTTCTTTTGACTTCCTGCCACTCGCCTCCTTCCTCTGGATCTGTAGCGGTAATACACGCTACATGAGCTGAAGAACCCTTCAATTTGACTTGTCCCAAGTCAACCATCTTTTGTAGGAGGTCTTTAAAGACAAAACACTCCTGGATGGGATGTCCCAACATTTGATGAAAGGGACAATAATTGGGACGGTCTTCATCTCCTTCCTTGTTTGGTCTCTTCGGCACTGGTAATTGAACCAAATTATTTTCCAGAGCTGAAATGAAGTAACCAGGAACTTGCTCACTTCAGAAAGAGTATGTTTTACTCTTCATATCCTCAAATTGTTTTCGTCGTTGATCTTTTTGATCATTTGGACGAAACAGCCTTTGTTGTTGGCGTTCAGGAGGTGGAGCCCTTCGAGAAGATGAAGGTTTTGAAGTAGAAATAGGTACAGGTGCCTGTTTAAGCATAACTGTAGCAGTTTCTGCTTTACCCATTCTTCTTCCTGGAGCTGATGGAATTACACGAGATTTAACCTTAGCCTGCATAAGGGAATCTTCAATCTGTTGAGCGATTGAAGTAAGGTCTCGAAACCCTCCTGTGTATTTCACAGGGATCAATGGCGTGCGTAATTCGTCACGCAAATTTGCCACACAGATTGGCAACAATTCCTCCTGAGGGAGTGATAAACTCAAGGAATACGTTAATCCCTTCCAACGAGCAATGAAATCAGAGACTCTTTCATTCTCCCTTTGCTTGCAGTTTGTAAGATCGAAAACTGTCGTTTTTGGCAAAGTTGAGCTGAACTGAAGAAGGAATTTTTGACGAAGATCCTCCCATCCGATGACTGACCGGGATTTCAAGCTTGTATACCAGACAAAAGCTGGTCCCTGCAAGGTTCGCACGAAGCATCTGAGTTTCACTGCTTCTTGTTGTTCTGGAGTTCCCATCATAGGATCACAACAAGACACGTAATGTGTCAAATGTTGTTCAGGGTCGCCTGATCCATTGAAAGTAGGGAAAATAGGGTTTCCAAAACTGGATGGAGGAGAAAATGAATCTACCCATTCAGGGTAAACTTTCTTTTCAGGTTGAACTTGCGCCTGTTTCCCTTCCATAGTTTCTAACCGAGCTGTTAATGACTCAATAGTAGTTATTAACTTTTGAGAAACGTCAGGTTGAACTTGGTTTTGGGTAGGTGCAATGAATGGAGCTTGGACAACCGTGGAGGTAGGTGCTGCAACTAATGGTAGTGCTGCCAACCGTTGTTGCGTTTGACCCGTAGGATTAGACCTCTATGGGTGTACTGATAAAGGAGGATATTCCTGATCCATCTCAGTAGTTACAACAAATTCCTTCGGCTGTCGGACTTCAGCATTCTTAAGAAGAAGACTACTCTGAAGTAGTTCTGCATTCAACCTTCTTAATTCTTTCATTTCTTCCTCCTGTTGTGCAAGCCTTTGCTCTAATGAGAGCGATTGACCTCCTTCAGAGGAAGGGTGAGAAGTAACCTGATTCTTTCCTTTCCCCTTATTGGATCCTTTTCGGAGAGGGGGAAGTGGGTTACTTGAAGGAATACCCAGATTTTGGGTAAGCCTTTGATTACGTGTGCGCACACCTTCTTCATTTAGGTCTGTGTGCACAACTTCTTGAGCAGGAACCTCTTCGTCTGATCCCTCTGATTGAGCCTCATCTGGTGAATCAGCAGCAACGGCAGTGATGACATTAATGGATGCATATTTCATGGAATCCTTTCTATCAGCATTTCTGTGATATTGTCTCCTTTTATGTCCATGATAAGACATGGCATTCCGTTGACTTGATCCCTCAGGAATTTCTTGGAGAACCGTCACTTGGAGAGAATCTCCTGACATCTTGGCTCTTCGTTCCTCTTGAGGCTTATTCCCTAATCGAGAGAATACTGACTTTCTCTGAGGGAGGGATTGAAGATTTGAAAAAGTCCCCAGTCCGGTGGACTGGGGGTGTTCCTGTTGCTTCCGCTCAACTCCTCGAATACCATTCGTTGATTCTGAGGGTTGGATTAGAGAAGTCCCCAGTCTGGCAAGCTGGGGTGTCTCTTGACATGCTATGTCTGAGATCTTTTTAAAATCTCTCTTGATCTTGCGAATCTTAGTTCGGAAATTAGCTGGATGCATTAACCTGTATCCACTTTTATCACCTGGTTCAACAGACCGTTGGATGATTTCCGAAACTTCTGTCATTTGATGACGTGTTTGCTCCAGACGAGAGGCTTGTGCAATATTCTCGCCTGCTTGGTGTAGGAGCAATTCAACAACCTGTTCTCTATATACTTGATTTTTAGAGGAACTAGTTGAAGCTTGATCTCGAGCAAGATTTTGATTATGAACAAAGCCCATTGACTGTGGCCGGCCATGGGCAATAACATTGCATGAGACCATTTTCGGCGGGCTTTGCTGACCGGAAAGCACTGTGAAATGTAGTGCTCCATGAATACCCCATCCTCTGATATGAACATTAGATGGAGCATTGGAAATTAACTGACGCAATCTTCTTAGTGCGCCAAGGCATGAACGTTGAAGGGTTCTCTATTGCTTTTCAGCCTTCGGATACCGAGAGACTGATAGAGATGCCAAATCAATCTGGCGTTGTAACCCTTCTATTATCTTAAGATGATTTTCATATTCATCGTAAGATAATACCTTCTTCTTTAATTGACAAAGAGTTTTCCATATGTTGAGATGAATATCATGGATTCCATCATCCGTCAACATCTTTGGAATGTCATACTGTGAGTCAGCCAAAGGCCAAAACATGACTGGTACTTCACCTTTTGCCAGTTTTTTCCTCATGTTCAGCATTTCCTCTTTATCATTAAATGAAGATTCTTCTACCTGTTTGGACCAGAGTTGGTGTTTCCTTGTTGCTTCATCAGATTCAACAAGATTGGTAGAGGAATCACTATTCATGCTGGAAGATGAATGACCCAGGGAAGGTTCGGAGAATAACCTGAACCCCAAGCTATCTTCTGATGGAGAAAGAGTTTCACCTGCCGATAGTAAAACTTCAGACATGACTGGTTTTACGTTTGCAAGTGCCTCGAGATAGGAGGGATTTCTCGTCACTACATTGCCTTCTGAAGAATTTTCGAGACAATGTGAATCACTACTGCGGAGAGGACTTTCGCAGCGAAGTTCATCACCATGAGGAGGACCTTCATGATGGGTTACAGCAAAAGATGAAATCTCTTGCTCCTTGGCCTTCTGACCACATAGAGGGTTCCTGTGGCTCTCATCTGAAGAAGAAACTTCAAGATTGACCGAATTTTCATGAAGCAAGTCTTCATGAGGAAGTGTCTGTTGAAGACCTTCGGGATTAATGTTCCTGTTATTGGGAACTGAGGGAGTAGAATCTTGAATTCCGACAGATAAATGTCTGAGGGCTTCAAGAACTCCAGCATCGAGCAAGGCCTTGTTGCAGATTGGCCTTTGATCTCCTGACTGTGCTGGGCGGATCTTTTTCTTAGATGCCTTCTTACTCGCTTTATAAATCACTTGATGACGAAAGTGATTTCTCTGAGCAGGTGTATGTGCCTGATCAGGAAAGATGGTCAGGTTAGGCTGACGATCATCGCTCAAATCAGGTGTATGTGCCTGACTTGGTTGTCCATATGATATGGGGGAGTAGGCCCCACAACCCTCTTGGACTGGAACAGATGTGTGTGTCTGTTCCGGAGTGAATTGTTGATGTGTCACTCCACTGTTAGGGATAGATTTATGTGTCTGTCCCTGAGATGATGCTGAAGCTGTTATGATATCCTGGCAAGCATCCAGAATATGAGCAGGAATTTGCTTCTGCTCTTTCACCATTGACAAAATATGTTTGGTGACTTCAGCCGCCGGAACAGGGATATACGTCCATTCCGGGCTTGGAGTAGGTGTATGTGCCTGCTCCTGTCCTCCTTTTCCTGTCAGTGAATCCTGACAGTACTCAAGTGTGGAGGCAGAGAGTTTAGTCTGTCTCCTGTTTGTCGTCGGGGCTTTCCGACTGACTTCTCCGTGCGCTACCAAACGAGACTGTTGGTAGGCTTGATTAGTATTAGCAGGTGTATGTGCCTGCTGATTACACTTCGCCAAACGCTGTTGACGAGATCCATCATATGTAGTCAGACGAGCCTGCTGACTAACTGCTGATGTATAAGCAGGTGTATGTTCCTGCCTATGGTACTCCGCCGGAATTGCCTGGCGGGATCGGCTTGATGCTGCCAGACGAGTCTGCTGGACAGCGGGATTAAAACGAACAGGTGTGTATGCCTGCTCGTTATTTGCCACCAAGTTAGGTTGGTGGACTTCTCCGGAGATGACAGGGATGACAACCTGCCTATTGTTAACCGGGTTCCGTCTCTGGCGATTCATCTTGCCTGCTCGGGTTCGAGGAACCTGAGCTGAACGCCTGGAGTCGGTACCCTCATCATGTTGAGGGCGCACTACCGCACGAGTCTGGCAGCGATTGTTGATGGGAGCCCTTGAGAAGGACTCCTGTCTCTTTGAATTAAGGTCCTGCGGGACCTGCTCATTCACTTCCTTGGAGTAAGGGAGTGAATGGAAATTGCGTTCCGGGGATAACGACCCGAAACGGTTGGAGACGGTAGTCAGCACCGTCTGCTTCTTGATTGCTGGTCGCCGTTGTCCGGACGACCAGGTAGAATTGTTAACTTGGAGGGCTTGACGAGCGGCCTCCAGAGTTGGGATAGTACCGTTGCGACGATACTCCTTAACCAGTGCATTAGAAACACAGCGTTGAAGACGCTGAGTTGGTGATGTCATCCTCAGAGCGGATGACGTTCCAGCAGGAGTAGCAGTATTGGTTTTCACGGCAGCAGACCTCACAGTAGAGGTGTTCCCAGCAGCAGTATTCACAGGGGTAAATTTAAGGAAAGCCATTTTTTGTAGAAGATCTTGAAAAAAGAGTGCCTGTTCCATGTAACAGACATAATCAAGATGAATCCGGCTACTGCATCTTTTGGATGATCATATGTCAATGATTGCCTTGTTGGCCCAAAGGGCCTAACAGATAAGAAGAACATCACTTTAACTTGGTTAAGGATTCACGTCGGGTTCACCATTTTTGTTTCGCGCGGAATCCGGGGATGACCTCCTTGACGGGAGATTCAAACGTTCCGATCGGTTTCTAACGGGTTTGTTCGTAGAACCGGAAACATCCAATGATTCCACATCCGTTTGGACCTACTTTCCAAAGGCAGGCGCTCATTAGCTTGTGGGCTAATGAGGCTTAGGAATTTGCATTGGTCGAGAGGATGGGAGGTCGGACTCATCACACCTTTTTGAGGGGAATTATTGTCTACTCTGGGACTCTCTTTATAGATTTAAGTTAAGTTCGTGAATCCTTATTACATTACCAAGTATAAAATGAGCTTTCCTTTAGTTTTAACAATCAATGATTAAATATGCAAGAAATTTAGAGAATCTTTTATATGTATTCGAGGTTCTTCATCAATATAGAATCATCTATATTTGTTTAGAGATTCTTGGTCAATGGTATCCTTCAAAACATTTATATAAAAGTCTCTTGGTCATTTTGATGACCAGGCTGGTTTTAAAGCCACTCAGTGGGGCACTTGAAGTTTATCGTCATTCAGAAGGACAGAGATTATTTCAATGTTGGGATCGAACCCATAAATGGGCTACCTACGTATCCTTTGTTTTGAAAAAGGAATCAGAACCCATGTAGTTCGAGGAATGGGATATGATGTTTTATGATTGATGGCTCAAAGATGAATGTCATAATTACTTTTACACTCTAAGCTCACGTGAGTCATGCTCGGTGTGAGAAATAAGAGGTATTTGTAAAATTCAGACAATTGTGCCATAAAAGATGCAATCATAAGAATTTGTTTTGGGGCTTATGTATAGATGACTGCCCAGATAGACGAAAGTTTAGGATTTACTTTTAGGGAGAAAATCCAAGAACAGGGTCCACAAAGTTATATGTGCTTCATGGAGATTTGAATACTCTAATCTTGGGGCTTACTCCTAAGGAGGATGCCCAAGTTAGGAGGGGACTTATGATTGGGTTTTATTCCTGAAAAGGAAACCCAAATCAAAGGTAATTTATGACTGGTTAAGAGAAATTTTAAGAGACTTGGGGCTTACTCCTAAGAAGGATGCCCAAGATTTATGACTAGGACTTATTCCTGAGAAGAAAGCCTAGGTTAGGGGACTTGGGGCTTACTCCTGAAAAGGAAGCCCAAGGTTATGACTGAGTCTTATTCCTGAAAAGGAGACCCAGGTTAGGGATTAAGGTTTGGGGCTTGATTGGGGCTTATTCTTAAGAAAGATGCCCAAGATTTATGACTAGGACTTATTCCTGAGAAGAAAGCCTAGGTTAGGGGACTTGGGGCTTACTCCTGAAAAGGAAGCCCAAGGTTATGACTGAGTCTTATTCCTGAAAAGGAGACCCAGGTTAGGGATTAAGGTTTGGGGCTTACTCCTGAGGAGGATGCCCAAGATTAAAGGACTTGATTGGGGCTTATTCTTAAGAAAGATGCCCAAATCAAAGGTTTTATAACTGGGGATTATTCCTGAAAAGGAGACCCAGGTTAGGATTCTCTCATCTTAAAGGATGAGGTTGAAATGAATGAACTCTCAATCTTTGGTGACATGAAGATTTTTAAATCACTAGGTTTTGAGAGATATTTCACAGAATTCCTTTCAGATAAGGATGTCAAATCAAGAAATCATGCCATAAATGGATTTGAAGAGTATCTTGAAGACTGAATCTTGAATAGGAAGGGTGAAATGGCTTAAGAAGGGAAAAAATGGGCAAGATGGGCACCCAAAAAGATAGGGGCGCGCAAGTCTTGAAAGTCGCGCAAGTCCTGCGGCGGCGTGCAAGTATTGGTCGCGCAAGTATACTTGCGCGACATGAGGGATACTTGCACGATTTACAACCAGAGTTGAAATACTTGAGCGATTCTTTATTAAACCCTTTATAATCCTCTTGAGGTTCTTCCAGAGAGGGGACGCGCAAGTTATATTGAAGGAATTAAGTTGGCGCGCAAGTGTTTGATAAGTTTCAACACTTGGGCTTTCCTTCTTCTCTTTAGATCTTCCGTTCTAGGTAAGAGATTACCTTAGAAGTGTTCCGGAAGCTTTGAGAAGAGACTTGGGCGTCGGGAGCTTTGATCCGAGTTTCTGGAAAGAGATCCTCTTGAATGGGGGGCCCACAGGGTCTATTTATAGGCAAAAGAAGACCCCGGGCGGTTACTGGGCGGTTACCAGATATGTCGCGCAAGTCCCTTGCACGACCATGAGTGGTCGCGCAAGTGTTGAGGCGGCGCGCAAGTGTACTTGCGCGACCAAGAGGGAACTTGCGCGACCTATGGGCAATGTTCTCCTTTTCCATCCCTTTGTCGGTTTTTGATGTTTCTTCAAAGGATTAATCACTTTGAGCTCAGATATTCCCTTTTCCGATCTTTAGATTCTGTGACGAAAGGAGCGTCAACAATATTCCATGTACGTCCAGGGGGGACGATACCATCTGGGTGATTGTAGACCGACTCACCAAGTCGGCCCACTTCCTACCCATTCAAGAGCAGGGTTCAGTAGAGATTTTGAGAAAACTCTACATGTAAGAGATAATCTGACTCAATGTATTCCCATATACGATATTATTAGATCATGATTCATGAGTTACATCCTAGTTGTGGAAAAGATTACAAGAGGCATTTGGGACTCAGCTGTGTGTGAGAAAAAGCTTTCACCCACAGACAAATGGTCAAATGGAGAAGACCATATAGAGCATGGAGGAAATGATTTGTGTTTTGGTTCTTGATTTTGGTTTTAGTTGGGAGGACCACATAACACTAGTGTAGTTTGTGTACAAAAATAGATACCACTCTACCATCTCTATGGAAACATTCTAGGCACTATACGGATGACCATGTAGGTCACCGTTATGCTGGAAAGACCCAGGGGAGTCAGAACTCCTAGGTCTAGAGATGTTACATGCTACCACTGAGAAGGTGCAGGTCATTTGAAAGTGGATGAAGAATACACAGAGCCAATAGAATTTCTATTCTAAAAGGAAATGAAGACCCTTGGAGTTTGAAGAGGGGGACCACATATCTCTTTGGGTCTCTCCTCAATGGGGGATACATAGATTTGGACAAGGTGTAAAGTCATCTCTGAGGGTAATCATACCTTTCCTGATACTACATAGAGTGGGAGAGGTGGAATTCCACTTGGATCTACCGCTACAGTTAGAGAGGGTCCACAACATATTCCACATATCCCAGCTTAAGAGATATGTGCATGACCCTTCTCACATCATCAACCATAGAGAGATTGAGATTGATGAAGGGGTAACATTCACAGAGTACCTGGTGGAGATAGATGATCAACAAGAGAGGATCCTTCATGGATGGTCGAATCCTCTAGTGCACGTTCTTTGATAGCACGTGAATCTCCAAGAGAGCATATCAGAGCAGGAGGCTCAGATTTGTGCTCAGTACCCCCATTTTTTTATTAGTGTTTGTTTTGGATTATGAGGACGCAAATCCCTAAAGGGGTGAGTAATGTAATACATCGAAATTCACAATATTTTTTTTTAAAATTAAATGGGTTTATTTCATGACAAGGATCTGAGACGACACATAATTCTGAGCCCCAGAGTGGCCAAAACGTATTTTTGATGTATTTTTTTAAGGTTCATTAAATAAATATGCGGGAGTGTTTTTCTAAATTTTAAACGGGTTCCCATATAAAAAATATGAGGGCTCCATTGAACTCAGAGCATTGAGATTCACCTAGAAAGGGACTAACATTATCTAGATCTGGACAATAGTGTAAAATAGTTTTGTCCATAAATAAAATAATTAAGTAGAAATTATTTTATTTTCAAATCCTTATAACTCTTAAACGATAACTCATATTGGAAATCCGAGAGTATAATTGAGCTTGTGATGGAGTCTTTACCTTACGCGAGGCTTAAACTTGACCGACGTGGGTTGAGGGTGAAATTTAATTTTTGGAATTTTTAGAAGAAAAATAAAATAACTTAAAAGTTTATTTTTATTTTTGACTTCATTGTTGAGCACTGGAACATCAACGCTGTGGTGAAACGAAGTGGTGACGATGAATAACATTAATGAACCTCATTAATGAGTCAGTGTAACGATATTGAAATGCAGCACAACAAAAACACTGATTCACATTTTGTCAATTAATAGCCTAATAATCAATGCAGTATTGTTGGAACAACCCTAGAATTCCTCTGAGGCTTTGGTGGGTGGTGACGACGAATGATGAAGTACAATATCTCCAATGAAAAATGCTAGCAAATCAGATGATGGAGATGAAACCCTTGGAGATTGGATTCGAGATTAGAGATCGATGGATGACGATGAACAACCATCCTAGACCAATCTAGTTTCCTAGGTAGGGGTTTGAATCTGTGTGATTGTTTCCCCCCATCCTCCCCTATAAATGAAGAATTTGGATCAACTCTATAAAAAGTTGATCCACATATAGATTTTCCTTTCGGGGTTGGGAAAACATTATTTCAGGTTGATAATGGGATTAAAATATTTGTGATTTATTTATATGATTCGTTTTTCCTCTAACGGGAACAAATATGAGCCGATAAGAACAATGGTTGGTTTGTTCTATTTAGGTGTTTGCATGTTCTTCATGAAAAAACCCCCGAATCGACAACATGGTGATCTCAAGTGTATAGTAGGGATAGAGGCAACCCGAGATGTTTGAGGGAGTGGAAGATTTGAGAATCAGACCACCAGAGAGGATCCAGTGGCCAACATAATGCACCACCTCGTGAAAAAGAGGTGGTGTACTGGGGAGGTGGAGGCTGCAACTAGCTGGGGCCATAGAGGTGTGGCAGGGTGGCGCCACTTGGGCGCTGTGTTGGAAGATCAGCCCACTTTGGTGGGCCATGGTGAGCAGGTGGAATAAGGTCCCTGCTGAACCGCGTGCAGGTAGGAGGTGACTGGCCTCAGTCGGCTACGTGGCGGTAGACCCCAGACACCTCAAGCATCCGGGCTGCAGAAAGAACCGGCCTGCTAGTGTAGGTCAGGTCGGATGAAACTGGGTTGTTTGGTGACCCGATGAGATAGAGCCACGACCAAAATGAGTTGGTTCCAGCAAAGCCCAATTGGCCTGGCCAACGAGCCATGCCGAACCGGGTCGACTCAAACCCAACCAGGTCGGCCCAGACCCAACTGGTTTGGGTCAGGTCGGGTCAGCCAAAATTGGTCAGGCCATGTGGGACCTCCAGTCCAGGTTGGTCGGGTTGGTCTAACCAAGTCAGACCAGGCCCGGACGTAACCATCCTCAGTTTTCTAAAATGCCAATATCTTTTAGACCGGGTGTTTGATTGACATGACTTCTATAATGTTAGGACCCTTGCATTAATACGGTCCTTTGGTAATACTCCAAGTGAGATTATTTTTCATTCATGTTGTGACCGATGGATGGATGAGTAGATTCTCTCAGAATCAAGCACACTGGAGAGCTGTAATCCTGTGACTAGATGTGACAAAAAAGATATGAAAAGTGTACCTTAGTGGTTCTGAAGATGAGCGTGCCTCAGTAGTTAAGAATAAGAGCATGTGTGAGTGGTTCAACATACGAGCATGACTCAGTGGTTTAGTATATGATCATGCCTCAATGGTTTAACATACAAGCGTACCTTAGTGGTCCAGCATACAAGCATGCCTCAGTGGTTTAGCATACGAGCGTACCTTAGTGGTTCAATAGATGTGCATACCTCAGTGGTTCAGTGGAAGAGGGGATCTCAGTGGTCTAGCAGATGAGAAAACCTCAGTGGAACATCAGGGATGAGTCCCTTAGTAGTACAAGAATAATCATCTCTACGACAGATAATCTTACTTTCTATACTTTGAGTTATACCTAGTGTGAGTTGTATTTGTTATGTGGTCACGATTTTAGGTATTTCCTTTATGGTTCGGAGTCCCTGTTGAGTATTGTGTTACCCTCCCCTTCCCAAGCCTCTCCCACACGTGTCATGTCTCATGCAGGTGATTGATGCTTCGAAGAAGACCTTGGTGGTCTGGTACCAGGTGGTTCTTAGTGAGACATGCCAGACGAGCATACTTCTACGGCTATAGGCAGCTACCTCCACCTACCCTTCAGGTAGGGTCTCGAGCGAACAGACTGTGGGAGTTTTACTTTCTTTTATGGGGTTGGGATTGTATTCTAGCCCCTTTGTACTTTCAGCTATACTGTACTCTCATTATTTGTCTTAGTGATAGTTGTGGTTAACTTTGTGTTTACTTTCTATAGTTTGATATTTTTCCATGTGTACAGGTTTAAAGGTCAATACCTTCTATTTTGGGATATTCCTTTTTGGTTCTAGTCTCCAACCCCTGTCATATGGAAGGCTGGCTTGGGGTAGTCATGGAATGGGCCCTATGGGATGGGTCATGAAAATTCCACTCTCACCACTAGTCAAAAAACTTTGGCGTATGGGGAGGCATGGATAAGGATAGTGACACCTGACCGAATAGCACTGTTCAGGTGGATAATTAGCTCAGGGATGGTACAAGTTCAAATTTAATATCATTTGGGATGGACACATACTATCAAGGATCCATGTAATGTTATTATTTGTTTCTTTGAGTGAATATTTTTCTGAATTTTATTTCACTCTCATCTTATTTTCATTCCAATATAGAGCCACATAAATTGAGATATGAGAAACCATCTCATTAATTTCTACATTATATGAAGCGTAATCATATTATTCCTCTTCCACTAGTGGGTAAAATCTTCTACCAGATAGAATTTTATTTAGCTACTTGGTAAAAATCTACTGGTGAAACCCATTATGGTAACATATATTTCTTCTTTTCTTATAATAAATTTCTCTATACCTGAAGTTATGAAATTGATAATAATATGCATAAAATTATTTTGTTCCTTGTGTTGAAGAAAATAGATTCATTATTATGTACTGACTTAGGGTTGATTATCCTTCCAAGTAACTCTTCACTTATCCACAACATGACATAGTTTGGCCAAGATATCCTAAAAATTAATACTTCATTAAGGGATATATCTTTTCACCTTTTATCCTCTATGTGTCTCCAAATTTTGAGCAGATCTTTGGTTATTGATTAACTAAAGGTTTTTTTATAATGTTCTATTTAAATTTTTTCTAGAATTACAATACTCCCATTTATGATATTTCAATGATACATCCAAATACACTATTACCCATAAATATAGTATTTTGTTCATCCATAATTTAATCAACACATTCCAAGAGTTTTTTGGATCGTTCCAATAATTTCATATCTAAGAATTTTCCAAACTGTAGATTCTTTAGATCTCTTGACTTTATTTTAGATTCAAGTTTACTTCTCAAAGTAACCACCTCTTGTTAAATATCCTCAACTCTCTTTTCTAATTCCTCTATAAAAACATTATGATCATAAATCATTTTGAATTGTTATTTTATTTAGTTTAAACTCTTAAACTTATTCTGAGTTTTCATGACTAGTTGATTAATCTTCCAAATCCTTCTATAGTTTCTCTATATCAGACTTAATCTAATCTACATACTCTAAGTTTTATTTTAATAATAAACCAATTTTTTGATTTTTTATCCTTTGAATATCGATGTCCTAAAGATATCCCTCAATTTTCACATTGATATCTACTAAACCTATAGATTTATTGTCATTTTATATATCAAATTATTATTTTTCAACAATGTACATCATGAAATATTATGTATCCAATTTTTATTCTGTTTCTTCATTCTTTATTTAAAATTTATCAACTTATTCTTCCCTATAGACTCTTTCTCTGATACTTATTTTTGGAAGATTTTTCTGGTTTGAAATCTCTTTTAGGTGGAATATTCCTTAATCAATGTTTCATAGTTTCTATTTCATATTAATCACCATCTAATTTACTTGGTAACGTCATTACAATGTGTCCAAAATTACCACATTGAAAAGATTCCAAGTGTAGCTTACCTTCAAATCCAACCTTCCCTATTTAAAAATGTTTCTACCAGATATAGAAACTCATCATCTATATCTTCCTCTTCATCTCCATATTTAGTAATGTTAATATTCTATATATCTTTTAATTATTTACCTTATTTATAATTTTTTTGATTTATCCAGCCTTACCAATATTTCATAGGTCCCCAAATTGATATGAAAGTCATCCAATGATATCTTAGCCATGTTTCTTTCTTCAAGATAAGATAGTTTTGGGTTGTAAAGAGGTATAATCCTCCTCAATATCTTCTTCACTACATTCATATACTTTATTTCTTCACCAAATCCATGGATTGATTTGGCTACCTCATAAATGTGATTAAAAAAACCATCAATGTTTTCATCTGGATAGATCTTCATATATTTAAAATTATTGCATAAAACTTGAAGTTTTTCTTCTTTAACATCATTTTTATATTTATGTGTCACAACCCAACCATCAATTTCCTTTTTTATTTTATTTATTTATTGATATTTTTTATTTTCTCTGAGTTTTGGGTCAAACCAGTGTATAAATATTAATTTTTTTGAAGTTACATCATAGGTGTATTGTTTTTACTAAGAAAGCTAAAAACTATGCATAGACCTTCAATTTTTTACAGAGTAATTTTATGTAGTTGGAACATAGTTTTCTAAATAGTGAAACAAAACTCTATGGGTGTCTTGGTGTATCTATTGAGGGGTGCACAATTGGTTCATGACTTGGTAAACCATTCAGCCAAACAAATGTGACTTACCTTCTTTTCTTAAAATTTGAAATAACTATACTAAATATTTATAAAATAAACACCTAAATAGCCTTACACTCTCTTCACTCGACCAAAACACTCTAGGGGTTCCTAATTCATGACCCCTTACCTTCCCTTAGTTTTTGGGGGATTTTATCTTTCAGTTATTGGTGTTTCTCTAATGGTAATCCCCATCCCCTTCTCCTATACCTTTATTTGTTGTTTTAACTTCCTACCTTACATTATTTATCTATTGTATGAACCATAGAGATTTGGGATCAATGTTAAACTTTAAATCTTGTTTTTTTAGTGTAAATATTATTTATCAGGTCTATCTCTTCCTGTATTTGAAGTTTCATCACATTCACACTTCGTCTAAGGTAGGTGGTTCCGTGCTGTTGATTTCTATTCACACACTACGTTTGGTTGAGATTTATAGATATATTCTTCCCAAAATTTCTATTTTTTAGAAATTTTTGATTCAATTATAAATGGGTTGATAAGTTATATAGACTCTCTATATGGTTTTCCAAGGAAATTGGAATATTCCATATGTGTGATAAAATATCTAAAGGGTTTCTCATGTGAATTTTGGATGCTTAATTGTTGTTTTGGAATTTTTATGATTCTTTATGATATTTATAATGTTTTGAAGTATTTTTTATCTTGGTTTATTATTTTTATGGGTTTTGAGTAGTTTACCTTATTGAATCTTTTAATTATTATAAATGGATTAAATTGCGTTTTCTTATTGGTTTCCTTAGTATATCCTATGAATATATATATATATATATATATATATATATATATATATATATATATAAGTTCCTATGGAAGTTCACACACATATATATGGATGTTTATGCATGAATATACATGTTTATAGGTAGATATATATGAAAATTCATAGGATTACTTTATTTAAATTTGGGTTCTTAAATTGTCTTTTGGTTTTCAAAGTGACTTTAAAAATTTATTTCCAAATGATAACTTTTTAGAAGATCTATTAGGATAGTTTGGAAAATTAAAATAAGTTTCCAAATTACATTAATTTTGAAATATATTTTCAAAAGGATTTTTTTAAGATTCCACAACATTCAAAAATAAGTCTTGGTTGGCACCTTCATATCACTTTCAAAAATGACCCCAATGGAAGTCCCTAAGAGTCATTGTAAATTATGATGGGTTTGTTTAGAAGGGGGTTTCACATTTTTTGGTGTATGGAGGTGGGATAGAGATGTGATATTGTGATGTTTTGTGTATTCGTGACATTTTATTGATGTTCCTAACCTCCTATCTCAATTACTCATGGTGATCCTTGACATCTTTGTGATGGATGAAAGATGGTTACAACCTAGTCCTGATTAGAGAAACTAGATCTACTATTGTATGGAAAGGTTATTGGGGAGTGCCATAGATGAGGAAAGTTGAGGTAATATGATTAGTTATTGACATAAGAATATATCTATAGACCTATGGACAATTTATGATGGTTATATTGATCCAGGGGTCAAGTGTTTACCCATAGTTGAGTCAATAATAAATTGATGGCATTATAGATCCTTAAGAATAATACATTAAGTATAATTTATTATTTTTATTCTTTACATGTGTGTTCATAGGAATAATTATTTTCCTTCCTAACAGATTCTTAGGTATGAAAAATGATGTTTCATTTGAATCTAGAATAAAGGGTTTACTTTAGGGGTGATGTGAATTTCCTTCTCATTTTGGGTCTTGAGGAATCCCATCACTAGTGCCTCTAATAAATTAAATTATTTAATAATTAATTAAATAATTTATGGATGTTTAAACCATATAAATTTATTTATTTAATCAAATTTATCGTATCTTATTAGGTTTATCCACTATTATCACCTACAAACCCTAGATTGAGAGAGAGGGATAGGTTACAAATCATGGAAGAAACAATAAAGAATCAATGGAGTGATACTAATTTGTGACAAAATTGATGATTAAGTTATGAAATGACATTGAATGAAACCATGGTGCGGACAACAGATTGAAGCAATGACCATTGTGACATGAGTTAGGAATTATTAATTATGATTCATCTGTTTTTATTCATGTCATTTGATTTATGGAAATTTCCCCTGATATTAGTTTTTTTCCTAGTTAAACTGTTATGAATTTGTGATTTATAGACATGATTTGTTATAGTTGTGCTTTAGAAATATTCCCTCTTACATTGGAATTTATTCATTCAATGATTCTCTATGGAGGTTCTCTTTGATCTTAGGTGTTTTTTCTCTTTTTTGGATACCTCCTTGATCTATGCATCTTATGGAATGTTGTGAATAAATTATCAGGTGTTTGGTATTTTCAACACCACCATTCTCCATTCCCCAAATTTCACATGGAAAAAATCACCAATCACCTTTACTTTATCTAGTGGTCTAAATTTTAAGTGGATATTATGAAAATAAGAAGTTGGTCCTAGAGTATTGGACGTGGCACTAGGTGGGGGTGGAATGAAGGGTAGCATGAGGAAACGGAGGACCCAATCGAGGATAGTTAAGGATATATCATAAGTCTAGGTCATGATCATGATTTTTATTGAAGAAAAGAGGTTTTACATATCCATGGTTTTTGGGGTTATAGTAGGTATTCATACACATATTCATAGCATAAAGTGTATGAGACATGGTGGGGGGGGGGGTCCAGGCTTTTCCCCTTGGTTTTATGATCTTGAGGGATAAGATGGTTCCATGTCTGCCATATAGAGGGAGGGGGTGAATCAACATTGGAACCAAAAGTGATTTTGGTCTACCTGACCCATCTTGGTGTGGGTTAGGTACATATAAAAACACTTGGTGTTCCATGTGCCTTGAAATCATTCCCTCCACCAACCTAAACATACCATGTGTAATTATTGAGGGTCACTACATGGCACATTTTTTCTATGTGGGGTATTTTTCATGAAATTTTCACTAGGATCCCATTTAGGGTAAATAAAAAGCCTATCATGAGTATTTTTTTTCATGTAGATCACAATAGAACTATCCGTTTGACCATCTGTGGATGTTTGCGAGGTGAGATAGGCATATTTTTTATGTAGCTCTATAAGGCTGATGAATGGGACCAGGAATTATGATTAAATATTCCTTGGGTTTAGCACCCCATGGTGGAACTACACTATTATAATACGAGTCCCACACCATCATCATATAGGTTTAGTATCACACCTTTTTACTCAAGGAGAGATATATTCTACCCATAGAACAGATACAATTATTATTCCCCCACATACTCAGGGTGTGTGATCCTATATACAGAGATTCATTTTCCGCTTATCTAAGAGCTAAGTCAAGGCATGGGATCCTATAATTGAGTCAGTATTCCCCCACCTTCCCAGGGTATGGTATCTACCACTAATGTTCTAGATAGGTTATATGGGTCACTAGAAAGAATTATCAAATTTTTGGGAATGGATATTAATTTTCCTATAGTTTGGCTATGAAAAGTGAGAATCTCTCCCATGTCCCATGTTCTAACATTTAAAACATACATGTGAGACTATTTTAGTAGGGTTAAATAATATATTTACCAAAATATATTCATGGATAAAGTATGGATTCCTCGATGGGTTTCTAGAATGACGACTCTGTATGAGTGGTTTCAGATGATAGGGTGTGGCACCCCTAAAATAAACACATATACTTCGATAAGGGTAAGGTATTCCTTTATGTTTTCTTATAGATATTTCGAAGTTAGTGAGGTTGAGTATATTACATTCTTTGATAATTTTGAATCCTTAGAAACCCCTTGGTTTCCTTTGATATTCTGTGTAAAACCCAGCTATTGAATTCTTACTTTATGATATTTTTGGTATTCCAATCATACTTAGTTTCTTTAGTGACACAAACCTTTTTGGGTTGAGGATGAGAAGACCATAAATTATCTGAATCCTTAATACTTCTAGTGGTTGAGAGTATCTATTTAATTTCTTGTCTTTCTCCTAGTTACTATCTCATACCAGGGGGTTTAAGATTATTGATTATTTTATATGTCTTTTATGTATTATTGGGGTCCTACTGAGTATGTTTATACTCATCCATAAATGAGTCTTATTACTACAAATGTTGTGTAAAAAATATGCAAAATTTAAATATGGTATTGGTAGGTTTGGTGATAGTGTGTCTTGTTCAAATTTCATGACCAAATAAACTTGATGAAGTATAGTGGAGCAAAGTGGTTTGTGATAGTGGTAGTGACCATCACAGTTGTAGATCTATCTATTAGTACTTTTAGTAAGGTGGAGCTTTCCAAATTATTGTGTTAATTAGATTCATAGGCTAATTAGATGTTCAGTTCCTTGGTATTTGAATATGAAACATTTTTCTTGTATTTTATGTCTCATAGATGTGTTTTATAAAATTTAGTTATATATATATTTATGTTATACTGGATTTGTTTCTTATTTTAGACATTGAAGATATTTTTATGTTGAAGGTTGTTATTGGACAATGCCTCCCATATTGTGAAATATGCCTACTTAGTGCTAGTCACTAGCCCATTAATTATTGTAGGTGGTCTTCGTGTGGAAGAGTTAACTTACCACCATCCTAGGTGGGACCTGATTAGTTAGGTCATATCAAATGAGGTCTATACATTATTTATCATTATTGGAACATCTCTTTAGAAGTAGGAAGAAGTAAGGAATAATCTCTTTCATTAGGGATACAAAAACAATCCATAATACGACTCTATTGATCTTTATATTTTCCATCCTTTTACCTATAAGGATCCTAGAGGAACCATCAAAATACTTCTCCCATGCCTAGGAGGTTTCATGGATGGAGAATTTTTCTTCACCAGTGAGTTTTGTATCTAGTAGTCTATTCTATAGGATAGGGTGTTCTATGAGAAAATCTACTAACTCATTCCTTTTTATCTCTTTTGGAGACACAATTTGGACATTAAATTTTTTAATAATGACCACCACCTATTATAGAAACCTAGTTAACATCATATGAATGATTATGTATTTGACTGGGTTGATATAAGAGATGTGATGGAACTTGTGGTGTTAAAAATAGTGCCTCAACTTCTATACTAAGAAAACCAATTCAATACAGTTCATCTCAATATCAAAATACCTGGTCTCAACATCCAACATCATCACATTAAAATAAAAGAGACTATTCTCATTTCCAGTATCATTATTTTAAGAAATGGGATTCCAAGAAATAATTATACGGTTTCCATATAGAGGATAAAATAATTTACTTTTATGGGTGGAATCAAGACCTGTGGGTGTAGGTTATAATTCTTGAGGTCATCTAAGGCTCTCTAATAATATTTATGCTAATGGTAAGTGATTCATTTCTTCATAAAATACAAAAAGGGAATTTTTTTTCAGTGATATTGGATATAAAGAATATGATATAATCAAGACATACCTATAATCTTCTCAACTCTTTGAGGTTTTGAGAAGTCAATATATAATGTTTTTCTTTGGTCCTTTTGAGATTTAATTTGACGCTAAGTAGGCATACTATTATGTTGTGGAATTTTCAGGATGTTTCTCCTAAATAACATTTTAGTGGGTTCATCTTTAAGATGTGTAGATACAATTTGTTGAAAATTGCATCAATATTAGTTATATTATTACATCATTATTGATATTTAACCACCAGAATGTCCATATAACATTCTATATTCCTTACCCAAAATGAATTGAAAATATGGTGCAAGGAATTTTGGTTGAAACTTCACATATTTTTTAATAAAAATGGAATAAATTGGTAAAAATATATCCCTTGGGGTTCCCTAATGGTTGTGACATTCTTATCTTAGTGGCTATCTAGATTTGGTTATATCAACAATACATATCCATAAAGGATAGGTCCTATAAGGAAACCTTTGCATTAATAAGTAGTTCCATTTTCTGGATTGGGAGACCATCCTTTGAGTAATGATAATTGATATATTTGAAATCAATTATTTTTTATTATTTATATTCATGGTAATGGTATTTTCAAGCTATTTAGGGTATTAAAATTCTTCAATAATGTTTTCTTTTATTATCTTATCAACTTGGATTTCACTTTGGAAGCATGGGTAAGATTCATTCTCCTTTTTACTTTTTAAATTCATAATGGGTTTTTGATAAACCCAAATGACAAATATCTACATAGGGTTCCAACCTAAGATTTTTTTTAATTACATATGGATAAATCTCAATATTATTTTATAGAAGATATGGTTTTATCCTTTTCCTTAAGAGTCATGAAAAAATTGATCAACATCAGTTTCAAATCTTCCTCTGTAATAGATTCACATGTTTGAGATCATCAATAGTATATGAGTTACTTTTTTAAAATTCCAAAGGAAAATATTTTATATATTCCCCCATATATTCATATTTTTTGGGAGAATAAGGTGGACCTACACCCTGTGATCTAATAGACGATACAATGGGATTATTACTTCCATCAGAATAACATCCTACCCCTTGAATGTTGGGTTTGTTTGGTGAAACCGACACTATGAGAATAGAAATGAATTCTCCTAATCCCTATTCTCTTATTATAGGGTTATTTTATAGTCAATCAAAGATACATGGTTGTGTCAACTAGATATTAGTTAGGCTTCCACTTGAGTAAAGATACTCAGAAATAAGATTGATATGCATGGACTGCATGATGGAATTATCCTGTATTGATGGAGGATGATCAATGGAAGCATATTCTTAACCATTATATAAGAGGAAAATAATTTCAAGTTTTAAGTTATTGGATAATTTGGCCCAATAAATCCCTAAATCTAGAATTTTCACCTCAAATAAGTTGATGGGAAACAAAAAATCATCACCAAGTTCACTCTATGTATTGATAGAGGTGATCTCTAGGCCATTCAGAGCATAAATCTATATAACATTATTTACATTTTTTAATTCCCATATATTTTATAGTATCATGAATTGATAGAATTTTTGTATTCATATAGATCTATGTCCTTATAATAAATACATTTAAATCCATGTATTGATAGACTACCATGAATTTGGAGTAAAAAATGTGGTCTTCAAACCAGGTTTGTAGCTGGATACCTTTGAATGGGTTTTGTTTACTATTATTATACCCATGAATTTTCAGATTGGAATGAGACAAACCAACTTTATTATATCCTAAGAGTAAAAGGGTTTTAATTAAGATGATATTGATACCCAAACCATTATTGACATGTTCACGACAAAATTTTATGTAATCAAGATTACTGAATATATACAAGGGCCTTTTTTACCCAATATGAAAACTTACTGGTCATGTTCTATGAATGAAATGACTATGTGGAATTCATAACAACCAGCATATGCATGATATTTATCTACTATAATATCGACAGTCTCAAAGTCTTGAGGGATTTAAAGAGCCTCAATAAGGGATCACCTAAGTTCTTTTAAAATATTAATGACATATAATATTGATATTTTGGATGACATGGAAATAATATGCTTCAAAATTCCATACTTCTAGATTAGGGGATTATGATTCCCTACAATGAGGTTACCCCATAGCTTGGGGATTTGAGGCTGGAGTTGACTTTGTTAGTGACTCCTTTATTTGAAAAAAACTGGGGGACATCCTCACTATCATCTATGGGTTGGGATGAACCATCCTATCTAAATTTTAATTTTGATGGAATAATGGTCTATATTATAGTTGGTATTTCAATATAATTGGGTTTGAATGAGCCCAAGGGGATTCAGGATTAAATCGATACTCATTTTGAGTTTATCATAGTGTCTATATATGACTTTCAGTTGTATACATAGCTTTAGTGGAAATAATGCTTTACCATCAATATCAACCATATTTTATCTTCTTTAACCTATATAGTATTTTCCCTAATTATTGATGGGGAGATCTGGTTTATATGGGTCTTTTTTATTGGAAAAGGGGCCATTCAAGTGGATAAAATTAATTGATCATTATTGTGAATCCTCATTTAAGGAAGGTTTCATTTTGTGGGGTGGTGTCTGTCTTCCCAGTTATGGGGGTAAGAAATCCAAGAGTTTAGACCAGCTTGGGTATGTTTTTTATTCTTAAATAATAGTTAAAATGACTCTTGGGAGGTTGTGATGATGAAGATATCATTTTTGGTATCACATAGGTGATTAGGGACACAATTGATTGATTTAGTCACAAACTAATGATCACATGTTCCTGATTGATTGATTGATTTTTGGTTCATATAGTCATCAAATATCTACGTACACCTATCTATAACTTCTTATAACCCTTATTACCCTTTTAGTGAAGTGATATAGACAAAGGACACCTATGTCGGTGGGTTTATCAACTTCTCATAAATGGAATAATTAATATTTTAAAGCATATCATTGATGATGATGAATTAATAGATGTTATACCTCATTATCTAGTGAAAGAGGTATTAATAAAAGATATCATTCTGAATTAATTCATTAGGTCTTATGATCTATAGAAATTTAATTAATTTATTCTCTATGATAGTGATATAAAATCCTTGATTCTACTCTTTTTCGAATAAATAAACTTTTTTCTTTCTATATTTAATGTTTATATTATTTAGTTCCTTATTTCTATCCCACCAATGGAATTTTTTTTGATGTTATTGTTTAATATGAGGTACCACATAATATTAAGAAGACCTAGGGATTGGAGCTAGTATTGAAAATATTTTGAGTGAAAAATCATATTTACTTCGTTAGTTGACCTGTTTTAATGTTGTTGGGGTGAGATTAGACTTTAGAGAACTAAATAACATCTTCCAACCACTTTACACCACTATAAACTATAAATTTCAACCGGAATATTTCAAGGAAATAAGTAGAGTCCCCAAATCATCCTGAATATTTTATATTCATATATCTATTAGTTGATCTTGAAAAAACTGTATATTTATGTAGTAGGTTAGTCTTTTACACCTAGAAACAAAGTCTAAAACCTTTTTATTTTTATGTTGTTTTCAAAATGAGAGGTCAATGATAGTTTTATTCTATAGTCTAGAGTTGAATTGGTAAAGGAAATATCATCAAAGATCTTACCAGTTGGAAATTACTTATCTAGTGGATTTATGTACTATATGAACACAGGTCCTTGTAGGAATTTCATGAAACAAATGAGTTTTTCCATCTCAAGATTCCATGGTGTTCCCATCATGGGGCCTCACCAAGACACAATGCATGTGAGAAGCTGCTTCGAATCTCCCATGTTATTGAATATATGGAAGGTGGGTTTTCTAAAGTTGGGTGGGAGAGGGAATAATTTCCACTAATTTAGGATACAGTTTTATCTCCAACTACACTGGTGCACATTGACCCTCCATGGATTCCATTTGAGCTACAATGGACTTAATAAAGTCATGAAATTTTGTTGGAATTATCATCTATTCTGATTCTTGAGTGTAGGAAGTCGAAAGAACATGATAAATTTTATTTTCATATGCCTAATTTTGATAAATATCTTTAGTATTCATGGGTTATCTCTCTTAAAATAATGACGATTGTTTCCTCAGTAGAGGGAAATCCTAATATTCCATGACTACTAGAGTTAGATAAAATGGTTATATGGGATTAGGACTAGTCAAGTGATTAGAATCTACTCTAGTTGTTCGATTAATACATTATTGTTTAAGGGGATTCATTTAAGTAGAAATATTCACCTTAGTTTGGGACTTTCCTTATTAGGTATATTACCCATGAGTAATTCAGCATTGATTCACTTTAAATTATCCAACTCAACTTTATATTAGGAAATAATTTTCTCAATGAAAGGAGATTAAACTAATTTTTATGGTAGGTGGACTGTAGATATGGAAACACTTTTCCCTTTATATTTAGTTAATATTATCCAAGTAAGATCCAATTAGATGTAAGGAGTAGATCTCGAATCATGAGTCTTCCTATGATGTCAGGTGAGCATGCCCACATTATGCATTTTCATGTGCAATATATTTCCAAAAGATGCCTCCTCATAACATCCTTCTTTGTTAGTGTCATGTTTTATTCAATCAATGAGATTGACATGAATAACATTTACCCGCACAAAAATTTCATCATGAATCAGATCCTCATCCATACTAGAGTAGTAAGGGGATTTATCAGACATTGAGTATCCTTCATGGTATAGGTTAAAATATTCATTTATTTTGGATTTTATTGATGAAAATTATGAATTTAGTCCCTTTTTATGGCTTTTACACTCTCCTAGATTCCTTCCTATAAGTGGTTTTTAGAAAACAAAATTTTGAGAGAGTCTCTAATGGTTTTCAAAAAATGTACTTATGATGAGGGTGATAGATTGTGATGTGAAATAAACCATAGGGAATCTTCCTATAAATTTTATCCCAATTTGGAAAATACTAACTTCCATGGATGAGGGGCTAGTAATAATGTCCCCATCCCTATGAAATATGGTGTAATTTTATCTACCACCATCAAAATATTTCTATGATGTAAGTTTGATGATATTAGTGGAACTAGTGGTGGTAAAAATGTCCCCAACCATAGAGGATAGGGATGATCTTATATTATCACCGGGAATATTTTTGATACCTTATTATACTTTTAATATTTTATCTTAGCATGAGTTGGATGCAACACATTTTCAAGGTGATAGTTTCTTTGTGTTAAGGGTTGTTCCATAATTGTTTTTTTATTTTTCCTTAAATAGAATGCTAGATTGACCTTCCCGACAACCTGATGTAGGATCCTACCAATAGATATATCTTATAGATTATGTTATTTATAGGATTTATTAATGAAGATATTTTTTTGGAAGGACCAACTAGAATATCCCAACCCAGTTCTTAAGACTTAACCTGAAGCAATGACGTTGCAAGATGATATCCTAGATGAAAATTGTTTGTAAATACCCTAACTTCAGTAACCCAGAGCTTGTGTCTAATTTATTACATTGGAATAAGATAAAATTTATCACATACCAAATTATTTAATAGTTTAGTAGTCTTCATGTAGTATATATATACATTATTCCCATTTTCACATTAGAAAAAAAATAAAACATAGCAATTGAAAGGATTTTTAATCCTTGAACTTTCTTATTCATATATTGGAGAAAGAAAAAAATAAAGGGTGAGAATAGATTCTTAGTAAGGGTTACATACAGTGTAATCTAGCATTAGTAAATAAAGAACAATCAATGTGACAAGGTAAATAACTGAAAACAAATTCCATTAAATCAATAACTTGAGAATTAAATTCATCCATAGATAATATAAATGTAGTAATATTAGGGATAATGATAACTAAATTATAAATGAGGTAAATGAATAATGTTGGATCCCATGTTCTGATACATCATGATATATTTACCATCAAGGCCTTATGCCAAGATATTTTAATTTATGGGTAAGTATACACTAAAAAACCATTTAATAAGTTTGACCAACTATTTTGTTTCATGAGACCTATAGATGAATCGAACAACTATATAATTTCAATAAACACTCACCACTAAATTTCTAATACATTTCTCATATATTTAATGATATTTTTTTATAAAATGTCTTATAAAAAATATCTATAATGAGTAAAGGATACAAAAAGTCATGATTTCCCCAGTCAATCAAATAACTTTAATATTAAAACACTATATGTAGAAATGGTATATAGTTTATGAAATAAGAATATTCATGATACAATGTATAAGGATATTTAATATAAATTAAATGTACAATGAAGTATAATCATAATAATGTAAAAATTTCAATATAATGTCAATGAAAAAAAATTAATAAGAGATAAAATATCACCATCAATTCATCAAAAATAAAGGTTTTAAACTAAAATCATGTCCTTTGGAGAATAAAGAAAAATAGAATAAAAGAATAAAAATAAGCTTTTAGTAATTTTTTTTTATTTTTAAAACCATTTAAATCTTGTATAATAAGCCAAAATATCATAAAACATTTTTGGCGGTGGGAAAATTTATTAATGCCACACACATTAAAAAAACCATTTTTGAAATTTTATACAGAAAGTAAAAAATGTGACTTTCAGAAAACATTATAAATATTTATTTAAAACCTTTTCAAAGTTGAGGATAACATAAAATTTAATTATGAAATAATTTTATTAAATAAAAAAGGAATTTTTTAAAACAATGTTGAAAAATTTGGACTTGGAAGAAAAATATACCTGATCAAAAGAGAAATAAGCTGACTTTCCTTTTAAGCTTATCCTTGCTTGATTAAAGATCCAAAGAGAGTAAAAGTTATAAGAAAATATGTAAACTAATTAAATATTCATATATTAAGAAAAAATATTGAGTTTATTAAGGATGATTTATAATATTCCGTTAATGAAAATAAAACCAATCCCAAAAAAACGAGATTGCAAAATAAATTCGTACCTCTTTTGTAACTTTTAAATTGTAACCCTTTGAAAGAGTAAATATGAATTGAAAATTAATTAATCATGAATAATTATATATTCATGTTAAATTATTAATATGGATATTATATACACCACATAAAAATAAATTGGTCCATAATACCAAATATGTCTCAATGGAGTGGAAATTGAGACAAAATACCTTACAAAGATCAAAAAATTGATGTGAGAATTAATCAATGATGTGATTATGTGTAAAAAATTTAAATCCACAAAATAAATTGTAAATAAAAAATAATACAATAAAAGTTAATTTCACAGATAATCATGGAATAATATAGTCAATCAATTATAAGTGTAACCCAATGAATGGAAATTGAGTTAAGAAACCCCTTACCTCAGGATTCCACTTTGTTGAATGTGATTTAACATCCTAAATGATAGTTTAAAACTTATTTTTAAATTTTTATAGAACCATATTAATATTTATAATATCATAAAAGATCCTCTTATAATATTTCAACCCTAATTTATTAATAATTCTTTTAAAATCATCATTTCTAGGTGACAATCATTTAGTTTTTCATGGAAGATTCAGTTTGGCAGTTTTGGTCCTTTTATTTTGATCATAGTTTCATCATAAAAAATTACAATCATGATATAAATATAATATATATTCATTATATACATATTTATAATCTTTCAGGAATCGTATAAATATAGAAATGAATTATACCATTCATAGAAGCGGTTTTCCATACGTACGCATGAACTTTGTTTTAATTTTTCAAAAGTGGAAATAAAATAAAATTAAATAATAATTCAACCTTATAAAATCATTATTATATCATATATATCATATATATTTATTAAATATATCCTTATTACCATCCATGTAAAGAGGAATTGAAAAACTGATCACATCGCTTCATGGAGGTGGTAGTCCAAACATACACACGAGAAATGTTATCATTTTCCAACAGATTGAAAGGTAAGAAGGTAAATGATGCATTATATTTAAAAAAAATAATTATGTAATAAATATATTATATACTAATTATTTCCATCTCTATAACCATCCAAATAAAGTGGTGGTTAAAAATGTATTACACTGCTATGTGGAGATGGTAAGTCGTACATATGCATGAGCGATGTTTTCACTTTCCATAGGATAGAAAAGAGGTGGAAAATAGTTTTAACAGAATCATAAATAAATCTTAGTATATTTATTATATTATATTTATTATTTTTTATGGGTACAAAATATATATGGTAATTATAAGAAGAAATAAACTTGAAAGAGTCGGTAAAGATGATTACCTCTTCTTCGATAGACTTCCATTAGATCCCTTATTAAGGACACATGCAATGGAATTTTAAGAAAATGAGCTACAATTGGTGTATATGGAAGTTTATAAGGGAAATATGTTTGGGGTTTTCAAGATAGATGGCTCAAATTGGTGTAAATAAGAGAAAGGAGGGCTGTCCTTTTATAATTGAGGTGAGTGACACACTTGCAATTTTTCAAAGTTTAAAAACATCATTAAGTCAATTTATTAAAACAATGTCACAAAAAATGACTCTTATTATAAGGTTACAAGTATATGGTTTATATAAAACCCACTAATGGGGTTTAATAAAGTTTTAATGTCATTTTAACCCTTATCCCATTTTGACCTTAAGCATAGTAACAACTTTGTCAATCTTAAAGGGTTATAATTTTACTTATAAGGTAACAATTTAATAATAAATGGATAAGGGATGAAATTGTAGACTAATTATAATACTACTTCTCTTATTTAAATATTTTTTATGTTTTTTAAATAATTTATAAAATATTATTTTTAATAAAATATCATTAATTTCATTTTCGGAACTATTCATTTAATTTGACAATAAAGACAAAAAGATAAAAAATTAATTCAAATATAAAATCTATAACCATAAATTATAAATTATTATTAACCATAAAATTCAAGTGATACAATAATTTATCCAAAAAATATAATTTTTTTAAACTCATTAACTTTGATTTTTCTACTACTCACACAAGAACTGTTTTAGTAAAATGCAAGATTTTAAAGTAATTATACCATTACTAAAAATAAAAAATAACAAAAATATAAATTAATAATTTTCAAAATAAACTTTGATATTCATTCATAAAATATTATTATCACTATGTGAATATATAAAATAAATTATAAGCAATAAAGTGACATTTTTGTAATTTTCATTGCAAAAAATAATATAAATGTCATTATTAAGAAAAAATGGCACAATAATGACATTGATTCTAATTTGGGATAACTATGGGAAATTTATCCCATTAAATGAATTAATTAAAATATTTGGGTTCAATTTGAGACCAACTTTCATAGTTTTAACCCAATTTTACCCATTTTACCCTTACAAAGGTAATAAATATTTACCATGATTATGATTACTAATGAAAAAAATAAAGGGGACCTATAGAGACTATTTATGAAAAAATAATGTAATTAATTTTATACTTTAAGTATGATTGATTATGTGTGGGGGGGGGGGGTTGAATGGTTTCAAAATCATTCATTTTGAGTTCACCATTTTTCAAATGACCTCCAATGAGTTTTGCTCATCAAGTTGGAAACACCCAACGGTTCTGTTATTCAAGATGTTTTATGAACCTTTTTTATAAATGTAGGTGGTCATTGGGAAACAAATACAAAGATGCTTAGGGACTCACATTGGTTGATATGATGGAATGTCAGGCTCATCACACCCTTTTGGGAGGAATTATTCCCTACTCTGGGACCCTCTTAAAGATATAAGATATGTTCGTGAATCCTTCATTAAATCCCAAGTATGATGTGGGTTTAGTTTGGGTTAAAAATCAATTATTTATAGGCATGAAATTTAGAATCATATATATATATATATATCCAAGGTTCTTCATAGATAAATAAATCTACATGTATCCAAGTTTCACCATCAATGGTATCTTTTTCATATATGTTATAGATTCCTTGTTTTTTTTATTTCGATGCTAGTTTTAAGCCACAAAGTGGGGCGCTCTAGAGTTCATCATCATCTAGGGTCAACAGAGTTTTTTTGATATTGGGATCAAGCCCATGAAATGGGATTCCTACATATCCTTTTTTAAAGATATCATAACCCAAAAGTTTGGTGCCACAAAATGAGACACATCATACCTTTTATGGTCATGTGATGAGGACCAAATAGTGCAGTTTAAAATCAGGAGTAAAGAACATCTAGGATAAAGTCTCCTAGTAAATGTTGGGTGAAATACTTATGTAGAAGTATCCCAATAAACTTGGAATGGATGTGGGTTCCCATGTTGGGTATGAACCTACTGGTAATGTGGTCCAGAGGAAATTCTGGTTGATTTGGGGTGTTGGGTTTGGACCTCAAGGAGGCTTCCTATGTATCCAATTTGGATGGGAATAAATCCCAAATAGTTAAAATGGGTTGAGGACTTATTCCTATGGATCTCTAATAAATGGTTTTATTGGAGTGAATGTATCTCTTTGAGATGGATTGAATTGGGGATTAAGAGGCCCTTTTTCTCGTAGGGAATGTGGCCCTTTGAGATGGATTGATTTGGGGATTATACCAAAAATAAGGTCATTTTCCTCATAGGGATTGTGTCCCATTAAGATGGATTGAGTTGGGGATTATACCGAATAAGAGTCCTTTTTTCATTTTAGGGAATTTGGACCTTTGATATGAATATATGTCTTTGAGGACCCACGCCTATGAGGCCCTATGAAGAAAGGAGATAGGTCGATCCGTAAAAGGATTCTTTTTTAGGACATGCATCTGACTATGTAGATTTCATGATTATAGATAACCTATAACACCATGTGAGTCATCATTGAATGTGAAAAAATAGGAATAATAAGATCTATAAAACTACATAATCCTTCTTTCATGGGTGTAGAGGCTAGGGATACAGGAGGAGAAGAAAGGGCTTTAATGTTCCCATCTTTTCTACAGCTTTCGCAACCGAGATAGTCACATCTAACTACCCCTATAGATACAAACCATAAGATAGGTAATTGTATTACTCTAGGAGGGATTCTATACTCTTGTTTATATGGTAGATAGAGGAGGACAAGCCACTAATACCCATAAAAAGAAAAATCAAGAATGATCCCTCTCTTAATGCCTGAAACAAGAGGTCCTTGGTCTCAGAGATGACAAGGGAAGGGAAAGGCCCTATATCTCATACATGAGAATGGTAGGTCCCTATCACTACCCCTAGGGTTGGGGTTATTGTGACCAAAGGTATTCATAACATCACACACCATGAGGACCCTACTTGTCATATGGGAAAAGTACGAGACACCTTTAAAAGAAGGAATACATAACCAAATGGGAGACATTCTAGTGTGTATATTACCGTAGTTGTGCAATACTGGAAGATTTTGTGGAGGATTTAATTTGGTATCCCTTATATGGGAGTACAAAGGAAGTAGGAAGCCTTTAATTGGTGGCATGGAAGATTGATCAATGGAGGGTCATGCAGGTAGGTCTTGGGCAAGTATAAGTGAGCTCATGTAGGGTAAGGCCTGTGCAGATTAGAAGCGATTCATGAAAGTTGCCATGTGAGATATGGAGATAAATTCTGGACTATGAAAAATTTGGTTGATAACCCTTGGGTGAGTCCTTTATCTAGGTTCCAAGGGTCTACTCATGTGACAAAATAGGGGTCTTACATAGGTCCTGAGATTTGGATGGGACCATCGTGCTAGTCTCCCATTGGTTCGAGGAGTGATTCCTCATTAATTTATTTTTACATTTCAAACACTATAGGTACATTTATTCAATTATTCCCCCTTAATAATCTCTTTTATTAGGTTTTAGGGAGATACCTTGGCGGTTTTGAGTTCTTATAATAAGGATTAGGGAGAGAAGAGATTCAAGGATTCTATGGTGTTTTTCATCATTTGAAATAAGGATCCCCAGGGTCTTATTTATTGGAAAATATGATACCCTAGGTGATAGAGGTTGTCTATATAGTTAGTCTATATAAGTTTGAATAATAGGTTTCAGTTATAGTTGTGGATTCCCTTAGGACACATAGGATGTGTGCACATTGGGTGGATGCTTCTTCTAGGCTGTACAGGTAGGGCCTATGAGAGCCTCTTATCATGCAGGCTAGGTGTGTGCAAGACCACTTGGGCCTACCCCCTCTTGGTCGAACCACCTAAGTGATCCTACTGGTCCATACCATGGGGGATGTTCCCCTTCACCCCCACTTGGGATTAGTGCTGGGATTCACTCCCCACCATTCAGTTCAGTCCCTTTTCTATCATTACTAACCCACTATGAAAAATTCAGAGTCATCCCATGAAAATTTTGAACTGAGTTGATGATATTTTGTGTTGCAACAAATAAAACCCCACCAATCATTACAAATCCATATCCTAATCTTGGAGGAAGTTTCTCCCCACTATTCCACTAGAATGGGATACATTTTGGAGGAATCCCCATCCCTGGTGTGTGATAATTCTTATGGCACATAGAAATTAAATCAGCATAATAACACATTACTACTCAAACTAGACATTTTTTGTCTAAGTGAGGATCACATCATGAATTATATAGAAAAGTTCATGGAATAAATTTTTAGGTGTCAACAACAACCCAAGATTGTCATACATATATATTACATCTTTTAAATGAATATTTAATACATTACACAAATACATTCCTGAGGACTATAATAGTTTAGTTCCTTTGGAAACTTTGAAAACAATCTTCTTAATTCATAAAATATCTTAAATTACTCCCATAAATATCTTTACCTTTATTAATCCTACTTAAAAAACTTTCTCCATAACCTTGGGAAATGAAACATAAGAATGGGTGATCATAGATTCTCAGTGTGGGTAAAGAAATAAAATATATAATCATAACATGATTATAGGTGTATGAGGACATGAGCATAAAATTTATAAACCATATCATAGATATCACAAATCAAAAATCTTGAGTCATGTAATAAAGATTATAAGTTCATAAGACATGAATCATAAGGAAATTAAAGAACATGATCTATGAGAGAATAAAATTGGCATAAGACATATATTTGTGGCATTCAAATCATCATATAACATTGTGAACATGTATAAATTGAGATAGGTCCACTCATTAAGTTAAGGGAATAAAATCAGGACCCGTATAAACTTATGGACATGCAAACAGGTCCACACATAACATTATGGACATGAAATATTAGTCCATGCATAACATTCTAGAAATGTAATCAGTTCAAAAATAACATTGTTAACATGTAACCAGGTTCATGCATAAAACCATGAACATATAATCAAGTTTATGCATAACATTGTTCAAATGTAATTAGTTCACACATAACATTGTGAATAAGTAATCACGTTCATGCATAACATTGTGAACATGTAATCAGGTTTTTGCATAACATTGTAAACAAGTAATCAGGTTGACGAATAACATTTTGAAAATGTAATTAGGTTCAAACATAACATATTCACTCTTGATTTATCCATATTTAACCAATGCAATGGAGGTAGATATATGTCCCACCCATCTCATAACGAAAACCATATTTATGTGTGTTACAAGATCATAAAAAATTCAACATATCCTAACCCATGAAATGAAATAAGTTTCATAAAAATTTCATAATATGATAGTTTTGTAAAATAGATAGGTTTTATAATCATTTCATCATTTCCTAATTTAATCATTTCATCATATAATAACCTATGGAAAAAGAAGCAACTTTTATAATAATTTTATCATTGTATAACCCATGGAAGAGAAGCAAGTTTCATAAAAATGTTTTCATTATAAACATAAACCATTCTAAGAAAGAATAAAAATGGTATACATGGATCATATACACTGCAAGGAATATGTAAAATCAATTGATTTCATATTATATAGAAAATTATTTTGAAATATCATTTAAAAAATTTCTTTAAGAAAATAAATTTTCTTTAAAAATAATTTTTAAAACATATTTTTTTTGAAAATACATTTCTTTGAGAATAACTTTGAAAATTTATAAATGAATATTGAGGAATAATTTAAATAATTTATTTAGGTGAATGTAATTTTATTTTACAAAAAAACTTTTTACAACCTAAAACTCTTTGAAACATTTTTAGAAAACATGTTTTTGGAAAAAAAGGGGTTTTGACCGAAACTAATTTTTTTTAATAAAAAAATTATTTTTGAACTCTTAAGTAAATGAAGATAGGAAAATTAAGGGAAAAATTTTATACTTATGAAGTAACCAAAGGGGAATAAAATTCAAGAGTTTATTGAGATATGGATCATTATATTAGATTAGGGAAACACAGTTATAAATGATCATGATAAATGATTAGATTGAAACACAAAATCATTACCAATTTGGTAACTTTAAATAGTAATCCCCATAAAGGGATAACATTAAATGAAACGTAAAATAACATGAGAATAAAAAACTTCATGAAATTACTTGTCATAGGGTCTTTATATACACCACATAAAATAAAACTGGTTCATAACATGACATAAGTCTCAATGACGGAAAATTGAGACAAAAAATACCTTATCGATTTGGTAATCTTTTGAATTATAATGAATAATAAATAATAAAATCAAATGAAAATTTAAATATAATTCAAATAATGTAATTAATGATATAATATGTCAAAGGGTTAGTATATACACTAAATAAAATAAATGAGTGGTGAATTTTCATATGTCTCCTATAAATAAATGTGAGACTAGAAATACCTTACTACTTTAGTAACCCTTTGAATAAAAATAATCAATAAAGAATAAAATAAAAAAACATTAAATAGAATTAAAATAATGATATTTATGATTTAACATGTCAAAGGGAAAGTATATATAGAATATAAAAGAGATGTGTGATGAATTTTCATATGTATCCTAGAAATAAAAGAGAGACTAGAAATCCATTACCGCAAGTCTTGAATTTCTTAAAACCCGTTAAATCATCCTTTATAATAAATATAAAATTATTATAAATATTTTATAGAAAAATAATTATATATATAATACCATATAATATTTAATTACATCCTTTTATTACCCATTTATTATCAATTCCATGTTGATGTCACGTTTTTTGTAATAAATGCCCTGTTTCTCTTATATGTCTTGATTTTTTATTTCTGGTCCTATTAATTTGATCATGATTTCATAATCATAAAAATTATAATAATGAAATAATAATCATATTTTTACATCAATTATAATTTTAAGACCAATTGTGAAAGATGGTTTTGAGAAATGAAGTATGTTTCGATCATGGAGACGATATTCCATACGAACGCATGAGTAACGTTTCCATTTTTCAATGATCATTATGGAAATGAGGAAAGTAATATATTTCCTTTAAATAATTATAACAATATCATAAGTAACATATTATATACTTATACATATAATCCAAGTGGCATGGTGATGATAAGAGAGAGTCACATTGATTCGTGAAGGTGGTAGTCCACACATGCACGAACAATGTTATCATATTTAAGTGAGTGAAATGGTAATACAGAAAATGATATATTAAAATTTCATAATGATAAATATTTCATTAAAATCATAATTATTTCATGTATATCACATATGTCTATTCTTATTATCTTTCATGTAAAGTATTAGTGAAAAATGAATCACATCACTTCAGAGACGGTGGTCTGTCTTACACACGAGCGACGTTATCATATCCTCTATGGAATGGAAAGTAATATATATATATATATATATATTATATAATGAATAAATAGGTTTAATAATGTTATAAATATCATATTTATACTGTATATATATCATCATAACCAATTGTGATAGGTGGTAATGAAAAAACGAATGACATCAGTTCGTGAGACGATAGTCTGCTGTACACACCAATGATGATTTCATAACCCATTTGATGAAATTGAATAAGGTTTTAAGTCATGAACTCAAAATAAAAATATATAATTATATGTAATATACTTATGTTATTATATAATCATGTTATAATAATAATTTAAGTAGGTGGAGGAAGAAATAAATCAAAAACGCTTGTTGACAAACATTACCTCTTCTTAGGGTATCCTCCTTAGGTTTTCACCAAAATACTTCCTTGGTTGGATTTATGTCTAGTATAAGTATTATAAGATGAGAGGGGGGAATTTTGGAAGTTATTTTTATAGTTATTGGTCTAACCAAAAGGGTTTAATGGTGTGAAGTGGAGAGGATAAGGGGATACCTTTTATAAGTGAGACAAGTACCACAGTTGTAATTTTTTTGAAAGAGATAATTCCACCAATGTTTTTTTTCATGTAACAAGGATCCAATAATATGAAAATACTTATAATAGAAGGTATAATTTACAAATATTTCTATATAATGGTTTTTGGAAAAGTTTTGTGTTATTTTTATCCCTAATATTTTTAGTATGACCCCCAAAAAAACATTTTTTACCGTAACCGTGGTAAATAATTTTTATTATTTTTACAAATAATTTTGTCCAAAAATTAATTTAACCTTATTAGATAATATAAATTAATATTATTCCAAATATTAAATCTAATTTTCAAAATCCCATTCAAATACATGAAAAAATTTAATTTAAAATTAATCTCGCCGACTCGATGTGAAAGCGGGGTTTTAAAGAAAAAATGTTCCAAAGTTTACATATTTTTTATATCAAAATTCAATATAAAAACTATTAAAATGAACTAAATTGGATTAATTTATGTAAAATTGAACTAATTTTTCTTTAAAATAATTTCAAAATATAATTTAACATTATATAAAATTTAAATGAAAAGATTGTATTGAATTAAAACTTACCATTTTCACTATTTATCAAAAAATTAATATTTTCATAAAATTATCAAAAATTACCATAAGATAATTTTGATATTATGATTTTAAAAATTATTTTTATTTTACCAAATTAAATTTCTAAAATTTTAAAAAATTAATTTCAATATAAGTGAACAAAATACAATGAGGTCAATTTTTAGAAAAATACTAATTTTAAGCATAAAATTGGATTTATTATAATTTATTATCTAGAAACAAATAATATTATTTTCAAAATTTTGTATTTAATATATAATTTTTAAAAATTTTAATATCATTCAACAAGAATAGTTTTTTAAATTTATTGAGGTAAAATGTGTTTGGGTAAAGTAATTTTTTTTCAGAAATAGATTTTTTTCAAAAGGTTCTTATTTTCATTTGTAATTAAATTTTCACCAAAAAAATCATATTATATAGATTTTTAAACCATATTTTAATATTTTTTAATATTATTTATACCCTTCATTCCAACGACTAGTTGATAACTATCATATTAAATAATAATATTTTAATAATATGTCAGTTTTCATTTAAACTCAGTGTTATATTTAACAAAAGATAAACATGGTGTTGTGTAAAAAAAAGATAAACCCATCGTTGAGTGTAATGAAATAAAAACTCCCCATTGTGTATAAGTAAATCTAAACTCAATGTTTTTTGTAATGCAAAATTTCAAAAATATTAAACTAATTTTTAAAAATATACTTCATAAGTTATCGGGATGTTATGATAACTATTTAAAAAATTTGAACCTCTTGATTCCAAATAAGTTGTAAATTTATAAATAATAAATATATATTAGTTTTAGAAATCATTTTTATATAAATTCATAAAACACAATGATTTAAAAAAAAATGTGTTTTTAAGCATTAAAATTAACTTATCTCAAAATTAGGAATATTTATAATTCAAATAGAATTAATTAGATTATTCTAAATAAAATGGATAATATTATTATTTAATATCAAATCCAAAATAAAATGGTATTTTTAAAGTAATTTATTCAATTAAAATAATTGAGTGTTTGAAAAATTAGTTTTTTCACCATTCATTGAAAAATAAATTATTTTAGAAAAATCCTGAAATTTCACCCTAAGTTAATTTTGATATGCTGATTTGAAAAATTATGTTAATTTTATAAAATAAAATTTATAAAACTGGAACAAATTAATAATAATTTCCACACTCAAAATAAAATAAAACCACTTTTGAAGAAAAATACATTTTTGAAGCATAAAATGACTTCACTAAAAATGAATGCTTATTTTTTATGAATTATTCAATAATTTATTATTGAGTAGGAATATTATAAATATATTTCATAATTAATTTACTCATATTTATACCCTATATTTTAAAAAATAGTTTATAAAAAACACTTTATAATAATAATATTTTTATAGTATACCACAATTTTCATAAAACTCGATGTTGTGTGTTAAGAAAGATAACAAGAATATTATTAATTTAAAATAAATTTTTGGGGTTTTATATTCTTCCCCCTTAAGTAATTTTCACCCTTGAAATTTTATCTTGTTAATCAGAGGTTAAATATTTTAAAATATTTTTATTTCATCTATCAGTATAAATAGGGATAATAAAACATCTTTTTAAAAGGGGAAGAGGGAAGAATAAAATTTACCTAAAATAACACATAATCAGGTAACTAGATATGGAGAACATTAGCGGGAAGTTAAATTATGGACATGGAGGATAAAAATAATGTCCAAGGAATAATAGAGAGTGATAGAGAAGATGTTCATTAGAAAGATAAAGACCACAGAACCATAAATTAGTGAGGAGTGAGAAGATAATAAATTCATCAGAAATGAAAGTAAATAAATAAATTTTTTATTTCACGATTTTTTTTAAGTTGAGTAATTATTTTAATATCAAGATAAATAAAAGTATAACATATACTTACTTGATTTATTTCTATTTTATAAGAATAATTTCATCCCTTGGTTGTGCTTTGATGAATTTACACTTCATATCTAATTCTAAGAAATGAATATTCAAGATTAATCTTTCATGGATGAAGTAGTAAAATTAACTTTTAATGGATTTTAAGACCCATAAAATAATTTCAAGTAATTACTTATTTGTCTAAATATTTTAAAAATAAAAAATGGGTAGAAAAAATTATTCGATATGAATAAAAATAATTCATTAGTCTCTAAAACCTAAACAATGACCCTAATGTTTAACTTAATCCATTATATAAATAGTTAACCTTAATAATCTTAAAAAATATGTTTGACCAAATTCAAAACCAAAAAATATGGAAGATTAAATCATATATTCTTTCAAAATAAAATTAATATTTATCTTCAAGAAACATTAATAATCTATAAATTCATATTCTAAAAATTTATTTTCCCTATCATATAATCTCCAAAATATGCTAATATTTCCCATAAATAACCGGAATCACTATAAAGACACAATAAAATAATATATGCTTCCAAAATATAGCTTATACTTTATTATTTAAATTAAATAAAAAACTATTAAATATATTATATAAATAAAAAATGTTAATAAACTTCATAAAAGACGACCTAAATTACTTTTTCATTGAATTACTAACAAATTTAATGTTTAGCAATACTATTCCATTTAATTCATCAATGGTAGTCATCTCTTTATCCAAACCAAACATTATTAGTTCAAAATCAGGAAAATATTAGGGGTTATCATTTCTTTAATCATGTGTTCTACAAAAACATCACTTTACATCTAAATAAATTTTCTTAGTTATGGGTAATATTCAACATAAGTTTTAAAATCCTTAAAGAGTAACTACTATAGAACAATACTTAAATGTTTTAGGACTATTATAACGATAATATCATTGGTATATTTATATAACATAATTCTTGAATCCCAATACATAAACACTTCAATCCTTTCACACCAATAATTTAGATAACATAAGTCCTTTATTTGTCTACAATTTAACCCTTAGATTAGGGAATTAACTTAGATAATTCCCATATTTTCCAAACATAATGCATTGAACTGTAAATGTTACCTTAGGATGAAATTCATATCCATCCATAAAAATCTTCATTTTTAATCTATAATTCATTGATCTATTCTATTATTTTCCACACAAAAAACATTTCCCATTCCTTTGAGACATTCTATGGACTGTCTCTTTGTACATTTATGAGATAAAGGAAATTGAATCTTATGTCCTTCAAATTTTCCACCACATAAGTTGTTACTGATCTCTATTATTACATTCTTTAGTGAGTCTAATATTTGGTTAAGGTACAAGTTTTTTATCATATTTATTAATAAATTATTAGACATAATAAAAATATCTTTAAAACCATTAATCATCCAATATTATTTCGTATAATTATTGAATTTTCTTTCATATTCAGTGTTGAATTGATTTATCTTAGTTCCATACATTGAATAAAACTAAAAAGTATAGTATTAGCAATAATAATCATAGTGGTAAACCACATAATCATGAAAATGATTTATAAGATGTCTAAATCATGATACCTTTTTTTAATCTAAGACACCTTAGGTTTAACCTAATTCATTCTTGTCATTATCAATTAAAATCCTTCATAATGATTTGTAAATAAAAGGTAAATTAACCTAAGAATATCCCCTATGAGTGTCAAACCAAGTATTTAGTAAGGGAAAAATCATCATGCATTAGAATGATGGTTGAGATATACTCAACCAATTATTTTCAAAGTTAATACCCCTAGATGCATCTATTTAAAAACAAAATTCACATGTAGTATACAGAAATAGATTTATTTTTAAGAAAAATATATAATAACTACCTTAACAAAATTTTATAACATTTTACTATAATTAGAAATATCCTCAAAGTCTATCATAGGGTTATGTTCCCCAATCCAAATTTTCCTAAATTTAGTTCCCAAGGTTTCTACTAAAATTTCTATGATACCAGTTATAAAGACACTAAATCTAGTAACCTAGACCCATTTTATACTTTAATACATTAGAATAACATACAACTGATAACATACCATAGGATGAAATAGTTTAATAGTATTTATGAACTCGATACATACATGATTCCCATTTTTACATTGGAATAAATATAAGACATTAAAATATAAAATATTATTCATCCTTGAACATATTCAAAGATCCCTTGTTTATATCCCATGGAAAGGAAAAAATATAATGGGTGATCATATATTATCATTAAGGGTTATATATAGTGGAATATGTCATGATTAAATATGTCTCAATCAATATAATATGGTAAATAACTGAAAAAACATGCCATTTAATCAATAACTTGATTATGAAATGCATCCATGGATAATGTCAATTCAGTAATTTAATCAATATTTATAATTTACTTATAAATGAAATAAATGTATAATTTTTTATATCATTATCTTATAAATTATGATATATTTACTATTAAGGATTTTTGTTAAGAAAATTTAATGGATGGGTAGGTATACACCAAAAAACAATTTAATAAGTTTGGATAACTAGTTTTCTTCATGAGACTTATCGATTCATCAAGGGGATATATAATTCTGATCCCCACATGTCATTTCATGTCACATTAATTCCTCATATAATTAATGATCAATTTAATTCATAAAAAATATTCCTTACAAACAAATATTCGTAATGAGTAAAGGATACAGAATTCCAAGACTTCCACAGTCAATCAAACAAGTTTTGTAGTGAAACACCATATGTAGAAATGGTATATATTTTATAAAATTAAAATATTCATGATAAAAAAATATGTATATTTAAGACAAATTAACTATCCAATATGATCAAAAGAATGTGAATGCTTCAAGATAAAGATAATGATCAGAAAATTAATAAGAGATAAAAGATGACCATTAATTCATCAAAAATATATGCTTTCAAATAAAATTATGTCCTTTGGAGAATAAAGGAAAATGTAAGAAAATAATTAATATAATATTTAATTAAATATATTTATTCATAAAACCATTTAAATATTATAGAAGAAGTCAATAGATCATAAAATGGTTTTTTTAGTGGGAAAATCCATTAATGTCACATATATTAAAAAAATTACTCTTTAATTTTTATAAAGAAAGTAAAAATTGAACCTTAAAAAATAAATATTAATTTGAAACCTTTTAAAATTAAAGGATAACATAAAATTTTATTAATAAATCAATTGAGTAAAAAATGACTTGTATATTGTTTTAAAAATTTTGACATGGAATAATAATATTCTCAATCAAAAGAGAAATAATATTGGATTTTATTTTAAACATTTCATCACTTGATTCAAGTTATGTAGTAAGTAAAATTTGGAAGAAAATATGGAAAATTATTAAATATTAAGAGAATAATAAAATATATGGATTTTATGAAGGATATATTATAATAATAATTTAATGAAATTAAGATCAATCCCAAAAAATAAGATTGTAAAATAAGTTATTACCTCTTTGGTAACTTTTAAATTATAACCTCTTTAATGATTATACTTGAATTGAAACTTATATAATCATTAATAAATATATATTCAGTTTAAATACCTAAAAGGGCCTGTATATACACTACATAAAAATAAATAGGTGCATAATACAAAAATTTGACTCAATGGAGTGTAACTGAGATAAAATCCCATAAAATGATCATAATATTGAAGTGATAATTAATCAATGAATTGATTATGAGTAAAAAATGTTAATTCAAATGAAATAATATATAAAACATTATAAAATAATATTTTATTTAAAATATAATCTTGTAATAATATAGTCGATGAAGTAGAAGTATAACTCAATGAATTGAAATTTATTTGAGAAACCCCTTACCCCATGCTTTCACTTTGCTGAATGTGCTTTAACATCCTATATAATAGTTTTAAACTTGTTATTAATTTTTTATATAACCATATTCATATTTATAATATCATATATGATCCAATTATAATATTTCAACACTAATTTATTAATAATTCCTTTTAAATCATCATTTTTGGGTGTTAACTACATTGTTTTTCATGGAAGTTTCGATTCGACAATTCTGTTACTTGTAATTTGATCATGGTTACATAATATATAGAATTATAATCATTAAATAAATTATATATATATATATATATTAATAATATAAATATTTATAATAATTCATGAAATTTAGATATAGAAAAATGAATTACACTGTTTATGGAGACAGTATGTCGTACATACGTATGAACAATATATACACTTTTTGATGGATGAAATAAAAGAAAGGTAAAAAATAATTGATCTTTATAGAATAATTTTTATATAATATATCATATTTATTTATTAAATTTATATTTCTTACCATACATTTAAAGAGTAAATGAGAAATGGAACACTTCACCTCGTGGAGGTGGTAGTCCACACATACGCACGAGCGACGTTATTGTTTCTCAAAGGATTGGGAGGTAAGAAGGTAAATGATATATTATATTTATATATCCATAATTATTTCATAAATGTAATATATAATCATTATTTACATCTTTATAATCCTCTAAATAAATTATTTATGAAAAATTAATTACACTGTTTTGTGGAGACGGTAAGTCGTACATATTCATGAGGGTTGTTTTCACGTTTTGTAGAACGAAAAAGAGGAGGAAAATGATTTTAAAATAATAATAAGATATAATTATATTTTTTATACAATATTAATTATTTTTGTATTGTTATAATATATTTATAGTAATTATAATAATAAATAAACATATAATAATTGGTAAAGATGATTACCTCTATTTTGGTAGACTTCTATTAGATCCCTTCTTAAGAACCCTTGGGATAATATTTTAAGATGACCAAAAAAACTAATTTGTTTTATGGAAGTTTAAAAATAAATTTAAATATGGGTTTTCAAGATATATGGCTCAATGTGGTGAAAATAAGATAAAGGAAGAGAGTCCTTTTATAATTGAGGTGAGTGACAAACTTGTAATTTTTAAAAGTTTTAAAATATTATTAAGTAACTTTGTTCAACAAATGGATCAAAAATGAATTATATTCGAAGGAGAAAAGGTAATGGTAAAAATAAAACCATAAAATAGGGGTTGATAATGTTTTTAGGTCATTTTAACCATTATATTTTTAGATTAGCCACCTGGTAAACCCGTTTTGACCTTAAGAGTAATAACAACTTTTTCTATCTTTAAGTGTTATAATGTTAAGTATAATGTAAAAATAGGGTAATAAATGGTAAAGGAATAAAATTTTAGACCATTTTTAATTATAATTGTCCTATTTTAATATTTTTATGATTATTAAATAACTTAGTAAAATATTATTTCCTTATAAAATATTATTAATGTAATTTTTACACTATTAATTTAATTTGACTTTAAAGGAATCAAGATAAAAAATTAATTTTAATATAAAGTATTTAATTATATATTATATATTATTATTAATCATATAATTAATTTTAAACCATAATTAATCAAAATAATATTACTTTTTATGTTTTTGATATCATTTAATTTGATTTTTATATTACTTGCACAGGTACTGTATTAGAGTCGTGCTAGATTTTAATGTAATTATAAAATTATTAAAAATAAAAATATAAAATAAAAATAAATTTATCTTGTTTAAAATAAAATTTTATACCCATTAATAAGATATTATTATCCCTATGTTAACATATAAAATAAATTATAAGCAAGATAATGACATTTTAGAATTTTCATTACTTAAAATAATATAAATGTCATTATCAAGGGAAAATGGAACATAAATTTAATATATTAAAATTATGGATAGATACGGTCGAATGTATCCCATAAAAATTAATAATGAAAAGTTTTGGGTTGATTTAGTGACCTTATTTTATAGTATTAACTGTGTTTTACCCATTTTACCCTTACCAAGGTGACAAATATTTATCATGGTTACTATTTATAATGACGAAAAATAAAAGGTGCATATTTACCAACTTTTAACAAAATAATTATAAATATGGTATCCATTTTTGAATATTCAATTTATATATGTGGATGAAATCAATTTTAATTTAAAATTGAAAAATCAACGGAAAAACAATTTTTAGAAAAATGTATTTTTAAGAATAAAAATTAACCTATCTCAAAATTATAAATATTTATTATTAAAATGTAATTAATAATATTATTCCAAATAAAAATGATAATATGGTACTTTAAGAACAAGTACAAAATATAAAGGGTCTTTTAAATTTATTTAATTATTGAAAAGAGATGAGAGTATTTGAAAAATAATTATTTTTCACCATTCATAGAAAAATCAAACATTTTAGAGAAATCTAAAAATGTCAGCATAATTTAATTTTAAAATTATGATTTTAAACATGATATTAATTTTTTAAAATAAAATTTCTAAATTTTTTATAAATTAATTAAAATTCATACACAAAAAATGAAATAAAATAACTTTTTATGAAAAATGCATTTTTAATCATAAAATGACTTCACTAAAAATGAGTGTTTATTTCCTAAGAATCAATAAATAATTTAGTATTGAGTAGGAACATTATAAATTTGTTTCATAATATATTTAATCATATTCATACCCTTTGATTTAATGACTATGTTATAATTTTTACATTTAAATGATAATTTTTATAGTATATCATAATTTTCTTAAAGATCAGTTTTGTATGTTTACAAAATATCAAGAATATTATTATTTAAAATTAAAATTTTATAGTGTTAAATTGTTGGAAAATGATAAAAGTAAAATTTAGACCATTATATTTACCCCACCCTTTGATATGGATAACTAGTGATGTGTCTGTGACTGTCAGGAAATATACCTTTATACTATTGGGGCATACATGTTGGAGACACTCACACTATTTATTGAATTAGGGTTTTGGGACACTAAAAATTATATTAGGAAAACATTGTCCTAAACCTCATTCATTATATTTAAATGATTAAAATACTCCTCAAAATTTAGTAATTTAGTTTTGAGATAACATAGATTCAGCCAAAACTTGTGATGAAAGTAGGGTATGTACTCCTCCTTCAGTATCTCAAGAATTTCATAATAAGTATTAACCATGGGTAAAAACATGATTAATATTATATCCTTAGATAATTATTTCATCCTAACTATAAATTTCATTTCATACAATTTGAGAAGATCTTTTAAATAATCTAAATATAAAGGAAGGTTCGCTTATATATAGTTTTATCAAGAGGAATGAAATCATTATATACCTCATCAACTGCATCAAATGGTACATAATCTGTGGGGATGCACCTATGAAAGTCATTACCCCAAGTATCTCATTTAAGAGGATAATAATATACTGATTGGTGATGAGGAACTTGGTGTAGCTAGCCTCAGTTTCTCAAGTACGTCTCAATATGAGGGAAACTTAAAGTAACCTTAACATGGTAATGACCTTCATGTTTTGAATATATGTCTTTATAAAGAGATATTTCCCAATGAAAAATATAAGAAGGAACTCTATGATTTATTCTTGATTTTATATCATGTGTAGGAACTATATTTTGGATTGATTCTCTATCATAAGGAGGAAATTTGAAACACATCATTTAGGGAGGACCTTTAGGGTTGTTGGACTAGTTTCCATGGAGAGGACCTATGTGTTTATTGGTTTGTTGATTTACTTCATGGGGAAGAATTTCATGTCAACAATTTTATTTTTTATATAGAGGAAACTGATAAAATATTATTTGAGGAGGACCTCATGAGTTCTTATCTTAGTTTAGACGTGAAGGAAACTCGTGGTTATCAATTGCTGATGAGTCAGTGAGGGGAGTACCTAGTCACTATTTGATATTCTTTTAGAAGTGAACACCTATACAACTGCATTGATGAGGAGGATATTTTTGTTCAATCCTCACATTTATGTGGGGAAGAACTTGATGGTGGGTGCTTTGGGATACACCTATAGAGATTCCTTATTTTATTTGACCATACAAAGGACCTCCATGACTGATGATGTTTTATCTTATACCATGAGGGAGAACTTCATTTATTGTAGGTTTGGTGGGGTGGGGAGGACCTCTTTTATAGTCAATCCCTGGAGGAATTCTAGAGTTATTGATTATAGTATAATAAGGAGGACCTTCATATTAGATACTCTAGGGAGGAACTCTAGAGTCGTATATCAGAGCACCATAGGGAGTACCTCAATGACTATAGTTTACTTCTTATATTAATGTAGAACTGGTAGATCTTTGGATCATTACTAAAATCGGTCAATAAAACTCAAAGATATCAGTGTTTATTGGGGTAGTAACCTGCTCTTGGATTATATATTTCCCTTGGAGATCCCTCCTTTTAGATGTTCTTATCCATGAAACTGGTGTAAAAAACTAGATCATATTTGAGTTTGTGTAGTGTGGGTAATGCATTTCATTACTTTGATCTCTCTTGGATAGATAAAAAATTTCCATTGGAATATGACGGTGTTCTTGATGGGAAAGATTAGGAACATGGGTATCAACCTGCTACCAAGGTTTGGTAACCTACTGTCCTCAAATATCCCTCTTTCTTGGTGTCCTAGTTTATATAACCTGATTAAGGATTTCTAAAATATTCTTATCATTATATTTAGGAGTGATTGGGGTTGTGCAACATTGACGATGATGAAAACTGGTGGTATACCTCTTCGGTAGATCCATAATCATAATGGGGGGTGTATAAATTATCTTTCCCCACCTATATAATGTGACATACCAAGTATAAACAACCCATAATTACATGATTTATAGAAACTATTACATTAATTACATCCTAAACACCATTTTAGGTGTAGAGTTTTAGATAATTAGTTAATTCCATTACAAAAAGTAATAATTTTGTATAAAATGGACATTTTTACACTACACCAAAGTCCCCAAATTATATACCTCCTTCACTCAAGGCTAAACCTTATAAATAGAACTTGAATTCATAATTTTTCCAAATAGCCCTTAATCCCTATGAAAGTAATTCGAAAATATTGGGTGATCACATAATGATAAAAAAATAGGTATAAAAATAATAGAAAACCATTTAGGATATTGAAATACTCAAGATTACTTGAAAAATTAGTTCTTTTAAACATATAACTTTGAGCTTGAATAAAACATAACTTCAGACATACAACCATATTATTTTCTAAAAATGGTTTTAGAATGAAAACTCATAATCAATAATTCTTAAATAAAATGATTTAAAGGTTATTTTATTATAAATATAAACATATGAAAATGATATATATTAAAAAAAATCAAAATTTTTCCTTCAAATACAAACCTTTTCCTTTGTTAACATAAAAAATTCCCCTCAATCCTTAAATCAAATTCTCATTTCATGAAATCCAAATATTTTCTTTTAAAAACCATAAGAAAGCATATCAAAACCATAAAGGCATATTAGGACATCCCACCTAAGGTGTGAGAGATGTGAATTATTTTAACCTAGGGAAATACTTCTGAAGTGATTAGATATGGAAATAGGTACCACCTTTTTTACTACATCCTGGTCTATAAGGATTTATATTCTGGAGGATTTCATGAGACACCACCAAAGTCATGATGGATTTTTTGAGATAATATTCCAACATCAAGGAATTCACCACCCAATTATGGGTTAGAAATATTGTCTAACAATACTATGGGGAAAGGAAATTTGTTACAACTGAAGTGTATGTTTGATGTATCATCTAGTGGTGTGTGAAAACTTAAGGTAAACTATATATGTTTTAAATATATCCAAGAAACTCGACATTTCATTGTGTGTTCAATGATTTCAGTTGGATATGATATAAATAATCAAGGGTAAAACCATAAAAGGAACCTATTAATGAGTTATCACAAGTAAAATTGCATGGTCAACTGATCTCTTTCATGGGTAAAGGATTTCAAATAAATTTCACCATTTCTGTTCCCCCACACATTTTCTTCCCATAGTTTCATGTTGGCAGTAGACATTCTTTCCAAGGGAAGTTGGTCACTATGATTTCCAATAACACTTTGTATTGCAAATAGTTCAAGAGGATGAGATTCAAGATAATCCCTTAGGGGGATTTATTACATAGTCTGTGACTCTCTTATAGATTAACGACATATTTGCAAAAAAATTCCTAGTAAAAAAACTTTTTAACATGGTCATGAAAGAGATCAATCATTTCCATGAATCAATGTGAGCATATATATATATATATTATATTCTTTATATTTCCCATTAGTGTTTAGTTATTCTATGATTTAAAGATACAAAACTAGACACTCTTGAATTTATCACCATCAAAGGAGGCAGTAGGTGTTGTTGAATTTGGTTAATCCCATGATAGAGGATTCCTATGTATCAATATGATGGTAGTCATTAACCACAATGTTTGGTTCTACCTAATGGGACACCCCATAATTTTTAAGGTCATGTGATATGGACCATTGTGGTTCCTTTTAAGGCCGTGAAATTATGACCAACGATGTTCCTTTTAAGTCCACATGACAAGGACCAATGACGCTCCTTTTATGGTCATGAAACTAGGGTCATGATATCTTATAGTTTAATGTTATATGACTAGTACATATTTGATGATGTTTAACATTATATGGAATGGAATATATTCTATGTAGTTTAATGTATTGTAGTTAAGTATATTAAGTAAAATTGAACTGAAAATTGTTTTTTGGGACTTACATGTGAGTGGACCTTTCTAATTAAACCTAGTTGATGACTTAGGTAAAGTTATGCTAGGGGATTACATTGAGTTAGAAGAAAATGATATATTTGACTCATTTATGGGTTTTTGGGATGAGATAATCAATGATAACATGATCAGAGATTACCCCTAGTAGGCAGACCATGATATGCATATCCACCCTTTTTCCATTCATGACTATAAAGGGAAAGGAAACTAGAATCATGGGGGATATAACCCAATGGGGAAAGGTTTGGAGTTACAAAATATTAGAGGATTGTGATATGTATATACATCTCTTGTTTTTTAGTGACTAAATGTGTAAATAAGACTTAAATCATGGGTGATATCACCTAATGAGGAATGGTTGGAGCTTATATCGAATCATAGGACCATATACATCTATAGTTAATTGACTGAATATAAGGAAGATGATTGGATTTTGGGGATCTATTGAGACCAATATGGGGAATCTGGGATGAGCATATTATTTTTGTAGGTTTTATAAGTTTCTTGACATTGTTACCCTCATTATCAATGGAATACATGATTCTTAAATCCCTATGTTTCCTATTGTTTAGGGAGAAAAACCCATGTGAGAACTTTCATAAAACACTCGATTCACATTATCAAAGGAATACATGATAAAAGAGGATAACTATGACGTTCATAACACTATCATGTATCTTAGGAGGTCATGGAAGAGGCATAGGAAGATGGGCTCCCAAGTATGTGATTTGGGAAAAATGTGGCACCTAGATAGGGGCTTGAAAAAATGTGTTCCCAAGTAGACGACTAGGGTGAGATTGGTAACTAATTATATGACATGGGAATAACTCTAGTAATTAATACTTGGGAACAAACCCACTTAGTAAAACCTAGGAACAAATATACTTGGTAATACCTAGTCACCATGAGAGAGAGAGATCTCAAAGGGAAAACACCATTCTAAATTTGAGTCTTGAGTGAATGAGAATATTGTTGGGTATCCCCTGAGAACTAGTCATGGTCATTTAAGTATACATTGGATGTACCACCATTAAGATAGATAGGGCCCCATATGAAACACCCTTGTCTCTTAGGTGCACCTATTGAGTAGGGTCCTTTATCTTAGTCTTCATGATGACCTAGGTGAAATGGTCTTTAAATTATCATAATCAATGAAAGATACAAATACTCATTACATCCATACCATTTCCATTAGTTTGGATATAAAACTCAACTAAAGGTTTGGATTAGAGGATATAGGTATGGATTTGCCCCCAGGTTATTTTAGGGATTCTCTTTCATTCTTAGTCTGCACTTGGTTATACTTAATATCAAAATTGGTAGAATGAGGGTCCTTATATAGACAATAGGAGTAAGGAAACCAAATAACACATAGTAACCACTGAGGGATCCCAAATATTTTGAGAGGGAATACGACATGGGTGCGAGTAGGGATGGGTACATGGCGTGACACAACATTAGGGAATAATTGAAACCCTTGTAATTTATAGAGCTAGGCATGAGATGTTTGGGTTCTTATTTATCTTCTCTCCCTTTGAATTTATTTCAAAATTCTAAATGAATGGTGGAATTATTGTTTTTCTAAAATTTGAGTTCCAACACATGGGTTAGTTCGTGGATGGGGGATCATGCATTACGCCCAGGGGAACATGTAAGTCAATTTTTGGGATTCATTGGGAAATAAATAGTCAGACACATTGTAAAACTAAACCACGAATTCTAATAGTGAATAATAGAAAACTCTTTATAAGGAAAATTATGGTCAACCACATGGTGTAACACCCTACTTTTTTTTAAATAGAAATCTATGTTCGATAGTGTATATGATATGCAACACAGTAGACTAACAAACAATGATTATTTAAATATGACCATTTCAACTTTTAGTTTAAAATTTTCAGATATGAGTAGTATTAACTAATTTATGATATATATATATCCTAAATATATTGATAAATTATTATTAAATAATAAATCATTTTTGGTAATGTCTTTTTGTTCATCAGAATATATTTTCTTCAAAAATGATTTTTATTTATTTTTATAAATAGAATTTATAATTATTTTATAGGAAATTTTAAAAATATATTTGATAAAATTATATCCATTTTTATATCATCATATAAAAATTAAAATAGGTTGAAATTTTGGGTTTTTTTAAAATAAATATTTTTTTGTGAATAGTGAAAAATACCGTTTTATATAAAATCATCATTTATTTTGATAAATTAAGTAATATAAAAGTCCCAATATTCTTTAAATTTAATTTAAATTTAAAATAGGTATTATTTATTTATATTTAATTCAATTAATTACATATAAATCATCTTTATATAGTATTTTAGTATATATTTTTTAGGATTAAAAACACACTTTCCTAAAAGTTTTTTTAAAATGCATAATGTTTCTCAATTTTAATTCATTAAAATAACCCATGATGAAAAATAATATAATATAATTTTTTATATTATATATCTATATTTATTTATTGAAATTCATATAATGAATCTTAATAGTTATAGAGTAAAATAAAAATCCTATTTTCCTTAAAAAATGTATTTTTTGGAAAACCAATTTCCATCATGCTTATGAGTTTTACATTAAATTTAATTATTCCATATCTATGAATTTATTCCTTTAAAATTTATTGAATATTTTTAATCATAATAATTAATATTAGGTAAAAAGTTCAACTTAATTTTTTAACAATAAGAATAGTATATGTAGTAAATATTTATTACCATGGTAAAAAAAATGTTAATTAAGGGTGAAAATAATTTAAAAAAGACTAGAAAAATGTAACCCTATAAGTATGAACATTTATATTTACTTTTAATTGAAATTATGATTATATTTATTCCTTATTGTTTTTTACCTTATAAATGGTAAAGTAATCAGTTTCTTAAAAATTATATTTTGTTATGATAGAACACAAATTATATTTTTAAGTAATATTCAATTTCAATTAAGACATTCGTTTTGATGAATTAATGGATTTTTTTAAATAAATGGTATTTTTATAAAATATTACTATTAAATTATTATTGATAAATTTAATTGATAATATAATTTTTATGATGTCAATTATAATTTCTATAATGGTTCAAAAACAGTTATTGTCAAAAAACCCAACATTTCTAAATAATTGTCAAATATATTTTAAAAGTAAAAATTCATAGATTTAGAAAATTATTTCAATAATTTAAATATTATTTTTGGAATCAGAACATTGAAATTATACAATGGTAAATTTTTCATAAATTTACCAGCAAATCAATTTTTTGGGTAAAATTTTAATACGGTATAAATTTATACAGTGTGTATTATGACATCATAATGACCCAAAAGTGACTTGATAAATAATATAAAGAGTATAAATGAAAAAATATATGTTTTAAATATAAAATAGTGTAATTTTATATTTATTTTATTTATTTTATAAATCCTTTATGAATCCTCCAAAACCTATAGTATATTTTAATAATTTAAAATAATTTATTTAATAACATGACTCACTTACACATCACCATGGTTAATATTTTAATAGTCTGGACCTTAGAAATATAAAATAATTAAATCCACCATCATTTGGTATAAATCATGTTCAAAAACCACAGTAAGGTTTTTGGTTTTGGTTATTTTATTATATAGTGTCCAAAACCTAGGTTCGAAAAATAATAAATAATTCCCCACTCATTTCCAATATAAACCCTCCCAGTATCCTATTTCTCTTCTATAAAAAAACTTTTATCACGTCATTAATATACCTTCACCTCAATAGAGTCCTTCCATTGTTCCCCAAGATCTCATGAAGCTCCTCTCAAGCATTTGGAATCACCATCTCAAGGTAAGAGATCCTCTCTTTCTCTGTATTCAAGTATCTTCTTTATCTTATGTCTTTTATCTTCATTTCCTAATGTTTGGATATGTTATTAAATACCTCCATTACTATATTTTTTTTTATAAATTATGAGATACCCATTTTACTCTCATACATCACTCCCATGATCATTCATACTCCCCCATTATGCTACTGAAATTTCATTACGATTTTCCATGCTAAACAATTGTGTAGTGAATACCCATACCCATTTCATATTGAGGGTGTTAAAATTTATGCACTTATACTACTTGATTATGGAATTAAATGAATTTATCCCACAATACTTGAATGTAAAATAAAATATAATGTTGAATTAATCCATGTTTTATGATCTATGTGGCACACTTATGTATGATAATGAAATGAAAGAGATAGGTATATTCAAAATTACATAGAGCTCCAATGAATTGTGTAATGTTTTAGAGTCCTGAGGTTTCATGCAAGGGACTAGGGAGTGAACCTAATACATCATGATAATTTTTACATTAATATTTATTGGTAGTTATCCTTAAATTAGGTTTATGATGTAGTGTTTTTTGTTGTTTCCACATTTCTCATGCTGCCTTTACGAATATCATGCTATATCATGCTCATTGTTCATGTTTGCGGTTCTCACTACTTTTTGACCCATTAATATTCCTATTGTCTAAAATTTATTAATTTATTCATGTTATTCCATGTTTATTCCACTACTAGGATTTATATCTCACCCCTTTCATATGTATTTCTCCAGGTTATCCCTTGCAATTTTAAGTGCAAAGGAATTATATGAGCATGTTAAGAAAGTTTTCAATAAAGATGATGTATTCCCTCTTTTAATATGTTATGTAATGTTCCTAACTCCAAAGGAGACTATAATTCAAAATATTCTGGGTTTTATTATGTTCAATATTATGTAATAAATTACAAATTAATATGTAATAAAGAGAAGGGTTTTCATAATTCGTATAAAAATAAATTTTAGTTATTTTTTGGATCAGGATTAGAAAACTCTATAAAAAGCATTAGGGATTAGAATAAGTATAATAAAACATCCCTAAATTATAATAAATTATTGAGTATGTGTTTTATTCATAAAATAATTCCTTTTCTGGATAGTACAAGTAGATATGGCTAGGGAATAGATGCATATCGGGGTAAAACCCAAAAAACACCACATTGAGCTCGACTCGACCAGGAACTAGTCCACGACAACATGCTTTACTACACACCTGGTTTTAAAATCATGGGGGATATTATTTGGTAAATACATAAGCTCATTAAATACCATTACTAAGAAAAAAAATTCACATAAGAGAATATGTTAATAAATAGATCATGGATAACATATGTTGAAGCCTAGAAATTCATAAGTTAAGGAATAAACGTCATTTAATAGTTTTCCCTTTAATGTCATTGAATTCCCATTTAGGAGTTTAATAGTTTAAAAATAATCACCCCTAATTTTACCTTTATTCTATATAATGTCTGGAAATAAGAGTAATTTATTATTATTCCTTGGTGTATTATGTGATCTGTTAGAATTCTATTCTAGTGCTTCAGGCATTAAAAAAATTCATTATGATTTCTCAACGTTTGGATAAAAAGATGAAATTGTAGTGGAAGTTAATTAAATAATGAAATTATACTTGATAAAGAATTATATTTTCTTATTTACTTAGTGTAGATGCTAATTTAATTACTTAACTCTAGGAAAATGATATTGAATAAAAAATGATTTCATTTTATTATCATTTTTGATGAATTGATGGTCATTTTATCCATCACATATTTTTTGTTTTGGGGTCATTGAATTTCTCCTAATCAGGAAATCTATCACATTAAATTAGTCCATTGGTATTAGTTTTTTCTTATATGTGTATTTTTTCACTCCCCACTAATGTTCCCCCATCGGGAAACCAAGTTATGTGATGACCTTCGAACTTCTATTTCTCTCTTTTCAAGAGGATGTTTTATTAACCCTTTTTGCATTGTGGGTTTTACATAAAGTTATTTTCAAGTGTGAAATAATTTCTTACCAAGTTAATTTTTAAATTATGAGGATGAAATTTATTAAATGGGGGAACAATTTAATTCCCAATTTTTTTAAAATAGAAATCTATGTTTGATAGTGTATGTGATACGCAACACCGAGGAAAAACAAACAATGATTATTTAAATATAACCATCTTAACCTTTATATTAATATTTTTGGGATATGAGTAGGATTAAATAAATTATTATATAAATATATGTCCTAAATATATTGTTAAATTATCATTAAATAATCAATCATTTTGGGTAATGTCTTTTTATTCTTCAAAATATGTTTTCTTCAAAAATGCTATTTATTTATTTTTCAAAAAAATATTAGAATTATTTTCTAGAAAATTTAAAAGATGTATTTGATAAAATGATCTCAATTTTTTATATCATCATATAAATATTAAAATTGGGTGAAATTTTGAGTTTTTTTTGAAAATATAGACTTTTCAGTGAATAGTGAAAAATTCTGTTTTTAAGTAAAATCTTCATTTATTTAGATAAATTAAGTTATATAAAAGTACAAAAATTATTTTAATTTTATTTAAAGGTAACATATATATTATTTAGTTATTTATAATTCAATTAATTACTTTTAAATCATAATTATATTGGATTTTATAATTTTTTGTTAGGATTAAAAACGCATTTTTTTAAAACTGTTTTAAAATGCATATTGTTTCTCTATTATAATTAATTAAAATAAACAATAATGAGAAATAATTTAAATGATATTTTAATATTATATATCTATATTTATGAATTTAAATTCATATAATTAATATTACTAGTTATATAGTGAAAGAAAAATAATATTTTCCTTGAAAAAATACATTTTATTTTTCAAAAAACCACTTTGTATCATGCTTGTGGGCACTACGGCAAAAAAGTCATTTAACGGCGGTTTTTTTCATTTCGCGGCAGTTTAAACCGCCGCTAAATCGATTGGCGACGGTTTTGAGAAATCGCCGCGAAATCGTGCATCAAGAAACTATTCGCGGCAGTTTTCAAAACCGTCGTAGAACGTTTCACGGCAGTTTTTTAGCGGCGGTTTTTTTATTTTTTTATTTTTGTTATTTTTGTTATTTTTGTTATTTTTTGTTATTTTTTTATTTTTATTTTTTTTATATATTTATTTATATATTAATTAATTAATTAATTTATTTATTTATTTATTTTTCGTATTTATTTATTTTATTTATATAATTATTTTATTTATTTATTTTATTTATTTATTTCGTATTATTTAATTTACTTTGTTTATCCATGCATGCACATCCCATGCCCATGCACCTGCCCATGCACATGCACATGCTCATGCCCATGCACATGCATATGCTCATGCCCATGCACATGCCCATGCCCATGCATGACCATGCAATATAAAGAAATTCTGCCTTTGGTGAGATTTGAACCCCTAACCTCTTGCATATTTTCCAAAGACTCTACCACTACAGCAAGCTCGCCATGTGGTTAATAAACAGAATTTAATATACTTATATATATTAATTGAAAAAACAAATAATACATAAATAATAGATATAAAATCAATAATAATAAATAATAAATAATAAATAATAAATAATAAATAATAAATAAGGAATAATAAATAATAAATAAATATAAATAAAAAATAATAATTAAATATAAATAATAAATAAATAATAAATAATAAATAATAAATAAGAAATAAGAAATAAATATAAATAATCAATAATCAATAAATTTAAATAATAAATAATAAATAAATATAAATAATAAATAAATAGAAATAATAAATAATAAATAATAAATAATAAATAATAAATAATAAATAAATATAAATAATAAATAATAAATAATAAATAAACATAAATAATTAATAAATATAAATATAAATAATAAATAATAAATAATAAATATAAATAATAAATAATAAATAATAAATAATAAATAATAAATAATAAATAATAAATAATAAATAATAAATAATAAATAATAAATAATAGATATAAATAATAAATAATAAATAATAAATAATAAATAATAAATAATAAATAATAAATAATAAATAATAAATAATGAATAATGAATAAGAAATATTAAATAATAAATAATAAATATTAAATAATAAGTAATAAATAATGAATAATAAATAAATAAATATAAATAATAAATAATAAATAATAAATAATAAATAAATAATAAATAATAAATAATAAATAATAAATAATAAATAATAAATAATAAATAATAAATACTAAATACTAAATAAATATAAATAATAAATAAGAAATAAATATAAATAATAAATAATAAATAATAAATAAACATAAATAAATAATAAATAATAAATAATAAATAATAAATAATAAATAATAAATAATAAATAACAATTAATAAATAACAAATAATAAATAACAAATAACAAATAATAAATAAAAAAAATAAAAAATAAAAAATAAAAAATAAAAAATAAAAAATAATAAATAATAAATAATAAATAATAAATAATAAATAATAAATAATAAATAATAAATAATAAATAATAAATAATAAATAATAAATAATAAATAATAAATAATAAATAATAAATAATAAATAATAAATAATAAATAACAAATAATACATAAATAATACATAATAGATATAAATAATAAATAATAAATAATAAATAAACATAAATAATAAATAAATATAAATAATAAATAACAAATAATAAATAATAAATAATAAATAATAAATAATAAATAATAAATAATAAATAATAAATAATAAATAATAAATATAAAATAATAAATAAATAATAAATAATAAAAAATAAAAAATAAAAAATAAAAAATAAATATAAATAAAAAATAAAAAATAAAAAATAAAAAATAAAAAATAAAAAATAAAAAATAAAAAATAAAAAATAAAAAATAAAAAATAAAAAATAAAAAATAATAAATAATAAGTAATAAATAATAAATAATAAATAAATAATAAATAATAGATATAAATAATAAATAATAAATAATAAATAAACATAAATAATTAATCAATATAAATAATAAATAATAAATAATAAATAATAAATAATAAATAATAAATAATAAATAATAAATAATAAATACTAAATACTAAATACTAAATATAAATAATAAATATAAATAATAAATAATAAATAATAAATAATAAATAAATATAAATAATAAATAATAAATAAATATAAATAATAAATAAATATAAATAATAAATAAATATAAAAAATAAAAAATAAATATAAAAAATAAATATAAATAATAAATAATAAGTAAATATAAATAATAAATAAATATAAATAATAAATAATAAATAATAAGTAAATATAAATAATAAATAATAAATAAATATAAAGAATAAATAATAAATAATAAATAACCAGTTACAAATAATAAATAATAAATAAATTAAAGTATATTATAAATAATAAATAATAAATAATAAATAAAAAAGGAAACACATGAAAAATTATGAAAAGACGTGATAAGGGATGAAAAATCATGAAAATGCATGAAAATGGATGGGGAAGCATATGAAGAATGATGCATTAGAAAGAATGAGAACACATGAAAACTCGTGACAACTCTCGAAAACTCCTTAATAATTCAACATAATCATCATAATAACCCACAAAAAACCATTGATAAAGATAACAAGTCATGGAAACCCAAATAAACAGTAATAAATAGAGAAACCATTAAAACCCGTCAAAACGGTCATAAAGAGACAATAACATTGGACTCACATTAACAGAGATAACTTATGATCCGAGAGTCCGTTTTAGATCTGCGACCTATCAAATCAAAGATCCTAAAATGATCTTCGACCTGAAAGGTGAAAGAGTCCGAATGGACAGGCAGATCAGAAGTTACGACCATTTAAAAAAAAGCTGGCGGGGAACAGGTGCTAGAAACGAGGCATTGGAAAACATAACAAACCCGATACCCACTAAAAAGGCCATAACATATGATCTAGGAGTGCATGTGGGCTCCGCGATCAGTCAAACTGAAGCTCATGGAACGATCTATGATCTGGCAGGTGGAGGTGGCCGAACTGACACGCGGATCAAAAGTTAGGTCCGTTTGAAGACAAGTTCGACGGGACACTGGTGACAGAAACAAGGTTTTGGAGGTATTCGGAGGGGTTTTTGGGGTCTAAAAACACAACATAATTAGATTGGTGCGTATATCTCTTCGCTGGCTTCGATTTGATATGTGGTAGAGCCCAAACGGACACCCGGAGCGAAAGTTATGGCCGTTTGAAGTTGAAGAACTTTTTTCAACTTTCTTATAACTCTAATATCTTCCGCACCTTAGACCTTCTCATGGTTTTGATTATATGTGCCTCTATATGTCTTCATGAGCTTCGATTTGACTAGTCGTGGCGCTTCAATGGATGCCCAGATCAAAAGTTATAGTCGTTTTAGTGATTTTGGGATTTCTCGTGTTTTTTATTTTTTCATTTCATTTCACGGCGGTTTTACCAAAACTGCTGCTATTTCACGGGAGTTTTTTAAAAAACCACCGCTAATCCTCGAATAAAATTAAAAAAAATAATTTTTTTTTGGCATTTCGCGACGGTTTTTTCGCGGCCCGAAACGCGTTTGGCGGTGGTTTTAAAAACCGCCGCGAAAAAACCGCCGCTAAACGACCATTTTCTTGTAGTGGGGTTTTAAATTAAATTAGATTAAATTATTCTATATCTGTGAATTAATTTTTATAAAATATATTCCACATTTTTAATCATAATAATTAATTTTAGGTGACAAGTTTAGCTAAATTTTTGAACTTTATGAATTGTAACTGTAGTAAATAATTATTACCACAGTAAAATGAAAATAGGTAAATTAAGGGTAAAAATTATTTAAAAAATAATAGGAAAATTAACCATAATATTTTGAATTATTATATTTCCTTTTAATTGAAATTATGATTATATTTAGTCTGTATTGTTTTTAATTTATAAATGATAAAGCAGTCAGTTTGTAAAAAGATATATTTTGATACGATAAAACACAAATTTATTTTTGAGTAATATGAAATTTCAATTAAGTCATTACTTTTGATGAATCAATGTATTTTTTTAAATAAATTGTTTTTTTAATAAAACATTTTTATTAAATTATTATTGATAAATTTAATTGATAATATAATTTTGATGATGTCAAATTTAATTTCTATAATGGTTCAAAAATAATTATTATAAGAAAATACAACATTTCTAAATAAATGTAAGTTTTATTTTTAATGTGAAAATTCATATATTTATAAAATTATTTTTATAAAATAAACATTATTTTTGGAATCATAACTTTTAAATTATCAAATGGTGAATTTTTCATAATTTTCTGATATAGTTAAATTTTCGGGTAAAATATAAACATGGTATAAATATACATTGTGTATTATGACATTATAATGAATCAAAAGTAATGTAATAAATAATATAAATATTATCCATAAACCAATATATTTTTTCCTTTAAAATAATAATATTTTAATTTAATTTCATTAATTTTATAAATACTTTATGAATCCTCCAAAATCTATAATATATTTTAATGTTTTAAAATAATTTATTTGAGAACATGACTCAACTCCAAATCACCAAGGGATTTTTTTATAATTTCATCCCTTGTAATTATAAAATAATTAAAACTAACCCTTTTTGGTGGAAACCATTGGTAGAAACCATGGTAAGGTTTGTGGTTTTGGTTATTTTTTTGTATAGAGTCCAAAACCTAAGTTTGAGAAATAATAAATAATTATCCACTTATTTCCTATATTAACCCACAAAATATCCCTTTTATATTCACTCAATTACCATGGATCACATCATTAATCTTCCCTACACTCTCTATATTCCTCCCAAGGTGCACCCAAGCTCTTAGGAAGCTCCTCCCAAGCATTTGGAATCACCTCTCAAGGTAAAGGGATCCTCACCTTCTCCTCTTTATTCAAGTATATTATTTATCTTATTCTTTTATAATCATTTAATAATGTTGAAATATGTTATTACATACCCCTTTAATGTAAAGTTTATGTATAAATGACGAGATACCACTTTCACTCTCATCCATCCCTCCTATGAATATTCATACACCCCCATTATGCTGCCAAAATTGCACCATGATTTTCCTCAACAAACAATTGTGTATTGAATACCCGTACCCATTTCCTATCAAGGGAGTTCAACTTTATATACAAATACTTATTGTTTGGGTAATTTTATTTATTCCACACTCCTTAATATTGGAATAAAATATGATGAATGGGTACTTACTAGTATTTATTTCACGCTCATTGATCATATAATAAAATATGATGAATGAATCCATGTTGAATGATCTATGTGGCACACTTAATCATGAGAATGAAATGAAAGTGATGAGTGGACCCAAAATTATATAGCACTCCAATACATTGGGAAATGTTTTAGTCTCATGAGATTTTATTAAATAGATTAGTGGGTGAACCTAATTCATCATGATTTATTAGAAGTTATCCTTGACCAATGTTTATGATGTAGTGTTTTAAGTTGTTTCCACATTTACGATGTTTCCTTTATGAATATCATGATATATCATGCCTCATTGTTCATGTTTATGATTATCACTCCTTTTATTCCCCATTGATATGTCTATTTTCTAACATGTATTGGTTTCTTCATTTTATTCCATGTTTCTTCATTAATGGTATTTATAGCTCACCCCCTTCTTATGTATGCCCCCATGTTATCCCATGCTGTTTATAGTATGAGGGAATAACATGATCTTGTTAATGATGTTTTCAATAAAGATTATGTTTTACATATTTTATGATGTTATATAATATAACTAATTCCCAAATACACTAGAATTTTTGATATTACAGGTTGTATTTTGTGTACTCTTATGTAATAAATCATGAATTAATATGTAATAAAGATAAGGGTTGTCATACACAATCTCTTGAATGATATAGTTGGGTTTTGTATCCATTAGAAAATTTCCCCAAAACATGAATTTTACCTATATATTTTTTTTATTTTTCATAATTTTCCATTTCTCCTATTTTATCTCTTAATATTAAGAATTTTGGGGGTTTTATGGATTTAATTATTTGGATCTTAGTTCTCTTAGATCTTGTAGGTTCATAGTGATAGATCTATGGTAATTAACTCTTAATCATCCCCCTTTCAATATGTTCATATTTATTTCTCAGTGAGAAAATAAAAGTGCACATTTCTATTAAAATTATATGATTGAAGCAAAATGATTTCTCTATTTTGTTTATAGGTGTTCAATAATTCTAGATAAAGCATAAACCTTGAGTTTTAAGGAAAGATTTTAGTTCATTATCAGGTTTGGTAGGCAAATTATCTTATACATTTCTTTAAGATTGATAGTTTGATTTCAATTAACTTTTCTATAGATTAAAAATTATTTAATTTTATTGTGATTTTATAGTAAAATAAGTAAATATCATTGTGTGTGTATTTTTTGAAAATGGAACAAGTGTATTCTTGTGTGTGTGTGTGATTTCTAGAAAATGAGGAGAAATTTCAAAGTGGAATTTTGAAAAGTATTTTTGGTTGAATTATTTTATTTTGATTATATTTATTATCATATTATTTTTGAAAACGTAAGTAATTTTAATAATAAATCAATTTTACATTTTAGTAATATTAATTATTATATTTTATGGATTCATATTAACTATATTGATTTTAAATAATTTTTCAATCGAATAATAAATAGTTTTTCCTCTCAAATTTGTTTTTCATGAATTATATTATTTTATTTAAAAGTTAAATTTCTAAATTTTAGTAATTTAATTTGATAAAATGGAATTTATTTTTGATTTAATTATGTCAAATGTATCTTTTGGTGAATTTTTTGTATTTTTATGAGAAAATTGATTGTTGGGTGAATAGTAAACAAATATTGTTTTTTATAAAAAATAGCACTTACTTTCAAGTATTTAAAAAACCATTATGTTTGGTATTGGGTTTAAAGTAAAATTAGTTCCCTTTTACTAAAAAATCCAATTAATTATCTATTAATAAATATTATACTTGATTTAGTACAAAATTTATTTTTGGCTAAAAAACATATTAAAAAAACAATTCATTGCATTTTACATTGTTATATTACAACCATTTTCCCACTTATATTGATTGAATCTTTAAAACTATATTTCACATTTTAATTTATGATTTTAAGATTTATTAATGTGATCAATTTTATTTTTTGTTCACAATGAATAGTAACCACGGAAAATTGTTATCACTGTGGTAAATGGTAAAACAAGTTAATTAGGGTTAAACAATTATGATAAGGCCACAAAAACCCATATTAAACATTATTTTATGAGTTTATTTCTAACCTTATAAGATTATATTTTAAATTTTATTTATTTAGTACCATTTTCCAATAAATATAACTTTATATTATTTTAAAACATTGAATAATTACAAGAGTGTCGCACCCCTAACAGATAAAATGGAACATCTTATCAAATATTATTCACATAATTTGAGCCATTTATCTCAACAAATACCTACCCAAATGACTTTCCAATATCCCTACCCATTTCTTTTGAGGTCCTGTTATCATGATTTAACCAATCATAAAAGGCTTAATATGTAATCAAAATAAGGTTTCCCAAAGAAGAGGTATACCTCTTAACAAAGTGTTTTCATGTTTAATAATTCTTCTACCACATTAAAATATTATTTAACCATTTATATATAATAACATTAGTATATTAAATATTCTTAAATTTTATTATGTTAATTTAAAAACCCATTTTCATCTCATTTTACATCCTATGAGAAATTAATACTTCGCTCATGCGTACCTACAGACTACCATCTCAATGAAGTGATGTGTATTAATTGTTTTTCTTAACTAACTTATATGGATGGATAAAATGATGAATAAATATAATATATATTAAATTAAAAAAATAAATATAATTCCTTAAATATAATATATCACTTATCTTCTTACCCTTATATCAGTTGGAAAATTATAATGTCGATCATGCATACATGTAGACTACAATCTCTACAAAGTAATGTGATTATTTTTTTAATTATTGTCTCACATTAATGATCATAAGGATTGAAATAACGAATAAATATTAAATGTGTAACCTATTTATGATTTTTAAAAATTAAAATATTATATACTTTATCTATTTTCCACCTAGTAGAAAAATTAAAATGTTGTTCATGCGTATGTATAAACTACCATATCCATGAAATAATATGATTTATTTTTCATGATCACCATACATGGATGGTTTTAAAAGTATATTTAATTTAAAAAAATTATAACTATAATTGTTTTATTAATATGTAGATGATTTAACAATAACCCCTTTGACCATAGTCAATGCAGTAATGTTATTTTGAGGTTACAAACTGAAAAATGTAAAAATGTTTGATGTAAAATTAACAAATTTAATAACTAAATAAAACATGAAAATAAATGAAGTAAAAGGAATAATGATAATATAATTAATCTAAAAAACTTTCCTAAAAAATGAAAAAATTAATATAATTTTATTATTGAGGAGTTAGAGATCATATGATTCTAGATGAGACTTAAAGTAAAGGGATTTCTTATCTCAATTTCCATTACTTAAGACTTATGGAATTTTGCCTACAAGTTTTCTTTTTCATGGTGTATAAACTAATGTATGAATATATTTTATCATTAATTTCCTAAATTTAATTTGGTTTTTAACTTAATATCATTTTCTGTCCTTCAATGTTATTTTGATTTAAAATTTACCAAAGTTGTAAAATATATTTCATTAAAATGTTATTTAAAATGTTTTAAACTATTTTCCTGCTTGTTCATTTTATTTTAAAAATTTTAACACTATTCATATTAATATTTAAAAGGTATTTAAATTACATTTAAAATACTTTTTACTTTCTTTAAAAAACTTTAAAAATGAATGTTTTAAATGTTTTCTGCACCGATCACTTTTGACTCTTTTTACCAAAGTACAAAAGAATGTTTTTTTTAAATATACCATATAAAAAAATTTCATTGCTATAAATTCATTTATTTATTATAAAACTTAATAAAATTTTCATGTATTAATAAAGTAAATTAAATTTCCCATAGTTTTTGGGTAATTTTTATTTTTAAATAGTTTTCAAAAGAAAGGGATATTTCTTGAAATTTTTATGAAAAAATAGAAATTGATTTTTCTTATGGGTTAAAATGAGATTTCAAGTGTTCTTTTATGAAAAATTTATATAAATAAAAATGTTTTGTTCATGATATTGTATTAAATAATTATATATGTTGATGGTTTGACCTGTTATTTCTCATGATGATGAGTGAGCCAAATATTACTCTCCAATATATTGGGGAATGATTAGCCTTCAAAGGGGAAAATGAGGGAGGTTACCTAGTAGGTTACTTCTATGGAATTAAATGGGAATTATTTATTTTGAAATGGGTTAAACACAAATGAACCTGGTTTATGAATATGATGCTCCAATATTCTTATTTTATTATTGCTAATGTTTTTTTATAGAAATATTGTAATTTTATAAGGAAATAAATGTTTATGAACTTTTAAAGGTGAATGGTTGGTTTTAAAATGATTTTTTTCATGAGTTATCATATTACTCATATTTTTATCCTAACTTTATTTATTGATAATGGGTTTGATTTTTTTATTTGTATAATGGTTTATTTTCTCATGTGGATATGTTTTAATTAAGTGATCAAATTTTTATTGTGAAAAGGTAAAACTTTTCATGAGGTTTATTGTTTTTCTAAGGGATAATTATATTATTTTATTTTTATATCCCTTAGTGATTTTATTTTCTTATACCATGTTTCAAAATTTGTTTTATCAGATTTAAGGATGTGTAAGAACTCTATCAAGGTCAATATTTCCATTATTGTGAATTGTCTTAAAAAAAGAATAATTGTTTCGAATGAAAGATGGGTGTAAATTTAAGAACTTTTTTGGGAAAAAATTTACACTGTGTAGAAATACCCACTTTGTTATGTAACAGTTTTCCTAATTCTGTAAAACTCTTAAATTAAATGATCCTTAAAATTTAAGAACGTGAAACATTTATTATAAATCATATAATTATGGGTTGATTATGTTATGAGGCATTATAGTTGGTATCAAAGCAATGCTTTATGTAAATTTAGAGGTTAGAGTTAAATTAAAGTACAATTTTAATAGATTCTATTTTATGGTAATATAATCATGATAAATATTTTGATTATTTTCATGTTTCTTTATCTAGTATATCTCTATAAAGAATAAATTTCTACAGAGGAAATAGAGAAACTAAAGTAGTAAAATAATTAAAGAGATAATAAAATTTTGAAAAAAAACTAAAATAGTTTGAATAAAGTAATTTATGAAAGTTTTAACTTATTTTATATAAGGTTTTAATAGAGATACCCCTGAAAGAGAGAGATTGAATTCTCCATAGAGGAACATGTCTATATTTGAGAGTTACATGAAATAAAACCCTCTGAATTTCAGTGGTTCTTTATACTCAATAAAAGTTGAAGCATGGATAAATTCATTAGAGAAGATATTTGATGTTTTGGGATGTATGGAAAATCAAAAGTAAACTCTTGGTATTTATAATTTTGGAGGTGAAGCCAATCGATGGTGGTCTCTGATTGAGAATACTGAATAAAAAGGTGATATTTATACCATGATGTTAATGATTGTTAACGATATTTTTCTTGAGATTTATTTTAATAAAGTTATTTGACGTAGAATGGAAATAAAATTTATAGAGGTGAAGAAAAATAAAGAATAACTAGTGGCCACCTATAAAGAAAATTTTACTATATTGGTCAGGTATGACCCAAATTTCATTATGGACCATGAATGTCAAATTGATAGATTTTAAATAGGTGTAAAACCTATTTTATAAATATCTTTAGCCTCTAAAAAATTTAAAAGTTTTTAGAAAGTTGTTATATGTACTCAGAATGTTGATATGGAGTTTAATGGAAATTATGTGCTCTATGAAAACAAGAATATAAATAGTCCAAGGTGGAAATAAATGAATAATAATTCAAATAAAAAATATTAAGATAATACCTCAAAATTATTCAAATCTAGTAATAAAAATTTTAAATAGTGTCTGATAAGATCTGTAATGTGTTAACAATATTGTAAGATATATCATTTGGCTCATGAATACATGGAAAAGTGTTTTGATCAAAAAATTAATAATAAAAACATATAGTCATCTAGTAGTGAGATGTTTTAATTCTAAGGAGTTGGGTAATTATTCTAACACATGTCCAATGTTAGTTATTCAAGGTGGTAATAATCAAGAATAAAATAAGAAAGGTTTGGTAATGTATTTTTCTACTATTATGACATATGTTGGACCATCAAATGAAGTGGTGTCAGCCCTACGATGGTTAATATTTTTCAAATATAAATCTCAGGTTTGGGTATCACCAGTTAAAAGTAAATTTAGAAGACATTTAAAGGAAAAAATACCATACTAGTTATTATATTATTAATTTATGGTTATTTCTTCTATATATATGAATTAATATGTAGTATTTATGGATATTATGAATAGATTTTTCAATGGTTATTTTGATAAATTTTTATTGGTTTTCACTGATGGAATACTATTTTTTTGTAATTTTTTTCTAGGAATATGAAAAAACATATACAGATTGTTCTTTAGACATTAAAAGTAAATAATTTATATGAAAAAATTATTAGATGAAAATTTTGGTTATATAAGATCACAGTATTTGGGAATGTTATATCTAAATATGATATCACTATTTATCACACGAAAACTAAAGTGGTGAAAGAGTGTCTAAGAACTAGAAATGTCACCAATATTTGAAGTTTTCTTGGATTGGTGGGTTACTACTCATAATTTATTGAAAACACTTCTCTGTTATCTATCATAATAACCAAGTTAAATCAAAAGGAAGTTAAATTTTTATGGATAAAGGAATATGATAAATGTCTTAATGAGTTGAAAAGAAGACTGTTTACTGCTCCAGTGTTAGACTTTCCAACAATAAATGATGTTTTTTTATTTATGGTGAGTTTATTTGAGGGTAATGGGATATTTATTAATTCAAGATGATCAATTAATTGCATATGATTCACATCAATTGAATCACTATGATTAGAATTACCCTACATGTGATCTCTATCTTGTAGTGGTGTTATTTTTAATTTAAAAATTTAGAGGTATCTTTTATATGGAATAAAATGTGAAATATATATTAAATATGAAAGTTTAAATTATATTTTCACTTAAAAGGAGTTTAACATGAGGTAGAGAATATTTTTAAAACTAGTAAAGGATTGTGATTTCATGATTCACTATTAACCAAGTAAAGTAAAAATGGTAGCCCATGCCATGAGTTAAAAAGAAAATATATAATTAATAATGATATATTTGAAATATGATCCTTTAGTTAATGATTTAATAAATATTGGACTAGAAATTATGTATACATGAACTACCCCTCTTTTGGTTTAGGTGTCAATACAACTATACTTGTTAGATAGATTAAACATGATAAAAAAAAGATAATGATTTGCAAGAGATGGTAGAATTAGTCAAGAAATTCATGTTTCCAAAATTTAACATTGATAAAGAATCTGTTATTAAATTTTTAAAGATGTTGTGTGTGCCAAGTGATTCCCATTTAAAAGGAATTTCTGAGTGGAGCTTTTATCAATGTTTTTTGTTCATCCATAAAGCACTAAAATGTATAGATACCTTAATGAGTATTATTGATGGGGTGAAATAAAGAAAGATATTGTTGATTTCACCATGAAATGTTTGAATTGTAAATGGGTTATTATTGAATGGGAACTATTTAAGGGGATGATTTATCCTCTTCTAGTTCTTGAATCAAAATTGGAGAGTACATCTATAGATTTTGTGGTCGGATTTCTAAATAAATATCAAGGTAATAATGTGACTTTTGTCAATGTTTCTCATTTTACTAAATTTATGAATTTTCTTCCTATTAGAGATAAAATGTATTTGGATAAAATTACTAGGATTTATCTTTAAGAGATAGCAAGATTAAATGGATTCCATTTATCTATTATATTTGATCTTTATCAATGATTCACCTAATTTTTTTTGGAAAAAAATTCAAGTATAATTGGTTATTGAATTAAATTTTAATATAATTTTCATCCTTAATATTTTGGATAGTGGGAAATAAAAATTCAAACCTTGGAATATATGATTCTATCATGTTTATTGGATTATCAGGGAATTTGAGATCAATATATTTAATTGGTATAATTTTCTTATAGTATCACTTTTCATTCCATTATATGGATGATGCCTTTTGAGGCATTATAAAGAAAGCAGTGTAGAAATATAGTATATTGGGATGAAGTCAATGAAAATAAGTTTTTTTGGACCATAATTAGTAGAATAAATATTTAGGAAGGTAAATATGATTCAATATTATATGGTGGAATCACATATCCGATAGAAAAGTTGGGTAAATAACTAGAGGAAAGATCACTCATTTGAGGTAGGAGATCATGTTTTTATTAAATTACATATTTGGAAAGGTGTTATGAATTTTGTTAAAAATATAAAGTTAATTCCATGGTTTAATGGACCTTATAATTGTTTTTAAAAAGTGGGAATTTTTTTTACTGAGTATATTTTCACTGAATTTATCCTAGGTATATGATGTAATGGCCCGGACCTCCCTGGTCCATTACTTTGTGAAAATGTGGTGTTGGAGGTGTTTCGGGAGGTCAAGGTGACTTATCCCCCAGCCGCTGCCTACCGGTAGCTCGGTCTACCGGTAGCTGCTGCCTACCGGTAGCCGGTCTACCGGTAGCTGCTGATTATCGGTAGCTCGGTCTACCGGTAGCTGCTGATTACCGGTAGCTCGGTCTACCGATAGCTGCTGATTACCGGTAGCTCGGTCTACCGGTAGCTGCTGCCTACCGGTAGTCGGTCTACCGGTAGCTACTGATTACCGGTAGCTCGGTCTACCGGTAGCTGCTGCCTACCGGTAGCCACCGCTTACCAGTAGCTCGGTCTACCGGTAGCCGCATCCTACCGGTAGCTGGGTTTACCGGTAGCCGCGGCGTACTGATAGCTCGGTATACTGGTAGCCGCAGTCCAGCAGTAGCTCAGCTAACACTTTTCCAAATTTCTAGTTCTGGGAACAGTGTTTCTAGTTTTATGAACAGTATCGGTAGGTGAACAGTGTTTCTATCGGTGAGGTTCAGTGAACAGTGATTCTATCAGTGAGGTTCTATCGGTGGGCTTCTATCGGTAGACTTGAACAATGTTTCTATCGGTGAGGTTCTATCAGTGGACTTCTATCGGTAGACTTGAACAGTGTTTCTATCGGTGAGGTCCTATCAGTGGACTTCTATCGGTAGACTTGAACAGTGTTTCTATCGGTGAGGTTCTATCGGTGGACTTCTATGGGTAGACTTGAACAGTGTTTCTATCTGTGAGGTTCTATCGGTGGACTTCTATCGGTTGACTTGAACAGTGTTTCCAGAATCCTAAGAGCTACCGATTCCATACTTTGCCAAATTTCACGAATGAATAGTGTTTCCAGAATCATAAGAGCTACCGATTCTATACTTTGCCAAATTTCACGAATGAACAGTGTTTCCAGAATCCTAAGAGCTACCGATTCCATACTTTGCCAAATTTCACGAATGAACAGTATTTCCAGACTTCATGAGAGTGACTGATTCCATACTTTTCCAAATTTTGAGTATGTGAACAGTGTTTCCAGCTTCGTAAATTTGACGTTTTCTTTGACGTAAAATACTTTTAAAACCTTATTTTAAGGACTTTAAGACCGATTCAAAGTCCATAAATTCTATATTAATTATTCCTAAGGCCGGGATGTTTTTACTTGGTCAAACCGCGTGGGTTAATACGATCCGTTTTTAATGGAGAATAAATTGGATCTTAAACCGTCGCATCTCTAATTTATTTTTTTTAAAGGGAACGAGATATCATTCTTTGTTGTTCTTCCTCCTAGTTCTCATCTACGAGACGCTAGAGCCTTTCAATCCTTCCCATAGAAGTTTCACAATCAAACGTTACTCGGATCAGTTCCACTCTGTTTGATGCAACCAAGCTGTGTCCATCATTCTTCTATATAAGGCGTGTTTTATCATCGTTCCTTCGGGGATCACCTTCTCTTGTTCTTCCTTACATATTAGCATGTAATCTCCATGGTTCTAATGGGTTTTCTTGGGGTTTGTTGGTACTGTCGTACCGTGGCATCCTCCGGTGGATGCAGCTGTCGTGAGGAGAAGATGACTGTGACCTGTTGTGTGGATAAAGGACGTCAAGAACTCTTCAAGGTAGGGGATTCATGGCTTCTCTAATTGTGTATGTGCAATCGTAGAATTAGCATGATTTAGTCCTTTGGATCACAATGAAATTGAGCTAGTTAAATACTTGAACCGGATTAAAAGAATTGGTTGATCGCATGTTGTTGCTTTGTACCGTGATAACGGTTTGCCTCATGTTTTTCCTAGATAGAGTGATATCTATGATTTTCTTTAATTAGTTGCTCGTTCATGATGGAAATTGATAAAGAACGTAAAGCCGGAATTATTTGTTAAATAATTGGCTAAAGATAAAGAGGCATGTTAATGAATCTGTTAATTCAAGATGGATTAAAGAACTATTAGTTCGATAATTTCAAAAGGGTTTTGAGTTACCCGCTTGCTTGTAAGGCTGAATTCCTTGTGGTTTGGAGCTCTGAGTGCTCATTTTGTATGAAGGATGAATGCCTTGTTAAAGGGCCGAGAGCCCATTTTTCGATCTTTGATTTCCGGTTGCTTGTGATTTTATGTGATCCTGGATGACTGTTGTGATATGTGGAGGCATGTGGACTTGTGGTTGTGGCAGCGGATGATGCCTAGTGTGGCGAGATGCATCGGTTTATGCATGTGGGTGTCGGGGAGGACACCAAGGATGATGGTATGAGATGAATGTGATGGTTTGATGTTGGTGGTTTGGTTTGGTTGTTTATCTTATTTACCTTTCCCCACTGCTCAAGGCAGCTGGTTTTGCTTACCCTCTTTCCGAAGGAGGCAAAGACACGCGGGGTATGCCACGTGTTTTCCATGTTTAGCCTCTCGATGGAGGATGGGTCTATGCTCTTGCTATAGGCGGAAAAGACTCGACGGGTAGTATATCTACTCACCGTGTTGAGCCCTTTGTGTTTAGTAGCATAGGATGCTTTTCTAGAATGCCTGGGAATATGGGGAAGGTAATTCCATAATGAAAGTTTGTTTAAATGGTGATAATCCATGGGGTTGGAGAAACTGGAATTTAATAGTGATGTGAATCCTAAAAAGGAGCAGTTTTTGAATGTGATGCCAATTTAGTTTAATGTGGTAAATTTCTCATGGTTAATTAATGTTTAAAGAATTAATTAACGTAAAGTGGAACTGATAAAATGAGAATGGAGTAATCTAATAAAGCTCTCCAAATGGTTGTGTGCTTATAGGATACCTAGTCTTAGAAGTAGCAGCCTGGAGTCTGAGAGACGTTAGCTGCAGTTGTGCCTATGACTAGGTAATGCCCATAGTGTGGTTGTGAGTTATATATATTTTGTACTTTTTATGTTTCTATATGCTACTCCACCCTATCGGTAAGGGAAACTAACACCTCGGGGATTCTCATCCCTGGGGAGGTGTTTTCCCCAACATTCTGATGGGAGGTTGAATGGCTGACTACCCCCGTTGGCCCCGCTCTCTTCTCTTGGTAGATCTTTGTGCTGGTAGGCACAGTGGTTAGTTTTACCCATATATGTGTGTAGAGGGATGTAATGGATTGTGGTTATTTGACACACATATATTCTGGATATAGTATCCTATGGACTACTATAGGTGTAACGTGTATAGGCTATAATGGCTTGAGGATTCTTACTCAGAGTATGGGCTGTAATGGCTTGAGGTATTATACCCGACGTATGATACACGTTATGCGAGATGTGGTGGCTCTTGGAAACTACCTGGTTACTTTTGGTTGTGAGGATGGTGTGGTGCTTCTCCCAGGTGTCTGCGGGCAAGCCTATGTGGTGCACGAGGTGCAGATTGTGAAGCTTAGCCCAGGTGTCTGCGGGAAAGCCTTGGAGAGAGATGCACAAGGCTTATGTCGTTGGGGAAAAGCAGCAAACCAGTGGGGAAGTAGTAGCGGGTTACCCTTTATATTCTTTACTATACGCTATATTCTTGTATGAGTTACTTGGTGAGAGTAGCCATGGTGAGGTTGGGAACTTAGTATACCTATTTAGGTAACGAGTTAGTTTCACTTGTTGTTCACTGGGCTTTAGCATGCTTTCTTTACTTTTGCACGAGAGGCTTGGGGAGGATCCTACTGAGTATACTGTTATACTCACCCTATGTATATATAAACTGTTTTTCAGGTCACTTGGAGCAGGTTGGAGATCAAGCTGGTTACTACTAGCTTGCGGTTGGAGGAGGAGCTGTTCGGGCTGGTGGTCGCTGCCTTTTTACTTTCTTTTGGGTACTTTTAGTTTTCCCTTTCAGTTGTAGTACTTTTTCATGTCATTTCATATATGGACATGAGTTTCTTTTATATTTCAGTTATGAGTTGGAGTTGGTTGGAGTCTATTCTATCTCTCTCTTCTGCATGTGTTCTCTTAGAGGGTAATGCCTCCCATTTGTGTGTGTATTATACCCTCGGTGCTAGTCTCCAACCCGAGGCCTAATGGAGGTGGGACTCTGGGGTCATTATCTCCCTTCTCACATTGCCGGCCCAGGAGGGGTACACTTTGTGGGGAGGGGGTCGTGATAGAGTGGTATCAGAGGTCTGGTTGAGGGATATGATGGAGTTTGGAGTTAGGCACAGGTGAGGATGCATGGGATGGTAGGGAAACGGTGTCATTCATGTTTATAAAGTTGGGTAAACACTGGAGACCAGTAGAGACATAGGCGTTTAGGTACCCCTATGATCTGTTGCATGGACGTTTAAGCTTACGATGGCTACTAAACAAAGTGATACCGGTTGCAGGGTAGAGTCCTAGGAAAGGATCGTGCATCATTATTCTTTGCACATGTGTTTGAATGGGTAGACCTTGGGATAGGTAACATAAAATAAATAAAACAAAACAATTAATTAATTAATGTTGAGTCTTTCATATTCCAGGATTAGGAGCTCTAACAGTTGTTATTTTGCAGGTATGGCTCCAGGTCGACGTCCTCGTCAGGTTTGCACAGAAGATTCCCATCAGGCTGTTCCAACAGATCGCCGCCGAGTAGAGGTTGACGACGATGACACTTGGAGGAAGAAACTTCGAGAGTTTCAGCGCCAGAGTCTATAGAAGTATGAGGGATCCGTTTCAGATGCAGTCACAGAAGACCGGTTGGAGGAGATCGAGATAGGATTCAGTTCGATTCATGCTCGGAAGGAACACTGGGTGTCCTTGGTTGTGACGATGCTGCGTTGAACAGCGAGGCAGTGGTGGTTCTTGTTCCTCGGTGATCGTGAGCAGTCAGAAATCTCATGGGAGGAGTTTCGAGATAGGTTTAGAGTCGAGTTTCTTTCGTTGACTGCGAAGCTGTCTAGTCGCCATGATCTTCTCACCCTTCGACAGGGTAGCGCCAGTGTTCGAGAGTTTGGAATCCGTTTCAGGAACCTTCTACGATATGCTTCAGACCTGTTACCAGATGATGAGGCCAGGGAGAGGCATTTCGAGGAGGCTTTGCATCCAGAGATCCAGCGCCAAGTCACCCCATTTATGCTGAAGACATATCTTGAGGTGCTGGCGAGGGCAGAGGTTGTTGAGAGGACTTTGGCCAGGACTGGATCGTCACGAGAGGGGAATCGTCATGATTCCTCACGAAGCAGAGCTGTGGTCCGGGGTTCCCGGTTTTCAGGACAGAAGAATTTCCGTTCACCTGGGGGTAGGTCCCAGCCCTTCCCATCTCATTTCTCCGGAGGCAGAAACTCTCAGACCTATGCCAAGGGATCAGACGCTTGTTTTTCTTGTGGTGGTCGTGGTCATCAGCAGCGGGAGTGCCCGACTTTTCAGAGCAGTCATCGTGCACCGGGCGCTCCACTCCAGGTTCCTCCGTTGAGGCAGTTCCAGCCGAGGCAGCAGCAGCAGGTTGCACCAGCTTTAGATCACCAAAGGGTAGATGTAGGAGGCAGAGGACAACCCCATGACGCTCCCCGTCCTCAGAGAGCAGAGCGCGGCCGTGGTGGTGGTCGTCATCAGGGTCAGAGAGGCCATGGAGGAGGTCTTGGTCAGCTTCATGCTCTAGTGTTACCAGCCCCAGGCGAGCCAGATGTCGTTCGAGGTACCCTTTGCTTGTTTTCTACCTTGGTGTATGCCTTGTTTGATTCAGGAGCAACACACTCCTTCATATCACCTACCCTTGTCCATGCTTTGGGACTTGAGGTAGAGAGGCTTCCAGTGCCCTTGGCGTTGACTACGCCAGTTGGAGGTCGAGCTGACTTGTTTGAAGTATGTAGAGACTGTGAGCTAGTGTTGGGGCAACACCGCACTTGGGGAGATTTCCTATGTTTTCGAATACAACCATATGATGTCATACTTGGCATGGATTGGTTGTATTTGGTGCAGGCTGTTGTGGATTGCTACAGGAAGAAGGTTGTTTTCTTTGATGAAGATGGAGAGAAAGTGGTGTTTTTTGGTGAGAGAGATCCTCGGATGAGTCATAGACGAGTTCCATCCTTATCATCCATGATGGCTGGGATGACGCTGAGTTCTTCAGAGGTTCAACAGTTGGAATTTCCTAGGGTCGTAGAGGAGTACCCTGACGTCTTTCCAGAAGAGGTTGTATCCTTAACCCCTCAACGAGAGATCGAGTTTGGGATCGCGCTACAGCCAGGAGCGTCTCCTATCTCTATGTCTCCGTATAGGATGGCCCCTTCTGAGTTACCAGAGCTACGTATTCAGCTCGACGGCCTGTTATAGTGTGTTTTTGTTTGGCCAAGTGTGTCACCGTGGGGTGCACCAGTTTTGTTTGTGAAAAAGGATGATTGCAGTTTGCGGTTGTGCGTCGATTATCGTCAGTTAAACAAAGTGAAAATAAAGAGCCGCTATCCTCTCCCACGGATTGATGACCTATTCGATCAATTGAAGGGTGAAAGTTGGTTCTCAAAGATCGACTTGCGGTCAGGATATCATCAAATGCGTGTAAAGGATGAGGATATCCCAAAGACTGCTTTCTGCTGTCATCATGGGCATTATGAGTTTGTTGTAATGCCATTCGGTGTGACGAATGCTCCAGCTATTTTCATGGGGTTGATGAATGCTGTGTTCCGTGAATTCCTGGACAAGTTTGTTGTGGTTTTCATCGATGACATCCTTGTGTACTCCACATTTGAAGAGGAGCATGCAGAGCATCTACGAGCCGATTTGGGAGTTCTTGGCCAACATCAGTTGTTTGGGAAGTTGTCCAAGTGTGAGTTATGGGCTCGAGAAGTTCGTTTCTTGGGACATGTTATGTCCCAACAGGGAGTAGCTGTGGATCCTTCGAAGATAGAAGCAGTGGTGTCTTGGCCAACCCTCAAGATCGTGTCAGAGGTGCGAAGTTTCCTTGGTCTCGCAGGCTATTATAGGAGGTTTGTAGCTAATTTCTCCCGAGTTACGACTCCTATGATAGCTTTGACCAGGAAGGATCAAGCGTTCATATGGAATGATCAGTGTCAGACAGCTTTCGAGTATCTAAAGGAGAAGTTGGTAAGTGCTTCAGTCCTTTGTCTTCCAGCAGAGGGAGTCCAGTTTGATGTTTTCTGTGATGCTTCACATCTGGGGATAGGTTGTGTTCTCATGCAGTAGAGGTCAGTTGTTTCTTATGGGTCTCGGCAGTTGCATCCCCATTAATGAAACTATGCCACCCATGATCTTGAGTTGGCAGCCGTGGTGTTTGCTCTGAAGTTGTGGAGACATTACCTCATTGGTGAGCACTTTGTGGTTTTCACCGATCATAAGAGTTTAAGGTATGTTTTCTCCCAACGTGACTTAAACTTGAGGCAGCGTCGGTGGATGGAGTTCTTGCAGGAATACGACTTTGAAATATCATTTACAACTGGAAAAGGGAACATTGTAGCTAATGCACTAAGCTGAAAGTCACGTAATGATGCTTTTCATGAATCTGGTGATTCTTGGAGAGTGATGGAAGAGCTATCAGCTTTGCATCTTGATATGGGAGAAGTTGGGGGTAGAGGTTGTCTTTTCCAGATGACGGTGCAGTCATCCCTGATACAGAAGGTGGAAGAGTCTCAGATGGGTGACCTAGAGGTGGAAGTTTGGAGAGACAGAGTTGTATGTGGTGAGGCCCCTGATGGTTGGCCGGAGGATGAACAACACTGAGTGTTGTATCATGGCAGGCTCTTTGTTCCCTTGGCGATGCACGAGACGGTTCTCTGAGAGTTCCATATCTCGCCCTTAGCAGTACATTCTGGTGTGACAAAGATGTACCGATCCTTGAGGAGTCAGTTTTGGTGGCCTGGGATGAAGCGTACAGTTGCAGAATGTGTGTCTCGATGTTTAGTCTGCCAGAAGGTGAAGGCCGAACACCGTGTTCCTGGTGGTCTTCTCCAGCACTTAGAGATTCCTCAGTGGAAGTGGGAGGACATCTCAATGGACTTTGTTACAGGTTTACCTCGAGCTCTGGGAGGACATGATGCTATATGGGTGGTAGTGGATCGTTTAACAAAATCATCCCACTTCATAGAGATCAAGGAGTCGAGCTTAGTGGAAGTTTTGTCGAGTCAGTATCTAGAGGAGGTGGTGAGACTCCATGGAGTACCTAGGATGATCATTTCTGATCAAGATCCTCATTTTACCTCCAGGGTGTGGAGAGGTCTCCAGCATGCCTTTGGCTCTCAACTGTGCCTTAACACTGCTTTTCATCCTCAAACGGATGGTCAGACAGAGCGAACCATCCAGACTCTTGAAGACATGTTGCACCCTTGTGTTCTTGATTTTGGAGGTTCATGGAAAAAGCACTTACCCTGGGTAGAGTTCTCTTACAATAATAGTTTCCACTCTACCATCGGTATGGCTCCGTTTGAAGCCTTGTATGGTCGGCCATGCTGTTCTCCGTTGTGCTGGACTGGGGTCGGAGAGTCAGCAATTCTCGGACCAGAACTAGTGCAGAATACAACAGAGATGGTTCAGGTGATTCGTGAGAGGATGAAGACAGAACATGATCGTCAGAAATCATATGCTGATCAAAGGAGGAGACCCTTACAGTTTAATGTTGGGGATCATGTGTTTCTGAAGGTGACTCCCCACCGTGGGCAGCGAAGGTTTGGTCGTGGAAGTAAGCTTTCTCCCCGGTTTGTTGGGCCTTTCGAGGTGTTGGCTCGTGTTGGAGCTGTGGCATATCAAGTAGCACTTCCCCCTCAGATGAGTTGGATACATGATGTTTTCCATGTATCACAGCTCCGTCATTATCTTCATGATGAATCTCATATTATCGATTGGGGAGAGATCGATATTGACGATGATGCAACCTTCGAGGAGTGACCTGTGGAGATCCAAGACCGCAAGGAGAAGGTGTTGCGTGGGCGTTCTATTCCTTTAGTTCGTGTCTTGTGGCTACATGGGGGCATGGAGGAGAGTACCTGGGAGCGTGAGTCATAGATACGTGCTCAGTACCCAGAGTTGTTTAATGTTTAACTCTTTTCATGTAATGACGTTTCCTTTATGGTTAGACCTTTCATGTTTTATTTATGTACCTTTGATGTGATGTTATGTTTGAATTGTTTGGTTATGGATTGTTTGTTTCCATACTCTCGGATGTCGTAGTTTTGTTCCAACTTTTGAACAACTCATGGTGGTTTTCCCCTGAGAGGTATCTTATGGGGTGGTTGTTCGGACCCCTCTTTTCTTCTGGGTTGGTTTTTAATTCTCGAGGACGAGAATGTTTTGAGAGGTATCTAATGTAATGGCGCGGACCTCCCTGGTCTATTACTTTGTGAAAATGTGGTGTTGGAGGTGTTCCGGGAGGTCAAGGTGACTTATCCCCCAGCCGCTGCCTACCGGTAGCTCGGTCTACCAGTAGCTGCTGCTTACCGGTAGCCGGTCTACCGGTAGCTGCTGATTACCGGTAGCTCGGTCTGCCGGTAGCTGCTGATTACCGGTAGCTCGGTCTACCGGTAGCTGCGGATTACCGGTAGCTCGGTCTACCGGTAGCTGCTGCCGACCGGTAGCTCGATCTACCGGTAGCTGCTGCCTACCGGTAGCGCGGTCTACCGGTAGCTGCTGCCTACCGGTAGCCGGTCTACCGGTAGCTGTTGATTACCGGTAGCTCGGTCTACCGGTAGCTACTGCCTACCGGTAGCCGCCGCTTACCGGTAGCTCGGTCTACCGGTAGCCGCATCCTACCGGTAGCTGGGTTTACCGGTAGCCGCGACGTACTGATAGCTCGGTATACTGGTAGCCGCAGTCCAGCAGTAGCTCGGCTAACACTTTGCCAAATTTCTAGTTCTGGGAACAGTGTTTTCAGTTTTATGAACAGTATCGGTAGGTGAACAGTGTTTCTATCGGTGAGGATCGGTGAACAATGTTTTTATCAGTGAGGTTCTATCGGTGGACTTCTATCGGTAGACTTGAACAGTGTTTCTATCGGTGAGGTTCTATCGGTGGACTTCTATCGGTAGACTTGAACAGTGTTTCTATCGGTGAGGTTCTATCGGTGGACTTCTATCGGTAGACTTGAACAGTGTTTCTATCGGTGAGGTTCTATCGGTGGACTTCTATCAGTAGACTTGAACAGTGTTTCCAGAATCCTAAGAGCTACCGATTCCATACTTTTCCAAATTTCACGAATAAACAGTGTTTCCAGAATCCTAAGAGCTACCGATTCCATACTTTGCCAAATTTCACGAATGAACAGTGTTTCCAGAATCATAAGAGCTACCGATTCCATACTTTTCCAAATTTCACGAATGAACAGTGTTTCCAGACTTCATGAGAGCTACCAATTCCATACATTGCCAAATTTTGAGTATGTGAACAGTGTTTCCAGCTTCGTAAATTTGACGTTTTCTTTGACGTAAAATACTTTTAAAACCTTATTTTAAGGACTTTAAGACCGATTCAAAAGCCATAAATTCTATATTAATTATTCCTAAGGCCGGGATGTTTTTATTTGGTCAAACCGCGTGGGTTAATGCAATCCGTTTTTAATGGAGAATAAATCGGATCTTAAACCGTCGCCTCTCTAATTTTTTTTAAAGGGAACGAGATATCATTCTCCGTTGTTCTTCCTCCTGGTTCTCATCTACGAGACGCTAGAACCTTTCAATCCTTCCCATAGGAGTTTCACAATCAAACGTTACTCGGATCAGTTCCGCTTTGTTTGATGCAACCAAGCTGTGTCCATCATTCTTCCATATAAGGTGTGTTTTATAATCGTTCCTTCAGGGATCACCTTCTCTTGTTCTTCCTTCCATATTAGCATGTAATCTCCATGGTTCTAATGGTTTTTCTTGGGGTTGGTTGGTACTGTCGTACCGTGGCATCCTCCGGTGGAAGCAGATGTCGTGAGGAGAAGAGGACTGTGACCCGTTGTGTGGATAAAGGACGTCAAGAACTCTTCGAGGTAGGGGATTCATGGCTTCTCTAATTGACTATGTGCAATCGTAGAATTAGCATGATTTAGTCCTTTGGATCACAATGAAATTGACCTAATTAAATACTTGAACCGGATTAAAAGAATTGGTTGATCGCATGTTGTTGCTTTGTACCGTGATAACGGTTTGCCTCATGTTTTTCCTAGATAGAGTGATATCTATGATTTTCTTTAATTAGTTGCTCATTCATGATGGAAATTGATAAAGAACGTAAAGCCGGAATTATTTGTTAAATAATTGGCTAAAGATAAAGAGGCCTGTTAATGAATCTGTTAATTCAAGATGGATTAAAGAACTATTAGTTCGATAATTTCAAAAGGGTTCTGAGTTACCCGCTTGCTTGTAAGGCTGATTGCCTTGTGGTTTGGAGATCTGAGTGCTCATTTTGTATGAAGGCTGAATGCCTTGTTAAAGGGCCGAGAGCCCATTTTGCGATCTTTGATTTCCTACTGCTTGTGATTTGATGTGATCCTGGATGGCTGTTGTGATATGTGGAGGCATGTGGACTTGTGGTTGTGGCAGCGGATGACGCCTAGTGTGGCGAGATGCATCGGTTTATGCATGTGGGTGTCGGGGAGGACACCAAGGATGATGGTATGAGATGAATGTGATGGTTTGATGTTGGTGGTTTGGTTTGGTTGTTTATCTGCTTTACCTTTCCCCACTGCTCAAGGAAGCTGGTTTTGCTTACCCTCTTTCCGAAGGAGGCGAAGACACGCGGGGTATGCCACATGCTTTCCGTGTTTAGCCTCTCGATGGAGGATGGGTCTATGCTCTTGCTATAGGCGGAAAAGACTCGACGGGTAGTATATCTACTCACCGTGTTGATCCCTTTGTGTTTAGTAGCATAGGATGCTTTTCTAGAATGCCTGGGAATATGGGGAAGGTAATTCCATAATGAAAGTTTGTTTAAATGGTGATAATCCACGGGGTTGGAGAAACTTGAATTTAATAGTGATGTGAATCCTAAAAAGGAGCAGTTTTTGAATGTGATGCCAATTTAGTTTAATTTGGTAAATTGATCATGGTTAATTAATGTTTAAAGAATTAATTAACGTACAGTGGAACTGATAAAATGAGAATGGAGTAATCTAATAAAGCTTTCCAAATGGTTGTGTGCTTATAGGATACCTAGTCTTAGAAGTAACAGCCTGAAGTATGAGAGACGTTAGCTACAGTTGTGCCTATGACTAGGTAATGCCCATAGTGTGGTTGTGAGTTATATATATTTTATACTTTTTGTGTTTCTATATGCTACTCCACCCTGTCGGTAAGGGAAACTGACACCCCGGGGATTCTGAGCCCTGGGGAGGTGTTTTCCCCAACATTCTGATGCGAGGTTGAATGGCTAACTACCCCCTTTGGCCCCGCTCTCTTCTCTTGGTAGATATTTGTGCTGGTAGGCACAGTGGTTAGTTTTACCCATATATGTGTGTAGAGGGCTGTAATGGCTTGTGGTTATTTCACACACATATATTCTGGATATAGTATCCTATGGACTACTATAGGTGTAACGTGTATAGGCTATAATGGCTTGAGGATTCTTACTCGGAGTATGGGCTGTAATGGCTTGAGGTATTATACCCGACGTATGATACACGTTATGCGAGCTGTGGTGGCTCTCGGAAACTACCTGGTTACTTTTGGTTGTGAGGACGGTGTGGTGCTTCGCCCAGGTGTCTACGGGCAAGCCTATGTGGTGCACGAGGTGCAGATTGTGAAGCTTAGCCCAGGTGTCTGCGGGAAAGCCTTGGAGAGAGATGCACAGAACGTATGTCGTTGGGGAAAAGAGGAAAACCAGTGGGGAAGTAGTAGCGGGGTACCCTTGATATTCTTTACTATATGCTATATTCTTGTATGCGTTACTTGGTGAGAGTAGCCATGGTGAGGTTGGGAACTTAGTATACTTGTTTAGGTAATGAGTTAGTTTCACTTGTTGTTCACTGTGCTTTAGCATGCTTTCTTTACTTTTGCATGAGAGGCTTGGGGAGGATCCTACTGAGTATACTATTATACTCACCCTATGTATATATAAACTGTTTTTCAGGTCACTTAGAGCAGGTTGGAGATCAAGCTGGTTACTACTAGCTTGCGGTTGGAGGAGGAGCTGTTCGGGCTTGTGGTCGCTGCCTGTTTACTTTCTTTTGGGTACTTTTAGTTTTCCCTTTCAGTTGTAGTACTTTTGCATGGCATTTCATATATGGACATGAGTTTCTTTTATATTTCAGTTATGAGTTGGAGTTGGTTGGAGTGTATTCTATCTCTCTCTTCTGCATGTGTTCTCTTAGAGGGTAATGCCTCCCATTTGTGTCTGTATTATACCCTCGGTGCTAGTTGCCAACCCGGGGCCTACTGGAGGCGGGACTCGGGGGTCATTATCTCCCTTCTCACATTGCCGGCCCAGGAGGGGTACACTTTGTGGGGAGGGGGTCGTGACATATGATGTGTTGCATGCTTTATTATTAAGTAAATATATTACCTATGGATCACATATCTTGAACCTTAAAGTAGTTCATTTGGAAGATAATATTTATTATGAGGAAAACATAGTTAAAATTTAAAATTTCAAGGATTAGATATTGTGGGATAAGGTGTTTCATGTTGTAAATGGTTTATAGAATAACCATATGACGGGAAAAGGAACCTAGGAATCAGAAAAATCTATGAGGAAAAATAACCTCTCCTATAAAAGTAATGGATAAAATCACAACAATGCAATTTATTAAAGGGGGAACTATGTGAAAACCCATGAAATGTAAAAAATATATCAATTTCATGTCTTATTAATATTTATTATTAGATTTTATGGGTTCATATCCTATATACTGATTTTAAGAAAATTTTCCATAAGAAAAGAAATATATTTTTCCTACCAAATTGTTTTTTCATGAATTGTATCGTTTTATTTAAAAGATAAATTTATAAATTTTAGGAATTTAATTGGATAAAATGGACTTAATTTTTGATATCATAATATTAATTTAGATTTGGGTGTTTTTTTGGGTTAATGGTAAAAAAATACCGTTTTTATAAAAATTGTCATTCGTTTTCAAATATTTTAAAATAACATTGTGTTTCATATTATTTTTAAAGTTAAATTAACTCAATTTTACTAAAAATAATATAATTTATTTCATATGAATCAATAATATACTTTTTTTGCTATCGATTCATTTTTATGATTAAAAACACATTTTAAAAAAAAAAGTATTTTTTATTGCATTTTGAATTTTTATATAAAAATTAAATTTTGACACTTTTAAAGATTGAAAATTTAAAAATGGATTTAATATTTGGAATCTAGAGGTTAAAATTTATTAATGAGCTCAATTTTATTTTTTGGTCGAAAATAATAGTAACCATGGTAAACTATTGTCACCACAGTAAGGGAAAAATGATTAAATTAAATTAAAATGTTGTAATGAGGTCATAAAACTGCATATTAAATCTTATTAGAAGAGAATATTTTGACCCTTATCACATTAGGTTCAAAATATTATTAATTTATTTCCACTTTTCCATATATAATACTTCATATTTTTTTAAAACCTTGAGATGACACAACCCTTTTTCACCCCCTTTTTCGTCCTATGAGAAATGATTTTTTTTCTCATGTGTACATGCGGACTACCACCTCCACAAAGCTATGTGTATGATTTTTAATCCATATATTGTATAAATTGTTTAAAATTACTGATAAAATGAATAAATATGATATTTATGTTGTTATTATGATTTTATAGAAATAATATATTTCTTACCTTCTTACCCTTATATATGTTGGGAAATGATAACACCACTTGTGTCTACGTGTGGACTACCACCTCTAAAAAGTGATGTAATTCATTTTTCATTATCACCCCACATGGGTAGTAATAAGGATATAAATAATGGATAAATATGTCATTTATAATATATTTATGATTGTAAAAAATTAAAATATTTCCTACTTTATTTCTTTTTCACCTAGTAGAAAAATGAAAACACCATTCATGTGTACGTATGTGATACTGTCTCTATAAAAAACATGATGCATTTTTCCTGACCACATTTTCACAACCCCCTATATTCAACAATACAACAATGCGAGGATAAATATAATGACCCATGATTCCTACCTCCAATAGGCCCCGGGTTGGAAACTAGCACTAAGGGTATAAAAATCTCATGAAATGGGAGGAATTACCCTCTATGATAATATAGGATCGGTAGATAAGATGAATTATCAAAAAGAAACTCCATGAAATAATATAAAAAGAAACCAAAACAATCCCAAAATGCATGTATACATAAAATAGATATAGATAAATGTATCTATATTAAATACCCAAAATTAAAGCTAAAGCAGCATTATAATAACTATCCAATATTCCAAGCTAGTAATGTCCAACATGGTATATGCAATCCTCCTAGAAATGTGAAAATCATTTTATTTACCTATAGTGATTATATAAATATACTCGATAAGAAAATTAAAGTCTCTTGTGAACGTGTGAAATAATCATAGTAATTCACTCATGCACAAATAGTAGAACAAAAAACACATAAACAGGTCAACTATCCATCCCAACATCAATAAGACACACTCACCAAATAACACAATCCAAGTATAATAACATAATAAGAATAATATTGATAAAGGGTAACCCGAAATTATTTACCACTAATGTAACACCCCAAACTTCCACGGTACGATTCCCTTTGAATAATACAGTTGCATGTGTTGTACGCAACTTCGAGTTCTAACACACACACCACAACCAATCAAACTAGCCGTTATGAATAGTAATACCCACTTTTTGAAATTTTATAAATTTTATCTTTCAAAATGGACTTTGTTTTTGGATTTGGAATATCGAAATTAGCCTAGGGTGAAATTTTGGTATTTTTCTGAAAACTTTCAATTTTTGATGAATAGTAAAAAAACACTCAATTATAGTTTAAAACCAAATTTTTTATTTAAATAATTTTTTATTTAAATTTAATTAAGGTAAAAATAGATACATAATACCTATATAAGTTCAATGCAATTCATTGGAGTTAGTATAGAATAATTTTAGATATATAAAAATTTTATTGAACTTTTCACCATCTCTTACCCACCTCCTTGGAGAATTTGGAAATTCACGTAAAACTTAATTTTACCACTTCTGTGAGTGGAATTTAGAAATTCAGAAAGACACGGTTAATATCAAGGAGTAAAATATGGTTCAATGAGATGAAAATAATTTTTGGTGAATAGTAACTTTTTACTTTTATTTACCACAGTTAAAGGTATATAGGGTAATTAAGGGTAAAAATGATATTATATTACCCTAAAACATGTCCTAATTCTATTTGAAAAGTGTATATCGACAAAATACAACCTTAGTAAGAGAATATTATCATTTAGGTCCACTTATATTAGATTAGGACATTAATTATTATTTAATTCAAAGAAGAGTTGAAAGAGTAAAAATCAAAGTTTAATAACTAAAACATTTTTAATATAGGGTTATACATAAGATAAATTAGATTGTAAATATTCATTAGAAATAAAAAAATATTTCCTACATAATGGTATTTTATTTATAATTTTTAGACATTAAATAATTTAATTTATTTATGAGACAATGGTGATGCAGAAATTACCTAATTAATGAAATATTAAAATAATTGATATTATAAATATCAAAATAAATTTAATTTGAGACTTTTTATGAATTAAACTAATTTTTTAGGTTAATATGACATTTTATTATTGGTTATATAAATTGTTTTTGAAGTAATAATGCTGTTATGAAATTATCAAAAACAAAATACTCAATAGTTTCAAAATTGACATAAAAGAGTTTTTAAAACAAATATTATTTTAATACTTTATATTCAATTCCTAAAAATCTAAGGTTCGGCCAAGAGATTTATATAATGATAGGTGTATCATTAATGGACCTGTTGGGGGTATCTTGGATGTATATAGTATGTTTATTAACTATATAATATAAAAATACAAAGTGACATGGTAAATGTCAAACTAATTAACTAAGAGTTTAAACTAAAAGATAAGGTTAATATAATGACCCAAACCTGATTCTATTGGTTGAAATTACTGCGACCCATACCCACCTTAGACTTTAAATAATCCACTTTGGTTCCATTAGAAACCGAATATGAATTTATTATAAAATAATATTTCTATATTTTTCTAAGGTGCCCCTCCCCCCCCTTATAAAAGGACACAACTTCTAACCAATTCTTCACACTTTCAAAGCCTTTTGGTTCAGCCAAACCCTACCCAAATACTCTATAAACTTCCCTAAATTCAACCTAGTTGCCTTAGTTTGATCAGAAAGCCAACCTAAGGATCCATTTTGATCAAATCAAAAGGAAGAACCCGAAGAAGAGGTAATGTTTTCACCACCCTTTTTTAAGTTCCTTTCTTCTTCAACTTCTTCTTTCTTTGTTATTCCAATTCTAAAATAATAACTCCAGTATCTTATATATATTGTGATGTTATTATAAATATGGTATAACCATATTCATTATTCTATCCATCCTTTTAATGACATGTCACCATACGTGCGTACGTACTGCTTATCGTCTGTACGTCATGGTGTAATTGATATTCAATAAATTGTTATTTGGATGGGTATGATAATGATGTGTAATTCATGTAAATAATAAATATAACATGATAATGATTCTTTATATATGATATACCATCCAATTATATATTATTTTAATATCAAAATAATGATATTGTCGCTCATGCGTACGTACAGACTACCGTCTCCACGAACACGATGAGATTCATTCCCCATCGTATCCATTCAAGACTAATTCTCATTTTGTGATTAAAATTAATGTTTAAGAACTTTATATCATTCTAGATATGAATAAGATACAACCTATCTATAACAAACACGACTCATGTAACAAAACATATAAAAGAAAATGGGTAAGTTAACACCTGAAACGACGATAATACTAAAGTATTATTAACAACGCATTATTAGAAGATCATATATGATATCATAATTATGTATATGGTTCTTTTATATTTAAATAACAATGTTTTAACTATTATTCAAGAGGTTAACATACCATCGACTAAGGAAAAGTACAAGGTAAGGGTTTATTTCACAATCTCTTCATTATCCGAGGTTGTTTATACATAATTACCTATTGGGACCTCTTTATCATCCACATCCATGTTTCTTAAAAATGTATTTCAAATCACTATTACTATTTTAAAGACTATGGGATAAAGTCATTTATACCCTTGTTGATTTTTTATAAGAATTTTATAAAGGAATCTTTCTGTCGTTTTCCAAACAAGGTCATTTTTAACCATTTTGACAGAATTAAGGTAAGAATGTTTTTTTAACTTATACGGTGGGTGCAACTATTTTACACCGTTATAAAATCGTCAAAGCTTCCCTTACAAGCTTATAAGAATATTTTCAAAGTAAATGTTTTATTTTATAATCATGTGACTTTTAAATGATTTAAAAAAAAGAGATATTTCTCTCAAATAGTTTTGATTTCATCTATGTCAACATCCTTTGATGGATTTTAAGCTTATTTGAAGTTTATTTATTATGATACAAAAATTCCATATTGTATTGAAGGTTTTGTTGTATTTTTGATTGTGGATCTGCTATTTTTATACCATTCATGGTTTATGGAGAAAGTATTGTCATTTTGTATGCTAGTTTTAATACAAATGTTTATGTTATGTTTAAACCTGTTCATATGAGGAATGAATTGGACTTAATATGTGACCGGTGGAGCCCGCTATAGCTCCTTGATGCATCGGTAGGTCTCATGAGACAAACTAGTGTCTTGGCACAAGGCCTTGAAAAAATCTTATTTGTAGTTTTAGCATGAGGCCTTGACTATGTGGTTATGATAGTCTGGAATTATGCATTCCATCATTATGAAAGTGGTTATTGATATTGCATGTGATTATTCTACTAGTATAATATCCATGTGAATAAATATATGGAATTATTTCATTTTATTTTTTCCATATTATGTTGAATTTCAAGTTTAAAAGGCTTTTTTTTAGTTATACATTTCCTTAAATGTTTATGCTTATTTATGAAAGTTTCCGCTATAATGTTATCCTTACTGGGCATTTGAGCTCACCCCTTTCTATGTTTTATTTTTCCCTGGATGTGAAGAAGTATTTTATGAATGACCTGCAGGGATAGTATGAGGGGATAAGAGTGTGGAATATGGAGACTATATTGTTGTATTTTTCATTTTATGATGTAATGTATACTTATTAATGTATCTAGCTATTCCAAGGCTACTAAACTAATCGGTCTTTAGAGAATTGATCTTTTTTGTGATCATGCCAATGTTATGTAATAATGCACCGACTCTGGGTAACTGGGGTCGGGGTGTTACAGTTGGTATCAGAAAAATTTTAGTACAAACCTTGGAAGATAGATTTAGATAAACTCTGATTAGAGCACATAAACCTAAGATGGAATTTGAGGATTAGTATAGAGGAACTTCCTAGAATTTTAGTATTGTAGATATTTTGTGAGTTTTCTGAGCAATACAACCCTATCTGGATACGAGCAGGTAGAGGCGGCTCTGGCACATATGTACCTAGGGTTAAAACCCGAAAACACCGCTTTGATCTAGACTCGAACGAGAACTGGTGCACAACAACGGGCCTTGCTGCACTCTTGGTTACGACACTCTTGGGGGATATGCTTAGGATAATTGACATTTTATTTACAAATCATTATGAAGGGTTTATGAGTATATAATTCCTCAAAGAAAACATTTTTATTATTATGGATTATATCCATAAATAGTTCAATTTATGTTAATTGTTTCATAAGTATGGAATTATATATTTTGATTCATAAACTGATCTAGTTTATTCCATTGTTTAGAAATGGCGCCTAGTGGAAGAAATGGAAACTGTATCAATGCATGCACTCCATGTAGGGATTTCCCTCCTTCTCAAGATAATTATAGTGGAGATGGTGATGCAAATGGTGCTGATCAGCTAATCACTATACTGGGACAACTCACTCAGGTTATGAATAATAACCTTACCCATATGGAGCACCCTGATCCGCAGCATGGAGGATCAATGTTAGATCACTTCATGAGGCAAAAATCACCAATGTTCAATGGGAGTAAAAATCCATTAGTAGCTGAGCAATGGATAAATTCCATAGAGAAAATATTTCAGGCTTTGGAGAGTAGTGAAAGGTAAAAAGTTATCATGGCAGTCTACTACCTCACTTGAGATGCTGATCAATGGTTGCCATTGATTCAAAACATGAAGGAAGATGATGAAGTATCAAATATGGAATGGAGGGAGTTCAAAGATCTGTTTTTAGAAAAATACTTTCCTCATGACCATCAAGCAGATACAGAAAGACAATTTTTGAGTTTGAGACAAAAGGAGGATGAGAATGTTGCAAATTATGAGTTTAACTTTACAAGGTTATCAAGGTATACTGGAGATTATATACGTAACCCAGGAAGTAAGATTGATCATTTCTTTGATGGGTTAAAACCATTTCTCCATCGAGAATTAGTCTCACAATCCTTCTTGTCATACGAAGAAATTGTCTCATGTGCTATCAAGACAGAGAAGGAATTCTCTAAGTCTTATGAATTTAAAGCAAAGCAAGAGAAGAAGAGATCTGCTGATCAATTTGGGAATGGAAATAAGGGGAAGAAGGGAAAATTTGAATATCCATCTTGTAGTAAATGTGGGAAGAAACACCCCGGTACTTGCTTAAAAGGAATGAGAGTATGTTACAAGTGTGGTGAAAAAGGCCACCAAGCTCATGATTTCAAGGGGAAGAAGGAAGCTACCGATGTCCAATGCTATAATTGCAGGGAGATGGGACATTATACAAGTGAATGTCCTAAGCGTCAGGGGAACGTACCTCAGAAAAGGGCAAGGGATCAAGGCCAAGCTTATACAATCACTACTGCTGAGGTAGAAGCTCCGAAAGACGTGGTGGAAGGTAATTTAATTGTTTCCTCAAGTTTAGAAAATGCATTATTTAATTCTAGATCATCACATTGTTTCATATCTTCCCAGTTTTCTAAGAAAATTATATATTTCCAATTTTATTTAACAAGGGAGTTGTCAGTTAAAACTCCGAAGGGAGGTATCATTGCAACAAAGTTTTGTGAATCAGTCCCCATTAGAGCACATAAATGTTCTTTATCCGCTAATATCATTATCATACCTATGATTGAATTTGATATAATCCTTGGTATGTATTGGATTTTGGCCCATGATGCAAAAATTTATTGTAAGAAGAAGGAGGTTACTATTTTTGATAATGATGATAAGGAACAACTTATCTTTAGAGCGGAATCATCACCACCTAATTCTTACCTAGACCCACCCCCATTAGATCAACTGAATTCAATTATTAGGGAGGAAGAGAATGAAATGATTGTGGGTGAGGAAAGGAATGTTCAAATAGAGTATATACCTATTGTGAAAGAATATATAGATGTGTTTCCGGAAAATTTACCTGGATATCCTCCAGAATGAGAAGTTGAGTTTTCCATTGATTTAATTCCTAGATCAAGGCCTATATCGAAGACCCCTTATAGAATAGCCACTGTGGAATTAGTTGAACTAAATAAAAAACTAGAATAATTGAGTAATAAGGGATTTATTCGCCCTAGTGTTTCTCCATGGGGAGCCCCTGTTCTTTTTGTTAAAAATAAAGATGGATCTATGAGGTTATGTATCGACTATAGGAAAATCAATGCTATAACATTAAAGAACAAGTATCCCCTACCTCGCATTGATGATTTATTTGACCAATTGCATGGAGCTCAATACTTTTCAAATATTTACCTTCAATCTAGATACCATCAGTTGTGTGTAAAGAAGGAAGACATTCCAAAGACAACATTTTGAACCAGGTACGGGCATTACGAGTTTACGGTAATGCCTTTTGGATTGACTAATGCACCCTCTGTATTCATGGATCTGATGAATAGATTTTTCAAGGAATATCTCGATGAATTTATGGTGGTATTTATTGATGATATCTTGGTATACTCCAAAATCTATGAAGATCATGAAAATCACTTACGCATTATCCTAAAGACTCTGAGAAGACATGAATTATATGGGAAGTTTAGCAAGTTTGAATTATGGATTCAGAAGATTACTTTTCTAGTCCATATTCTCTCTAAGGATGGAATCTCTGTTGATCCTTATAAGACCAAGGAAATCTAAGAATGGCCAGCACCAATGAGTATAACCGAGGTATGCAGTTTTATTGGTTTAACAGGTTATTATCGATGTTTCGTCCAGAACTTTGCCCGATTGGCTAACCCATTAATAAATCTCACATGTAAAGGGGTTAAATTTGTTTGGAAAAAGAGTGTGAATAATGTTTTGAAGAACTGAAGAGAAGATTAGTCAATGCTCCTATATTGACTCTACCATCGGGGAATGATGAGTTTGTTATTTATAGTGATGCATCAATGAAAGGACTTGGTTGTTTCCTTATGCAGAATGATAGGGTTATTACCTATTCATCACGGAAGATAAAAATTAATGAGCAAAACTACCCTACTCATGATCTTTAGTTAGCTGCTGTAATCTTTTCTTTGAAGATATGGAGACATTATCTCTATGGTGAAAAATGTGAGATTTATACTGATCACAAGAGTTTGAAGTATATTTTCTCACAGAAAGAACTCAACATGAGGCAAAGGAGATGACTTGAACTACTCAAGGATTATGATTGCACGATGCACTACAACTCGGGGAAGGCAAATAAGGTGACAGATGCTTTGAGAAGAAAAGATAATGGTGTTTTGAACATGATGAGAATTGAAAGGGATCCAATTTTCATGGATCTAGTGAAGATGGATATGGGAATTACCATGGAAGGTGATACATTGATACTTTTTCAAATGGTTTCCAAACCATCTTTACTAGAAAGGAAAAAGAGTTCTCAGATCGGTGATGAAGAGTTTCAAAAGAAGATTAAAGCTGTGAATGATGGAATATTGAAAGACTTTGTGTATGAAGATGGAATTTTGAAAATTGGGAAGAGACTTTGTGTTCCCGATATACCTGATCTGAAAAGGGAATTGTTAGATGATGCTCATAGCTCCAATTTATCTATACACCATGGGAGAACCAAAATGTATAGAGATTTGAAGGAACATTTTTTGTGGAACAACATGAAGAAGGAGATTGCTGATTTTGTGTTAATATGTATGGTTTTTCAACAAGTGAAAGATGGAAGGAAACAGCCTAGATGAGTCATGTAACCTCTTCCCATACCAGAGTGGAAATGGGATAATATCACGATGGACTTTTTCATGGGACTACCAAAGACTCCTAGAAGGAATGATGAAATATAGGTTATTGTTGATCGTCTTACCAAGTCAGCATATTTTCTTGCTATAAGATAAGATCTACCACTGGAACATCTAGCAAGACTATATATTAATGAAGTTGTGAGACTTCATGGAGTACCCCTATCGATTATTTCTGATCGTGATCCCCATTTACTTCAAGATTCTGGAAGAGTCTTCAGAAGGCCTTTGATACTAAACTTCATTTGAGCACTGCCTACCACCCACAAACAGATGGAAAATTAGAACGGACTATTCAAACCTTAGAATACATGGTGAGATCCTGCTCACTTGACTTTCAGGGTATGCGGGATCAATATTTACCTCTGGTAGAATTTTCCTATAACAATAGATTCCATTCGAGTATTCAAATGGCACCATATGAAGCGTTATACAGAAAGAGATGTCGCACACCAACCTGTTGGGATGACGTTGGTGAAAGAAAACTTGTAGGCCCAGAACTGGTGGAGGAAATGATAGAGAAGGTAAAGGTAATCCAAAACCATATCAAAGCAGCTCAAAGTACGCAGAAGATCTATGCTGACAACCGAAGGAAGGATTTGGAATTTTAGGTAGGAGATCATGTTTTTTTGAAGGTATCTCCATGGAAGGGAGTTATACGTTTCAGAAAGAAAGGTAAATTGAGTCCCAGGTACATCAGACCTTTCAAAATTCTAGAGCGAATTCAGGCTGTAGCTTACCATTTGGAAATGCTGCCAAGTCTCTCCAAAGTTCATGATGTGTTCCACGTATCATTGTTGAGGAAATACATGCCTGACCCAATGCATGTACTCACCTATGAGGAATTATTACTAGAACCCGATCTGTCTTATTGCAAAGATCCCGTTAGGATTCTTGATATGAGAGAATAAGTACTGAGAAACCAAACGACTCGTCTGGTAAAAGTTTTGTGGAGAAACCATAAGATGGAAGAGGCAATGTGGGAACCCGAGGAACTTATGATGAAGAACCACCCGAGTCTTTTCATGTAGTAGTATTCTAAAAATTTCGAGGACAAAATTATTTGAAGGAGGGGAGAATGTAACACCCCAAGCTTCCATGGTACACTTCCCTTTGAATAATACAGTAGCATGTGTTGTATGCAACTTCGAGTTCAAACACACACACCACAACCAATCTAACTAGCCGTTATGAATAGTAATACCCAATTTTTAAAATTTTATAAATTTTATCTCTCAAAATGGACTTCTTTTTTGGATTCGGAATATCGAAATTATCCTAGGGTAAAATTTTGGTATTTTTCTGAAAACTTTCAATTTTTGATGAATAGTGAAAAAACACCGAGTTATAGTTTAAAATCAAATTTTTTATTTAAATAATTTTTTATTTAAATTTAATTAAGGTCAAAATAGATACATAATACCTATATAAGTTCAATTTAATTCATTGGAGTTCTTTTAGAATAATTTTAGATATATAAAAATTTTATTGAACTTTTCACTGTCTTTTACCCACCTCCTAGGAGAATTTGGAAATTCACATAAAACATAATTTTACCGCTTTTGTGAGTGGAATTTCAAAAATATGAGAGACATGGTTAATATCAAGGAGTAAAATTTGGTTCAAGGAGATGAAAATAATTCTTGGTGAATAGTAAATTTTTACTTTTATTTACCACGGTTAAAAGTAAATAGGGTAATTAAGGGTAAAAATGATATTAATATTACCCTAACACATGTCCTAATTCTATTTTAAAAGTGTATATCGACCAAGAAAAACCTTAGGAATAAAATATTATCATTTAGGTCCTCTTGGATTAGATTAGGACATTAATTATTATTTAATTCAAAGAAGAGTTAAAAGAGTTAAAATCAAAGTTTAATAACTAAATTTTTTTTAATATAGGGTTATACATAAGATAAATTCGATTTTAAATATTAATTAGAAAGATAAAAATATTTCTACATAATTTAATTTTATTTATAATTTTTAGACATTAAATAATTTACTTTATTTATGACACAATGGTGATGCAGTAATTACCCAATTCATGAAATATTAAAATAATTGATATTATAAATATCAAAATAAATGTAATTTGAGACTTTTTATGAATTAAACTAATTTTATAGGTTAATATGACATATTAGTATTGGTTATATAAATTGTTTTCTAAGTAATAATGCTGTTATGAAATTATCAAAAACAAAATACCCAATACTGTCAAAATTGGCATAAAAGAGTTTTTAAAACAAATATTATATTATTAATTTATATTCAATTCCTAAAAATCTAAGGTTCGGACAAGAGACTTATATCATGATAGGTGTATCATTACTAGACCACTTGGGGGTTTTTTGGATGTATATAGTAAGTTTATTAACTATATAATATAAAAATACAAAGTGACATGGTAAATGTCAAACTAATTAACTAAGAGTTAAAACTAAAAGATAAGGTTAATATAATGACTCCAACCTGTCTAAATTCTATTGGTTGAAATTATTTCGACCCATAACCACCTTATAAATTAAATAATTTACTTTGGAGCCTTTATAAACCTAATATGAATTTATTATAAAAAGATATTTCTAGATTTTCCTAAGGTGCCCCTCCCACCCTTATAAAGGGAAACCACTTATAAAAAATTCTTCACAGATTCAAAGAATTTTGTTTCAGCCAACCCCTACCCAAATACTCTCTCAGCTTCCCTCACTTCAACCTAAAGGCCTTATTTTGATCATAAATCCAACCTAATGAGACCTTTTGTTCAAATCAAAAGGAAGAACCCAAAGAAGGGGTAATGTTTTCACCACCCTTTTTCAAGTTCCTTTCTTCATTAACTTCTTCATTATTTGTTATTCCCATTATAAAATAATAACTCCAGTATATTATATATTCTTTGATGTTATTATAAATATGGTACAACCATATTCAGTATTATATCCATCCTTTTAATGACATGTCACCAAATGTGCGTACGTATGGCTTACCTTCTCCACGTCGTGGTGTAATTGTTATTCAATAAATGATTATTTGGATGGATATAATAATGATGTTTAATTCATGTAAATAAAAAATATAACATTATAATGATTCTATATATATGATATACCATCAAATTATATATTATTTTAAAATCAAAAGAATGATATTGTCGCTCGTGCGTACGTACGGACTACCGTCTTCACGAACGCGATGAAATTCATTCCCCATCATATCCATTCAAGAAAAATTATCATTTGATTATTAAAAGTAATGTTTAAGAACTTTATATCATTCTGTATATGAATAAGATACAACCTATCTATAGCAAACAAGAATTATGTAACAAAACATATAAACGAAAATGAGTAAGTTAACACCCGAAACAACGATAATACTAAAGTATTATTAACAAAGCATTATTAGAAGATCATATATGATATCATAATTATGTATATGGCTCTTGTATAATTTAATAAATTTTTTTAACTATTATACAGGAGGTTAACATACCATCGACTAAGGAAATGTACAAGGTAAGGGTTTATTTCACAATCTCTTCATTATCTGAGGTTGTTTATACGTAATTACCCTCTGGGACATCTTTATCATCCACATCCATGTTTCTTAAAAATGTATTTCAAATCACTCTTACTATTTTAAAGACTCTGGGATAAAGTCATTTATACCCTTTTTGACTTTCTATCAGAAGTTTATTAAGGAATATTTTTGTCATTTTCCAAACAAGTTCCTTTTTAACCTTTTCGAAAGAATTATGGTAAGAATGTTTTTTAACTTATACGGTGGGTGCAGCTATTTTCCACCGTTATAAAATTGTCGAAGCTTCCCTTACTAGCTTATATGAATATTTTCAAAGTAATTGTTTTATTTTATAATCATGTGACTTTTAAATGATTTAAAAAAAGAGATATTTCTCTCAAATAGTTTTTATTTTATCTATGTCAACATCCTTTGATGGATTTTAAGCTTATTTGAAGTTTATTTATTATGATACAAAACTTCCATATTGTATTGAAGGTTTTGTGATATTTTTGACTGTGGATGTGCTATTTTTATACCCTTCATGGTATATGGAGAAGGTATTGACATTTTGTATGCTATCTTTAATACGAGTGTTTATGTTATGTTTAAACTTGTTCATATGAGGAATGCATTGGACTTAATATATGACGGGTGGAGCCCGCTATAGCTCCTCGATGCATCGATGGGTATCATGAGGAAAACTAGTGTCTTGGCACAAGGCCTTGAAAAAATCTTATTTGTATTCTTGGCATGAGGCCTTGACTATGTGGTTATGATATTCTGGCATTATTCATTCCATCATTATGAAAGTGGTTATTGATATTGCATGTGATTATTCAACTAGTAGAATATACATGTGAATAAGTATATGGAATTATTTCATTTTATTTCTGCCATATTATGCTGAAGTTAAAGTTTAAAAGGATTTTATTTTAGTTATACAATGCCTTACATGTTTATGCTTATTTATGAATGTTTCCTCTATAATTTTATCCTTACTGGGCATTTGAGCTCACCCCTTTCTATGTTTTATTTTTCCCAGGATGTGAAGAAGTATTTTTTGAATGACCTGTAGGGATAGTATGATGGGATAAGTGTGTGAACTATGGAGACTATATTGTTGTAGTTTTCATTTTATGATGTAATGTAAACTTTATGAATGTATCTAGCTATTCCAAGGCTACTAAACTAATCGGTCTTTTGAGACTTGATATTTCTTGTGATCATGCCAATGTTATGTAATAATGAACCGACTCTGGGTAACTGGGGTCGGGGTGTTACAACTAATTTTATACTCCCACACCCCAATTTAATATGTATTAGAGGTCCCATATCTTCTGAATAACATATACCACTACCCCACAATATGGTTATATCACATCGTACTCAAAAACACATGTTCCACTACCCCAGAACATGGTCACATCATATATTTCCTAAAAACACTTTTCCATCACATCAAAACCATAACCAGAGTAGTAGGGTATTGTCAACATAAAGGAAATAAACCTCGTGCCCTCCTCATACCATGGATGACCCCCACCATAAGATTCCCCACGACACGTTTAAATCACATCTCACCCAAAACACTTGATCTATCACCTAGTTCACTAAGAGACCTTAGGTCACCTATGTTTATCCACTCATTCGGAAGAGAGAGTAAGAAAGAGAGGGTATCCAACCATCCATCCTCATCACCGAAATTTTGGGAAAACATAACTGCATGATATATATGGGTTTTGGAACATAGTGATCAAAATGGATAGGGTTTGTATAGAAATCAGATGAAATATAAAAGTATATACTTATGTCCACACAAAATCGCAACCTATCGGCTGAAAACAAGGCACTAAAAAACTCCCAACACCACCAATATTACTAACACCACTAAATACATAACACTACACCAACCACAAGCCACATCACACCACCAAACAATTCCATTATCCAACCCATTAATTTTATTATTTATCTTCAAAAAATTTAACCACACATCCCATCATTTATTTATTCATTAATCATTTCCATTCTATTAACCAAACCAAATACTATCCTTTTCAATCATTATTAAATAATTATTTATTGCATCACTACCCAACCATTTTTTACAACAAAACCACACATCATAATAATATAATCATCTTCATCACACCACCACCTCACGAACCCAAAATCATGACCAAATAACAACCACATCGCTGCCCCAAAAGCATGAAAAAAACCATCAGATCACTACCCCAAAATTAGGACCAAACAAACATCACCACACCACCCAAAAATCATGGAAAAACAAACATCACCTTTCCACCCCATAACCAAGACCAAACAACAACCACCTCACTTACCAAAGTATAGAAACATCTCACCCATAAGCCCCACATCACCTAGAAATCACACATTTTCACCCCACAAGAAAAAATAGATATCAGAACACATCAAATACCATTTTATAGATTTAGTAATGGGTTTTTTTACCACATTTCACTTTATTTTCAGGGTATTATCACATAATCCTTAATCTTATGGCTAGTAATGCGAAACAGGCGGGGCGGGGCGGGGCGAGCCAAGCCCACACGGGTTTGAGCCCATGCGGGTTTGTCCGCAAAAGCCCACATATAATGCAAACAAGAAATTTCAAGTCCGACCCTCCCCACATAAACCCGCGGGTTTCCCGCGGGTTGCCCGCGGGCTTACTCACCTTTACAAAAAAAATACAATTTATAATCATTTAATTACTGTATTTTTTATCATTCTTAAATTTATTGTGAGGATAAGTATGAATTAACAATAACTAGAGTTTTAAAGAATGTGATGGAACATTTTTTGTGGGTTAATGGTGGCATGGGATAACACTGATATGGTGGAGAACTGTTGTGATAGAAAGTATATGAGTGATCAGTGATGGGTGATGAATGATAATGTTGATTGTGTGGTGATGTGAACAACTAAACCTATGAATGAATGAAGTTTCTCTAGGTAACGATCAGTTTTAGAGGAAGTTATTAGTGTTTCCATGAGGTTCTATCCAAATCTCTTAATAACAAAATAAAATTAAATAATAACAAAATTATATCAACCTAAAAAATATTATGATTATAATAACTCTTATAGAATTGAAACCATGCACAGGGGTGATGAGTTCCATTTTTTGAGAGATGGGCTGACACACAATGTCAATATGGTTAATAATTACTATATAAATAATATAATATCATATTAAAACAATAAATATAGGCCTATTTAAAATTCACATGTGAATAAATGGTGAATTAATATGACCATTACAGCGAGAAATCATATGTCACCGTTTAACCATGATTTTTTAATTAAAAAAACTAAAATGTTAAAGAAATATATATTTTAAAAATAATATATATTTTTTTCAAGCTCACGGGCAAGCCCACACCCGCACGGTCACAAGCCACATTGGCCCGCACCCGCGCGGGCTCAACCCGCATTGGCCCGCACTCTAAATGGCCAAATTTTTTAGGCCCGCCCCGCCCCACATCCTCCCCATACCCGCAAAGCCCGCAGGCCGCAAGCCCGCTTTTCTTTGCTACTTATGGCTACCATTTCATTATCCAAAAATAAGTGGTTGTCCAACTACCATTTTAGTGTGACATCTCAACAATCACAACATATATTTCAGTCAAAAAATATATTATTAAGCACAAAAAAATCCCCCAACCACCATAGTTTTTAGTATGGAATTAATCCTATACAATCCATTATATCACAATAATATCAATGATATAAAAACACACAATTTATTCCCCTACCCCCTTGAATTTAAATTACAAAATTCTTTATCTTTAATTAATCTAACACAAACAACTCACATATATAGATAAGAGTAAAACCCTCCCTCATGATACAAAATAAATAGAATTGAGGGATTCCCTACTTCAAATAGATTTTCTGACTCACTGTGCATCACATAATGAAGAAAGAACACCTATAAACTACAACCACACATGGGAAACCATGGATCAACTGACACTACACCCATGTATCATCAAAACATAGCCCAAATCACACCACAAAATATTACCACACCACTATAGAGGATTTATAAAGGAAGAAAGAAAGAAAAAAAAAACCAAAATCAAGAGAAGGGATTACCACTGATCGCCAATGGGAATCCACTAGATCCAATGAATAAAAAGAGGATAAAGAGGGCTAGAAGATCACCTTCCAAAACTTAGGGTTTATATAGAATGAGAAGGGTATAATATATGGTTGAATGGAATTAATTGTCTTAGAAATGGACTTTAAATCCTGGATCCTACAATTTTCAGATCATATAAACTCTATACGGAATGTAATTCAAGGGCTTGATTAAAATTCACACTTTCACCAAAAAATGTGTCTCCTTTGTTTTATTTAAATACACACCATGAATTTCATTTTCATGAAGTGAATTTATTTCATGGTTTTCCCATATCTTATTTACAAGTCATAAACCAGTCAGATACAAAATCCATAAACTACCATTTCTTGTCGTGTAAATAATACATGATGTGTATTTCCTACAACACGTCTACTTCACCTCTAACCACCATGAAACCTCCTCAATCCTCCTCTAGAACACCTCCAATAACCAAAATAAAAAAAATTAATAGTATGAGAAGTCATAGTCTATTACATTAAATTCATCTCAAATTATTGTCAATTTTGAGAATAAAAACCGAATGCCAATAATGAAAAGGGGTCCAAACAACCACTATATAAGATACCTCTTAGGGATATTTTCATTCCACAAATGCTACTGCTAGCCAAAAACACCAAACCAAATGGCCACAAAAATATCACATAACAGAACCACATCACCACAACTATCCAACCTCTTCATATCACAAACCAATAACCATCTCAACCACTTAACCATACTTCCCCAAACATATGAATTAGGGAACTACATTCTCCATGTCAAGACCCTATCCACTATGGGCAGAACTAACTCACCAATATAGATTTAATTACATCATAGTATGAAATTTCTCGATTAAGAATCAGATCCTCCCATTTTAATATATCATAACTTTGTTACACATCAAACATTAGGGAAGAACAACACCTCTATAAACACAACATGATCCAAACATTACAAATCAAGGAAAATAGAGAAAATAAAAACTCAAAAAACTCTAGGTATTGGGAACATATTTTTTCCTCTTTCTTTTAACTAACCTACTCCAAGACACCATACCTCTAGAATAAAAAAACAAATGGGATGGTTCATCCATGCAATGCCTTCTCTTGGTGATATTGGATATCTATTAGCTTCTCCAAAAACATCACATAATCTTGATATCTAACTCTCCCTAGTAAATAATGTGGGAGTCATCGTGAAGATATCAAAAAATCTAAGATATGTGGAAGAAATTATGGATCACCTCCAGTATTAGTGCAAACTCCAACCAACATTCCCCCCACCAACTCACCCCAACACCTCAAAGGGCCCAAAAAACCTAGGAGAAAGCTTACCCCCACTTTAAAACCTCTAATGCTCACATCGAGGTAAAACAATCAATAACATGTGGCCCCCAACATCAAACCAAAAGGGACTCATCCTATGATATAGATTATACTTATTCAAATACTACATTACTTTCATCCTCTTAAGAACAAGATGAATCTTATTCTTCATTTTCTACACCACATTAGGACTAATAATTGTTGCCTCCCCAAACTTCTTCCAACAAAATAGAGAATGACATAGTCACCAATAAAAAGCCTGAAATGGGACCATATTTATGGAAAAGTGATAGTTATTATGATTTGAAAAATAAAACAAGTGAAAATTTCATACCTAAGTACACCAAAGTCTAAAAGAACTCCCACAACATATCCTACAACATTTAGATGGTACACTCTGTGTACCCATTTTTCTGAGGGCGTAAAGTAGTTTTGAGGTATAACTGAGTGATGAAGTCATGTTTTGATACCCTCTAGAATCATTAGGTAAAGAATTATTCTTGATCCAATAAAATAGACCTTGAAGCTCCAAGAAACCATACCACCTCATCCACATAACTCTTAGTCAAAGAATCCATTACACCCGACTCCATGATCGCTAAGAAGTGAGCCAATTTAGTCCACCGATCAATGATTGCCGAGATAACATCACCACCTCACTGAATATGGGGTAAATTTATGATGAAACATATCTATATCTTATCCCTTTTAAACTCGGTAACATCCAAAGGATACAACAAAATACCTGTAATAGGTTTCTCGTACTTTACCATCTGGAAAACCAAACACATTGCCATAAACTTCTCCACTTCCCATTTTATATCGAGCCACCAAAACTGCATCCTCAAACTACATTACATCTTAGAAACTCCAAGCTATACTACCAAATGTGATCCATGAAACTCATAAATTAATCCATCATGTATCACTACCAGAATAAAAAACCTACTATAAAATAACATTTGGTACTGACCATCCTATGATCACCCCTCTAGAGAATCACTATGGACAACATGATCACACATCACCTTTTCCTCTAAATAACACCAATGAGACTCCTCCACCATATAAATCAAATAATAATTCACCATTATGTAAAACAAACAACCTTTACCTTCATCCACCCCAGCATCAAAGTGCAAGGGTTCCAACTCCTCTATTGTTCTACAAGCATCCCGAGACTCCTAAAGAATATCCTTCCCTATTCTTTATCAAATAATTCTCCACAACATTTAATTTTCCAAATTTATAAGATAACTCATAGTCTTCCTATTGAATAAATTCTATCCACATCTACTACCAAAAATTCAGAACACTCTAAGAAAATATATACCTCAAATTATTATGATCCATGAAGACCAAAAAGCTCTCCCCAATGTTGTAATACTGATGAGAATTTATTGAAAACACAAATAATACTAGATCTATCTCATGGGTGGAATAGTTAAACTCATGGGGACGTAACTACCTAGAGACATTACAGATCACTGTACTCTAATACATAAAAAATCCTAATACCATATGAGAAGTATTTAAAAACACCATAAATATCACACCCTAATTAAGAAAATAAAGTACTGGAGCACTGAAAAATGTCCCCTTCAAGTATCCAAATGCAGCTGGAACTGTACACAAAATTCAGGCCCTTACTGGTCAACACTGTCAATGGAGATGTAACTCAAGAGAAATGAGGCACAAACCATTGATAATATCCCACATAACAAGGAAGATATGAACCTATACCACATTCATAGGTGTTTCCTAATAAGAAATTTCATTAACCTTCAATGGGTCTACTGTCACACCCCTTTGATCCACCAAATATATGAGTAAATGCACCTCTCGTGTATAGATGGTGGAATTGAAGAACCTACAATACTTCTCTAAGATGATTGACATGATCCTTCTCTAACATTAATTATATCAAAATATAATTGATGAATACAAATATGAAATACTCTAGGAACTCATGGAACATAGAGTTCATAATCCCCATGAACACAAATGGTGTGGTTATAACACAAAAGGACATGACTATTAAATCTAAGTTCCCATACCTGCATATGAAGGTAGTCTTTGGGATATAACCCTCCTTCACCCTAAACTGGTGATATCTAAACCGAAAATAAATATTTCAAAACCAAATTCCTCTTATCATCTAGTAAAAAAGATCATTTATCCTCAGAAGAGGGTAAAAATTCTTTAAAGTTACATGATTCATCCTCTGGTAGTCTATATTCTACCTCATTATACCATCTTCATTCTTTGAGAACAACATTGGAGCACCCCATGATGACACACTAGGATGGATGGAATCCTTCTACACTAGACCATCAATCCGAATCCTCAACTCCAAAAACTCAGAAGGTTACATCCGATATGAAGCCATTGAAATCAACGAAGCACTAGAATACAAGCCTATCCTAAACTCAACATTACATAAAGGGTGTATAATCACAAAATCATCTAGGAAAATATCTATGAAATATTTAACAAACATCGAGACCTAAAGTATCCCATCATCCACTAATTAAACCCAAACCTCATCCATCAAATAAATAAGGATCTCCTCATGTTGATTTCCCACCTAAAAACCCCACTCGCTAATGAAGGCCATGTGTTGTCCATCCACATAAAAAAAAATCCTCCACTAGAATCAGTCAATAAAAGAATGTACATAATATAACTAATAGATGCCTATGATGAAATTTAATAGATGCATCTATAGAAAGAAAATATCCCCATGGGACTGATGTGGACCCATCATCAGTATACACCCCCAACACACATCAAACAAGATGGTCTAGAATTAAAATGACTTATTTAACACTAGGGGAATGGGAAAACTCTCTACATATAGTCCTAGAGAATAGAATAGAGCAGGTTCAAACAAGGAGAGTGAAGCTCCCGAATCAAATAAGTTACAATCAGGGGTATTAAACAAATCAATAGTACCTCTGATGATCTCTGGAACCTTTAGAGATGCTACTTCTACTGCATGAAATATACTATACCTAGTTCCTATACCTATCTACTAATGATTGAATCCATGAGAAAGATCAGGTTGAGGTCCTTGAACACGAGGAACATTCTGAGGTAAGCCTCTACCCAATCCATCTCCCCTCGACTTAGTATAAGCTTGATTCCCCTACAACGGGAAAGGTCTCACTAGAAGCTACTACTTAGGATGGAAATGAACCTATACACCACCCCCAAAATGAGAATATGGAATCACTAGAAACTATTTATTTCAATGTCCATTAAACACACAAATAAAACACACTAGATTGATATCTCTGGAAAAATCTTGGAAACAACTAACCTTATAAGGAACAAATTGAAGCTATTGAGGTTGACTCCTAACTGGTCAAAACCTCAAGGGTTCAGATTCATAATACCTACCATGAAAATACCTTCTCCTTATCAAACCCTACCGATTCCCATATCATGGTAAACCTCTCTGCAATTACATCAGATCGATCACCTCCTCCTTCTTCTAAACCTCTAGATACGCTGGAAACATAAAAGGAGTGACTGCATAATGGATAGAGTGAGAGAGTGCCTCCTTAAGAAATCTCTCATGGGACTAATCATAAAAAAAACGATCCATGGAAAATCATAGAAGGTTATTAAATTTTATTCCCAACTCTCACACTAACATAATCCCCTAATGAAGAGAAAGATGATCCTGAATCTTTACTGCCTCAATGGTTGATTAATGGATCTCTTCATGGAACTCCTTTGAAAGTGGACCTATGCAACATTTTAATCCTTCTACCATACCAAATATAACACCCACCATTGATATGCAGCCCCCCATATTGGACTGACTACCAATGGGACCCTGTATCCCACTGGGGACTAGATAAATCTGAAAACGATCTTAATATCTTCTAGCTAGCTGTCTGCCTCGACATATAAAACACTTACCTCGTACTTATCCAAATCATGTTGCTTGAAAGTGAGAAAAATACTCTGCCAATGATCATCATACTTAACTAGATCAAAACTTCAGTGATCAACTAGGTTATCTGGATGAACCTCTACTACTCGAACCACATGCAGACAATGTCGAAGATCCATATTTGAAAAGAAAACGAGAATTTCCTAAGAAAAGTAGTATAGAATTTCATTTATTTTAATTTTAATTCCTTTTATTCATTTTAAATTTCCCCAACAACTCCATTAAAATAGTAATTCAAGTTATCATGATGCATGTACCTCTCTTAGTTCTCTACCATGAAAACAATTCCACCTCACTTGGTCATTCAATAAGCTTGGAGTCCATGTACTAGATCATGGGGGACACTAAAATTCCACGTCCCCACCTACCTACATAGCCTATTACATGCACCAAGGTCAATTAGAACTATTTATATACCATCCCAGGAAATCTTCACTCTTCCTAACTCTAAACTGCATCTTATCACTCAACCATCACCTCCCTTTGATACCAATATATCACGATCACCTCCTTATAAAGATACCAAAATGAAGGGAGAGAGATAATGACCCCCCAAGTCCCACCTCTAGTAGGCATTGGGTTGGAGACTAGAACCTATGGTATAAAAATATTATGAAATAGGAGGAAATACCCTCTATTGTAATGTAGTATCGGGATATAAGATGAAACATCTACAATAAACTCTATGAAATAATATAAAAAGAAACAAAAACCATCCCACAGTGAATGTATATGTAAAATAGATATTGATAAAAGTTTCTAAATTAAATATCCAAAAGAAAAGAAAAAGTTTTGATAGAAAAACTATCCAAAGTCCCAAGCTAGTAATGTCCAACACGGTCCACATAATCTTTATGAAAACATGAAAATAAGTTTATATATGTAGGGTGAGAATAAAAATATACTAAGTGAGAAAAAAAAGTCTCTGATGCACAAATTAATGAAGCATAATAATGCACCCATGAGAAAATATTAGAACCAAAAACACCTAAACATATCAACTATCCATCCCAACCTCACCAATTCATGATCACCAAATGACGCAGGCCAAGTATAATAACATAATAAGAAGCATATCGATGAAGGGTACTCCACAAAACATTCCAACTAATTTTCCACTCTCACACCCAAACAACATACATCCTATCACTCCCATATCTTCTAAATAACACATAAAAACTCTCCACAACACAGTCACATCACATAATGCCCCAAAACACCAATACCACTGCCATAAAACAAGGTCACTTCATTACTCACCAAAAAACTCTAGGGCCATCACATCACAACCATAACCATAGTAGGAGGGTATCATTAACATGAATGAAATAAACCTTGTTCCCTCCTTCTACCATTAATGACTCATACCATAAGCTGACCACAACACTATCACATCATATCTCGTCTGAAAACACACGGCCCACCTCCCCACAACATGGTCACATCACATATCCCCTAAAACACTTGGGATATTACATAATGAAATAAAAGACCTAAAAAATAACATCCTATGGATATCTAATCTCCTATAAGAGATAGTGGGGACGAGAGGGTAGCCAACCATCCATCCTCATCACTAAGGTGTTGGGAGAAAAACCTCTTTGTGTGATATATACGGGTGTCAGAATGTAGTTCTCGACATGGGTGGGGTGAATATAGCAATAAAAAGGAATATACAAGTATATAGATATAGCCACACACAATACCAACCTATGAATTCAAAACAAGACACTAGACAATTCACAACACCACCAATTTACCTGCCACAACTAAATTCATAACACCACACAAACCAAAAGTCGTAAATACCAAGAGCCAATTCTATTATCCAACCCATTTTTTTAATTATTTAGAATCAACCAGATTTAACCACACAACCCATTATTTATTTTTTCATTAATAATTTCTATCCCATTAACCAAACCAAACCCAATCCATTTTAAAAATTATGAATAATTATTTATTCCATAACTTCCCAAGCATCTCGAACAATGCAATCACACATCACAAGAATCTCATTATCTCCATACCAACACATCGCCGCCCCAAAAGCACGAGAAAACATAAACAACCCCATCTCCCAAAAATAAATGCCAAAAAACAATCAACTATCTTCCCCAAAAGAATGTCCAAACAAACATCACCTCACCTCCCCAAAAGCATGTCTAAACAAATATCACCTCACAACCCCACAAGCATATCCGGACAACAACCATCTCACCACCCCAAGAGCATGACCACATCTTCGACTATCAACCCCACATAAAATCTAAATCACAAATCAATGTCCCATAAGCATAACCACACATAACAACTCATAATGGCCATTTTACAGATTAAAAAAATGGAATTTTATCACATTTCACTTTATTTTAGGGGTGTTATCTCAAAAGCCAGAATCATGGGACATCCATTTCATTATCCAAAAATAAGTGGTTAACCAATTTCCATTTTAGGGTGATATTAAAAAAATAACAACAAACATAAAGTCATATAACATTTTATCCAACACAAAAAATCAACCAATAACAAAATAATTTAGCAGGACATCAAGACCATACAATCCATCATATCAAAAATTTAAAATCTATAAAAACCTGAGAATCATTCCCCTTCCCCTAAAATTTTAATTATCCAATTATTTATCTTTATTAAGATATCACAACCATATACATAGATAAATAATAGTAAACCTATACAATATGACACACAATAAAGATAAATGAGGGATTCCCTACCTCAAAGCGCTTTTCTGACTTGCTCCACACTACAGGGTGAAGAAGAAATGCCTGTAAGCCACAACCACATAGGGGAATTAATGGGTCAACCTATACCAAACAAAAGGATCATAAAAATGAGTCCCCACTCACACCCCAAACTAAAACTACACCACCAAAATGGATCCTTGAGGGAAGAACAAAAGAAAACAACCAAAATGAAGAGAAGGGACTACCACCATTCACCAAAGGGCATCAAAAAAATCCAAAAAATAAAAATAGAATAATGAGGTCTAGAATATATCCTTAGGGCATCAAGGGTTTGTTTGAAACAATAGGGGAAGAATCCATGACTAAATGAAAATAATTAGATAAGAAAAGGACTTTAAATCCTGTGTCTCACTCTTTTCATTCCGTGTAAACTTTATATGGCATACAATTCATGGATTTTACAAAAATTCTCACTTTTTTTTTTTGAAAATCACATTTCCTCAAATATATTTAATTACACGTCATGAATTGTATTTCCATGATGTGAATTTGTTTCAAAACTACCCTTATTTGATTTTCAAGTGATGATTCAGCCAACTACATAGTCTTTGAACCACTATTTCACATAATGTAAATAATAAATTATTTTTATTTCCTACAACACCTCTACATTACCTCTAACTTCCATAAAACATCCTAAAGAATTATCCATAACACCTTCAACAAACAAAACTACAAAGTAATCGATCGAAAAGAAATAATCCATTACAAACCTTATGTGGATGGTTTTAAAAGTATATTTAATTTAAAAACCTGAAAATTTAGACTTGTTTAATATTTTTGAGATTACGTAAAAATAACCCCTTTGACTATGGTCAATGTGATGATGTTATTATGAGATCATAAACTGAATGACCTAAAAACATTTGACAAAAACCTAACTAATATTGTAACTTAATAAAACATGGTAATAAATGAAAGAAAAAGAATAATGATAATAGAATGAAAATGAAATAATTTCTTGAAAAATTAAAAAACTAATGTAATTTTATTTTTCAAAAGTTAGATAACATACAAAGATAGACGAGACTTAATATAAGGGGTTTCTTATCTCAATTTTATTTCTTTAAGACTTATGTGATTTTCACTACATGTTTTCTTCTATGTGAGATATAAATTACTATAATACATTATTTTATCATTAATTTCATAAAATTATTATTTTTTTCAAATTTTTTTCATGTTTTATCCATCAATGTTCTTTTGATTTAAATGTTACCAAAGATGTAAGATATTTTTCTTTAAAATTTTGTTTTAAATGTTTTAAACTCTTTTCCTCCATGTTTATGATCTTTTAAGTATTTAAATAATTTTATTGCTTATAATTTAAAGTATTTTAAATTTAATTTTCAAATAATTTTGAATATATTTATTAATGTTGAAATGGAATGTTTTTAAAATTTTCTATAAGAATCACTTTTTACTATTTTTACCAAAATGAAAACAATGTTTTTTTAACATATATGTCGTGGATCAATTTTTAAACCATTATATCCTTTAATTTTTGTGAAACTTACACTTCAGGTTTCAATTGGTATTTAATATAATATTAAATTTCATATTTTTTTGGGGAAATTTTTTTAAGGAGTTTTCTAAAAAAGTGATATTTTACCATATTTTTACGTGAAAATGGAAATTGATTTTTCTTATGGGTTCAAATGAGTTTTTTAGGGTTTTTATGATGAAAATTTATAATCACCAAGATGTTTTGTTCATTATATAGTACTTACGAATTATATATGATGATAGGTGATCCCAATATAGCTCACAATGATGGGTGAGACTGATATAGCTCTCCAATGCATTGGGAATGATCTATCTTTGAAGGCATAAAATAAAGTAGATAAAATGGTAAGTTACTTTAATTGAATTAACCGATCATCCACTATTCTAACACAGGTTAAAAAAAGTGAACATGATTTATGAACATGATGCTCCAAGATACATATTTCATGTTTGTTAAGAGTTTTCATAGAACTGTTTTGATTTTATGAGGAAAGAAGGGTTTATCAACATTTAAAGAAGAATATTTTTTTTAAAGGAAAGATTCCATGATTTGTAATATTAATAATATTTTTTCATGGTTTTCAATGATGATAATGGGTTTCAAATGTTATTTGATAAATGATTAATGTTATCATATGGATAAGACTTATTTATGTTCTCAAAGTTTTATTGTGAAAAAGGTAAATATTGTATAGGGTTTTCATGTTTTCAATAGGCTAACAAGTTTGAATTTTTTATATTCTTTACCTAGAATTTTTTACTTATACCATGTTTTAAAATGTTATTAAAAGGATATGAGGATGTGTAGGAACTATATAAAGGTCACTATTTCTAAAATGGAGATTTTTCATAAAATAAGAAGAATCGTCTTGAATAAAACATGGTTGTAAATTTTAGAACCAGTTTTTGTAAAAAAAATGTTAATGGTGTGGAAATGTTCATTTTTATCTAATGGTTTTTCTAATTATAAAAAACTCTAGACCTAAAAGATCCTAAAAATGTAATAAAATGAAATAATTTTTATAAATAATGTAATTATATACTGATTATGTTATAAGGAGTTATATTATTGGTTGGTTTGGGTGAGGTATTAGACATGAAATTGCGAATACCCACTTATGTGTGGGTTTTCGAGTGGCTCCTTACCACTTTGATTATTTTATTTTTATAATTAAAAATATTCTACTCTATGTCTATTTTCTTGAATAATATTTAATTTTTTTCTTATATGATGATATTTGATTATAAAATTTGTCTTCAATTGTATAAATTTGTTAGGTAAAAAAATTAATTTGTTTTTTCTTATAAAATTATGTATAAGTTTCATGATGATTTCACAACATAAATATTTTGTCTATAGCTTATAAATTTAAAATTATATTGGATGAATAAAATTTTACAACTGGATATTTTAAGGTTTTTTTTATTTTATAAAATCTATATATATTGAACATAAATTGTGTTAGATATCTTGAAATTGTTATAATTTTTATGGTTTGGAAATATAATAAACTTATCTAAATTATATTCAACTACACCCAAAACTAGTTTTATCATTTAGATATATAAAATTTTATTTAAACTCAATACAACAAATATATCAATTCTACAAATTTTATATTATGTTAAATAATGTGTTTTGAATATAACTTGATATGTAGATTTTTTATTGAGGTGATATTTTATGTTTTTGAAATATTAAATAATTTAAAAATATTTTTCAACTGGATTAGAATTTTATTATGTTGATTATATACTCAAAAGATGACCAAAATTGACAACAACCATTATTCCAGGGTTATAATTTTTCAACTTATATTGCTTCTATTTTTGATGATATCTTAATCTATATATATTCAAATCAAGTTATATTTATAAATTTATAAATATATTTAAACTATATATTTTTTTCAACTATATATCAGGTTGTTTCAGTCATTTTTTACTTAGAAGGTAGCCTAGAGTTGCTGTTGTATACTTTGCAGTCTTTATGCCCATCAGCCTTCTGGTGGAGGGAAAAAAGGTTTTGGTGGATCAAAATAATAATCAGTGTAATCTATCTATAATATAGCGGATTTTAGTTAAAAGAACCTCAATAATATATAAACATACTATAATGAAGCTCTTACATAAGATGAACATTAATATTTTTTTTAAACCTCACTAAAAGTATTAGTTTCTCTATTTTGAGGGATTTTATTCCTAAGTGATAATATCCACCCTCCTCTATAAATTATCTCTTTATATCAAATTTTAATTTTTATCCATCAAAGATATTTATGAGTGTACTACAAAAGGATTATATTAAAACAATCTAAACTTCATTCTTTTCTATTTTCTTCGCTGTTGAATTTCATAACAGCAAGTAAGTGGTTTTCTTATTTACACTAATATAAAGAAAAGGAATTATTACTATAAATAGGATCTAAATAAATCACAAAAAATATAGTGTGATTATTCATGAAAATTGTTAAGGTAGAGGGATTATTCTAAAATCCTTAATGGTATTGGGGGATGGGGCATAATACTGGTTAATATGACAAAGTCCTTAATGATTTTTTATATATTTACTTCCATTTCATTCTCTTTTATATTATTTTAAATTATTTTTATGTATAATTATTACATTTAATTATGAAAATTAAATTTACCCCTATCTTTCTATCATTCTTAGGAAAAAATTAAAATCAGATCCTCCCTTGATTTTAAAGTATATCTGATTTGTAGGAAATAATTATAGTTCTATGGCTTCTACTAATTATGCACAAGGTTAATCTAAGGGTTATTCCATTGGTATTTCTTCTATATTTTATGGTACATATTACTATTTAGTTTTGGATAAAATGAATGTATAATTTTTTGTAGATATATCATTTAACCTGTTTAATGGATTTTTAAGTATATTTATAAACCTTATAAAGAGTATCAGGATAAATAGACCCCTCACAGACATTTCCAAATTCAAACTCGATGGATAGAAATGAATGATTATATTGTGAGATAAACCATAATGAATACAATAAAACTTATACATGAAAGAACACACATAAAATATGAGAAATAATTATGGTAATACATGAACACAAAAATAAGTTCATGAACATTTGAAAATACATGTATAAGAAAGATATTGGAAAGTGTTATTTTGAAAGTATTTTATATATGTTAACTCAATTTACTAGCATAATAAATAGAATTAAATATCTTGGTGATGATCTTAACATCGAGAATATAATAAAAAAGTTCTTATGGTTCTTACCAAGTTTATGGCCTTTAAAGGTGATGATGATTAACGAATAAAATGGCATAAATAATATTCTTAACAAGTAGATAATTGGATCCCTCATGACATATGAGATCACTACATGGTGGAAATATTAAAATAAAGTAATGGTGTCCAAATAAGAAAAAATTGAGAAATAAATCCCTTTAAAAGATCACGAGGAAAAAACTTTATCCACTTCTTTTGAAACTAGTGATGATTTTATTCATATTACTAAAAAAATGAAAAAATATCATGGGAAAGAAAAATAAATAATCTTGAAAATTCTAGAATAAATATAAATATGACGAGGAAAAGGTGACATCATATAGGTGAAATGAGAAGGTTTATATTATACTAGAGTTATCTATCCAAAAGAAGAAGGAAAAAAAGAAAAATAATAGTAAAAAGACACTAAAAATTTCTATATGAAGTGAATTTGAGGAATAAAAATCCTCATACAATTTGAACTGATTAAAAATTAGTGAAATATTTATAATTCACTCAAAATGGTAAGTGATAAAGTAACTCATTCTTTAACTTGTTATATAAATCCCCTTTCTTATAAAGTAATTGAATTTTTAGAGATCAACAAAAGGATTAATTTTGTAAACATGCCATGAAATTCAAAGAACATAAGAATAAATTATTTAATATTATTATGAAAAGGACCAAATATAAAATGAAAAATATTATTTGATTCTAAATCTAAAAGATCATACTTACATGGATCATTTTAATTATATTATTAAATATCTTCAAGAGACCCTCTCAAAATTCATCCATGGTGAAGACTGCTTATATAAAATTATATGTTAACCAAGACATGGGAATAACCATTTAAGAGTTGATAGAACTAGTAAAACTAATAAAAAAAGTAAAATTTTAAAAGTTATATCTCAATATAAAGTTTTTAATTATTATAATAAAAAATAACATCTAATTTATGAATGTAATTCTAATAATTATTGTTATTGTGGCCCAAAAAAGGGTTAGTTGCTCCCATAAATTTTATATTAAATTAACTGAAACAAAGAAAGTTTGGGTCTCAAAATATATTTTAGATATTATTTGGGGTCCTATGTCAATTTTAAATCCAAAAGTTTTTTACAGTTATTTAGAACTTCCCCTTGTTCTAAAATGACTCTATTTTATTTATCAGTAATGGGGTTTTAAAATTTATTTTTGCTTATAACTTATTTTTTATTTTTTATTTTATCTCAATCGAATATCTCAATATTTTAATTTTAATATCCATTATTATTATGAAAAATCTATTATTAATTTATTTTAGATGATCAAATAGTGATTTAATTTGAAAAATGTACTTGGAATTACGGTTTTCTCAAAATTTAGTTTTTTTCCTGTTTATTTTTTTGTTATTTTTGTTATGTGGGAGTTAATAATGGATAAATTATAACATTGAAATTATAAGTGATTATATATTATCTTTAAAGTGGTCATATAATATATTTTATTTATGCATTTATGATACATGTTTTAAAAATTAATTTAATATTTTTAACAGTTTCATGGATCCTTGTAATTGTTTTTTTATATAGAGGGGCTATACCTTATTGTTTTAGTTTTGATTTTATTATAATATTTAGCAACACTTACATAAATGTATAGTTTTCTGGAGATTTACATTTTATATTTAAAATTACTTTTATTATTACTCAATATAATTATTTATCAGTGTTATTTTTATCTAGTATGAAATATTGTTAGGAGTTTTGTTTTGTTTACTATACTTTAGTGTTTAATATTGTCAGAATTATTATTTTTTCTATTTTCACATGCCCTTATTTTTAAATTTTCTATATTTAATGTAGTTTAGTTAAATAATGGGTTTTTATTTATTTTCTTACATTTTTATATTTACAAATATGGGGGAGGATATATATTTATCAAAAGGGTGAGAATATTGAGTGTCTCTTTGCCACTTTGATTATTTTCCTTTTATAATTAAAAATATTTTCTCCATGTCTATATTACTGTATTAACATTAATTTTGTATTTTCATAAAGATATTTTATTATATTATATGTATTATATTATATAGATATTTATTTTTTGGATCAACCATGTGAAACCATTTTCTAGCCAAAGAATGAGAACTAACGAAATGAGAGGTTCCATAAGTATAATTTTTCAAACTTCATGGAGATGGTGGAGCGATATTTATAACATATATAAGTGTGGAACCCTCTACGTAATTGTTATATATTTATTTTAGTTTTTATTCTTAATTCATTTAACCTATAGTTTTTTAGGAGTTAAAGGTTGAAAATGTGAATTTTTTAGAAAATAGACTAGGGAACATAGTTAGTTCTCACCATTCAACCAACCCCGTGAATGGGGAGAAAAGATTCAAAAGCTATTTTAAATGGTTAGGGAATGGATTTACAAACCATGAAAGGTTATAGGGAAATCATTTGAATTGGTTTTTTTAATTATTTACCTGTATGTTTGTCACATAGTTAGTAAAAATGGTGTAGCAAAACTATGCAATGACACTTGGAACTTTCAATGGTTCCCCCATGGTAGCACATGGTTTTAAAAAACATGAAACTAATCAGAATTAATTCCTATAAAACTTAAATATGTGAAATATAAAATTTTCCTCCCTTAAATTTTAACTCCCTTCTCCCTAATTTCTACCCCATTTAACCATGTCCCCCGCCTGTCACATTCCATCTTCCCCAATTGTTTTATGGTGGTTACCCTTTGAATTTAGTGACTTACTTTAAAGAAATCACCTATTTTCTATTTGATTCCTCTATTATCACTCTTATTGTCCCATTTTTATATATTTATCCCTATTTTCTATAACCCTAATGTCCATGGAGGACTAAAAATATGGATTAGAATAGGTTTTTAAAGTGACCCAAGCCTTTTACATATAACATTACAGTATTTTATGCCTAATTGTACATTAGAGTACAAGCCAAGGATCGTTATGTCTAGTGTCTTAGAAGACTAGGTACATAAAACATGGGGCTAAAAAAATTCTTTATTTAATATCCATAAATATCTCTTAACTTCCTTTGATCCCTTACATCTGTATAGGGTATCCTGGGGAACACATGAATAAAGGGATGAGCTAAAAAGCCCAGTAAAGGAATGAACATAAGGATACATCTTAAGCACAAGAGTTAGGCAGCATGACATAATTATATAAATAGAATGGAACATATGAAATCATATTGTATAAGAATGGGACAATATAAACATGAGATCATATAAATGTAGCAGGATCATGAAACATTTCTTTGGTATGGGTCAAGGATAACCACCAATCCCGTTTCCCATTTTAGTATGGGTCAAGGCTAATCGCCAATCCTGTTTCACATCGCATCTCATGAGACCTAACCTTACCCAATGCATTGGAATGCTATCTGGGTGCACCCATCTCAAAATTTTCTTGAATATTCATTACACATAAATATTATTTTCACATAAATAATCATAAATAATTAACCATACATAAACATTAGGGTACCCATAGAAAGAAGTGGGTACAACAATCATGACATAAAGCATAACCAATGAGTGTATCATGAAAGTGTCCCTGAAAGAAAGGTATTAGAACATAAATGGACGTTAATAAGGTAAAATAGGAATATAACATGGTAAGGGATGTCAAACATAAGTGAAAATATATAAGGAATGCATTTGAGAAACATTAGAATTAAAACATTTTTTTTGTGCGGTTTTAAGGAAACTACTATAGAGATTTTAAAATAGAAAAGAGGAAAATCTTTTATATAAAACCATAATTGAACTAAGAAGGTTTTATTAAAAAATATAATGATTTTATAAATACAATGGTGTATTAAAAAAGAGGATAGAGTTTACTTGAAATTGGGTAGAAATTCAGGAAGTTCCTTTAAAACGAGTGTGCTTATTAGAAAGCATCGAGGAGAAATTCACTTAAAAGAATGTATATCCCTAAAATATAATGAGAGATGGATAATGGAACATGATTTTTGAGAATATAAACAGAATTTATAAGTTTTACAGAAAAATAAAATACAACTACATTTTGGTAAAAATAAATGTAGAGTAACCTGAAAGAATAAAGGAAGTTCGAGTAGAATTCATTACAGTTTATTGGCATGGTATTAGGTGTAACTAAAAGGGATTTATGAGAGAGAAATGGGGTTCATCATCACATAGAAATAAAGAGTTCAGTATGGGGGAGGTTCATAAACATACCCCGTCATTAGGTATTACACATAAAATGGCATAGCATAGAGAAAAATATTGATTAAAGGGAGAAATGGAGAGAATCCCTTAACTTAAATCAGTTGGTGTTCTCCACTTGTTATTATAGACCTGAATAAAAAAATTTGGTTTTTTAATTAATAATTAAAGAACCTATTTTATATTTAATTGGTTTAGTATATTCATTTTAAGTTCATTAATAACCATTTTGATTGGTTATGAGGTTCAATTTTATTGTTTGGGCTCGTTTGTTTACATGGTTTTAATATCTGGTTCACTTATATTCATTTATGGATTACATGTAAGTTGAAAGTATTTATACAGAATTAAAGTTATATTATATTATTTGAAATCAATGAGATTAAATGGTTTTGAATTTAATACGGTTACTTAGAGAGTGAAGTTAAATTATTATATATATAACCTTAGTGATAACCGTTTTTGTTAATCAGTGGGTTTGATTACAAAAAACATGTTTTGATTTGTAAATTAATACCATTTGTTAAAAAGAATTATAGAATAAAAATAGGAAATATTATATATATAATAATCCAGTTCAACCATAAAACCAATGGTTTCATGACCATAATTAAAGATAATAATATAAATTGATAAACCATTGTCCTTAAATGTGCTAAATTGGCACATCTCAAACGGTGCTTTCCTTTCTTTCAAATAAGAGGTGGGAAAACAGGAGAAGATAATAAAATATCCTATTATAATGAAAAAATTCTAGTAAATTTATGGTACTACATTTATCATACTATTATGGTGAGGGGAGGTGAGGAAAGAAACAAAAGAAAAGAACTTAAAAGAAATGAAGGAATTAGAAAGAGGAATTTACCTCTTAAGACTTCCTCCTTTGAGAACCTATTAATGGGAAAGGTTTTGATATTTTTAAGTGACTAGAAACTTTTGTAAGTGGGGTAGGACCTTGGAGAGAGATTTGGGAAGAATATTGGCAAGGAACAAGGCTTGAGAGGAGTGAAGAGAAGAGGGAGTGAAGGGGGGTTTTTATAGTGGAGGAGAGAGGGGATTTCTCAATATAAAATTTATTAATTTATTAATTCCCCAAAAGACAAGGAATAATGAGCCTTCATTGTACAAGAATAGTATTTGTTCATGTGATAGAGAAAAAATTGGTCTTACATCAGCAAAACATCATCAATGACTCAATAAATCCATTATTTAGCATTTATCATAAATTATCATATTTTACTATTCATCAAAAAATAAATTATTTAAGAAAAATCCCAAAAATTAACCCCAACCATTTATTTATTTGTAGAACCCAAAAATGAATTATATTTTTCAAAAATAATTTTCTAAATATGATTATTTGAATATTTAATAAAAATCATAATTTATTATCAAAAACCAGTTTTAAAACATTCATTTACTTATTCTAAAATATAGGTATATCATAATTTCAACTTGAATACTATTTATATATTATCATAGGTAAGGTTACTATTCATTAGGTTATAACAATATTCATAAGGGTATGTTACTATTCATAAAGGTAGATTACTATTCACCAAAAATTAAGTTTTTCTTATCGCACTCTAAATAACATACTGATTGAAACCGTGTATGTCAGATTTTCGAAATTCCAAACACAAAAGTGACAAAATTATGTTTAAAGGTCACTTATCACATATTAGTTCATAATGTTGTGTTTTCATGTGATTTTATGACATATTTATAAGTAGGGAATTTCCATTTATAAAACATTGGGTCGTTACATTCTTCCCCCCTTATGAATTTTTTCCCTCAAAATCTTGTTTTACATTCTAAGAAAAAAATAGGTGTGGGTACTTTTCATTCATTGCTTCCTCCAGTTCCCATGTTACCACTTCATACATATGGTTTCGCTATAGTACCTTGACCAGATGAGTGGTCTCATTGCGTAGAACTTTGTCTCTACAATCCAAGATCTTCACTGGCTGCTCCTCATAGGAAAGATCATCCTCCAACTGTATGACATCTGAAAAGATTACATGGGAAAGGTTTGGTATGTAATTACTTAAGAGGGATTCATGAAAGATATCATGTACTTTCGACATGGTAGGTGGAAGTTCTAGTCGATATTCTACATCTCCAATTTGATCAAGGATCTCAAAGTGGCTGATGTACCTAGGACTTAACTTCCCTTTATTCCCAAACCTCATGACCTTATTATATGGAGATATTCATATAAATACCATGTCTTTAACTTTGAACTCAAGGTCTCATCTACGATCATCTGCATTACTCTTCTGTCTGCTTTGGGCTTCCTTGATATGCTGCTGAATGGTTTTCACCTTCTCCACCATTCCTTCGACCATTTCAGGTCCTGGCAGCTTACGCTCACCAAATTTATCCCAACGCTCTGGTGTTTTTCACCTTTTCCCATATAGGGATTCATATGGTTCCATTAGGATTCTCGAGTGGAAACTTTTTTTGTAAGAGAATTCAACAAGTGGAAGATGTTGGTCCCATCCTCTAAATTCCATAGAACATGCTCTCAACATGTATTCCAGTGTCTGAATAGTTCTCTTAGTTTGGCCATCAGTTTGAGGATGATAGGCCAAACTAAAGTTCAATTTTATGCTCAGAGCATGCTGAAGACTTTTTTAGAACTTTGAGGTGAATCTCAGATCACGATCAGATACAATAGATAGTTGTACATTATAGAACCTTACCACTTATTTAATGTAAATCCATGCAGGTTGATCCAATGAGAAGTCCTCTCGAACCGTGATAAAGTGAGATGTCTTTATAAGATGATCCACAAAGACCCATATAGCACTGTTTCCTTTGGATGTCCTTGGATGTCTAGTGACAAATTCCATGGTAAATTTCTCCCACTTTTAGGATGGTTTGTGTAGTGGTTACATCATCCCATTAGAATTTTTCCTCTCATCCTTCACTTGCTGACATACCATGAACTTTGATGCATATTCAGCAATCTCCCTTTTCATATTGTCCCATCAAAAGTTTTCTCAGAGATCTCGATACATCTTTGTGCTCCCTGGGTGGATAAAGAAGGTTAAGATATGTGCATCATTCAATAGCTCCTTATTTATATCTGGATCAGATGGTACACATAATCACATCCCAAATCTTACAAATCCTTCCTCATCAATTTTAAAATCATCGGATTTCCCATTTCTGATAGCTTCCACCCTTTTCAAAATTTCCACACCTTTTATTTGAGAATCCTTTATTTTCTCCAAGAGGGATGGTTGAGAAATCATTTGTGAAAGGATTGATGATGTTACTCCCTTAATGATTTCCAGGTCCATCCTTGTCAAATCTAAGAAGATCAGATCCTTTTCAATTCAAATCATTGATAATGATGCATGATCCTTTCTACTTAGAGAATCTACCACCTTGTTTTCCTTAACAAGATGGTAGTGAATTGAGCAGTCATAATCCTTGATGATCCCTATCCATATTCACTAGCGCATATTAAGATCCTTATGTGTGAATATATATTTGAGTCTCTTGTGGTTAGTATATATCTCACACTTCTCCCTATAGAGATAATGCCACTAGGTTTTCAATGAAAAGATAACAATCGCTAACTCCAGAATATGCGTTGTATAGTTTTCCTCATGAATTTTCAGTTGCCTTGAGGCATAGGATATCACTTTATCACTTTACATCAACACATAAACTAATCCCTTATTTGAAGCATCACTGTACACTATAAACAGTTCCCCACTTATTGAGAGTGTGAGTATTGGTGTAGTGATAAACCCCTTTTTCAACTCAGTGAAACAGTCTTCACATTCTTGAGTCAAAAAAAACATTACTCCCTTCTGTGTCAGCTTGGTCATTGGGTTTGACAATCATGAAAATTTCTTCACGAGTCACCGATAATACCCAGATAGACCCAAAAAACTGTGGATATCCATGACAGAATTTGTCCTGGGCAACTCTTTAATTGCCTTTGTCTTGGAAAGTTCCATAGATATCCATTTGCTGGTGATAAAATACCCTAATAATGATACTTCCTCCATCTAGAACTCACATTTAATGTACTTTTCATACAAATTCTCCCTTTGCAAAATATACAACCTAGTATTCAAATAATCATCATGTTCCTCCTTACTCTTAGAGTATATCAGAATATCATCAATAAATACTACCAAAAGTTTGTCGAGGTAATCTCTAAAGACTCTATTCATTAAATACATGAAAATTAAAAGAGAATTAGTGAGTTCGAAGGGCATCAATATGAACTCATAGTGTCCATACCTTATTCAAAAGTCAGTCTTGGGAATATATTCCTTCCTCACCTTTAATTGGTGATATCCTAACCTAAGGTCCACATTAGAGAAATAACTGGCCCCATGAAGCTTATCGAACAAGTAATCTATTCATGGTAGGGAATACTTGTTCTTTATCATGATTTTATTGAGTTCACAATAATCAATGCAGAGGTGTATTGATCCGTCCTTCTTCTTGATGAAGAGGACTGACGCACCCCATAGTGAAGCACTTGGGTATATAAAACCCTTTTCCATATTCTCCTGTAACTACTTATTCAGCTCTTCCAGCTCTACAGTGGCTATTTTTTAAGGTGTCTTTGAGAAATGTAGAGATCTAGGGTTATGTTCAATTAATAACTCAACCTATCGGTCCAGAGGAATACCATACAACTCTTCATGGAATACATCAGTGTAATCCCTCACAAAGGGCATGTCTTCAAGCATGATTCTCTTCTTTGTCTCAATCATTTGAGCTAGATATGCCTACTCACAAGGCAATAGTAACCACACTTGAGATGATTATTCTAAAGAAGATTCATCTTCCTCCTTACACTTGTAAAGAATTGGAGGATGCTTCGGGATGTGAAAGGTGATCTCCATTTCCTGACAGTTGATGTTGGATTTGTATAAAGATAGCCACTCCATGCCCATGATAGTGTCTAAATCCACTAAAGGAAATATGTTGAGATTTTCTAGGAGGTTTAGTACATAAACTTTAACCAGAGAGGATTTATAAACCATGGATGCAAAGATTTCACCATTCACTATTCTCACAGATAACTTTTCCTCCAAATTTTGAGGTGGTGTTTGAAAAGTTGTACTAAACATAAAAAACATGGAAGAATTCGGGGAACCAGAATCAAATAGCATGTTCTCTATTCTTTAATGAATAACCAGAATACCTATCATGACATCATTGTTTGGATCTACCTCAATAGTAGTGATAGCATAAGACCTTCCTTGCTGCTTTGGAGGTTGTTGCTGATTTCCTCTGACCACCCTTGACTTAGGGAAATTGTTTGCATAATTCCCATGCACCATACAGTTGTAACACTACACTGCATGCTGAGTGTTGACTTGAACATTCCTTTCTTCTTCCACATTAGTGGGATTATTAATATCCCAAAAATAGTTCTTGGCCAGATAACCAAACTTTCCACATTTGAAGCAATTCTTGGTTCCCTTCAGATAGATACCAGGAGGCTTCTTCCCACAATTTTTGAAAGGGTAAAAGTCAAAATTCTTTCTATAATGGTATTTTTTTGATGAACCACACATTTTTTTTCATTTTTTGTTTCTTGTCACTAGGCCCTTTAGAACACCGAGAGTCTCCAATATCCATTTCAACCTTGAGGGCACAATGGAGAATCTCCTCATAACTGTCGAAGTCTCGAATTTCCAATTCTTTTCATAGACATGGATTTAGTCCGCTAAAGAAGCGATCCACATTGCTTTTGGAGTTTATGAAAAAGCCACAAGCGTACCTTGAAATCCTTGTAAAGTTTACTTCAAATGCCCTGATGGACTCATCTTCCTTCTACTTGAGTATGAGGAACTCTCTTTTAATCTTGTGATGGTGGGTTCAAGGAAAATATTTGTTTAAAAACATCCTCTTGAATTCCTCCCAATCCATGGAATCAATTTCTTCTTGGGACTTTGTATTCTTGATCAGTGTCCACCACTAATCAGCTTCCCCATCAAAACGATATACCTCTAGTAAAACTTCCTCTTCTTCCGAGCACTGGAGGAAATATAATATCTTTTCAATGGAGGTAATGCATTATTCTGCAAGGGGGAATAAGAAGATCTTCTAAACGTGGGATTCCATTGCAGCATGGATGATTCTATGACAACTTTCTCTTTCCTTGGAGGAGGAAGACATTCCCCATGATTCATGTTATTATTCATAACTCGAGCCATCTAAGAAAGTACTATCATGAAGTTTTGAGCACCCACTTCTGTCATATCATGTATATCATTAGGGAAATATTCACATTGCCTATCACATTGGTTGTTGAAACTTTTTCTTCTATTTCCAGCCATTAACTAAGAAAAAGAACGTATAATTAGAGGTCTTGAATACTTAGCTATTGAGCATAAAAAAAATTGAACATACAAGGATAAAATTATAAAGAAGAAGTATATCCTAACTTGTGATTCGTCAGGTTAAATCTAGGTTATCCTCTATATATTTCTTAACTTATATTCTTATGGGATTTTTTATCCCTTAATAATAGTTTGTACTAAGCTCATGAATCTACAAAAGAATATCCCCTGGGAGTGTCGTAACCAAGAGTGCTGCAAGGCCCGTTTTCGTGCACCAGTTTCTGTTTGAGTATAGCTCAAAGTAGTTTTTTCAGGTATTACCCCTAGATACATCTGTTCCAGAGCCGCCTCTACCTGCTCGTATCTAAAAAGGGATGTATTTTTTTTTGAAAAACCACTTACTCAATACTCACCATAATTCAAGAGTGGATTCTTATACTTAGTCACATCCTTAAGGTTCTCACTAAGGTTCTATATTCCTAATATCCAAAAATAACTAGACCATTTTCTGATACCAACTATAGTGGCCATGCCTTTTACATATAACATTACATGATTTTAAGCATAATTATACATTAGAGTACAAGCCAAGGATCATTAAGTCTAGTTTCTTGGAAGACTAGGTACCTAAAACATGGGGCTAAAAAACAATTCTTTATTTAATTTCTATAAAGAGCTCCTACCTTCCTTTGAGCCCTAACATCTACATAGGGTACCCGAAGGACCACACGAACAAAGGGATGAGCTAAAAATCCCAGTAAAGGAATGAACATAAGGATACATCTTAAGCAAAAGATTTAGAAGGCATGACATAATGATATCCAAAGAATGGAACATACGAAATCATATCATATAAGAATGGGAAAATATAAACATGGAATCATATAAATGTGTTTGGATCAGAATTTTTTTTTGGTATGGGTCATGGCTAACCACCAAACATGTTTTCCATTTTAGTACAGGTCAAGGCTAACTGCCAATCCCGTTTCACATCGCATCTCATGAGACCTATCCTTACCCAATGCATTGAAGAGCTATCTGGGAACACCCATATAAAAATTTTCATAAATATTATTTCCACCTAAATATTCTTTCCACATAAATAATCATACATAATCTGCCATACATAAACATTAGGGTACCCATAGAAAGAAGTGGGTACCAAAATCATGACATAAAGCCTAACCAATGGCCGTATCATGAAAGTGTCCCTAAAAGAAAGGGATTGGCACCTTCATGGATGTTTATAAGGTAAAAGAGGAATATAACATGGTAAGGGATGTAAAAAATAATTTAAAACATATATGGAATGTATTTGAGAAACATTAGCATTAAAACATGTTTTGTGCGGTTTTAAGGAATATACTATAGAGCTTTTAAAATAGAAAAGAGGAAAATATTTTATATAAAACCAGAATTGAACCAAGAAGGCTTTCATAATAAATATAATGATTTTATAAATACAATAGTGTCTGAAGAAAAGGATAGAGTGCACTTGAAATTGGGTAAAAATTTGGGCAGTTCCTTTAAAACGAGTGCGCTTATTGGGAAGTATCGAGGAGGGATTCACTTAAAATCATGTATATACCCAAAAGAGAATTATATATGGATCATGGAAAATGATTTTTGAGAATATAAACAGAATTTAGAAGTTTTAAATAAAAATGAAAGACAACTACATTTTGGTAAAAATAAAGATAGAGAAACTCGAAGGAATAAAGGATGTTTGGGTAGAATTCATTACGGTTTATCGGCATGGTATCAGGTGTAACTAAGAGGGATTGATGAGAGAGAAAAGGGGTTTCTCATCACTTAGAAATCAAGAGGTTAGTATGGGGGAGGTTTGTTAACATACCCTACCATTAGGGATTACAAATAAAATGGCATAACATAGAGAACAATATTGATTAAAGAGAGAAATGGAGAGGATCCCTTACCTTAAATCTATTGGTGTTCTCCACTTGTTATTATAGAACTGAATAAAAAAATTTGGTTTATTAATTAATAATCCCAAAACCTATTTTATATTTAATTGGTTTAGTATAATCATTTTAATTTCATTTATAACCATTTTGATTGATTATGAGGTTTAATTTTATTGTTCGGACTCGTTTGTTTACTTGGTTTTATTGACCGGTTCACTTATATCCATGTTTTGATTACATGTAAGATGAAAGTGGTTGTCTATAATTTATGTTATATTATATTAGTGAACATCCAAGAGATTAAATGGTTTTGAATTTAATTTGGTTACTTAGAGTGAAGTCAAATTATTATATATATAACCTTAGTGATAACCGTTTTTGTTAATCGGTGGGTTTGATTACAAAGAACATGTTTTGATTTATAAGTTAATATCATTTGTACAAAAGGACTACAGAACAAAAAATAGGATATATAAAATATATAACAATCTGGTTCAACCATAACAGAAATGGTTTCATGACCCGAATTAAATATAATAATAGAAATTGATAAACTATTGTCCCTGAATGTGTTAGATTGACACATCTCAAACGGTGCTTTCATTTCTTTCAAATAAGAGGTGGGGAAAGGGAATAAGATAATGAAATATCCCATTACCATGAAACTATTATAGTACATGTATGTTAATATATTTATTATACTATTATGGTGAGGGGAGGTGAGGAAATAAATAAAAGAAAAGAACCTAAACGAAATGAAGGAATTAGAAATAGGAATTTACCTCTTGAGACTTCCTCCTTTGAGAACCTCTTAAGGAGAGAGATTTTGGTATTTTGAAAAGTCTAGAAGATTTTTGAAGTGGGGGAGGACTTTGGGGTGATATTTGGTCAGAATATTGGCAAGGAACAAGGATTGATATGAGTGAAGAGAATAGGGAGTGAATGGGGGGTTTTTATAGTGGAGGAGAGAGGGAATTTCTCAATATAAAATTCATTAATTTATTATTTCCCCACAAGACAAGGAATATTGAGTCTTCCTTGACAAAGAATAGTAATTTTATAATGTGATCCAAAAAAAATTGGTCTTACATCAGTAGAACATCATCAATGACTAAATAAATACATTATTTAGCATTTATTTTAAATTATCGTATTTTACTATTCATAAAAAATTCAAGTATTTCAGAAAAATCACAAAAATTCACCCCAACAATTTTTTGACGTCTAAAAACCAAAAATTAAGTCCATTTTTCAAATATTTTTTTTTCTAAATATGATTATATTAATATTTAATTAAAATCATAATTTATTATCAAAAACCAATTTTAAAACATTCATTTACTTATTCTAAAAGATAGGTATATCGTACTTTCAAATTGAATAATATTTATATATTATCATAGGTAAGGTTACCATTAATTAGGGTAAATCACTAATAATAAGGGTATGTTACTATTCATAAAGGTATGTTGTTATTCACCAAAAATTATGTTTTTATTATCGAACTCCAAATAACAATCTGATTGCAACAGTGTATGTTGGATTTTCAAAATTCCAAACATAGAAGTGACAAACTTATGTTTAAAGGTCACTTAGCACTTAGTAGTTCATTATGTTGTGTTTTAATTTGATTTTATGACACATTTATAAGAAAATAATTTCCATTTATAAAACATTGGGTCGTTACAGTTTTTACGATATTCGTTAGATTTTAGTTTCATGAGGGTCCCTTATCTCCATCCTTCATGTTTCTTGGTAAAGGTGACAAGTTACATCGAACCAAATGTGGGTGTATCTACATGAAATGAATTTTCCATTGGTATACCTAGTGTTGTTGAATTTTCTAATGGTTTATTGATATAATTTTAATTAGAAAAGATAGTAAATGGATATTGAGAGTGGTATATTTGTTTAGTTTGTCTTGTGGTAGATCAATTCTTAATTTCTCATGTATTTTTATTGAAAAATACTTTATGACTAAAATGGGTTTTGACACGTGATTCAAATTATTATATTTTTTCTAAGTGAGTGTTCAAATAATATTTTGAAAATAAATGTTGTTTAAAGTCATATTATTTATTATAATAATTTTTTTTAACTTGAATATTGATTTGGTATGGGTTTAATTGTGTTAGAAGATGGGTGACCTTAGGTATGTAGGTGACCGTATTGGTGCTACCCAAGATTTAGGTATGATAAATATTGGTTCTATTTTTCGTGAGGCCTCAAGAGGCCTCTATCTTACTACTTACTTATTTAGTATCACATATGTTAGATCAAGTTCTATGAGTGTGTCCTAGTTACTATTGAAACCTATAGTTTGGAGATCCCACATGTTTTTTATATTATACTTGAGTTGATTCTTTCTATTATGCCCAATCTTTTCATGTTTATAATGACGTTACTATCATTTAATTCTATCATTCATTTTAAATGTTTTTTACTCTCATTAATAGTGAAATTAGTCTCTTTGTATAAAAAAATGGTTATGAGATTTTTTAAGAGGAAATGCATTTCAAAATAGATTTCAAACTAGAACCAAGGGGTTTCAATGTGAAATGATTTATATAGATTCATGGTGGTATCCTACTATGATTTTCTGAAAATCTACCCATGTTTTTTAGAATATGTAGATTTGGTTTTATCTAAGACATGTAAGGGAAAATTTGTTACATTTCATAGTGGAGCCTTTTTATACATTATCACATTTCATGGTATGTGTTCGGTAATGTATAAGGGCCACATGGATATATATTAAACAAACATTTTATGGATTACTCAAATTTTGGGTTCTTAGATTTTGATCTTGTGTCAGCCTAACCGGCCTCAGACATGTTTTAATGCTCACATTTGTATATGAATTGTGGTTTCTTATTACTTTTTTCTTAACATCTTGAGGTTTTTCATGGAGTAATTTATTTACTATGTTATACTCTATTAATTAATGTTTATTATTGATATCTATTTACTGGTTGGTAGGGATGTAAAATACTTGGATGGTTCATGCTGAATTTACAAGTGGAACTCCATGCTTGATTTTTTTAGATTCAAGGGTGAAATAATTACCACTTGGATCATCTTAATACCTTGGTTCTTATATCTAGCACATGGGGAATGAGAATTTTCTTTAGTCAGTTTAGTGATCTAGTTTGGGTGACACAATAGGTAAAACATGGTTGTTTTGTTAAAAAATGGTATCCAGACCTTCTTATTATTGGGCGAGTAATGGTAGAATGGATATATGACTATCAAAACTCAATAACCTGGTGTCGGAGAGTGCCCAACAAACTCTTCTTCTATATTAAGCTCAAGTTACCATGGGTGGATGGGATCCGTGTCTTCAATTTGAGATGGATGTTGAGTTTTTTATGATATTGGGGTTTTTACCAGTATTTATTTTTCTTTGGGAAGAAACCATGTATAGTTTTGAATTTTTAATATTTTTAGGGTGAAATTAGGAAGGAAATTTGAGGTTCATGGTTTTGTCAAAAAATAATGAAAAACCATGCGGTACATGTGTTCCCATGTCTAGATATCTTCTAGTGTAACTTTCACGGTTAACTCACGGTTTTCCTAACTGTGTAGAAAAAAATAATTTAGTAAGGAAATAATTTACTTTTATGTGTTTTTATATCCTTTTGTGATTTTAAATTTTGAAATTGTTATTGTTACTTATTTAAGAGTAATTTAATGGGTTTTTATTTAATTAAAGTATTTAGAATTGAGATTTCATATTGATTATGATTTGTTCCTTATACTCTGTAGACCATGCCTCTAAGATGGTATCTTAGGAACTAGAGGGAGGAAGCTGTGGAAAATATACCATATGCCCACCCTCTTGTGGAATCATGTATCGTTGAGTCAGTAATCAGAACCATTAAATATGTAAGATAGGTTAATGTGGTTGTGCATGCATGGAAAGTAGACCATGTTCAATATTTCACTAATCAGAATTCACCTTCATTATGAGGTGAACGAGGGCCTCAAGAGTATGAAGAGTGGATGAATAAGATCTAGTGCATATTTTATTTTCTTCAGAAATATTAAACATCTAATGTTGGTTTTTCCACCTATATGTTATAGGGTAATATCCATAAATTGTGTAACTTAATTGTGTAGGATAATTTAACTGAAAATAGTTCGTGGATTAAATTAAAATAAATGTTTAACTAATAATTTTACCAAAATAAATTTAGAGAAAAAATATAGGGAGTTTATGAAGATTGATTATAAGGTTCATTTTTTATGGAATACACCCTTAATTTTTCCAATTTGGTTCACCATACCCCCGATATTTTCATGAATGACTATTTTAAGGATCATCATTTTGAAATGGGTTTAAAGAAATAGATCTAGCTGAGGATTATTCTTATTTTTCTACTGACCCAGAAAAAATTAGTGAACAAGGAGATTATGGATTGGGTAGACATGTATAGTTTTATTATTATGAGTGGTTCCCTAATTATAATAGTTGGCAGTCGAAGTAATTCCTTAGGTTCTAATATGAATCTTGATGAGGCTCAACAAGGTAACAGTGGAAGCACATAGTTCCCCAAACCTTCTTTTGGAGAATCATAGGGATGGAATCTAGTTGTATGTTATCAGTTTCGGAATCTAGTACACATGAATAATATCTAATAGGAGTGTCTAAATACATTCCACCAGTGTGGGTTCTTAGTGAATCGTCAATATTATTGCAGATTCCCTCTTTAGGGAAGTAATGTGGGATCTTCTCATACCAGAGGTTCCCATGTGAAGTTATATGCATCAAAGGAAGTAAGGTATCTCCCTTAGGTGATAGGAGACTCCAATTACACATGAAAGACCCGTATTGGGTCTTGTTTTTGTAACTTTAATTCAATAGATCATGTTTTAGGGGCATAAGAGACCGATCCAGAAAAATGTCTAAGGTATAGTGTTTATTGATTCTTTGATGGATTTGAATTTTTTTAACATAAATATCTCCCATTCATTCCTTTCATTCAAATTTATAGATTCCTTGAGAATGTTATTGGATTTTTTCCCTATGTTATGGAACATTCCACTCTCTTAGGAAGGAGGAAAGAGAAGACTTTAAGTGTTCGAATAGCCACATGTTGATGTTGGATGTTGAGGTCATTTGATATTTCATAGTGATTAATCTAGATATATTTTACACAATTTTTGGTAAATATTTGATTTTGAATGTCAAGTCTCAAGTGGAATGATACCATATAAAGTTATTGATTCTTATTCTATGTGGAAACACTCACATATTCAAAGGTGAGTAGGGCCCAAGGCCAGGTTGGTAAGTGTAGGAACCCATGAATTGAAGAATTAATGAATACTTGTACATTAAAAAAATTTCAACTAGATTAGTGTCATAAAATATAATATGGTGTACCAATACCTATATTCTTCATTAAATTATGTGCAATTTATGTTAAGAATGAATAAAAAAATTAAACAAAATGGTAAAACATACCTTATTCGATTCTCAATGCCAATTTGATCTATTTGTTGTCGGTGTGTTGTAACTCAAAGGTGCCAAGAAAGGAATCATCTAAATCATATACACTTGAACTATATATCTTGGATCATTATTATTAAATTATTTGGTTTTAGTTTGGGAAATAAAAGCTCTTTATTATGCCCATTTTATTGTGTGAAGAACACAAACTCGATATGAGGATGAAGGATCAACCCGTTTTTGTTCTCACTTTGGTTTCTCTCAATTAAAGCTGAGATAATGGAGATGATGTGATAATCTATATCTAAATTCATGTAAATGTTTATAAATACTATTCATGGACTATAATATGATCTTAAATAGTATTTTAAGCTTTCTAAAATTTCACATGAGTACCTAATAAAGTTTTACCTCTTAAACCATCCCCAAATAATATGAATAACATAGTAGACATTACATAAATTTCAGGAATATATAATCAATTTATTGTGGAATTAATTAAATTTTACATGAAAAAATGTGAACCATTTAATCAGATCATAATCCCACCTCAATTATTTAATGACCTTTAACACGTTACGTTCATTCAAAGAATTATATATTCTTATATTAAATTTTATAATTAAATAACTTATGAAAACTATAATAAATAAATTAAATTATTATTCTATAGTCAAATAATATAATTGAATTAATTTACTTATGATCATTCACACTTGGGTGTTCATCAGTCCCCATACACGGGTCCCACTTCACCCTAAACTCATATTCATAAAAATGGGTAGAACTTGTGGATACACATTGTGTGCAACCTTATTGTCCCGTATCTCAATATTAGTGAGTCATACTCAAAGATTATGAGTTATATCTAGAAAAATATCATGGACCCTAAAGGGAAAGAGGTAATTTTACTATGATAATCTTATAGGAACACACACCATGTAATGTAATATAATTGTCTCACAAAATCCGATAAAGTGGGATACAAACCATGTCATCATATTTATATGATTTATTTATTCTTTTAATGACCATTCATGATAGATTTACCTTATTCTACCATGTACATGTTTATAAAAAAATGTACTACCATCTTAATCAAACGGGAATAAGATATCTCTTCCTTTTGGAAGTAATAAATACTGTCATGACCATTCAATAAATTCCATAACACAAATGAAACACCAAATTAAAGCTACATCAACAATATATAAATTTCATAGTTTTAATTTTTCATCGATGTACATGATCAAATGGTATCCACTTATAATGATCTGAATTCTAGAGACAAAAAAAAAATTGTTTATAAATAGAAACATCCAATGACACTTATACCATGCATTGTTTTTATCGATGAGATAGTCTTTATGATCTCCTCCATTATATATCACCAAGTGTGAAATTCCTGAGAAGAAGTATCAATTCTTATGATCCCATAAAAATATATTATCTGACATCATTCATTTCATGTTTGTATGATGCATCTAGACCACATTAAACATATTTTAGATTACTTTCATAGTATCTCTAGGTTCTCATTATAGATAGTAGCAGTTAAAACCTTTTGATAATACAAATAATATAAGTATATTACTATATAAAGTGTATGAAAATTATCAACACCATTATGATGATAATACAACATGAATAACTATTTGTATGCATGATATGTTAATCCAAAAGTATTTCTAAAGATGGGTCTAGGACAACCAATTTCACAGAACTCAAAATTTTACTAGAGAAAAATTTCCAACAATCAACCTATTATCTCTCTCATGATATGATTATTCTTCCACTGAGTTATAGATTTAGTCATTTGGATTTCTATGATTCCTTACATGGAAAATATGTTATCTTTGACTTTACCAACTTCAGTAAAACTCCATTAGAGATTATATCCACAAGTATATCCACTTTTCCTCTATAATAATCTTGATATCTTGGTTAATACCTTTATTAATATTCTAAGAAATAAAACAATTTCTTTCATATAATATACTACTTATTTGACTATAGTAAAAGATGAACCATAATCAGTATTTGTAGATATGGCTACCACTAGATTCAATGAACTTATATTTCACACTTCCATTATTTTACTATGATACATGATAAATAATATCTATAATTAGACAAGTTATTTCACCCTTATAACCATTGTTCATTCCTCTCCAAGTACTAGGTATATATACCTTGTACTTTATCAAGTACCATGGACAGTTCTAATAACATCCCATGCAGTTCTCCCATATTTTTCTGATATCTTCCGACCATAATGTATGTATTCAAAATATCTTATCTAGTACATAGTATGGAATATGTGATAGATCCATCACAGAATCATATGGAATTATGCTCACTATATTAATCTTCTCTCATCTCCCATACATTTTTTCTTGGAATATTTATTCCATGTGACATTGGAAACAACTCTCTCCAAAACTATTCAAACTTATATTTTTCAATAACATGTAAGTAGATATAATTGTACTCAGTCTAAACATACAATAGTTCTACCTTAGTAGATTTGGTTCCCTAACACTTAGGTTACTACATTAAGTCAATATATGGATAGTTACTTTCTATTTTGTCTTAACTAATTGTAAGAATAATTTTTTTCCATATGTTATTAATATATTTTACTTGGAAAACTATAGTTCACCCACTAAACTCTTATAAACCGCAAGAATACTTTAAATAAAATAACATTCTATAATAATGATGCTCGTATTAATCCATAAATGTATCTCTTCAAAATGAATTCCTTATTAGAATTATATGTTGTCTCCAACCTTTTATGATTGTGTCATATTGACACATTCCAAGAAAGGTGGGTTTAAGATACAATACCCAATATAATGATCATAGAAAGATGTTATAAAAAGTATTATTCTAATAGATTTATGTATAATGATTTTTTATAACCAATAAATAATTATTGGTACCACTATAGTGCCATCCATGTATAGTTTTTCTTCAATACCCACCAATGAATTTTCATAAATTGGAGAAAATACCAAAATAAAGACCTAATTTTGGTATATAGTATCCTTTTTGAATTTACATGATCTTTTAAATCATATCATGTATGCATTAATTTTTTCTTGTTGGATTAATTATTCTTAATGAATAATATATCACCCACTATGGTGAATATAAAACTGACCTCTCAGTTATAATAATGATATTGAGTATGTGTCTCTGGAATAAGTCCTCTTCCCCGAGATCTTGTGGAACTTGTTTATATGCCATATATTTGTACATGTTAATCCTTGAAATTATCCAAGTTAATATTTCTACCACAACCTATTATATAAATACAGTATATTAGTTTACTATAAATTTTCTATCTCAGGGATTTATATAATATCCTCTATAGTCTTTAGAATAATTATATATATGCACTTTGTGTTTCTATCGATGCATGTTTCTTATTAACTTAGACCTAATAAACTATTTATATATAAACAAACACAATGTTAATTAATGGATTTATTTTATATTATTACTTATATGATATCCATTTTTCATTATAGTTAGCATATAGTTATGGGTTAACACTACTATTTGAAAATAATTTTTTGGAAAATATAATGGAATACTTTTCATGATTATACAAATTGTAATTTATCTTACTTCTACTTTAATCTCAGATTTGATGTGTGTAAAAAAATGTAGGTTTAGGAATAAATACACTCTACATTTTAATGATAAATTAATTCATGTAAGACTAATAATTGATCCTTTACTTATATTATAGGTATGATGTGTAGAAGGAACTATGAGTTTAGGAATAAATACACTCTACATTATTCATGATCGATGAATGTTTGGTTAAGATATTATTTATCTCATGGTCCCAAATAAATTCATATCTTCTAACCATGTATATAAATTACTTCACTTTCACATTCCATTAAAATTTATGTAATCATATGAAGTAATTAAACTTATCTCAACTTCATCTTACAATAGTTTATGTGGTCATATTGAACTATTTCTAGAATATTTGTGGATAACCAGTGTTTCAAAAGGCATATTTGTCTACAAATTAATAAGTATATTCATATTGATTAATATTTTTATCTCCAAAGTTTTTAAAAACAATAATGAGTCTATTCTTTACAACTACATTTCATTTTAATTGATAAATAATTATCATTCCACAAATGGGTATTATTGAGTCTTATATTTTATATTCACCATTTTTGGTTGATGATTCAAGTATTACTAAACTATTAGTTGAGTATTATATACCACAAAAAAATTATTTCAAAGTGAAATGACATATAATTATTTCCAATGGACACATGAGATAAATGTTTTTGAAATACTACATAAAAAACAATAGTTCTATTGTAATAAATCATCTTATAAAAATAAAAGTCCTATTTTTCTCACTGCTAACAAAGGAATCAGTCTTCCTCAAATACTTAGATAATTAACCTAACATATTTTCATATTTATAATTTTTTTATTGTATTTGGATACTAATTCGAGACACACATGTAATATATAAAAAATAAGAAGTAAAATTGAAATATTACATGTAATGATGAATATACCTAAACTATAAGCCTATGATTTCTTCTACATCAATTTATTGTAATAAATATTCCAATGAAACACTTTCCAAATGTGAAGAATATAACCTCATGATTTATGTGATCCTTATTTACCATTAGTTTCATAGAAATATATTTTAAAATTTTCAATTGTGTAGAAATATTCATGAGTTTTTCAACCTTTTATTTTATCTTGTTCACCATAATTAAAAAATATGTAACTTTATTTAAGTTATTTTCAACTTTGAAAACGTTACCCAAATATATTTAAGCCTTTTCTCTATAAAAATAATTTTATAATTCTTAAAGGCACCAGAGTAACAAGTTGACAAGGATGAAATAATGATATTTATTAATGTATTTTGATTCATCTTTAAATTTTCACAATTTTAGTGTTATCACCATCTCATTAATTCCTTGTTTAAATTTACTCTAATATTATTATTAGAGATGAGACAAAATGGTATATTTATCCATTAGTCTCTAGTAAACATTATTTTCACCCAATTTTCTTCCCGAGATGGCTCATTAGGTAACAGGGACCTTAACACAAACAAATTCCCTCCACAAATAGTACAATTCACAAGCACCTATACCAATCTTTAAAATTTACATGGTTTAGGAAATATTCATTATAAAGTACAGATCATAGTGTTTTTATGGTACTACTTTTTATTATATACAAAATAAAACACAATAATATTTTTACTTTTTTCTTGATATCTAATTAATACATTATATATGCATGGGTTTGGATAGATTCTTTACCTAGTGTAGATCACAGTGTTTGCATGGTATTAATTGTCATTTAATAAAAAATAAAACATAACAAGATTAATTCTTTTATCTTTATTAAAAATTAAGACATTATAGATATAGTAATATTAACTATCTCCCACTATTTTATCAAATCCTAGTATCTCTATACTATTAGATACAAAATACTCAGTTGCTTTATTATTCTAGTGGAAAATATTTTTAAACCTATATTTATAACCTGAGATATGGAATAGACACTAATTATATAGTATAAGGTAGGATTTTGGGTGGATAGCTATATTATATCATTTATCAATATACACTTGAGGGGATTCCCATATCCCACAATTTGTAACTTTGATCACTCAATTCTTTTCCTCTAAAGTTGAAAAAAAATATTTATGACTACTTTTTTGCTACCATTTTTTAAGTAAAATTACCAATTTCATAAGAACAACATAGTTGTAAGAGAAAATCCCAACTAGGGATAATTATCACCTCAAATATATATATATTTTTTCAAACCCAAGTTATGCAAGGTGTTTATTGCCGTAATATTCACTTTGAGAGATTTTAATTTTTTATTTTATTTTGGATTGAAATAAGATTTTATTTATCTTACTTGTTATTATGAGATTTATATAATAGGTTTATCTCAAAATAAATAGAATAAATCCATCTCACATGTTCATTTATTTTATCTATATGTGATTGTTATCTATTCTATGTGATCATGTATCATCTTCACACTCACAATCAATTAATTATACATAATAAAATAAATAAACAATGAAATGATCATGAGATGTTTCTACCGGTTGAACCATTGAGATAATAATGGATAAACCAAGACCCCTGGGTAAATTAATGATCCATAAACTAAAATGAGTTTTAGTTCCAATAAAATTATCATGCGTTTATGTTGTTTAGTTACACACCAAGTCTCATCTCAAACCACATAATCACACACTCCTCTATTTTACGATTTATACTCATGCATAGGTGAGAGGTTAATTTTGATGTGGTAATAAATTTTTATAACAAAAAATTAATAAATATAGACCATTATAGAATTAAAAATAATGGGATGATAAAAAAATATTCTAAAATGATATTTCATAAATAATTATTACATTTTTAAAACATAAATTCAATAATAAAATTATAACATTGAAAAAAAATGAATGATTCCATTATCAGTTCATGATAAGTAAAAATATAATTAAATTTCATAGTTTAAAATTAATAATTATAAAACAAACCCTATATAAATTTTAATGTCTTAAACTCATATTAATGTAATTTTACTAAGTCATCAATATTTCTATTGAAAGAAAAAATAATTTTCAATAATTCAAGATAATTTTAGTTTTTTTATTTTTATTAGGTCTATTTAGACCTTGAATTAGTACCCAAATTAAAAATAAGTCTTGGTTAGGTTCTACTGGGATGGGTGGGTTTGTTCTGGTCTAATTTAGACCAACCTAGATTGGTTGACCTAGATTTGTGTTTGGTATAACACATGCCATGCACCTCATAAGTTTGGCATGTGCAAGTGAAAAAACAAAGTTCCCCATCAATGGATTCCACATCTATTATAAAAAAACTTTATTTTTTATAACATTCATAATGATACAAAAGTGATGAACTATATTATTCCAAAAAACCCCCCAATCAATGGGTATTAGGGGAATGTTCAAGGTATGTGGCTGTTCCACCAACTATTATTATTGTTATTTTATTTAGTTACAGTTTTTTTATTAATATCTCACACATAAACATAGATAGGATGTATTTTTTTTTCTATTTTATAGACTAATAGATAAAGACACCCAACCAACCCCCATAATCCTATGTTACTATTCACCCATGGGTTAATAGTACCCACATGTGAACATCCCACCGACTTTTTAATTTTAATTAACTAAAATTAAAATCAAGAAATAAATGCACATAGTTATTCGAATGACTGTTTCATAGAAGTTTTTGCTTCAATCAACAAACCAAAAATGACATTGAGATCATATCAAAACCCTATTTCTAAATTCAAGAAAATTTAATCTAATTTCAACTTAATTTTTTTCATGAATGCTCTGATACCAATTATAGAATCCCGAGTGCTACAAAAACATGAAATACATATATATTCAACAATTGAAACTAGATTAGTGTTCTAACTATAATAAATTGTCCATAAAAACAATTTTAAATATAATAAATTATAGACTAATATATTATAGATGGTAAAATTATTATGGTCCATTACATTAATGTAAAAGATAATGGTCCCAAAAATTAGTGTATTAAACTTGGTCCGTAATAGTAATTGATGATTTGAGGGAAATAAATCAACCAGTTTTGAATCTATTTTGTTAACATAGATATTTAGGGTGTGTTCTTTATGATAGATCCCACTATAAATATTAAGCTTCCGACAATCAGTTGATATAATGGAAATGTACCATCAATATCCCCTGTATAGAGTATTGAAGGCATCCGGTTTTTGATTCCTCAATTATTCTTCATTCTTATTAAATTGATATAGGTAAGTAATAATATATTTATGATAAATAAATTAATATACTTTATTCATAATTCATGGTATATTTTGTTTTTAAATTTCTTATATTTGGTATCACGACCAGAAATACCTCTATCTTGCAATAAAATTAACTATAATCTATCATTTTCTAAAACACCTTAATATTTTTGGCCTTATATATTATTTATTATCTATTTACCATAATATTATTCATTTATTCATCTTTATATATTCATTTAGAAACCTGATCATGTTCAACATTCTTTTATACCTCAAAAAAACGGATTTAATTTGACATATAATTTCGATTATTTTATCAATTTCAAGGATCCATGCATTTTTTAAGAGATATAATTTTAATAATATTCAGAAATTAAAGATATTTATTATATATCTTTAATTCTTTAGTTCAAAAATAAATTTATTTTATTTTTTGGAAAATTTATTGAAATTGGGGTTTTCCATAAAATTCAAAATAAAATAAAATATACATTTTTATTAAAATCACATTATATAATATAATAATTTTTTTAAATTTTCTTCAATCAAATATATTATATATATATTTTATTATCACTCATTAAAATAATTATTCAGGTATTTTTTTATAATTTTTTTAAATTGGTTATTTCCAATGAATTCTTAATTAAATAAAATTTACATATTTATTAAATGACATTAAATAATATGAAAAATCTAATAAATTTTATTCCAAAATAATTTTTATTATATCTTTATTATATGTAACATTATATTTAAATTCATAATTTTCCCATAGGGATTATGGATACAAATTTACATTATTTTTTTCATATGGTTTATTGAATTATCAAATTAAAATTCATTAATTTATGGATTAAAATAGAAATTTATAATTATTAAATAATTTTATAATCCCATTAAATTTAAAATTTCACCCGCATTAAATTTTACTAGTGCTGATATCAGTTGGAGTAGATTCACTCTGAATGTAAGATAAGCTAGTAAGTTGAATAGATTCTTTGTTCATCTTGATACTGAAGGTGGTTCCACCAGATTCTTTGGTTTCACACTCCCTAAATATCATTCTGATCACAACCAATTATTTTTTAGGTTCCCATGGCTCTTCCTAGGTCATACCCTCTCTATTTCAAGTTCAATAATCACTAGATGGTCACACAAGGATGCATGGAATGTGTGGTAGATTCCTAGAGACAGTGATACCCTCTAAGTCCCTACAACTCCTTGCATTTAAGCTGAAAACAACTGAAGGAATCATGAAGTAGTGGCGAAAACATTCCTTTTCAATTATGTATGATGAAAATAAAGCTACTGGAAGTCATTTGGAATGCTGTCAAATTCTCAATATGGAACATGATATTCCCCCTAGAGAAGAGTTGTAGTCTGTATCTCAGCTTGATGAGCTACTAGAAATTAAAGAGAGTTTGAATATAAATTAGATTAATGTTTAATGAATTTAATATGGTGATAAGAAAAAAAATTCCCATCATTTTTATAAAGACAAAAGGGTCAAAGGGGTGATAAATTCAATCAAGATTAATGTCTATCTTCTTACTTCTAAAAATGATATATCCTCTTCAGTGGTTGATTACTTTAAAAGTATATGTTCTGATGATGGGGTTGATAGCACCCATATGTTGATTCATAAAATTTCACCATGAATTTATGACCAACCAAATCGAGGCCTCATCCTGCCTCCTTATGAAGAGAAAGTCAAATTTTCCCCTCCTTCACTCAATATTGATAGTGTTACTAGTCCTGATGGGTTTACCAAAAAATTCTTTATGTTCTATTGAGACATTGTTCATCAGGAGGTGCTGAATGCTATAAGGGAATTATTTATTCATGCATCCATTACTTATGTTATTAACTCAAACTTCATTTAACTTATTCCCGTGAAAGAAAATTCCATTCATATCAAGGAACTCAGGATGATGGCAATTGGGAATAATATTACTAAAGTGGTCATAAAAATATTGGTTTGTAGAATAGAGAACTTGGTCAAAGACATTATCAATCGGAATAAATTTTGTTTTTACCTAGTAGGAGCAATAAAAATTGTCTTTTCTCAACTTCAGAAAGTGTCAATATGATGATAAAGAAACAAATATTGGTAATTTCTCTCTCAAACTTGACATATAAAAGGATTTTGGCACCATAAAATGGAGATTTATTATGGCTATTTTAAAAAAAAATTGATTCTATAATTATTTCATTAGATTTATCAGAGCCTCACTTACATATTAAAGGTTATCCATTCTTATTAATGGATCTCCTAGGGGATTATTCTAATGATTAAGGGGTGTTAGGAAAGGTGACCCACTCTCTGAGATTCTTTTTGATATGGTTTAAGAATATATGAGAAAATTCATTAATGACGTTGTCAATATTGGGAATTATAAATGGGTTAACGATAAAATAGGTATGTTCACACCATCTAATAACCTTTATAATGATGATATTCTTGTCCATTGATAGAGATAAAAAATTATATCAGCTATCAAATCTCTTTTTGGCCACTATGAGGAAGTTGATTCAGAATATATAAGCTAGAATAAATCTTTTATCATATTTGGTAATGGTGTATGAGTGACAAGGAAAAATAGAGTTGTGAGGACTCTTAGAGTGAATAAGTGGATCTTCCTTTTGTTATCTTGGTGTACCCTTATTCTGGGGAAAATTAGAAGTTTTTATCTTAAGAACATATATTATATAATTCTTAATCAGTTTTCTAGATGGAAAGTAAAGTCCATATACCAATACAGGAGGGTATGTTTTATCAATTTAGTTATTAACTCCATGTTTATCTACTCCTTCTCTGTACATAATTTTCATAGAAGTCTCATTAATTATCTTTAAAGTATGATTAATAATTTTATATGGATTAGATCCATTCATGATAAGATGATTTTCACAGTGGTGTGGAATGAATGTATAAAACCCACGAGCATGGGGGACCTTGGTATTAAAGATCCCAAAATTTACAATGATTCTCTGATTTTCTAATTCACATAGAACTTACCTATCTCAAATGATCCTTCTATGGAATTAATTTCCACAAGGTTCAAAAATAAATTGATGAATGGGTAATCCTATTATCTAGATTCCTTGATTTGGTCAGGAATTAAGAAATCCTTCAATGAAATTATGAGAAATTATAATTGGATGGTCTGTATTTAGTATGATAATAACTATTGGACCACTATTTATATTAATAAATCACTAGTAGATAACATGGTTCCCCCCAAAACATGAATATTCTCTCTATTTTTGGTTTTATGACCAAAATTCCTATGCTTTATGTGGGTTTCCCTCCACACATATCCCTTGAAAAAGAGAGGTATTTTTTTTCTGGATATGGAAACTCTTATATAGACCCCAAAAAATAATGGTCATTTCAACACTAGAGACTTATATAATATAAAATGTGAAGGAACCACAAGCATCCCTCCATGGATTCTTAAATTTAATGTCCATTTCATTCAATTTGAATGGTTTATGATCATATGAAAAGTTTGGAGAGGTAGGATACCTACTAAATATTAGCTATAAAGGTATGGTTTTCATATAGAATTGTCTTTCCCTCTCTATTTGAGGGTAGTGGAAAGATTGACTCATATTTTTCTTTATTGGGATTTGGTTTCTAGATTATGGGACTACGTACAGGGAATTTTCAGCTGTTATTTCAATATTGAGAATCAGGTTGGGGACCTTCTCACCTATATCACTTCGGTTATCCACAACAAGTAGGTTATAAATATACTGAAATTTACCACTACTTCTTTAATTGTTCACACCAAGAAACAAGGAATGTATTGGTTTTTGAGAATTAGTCACTCTCTTTTCATGTGGGGATAATGGCCATTCCCTGGGATGTATATTCTTCCTCACATGTAAAAACAGATTCTATGAATAATTTTTTTCTAATATTTATATTCTAGTTATTCTTTGAGTTATTTATAGGGAAATAATTCCCATTATTATGAAATATATTCTCTATATTCCCCATGTTAATCTGTGGATAAAGGTTAATGTGGATGATGATTCCTCTAGAAAGCCTAGTCCCTCGGGGTGTGTTGGTGTATTCCTCACCCATCGTTGGTTTTTCAAGGGATGCTTCTCACATTATTTTGGAATTTAAATGGATTATAAATCATAATTATGGGCCATAATTCAAGATATCAAATTTGCAGTTCATCATGAACGGAAATTTCATTGGGTTGAATCTAACTCTATGCTACCCGTTAAAGCCTTAATGACTAGAACAAGGATTGTACCTTGGAAGCTGCTACCTTATTGGGTTGAATGTATTTTCATCATTAGAAATATTATTTTGAAATTATCACATGATTATAGGGAGGATAATCAGGTTGGAGATATCTTTTAAAAGAGGGAAATTATGAAGACGTGCTCGATGTGGTCTTTCTGGATCGTGAATTTTTATTTCTCGCATGTTGAAAAGGATATGCTGGGTGTGAACCAATCCTTTATTTTTAAAAATCCTTCCAATAATAAATATTTTTTTTATGTTTTCCTTAATAACTTTTATTCCTTTTTATGGACCATGATTGTTGTTGGGTAAACATGTTTTTAATTTTCTATTATACATCCAATATTTTATGATATTAACTATGAAATTTCTGAATTAAGGGGTAACAATTATAAAATATATAAGGATATAATTCTCCTTCCTTTTGGATAGATTTAAATCGATTATTCCATCTAAAAAGATGAACCACCCATAATTATCTATGATATAAAATTTGATGATACTACTTTATATGAGCATTCGAAGCTGTCAAAACATCTCCATACATTGTCTTATAAAAACTAAATTATGTGCTAACATTCATGGTTTAGTCAATGATATTAATAATGACCATGAATTTAAAAAGGTTATAGGTGACCATTTAATCTCTTAATATAAATAATTTTTAGGAACATTAATCATGAAGTTACTCTTTATACGACGCACCATCAAAGAAGGGGTGTGAAAGACCATTATGCAGATGAGGATTATAACATCACAACTTAATAGTATTGAGGTTAATATATTTGGGTTATTTATGATTCATTAAATTATCAATACTCTTATAGATAAATATGGGCAATTTGAAATCTCTTATAACATAGATAAGGATGAATTATTGATTAATGAATTATTTACTATGTGTGTTCAAGAGAAGGAAAGACTTACGATAAAATTGAGACAATCTAGTACGCTCACAATGAACCAAAAACTTAATTCAAATAAATTTCAAGATGATAGAAAGTGGAAAGAAAAAATGATACCCCAACCTAACATTAAGAAGTTAGTCATGTGTTTATTCTATAATGTAAAAGGAGATGCGTTGAAAAATTGACCTAAATTTCAAAAATGGATTGAAAATAATGGTATTTAAATCTCATTAATTTTTTATGAATCAAATATGGTTGATAAAATTTATAAAAATTGATGGATTGATTCCATATTTTTAATACCTTTCAGGGTATACAAAACCAAAGGAAGACACTAAGCAGTGAGTTTATATTCTCTTCAGGAAACAAGATGCACTGACATGTAGAAGTCACGGGGATGCATGTTATTTTATTGAGCATTAGGTTTAATTTTTTACTTATAAAATCTTTTATATTCAATGTTTCTATAGGAAACTGATTTCAATATCCAAATATGTAACATTGGGTTTTACATTCAGTTTTTGTAAAACTAATTTTCCCTTAATATATGTAAATGAAATTATTGAATGTTTTACATTAAAGGATGGACTTTTGTCCTCTGATTTAAAAAGTAATGAAAAAATGCATGTTCATATTGGTATTAAAAAATGTGTTATAAATGAAAACACATAAATATTATGGAATGAGAAATTATTTCTTATCTTGAAATAATGGATTCAATGATTTCTTTAGGATTAAGTACTTTGTACTCTGGATTTTATTGATTTTGAAACCATTGTGGATTAAATTAAGGGGAATAAAACCAATAAATTCAAGAAAGGTGTTAGTATAACTTCAACTATAATGGGAACCATACATATAACTATATATATCTCAAGTAGGAATTTATATGGACATGAATTCTTCATTTCATTCATTTATGACTATTCATGATATATGTATCTCTACTGTCTTATGAAAAAAAATAAAGCTCTGGACTCATTTAATGTTTTTAAGGATGAAGTAGAGAAATAATGTGGTAAAAAACTTAAGTTTCCATGTTCAAATTGAGGTGGAGAATAATATTGGAGATTCACCACGGATGGACAATTATTAGGGTTATTTTTATGATTTCTTTAATAAAATGGAATAGTTACTCAATACACTATCCCTAGTTCAACATATCAAAATAACGTAACTGAGAGAAGAAACTAAATTTTAATGGAAATGGAAAAAATCATGATTAGCAACTCTAAGTTACATAAATTATTATAGACTAATGCACTTAAAATGACGTCATATATTTTGAGTCCATTTCCAAAAAGGCTCTTTAAAAACACATTTTTAACTGTTTAATGGTTGGAAGGTGAGTTTACAACTTGTGCATGTTTGGGTATTTATTAAATAAGTGTGTTTTTATAATCCATAAAAAATTAAGTTTGATATTAGAACCATTAGTGGTCAATTAATTAGATATTATGAAAGGCTAAAGGATACCATTTTAATTCTCCATCATTAAACAATAGAGCTGTGGAATAAAGAAATGTTTTTTTAAATGGAATGATTAGTGGGTGTGATATGATTAGAATATTTTTTAATGGAAATCATTTAGAAGATAAATACTCTATATTGGGTGATATATTTATAATTGAACATAATAGTCTTTAATTATTGTGTAATGTACAAAAAAATACCATAGAAAAACTGGTGATAATCATACTATGGATTATCTAGTTAAAGAATCAGAAAATCATGAGAAACTAGTTGAACCATAATTTTTTAGGAAAATTATTTGGAAATATTATAAATATCCCCAAGTATGATAGAGTAATAAATTTATTTAGATTATATATTGTAATTAAAATAATCTGATTGAAATTTTATTGTTGAAAATGATCTGGAATATTTTTCACAAACCATGAGTTTTAAAGAGTAAAAAATGTGGTATCACGTTTTGAATGTGGAGATGAATTCAATGAAGAGTAATTACCTTGTTATGTATTCACTTGATGTAAAACCTATTGGATGTAAATAGTTTTTTAAAACTAATAAATTTTATTAGGAAACATCATGTGATACAAAACCTGATTAGTTACTAAAGGGCTTACTCAAAAGGATTTAATCAATTATACTAATATATTTTACCAAGTATCAAATAGATTAGTTTGATTTGAAATTATAAAAAATTTATGTGGAAAATATATTTATGAATTTTAATATATTTGAATAGGTTTACATGATACAAGTGGAAGGATTCCTCTCTAGTAATGGTGAATATTTATTATCAAATCTCAAATTAAAAATCTATGGATTAAAACAAGAACCCCGATAGGGGGATTTATGATTTCATTATATAATTATTTTATTTGTATTTGAAGAAAACATTATGGATCAATGTATGTATGAGAAGGTCCATGGGAGTTAAATATGTTTTATTTTTTTATATGTATATGAAATTTTACTTACTATTAATGATAAGGTTTTTCTATATGTGGTGGAATAGTTTATCTTAAAAATATTTTACATGAAATATATAAGAGAAACATTATATTTTATATCATAAAGATTCATAAAATAGGTTGAGAGGAATTATGTTATTGTCTTAAGAAACATATATTATTAAAGTCTTAGATAGATTTCATATGAAATATTATGTCCCAAGTATAGAACCCATTGTTAAAATTGATATATTTAATATAAACCAAAACCTTGACAATTATTTAGAATAATAAAAAATGAAATCCATCCCATATAAATTCACTATTTGTAGTTTACTGTATGATTAGGTTCTCACGTCACCTGACATTTTATTTTGAATAGGAATTTTGGTGTGATATCAGATTAATCCAGTTATAGACATCTATAAGGTCCTGAAGAAGGTGTCAACATACATTAAGGGGACTAATAAATAAATTATTATATATAAAAATACTCATAATTTGGAAATTTTTGGATACTTAGATGAAATTTTTGTAGTTTTATTGATTCATACAAATAAACATAAGGTTACATCTTCATTGTAATGACCCAATATTTTAATCTCTGTTTTCCTCTAATTAAGACATCGTGTTTGATAGTTTACTCCACATTAAACACCAAACCGAAATGAAACTGTAGTATGATTAGACTGGTAAAACCTAGTCATTGAATTAATAGAAATTAATTTGAGTAACTAAATTATGAAATATATTAATACACATGTCTATAAAAAGGTTATTTCACACAAATTTACTTTATTCATTATTATGTTTAAGAACCTATTTTATTAATGTGTTGTACTTTTTTATCAATGAAAAATATGTATATTATTATTAAATAGGTATTTTAATAAAATTTAATGTTTACTGATTAATGATATCTTTATTATCATTTATTGAAATTATGAGTAAGAACAACTAGTATTTTAATGGTTCCTTTTCTTATAAAAATAGTTTTCACAAAAATTAATATTTAAAATTAAAAATTTAATTTATTTAGTTTAGAATTTAATTTTGAAACAATTAACATCATTTTTATATTTATAATGAAAATATTATCTTAATATGAATTTTTGGGATTTGGTTATAAAATAATTATTTTTAGGTGAATGGTAAAAATATCAATTTTGAAAAAAACTATCACTTTTATAATACAAGAATGAATTAAAATTTTAATAAAAACCTTTTAAATAAATTTTTTTTATTTTATAAATAATATAAATCATTTAAAAATTCTATTTGGAATTTATAAAACACATGTTAAACATTTTTGAAACTCAAGTAACATTTCATACAAAAAACTATTTTAACACATTTATATTAAAAATTAGACTTTGAAAAAACATTTAAATTAAATATAAGAAAATTTATTTTCTATTCGAGTTAAAAATATAATATTAGTTAGAAAATAAATTTCATTTTTATTAATAAATATAAAATTAGTAAGACTAGTTTTAATTACTATGATAATTGTATGACAAATTTTTAATGTATTGTTTTATTAATATCATGTAATTTTTATTTGATAAATAAAATTGTTATAAATTAAATTATAAATATAATATTATTTTTAAAACTATATATAACTGTAATAACACCCATTAAATTAATATTAAATACTAAATTTTATTAAGAATCCTTAATGGTCAAAATGTCATTTTTCTAGTAAAATAGTTTTTCTAAAAATTAGCTATTTTAATTTAAAAGTAAATTTTATAACATTTATAAATTTTATTGGATTAAATATAGGATAAATTTATTTTCATCACACCTAAATTTAGTTATTTGGATTATTTTACATTTTTAATAAAACATAAAATCACTTATTTAAAAACTAGTTAACCAGTTTAAAAGTAATAGTGTAAAATATAAAAAGTTATTGATAAGAACCTACAAAATGTTTAAAAAATATTTATAATGACTTTTTTGAGTCTTTATTGACCCAAAAAATCCCCAAAATACATTATTTCTAAAATTTTGATTCCTTTACATTGAAATTTTGTCATGTTATTATTAAAATATAAAAGTTATTTTTAAAAGTGTCATTTTCCTCGCTTATAAAATGTGGTAAATTACAACCTTTCAAATACATATATAACATTAGAAATTTCCTTGAATATATGACTAAATATCATTTACTAGAAGTCCCTTACATGTTATTAATCCTCTAGACACAGTATATTAGCCCGAGTCCTTTAATTCCAAGGAATTTTCTAAGGAAAGACCAAGTATTCATTGTATGTATTATCTTTTTCTTAAGTTTTTAATCTTAATATTAATATTAAAAATAAAATACCATATTAATCATATGATTAAATTAATAACATTAATATAATTATATGTTGTTTTATTAATGTATTAAAAATTATTTATTCATATCCATCCTGTAATAAAAACAGAAGTGTTGTTGGTGCGTTGTGTGAACTACCTCATCCACAAAACAATGTATTCCATTTTTTATTAGCTATATTCATTTATAATAAAAAGGATTTAATAGATAAATAAATTTTATATCTATAATATAAATATTATTTTGAAATTTCATAATTATCCTTTAACTTTCCTTTAATTCATTGATAAAGGGAAACATTAATCATACATATGTGCTAGCTATTACCTCCACGAGAAATGAGTTTCATTTGTAATCACCACCCATAATGGTTATATTAAAAAAAATATAATAAATAAAAATTATTACCATTAAAATATTAATATTTTTTACATTTTGATACTATTTTAAAATGATTTCAACCATGATCCATATATAAAAGTAATGATGGAAAAATTGAAAAACAACCTCAAGTAATCGTCCCAGGTAAGGAAAAAATAAATAAATAGATAAAATATGATAATAGATGTTCCATATTAAATTAAATATATAATAATAATGTTTCTAATAAGTTATTTAATAAACTTAATTGAATTATTTAGGAATTTAGGTGCATACATAGAATGAATCTGGAATAAGGTAAGAGTTTGGTCTAAAAACTATCTTATTTTAGTAACAAGTTATTTTATACATATAGATTAATTTAAATGGTGTTCATGTTTCAAATTGGATATATTATATCATGAATTATCATTATTAATGTTATTTTAACTTGAAAATCAATATTTTTCTCTTTCAAGGGGTGTTATTATAATGTATCTTAATTCGTAAGGGTTTTTATCTCTATTTATCTATATTGAGACATGTTTTAATGTTATGCATCAATTTATTATTTATATTATGTATATAATTTCCAAGAGTATTTTTTTGGAATAATCCATGATTTAATTCATGGTATTTATAGAACCATAGGATTTTCAGTCTTCTATTGACTTTTGATTAAAAAATTACTAAATTCATAAGGGAATTTCATAACTTAATCTGAGTTAAAATGTTTTCCTTGAATTTCATATTGAATTGCATATTTTATAACCAATTTCTATATTTGGAGATCAATTTTTGATTTATTTATTACATATTTTTGAGTTATATTCCTTCTTGAAATGATACTATGTTAAAAAAATTCCCATCCTTTTAAATGACAATATATCATTCATGTCCATGAACTGCTCTTCTCAAAAATGTTTTCCAGTAATATTGGAATAAAAGGATGATTTTATTTCAAATTTCACTCATAATTCTCCTTAATAAATTTACAATAGATTATTTTTTATTATTTTAATGATTTGGGTTTTCAATAAATGTATTTAAGAAAAGGGTTTTACTTTTACTTCATATTCAAAGGTTTGTATACACTCTAAAATCCCTCAAGATAAACCTTTATGTCACTTTAAAGTATCCATTATTTATGTTTATTTTTAATTTTTTTCCAAAATATTTAACTTCTAATTTTTGAAAATTATTTTTTAAATTAAACCATAACATAATATTTTATGATAATGCTATGAATTTTTTTATAAAAAATCTAATACATTTGTGCATTCATTTTCCCCATTTAATTTTTAAAATGAATTACCGACATGGGATTTATCTTTCATGATTTACCATTTGATTTTCATGATGATATTTTATTTTTTATTAATTAAACTCATGGTATAGAATGACCTGGATTCTTCATCTCTTATGTGTTACCATTTGAAGCAATATTTTTTCTAGGGTATTTTCATTCTATGTCAACAACCTTCTAAGTTTCTTTTGTTAACCAAGGACATGTTCTTATAAAATCATCCACAATATTTCACTAGATGGTTTATCATCATTCATTGTGTAAATAACCATGAAATACATTTCTTTCTCACATTAATATTTCTTTGATGAAATTACAAATGTTTTCCTACATGTAACACTTATTAATGAACATAATATGATGTGACCGGTGGTCATGAAATTATATAACCCTAAAATGAATGGGGTAAGGATTTATATATTATGAGATGCTATGCATGGGATAAGGGAGTGAACCAAATATACTATGGGACTTTTCCCACCATGTATGATGCCTGAGTTTTTAGCCTAAGTACACTATGTTATGTGATAGGTGAGCTTGGGTAATGCTTAATATCTCATGAGATACTATGTAAGGAATTTAAGAGTTAACTTAATACACCATGGGACATTGTCCTATATGTTTATAGGAATAATGAGTGAATCAAATACACCATGCTAAATTTTCCACTTTATGATGATGGACTTGGGAGTTAACCTTGACTAATAATTATGATGTCACGTCTCATGTTGTTTCTACATATTCTCTAATTCCATGATCTTATTATTTTATTACCTTATTATATGTTTCCATTTTGATGTCACACTCTTATGTAATTTTAGATGTTTTTTATTTTTAGATTATAAATACTTCCTTAATGATTTATGGAAAACTCTTATTTTGATATGTTTATTTAATAATAAATTTCTATAGTCTCTTATTTCTCATATACTTATGATATAACTATTGAGGACATATTGAGAAGTTCTCTGTTATAGAGGATTTGAGATCACCCCTTTTTTATGTCTCCCTTCCACAGGTTATGAAGAGAAATATAAATTATGAGAAGTATATATGGGGTTCTTGAAGAGCTCAATTATAGATAATTGTTTACACATTCTAAAAAATAAGTTTTTTTTATGTAATTAGTCTTCAAATACACTAAACCAAAAGTCTCTCTAAGATATATGAGGTTATTGTGGGATATAATGTTTAAATTATGGAAATGACGTAAAATAAAAATATTTTTATATTGGGTCATAATAGTTTCTATCAAAAGACTATTTAGTTATTTTTGGGGATTTGTTTAGTTTTTTAGAGATTAGGTTGACAGAAACTCAGTGAAAATTCTAGGGATAAGTCTAAGTGATAAGTATAAGTATAATAAAAATCCTATAGTTCTGGTAATGTTTTGATTATGTGGGTTTCCGAAAGATAAAATCTATATATGGATACTACAAGTGGACATGGATTTGAAAAAAAATGAATTTTGGTGTAATATCCATGAAAATAGTTTGTTGATTATATCTCAACCATAATTCTAGTGCATGTTTTATGGGCCCTTACCATGAAAATGTTTTGACACTCCTAGGGTGTATTATTTGGTTAATCATATTAAATTTACAAACTACTATAAATTATTTATTTTTTAGTTACTTTGAGGGAATATGTTGTAATGTGAAAGAGAACCCAACTTAAGGTAAATTGGGGTGAATCTTGAATGATATGGGTTGAATCGAGGATGATAGAAGTTTATTTAATAATGATATATATTAGAATGTGAATGATATATTTTAAAAAAAGAGTGATATATCTTGAAATAAAATAATTATAGGTCATAATATTGGTATAATAAATTGAGAAATATTCTGGTTAAATTTCCATTTTGTTATCTAGGATAACTACCTTATAATGATAATTGTTCATCACTCATGTTAATCCCTTATTGTTTCAGTGATATATGAAACAAGAAGGAACCAAGTTAACCTTGGGCACAAAGAACAATGCGATTATTACCTTAATGATCATCCCATTGGAATGAGATTTATAATGATAAATATGATGATTATTCCAAACCAACTGTCATGAAACATGTTTAATAATGTAACCCTAGTTGGAATAATGAGTGCACCATAGAAGATAATGAAAGAGGATACAGAAAATTCAGGAAATAATGATGATGAAATAAACGATATTAAACAACATTTATGTAAATAATGTGGGAAGAATCAATAGGGGAATTATCTCAATGGAACTAGAATATTCTTTACTTATTGTAAAGTGTGGAATCATGCAACCATATTTTGAGGAAAAAATAAGGATATAATGAATGAAGATTCTGTTCTTCCCAAGGATCCGATAAGGATTCAATGTTTTAGTTATGAGGAATTTTTTAACTATGAAACCCAATGCACCAATATAGGGGTTAAAGTCAGTGAACTAAACTAACCACCTCCTAGGAAATTGGAAAAAGGAAAAGTATATTCAATAACTTCTATTAGGGTAGATATCGATTTTTCACTTTAGGCCTGTCAATTTCTTATCTTATGTAAAATTTCACCTATTATGTATTGAGATATAAAAAAAAAGTTTGGAGGAATAATTATTATATACATGGTATATGAGACTTATAAAATGTTTTATTAATATTCTTCCTAGTAGGTTTATCTCATCTTAACTTATTAGGATTATATTAGGAATGAACTATCTCTTTTTACAAAGGCTAATATCAAGTTACTTATATAGAAATATCACATCATAACCTAAATCAAACCATGATCAACTAATAATGTGTGGTAAATTAGTCTTTTCAAATGGTAATTAGTCCCATAATATTACTTCTAAAATTTATAGGACAAAATTTACTTAGGAGGGAGAATGTAATGACCAGATATTTTAATATATGTTTTCCTATAATTAAGTCATTGTTGCGCCCCCGGTTTGAGTTATGTGGACTTTGTTTATGAATATTTATGTTTATAAAGTGCATGGGATGAGTTGGGAAGAGGTTGGGAGAGTTTGGAATGGTTTTGGATGTGTTTGGAGGCTTTTAAAGGGGTGCACGGTTTGAGCATGGTTAGTGGAAACCGTGCGGGTTCCCCAGGAAACCGTGCGGGTTCCCAGGAAACCGTGCAGACCCTTTATCTCGAGACATAAGGCCTCACATGTCATACGCATGGTTTTACAAACCATTCAAAGAAACCGTGCGGACCCTGGCTCTCGAGGCAGTGGCGTGTGCACGGTTAGCGCACGATTTTCCAAACCGTGCGGGCTAACCATGCGACAACTTAAAGTTAGGGTTATAAGTTCTGGGATCACTTGGGATTGCTTCATTCCTATCCAACTCTCCTCCTACTTGATCCTCACTTGGGTTTTTGGGTTCTAAGGGGTTAGGGGTGCTCTCCCACTCAGTTTGGAAGGATTTCGAAGGGATTTCAAGGTGGATTCAAGGTGGTTTCTCCCAGGTAAGTCTCTCCTCTTGGTTTCCTTGGGTTTTCATCTAGATCTACATCCCTCCAATTATTAGGTTTCTAGATTTACACTTGTTTTGTGTAGATCTAGGTTTGGGGTTTCCTTGGATGTTAATTTTATGGCCTGTGTTGGTTAGGGAAGGCGATCTAGAGAGGTTTCGGTGGTGCATTCGCCAGATTTGAGGCACGATTGTTCCTGGGTCGATTTCTCAGGAAACATAAAGGTAGGTGGCTTCTATCTCGACTCCACTTGGTTAGAGATATTGGTTTTAGTTACAATTAATTATTTGTTCTTGAAATTAATTGTGTTTTGATGTGTGAAATTGGTTGAAAATCACATGGGTGATGTTTTGGGGATTTTTGGGAAAAAGAGGGTTTTGTGGTGAAATTCTATTGTTGTGGATTTTAAAATGGAGATTTTAAAATGGGATTCTATGGTTGATTTGTTCAAATTATTGATGGAAATGGTATTCAATAAAAAGGTTGTTTTAGTGAAATATGGTTTGGAATGGAAAATGGTTTTAAATAAATGGGTGATTTATTGAAGTGGATTGATATGCAATGGAATGGGTTGATTGCATGATGATGTGACCTTGGGGGTGATATTCTTGGCTTTGGCTTGTTTTGAATGTTGTTTGGAAGTGGAAGTGGTACAAAAAGGGAATGGATAGTGGATGGAAGGGCCACCATCGAGGATAAGTGGATGAAAAGTGCCAATTAGTGTAAATGGGTGAATGGGTTGGATGGAAGCTCCACAGATTGGTTGTTTGGTTGTTTTTTGTGAATTTCTTTGCAAGATGGAATTTGTTGTGCTAACTTTTAAATGATGAGATGGCTTATGGCATTTTTGGTTGGCTTTCCCTTGGTTTCTTGGTTTGGGTGTGATGGATTGACAAGGGTATGTTTGGCTTATGAAAATGGTTTCAATTGTGATTTATTTTATATAAAATGTTTTGTATAACTGTGATAATGGTTTTATCCAAGTGGAATGTGTAGATAATTAATTTAGGGAAATCCTACTGAGTTTTAGTACTCACACCCTGCTTCGGCACTATGGTGTCTTTGCAGGTGTTGTGCACCGTGACGTGGGCAAAGGTAAGACATCTCCCTCCTTTAGTGGTGCATTGTGATGTCTTGGTGGAGCGTGGAGATTGGAGCATGGTGTGGAGCTGTGGTTGTGTCATGGATCATAGTGGTTGTTGTTTAGTTTTACTCTTGTACTAGGATGTTTTTTGGACATGTATGATTGTATTGGTTTTGAGTTGTGTTGTGGAACAACTTAGTTGTCTTTTGGGAATGCATGGTTGGGTAATTAAATTGACATGCATCATATAGTGGCTGTTTGTGGATTGTTTTGTTGGTTTTGTCTTAAGGGAAAATCATTCCCCAACTTGATCATGATGCCCTCGACATTTATTTCCAGCCTTTGGCGTCTTGAGAAAATTGCTTAAGGCCTAGTATCCCTCACCGCCTCCTCAATCCAATGAGGTAGGGGCGGGGTGTTACAAGTGGTATCAGTTTTTTCGGTCCTTTGGAGTTGATTCTTGGATTTGGTTTTGACATTTGTTGTAGTATACTCCATGAGTTGGGATGGTATCAAGGTGTATGAATGTCAGAACATGGAATGTATAGCATAAAAGGATGTAGCTAACCCTTTTATGCTGAAATTCAAGTTACCGGGGAGTTGGGTACAGAAGTGTTTTGGAGACACTTATAGGCATTGGATATCTCATTGTCGTGGGTGTAGCGAATGAGATGAGCATGACATGCATGGTATAAATGAATTCCATATAGGATGCATATTTCATTAGGGTATAATGATTTATGATGTGATATGAATATGTGAATTTGTAATGTGAATAAATTGATATTTTGAAAATGGTTTGGTTTTCAAAATGGTGAAACATGGAACATGTGAAAAAACGTGAACTGGTGGAAATCCTTATTGTCATAGTGTTGTGTAATGTGATTTGAAATGGGATTTTTTGATGTCTATGGAAGTTAGACTCATAGTTTTTTGTTTTCTGTTGATAGAAATGGAACCGGGTAGGCGTCGTAGAGACCAACTGGAGGAGGCTGCTGAGAATGTGGTTGCACCTGAGCTTCAGGTGAACCAGCAGCTAGTGCAAAGTATAGTACAAGCTTTCTAAGCTATGGGAAGTGGAAATAGAGTGGATGAACCAAGGCATGTGGATCATGAGGTTCTATTTCAAAAGTAGAAACCACCCATCTTTAGGGGTGATTCGGAGCCGGAAAGGGCAGAAGCATGGTTGAATAGAATGAACAAGATCTTTGAGTTCTTGGGAATGCCGGTAGAGCTGAAAGTGAAGTTGGCCACGTATATGTTGGAAGATCTTGCCCTTCAGTGGTGGGAGTTTGTAGTCCAATATGGGATAGACTAGGGTATGACATGGGAAGGCTTTGAGGAATTTTTTAACAAACAATTCTACCCACATACGTTTAGAATTTAGCGTATGACTGATTTCTTCAGTTTGAAACAAGAGATTATGTCTGTGATGGAGTATGCAGCTAATTTTATGAACTTAGTGCAGTTTTCACCCAAGGTGGCGAGTAGCACGTCGTTGAAGGCAAAGATATTTGAAGAGGGGTTAAGGAAACAAATCTGTTCAAAGATAGAAGTGTTGTGTGTAGATGATTACACAGAGATGGTAAATAGAGCCTCAGTGGCTGAGAGGGATCTGTTGGGAACTCCGGGCAGGGGAAGCATGGTGGTACCCATGGGGAATACTGGTAACTCTAACACTGGGTTCCAGTGAAGGAGGGACACTTATTCCTAGGGTGGGAATATGGCATATAATCTGACTGTAGGATCAGTAAATCTTCCTCCAAAGAACCAAAGAAAGATGAGATGTTTTCAGTGTGGTTCGATGAGCCACATCATGTGGGATTGTACGACACAACCTCAAGCATGTCATAATTGTAATCAGATGGGGCATCTGCAGTGTTATTTTCGGAATTCTCTATGGTTAGGTGCGTGTGACACTCCTCAGGGATCGCATACATTGTATGCTTTGACGGTACGGGGGAAACAACACACCCCTCGTCAGTAGAGTAAAGTGGGTCATGGTGATTCTCGGAATACCATGATGCCTTAGCAGAGCAATAAAGAGAAGAGTGTGGTAGGAAAACATGTGTTTGGAGTTGAGAAGGTTGTGGTAGATGATCAGTCGGGACCATCTACGGTGCGAGGTACTATTATTTTTAAATTATACCTTGATTAAAGTCTTGTTTGATACGGGTGCTTCAAATTCTTTTATTGCTGCATGTGTGGTTGATTTGTTGGGTTTAAGGGTAGAAATGATGCCCTCAGTTTTGAAACTTCAAACCCCTCTGGGTCGAAGAGAGTGTCGAGCCTTCTTGTGTAGAGAATGTTGTATCGTTGTCGGCGAGGTTGAGATAGTGGGGAACTTCTCAATTCTTGAGATAGATGGTTATGATGTAATCCTGTGAATGGATTGGCTGGTGTCTTTTATATCCAACATCGACTATGAGTGTAGAAAGTGGATTTTATGACACACGATGGATTTAGACATCTCTTTAGAGGAGAGAAGCATGAAAGGCAGGGTGCAACAGGTTTGTTGGCACCAGTAGTGGGTACGTTATTGTATCAGTTGGCGATGTTGTCATTGGAATCGGTAGAGGGTGTTGAGAAGAGTGTTCCTCTGTCAGCGGTGGATCAGTTCATGGATGTTTTTCCTGATGAATTATCTTGGTTACCTCCCGTAAGATAAGTGGAGTTTACGATTGATCTTTTTCTGGGGACCTGTCCTATCTCACTTTTGTCTTATCAGATGACACCAGCTGAATTGCAGGAATTGAAAACCCAGTTTGAAAAGCTAGAAAACAGAGGGTTTATCTAGCCAAGCACATCTTCGTGGGCAGCACCGGTGTTGTTTGTGAAAAAGGAAGATGGAACCTCGAGGCTATGTGTTGATTATCGTAGACTTGACCAAGTTACGATAATAATAGATATCTACTTCCACGAATTGATGATTTGTTTGACCAGTTTAGGGGAGCCCAATGGTTCTCCAAGATCGACCTGAGGTTGGGATATCATCAATTGTGGGTGAGGAAGGAGGATATTTATAGACAAGCTTTCAGAAGTAGATATGGTCATTATGAATATGGGGTTATGCCCTTTGGTCTAACGAATTCACCAGCGGTGTTTATGGCATTGATGAATCAGATATTTCAGAGATATCTGGATTCATTTGTGGTGGTGTTTGTCGACGATATTCTGGTGTATTCAAAGGCAAGGGTGGAGCATGAGCATCACTTGGCGACAGTGCTGGGGATCTTGAGGGATCATCGGTTGTATGCAAAATTGTCAAAGTGTGACTTTTGGATACATGAAGTTCGTTTTCATGGCCATGTGCTTTCTGAAAGGGGTGTTTCAATGGATCGAGAAAAGATATAGGCTGTTATCTCATGGAAACTGCCAAAGAATATGTTTGAGATACAGAGTTTTCTTGGTCTAGCTAGGTATTATCGGCGTTTTGTTCTTGATTTTTCACGTTTGTCTTCACCAATGATAGCTTTGACAAGAAAAAATGTTCCATTCTAGTGGAATGAACAGTGTCAGTAGTGTTTCGAAGAGCTAAAGGGTCTTCTTACATCAGCACCAATCTTGGTTTTACCAGAATCAGGAAAAGGGTACGTTGTGTATTGCGATGCATCGAGATCAGGGTTGGGGTGTGTTCTCATGTAAGGGAATCATGTGGTTGCATATGGATCATGGAAGTTCAGAGTTCCTGAGAATAACTACCCAACTCATGATTTGGAGTTGGAAGTAGTGGTCCATGCTTTGAAAGTGTGGCATCATTATCTCTTCGGTGAGAAATTCACGGTATATACAGATCATAAGAGCTTGAAATAGATTTTATCACAAATGGATTTGAACTTGTGGCAAAGGAGATGGATGGAATATCTCCAAATTTTTGATTTTGACTTGATGTACACACTAGGTAAGGTAAATTCGGTGGAAGATTCATTAAGTATAAAATCATATGGTCAGGTGGTAAAACAGGCATCAAACCAGTGGTAGTTGATGTCCGTTATACCTGATATGCAGTTGGAATGTGAGGAACATGGTGATAGAGAGGTCTTCTTTCCGGTTCTGTTGATTCCTGACTTGGTTGGCCAGGTTAAAGAGGCACAAATATCCGATTCTGAGTGTGTGAACATGGGGTTGAGACTCAAAGGCGGGGAGACCATTGAGGGTTGGAAAATGAATGAAGATTCAGTTTTGTGTTTTCAGAATTGGATGGTTGCACCAGTTTATTTTCAAGAGGATCTTTTCAAGGTGTATCATCATTCCAGGTGGGATGTTCATCCTGGAATTTAGGAAAATATATAAAGCGTTGAAGGTTCAAAACTGGTGGGCTGTTATGAAAAGAAGTGTGGATGAGTTTTTTTTGAGATGCTTGACTTGTCAGCAGGTCAAGGTAGAGCATCAAAGGCCACCGGGAATGTTGCAGTCTTTACCAATCCCTATTTGGAAGTGGGAGCAGATAGTGATGGATTTTGTCACAGGTCACCCAATAATGGTCAAGAAGAACGATACCATTTGGGTGATAGTGGATCAGCTAATGAGGTTAGCCCATTACATCCCGATTGATGAATCTCATATGATGGAGGATCTGTCCAAAATCTATATCCAGGAGGTGGTAAAGAAGCATGGTGTTCCATTTTCGATTGTATCAGATAAAGATTCAAGGTTTACATCTCATTTCTATAAATCCTTACAGAAATCCCTTGGAACACAGTTTACGATGAGTATGGCGTATCATCCTCAGAAGGATGGTCAATCTGAGAGGATGATACAAACTCTGGAGGATATGTTGCGGGTTTGTGCCATGGAATTTGGTGGCTCATGGGAGGAGCACTTGTAGTTGGTTGAGTTCTCGTACAATAAAAGTTATCAGGCATCCATACAGATGGCTCCGTTTGAAGCATTGTATGGGTGGTCGTGTCATTCTCCACTATGTTGGGTGAAAAAAGGTGTGTCTTCGATGGTTGGACCGAGTAATGTCTAGGAGACTACAGATAAGATCAAGATGATCAGGAAGAGAATGGAGATGGCTCAGAGTCCTCAGAAATCATATTCGGATAATCGTCGATGACTGTTTTCGTTCCAGGTGAGTGATCATGTGTTCTTGAGGATCTCTCCTAGGTTGGGACATCGTCGGTTTTGGAAGCAGGGAAAGATATATCCAAGGTATATTAGAACTTTTGAGGTTCTTGAGCAGGTTGGTGAGGTGTCTTATAGTTTGGATTTTACACCATGGTTTAGTGCGGTGTACAATGTGTTTCATGTCTCACAGTTGAGAAAGTATCATCCAGATCGTGACCATGTGACTCGATGGGATCATGTTGAGCTAGAACTAGATGCTTCGTTGGTGCACGTGCTAGTGTGGGTTGTGGATATGCAAGAGAAAGTTTTTTGTGGTAAGAGAATCAGTTTAGTTAGTGTCTTGTGGCAACATGGTCAGATTCAAGAGGAGACTTGGGAGTGGGAGAAAGAGATGGTCGAGCAGTGGCCTGAGCTCTTTCGACAAAGGGAGGGTTCACTACTTTCTGAAGATGGAAAGTCCAATTGTGGGGAGAATATATCACCCATGGTTTGAGGTATGTGGCCTTTTTTATTCATCTTTATGTGTATAAAGTTCATGTGATGATTTGGGTTGAGGTTGGGAGAGTTTGGAATGGTTTTGGATGTGTTTGGAGGCTTTTAAAGGGGTGCACGGTTTGAGCACGGTTAGTGGAAACCATGCAAGTTCCCCAGAAAACCATGAAAACCCTTATTCTCGAGACAGTAGGCCTCGCACGGCCTATGCACGGTTTTCAATACCATGCGAGGAAATCATGCGGACCCTGGATCTCGAGGTAGTGGTGTGCACACAGTTAGCGCACGGTTTACCAAATCGTGCGGGCTAACCGTGCGACCACTTAAAGTTAGGATTATAAGTTCTGAGCTCACTCAAGATTACCTCATTCCTCTCCAAATCTCCCACCACTCGATCCACACTCATTTTTTGGGTTCTCAGGGGTTAGGGGTGCTATCCCACTCGGTTTGGAAGGATTTTGAAGGGATTTCAAGGTGGATTCAAGGTGGTTTCTCATGGGTAAGTCTCTCCTCTTGGTTTCCTTGTGTTTTCCTCTAGATCTACATCCCTATCCTTCTTGGTTTTCTATATCTACACTTTTTGTGTGTAGATATAGGGTTGGGGTTTCCTTGGATATTAATTTTATGGCTTGTGTTGGTTAGGGAAGGTGATCTAGAGAGATTTTGGTGGTGCGTTCGCCGGATTTGAGGCGCGGTTATTCGTGGGTCGATTTCTTGGGAACCCTAAAGGTAGGTGGCTTCTCTCTTGACTCCACTTGGTTAGAGATATTGGTTTTGGTTACATTTAATTTGTTGTTCTGGAAATTAATTGTGTTTTGATGTGCAAAATTTGTTTAAAATCTCTTGGGTGATGTTTTGGGTATTTTTTGGAAAAAGAGTGTTTTGTGGGGAAATGATATTGCTGTGGATTTTAAAATGGAGATTTTTAAAATGGGATGTTGTGGTTGATTTGTGAAAATGATTGATCAAAATGGTTTTCAATAAAAAGTTTTTTTTATTTAAATATGGTTTGGTATGGAAAATGTTTTTCAATAAATGGGTGATTTATTGAAGTGGATTGATAAGAAATGGAATGAGTTGATTGCATGATGATGTGACCTTGTGGGGTGATATGCTTGGATTTGGCTTTTTTTGAAGGTTGTGTGGAAGTGGTGAGAAGTACCACTATAAAAAGGGGATGTATAGTGGACTGAAGGGCCACCATCGAGGATAAGTGGACGTGAAGTGCCGCTTAGTGTAAATAGGTGAACGGGTTGGATGGAAGCTCCATCGTTTGGTTTTTTGTTGTGAATTGCTTTGCAAGATGGAAGTTGAGTGATAACCTGTAAATGATGAGATGGATTGTGGTATGTTTGGTTGGATTTCCCTTGGTTTCTTGGTTTGGGTGTGATGGCTTGATAAGGGCATGTTTGTCTTATGAAAATGGTTTCCCTTGTGATTTATTTTATATAAACTATTTTATATAAATGTGCTAAAATTTTTATCCTAGTGGCGTGTGTAGGGAAGTCATTTGTGGAAATCTTACTGAGTTTTAGTACTCACCCCCTGCTTTGGCACTATGGTATCTTTGCAGATGTTGTGCACCGTGACGTGGGAAAAGGTAAGACATCTCCCTCCTTTAGTGGTGCATTGTGATGTCTTGGTGGAGCTTGGAGCTTGGAGCTTGGTGTGGAGCTGTGGTGGTGTCATGGCTCGTAGTGGTTGTTGTTTAGTTTTCCTCTTGTACTCTGATGTTGTTTGGACATGTCTGATTGTATTGGTTTTGAGTTGTCTTGTGGAACAACTTGGTTGTCTTTTGGGAATGCATGGTTGGGTAATTAAATTGACATGAATCATATAGTGGCTGTTTGTGGATTGTTTGGTTGGTTTTGTCTTAAGGAAAAATTGTTCCCCAACTTGATCTTGAAGCCCTCAACATTTATTGCCAGCCTTTGGCATCTTGGGAACGTTTCTTAAGGCCTTGTATCCCTCACCGCCTCCTCAAGCCAATGAGGTAGGGGCGGGGTGTTACAGTCATTGTCTTAGATATCCTTCTACACAAACAACTCCAAAACAAAAGAAAAACATGATATTTTTAGACTGATAAAACCTATACATTGAATAAATAGGTATTAATAAGTTTAATCGTATTATGAAATATATTAATTTTTATGTTTATAGAAAAGTTATTGTATACAAATTTACTTAATTCATTATTTTTCTAAAGAATCTATTTTTACACATTGTACTTTTTATTAAATACTACTAGGTATATTATTGAAAAATGATTATTTTAATAAAATAAAAAATTTATCAACTAATTGTAGCTTTATTATTGCTTCATAGAAATTATGAACAAAAAAATTGTATTTTAAAAAGAGCCATTTTCTTAATAAAAAAATTTTAACGTTAACTTATTTTTTAACTAAAAGTTTATTTTATAAATTATTAAATTTCTATTTTACAAAATAAAAATAATTTTTGGATTTAAAATTAAAATATTATCTTAATATGAATTTTGGGTTTTTTTTAAATAATTAATTTTTAGGTGAATATTAAAAATTACAATTTTACTAAAACTATCAGTTTTATAATATAAAGATCAAGATAAAAAATTTATATGTAAAATATATTATTTATATTTAATATAAATGTTTTTAAAAATAATATGTATAATTTATAGAACACATGTTTAACATTTTTTAAACTCAAGTAATATTTCACACTAAAAACTGTTTTTAAACATCCATATTAAAAATTAGACTTTATCAATTAAATATAAAAAATAATTTCCTATTCTATTTAAACATTTTAATATTAGTTAACACTTACAATATCTTTTTTAGTCATAAATCAGACAGTAGTAAGCTAAGTTCTGATTTTGACATTAATAGTAAAACAATTTTGTAATAAATTTTTTTTATTAATATCATGAAATTGTTATTTAATAAATAAAATTGATATAAATAAAATTATTCATATAATAATATTATTAAACTTATATATAACTATATTAACACTAATTCAATTTTTTAAAAAATATTGAATAGGATCAAGAATCCACAATGGTCAAAATGTCCCTTTTCTACTAAAATAGTTTTTAAAAACATTTCTTATTTTAATTTAAAAGTTAATTTTGTATTAGTTATAAATTGAGTTGGATTAAATAGATGTTAAATTTGTTTACATGACACTAAAATTCATTAATATGGGTCCTGTTATATTTTAAATAAAACAAAAAATCACATAGTTAAAAATTTGTTACCTAGTTTAAAAGTAAAATAGTAAAATATAAAGAGTAAATTGTAAAAACTCTATAAAATTTTTAAAACATGTTTGATAATACTTGTTTGAATATTTATAGACCCAAATACATAAAAAAGTTTATTATTTCAAAAAATATGACCCATTTATCTTGAAATAGTGTCATAGAATTATTAAAATATAAAGGGTGTTTCCAAAAGTACCTTTTTATTCCATTATAAAAAGGGGTCACTAACAACCATTAAAACATACACATTACATTATAAATTAACTTAAAACTATACCAAAATAACCTTTAAAATAATCCAATCACACATTCTTAAGACCCTGGAAACACTAATTTATTCTAATACCTTCAATTCCATGGAGTTTACCAAGGACTGGTCAATTCTCCAACATATGTATTATCTCATTCATAAGTTTTTCTTCTTAATATTAATCTTCTGAATACAATATATCCATTATATTTTGATAAATTCAGTAAAATTAATGTAATTATTATTTTTATATATTAATGTAATAATCATTTCTTATACCTCTCCATACACTACGAAAAACCAAAGTGTTGCTTGTACGTTGCACGAACTACCACCACTACAAAGTGATGTCTTCAATTTTCCACCCCAACCCTTCATGAGAGATAAAAAAGATTTAATGAACAATTAAATAAGAGATATATAATTTAAATATTATTCTAAATTTTCTAAATTATCATTTAGCTTATTTCCCTCAAATTTATTGAGAAATTGAAGCATTTATCTTTTATATGTGTGAATTATAGCCACCATGATCACGAGTTTAATTTGTCATTAAAACCTATCATGGATAGATTTAAAAATATAATTAATATATAAAAAATATTTCCATACAACTATTAATATTATTTAAATTATGAAAATATTTTATAATTCTTCCGACAATGGTGAATATATATAAGGAGTTAGGGAAACATTGACTAAATTACCTCTAATAACCGACACAGGTAAGAAAACTATATAACAAATGAATAACATATAATAATTAATTGTCCATATTAAAATAAATATATATGAATAAAGATAATAATAATGTATTTAATAAAAATTATTTGATTATTCAGGATGTTAGGTGAATGTTAAGAATAAATCGATAACAAGGTAAGGGTTTTATCACAATACTTTCTACTTTTAGTCACGTGTTATTTTATGAACATATTTAATTTTAAATAGAATGTATAATACCAATAGGATATATAATATTATAAATTATCTTAATTCATTGTATTTTAACTTCAACATCAAGACTTTTCTCTTTCAACGAGTCCAATTAGAATTTATATTAGGCCTCAAGGTCTTTCATCTCAATTTCTCTTCACTGAGACATTTTTTAATGATATGATCTAACTTTTTTTTATTTGGTCTATATAATATGCAAGAATTTATTTTTGAATAAATTATGATTAAATTTATGGTATTTATAAAACTATATTATTTTCAATCTCTTAATTAATTTTGATTAAAAAATGACTAAAGTCATAAGGTATTTTCATAACTCAATATAATTTCTTGAGTTATAATTTTTTTTCCTTAAAATTAATCTTTCATTTGATGTGGTATACCCTATTTTTGATTTGTTAGATCAAGTTTTGATTAAATTCCTTCTTATTTATGAGATTTATTCCTTCTTAAAACACAACTATGTTAAGAATAATTCACATCTTCTTAAACAATGGTTTATCATATATGTCCATGTCTTCCTCTTCCCTCTAATGTTTTCCTTAATATTTGGAATATAAATGTGGTTTTATTTCTTATTTAACTCATAATTATATTTACACAATTTCAAAAGAAATTTATTGTTTTTAGGATCTGGGTTTTAAATAAATGTATTTAAAAAATGGGTTTTCCCACTTCATAATCAAAGGTCTTTATTCCACTATAAGATTCGTAAATATAAATCTTTATGTCCCTTTAATGTCACCATTATTGATATTTCTTTTTTTTAAATGAAATATTTTCAAAATATTTCAATCCACCTTTTTGAAAATGAATTTTTAAAGTGTCCCATAATGTCATATTTTATGATAATTTTAAAATTGTATTTCTTGAAACTCTTTTAAAATTAATCATCCATTTCCACCTATTAATTTTCAAAATTAATTACCCTCATAGGTTTTTTTCTTCATGATTTACCTTATGATTTTCATTATTATATGTATTTTTTATCAATTACACTCATGGCATCAGAAAACCATAAGTCTCAATCACTTATGGTGTACCATTTGAGGAATTATTTTTTAACGTGTGTTTTTATTTCTATGTAAACATCCATTCAAGTTTATTTTGTTAATTTGGGAAATGTTATTTTGCAAACGTACACTTTATTTATCCAAATATTTTGTGTTTATGTTTTTTGGAAATAATTAGGAAACCAATTTCTTTGTCAGGTTAATATTTATTTGATGAAATAACGAATGTTTTTATATGTGGAACACTTATTAATGTACATAATATGATGTGATGGGTAGTCCCAGAATTATATAATCCTTCAAATAATTGTTTAAATCTTAATATCTCATGAGATTTTATATATGTGATTAGGGAGTGAACCTAATAAACTATGATACTTTTTCTATTATGTACGGTGCATAAGTGGTTATCCTAAGAACACTATATTATGTGATGGGTGGTCCCAAAACTATATATCCCTCTAATGAAATGGGTATTACTTTATATCTCATGAGATTCTATGTAAAGGATTCAGAAGTGAACATAATATTCCATGAAACTTTTTTCTCTTTGTTTATTGGAATTTGGAGTGAACCTATTCCATCGTAGGAGATTCTCCACTTTATGATGATGGTCTTAGGAGTGACCCATGAAATATGTTTATAATTTCATGTTTTATATTATTTCAACATATTCTATTATTTTATTATATTATGATTTCATTTTCTTATTCCATGTTTCCATGCTCAACTGACTCTCTTATGACATGGTAAATGTTTTTTTGGAGATTATACATGTTTCTTTCATGAATTATGGGAAAATATTATTTTTTTAAATTATTTTAATAAGAAATTCTTCCATGATATTGTTTTATCATATGATTATGTTTTAACCATTGATGAGACATTGTTAAGTTTTCTCTTACCAAGCATTTGAGCTCACCCCCTTTCTTATGTTTATATTATCCAGGTTATAAAGATAAGTATAAATTATGAGAATTAAATAAGGGGATATATAAGAGTAAAATTATTGGAAGATGTTAACATTATTTATATAATATGTTACCAATGTAACTGGACCTCAAAGACACTAAACCAAAAGGTTCTTCATGCTATGTGTTATTATGAGATGCAATGTTTAAATTATGGAAATGATGTAAAATAGAAATATTTTTATCTTGGTTAATCATATTTATGACTTATATTGGATCTATGTCATATAAAAGTGTAAAACAGAAACTAAAAATGACTGATACTATGGAAGAAAATTTTGTGTAATGTTTTGAGGCCACTTTTCATGGTGTATAGCTAAGGAGTTTCATTTCAGGACTTAAAGATGTGGATTTTGTTTTTAGGGAACTGATTATATATTGAATCAATTCATCTATGAACTTTGTAGAATAAAATAAAACAGTGTAAGATGAATTAAGAACATCAAAATTAATTTCTTAACTATAAGTCAATATGTTCAAGATAAGAAAGTGGCTATTCAATATATCGACTTTCAATTTTTTATTATAGATTGTTTGACTAAATACATGCCTCTTTTTAAATTAAAGTATCATGTAATATATATGGGATTAAATTATAATTTTTAAATTTTTTGAATATATAAATTTTATCCAAAAATTCATATATATAAAGGATTTTTCTTTAGTTTATGCGTACACATTAATTTCTTGAGAATTATTTTGGGATATAGAATAAAAACTGTGGTTAATATTTATTTATAAGGAGAGTATACCATGTATTTATGTTTTATTCAAATGAATATTTATGATACATGATACATTGTGATACATTCAAGTTAATACTCGTGATTTTGAGGGAGTAACACAATGATTTGTGTATTATGTTTCCCGCTAAATAGGGAGATTGAATAAATATATTTTCCTTAATTTTTATAGACCAAGTGGGAAAATATAATAAGCAGTCTATCAAAGTAATTGTAAGTATAATAAATAATGTGATAATAGATTATAAACTATAAAATTAATATGGTCCATTAGGATATTAGAATATATAATGGTATATAAAATTCATATATTAAATTTTTTACATAATATTAATTCATTATTTGATGGCAATTAATCACCCTGAATTGACACTCTTTTGTTGAAAGAGAAATCAAAGGTGGGTTTTTAATGGAACACACTAAAAATATCAATCCCACTACACTTAGTGGATATAATATTAAACACACCATAAATATACCTCATACAATTTATATAAGTCATTCAAGTTTCTATTATACAACTATTTCATGTTCTTATGTAATTGTTGGAGGTAGTAATAATATCTTTTCGATAAAGAAATTAAAGTATTTTTAAAAAATAAATTTTGGTATAATTTTGTTAAATTTATTATATCATCTAATGTATTATAATAGTTCCCAAATTCTGGCATAGATTTTGTAAAATTTAATTTAATCATAAAGAAAAAAATAAAATGAAATCCTAAATGATAAATTGTTTGATTCTGAATGCCAATTTGATATGATTTTTTCCTGCATGATATAACTCAATATCACTAAGTGAGGCATCCTATAAAACATAAAAACAATAATCCTAGCTTATAGGTTTTTTTCTTAAATTCATAGGTGATATCATCAGAAATCAAATCAATTTTTGATGTCCCATTGATCGTGTGAAAAATACAAACTTGATCTGAGGAATTGTGATTCATTGGTTCTCCTCTTTTCTCCATTTTCTCTCACTAGAACTTTGGAGAGAATATTTGGGGAGAAAAAATATCTATAAATTTTTTAAAATGGTTAGGTATACTATTCATATATAATTTTTTTATTAAATATTAGGTTAAACATTTAAAAATTAAATTTAAATATATGGACAAGTTTACCTCTTAAACTATATTAAAATGGGACGAATGAATTTGTAAATGTTTCATAAATGGCATGAATATTTTATCACTATCTTGTGACATTAATAACATGTAACTTGATAAAATAAGAACTATTTACTCTACTCATAATCTCCCATAATTTATTTACCAAACCTTGAATGTGTTAAGTTCATTCAAAAAATAATATTTTCTCATATTCACTATTATAATTAAATAACTTTGAATACCTTGAGAAATAAATTCATTTATTATTCTAAACATAAATATAAAATTGAATTAATTTAATTAAAATCATTTACCCATGGACATTCACCGATCCCTACACATGGGTCTCACTGAATCCTAAACTCCTATTAATTTGAATAAGTGGAACTTGTGGATGCACATTATGTGTGACCCTATAGAACCATATATTAATATTAGTGAGTCATAATCATAGAAAAAGAGTAGAATATAGTAACACATCATGTACTATAAAGAGAAAAGGATAAGTCGTATCTATGAAAACCATCTGTAAACACACACTATATAATATAATATCCTTTCCCCATGATATCTTATAAATTTGGATGTACACTTTGTGTAATAATCCTTACACGAGTTGTTTATTATTTTAATGACCATTATAGATGTACTTACCTTATTTTACCATGGAATGAATTAAATAAACATACTACTATTCCATATTACAAGGTTTGTGTTATCTATTCCATATGGAAGTGAAAAATACATTAATGATCATTAAAAAAATGTTATTCCACAAAAGATACACCCAAGACAAGTTACATCACCACTATATAATTCTCATAGTTTTCATCTTGCATCAAAGTATGTTATCAAATTATTCAAACTAATAACGATATGAACTCTAGAGACCAAAACACATGTTCATAGATAGAAAAATCGAATGAATCTTGTAACATGAGGTGGTCTTATTGGCAGGCCTGTCCTCATGATCATATCTACTTGAGATCACATAGTGAGAACATAATGAGAATAAGAATCAGTGCTTTTGATACCCAAACAATTGATATTATAACATCATCTATATCCCATCAGTATTATGTATCTTTACCATAATACATATATTTAATATTAATATCATAATATCTTGAGGTAATCATTATAGTAGTCAAATGATATAACATTTTTATTTATATAATAATATAAGGATATTACCATGAAAAATGTAGATGAAAAAGTATCAACACTATTTTGGTATGAAAACATCCTCCATAACTATTTAAATAAATCATATATTAAAAAAAATTACTACTCATGTTGGGTCTTGGGAACCCAATTTCACAATATAAAGGACCTATCGCTCAAATAGTGGAGTCTTCCTCTCATCATATCTCCAAGTTTCTTTTTTATTCCATTGAACAGAGCTAAGGTTACGTACTTTTTTTAGTGGTTGATAGGTATCCTAAAGTATTACCAAATGAATTCTATGGACTTCCGACCTAGAGATAAGTGAAATTTTCTACTGAATTACTCCCTGGTAAGAGTCCAAAATCTTTACCATCATATCAAATGGATCTCTCTGAACTGAAAGTGTTAAAAATTCATTTTAAGGATCTCAAGGGTATGGGTTTTATTTGACCTAGTGTAAATACATGGGAATTAATGGTTTATTAAATAAATAAATTGGATGTAATACTTATACTTTACTTATATTTTCAAAATATTAATATATTGAATTGTAAGAATAAATACCCCATTCCCTAGATTGATGGATTTTTTGATAAACTTATGAGAGAGAGAGATGGTTTTAAAAGATCGATTTGAGATTATGATATCACCAATTGAGGGTTCTAGAAGAATATTTTCATAATATCACTTTTAGTATAATATATTACTATAATGAGTGTCTAATAATTCCCTTTTACCTTATGATTTCCCTCATAATATTTATGTATATGATCAAAAATTCTTTCCATTGATATCTTGATACATTTATTGTGGTGTTCTAAAATAATATCTTGCTTTAATCTAAGTCCTAGTAATACCATGAAAAAGTTGTTTAGAAATAATATATTTTAACACTTTATAAACTTATTTTTAAAATGAAAAAACATTTTATTAAAAGTTTATACTTAACTAAAATTTACACTTCTATAGGTATATGATTTTTTTTATAGGAAAAATGTTTTTCCATATGAATAAATATCAATTTTTGGATTAATAATTTATATTCCTAACATATAGGAATAAAATAAACTGTAATGATGTATAATCTTATGATAATCTTATGAAAATGATGAGAAGAAATCATTCAAGAAAATTTGATGTTTGTATGTGGTTATTGAATACATCTCTGAGATTTTTGGATATGACCATTGAGACTTTGACTCTAAATAGGAGAAGTGTTTGAGGAATATGAATCATTTTTAACCTAGTGTATCTAATTTTACTTTGAATACATTATAACAACTTGTTACTATTAGAGTGATTTATTATAATATTTTTGGGAGTTTCTTCTTATGGAATCCATGAGTGGATATTTTGTTAATGGGATAAGAAGTTATGTGTTTGAAATTATCTCTCTGATCTAGTTGGTTGATAGATTTTGGGCATTAGAAGATAAAGATGTGTCTGATCTGTTTTATTGGTGGATTCAAGGGATACATTGGAATAATTATTTCTAATCATAGTATCAAGGGATTTTTTATATATGAAATATAGACCTTATAGTTAGGTTAAAATCATAGATATCCACATTTAAGGTTTGTGACATACATAATACTTAAAGTTAATGTGTGAAAATATTTATAAATATTTTTAAGACATTTTTTATTTCATTATTTTTTTTTATTTATACATTTTTCTTTATTCTACCATGCAATTATATATTTTTTTTTACATATTATAATGTTTTATAAACTCTGATAATCATATGATCTATCTATATGATTTAAAAACTATAAGAAACTGATGAAGTGTATCTACGATCAATCTATATAAGAAGGTTTTGAAAATTAGGAGTTCTAATTTATAATCTATAATTCATCACATCTTGTAGGTAAGTTGTATAATATTTATATCCTACATAAATCCATATGAGAATTATTTAGGAACATTAAGGTACCACTATATTTTTGATAAATAATCTAAATACTTGTTTTTGATCTATAAAGTGAATATCTTAGTCCATGTGGTATCTAAAATGGATTTCATGGGGGATACAAAGAATATTCAGGCCACGATATCCTAAAAGAGACCCCTAAATGTGTTCGAGATCAAAAAAATTTTTTCCCTTGAAGGTTATTACATACACTTTATAAAGGAATTCTCCTGGGTAAAATCACCATTAACAATGCTAACAATGAAGGGTGTGAATTTTTAATTGGATGAGAAGTTCCTAAGTTTTTTTGAGGAGATGAAGTCCTGGTTAACATTATCCATAGTATTGATCATACCAGAGTTAGGCATGGGCTATGTAACAAATAAACTAGGTTTAACTAGACAAGCCACTAAAACTATCCCATTATATGTTATTGGTAAAATAGAATAAAAAAATCTTGAATACAGTAAAAAAATAAAATAAACCAAAGTGAAAAGAATAAACAAATTAAACCCCCCAAAGACATAAAATCGAAGTCAAAATTGGATAAAATATAAAGTAGGTCAAATTTCCACATGACCAATAGTCACATACAGACTAACCTGAATCAAAAACATCAACAAAAAGAGAATACAACATGCTATAAGATGCTCTTCCCTTTACCAGAATCCTATAGTAAAACATATAAAAACACCCAAAGTCATAAGTAGGGTGTTATCCAAATCCCATTAGGATACCACCATAGTTTCTATAAAAGTTATCATGTTAACATTGAAACAGTTCAATATTTTAAAATAAAAAAAAATTAATTTTTTTTTAGAAATTAAATCCGTCTGTAAATCATTTTCCCTTTGGTTTTCATAATATCCATTCATATTCTAAAAACAGAGATATGATAAGTAGAAGTGGTAAATAAAAAAATTGAATCCATAAATCAGGAGGTAAATAGGTAAATACATATCCATGAAACAACCTATTAAGTGAATCTATGTGATACATCCTCATATACAAACCCATTAGAAAAAATCCATGATAGAAACAACCATGCGATAAATAAAAAAAATGAAAAATAAACTCACATATTGAGATTTTTCTAAATTGATACTTCATACCAGACACATAACCATAATTTTTAACTTGAAAAAATTGTATCCAATCTATATTGAGTGCTAATAGTCGATATCACAAAAGGTTACCTCCTAGTTGTGCCGAACACACACTAACGCTAACTGTTTCTCATTACCAATGAACCCAAGGTTCATAATGTTCATTTTTCCAAATTCATTTCAAAACCATGCTCAAAATTTTATGAAACATGTTCAAAGATAATCCAATCTACATCAATGTTTTAAAACCCATTTCCAAATCACAAAAATCCATTTTCAAAGAAAAACACCATTTTGAAAACATTTTCCATCCCACGAGGTCATTTAAAACCACTTACCATTTACAATAAAAGAATAACCCAAATAAATTTATCATGAACAAAATGTAATTCAACAAATTAACCCATTGTATAGAAACACCAACCTCAATATAATAAAAACCTAGTTTCCTTTGACAATAGTGACCATAAACCAAGAATTCAACCTTCTAAAGATAGGGAACACCAAGAAACATAAATGGATCAATAGAAAACACTATCCGATCAAAAATATGAACACAACTATGTCCAAAACCACAAACTCTACCAAAACTAAAGAAGAACCACTGGGATTACATACCCAAATAGAAGAAACCTAATCATGTCAGTAATCATTAACTGAATAAAGTGATCAAGAATGTAACGAGTCACTCAAAATCACCTAGGGAGATGTCTATGTCGAGAGATATAAGAGATTCTAAAGTATGGAATTATAATTAATCCAATAAGCACCCAAAAAACCCAAATCAAAGCTATTAAATGTCGTGTAATCCCTTTACATGGAATATATTCCATGAAGCTCATATAATTTTAAAAACCCATTTCCTTTTTTTATTAAAAATGTAAAATTTTACATTACATGACATGAACCCCTTAAATAGTGTGTAAAACTATCATGATATGTATCTAATTCATAGATTCTTCCTTGCATCCATTACATGGAATATAATCCCATTACACAATGTGTATTTTCCTAATGAATAGAATAAATTGTAGGTTTTAGGTGAAAATTCTAAACACTTTATGAGTCACCATTACATGTATCCTCACAATTTCTATTTAGTCATTATTCATCAAACAAAAATGGAAACAAAAAAAAAAGGTCAAAAACAAACTTGATAAAAAGGTAACGGGGCATTATAATCTTGCCCCCATAAACGTTATCTACCCCAAAAATTACTCAAGATCCTATATTAAGAAATAGAGAAGTCCACCAATACTTCATCAATGATTGAGACTACCATTTATCATATATATCCTATCTACACTTCCACATTACTAAGAATAGGGGGATCATTTTTCAATGCATCGCCTTATCCCAACAATTTATAATCTGAACTATATGCTAAAAAAGTGGTTTTAGGATCAAGATCAACATCATCCCATATAATCACATGGGAATGATCTAGTATGTACCTCATTAATTGGGAAATGTTAAACAAATCATGGATATATGTAAAAATAGATAGTAACTTAAACCAAATGGTAACCATATATAATCATCTAATGATCTCAAAGGGCACCAAAAACCTTGGTACAAACTTACCCTCCTTGCCCAACTGATGATGTACCAAGTGACGTGAAACAATGAGAAAGACCTCATCACCATCCTTAAGCTCTAATGGCTAATGATGATGGTCCACATAAGATTTATGATGACTTTGTTCCATGATAAATCTCTTCTATATCAATTGAACCATCTCCATCATCTCCTGAATAACACTCGAACCAACTAAGGACCACTCTCTCAACTCTTCCCAATACAAGGATGATGAAATTAAATGCCAATATAAATCCTTGAAGGGTGATATATTTACCAAAGCCTAATAACTATTTTATAGGAAAATTAATCCAAAGTAAAATGTTTTTTCCAAGATCATCTAAAATCAAGAACACAAGCCCATAGAATATCCTCGAGAACATAGATAATTTTCACTATCTATCATTATACCTATGAATGATAAGCCATGATCAATATAATATGGGAAACTATAACCTCTTTGAAACCTTTATAGAACCTATATATGAACCTATAATCCCTATTTGAAATAATCTCATAGGGAACCCCATGAATTCTCACAATCTTTCAAACATACATGTCCCTAAGCTGTCCCACTTTTATCATCTCTTAGATAGGTAGTAAATGTGATGATTTCACGAGCTGATAAATGATAACATAAATACCATCCTTCCCACTAGGATTCTATGGAAAACCAATAATCAAATACATGTAAATATCATTTCAATTTCATACTAAAATGGGTAAAGGATGAAACAACCCCATAAGTCTCTGGTGTTTCACCTTTATTCTCTTACAAGTATGACACTGAAAATAAAAATCCTGTGTTGACCATATCATCCCCTGAAACCAATACTAATGTATCAAATCGTGATACATATTGGTAGTACATAGTTTCATGGATGAACAATAATAGTTACCACTGTCCAATAACTCTTTCCTCAAAGAAAACGAAACAACAAACCTGCTATAGAAGCACAAAGCTACACTAGAAGACTGAGTGAACTCAAACGAGGTCTCCCCACTAGAAAGTATTTTAACCAAATGTTGGAACTCATTATATGTCACCTACTCAATCCCAAATATATCATAAAAATAATAGTGACCCTTTTTTAAATCCCGGAACACCATTCTACCAACATTTTCCACTTCTAAGATCATCTCAACAGAAACAATCATTAGGGACCACCCCCAACTAGTTCATCCATGGATTGAGTCGATAATTTTATTCTCAATAGATTAGAATAATTATTTCCTTTTATAGGGGTATAATAAATATACAAATCAATTTTCTAAGGATACTATACCTTGAATCTTTTCTCAAATTTATATGCCTCTAAGTAAAAATATATATTTGTATTTTATGATCTGAATACACTATAAACTGCTCCCCAAAGATATAGTGACACTATGTTTTGAGTGCATGAATAACCTCTTCCAACTCAAGATCATGGGTAGGGTAGTAATTCTCACGAGGGTTTAACTAGTATAAGCCATAATCCACAAAGTACTCCCCACATCAAAACACATCCTAAACATATACCATAAGCATCACATAAATCATCATAACCCGATATCAGTACACAACGAATAAAAATAGGTGTTGAAATAAAACTCACATTAAGCTCCAAAAAATATCTCTAATAGTCTTCATTATACTCAAACTTTACACCCTTGTAGTTTAAATAATTTATTGAAGACACAATCTTGGAGTAGTCCTGAAAATATCATGAATAGTAACCGACCAAAACTTGAGAAGATTTGAATATTAAGCACATTTATGGGATACTCCAAGGACACAAATTTCTATACATATTCAGGATCTAATGATATTCACCTAATAGAAATAAAATGACCAAGAAAATTCACTTCCCGGATCCAAAACAGACAATTGGAAGGCCTTCCAAATATGTGATTTTACTTCAGGGTTTGAAGAATGATATCAAAATTCTATGAGTTCTCTTCCTCTGACTTAGAGTACACCAAAATATCATCCATGAACATAACAAAAAATAGTCCAAGAACCGATGAAATATCCATTTAATCGAATACATAAACACTATAGGAGCATTAGTGAGACCAAATGGCATAACCATAAACTTGAAATTCCCATATCAACTTCTAAACACAGTCTTAGGTATATCTTATTCTTGGACTCTCAACTGTTGATACCTTGATCGTAGGTCAATATTTGAAAACCAATAATACCCTATAAGATGATCAAATATATCATCAATCCTTGGAAAATGATATTTTTTCTTAATGATCACCTAATTCAAATTTATATAATAAACACAAAGTTTAAGGCTCTCATATTCCATCATAGAAATGAGGGAAGGAGAATACAATAATGATAGGATTGGAAGAACAAATCCTATAACCTAAATATCCTCAACATAGAACTTAAGTTCCACCAAACCAGTAGGCACCATATGATAATATGGAATAGAAATAAGAATTGTACCAGGTAGGAGGTTAATATTAAACTCAACCTCTCTCTGGGGTAGTAAGACTAATAATCCAGAAAAACCTTGGGGTACACACACACAACATTAGAAATTTGAACTTCCAAACAAGGGTCAACTAAATCATGAAACATCTCTAACAACTGGAAAAATATTACCCTAGAATAAAGAGAAAAATTACTTTACATTCCTGATCTAGAGTCCCACTCACTCTAGAAAAAATGATTTAACACATAGGTAGATAAGGAAAAAACCCAATGGTGATAACAATCTATATCAGACTTAACACTGATCATAAAATCTAGACTAATAACCAAGTTGAAGATGTCAAGATCGAGAAATTAAAAGTCTTACACCACATCATAGATAGCATTCATTACCTGAAATGTGGGATATATGGAACCTTGTTTGAACTTCTTTCCGAAATGTGTGGAAATATCCAACAAGAATGACATAATCTTTGAACAGAAACCCAACACATCAACTAACTTCGATGATATGGAAGAATTAGTATCACATATATCAAAAAAAATCTATTACAATAAAAGATGAGATAAACTCCCTACCTCTAATAAAATTTATCCCTATTTCATATCACTAGTGAATACTACATTATATAAATTCATATAGTCTTAACCACATGAATATCTCTATTGGACTATGTATTAGACTCTCCACCTTTAGAAGCATCTATATAAACCTATGAACCCTTGTTAATAGTGGATATTTCACTACATCCCATATATTATAATCTTTATTCCCTTTCATAGGGGTATAAGAAATATCAAAATCAATTGTTTAAGGATACTCTCCCTTGAATATTTGTCACAAATTTATATCCCTCTAAGTAAAAATATAATTTTGGATTTTATGATCTGAATACACTATAAACTTCTCCCCAAAGATATAGTGACACTATGTTTTGAGTGCATGAATAACCTATTACAACTCAAGATCATGGATAGAGTAGTTATTCTCCTGAGGTTTTAACTAGTTTGAGCCACAATCTACAAACCATCCACCCTACATCAAAACCCATCCCTAACCTATACGAGAAGCATCACAAAAATCATCATAACCTGGTCTCAATTCACAAAGAATCAAAACTGGTGCAGAAATCAACCTCACCTTCATCTCCTCAAAATATCTCTAACACTTTTCATTATACACAAAATTTAAACCCTTGTAGTTTAAAGCATTCATTGAAGACAAGAACTTGGAGAAGTCCTGAAAAAACCATCAATAGTATCCAACAAAACCTTGAGAATATTTGAATCTTAAGAACAATTATAGGCTACTACAAGGACATAACTTTCTTTACATATTCAGGATATAAAGATATTCACCTATTAGAAATCACATGACCAATAAAATTCACTTTCTAGATCCAAAACTCACATTTGTAAAGCATACAAAATAAATTATTTTATTTCTTGGTTTGAAGAATTCTATTAAAACTTTCTGAGTTCTTCTCTTATGACTTAGAGTACAAAAAATATAATCCATGAACACAAAGAAAAGTTCAAGAACCGATGAAATATCCATTTCATTGAATCCATAAACACTGCAAGAGCATTAGTGAGACAAAATGGTATAACTAGAAACTTGAAATTCCCACAAAAAATTTCTAAACACTATCTTAGGTATATTTTCTTCTTGGACTCTCAACTATTGATACCTTGATCATAGGTCAATCATAGAAAACCAATAATCCCCTATAAGATGATCAAATAGATCATCAATACTTAGAAAAAGATATTTTTTCTTAATTATAATCCGATTCAACTTTTGATAATCAACACAAATTTTAAGGCTCTCATATTCTTTATTAGAAATGAGGGCAGGAGAATACCATAATGATAGGCTTGGAAGAAAAAATCATATAGCCTCTATATCCTCAAGATGGAACTTATGTTCCACTAACTCAGCATGCACAATATGATAATATGAAATAGAAATAGGAATTGTACTAGGGAGCAAGTCAATAGTAAAATCAACCTCTCTCTGGGGTGGTAAACCTGAAAAATCATCCAGAAAGACCTTGGGGTACACACACAAAACTATAGAAATTTGAACAACCAAACAAGGGTCAACTGAATCTTAAAACATATCTCAAAACTAGAAAAATATTACCCTATAATAAGGAACAAAATGACTTGGAATTCCCGATCTAGAGTCCCACTCACCCTAGAAAACATGATTGACCACATCGGTAGACAAGGAGAAAACCCAATGGTGATAACAATCTATATCAATCATAAAACTGATCATAAAATCAAGAATGATAACCAAGTTGAATATGTCATGATCAAGCAATAAGAAGACTCACGCCACCTCATAGTCAGCTATCATTACCTGACATGTGGGATATATGAAACCATGTTCGAACATCATTCCCAATGGCATGGAAAGATCCAACAATAATGAAATAATCTCCGAACAAAAACCCAACACATCAACTAAATCTGAGGATATGGATGAATTAGTATCACATATATCAAAAAATCTATTACCATAAAAGATGAGTGAAACATTGTACCTCTAATAATAGATATCTCTATGCCATATCGCTAGTGCATACTACATTACATAAATTAATCTAGTATTATCCCAATAAATATCTCTATTTCACTATAGATTAGACCCTCCACCTTTTGAAGCATCTATATGAACCTATTAACCCTTGGTGGGAGTGTATATTCCATTACTTCCCATAGAAAACATTCACAAAAGTTCTTTTCAAAAACATTTTCTTTTTCAAGAGACCATTTGAAACCACTAATCATTTTAAAAACAATGAACAAACCAAATGAATTTTTCATGAACAACATGAAATTAATCAAAATAACCCATTGTATAGAAACACCTACCTCAACATGGTATAAAACAATATTCCTTCAACAAATGGTGACCAAAAATCAATATAATAACATTTCAAAGACAAGGCATGCTAATAATTTGAAAAGGATCGATTGAAATAATATCCAATCACAAATCCAAACACAATTGTGGAAAAAACAAAAAATTATAACAAAACCAAAGAAGAAATTGAAGGATTACATATCCAGTGAGAAGAAACCCAACCACAATGGTGATAAATTTCCGAATGAAGTGATATGAAAGGGAATGAGTCACCCAAAATCACTTAGGGGGAGATTATTGGTTGATAGGGAGAAGAGATTCCCAAATAAGGAATTATAATTCAGATTATTGTCACCCTAAACACCTAAATCACAACTATTACACAATGTGCAATCCCTTTTTCATGTCATGTATTCCATGAATCTCTTGTACAATAAAAATACCATAACCTTTTTATTTTAAACACAATATTTTTCATTACAAAACATCAACCCATTACAGGGAATGTAAAACTCTCACTCTATGTATCCAATTTATGGATTCTTCTCAAAATCCATTCAGGGCATGTACACTTATTAGATAGTGTGTATTTTCTGAACAAATAGAAAAAACTATAGATTTAAACATAAAATTATAATAAATATATAACTTCACAATTACAAGAATCCTCCTAATTGTTTTGGAATTATTCATCCAACGATAAAGGAATCCAAAAATAGAGGTAAAAAATCCTAATAGAAAGGTAATAGGGATATATAGGATATATAGTCTACTATGATGCTTTTGGTATGGGGTTGTGGTTCATGTTGATGAAATATGGTCATGTCATAGCTTATGAATATTTCTTATTATTACCTCATGAAAATAACTACCCCTCATGACCTAGAGTTGGAAGCTGTGATGCATGCTCTGAAGACTTATTTCCATTATATATTCAGCGTGAAGTTTATCATGTACTTGGGACATAAAATCCTAAGGTATATATTCAACTGGAGGGATATGAATCTTAAACAGAGATGATGGTTGGAGTAAATCTAGAATTTTTTACTTTGACTTGTTATATACCTTGGGTAAAGGAAATCTCGTGGAAGACACCTTATTCATGAAGATAATAAATCAAGAAATGAAGTATTCAGAAGAGGAATGAAATATAATGAACCTATTTATATAATTTCATATGGATGTTTAATAGGAGGGTAAACATGTATTGTTGACTAGTGTAATAGTCACATACTCTTTTATTAAATAGTACCATCTTAGGTAGGTTGAGAATCATTTTATTTGTGGATAAGAGGAACTTTAAATGGATGGGAGACCTTGGGTGAATTATCTATATCTCTAAATTACACTCTCTGCTTCTAGAAGAGGTTAGTCATTACATTTATTCTAAGAGAGTAGGTTATATTGAGTGGGAGATGATCCAGTTGGGTAGTGAATCATGGGGAAACCAAAATATGTTATAATCTAATGAATTGATATTGGTGTCTGAGGTTTAATTGAGAAATTATCAATTTCATTTATTAGTACCTTTTATTTTAGATAATTAATTCTGATAACCAAAACAAGTAGGTTTTTATAGCATATCCCCTTCCCCATGTAGAAGTGGGATGAGATATCCTTGTATTTTTTCATGGACCTACTATGATCTCCCAGTGGGAAGGTTTCAATTTGGGTAGCTATTTATCTTTTAATTAATTCATCCCATTTCATTCATATTAAGGTATTAGTGAAGGTGGAGGAGATTGGAAACCTTTATGTCCAAGAGATTATGAATATATTTGGAGTTAACATGGATTTGTTTTCAAATAGGACCAAAATTTCACTTCCCAATTTTATAAGGGTCTTCAAAAAGCAATGTATTCTTAGTTGAGTTTGAGAACAATCTATATCCCCAAATAGATGGCTAGACAGAGAGGGCTATCCGTATTCTATAAGACATGCTTTAGGAATGAGTGATTGATTTTGGGGGCTCTTGGGAGAAGAATTTATTATTGAAAGATTTGTATTATAATAATATTTACTAGTCATTGATAAAAATAGATCCCTTTGTAGCCTTGTATATATGTTCATTCCAATCCCCTTGTATTGGGAAGAATCAAGAGAACAATACTTATGGGGATCAAGAATTTTTCATGAGACAATGAGTAAAGTTTAGATGATCCAGAAAAGATTGATAGTATCCTAGAGTCACTATAAATCCTATGTTGACCATATTTATCATACATTTTAATTACCTATGTTTTACCAAGTGCTTCTTAAAATCTCTCATAGGTAGGGAAACTATCACCTATGTAAGAGGGGAAAGTCGATGCCTCGGTATATTAGATCATTTGAGATCATGGAACATCTCAAGAAGTTGTTTTACCATATATATTTTACAAATAAAATAACAATAATTAAAAATATTTTTCATGTATACCAATTGAATAAATATCTCTTGGATTCATCCAACATAATGGAGTTGGATGATTTGTAATTGGAACCTGATGCCTCTATTATTGAGAAGCTAGTGCGTATCATTGATCACTATGTTTAATGGATGAATGTGAAGCTGATTCAATTATTATATGTGTTGTGGAGGTAAGTAAGAAATAACCAAGAGATATGGGAGTGTGAGGATTTGGTGATAGAGTGGTGACCTCACCTCATTTATGATATATATCCTTGAAGGCTTTCTAGGGGAATATAGTAGAATGTTGGGGAAAATTATGACAACATCTTGGTCACTTGTATGTATTTATTTTAATTTTTGTTCTTATTTAATTTTAATTTTATGTATTACAATGTTGAACATAAAAAATGTGATTTTTTTAAAAAATAGACTAGCAATATTTATTAGTGTTAACTGTGAACCCAGTCGTGTGAAGGGGGAGAAAAGAGACTAGGGCAATTTGTTATGGTTAAAGAAACGTTTTCTAAACCATGTGAGCTATTAAAAATATAATGTGACCTAGTTATATTCTAAATTGTTACCTATATAGTTATCACATAGTTAGAAAAACTATGCATCCAAACTATGCAGTATCACCTAGGTCTTCTAGTGGTCCCAAATGGTTGGCACATGGTTTTCCAAGACATGGGGCCAAACAATGAAGAATGACCTAAACATTTAAAAATATAAAATCATAAAGTTTATCTTATCAAATTTTAACTCCCTTATCCTTCATTTCTCCCCTATATTCAAACAGGTCACCCTTGTGTGGCCTACCATCTTTATCCCTCAATTTTATGTTGTCTTAATTCAGATTTGGTGACTTTATCCAAGGAAAGCATCTATTTTTTAGTTTATTCCTCTACTATACTCTATTACCCCACATTATCTCATTCTACCCTCTTTCCCATAATCATAATGGCCATGAAGAGATAAACCTATGGGTTAGAATGGTGTTTTTATGAGATTATTTAAATTTGAGATTCATGAGGGTCCTTTTTCTTTATCATTGGTGTTTCTTTACAAAGGAAGAAAGTTACATTGAATCAAAGGTAGGCAACTATAAATAAATTTCATTCTCCATCAGCATACCCAATGTTATTTATTTTTTTCTCCAGATTATAAATTAAAATTGAATTAAAAATGATTATTAAAGTCTCTTAGGTTTGGTTTCATTATTTGTTTTTGGATTTTTATGGTACAAATGTAAGTTTCTCCCAAGATTTCACTATTTTTATTTTGCATAATTTTTTTTTCAAAATGGTTCAAAGGAGTTTACTTTTTATATGTGAGTTTTTGAATAATATTTTCAAAATAAATGTGTTTTGTACTTTTATTGATAATTGAGGGATTTTGTTAACTTGGATATTGATTTTAAATGTATTTGATTGTGTTGCTACATGGGATACCATAGGCAAGTGGGTGACTCAATAGGTTCTTCCCTATATTTAGGCATGAGATAGATTGTGGTAATTTATCACAAGGCATAAAGAGGCCAAAAGATTAATTATTTTGGATCACATAGGTCTGCTAGAATTCCATGAGCGGGTCATTGTTAACTCTAGAACCTATAGTTTTGAGATCCCACCATGTTTCTTTTATTATGCTTGAGTTGATGCTTTCTATGATACCCAATATTATCTTATTTATGATCATGTGGCTATGTATGACTACTCATGTTCATTTTAAATGTTTTTTACCATGATAAATGATGAAACTGGTTTGTTTTGTATTAAATAAAAAGGGTTTTAAATTTTTATAAGTGAATTTTTTTTTCAAAATTTCTTGCAAACTAGAACCCAGGGTTATCAATATAAAATGAGTTATATAGATTTATGGCGACATCCTACTTGGATTTAACTCACATATTGCATATGACTTCAAGTGTATATTGATTTGGTTTTATCTGACACATGTGAGGGTAAATGTACCACATTTCATAGAAGATCCTATTTATATATTTCCACCCTCTATGGTATGAGTTGGGTTTTGTCCAATAGAAATATAGAGATATCATGGTTAGATATTTTAGGGATTCCTTTGATTTTGAGTTCTTGGATTTTGATCTTATATTAACAGAATCATCCTTAGACATGTTTTGAGGCTCAAATTTATATATGTATTGTGGATTAGAATTAATTTTTGGTTTACATATCAAGGATGGTCATTAATTAAATTTTATTCCATATTATATAGTGTTTATTGATGTTTATTATTGATATCTATTTATAATGTGGAAGGAATATGTGATACCTAGATGGGTCATTCCATATTTCTAGGTAGAACTATATGCTTGATTATTTTAGTTCAAAGGTATATTCATTCCAGAATGGTTATTATTGATACATCTATTATTGTTTCCATCCCATGGAAATCAAGAAAAATCTTCAAAAATTATGGGATTTTGGTTCAAGTAATGAAACTGGTTGACCTAGGTTAGTTTGATAAAAGAAGTTTGAATATAAGAAGTAAAAATTATGATATTTGGAAGTAGTAAATCATATGTTTCCTCAATAATCCTAAAGGTGAAAGTGAAGAGATGCATTGGGTATGTGTAAAGTCTTCTATATTGATTCATAAGGTCTTATTGTTGTTATCTAAGGTTTTCCCCTTTGTGGAGTTTTTAGAAAAGTGACTAGATAAATCTCCTCCTAAGGATACATAATATTAAACTTGTGGTGTTTTAGAAGCACCCACTATTCACTTGATGAGGAATTTAAGGTGATTTAATTCTTTGAAAAAGTGAAGTGGTAAAAAATATGATCAGATCTATGTGAAAATTCTCCTTGATAATATTGGAAAATGGTTGCACCAATTTCATTAGATAGAATCTACTTTATATAGCAGGGTAGGGATATTTTTTCTAAATAACTTGAAAGATAAATTTTAACCAAATTTTATTTCTTTAATAATATATTTTGTAACACCCCCCATAATGTAGGAATAATGTTCAAACTACACAAATACTTTTATTTTTTCTTTTTCATTTTTCATTCAGTCATTATATAGAAAAGGTTATTATCTATGTTTTACTTTAAAGTGTGAATTCTGGTGAATTGACTTAGGTGTGGCATATATTTTAAGTTTTGGTGCATCAACGACATGGGTCTATTATAATTTTTTAAGTTCCCATCAAATAAATTTCTAAGGATAAATTCTATGTGTTTGAAAAGTTCATCACCCCAATAAGTGGTTTTAAAGATTTAGTTATAAAGATTTGGATAACTAAAAATAAGAAAACTTGTTTTAGATATCATCTTAGTATCATCATTTTTTCTTTAGTATTATAGGATAATTTTGGTAATCAGTTATTGAAACATTATATATGATTCTAAATTCAGTGATTGATCATTAATTCCAAAAAATTCATTGAATGAGGGTAAGGACTTGGTGAAGATATTTAATGGGATGGATTTTAGATTTTGTAAGATACTAATAGTGGAATGTCTACTAAAGAAGGATATTGATATTCTTTTGATGGGTGCTAAGAAAAAATTTATTAAGAAGGAATAATGTGAAAGGGTGGATAATAATGAACTTTTGGTGATCCATATTTCATAATCATGAAATGTGTCTTCTAACATCCGTGAGGTAAATACAACATTAGAGATTATAAAGACTCTTATATATATATGTATGAAAAGTAACAAGAACTAAAACAATATTCTTATTTTATAGGTTGTTTGATATATGAATTTTGGAAGGAAATTTGGTGACTAATCATGTTAACAACTTCAACATCATTCAGAGTTAGTTGGAATCATTAAAGGTGATCTTCAAGGATCTGAAGTGGGAATTGTTGTTAATTACACCACTTTCAGAATCTTAGTCTTCAATGGTTACCATGGGTAGTAACTCAAGAAGTATGAAAAAATAGTGTTCTTAGTTTTTAGGTATTTAATTCTAAATTAATATATTCACCATAATAGGATCAGTAATCTATAAGAAACATATACAATTTATAAGAAAAGGGATATTCCATAGCCTAAAAAATCCATGAAAGGAAAATGAAGGAGAATTGAGAGATTTAATTACTCAAAAGAGGGTGGAATCATGTATTTGAAATACGGGAATAAAGTATATCTGAAATTTATTATAGTGAATGAAGAGTCAATTACTGAAGATATGACTCCAGAAGTGCAACTAATAATATCACATAAGAAGATAGAAGTGGTATTCTACAGTGTGTATCCAATTCAATTAAGTATTTGATTATAGAATATGGCACATAATTTTACTTTATATTTGTGAAAGTAATTAGGTGGAATCATAATTTTGGAAGATACGATAAGGTGTATCTTGCAGATAGTGGAACTCTTTTGATTATAGAAAGGGTGATGTTTCAGTTTGAAAAACAGAAGCTTGTGGGAATTGAAATGAGTGAAAAACATACAAGGGTTAAGAAAAAAATTAATCTCAATAGGATAAATATATTATGTGGGGTTTTATATAATATTTGAGTATAGTTCATGTAATTTCATATATAGTTCCGGGGTAGTGTCTAAAGGTGAAAAAGATAAAAAATTATATTTAATATTTTTTTGGAAGGTGAGATGCGAGATAGAAAAATAACTTCTACAAAGTTATGGCATGAAAATATAAATCAATTACATGAGAAAGGTATTAAAATAAAATATTCAAAATGAGTGATAATTATTGGAATAATGAAGTAAAAAACATATGAATAATGAATTATTAGAAAGTAGTGAAATGTGTCATTCTAAATGAATGATAAAACACCTAATAAATAGAAGTTAGATGGGTTCATGAAGACATATGTAGGAAGACTATAGTTTATTCTCATAGAGGATCATTATAATAAGTCTCCTTTATCAATTATGTGACAGAAAAGGTGCGTGTGTTATTTCTCAAACATGAGTCCAAATTATTTTAAACCTTCATCTGATGGAGTAAAATGGTTTAAAAAGGAAATCGAAAGAAAAGTGAAATGTTTGAGGTATGAAAATAGTATGGAATATAGAAGTAGTGAGTTATAGATGTTATACTAGTGGAATGGTTTATAGTTTTAGAAAAATTTACTAGAAACATTATAATAACACATATTCTATTATATAACACCCTAATATTTTTTATGTATTTCTTTTGAAATAAACATGGGGTATTCGATTACTTTCCTTACATGCAAGCTTGAGTCTAAATGAACTGTGATATAGTATACCATTATAACCTAGCTAGAAGAAACGAGTATTAATAACTAAATTATAAATAATATGTATAATGGTTTTGAATTATTCCAATTTATTAATCAATTCAAAATATTTTTGTAGTCAATTTTTAATAATGTCATTTTATGCTTCAAAAATATGTTTTCAAAAATGATTATTATTGAATTTTTCATCAAAAAATTATAATTATTTTATAAAATTTTTGTAATTTTAATTTATTTAATTAATACCATTTTTAAAATCATCATTTCAATATTGTCTTAGGGTGAATTTTTAGGATTTTTCTAAACATAATTATTTTTTCAGTAAATAGTGAAAAATACCGATTTATGTAAAACTATCATTTATTTATATTAAATCAATTATTTTAGAAGTAATTTTTTTATTTAATTTTATATTAATGTAAAAAATTATATTTTTATTATAAATAATATAATTAATTACAATGGAATCAAAATTATACTGTAATTTGGTATAAGTTCATTTTTGGGCTTGTAAACACATTTTTTCTAAATTTTTTTATATACACAATGTGTTTTTATATTAATAAATTAAATTAATATATATTTATTAATATTTATAATGAAAGTTATATATTATACATTCAATTAAATATTTTATGATTCATTTTATGGGCTTTACAATGTAATTAATGGAAGTAAATTCAGTTTGATGCTTTAAAATGGATTTATCTAAAAATAAATTTCCATCTTGTTTTGTGTGATTATTTAAAATTATATTCTTCCACTTATGGAAATTGAATATTTTAAAATGGATTATGTTTTTTTTGAATAATCATAATTAAAATAATTAAATTGGTTCAACTTAATTTTTGATCATAATGAATAGCAAATTGATTAAATTGTTTTTAACATGGTTAATGTTAAAATGGGTTTATCGAGGGTGTGGGGAGGGTTAAAATAAGTGGTAATGGTATGAATATCACATAAAAATTTAAGTTTATTATTGGTTTAATATATTTCAATTTAATTTTTCTTATATTAGAATCATTGGCTATTTTTTTATTTCTCATGAAAGTGATCTTATATTATTAAAATATTTTAAGTAATTCAATGTGTATCCCTTCCCTCACTTATAAAAGAGAAAATATTATACTACCATATTCACACAATTTTATCATTCTCAATATGATAATCCCTAATAAAAACAATTACTAGATTCTTACCCTTAATCCTTGATCCACTAGTCTTTTCCTATGGTTAATCTTTCATGGAATAAAGTGTACACCAAATGAGGTCTCTCAAAGAAGAGGTATAAATCTTAACCAATATCTTTCAATTTTATTTCTTCATAAAACATATCTAAAAAGTTTGTATCCATAAAAGAATTATTAATCTAGTTTCATAAATATATTGAGATGTTGTTATTATTATTTCACAATAATTTCTAATATCGTTCATGCATATGTATGAACTAACGCTTCCACAAATAGATATGATTTTTTTCCATAATGATATTTAATGGTTAGTTATTACGATGTATTTAATATATATATATATATATATTATATTTATGATATAATAATTATCTTTTAAAGTTGATTTATAATTTTCCATTCGTTTGTTCCATATATTAGAATGTGGAAGACATTACTCATTCGTACATACAAACTACCAACTCTACAAAGTGATGTAATTCATTTTCATCACCAATTTATATGAATGGTTGTAAAAGTGTGTATAATGATTAAATATTATACTTATAAAATTATTAATTTTCTAAATATGATATAAATATTATAAAATTTTGAGGACCATAACTGTCGAAATAAAACTTTTATAAAAAATGAAACAGTTAACACCTAGAAATGACAATTTTAATAAAGAATTATTATAAAATGGTTTTTGAAATGTTATAAGTATACCATATGTGGTATTATAAGTTTTAATATGTTTATGTTATATAATTATAATAAATTAAAATTTATTATATAAGAGGATACCACGACTACGAAGAAATATGGACATGAGGTTAGGGTTCTATGTTACAAACACATTTTTTATAGGGATTGTTTATGTTTAAATTTATGATGATGAAATTATATGATCTATATATACCAATTATTATGTATTTTAATATAATATTTTTATTTATGGATATTACATGTTTTCTTTCATTTTCCTCTCTTTCAGTTCTGAAGAAACTAAAAGAATATTTTTAAGGAAAACCAACCTTGATTTAGTCTTTTAGTGAGAATATTTTTCTAACACATCTCTATTTTCATTAAAATGGTTTCAATAGTGTTTTTAATATTCTAAAAAGTTTTATCAAAGTTATTTTAATCATGTTTTAATTTCTATAATTTTTTTGAAAGGAACCTTATTGTCATTTTTTGATTGAGGTACAATTTACCTAAGTGAGAAAAAAATATTCTCTTTAACATACGCCACATTAATATATTTTACCAAAATAATGAATACTATTAATTTTAAATATTCATTTACATTTTTCCATGGTTATTTTAAAAGAAATTTTTTTGCTAAATATTTTTTAAATTTTTATATTTTAAATAAGCGATGTTAAAATGAGAAGGGTATTTTCTTCAATATAATATCCAATGATATTTTAATGATATTTTCATCTATAATAAAATAATTTAATGTTAATTTTTATTTATTGAGAGTGTTATCCAATTCTACCTTAATTATTCTTTATTTGGATGGTTTATGATTATAATGATAAAATATTGATGGAACCCCTTTTATTTTCCATGGGTTATGAGTTAATGTAATGATATATGTTTTCATGATCTTTTGGAATACATATGAATGGATTATGATTATGTGATAGGTTTTTTTGTTATATACCTCCATGTATTGGGTAAATATTAATGTTTTATGAGATCAAATGGTAAATGGGAGGTTATCCCAATCCCAATGCTGGTATATGGGTGGTTATCCCAAGATTAACATGCAATGAATGTCTTAGTAGGTAGCCTTGACAAAATATTTATATTATTAGGATTATGACACACTTTATGAAACTATTTTATGATAGGATATTATGCCAATGTTATGATCTCATGGCTCATGTTCTTTGATTTATTTATGATTCTTGTCTTATGAACTTCCAATATTTTTGCTGTGAGAGATTATTATGATCTATAAATTCCTAGGTATGAATTTCAAAGGGTAATATCATGTTCTCATACCATTATGCTCATGATATTCTTACATATTATAATTTATTGATATATCCCTTATTTACCCTTACTAATCATTGAGTCTACCCTTTCCTATTTTTAATTTTCCCTAGAATATAAATTTATTTTAAGTATGATATGTCTAACAAGGGTTTTAGTTGTGATGAACTTAATGAGAGATGTTGTATAACTTTCATATACTAGTTATTCATGTATCCATGTTTCCAATGAAACAAAACCTCTATAGTTATAGATCTTATTATAATGATATGTATTGAATATTCATCTAATAAGATGAAATATTTATGTATGTAATTCTTTGGTCCACCTCATTTAGTATTAAAGTAAGGTTTAGTTATTTTTAGAAACTAGGATGAGAAAATTTTAGTGAGAACCCTTTAGATAAGACTATATATATAATGGAATCCTAAGTAATGATGGTGAAAGGGGTGTGTATTTCATATCAAATACAACCATTTCTATATACTAGAAAGTGGAAGTGGATATGAAATAGATGCACTTAGGGTTAAAAAATCTAAAATGGGAAGATTGGAAATTAATACGATAGTCATTGGTTAATGATGATCATTACTAAAACTATACAATTTGATACACACTCTCAGGGGATATGCATGTGAAAATTCAATTTTTATTTATGAACTATTATAATGGATTTGAATAGATAATGACCATGGATGACCTAGGTTAAACCAAAGGTGTCATAATTTAAAAATAAGATTTTAATATTTAGAAATATTATAAATTATTTTATTGATTTTAGGACATACCACTATGATTATTATTTCTCATTGTATGTTTTTTGGTTTCAATAAATTGATGGAAATAGAAGAAACCATGTTAATATTGAATGTAATGGATAATTAACTGATTTTTTTGGAGAAACTGAATGTTATGGAAGTTTTAATTTAAAATACTATTTCTATGACAACCCAACTTTCTTAATCTATGAATAATGTTTATCTTTCAAAGCTGAAAAGGAGGAAAAAATATAATATTTATTCCTTCATGAGGTAGCATCCACATTATATTAGTGGGTCCACTAATCAACTAATTACTGAGAAATTTATTTATTTTAATAAAATGATAATTTATATTCTCTAGTTCTCATAGAATGAAAAATTTATCTTTGTTGTTTATTATTCAGAAGGAGAATAATACTAATGGTTTAATATTATATATAATACGAGGTAATGATAAAAAATGTACTTAGTGGAGTGAGATGAGTTTATAAGGTCATTATTTAAAAAATAATTTCCTAATATTCTTCATATGAAAATTGAGAAGGATTTCATTATACTAAAGAAGAAGGGTGTTGAATCCATTAATTACCATGAAAAAAATTCACATTACATGTGAAGTATTCTTCTTTTATTATCATTGAACTGGAAAGTAAGAATGAACACTTCTTTGAAGACTAAATCCAAGTAACTGATGGGAATTATGTGTAAGTTACTTCATTATCTATGAAGAAATAATTCTATGTTCTATCAAGGTAGAACTAGATATTAGAGTATTCAATATATCTCATGTTTTTGATAAGAAAATTAATATGAAAGTAAAAGAAAATTATTATAAAAAACCATGGAGGGAAGAAGATGAGTCTTCCTTTATTCCAAATGTATGGAAAAAAATATAGATGAAATTACATTAAAGGGGACAAGTAAATTATTTATGTGTGGAAAGAATTATCATAAAGAAATTGAATTTAAAAATAATGGGAAAAATATAGTTGATGAAGAAAATTTAGAGAAATATCACCAAAATTTACCACCCACATGATAACATTTCAAATAAAATGAGTATGGTAATTATGATAACCAGTTCTCAAATACGAGGGTTAATGACAATGATTGAAATCATTAACTTCACAACCTAGAAGAATAGGTAAATATTAGGTGATCACTATTACTGATGTGGGGTATGATAACAAAGTGATGAAAGGTACACTTACCTTACACTCTATAACTGATGTGTATTAGTTGATTCTATATCTACCTAGTATTTATATATGATGAATTATTTAAGGTTATAACATTACCACCTTAATTATTAGTTATTGAATTAAAAATAAAAACTAATAATTATTTGATGATAAAATATCAAGTCTATGATTCTTCTATGATTGAATCTTATGGGAATTTTGTTCCTACAAATATTATTTTTTCACTATAGTTGAATTTAATGTTATTTTGGACCTAAATTCACTTTATTTATATAAATCACATATACATTTCCAAGTAAGTCAAGTAAAATTTGATATTTTGAACCAATATATGATTATATATTAGTGTGCGGATAAATTTGAACTTCCAAAGGAAATTACATCCATTTCCTAGGTCCTGATTCCTATTTAAAGGGGTATTTTTCTCAAATGGTTAGGGAGAAATTCAATATTGAAGATATTTCTATTATACATGAGTTTTTGATTTATTTTCCAAAGAGTTTCCAAATATCCCACATGAAATTGATTTTTCAATAGAACTCATACCCTACATTACACCTATTTCAATGACTTCATATAGAATGAACACTCTTATGTTGATGTAATTAAAGAGGAAACTCCCAGAGAATTTTGAAAATGGATTTTTTCAAACAAGCATGTCAACTTGGGGTTCATCAATTATTTTTTGTTAAAAATATAAATATATCAACATAACTATGCATTTATTATCTAGAACAAAAAAATATATGGATAAAGAATAAGTATCCACTGACCCATGTTGATGATTTGTTTGATCAATTATAATAAGATTAATAGTTTTCCATGATTTATCTTCAATATAGGTAATTTTAGTTGAGGGTAAAAGTAAAGGCATGCCCAAGATAGCCTTCCATTAAAAGAATGGACACCATTAATTTAAAGTGATTCCATTTGGTCTTATTAATTATTCATATCTTCACAAATTTATTTAATAATTATTCAGAGATAACCTTGATCAGTTTTTTGTGTATTTATTAATGATAATTTTATATATTATAAGATAATTTAAGAGATTTAATATCATATGAGGATTGTTCTAAAGACCCCAATAAAGGACAAGTTTGTTTTTGAAAAAATTACCAATAGTTAAATTTGGCAACATAAAGCTTCATTTTTGGGTTATATAATCTCAAGTTAGTGTATATTAATGGATTTATCGAAGAAAGATGTTATTGAACATTATCCCAAACTAACCATGGTGAATTATATTTATAATATTCTTAGATTACATATATATTATTTTTGATTTGTGAAGTACTTATCATAGATATATAATCCAATCATTATGTTAACTCTTTTGGGAGTGAAGATCCTTTGAACTAATGAATGTGATGAAAATTTCAAGGAACAAAAGAGAATATTGGTTAGTTAACCTATTATCAGACTACCATATAATGGATAAGATTTTGTGATTTACAATGATTCATTAAAAAATAGGTCGATATGTGTTCTTATGTATAATGATATAGTAATATATTGTGACTCACACTAATTAATGGTTCATGAGAAAAATTATCCGACTAATGATTTAGAGTTAGCTATGGAATATTTTACATTAAAAATTTGGAGGAATCACCTTTATATAGAAAGGTGTGAACTATATAATTATCATTAATGTTAAAAGTATATAATCATCCATAAATATTTGAATATGTGGTATAAAAGATAACTATAATTGATTAATTATTTTGACATCTAAATATAATACCACCATAGGAAAGTGAACAAGGTGGATGATGATTTAAGTTGAAAGGATCATGATAGTTTATCTATTATGAGGATCCCATAGGATAAAATATTTTTTGTATTTTCAATGGACGAACCTTTAAATCTTGTAGGAAGGGTATAAATATCATCTTGATCAAATGAATGTTTAACTATATATTTAGGTGAATATTCAAGAGGTTCATAAGGAGGGTGTGGAGCTATAAAAGAAGGTGAGAAATTTTCCTAAGTTCAACTTGGATTATAATGTAATTATAAGGTTTATGAACTGAGTTTGTGTCACATCAATAACAGACATAAAGAAATTACTTTTGAAAGAAGCTCATAACTCATCATTTTACATTCATTTTGGAAGATTGAAGATGTATATATATTTGAAAGATTATTTTTGGTGGGAAAACATAAATAAATATATTATAGAGTATGTATCTTGGTTCTTGTTCTATAAAAATTTTAATATTTAGAGATATATGTCCAATGGGATATAATAATCATTACGTATGTTATAATGGAAATGGGAAAATACCACCATGTACTTCATTATCAAACACTTAAAAATATCCAAAGGCCTTAATTAGATTTGGGTTGTAGTTTATCACCTTACGAACTAAACACATTTCATTAATATTAGAGAATATTTATATGATTACTTTATTTCCAAGATATACATTAAGGATGTGGTAAGGTTTCATGTAATACCATATTCTATAGTATCTGATCAAGATTCGAGGTTCCCCTCAATGTTCGGGAAAATTATTTAGAAAGATCTTGATACAATGTTTTATTTACATAAAATATAAAATCTTTAGATATATAGTCATTAAGATTTTAACATTAAACCCCTGTAGAGTATATTAATATCTTGATATCCATATTTCAAAGGTGGTTGGGATCATCACATTTCTCTAGTCAAATTTTCTTATAATAATGGATTTCACTTGAGAATTTTGATGGCTACTTATGAATACCTCTATGGAAAAAAGTGCATAACTATAACCTGATAAGATGAAGTTGGAGAAAGAAATCTATTTAGACCAAATTTTGAAAAGTAAATGAAAAATTAGGTTAAATCCATTCGACAACACATCGAGGTGGCTTGGATTCTACATAAGAGTTATATAGAAAATCACCACTGAGATATGGAAATTTAATTTGGTGAGAAGGTATTATTGTAAATTTCTCCATATAATAAGGTTATGATATTAAAAAATAATTTAAATATAATCTCTAGGTATATTGGTCCCATTGATATTCTTGATTGAATAGTGACTATGGCTTATTGCTCGACACTTCCACCAAACTTATCTTATGTTCACGATGTGTTCCATGTATAATCATGAAGAAGTACATACTTTATCCTTCACATATACTCAACATAGAAGACATAACACTATATTATGTTTCCTTTTATGGGAAAAAACTGGTGGAGATTCTGTATCAAAGAGAGAAAGTGATGCAAAATAAGACCACTCACCTGGTCAATGTTTTATGGAGAAACAATAAATTTGAGTAAGCTATGTGGCAATCAGAGGAGGTAATGATGCAGAAGTATCCTTACTTAATTATCTATAAGTGAAGGAATTTTTAGGTAAAACATAATTTTAAGGGGGGTAGAATGTAAGACCCCAATATTTTATATGAATTTCCTTTGAAATAATCTTAAGGCATTCGATTACTTTCCTTACATATAACCCCAAGTCGAAATGAACTACAAAATAATATATCATTATAATCTTATTGTAAAATTTTTATGTATGAATAGTAATAAAAAAATTATGAATAATATATATAAATTTTTTAGATAATTAATAGTTATTGATTACTACATAATAAATAAGTATTTAATTTTTAGTAAAGTCATTTTATGATTCCAAAACACTTTTTCTTCAAAAATTGTTTTTATTTCATTTTATAAGATGAAATCATAATAAATTTATAGAATTTTAGAGATTTAGTTATTAGTAATGAATATAATTTTTTAAATCATCATTTTAATATTATATTAGGGTTATTTTTTGGGATTTGTTTTAAAAATATTTATTTTTCACTGAATAGTAAAAGATACCATTTTTTGTAAACCTATCATTTATTTTCATTAAATAAAGTAATTTAAAAGTTAAATGTGTTTTTGAAATTTATATTAAATTAAAATAATTCTAATTTAATTATAAATTATCTATTTTATTACACAATAATCATCAATACACGTTAATTTGGAATAAAATCATTTTTCCGCATTAAAACACATTTGTCTAAATACTATTTTTACACACGCAGTATATTTTTATATTAATAAGCTAAATTAATTTCAATTGATTAATTTTTTTGATAAAATTTATAGATTATATATTCAATGGTATATTTTAACATTCATTTTATTCTTTTTAAAAGTTATGGAATGAAAGTAAATCCTTTTTTATGATTAAAAATCCATTTTTCTAAAAATAAGTTTTCATTGCATTTTGAGTGATTATTTAATATTAAAACGTTCCCCTTATAAAAATAGAATCTAAAAATATGTATTACATATTTTCAATCATCATAATTATTATAAATTAAAAATTTAAACTTAATTTCTTGTCATAATTAATAGTAAAAATTGTAAAATTTTATTGTCAAGGCCAAGGTTAAAAATGGGTTTAATATGGGTTAAACTAAGAGATAATAACAGTAAATCCATATAAACATCTTTAATTATTGTTTTTTAATAAATTTAAACCATATATTATATTTTATTTTAATAATTTTCTTTTTTTACACTTTTTCAATAAATGGTCATTATTTATTGAAATATATTAAGTAATTTCATGTGTTTCACCCCCCTCAAATATAAAAGAGAATGTGTTCTCCTCCTTTCTTCCAAAATATATAAAAATATTATATCCATAAAAAATGATTAATATAGAATCATAAAAATGTTTATATGATACTATGATGACATCACAACTATTTTATACCAATTATCCATCAAATGCAGAAAGTAAGTATCGCTCATGCATATGTGTGGACTACCGCCTTCACCAAGAAATATGATTCATTTTCCAACACAATCTTTCATAATTGGTGATTATGATATATTTAATATATATATAATATTATATTAATTATATAATAACTATTATTTAAATTTAATTTATTATTTAACTTTCATTACAACCATAAAAAAGTGGATAACATCACTCGTGCATATGTACGGACTACCATGTCTACAAAGTGATGCAATTCATTTTTCACCACCGCCTTATAGGATTTGTTATAAAGGTGTATATAATGAATAAATATTATAATTTTGACATTATTTAGATTTTAAATGTGGTGGAACCAGGATCAATGTTCAAAGACCATAAACACAAAACCAAATCTTCCATGAAAAATGAATCACTCAACACTCAGAAACAATAATTTTAATAAAATAAAATTAATAAATGGGTGATAAAATGTTATAATTGGATCATATATGGTATTATAGGTATTAATATAGTTATATTATATAATCATAATAAATTTAATTTTATTATAATAGTGGTTATATAACTTTCAATGTTAGATGGATTTGAGCTAAGGGTTTTACGGTACAATATATATTTTTACAAGGATTGTTTACGCTTAAATTTATTTTTGATGTGGTTATATAATACATATCTACAAAATCATATGTATTTTATTATATTTTTTATATTTAAAAATATTATATATTTTTTCTTTAATTTTCTTTTCTTTAACTACTCAAGATCACGAAATATTATTTTTAAGGAAAATCGACCTTTTTTTCTCTTTAGTCAAAAATATTTATATTCCACTTCAACATTTTCTTTAAATTGTTTTCCAGAATGTTTTTTATATAATAAATATATTTATTGAAGTCATTTAAACCCATGTTTTACTTTCTATAAAACTGTTTTAAATAAATCTTCTTCTCATTTTCTAAATAAGATACCTTTTTTTTTCTAAAGTATTGAATGAATTTTATGTTTTAACACACGTTGCATAAATAATTTTTCCCACCATCATTAATAATCTTTGATTTTATACTTGATTTAAAATTTTCATTTGTTTTTTGAATAAAATGTTTGATAAAATATTTTATAAATTTTTAAAATTTAAATAAGTGGTTTCTAAATAAAAAGGGTATTTTCCCCAAGAAATTTTTTAGTGATCTTTTAAAGGTGTTTTAATCTATAAAGACATCATTTGATGTTTCTTATGCTCTAATGGTAATATGATCCAAATTTATAGCCTTTCTTATTTTTCTGCATGGTTTATGATTATGATGATTAAATTTAGATGAAATTCATTTTATTTTCCATGGGGTAATATTTGATGTAATGATAAAATTTTCAATGATATTATCTAATACATATGAATGTATTATTATTATGTCATGAGGGGATGTTATTTCACACCAATTAATTAGGTAAAGATTAATGTTTTATGAGATTATAGGGAACACAAGAGTTTATCATAGGCCTAAAAGAGGGTAAAAAATTGGTTAGCCCAAGCCTAACAAGGGTACATAAGAGGTTACCCCAATCCTAAAGCATGTGCATGGGTGGTAAGCCCAATCCAAACAGGTGATGAATTTTTGGGGTGGGTAGTCTTGATATAATATTTCCATGATTATGATAATGCGAAAATTTATGACACATTTTATGATTATATCTTATGCTAATATTATACTCTCATGGTTTGTGTTTCTTTATTCTTATATGATCCCTGTATTATAAAATACTAAAATTAATGCCATTAATCATTATTTTGATCTATGAATTTCTGTGTATGAATTTAAAATGTTAATATCATGTTATTATACACTTATGATTATGATATGATTACATATTATCATTTATTGATATCTCGCTTGTTTACCTTTTTTGAGCATCTGAGATCACCCTTTCTTATGTTTCCTTTTACTTAATATTGGAAGAATGATTTCAATTATGATATATCTAAAAAGGGTACAAGTTGTTAAGGAATTAATGTGAGATTATTTATATCTTTTATGTACATGTTTTTTATGTTTCCACATTTTTGAAGACACTAAACCTTTACAGTTATGATGTAGATTGTAATGATATGTAATGAATATTAAACTAATAAGATTTAATATTTATGTATTTAATACTTTGGGTAACCTTAGTAGAGAGGATTAATTATATGTTATTTGAGAAGTAAATAAGCACGAGGTTTCATATTTGTTTTATAAGGGATTTTTTATAGAATTTGTTAACTCTGTGGCCTAATTAGAGAATTAGAGTCCATCATCTTCTTTAGGTTGGTAAATTATGATATATTATTAGTATAGAAGTATGGTTTAAATTAATCAACTCAAATTACATGGTTTATTCACCATTTTAACATTAATACCATGGAAAGGGATAATTTTTAGGCTATGTTTAGAGCATATTACTTTTTAGGGTATGATGATAATATCTTGTATTTTAGATTTTGTAAAAAAAAATATCATAAGGTTTTTAGATGATGAAATATAATCTTTAATGAAGAGATGTGACACCCCATACCTACAATCCTAGATTAGGTTCCATAAACACATACTTTACATATTGGTTTGGATTCCAATTATAGATTACCAGACATAACTATCACATAATTACAAGACTGAAAGTAAATATTGAATTACATACATTCCCTAAAATATTTTGGTTCAAAGAATTATATAATTACGACAAATCATAATATAATAAATCACATGTATTTGAAAAAAATTATAGATTTTCCCACTATATAAAAAAATACATAAATAATAATTGGTTTTTGAAATCTCCCAAAAATATTCTACACATTTTATTCTTCTGTTCATATCAAGTGTAATAATTTTCTTCAGAACTTGGGGAAATTAAAAAATAAGAAGGGGTGATATAACAAACTCAATAAGGGATAATATAAAACTAAGGAAATTATCGCATACAAATTACATAAATATTATTGTAGTAATATCTAATCATCATAATTACATAATCAAATGAAACTGGGAGCATAATATATACATGAACAATAATGAATATAAATTTATCACATGGATAACAATAACTTAATTCATGGGTATAAAATTTATAGTTCTAATCAACTTGATCCTTCCATCAAGGCCCCAAATAAGTCATAATTCATGATATTAATACCAAAATCAATATATCTTACTAAATTTGGAAGTAATACTCAAAATAATAAATCTTATTTTTCACATGAGACCCACTAATGAATCGGGGGGATATATAATGTTCAGTTCCACATGTCACTTGCTTAGGTCCAATACATTCATCACATGAGATAATGTGTAAAAAATACATAATAAAATTTTCTAATAACCATCCATAATAGAATATAAATTTACATATCGCAAATAATTTTACTCATGTTAATAAAAGAGATAACATGATCATAACCCATATAGAGAAATAACGTGGATGGTTAAACAATACATAGTCAATCTGCCTGATTAATCAATAAATATCAATATTAGAATGAAAAATATAATGATTTTAAATAGTTCCCCAATCAATAAATTGAATTGTTTTCTATGTAAGCATCCCTAAAGAAAATATAGTATGTAGTAATGATATACATTTAAGTCAATAATTTACACAACAAATCATCATATGATATCTGAATGAAAAACCTTCAATAAAAGGAATAGAAATATAGGTATTCACAAAGAAATTCCATTTGAAGAAAATTTTTTCGTATAAATAAAGTTTATTTAGGAATGACAAAGGTAGTGATGGATCATATCATTGATATAAAATAAAATAAAATAAAATAATAAATCTAGATAAGGAAGATTGATCATTTCAAAAGATCATATCCCCAGTGTAACAAAAGAAACTATGAATTATATTGATATATATGATTTTTTTAAGAGAATGCTTCAAAGAGTATCACACAAGAAGATACCATAAATAAAATTTGCTGGTACTGCGTGTTAAATCCCCCAAATTGTAAATGTATTTATTTATTAGGAAATAAATAATGTAACATAAATTCCATGAGTGTAAATCCTTTTGAATATTAGAAAATAGAGGTCAAAACTTAAATTATTTTTTATAATTTTTTTTAATATTTATGTAAAATAAAAAATTACATGTCACTATAAAAGTAAATTCAAAAATAAGAAATGAAATATATGGAAAAATTTTACTTTTAAAAATATTTCATAATAATGGATACTTGAAAATGACGTAAAGTTTTGTGTTATAAATATAGAGCAAAATATAAACCATTTGTTTATAAAAAGATCCTTTTAATGCATTAAAATTAATGTTGTTGAAAACCCAAATTTTAAAAGGAGTAATAAAATATTATCTCTATTAAAAACATTTTTACCAAAAAGGATTATAAAATACCATATAATAAAATATTATTGTTCAAGAAACAAACCATTGAAGAAATAAGTTCAAGATAAATATTTATAAGTCAAAGAAATGAGATTTGAGCTATCAATACCCCTTAGGGGAAATATAATCCATAAGTTAAGAGATACTCAAAAAGGATTTATGTGTTAGGAATTTAGATCCATAGAAAACAATAATATAATATCACAAAATAAAATCAAAGGTATAATTTATCAATATTATATGAAATAAGTTTGAGAGATGATTATAACTCAATAAACGAAAGTTGAGTTAACAAAAATTCTTACTAGTAAGGTAATAAAGGAATAAATATACATTTAGAAGAATTAATATTATTTTTATTAGTATAACCAATTAAATAAAAAAATTATAAAAATGAATCCATGGGAAGTAAATAAACCATACATGGAAATTATGGGGTATAAAATGTTTCATGTCTCAAATAAATATAATCAATACAAATAAATCCCTTTTCTGTTATCCTAGATTCAATGAAATCAATCTTAAATCATGTATAGAACACATATCTATATCAATAACTTATTTTAGAACCTTAATGATGTGTTTTTCTAATTTATACTCTTTATTTATAATCACTCTTTTATTGAATTCTAGTTATTTATTATGTATTTTAAATATTGGATGTAAGTAATCTTGATCAATTTGAATTAGTTTCATAAAAATAGTGTTATTATTCATTTTTTATATAAATTTAATCAACCCAAGATCTTTGGTGGTACTATAATATATGTTATATGGTATTTATAAAGGTATTATTTTATTCTAGGGTAGTTTTGGTGACAATCATTGAAGATGAAATCAGAAATGATCATGTTTTAGTGATTATTAATGAAAAAACATGTTTTATTAACATAATAATTTTTCCATTAAAGAAAAAAATAATTATTTTTATATTTTTATCTTATTATACCTGTAATCAAGTTCCCATAAACATCATTGATATTAATTTTCATCATTGTTCAAGTAGGTGGTTAAACCAAACCAAACATGAAAATAACATGTTTAATGGATGATTATGTAGTGGATATTATTGTAATAGAAGTATAATGAACTTATTCAGTTTTTATTAGTTTTATATATCATAAATTTATGTAATTATGAGAATAATTAATGGATATTAATATATTATATAATATTATAAAGAATATTTTCCACTTATAAAACTTGTTATAAATGATTGAATTGAAAATAATAATTTATTGATCATATCATTAATGGTTTATAAAATTTTTCATATTATAAACTTATTCATATCATAAAAATTATATTTATCCATTACACATATTTTTAGGACCTTTCATGAATGGTGGTAATGAAATAAAGAATTCATTGTTCCCTAGAGGTGGTAATCAACGTGCGTGCATAGATGGTGCTTTTGTTTTTATAGAACAAGAGAAGTGATTAATATGGTTTATTTTTTAAAACTATTAAATTTTTTATAAATATAATAAATATTTTTCTAATTACATTTTTGGACTATCCATGGTAGGAGGTTAATGAAAATGAACAAGTTGCTTTGTGGAGGCTATAGTACACACATACACTCAAATCATGTTTTTGTTTTTCTTAATGGAAAAGGAGAAAGTGGTTAATGGTTATTAACATAAAATAATAACATTTTTTATTATAAAAAATACTTATTTAATTACAAAGGTATTTGTAAATTATAATTTTAAAGTTAAGATATAAATGAAATAAGTTAAATATGATGGATTACTCATGTTGAGAACATGGAGTTTTCCGTAGAGAGTCCCTTATAAATATAGGGAATAGGATAAAATATTGTGAATAGAAGATAATGGAAGAAAGATACAATTCAAGTTTAAGTGAAATGGGAATATTTTTAGGAGGAAACCTAATTTTGGTATTGGTGTCAAATGGGGTGGTGAAAGGGCCCTTTTATAAGTGAAAGGGGATGACATTTTTTTGTAAATATCCAAAACATTTTTAATAATGGGAAGTCACAATAAAGGAAATTTGATCATAAATTGATCAATAATGGGGTGATTAATAGATAAGGTTGAAAATACCTAAAAACAAATAATCACACATGTTTCAAACATGTTTTATCCTTTTTTACTTGGTTAAACTCTTTCAACCCCAATTTACTCTTACTATAACAACTAGTTTTAACCTAAGTAATTTATCCTTTATGCCAAAATAGTTTTCCTTTTTGTATAATTTAAACCTAATGATTAAATATTTGAAATGAAATTAGTAATATTAAATATATAAAATTGATAAAAATTAACTACAAAATAATTAAAGAAAAATGTATAAAAATAATTTCTTGAAAGAAGTACCACATAAATTCTAAAATATCAAATATAGGTTTGTAAACTAGTATTAATATTTTTAGATATATAATTTAAATTATAAAATGCATATTTTTTATATAAAATGATTTTAATAATCTATATATAATACTTATATAAAAATAATCCCATAAAATCATGGAATTTCTAAAAATGTAATATTGTATGTGTGTGTATTATTCATTGGTCGAATTTCAATACATTTCTTGGGCCTTTGGGCCACTATGACTGTAGTAAATAAATGTAGAGACTATCAGATATAAATTTAAGGGTTTAATGTAACATTATGGGAATAGTAATTTGAATAATTTCATTTGTATGGTGATATAACATAGTGACATTCATGTACTGTTGGGTGGGTGACCTCATAAGAGGGATTGGTGAGTTGAAACCCATCATTTAGCCAAATGAACTCATAATATTGACCGGCATATGGTTTTCCTAACACATGACTACCTTAACAGTTTAATAAATAAATAATTATGTATAGAATTAGGTTTATGGTAGAATGATGGGATACATAATTAGTGTTAGGTGGGCGGATCAAAAGAGAGATGGTTGTGCTGAAACCTATCATACATCCCCAACACAAGCCAATTTGGGATTGATGGGTGACCTACCATAGTGTATTGAACAAGAATGCCACAAAACTTTGGGGGGGGGGGTAGAATCATTGATTTGGCAGAACAAGTGAAATGTATTTGATGTGGAGTGGGTGACATGTGTGGCATTTGATTTGTTCTCTGGCATGATGCATGCTACCTCTAGGATTTCGATCCACCATGATCTTAATACTTATTTCTATATAATATTTTAAGGCCTATGAACCACTAGGAATTATAATCATGTAAGGACTACAATCCAATGGTAATTTTGGTCATGTAGGGGTTAACTCACAACCTTGTTAATGTTGTACCTCTCGTACCCCTCGTAGTTTAATTTTCATGATCACAATCACTCTCTTTTTTATCTAATCTTGTTTTAAGTGTTTTTGTTGATAGGAAAAAGGTTGCCAAGGAATTGGGCCAAGAAGGACTGAAAGTGGACTGATTGCAGTCCACCGGCCAACCGGTGGATGACCACCGGCCAGCCGATGGAGCCTGGGTAGAAGGCATCCTTTCTGTCCAGACCACCGGCCAACCGGTGTCCCATCACTGGCCAGCCGGTGGAACCCAGACAGAAGGGACACCCACTGTCTCATCACCGGCCAACCGGTGGCCTCCTCACCGGCCAGCCGGTGGCGCCTGGGCAGAAGGCCCCTCCTACTTCCAAAGCACCGGCCAACCGGTGGCCTCCTCACCGGACAGCCGGTGGTGCCTGGGCAGAAGCCCTCCCCATTTTCCAAAGCACCGGCCAACCGGTGGCCAAGCACCGGTCAGCCGGTGGAGCCAGTCAAACTAGCCATTGGGCTTTGACCAGACTTGTCCACTTGACCCCTAACGGCTCCGAAGGCCTCTCCAACGGCTCCGAAGACCCCCAAAGGCCATTTGAGGGTTCCCCCTCTATAAATAAAGGACTAGGAAGCCCCGGAAACGGACGGAAGCCCACGGGAACATTTTTTATCATTTGGAGAACCTCCGGTGCATTCCTCCAAGGAACCCCCAATTGCTCCAACTCACTTCCACATCCAAGGAGCACCACCAAAGAAGCTTGGGAGCACTCTTCATCAACTCCATCAATCCTTTGGCGCCCAAGGCTTCTCCCCATTATGGTTTTTCATTGTTTTATTATTTTGAGCTTCAATTTGGGTTTGTGTCTACAAACCCCTCATTTCTCTCATCCTCTCTTCTTTGGGTTTTCACACCACCTTCAAGGTGTGAAGAGGTTAGTCAAGCCTTCCCTTTAAAAGGCTTGAGTCATAGGTGAGCTATCCTTCACCTGTAAGAAGGCTAGTGGGTTCTTGCTCAACCATTAAAAGCAAGTGGGTTCTTGCATAACCATTAAAAGAAAGCTGTAATAGGTTCTAGACTAACCTTAAAGTCTAGTGGGTTTCTTGCTAAAACCATTAAAAAGCAAGCAGTAGTAAATCTCTCAACGGTTGAGTTGGGAGCGGAGACGTAGGCTTTGGTTTAAGCCGAACTCCGTTATCAAGTTTTGTGTCTTGCCTCTTTTATTTTCGCTGCACTTTGATAATTGTTTTAAATTGTTAATTATTTTTTAAAAGGCAATTCACCCCCCTCTTGCCATCACTTCTCCGCCCAACAATTGGTATCAAAGGCAACATTTGAGTAATACCTTCACCAGTTTCAAATTCAAGATCCATTGTGATGGCTTCAACCTCTTTCACCCCCGAAGTCTATTCATTGGGTCGTGCTCCATTCTTTGATGGAACCGAATATACTTATTGGAAAACCCGCATGACCACTTTTCTTAGAAGTATAGGTTATCCTATTTATAAAATTGTCATGCATGGTTACTCTCTCTCTTCTCCCGATGAATCAAAATGGACCCAAGCTGATATTAAAAATTTCAAGCTTGATGGCAAAGCCATGAACGCTCTTCATTGCGGCCTTGATCGTAATGAATTCAATCGAGTTCCCACATGAACCTCATCACATGAAATCGGAAAACTATTGGAGGTTACCCATGAGGGGACCAACAAAGTTAAGGATATGCGATTGGACATGTACCGTCAAGATTTTGAGTCTTTTACCATGCATCCATCTGAAAATATTACTGAAATGTTTACACGTTTTACTGATGTTTGCAATGGGAGAAAGTCCCTTGGTGATGATGTGTCTGCAGAAACGATGGTCAAGAAGATCCTTTGGATCCTACCAAGCTCATGGGCACCGAAAGTCACGGCAATCCAAGAAGCAAAAGAAATCAAGAACATGCCGGTCGAAGAGCTCATCGGATCCCTCATGACCTACGAGATCACCATGAGGAGGCAAGCTGAAAAGGAAGGCAAACCGATCAAAGTTCCAAAGAACATCGCCTTCAAAGTTCAAAAAGAAGAAAGCTCCTCCTCCTCATGTTCTTCCTCTTCAAGCGACGATTCAGAAATGGAGAATCTTGCCTGCAAGATGCACAATTTCATGAAGAAGCACAAGAATAAGAAATCCCGCAAGGCTCAACGCAACGAAAAATCCTAGCCCGAGGTAACATGTTACGGGTGTGGCAAGAAAGGCCATTACAAGCCCGATTGCCCACTCAACAAGAAAAAGGCCAAGCAAAAGGAAAAGAAGAAGGCATTCAAGGCCACATGGAGTGATAGCTCCACATCCTCCTCCTCCTCCTCAAGTGACAACGGTAAAAAATGCCTAATGGCATTTCATGAGGTAACCTCTTCTGACTCCTCTTCCTCTTGTTCTTCAAATTCTTTAAATCATTTATCCTATGAGGATCTCCAACATGATAGAGATCAATTGGAGGAAGGTTTTAACGAACTTTCTTCCAAATTTATTTCTTTAAAAAAGAATTTCAAAAAACTTTCTTCCGTAAAGGAACAACTTCTCAAAGAAAAGGAAGAGTTGTCCCTCAAGATCCAAAACCTTCCTGATGTTGATTCTATGGAATCAACAATCAAGGATTTAAGGAAATCCCTAGCTAAGTTCACCGAAGGTGAACATAACCTCTCGAAGCTCCTTGGTTCCCAATGCGTATCTAGAACCACCCAAGGGCTTGGCTATACCAAGCAAGCTTCCTCTTCCCATGCTCCTACTATTTTTGTAAGGGGGAGCTCCCAATATAAATTTTGAAACTATTGTAAAAAACCCAGGCACTTAATTTATGAGTGCAATTGCAAAAATGCCCTGTATGGAAGGCCCAAAACCATTTCATTTAACGATGAATTTTATAGGAGAAGACCCGCCACTAGACAAGTATGGATTGAAAAATCCCTTTTAGCGAGTCTCACCGGACCAAAATTTGTCTCGGTTCTAAAATCCTCTCCCCGGTGATTTGTTGTTTTTATTTAGGGGGAGTTAGGATCATTTAAGAATTTTTGCTTTTTTTTCAAAACTTTCAATTCAAAACTTTTTTTCAAAACTTTCAATTCGAAACTTTCAATTCAAAACTTTCAATTCAAATTTCATAAATTTCAATTGGTTTAAAATCTCTATCTTGTTTTTCACCCTTTCCCTCAATCAATTTTTATGCCCCGTGCTATTTTGATAATCACAAAGGGGGAGAAATTCTTGGTTGATTGGGGGAGAAATCTTTCTCTCATGCTTTAAAGGATAAATTGAAAAGTAAAAAATTTAAAGCATGCCTTTTATTTTGAGTCTTTTACACTGTTTGTTTTGGTGATTGTGATCATCAAAATAGGGGGAGATTGTTGTACCTCTCGTACCCCTCGTAGTTTAATTTTCATGATCACAATCACTCTCTTTTTTATCTAATCTTGTTTTAAGTGTGTTTGTTGATAGGCAAAAGGTTGCCAAGGAATTGGGCCAAGAAGGACTGAAAGTGGACTGATTGCAGTCCACCGGCCAACCGGTGGAGGACCACCGGCCAGCCGATGGAGCCTGGGCAGAAGGCATCCTTTCTGTCCAGACCACCGGCCAACCGGTGTCCCATGACCGGCCAGCCGGTGGAACCCAGACAGAAGGGACACCCACTGTCTCATCACCGGCCAACCGGTGGTCTCCTCACCGGCCAGCCGGTGGCGCCTGGGCAGAAGGCCCCTCCTATTTCCAAAGCACCGGCCAACCAGTGGCCTCCTCACCGGCCAGCCGGTGGTGCCTGGGCAGAAGCCCTCCCCATTTTCCAAAGCACCGGCCAACCGGTGGCCAAGCACCGGTCAGCTGGTGGAGCCAGTCAAACTAGCCGTTGAACTTTGACCAGACTTGTCCACTTGACCCCCAACGGCTCCGAAGGCCTCTCCAACGGCTCCGAAGACCCCCAAAGGCCATTTGAGGGTTCCCCCTCTATAAATAAAGGACTAGGAAGCCCCGGAAACGGATGGAAGCCCACGGGAACATTTTTGATCATTTGGCGAACCTCTGGCGCATTCCTCCAAGGAACCCCCAATTGCTCCAACTCACTTCCACATCCAAGGAGCACCACCAAAGAAGCTTGGGAGCACTCTTCATCAACTCCATCAATCCTTTGGCGCCCAAGGCTTCTCCCCATTATGGTTTTTTTTCATTGTTTTATTATTTTGAGCTTCAAATTGGGTTTGTGTCTACAAACCCCTCATTTCTCTCATCCTCTCTTCTTTGGGTTTTCACACCACCTTCAAGGTGTGAAGAGGTTAGTCAAGCCTTCCCTTTAAAAGGCTTGAGTCATAGGTGAGCTAGCCTTCACCTGTAAGAAGGCTAGTGGGTTATTTCTCAACCATTAAAAGCAAGTGGGTTCTTGCATAACCATTAAAAGCAAGCTGTAATAGGTTCTAGGCTAACCTTAAAGTCTAGTGGGTTTCTTGCTAAAACCATTAAAAAGCAAGCGGTAGTAAATCTCTCAACGGTTGAGTTGGGAGTGGAGACGTAGGCTTTGGTTTAAGCCGAACTCCGTTATCAAGTTTTGTGTCTTGCCTCTTTTATTTCCTCTGCACTTTGATAATTGTTTTAAATTGTTAATTATTTTTTAAAAGGCAATTCACCCCCCCTCTTGCCATCACTTCTCCGCCCAACAGTTAAAAGATGTTTTTTCCTTAATAAATGGGTACTCAACTCCATTATATTTCAATTTTTTTACCATTAACCAATTATTCATGTTATATATATATTTTATCATCATTAATCAAAATTTTCTTGGAATAGTGAATTATATTAAATAAAAAGGTAATATTTATAAATATACATTTATAATAATTAAATGATCATATTAGTTTTTTATACATATCAATTGAATTTCATAGGTATTACAAATAACCATTATATTCATTTCTATAAATATTTTATAAATAAGATACTCTTATATATTCTCTCTAATTTAATGGATTGGTTTTAACAGCCATACTTAATTTTAAAATTTTTATGTAAATGTATTTCTTTTTCATTTAGGTTTGGTTTTGTGTGTGGATCCTTCTAGAGAACACATTGAATTATTTAAAGGGAATCATATATTAAAATATAAATGTGTTACATTCTCCCCCCATAAATAATTTTTTTCCTATCAAATTTAATTATAAATTAATAGTAAAATCATTCAAGGGTATCAAATATATAGATATAAATAAAGTTATTTTTAAATTAGGTTTCTACCTTAATATCTTAGGTATGACTAGGAAACAAATTTTATCATCCATCATTTAAAGAAAACTCAACATTTTTCCTCTGTAATTTGTTTTGTTTTATTTCCTCTTTTTCCACACATAAAATGTCATCCCATTAATTTATTTAGCAACCTAGGTAATGTTACAATAAATCATTTTCATACCTTATTGTTATTAATTATATATATTTTATATAGTTATATTCATAATAATAATAGTAAGTAATTTTACAGTCAAAATTGATTTTTTTTATTCTTACTAAATTTGTTTACATATATTATATGGTTTCATTTAAATGTTTGATTTAAAAATATTATATTTTTAATTTTAATAAATAAATTTCAATTTTTAAATAATCATATCAAAAATTATTTTTGGGTGACATTTGATGAATTTTTTGAAAAAGATTAATTTTTCAATGAATAGTTAAATATAATAATTTATAATGGAAATTAAATTCTATTTTGAGGTATTTTCAAAGTAAAATTATATTTTGGATTAGTTATAAACTTTAATTAGTTCATTTTTATTAAACATAATAAAATTGTGGTGTTCCTAATGTATTTTATTCTTGAATTTGGTATAAAATACATTTTTTGTACTTAACGACATTTTTTTGGAAAACTGTTTTTCATCATGTTTTTCAGTTTTAATTTAAAATTAAATAATAATACTAATATAAATTTTTTATTGAAAAATATATTCCATATTTGGAATCTGGAGGTCGAAATTTGGTTAGTAGTTATCTTATAGTTTGGGTCATTATGAATAATAACCATAATATATTTGTGTTACCATGATGAAGTTAAAATAGATTAATCAGGGCTAAAACTAATGTGATAAGGATTCAAAATCATCAAAAAAACATTAATTTATTTCATTTTTTGTGTTTATTTCTTAGTTAATCATAAAAAAATCAATAATATATCATTTTTCCCATTTATCCTGGATTTTGAACATTATAATATTTAAGTAAAAGAAAAAGTAAAAAGTGTCACTCTCTTTGTTTTAATATATATAATATTTTGTTTCAAGGATAAAAAGTATTATTTTATATTACAAATATTTATTTTAAATATGAATTATTTTTTTCATGCTATTTTTTATTTTTTAGTGATAAAATAACTACCTTAAGCGCTTATACAACACTAACATTGTTCTTGTGCAAGATATAGAACAATCATGAAAATGATTATGAATAATCTAAAAGTAATATTTTTTAGGTGAATTATAGTATCCCATGAATTTTATATAAAAAACATTATGTTTTTAAAGAATTTTATTATAATTCCATTGTTTTAATTTTTTTCAAAGTCAAATTAAATGAATAGTTCAAAAAATTCTATTATTAATTTTTTATAATAGCCAATATTTTATTAAATATTTTATAGTTTATAAAAATACTATCATTAGAAAATTTAATGATATATGGTTTAAAATATCATTTATGGTCCATTTATTGGTCAGTTATCCTTTTATAGTAACTTTCTTGACCCCTAATGAGTAATAAACTTTGATGTCATAGTAATCATCAAAAGGGTTAATGGGCGTTACAACAAAGAGATTAGGGTGGATACTTCACCTAAACTTTTCCAAAATTTATCATATGATAATATTTATAATAATAATAATGTTATAATATTAATAATTAATTTTTTCACCATTTTTCTTTGATAATTAATTTATATTAATTTAACACATTATGAAATTCCAAGAGTGCCCCTCCCCTCACTTATAAAAGTAAACCTCCCCTCTTATATTCCACACACATTTTTAGGAAATTAATTCAGGAAATACTTGTCCAAATATATCCCCAAATTTAGTACATATATTTTATATGCATTTTATTAACTAGAAAACTAACTAATAAGGATTTAGGTATAAACCTATATGCTTTTTTGGAGAAGAGGTATAGTTCTTAACGTAGCATTTTCGTTTTATTTATTCTTCTACATTCATAAAATATTACTCAACAATGAAAAAATAGTAAAATCAGTATATTAAATATAATTTTATGTTATTATGTTAATGAAATAATCTATATCTATCTCCTCTTCCATAAAATGAGAAAAAAATTTGTCGTTCACGCATACGGAATGCTACTGCCTCACGAACCGATGTAATTCATTTTCCATAATCTCTTATCTAGAAAGGTTATAATGATGGATTTAATTTATGTATATATATATGATATTAATTACATATTTATAATTCTTAAAAGATAATATATAAAATACATTATTATCATTCCATGTATTGAAAAATGATAACATAATTCGTGTGTATATGTGGGCTACAACTTCCATAAAGTGATATGATTCATTTTTTATAATAACATATATAGATGAAATATATAATTTTATCTAAAATTTTAATTTAATATTTATTATAAAATAATAATCCTACAAATAAAAAATAATACTTTCCTTCTTTCTTTCATGATCATTGAATAATGAAAATATTTCTCATGCATACGTTTGACCTACCATCACCATGATTGTATCATAATTTATTATTCATAACCCTATTTGATGGTTGGTTTTAAAAAGTATAATTAATGAATAAAAATTATAATTATGTTATAATTATTATTTTTTATATTATTTAATAATTACCACTTTGACCAAGTCAACTCATAAATATCATTTTGAACATATGAGCGAAATATCATCAAAACATCCGACTTGAACATAAGTGATTAAGTAATTATATATAAAATGATAATGAATAATTTAAAAGGATTTATAAACTTGGAAATTTTTATTAATAAATTAAATAATTAATATAATTTTATTTTTTATGAAGGTAATGAACGTAAAAGATGATCAAGACTTAAGGTAAGGGAGACTTTACTTTAAAAAATGTTTATAAAATTATTTAAAGGTTTGTTTTCTAAATATTTTTATTCTATGTCTATATTCATAAAATTATTTAATTTATGTATTTATATGTAAAATAATTAATTATAAATGAAATTTTATGTCACTTTTTAGTTAATTTAAAAGATTTTCAAAATGTATCTTGTTATGTATTTTATACATTACTTTATGAAAAAAGGAAAAAAGAACGCTCTATTTTAAAGTATACAATGATGATAATTTTTCCCACAACTAAAATATTTATTTGATGATTGAATTAAATTACATTATTTGATATTTTCATCAAATAAAAACCCAATATCCCTTTTTTCATAGTTTTTTAAAAAAGGGTTTTAAATGGAATGGATATTTCGATATTTGAAAATGTTTTTCTTATGAATGAAAGGAATATTTTTATGGAAATGTATGTTTTCATATGTTATGATTATGTTATGGTGCATGATTATTGTTTATGATGATGATTGTTTCCATTATAAACCAAGTATATGTGTAATGATTATGTTCTCCAAAGAATTATATTGGAATTCTACCATTATGTTATTTCATTTGTAATGATGATTGTAATAATGATATTAAAATGATCTCCTAATTTACCAACATAAATTTTCTTTTATTAATAATGAGTTTTCATTGAAATATTTTTATTTAATAAGGTAAGATATTTTTTTAAATGAAATATTATTCCCTTTAAGTGTAAAATGGAATGTTATTAGGAAATATTTTTTAAAGGGTTCCGACGTTCTCTAAGAAACATTCTTGATTATGAATTTTCGTTTATATTTTTTTATAAAGTGTTTAATGAAAACATTTGGGTAGTAAATATGATTTTATATGTAAGTAGATTATTATTAGAGCTCAATGTTTATTATGTTAAATAAAAACTATCTTTTATGATTTTGAAAAGGACTAACAGGTTTCTTTCTTTTTTTATATGTCTCTTACTATGATTTTTTTTTTCATGTTAAACATTTTAAAATATTTTCCACATGGTATTAAAAATTATTTGTGAAAAGTATAAAGTCATGATGAAAATTTTGACGATATCTCATGAAAATGAAAATTTAATTTATTAAACATTTTTACCATGGAAAAAATGTATACTAAGTGGGAGTGTTCATTTTGTGATGTAATATTTATTATTATATTATTGATGACCCAATTCTCTAAAACTATCAACCTAAAAGATCTTCCAAAATGCAAGAAAATTAATTCTTGTTTAAATATAAAAAAATTGATTTTTGTATCCATCTTCTTATAATTGAATACATTTATCTGTGTGTATCTTCTTAAATTTTTAAATTAAAGAATATTGAATATTTTTTCCTTAATCATATTTATCACATGAACTTCAATGAGACTCAATTCTTATCTAATAGTGTTTTTTTAGATTTTGACTATGTCAGTTTTTAATCATAACTCCTGATAGATGGGTTTTTATAATAACTGTGTTTGTAACTCTAAAACCTATTCCATTATGTTTCTTTTTGGGATAATCGCTATATTTTCCATGATATCCATTATTAACTTGGTTCATTTATAATGCATATATTTCTAAAATCAAAAGGAATTAATGTGAGACATGAACCCTAAGATAGTTTTTTTAAGATAGCAAATTCAACCTCATAATTACTAACAATTTAATGTTAGCATTCAGTTAAACTTAAATCACTCTTGGTTCAATGTAAGTTTCTTTAAGTTGGTTTCTCTTATACTCTTTAACATATTTATTTAACATGAAAAATAAATCATAATTATATTTAAAGAGAATTCGATTAATGAAATAATATCACCCAAGTGCATCAAACTTGGTGTGTTGTTAGGCCTCTTTTTTATGGATATGGTGGAGACCATGTTAATACCTGATACACCATTTTTTGGTTATTACCCCTAGGTATATATTTACCAGATCCAATATAAACTTGTATTATCAAGACATTAATGTAATTTATATGATAACAACAAAAAATTTACTATACCAAAACTTTAAGATTCTATCCTATACATATAATTATCACTTATAATTATCCATAGATTTTTAACTAAATCTATCTTATACCAATCCCAAAAAATGTGGACTATTACTATAAAATTAAATTATATAATATCTTAAAGGTTTATATATAACTATGAAATTTCATTCAACCTAAACTTATAAACTCTTAAATTAAAAACATCATAATATCAAAAGTTATATAAAACATGATCGGATACAAACTATGGTGCCTTGGACCTACACTCCCAAATCTAGTTCCATAAACACATACTTGACATTCTTTCTTTGATAGAAAATATAGATTTTAAAAAATAACTATTCCATAAATATATGAATTAAATAAAATATTTAATTACATAAATTACCAAGACCTTTTCAGATTAGAGATTTATAGAATTAGGAAAAATCATAAAATAATAAAGACCTTGTTTTTCTCAACTATTGGTATTTTTTAGCTATATTAGAAAATACATAATCCATTATAAGTCTTTAATATATCCCAAAAATCCCCCACACATTATTTTATTCTAGTCATATAACATGTAATAGTATTTTATAAGGGATACAATCAAATGATCGGTAGGGGAAAGAATACAACTATGGTAATCATGACATAACCATGTTAAAAATATTATGTTAGGAATATGTAATTTTCATAATGTTATAACAAACTGGAACTGGGAGAATTATATATCTAGGGAGAAAAAGCAATATGAATAGATCACATGGCTAATAATAACTGAATTCATGGTAATGAAATGAATAATAGTGAACATATTGATCTTACCATCAAGGCCTCAACAAATACATCATTTTTTCTATCAAGATTATAGTCAAGACATCTTATTGAATTGGGAAAGAATATACCAAATACCTAACATATTTATCTCATTATACCTACCAATACATCAATCAGCTATATAATATCAGACCCCACCCATAACGTTTTTACATCTAATGAATTAATCATATGACATAATGAGTAAAGACTAAATAATTCACTTTTCTAATAATCATCTGTATTTTGAATAAAAACATATTGGTTGACAATACTTTTTATCATATCAATAAAATAGATAACAATATCATAAACCATCCAAATAAATAAGGTGGGTGGTTAAAAAATACATAGTAATCTTTGATGAGTAAACTATAAACATCCGTTTTGGTATAAAATATATATAATATTTCAAAAGTTTCCCAATCAATAAATGGAATGGATTTCTATGTATTCATCCCTCAAGATAAAATTGTATAGAGTAACGATTTATGGTTAATTAAATAATTTCCCCAATAAATTAATGTATGGAATTTAAGTTAACTCCAATTAATAAAAGGAATGGAAAACAAGACATTCACAAACCAAATTCATTTGAATAAAAGATATGCCTATTAATGAGTGATGGTTAGGCGAGAAAAAGGAAGTGATTAATCATATATTTGATAGAAAATAATATTATATAAACCATTAATCCTACAATGATATAAAATATATTACCACCATAATACTTGTGTATTAAATTATTTATGGGTTTAGTATCACATTATTCAATCCTTTTTCACCCATTATTTATTTTGAATTCATTTTTTTAAAACATGCTTAAAAAGATGCCATTGAAGAATGGATGAATTTGAATGTAGTTCACATTTTATATCAAAGAATTAACTAAACTAATCAAAATGTTAAAATTACTTTTTTAGGATTCAATGGTAATTGGGATTAAATTAATATAATTAGACCAAAGTCTAAATGTGAGTACAAGGGGACAAAAAGAGGCTCACAAGTGGAGACATTCTGGGTCAGCTAGATTGGAATAGCCTTCTATATTTGGGACATAACACAGGCCTAAGACCACAAATTGGGATTATTACACCTAAATTGAATAGATAACTCAAGGAACACCTCTAAAAATAATTTAAATACATTTTAACAGGTTTTTTTAGTCAACCTTCCAGATAAATAAGGGGTAAAAGTTTTCTATTAATAGTGACCCAGTCCCTTAGGTATATGAATTATTTTTGGAAAATTGTGATGTATTTTACCATAAAAGACCCATAAACCACGTTTTAAATGTTTTTTGACCAATGGGTTAGTTTTGATTATTTCAAACATGGTTCTTCATCATCTATGGATTCCTCCCCTCATATGGAGTTTTAAACTCTTTATGATCACCCATGGAGGAATGTGATGTAAATTTTAAGAATTGGGGTTGTTTAAATTGATTGATATTTTAAATTGTAGGGTTTTGTGTTTCTTTATTAATAATACATTTTTATTTAACTGATTCATGTACTATATTTTCATTCTAAAACTCATATGATCATGTTTTGGGGCACCCATCCATGTTATGTTTCACACACCATTCATAACCTCTTCACCAATTCAATTGTTGTGTTTGTGTGTTTCATATTGGTAAATTAGACTACTATAAAAGCTTATATAGACATTTGAATTTAAAAACTGGTAAAATATTGAACTAAAAATTCAAACATGGAAAACACTTACAGTTCATCACGTGTTTCCTTGGTGAGTTTCATTTTCAAAATCAAAAAAAATCACCCAATCATTAGAAATAACTAGTGAATCATTTTGTGTTTCTAACTGAAAACAATGAGGTATCCTCATATAAAATCAATAACATTTTTCTTTTATATTTTAATAACCAGGGACTAAAATATCTAGACCCTTTCTCTTGAAGTGATTAAGGATAAGCATCACGGGGTTTCCTTGAGTTCATCAAAGTTAATCAAATCAATTAATTTACATTTTGTTTTATTACTTAGCTTTAACTATTGAATTATTAATTAAAAAACCCCAATGTTTTACGAAATCTCATTCCCCATTTTCATTATCAAAAAATTCATTTTAAATTAATTATCTATGGTTCTGTCGAGAGAAAACCTAGGGTTCCTTCTATACTACAAAAGTTCTAGTAAAAAATACAATTAAATTGACATAATCGACAGTGAGTTAAAATTTTGGCATTATTTCTTGGGAGAAAAGATCATTTTTTCATTATTTTATTTTTTTCTTTTCGTTTTTTATTTATTCCACAATAAAATATCCCTATTACGTTTTGTATTTTGAATTTTGTTTTTTTGTTTTGTGTGTGCTTATTTTCTCTCTCTCCCACTTCTTCTCTCTCTAGCTCTGCAATATAGCATAATATTTTTTACCCTTCATTTTTCCTTAAGTTTTTTATTTTATTCTTAATTTATTTTAAAAAACCCAAAAAAAAACAAAAAATAAAGTGGAAATCATTAATGTATGAAAATATATGGAAGATAAATATTACCAGAATTTGTCCTAGAAATTGAAAAGACATTTCACTCACAAATTATGTATTCTAGAGTAGGACATTCAAGTAACACTGAGGAACCCCTTTTGGAATCTGTAGTGGTCCTAAACCAATATAATAATGAACTAAATCAAACCTAATGAAACATGTCTGTAAATAACTAGGCCTTAAAAGAACTCACCACCACAAATGTAGAGTACCAACCAACAAACATCAAATATCATGAAGAAGAAGCCAAATTTGAGCTGATTTTGAGAATCATCCACCTCCTTGAAAAAATCTATTGTATTTCTAATGAGGACCCTCAACAAAATTTCAATGAGTTTCACATAGTGGAGATGAATTGGATGGCTACATCGGAGGGGCCTGTGGCGATTTCCACCAAAGATTTTGGGGGTTCGTCGAAGGGGGATCCTGCAACGGCTGGCGGTCCGTCTCTGAGGGTCCTGGAGAGGGTCTATGGGGTTGTTGAAGGATCTACCAAGACTAAATCCTTTAAAGAGGTTGTTTGTGGGGGTGTTGTGGAGGAGAAGGATGGATTTGTATGTATCCCCCCGATTCAGATATAGTAGTGTAGGGCAGAATGTATGAATGGAGTCCCGGTGGTGATGGTTTGTGAGCAAGATTTGGATCGTGTGGAAGATTTTAACAGGTTGACTTTGGTTTCTAGGTTTGGACCTGCCAAACCGTCTCTGGAGATGTTCAGGGAGTTTTTGGATTCTTGGAGCCTTCTGTGCAGAGCGGTGATCTAAGATCTATCAGGGTTTGCATTCTGTATTCATTTCACCTCTAGAGATGATTTTGTGCGGGCATGGGTGAGAGAGGGAAGGCATTGTGGTTCTATCCAATTTTCTCTATCTCGTTGGGATTGGGAATGTCACTAGGGGAAAGAATCCTATATGGGGGAAGTCTGGATTAAACTCCCTGGGTTGCCTTTTCTACTTCATAATCCTTTGATTCTCACGGCGGTGGGGAATGCGTTGGGGAATTTCTTGTCTGTGGATGAGAAGATGGAGCATCTTATGGACTCGAGTAACCCGCGACCGTGTGTTGAGATTAATCTAGCTTGGGAATTTCATGCGCGTATTTTGATTCGGTCTCCGCAGGGGTTTGCATTGTGGCAACGCTTAGTGTTTCAGTCTCCCTCGAGATTCTGCTTGACTTGCAGGTTCCAAGGTCATGGTTTGGAGTTTTGTAAGAAGGGAAATGAAATTATCGGCCTTGGGGGGCCTCTACATCCTAGCTACGACCTTTGGATTTATCTGAGGTCCTTGGAGACCAAGTGGGTGGCTGGAGGGGCTGGCAGGTCTTACAGGAGGTCCCGAGGGTGGTGTCGGTTCATCCTCCTTCGTTGGCAGTGGAGGATTTTGGGAACATCAAGGCGGTGTATCTAGAAGGAGTGGCATCGGTTGAAGGATCTGGATCAGCTAGTTTGGTTACTGGATTGGGGAAGAAGGATAGTTAGTGTTCAGAGGCTGTTGCGATACATGGTTGGGTGTTTTGGGAGTGGAGGAGGGGTCTTCGTCAGGACTTATGGTGGGGACACTCGGTTGGACTTCTCTGGAGGTGTCTACCATCTCTATCAAAGGGAGAGCTAAGTTGTTTGAAGAACCTATTCCCAGCATTTTGAGGTGGTTATCCCCTCCTCTACCAGAGGTCCGTTTTTTATTGATGTTGTCCCCAAATTCACTGAAGATAACTCTGTTGGCGTCGGTTGGTTGCAGACATGGTCATCAAGGCTTTCCCTCAGTGAAGGTCCTTCCAAAGGGGTTGAGAAAGAAATTGTGGAGTCTCGTAAGTCTCCTCAGAGAGTGTTCCTGGTCTCTTTGTCTTGGGATAAGGTTCCTCCTCTATCGCCCCCGGGGACACTAGAGAACTGATTCTTGATACTGGAGGAAGAGGATAGTCCGTTGAAGAAGAAGGTCCTCATGCCAAAGAGGGGTTGTTCCTCGGCGTAGCCTTTTTTCCTGGTAACATGGTTGATGTATAAGTAAAATTTTAGCAGGGAATTGTTCGTTCTGAGATCAAGACTTAATACCCCCTGTGGGTGTAGTTTTCTCCAGTAATGTCTTCGGTGATAATTTGGAATGCGCGGGGACTGGGGGTCGAGTGAAATGCACGTTTTGGCGGCGGAAGCAAGGAAAAACAATGCTTTGATAGTGGTGATCCAGGAACCCAAATAGGATTCGAACAAGATAAATTTATTTGATAAGAGATCCGGGTTTGGGTGTTTCTTCCATGGTCATCTGGTGAATAATAATATTTAGATGTTTTGGAAGAGATTTCTGCAAGTGGACCCTGTGAAGGTGGAGGAGCAATGTATTTTAGTCAAAATCAGGTTCAGGGATCTTGAAATTTTGTTTTCCTTTTCTTATGCTAATTATGATTGCTTGGAAAGACATAGTCTATGGGGTTCTCTAGATTCCTTGGTTACGGTTAGTTTATCGTGGTTTATAGGTGGTGACTTCAATTCTATAGTGGAAAATTCAGAAAATAAGGGAGTTACATCGACATATAATCATGGTATGCTATACTTTAATAACTGTATTGCCAATAAGGGGCTTTTGGACTTGGGATTCCAAGGATCCAAATTTACTTGGTGTAATAACCAATGAGTTGGTAGTCGTATATGGTGCAGATTGGATAGGTGTTTGACAAACCTTCCAGGCCTTGAATCATTCTCATGTACCTTGTCCACACATCTGTCTTGGGGTATTTTAGATCAATCACCTTTTCTCATGGATATTAAGGTTTGAAGTAGAGATAGTAAGGATTTTTTTATTATATTAATTTTCATATTAAGGAGGGGTTCCTTCAAATGTTGGAAGATTTATGGAAGTAGGAAATAGAGGGTAGAACCTGGGTGGCTTTGTCTAGTCATTTGAAGCGACTCAAAAATGATATTATCAAATGGTCCAGAGAGGCTTCTGCTTTTGATAGTTAAGTGGAGTCTCTATAAGAGGAGGTAGACAGTTTAGATGGTTTTATACTTCAAAACTGGGATGATTCAATATTTCTCAGACTTTGTGATAAGAGAGCCTTGCTGATTCAAAGACTCCGGGAGGTGGAGAGCGGCCTTAGGCAGAGGGCCATGGTAAAATGGCTCAAGGAAGGAGATATGAATAATCAATTCTTCCATGCTTGTTTTATGGAACGTATTAATTCGAAGGTTAATATAATATTGGAGGATGTCTTGTTCTCCTCTGATCTGGATGTTTTTGGGAATATTGCTCTAGATCACTTCAATCTTCTTTTAGCAGGTGGTCGGGAAGTGCTGTCCGACGAGGGAGATTCCAATGTTGAGCAGGAGGAGTTATTTTAGAATATTACCAAGAGGGTTCTCATAAAGAATAATGAGTTTCTGAAGGCTATCCTGTCTGGGGAGGAGGTTTGGGAGGTGGTTCGTAGCTTATCCTCGGAGAGTGCTCCTGGTTCGAACGGGTTCCCTGGGGCATTTTATGTGGCATCTCGGGGCTTTGTGGGGAAGGATGTTACTGAGGTGATTCAGGATTTTTTTAGGGGGGTTCCCTCAATAGGAGTACGTGTGCTTCCAGAATGATGATAGTTCCTAAAGTTAAATACCATTCTTCTATTTCTCAAATATAGACCAATTTGTCTATGCATCGTCTCTTATAAGATCCCGGTGAGTCTGCTGGTGAGGAGACTTAATAAGATAATTCCCATTATCATTTCCCCTAAACAACATGGTTTTGTTCAAGGTAGAGGCATCCTGGGAGCACTGGGTGTGGCCCAAGAGTTTCTAGAGTATTTGAATAAGAAAGTGGTGGGTTACAATTTTATTTTATAGGTTGATATGGAGAAGGAGTATGAAAAATTGGATGGAGTTTTATAATTTGATTCATGAGGGCGCTCAGTTTCCATGAATGGGTCTCAGATTTATGCTTTTGTTTCTTTTCCTCTCCATGGATTTCCATTCCGCTCCTTGGAAAAGGATTTGGTTTTTTATGAATGTGAGAGGTGTCAGGAAAGGGGACCCCCTCTCTCCTCCCATGTTCCTTATTTCCCAGGAAGCTTTATCACAAAACCTTTATAGAGGGATAATGGAATAGAGGATCCTTTCTTATAGTTCATAGGCCTCGGACGGATCCCTTTCTCGTCTGATGTTTGCTGATGATATTATGATTTTTCTTAATGGGAGGAGATTTTTTTAATTAATCTTATACGGATCATGGGAGCCTGTGGTACTCTAAGTGTCCATCATATTAACAACATAAAAAATCAATGTTTTTATTTCTACAAAATGTCCAAGGAGGAGGGTCTGGAGTATACATGAAATTCTGGTGGTACAACATAAACAACTTCCAATATTGTATATGGGGGATCCTATATGTACTAGTAGGGTGAAAAGGCCTTATTTGAGGATCTGATCAATACAATGATTGGGAGGATCTTCAATTGGAAAAAACATGTTTCTCTCATTTGGGGGATGGGAGACTTTGATAAATAGTGTGATCTCGTTGATGCCGATGCATGTGTTATCTATCATTACCCCTCTTAATAAGACCATTTCTACCATGGAAAATATTATGAACATATTTTTGTGGGACACAAATGACTCTGGCAAGGATCGTTGGTCCTCGTGGGCTCGGTTGGAGAAACCAATTAAGGAAGGAGGTGTAGGGATGAGAGAATTAAATATTTCCATGTAGTCGATGAAGGTCCGGTTAGCCTGGGATTTTCTGGTGGGGAAGTTTCTATGGGACAAAATCCTAAGAATTAAATATGGAAAGAAATGGGAGGACTGGAACAGGGGAAAATTATCCAGGTTGGGGAGAAAAATTGTGTCTCATTTGGATATATTATAGGACTCACCTCGTTCGGTGATTGGTCGTGGAGAGGTGAACCTTTGGAGGGATAACTAGATCTGAGAGAAGCTATTTTTTCCAGGTTTTCCTTGTCTATATTTGTCCATGAGATAGGAATGGTAGAATTACAGGTTATTGGATTCCATTACCATCCTTGATCAGAAGAAGCTAGTTAAAGAAATCATTCTTTAGGAGGATGAAGACCGATTATTCTTTACCGAGGTTAGCTCCGGGTTATTTAACACCTATGATTTTAGAGGTCTGATTTGTCAATAGGGAAGCTAGGATAAATGGGGTGAGTGGCTGTGGTGTAAAGATATTCCATCAAAGTTGAATTTTCTGGTTTGGCGAGATCGATATCAGGCCTTTCCCATGGATGATAACATCCAGAAAAAAGGTATCTCCTTGGCGTCCAGGTGTGTATGCTGTAGTATCCTCAATATGGAATCGGTTTTTCATCTTTTTTTAAGTGAATGGGTAGGTCTTATTTGGAATAGTTCAGATAGAAGGATTTACTTCAGGACTTACTGTAACTCTATGTAGGAGTTTTTGGAAGTGTGGTTCTTGGGTGCAGAGAAAAACAGTATAGAGTCCAAGTTCCACAGCTTCATTTTAATATTAATTTTATGGAAAATTTGGGAGGTGTGGAATAAAGCTAGATGGGAGGTTAGACCTTCGACTTCTCTTATGCTAATGCGTTCGAAAGGGATGCTATTTGAGTTAATGTCTCTAATGAAGAGGGTCCTGAACTATTCTGGGGGTTCTAATTCAGTGTATGGTCCGGTGTGTCGTCCGAAGCTTCAGGAAGGTTGGGTAAGATGGATGCCCCCAACCAAAGACCTTAAACATAATGTGGAAAGTTCATTCATGAATGGGTTTATGTGAGGGGGGGTCTGGTTCATGACAATAGTGGATCAGTTATAATGGCCTTTTGCAGCTTCCACGGTCTGGGGAACTCGATGGGGGCAGAGGTACGGGCGTTACATACTGGTGTTATTCTCTGCAAAAGGTTATCGTTGATGATCATGGAAGTGGAGTCGGACTCTAAGGTGATGATTCTGGATCTACAAGGGAAAGGTGATGTCCCGCGGTGTTGGACTTACTTGGTTCGTGCATGTGGAGTAGAGCTTTCTAATGTTTGTGTTGTCCGACATATCCCTAGAGAGGACATCTTTGCGGAAGACCTTCTTTCTTGTGGATGTATTATTGACACCCCTTTGTCGATCTTCTCTACACTGGGATCTCTACCCCAAGAATGTATAAGAATTTTGTTAGGGGATGCTTTGAGGATGCATCATTTCAGACCTCCGTGATACTTGTAATGTAATGTTCCTCTCTATGAAATAAAAAATAAATGTTCAGTCAGTTATCCACCATGAAACCCCAAAAGGTGACTGAGTACCTCATTAAGTTTAGTGTGTTCCCTCTCTCCCATGATGGTGTAGCCAAAGACTGGATATACTATCTCCCTACCATAATTGGGGTATGAAATGACCTTAAACGACTATTTCTAGAGAATTTATTCCCTTCCTCCTGAACTGAATCTATTAGAAAATGAATCTATGGAATTAGAAAATCATAACTAGAGATCCTTCATGAATAGTGGGAAGGATTCAAAATACTTTTTTCATGTTTCCCTCACAAAACAATTAGTGAAAAATTACTAATTCAATACTTATATAAGGGACTTATCCTCATGTATCAATGAATGATATATGCTACAACTGGTGGTGTCATAGTTAATAAAAGTCCTACCACTACCCATGACTTAATAGCTAACATGAAATATAATTCACAAAAAATTTTATAAATGAGAAATTTCACCCACTCGAGGAGTTCATGTGGAAATTCATTCATCTTTATGACAAAAGGTAGAAAATAAAAGTGATGAGATTGATACCCTTATAAGATAATTATGTTATGATAAAGGTAATTCACACTCTCCTCATATTCCATTTGATTTTGGTATTTTTTCTGATAATACTCATTTTTCTGACACGTTCTTACATTTTTAGGATCCATCTATGTCTTTGAAAACAATATTTCCTGGGTATTCACCACCCTTGAATAGAGAACCATTCATCCCAATTCTAAAACCTAGGTTTAAAGAAAAACCATATTATCCATAAGAAGGTAACTATAGCTACCCTAAAGAGAAATTGTATCAACAAGGACAAGTTATGAAACCTTATTATACTTCACTATCTCGAAAATACCCAACTCCCAAATCTGAACCAATACCACAGGAAATAAAGAATAAAATTGATTCCCAAAACCTTCAATTCCAACAGAGCACACAATTGGATATTTAAGACCAAAAAATTCATGTGGGATAATTGGAAAACACCATCACTTTGGTAAATATGAAAGGTTATTGAAATCTACCACCATAACCAATTTCAAAAACTAAGGAAAATAGTAAATTATATGAAACCACAATTCATAGTGGTAAATATGTTTATTATTTTAATGATTCTACCAAAAAAGTATGCACCCCACTTGAAAACTCTCCTTACCTACCATCAAAAGTTTTATATAAAGAAAATAAAACAAAAAGGATAAAAAATTATCATTGAGGATTCCCATGAATAATCCATTCCTCTTACTTTCCCTTAAATACTCTCTAAAACTAATAAATTTTTTTATAATGAAATTTATAATAAAATAACGGGTAGATTTAAAAAGGTTCAAGTTAATATTCCTTTATTGGATGAATTTAAAAAATACCTTACTATGTCAAATTTATTAAAGATATTTACACAAATAGAAGGTGACTGAAGTGTAATGAGAGAGTCAATCATGGAACGAATATATTAGCGTTGATAAAACCATTGATGCAAACTAGATGGAAGGATCTGAAAACTTTCATGATACCTTTCACCATAGGGGAGACATTATTTTATGATGAAATGTTTGATCTATGTGATTCAATTGAAGTAATTCCTCACTTAGTGTATACATATCTATAGGATACAAAGATTCAACCGATGAGAATCATTGTCCAACTTTCCAACTAGAGAATAACACACCCATAATGAGTGATCGAGTATATCCTTGTAAGAGTAAAGATTCTCATCTTCCCTATATACTTATATATACTTGAGATAGAATATACCTGAACCTATGGTCACTCTCCTATCATACATGGAATTCAATTCCTTAAAAAATAAAACACGATCATCAATATTTTTAATGGTACACTATCTATGGATTTCAGTGGATAAAAGGTATGTTTCAATATCCTCGATGATATGAAACACCCATTTGATGAGAACTCCACCCTTCTTTCTAATTAGATGAAAGTAATATCTAATGACACACAATATTCACTCCTGGACCCATATTCTGAATCATTTTCTTCTTCTTATATATTTAATGATTTGAGTTGTGACTCACATTAAAGTGTTGTGTAGGTTGAGAAAAGTGTAAATTTTTTGCTTTAATTGAAGAGTGTGTTCATTCTGAGGTACCCATGACCATCGATGATTCTATAAATCTGATTTCCATTTATTCTATTTCTGTCAAGAATAAACATGAGAAGATATAATGTTTTATGGACCTTAATCCTGCTAAATCCCTTAATTCAATACAAAAACCACCCATGTTGGAATTAAAAACACATCCATCTAATTTAAAATATGTCTATCTTAAGAGTATTGAACAATTTACCATCATTATTACCAAAAAAATCTCTCCACATTAAGAATAAAAACTGTTAGAACTTTTGAGATAGTGTTAAAATGTGATAGTAAGGTATTTGGATAATATTGTTTAGATTATACCATATATTTCTATACACCATATAATTTTAGATGATTGGGATAAACCTATATTACAAGGTCTGATATTTATTAGGTTATGCTGGTTTTTACTACTGATTCATCAAAGTCTTTAGTAAGATTTAACTTTCCTTGTCCTGGTTATTAAAAAAGGGTTCTGAGTTTGTGTTTGATAAAAATATTTAGGATACATTAAATTCTCTAAAAAGGAGTTTCACATCACCTCCCATTATCCAACCACCAAGGTGGGATCTCCCATTAGAACTTATATGTGATGCCTATAACTTTGCAGTTGGGGTAGTTTTATCAAAAGGGCTGAGAAAGATCCTCATGTAATTGCACATGACTCATGTACCCTTTAACTATACCAAGAAAACTACATTACCATTGAAAAATGGATTATTTTTATTATATTTTCCATGAAAAGTTTTGTTCATATTTTATTTGGTAAAAAACCATTGTATTTTATGATCATGATGCACTTAGTTTTCGCTTAAAGAAACCCAAAGCCAAGACCCACCTCATTTGGTGGATATTACTCCTCTAGGAGTATGATGTTGATATTCAAGATAATTGAGGAGTATAAAATTTGGAATTTGACCACATTAGTAGGATTTCCCCGCTATTGGATCACCATGCCGACTCATCCCTCCCCATTGGGGAAGTCTTTACACATGAGAACCTTTGGGTTGTTGTGGACCTTACCACTTGGTATGCGAAAATTGTGAATTTTCAAAAAGCATATTTAGTCCCCACTGATTTTATCACTTCACAATCATAGATACTTAAGCATGATTTAGATGACCCATTTTTTCGGATAATTTTTAGCGAATGAGTTGTTTGTCGGTGTGTCCCTAAATATGATTTCACCTTTTTTTGATCTTATTCCACACTTTGGCTTATGGGGGTCCACTTTGGCTATGAACGTAAAAGTTAAAAGGTCTTTAAAACAATAATTTGGTGGCCAAAATTGTATATAGACACCCATTGGTTTTGTATGTCATTCACAAGATGTCAATTCATAGGGAATATCTCAATGTGGAATGAAATTCCCCAAAAACCCATGTTATTTTGTGAAATATTCAATACATGGGCCATTGAATTCATGGGGAAATTTCTAAATTCATTTGTATTCATGAAAATCTTACTTTCAGTTGAATATATATCTAAATGGGTTAAAGTAATGGATACTTGGACTGATGACTCTTGAGTGAATATTGATTTTGTGAGGTCCTAGATTTTCAGTAGGTTTTTTTGAAGATTCATTATTAGTGATCAGGGTTCACATTTTTGAAATCATAACACGGAAAACATTATCCATAATTATGGGGTTTTTAATAATTTATCCACTACATATCATCCCTAAACTAATAGAAAAACATAGATTTCCAACAGGGAAGTATATATATTCTTGGAAAAAATGGTAGAACCCAATCAGGAATATTAGAGTTTATGCTTGGATGATGAAATTTGGGCATATAATATAGCTTTAAAAATCCCAATAGTAATTTCATGATATAGGATTGTGTTTGTAAAGGATTTTCACCTCATGGTAGTGGTATAAAACAATGCATATTTGGCTATTATACAATGTAATATGAATCTTTTAGATAAAGGTGAGCATAAGAAGTTGTAGATTCAGATGTTGGAATAAATTCAAAGTGATGTATATAAGAACTCCGGGATCTATAATGAGAATAAAAAGGATATTAATGATTATATGATTCATTATAAGAAGTTTCATATTGATGATAATATCCCCATGTACAATTCTAGGATAAATCTCTACCCAGGTAAGCTTCATTGCCAATGGATCGATCCTTATACTGTTACTAAGTCTTACCCTTTGGGTGATATATAGGTTTGGCATGAGTACGCTGGACATATGTTTACCATCAATGGTAAGAGGATCAAAAACATAAATAAAGATTTTCTAAAGCACTTGGTGGAGGAAATCCAGCTAATGGATTCCATATATGCCACCGCTAAGCAGGTTGTCCTTTCTCCCTACCCTATTTTTATTTTTATTTAAACTAATTTCTCTAAGTAAAATTTAATATTGAGTGTGTGTGTTGGTGACATATTATAGTTAGGATTTTTTTAAATCACTATTTTTCCTCTTTTATTTATTTATTTCATTATATTGTTTTTTAAACAAAATTTGATCTTAAAGAGAATATCCCAAAATAATTTTTTTATTCTTGAGTATATTCTATGGAAAATTACTTTATTTTTGGAAAAAATTATTTTGAAATGACTATTGATATGTAATATTTTTCTAGAATTTGTATTTTCATTTCATTCATAGGATTTTAATGGATTTTTGAAACCCAAGCCTCATTAGGACTGGATGATATTTTTAATCTTGTATTATAAGCCATTTATTTCATATTATTACTTTTAATAACTTTATTTAGAGACTTGGGTCATGTAGATAAACTATAATTTTCATGATTATATTTTAAGACATAAGATTCAATTGTTGTTTATTCATGACAGAGGCCATTGTTCATTTTAAATCATTTTTTACAATTAACCTCTATTTTTTCCACCATGACATTTTACCCTTGTTAACCCTCAAAGACCATTAAATTCATGTTAGGTAGCCACATTATAAGATATTGTGTCCCTACCTACCCATATCTTGTGCACATTCTTCTTATATTTTCACCACGTGTGGTGGGTAGGGTGTTTCCATGGGATTTATCAGGAATGATTCATTGTTATAGGTTCATGGAAAGGGTGCCTACATTTGTTTTGGGTAGTTGGATCAGAATCCATATTTTATATTTGTTTTACAAATTTCCCCTATTTTTCTCAAATGGTAATTGTTAAAAAAATATAGTTATGTACATTAAAAAATAGAACAAAAGAAAAAATAGAGAAAAGAGGATGTTTAATCATTATTATTCACTAACTGGATGTGACTCATAGAAAATGCGCAAAGAGGATATAGAGATGGAAGTGATATACATTATGAGTGATTGAGGGTATAAATTACTAGTAAACAATTTCTAAATTTTTAAACATTTTTTACTTAAGAGATTAAACACTCCTCTTCTACCTTATATTTTTAAACACTAAATCCCAACAACCCTTGAACCTTATAACAACCTGTTTGAGGTCCTCTTGATTATAAAACTAGTTTCTTCCAATAGAAAACTCATAATCTCAAAAAGTGTATTCTAAGATAACAGGATTTATCGGAATAGAGAATAAACCCACTTTTATATATTCCTTGAGTGAAAATGGAAAACTTCTAGGTGAGTTAGGTTGTGTTGTGTTTCATGGGAGAACAAATGAAGTTGAGATTTTTTGAATGTGACTGAAAAAAATTGAGAGGAAAATTTATTTAATAAATGGGACATGATGAGTTTAATTTCAAAATAATCTTGAAAGTTTTCTCAACCTCTATTTAGGAATGATTGTTGATTATGATATGTGAATTTTCCTAGGATTACAATGGTTTTGGTGTGGGGTTGTGATCACACCACTATGTAACATATATTATCACCCTTATAATTGTTAATTTCATTTTTATGTGTTTTAGTATCCCATTGTAAAAAACATTTTCACTCATTATTTATTTTGAAATCATTTGTCAAAAAATTTCTTAAAAAGATGAAATTTCTAAAAAGATGCATTTGACCGACTCTCACCTTTTCTATCATATAATTCAATACACTGATCAAAATGTCAAAATTAATTTTTTAGGATTATATGTTCATTTTGTTTCAATCCATATAATTGGACCAAAGCATAAATGCGACCACATGGGGTGCAAAATAATCCCATAGGTAAAGACATTCTTGGTGACCCAGATTTGAACAACCTTTCGTACTTTCATAATAACTCAGGTCTCAAACATCCAACTTGGATAATTAAACCCTTATTTAATATACAACTTTAATACCCACCTATCAACATAATTTGATGCTATTTTAATGAATTTTTAACACTAAACCATCCCAATAAAAGAGTAAAAAGTATTCCATGAATAGTGACCGAGTCCCTTAGAAAATTGATTTTTTTCAAAATAGCAATGTATTTTCCATAAAAACACCCGAACCCTAATTATCTAATGTTTATGGACCATGGATTTAGTTTTAATATCTTTTTATGTGATTCATCATCATCTATAACTTCCTCCCCTCCCATGGAGTTCCAAACTCCTTGTAATCACCCATATAGGAATGTGATGTAAATCCTGAGGATCATGTTTTTATTAATTGATTTATATTTTAAATTCTAGTTTTTTGTGTTTTTTTATTCATCATATATTATTATTTAATTTATTTATGTAATGTTACGTCATGATTAAACTCATATAATCATGTTGAGGGTACCCTATTATGTGATGTTTCACACATAGTTCACAAATTTTTCTCCCTCTTTCAATTATGGCGTTTGTGTGGTTCATATTGTCCAATTTAACATCCATAAAAACTGACATAAAAATTTTAATTTTTGAAATGGTATCACATTTAAATAACATACAAACCTGGAAAACACGTCAAGTTCTTCATTTTTTTCCATTGTGTTTTTTAGATATGAAGTCAAACACAAATCACCCAATCATTGGTGGTAAGCAGTGAATCATTTTGTGTTTCTGGATGAACCCTAGGTGGTATCCAAGTATAAACTTAAAAAAATTATGGATTTATGTGTTATAAACCAGGTATTAAATTATTTATACCCTTTACCTTGAAGTTATGAAGGATGATCATCATGAGAATTTCCCAGGTTTGTCACGCTTAAATAAATGTATTAATTTTCATTTTATTTTACTGCTTACCTTTATCTATTTTATTATTAAATAACCAAACACCATGTTTTATAAAATACCATTCTCATTTTTCATAATCAAAACCGTAATTTTAAATTATTAATCTAATGCTTCATTGATATATGACCTAAGGTTCTTGTCATACTGCGGAAATTCTAGTTAAAAAAATATTTAATTTTTCATCCTCAACAATCAGATCAACCATCGAGATAAAGAAGGTGTATGGTGGAAAAAAACTATCCCTAATATAATAAAGTAAACTTATAAGTATGTTTGAATATATATAAAACATCCTTAAAAAAAATTCTTTGAATGATATCACACTAGAAGGGAACAAGAATCGAATTGTTTGACACCACAAGTCAAATTTCAATATATATATATATATATATATATATATATATTTCAGAATAAATCTTGTAACATAAATCTTAGGAGTGTAAATCCTTTTTTGATATTAAAATAAAAATGGAGTTGAAAAATTAAAAGATATTTTATAATATATATTTAACATTGGCCCAAAATACAAACATACATGTTACTCTCAAAAGTAAATTTTTAAAAGGTGAAGTGAAAGATTTTTAAAACTTATACTTTTTAAAATAATATCCAATAAAGGATCCTTGAAAATTATATATAGTTTTCTATAAGAAATGTTCAGCCAAATATAAATCATTTGATTATGAAAAGATCCTTTTTTAATACTTTGAAAATAAAAATTTTAATATACACATTGTAAAAAGAGTATTGAAACCTTAATTGTATTAAAAATTTATTTCCCAAAATAGGATTATAATATAACATATAAATATATTATGGTGGGAGAACCCATTTATGGAAGAACCAAGTTCAAGACACCACTTTATAACTCAAAGAAAAAATATTTGAGATATCAATATCCCTTATTGGAAATATAATATACAAGTTAAGATATATCTGATAAGGGTTCATATGGTAGGAATATAAATAAATAGAAAAATGAGATAATAACACATAATACAATCAAGGGTATAATGTAACCAACATATATGAAATAATTTTAAGAGACAATCATAACTTAATGAATGAGTATTGAGTTACTGAATACAGAAATAATTGAATCTATAGAAATTTGAAGGAGAGAATATTAATTGGATTATTATATCCCATGAAATAGAAAAAAAGTATGATGAAAATTCATAAATGGGTAGTAAATACATCATACAAGTAAACATGGTTCAAAAATGTAACATTTCTCAAAGATTCAAAATTGGGACCATAAAAACCCTTAACATTCATCCTTGATTCCAAAAATGCACTGTAACCACTTTTATAAAAAACATATCTTAATAGCTTATTTTATAAACTTAATAATTTCATTTTAAATTTTATACTCTTTATTTATAATTGTTATCTATATTAATTATAGTTAGTTATTAACCATTTTCAAGATTGAGTGTAAGTAATCTTGATCTTTTTGAATTTTTTTATTAAAATGGTAATGTTATTCGTTTTTTTATAATGTTAATCATACCAATATCTCTAAATTTACTATAATATATGTTTCATGATATTTATTATGGAATAATTTAATTCCATGGTGGGTTTGGTTACACTCTTTAAAGATTAAATCAATGATGATCATGTCTTGATGATTCTTAACGCATGAAATGTGTTTTCTTAATGAACAATTTTGATAATAATTTCACCTTTAAAGAACAAAAATGAAATAATTAATTTCATATTTATGTCATATTATAAAAGTAATTATTTTCCCATATTCATCAAAGATATAAATTCATAGCACGGTTTTAGTATGTGGTTAAATCGACCCAAACATGTACATACCATGATTAATGGATAACAATGTAGTGGTTTAGTTGAAATATCATTATAATAGAAGAATAATGTTATTATATACTATATATTAGTTTTATATATTATAATATTATTGAATTATAATTTGAATTAATGGATATGGAAAAATTAATTAATATGAATAAGAATAGTTTTTTCTAAGTACACATATTTTAAACGATTGAATTAATGATGACCATTTGTTGATTATATCATTAATAGGTTATTTTTTTCAAAGAATAACATTAATGGTATTATAGAAAAATATTTATCCATTAAACCAATTCTGATAACAATCCATGAAATGTGGCAATGAAAAGGGGAATGCTTTTTTCACTAGTGGTGGTGGTCCGCTCGTGCACATGGATGATGATTTTGTTTTGGAAGAACCAGATATATTATTAATAAGGTTTATAATTTTAGAGTATTAAATAATTTTAAAAATATAATAATTATATATTAAATTTCGATATTTGGACCAACCATGATAGGCAGTGAAGGATAACCAACATTATTCTCTGTGGAGATTGTCATATATATGCAAATATGCACAAATCACAGTTTCATTTTTCTTAAGGGAAGAGGAGATTGATGGTTAATTTTTATTCAATTAGAATAAAAAATATTTATATAAAACCAATAACAATTTCATTACATAGCTATTTTAAAATTATAATTTTGAAGGTTTGATATAAAGGGAATAATTTAAGAAAACTCATGTTGAGAACTTTGAGTTTTTGTTGGATAATCCCTTAGAAATATATTGAATAGGCTAAAATATTATGACTATAAGGTAATGTAAGCAATATATAATTAAATGGAAATGGAAATGATTTGTTTTTTTGGAGGAAAATTAATCATAGGAGTTGTATTTAAGGGGTGGTGAGAGACCCCTTTTATAAGTATGAAGAGATGACATTATTGTAAATACCCATAATTTTTAATAATGGAAAGTCAAAATCAATGATTGTGGCTCCAAAATTGATAAATAATAGACAAAGGAAGATATATATTATAAATTGACTCAAAAAAAATATAACACATTTTTTCACCATGTTTTACTCTTTTTTAGTAGGTTAAAACTTAGTAAGATTTACTCTTATTATGGTAACCAGTTTTTAACTAAGTAATTTATCCTCTATGAATTAAAATTAAATAATACATTTTACATAATTTATAAATAATAATTAAAAAATTTATATCCATTTAATAATATTAAATTTATAAAAGTGACGAAAATTAATTTTAAAATAAAAAAGGTATAATGTATTAAAAACAGTTTTCGGAAATAACTATTACTTAAGTTATAAAATTTCAGATATATGTTTGTAAAATATAATCAATATATTTATATTTAAAAGGTATCTTTTAAAATAAATATTTTTTGTAAAAAAGTTTTCACAAATTTTACGACATATTTATATACTGATAATGTTACTAAATCATAGTATTTGTAAAATCGATACATTACACTATTCACCTTTAAATCAATCTTGTCAGAAAAATAAAAAGAAATTATTATTATAAAATTATTACTATGATGAATAAATAAATTATTTTATTTTTTTCAATTTCAAATTATAAAATTTATAAATTTAAATTTTAAATAAAAATATAAAATATAATGAAAAACTATTTTTTATTAGAAAATTGAATTTTTTAGAATATTAACCATTAACATTCGTTTTTTATATCATTATATACTTGTATTAGTATTAAAAAATTATTCATATAAAATATATTTTTTCATAATTAATCACAACTTTCTTGAAATATAAATTCATATCACATAAAATGAAAATATTTAGAAAAATAAATTTCTAAGCATAAAATGATCATATTACTTATTTTGGATATATCAATTAAATTTTATAGGCACTAAAAGTAACCATTATATTACATTATATAAATATTTTATAAGTCATATAGTCATATTTATTCCTACTAATTCAATAGTAATGTTTTAATGAAAATACTTAATATTTTTGTTTTTATCTAAATATATTATGATTTCATAAACGCGAGCCACGCCTTCTCCTTCCTAATGATGAACCCCAGTGGATGCCCAATGCAGGATCCCCCCTACTGGTGGTCGGATGGGGGGGGGGATGTTTTGGCTCGACCACCCCTGGCGTCGCGGGCATCGTTTGTACCATTTTTGAACCCTAGCTATCTCCCAGATTTCCCGTCGATTGCTTTAATCCTAAAAGTTCTAGATCTTCATCATGGGGTCCCTCAGCTTTCGATTTCTTTAGAGAAATTATCTATAGCCTCAGGCTTCCTATATTTGACCCTATTTTCTCGCTTTTCTCATCGAAGGCCTTCATTTTATGAGTTCGATCGCTTTGTGTTCAGTGACTAGGATATGAAAGAACGTGAAGTTGTAGGGATTATTGAAAATTGTCATCTGATGATTCATTTTGGTTCTGAAGAAGAATTAATTCACACATTGTCTAGAGCTCCCCGTTGATGCAACAGATGCAAATTTTTCCTTCTCTGATAGTCGTTTGATCTCTGTATGAATCAGGATCCTCCTTCAGTAGCCACCAGGGTAAGCCTGCCTCAAATTCCTTTTCCTTTTCAAAATCCTTTGATAATTTGTATGTTAGGGAACCTAGACGGCCGTTTTCTATACTCAGATGCTCACATATCCTCTGTGAGTCATCCAGTTAATCCTTATCTTTGTGTTTAGTTGGATGCCTCGAAGGCACAGGTTGATTGGATTTGGATTACTGTTAGCGAGGAGTTCCAATAGAGGCAAGATGTTGTGTTTGAAAATTGGGTTGATTACTACTTGACTTATTGTTGTTTGGGTCATACGGTTGTTCACTGTCTTCGTGGAGCCAGAAGCAGAAAGACGGAGACTTCGATGAAGATTCCTGGTAGGGTATATTATCAAGGACAAACGTGTTCTGATGCAGCTAAGCATGGAACTACAGATAGTTTGGGTGATTCATCTCTAGGAAGATAGGCTCGGGCATCCCCTAATCCTTCTGTTTCTATGGTGTTTGATAGAATAAAGAAATACCATATACTAACTACTGGAACGAATAATTTGGGTATGGATGAAGCATGTCCTGGCAATGGAATTGGAGGTAAGTTGGGAGTGCCTGATTCATCAGGGGATATAGTGCAGCATGGGGAAGATCGAGTTTCTCAGTATGATGTGGGAAGGGATGTTAGTGGGATGATCAAAGCCGGTGATGCTGAGTAGAAATAGGGAGAGCTGGTATTGAGCTCAGTTGATGGGAAAGTCCATGATGCACTCCATGTTTGTCCAGCCATTGAGGATTCTCACATGCATCTAGTTTTTGATTTTGGTTTGAAGATCAAAATTGACACTTCCAACTGATTTTATGAATTGGGTCATGATGAGATGAATAGATGTACTCAAATGATGAAAGGACAAAACATGCATATTGTTGAAGATGGTGTTTTGAGGAAGGAGGTAGATGATGGTCAGGTTTTTGTAGACCCCCACACATTGTTTGGCTTTGATTGATCTTAATGAAAAATATGAGCAGAACCAAACCATGATTGATGCTTTCCAAGCTGTGGTCATCACCAGACAATGGGGGGACATCTTGGATAGTGACAAAGAAAATAATTTTGATTTGGTCAAGCCTTCCTTTAGTGATGTTGTCAAGGATGGGAAGAAGAAATATGGAAATGAGGAACCTCCTCTAGTTAAACGAAGAACGAGGAAGGTTTATTTTGACTTGCCAATGCTGGTGTCAACCAGGTTCACTATCAAGAAATCCTCTAGGGAGATGATATCTTTAGAGAAATTGAATCTCAGACAGAAGTATGCTAAGGTCTTGAAGCAATATGAAAGCTCTGAATGGGAATTAACTACTGCAGAGGAAGTCTTATATCATGGGTGTGGCGAGGGTTATGAATCATATTATATGTAACTGGTTTTTCTTATTTTTTGTGCGTGTTCACCGTACTTTTCCTTTCTTAATAAATGGTCAGATGTATTTCCTCTGAGTGAGCTTTTATGGTATATTACGATTTTATTTAAGCTTATTGTTGCATATAGAGAAACATAATGAACACGTAGACTTATTTAAGGTAATCATATACTAAAATTTATGGCTGTTAGAAGAGATATTTTGGAATGTTAATAACAAATAATAAGTTACTGATGATATCAAAGTAATATCACAATCTGAGGTCTGACTGAATTGAAATCTAGAAGTTGTAGATGTTCCAAAATATCCAGAGATAATGTTTGTTCTAAAATCAACACACTACTCTAAATAATTTCTGGATTATAGTCAAATTCCAATGGTTTTTCCAAGTCTAAAATTACTAAAAATATTAGGGATTTTAGAATATCATGGGAGAGCTCTAGAAGTTAAAGTTCTAGAAGTAGTAGTTTTGGAAGGAGTTGAGCTGTAGAGACAGTTGCAAAGATCTACCTGGATTTGGTTCCAAGTGCTGAGATATAGAAGTTAATTTCACTATTTTCTTATCATGGATGATGGATAAACCTAAATTAATTAATAGGTAGGAAAACTAAAAGACTTGAGTTCGTTATATTTCACAATGATAGATGAAATAGAATCCTTATATGCACCCATATCATTGGAAGAAATGAAACATCTTTCAGGGAAGATAATATTTTTGAAAAAAAGGGATAATCAGGTAAAGAATTAATTGGATTGTAGACAAAGGTATAAGTAAATGTTTTTCTTGAATGGTTTTCAAAAAATGTAAGGTACAATTTAATGCCATATTTTATCTAATAGTTAAGAATATTACTATTTAGATGGTTCTCTATATAATTTCAATGAAAGGTTTTAATCAATAGAAATTAGGCAGAAAGATAATATATCTTTATGGATACTTAGATGATGAAATTTATATGGATAATCTAGACATTTTCATGGATAAAAGAAACTGAAATTTGGTTTGAAAGATGAAGTAGAGCCTTTACTGGTTAATGAAACTGCCAAGGTAGTGGAACCAGAAGTAAAATTTCATTTTGATAGAAAAAAATTCCATTTATCAAAATTCAAATCATTTATATTATCATAATGTGTATGATTATGGGTGCTTCATCATCTTACGTATTTATGCTATTTATATTCTTATTATTGGATTGGTAAAGGAAAGGATCAATGAGATGAAATTTGAATTTTATAGAAGTCTCGATAAAAATGATCTTAGATGAGCTAAAATAATCTTAGAGATGTGGATCGTAAGAGAATTAAGTTCTAAAACCCTTTTACTAACTCAGTCTTACTATATCTAGAAGTTTGGTGGAACAATTTAGAATGAGAAAGGAAAAACTAGTTACCACAGCCCTTGATAAAATTTTCAAGCCGAGATAGGAGATGGAACAACAAACCATAGTTGAGGATTCATACATGGATAATGTTTCTTTTACATTAGTAGTTAGATGTATAATTTGATGAATGGATTTTACATGACTGAATATTGCAAAAATTTTAGGATTAGTTAGCAGATTCATGGAAAATATTAGATAAGATAACTAGGAAGTGGTTAAGTTAATCCCTTGACATCTTATAGTTTTGTATGGCCTTTATCCCTATTTTATAATAGGTTAATCATTTTAAGGGATTATAGATTTTGAATTTAAAGGATATGATACACTTATAGTATCACTGTTGAATATATGTTCACTTACAAAGGCACAATTATGTGTTGGGTGTCAAATCATCAACCAATAGTTACACTTTTAACAATGGAATTAGAGTACATTGGATTAATGGAAGATAGGAAATATTTGATCTGGTTGAAGGGTATGATAGAAGATCTATGTAGAAGGTCGGTTAATGAGGTTTTATTTTCTAATTCACAAAGTGAGATCCAACTAGCTAATTATTCAATATTTAATTCTATTAAAAATCATATTTAGTTGAAATATCACATCAAGCATAAGTTTTTGGAGGAAAATCTATTTGATCTATAAAATGTGGATGAATTTCAGAACCCAAAATATATACTGACTAAGTTTATAGTCCATGATATTTTGATGTTATGTTTCACCTTATTCAATCTAAGATTATCAAAATCATGATGTGGGAACCATGAAATTGTAAATAAATATTGAAGTGAGGAACTGATTTATAGATACCGATGAAGGACATGGTGGTGAATCTTAAAAATGATTCCAAAGTGGAATATTGATTAATTTATCATTGTGAAAACTATATTTCAAGATAGGTTTTATAACTAACATAATGATATGATAAGGAATTTAAATTTTTGAGTCATGCATGGATATGGTGGAGTAGTAGTAAAAATTTTCAAATAACTAAAATCAAGTAGATTAGATGAATGAAGTCAGGAGTAGGAAATTGGATTATTCCTTTAAAAACTTCAAGGATAAATTGACGAGACATGAAGAAAATACATAATTTTTTTATCTAATGATATATATATTTTTATTTTGGTTACATAATATTTTTAGCTTGATGGTTTTTCAGAAAATGGCGTACCTTTGGGCCTTCCAAATAATACATAAGTGTAAAAATGTGGTGTTTCAAGAAGGAAACAATATTTACCTACATGATATTTTAGGTAGTAGATTTATTTTACCATGTGAATGGGTTCCCACAAAGATAAAATAAATGTTTACATTCACCTTATAAAGATCAGAGTATGGTATAAACAGTTTCAAAGGTTGGAATCTACTTTTAATAGTGTGGTTGAAATATTTATTCTAAATGAATTGATAGTTAAATTATAATAGTCTTTTGTTTCTTAAATAAAAGAGTTCTAATTGTTACCCTCATGAATTGGGACTAAAGTCTCTACCATGTAAATAATAATTTTTTTTCCTTTGTATTATTTTTTCTTTTAATTATTTTTTTTGTGGAATTTATTTTATAGGATATATTTTGATGAATAAGTTATGATCCAAAGAGTTATGTGTGATGTTTCTTCTATGTTTGGATGGATTGATAGTTTGATTCCATTCTAGTTTTTTGTTTTCTACCTTGACTGTTTCAAAAGCTAAATTCTTAGTGTTTATAAATTTAATCAGCCCAAAAACATTCACTTTTAAAAATCATGTATTTATTTACTATAACTTTATAAATATTTTTCATAAGTATTTCATAGAAAAAATATTTCATCCATAGATTATAAATTTCAACTTATATATGTTGGATCATATTTTATAATTGGAAATTTCAAGTTGTTTCCATTTTTATAAAACCTATGTATTTTGAATATAAAAATATCTAGATACCTAGTATTTTTATGATTCTCATTATATTGGATGTCTTATACACTTATAAATATTTTCCTTAACCACACCCAAAAATGGTTTGATTATTTTTATATTTGATATTTTCCTTAAATACACTATATCTAATCTATCAATTCTACAAATTTTAAATTATATTAACTTTTATGTTTTGATGATAAATTTAGTTTTATATGTACTATTGAGATTATAATTGATGGTTTGAAAATAATAAAAAACTATTTAAATACTTTTAAAATCATCAATAGTTGATACTATTAATTATATACTCAAAATTTAGACCAAAGTCACTATAACATAAAAAAATGATAATTTATGACTTTAAATATCTTGGTATAAAAATTTACTTAATTTTTCTATATTTATTACAATTAAATTATTTTATAGTTGATACTTTAATTAATATAGATAATAATAATTTAAATCGCGATTTAAAATTATACAATATTTTATGTTCAAACATATAAAATAAACAGTATACAAATGTTATGAGTTTTTATTTTTCAATAGAGATGTTGGATCGATTGTTCTAACATTTATAAACTTAATTCTAAAAAATATAACCAAAGTTATATATATATATATATATATAAGATTTTAATATTTGAAGATAAAACATATAATTTTTTTCATGATTTTTTTCAATATAGTTAAAGAAATTTCTCTAGTTATAAGATGTTTTGTTTTGAATATTTTTTGATGTTTCTGATATTATCATTATTAAAATAATTCTTGGAAATATCCCAAAATTATTTATTCTATAATAATATATTATTGAAAAGAAATATTTCAATCATGTTTCATTTTATGATTTATAAACCATATTTGTTGCATATGAAATAGGGTCCTTTCCAAAATCATTATGGAAGGAAGGTACATGAAAAAGTGTTTTCTTTTAAAGTTACAATCATGTTGAAATTGGGAATATTTTTTATGATGATTGTGAATATGTTAGTGTGATTATATAATTTATTAAATAATTTTAAAAGAAAGTAAAAAAAAGACAAGTTACTTATAACTTTCTCTAAATGTGGAGATATTAAATTATTTGATACTAAGTTTCCTAAGGGATGAGATAATAATGGTGTGAATGTTGAACCTATTGGAGTAACAATCCAAACCCTATTCATATAGATATTATTGTTTATTTATTAAATGTTAATATTGTTAAATGATATTACATTACCAAGATAAATGTTCAATAGTTCTTAAGATACTAGATACAGAAACATTACATTACAACAAGAGGTATAAAATCATTTTAGTAAAAACAATAATTCATTATTGATATCCATGGATATGATCATACATAATATTCCACTTCATTACCTTGAAAAATGGGAAACAAAATTAAATGGTAATCTTAGATGCTTAGTAAGAGATAACATACAATAAAATATAACACAATATAATAATAACATAAAATAATCCATGAATGATAGAGAAAATAAATAGTCACATGGATTAAATAAAATAATCTCATAATGATGAAATAATAGTAATTATAAATACCAATCATTATAAATATACCACTGAGGTCGTGTTCCAATAGATCATTCATAATGGGTAAGGATGATTCAATTACCCTATATTAGCTATCCCATGAGAATTACTAGTACAATGAGGGGTATATAATTATAAAACGTTCTCATCACATTAAATTCCATCTCATTACATCATATACTAAAATTTTATAGACAGTTCATGGAATAATGATCAAGGATTATAAACTATAAATACTTAGAATACTTTCTCAATGAGTTTATCTTATAATATTTTTACATATAGCACAAAGCATTATGTGTGCATGCCAATAAATTTCCTAGATAATTAATTTATAATAATGTATTAGTGATTCCCCTTGAAACATATTAAGGATAATTAAGTATTCACAATGTTCAAATATTTACCCTTATTAGGTATGGAATATGAAATTTTAGTTATTAGGTATATATAAACATTGATTTGATCAATGTGTTTTTTTGATCAAATAAATGTATTTTCAATGGTATAAGAACTAAAAAGATCTAGAAAAACTCAATCCAAAGTAGTATTTAGTCACACATATTTGATATTCATTATAGGTATAGAATTTTCTTGAGGAAAGACTTCTAGGTCTCCATGAATTGATATTAAAAGTGAACTTCTGATAAAATCAAGTTTAATCCACATACGTCGTAATAGAGGCTCCACTAAATACATAAAAATTTTAGTTCTTATAAAAAATAAATCTATTAGAAAATATTCACATATAATAGCAAAACTATATGGAATAAATATTGATTTATGTTCAAGGGACAATATTTATTTTCATTCATCTTGGAATAATTATAGCATTACGAAAGCTTATGGATATAGTATAATTTGACTAAAATGTGGTCTCACATTTATAAAATATCATAATGAAAAAATAAATTAATATTAAAAAAATATTGGAATAATAACTTGGAAATTGTAAAAAGACACAATAATATATATCTAAATAGGAATTAAAAAGAGATAGGGAGAAAATACCCTTAACTCTCATCATATTTCTAGCCAAGAGTCGACCAATAAAACCAACCAAACTCTTTAATATTAAAAAGATATATATGAGAGAGAATCATTTAGAGAGATATAAATAGATAAATTAGAATTTGGTGTGTTATAAATGAAAATAAGTGGTGGGTATTTATAGGTGTGGTGAGTGGAATGTCATGGAATAAAGTAATATTCATTTTATTTTTCCAATATCTTAAGTTCTCCAATACCCCAGAGTGCCACATTACCTCAATTAGTTCTCCAATTTAATACTTAGTTCCAAAATTAGGTAAATATAACTATGTTTTTCAAGTTTATTCATGTTTACATTAATATGATGTCATATTTACCATATTTCATCACATTTCTCCATTTTTACCATATTTTAATATCTTTAAAAAAAATTAGAAAAATTCACCCCATAAGATAATTTTAACAAAATAATTACATATATTCAATACATTTTATCATATTAATCCTCTAATAATTTATATTTTAACTTTTATATAAGGGTGATACATTCTAAAATAATCTGTCATTGGAGGAGACATTATTTCATTTCATAAAGCTTTTACACTTTAATACTACTTTACCCCTAGATACATTACCCATTATCACATAAGCATAATACCTAATAGTAAGGTTTACAATTTTGGTACATTCATGTGGTAGTTTGGAAAATATTGTTTTGGTAGTTATTTCCATGAATATGAAATTCTCTCATAGATGATTTCCCATGAGCCTTAGTGGTGGAAATTCTAATCAGGATTATTCAAGGAAAAACTATAGTAATGTTAATTCCTCCCACATATATGATAAATAAACATTATAAGGGATGTTAAAACTTATTAAGGATATGGTTTCCCATTTATTCATTAATTATATCTTTTTATTACCCTTAATATAAAAAAAATTAATTGTTATTTTAAAATGAATATATTACCAATACTCATAATACCTAAAAATCTTAATTACTACCAGTCATGTAAAAAATATATTTAATATTAATTACTATAAATTAATTGAAACTAATATCCTATTATACTTATCATTTTTAGTTATCTCAATATTTCATTCATTGGATTGTATTTTTTTCTTTTATACTACTATTATAATTTCAATGATTCTTATTACAGAATTTGATCCTAGAGACATGTATATTTCACTTATGATATTTATTTTTATCCATTTTCCATCATTAGTTGCAATGATATTAATAAATATTAATCTTTGATTTGGAATTTATTATTTTTTAATAAAATATTATAATTCCTTACTATAATTTATTTAAGTATTACATCCCCCTTTATTATAATTTTATCATTTAAATTGTTAACCATTCCAAAAAAAGGTGGATAATCATTTTTCATTTCAATCTTAGGCTACCATGTTACATCCTATAGTTGGTGATTAATCTAATGAGTATTCTTCAATTAGTTTATCCAATTTCATAACAAATTTAAATTTTTATCAAGAATCTAAATATTATCTTCATTATATAGAAAGTCAGTGTTGGTCAGAGTAGAGTACTGGAGAAGGGGGTGAATTGAGTATCTATAAAAAAAATTTGTTAAAAAATGGTTCTTTGAAAATTTCCCCCAACTAAAAAATATAATCTAACTTCATTTGTGGTGAATTTATAAGAGTCATGAATGTACAATTAATTTATCAAAAGATTTATTAGTTATCATCTATACTTATCTAAAGATTAATATAACTTTTGAAACTAACCTACTGGTTCAAAATAGTTATAAAAACTTTCTAAACTAACTGTCAAAGTTTTAATTTATATTAATGGAATTTGTTATAAAAAATAGTAAAATAAAATAACAATAGACATAGAGGAAATTAAAACTAGAGGTTCTGTATCAATTTGAGACTTAGTTCTCTCTACTTTGTGATCACCTAGCACCAAGCAGTTTAAATTAATAAACAAGTTTGATCCACACCCTGGATTGGGTTACATAATAGCACACAAGGTTTTCCATGTCACACTTGACCTCTAACGTAGTTCTTCATGGGAAATGAAACAAACAGGTCACACACAACCTATTCTATTGGTTTACATGGGATACAAAAGGATAAATAGAGTGTGAGATTTGAGGATATCAAGTATCATCTAGTTATGAATAGGATACATCATTTTTGTAACAGACAGATACACACACTTCTCAGAAAATAAAATAAATGAACAGAATAGAGATAAAGATATAGATTTAGGTTTAAAAGGCTCTGTGTGTTATGCAGTGCAGCTCAAAACTCATTTGATGTAGTGTAAATGGAGTTTGAGTCCTCTTCTGGAAGCTGACTCAAAAAAAGAGTGTCGTAGCGTTTGTGTTCTGGATTCCATGAGTATAAAATGTTCATATTTTTGTTCGAATGTTTCTTAGTCCATCTCAGTAGGTTTATCTCAACTTTTTTATCTCCCTGTATGTTCATCATTTTGAGTTCATGAGTTTTGGAGGTATGCTCGAGAGTTGCAGGAGTTCTGAAGTTTTTTTTTCTTTCTACTCTTCTTCGTATTTTCTACGATCTTGAATGATCCATCTTGTGATTATTTTATACTTAGAGGTATAGTATATATAATGATCTCTCCATTTTCATATACCTTGTACTGTGCTATGAATATCCTATAAAAACATTAAATAATTTCAGAAGAATTAATTTATATTAATATGACCATTAGATATAAATTTGAATTAGTAAATTACAAACAGTTTTATGGATATTGATGAGTCATATGTATCAGTGAGTAAATAGCATTGGTCTATCATCATCGATCTATCAGTATCGGTGACTATCTGGATCAGTGAGTCCTTTTCAACGGTATTGGTGACTCTAGGCATCAGTGAGTCATTTGTTCTATTGGTTTGACAAAGCATCGATGAGTCTTCATCTATGACTCATTTTCAACTATCAGTGCATTGCCATCAGTGACTCATCCATCAGTGAGGTCATCGCTCATCGAAAACTTGTCCATTAGTGGGTCCATCACTCATCAGTGACTCATCCTTTAGTAAGTCCTTTGGACTATCAGTGTGTCCCTCATCGTTGTGGCACCTATCAGTGAGTCTCTTTAACTATCGGTGTGACCGATCATTGGTGACTTGTTTATTGGTGTGTCATTTTTTCTATCGGTGATTCTTGCATCGGGGTCTTATTTTATCGGTGAGTTATCATCAGTGATTCTGCCATCGATGACTCCTTTGAACCAATCAGTTTCAGGGATTTTGAAAAAATTACAAAGCATCTGTCTTATAGAGTATAATACTAGATTAAGTGAAATTCATAATTTCATTTAAATATACACTTGTAAATATATATAAATACAAATATCCATAATTTATTAACTTATTAAAATGTACTATAACATGTGACATAATTTATTCATTTATAAATATTGATTGAAATGATTTTAATTACTTAAAACATAATATTTGAATCATCATGATCTGTAAATTGGAATGATTTGTGATTATTAAAACAACTATCCCACCAAGGGTCCAATATTCAGGCTCTAACTGAATATGATCCACCTTTAGAACATGGGAAGGTTTGGGAATCTACTTCCCAGAAAATGATATATGGAAGAATTAATGAACTTGATATAGGTTTTATATAATATCCAAAAGATATTACATATATCCTATCCACTCAAATATTTCAAACAGACCAATATACCATGAAATTATCTTCCCTTCCCTTCCAAATATCATAAACCCTTTCCATGGACATATCTTTAAAAATAAATGGTCCCATACATAGAATTTAATATCCTTTAATTTTTAGGATTGATTTTATGTCTAGTTTATTACACCTTGATATTTTTTTAGATGCACATTAACTCCTATGATGTCACTTCCAAAAATTTTAAACCCAATAACTTCATTTCTCTAACTTTATCCCAACATATAAAAGTCAAAAATCTCATCTTATACAAGTATTCCAATGGATCCTTTTTTATATTGGATTGGAAATTAGTATTTTATAAAAATGTCAATATAGGTAAATACTAATCCCAAATTCCTTAGAAGGTAAGTGAGAATGACCTTAACATGTCCTCTAATGTCTAGATAGTAATCTCACACTATCTATCTATTTAAGGGTAATAGGTTGTGCTAAGAATAATATATGTATTTAAACTATTCTAGAGACTCCTGTAGAATTTTTATGTAAACCTTGGTTCTTGAATAAAAACTATGGATATAGGTGTTCCATGAAGTCTCAAAACATCATTTATGTACAACAAAAAAAGAATATCTAGAGGTAAATCTTCTTGAATTGTATAGAAATTGGATAACCTTTTAATATGATATATAATGACCCATATTTAATTATTCCCCTTGAGTTTATTTGGAATATTAGTGACTAAATCCCAGATAATTTTATTCCCCTTCTACTCTAATATAGGTAAAGGATATATACCCTTTTTGAGAAGTTGCCTTTTAGCCTTAACGTACCATCATACCAAACATCTTGCAGTATAATCTGCAATCTCTCACTTCACATTTTTTCACCAAGAATGCCGTTAGATGTTTTTATAACTCATTTTTCAATTGATATTTACAAATAATTTTAATATATGAGCCTCATATAATAGATCCTAATTGACCTCTCATATTCATAAAACTCATAATCTCTTACTAAACCTTAAAAATCCATTATCATTAATTTTAAAATCTAATAATTTCCCATTACTTTAATATTTCATTTTCTTTTTTACAGAATTATAATCATTATAAGATTTATTAATCCTATAAAATAAATAAGGTTGGGTAAATGTATATAATTATAATTATTTTACCCATATATTATAATATCCATGTAAATTCTTAAAAAATCCTTAAGAATTGTATCATTCTCCACCCTCATCATTGATGAGATACCAAGGTCTTTTCCAATCAATGAATCAAACTCTATTTTTTCCTTAGGATAACAATATATAGAAAATTCATAATCCTTGAGTAGTTAAAACTGTATACTTTAAATCATATTAAGATATTTTTTGAGTAATGATATATTTCAAACTCTTGGGGTCTGTGTATATACCATATATCTCTCTATAGTGATAATGTATCTATATTTGTAATGAGGATATTAGTGCCACAAACTCTATACCATGAATTTGATAATTAATCTCATTGGTTTTCAATAGTCAAGATGCATAAGCCACCAACCTATTGTTTTATATTAGAATACATCCATGAAATTTTATTCGTGAATCAATATAAATAACAAGCCCTTTTTTATGAGATGAGAGAGTCAATAAAAGTTTATTTACCAATCTTCTATTCAATTCCTCAAATATCAGTTAACATTCCTTTGTTCATGTGAATTTTACCCCCTTATATATTAAATTGTTTATGTATTATTTAATTAAGAAATGTTTTTGAAAAACCAACTATATTTTATTTCTAATCTAAGAAAACTTGGTATTTTAGTTATATTGGTGGGATTTGACCATCATTTGTAAACATTGTTTAATGGTTAAAACGATATACCATCCTTAGAAAAAATATGACCAAGGAAATAAACTCATTTAAGTAAAAATTTCCATTTAATGAATTTACCATATAAATCCTTTTTCCTCAGAACCTCAAGCTCAATTTGAAATAAATTCCATGCTCCTCTTATGTTTTAAAATATATTAGAATATCATCAAAAAATACCACCACAAACTTATCGACATAATATTTTTATACTATTTTTATCAAATCCATAAACATAGAGATTGAATAATTCAATCCAAAATACTTTACTATGAACTCTTAATGACCATACCTAGCATGAAATGAATTATTTAGGATACCGTCCTTCTTTAATTTTAACTGATGATAACCAAAATAAATACCAATCTTAAAGAAGAATTTAGAAACTAAAATCTGATAAAAGAGGAAATAAATATGTGGAAACGAATACATTTTCAATACACTAATTCCATTTATTTCCCAATAATCAATTTAAAACCTTATTGAGCCATCCTTCTTCTTCAATAATAAAACAAGTGAACACCATGGTGAAATACTTAGATGAATGTAACCTTTGTCAAATAAGACTTCAAATATCTAATATAACTCCACCAACTCCAATATATCCATTTTATATAGTGTCATATATATAGATTTTCTTTAGGGGTATGATTAATATAGAATAAAAATTATCAATTTAGGGGGAAATCTTGGTAATTAATTAGGAAATACATCAATATATTCTTTAAAAATGGTTATGTATTCTATTCTAAAACCCCCTTAATAATTAGTAATTAATTGCATCCATTTCATACAAGAATATTTCATTAAGATGAGCTCTTGGGGGTGGTTCATAAAATTATTTAGATAATTAATTATCCCTTAAAAAATATATAATTACATACTTTCCTCATAAATTCTAACTTATTTCCTTATATAATAATTTTTTTATTTATGATTAGAGAGGAAATACATTCCAAAAATCACATAATAATCCTCCATAAATGTGATGATTATATTTTCATATAGAAAACAACCATTCATTTTTATTTTAATTGTCTAGTATATCATTATTACATTAAAAGTACAACTCGATGTTCAAACTGGTAAATCATTAATTAATTAATTAAAGGCTGATTCAATTTTCCTTACAAATATGAATGATATAAGAGTTAGTAGATCTATAATCACATAATATAGTTATTGAATTTAAATTTATAACCAAATTACTTTATATCACATCATTATAAATTTAACTGTGTCTAATTTTATTGAAAAAACTCATCCTTAATCCATAGGCATAGTTTGTGGTAGATTCCCTTGGTGATTAGATAATTGATTAGAATAATTTCCCATCTATATTATGTTTAAAAATTTATAATTTATTTCATATATATTTCATTTTTACTCATGATATTGATAAACATTCTCCCAAAATTTAAAGAATACAACCAATACCCTTATGTAATCCCCTAGGTGTTTCTTCCAACATTTATTGCATATAGGGAACTCAACTCTCCCCTTATTTCCATTTTTGGAATTTTTTCACATTATTATCAAACATCATATTATTCTTTGGTTTCCATTTGTTAATTAATAATATATAAAACTCTTTCTCAATGTTAATAACACTCGTCACAATCTTTTCACATATTAAAAAGTCTTAAAGTATAATAGTCCTTAAATACTTGGATTTATACCATAAAATTAGTGATCAAACCTTGTTTCTAAATTTAATTGATAATCGAAAAAAACCTTTGTAACCCTGTGGAATTATCCTCATATTAATCCCTCATATTTGTTTCATAAATTTAATAATTTTATTTCCTTCTCACAAGTTGATTCCGGGGAAAATATTTCTCTATAAAAATCACATGAAATAAATTCCACTCCATGTATTAAATCTCTTATTCCTTTATTTTTTTGAATATGGAACCACCATTGGTCATCATATCCCCTTAGAAAATACAAATCCATGAAATGTATTTCCTTACAAGTAAAACCTGATTTTATAAAGATCTTCTCTAGAGACATTATCCACTGAAATGACACCCTTGGATTAGTGGAACCACTAAAACATAAAGGTTATTTCCCTATAAAATAGTTTATGGATGTTAATATGTTTTTATAGGAATCTTTTTTCCCTATACATGCATGTTTTTTATAACTAGAGTTAATTTCCATAAGATAGTAATAACCTGAGTTAATTTTCCCATACTATCCTTGATTATTGTCTTGGTTTTCATTCCTTCCATTAGGTACAATTATCTAATAAATAAAATAGCTTAATTAGTAATATTATAATCCAATAATTTATAAAACATGGATTATATATCATTTTTTCCAACAAAATTTTCTTATGCATATGATTTCTAACAAAATAATTCAAGAATAATCTCAAGAATTTTCTATTTGTAAAATATCTATTCTCTACCTAGGTTCCCTTAAATTTGGTTCCTATGGTTTTTACCAAACCTCAATATGATACCAACTATAATGTACCCAACCCTGATTACCCAATGATTATGGATAATCTATTACATGGTAGTATATTACATGGGATTACAATACCAACATAAAGGTTTAATAGTCCTAGAGAGTCTTGATTCATAAAAATTACATTAAAAAAAGACATCTTACATCATTTGAGTATAAATAATTATTAACTAATGTTATATATAAAACTAATCACACATATTATTGCACTTCATTAGATGGGTAAATGGAAAAAAAGTGAAGGGTGAGATCAGATGCATAGTAAGGGATAATATTTAACAGAAGATAACATAACATAATAATGTCATAAGTAATATAGAAGTAGTATGTAAATAAATGATTCTATATAAAGAATAAATAATAATAACATAATCCATAGATGTAAAAAGAAATAAATAATCACATATATCAAATTAAACAATATCTGACTGATAAAAATGATAGGAATTCATAATACCAGACATCAGAAAAATACCATTGAGGCCTTATGCCAAGACAATGTACATAAGGGTTAAGGAAGCTCGTGTTACCATATATTAGTTACTTATAATACCTAAGAGCACCATGAAAGGCTATATAATTTTGGTCCCCACCCATCACAAAAATCTCTAATTCATTTAATTATATAATATAAGTCCATATAAAATAAATGGTATAATATTGAAGAATGAATAACACCACACCAAAATTAGTAATTAGAGGCGGTTTAAGAAACTACCTCTAAAACCCTTTTTTACTTAGTGACTCTTTCCCCCCCCCCTCATTCCCTAAACCAGTGAAACCCTAGAATCTTGCCAATCCCATAGTCGGGGCCATTCTCCTCGTCGTTGTTGGATGCCTCTCCGTCACCATCACCCACACACCACAATCCCGAGACCCCTCCCCCTCTTACCCAAATGCTGAAAAACACGAGCCTGCTCGTTTTGGCCCCCTTATTCCCCTTTCCATCAGCTGCCTACTCCATCTCAATCCCCTTCATTCCCCCCTTATTCCAACCACCTTCTTCCCCTCACCTTCGGCTGCCTACTCTGTCATTGTCCCCTTCATGCCCCCTCACACCAGCCCCTTTCTCCCCCTAATGTTTATTTGAGAGGTTTTTATCACCCAAATTTATATTTATCATATAAAATGAAATGATTAGGGTTTTTGGTGAATTATATAGTGATCACTTATATGACTTTTGATTGAAAATTATGTTTGTGTTTTATTTTATTCAACACTACTGAAATATCAATGTAACCCTATACATGAATTGATAAAACCCTTTTGATATTTGGTCCAGGAAAAGAAGAAACTTATTTATTCTATAATTTTGATTATCAATAAGAATTCTTTTTTATATATTTTATTAAAGTTTTAGTTTTGTTATATTTAATTGAATGTGACTGTTTTTAGATGAAATTTTACTCTTACTACTTGGTCTGATAATAATATTTCACCCTCCACTTCATTGTTCTCATATAAAATGAAATTATTTGGGTTTTTCGGTGAAGTGTTGAGAGATAACTGATATGAGTGCTGAACCCACATTTTTTTGTGTTGTATTTTTTTTCAATAAACATGGGATATAAATATGGATTGATGAAAATACAAAATCAATACTAATTTCATGGAAGTTGTGTATTGATGATTTGGAGATCATAAGTCAACTAGTGAATTAATATAATAGTTAGATATTGTTTTATGTTATATTATCTTAAAGTCTCTATAATAATCATGATATATGTGGTAACTTTGGTTGAATATGAAACCACGTGTATAAGTAAAATAACTTATATAATCTAGTAATTAAAATTGATAAAATCATTTTAGAACCTTATTTGGAATGACAAGCAGTGATGAAACATTGACGAGTTATATAGAACAAGTAAATGATTATTAAAAAAATATTGACGATGAATGTGGACTAACAAGATAATTGATAATGAAATGATTTTATTAACATCATAATAATGATGTGAAATTCCCATAATCAAAACTAGAGATAGATATAGTTATTATTTTGACTATTATGTAATAATAAAGTGAAATAATGTATTATGAGAATATGTTTGAAAACTGTGATCGGGAACTGTGCTACATTTTGATGATTCACATTACAATATTCATTCAATTATTCAACATTTTAAGATGGTACAATATGAATTTTTTGGTCTTTGAGTGGTATTATAAATAAACTAAATTTTCAAAATATGAAAAGATATTAATTCAACATTATTCTGATACCAATGTTAGAAACCGATTGGTATTTGAAACACTCTTTATGAAAACAGAAACAATAAAATTGATTTCAGCTACAGATCAACATCAATTTAAAAGGAAAAAACATATAGAAAATATAAATTGGAGATATTATGAAATCCCTTCTCCAAAACTGGACTTCGGTCTTTATTTAAAAATTAAAAAGTGATGAGATCTTTGCAAACATGAGGGATGAGATTGAAAAGAAGACATTTTTCCTTTTCAGTCGTGTTACATGGTGATCCATTCAGCAGAGTCTTATTTATAGACCTCCAAGACATTACACATCCCAAATTCTTAATCCTCTCATATATCAATATATTGGGGTATAAAAAATCACCAATAAAAATTGTGTTTAATGGGAGATTATGGTGGAAGTTATGAATAATAGAAATTCACTATTCATATGAATGATTGACTCAAAATATTACATTATTTGTTCAGTTATGATTGTAACTGTTAGTTTTGATAGCAAACTATGAAATGATGAAGGTGTCTTATATTAGAGACATTGGTCAAGACCACACTTATAAATAAGGATTGTACAAGAAACATTATCAGTCTTGTTTTTATGTCACATTTCCATCATTATTAGTAGTGTTTTTGTGTCACATATGTTAGGTAATTTTTAAACCACTATAGATTTTTTGAGATGTACCATATGTAAATTAATAAAAATAGAGTGTGAAATACATAAATAAAATCTCTTAGATCACCACTAGAGATACTATCCATGAATGATTTATTTTTTTACATTGACCTTTTTAGTACTTATATGACTCCTTTTATAACTACTTGGGTTGTGTTTTTTTACTTCCATTTATCTCTAATGCTACTTAGTCATACTTATGTGTAATAATTTTTTTAATAAATTATAGGCACATTGTGATATGGATAAAATATGGGTCACATTATGGAGGAACACACCTCAATTTGCTAAGGGTTTAGAAGAGTTATTAGATTTTTAGATTTATAATCGATATGTTGAAGGGAGAATAAGATTCCCAGGTCTTAAATGTAAATTTAAAAGATGGTTGAAGATATATTACGTTCATGAAAACTTGATAATGAAGAAATTACTTGCTTAATATTTGTGTTGGATTTGGAACAGAGAATCAAACATTACAAAAATTTTGGGAACTGATGTCAATCGACCAAATAAGCTCCCAAATTCCTTGATAATAGAGAATGAAATGAAAAACTATATAAATGATTCCTTAGGAATTAAATGACACTAACATCAACATGAAAATAAATTAGAACAACCAGTTGAGGGTGTTACAAATGACAACTTCACAAGTGTAGTTTTTAGACTATAGGAAAACCATATCAAGATTGTAACATATCATTGGATCCTCCTATTGATTTTGTAGAGACTAATGTAATAGAAAACTCCACTGAGAAGAAAAATACATCTCATGGTTTATTTGATGATGAAAATCAAGATTTTTATAGTGGATGTTTGAAATATTCAATACATTCTTTTCTGCTGAAGTTTTACCATATCAAATGCCAATGTATAATTACAAATAATGTAATTTACATGATATTGTAATTATTTCATGATTCATTTTCTAAAGCAAAGATACTATATTCTTTTTATGATATGATTTTTTTTAATAATCTTGGTCTGAATTTTACAAAAATACATGAGTGTCCCAATGATTGTATGCTTTTTTGGGGAGAGGATTCAAGCAGACATGATTACAAAAAATGTTCTTCTTCTAGATGGTAGTTAATGGGTGATGTTGGAAGTATGAATAAATAAATTACCATGAATAAGAATAAAATTAACACACCTATAAAGGTTTTTTGTTAATTTACTTTAAATCCTTGATTGCAATGATTATTCATGTCATCAATAATCACAAAACACATGAAGTGGAATTCTATAGAAAATTACAATGATGGGATAATGCAACATCCAATATATTCAAAATTGTGGAATAAATTTGATTCATTAAATACATATTTCTCATTTGATCTTAGGAATGTTCTATTGGGATTGGACGCTGATGGATTCAACCCATTTGGGACTTTGGGAACCAATTATTGCATTTACTTGGTTGTTTTGATCCCTTACAACATGCCTCTGTGGATCTGTATAAATAAAATTCCTTTTATCATTTTGATGATTATTCTTGGAAACAAATGACTAGAAATTATATTGATGTATAATTTCAGTCTATAACTCAATAATTACAAGAGTTATGGAGAAACGGTGTTGAGACATATGATGAATCTTCTAAAACAATGTTCAAATTGTAAGCTGCTATAATGTGGATCACTAGTGACTTCCCTAGGATTAGGAATTTAGCTGGTTGTAACAGTTACATGGTTTTTGATATTTATATTTATAAATTTTATTTTGATATCGAATGAAAACCTCATAGTAAAAAATGCTGCTTCTTATGTCATCGAAGATTTCTTGATGCATATCATAGATTTTGGTTGAACAAGTCAAAATTCAATGGTTCTATTGATCGTAGACCACCTTCAATGTTGTTAATTGGTTTTGAAATATTTCACAACTTGGAAATGTTGAAATAGAATTTTGGAAGGTGCATCATTAGAATGATAGTGGGAAATGAGTTCAAAGTGCACTACCAAGTGAAATCGGAATGCAAAAATGGAAGAAAAAAAGTATATTCTTAAAACTTCTGTATTAGGAATTTAATTTGTTGCGGAATAATATTGAGTTAATACATATTGAGAATAATGCTTGTGAATAATTGATCTTAAAATTTCTTAACGAGTATGGAAAATGTAAGGATCATCTCAATGCTCAGAAATACTTACAGGCAATGAACATAAAGGGTTATATTTGGAAAGATGAGAATGGAAAGTATGCTCTAACATTTTTTTCATTGAAAAATAGGGATAAAGATACATTCCATAAATTTTAAAACATGTAAAGGTATTTGATGGGTGCTCAAGTAACATCTCAAGGTGTGTTGACTTAAAGCATTGTAGGATACATGTAATGAAAGTAATGATTCACATATTTTGTTTCAACAGTTACTATGATTGGAATTTAATTCAATATTACCAGAAAAGGTTATTGCTATTGTAATATAACTTTTCACATTCTTTGGAAAAATATGTGTGAAAACTTTAAAACAATTTGAGCTTGAAAAACATCAGGATATATTTTTATTGACACGTTTTGAAATGGAGATGATATTTCCTCCATCTTTTTTTACATTCATGATGCATTTGACTATGAATTTTATTGAGGAAGCTAAATTAGGAAACCCTGTACATTATCAATGGATGTATCCAATTTAGAGTTACTTTTTTTGTATGTTTTTCATTTAAGTAAATAATTCATGGAACTTCATTAAATACACAATTGTGTTTTTTTCTTTTATTTCACATATATCTTTGGAATTTAAAATCATACATGAAAAATAATGCTTCACTAGAAGGCTCTATTTTTAAAATCTATTTGGTTGAGGAGTGTCTTACCTTTTTTTCTGGATACATTGATGATATTAAGACAAGATTCAATCGAGTTGGATGTATTGACGACATATCGACCCAATCTCAACTATATAGGAAATCAAAAATATTTCATACTATTAACCGATCAGTTGGGAGGAGGTATAATGTTACACTAATAGAAATAGAATTACCCTAGGAACATAGATATGGTCTTCTAAAAAGTGAACTTACAGATCCATTTATTGGATATTTGAAGTTAAAAATAAATATATGATTGATAGGACATACATTAAATGAGAAAGATATAAACAAATATGTTAATAAAGAGATTTTAGAATGGTTTTCATGATGTATAAGTTCATAAATACTACAATCAATACTGATATTTGGTTGGAAGATATATTTTTTAAATCTAATTATGTATATTACTTTTTTTAGATCATGAATACTGATACTTGAGTTGAGTTGTCATAAGATTTGAATTTTCTTTCTCGAGGTCCTCTAAAACAGGCTAGAAATTTTGACACTTACAATGTGAATGGATTTAAATTTCATACATTTGATCATAAAAAGGGTTTGAAAACATAGAATAATAGTGTATTTATGTTTTTTAAAGTGGGATGATATGGAAAGTTGAATGATATTATCAAATTAAACTACCACGGGAAATTTTTTAGCTTTTTTATTCAAATCTATTTGGGTTGATTTTTTTAAGTGGTGTTAAAAGAGACTCGTTGTAATTTAATTCTAGGAACTTATCTTGCTTGATGGATGGTGGTGACCATGAATTACATGATATGTATATCTTATCATAATAAGTGAAAATGTCATATCATGTGGAAGATTTCATAGATGAATGGTGGATTGTAGTTTCTCATGTAAAATAGAGAGACTTGTATGATATGGGTGATGGAGTAGAATACTTGATATCTAACATTGAATCCCATCAACATTAAGGAGATAACTTATTTTTCCATAATTATATTGAAAATATTAGTCTTACAAGGGTGGATGAAGTAGATGAAGTAATGATGGAGAAAAAAACAACATGACTGAAGGAGCGAATCATTGTATGTGTAGTCATCCATTAATTTATTAACAACTTATGCCATTTATGTTGTAATTTATTATCATAGTTATGTATATTTTTTTAGTATTGTTCATCTATAAGGCCCCATCCTTAAACCTTACTTAATCTTGAGTTATTACAAGATTACACATTGAGGATCTTTTCAGGTTTAGAGTTTTAGATAATTAGATCATAAAACTTGCAATACATTCCATATTTAAACAAAGTGGTTACATAAAAGATAGTATTCATTTTTCCCATCAACGGAAACATATTTAAAATAAAACATGGATTATTTCTTGAAACTTCCTTGACACCATTATCATATCAAGTACCCTTCCCTTGACCTGTGAAAATCATTTAAAAAACATGGGATGAGCATAAAAAGCTCAGTAAGGGATATAAAAATATGGAAAGGAAACATGAGTACATGTATACATAAGAATGAAATCATACATTACCCATAAAAAATAATAACTTTAATATACCTCATAAAATCGTGAATAAATCATAGAAATCATAAGACATAAAGGTAACTTGAGGCATTCATAACATTCTTACGTAGGGAGTAACCCTCTTGGTTACGTTTGGAATACACACCACAGTATATTCCCTAAATCTCTTCAGAGAAACCTTAATGTTTCACTCCTTCGTGTTACCCAATGCATTGGAGAACTATATTAGGCTCACCCGCCGTTACTTTATCACGGAACCACCCGTCTTCATAATAATGCCCAAGAACCTCAACATAATCGTATCACATAAAACATGTATAAAGGAAACATAACATTTCCACCTTTCAATCACAAGATATCAATACATCATATTGATATAAAAACTTTATTAAAACCATTTTCAATACCAAAATAAAAGAAAAGTAAAATATGGTATTTATTTTTCTTTTAAAAAAAGGTATGGCTTGTAGAGAAAGCCAAAACTCAAATAATGGTCACGGCGGCGGAGAAGTCGTTGTCGCCGCATACGTACAAAAAAAACATTCCCTTTTGTCGTTTAGTAAACGCTTCGTATAAAAAAGATTCCTTTTGAATAGACATAAAAGTCAAAGGGGTTTATACACCATATAAAGAAGGTTGTGTATAAAACAAAATATGCCTCAATGAAAGGAGATTGAGATGAAGTCCCATACAAAGACGGTATCCTTGGTTTAAGGATAAATCAATTACATAATTATGTGTGACAAATGAATAAACGAAATATAAGTGGATATTAAGTGGAAAACAATCAGAGGTTATTCACACATATTCATAGAACGACATATTCAAGGAGTACAAGTTTATCCCAAAGAATCAAATTTGGGTTAAGAAGTTCCCTTGCAAAAATATGACAGCCTAACAGCATCACTACGAAATTCAGAAAATGAGTGTATGAGAGATAAAAAGGGTATCTCATCACATGGAAATAAAATTTAAATCAATAAGGATATATAAGAAAATATACCAACATAATATTATGTGAATTATAAGACATAAAAAAATGTTGGGCAAAAATCACTCAAGGTAACTTTGTAGTATTTTTGGGTTGATTGTGTTTGTTGACAAAGAAGGTTTTCATGGATATTTTTCGAGTTCCCAAGAAGTTTTTGACAATCCTTGTTGACAAGGAACGATGAAAAAGGAAAGGACGATCTGGAGGTGGTACAAAAGAGCAGTACAAGGTGGGGCCGTTTCCCAGTGTTTGCCAAATTTTTGGGGTCCAAAATTTGGTGTTTGGTGAGCATCGCGAAAATAGAATTTCCATGAAGAGCATAATTAAATATGGAAGAGGCATGAATTTCGCGAAGATATGATTTATGGATTAGATTTCGCGAAGACCAAAAGAATGGAGGCGGTGAGTTTTCGCGATTATGTCAAGCTTCGTGAACAGCAGAGGATGAAGCGCATCGCGGCGGTGAAGGGCTTTGCGAGGGAGCTTCGCGGAGAAGGCACGAAGGAATGTTGACAGTGATGCTTCGTGACTACATCAAGCTTCCCGAACAGCAGAGTTGAAGTGCATAGCAGGGGTTAAGGGCTTTACGAGGGAGCTTCACGGCGAAGGCGCAAAGGAATGTTGACGGTAATGCTTCGCGACTACGTCAAGCTCCGCGAACGGAAACTTGCCGTGGTGCTTCGCGATTTGGACAGAATTCCGGACGAAACTTTGGAGCTTCGCGATTTGAGATGATGTGGCGTTGACTTCGTGCGGAAGGGATGAGGGTTGGTGGAATCGCCTATAACTAGAGGCCAACCCCCTCGAGAGAAGTAGAGATATTTTTCAGAGAAGATCCTTTTCTCGTGATTTGCGAATGTGGTTCGTGGAGCCAGTGTGCTTCGCAAAAGAGGAGCTTCGCGATGGCAATTGTAGCTCCGCGAAACCTGCGAGCTCCATGTTGTCTTATTAAGCTTTGCGAGGGAAGTTTCCTTGAGACGGCTTGAGCTTCGCGATAGTGCTTCGCGAAAGTGATTCGCGAAAGTGCTTCGTGAAAAGGCAAGAGCTTCGCGAAGGCTTGTTTGAGCTTCATGAAATTGGGAGCTTCGCAAAGTAGGGTGATTTGCGAAGGTGTTTCCAAAAGGAATTGCCCAGTGTTCAGAGGCAAAGAGGTATTCATCAGTGGATGAAATTTGGACATTAACAGAGCATCCATCATCAGTTAAGGATGCAGGCATTCATGCAAATGAAGAGACCTACAGGTCTATAAACTGTGAGTGAATCCCTTCACAGATAAGTGAGCTTAGGAAGAGGAAGATGGTGATCCTCTCCACCAGTAGTGAGCCAGAGAGAGAAAAACAGGGAGTGACCCTTGGGAAAGCAGTGAGCGGACCCTAAACATTGTAAAGGTAGTGAGCCTGGGCATAGAAGTGATGTAGCCCGAACTTTGTATCCACAGCTAGTAAAGTTCAGTGGAATTGGTACGACCGACAACTTGTCAGCGTATGCTCCTTGGTCGTAGCCCTTTGCGATGAACCAAGTAAAATTGGTGTGTCCTGTGCATGCTTTACTTTATGTTTACTTTGTGCAACAGGAAAGAGAGAGAAGAGTGTTTTGATTAACAACGAAACAAGATCAGAACGGGCGTTAATTTTAAATTATTCATACCCTGATTCACCCCCCCTCTCAGGGTATTCATCCTTGTGGACCTAACACAAAATAAGTCTTTTGAAAAAGAGGAGGGTGAAAGGTTCCCTTACCGACATGGGTATCTTTCAAGACAGGCACCCCGTGAAAGAAGGACAATACAACATTGATGTAAATACTCATAAATGAAAGTATATTACACAATGAGTAAAATAATGGGTAGTACATACACCACTCGAAGGAAATTGTGGCAAATGTTTCATAAATCTCACAGGAATAAAAGTGAGATGAAAAATCCCTTATGAAAACTCGGCAGCCTAACGACGCCACATAAAACTTCAAAAAATGGATTGATGAGATCAAATAGGTTCTCTCATCATATTAAAATAAAACATACAACAATAGGAATATAAAATAACATCCCCCATAATAACAAAGAGGATCTTAAAAGAAGTTACATAAAGTAGAGTACTTAAAAAGAAAGAGAGAGGTTAGATCTCTTACGAAAATTCGGCAGCCTAACGACACCACTCAAAACATCCAAAATGGATTGATGAGAGAGAATATGGTCTCTCATCATATGAACATAGAAATTACAGGAAGAGTAATATAAAATAACATCCCAATCACAAGAAATATGAGCTTAAAAGTAATGACATAAAAGAGTGTACTTAAAAAGAAAGAGAGGGGTAGGATCCCTTACCTCAAGTCCAACTTGTCTTGTTCGTTTCTTTATATTCCTGAATAATAAACTTTGGTCAACTTATAACTGGATAAGGACCTCCTATAAAGATTATTATTCAGTTAATATCACATATTTTAATGTTATAATAATTGGTTAATAATATGTGTTCATATCAGACGTTTTTGTTGATGTTTGGTACATGAGTCAAAAATTGAACTTGTTGGAAAATAAATTTCCATGTAGTTGTAGGTACATTATATCCAGAATAGTATTGATGTTTTAAATATCATATATATCCAGTATATATTCATTTTATACTATTCCATATCATTTGGAGATAAAAATTAAAAGCACCATTCATGGAGACGGTAGGCCGTACGTACGCATGAACGCTACTTTAATTTTTTGTCATATTAATGGAATTAAAACAAAATGGGATATATATATATATATGTTATAATTACAGAATGATATCCATCATTTAGATGTAATATATGACATATATATCCATTATATATATGTACTTATAATAGTACATAACATTTTGAGATAAGAAATGAAATGTACCGTTCATGGAGACGGTAAGCCGTATGTATGCATGAATGCTACTTCCATTTCTATTTCATTTTAATGGAATTAAAACATAAATGATATATATATATATATATATTATAATTCCAGTATAATATATATGTTATATAGTTCACATATTCATTAATTTCATTCTCTATACATTCCATGTATTGCATGTACGAGTCACATCACTTGAGGGGGTGGTAGTCCACACTTCCTCATATGAAATTATCGCATTTACACAACATGAAAAGAATAAAGGTATGGTTTAAATATAAAATACAGAAGCATATAGTAAACATAAATACCATATATATCATATATAAAATACAGTGACGTCATAATGGCCACCTTTAAAGGTGTTAAAAGAATATTGAACAATCATTGTTTCGTGAGGCAGAAAATCGCCAACCACAGAAACAATATGTTCTTTAAACATTAGACAAAGGTGTGTGTAAGTGTATCTCTAATAATTCTTATAAATAAATCCTAATATATTTAATATACTGTATTTGTTACAAAATAAATGAATAAAAAGTGTTTAGGGGGTTGGAGAAGCAAAATAAAACAAAAGGACACAAGTGAAGACATTACCTTAAAATCGGGTAACTCCCTTTGGTTTGAGCTCAAAGGATTCCTTGGTAAGACTTTATCACAAAGTGAGGCTTCAAGGAGTTATATAGGGATGTGGAGAGACAAAAATGGGCAGGTCTTGGCCGAGCCAAAGGCTTTGTAAGTGTGGGTAAGGCGGTAGAGGTGGGGGCCTTTTTATAAGAGGAGAGGAGGGGCACTGTTGGAATGTAATGAAATGGTACTTTATTTTAGAATGATTTTCGGATTTTAATAGTCCCATATTGATGTGTTTCAAGGATAAGGTGATAAGGGTTCTAAATCCACCCATAAAATAGGTTTTGGACATGTGTAGGTCTTATATTTTACATTATCATTCCATTTTATTTAAATCATTAAATAATGAGGTCATCACTGCATCATCATGATGTCATAAATAATTTTATTTATTTAATGTCTAAAAATTATAAAACATATACTATGATGTAGGAAATCATTTTATCTTTCCAATTACTATTTATAGTAAAAAATCTGAATTTTATAACCCCGTGTAAAAATTGTTTTAGTAAAACATCTCATGTTTGTGTCATTTTCACTTTAACATTAAATAAAAAGGTATTTATGTCATTTTCCAACCAAAGTGGATCCATGGGGTACCCAAGTTGACACATGGATTGTCTTGGTCGGCCATGACACATAAAATGAGGGTAGTAAATATGTCTAGGTCATTTCATTTTATTAAAACATTATTTTTACCTTAAACTGCACTAATTACCTCTAATCGCGATTAAAAACTTAATAAGATACTATTCACCAAAAAAATTATTCTAATCCCATTGAACCACATTTTACTTCTTAATTACAACCATGTATGTAGGATTTTCTAAATTCAAAACACAAAGATGGAAAATTTTCGTTTAAACGGGAAATCAGTTTTTATAAGTACCACTTAGTGGTTTCACTATTCATCAAAAATTGAAGTTTTTCAGAAAATTACCAAAAATTCACCCTAAGATATATTTGATATTCCTAATTCAAAAATGATTTCTATTTTTAAAAATTCAAAACATATAAGTTGCATTAATTAATTTAATAATTAATTCCTGCTGTGAAAACAAATAGCATGTTTTTATGAAACAAAATGTATCAAAAGATTGACACTAGTTTCAGTCTGATTTCAAAGTGAAATTAATTCCAACGACTGCTATTGGATTAAATGGAAAAAATATATTCTAATTTCACTTTCAAAACAATTCAAAAGATAATCTAATCATATAAATAAATTATATTAAAAAGAGGTTTTGAATTAAAATACAACATTTTTCACTATTCATTAAAAATTGAACTTTTTCGGAAAAAAAACCAAAAATTTACACAAATTAAATTTTGATGTCCCGATTCTAAAGAAGAATTTTATTTTGTCAAATATAACACATATAATTGTCAAAAAGTGGATTTAAAAGAGGTTCTCCATCAAAAGGATGTTAATCGACCTTTTAAAGAATATTAGAATGTTTACGCTTAAAATTGGATTCATTCGCATTTTTAATCCTCTAACATTTATTGTAAAAAGTAAAAATATTTTACAAACATATATAATCATTTTGTAGTTAGTTCTGTTCATTACTGCCATTACAACGGCTAGGCATTAACTACTATTTATAATAATATTATTTTATTATTAGAGTGCAACGTAAGATTCCCAAGAAACTCGTTGTTGCGTGTTGGGTACGCCATCGAGCATAGCGTCCCCTTTAAAGTCATATTAATATTTTATTCAAAAATATGGATAAATGTGAAAATGTCATACTCTTTATTTACTTGGGGTGTTACTTCCTTCCCCCCTTTTGGGAATTGCGTCCTAACAATTTTAAAATTGGTCTTGGAAACATCCTTGAAAGTCCCACATCGGAACAAGAGTCGGTAAAACAATCACTTTAAAATAAAGAAAGATAAGTACAAAGGTCACCCGAGTTAACCCATACTAGGATTCCATGTAGGAAAACATGGACATGGAGGAGAAAACATAGGGTCATGTTCTGATGGAGAGTGATAGAAAACATGTTTAGGAGAAAGTTAACCATAAGAAAATCACAAAATTGTGATGGGTTAAATGGAATTCGATTCCCCAGTAGGAAAAGTTAATAGATAAAATTTTTGTTTTAAGTTAATTTTTATTGAGGAATATATTCATAAGGAAACATAATCACTTATCATGTTGAATTTCTACTTTTATTAGATTCCTTACACAAACTCATATTTTCTCCAAAAGATGAGTATTTAGGAAGACTTGTTCACATTAAGAGTACTATAATCAACTTCTAGAGAATCACCTAATCCAAAAAAGAGAACTATATACTTCCCATGTCTGTAGACTTTAACCAAAACCAAAACCAAAAAGGTTAGTACCAGATCAGATATTCCAGAAAACGATAACCCTTTATAAAAAGAAAATCTATTCTTAATCTCCAAAATTTGTCCAACAAAACCCAAAGTTCAACGAGGACAATTCGATTTACAATTTGTCCATAAAATTCTTCAAAGTAAACTAAGATTGAAACCCAAATATTTGATGGATTTAGTCACAGAGTATTCCAAGTTAAATCATAACATTTATCTCTAAACAACATCAGTTGCTCTTAATGTCTCGAATTGAAAAGTAATTAACCTAATTACATATCCTCCATGATAGGTTAATAAATTTACATAGATAACCCAAAATCAACTTACTATTAATTCATAAAATAATATAACTAAAAAGAATCAGTCAAACTAACCAGGGACTTCACGTAGTCCAGTGGTAGGCGATAAATACTAGTCTCACTTTGGTTGTGGGTTCGATTCCCATAGCTTTGTCCAACGCGGCGGGTTGTCACACAGTCTGTGTGTTGTCCTTTTTCCAAAACTATATAATTCTTAAAACATTCCCCAAAACGAGATAAAATCATCAAAAATAATCAAAACATATTTTAAACTCAAGTTTATCTCATGCCTTTCATTTTCCATCATAACATATAAAAACCCATAATTACCTCAAATGTAAGGATCATATAAACTCTAATGGTTACCTTAATAATTGTTACCTGAACTTCCACATCGATTGGTCAACTTGTACATGATGCATTACAGAACTTACCAAGGTTGAAATGGTTGATCATGACTCCTTGATATTTGGTTTAGAACAACCATGAGTTTCCTCATTGAATCCCCCATTTTATCTAGTATCCTAATCAGAGAACCACCACAGTTTCCTTCAAACCTATTGTCTCTTTGGTTCCTGCTAGATCCATCCATTCACTAAAAACAGAAATGTCAGTGTGAGTATATCAACGAAACCATCATGTACTAATGAGGAAGGTAAACACTAAGATATACTTACTCATTCAATTTATCTAAAACTAGGACTCTTTCTGAAATCCTATTCATTATGGTACTGTCACTTATGCTTAGAGAATACCCTAACCTCTAATGTTATCTAAACCGACCTATGATACCAAATATAAGGCCCCAAACTTATCCTTACTTAATCTTGAGTTAATACAAGATTACACATTGAGGATCTTTTCAGGTTTAGAGTTTTAGATAATTAGATCATAAAACTTGCATTAAATTCCACATTTAAACAAAGTGGTTACATAAAAGATAGTATTCATTTTTCCCATCAATGAAATATTATTTAAAATAAAACATGGATTCTTTCTTGAAACTAACTTGACACTATCATCATATCAAGTAACCTTCCCTTGACCTATGAAAAAACATTTCAAAAACCTGGGATGAGCATAAAAATCTCAGTAAGGGATATAAAAATGTGGAAAGGAAACATGAGTATATGTATACATAAGAATGAAATCATACTTTACCCATAAAACATAAGCACTTTAAGATACCTAATTAAATAATGAATAAATCATAGAAATCATAAGGCATAATGGTACCTTGAGGCATTCATAACATTCTTACGTAGGGAGGAACCCTCTTGGTTACGTTTGGAATAACCACCACAGTATATTCTCTAAATCTCTTTGGAGAAACCTTAACGTTTCACTCCTTCACGTTACCCAATGCATTGGAGAGCTATATCAAGGTCACCCGCCCTTAGTTTATCACGGAACCAACCGTCTTCATAATAATTCCCAAGAACCTTAACATAATCGTATCACATAAAACATGCATAAAGGAAACATAACATTTCCTCCTTTCAATCATAAGATATCAATACAACACATTGATATAAAAACATTATGAAAACCATTTTCAATAACAAAATAAAAGAAAATAAAACATGGTATTTATTTTTCTTTTAAAAATAAGGTATGACTTGTAGAGGAAGCCGAAACTCAAATAATGGTCACGACGGCGGAGAAGCCGCATACGTACGACAAAAACATTCCCTTTTGTCATTTAGTAAACACTTCGTATAAAAAAGATTCATTTTGAATAAACGTAAAAGTCAAAGGGGTTTATACACCATATAAAGAAGGTTGTATATAAAACAAAATATTCCTCAATGAAAGGAGATTGAGACGAAGTCCCATACAAAGACGGTATCCTTGGTTTAAGGATAAATCAATTACATAATTATGTGTGACAAATGAATACACTAAATATAAGTGGATATTAAGTGTAAAACAATCAGAGGTTATTCACACATATTCATAGAACGACATATTCAAGGAGTACAAGTTTATCCCAAAGAATCAAATTTGGGTTTAGAAGTTCCCTTGTAAAAATTTGACAGCCTAACGACATCACTACAAAATTTAGAAGATGAGTTGATGTGAGATAAAAAGGGTATCTCATCACATGGAAATAAAATTTAAATCAATAAGGATATAGAAGAACATATCCCAACATAATATTTTGTGAATTAAAATACCTAAAAAAATAAGTCTTTAAAAAGAGGATGGTGAATGGTTCCCTTACCGACATGGGTATCTTTCGAGACATGCACCCCGTGAAAGAAGGACAATACAAAATTGATGTAAATACTCATAAATGAAATTATATTACACAATGAGTAAAATAATGGGCAGTACATACACCACTCAAAGGAAATTGTGGCAAATGTAGCATAAATCTCATGGGAATAAAAGTGAGATGAAAAATCCCTTATGAAAACTCGGCAGCCTAACGACGCCACTTAAAACTTCTAAAAATGGATTGATGAGATCAAATAGGGTCTCTCATCATAATATAATAAAACATATATCAAGAGGAATATAAAATAACATCCCCCATCATAACAAAGAGGAGCTTAAAAGAAGTGACATAAAGGAGAGTACTTAAAAAGAAAGAGAGAGGTTAGATCTCTTACGAAAATTCAGCAGCCTAACGGCGCCACTCAAAACATCTAAAATGGATTGATGAGAGAGAATAGGGTCTATCATCATATGAACCTAAAAATTACAGTATGATTAATATAACAGAACATCCCAATCACAAGAATTATAATCTTAAAAGGAATGACATAAAAGAGTGTACTTAAAAATAAAGGGAGGAGTATGATCCCTTACCTCAAGTCCAACTTGTCTTGTTCGTTTCTTTATATTCCTGAATAATAAACTTTCGTCAATTTATAATTTCATAAGGAACTCCTGTAAAGATTATTATTCAGTTCATATCACATATTTTAATGTTATAATAATTGGTTAATAATATGAGTTCATATCAGATGTTTTTGTCGATGTTTGGTACATGAGTCAAAAATTAAACTTGATGGAAAATAATTTTCCATGTAGTTATAGGTACATTATATCCAGAATAGTATTGATGTTTTAAATATCATATATATCCAGTATATATTAGTTTTATACAATTCCATAGCATTTTTAGATAAAAATTAAAAGCACCGTTCATGGAGACGGTAGGCCGTACGTACACATGAATGCTACTTTAATTTTTTGACATATTAATGGAATTAAAAAAATGAGAGAGATATATATATGCTATAATTACAGAATGATATAAATCATTTAGATGTAATATATTACATATATATCCATTATATATATGTACTTATAATAGTACATAACATTTTGAGATAAGAAATGAAATGTACCGTTCATGTAGACGGTAAGCCGTACGTACTCATGAACGCTACTTCCATTTCTATTTAATTTTAATGGAATTAAAACATAAATGATATATATATATATATATTATAATTCCAGTATAATATATATGTTATATAGGTCACATATGTTCATTAATTTCATTCTTTATACATTCCATGTATTGCATGTATGAGTCACATCACTTGAGGGGGCGGTAGTCCACACTTCCTCATATGAAATTATTTCATTTACACAACATGAAAAGAATAAAGGTATGGTTTAAATAAAAAATAATGAAGCATATAGTAAAAATAAATACTATATATATCATATATAAAATATAGTGACACCATAATGTCCGCCTTTAAAGGTGTTAAAAGAATATTGAACAATCATCGTTTCGTGAGGAAGAATATCGCCAACCACAGAAACAGTATGTTCTTTAACCATTAGAAGAAGGTGTGTGTAATTGTAGCTCGAATAATTCTTATAAAAACATCCTAGTATGTTGAATATACTGGATTTGTTACAAAAGAAATGAATAAAAAGAGTTTAGGGGGTTGGAGAAGCAAAATAAAACAAAAGGACACAAGTGAAGACATTACCTTAAAATCGGGTAACTCCATTTTGTTTGAGCTCAAAGGCTTCCTTGTGAAGAATTATACCCAATGTGAGGCTTCAAGGAGTTACAGAGGGATGTGGAGAGACAAAATGGGCAGGTGTTGGTCGAGCCAAAGGCTTTGGAAGTGTGGGTAAGGAGGTAGAGGTGGGGTCCTTTTTATAAGTGGAGAGGAGGGGCACTCTTGGAAAGTAAAGAAATGTTACTTTATTTTAGAATGAGTTTCGGATTTTAATGGTCCCACATTGATGTGTTTCTAGGATAAGGTGATAAGGGTTCGAAATCCACCCATACAATAGGTTTTTGACATGTTTATGTCTTAGATTTTACATTATCTTTCTATTTTATTTAAATCGTTAAATAATGAGGTCATCGCTGCATCATCATGATGTCATAAATAATTTAATTTATTTAATGTATAAAAATTATAAAAAATATAATATGATGTAGGAAATATTATTATCTTTCCAATGACTATTTATAGTAAAAAATATGACTTTTATAACCCCATGTAATTTTTTTAGTAAAACATCTCATGTTTGTGTCATTTATACTTTAACATTAAATAAAAAGGTATTTATGTCATTTTCCAACCAAAGTGGTTCCATGGGGTCCCCAAGTTGACCCATGGATTTTCTTGGTCGACCATGACACATCCAATGAGGGTAGGACATGTTTCTAGGTCATTTATGTTTATTAAAACATTATTTTTACCTTAAACTACACTAATTACCTCTAATCGCGATTAAAAACTTAATAAGTTACTATTCAACAAAAAAATTATTCTAATCCCATTGAACCACATTTTACTTATTAATGAAAACCATGTATGTTGGATTTTTGAAATTAAAAACACAAAGATGGAAAAATTTCATTTAAATGGAATATCAATTTTTATAAGTACCACTTAGTGGTTTCACTATTCATCAAAAATTGAAGTTTTTCAGAAAATTACCAAAAATTCATCCTAAGCTATATTTGATATTCCGAATTCAAAAATGATTTCTATTTTACAAAATTAAAAACATATAATTTGCATTAATTAATTTAATAAATAATTTTCACTGTCAAAACAAATAGCGTGTTTTTATGAAATAAAATGTATCAAAAGATTGACACTAGTTTAAGTCAGATTTCAAAGTGAAATTAATTCCAACAACCACTATTTGATTAAATGGTAAAAATATATTCTAATTTAACTTTAAAACCAATTCAAAAGATAATATAATAATATAAATAAATTATATTAAAAAGAGGTTTTGAATTAAAATACAACATTTTTCACTATTCATTAAAAATTGAACATTTTTGGAAAAAACAAAAAATTTACACAAATTAAATTTTGTTGTCCTGATTCTAAAGAAGAATTTTATTTTTTCAAATATAACATATAAACTGTCAAAAAGTGGATTTAAAATAGGTTCTCCATCACAAGGTGGTTAATCGACCTTTTAAAGAATATTAGAATGTTTACGCTTAAAATTGGATTCATTTGCATTTTTAATACTTTAACATTTATTGTAAAAAGTAAAAATATTTTACAAATATATATAATCATTTGGTAGTTAGTTATGTTCATTCCGGCCATTACAACGGTTAGGCGTTAACTACTATTTAAAATAATATTATTTTATAATTAGAGTGCAACGTAAGATTTCCAAGAAACTCGTTGTTGCGTGTTGGGTACACCATCGAGCATAGCGTCCCCTTTAAAGTCATATTAATATTTTATTCACAAATATGGATAAATGTGAAAATGTCATACTCTTTATTTACCTAGGGTGTTACAACATCTGTTATCATTTCTATTTTTTCTGCATGAATTTTTTGAAATATACGTTATGATGCTAATTTTATTTGATTAAATGACAGGAATTTCAAAGAAGATGTGTTTCTTTGATACCATTAGACCGTCAATCTATGTTCTATCAGCCTTAACTATAATTTATGATTCCTATGTCTCCATCCCTAAAGCATCTAAGACACTATCCGCTTTCCCCCTACACTATCTGTCACACCCTCTATCAGTGGCCCATTAAAAACTTAGTCATCTCCTCCCCATTACGCAGCTTCAAAAGTGAGGCATTATTCCCTCCTGGTTCTTCAAGGGGATATTGAATGGTGACTGTTATATGTACAAATTTTAATACGAATAACGTTATTTTTGTTTTTGTACTAATTCCTATTTTTTCATAAAAGATAGAAACAATGCTACTATAGAGAAAAATATGAAAAGTTAAAATGCCGAGAATCTGAATGTACTAAAGATTGTTGTCCCATTTAACTATTTTGGGGATTCTATGGATTTATCTATGGGATTATTTGGCCAGATTATAGGCCATCTTGCAATGGTGCTAGTTTCTCTTCAAATTACCTATAATGAATGGAGGCATATGAATTCATCTTGGAAAAATAATGCTTTTGATTCATATATAAGGGTAATTTTAAAACATTATAGTTTAAATGAATGTTATTATGTTATTAAATTCTAATATTTTCCAAATGAATCTCTTTTCACAATGTGTTGGTTGATTTATATCATAAGACAACCAAATCTATCACTAGTGATATTAAATCGATGACTGGTGGCGAGATAGTAAATATCACAACTTCAAAATCATTTAGTTCATATAATTTGATTAGTTTTAAGTTGAAATATAAATATAATAAACTATTTAATTTTCAATATAATTTTCTAACAGGTTTCGGTGGAAGAAAGTAGAGAAGGAGATGGATATGGAGAAGGTGATGAGCAGAGTTCATCTGGCAGTGATTAATGATCTTTTTTATGTCTTAGACTAATATGGAATGAGAGGGTTTATTGATGTATTATTTGTGACATAGATATGAAACTATTTTTGTTTTTATGTAAATTAATATACTTGTTTTTTATGCCATATTATTTATGAATGTGTGATTTTTTGTGCTTTCGGTAGGGATTTTGTGTGCTACTGATATGAGATACACATAGTTTGCATTTTTTTAGGCTATTTCTAGGGCTGCAGAATATGCAGTTGTCATTTTTTTCTAAATAAAAATTTAGCGGAGGTTAAAAATGCAACTAAATGTGGAATATTTTTATTCATGGTGGTTAAAACCGCTACTATAAGATGAATTTTTTTTGCGATGGTTAAATAAGACAAAATATTATTTAGAGGTTGTTTCAATCATTTTAGTGGCAGTTTAGTGTGTGAAAATGTGTTAGGATTTAGAGGAAGTTTAACCACCATGAAATGATCAATATTGTTTTCTCATAAAACTTCCACTAAAACAAAAAAAACTACCACAAAATATGCCTTCTATGACACTTACTAGAAACTTCCGCGTATATGATGCTGACACCAGATTTAGCGGTGGTTTTTTAAACCATCGTAGAACCATGTAGAATAGGTTTAAAATAACACCAAATAAAAATAACCCACCTCTACTTGACACTTTTCTTGTAGTGAAACTTATAAATTCTTCTCATAATTTCGTAATAAATTTCGTCTTACAATATTTTTTCACATGGAATAAATAATTATATATACATGTCAATGGATTAATAAAGTTAATGAATTAATAAATATGTCTATATGAATTCCCTATGAACTTTTTATGGATAATTAAGGATTAAAAATTTTCAAATAAGTACTCATACCAGGTTAATAACATGGAATTGTAATTATTTGGTACGCACAAAGATTAAGACGATCAATGTGTTTAGTCAAGAAAATAAAAGTATTTGAAATGGTATAATAATAAATAAATAGTGGATAAATACACATTAAATATGTAATATGTGATCAAATATATTTTATTTGATTTTGGGATATATATTTTCCTTGATAAAGGACTTCCAGGTCCACATGAATTGATGGAAAAGGTGAACTTGTGAGAAAATCAAGTTTAATCTACTTTGAAATCGATAGAGGCTCCACCAGATACTTATAAATCATTTTTAATTTTAAAAATAAAACTTATTAGAAATTATACATCCATAATGATAAAAATATATGGAATATATATGGATTTTTGATCCTAATACAATATAGAGTTTTATGCTTCTTGGAAGAATTATAACATTATAATGAATTATGAAATTAATATGATGTGAGTTAAATGTGGTATCACATGTATATGATATCACAAGGAAATAAATTAAATTAATATTAAAATATTATTGGAATTATAACATGTAAATTAAAAAGGACAAAATAATGGAAATGTAAATAGTAATTGAAAAGAGAGTGAAAACGTAGCCTTACCTATCTTGAGATTCTTATCCTAGATATGTGATTTGGATACTAAAAAAATCTTAAATATTTAAGATAGAAATATTATAGATAATCCTTGAGAGTGATATGAAGATATACGATTAAATTTAGTTTGGGATAAATAATAATATGATTGGTATTTATTAGTGGAGTGAGTGGAATTTCATGGAATAAAGTAATGAGTTTTTTATTTTTTCCATTATCTTAACTAATCAACTGACCCCATAGTTCCTCATAAACTCTCTTAGTGTTCCAATATAATTATTAGTTCCAAAATTAGGAAAATATAAATACCTTGAATAATTTTACTCGCGCTTACTTATATATGAAGTCATATTTACAATATTTCCTCATTTTTTAACGTATTTTATTATTTTTATCAAGAATTACCAAATTTCACCCCTTGGAGAATTTTTAAATCAGAATTAAAAATATGAAATAAATTTTATTATATTAATAATATAACCATTTATATTTTTAATTTAATATAAGGATGATATATATGATAAAAATGATGTATCAAAGTATAAACCATTTCATTTTCAAAATAATTTACACTTTAATTCTAATTAAACCCTAAATACATAAAAATTTATTACACCCACATAGTCAGTAAGGGTAAGGTGTATAATTTAGGTGATTTCATTGGGTGGATCAACAAACATTGATCTGGTAGTGATTTCCACTAACTTGAACCTCTCTCATAGATGATTCCGCTCAAGCCTTAGTTTTTGAAGTTCTACTTAGTCCTAGTCATGGAAGAACCCTAATTATGATACATCCTTTAATAAATTTGATAAATGAACTTTATAAGTTATATTGCTACTATTTTAGGCCATTATTTCTCCCACATAAATCAATAATATGTTTTTATTACCCTTAATATTTAGAGATTATAGTTACTATTTTATAATGGCTATATTGTTGACATTCATAATGTTCAATGGACATAATTACCACTAATCACAATTCTCAATAGTGATAATTCCCAATAGTAAAATAATGATTATATTTCCTCTTAATTCAATAAATTAATTGAAACCAATCCTCTATAATACTTTTCATTTTTATTTCCTTCAATATGTCGATTGTGTGTCTTGTATTATTTTTCTTTTATACTATTATTATATTAGTTTTGATATTTATTAAAGAATATGAGCTATGATATATATAAATTATACTCGCATTTTTTCAATTAACCATTATTATTATAATGATCTTAATAAATCTATATATTTTATATTATATGATTTAATTTTCAATAAAATATGCTAATTTCTCATGAGAATTTTATGAGGTATTATATTTTTAATAGTGGAGCGTAATTAATTAAATAGAGTTATAAAAATTGATAGAGGCCCATAACAGATGGAATTCACACTTATTTTCTTATTTAACCAATGTTGTTTGGTTACTATGGGTTCCAGGGACCTTATATGGTGGTTAAAGGCCCCAAAATCAAATTTTTGAGTTAATATATCATGTTCAAGAACAGTAGTAGAGTTGATTATATTAATTTCCATAAGTAATTATAGTAGAAAAGAACAAACTAATATGGGGTATTATAGCACCATGGACCAATGTATGAATATATGTATTATAATAACGTTAAGTACCATTTCACCACATTTCTTAATGATCTCATATTAATATAGGGTTTTTTATTGTTCTTGGCTCTGTAATTTCATCTCCATAAAATGATAAAAATAATTATCTCTCTCTATGGACATAGTTATTTCTTAAGAAACCACATAAATATTTGTGATAATTTTAAATTTAGGATATCACTTGTTTATAAAATAATTCATCAGTAGAGAATCCATATTTTATAAAAAACTTTTAAATAAATTTATTTGAATCCTACATTATAGAAACTCAGTGGGATGATTTATATTAACAAAAAACATGGAAGGTTTAAAAAATGACAAGAAAATAATTTAGAGATTATAAATTTTCTAATGTGGAAAATTTATAAAGTAAAGTTTGACTCTTATATTTTTTTTTAAATTTCATTGATATAAAAATGTTAAAAAAGTTTGTGTAAAATTTTCAAAATGTTATTCCTTGAATTGTTTATTTGGAGAGTGAATTAGAGGCTTATATTAAGAAGTTATATATATAAATAAAGAACATAATGTAGTGAATCTTGAAATGAGGGAGTGGAATAATTACTCCTTTTAGTTAGAAGTGGAAATTAAAGTCAGAAAAGAACATAGTGGAAGAGTTAAAATCATTCTATTTTTTTAAAACATGGAATATTAAATAAATGGTCGATTAATAATCTCAAAATATTTAGAATATCTGATAAAATATTAAAAATAAAACCAATATAACTTGGTATTTGTAATATAAAGTCATTTTAGGAATGAAAAAATTGGATGCTTAGTTAAAATATTTTTTACTAAAAAATGGATGCAATTTATAGTTCTTTATTGAGGCAGAATAATGAAGAAAAATAATGATGAACTTTTAAGAAATATTGATGAGTGTTTTAAGAGTTAAAGTTTAAAATTATGTGATAAAATATTAAAGTTAAATTGAATAAGGATGTTAAAATAATTCAAATGGTTCAAAATAGATAGATAATTAAAATGAAAATATTTATTGTGATATTCAATACATATTGAAGGAGAATTTTTTTGGAAAATAATTATCATAAAAAATATTCCATTTTTTAGATTAATTAGGCATATAATTTATCATTTTAAATTTATAAGAAAATTTTATGAATTAAAGAATGATATTAAAATTACAAAAAAATCTGAACATAAAAGTTTTAAACAATTAAGATGAACATTTAATAGATATTTCATTAATTTCTCAAACTATGAAAGTAAGACTTTGAATTATTCAATGAAAATTTTAAAATATCTATCATGATGAATTTAAATCCATAAACAAAAAGTAAACAAACTTATAAATATTGGATACTCCATCCCATTAATTAACATGTTTCATTTGTTAGAGGAAACATAGGCTTAAGTTGTGAATATCATGAAGAATATTTCATCTTATAATACTATTAAAAAATTTAATGGAAATTAAAAAAATAATGATGAAGTCAATGTCATGAAAGTGATATTGAATGTTTGAAGGAATGAAGACATGCGAATTTTTGATAGCGAGTGTTCCACCCAAATAATAAAAAATAAAAAAACTAGTGAGAAACATGAATGAAAAAATATATGATTTTAGAATGTTTAGATATGATAAATATCTCACTAAATATTTTTGATTTTATCATGTTTGAGAGTAATTATGTTCTCAAAATTAAATTTTGTATAAGAAAAATACCTTAATTTTTTCTGAGATGGAGAGACCATTGAACTGGTAAGGGGAGAATGTTCTTGGTCAGAATAGTCTACTTGGTTAATCTAGATAGTTGAAATAATATATTATTTTAATATATTTTAACAATAAATCAATATGTTATTTATAAAATAAAAAAATCAAAAACAATCTATGAAAATTAAAAAACTAGTCATTCTTGTCAAGGGTAAATGTCAATTTAAGGAGTACCGAATCCAATGAAAGATGTAAACACACCTAATATCACAGGTGATCGTTGAATTATATAGTTAGTGAATCCATTCATTATAATATGGGAAATTACTAATTCCAACTGTAGTATAGGGGACCTACACCTCATCGAGATCAATGGATTACCGATCCTATGCCCAAAATACTATATATAGGTAAACCACAACCCAAAAAAAGTGGTAGAGTACCCACTCCATATTTTTTATAAGGGATCCAAGCCTTTTCATTAGAGCATCTCCAGGGAAGAACCTAAACTCCATGCTTTTTCTAAAAGTCTCTCATAGACCCTTTCATTATATTTTTGGATCTAAGAACCTCAAAATTTACAAGATGACTCACAAATGGTATCCAATGACAATAAGTTTAGTAAAATCATTATATATGTGGAAATAAATTATAATATAAAATTTCATTCACTAATTCTGATACCGAGGTGAGGAGAAATAGAAAATACTGGTGGTCATAAAACATATGACATGTACTCTTCCAAAAATGGTGTGTGAACATTAGACCATTTTCAGGAATTTACGAATATTTTTTTATATGTGGATTTAAATTACATGGAATATAATTGTATTGTACACTATTGTTGTTATCAAACATGAAAATGTAAACCTGGTCTAATAAGCACTAGAATACAACCAGCACTCGGATACCACTTTTTGGGAAAATTTTCCCTCCACACCTATACAAATCCCATGCATCCCATACCACATCTAGAGAATTTGGAACTAGAAAATTGGAACCTCCCAATATTCCATGACTACAAGTTTATTATAGAAATAAACCTAAATAACAAGATACTTAAAATGTTCAGGAGTTCCATGAAACACCCTTATGAATTCATCTTTTTGAACTAGGAATACTTGGCACCCTAACATCCATTTTTATCCACTATTTACTCTAATTCCAAATAAATCAGGGTATTTAATAAAATATTTGGTAAATATTTATAAATAAAGAATAAAAACTTAAGAAATATAACAAGAACTAGACATATGAATAATGTGGTTCAGACAAAGTCATACTTTATAAGAGAACACGCTACATCATTTATTAGGAATAGAAATTGAGTTCTTTGGGAACCGTCATTCTGGAAACCCTAAATTACCTAGGTCATAAGGTACCTTATTCTAGAACCCAACTAAAAAGTAAAGAATCCTCTTGGAAATTATCTCCATAGTGAACTACCACTACAAGTGATATTTTGTGTAGTTCCCCCATTGGAATGTATGACACTCTACCCTCTTTCAGATCTAATATCAATCTCCACTTGTATTTTCACCAATAAAAATGATATATCAGCCTCTCTTTATAGAGGTTATTTTTAGCCACTATAAGGTTCAATTGGTTTCAACACCTTCCAAACTATACTAGAATCCCTTTATTTGAATATATACAATGATTGTGATTCACTAATACAACTAAACCATTTTGTGAACAATCACGCTCTAGATTCTTCGTTTCTTATCCTGAATTTATGATTATGATTATTAAACCACATAATTCTAATTATTCACTGTATTCCAACATCAAGATAATAATTTACTTCTAGATTAATCTTTAGTATTAATTTATATTTTAGAATAATATAAAATAAAAAACCAATCCTATGAATTTTTTTTTATTCCTACATATCCCACATCACTAAAATCAATTGATTGGAGACATCCACCATTTTTGTTAGAATATCAATACTAGATGTGGAACTCCTCATGTGTTATATACTCTAGAAGGATATTCCTTTTCCACTTTCACTATCCTAAATTTGGAATATTCTCATTGAAGGTGAAGTGATCTATATTGGATTCACATGTGTCCTTCCCAAAAAAAAGTTCTAAAAGTTCCCACAACATAAATATAAAATATTTCTCATAAAAAAACCAAAAATCACTTACTTGAGAAATATTTTCATATTTTAAGCCTTATAATTTCCCACTCAATAACATAGCATCATAGGTATCCTTAGACACCTAGTGTACACATGGCTAGAAATTGCCTATGAGGTGGGCTAGGTAAGTCGGTTCATGGAGAAACCACTAGAAGATCACTTAGAAGTATTCAAGAACCTACTTCCCTATATAAATGGGATAAAAAATTGTGACATATATTATTAAAATATGGTAGATAGTCAGCTTATATTATTGGTACTCAATGATAGTGACATGGATGATGACTTTAATGATAGTAAGAGCACCAATTGGGTGATCTTCTTACTCAAAATAGCCACATCACCAATAAATCATAAAAGAAAATGGCGGTAGATATATCTTTATGTGAATGAGACTAAATTTCCATGATGACCATAGTGTTCCATGGAACCTGGATAGCTTGTTTATTGGTATAATTTCTCTACTTTGATACTAGTACATTGGTGATCAGTGGGGTAAAATTGTAGAGTTTCCTTTATAAAGAATGATTTCTTCCATGATCAAAGCAAGAACATCGACACTCTATTATATTTATCTTGGAGTGTGTTTTTAGAGGAAAGATCACACTAAAGAAAACTCACAATGAAAAGTATATCATGAAAATTATCATGAAGTGACTTGGGTATAGACCAAGTTCTAGGAGCTATGTTCAACGATTGGCATTTTTGAGATCGATACAATATGATAGAAATTATGGGGGTGATATTTTTGACTAATTTCAATGTAGTTATTAATTTCACTATTATCTTTTCCCCACACATTTAATCCCAAATTAATTTTCGTTATCTAACTAACATGGTTTGACACTTTATTTCCTCATTAGTTCCCACAAAAAGGTTTGAGTATCTCACATAGACCCTATGTTTTAATTACATTGTACATATGTTTTGTTTTTCGAGGAATATAATGAAATGAAAACACCACTACAAAAACAACCTATTTTTTTCTATAAAACTATCTCTTTCTTTCTAGATATTTTCTTCACTCTTCCATGTTTTCAACTATATTCATGGGGGTTGAATGAATAACATTTCTAATAGAAAATCTCAAAAAAATAAATATAGGGGAAGTAGAAATCATACATTAGAGAAATAATATGAACATGAAATGACCAACTAATGAAAAAACACCTACCAAGATACAGAAAATAGATTGGAAGATAAAGGTAGATAAATTTTAGAGGAAGAAACTAGAACATATAGGGGTTATCAAAAAATAAATGAAATCTATTGGTGAAGGAATATGGTAATTCAGGATTGAGGAAAAAGAGGGAAGAAACATTGATGGGTTATTGCAATAGTTGAAACCCTAAACACCAGACTAGGAGATTATAAGATTAGGAGAGAAAATCCTACCCAAAACCTTACCTAAAGTTTCCAATAACAAGATAAATTTTTTCATATAATCTTATTAAAATTATTTATAATGAATTCTTCGAACTCTCATGAAATGAGACAGAGAACATAAATATGTTTCTATAATTACCCTTATAATCTCCCATTTTAATTCAATATTAAAATATAATTCCAAAAAAAGAGAATAAATAAATAACATATTATTCTATGAGAGATAAAAATGAAAATTAAAATGGAATTAATAATGTATTGAATAAATGGTATAAAGCGAGTGAGATAAATTTTATTGATGTTTAATCTCTTCGTTTTGCATATCTCCAAATAATTAAGGAGGAAAACACTTCCATTTTATAATTGGTGTAGTGAGGGGGTATGGGAGATTGGTGGGGGTGGACATATACCCACATTGATATTCAAAAATAGCTGAATAAGGATATATAAAACCCCAATAAGATTCAAAGCCTTCATAATTTCATATGTGTTCTTATACTGTCTCATTTAAACCCATTCCAAAAAACCAATTGGGGGTAATAATTGAAATAAAGAAAAGAGTAAAACCATGTAGACTCTCATTGAATTTCTAATTATATAAATAACTTATAAAATTTTTCACTCTACGTATCACTGTATTATTTAAATGTTTTCTAAAGACATCACTCAATAGTACATTTCTAAATAAATCAGCAACATTGTGACTAGATTGAATATATTACAAGTTCATATCTTATTTCACTATTAAATATTTTGGTTAAAGAGATAAATTTAAATAGTATATATTCCATATAACTATTTTTTATAAATATTTTTATTAATTGTAGAATACAATACACATTATCTTTGAATAATATTGTTAGGCTACTATCTATAGGAAATATTATTTCTACTTGAATGTGTTGAGTCATAAAATATAACTAAACACTTTATCGACATGCCTCGTGCAATGATATCACATATAAATATTTGAATATATTGTAATGTGTGTATAATTTTATGACCTACATGAAATGGAATTACCTCCAACCATGAACCCATAGTTTTTTTGTGATCACACATTATTTGGATTAGATAAATAACCCACAACATCAAAAATATCCATTTTATTATCTATTTTATTAGAATAGAATAAATTCAAATCAATGGTTCAATAAAGATAAATTATTGTTATTATATTATATTTTATCTTTTAGGGGTTGAACTAAACCTTCATAATAAATTAGTAATAAATGATATATCAGGATATGTATAATCAATAAGATACATATGTTATCTGATAACACTATGGCATGGAAACTTTATACTAGTCAACTTTTCATTTTAATCACAAGGATAGAATTGATATTTATCAATATTTAAAGATCAAGAAACCATTTAATTACATAAAGGATTAACATTATCTTTATTAAATCATTTTATGACCTCTACACTATAATTTATCTAATGAAAAAAATAAAACACTTAATATATGATAAATTTATAAACCAATAAAATACTTGGTTTCTCCCAAATTCTTTATTTCAAATTAATCCTTTAAGCTACTCATTTATTTATGCATATCTCTGGTAATATTGATTATATATAAATCATCAACATAGATCAAAATGGTTTTATATATCGATGTTTTTTTCTTAATAAAAACACATGGTTATGTAGGAACATTTATATACCATATATTTAATAAATAATCTATCAAGAAATTACACCTTGATTATTTAATCTATGTAGGGATTTATATAATGTAGTCAAATATATATATTGGATTTAATTTCAATTTTTCAAGTATTTTAAATCCTTAATAGATTCTCATATATATTTATATATATACTATTAACAGGTGACCCATTTAAATAAGTTGTAACATCATCCAAAAGTAAATATTGTTCATTTAATCTATAGTAAAGATGATTAAATACCAAAAAGTTATAGTACCAATAACTGGGGAATAAATATCACCATAATCAACTTGGGTTCTTTAAAAGAAGCCTTATATGAAAATACATTCATTGTATCTTATAATATTATTGTTCCTCATATTGTTTATGCACATAAAACCATTTATATCTAATGCGATTAATAACTTTTGGTGTAAACATGATATGCCTAAATAGCCTTTACTTATTTAGTGAAATAAATTCAACTTGTTTTGAATATTTTTTTTATTCCAATAAGGTTATTTTTGACACACTATAATAGACCTTGTTTAAGTATATCCATTCCTGATACCATGTGCTGTGTAATATGAAAAAATTTCATTATTTTTTTACTTTGATTCCATATATAAAACAATGTGGAATAATTAAAAGTAATTTAATTATTTTTAAAACCATCAAGGATTTTTTTATAAAATGAATTCTCTTTATGATCCTCATTTTTATCTCTTCAAAAAAATTGAAATTAAATTTTTATTTTAGAAAACATAACTCCAATATAGGGTTTTAAATTATCCACACTCTTGTTTTGAGGATTTCTATCATTATATCCAACTATATTACCAAACTTTGATATTATTTTTTACCATTGTATAACATAATTATTTAATTTTCTCTTCAATAGTTCAATTATATATGGTAGAGTATTTACATATGGTACATTGAATTTAGTCAACCCCTTTGTATTAATAGATGCATCAGATGATTTATTCATCAATTCCTGAAAATGTAAAATCATTTTCACTTCCATCAAACACTTCTATATGGTATGATTAATAAAAGATAATTTTTTCAAATTATAATAAATACCATTTATTTTTTTCTTTTGTCCCACTAATAATGGGAATAATTATTTTTTAAGGTGAAAATTAACTTAATATGCTATAAATAAATCACCAGCTTGATGTTTAAGAAACCTGATGATGGATGGGGATTCATATGACATATATTTTTCTAACCTTCTTTTAGGTCCCATTTTAAATGTTGTTAGGGATAAATAAGTACATATACCGTGCAATTGTTTTTTAAGTTGAAGATGTCAGAGTCTTGGATAAATTCTACCCGTAGTGGAAAATGATTATGATATGCACTTAGTCCATTGTGAATTAATTCCAAAAATGAAATATTGTGTTCCCACTTATAAAACATTAATTTTTTTTTCTAATTATCAATTTTTTAGAAATAATCATTGAAATATTTGGATATAAATTCTCTAGCATTATCATCCATATTTTCGTGATGACATAATAATGGAATTTTTCTCTCAATTTGATTATTTGATCAAGAAATCATGAAAATGAATCATTTCACATTGAGAGTAATCATTGTGTGACAATGTACTATATGAATCAATTAATACAATAAAACATGTAAATTTTCCATTGAATATATGAATTTATCTATATATATCCAAGTGAAATCATTTATGAAAAGAAATTATTTCAACTTTAATTTTTATTAGTGATAATATCACAGTATTCTTTCCAAGAAAACATGCCTCTCAGGGAATTTTTCTTTGTGGAAACATATTTTGGAATGTTGTTCAATTTACATGAGAATATTTTATTTTTTCACATTATTAATGAACTAGGATTACTAAATTAGTTATGAAACAATTTAATGAATTGTAATACACAATTTTCTACCACATGTATTTTTATTACAGTTATATATATATAACATAATCGAAATGATAATTTTTATAGTATTAATAGTACCTAAATATTATCAAATTTTTAATGGTAACTCACATGCATTTTTAATTTACCTTAGATATAGTCTATGTATTATACATAAGATGGTATATATAATTGAATCATAACATGTTTATTTTGGACTTTAGGGAAGTGAAAACCCATTTTGTTGAGAACTTTATCCTATTAGTTAAATAAAATCATTATTCACCAATCCCTTTTATCAGATATACAAGTATTGATATAGTATTCACAAAAACATTTTTCGGGTTTGGATTTGAAAAATATTTTTATTTTTAATAATTGTGTGGTTTGTTCCATTATGCATAATTTAAGTATATTTTTTTTTGTTTTTTTAAATCCATTTTAAATAATTAATGTATGAAAATTAAATTAATAAAAACCACTTATGAAAATTTAAACATTTAAATAAAAAATAAAAAACTATAATGTGAGCACCATATTATATATCAAAAATGTTGGATTTTTTTTGAATTATTTCTAGATATCAACTTGTAAAAGTCACAAGTAAAATCACCCACCTCAAGGTAAGTGAAATAAATTTCCAATGGTTCCCAATTCTCCATAGGATTCTATTTATTTTATTTCACTTTATGGGGATGTCTCTACAATGTTTCATTCATTATTATTCTCTTAAAGATAGACTTTATCGGGAATATAGAGGTTAGATGGGGTTTTGAAGACTCTTGGACAATGTAACTTAGAAAAAAACATGAAATTAGTATCATTAGGATTTATTTATGTTATTGAGTTGATACCTATTTTATTTTGATATTAGTTTTGACTATGTCTAAGGATATGATTATGTTAAAAAAAATTACTACATACAAAACCATTTTGATCATGTTAATCACATCTTTGACTTCATCCTCTTCTAGGAACATTTCCATGAAACATTTCATTTTCTTTAGAAAATTCTACTATATAACTATTAAGATAAGAATAATGATTTTTAATAAAAATATCAATTTTATTCTATGCTATAAGTAATTGTGATACAATATAAGAATGTTATGTATACCCTTGAGATACCAAAGGGACCATGAAATAACACTAGGGGGTTATTTAGTGTAGGAATATTTTTACCAAATTAATCCAAATATAATTATAAATTGTTTTTTTACTTGATCCTCCTCACTAATTAGGATGTGTGAATATCATATGTTCAAAAAAAATTACATTGTATAAAAGACTAAAAGTAAATGATCATATAACAATTTTTTTATAAGTTTCAACCTCAATGTAAAAGCCTATTCCTTATTATATTTGGGTCAAGTCTATGATACTGATTTTCCACTGATATTGATAAAATATTACAACAGTTGTGAATGAAGGAATTAACCTCAACCCTAGTATCACCCACACTATATTTTGGGAAGAAACTACCCTTAACCCTTGGTCAGTGCTTATCCTAACCAAAATAGTCACTATATTATACAAGTGAAGAAATATTTATACTATATCTAATAGTATTCAACCTCTTGACTAAAATAGTTATGTTTTTTACATTATAAAATTCAATATTCAAAGGATCTTAATTAACTAAATAGATAAAACTTTGAATGACATTAAAATATTTATTCACTATACCCAGTATGAACATCGAACTATCCTTGATTTGGGTAAACTGGATATGGAGAACTCACTTCTGAGATCATCAATATTAAAAACCACTACAATTTAGAACTATATATTTGTTTAGCTTTAAAAATTTGATGCCTTAATATAGTGACCTTTATCAGAATCCTTGGAACTGTATGTTATAGTCTTCTCAAAAACATTGACCCAACTGAACATGTGGTATGGACTCTTCCTCAACTCACTCTCATTGATTCTAAATAATATAAACACCCTTATGAAATATTCATCAAATTATCATCATAATATGTAATGATTCTCCTTATTTATATAGCCCAAATTCCATTGAGAAATTTATGGAACACATTAGGCTTAATTTGAAACTCATACCACTCATTCTTTATTTTATTTTATTTAATATATTATTTGAATATTGGGGTTTTACTCAATCAAAATTTTTACAAATCTTTCCATCAATGATATTTATAAAATACAAAAATCTCTTCTTAAATAATGAAATTCCCTTCATGAATATAATAATTTGACTATACATATTATAATCCTCTCAATGAACATGAATTTATATGATTAAAAATACCCTATAATCATGTTGTGAAAATACTTCTATAAAAATCATTCTACACTACTTCTAGTTATGAATTTGTCACAACATCTCTCAAACTTATCACAAACCATTTAACTTTGAAAAATATATATTGATTTTTATGATTTTGATGGTCTCCATCCACTATACTAACACATGTTTAAACTTCATCCTAAAACTTATTATTTTGTCTAACATAACTTCTAATTGTATCACCTTTAAATCTTGAACAATTATTTTTACTTTTATTAATTTTCATTATCATACACTGAATTTCATATTAAAACTAAAATTTTTATCTTCTATTTATTATTTATTTCATCTTCCCGAAATGTTAGATTATCTCATATATTTATTTTATCAAGGAAATTTATTCATCAACCTCCTAATTCAATTACTTCAACTTCTCATCATTTTTCAATCCTCAATTTATTTCCCCACATAAGTCAGTTCTTATTCAATTCCATTGATACTTAAGCTTATCATCACTCAATTTCATCAGCATGTCTGACATATGGAAATTTAATTTCATTTACTCATGGTTAGTGTTTATTATTCCAATTGACTTAATAATTTGGAAAAACTTGTTTTAATTTATATTGTAATTGCACTAAAGTAATCTATTGAACAAACAATGTGTGCATACCAAGTCTTTAACTTTATAACACATTAATATTTCATACTTATTAACATTACATAGTTGCATGATCTTCTAGATATCTTTTAACTAAACATTTTGATAACATATTTTTGGTGATTCTACTTTTTTAGATGTAGATCAATATACACTACACTTTCATCCTTTTACATGTTTTCAACACACTTCAATTTCATATGGTTAAATAAACCATAAAAATAATTTTATAATTATTAAAAATTTGTTACATGGGATTTATGAATATGATGCCATTTTTATATTCACAAAACTCTAACAATGATCATCCTTGTTAATTAATATTTTATACACCCTAGTTTTTTCTCCTTCGGGTAACCTTCGTTTTAAAGAGATTCTTCTTATTCTGCAAAAGTATATCATGTTACTTCTAGTGAACTCATTTCAGCCAGTGTTAATTTAGATCTTCAGTCTCCACATTTTAGTCATAAATTTTCCAATCTATTCGATTCACCTTCCAATGGTCTCTTCTCTATATCACCTTTACATAGAAACTATAGTAGATAACACTTTTCAATACCTTTAATACTTTAATTTCACTTGAGAAAATATTTAGCAATCGACAATGTTGTCTATCATATGGACCCCCAATAATGAAAGTAATTCTTCTATAACTGAATATATAATATAATGTGTTTCTTCATCCATCAACATTAGTAATGAATACAATTACGATCGATTTAATAATCATATAATGTATATAATAATTTTGGTATCTTATGTGAATATATTTCTAATATTTAGTAGCTTTCACTTCTAATTTTCCTTTATTACCTATAGTAACTTGAGCCTTCTACCATTTGTCTATATTATTCCTCCTTCCTTTAGTGTCAACTTTTGGTAGTAGATCATGAATCTACAATTCTCTTATTTATGATAATTTTACTATCAAAAAAATTATCTTATTGTTCACTTATTTACAGAACACCAATAATTATATTTAATTTCAGTTTACTCTTTGAAATTTCTATAATCCATTGAAAAAAATACAATACATCATCATCATTATAATTGGGGAACATTAATAACCCCCCTTTGGATTCATTTTAAATACCAAATGCTCATTAAATTATTTGAGTTATTATGGTTTCAAAAAAAATTCTATGTTTTCTTCTCCCCTTATTGTCAAGAAATAAAAAGTTGCATTCTTTTGAGAACATTATGTGGGGGAATTATTTACCATTTTACTTCATTTCACCTTAAAATCCTTTTAAATGAAATTAAATCATGAAATTATTTAGAAATGGATAGAATTAATTTTTTTAAATTTTTTGGGGCTAAAACCTCATTTATTGTTAAACCAAAGCAATGACCTCTTTAACTGGGTATAGGGGGACCCATTACATAGCCTGAAGGCCTAGTGGAAATTTAGCCCATTACATAGCCCATAGGCCCAATTTTTTGGCCCAAATCCCAATATATTAATAGTACTAATACAGTACCTCCTACTGCTGTACCACACAGTACCCGCCACTGCTATAGTACCCACCGCTACTATAGTACCTTTTCACTGCTATAGTGACCTTCTACTGCTACAGTTCCTGTCATTGCTCCTGTGCCGCTGCTACTACAGTATGCTATAGTACTACTACAGTACCTGTGCCAAATGGTTTTTGAACCCCCAATTCTCATGTATGATTAAGGGGTGCTTACCAATAAGACAAACACAAACTAAAATTAATTTTATTAAAGAAATTATAAACTAATTATCTAACTATAATTCAATAAAATCCATACTCTCTATCGAAAAATAAATGATTAAATTGAATAATTAATCTATACTAGTGTTTTTCACAATGTTATAACGACTCAAAACATTTATTTAGTGGTAATTAAATGGATTTTAATTCAACTTATATCATATATTCATCTTTAAAAACTAATAAAAAACAATCAATTAAAAAAATATAGGTTGTCCACTTTTTCAAAACACCATTTTTACTTTTCCATGAAAAGATAAAGGTACTCCCCCTTATTCATAGAATAGATTTTTATAAATGGAATGGAGATAAAATAAACATGAATCAAAATGGAAGAATCATTAATTATTCATATTTTTAGTACATGAAACATCATTATTTGAAGGTTCCACATTTTGGAAATTAAATGTTTTGTCTACCATATATTTAGTGTTCAATATTTTTACTTTTTGGTTGCCTCAAATTAAAACTGATCAATTCAATTTTGTATTTCTTTAGAATCATGAGATTCAACTTCACTACCTATAAAGGGGTTAATTAAATCTTCATTATTTATCATGATTGAAATCTAATTGGTATAATTTATTACATTACCTATAAATTATTATGTGTGTAAGAATAAAAAATATAACTTTACCCCAATTCCCCCTGTATTACATGACATTCAATTCCCTTTTCTAATGAAAACATCCAAAATATATGTGGGAATATGGATGGACTTCCATTTCCAAAAATTAGAGTAATAATATCAATAAGTGTTTCTTTATCATGAAACTACCTATAATTATACTCTAAATTCATTAATTATTCAACTCTTTTATTTCCAAGAAACATGATCCTTTGGTGGAATAGAGTTCTTATAATTTATTTTATTTTTTATTTTGTGTGGATGTTTCTTTTTCACAACTTTTAACAAGGCAATTGTTATATTATTTTAACTTTATTCAATCTTTATTTATATATCTAGCCGTTCTAGCCATACTATAATGAAAAAAATTAGAGTATATTCAGATTTATATTACTACAAATATTTATTCATTACAGAAACCCTTATAGAACCTTACAATGTCTTAATTTTTTTTTGTTTTTAAAACTTATCTTTGGTAATATTTTCATGAAATTTTAAGGATTGTGTCTGAACAACTTACATCTTCCACATATCTTTCTAATTTATAATATTTTACCCATTTTTGTTACCTTTGGATAAGATTCAACATTCTCCTCGGAAGAGTATTTTACCCAAAAAATACCTTCATTCTTCTCTTGGTTTAGCTTGTCTCATTTCTAAAATACTCTTATACTAGAGAGAATATTCATAAAAAAATTCAACACTCCATGATGTGGAGATTCCTCTTATAATTGAATCTCTTTTTATTTAGTGAGATTTATTAATTTAATTTTATCTTCGACACCTTTTTCATGGTAACTTCTATTTTATTTCACATGAAGCATAAATTCCTATCATTATTCTATTTTTTCTGATTTAGTTGTTTTAGCCATTATATATTGGTTACAATAGATTTATAATGGGTTTAATTAATATATTTATCGTCACTAAAATGTTAAAAACTTCAACATATTTCATCTAAGTTCTTGAGACACTCAAATATAATAGATACTAAAAAAGTCCTTGTATATTTTCTATTGGAAAAAACATTGTGGAAAAAATCATTTGTAATGGTGTCCAAATTTTCCATATAACTTGTATTATCCAATAATACTAACCTTATTCCTCATAGTTTTAGTATAAGGGACAACCTTAAACATTAAATAATCTTGAGTGTAGTTAATAATTTTACTTTTTGTCACATTGATGATCTTTTTAGGTTTAGGGTTTTATAGAATTAGGTTATAACTCATACATAAAAAAACAATATAATAAAATTTAAAAACTTATGATTAGTATCAATTTTTCCACCATATAAAACTTTTAAGACAATACATGATTTATTTTTCATGAAAACACTTCATGACTTTCAACTTGAGCTCTTCCAATCCCTTGACCATCCTTAAAAAGTTTAAAACATTTAAAAACATGGAATAATCCCAAAAATTATCATCTAAGGATATATAAATAAGGTAAACATTATTCTAATAAAAAACATTAAGACCCATTGAAAACCATTTCTCAAAGTCAAAACATTTCACCCACAAAGTGAAATATCATTCCTTTAAAAAGATCATTTCTTTTACCTTTGAAAAAAAATGATTTCCTTGAAAACTCATTAGAATGTATAGAAAATTATTATATTTATCTTGGAAAATCATCTCATATAACCATTACATAACCCTTATATAACCCTTAAAATTTTTAATAACCATATTTCTAACTTCAAATATAATTCTACAGATAACATAATCATTACCCAATGCATTGGAGCACTATTTGGGTGCACCCATCATTTAAGATATAAAGGGATCACCTAGTGATATATGGGTGTACCCATTATAGATAATTACTAAGAAAAAAATACGAATAAAACATTTCATCATTTGAAAAAAATGTCTAAACACATATATAAATAACTTTCAGATATCAAAATACTGTTTTCTTTCAAGAATTCTATTTTCAATAAATTTTTCCTTTCAAAAACCAATTCTAATTCCAAAATTCCCAAAAAAAGGGTAAGAGGGGTTTTCATTTAATAAAATATATATGATCGAATAGGAATCTTGAAATCCAATTAGATCCATGATGACATGAAACTTCATTATATTCATACTATAAAAATTGTACATTTCATTTTTCATTTGTGAAAATGTTCTATTTAAAACACATAAAAAGATTCACTTTGAAAACATATGAAAAAAAGTAAAATAGATAAAAAATGAACTTTATAAATATTTTATTCCAATATAAAAAATTTAAAAAATCATTTTAAAACAAGTATAGTAAAGAGGAAAATAGTCTTAAGGAAAACATTAAAAGAGTATTTTTTACCAAAGAAAATCCCCATATCACTTGAGAAACACATGAATCACAGTATCCATTTAATAATTACATTAATAAAAACACTAAATATCATGATATTATATAAATTATTGATATATAATCTAAAAAGGGTTTTTTATAAATCTTATAAAATAATAATGGTGTATAACATCAAAAAATGCATCAATAAAAGGAAATTATGACAAAGTCACTTACCTTGAGTCTCATTGATCATCTGTGTCTTCATCTTCTTGAATAATTAACATATGATAATTATTTATTTTATTGAGAACCTTTTTAATGTTTTTATTACTTTTATTCTACTTATTAATATGTTTTATAAAATTAATGAATCAATTAATTATACATCAGATGTTTTGACCATATTTTACTTATGTGTTAAAAATGACTTTGGTAGGTTGAATATGATCAAATGGTTTATTTTTTAAACATAAACATAATAATAATCATTAAATAATTATCATATTTATAAATAAATTATACTTTGATAACCAATTATGAAATATTATCATGAAAAATGAACTGATTTTGTGATCATGGATATGGTAGTCTGTACACACACATGAGTAACATTTCCATTTTTCTAAGTATCATTATGGAAAGAAGGTAAGTAAAATTTATAATTCTAGAATGATAATTATATAATAATTAAAATATTATTTAATTATATATATATATAATTCTGGTGATGTGGTGGTGAAAAGATAAGAATCACATCACTTCAAGGAGGTGGTAGTCTACACACCCACTAACATCACTATCACCTTTTCAGTGTATGAAATTTTAAGAAGAAAATGATATATTTTATTTCAAGAAAGATAATTTTTTCACTAATATAATAATGATTTATTTTATATCATATATATTCATTATATATAACCTTATTACCTCCCATGTAACTAATTATTGAAAAATGCTTCACATCGCTTCGCGAGGTGGAAGTCCTCCTTACACATGAGCGACGTTATCGTATCCCTTATAGTATGGTATATAAAAAGAGTGTATATGATATGTCACGAATTGAATCTGGTCTCCCTCAAAAATGGAACCCGACCTATCCCGTGACAAGACCTGAAGGGCATTACTGATCCACATGGGATGGCACAAGTGCCTGGGTATCATAAAATAAAGTTTGGGAACGATTTACCTAAGTTTATAAACATTAAACAAGAAACAAACTCAATAAAATAAATATGGATTTTTCAAATAAAAACGTCTTCTTCAAAATATAAGAACTGAATTACATAAGTTAATACTATGTTTAAATACCATTACAAAGGTATAAAACCAAATAAAGACAGCCTAATAAACTCTACATTCCAAGAGGAACCTTTTTCAAGCCATCCCCTCAACATTGCTTCACGAATGACTGGTAAAAATCTGAACATTTGGAACAAAAGTTGAACCCAAAACTGCATCAACAAAAATAACCATGTCTACTTACACCCAAGGATGTAAGTAGTGTTTAATCAAATTCCCATTAGGATAACACTACTAAGATATTCCATGTGATAAACATTCAAAGACGAAAATCTTAGATGTTTTCTTAAACATGAAATGCTAGTTACAATTTCTAAAAATGCAACTTAAAAATTAAAATAGTTTTCAAGTGGGATACCATTAAGAATAAACACATTAAAACATAATTTCAAAACTACTGAAATTTCTATCCAACCACACCATATGCCTATGGTAAGTACAAATTAACTAGTGAGAACAAGCAATATGAAATAACCCCAAGGCACTAGATTGTTGGGGGTCCCAGGTACCTCGTATCTTAGTGAGAGTAACCATAAAAAATATCCATTATCATGCAAAATCCACTAGTATGAAATATAATCATAATATACTGGTCCCCAATCGTCATTATCATACTTTAGTTATATTTTAAGGCATCAATCTTTCTAAGTGGAAATGAGGCCAAACCCCACAGATTCACTAGCATACTATTACATGTCCACCCACCAAGATACCCGGGTTTTCCCCTTGTTCAAAAACAAGTTAAACAAGTCACAAAATATATTTTTCACATGGAAATATCATTTCCACATCACAAATTCACCAAACATCCCACATTAATACCACAAAAGTCACAAAAGTCCACTTTTCATTCAAATTGATTTTGAAATCCAACTCACACCAAAATAGCCCACAACACTTTTCAAATTTCTTTAACACTTCAAAAAATCCATTAATTTTTTTATAAAAAAAAGCCAAAATATTACAACTCAAATAATAGCCAACTCACATGTTACATAATACCCTTTTCATAACCAAAATCCATTTTTCACATCACACTTACAAAAAACTTCCAACATCACTATCACATCTCTTACACACTTTAGTAAATCTTTCAAATATTTTTATAAAACATTTACAAGATAGAACACAAAAAAATACATCCCATTTCACATTTAAAATGCAAAATTTAAAGATATAAACACTCCAAAACAATTTTCCAATATGATTTTACCTCTTACATAAATCCTTAAATCATTCAAATCTTTTATAAAACGATTCTAAAGAGTATACCCAAACATTGCTCAGAAAACCCATTCCAAATCCATTTTTCAAGGAGAAAACTACACCAAAACACTACCAATGTATAATTGGAATCCCTATATACATTTATAAAACCAATTTCATGTGTTATAAAATCACCTTGAATAATACCACAAAAGATCCAATAGAAAAACACATGTTTTCAAAATCACTTTCAAGAAGTACAACTTGTTTTTACACCTTAAACTCATTCAAAACCCCACTTTCAAAACCAATGGAACACAAAGAACTAACCAATGAAATATTTAAAGCCCAAAAAGATTTATTAAACCAATTTTATATGTTCTAAAATACACCAAAATAATACCCCAAGTGTTACACATGAAAACACCTAATTTCAAGCTAAAATGCAATTATAAAATTAAACTCTTAACCAAATAAATCATGAACAGTTTTCCCACCACAAAAAACATATGGGTAACATGAAAGACTAGTATTAAAAGCAATATAACTCATCATGGAATGGTTAACCATGGAATCACATACCTTTTGAGTCGAAAACCTAAAATCTTGGTGTGAAACATCAAGGACAGCATCGTTGCACCACAAGAAAGTGAAGAGAAAACTAAATTCTCAATATTACTACAAAAATACACCATGTAAAACCCTAGTTTCTAACTATAACTTCTAGACACTTTGGAACATCAAGAAATAGGGATGAAACCCTAAGTAAATGGAAGAAATGGTAGAGAGTAACACTTACTTGATGGAATCTTGGAGAAAGCACAATAAATCCACCAGTATATAATTTTTAAAATAGAAAAACATTATTGTAAGGTTAGAAAAAGGATTAGGATATCATGTTGGAACTGGAATAGGGGATATAGTGAGAAATTAAGGAGTTATAAATGAATCAATTTTCCTTTTCAAATCTAGGCGATTTGAGACATCCAGAGAATATTCTCCTAATTTCCCAGTGCCAATGATCTTAAAAGAGGGGGAGGAGAGAATTAGAGCTAGACATGGTTATGTGGTCTCATTTGAGAGTTGGAATCACTTAAAAAACGTAAGACTATAAGGAGATATTAAATAATTTAAAAATATTTTTAATGGAAGAAATGGGATTTTGGGAAGGTCTAATCCCTTAAACCAAAACCAAAATCCACCATGATTATGGATTCTTAAATGGTTTAAATTAATATGGTGGTGTTAATAAGTCAGGGAAATCCAAGTAGGATTTGTAATGAATGAAATTTTTTTAACAATTAAAGAGTTATAAAGGCATACAAATTTATTTTTAAATTTGGAATTGGGCTCACGGTTTGGCAGAAATCATGAAAACTCACCCATTTCTCCAAAAATGCATAAGAAACCCCCAAAACAAAGAAATAATGGAAATTAAATTAAAAATATCTTTTAAAAAAGTTATTTATGTAAAAATTCTCCCCACCATGAAAACTTTCCAGCCTGAAAGTCACAGAAAGGGCAAAGCAACAACCAAACCCAAATGAGAAACCAAGAGGTACTCCCTTGCCAGGTTTCACCCCCAAAGGAAAAAACACATCCAGTGATCAATTAAAGAAGGAATACTTCCCAACCAAAACATACACCACTTTACTAAAATGATCAATCACATTCATGATTTATCCCATAAGAAATCTCCTCAAACAATATCCAAACAAGGATCATGAAATTTACCTTAACAAACAACTACATCGAACAAGGTTACACTTACCTTGATATAACTAAGCAATTGGGCACTCTACAATCCAAACATTTACCTAAGGAAGATGTATCTAGTTAGATATATTTGAATGAGACTACCCACTTCAAATCCAAGACCAAGGAAAAAACTGAGTTATTGGTACAATGAGACACAAATAGGATCCCCACTATGACAGGCAACTTAATTTTTCCCTGAGACAGAATTGAGACACTAACAGGGGGAGGCCTGAATGGACTCCCTGGTACAAGGGGTAGAATTCCATTAGAAATTTCCAAAAGAAAATACATTATATCTCTGGTGGGTCTCCCAACTATAAGAACCAACCATATAAACCGACCCACATGGGCCAGCATAGAAAGACCCCAAAACTGAAAGAGTTGGGACAACCACACGGTTTGTCCGCACAATTTGGGAAACCATGCGCTAACCGTGTGGATCCTTATATCTGCATGGTTTTCTAGGGCACAGTTAAAACTTACCATTTTAAAATTGTGTGCTCAACCTTTATTTAAAAATTTTAATCCTTTCTAAAAAAACACAATTGAAACCAAATGGAGAGGGAAAGATATTAAGAGACAAACATTGGAATGAGGCCCTCCACCTATTTCCATAGAACGGAAATAAAAGAAGTAAGATTTCAACACCAGAGGTTTAAAATCTTACTATCATTCATAATAAGGGTAGGACTTGAAAAAGGGTTTAAAAAACCCTCTTATTTCACCTGAATATGCAAAAGATTCTCTTCGGGACCTATGGATGGAGCTCAAAAGATTGAAGCATATTCGGCCTCGTAGTTAGGCTTTAGAAACCCCTGTATGGAAATTCTTCTTTTAGTGCCACAAACGACTACACTGCATTCCCCGATGGGTTCACCAATACATAACACATTCCAAAACATACTTTATAGAAACCGAACATTTCACTGATACAATGGATAAGAAGATGCACACACATCGCAACCTGTTTCTTCGGGTGAGAAACAACAGAAGGGGAGGACACATATAAACACCTTCTTCTAAGATATAGGATTTGAAGTTTCTTCCAAGGGATACATACTCCCAAAAAAACAAATACCCTCAGAGGATTGCACGACTTTCACTTTTATATTCAAATGGTCACACGACATCACAAGGCGTCACTGAACATGACCATTGCAATTGATAGAAACAATATATGGAAATGGACCTTATGCCAAGTCCAAAAAAACACCCAATTTCAGAAGGTGGACATAGTGGCCTCTGATGACCACATATCTCACACTAGTGGTTTAACATGTACCCCTACATCAAAGAGACTAAGAAGGACCCAGAGTCCCTCTTAGACACCATCCAGACACTCATCCACACTAACAATCCCAAACCACTTCCACCTTCAACGAATCAGGCAACTTAAGAAACTATGGTATTTTTCAACCTTCCATGATAACTCTCCCTCTACAAGAGTATCCCCAAACCCAAAAATGAAAGGGTTTATAATCATTCTAAAATACTCAAGAAAATATTTCATTCATTGATTAGCTGGGGGATTTACCAATGGAAAAACAATCTGGGCTTTACTTCAGTTGTGCACTAACCCTTAGTGGGGGCATACCTTATCCAACAAGAGAACCCAAGGACCCAACCAAGCAGTTCCATTGTTTAAGAAATACCACAAAGAGATCCAAATAGATGTGGGGGACCACCATAAAGGCTTGCCAAAACATTTCTCAGAAGAGACCACTAACCGACCCTTCAACCCAGCTTACCAACCAAACATAAACCCAAAACAGTATTCAAACATGAGGGGTTCTTGGACTCAAAACATTCCACAACATCAACATTTCCAAAAACACAGAATACAAAAATCCCAAAACACTCATCTAGATATCAATATTTCCTTTTAAAAAAATTCCATTGAAAACAAACGGTTCAGCAGTTAGCATATCCACCCATGGTACCCCATGGGCCCCACACATGCATGTTTCCATGCCACACTAGGAACCCTCCTCTTATCCATCCTGATACTCATCCAGTCATTCCATTAACCATCCATCATCCCATATAACCCCATGCATGTTGTCTCTCATGAAAATACCAAAGGTTAAAACAAAAACTCTTTCCACTTTTCAAACCAAAACAATCAACCAACACTTCCTTTTTTTCTCAATACGACTAACCACGAAATCGAACCCAGATTACCACATACAAAAATTTTCAGAAAGCCAAAATAATTCAAATGAAAACTCACTTTCAATTCATACACATTAATTTCAAAACATCTTATCCCATTAAAATACCTTTTAACATTTTAGAAAACTATATTATAAATACTTTTTCAAAACCAACATTAATATACTTCTTGGTTTCAAAAGAGGTGTAAACACACCATTTTCCTAATTCAAAAAAATATTATGAAATTTTAGTTCTACCTTTTCAAAAATCAAACCCTTCCCTATTTATTTGAAAATCATTTCACAAAAACATTATTCTTCTAAAAACCATATCATTTTTACTTTAAAACCAAACTTCTAATATTTCAAAACTAAAGGAAACAAGACAATGCGAGGGGTAACTACCATCGGTTGGTGACTTGGATATATGTTTAGTGGAAATATTCCAATCAATTCAACATCATAGAGAGTGTTCTAGGGAAACATACCTACTTCCACATGGCTTTCCAGGCCCTGTGAGATCACTGAGACCATTACCCAACTCTCTTAATTTCCCCTAATCATCATCAAACTAAAAAACCAAAACAATTAGATAAGTCCTAACCTCATATGGTGACATGAATCTGATCATGAGGTGTGGTGATCAGGCATACTAACCATAAACAGAATCCTATGTCTTGAAAATATTAACTCCAAACTATCCTAACTATTCCCCAAATAACATGACCCAAATAGTTAACATAAAACTCCTTTGGTACCATTTTTTCACGAATCGAATCTGGTTTCCCTCAAAACCAGCACCCAACCCAGCCCATGACAAGGCCCGAAGGGAATTCCCAATACCCATGGGCTATAAAAAGTTCCCTGGTATCATAAAATTATGTTTTGGAATGATTTACCCAAGTTTATATACATTAAACAACAAACAAACTCAATAAAAAAAATCTGGATTATTCAACTAAAACCATCTTTTCCAAAATTTCAGAATAGAATTACATAAGTTAAAACTATGTTTAAAGACCATTAAAAAGTTATAAATCCAAATAAAGACAGCCCAAGAAGATCCACATGGAAAGAATCACCGCCCTTAAGCTATCCCCACAACACCCATCATGAACGACCGGTAAAAAACCAAACTGTTGGCACAAAAGATGTACCCAAACCCATGACAACAAAAATAACCATGTCTACTTACAACCAAGTGTGTAAGTAGTGTGTAAGAAAATTCCCAGTTGGATAACACCACTAATAGATTAATGTTATAAACATTCAAAGATGAAAATCTTGTAAGTTTTCTTAAACATGAAATTCTAGTTAAAATTTCAAAAATATGCAACTTAAGAATTAAAATAGTTTTCAAGTGGGCTATTGTTAAGAATAAACACTTTTAAAAACAATTTTAACATTACTGAAATTTCTAGACAACAATACTAGATGCCGATGGTAAGCACAAATTAACTAATGACCACAAGCAATAAAAAATAACTCCTAGGCACTAGCTTGTTGTGGGTCCCAGGTACCTCGTATCTTGGTGAGAGTAACCATAAATAATATCCATTCTCATGCAAGATCCACTAGTAGAGAACATAACCATAAACAAGTGGTCCCTAATCTTCATCATCATAGTTTAGTTATAGTTTTAATCATTAATATTTATATGGGAAACTGGGGTCAAACCCCACAGATTCACTAGAATAATAGTACACGTCCACCCACCTAGATATCCAGGTTTTCCCCTTGAGCTCAAACAAGGTAAAAAAGTCAAGGAATATAATTTAAACATGCAAATATCAATTCCACATCACAAATTCACCAAAAATCCCACATGTATACCACATAAGTCACAAAATTCAACTTTTCATTGATGTTGATTTTGAAATTCAAATCACAACAAAATAGCCGACAACACTTTTCAAATTTCTTTTACACTTCAAAAAATCCATTATAAAATTATATAAAACTATTACAAGATATTAAAACCCACATAATAGCAAACTCATATGTTACATAATACCCTTTTCATAACCAAAATCCATTTTTCACATCACACTCGCACAAAACATCCCACATCACTTTCACATCTCTTATACACTTTAGTAAATCCTTCAAAAAATTTTATAAAACATGTACAAAATGACACACACAATAAAACAATCCTTTTAATATTTAAAATGTACCATTTCATAATATAAACACTCCAAATTTTTTTTCCAATATGGTTTCTCCTCATACATAAATCATTACGTCATTAAAATCTTTTATAAAACAATTATAAAGAGCATACCCAAATTTTGCTCATAAAACCCATTTCGAAACCATATTTCAAGGACAAAACCACACCAAAACACTACCAAAGTACAATTCGAATCCCTAGAGACATTTATAAAACCACTTTAAAGTGTTATTAAATCACCTTGAATAATACCAAAAAATATCCACATGAAAAACACATGTTTTCAAAATCACTTTCAAGAAGTACAACATGGTTTTATACCTTAAGACCATTCAAAAACCCTCTTTCAAATCTGATGGCACACCAAGACCCTACCAAATCAAAATTGGAAGCCCAAAAAATATTTATTAAACCAATTTCATATGTTCCAAAATACACTAAAATAATATCCCAAGTGTTACACATAAAAACACCCAATTTCAAGGTAAAATACAACTATAAAATTAAACTCTTAACCAAATCAATCATGAACATTTTTTGCAGCACATAAAGAATATGGGTAACATGAAAAACTAGTAAAACAAGAAAAAAAACTCATAAAGGGATTTTTAACCATGTAATCACCTACCTTTTGAGTTGAAACCCTCAAATCTTAGTGTGAAACATCAAGCGCACCACCACCGCATCTCAAGGAAGTGAAGAGAAACCAAAAATCTCAAGATTAAAATAAAAAGAAACCATGTCAAACCCTATTTTTGAACCCTTACTTCTAAAAACTCTAGAACATTAAAAAATTGGGATGAAACCCTAAGGAAATGGAAGAAGTGGAAGGGGAGAACACTTACTTGATGGAATTTTGGAGAAATCGCCCTAAATCAACAAGTATCTGAATTTTCAAATAGCAAAACATTAAATGGAGGTTTGAACATGGATGAGGAGATATTGTAGGAACTAGAATTGGGAGAAAATAGTTAAAAATGATGGAGTTATGAAGGAATAAATTTACCTCGTCAAATCTGGGAGATTTGAGACATCCAGAGATGTTTCACCTAATTTCCCGATGCAAATGATATCCAAAGAGGGGGAGGAGAGGATGGGAGCGTTCCTTGGGTAAGTGGGCTAGGGTGAGAGTTATAATCACCTAAAACATAGAAATTAAATGAAATATTAAATAACTAAAAAATATTTTTAATGTAAGAAAAGGGATTTTGGGTAGGCCCAATCCCTTAAATAAAAGTCCCAATCCACCATGATTATTGATTCTTAAATGGTCCAAATTTATATTGTGGTGTTAATAGGTCATGGAATTTCAAGTAGAAATTGGAATTCATGAAAAATGTTAAGAAATGAAGGAGTTTTATAGGAATCAAAATTTATTTGTAAATATGGAACTAGGCTCACCGTTTGGCACAAATCATAAAAACACACCCATTTCTCCAAAAATGAATAGGAAACCCCCAAAATAAAGCAATAAGGGATATTAAATTTAAAATACCTTTCAAATATGTTATTTAGGTTACATGATATAATTAATAAATAGATATATATATGTTATAAATATCATAAATATTATATATAAATTGTATTTACACAATTATTCCTAACCTTGATAGGTGGTAATGGAAAAAACGAATGACATCATTTCACGAGGTGGTAGTCCACCGTAAAAAAATGACGATTTAATAACTTATTTGATGGAATTATTTGTGGGTGTAGGTACAAACCATAACATAAAAATATATTAGTATATTTAAGACATTTATTTTGTTATATAACCATGGTTTAATAATAATTTAATGGAGTGGAGGAGGAAATACAAACAAAAATACTCATTGATGAATGTTACCACTACTTTGGGTATATTCTTTTGGTTTTCAGAAAAGGAATTCATTTGTTGGATTTATTCCAAAAATAAGGATTATGGGATGCGAGGAGGTAAGTGGAGAAGGTATTTGGGTAGAGATTCTATGAGAAAAATACATTTATAGGTGTGAAGATAGGAGGATATGGGGATGCCTTTTATAAGTGGTGTGATTGGAATTCTTGCAAATTTTTTAAAGATGGAATTCCATCAATGGTTTTTCCATGTAAAGTGGTTCCAATAATGCACCGAATTTGAGAATATAAGGTATAAGGTATAAATTTGGATTTTAAATGGGTTATTTAAAAATTTCATGGTAATTGGTCCCCTTAAGTTTGAAGTATAACGACTAAGTATACTAGTCTTTATCTTAATCACTGTGAATAATTTTAATTGTTTTCACTAATCACTTTGGTAGAAAATTAAGATAAAATTATTAAAAATTAGAAATTATTATGATTGAAAAATGGAATTAATTTTTTTAAATTCAATTCACATAATTGGTAGAATTTAATTTAATATTAATCCCATAGTCATAGCGAGACATCGAGTTTTTAATAATAATATTTTTTTAGAAAAATATTATTCTATATTAACATTATGGTTAATAATAATCAATTTATGAAACTGAATTAATATTTGATGATATATATTATATAGTTTTCATTTAAAACATTCCCCATTAGGGTTTATTTTAATAAATAAAAAATGTGAAACATTATGCATTTTAAAATAGTTTTTAGGAAAACCTATCCTTAAACCCCAAAACAAACATATATTTAAAAACCAGTATTAAATTGATTCAAAATTAATTAATTAGATTACATATAAAGGAATAAAACACAGGTAACTTAAAAACATATTAAAAACATATTGTGACTCATATATATTAGTTAATTTATTAAAATAAAAACACTGTTAATAAAAATCACCATTTTTCTCTAATCACTGAAAAATAATTTTTTTTCCAAGAATCCCATAATTTCACCCAAATTCAATATATATTTGTTGATTTAAAAAATTATAATAATTTTATAAAATTAAAATAAAAAAATTTTAAAATTAATATTTTATGTAACACCCAATAATAAAATAGTTTAGTTAAACTATTTCCTTTTTGATTTGAAAATTACTTAATATTTAATAAAAAATATAAAACTCTAATTTATATCAATAATTATGTAAAATTATTTAATCTATAATTACCTAGGTTGTTACATCCTTCTTTAATTTTAAAAATTTCATCCATGTAATTTTATTCACTTATTAAACAAGTTGGGATACCATTTAACTCATATAATTTTTAGATTCCTAGGTTGCCTCTTTGACCATATAGTTTTTCCATAAATCCATAACTTGAGGAATCACCATATTCCACAACACATTATCTATGTGGTTAAGAACATGAACTGGATGTTTTTTCTAATAAATATTCTCTTCCAAGAAAACTACTTTTGGGCTCAAAATAAGAGATGAATCTGACATATATTTCCTTAACATTGAAAAAAGAAATACATTGAGTAACTAATATAAAATCAAAGGTAAAGAAAATCAGTAGAAAAATGGTGCAACAATTTCTAGTATTTCATATGGTCTAATGAACCTTTGACTTAGCTTTCCCTTTTCACCAAAACACTTCACACGTTTCCATGGAGAAACATTTATAAATTCATGACCATCTATCTCGAAAAAAAGATCATTACTCTGGTTATCTGTATAATTGTTCTTCCTCCTATGAGGTCTTCTCATGAATCATTGAATAAACTAAACATTATCTCTATATAATTTAATAACTATGATCACATCAAATTCCTTTCTCCTACATCGTCCCAACCTACTGGTGTCAAACCCTGCTTTCCATATAATGCTTGAAATGGTTCCATCTGTATACTAGAATGATAAATATTGTTATAGGAAAAATCAACCAGAGAAATATTTTGATCCCAACTTCCCTAGAAATCCTTTTAATAGGATTGAATACTATATTCCAAGGTTTTAATTTTCTACTCATAAAATCTATCAAATTGAGAATGAATTTCATACTAAAATTTAATTCAGTACCCAATGAATTCTAGAATCCTTTTAAAAAATATGATGTGAACATGGGATCAAAGTCTGATAAAATAGAGAGAGGCACTCCATGTAACCTTACAATATCCTTTAAATAAGATATAAAAATCTAATTTAAAGACATTATATCCTGAATGAGATGGATATGTGTATATTTATTTAACCTATCAATAATAACCCCATCCATCCAACCATCCAATGGCCCGAAGGCCTTAATTTTTTTATAAAATGATAAAGCCCCATTTTAAGGGATGAAGGGGGTGGAAACCCAAACTAACATCATTGACATAGGACAATTACACTCAAAGGATAGAAAGAGTAAATCCAGGATGACATCAAAAACTATATTTTTTACCTTGAGATGTATTTGGAAATCATATCATGAAATCCATTGATATATTCAAGCATTTCCACTTAGGTGCTGAAAAAGGCTGATACACACCCTCTTTTAATTTTTATTCTACTTTAAACTGTAAACATGTCAAAAACTTCATGATAAATTTAGCAATATATATTTTCATTCCATCCATCCATTAATACTCTTGAATGTCTCTGTACATCTTAGTGATGCCTGAAAGAATGAAAAATGGAGAACTATGCACTTCAGTCAACAAATAATTCCTTAAACAAGAATCTCATAGAATACATACTCTCTTTTAAAATCTAAAAACACCTTCATCATCAATATTAAAATTAGAAAAATTACCACGCTTAATGGATTCTACCTTTTCCTATAAATATTGATCATCCTTTTGATATTTCATAATTATTTTTAACAAAGATTATTGCACTGAAACATGAAGCCAAATAGAGAATGTCCCTACATCCATAAAATCTAGTCCAAAATTCATTAAATCATTAACCAAATGGTTACGTTCTAAATGAAAATGGTTAATATAACATTATTATTTTGAATTAAAGTATCAAAAACATTGTTTTTTGTTTCTTGGATGGTAATGGATCATGAAATAATAATCCTTGATTAGTTATTTTCATCTTATTTGTATCATTTTCTATTCATTCTTAATGAATATATAATTCAAACTTTATAGATTAGTATATATTTCACACTTTACCTCATTAAAATGATGCCTCTAATTTTTTAATGAAAAAACAACATCAACTAATTCCAAATCATGTTTAGGTTAAATTAACCCATGAAGTTTCAATTATAATTATAAATATTCACCTACCTGATCATTATTTATTAAGAAAAAACCGAGCCCATTCAATGATGTGTCATTGTAGATGAAAAACTCACCATTTCTGGAATGTAGGGCCAAAACTGGAGAATTCACTAATATTTTTTTAGTACCTAAAATTAATCATCACTATATTTTATTTAGAAGAAATTAACTTTTTTTCGAGTTAACTTAGCCATTGGGTTTGTAAAACAAGAAAATTTATCAACAATCCACCTATATTTACCTACTAATACAATAAAAATATTAATCCTTAAGGAATTTGTGGGTATTTTCCATTCCTTAATAACTGTTGCTTCTGTAGGTTCAAAAATTTTGTCATCTTTAATAACAATATAACTATGGATTATAATTTATTTCTACCAAAATTCACAGTTTCTAAATTTCCAATACAATTTATTTTATTTCAAGGTATTGAAAATAATTGATAGTTATCTTTCATTTTCATATTGTATTTTCGAATATACCAAAATTTACTGAATAAAAAAATTTAAAATCTTATCTATGAAATCATGAAAAATTATATTCAAATCATCCATAAATATAGAAGGTAAATTAGATAACCCAAATGACATAACTATTAATTCATAGTTCCCATATCAAGTTTGAAACATAGTGTTTGGAATGTATTCTTCCTTTATTTTCAACTGATGGGGTCCCAACCTTAGGATAACCTTGAAAAAATACTATGCACGCTGAATTTTCTAAAAAAATCATTGATATAAGGGAATGGATACATGTTATTAACAATGATGTTATTTAAGGATCTATAATCAATAAAATGTATCATTTAACCATATTTCTTATTAACAATAAAATAAGGATCACCCAATGGGGAAGTTCAAGGTCAAATGAAGCCTTTATCTAATAACTCTTGTAATTGAGTTTTTAATTATAAAATATCTACTTGAGACATTCGATAAGGGGGTTTGATGTAATATTAGCATAAGGTACTAACCCAACAGTAAAATAAACCTCTCATCCAAGAATAACACTAGGAAAATAATCAATGAAAACGTTCATGTATTCATTTACTACTAAAACATCACTAATTTTAACAGTCTCTTTATTTTCAAAAATATGAGATAGGGAACTTTCACCTGTATATCTAATCAATTTATCATCTTATTGGTAATTCGTGAAAGGCATAAAATCATTGAAGAAAACATTATTAGCACTGAAATCTATTTTAGGATGATAAAATGAAATCTAATTCATACCTATAATTATATCAAACTCCACTCAGGCTAGTTTAATAATATTTTTAGGAAATACAATCCCAATTATAACAACATGAATATTATTTTAAATTTTTTTTCATTAATAACTCGACATGATGTTTTCATGAAAAGTTCTATCTTACTTTAAAATTTCTAATAAATGATATAATACGAATAACTAGAGTCAAATAAGGTATTAGAATAATTCAAAAAGACAAGTAAGATACCTATCACCAATTCATTTAATGGCCTAACGTCAAGTGTTGTAGTAAAAAATGACCTTGTACACCATTCTATTTCAGATCATGAATATTTCCAACCTGTGGAACTAACTTTAGAGATGTATTAGCATAATGAAAAAAATCATTGTAACTAAAACATATTACCATTATAATTCTATTGGTTACCCCATTCATTAATTCTTTCAGATTAATTTCCTTTTCCTTTCATACAAGGTCGGAAAAATTTTGACATCAGTAAAACTTTTATGACTTCATAATAATTTATATTGGGGTGTTTTACCACACTTACCACAAGATGAGAAATTAAATTTTGTACCTCTATATTTATTTAATGCATATTTACCCATCACCTTTTATCCCAACCACTTCTTACATTCATTATCATGAGTCACAAAAGAGTTAGAAAAATCCGTCTCAACCTTTTAAGAATAATAAAAAAAATTGTATAGATTTTAAATTCCTATATGGCCAAATACCTTCATAGGATTGATTTTAATCATGAATAAAATCTTTTAATATTACTATTCGTTTATCAAATAAAATATGGCACATACATATCCAATCATGTGAATTTTTCTTCATATGTAGATATGGAATATTTATATTTTTTTACACTATTCATAGAACTGCTTTTCTATTCAGACTCAAACAGCCTTAGGGAAATATTTGTTAATAAAAATGTCTTTAAATATTTCACCTTCCATGGAATCAATATCATATTATATCTGGTATTCATAACCAAAAAACACCATTGGCATCATTCACCTTCAAAAAAATAAATGGAAAGAGTTACCTTTTGATGTTCAAAACATCCCATGTCATCAAATATCTTCTCTAGAGCATTAATCCATTCTTCATAAATAATGGTGTCTGATGATCCACTAAAATATGGGGGATGTTTCCTCATGAGATTTTTAACGATAAACATATTCCTTCATTGTACATCGGGTTCCTCTCTAGCATGGATACCACCACCATTTTTCGCTTGTTTCAACTGATCCATCACTACAAAAAATTTACTATTCTATTTCAAAACATCTCATGATGTTGATTTGGAAGGATATTATCCTCTTGGTTCCTTTAAACAAAAAATTACCTATTTACATTATGGGAAACCATTATAAATAAACATAGTTTATATTAAGAAAATGTTAATCATCTAATGCTATAAAATTTTAACTTTTCTATAAGTAAAAATATTCTAATTGAATTATATTAACACTATCATAACCTATAAAGTTTTCTAAACCATCCTTTTATAGAAAATATAAGGATATGACCTTAAAAATTACATAATCTTGAGATGTAGTCGATAATTTTACTTTATTTCACTTTTATGATCATTTTAGCTTTAGAGTTTTAGATAATTGTCTCTTAAATCACAAATAAAAACCATATAATAAAAAGTGTTGACTTTCAACCAGTTTCCATTTTCTCAATATATAAGACATTAAAAAAATATGATTTCTTTTTAATAAAATCTTCATTACTTCTAACTTGACCTCTTGAAATCCCTTACCCATCCTTAAATCCTATGAAAAACATTTAAAAAAGTGGGATGATAAAAAAAGCACAGTAAGGGATACAAAAATAATGAAATAGTTAGTCCAGTAAAAAAATTAAAACCGTTGAAAAAGTATTTCATGAAAATATAACATTTTACCCATAATGGGAAATGACATTACTTTAAAAAGGTGATTTAATTTATATTTAAAAATAATAATTTCCCTGAAATCTCATTATAAATCATATAATATTAATGTAGTTATATTGAGAAATCATCTCATAGAACCATTATAGAACCCTTAAAAAACCTTTACAAATTAGAATACCAATATGGACATATTCCAATATAATTCTCCAGAGAATATCATCACTATTCAATGCATTGGAGAGATATCTGGGTGAACCCATCATTTAAGACATAACTGGATCACCCAATGCCATGCGGGTGAAACCATAGTATATAATGTACTTTAACCACAATATAAATATAACATTTAATTTAATTAGAAACCCTATTAAACTCAATTTCAAATCACTTTCAGATATCAAAATACCATTCTCTTTCAAAAAGACCATTTTTAACACACTTATATTTTTAAAAACCATTTCCAATGCCAAAATAAAAAAAGGGAAATAGAGATTTTCATTTACAAAAACATGTAATCTTATAATGAAATATATAAATAGAAAAATATTCATAATGAAGTGAAAAGTAATTTCCACTATACTTTAAAAATTTTACATTTCATTTGTTGTTTGTGAAAAAATTCCATTTAAAACACATAACAATATTCCTTCTGAAAAACTTTTATATAAATTAAAATTTCAATAAAATGAATTTTATAAATATTTTATGTCCATATAAAACATTTCAAAAATATTTTTAGCACATAGACATGGAAGAGAAAGAGATTTTAAAGGATAATATTAAAAGTTGACTTTTTTCAAGGAAAAACCCTTTATCACATGAGAAACACTTGAATCATAAACTCCATTAAATAATTACATTAAACAATACACTAAATATCACGAGAATAGAAAAATTCATGATATAGAATGTCAAAGTGGATTTATATAAACCCCAAAAAAATAAGAAATCTACATAACATCCAGAATTGCCTCAATGAAAGGAAATTGAGACGAAGTCCCTTACCTTATTTGTGATTAATCACATGTGTCTTTATCTTTATAAATAATAAATATATTTTAATTATTTACTTGATTGAGAAATGTTTCATGTTTATTATTAATTTTATTTGACTTATTAAATATTTATATAAAATTATTTAATAATTGTGTTTGCATTAGATATTTTGGCCATATTTATATTATGCATCAAAATGACTTTGGTAGGTTGATTATGAGTGATGGGGTCATTATTAAAACATATATAGAATAATAATCCTTAAATAATTATCATATTTATACATAAATTATAATTTTAACACAAATAACAAAACATCGTTATGAAAAATGAACTGACGTTACAGACATAGAGATGGTAGGCCGTATGCACGGATGAGTAATGTTTCAATTTTTCCAATGATCATTATGGAAAGAAGGTAAGAATCATTTAAAATAAAATAATTATAATTATATCATAAATATAAAGTTATTTAATAATATATACTTTATATATATATATCATTATTGTGATGTGGTGATGAAAAAATAAGAATCACATCGCATTGATGAGGTGGTAGTCCACACATCCATGAATGGAGTTATTACCTTTTTAGTGTGTGAAATGGTAAGGAAAAAATGATACATTATATTTATATAAAGAAAATTATGTCATAAATATCATAATAATATCATTTATATCATATTTATTCATTATTTTGACCCTTATTACCATCTATGTAACACGTTATTGAAAAACGCTTCACTTCACTTCGTGAGGTAGTAGTCTGTCGTAGATACGAGAGACTTTATCATATCCCTTATGACATGGGATGTAAAAATGGTATATATGATATATTGAATCCAAATTTATAATTATGATATTTGTATCAAAAATATAATATATAAGAAATATGTGCATTATTATTCCTAACCATGAGATGTGGTAATGGGAAAATGAACAACATCATTTTGATAAGTAGTAGTCTTCCACACACATGAATGATGATTTTGTAACCCATTTGATGGATGTGTTTGTGGGTGTAGGTCATATTCTAAACATAAAAACATATCATTATTTTAATGAACCTCTTATTCTGATTTTCTTGAGAATATAAGAAATCATTACTTGGCCTTAAGAGACATCCCCAAGATGCCAATGACTGGAAAAATATGGTTAAGGGTTTCAAATGAAAGTAGGGAATGATATACCCTTTATTAATAAAACCATTATCTCATAACCATTACTAATAAACTACTAAATGATTCATGAATAAAATCAAGAGAAATTAATTACATTATTCATATCAAAACCACTCCAAAGTGTAAAACAGTGGATAACCAAACAATTATCAAAATAAATATTTGAAAGAAACTAAAGAGTCCAAGAAGACCACAAGACTCTATGCTCCACAAGCTCCAAGATCCACAATCACCGAACAACCCAAGTATCATGAGGTGGTGGTAAAAACATGTGGCACATTACCTTTTTCCATGTCCTAGAAGATATAATATGCAAAAACACCAACGTTCTAAATTAGGGGTGAGTATAACACTCATTAGGTTTCCCCAATGACTACCCTACTCAAGCCACTAGGATATAATGTTTAGCAACACTTATATAAAATAGTTTACATAAAATATTTCCCAAAATAGGTTATAACTAAATATAAACTAGTTCTAAAACCATTTAAATCCAAAAGTGAACTAGTTATATATAAACAATTTTACAGCAAGTCATACATCTAGAAAAAAACCAAACAAATAATTAAAACAATTTCTGAATATCATTTTGGCATACTCATTCCATGGTTCACAACACACACCCATGCATGCTTTGATCGATAGTTCCATGCTCATGAGCGGTTTGTCATCCAATTTCTATGTGTCCCAGTTACACACACCCTGATCTATGGTCATTCACCTTGTACCCCAATATTACATATACCTTATTTAGGGGGTACATCAAATAAGAACACACACAACTCCTTTTATGAAAAACCATTTCAAATCACCATAACAAACTGCCACACCCACCATTCTTTAATTGTTTATTTTATTAAATTTCTTAGTGTCGGGTAGTCTAGGATGAAGCTCGACATATTTTTTTTGAGTACTTATTTAAAAACACATGTTTTGACTTCAACTACGTTCAGCACACTTCTATCAAATCTGCGCTTCCTCGCCCGGTTCACCACATTTCCTACCGATGATTAATTAATTAAATAAAATGAATTAATAAAGAAATAAAAAAAAGAGGTGTAATTTTTTTAATGGATTTTTTTAATGATATTATTATAAATATTATTATTATTATTATGTTCACCAAGTTTATTAGTATAATATTATTATTATTATGTTATTATTATTGACATTCTATTAATTTTGTTAAGTGTACCAGGTTTATTAACATCATATTAAGTTTATTATAATTATTATTAAGATATTATGAATATCTATATTATCATTATTTATTAAATTTTTATTTTATTTTATTTTAATTTATTTTATTTTATTTTTCCCTCCTTTTTTTTCTCCTCCTCTTGCTTTTCTTCCCTGGGCATCGCACAACCACCCCTCCCTCGCGCCACGCTGCTTCTCCCCCTTGATCCGTCGAACCCTACCCCGCCTCCTTACCATGAAACCGCCCCCTTCCCCTTCCAATGAGAAGCCCCAACGACCACACATCGGCACCCCAACCACCTACGCACCACCCCTTCTACCCGCACACAGCCTCGCGCCACCCCTCATTCTCGGACGGACACTCCAATGACCTCTCGTCGGTGCGCCACATCCCCTCCAGTGAACACCCTTTGGAGCGCAACTCTTTTCGGTGGAATCCCCTTTGCGTGATTTGATCTGGTAAGCTCTCTTCCACTTTGTGTAGGGTTTTCAGTTAGAGTTTCTTTTTATTGGGGTTTGATTTCCATGTTATTTGGTTCAGTTTCTTGATTTAGGGTTTACATGATGTTTTTTGCGCCGTGTTTTGTGCGTGATTGGAGTTTCGAATCGAAATTTTGGGCTTTCGACACCAATGGTAGGTAGTTTCGTGCATAATCATTATTTGATGAATTAGTTTTCATGTTTAATTAATCATGGATGTTCCTTAATAAAAATTTTTTGGTGCAAAACTAGTTTTTAAAATAATTTAGTTTGAGGTTGATTTGTTTAGTGGCGTATTATTATCGTATGAGTGTGTTTCTTTTGATAACATTATATCTAGTCAATTGATAGAATATTGTAAGTACTGAATTTAGTTTATTATTTTGTGTAAATGGTGAATATTTTGTTCTTGATGTGGTGTTTTGTGCATTTGGTAATGAAATAAGGTTGAGGTTGGCTTTGTGTGGAAATCTGTGTTATACTCTTTTAAATTGGTTTTTTGAAAATTTTAAACGTTATATTAAATAATTTATAAGGATGCAAAATTTTTATAATTAAATTGTGTAAAGTTGTTTGGTGTGATTTTGGCCTTAGAAAAAGATTTGGATAGGGATTTGGTGGTCAAAGCCTTGTGATACCTCTTGGAGTTTCTTCATAAAATTTTTATGTGGTTTATTAAATCTTTTAATGGGAATTTTGTTTTAAATTGAGGTGCGAACTCAAATGATTTCAAATAGGGATATCACTTTTATTTGAAATGGTGGATTTCTTTTCAAAATGGAACTTGGTTTTGAAATGGGGGTTTTTTCCATTCCTTGTGTTTGATAAAAAAAGATAATAAATGTTTTCATTGTGAAATGAAGTTGATTATTGGACTTTAGGCAAACTGGGTTTTAGCGTGGACTGTCTTTGTGTTCGATGGGTTTCATTAATTTAAAAAGGGTGTTTGGTTTTATAAAATGAAAATGGAGTTTCCATGGATTTATGTGGGTATTCTTGAATATGCTTATCCGTTATTTTGTAATAGTGTATGAAAATTTTAGATTTGTTTAGATATGGATTTTCAAATTTTTATGAAATGAGTGAAGCCCTGGTTGGCACTTGTGATGTGGTATTGATTTCCCTTATTGAGCTCTCCTGTTGTAGATGATGATTATGGTTTATGTGACTGACTCTTGTGTTATAATAAATGGGCATGTTATTGGTTCAGACCCTTAGTGTGTCATTTTGAAATGTTTTATAGATTGTTTAAGTGTTTTATTGTTTTATTAAATTATATGTGTAGTGCATTGGGCCTTGCTTCGATGGTTTTGGGCCGCGGGTGTCGAGGGATCCTACGTGTGCATGAATAGGGTAAGGCATATATATATATGCCCTATTTTTACATATTCCATCATGGTGCGGGGAATATGTGCAATCCATCTAGGGGTGTATATATATATATATATATATGTATAAATGCATGTGTGTGTATGCGCCAATTGTCAGTTCGAGTAGTCGTCAGCAAAAATCGACAAGTTTGAGGTAGTTCCCCTATGCCTATGTCTTCAGTTTGAATTTCAAAATTGCTTTCTTGTTTTAAAATATGTTTTTCATTTACGCCACATGCACATTCTATGGAAATTGGTTGCGGTTGCTAGAAATGATTATTCCTTTGCTTTGAAGATTAAAATGTATTTTTAATGCTATCAGTCTTAAGTGACTTTTTTTTGAAAATTGATTTCCCAAGTGGTTTTGAATTGGTAATGAGTAGTTCCAAATGTGTTTTTCCTTTAGGATGGTTAGTTATAAAAAGTGTTCCCTTTATGAAATTAAGCTCGTTTGGCATTTTAAGAATGCTTATGAAAGAGAAAAACATCTCTTGAAGCATGCCCCCATTGGTTTTAGAAAAATGATTTTTGTGTTGAATGTGTTATTAAGTGAGTAATTTTATGCTTATTCATTGTGTGACATGAAAGAGGGGGAATACGCTTAAGGAGGAAGAGCGGTGGTGAGAGGTTGAATGAGTTTTAGATAAATAAAGTGTTATGTACTTATATTTTTTCTTGATAAAGAAAACTCACCACCACATGAAATGGAGCACAATGGGAAACTTGGGTATCTAGGTGGGTGACTAGGACTAGTACACTGGATGACACAGAAGGGGTTCATTCTAGTTTGTATAGAATCATTGACACAACAACACTAACTAGACATATTAATTTCTGAGGTTCGTGGTTTTCTAAGCCATGTTTTCTTAGGGTCGTGGTCCTCTAAGCCACGTTTTTCTGAGGGTCATGGTTTCTATGCCACTTTTCACCGAGGTACGAGGTCTCTAGGTTCCCACTTGTTCTAGATACTTATAGGGATTACCCATGGTGCTCATTTGGGACATGCTGCGTGCGATGTAACTTTCTTTTCAGTTGTTTCATACTTGATGTCTTGTTTGTGAAAACCATATTTTAATCTAAACTTGTTTCTTCTCATTTTGAAACGTTAATAAATTCTTGGAACATATTTTTCAAATGTAGTGGGAGTGAAATGATAAACCATAAAATGGAAACTCATTACTTGAATTTGAAAAGAATGAGAAACATTATTTTTTTATATCTTATTTTCAAACTGGCATAATTGGATTTCTTACTAAAGGATGGGGGGCATAGAACATGGTTATATTTTTTCATTCAAAATGATAATCTCAGTGCTCATTCCTACTTTACTTTTTAGTTGCAGGTTTTATCCTTGGATTTCATTTGGGAGTGAGTGTGTTTTACGTTCCGTGGTGACCCACGGGGTCACCTGAAGTACGTCATGTTGCTTATTTAATTCCCTTTTCCACCTCCATGTTTTTTGGTTTATCTCCCTATTATTTATCGAGTCATTTTTTATATGTTTATTCATCTTTGTTATGGGAAAAAATTGTTCCCAACTAGTTTATTTTGATACTCGACACTAGTTTCCATCCTGTGGGGGTTGGGAATGCCCTTCAGGCCATGTTGCGTACCGGGTTGGGTACTGGGTCGGATGACGACCTGGATTGGTTCATGACAAAATGGTATTAGAGGCAACCCTTGTTATTTGAGATTCCAAGTAGCTTGTTGACTAGGTCTTTTGGGACTTGAGAGATAGGTGAGGGAAGGACGTCATGAAACCTTTCCCGTCCAAAGACTCGAGTTTCCAAGGGTAGTCAGGGATACAAATTTTCTTTGTTGGACTGGTCTGTGTGGATGAGGGATGACCAAGGAAGTGAGCCAGTGTTATGCGGTGGACTTTCATGGAGTAGCGACCCATGTAAAACCAGAGTGCACGGTTCAAGACGCTTCCTGTGGTTAATGCTCGCTCGGAGCGTGGTCTGCTAAGCCATGTTACCGGGTTGGCATGGCCACTAGTCCCTTATTTTGTTTGGGAGTTTTTATGTGAGTTATGTTTGACCTTCTCTTTGGTTAGTGTGAGTAAATCTAAAAAAAATGAAAATGGATTTTTTTGAAGGTGTTTTCAAAAGGGAATATTTTTATTGGAGTGAGAAAAAATGGTTTTTGAAATGGAAAAAGTTTTGGAATTTGGAAATGTGTTTCTTTAATGATAAGTGACTTTCTCAAATTGGTTGGGAATTTGTGCTTTATATTGAATGGTCTATTTTGGAAATGAGATGTATCTTTAATTGACACTTGTTATTCTTATGAGGGATCACATATATAGAGGTGCACATGTGGCATAGGGATAATTGGTGGTATGTAAGAACAACAATATATGTATATGCGAGACTTCATGGGATACCAATGGTGCGTACTTAAGTTGTTTTGTTTTCTGAAAAATGGTTTTTCAAAAAGGTAATTTAAATGATTTTAAAGTTATTCAATTTTTTTAGTGTTCTCCTTACTTGTTTTACATTATTTTTCGTTGGTTATTGGTTTTGACATAATGAATTGTGGTTGGAATAGTGATTTGAGTTTGAGCTTTTGTTTGTGATTGAGGTGTGGAATTCTGATTTATGATGAGTTTTGATTCGGATTTGTGCCTCTTGTTTTTGAGTATGCTGCCCAGAAAAATCCAAGAAGTTTCTAGTGAACCTCTTCTATTTGTTGGTTCAACCCAGACTCTTATCGGAGTGTTGGAATTGAATTATTTTTGGTTTTTTTTCATCTTTCTTAATGATTGTGATCTATCGAAGGTAGCAGATAAGTTTGATGAAATTGTTGGTGTTTTATGGTTATTGGAATCTACCAAGGCTATGTGAATCTCTGCTGGTTCAAGTTCATTCAAGGGTTCAACTTTGGATTAGTGTGGGAGGAAATCCCAATGTTGTTCTCGGATGGGATGTATTGGAAGGTGTTTAAGACCACTCTCATCCAATGGTTTATACCCGAGGAAGTGAAGGCAAGGAAAGTGGCAGAACTAGTGAGTTTCGATTAAGGAAAATGAGCAGTGAAGACCTACATTGGGAATTCCAAGCGGTTGATTCCATTTTCTTCGGAGGTATCATAGTGGAATCAGTTAAAGTTTCTTTTGTGTGGGGTCTTCGTCCTGGGTTCCATGACCATTTATTTTTGGTGTTGGGGAAGGTTCCCCATCCAGTGACGAGAGAGAATCAGAGGAACCTGTCTCAGAAAAGTCTTCTTGTCAATTCCATATTCTATTAGTTGGGCCACACCCTTGTTTTCTTCTAGTGTGCTCGGTTTGGGTACTTTTAGTCGCCTTGTCATCATTCTCCGAAGGGTTGCTGTCAGTATGGCCATTTGAGACAATTGGAGAGGCTCCGCTAGCGGCATCATCAGCAGGAGTCTCGACTGAAGGATGTTAGCTCTTCACTGTAGGGCAGCAGATGATTCAATCCATCAGAGCTGCGGCCATAGGTCTCGGAGTGAAGCTCTTCACGCAGTCAGGAATCGTTGGGTGTGATGCACCGTGGTATAATTTTTTGTCTCCAATGCTGAAATGGGGATGGTCTGAATTTCCCTGTTGTTTCTCTCGCATCTTTAAAGGTTCTATTTTGCTGTAAGAGGCATATATGTATCTTTTTTATCATTTCGATCTTTTTTATTTGAATACCACACTTTGGTTGTAAGAAGGTGTGGTGACCTTGTTTTCTTGTAATTCCAATAGTTGTTCCTCCTCAAATTTGATCCCCGAAGGTTTTATCTTTATGGATGTGAGTCTCAAGGTGATTTTATTTTTCATGGTTAACTTCTATAGTGACTCTTTTTTGTTTTAAGATGTTCATGTTTTGGAGATACATGCGTCTTAGGAAATAATGAATAGGGATTTTGTCCGCCATTCGGTTCGGGGTTTTTCTTCGGGGACCCCATGTGGTGGGGTCTGGTTTGTTCAAAGAGTTTATGGGTCGGTTTGGGTTGGTCCTGTATCGGTCCATTCTAATTGGAATAAGCCAGACGGTTCTTAGATGGTGGGGAGTCCCACCATGAATCTTGTCATGCCTTCTTCTAAAATTGCTCTGTGAAGGAGTCTTGATCCATGTTGGTGGTTTCTTCTTTGGTTCAAGTTAACAGTTTCAAAGTTAGCCTATGCTGAGAGTCTCAGTGTTTGTTGTGCTAGTTGGGTTCTTGTGGTTGGGAGGACCCTTCTCATTTCCTGATGGCTCTTCTCTTTATAGTTTCCCTTTGGGTTGGTCGGGTGTGACTAATAGAGTGAAAATTCACATTGGGTTCGTGATTTTGTTTGCCTTGTTTTGTTTCAAACTCGAGTTTGATTCCTTGGTTGGCTGGGTGACTTTCTGGGGGAAGAAAGTTTTTGTGGTGGGGAGAATTGTCACACCCTCCATTCTTTAATTGTTTATTTTATTAATTTTCTGGGTTTCAGGTAGCCTAGGATGAAGCTCGACATATTTTTTTTGAGTACTTATTTAAAAACACATGTTTTTACATCGACTGTGTTCAGTGCACCGTAGTCGAAGCCGCGCCTCCTTTCCCAGTTCACCACATGCCCTGTCGATGATTAATTAATTAAATAAAATGAATTAATAAAGAAACAAAAATATAAGTGGTGTAAAAACAATTATTAATGGATTCTTTTAATGATATTATTATAATTATTATTATTATTATTATTTCCACCAAGTCTATTAATATATGATTATTATTATTATGTTATTATTATTAACATTATATTAATTTTGTTAAGTGTAACAAGTTTATTAACATCATATTATGTTTATTATAATTATTATTAAGATATTATGAATATTAATATTATCATTATTTATTAAATTTTTATTTATTTTATTTTATTTTATTTTATTTTATTTTCTATTTTTATTCTCCCCCTTTTTTTCTCCCCCTCTTGCTCTTCTTCCCTGGGCGTCGTGCGGACTCCCCTCCCTCGCGTCGCACTGCTTTTACCATTTTAGTCATTGAACCCTACCATGCCTCCTTCCCTTGAAACCAACCCCTTCTCCTTCTGGTGAGAAGCCCTGATGACCACACATGGGCACCCCGACCACCTAATGGCCACCCCTTCTTCCCATGCATAGCCTCACACCTCCCCTCGTTCTTGGACAGACTCTCCAACAACCTCTCATCGGTGCACCACATCCCCTCTGGTGAACTCCCTTTGGGGCACAACTCTTTTCGGTGGCTTCCCCTTTGCGCAATTTTCTCTGGTAAGCTCTCTTCCACTTTTGTAGGGTTTTTAATTAGAGTTTCTTTTGATTGGTGTTTGATTTCCATGTTATTTTGTTCAGTTTCGTGATTTAGGGTTTACTTGATGTTGTTTGCGATGCGTTTGGTGTGTGATTGAAGTTTTGATTCGAAACTTGGGGCATTAGACACCAATGGTAGGTGGTTTCATGTATAATCATTATTTGATGAATTATTTTTCATGTTTAATTAATTTATCATGTTCCTTAATAAATTTTTTTGGTGCGAAACTAGTTTTTATAATAATTTAGTTTGCGTTTGATTTGTTTGGTGGCTTTTTATTATGGTATTAGTGTGTTTCTATTGAAACCTTTGTATCTGTTCAATTGATAGTGTTTTGTAATTTGTGCAGTTAGTTTATTATTTTGTGTAAATGGTGAATATTCTCTTCTTGATGTGACGTTGTGTGCATTTGGTCATGAAAGAAGGTTGAGGTTGGTTTTGTGTGAAAAGATGTTTTATACTCTTTAAAATTGGTTTATGAAAATTTTAAACGATATATAAAATAATTTTTAAGGATGTGAATTTTTTTTAATTAAATTGTGTAAATGTTTTTGGTGTGAGTTTGGCCTTAGAAAAATATTTTTAGTGGGAGTTGGTGTTCAAATCCTTGTGATACCTCTTGGAGTTTATTCATAAAATTTTTATGTGCTTTATTAAATCTTTTAATGGGAATTTTTTTTTAAAATGAGGTACGATATTAAATGATTTGAAATGGGGTTTTCACTTTTATTTGAAATGGTGTATTGATTTGAAAAATGGAACTTGGTTTTAAAATGGCGGTTTTATCCATTACTTGTGTTTGAAAAAAATTCCAATAAATGTTTTCATTGTGAAACGAACTTGATTATTGGACATTAGGAAAAATGGGTTTTAGCATGGGTTGTATTTGTGTTTGGTGGGTTTCTTTAATTTAAAAAGGGTGTTTGGTTATATAAAATGAAAATGGAGTTTCCTTAGATTTATGTGGGTATTTTTGAATATAAATTTGTGTTCCTTTGTAACAGTGTATGAAAATTTCAGATTTCTTTAGAAATGGATTTTCAAATGTTTATGAAATGAGTGAAGGCCCGGTTGGCCCTTATGTTGTGATATTGATTTCCCTTTTTAAGATCTCCTATTGCTGATGATGATTATGGTTTATGGGATTGAATCTTGTGTTATAATAAATGGGAGTGTTATTGGTTCAGACACATAGTGTATCATTTTGAAATGTTTTATAGATTTTTTAAGTGTTTAATTGTTTTTTAAATTATATATATAGTGCGTTAGGCCTTGATTTGATGGTTTTGGGCCATGAGTGTCGAGGGATCCTACGTGTACATGCATAGGGTAAGGCATATATATATATGTGGCCTATTTTTACATATTACCTCATGGTGTAGGAAATATTTGCAATGCAGCTAGGGGTGTGTATATATATATGTATAAATGCATGTGTGTGTATGCGCCAAGCGTCGGTTCGAGTAGTCCCTGAAAAATAGCGACAAGTTTGAGGTAGTTACCCTCGTCCTATGACTTTAGTTTGAATGTCATAATTGCTTTCTTGTTTAAAAATATGTTTTACATTTACGCCACATGCACATTCTATGGAAACTAGTTACGATTTCTAGAAATGATTATGCCTTTGATTTTATGATTAAAATGAATTTTTAATGCTATCGGTCTTAAGTGACTTTTTTTTAAAATTGGTTTCCCAAGTGGTTTTGAATTGGCAATGAGTAGTTCCAAATGTTTTTGGCCTTTCAGCCAGTTAGTTATAAAAAGTGTCCCCTTTTTGTAATTAAGACCATTTGGCATTTTAAGAATTCTTTATGAAAGAGAAAAACCTCTCTTGAGGCACGCCCCCATTGGTTTTAGAAAATTGATTTTTAAGATGAATGTGTTATTAAGTGCCTAATTTGATGCTTATGAATTGTGTGATGTAAAAGAGGGGGAATGCACTTAAGGAGTAAGAGCAGTGGTGAGAGGATGAATGAGTTTTGAGATAAAGAAAGTGTTATGTACTTATATATTTACTTGATAAAGAAAACTCACCACCACTTGAAATAGAGCATAATGGGAAAACTGAGTATCTAGGTGGGTGACCAGGACTTGTATGCTAGATGTCATGGTAGGGGTTCGTCCCGGTTTGTCTAATAAGATTGACGCAACAAAACTGAATAAACATATGAATTTCTGAGGGTTGTGGTCTTCTAAGCCACGTTTTCTGAGGGTCATGGTCCTCTAATCCATGTTTTTTTGAGGGTCATGGTTTCTAATCCACGTTTCACCGAGGTACGCGGTCTCTAGGTTCCCACTTGTTCTATCTACCTATAGGGATTACCCATGGTGCTCATTTGTGACATGCTACTTGCAATGTAACTTTATTTTCAGTTGTTTCATACTTGATGTCTTGTTTTTGAAAACCATATTTTAATCCAAACTGGTTTCTTTTCATTTTGAAACGTTAATGCATTTGTGGTACCTATTTTGAAAATGTAGTGAGAGTGAAATGGTTTACCGGAAAATGAAAACTAATTACTTGAATTTGAAAATAAGGAGAAATATTATTTTATTATATCTTCTTTCAAACTGTCATAATTTTATTTATTATTAAAGGCGGGGGGGGGGGGGGGGGGTGCATTGAACGTGGTTATATTTTGGCATTCCTACTGAGCATCTCAGTGCTCATGCCTACTTTACTTTTCAGTTGCAAGTTTCAGCCTTAGATAACTTTTGGGAGTGAGTGTGGTTTATGTTCTGCGGTGACCCACAGGGTCACATGAGGTATGTCACATCCCTTATCTAATTACTTTTTATACTTCCAAATTGTTTGGTTTATCTCCCTTTTATTTATATACTCGTTTAGTTTATGTTTATTCATCTTTGTTATGGGCCAAAATCATTCCCAAATGGTTTATTTAGATGCCCGACACTAGTTTCCAGCCCATGGGGATCGGGAACAACCTTGGGCCATGTCGTGGACTGGGTCGGGCATCAGGTTGGACGATGACCCGACTTGGTTCGTGACACAAACCATTTCAATAAAACTATTTTTATTGAAAACCAATGAACAAACCAATTTCAAGGAAGCCATTTCATTTCAATAAAAAATTCCGTTTTTATTTAAAAAATATAATCCAAACTATGTTCAACAATTCTAGAACATACATATTTTAAAATATTTATTTTAATATCAAGAACATAAGAAGTTCATTCAAAAACCCAATTTTCCAGATTTCCCCAATTTTCCAAACAATCACCATGAACTGTTCCAAAAATAGCTAAACAGCCAAATCAAAACCAATTAAACACAAGATATTCAATTATAATTCATTTAAATCAGTAAAAATATGGGGATTCTAGAAAGAATCCACCTATCTCGAAGGTTTTGGAAAAAACTGACAACGAACAAAGAATTCTCTAGAAACTAGGTTGATTCTCCACAAAAATGGACTTTGATCTATTATCCTACCAGCAAAGAACACAAAAATTAAAATATTTTTCATCCACCATATTAGATCTACCCACAATAAGATTAGATCCGAGAAAGAAACAAAATCGGAGAAGTAGATCTAGGTAGATCTAAATAAACATGAAGAGAACAAACAAGAACATCACTTAACATGAAAATCAGACATGAAAACAGCAAGGGAGGTCTCCAGATATGTTCCTAAATTATTGGTATATTATTCTCATCCTTAAATGGAGAGAAATCTCGAATTTAGTTCATTTAGAAGAAAAAAAATAAAGTAGGAGAAAAAAAGAGTATGATCCTAAAAATATGATCCCAATTTTCCCTACGCATGGTTAGGAAATCAATGCACTAACATTGTGTTTTCCACTATCCCAAGACTACATGTGTGCATGGTTTCTCCTAGGACCATAGAACAATTTAGAAAAACCATTCAAAGACTATGAACCCCTCCTTTATCCCCAAAAACTTCTTGATTGTTTACCAAACTCTCCTATCATCCACCCTTACGCTTTATAAACATCAAAATCATCAAGTGTTATATAAAAGAAACTGAGGGTACTATATTCATGCCACCATTAGTCATTCCATCATCGGAAATTAGAAATACATCAAAGACCCAAAAGAGTTCTATCCATTGATATTTCATTTCCTTCTCACGTTACCAAGTCTCTTACTGAATTTGACCATGTTTCCATAAAACCCACACTAGACCGATGTTCTTTACAAGCATGACCTTCCCTCTCCTATCCAAAATCTGCACCAGGATATATACCAACAAAGATTTAAACTCTAGATTAATGTGATCCCATCTGATCTGATGGTTAGGATCAGGCTGATACTTCTTCAATTGAGATATGTGGAACACATTATACACCGAACTAAACTGTGATAGAAATTCTAACCGATATTCCACCTCTCCAACCAATTCCATTATATCGAAAGGTTCAACTTATCAAGGAGATAACATTAACTGATTTCCAAAATTATTATTTCCATTTATCAGAGATATCCTCAAGAAAACATGATCACTCACCAAAAATTAATACTGTCTTTGGTGATGATCCACATAATATTCTTGACAACACTAAGCCGTCTCCATCCTATTTATAATCAACTGAATATTCTCTATCATTTCTTGGACAAGACTGGGCCCAACATTTCAATTATCACCTATTTCCACCCAACATCTTGTAGAATGAAAAATAAACCCATAAAATGCTTCAAATATAACCATATGTGTCGAGGAAAAAATTATGTTATTACATGAGAACTCCAATAAGAGAATATGCTCCTCCCATGAGCCACCAAAATCCATTAAAAAAGCCGGAAACATGTATTATAATGTCTGTATCACCCTTTTGTATTTCCTGTCCATCTGAGGAAGATAACCCATACTTTTAGCCATATGAGTTACTAGGGATTCTTTAAGGATTTATAAAAACGAGATGTGAACCTTATATCTCTCTCTAAGATGATCGAAACTGGTATTCCATGTATCTTTACCAATTATTGGATAAATATTTTGGATAGATCCTCGACCATATGATTTTCATGAATATGGATGAAATGTGCTGAATTTGTGGGTGGATCCACTTTTACCCATACAGAATTGTGTTTCAGAACTATTATTGGTAGACTTGTAACAAATTCCATCACTTTCTGATCCCATTTCTACACTGGGATAGGTAAATACTACAACATACCCACTGGTTGTTGATGTTCTTCCGTAACATTCTGAAAAGTTGTGAACTTTGAAATGAACTCATCCACTTTCCTTTTCATATAGATCCACCAAAATAGTTCCTTCAATGCCTTATACATATTCTATATTTCTAAATGTACATTCCATCTCAAATGGTGGCAATAATGAAGAATTTTCTCCTAAAAATTTATATGTACAACCATCTGATCTCTGAACATAAAAAAAATGAACTCCCATCATATTTTTATCCCTCAACGGTCTCCCAAACATTGAGTTTTTAACTCATAACCAGGCATTCCGCATCAAGATTTTTGTGCCTCCTTGACCATCTTTACCAAATAGGATTGACAGAATCTGAAAAGAAAACTTCTACATCACCTCAATCTTCACATTCCACATACATCTTGACTAGGACCAATATCAACTGCCCTTAATCTAAAAATTCATTTTCCAACTACGGATATGACTTTATTCTTAATGAATCAACCACCAAATTTACATTTCATAGTCTATACATTAAGTCAATGTCAAACATCTAGAGATAATCTATCCATCTTAATTACCTCAAATTCAAATCCCATTGTGAGAAAATATGTTTGAAGATTTTTTGGTCTGTGAACATAGAAAATTTCTCCCCAAAGAGATAATGATGACAGGTATTCAATGAATAAGAAATTAAAACTAACTCTAAATCATGTGTTGGGTAGTTCTTCTCATGAAATCTATACTTCCTTGAACCATAAGAAACCACATGGTATCCTTGCATGAAAAAACAAACCATCCTTGATCCCAAAGCATCACAGTATACCACATACCCCTATCCTGATTCCAGAAAAATCATGATCAATGATGATGTGAGATGAAATTTCATCTCCCCGAAGGACTTCGGGTATTATTCATTCCATTTTAGTAGATCATTATTATTTTTTAGATTTTTCATTGGAAAATATATACATGAAAAGGCTTGCACAAAGCATCAGTAATAACCAGCTAGACCAATAAATCATATTATCTCAAATAAATTATTTGGTGGTTTCTATGATATCAAAACATCTATCTTTTCAGGGTCTACTGGAACACCTTTTTCCAAAATCACATGTCCATGAAAGTATACCTCTTGTATCCAAAAATAACAGTTAGATAATTTGGAATACAAATGATGATCACTAAATAATCCCAACACCAGGCCAAGTGTTTCTCATGTTCATCCTTTTTATTGGAATACACTAATATTCCATCTACAAAAATCAAAACAAAATAACGAAGTTATTTATGAAATATACAATTCATCAAATCCATAAATACTGTTGGTGAATTATTAAGACCAAAAGGCCTGACTATATATTTATACTATCCAAATATGCTTTTGAAATCTATATTCTAATATCTTTTTACTGAACTCACAATTTATGATATCCTGATCATAAGTCAATTTTAGAGAACCATGGAGCTCCTATAAATTGATCAAACAGATCATCAATGTGTGGAAGTGGATATATATTCTTTATCGTAACTGGGATAAGCTTACGATAATATACACACCACCAAAGAGTTCTATCTACTTTCATCACGAACAAGACTGGTCTTGACCATATATATGTACATGACAGAATGAAACATTTAATTTCTAGATCATCCAAGTAAAAAAATTTTCCCTCAAATCTATTGGTTTCATCATATAAGACAAAAGGTAAATAGGTGAGGTCCTTGGAAGGAGATCAATCATAAACTCCACTTTCATTATAGGTGGGAACCCCGAGATGTTTTTGGGAAACACATCAGGAAACTGATCCAAAAATAGTGGAAAAATATTGTCCTTGATCTATTCTATCTATTCCAAAGTGAACGATGCCAATTGGTAAGAGATTTTTTCAACTTCAGGTGCCAAAAAACCCATTTTACCAATATTTACAACACTTTCCCCTTTAAGGAGATGCTCGACATCATCCTCGGTCACAACAATCACTTTCCTTCTATAATAGTTGATGTGAGCCTTAAACGTTGTCAAATAATACATACCAAATATTATGTCGTAGACATCCATATTTATCAGTGAGAATTACCAATTCACCTAATATCTTTCAACAGCTATAGAACAAGATCTACACATGAAGTCCTGGCATTTTATTTCACTGAGAGGAGTTTGAAGTTTTATCACCGAATGAATCATCTCATGTTTTGTTCTTAGAAAGTCAATAGCATGAGAAGCAATGAAAAAATGTAATTCAATAGTATTAAAAAACAATTTCATAATGGTAGAATTATAAATAATCATACATATCAACGTAGATGGTCCAACATGATCATCATAAATCATTTTCTCAACTCCATAAAATATATTTGTCATTGCATTATACACTTTGTTTCCTTGATTAGATTTCCCTTTTTGAGGAGTCATGGTATTTTTAGAATCACCATGGATAGCTCTACTCAGCTTGGAAAGGATAATTCTGCTATCCTCATCCTGTCTAATCATATAATGCTTGAGACACATGAGAAGTGGATTGAGCACCTAAACTTAGAGCACTTTGAAAATAGAATTGAAGATGACCCATATGATTAAAATTATGCAATTCTCTATATTTTTCCATACACTCTCGTTTTATGTGGTCTAACGAACCACATTGGAAACAACCTTCTTTTGCCCTGGGTCATGGAGGATGATTCACTAACCTAGGTCTCTAATTTTGAGTCCCAATCTTTCCTTGGAAATATGTGTCCCTCTTTCATTTTCCCATCATTCTAGTTCTAGCAATTTCCCATATTTATCATCATACATCCTCCTCCCACATATCCTAAGATTTCTCACTCATCCACTGTCAATATGTTCACCATCTTTGTATAATCTGTAATACAGAACACCATAATCTTCCATTGAATCTTCTACCTTATCCATGATTCAAAGATTCATGACTTCAAGGACACACTCACAGAAACTTCTTGTGAAAAGAGGCTAAAGTGAAATAATATAGCTTAATACTTGGTGATAAAGATATTTTCATACTTCCGACAAAAGAAGTAAATCATTTTCTATATCTTGAATGTGTGATGATAGAATTTTTTGTTAAAAATTTCCTCAAAATTCCCCCAAGTACGTCTTTGACCCCCTTTGTCATGCAACACTAATTACAACAACTAGCATGATAGATCCTCAAGAATATATGTGGAAATATTGACTTTGAGATACAATGGTGTACTGATGAATTCAAAAATATGATTCATCCTATCCCGCCACACCTCCACCCTTTTAGTTTCCAAATCACCCCCAAAGATGGGTGGATTCTTCTACATAAACTGGATGAAATGATCCACATGCCTTGGATTATCCCTCAGATTCCTTGTATCCACAGCTTGAAATACTTCGACTATACTCTGAACCACCTTGTGGTTCACCTGTGGTTGAGGTGAAACCACATTCTATTCAGCTTCTTCCTGTTGGTTTATTCAAGTCCAACCAGGTTCCATTTTCTAAACAAACAACAAACTTGGTATGTCTCACTCCCTAGAAACTGATGGCTTAGTATTTCGAATTCTATCACATAAACTATCACAACATTTTTTTTCAAAAACAACCTTTTTCAAATTAAACCATTTTTGAAAAATCTCTTTATTTCTTTTCAAAATAAAAAAAATTCAAAATAAATCTATCATTCCTTTTTCAAAGTCTATCATTTGAAAACAAATTCTACATTTTTCAAAAATTTACTCATTTACCCAAATTCATAAATCATTACTGTAAATGAAATATGTAATCTTGGTGGTAATTCATTCATCTATAATGAATTTCATGTTTATATAATCAGATAAACCCATGATAATGATATTTCATGACCCTATAAGTGTCTCCAAAAAAACTATATACCGAAATCCCATATAACATAATGTTTATCATAAATAGGTCAGCTACATCTTTTTATTCTATACATTTCTAGTTCCGAAAATCCTAATCCTTTCTAATATCACAACCCAATGAATATACTTGGATGAATTCAACTCCAAGACCATGAAACATAAAACTACTTGTTTGGCAAGGACCGAACAAGATGATAACATTTTTAAAGACCTTCTTATTCCCATTGGAGTGCGAATAGAATGAATAATTACTTAGCATTAAGTGACGTTCCCAAGAGGCTAAAGGATGACAATAACTGCTGAAGGGTTTAAAATACAAGTGGGGGATGATTTATCCTTTAATAATAAGACCACTATCCCACTACCTAACCCAAAAACTACTAAATAATGCATGAATAATATAAAGACAACTCAAAAACATTATTCACATCAAAACCACTCCAAATGTGCAATAGTAAAAGACCAAACAAGTATCAAAGTAAACATAAAAAAACTAAAGACTCCAAGAATACCATAAGAATCCCTGCTCCACAAGCTCTAAGATTCAAAATCACTTAATAGCCCAAGTATCACGAGGTGGTGCTAAAAATATGTGTTATGTTACCTTTTCCCATGTCTTGGAAGATAGAATCGACAAAAACACCCAAGTGTCAAAGTAGGGGTGAGTGTAAAACTTAGAAGGTTTTCCCCAATGACTTCCCTACTCATGCCACTATGATATAAAGGTTATTAACATTTATATTAAATATCTTATATAAAATATTTTAAATAAAAAAATTTTCCAAAATAGTTTGAAACTAAATATAAACAAGTTCCAAAACCATTTAAAACCAAAAGTGCACAAGTTCTATATCAATAATTTTCTAGATTTTCATACTTGTATAAAACAACTAAATAAAGCTTCAAAACCATTTCTCGATATCATTTAGGAATACCCATTACATGTTTCACAACAAACACCCATTCAGGCTTCGTGCAACAGTTCCATACACATGACCCGTCTCTTATTTAGGGTCACATCAAACATGAACTCACATAACCACATGTATTCCAAACCATTTCAAATCATCAAAACAAACCATTTCAATAAAATTTATTTTTTATTGAAAACCAAAGAATAAACCAATTTCAAAGAAGCCATTTAATTTTATTAAAAAAATTCTCTTTTATTGAAAAAATATAATCCAAAATATGTTCCAAAATTCCATAACATCAAGATTTTAAAATATATATTTTAAAATCAAGAACACACGTACATCATTCGAATACCCAAATTTCCGGATTTCCCCAATTTTCCAAAACATTAAAATGAAGGGTTTCCAACGATTTATAAATAGAAAAATCACAACCAATTCCAGACAAGATATTATATTGGAAATCATTCTAGTAATTTACACTATGTGGAGTTGAGAGAGAATCCACTACTTAGAAGGTTTTGGAAAAAAACCGACAACAAATGAAGAATGCTCTAGTAACCCGATTGATTCTCAACAAAAGTCCTTAGATCACTTAACCTAACAAAAAAGAACCCAAAATTTAAATTATTTGGAATAAAAATCATAGATCTACCCATAACAATCATAGATATGAGAAATAAAGAGAAATGAGAATTAGATCTAAGTAGATCTAAAGAAACGTGATGAGAATGAAGAAGAATGTCACTTATCATGAGAATCGGGCATGAAAATGCCAAGGGAGGGATCATTATCATTTCATAAACACTTTGGAGAGGTTTACCAACCTTCTATGGATATAAATATAAAATTAAGTCTATTTAAAAGAAAAAAATAAAGTAGGTGAAAAAATTAGTTATATTACAAATAATATGATATTACATTTTCCCTGTGCATGGTTAGTCCACACGGATAGGAAAATCACACGCTAACCATGTGTTTCCCCATTTAAAAATATTTAATGTGTGAATAAGTTTCTCCTAGTACCTCTAAAAAGTTTAGAAAAACCATTCACAGACCATTCACCACTACATTATTCCCAAAAACTTCTACAAAGTTTACCCAACTCTCCCATACTCCACCCTTACACTTTATGTACATCAAAAGCATCATGTAAGGGTTACATACCAAAAAATGGGGGTATTAAAATTATATTTAGGATAATCAGTATATTATATTATCGTGGTATACTATGAATTGATGTGGGTGGAGGAGGAAAAATGATTATTGATGAACATTAACTCTTCTTTCGGAATCCCCATTTAGTTTGCACCAAAGGCCTTTATTAGATAGATTTATGCCAAAATTAAGGCTTATAGAATGAGAGGAGGGAATTGGAGAAGTTATTTGGTTATGTCTTCGATGATCCAATTGTATATAGAGGTGTGAATATAGGAGGATAGGGGGAGTCCTTTTATAAGAGGGGTGATTGGAAAACATTTAAAATTTTGAAAGATGGAATTCCACCCCCAGTTTTTCAATGTAATGTTGCTCCAATAACGTATAAAACGAGATACTATAAGGTATTTAGTCAAAATAAAACCATAAAATGGGAGGATTACAAGTTTATAGTTCATTTTTTACTTTTTTAGTGTTTAACCACCAATTAAACTCGTTTTTACCTTAATCACTATAATTAATTTAAATTTCATTCACTAATAACTTTGATAAAAAATAAAGATGAAATTTGTAGAAATTAGAAATTATTTTGATTCAAAATATATAATCCATTTTTCAAATTCAATTCACAAAAGATTAAAACAAATTATTGAATATTAATTCCATAGTTGTGAGAAGAGAGAAGGTTTTTAAGAAGGGTATTTTTTAGAAAATGATGAATCCATATTAACTCTTTAAACAATTATAATAATTGTATGAAAATGAAATAATATTTTATGATATATATTATATAAATTTTATTTTATGAAATTACTCATTATTTATTATTTTATTTAATTAAAAATGTGAATCATATTGAATTTTAAATCATTTTATAAGAAAAAACTATCTTTATACCCCACAAATGTAACACCCTGACCCCGATTACCCAGAGTTAGTGCATTATTTTAATACATTGGCATGATAAAAAGAAATAATGCCTTAAAATACCAACAAGTTTAGTATCCTTGGAAAATAGATTACATACATGAACATTACATTACTCTTTCTAACATAAAACAAAACATAAATAATCCATTGAGAACGCCATTGTTACCTTATCATAACCCCACATCTCAATCATAAATCAATTCTTGGGATCCTGGGAAAATAAAACATAAGAAAGGGGTGAGCTAAGATGGTTTGTAAGGGTAAATAATTTAGTGGAATTTATAAACTTTTAAGGATGATGTTTAATAAAAACAACAGCCTTTTAAACATAAAGTTGAACATAATATGGAAAAAATAAATCAAACATTACCATACTAACATGCACATGGATATTCTACTAGTCAAATAATCACATGTAATAACTAATTTCATAATGAGGGAATGCATAATTCCAGACATTCTGAAACATTTTTTCAAGGCCTCGGCCATAATGTCTAAAAATCATATAGGCCTCAGCCAAAATCATATATCAAATTAGGAAAGGCCTTTGCCAATTCTACATATAATTGTCTCATGAGACCTACCAATTCATTGAGGAGCTATAGCGGGCTCCCCCATCACTTACTAAGTCCAATGCATTCCTCCTATGAATAGGTTGAAACATAACCTAAACATTCATATTAAAACTATCATAAGAAATTTCAATACTTTAAACATAGACCATGAATGATATAAAAATAGTACATCCATAGTAAAAAATATGAAAAAACTATTAATACAATATGGAACATTGTGTCTATAATGAATCAACTTAATTTTTTTTTAAAATCCATCAAAAGATATTGACATAGATGAAAATGATCAGTAAAATGCTTTGAGAGAAATACCCCTTTTAATGAAATCTTATAAAAGTCTCACAATTTATAAAGGAAGTCATTTAAAAGTTATTTTCTAATCAATGTGTCCCATAAAACTTTGAAACTTTTGAAAATAATTATCATTTCAAAACATTCTTGTCCATATAAATAAATCCTTAAAATCATTTTGAAAACATGGACATTAATTAAAAGAAATTAGAAAGATAAATCTTTAAAATATTTAAAATGATTATATAGTTAAATAGACCCTCCCATAAAACCTTAAAATATTCATTTTGAAAACATTTTTATGAAATATGGGTATCAATGATAATTATGTCCAAGAAAATACTTACACATGAACAATCTCGGATAATAATGATATTGAGGAAATAACAATTACATTTCACTTTCCTTTGGCCGAGGGTTTGCTTAAAATCTTATAAAATGACCAATTTATGTTATTAAATTATACCATAAACGAATTAATATTTATTATATCATTAATGATTCATTTGTGACTTTATAATACCCATTTAATAATGATTTTCATGTTAAATTAACGTTTCGGGTAATAATCGCTTTCTTTATCATACATGTTTTAACTTGTTATTCTTGATCTTATCATTTAGATAATGATTTAAATACTTAAATAATAAAAACATGATTTATATATCATATATATTTACAATATAAATATTTATAATAGATAGATATATGAAATGTAAAATACCTTTTATGGAGACGGTAGGCCTTATGTACGCATAAACGTTGTTTCTGTTTTCATATCGTATTGAACAGAAGTAATTGAATACGATATATTTAAGTACATACATACATATATATAAATAAATATATCTCCAGTATAATTATTATGTAATATATTACATACTTATTAATAATATATATTTTTATAATCATCGATAAATGGTAAACGTGTAAATGAATCTCATCACGTCATGGAGACGGTAATCTATACGTACGCACGACCGACAATATAATATATTTAATAATTAAAAGGTGTGTAATTGGATGGTATATTAATTTAACAAAGAAATTAGAATGTTATTTTCAGTATTTATATACATATTACTCATCATTATATCCATCCAAATAACATATTGTTGAATAACAAATTACACCACGACGTGGAGACGGTAAGCCGTACGTACGCACGCATGGTGACCTTATCATTAATAGGATGGATAGAATAATGAATATGGTTGTGAAATATTTATAATAATATCACATTGTGTATAAGGTACTTTAGTTATTATTTTGGTATGGTAATAACAAAGAAAGATGAATTGGAAGAAGAAAAGAACTTGAAAGAGGGTGGTGAAATAGTTACCCCTTCTTTGATTGTTTCCTTTTGGGTTGATCAAAAGGGATCCTTAGTTTGGATTTATGATCAAATTAAGGAATCTAGGTTGAACTAAGGGAATTTGGGAGGATATTTGGGTAGGGTTTGGCCAAGCCGAATGGCTTTGAAGGTGTGATTTTGAGAGAAGCGGAAGTGCCCTTTTATAAGAGGGGTGAGGGTCACTTTAGGAAAAGATTAAAGTATTAATTAATTATACACTCATATTCGGTTTATAATGGATAAAAATGGATTTATTTCGAGAATTTGGTGGTTATGGGTCGAAATAATCTCAACCAATAGGTTTTAGACAAGTTTAGGTTACCATTTTAACCTTATCTTTTAGATTTAACTCTTAGTTAAATAGTTTAACTTTTACTGTGTCTTCTTGTATTCTTACACTATATGGGTAACAATCTTAATCTAAAATTCCGAGAGAACCTAAAGTGGTTCATTAATGACATATATAATATTATTTAAGCCCTTTGGAAGAACCTTTTATTTTTAGAAATAGAATATCAATTAATAATATAATATTTGTTTTCAAAACTATTTTATGTCAATTTTGACACTATTTGGTATTTTATTTTTGTTAAATTCATAACCACATTATTACACTGAAAAAAATTCATTTAAACAAACATAACATGTCATATTAACCAAAAAAGTTAGTTTAATTCATTAAAAGTATCAAATTATATTTATTTGGATATTTATAATATCAATTATTTTAATCATTCATTTAAAAGATAATTACTGCATCATCATTGTGTCATAAATAAATTTGATTATTTAATGTATAAAAATTATATATAAAATACCATTATATATGAAATAATTTTATCTTTATAATTAATATTTATATTCCAATGTATCTTATGTATAACCTCATATTAAAAATGTTTTAGTTATGAAACATTGAATTTAACACTTTTAACTATTCTTTAAATAAAATAATAATAAATGTCCTAATCTAAGACAAGTGGACCTAAAGGATCATATTTTATTCATAAGGTTGTTTTTGGTCAAATTAAATTTATCCAATAGAATTATGACTTCTGTTAGGGTAATTATGATTTCATTTTTACCCTTAATTACCCTATTTACTTTTAATCGTGGTAAATAAAAGTCAAAATTTAATATTCACCAAATATTATTTTTATCTTATTGAACCAAATTTTACATACTGATATCAAATGGGTCTCTTGGATTTTCGAAATTAAACTCACAGAAGCAGTAAAATTATGTTCTATGTAAATTTGCAAATACTCCTGGGATGTGGGTAAAAGACGGTAAAAAGTTCAATAAAATGTTTATATATCTAAACTTATTATAAAAGGACTCCAATGAATTACATTGAATTTATATAGGTATTATGTAATTATTTTGGCCTAAAATAAATTTAAATAAAATTTATTATTATTTAAATAAAACTTCAGTTTTAAACAAATACTTAGTGTTTGTCACTATTCATCAAAAATTGAAAGTTTTCATAAAAATACCAAAAAATTCAACCTAAGCTAATTTTGATATTATAAATTCAAAAATGAATTCTATTTTACCAAATTAAAAACATATAAGTTGCATTTATTAATTTAAAATTAATTCCCATTGTCAAAACCAAAAAGCGGGTTTCTTAAAAAGTAAAAACTATCCAAAGATTAACATATGTTTATGTAAAATTTAAATGTAAAAATACTTATAATGACCAACATTGTATAAAAAGATAAAATATAATCTAAATATACTTACAAACGATTCAATTATATAATTTAACACTATAAATTATTTTGATTAAAAAAGTTGTTTTCAGTTAAAATTTTGTAATTTTCTCTATTCACCAAAATATGAAAGTTATCAGAAAAACGCAAAAAAATTATCGAAACTAAATTTTTAGGTACATATTCTAAAGAATAATTTTATTTTGTCAAATTTAATATATAAAAGATTCAAATATTGGATTTAAAAAGGGTTCTCCATTAAAAGGTGGTAAAATTACATTTTTTTGAAAAATACTTCTTTTATCTGAAAAAATGAATTTGTTCTTATATTATGTCCAAGAAACTCATAATATGGAGTATAAAATTATAAGGATTATATAAAGTTCAAAATTCAGTTAATACTATTCATAACCACTTTTAAATGGCTATTTTGGCAGGTCATGGTGAGCTTGAACTCGGTTTTGCGTGTAGTCTAAGTTATTGAATTACTTTGAAGAAATAATGTACTATGAAATCTTGGGGTGTTAACAAAAAAATTATTTTAGAAACAAATATAAAATTTATTAAAATATAATTAAGTGTATTAAATATAAATAAAAATACTCAGGTTGCTTGTGAACATAGTTGAAACATATTTGGAATCATAAATTACTTAATTTATTAAAAAATGAATTTTTATAAAAATTAATATTTTTCATTATTCATTAAAAATAAACATTTTCCAAAGAACTCCAGAAAATCTACCCAAAGTAAATTTTGACATGATTATTTAAAAAATGGTATTAATTTTATTGAATTGGAATTATAAAATTTATAAATTAATCTTTTAAATAATTCCCTCTAAGAAAATAGTTTAGTTAAACTATTTTCTTTTTATTTTAAAATTACATAATATTTTATAATAAATATAACTATCTAATTTATATCAATAATTATGAAAAATAATTAAAAAAATCATTACATTGGTTTATAAGTGTGTAATATCTAGTGGAGGAGTGTTTTATATTTAAAACATGAGTTATTTCATTCATGATAACTTGTGGGGAACCACTTCATTTTGTGATTTCTTAAACCATCACAAAAGTTGTGCGTTTCTCCATATATTTCTTCACAGATTATATTTTGGAAATATAACTGAAAATATTCAAAGTATTGAAATTAGTGTATAAATATAAATCATAACATAGGGTTACCTTTCTTTTTGATTCATCATAGGATGTAATCATAGGTGATTTCACATTGTCTCTATCACTAGTTAGAGTCTTCTATGATGTATAATTTTATCTAGGAATCAGGGTTGTGTATCTTCTATAAAATTCCTATGAAAAATATTCTGGAGTTATTTCAATATTTCTTAATTTCAATACTAGAATAATAAAATTTAAAATTAAAGTGTTCATTTTATCTTCAAGAAACATCAATTTGTCCTCATAGTTAACAGCTAAATTCCACATATTTTCCCCATGAAACTTACTCACCCCTTTCAAGGAATGATCCATTCATTTACAATTTTTAAATTTATGTATAGTTGAGTATTATTGACATCAATAATTCTTTTTTATTATAATCTAGTTCTTGTAAAATTTCCTGGATAATATCAACTACTATATCTTTCTCACAAAAAATACTTTGAAACTATTCCTAGATAAAGGAAAAATATTTCATTTCATAGTGAAACCAATTGTACATTTTCATCCATCAATTCTATGAGAGTATTAAATTTTCAAAACATATTAGCTAATTAATCCCTAATAACATCATGTTTTGATTCTATCTATTGTTTTCATTTAGATAATCCATAGATAAATGAATATATGTATCCAAAAAATAGGGACATTTTTTATAGAATCCTTAATTTTAGAGTAAAAACATGAATTTTTTCAATAGATTATTAATATTTATATCTTCATATTTATTCTTATGGATGCTTAATATTAAAAAATTTATACAAAAATCTTCAACTTTGATTACCTTTTTACAATGGTGGATCCTCCTTCCATTGATTATGATAGGCTAACTTCCATTACTTCTATGATTATTTCTTCTTCTTCTTATTTAACATTCTGGATAAAACAACCAAGTTTTTTAAACAAAAATAAATTCAACAATCTTTATCCTAAATTGTACTGGTAGAGTTATATTTGTATCTTGCAGAAATATTCAGTTCATATATATTAGTCAAAAACTATTATATATTTTTTTAGATCATATTAGTTGAAACCTACTCTATGATACTACTTAAGTGACCCAATGGATTGTGAAACTATATTGATAGAGGGATGGGTGAATCACTATAGAAAATGTTTTACCAAATTATTCAAAAATAAACCCTTTACCACTATTTTTATTCAAACCACCACACGTGTTTGGATGTTGATATCAAAATTTCATAAATTCATTAACACTATATATAAGTCTATAAGTAAATTATTATAACAAAAAAAGTTTTTACATGTTTCTACCTAAATGTAATATCCTACTCCTTACTATTTCTAAGGCGATTCATTGATTTTCTGCCCAAAAATATCAATCACCAATTACAATAGTTAAATGTGAAATAATCGACATAAACCACATTTTTACCCACACTATATGGGGGGAAAGATTTATTGAGGCACCACAAACCCACACTCCAAGATCTAGTGCTAAAAACTAACTTCTTTAAACATTGGATTTGATATATATTAATATAAAATGATCTTAATTTTATATAATTTACATAAGTTAAAAATTAAATCTTTCAAGTAGTCACAAAATTTTAAGAACACAAGGTTTAGTGTCTTTGAGGATCATATACATAAGTAACTTATTTCTTAATAGTTTTGAAAATTTCACCATATTAAAAAAACCTAAGGCTACCTTATAGTCTACTCATAAGTTATACCCATATTTATAAACTAGGGAATTGAAACATAAAGAGGGATAGACATCAAATTCTCACTAAGGGGAAAAAATCATCAACCCATCATCAAGGGTTATGTCGTAAGAATATTATAAAAAATGATAATAAAGAAAAAATGATATTAAAATTCGTTTAACAATAAGAGTAGTCCATAAGGCATAACAGAATAACCTATAGTCTCAACTGATCAACCATCTATCATGTCATAGGTGTATATAAACATGAAATAATAAACATGATCCCTGGTAGCATAATATAAGAATTTAATATAGTAATGTGTCATAATTTAATGTTTAGGACACGATAACCAAGTGTTGAATTTATTTTTTATAATATCCCACAATTTTAAAATAATAACACTATGTCTGATAATATATACGACATACAACATAAAACATAAATAAACCGCAAAATATTATTATTTAAATATGACTGTTATAACCTAGTTATTAAATTAGAGGATTATAATAAGATTAACTAAATTATGAAATATTTAAAAATATTCTAATAAATAAAAATTTATTTATTAATGATTATTAAATAAGAATTATTGTTTTCATAAAACCCTTTTACTCTTCAATGTTATGTTTTCAGAAAAAGTGGATTTTGACTTACTTTTGTGAGATAATAATATTATTGATTTATGGAAATTTTTTAGATTATAGTTAATAAAATAAATATACTTTTTGAAATTATGATATCAAAATTAACCCAGGGTGAAATTTTGATATTTTTCAAAAAAGTTATATTTCTCAATGAATAGTGAAAAATATTGATTATTATTGAAAACATTGTTTTCTTATAAAGTTGTTTAAAGTAAAAATCATTTTTTGATTAGTTTTAAAATATAAATAGTTACTTTTTATTTAATGTAATCTAATTATGAATTTAGAATTGAATTTTATACATGAATTTAGTATAAAAACATACATAAAAGGTCATATTTTTGAAAAAAAAAATTGATCATTTTATTCCATTTTAATTTTAAATTAAATTTTAACAATTATTTGGTGTGAATTTTTAAAAATAGAATTAATATTTGGAATCATGAGGTCATAATTTGGTAAATTGGTCAGTTTTATTTTTTTAATAAGAATAGTAATCTCAGTAAATTTTTTTACCATTGTAATTTGTAAATGATAAAATTTATGTTATAAATAAAATGATATGGATAAAAAAATGACCCTAAAACATGAATTAATTTGATTATATGAATAAATGTTTTACATAATCATCAAATATTTAGTTATGTGGACTTTTTTCCATTTTTATATGACAATAACCTCTGTAATGTTTTGTTAATGAAAAGTAAAAAATATAACACTATTATTTTTAATATCTACAATATTTTTAAAATGGAGATAATTAGTGGATATTTTTAGTCAGAAATATTATTTTGAATTATAAATGATTCATGTCCATCATAGAAAATTATTTCTAATTTTTAGTAAATAAATAATTACCTTAAATTCTTACACAACACTAATGCATCAATTATTCAATTAATGGAAAAAATAAAATCAATGATATTAAAAATATTAATTGTAATATAATTTAAAAGAATTAATATGATAAATGAGTTTTTTGATAAAAATCATGTTAGGGATATATGAAAATATATTTTTTAATTTTAATCATTTTCTTGATATTATTGAAGGCAATGTAATTAATAGTTCAAAAATTGACATTAATGATATTTTATAATAAATAATATTTTATTAAATGATATAAAATATATAAAAAAATTTATTCAACGAACTGATTATTAAATTATTTATAATATCATATATGGTTCATTTATGGTCTTTTTTTCCATTTATAGTTACTATCATGACCCTTCATAATTTAAAAATATTATTGTCACGGTAAGTGCGAAAATGGTTAACAAGGGGTTTAAAAAACAATAAGGGTAAAAAACATAGGAAAAACTAATTTAGTTTTTATTTTATGAGATAATTTAGATCCAATATCATAATATATTTAAAATAAATCATTTTTCCCATTTTTAATGGAAAATTAATTTATATTATTTTAATATTTTAAAAAATTTCAAGAGTGCTCCTCCGTTGACTTATAAAATGGTATATCTTCTCCTCTTTAAATCGCAGTTCAAATCAAATTTTATTCTACCAGGATCTATTAAAATCCATTACTAACATTCCTTTATACATTTTATATTCCTTATTTTTAGTATAATACAATTATTAGAGGTACTAAGGTATTAAGAAAAGAAGATTTTAAAAAGAAGATGTATAGTTTTCAACAACAAGTTTTAGATTTATTTATCCTTCCAACTCCATAAAATATAATAAGAAATTGATAAAATAAAAAAATATCAAAAATATAATTATATGTTATCATGTTAATTTCATAACTTATATCCATATCCTATTCCACCAAATTGAAAATGAAACCATCATTCATATGTACGACGAACTACAACCTCGCGACACGATATAATTTGTTTTTGATAAAATAAAAAAAACATCAAAAATATACTTATATGTTATCATGTTAATTTAATAACTTATATCTATATCATATTCCATCAAATTGAAAATGAAACCATCATTCATGTGTACGGAAAACTACAACCTTGCGATACAATATAATTTGTTTTCTATCACCATATGTCACAGATGGATTATAATGATGGAATTAATATTTATATATTATATTAATATAATATTTATCATTATGAAAATATAATATATTATTTACCTTCTTACATTTCTATTCACCGAAAAATGATAATATCATTCAGGCGTATATGTGGACTACCACCTTTAGGAAGAGATTTGATATGTTCTTATAACCACATCAATTGGATGATATAAATAAGTATAATTAAATTATTAATATGATATTTATGATATTATTATAACTTTTTAAGGATAATATAATACTTACCTTTTTTTAATAATGATATTTGAAAAATAGAAATGTTACTTATGTGTTTCTATGACATACTGTCTCCATGACTGTAATGTCATTCATTTTTATAATCATATTTAATGGTAAATTTTGAAAGTATAATTGATTAAAAAAATATAATTAGTTCTCGATTATTAATTTCGGGATAATAGAATAATTACCTATTTTATCATATTCAACCTACCGAAATCATTTCGGACTTATGAACCAAATATCATCAAAATACTCTATGTTAACTTGGATGATTAAGTAATTATTATAAAATGGAAATAAGTTAGTAAAAAGGGATAATAAACATGAAAATAATTAAAAATAATGTTAATAAAAAATATTATTTAATTATTTTTCAAGATATATAATGTACATGATCAGTCAGAATCAATGAAAGGGGATTTCTTTTAAAAATAATCTTTTAATGTTCCCCTTAAAAATCACTATTTTATCTATATCCATATTATTATTTTTTTAAGGATTTATTTATATGGATATAATTGAATTAAAAAAGGAAAATTTATTTTTCTTTTTTTAATTTTTTTCTATGTATTTCAAAATAAATCTTTTACAAAATATTTTAATGTCCTTAACAAAAGTATAAAAATGAATATTATATTTTAACATTTATGGAGACAACGAATTTTTACAGTATCATAACTGTTACTTTATTCTTTTATTCCCTTAAAATATTTCATGTTTCTAAAAATAAAAACCCACCTTCACGTTATTCGGGTTATTTTCAAAAAGGGGTTTAAAATGTAATGGATATATCAATATCCCAAAATGTTTTCTTATAGGTGAAATTTTTTTCTGATGCAATATTTTATGTATTTTTTTAAGATTCTGGGGAATTGTTTGTGAAGAAGGTTGGTTATGTTATAAATAGGGAACATGTGATAAATTTATGGAACTTCAATTCTTTTTTAATGGATGTATTTAACCTATTAGGTTCATACTAATAGAGTATTGGAATTTACTACAATAGTTTTTCAAAGTATAATCATGACGATTATTTCAAGTGGAACTATGATTTTTACTCCAACTATAATCATGATGTTTATTTTATATGTAAATGTTAAGGTTAATACCCAAGTAAGAGTTATATAAAAATCATGTATCATGTTTCATACAATATTTATCAATGCACAGATTAGATTTTTATGTAAATATTATTATTTCACAAGTTAAATGAAAGTATATTTTACATCAAAAGATTTAAAAGATAAACTTTGGGAGAAATTTATTATGAGTTTTTCATGATTCAAAAGAAACCTATATGAGTTTTATTTTTTCCTTTCAAATTTATTATAAAATATTTTGTGAAAATATTTTGTAAGAGAAATTTATTTGTTGGGTAAGAAAATTGTTGTTTGGATACCAAGTTTTATTTGTAAAAATGATAATTTTTATAATTATTGAAGGAGTAAAGGTTTCTTTATTTCCATTTTATTCACCTTACTAAGTTTTTGGGCTCATCACATGATTTATAATGTTTTCACTAGGTTTAAGGATGGGCATGGGAAAGGAAAAAACAAAAGATGAAAGTTGTAAATATTTTTCATAAAAATAAATCATAATTTAATTTAAATGTTTTATACTATGAGAAAATGGATATTGAGTAGTAGTTTACTATTTATAGTATATGAGATTATTATTTAATAGTTATGATCTGAATATTTAAAAAAATAATCCTAAAAGATATTTAGGAATGAAATAAAATGAAATATAGTCTAAATACACTCAATTAAGTAATTTTTAAGGCCAGGGTTGATAGTTAAAGTTTGTATCAGAGCAGGTTTTAGATAAATTTAGATGTCAGGAAGTTATTTGAGCATAATTTAAAAAAATTATATATAACCATGAAGGTTTTTATGTTATGGAGAATAATATTAATTATTATGTGAGATTGGATATAACATTAATGAAATGAGATATAAAGGGGTTGAATTATTAGAATATTATAAAATTTATCCAATATTGTCTATACCCTTATGTATTATTTGGATTTTAACAATTCATTTCATATTTACATTATTTCATTTTTTAGATTAAGGATTATTTATCAAGATGGAAGGAAATATATCTTCCAAAACCTTCTTATCACTTCTAGATGATCTAATCATCACTATCATGAAAAAATCTTGTTTAAATTATTATAAATGATTTTGGAACATCCAAATCACCCATAAGAAACTATTTTACCTATTCCTTTTAAATTCTATAATTTTTTTGTAGATCATGTTATCTCTTTTACCTGATTTAAAAATGTCAATTTAACCATCTAATTTTTCATAAGAATTTCCACCAAGGACTAGACTATTTATTTTATAGAGATATGGATTTCATGTTAGAAGATAAATGGGATATCAAAAACATAAAATAAGTCCATAATATCAGGATTTAAAGTATGATTTATTTTATTATTTCACATTTATGAAACATGATTGAGTTTATATTTAAGAATCATAAGTACGAATTTCATATATTTTATTTATAGTACTAAAGTGTAAAGGAATAAGATAAATAAGTGTTGTTAATTGATTATGGATGTGTTAATGTATATAGTTTTCATATTTATGATATGGTGGTATTTTTTCAATCATAAACCACCTAAAGATTATTTATAGTAGTTTCCTTTTCAAAATTTTTATTGAATTTAAATGTAATTGATACCTTTGAAAAATCGAATAGTTAAAAGTGATAATTGTTTTTGAAACATTTATTGAGTTTAAGGTATATGTAACCCTTATATTTAACATATAAAAAAGTTTATTTGAGGAAGAATTTATTTACATTTGGTGGAAATAAGCTTGAAGGTTTTGATAACCTTTAGGGTTTACAACATATTTTATATTGAGTTAATTATGGTTTATTACAATTTGGGGAACATATGTTCTATCATAGAGATAAAAATGGGATTTAAAAGTAATTTGGTTAGTTGGTGATTAATTTTATTTTATAAGAATTTCACTATTTTTGCAACCTTATAAGATTAAGGTAATCAAAACAATATGGGATTTTATGTTGGGATTAAGGGTTGAATTTTCTTTTAGAGTCATATACGATTGTCATGTGGCTTAATGGTGATTCATGTAATTTATGGAAATGATTACCATATCTTGGAGATTATATGACTAGGGAATGGAAATTTTGGGTATGATACATTCAGTGTGATTGATTTTATTTATAGACAAATGTTAAATTAATATTGGTATTATTTTTTGTCAAATGATTTTTTTATTAGGTTTAAAACATGGATGAGAATAAATTGGATAATATTAGGTATAGTTTTTTTTAATGATCAAAGTTTCAGTTTGGGTGTAATTTGTTAAGGCTTTAAAGATTAATTTTTGTTAAGGTTTATCAATTTTAGGAATTATCTTATCTGGTTCTAACCATTTTTGGGATTGGTTAATATCTAAAGGCAAGAGTAATATCTTGTGATAATTTTTTGGAATTATTTTATCCATTAAAAGTTGATTTTATTGATTTTTTCATGAAAATTTCACTGTGAATAATCATCACTCAGAGAAAAATAAAATATTTCAGTGAAAATTTGTTAGAGGATGAAATTATAATTTTAAAGTAAGTATATTTCCTTATGTTATTAGTATAGATGATAAAGGTATTACTCAACGTTAAGAAAAGGGTATTGAAACAAAAACGTTATCAATTTAATTTTATTATTGAAAAATGAATGGTCTTTTAACCCATCACATATTTATGATTTTTGAAGGTTAAATTTCTCATGACCATGTTATCTATCACTCTCTCTCTATCCTTGGGTGTTAGTTTCTTTCTCGATGCCCATTTTTCAAATTCTAAAAAATGTTTTACTACATGTAATTTTAGTTATGTGTTATTCCAGACAACCATTACACTTCCCTTTTCTCTCTTTTCAAATGGAAAATTTATTAACCCTTTTTACAATGTAGGATATAAACAAAGGTATTTTTAAAATTAAAACCCTTGGTTTACAAGCTCGAGTGAAAATAGTGAGGATGAAGTTTATAAAATGTAGGAGGGAGAAGGTAATATCCCAAGATTTTAAAATAAGGACATTATGTTTGATAACATGTACAACACAAAACACCAAGCTTAAACGAACCCAAAAATTTTATTATTTAAATATAACCTTTATAAACTAGCCACTAAATTGGAATATATGAATAGGTTTAACTAATTTTTTAAATATATATAAATATTCTAATAAATAAAAATTTATTATTTAATTCTTATTAAATAAGCCCTAATGTTTTTGAAAAACTATTTTATTCTTCAATGTTATGTTATCAGTAAAAATGGATTTTGATTTATTTTTATGAGATAATTATATTATAATTTTTTAGAACTTTTAGAAATTTTATTTGAGAAAATTAACATAATTTTTTAAATAATAAAATAAAAATTTTCCTCTCGTAAATTTTTTATATTTTTATAAAAAGTTTTATTTTACAATGAATAATAAAAAATATTGATAATTATTTAAAACTATGTTTTATTTTAGTGTTTTATTAAAGAAAAAGTTGTATTTTAGATTTTTTTTAAAATTTCATAAGTTCCTTTTGATTTAAAATAATCCAATTATTGTTTTTTGAATTATTTTTAAAAATGAATTTAGTATAAAAACATTTTATACTAAAAAGAGAATTTTTATAAAAAACCTGTTTCACCATGTTTTTAGGGATTAATTTTAAATTAAATAATCTAATGTATGTGTTTTGAATTTTAAAAAATGGATTTCATATTTTGAATCATGAAGTACAAATTTTGTTAATAGTTCACTTTTATTTTTGGCCAATATGAAAATTAAGCTTATTTAATTTTATTTTCATGGTAAATGGTCAACCGCGTAATTTAAGTTAGAAATAAAATTCTAAGGACAATAAATTGACAATAACACTTGAATTAATTATAATGGATGAATAAATTTCATCCATAGTCATCCAAGATTCGGTTATATGGCCTTTTTCAACTTTTAACTGATTTTGACCTTTATAATGTCTTATGTAATGAAATCTAAAAAATTTCTCACAATTGTATTAAATAACTATAAATTTTTTTACATTATGATAATGAGAGGATATTCTATGTTATAAATATTATTATGAAGTATAAATTATTAATTTTAATCATCTTAATTTATTTTCAATTTTTAGTTAAAATATTATTACCTTAAATTCTTACACAATGCTAAATTAGTAATTATTAAATTAATTTAAAATAATATAACATATATTAAAAATATTAAAAGTAATATAATTTGAGATATTTAATATGATAAAAAATTTTATATATAAAAATAATAGGTTAGGTGTGTATTTACTCTTTTTTATAATTTTATTTGTTGTATTGAAATCATTGATGCTAATGCAATGAATAGTTCCCAAATTGGCATTAATGATATTTTATAATTGTAATATATAATTATGTGATATAAAGATAGTAAGATTGCTATATTTGACCAACTTATTAGGATATGGTTTATAATTTACACCATGTTTCATTTATATGACTTATTTTTATTTTTAGTAACTATCTTTACCCTCAAAGTGTAAAAAATCTTGTTGTAGCGATAAGTGTGAAAAGAGTTAATAAGGGGTTAAAACAAAATGATAAGGGTAAAAAACACGAAAAAAATTTTCTAGTTTTTTTAAAATGATATAGTTTCAACCCATTAACATTATATATTCAAAATAAAACATTTTAAGTGATTTTTAATTTAAAATTATTATATATTAGTTTAATATGTTAGCAATTTTCAAGATTACCCATCTCTTCTCTTATAAAATTTAATCTATTATCCACCATAATTCATAATTTAAAACCCATTTGGTTCAGAAAATATCTACCAAAATACCTCCCGAATATCCTAGAACACATTTTATATTCTTTATTTTGGGAATAATACCAATAGTGGTGTTAAGATGTTATGAAAAGATATTTTACAAAGAAGTGGTATAGTTTTTAACCACATATTATAGTTTTATTTATCCATCCAACTCATTAAAATATTCTCCAAACATGATAAAATAATAAAACTAGTACACTAAATATAATGGGATGTTATTATGTTAATGGAATAACATATATTCATATCATCTTCCATCAAATAGAAAAAAACCATTGTTTGTGTGTATGACAGAAAACCGCCTCAAAAACTGATGTAATACGTTTTCCATAACTATATCTAAAAACTAGATTATAGGGGTGAAATTAATATTTATATATTATATTCAGGAAATATTTAATATTCTGAAAAGGTGATATTTCATTTACCTTTTTACCTTTGAATTTACTGAAAAATGATAATTTCATTCATACGTACGTGTGGACTACCACCTCTATAAAGCGATGTAATTAGTTTTTTCATCACAACATCATATGGATGATATATATATATATAATTATATTTAAATAATTAAGATTATATTAAAGAAATTATTATTATTATTTAAATATAAAAAATACTTTCCTTGTTTTATAATGATTGTTGGAAAATGGGAACATTACTCATGTGTACAAATAGCATATCGTCTCGATTATTATAATATCATTCATTTTTCATAATCAACTAATTGAAAAATGGATTAATGCGATAGGTCATTTGTGACTGTGAACCTTCGCAAATGACCCGTTATAGAAAATGGTGTCGCAAATATTACTTGTTGTGACAGACTGTCCCAACAACTTATAATTTGTGATGGGCAGTTATATTGTCAAAAAAATGACAATTTTTTAGAAAAATATTTTCGATGGTCTAGCCACCCATCGCAAATAGTTTCCCATTTTTTAATTTTTTGCGACGGGCTGTTGAAAATACTAGTGTAAATATAAAAATTAATTTTTTTTTGACAGATCGTTGAAATTACCTTCTGCAACGGACCGTCATAATTACCTTTTGTGACGGGCCCATCACAAATAGTTGAAATTTTTTATAGAAAAATAAAAAAAATAATATTAATAACAATATAATATTAATATAAATGAAATAATAATAATATTAATATAATAAAATTATTTTCCAAATAATAATGTAATATAACACTATTATAAGGAAAATATTAATATTAATATTCATAAAATAAAATTAATTACAAAATAATTAAATAATATAATAATATTAATATTAATAATAATGAAATAATAATATTAATATTAGTAATGTAATAAAAACCAAAGTATTCGAAAAAATATAAAAATATATTAATTAATAAATTAATAAATATTTTAAAAATATTTCATAAATAATAAAAAACTGTAATATTTGAGACAATATAAATAAACACTATTTAAAACATTAAATTGTCAATTTTATAAAAAATTACATTCAAATGTTTCATTATAAAATAAAAATACTTCACTGAGGTGGAGGATCATCTGGAGGAGATTGAGGAGATAGTAGAGGAAACTTCATCCCTAAACTGCAAGTCTGACATGGCATGTACTACATATTCTCTTACTCCTACTTCTACCACCATTGATGCATCTCATCCTGCATCTCCTGCTATTGTTGCTGCTATTGTAGGAACTCTTCTTGCTGCTACTGCTATTGCCACTGACACATCCCCTCATGTTCCCTACGTATAGTATCTATAAGCTTATTTTGAGCTCTCATCTACTCCAAATATTGTGCATGAGATAATGAAGAATCTCGGTGATCTCCTCTCAAGATGGACGTTGACATTATAGAGGTTCCATAAAAACCCCCAAGGGTCACTCAAGAGATAATACCAAAAAATAATCTTTTCTCGAAAGCATACTATGTCACCTACATCCATACGGCCTCATCAAATCGGGGGGCACTAGTTTGACCATATGTCTCAGTCTGACTCTCAACATGTGTCTGAGACGTCGCTACCTCATATGACTCCATCAATTTCAATTTAAAATTAAAATAGTTAAACTATTTTTTGTAGTTAAATTTATAACTCAAAAAGAACTTATACTGACCAAAATCTGATGTTGGAGAGCACCTCTAATTTCTCCAATGGCTGGATCACCGTACATCCATCTATAAACATTGTACTCTGTAATATCGTTCTATGTGACTTCCCATATGAATAAAAAATAAAATTTTTACATTTAATGTTATATATAATATTTTAAAAAAATTAACTTTCCATATGCTCCCTATGTGTACTGAATGTACAATTATCATCTCGATGTGTCACCTCTTGCCTCCCCTGATTTTACCAACCTTCTAATGAACTTCTCTAAAACCGCCTACTCAACCAGTGTGTACATAATTAATCTCAATCTAGAGATGAAATTGAATTATTTTGGGGGACGTAAATTGTCTCATAAAACTCTTTCACTAACGCTTTCTCCATTTCATTCCTTTTCTAATTTTTCAAAAACCAAGTGAAACATGGACACATAACTCTCGACCATGCCTTCCTGATAACCTCACATATGCTCTTATCAATGGGTTACCATAAACCCTAAAAATAATTTATTATATCATGTTATTAATTAAAATAATTTCAAAATAAATACTATTTATTTACGTACCATCTAATGCTCGAACATGCACCGTTAAACATCAATGGGAATCTGATCCCATGACACCTAAGCATTAAAAAACAATTACGCAATATTGTGACCCCTATGAAATAACTAAATGTATAATGCTATAAAAAAATAACAATTAATCAAACAATAAAATATAAATTAATTAATTAAAACTAACTAAAATACATAGGTTAACAAACCTCTGTTTGTGTAGATTGAACCAAAGATATGGACGTCTCTTGAGTATAGGGTCGGGAATCATTAGTTAGGCAAGGAAACACCCCCTCTGAGTGCCCCCTAAACTTCCATACTTCTGAAGGTTAGCTGATCTGACCTCCTTATCTTTTAATGGTAGATCATCCTCTTGTAAGAAATGATACAAATCCTCATCCATCTGAAACAAAAAATTATTTTTTTAGAAAAAATTGAAAATAACTAGTATATATAGATATATATTATATATGATTATAACCAACATTTAATTGTGTTAATTCCCATTTTCATCCTCATCTTTATAGCTGTCGATGTCAATGCCTTCGTATTCCTCCTTATCATCATCAATTTATAAATTAGGATCAGTTTCCTCATCTCTAATCATTTAAAATTCCGTTGTAACATCACAAACATAATCATCACCATCAGTCCTTAATAGTGGGGTGTCATCAATGATATTGATGTCTCTTCATGTAAAATATGGATTCAGAGAAGTCACATAAAAAATTCAATTCCTTGCACTTCAGCAAAGCCACATTCACTTTCAAAAACCTAATTCCCTAGAGATTTAATTTTTTCATGCTCCACCAATCATTATAATCCCTTAAAGTAGAACAATAATTTGATAATAAATTTTATGTTCCTGATGATCTAAAAAATTGTTCTTTTACTTCAAGAAGAATTTTATATTTAATATCAACAATTCCATGTATCAGATGAAAACACATGTTTTTCTCAATTTTCAACCACTGACATTTAAACATCATTATGTAATGTCATCCTAGATAAAATAATTCATTGATTACTTCCAACAAGCTGTAAAAGTCAACCTTAGTTTCTATATGATAAGATCCTCTCAAGAAAACACAACTATTCTTTTTTTTATTCCCCATATACACATGTATAAATTTGAAAACCATTCACCACATATGTATTATAAGAAATCACCATTTTTGATGGTGGGTTAATCAATATAGACAATTAATTATCAATTTTATCAGCCTGTTGAGAAACATGAAAAGTTGTAAAATAATAAGCACTATAACAAGTATTAAATTTATTTTTATGTGAAATGAAAAATTATTTATGTTACTAGTTTTTGAAACCATTAGTATTTTTTTGATGATGTTCTCCAAGAGCAGCTGTTGTAATTTTTGGAAACTATTTCTTGATATGATTATCATATAACCTACAAATAAAATAAGATTAATATATTGTTATAATAATTATATAATAAGTGATAGGATCACTCACAATACAAATGGTGTAATCTTTTCACAATTGAGCATAATATATGTGTGAGCTCTGTAATGTTCATCATATGAAATCCATCATTCATGAACTCCACCGAAGCTAAGTTCAGGCTGATTAAAAACTAATAATTGATTTCTCATTTCATCATCAACATTTCCAATGTTACGGATCATGCAGTTGTGTTTTTAGGGAAATTAATATAGAAAGTAGTGAGAGAAGAAAAAATAGACTCCTTCTTACAAATAATCTTATGAAATTGTTCCTTCAACTAATGCTTTGTTGTGTACTTTATTTTTCAATTTGTAGATGCATGTCTCAAAAGGGTACATCCATTAGAATTGTATTGGACCTACACATTTTGTTTCATACAGAAAATGTAATATCAAATGTTCCATTGAGTCAAAAAAACTTAGAGGAAAGAGTTTTTCAAGTTTACATAAAATTAAAACAACATATTCTTATAGTTTTGTTACGACATTATAGTCTGTTGTCGATGAAAAAATTTCTTGAAACAAATATGATATGTCTATTAGTGCATCCCAAATAATAGGATTTAAAAACCTCTAAATAAAATTGGTAGAAGTCTTTCCATTAAAACATGACAGTCATGACTTTTCAATCCTATAATATGACTATTACTGACACATCTTCACAAATTGGAATCATAACCATTTGGAAGTCTTATATCTTCAATCCATTGGAATAATAATACGCGACTCTCTTTGGGTAGTGTATAAGCTACTTTTGGATTCATTAACTTCTGTGATCTGACATTTTCAAACAGTTCAAGTTCTGGTTACTGGAAAAATTGGGCAAGATTTAATCTTGACTTTATATTATCTTTGGTCTTACCTGGTGTATCCAAAATGGAATGAAATAAATTATCAAAATAGTTCTTCCCAGTATGCATCAAATCCAACATGTCATGAACTAAAAAATCAGACCAATATAGAAAACCCCAAAAATGATATTTTTTATCTAATTCTATTCTTTTCCAAACCCATCAATTTTTTGTTGGTTTGTTGTTAGTCTAAATGTAATAGGAGGTAATGAAGAGAAAATTTATTTTATCTCTGCACTTTAGATCATTGTTATAGGAACATCTTTTTCATCTGTTCCTTTTCTGAAATAATATTTGTTTCTTTGAAAAGGATGATAGGTTGGAAGAAATCTATGATGACAGTCGAAAAAACAATTTTTTTACCATTGATGAGCATAAATGATTTTATGTATCTCATACGGTATGGAAATGATTTTGGACCATGTGTACTCCACCTATATAACATACCATATGCTAGGATGTCACTAATTGTCCACATCAATACAGCTTTCAGAAAGATGTATTGTTTCACAGCAACATCGTATGTACTGACACTATTACTCCATAGTGAATTCAACTCATCAATCAATGGTTTCAAATAACCATCATTATTCTTTTTCAGATGACCTGGAATTAATAAGGTCAAAAATATATATGGATTCTTCATCAACATCCATGGAGGTAAATTATACGGAGGTATAAATAAAATAAAACATGAATATTGACTCCAATAAGAACCAAATGGACAAAACCATCAGTAAAAAGACCTAATCACATGTTTCGAGCTTCTAAATAAAATGAAAAATTCACTTGGTCAAAATGTTTCATGAATCACTATTAGAGGGATGATTTAACCCTTCACTATTTTAAATGTTAGTTTTGTTCTATGACATCAGTGATTCTATGTTTTGAGACATAAATAAATGATGTAATATCAGTGTGAGTGGGAAATATATCAATTGTTTTATAGGAAAAAAATCCATACTTCCCTGGTTGAGCTTATTTATACCTTGATTGTGCACAAGAAGAAAATATATCCAACAAATCATTTCCACCATAATATAAGATGCTGTCATTTGAACATGCATGAATCATCTGATAACCAAGACCCATATTATGAACCAACCTCTTTCTCCCATAAAAATTTCCAAGAAATATATTTTCTTTAGGTAATATTGTTTTTAACAAATGGAATATCTTATCAAAACAACTATTTGACATTCCATTTTCTGATTTAATAGTTATAAATTTAGAAACTGCTTCAAACATGATTATCTAAGACCAAGATATAAAGAATCCTCAAAGGACCTCAATAACTCATATAAATGAGATGGTTCCAACTTAGGAGTTAAATGAATATTATCCTAAGTTTCAGTTTGTTGAATATATGGAACTTCTACATCATGTACTAAATTTCAAAACTATGCTGGATCCGGAACCAAATTATTTTTATCTTCTTTAGAACTGTGATCACCATGTTGATACCAAAAAACATAATCTAATTGAAAACTAATACGTAATAAATGACCTCCAATGTTTTCAAATGTGTTATTAATCCTCAAAGAACATTATTACTAGGAAGCTTAATTGTACCTTTTGAAACAAATTTTGTTTTTGACGATACAAATGATAAGAAAGCTTGAACACCCTCAACATACATAGGATTTAAACCAGAATTGTTTTGATTCTTGTATTGATTTATCCAAGAACGATCATCTAATAATGACTATTTTCGACTTCCACTTTGCATATTTTTCTAATAAATAAGAACAAATTAGTGATATTTTATAATTAGATATAAGTTCAACACTATCTAAAAATGTGAAGAAAATTAAATTCTCTTTTCTAGAAATATATAATAATTTTTATTATTTTATATTTATTTATACTATATTTTATGATTTTATACTAATCTATACTCATTTATAAAAATTTATACTAATTACCACTAAATATTATTAATTTTCAGGTATTTTTTAATAATTATTATTAATTACTAGTAGCACAATTTATAATGGATTTGCAATAGCTCCTTTTCCCGATGACTCAACCTCTTTCCACATTATGTGACTAAAAGAACTATGAAAAGTCTACTCCTACATAGGAATATCCATTTTCGTATGCACAAGGATGGATATCAAGGATACCTCTTTGCGCTACTCTCCATACTCGTGGATATGAAAAATAAATATTCATACATCAGAGAAGACTTTTCTTAGTGATTTCGGTCGCAAAAAGTTGAATGGGGATGAGTCATTGGGCAGAAGATCCTCTTCTATCTGACGACTCACTGACTTGCAAATATCATCAACTTAAATCATTATGAAAAATATTCTCTAACGTATGTCTAAGTAGATTTCCCATATTGATTTTAGTTGGTGAATGCTATAAGGAACAAAGGCTTCGATCAAAAGTAATGGTACCAATCCGCTTGAAATTGTGCAAGTTTATCAAAGTACTCAAATTTATTATCATTTATTAGTAATTATTTATTTTTTATTACTATTTTTACTATTTATTACCTATTATTATTAATTATTACTAATTGTTTCTATTTTTTACAAATTTTTAAAAAAATTTACTAATTATATATAAATAATCTAAATTACTACTAATTATTTCTAATTAGTCGTAATTATTACTAATCATTACAAATGATTTCTAATTAATCAAAATTATTACTAATTAATCCGAATTATTACTAATTATTTCTAATTAATCCTTATTATTACAAATTATTTCTAAGTAATCCTAATTATTACCAATTATTATAATTAATCCTAATTATTTCTAATTAATCCAAATTATTTATAATTGTTACTAATTATTACTAATTAATCCTAATTTTCACTAATTAACCCTAATTATTACAAATTAATCCTAATTATTACTAATCAATTATAATTATTACTAATTATTGATAATTAATCTTAATTATTACTAATTGTTGATAAATAATCCTAAATATTAATAATTATTACTAATTAATCCTAATTATTACTAATTAATCCCAATTACAACTAATTATTACTAATTAATCCTAATTATTTCTCATTAATCCAAATTATTACTAATTATTTTTATTATTACAATTTATTTCTAATTAATACTAATTATTTATAATTAATCATAATCATTGCTAATTATTAATAATTATTGATAATTAATCCTAATTATTACTCATTATTACTAATTATTAATAATTATTACTAATTATTACCACTCAATCCTAATTATTACTAATTAATCCAAATTATTACTAATTAATCCAAATTATTATTAATTATTTCTAATTATTAATAATTATTATATTTTTTACTAATTTTTACTAATTATTACAATTTATCACTAATTATTGATAATCATTGATAATTATTACTCATTATTTATAATTATTACTAATTATTACTAATTATTATGCATATTTCCTAATTATTAAATTTTTTCTAATTAATCCTAATTGTTACTAATTATTACTAATGTTTGATAATTAATCCTAATTATTACTAATTATTAACAAATATTACCATAATTTTCTAATTTTTCCTAATTATTACTAAGTAATCATAATTATTACGAATTATTACTATTTAATCCTAATTATTACTTATTATTATAGTTTTTAATAATTATTGTTAATTTGTGATAATTATTAATAATTATTGATAATTATTACTAATTATCTCTATTTTTTCTAATTAATCCCAATTATAACTAATTATACATAATTAGTAGTAATTATTACTCATTATAACTCATTATTACTAATTATTACTAATTACTACTAATTATTACTAATTAATACTAATTAATACTAATTATTTCTAATTATTACTAATTAATCCCAATTATTACTAATTAATCCTAATTATTACAAATTAATCCTAATTATTACAAATTAATCCTAATTATTAATAATTATTACTAACTATTACTAATTATTACTCATTTTTATTTTTTACTAGTTATTATTAATTATTGATAATTATTACTTATTATTCATAATTATTACAATTTATTACTTATTGTTGATAATTATTAATAATTATTACTAATTATTGATTATTATTTCCAATTACTACTAATTCGTACTAATTATTATGATTGTTTTTTAATTATTACTAATTATTATGATTTATTACAATTTATTACAATTTATTACTAATTAATACATTTTATTACTAATTAATACTAATTAATACATGTTGTTACTAATTAATACTAGTTATTACTAATTACTACAAATTATAACAAGTTATTACTAATTTATACTAGTTATTACTAACAATTATAAATAATTTGGATTAATTAGTAATAATTAGTAACAATCCAAATTAGTAATAACGTCGGCGTTTTGCCCGCGAGGTAGGCGGTTTTGAGTTTTAACCCTCGATCCCGTTTTTGCTGCGTTTTTCTGCAAATTGAAGCTGTAGCAGTATAGATCGGGTCCCGAGGGTCGTGTAGACGCCTCCGGATCGCAAAACGGACCACCGGGGTGCCCCCGGCGGTTCGCGGAAGATCCACCGGCGCGGCGGAGCCGCGGCGGAGCCCGGCTGCCGGCCGTCCAGCGCGGCGGCGCGCGGCGGAGGCCGCCGGCCAGGTCGGTCCGGCGGCGGCGGCCGGTCCAGGCCGGCCGGACAGGCCGGTCCGACCACTTTTCACATACGGGGGGGTCTTTAAACCCCCGTAACTTGCACTTCGGGAGTCGGATTCGCGAGCCGTTTGCGGAGACGCGACCCTGACGATGAGGGGAACCCTCCGGTGTGGGTTCGAGGGTTTAAAGGTTCGAGATCGTAGCCCGGGAGCTAGAAACGTCGTATAAAATAATATTATTTTATTATTTTACGACTTCGGGACGTTGTAACTTCTACCCGGAGCGTCCGATTGACGTGCCGTCAGTGGCGTTGGGACCCTGATGGTATGACAGACTTTTTCAGATGGTTTCCGGGTGTTGGGACTGAGACCGAGGTGTGGGCCCCACGAGGCCGGGTTTTGGCGTTTGCAGAGAAACGCAGCTTTTGCACCAGGAGTCCGATTTTGGCGGATGAATAGTTGATCCTGTGTGTTTTTCTGAGAGGATCGCAATGGTGCGATCCGTTCGATGAGTTTCAGAATCTAGGCGTGGGCCCCACCCGAGCCGGCCTTCGGTGAATAGTACCTTTTTCACAGGGTGTCCGTTTTGGGCGAGCGAGTAGTCGATTCCGCTTGTTTTTCCGACGGGATCGTCGTGGTGTGATCCGCTCGATGGGTTTCGGGATCGTTGTGTGGGCCCCGCACGAGCTAGTTATGGTGAATAGTGCCTTTTTCACCAGTGCTCCGTTTCGGGTGAGTAAACAGCCTATCATGCGTGTTTTTCCGCGTGGAACGCGATGGTGGCCACTATTTTGGCTTTAGAGGTGCACAGTGTGGCGTTGTGAAGAGTCGCTCGGGTTAGCGACGTTTGGACCAGCAGTGGTTGAGGGTTCTCCCTTGGTTCGTTCCTACGAGGGTTCGTGTGGTATCAGAACCTTCGTATGGGTTTGTAATCCTCTCGATGGGATGTATAAACTGTTAGAGTTGTGGTATCCCTCCGGTGGGCCCGGAGTGGATCCTCTAGCATCTTTACCCTAGATCAGGTTCTTGGTATCGCTGTGACTGTTTATTTACGGGTGGCGATCCCCTATCTAGCAGGTTAACCCCGTAGGGTTTGTGGCATCATCGGACATATGATCCCCTTCGCGGTGGGTCGTGCACATTAGGGTTGTGGCATCGTCGGGCTTACGATCCCCTACTCAGCATGATATTTATGGTAGGGTTGCAGTATCGTTGGTTATACGATCCCCTACTCAGCGCGTGGTTTCGGTAGGGTTGCGACATCGTCGGTTCGATCCCCTACATCTCGAGTTATACCAGATGGGGTTCCGGTATCATCGTGACCATCTTTATATGGATGATGATCCTCTATCTGAGTGTGGAGCTTCGATCGAGCGCCAGATCGGGTTGTGGTATCCCCTAGCGGATCCTGGGTGTGATCCCCTATCTGTGAGAACTACGTATGCCAGATCGGGTCGTGGTATCCCCCAGTGGACACTGGGAGTGATCCCCTATCTGTGAGCTACGCATACCAGAGTGGGTCTTGGTATCCCCTATCAGACCCTAGCGGCGATCCCCTATCCGAGGAGTTTGGTGGTTATGGTGTTTCATCGATGTTTCCTCAGTGATGTTATCCGATGAGCGTGGTCTCTCGGGTGAGCATCTGAGATGTTTGTTTGGGACCAGATGGAGTGTATCTCTTGGATGAGTGTCATCTGGTATGACAGTGTTCGTAGTGTACTCTCCTGGTTGTGGACAGTTGCTGGTGATGAGGTCGGTACCTCTTGTGGCTTTGTGGCGTGAGCTGTGTATATCTGGATTGTTCAAGGTGTATGTATGGGCATACACCTGAGCTGAGCTGACTAGTTGTGTTAGCCGAGGATGGTCACGAGATGGAGTTTCTCTCTCATCCGGGTTCCCTCTGGCTGGGTTGAGTAGATTGTTGCCTTTCAGATGCTCCCTTGGGTTTTGGGGTGCCTACTGAGTACGTTTATACTCACCCCTGCACGGGCTTTGCCCACACATGTTTGTGTCTTGTGCAGACCACAGGGCTTTTGACGGAGTCTCAGGAGGACCCGGAGCAGGCGGAGCTTAGTGGGCGAGTTGACCGGGGTGTTTACCGGAGCTGTGCCGAGGGAGATTTCTGGCGGGTGTTTGTGGCAGCGTTCCCCTTCTTCAGAGCAGGTTGGATACGCTTTTGTAGTTTTCTTTTGGTGGGCCCTGTTTTGTCCTTGTACTTTTGCTGTTTCTCTCTGGTTGTGGGATAGTTTGTATGCATGCATATAATTTTCATTTTCTATATCTCTGCACTGTTGCATGGAGGTGTTTGTGGGTGCGTGTGTACAGGTACCATAGGCTAATGCCTCCCATGTGTGTGATAGCCTACTCGGCGCTAGTCGCCAGCCCCTGGCCTATTGGAGGCGGGCTTGGGGAGTCGCAGCTCGAGCCCCGTTGGGTCGGGTCGTGACAGAGTGGTATCAAAGGAGGTTCCACATTTGGGATCTCAGAGCGTAGCTGGTCTAGCTGTGATCCTGGTTTGGGTTGCATAGCGGTAGTGTTAGGATGTTTCGAGTTCGGCTTTCAGGCCAGGGACTCCAGTGTTGGTGCGGCGGCCGACGTATCCATACACCAGGACTCTGATAACCTGCCTTTCGACTCGGGACATTCGTACACTGGTCGCGGGGACATAATGGTACATGCATAATATAGGACTGGGTTTTTGGTTTTTCCTTGTCCTTCTTGAGTCAGCTCTCCATATATACTCTTTGACTATGGTGCGTCTTGAATGTATTTCAGGGTGCCTCCACGACGACAGCCAGCGAGGGTTCCACAGTTGGATTGTGCTGATGACCCGCCTCGTGTAGTGGCTGTGGAGCAGGGCGCAAGTTCTGAGGTTGCACCTCTAGGTGGTCTGCCAGTTGAGCCACCACCTGTCGAGCAACTAGTTGTGCCGGCGGTGCAGGACGAGGTTGCGCGCAGGCTGAGTGCACTGCACGAGTTCCAGAGGCACCAACCTCTGAGGTTTCGGGGTGATCCAGACCCCCAGGCAGCTGATGACTGGCTCGAGGCAGTTACTCGAGTTTTCCGCCTAGTGAGGACACCTCCTGATCATATGGTGGTCCTAGCGGCGAGCCTTCTTCATGGTTCGGCCGGGCGATGGTGGAGTTTGGTGACGCAGTCCCATGATGAGGAGACGCTCACGTGGGCAGAGTTTCAGCGGCTCTTCAAGGAAGAGTTCTATCCGATGACGCTGAGGTCAGTGCGGATCCAGGAACTTCTGAAGCTTCGACAGGAGAGCATGACTGTGTCGGAGTACTCAGCGAGGTTTACAGACCTGTCGCGCTACTCCCTGAATATGGTTTGAGACCCTTTCTTTAGGGCTTGGACCTTCGAGCAGGGCTTATGCATGGACATCCGAGAAGGTGTGGTTTCCTTGTGCCTGCCCACCTATGCTGGAGTGTTGGAGCGAGCATTGGTGGTGGAGAGTTTTCTGGCTGAGCAGTTTCCCCCTGTTAGTGCTGAGCACTTGAGAGCTGAGACTTCGTCAGTCGGATCTGCATCTGGTAGCCGACGGCAGACTCAGGGGTCTGGACGTGGCCGACGTTTCAGGAGGCGACCCTAGGATGGGGGATCTGAGCCTCGGAGCTCACAGGGCTCGTAGGCCAGTTTTGGTCAGCCGCAGGAGAGGTGGTGTTACGCTTGCGATGGTCGGGGACATCTTGCTAGAGATTGTCCGACCCGACGTGCTGCTGAGAGGGAGCCGGTCGATGGACCGCCTTGGCAGAGGCAGCGTCTCGAGAAAGGAGGTCCACAGGGCGTCAGACGTGGCGTCGGAGCTGGTGCAGCGGGAGGCGGTGGTAGACAGTACCAGTTGCCACCACCCCCACCCCCAGGTGGTCCACGCCATGCTCAGGGAGCTGGTGGTCGAGGGCGAGGACAGCTGCATGCCCTGGAGGCAGTCGACCCAGAGGCACCGCGGATGGATAGAGGTACGACTTGTGTCCTTTCTACTTACTACAGTAGTTTGTCAGACACTGTTTAGCGGTACTCTTTCCTTTTTTTGCTTGCTCGAGTTTTTTTCAGGGCGTTGGTAAGACCCTGAGTGGTTGTTTGTTGGTGAGCTCGCTGGTGTGTGAGACCCAGTTGAGAGTCCAGTCGCTTTCCTTGTGCTTAGGGCTTTTCGGGGACAAAAAGTTCTATGGGGGGAGGATGTAGCGACTCAGGTTTTTGGCCCTGTCAGACTTTGGAATATTTCTAAGAATAATTCCAGAGCTAGGCGCGAAGACGGCGTGCAATTCTGAGGCCCGGTGTGCCCGGAATTAATTTTATACAAATATTAAGTTTTTTTATACTATGCACGTGGCAGGGGTGTGATATCTCCTAAACGGTAGCTCAGAACGGGAATCTGAGGGAACAGTTGCGTCCGGAATGTGCCGTTTACCCTAGGCGGGGTGTAAACTTTGCGGGCACGGGCCTGCGGTGAGAAACGCCACCAGGGGCGTTTCCGTAAATAAGTAGCAAGTTAGTGTGCGAGCGTCGGCTCGAATAACTTCTGAACGGAGTCTCGGATGGAAAATTTGAGACCGCCGTTGCGTTCAGAACGGCGCGTTTACCCTAGGGGTGACCTTTCTTTTGTTCACATCGGGCGTTGGGTCCGAGGCGGGTTTGGCGCCGGCGGGCGGCTGATATAAATATCAGCGCCCCCCCCCCCCCTTTGAATCGTTCTTCGCCGTTCTTCGCCGCCACTCCGCAGAATCGAGCAAACGAAGCGCCCACGAGCTCAGAATTCGATGGCGAACGTTCCAGGAGCGTGCAACGGATGCTCTGGAGTGCGGATCTGAGGCAGAACGTCGGCGTTTCGCCCGCGAGGTAGGAGGTTTTGACTTTTAACCCCCGATCCTGTTTTTGCTGCGTTTTTCTGAAAATTGAAGCCGTAACAGTATAGATCGGGTCCCGAGGGTCGTGTAGACGCCTCCGGATCGCAAAACGGACCACCGGGGTGCCCCCGGCGGTCCGCGGAAGATCCGCCGGCGCGGCACCGGCGCGGCGGCGCGCGGCGGAGCCGCAGCGGAGCCCGGCTGCCGGCCGCCCAGCACAGCGGCGCGCGGCGGAGGCCGCCGACCAGGGCGGGCCGGCGGCGGCGGCCGGTCCAGGCCGGCCGGTCCGGGCCGGTCCGGCCACCGTTCGCATACGGGGGTCTTTAAACCCCCGTAACTTACACTTCGGGAGTCGGATTCGGGCGCCGTTTGCGGCGATGCGACCCTGACGACGAGGCGAACCCTCCGGTGTGAGTTCAAGGGTTTAAAGGTTCGGGATCTTGGACCGGGTGCTAGAAACGTCATATAAAATAATATTATTTTATTATTTTACGACTTCGGGTCGTTGTAACTTCTACTTGGAGTGTCCGATTGACGTGTCGTCAGTGGCGTTGGGACCCTGAGGGTATGGCAGACTTTTTGAGATGGTTTCCGGGTGTTGGGACTGAGAACGGGGTTTGGGCCCCACGAGGCCGGGTTTTGGCGTTTGCGGAGAAACGCAACTTTTGCACCAGGAGTCCGATTTTGGCGGATGAATAGTCGATCCTGTGTGTTTTTCCGAGAGGATCGTAATGGTGCGATCCGTTCGATGAGTTTCGGAATATAGGCGTGGGCCCCACCCGAGCCGGCCTTCGGTGAATAGTACCTTTTTCACCGGGTGTCCGTTTTGGGCAAGCGAGTAGTCGATTCCGCTTGTTTTTCTGAGGGGATCGTCGTGGTGTGATCCACTCGATGGGTTTCGGGATCGTTGTGTGGGACCCGCACGAGCTAGTTACGGTGAATAGTGCATTTTTCACCGGTGCTCCGTTTCAAGTGAGTAAACAGACTATCCTGCGTGTTTTTCCGTGTGGAACGCGATGGTGGCCTCGGTTTTGGCTTCAGAGGTGCGCAGTGTGGCGTTGTCGAGAGTCGCTCGGGTTAGCGATGTTTGGACCAATAGTGGTTGAGGGTTCTCCCTTGGTTCATTCCTACGAGGGTTCGTGTGGTATCACAACCTTTATATGGGTTTGTGATCCTCTCGATGAGATGTTTAAACTGTTAGAGTTGTGGTATCCCTCCGGTGGGCCCAGAGTGGATCCTCTGGCATCTTTACCCTAGATCGGGTTCTTGGTATCGCTGTGACCGTTTATTTACGGGTGGCGATCCCCTATCTAGTAGGCTAACCCCGTAGGGTTTGTGGCATCATCGGACATATGATCCCCTACGCAGTGGGTCGTGCACAGTAGGGTTGTGGCATCATCGGGCTTACGATCCCCTACTCAGCATGATGTTTATGTTAGGGTTGCGGTATCGTTGGTTATACGATCCCCTACTCAGCGCGTGGTTTCGGTAGGGTTGCGGCATCGTCGGTTCGATCCCATACATTGCGAGTTATACCAGATGGGGTTCCGGTATCATCGTGACCATCTTTATATGGACGATGATCCCCTATCTGAGTGTGGAGCTTCTGTCGAGCGCCAGATCGGGTTGTGGTATCCCCTAGCAGATCCTGGGTGTGATCCCCTATCTGTGAGAACTACGTATGCCAGATCGGGTCGTGGTATCCCCCAGCGGACCCTGGGAGTGATCCCCTATCTGTGAGCTACGCATACCGGAGTGGGTCTTGGTATCCCATAGCGGACCCCAGCGGCGATCCCCTATCCGAGGAGTTTGGTGGTTATGGTGTTTCAGCGATGTTTCCTCAGTGATGTTATCCGACGAGCGTGGTCTCTCAGGTGAGCGTCTGAGATGTTTGTTTGGGAACCGATGGAGTGTATCTCTCGGATGAGTGTCATCTGGTATGACAGTGTTCGTGGTGTACTCTCCTGGTCGTGGACAGTTTCTAGTGATGAGGTCGGTACCTCTTGTGGCTTTGTGGCGTGAGCTGTGTATATCTGGATTGTTCAAGGTGTATGTATGGGCATACACCTGAGCAGAGCTGACTAGTTGTGTTAGCCGAGGATGGTCACGGGATGGAGTTTCTCTCTCGTACGGGTTCCCTCTGGCTGGGTTGAGCAGACTGTTGCCTTTCAGTTGCTCCCTTGGGTTTTGGGTTTTTGGGGTGCCTACTGAGTATGTTTATACTCACCCCTGCACGGGCTTTGCCCACACATGTTTGTGTCTTGTGTAGACCACAGAGCTTTTGACAGAGTCTCAGGAGGACCCGGAGCAGGTGGAGCTTAGTGAGCGAGTTGACCGGGGTGTTTACCGGAGCTATGCCGAGGGAGCTTTCTGGCGGGTGTTTGTGGCAGCATTCCCCTTCTTCAGAGAAGGTTGGATACGCTTTTGTAGTTTTCTTTTGGTGGTCCCTGTTTCGCCCTTGTACTTTTGCTGTTGCTCTCTGGTTGTGGGATAGTTTGTATGCATGCATATACTTTTAAGTTTCTATATCTCTGCACTGTTGCATGGAGGTGTTTGTGGGTGCGTGTGTACAGGTACCATAGGCTGATGCCTCCCATGTGTGTGATAGCCTACTTGGCGCTAGTCGCCAGCCCCTGGCCTATTGGAGGCGGGCTTGGGGAGTCGCGGCTCGAGCCCCGTTGGGTCAGGTCGAGACATTATTCATAATTATTAATAATTATTCCTAATTATTAGTAATTAAACATAATTATTACTAATTAATACTAATTATTTTTTATTATTGCAAATTATTTGTAATTATTAATATTTATTACAATTTATTTATAATTATTACTAATTATTGTAAATTATTAGAATGTATTACTAACCATTACAATATATTACTAATTATTACAATTTTTTACTAATTATTACAATTTATTACTAATTATTACAATTTATTACTAATTATTACAATTTATTACTAATTTTAACTAATTATTTCAATTTATTACTAATTATTTCAATTTATTTCTAATTATTTCAATTTATTACTAATAAACACTTAGATATCACTATTCATAAAAATCAATACTGAAAAAATATCTAATTACAATTTAATTAAATTATATCTAATTAAAAAAAAATATTAATAATTTAAAATAAAATAAATTAACTAAGGAATAAAAAATTAGATAAATACATTAAAACTGAAGCTTTCAGAGTATCAAAGTCATAAATTATGCTATGATTTAAATGTTTAAACTATAGAAAATTTTTAGAGAAAGTTTTCCAGAAGAAATATAGAGAGAAGTTGAGAAATGAGTGAAATGAAAGGAAAAGCAGAAGTGAGTATATATGGGATAGATTATTTGAGACGGACATATTTGTGTTGAGTTTCTCATTGCAAATAGTGGAATTTGCGATGGAGCCCATCGCAAATACCCTCGGTCCGCATTAATTACAGTCAGCCGTTAAAAAGTAATTTGCAATGGGCCCCTTTGAAAATACTTACCTGCCAACAGAGTATTTGAGACAGGATACTTATCCCGTCGAAAATTCTAAAAAACACCGCCAGTTATTTGCAACGGGAATAGAAACCTGTCACAAATTCCCTTGCCTGCGGTTTGGCACACATTTCACGCCAAACCTTTTGTGACAGGTCCATACCCCCCACCCATCGCAAAATACTATTATTTGCGATGAGCAAATTGTCCCGTCGCAAATAACCCCTTTCAAAGGGTTTTTTGCAATGGGCCCACGACCCATCGCAAATAACCCATCCTAAATAAACATTTTTGCTATAGTGATCATATTAAATGTTTGGATTTAAAATTATAATTTATGTATAAATGTAACGTCCCATCCTAACATCCACTTAACTGGGGCCCCAAGCTACTAGGTCACGTGGAATAAAGCATGCCTCCCCATATTCTAGAGGTTGTTGACTAGAAAAGAGGGTCTAAAGTGGTATAGTGGGGATACTGTACTCCATATCAGAGTGGCACAATAGATAACAACAGAAAATAGTGGAAGCATAATACAAGTAGACACTAAATGATTGGACCAGTTACCATCCATAACGAAAGTACATACAAAAAAATGTAACACTAAACTATGAAATCGTAAATAACTAAACAACTAAATAATAATATCAAAATGTCTCAAGGAAGTTCTATATATAGAAATGCATGGAATGCTGATAAAAAAAGGGGAATATGGTACACGCATATACAACGTTCTATACAAAAAATACAAGAAGAAAAAAGGATTCTCCACTTGAATCTTGAGTATATGCTCGGTGCTTTGTTAAAATGCTATATATATAAGTAAATCATATCAAACATATACAAAATTTCACTTCCCCTTATCCATACCTGAAGACAAGTAATCTACTGGGGTACCACTGGTGGCCCGAGTGGGGTGAGAAATAAAATATTAATAGGCCACCACCAATGGTGTCTAGAAGTTATCCAAGCAGCATACATAAAAACATTAGTTTGAATGTATAAATAGAATATTAGACCACACTAAATAAATAAGTAATAGCCTACTCAGGTTCTTAAAGGACACTTGGAGGCTCTACCAACTTCATCTCATGGCCATAATGAGTGTGTGATAAGAAACTAGATATATATAGTAAATATATATATAGTATAGTTATATACTACATCCACATATATTCTCTAAGTAAGTGCATATGCATGTAGACATATACATGGAATACAAGGTGCTAGATGGAGTGAGGCATAATTAAGTCATCTATAAATATTCTAAATGAGCCTATCATCTCAAGCAGAGGGTACAAGACCTACATCTCATGAGGAATGGGAGATTTCATGGTCAACACTCGATATGGTGAGTGAATATTCATCTCAACACCTGAAGCAAGGGTCTTGGCGTGTCAAGCCCATCATGAAAATATTGTCAATGGTGTGAGACGTCATGCTGAACCCCCGATGTAAAGGAGATTGAATCTTCTTGCTTAAAAATTACCTTAACCATAATTCCAAAACCATTATAAATTGGCATAATATTATTATAATAATTTCCATGATGCATCACCTCTTATTCATTTTATCCAGGAAGAAAAAATATGACCAAGGGAATTACAATTCATATAATCTATATAAATAAGAATGAATTAATTCGTGTGGCCTTTCCACCAATTAACATTTAATCATTTAGTCCATTTAATTTATTAAGCAATGAAACTCATCATGAAGAATTTCATCAAATTTAATACAATCCATTTAATTAATTAAAACATGGTAACTCAATTTCCTAGTTCAAGGTAGCACCTAAAAGGTTATATTATCAATTGGGAAATTTCATATAAGGGAAATTACATTTATAAGTAAATACAATAACATATGAGGTTCTTTGGTTTTTTTAAGATTCAAATAAAATTTGGAAAATTCAACTTCATCTCAAGACAAACACTTAGAAGGCATCCCAATCATTTAAAAAATTAATTATAAGGGGTAATTTCAAGCCATCACACCCAAGGGGTTTCCATGATCAAGGTATGAATCCCATAATTACTAAAAAATGATAACCAGAAGTATAATGAGGTTCATTATCAATTTAGAGTGAAGAAATCCATTTTAAGGAAACATGCAGAAAGTCCTAGAATGTGGAACAATAGTTCAATGACCAAAAAAACTTTCTTTTAAAATAAAATAAATAAACCACATACCATAGGGCTGTTAATGACCCCTTGTATGAAGGAGGCCTCATATTTGATGTAGATTGGGAGAAATAGAAGAAACAGTCCAACACCTTTAAAATTGTTCGAATGAGATTTCACCTAGATTGCACGAAGTATATGAAGAGAAACAAAAATAGGAAGCAAGAGGAATGGAGATCTTACCTCAATATATCCAATTATTTTGATGTATCTTGATTCAGACTTGAAATCTCATAGTTATCTCGATTCCTAGGTTACGAATATGAGGAACCAAATGTGAGAGAAAGAGGGGGAGTCTATTGGAAATGGGAGAGGAGAAATAGGGCTTAGGTTTTTAAGTTTCATTAAGATAAAATTATTCATTTCACACTCAAAATAGGGGGTGTGTGGTTTTTCCGTACAGTTTTTCCAAATAGTGAAAAAACCGTGCTCATCCTACTGCCAAAGGAGAGACCCCACATGGTTAAGGTGTACAGTTTCACTAAGAATGCAAAAACCATGGAAAAACTACTCTATATAAGATTTGTACTTTTTTCACATTTGTGTGATCCTAGGGTCAAATGGTTGTAGAAAAACTATGTGTCCCCTGCTTCTCCAAGGGAACTTGCACAGTTACCCTATTTAGTAAGTACTAACCGTGTAGTAACTATGAGAACTACTCTATTTTCCCATTTTTCAAGACTCTGGGATCCAAAAAATACCAAAAAACTTTTAGAACCTTCCATAGGCCGTAGTTAATGTTTTCCAATATTTAAAAATGAAACGTTTTGAAAAAAACAAGTCAAACCTTTGTGTAAAGATGGGTCATTAAAAACTCCCCATTATAAAACATCTCATCCCTATGTTTACCTTATGAGGGTAAATAGGTATCACTAGCAAAGAGTTCTAACCACTGAGCACGTATATTAGCTTCCCATTCTTAGGTATCATCATGTACTTGGTCGTAATGCCGTAGCACCTATACCAAAGCAACTAACCTACCTCAGAGTGTCTTTACACTTTGATCTAAAACAAGAACTGGATAATCCTAAAAAAATAATATATATACAAATCAACCTCATTAGGATGAAATACATGTGATGGGTCTGGATAATACCCTTGAAGATGAGGTACGTGAAAGAATTCATGCATAGACCGGTATCTATGAAGAAGTGATATCTCATATGCTACTGATTAGATATGTTTCAAAAACCTCACAGGGTCCAAAGAATCTGGTGAGATCTTACCCTGCCTTCGAATACGTCTATGACCCTACCAAGGTGAGAGTTGCAAGAAAACTCGATCAACGACCTCAAAATTCACAGGTTTTCAGCATCGATGAACATATGACTTCATTCTAGAATGATCTATCATCATGAACTTTCCAATCAATCAGACCTTCTCTACAATCACATAATTGAGAATTGGTCCATGAAACACTACCTCCCAGCTAATAGTCAGCTTAGAGGTGAACGACATGACCTACCATATAAGGCTTTATAAGGGACTATCTGAATGGTTTACCTAAATATGTTTTTATAATTTAACTCAATCTGGGGTATGTGCTTCTCCCAAGAACCCATGAAGTTAAGGAAACTTTTAAGAATCATGTCCCCTAACACCTGAATTATATGCTATGTCTTCCCATCAGAAAATGGGTTGATAGTATGTGATCAGAAGAACCTATATACCCAAACCCTTCTACAAACCCTTCCAAAATTGTCTTGTAAAGCAAGTGTCTTTTTCCAATACAACATAATGACGATCTCCATGAATATGTATGACCTCTGTGAGATATAACCTCCCTAGATTGTCCAAAAAGAAGGTATCTCACCCCGAATCAAATCCAGGTGGAGGCATAATTTTCTTGGTGCTGTAGCGGGAACTATAGCAGGTACTGTCTGGCACTGCAGCAGTCAGAAATATGCCCCGTTTGGGCCCTTGGGCCACCGATTTGGTTTTCGAGTCCTTTAAGGCCTTCGGGCCTCCCAGGACTTTGGGTAAGTTAGGCCTTTGGGTCACCTCAAGGCCTTCGGGCCACCATAAGTGCATATGTAAACCAGACAACCTACAATAAACAAGCTCTACAAGGAGGATGACAAAAGGAGATTTCACCACAGTATAAGCTAAATAGATTGCAAGAAAGAGAGGGTATGACACCATCCATCAAGATAAGCCTGTGCATGCACGAGAATGCCTAGCCGAACAGCCATGCGAAGGTGGATATCTAATTTCACAATGAAGATGCTGGGGAGGAGCAGCTCCAAGTAGTTAGTCTGGGTTGTATGTAATGTTTGAAATCCTACGGGCAATGAATTCCTCTAAGGCCAACGGGCCATGTAATACATACGCTTACAGGCCTTTTAAGGGTTCCACCTCACCCCTTGAAAGGTGGATTATCAAAATCAATAAAACAATTAAGGCCATAGGTCCATTGGATGGATCAATGAAAACCTACACTATATTGTTTCATTGAGGTGATCTATGAAAACTAGTTACAAAATCCATGGATGAATCATCACATTTCATCTACAAAAAAGGAAATGGCTACAAAATACCTATCTTTCAATGATGTTCCACCTCCACCTATTGACAGGTGGAACACTGAGTGATGATGAAAAAATAACATGCCTCATAGTAGGCAACTAGTGCTGGAATCATAACTCTCAATACATATTGGTGACACTAGGATGAATTGGCTATATTGAGGCATGAAATTCCCAAATCCTGTCCTCTTTGATTCCTACAGGGACCCATACATCCCCATATAATAGTGAACTATCATTCCCCTTCACGGTCCAACTAGAAGATGAATCTTTATATGAGATTCTTTCTCTTAGTACAAGGCCCTCAAGATCTGAAATATGCCTCATTATTACCTATTACAAAAGAGTAGAGGTTACTACTAAGGCCATCAGTATAGTTTTAACATGATCCACCAGAACCTCAATATTCATCTACGAAAATAAGGCTATGAGATACCACTCACTACTAGTGTCCTGAACCACCTATGTCTAAGTCTTTCAGCTCAGAGAATCATCTACTACAATAGCTTTCCTAGGTGTGTAGGCAAGGTCAAAATCAATGTATTTTTGGAACTCAATACATCTTTGATACCTGAGATTCAGATAACAATGTGTAAATATGTACTTGATTATTTAATGATCAGTGAAAATCACAAAACAATATATAAGTAAATAATGTCTCTAACAACGTAGAGAATGATATACTACATCTTGACTGAGGTTGTGCAATGGGTAATTTCTCTCATGAGGCCTCAACTAATGATACTCATATGTAACAACTCAAATATTATTTATCAAAACAACTCTAAACCTAATAACTGATGTTTCACAATAATCATTATAGAATATTCTTGGCTTTGATATAATCTATATCAGTGCTAATGATAATATTCCCATTATCTCATGAAAGGAGGCTTCACAATCTTCTAACCATATGAATTTAAAACCCTTCATTATCAATACCATAAGAAGCACTACAAGGTGATAAAAATAAAGTATGATGCATCTATAATATCTGAATAGACCTATGAAACTACTAATGTCAAAGAAATTATTTGGATACAACTAGGAAACTACATATCTCATTTACTCTAGGTCTACTAAAAATCGGGACTATAGATTATTTGACCTAATAAGTGGTCTTTTTAGATACAAAAGATTCATTTACTAGGCTTAAAATAAAGCTAATTATCTCTTAGTGTATTCAACATGATATCAAAGTGATTGGAAAGGGCATGTAATGAACAAGAATAAACTATGATATCATCAACAAAGACAACTACAAATAGATCAACACATGGGTGGACAACCTAATTCATTAGATTCATGAAGATTGTAGGTTAATTCATGAGACAAAACAATAAGACTAAGTACTTTTATAGACCATACATTCTCTTGAAAGTTTTGTAAGGTATGGTTAAAGACCTGTCAGGAACATGATGATATCCTAACCTCAAATAAATCTTTGAAAACACTCATTCGCTTTGGATCTAATCTAAAAGGTCATATATTATAGGTATTAAATATTGATTCTTTAGTGTGATATGGTTCAAATGATTGTAATCCTCACAAATCCTAAGGGTACTTTTCACCTTCTTGGGAAAAGGACCAGTGAACCCCAACGAGTTGTGTTGGGGTGTACAAATCCTTTATACAACATATCCTTTAATAGTTTCTTGAGATATAGAATCTCCATAGGTGCCATCATATTAGGAGGAATTGAAATTGGTGAGGATCCTAGAACTATCTCTCTAGTGAAATCTACCTCTTATAATTGAGTTAGGCAAGAGAAGTTTTTAGGAAATACATAACTGAAATAATCCTCTATAAGAGGAAAAATAGCTCGTCATAAACCATGATTGTCTAGAAGAAGATTCAAAATCTGGGATATCACATTTCTAGTCCTCTACTGTTTGAGTCTGACTCTAGTCTTATAAACATCCAATTCTCCCTTATGCACATGACTAACTCCCTCTGGTGAAGTAAACATCACCCTCCAATGATTCCATTCAATACTTTCTCGATATGGAACCAACCTTTCCACTGTAATGATTACATAAAAGGACATCATGTCAAGGAAGAAAAGATCCCATACAATGTGATATATGCTTATCTCAAAAGGAAAATCTTTGAATTGGAGTACACCCACTGATCAGATACCTAATGGTTATCAAGCATCATCATTCCACAAAAGTTTTCAATCTCATGGTATAGAATCACTATGATTACCTCATATATAAATGAGTGAGACAAGCTTGTGTCAAATAAATAATACACTAAATTGGAGGCTATTGAATAATACCCCTAACTGTAGAAATTCTTAAGCTCTGATCATATAGAATAGGTTGTACTACATGTAACTGACTGGTACTGTGGCCCTATGTCACATCCTAAATTCTTAGAGAAACCCACTCTGATGGTGCTGTGAATTATGAGTGTAAATACCTATTCTTTGACAACCACCACAACTAGATTGGTTGGTGGTATTCTAGTTACATGCCTAGTGATATCCTAATTCCACCACTCTAGAATATGGAGTAGGACCAGATCACTTTTCTTTAGGAATTGAGGGAAAGGTCCTGCAAGATCACTGAATTTGGAACTTCCTACTACAACCTCTGCATTCTACTATATCACACATGTAATGAGGTTTTATATGTCTCAGATTCCCACACTGGGGACATATCAATATGTTATCAGTATGAATTGGATTACTAATTCTACATTAGTGAGTAGACTCAAATCAACACTTGCACCCAATAAAAGTAGAATTGAAAGATCTTAGTGATGAACATCCCCAGTTCCCACCAGAATCTTCCCTCAAATTTCATTCTATAATGATTACAGGGTTAAACATTTCATAAATATTTGTCACAATGAATAAAATTACCTAATATTGAATGAATTATACCATCCAATCCTTGAAATGCATGGTGGTTATAAGATTATTACCCGCTATAGTCAGCGTAACCATTGTAGCTCAGTAAAGTGAGTAGAATGCACCATGATTAACATAGTTTTTAGTTGCAGGTTTATAAAATCTCTAGCCCAGTAATCCCTCAGAGTTTGTATAAAGAAATAATCACTAAATATAGTCAGAAAATATGTAAAAACCATATTATGATGTTGACCTTGTTGTGTAATAAAATCCCCCTATTTTTTTGGTAGAATCTTTTAGAATATACATAGAAATATTGAACCTCCACTCTTAATGTGTCTTTAGATGCTCAAATATAGAAATTATATCTTTGAGCCATGACTCTGTAGGGTGTAGTCCCCAATACCCTAAAAATGTGAAAGAATAATGCTGCTCGAAATCCTGGGTCAACCCTTCCACAGTCAGGGAAGGTCGGGAGACAACTTGAATACTTTTAATCATATGAAAAATACCTCTTAGAATTGTTTGTCAGTGCCCATATTGGGGATAAGAGGAGGTTACAAAGGTGGAACTGATAGAAAAATCACTGGTGGCTCAAGGACTGCTACCTCGAGGGTATGTTCATCACCAACTTTACCTTGAATAACTATAGGGATTCATAGAGGCATACTTCTATAATGAAAAATTCACACCTCCTAAGAAAATTTAGTAATTTAATGAATTTTAGATAGACAACTTGGATAGATAAAAATACTTCCTATCAACATATCAAACCTTTCTCCCTAAACCCAAATCTAGGTCTATACGGTAAATAAAAGACCATAACATCCAAAAGAACATAGAGACACACCAAATTCCCACTAATAAGGACGGGTGCATGTATAGATATCGTATCACATGTATAATATGTCAATTTTCACTTTAAAAGTCATATTCATTTTGCATTTTTGTTTATTAAAATATTTAAATATCTATAAATGGATGAATTATATGGATAAACATTTCTAATTCATAAGGGCCCATACTCCTCATGAAGAAAAATATGGTTCCCACATAACCTATACAAAAATATGTTCTATCCCATGCGACCATGGGTATCTGTCTTAACATGACAGAATGGAATGCATAAGGCACATGCTTTACCATATTCAAGAAAACACTTTTAGGTTAATGAAGTCCCTTTAAGTGTCAGTTCTTCTTTCAAATCCACTGCAAGAAATGTTAACACATTTAAATACATAATCAAGGGACCAATAATATGAAATTGGAAGATGAATGATGAAAGTTTATTTGGAATGGAAAAATTATCTACATATTATTGTTATTGTGCCTATAATGATGCACATAATATAACACCTTCATTTCACCAATACATGGTAAAAGAAATATCATTTCAATAATACCAATAATATTCATACCCAAAAAAAATTCTATCACTATTGGTGAATTCATATAAAATATAATAGGCATAATCAATAATGTCAATAACCCATCCTAGATTACTTGGATTTCCCCTATACATAGGTTTGCTACGCCCCAGAAAAATCATATAAAAAAATATCATTATGTCCTTTCCTCATATTTAATATCCAAATAGTAATAATAATGAAAAGAAACTTTTTCTAATACCACCTTTTAACATCTCGACTTGACTTCCACTTAACTAAGGAAATAATCTTGTAAGTTATAAGGCCCCAACCATGCATCCCCATATGTCAGATGTTGCAAACTAGAAGAGAGAATCTAAGGTGGTAGAGTGGAGATATTATACCCTCACATAAAAGTGGTATAATGGATAACAATATAAAACTTCGGAAGTATAATATAAGAAGACACTAAATGACTAGACAAGTAACCCACCATAGTGGAAGCACATAAAATGGATGTAATTCCAAATTGTAGAAGTGTAAATAATCGAACTACAAAATAATAATATTAAAATCCACACAGAAGTGTCATATATAAGAATTAATGTCATGTTGATAAAAAAATAGGAACATGGGACATATATATACAACATTCTATACAAAAACATCAAAAAGAAAAAAATGACACTCCACTATCACCTAGAGCATATGCTCGGTCCTATAATCTTATGATATATATATAAGTAAATCATATCAAACATCTAATGCTTGGAACAATCCCTTTTCCATACTAGTAGATATGTAATCTTCTCAGGTACCAAAACCAGACCAATTAAAGTGTGAAATAAATCCCCAATAGGCCTCCACCAACGATTTCTAGAAGTAATCCATGCAGTGTACATAGAAATATCAGTGCACATGTATAAATATAATAAGAGAAAATGCTAAATAAATAATTACCAACCTACTCATGTTCTTAATGGACACATGGTAGCTCTACCTACTTAGGATCATGAAAAAAATGAGTGTCTGACCAGTTACTATATATATTGTAATAATATATAAATAGTATAGATATATACAACTTCCACCTATATGCTATGTGTACATACAGACGTAAGTAGAAATATACTTAGAAAACTAGGTGATGGATAGAACATGGCATAAATCTGTCATCTATAACCAATCTAAGTGAGCCTATCATCTTTTGAAGAGGGTACAAACCCTATATCTCATGATTAATTCGAGACAACATGCTCGTCACTCGATATAATAGTTGATTCATCATGTGAACACTAAAACCAAGGTACGTGGTGTGTTATGCCCCCATCTAAATAGTGTCAATGATGTGAGACTACATGCTCAACAACCAATGTAAGGGAGGGTTAATTATTACAATAAAAAATTCCCATAACCATCAGTCCACAACCATTACCAATTGGAATAATAATAATTATAATAATATACATGTGGCATCACCTCTCATGAATTTTATCCATTAAGACCATAAAAAATCAAGGTAATTACAATTATTACAATCCATATAAATTAGTGTGAATTAATTGGAATGGACTTTCCAGCCATTGAAATTTAATCACTTAGTACATTCAAGTTATTAAGCATAGTATGTAACACCCCGAGCTTCCATGATACGCTTCTCATTCAATAATGCAACAGCTTGCATTGTACGCAACTTCGAGTTCTAACACACCGCAACTAATCAAAGTAGCCGTTATGAATAGTAATAACCACCTTTTGAAATTATATAAATTTTATATTTTAAAATGGACTTCATTTTTGGATTCGGAATATCGAAATTAGCCTATGTTTAATTTTTGATATTTTTCTGACAACTTCCAATTTTTTATAAATAGTGAAAAATACTTAAAAACAACTTTTTTAATCGAAATAATTTATAGTGATAAATTATACTATTAAGTGGTTTCAAAGTATAATTAGAATATATTTTTACCATTTTATCCAATGGTGGTCATTAGAATTAATTTCACTTTGAAATTGGACATAAACAATTGTCAATCTTTTGATATATATTATTTCTTAAAAACACGCTATTTGTTGTGACAACGGGAATTAATTATGAAATTAATTAATGAAAATTATATGTTTGGAATTTTGTAAAATTTACATCATTTTTGAATTTGGAATATCAATTATATCTTAGGGTGAAATTTCGGCATTGTTCTGAAAAACTTCAATTTTTGATGAATAGTGAAACCACTAAGTGGTAGTTAAAAAACTGATTTTCCATTTAAATAAAACATTACCACTTCTGTGATGTGATTTTCAAAAATATGACATACATGGTTGTCATTAGGAAGTAAAATGTGGTTCAATGGGATTAAAATAATTTTTTTGTGAATAGTAACTTTTAAGTTTAATTAATCGTGATTAAAGGTAATTAGTGAATTTTAAGGTAAATATAATGTTATAATAATAGGAAATGACCTTGACACTTGTCCTAAAACTATTAGATGAGTCATGGCCGACCAAGAAAAACCATGGGTCAACTTGGGGACCCCATGGAGCCACTTTGGTAGGGAAATGACATTAAAATCTATTATTTAAAGTTAAAATAAAAATGTCACAAACATTAGTTGTTTTACTAAAACAATTTTTAAATGGGATTATACAAGTCATATTTTTGACTATAAATATTGATTAGAAATCTAAAAAGATTTCCTACATCATGATATTTTTTTAATAATTTTTAAACATTAAATAAATTAAATTATTTATGACACCATGATGATGCAGCGATTACCTCATTAAATAACAATTTAAATAAAATGAAAATATAATATAAAATGTAAGACTTACACTTGTCAAAAACCTATTGGGTGAGTATATTTGTAACCCTTATCACCTTACCCTCGAAATATATAAGTGTGGGACCTTTAGAATCCGAAAAAGAATTTCATAATATAGTAATATTTCAATCTTTCCAAGAGTGCCCCTCCTCTCCACTTATAAAAGGCCCCCACCACTACAACCTTATTCACACCTTCAAGCCATTTGGCTCGGCCAAACTCTGCCCAAATACTCTCCCAACTTCCCTCCCTTACTCCTAGAAGCCTAACTTTGGGCAGAAGTCTTCCAAAGGAAGCTTTTGGCTCAAATCAAAAAGCGTTACCCGATTTTAAGGTAATGTCTTCTCTAATGTTGTTTTGTTTATTTAGCTTCTCCAACCCCTTAAACTCTTTTTATTCCTTTCTTTTGTAACAAAAACAGGATCTACAATATAATAGGATGTTGTTATGATACGAATTTGGTTTACACTTACACACAACTTCGTCTAATGGTTAAAGAACATACTATTTCTGTGGGTGGAGAAATACTGCCTCACGAAACGATGATTGTTCAATATTATTTTAACACCTCTAATGGTGGCCATTTTGATGACACTATTTCCATATATGATATATATATTATGTTTATGTTTTCCTTATGCTTCATTATTTCTCATTTATGGCATAATTTATGATTTCTATTATGGGTAAACACGATAATTTCATTTTAGGAAGTGCGGACTACCGCCCCTCAAAGTGATTTGAATAGTTAATGCCATATGTGGGATGTATAAAGGATGGAGTAAATGGTATTATACATTATATTATACTGGAATTATATTATACCTTTATATAATTATAACTTCATTTCATTAAATACGAAATAGAACTGGAAGTAGCATTTATGCGTACGTACGGCTTACCGTCTTCATGAACGGTGCATTTCATTTCTTACCTCTAAATTTTATGTAATATTATAAATGAATGTGTATACTAGATATATATGATGTATATGATATATACATCATGAATATAATTATGGATACAATGGATATATTACCACATGAACAAAGTGTAATTATAAGAAGTTTATTTTTGACTCAAGTACCTAAGATCGACAAAATGACCATTATAAACTTAAATAATTACATAATGTTCATGACATCGTAATAAGTGATATAAAAGGAATAATGAACTTGAAAAAGGTTCTTAAGAAGGTAGATATTAACTATAGTTTATCATTCAGGAGGTTAAAGAGCAGTTGAGTCAAGTCGGACACGAGGTAAGGGAACTTCTTAACCCAATTTCCATTCTTTGGGTTAATCTCCTTTTTTAAAATTATGTCATGATATTATTATATCCTATCTTGTATTTATACTTTCTTTATGTGTACACACATAATAGATCTATTTTATTTAAAAAAAATGATATTTGTAAGGGACTTCGTCTCAATCTCCATTCATTGAGGCATATTTGGTTTTATACACAACTTTCCTTTATGCGGTGTATAAACCCCTTTGACTTTTACGTTTATCCAAAAGGAATATTTTTTATACAAATTGTTTTACTAAACAACAAAAAGGAATGTTTTTCTTACCGTACGTATGCGGCGACAACGACTTCTCCGCCGCCGTGACCATTATTTGAGTTTTGGCTTCCTCTACAAGCCATACCTTTTTTTAAATAAAAAATAAATACAAAGTTTTAATTTTCCATTATTTTGGTATTGAAAATGGTTTTGAAAGTGTTTTTATTATATCAATGTGTTGTATATATATCTTGTGATTGAAATGTGGAAATGTTATGTTTCCTTTATGCATGTTTTATGTGATATGATTATGTTATTGTTTATGATATGTTTAAACCTGTTCATATGAGGAATGAATTGGACTTAATAAGTGACGGGTGGAGCCCACTATAGCTCCTCGATGCATCGGTAGGTCTCATGAGACAAACTAGTGTCTTGGAACGAGGCCTTGACAAAATCGTATTTGTGGTCTTCGCACGAGGCCTTGGCTATGTGGTTATGATAGTCTGGCATTATGCATTCCATCATTAAGAAAGTGGTTATTGATATTGCATGTGATTATTTGACCAGTAGAATATCCATGTGAAGAAGTAAATGTCATTATCTCATTTTTATTTTTCCATATTATGTTGATGTTCAAGTTTAAAAGGATTTTGTTTTAGTTATTTATTTCCTTAAATGTTAATGTTTATTTACGAAAGCTTCAGCAATATTGTTATCCGTACGGAGCATCTGAGCTCACCCCTTTCAATGTTTTAATATTTTCCAGGATGTGAAGAAGTATTTTATGAATGACATGCCGAGATAGTCAGAAAAGGATATGAGTGTGGAATATGAAGACTTTGTTATTAGTTTTTTTCTTTATGATGTAATATAACATTTATGAATGTATCTAGTGTTTTTAAGGCTACTAAACTAATCGGTCTTTCGAGACTTGATCTTTTGTGATCATGTCAATGTTACGAAGTAATGCACCGACTCTGGGTAACTGGGGTCGGGGCATTAGAGTTGGTATCAGAGGCAGTTTAGTACTAACCTTGGAAGCTATATTTAGATAAACTCTGATTAGAGAACATAGCCCGAAGATAGACTTTGAGGATTAGTGTAGAAGAACTTCCTAGAATTTTTGTATTATAGAGATTTTGTGAGTTTTTTGAGCAATACATCCCTGTCTGGATACGAGCAGGTAGAGGTGGCTCTGGAACAGATGTACCTAGGGGTAAAACCCGAAAACACTGCTTTGAGCTAGACTCGAACGGGAACTGGTGCACGACAACGGGCCTTGCTACACTCTTGGTTACGACACTCCTGGGGGATATGCTTAGGATAATTCTCGTTTTCTTTACAAACCACTACGAAGGGTTATGAGGATATACTTCCTCAAATAAAACATTTTTATGATTATGGATTATATCCATAAATAGTTCAATTTATTTTAAGAATTTTATAAGTATGGAATTATGTATTTTGATTCATAAACTAATCTAGTTTATGCCATTGTTTAGAAATGGCGCCTAGTGGAAGGAATGGAAACCATATCAATGCACGCACTCCGTGTAGGGATTTCCCTCCTGCTCAAGATAATTATTATGGAGCTGGAGATACAACTGGTGCTAATCAACTTATTACCATACTGGGAAAACTCACTCAGGTTATGAATAATAACCTTACTCATATGGAGCACCCTGATCTACAACGTGGAGGATCAATGTTAGACAGCTTCATGAGGAAAAAACCACCAAAATTTAATGGGGGGTACAAATCCATTAGTAGCTGAGCAATGGATAAACTCATTAGATAAAATATTCCATGCCTTGGGGAGTAGCGAAAGGGAGAAGGTTGTCATGGCAGTCTACCGCCTCACTGGAGATGCCGATCTGTGGTGGTCGCTGATTCAAAACACAAAGGAATATGAAGACGTGTCGAATATGGAATGGAGGGAGTTCAAAGAGCTTTTCGTAGAAAAATACTTTCCTCGTGACCATCGAGAAGATATAGAAAGGCAATTTCTGAGTCTGATACAAAAGGAGGATGAGAATGTTGCAAAGTATGAGGCCAACTTTACAAGGTTAGCGGGGTATGCTACAGATTATATACGTAACCCCAGAGGTAAGATTGATCGTTTCTTTGATGGGTTAAAACCATTTCTCCGTCGAGCTTTAGTATCAAAATCCTTCTCATCATATGAAGATATTGTCTCGTGTGCTATCAAGACAGAAAAAGAATTCTCTAAATCTTATGACAATAAAGTAAAGCAAGAGAGGAAGAGAATGGTGGAACAAGAGACAGATAAAGGGAAAAAGGAAAAGAAGGATTTTCCTTTATGTGATAATTGTGGGAAGAATCACCCTGGTACTTTCCTAAAAGGAATGAGAGTTTATTTTAAATGTGGAGAAAAAGTTCACCAGGCTTGTGATTGCTAGGGAAAGAAAGAGGCTATCAATGTTGAATGCTACAATTGTAGGGAAATGGGGCATTATGAAAATGAATTTCCTAAGCGTCAGGGAAACTTACCTCAGAAAAGGCCAAGGGATGGAGGCCAATCTTATGCTATTACTATAGTTGAAGTGGAATAATTTATGTATTGGTGCTTTTAGACTCAAGGATTATATTTTGGTTATAAGAATAATGTGATATATATAAGGATTGTACTGCAGTACTTGTTGTTTCAGTAAAGTTTTAATATGATGAAGGTAATGATATTTTTAGTATGTGACAAAAAGAGAAACTTTAATTTGTTTGGGGAATCTGATGTTACAATTGATTTTGGAATTTAGAGACCTTTTAGTGAAAGTCTGGACAGAGGTATTTTGGATAACTATTAAGGTTGGAATGGATTAGGTTGTACCTTGGATAGTATTTTTTAAGGTTAAAACATTTAAGAAGATTATTTTTGTAATATTATAATACTATAGTTTTAGGAAAAGGACATCCTGCAGGGTGGGGCATAACCCGTCGCGTCGGACAATGCTGCAGGAATCGAACCCACAACCATAGTGCGACATACCTTTATTACCGACCACTAGCCTACAGGAGGTCCCTGGTTATTACAAAATAGTTTTACGAATCTAAATGGTATGTGTTAATATTTGGAACCTTATACAATTAAGATAAATAGAATATTTTTGAGTTCTATTACCTTTTAGAGTGAAAGATGGGTTTGTGGTAAAAATTTATTAAAGAATGAAAGTCTACATGACAAGTATGTATATTCCCTTACATTCTTAGTAAATATCCTAAATAAATTCCTCAACATTATAAAAGGTAACTTAAAACAAAAATGTTGCTGGTTAACTTTTCCAACTGGGGATTCAATGACTATTTAACCAATCACATGTTTGTGATTTTCTTATGGTTAACTTTCTTCTAGTCCAGTTTTCTACGACTCTCCATCAGACCGTGATGGTTTTTTTTCTTCCATATCCATATTTTCATAGAATCCTAGTATGGGCTATCTCGGGTGAGCTTTGTACTTATCTTTCTATCTTTCAAAGTTATATTTTTATTAACCTTATTTCCGATGTAGGTTTTCCACAAAGGTATTTTATATTTTCAACCTTTTATTTTCAAATAAAAATTTCAAATTGCGAGGAAGCAATTTATTGAAGGAGGGGAGAATGTAACACCCCGAGCTTCCATGATATGCTTCTCATTCAATAATGCAATAGCTTGCATTGTACGCAACTTCGAGTTCTAACACACCGCAACTAATCAAAGTAGCCGTTATGAATAGTAATACCCACCTTTTGAAATTATATAAATTTTATATTTCAAAATGGACTTCATTTTTGGATTCGGAATATCGAAATTAGCCTATGTTGAATTTTTGGTATTTTTCTGAGAACTTCCAATTTTTTATGAATAGTGAAAAATACTTAAAAACAACGGTTTTAATCAAAATAATTTATAGTGATAAATTATAATATTGAGTGGTTTTAAAGTATAATTAGAATATATTTTTACCATTTTATCCAATTGTGGTCATTATAATTAATTTCACTTTGAAATTGGACATAAACAATTGTCAATCTTTGGTTATATATTGTTATTTAAAAACACGCTATTTGTTGTGACAGACGGAATTAATTATGAAATTAATTAATGCAACTTATATGTTTGGAATTTTGTAAAATTGAAATCATTTTTGAATTCAGAATATCAATTATAGCTTAGGGTGAAATTTTGGCATTGTTCTGAAAAACTTCAATTTTTGATGAATAGTGAAACCACTAAGTGGTAGTTAAAAAACTGATTTTTCGTTTAAATGAAACATTACCACTTTTGTGACGTGATTTTCAAAAATCCGACAAACATGGTTGTCATTAAAAAGTAAAATGTGGTTCAATGGGATTAAAATAATTTTTTTGGTGAATAGTAACTTTTAAGTTTAATTAATCGCGATTAAAGGTAATTAGTGAAATTTAAGGTAAATATAATGTTATAATAATAGGAAATGACCTTGACACTTGTCCTAACCCTATTGGATGAGTCATGGGCGACCAAGAAAAACCATGGGTCAACTTGGGGACCCCATGGAGCCACTTTGGTAGGGAAATGACATTAAAATCTTTTATTTAAAGTTAAAATAAAAATGTCACAAACATTAGTAGTTTTACTAAAACAATTTTTAAATGGTATTATACAAGTCATATTTTTGACTATAAATATTCACTATAAATCTAAAAATATTTTTCTAAATCATGGTATTTGTTTCATAATTTTTAAACATTAAATAAATTAAATTATTTATGACACCATGATGATGCATCGATTACCTCATTAATTAACAATTTAAATTAAATGAAAATATAATGTAAAATCTAAGACTTACAATTGTCAAAAACCTATTGGGTGAGTAGCTTTATAACCCTTATCACCTTACCCTTGAAATATATAAGTGTGGGACCTTTAGAATCCAAAAAATAATTTCATAATAAAGCAACATTTCAATATTTCCAAGAGTGCCCCTCCTCTCCATTTATAAAAGGCCCCCACCACTACCACCTTATTCACACCTTCAAGCCATTTGGCTCGGCCAACCTCTGCCCCAATATGCTCCCAAAATCCCTCCCTTACTCCTAGAAGCCTCACGTTGGGCATAAGTCTTCCAAAGGAAGCCTTCGGCTCAAATCAAAAAGAGTTACCCGATTTTAAGGTAATGTCTTCTCTAATTTTGTTTCGTTTTATTTAGCTTCTCCAACCCCTTAAACTCTTTTTATTCCTTTATTTTGTAAGAACACCAGTATCTAAAATAAACTAGGATGTTGTTATAACATGGTTTTTGTTTACACTTACACACACCTTCGTCTAATGGTTAAAGAACATACTGTTTCTGTGGGTGGTGAAATACTGGCTCAGGAAACGATGATTGTTCAATATTCTTTTAACACATATAATGGTGGCAATTTTTATGACACTATTTTCATATATGATATATATATTATGTTTATGTTTTCTTTATGCTTCTGTATTTCTCATTTATGGCATACTTTATGATTTCCATTATGGGTAAACGCGATAATTTCATTTTAGGAAGTCCGGGCTACCGCCTCCTCAAAGTGATTTGAATCGTTAATGCCATATGTGGGATGTATAAAGGATAGAGTAAATGGTATTATACATTATATTATACTGGAATTATATTATACCTTTATATAATTATAACTTCATTCAATTAAATACAAAATAGAAATGGAAGTAGCATTCATGCGTACGTACGGCTTACCGTCTCCATGAACGGTGCATTTCATTTCTTACCACTAAATGTTATGTAATATTATAAATGAATGTATATAATGGATATATATGATTTATATGATATATAAATCATGAATATAATAATGGATACAATGGATATATTACCACATGAACAAATTGTAATTATAAGAAGTTTATTTTTGACTCAAGTACCTAAGATCGACAAAACGACCGTTATAAACTTAAATAATTACATAATGTTCATGACATGGTAATAAGTGATATAAAAGGAATAATGAACTTGAAAAAGGTTCTTAAGAAGGTAGAGATTAACTCTAGTTTATTATTCACGAGGTTAAAGAGCAGTCGAGTCAAGTCGGACATGAGGTAAGGGAACTTCTTAACCCAATTTCCATTCTTTGGGTTAATCTCCTATTTTAAAATTATTTCATGATATTATTATGTCTTATCTTGTATTTATACTTTCATTATGTGTACACACATAATAAATCTATTTTATTTTAAAAAATTATATTTTTAAGGGACTTCGTCTCAATCTCCATTCATTGAGGCATATTTGGTTTTATACACAACTTTCTTTTATGCAGTGTATAAAACCCTTTGACTTTTACATTTATTCAAAAGGAATATTTTTTATACGAAGCATTTTACTAAACGACTAAAAGGAATGTTTTTCTTGCCGTAAGTATGCGGTGACAACGACTTCTCCTCCGCCATTACCATTATTTGAGTTTCGGCTTCCTCTACAATCCATACCTTTTTTTTAAATAAAAAATAAATACAAAGTTTTAATTTTCCTTTATTTTGGTATTGAAAATGGTTATGAAAGTGTTTTTTTTATATCAATGTGTTTTATTGATATCTTGTGATTGAAATGTGGAAATGTTATGTTTCCTTTATGCATGTTTTATGTGATATGATTATGTTATGGTTTATGATATGTTTAAACCTGTTCATATGAGGAATGCATTGGACTTAATAAGTGACGGGTGGAGCCCGCTATAGCTCCTTGATGCATCGGTAGGTCTCATGAGACAAACTAGTGTCTTGGCATGAGGCTTTGACAAAATATTATTTGTGGTCTTGGCACGAGGCCTTGGCAACGTGGTTATGATAGTCTGGCATCATGCATTACATCATTAAGAAAGTAGTTATTGATATTGCATGTGATTATTCGACCAGTAAAATATCAATGTGAAGAAGTAAATAAAATTATCTCATTTTACTTTTTCCATATTATTATTAAGTTCAAGATTAAAAGGATTTTGTTTTAGTTATATATTTCCTTACATGTTAATGTTTATTTACGAAAGCTTCCGCAATATTGTTATCCTTACTGAGCATCTGAGCTCACCCCTTTCAATGTTTTAATATTTTCCAGGATGTGAAGAAGTATTTTATGAATGACCTGCAGGGATAGTCAGAAGAGGAAATGAGTGTGGACTATGAAGACTTTGTTATTAGTTTTTTTCTTTATGATGTAATGTAACATTTATGAATGTATCTAGTGTTTCCAAGGCTACTAAACTAATCGGTCTTTCGAGACTTGATCTTTTGTGATCATGTCAATGTTATAAAGTAATGCACCGACTCCGGGTAACTGGGGTCAGGGCGTTACGTAGTAAAAAATCATGAATCAATCCATCAAATGTAATAAAATAAATTTAATTTATAAAAAAATGGAAACACCTTTTCATGGTTCGAGGAAGAACTTACAAAGTTACATTATCAATTTGGAAATTACCTACAAGGTAAATTTAATTTATAAGTCAATCCAAGCCCTTATGAGGTGCAATGGTTCTTGAAACATTCATGTAAATATGGGAAACTTCTACTTCAACCCAATTCGAACACCTAGGAGGCATCCGAAGCATTTAAATAATTAATTATAATGGGGTAATTCATGTTAGAATACCCAAGGGGTGTCCATGATCGAGTTTAACATTATATAATTACTAAATAATGATTATCATGAGTATTAAAATAGAGTGTTTATCAATTTAAAATGTTGAAATATATTTTATGGAAATTCACGGTGAAGGCCAGAATGTAGAACAATGGAACGACTATGAAGAAAAACTCACTTTTCAAGGAAAAAAACTTGACCACCTATTATAGGGAGTTGATAACTCATCATCATATGGTAGCATTATAATTGAATTATATTAGGAAAAATAAACTAAATGGGTCAACCCCTTTAAAATATGGGGAATGATATTTCACCTAAATAGCACAAATGATGTAAAGAGAAACTGCAATATGAAGTTGGAATTGAGATCTTACCTCAAGATATAAAATTATTTCGATAGATCATGATTGAAACTTCTATTCGAGGAGTTATCTTGATACTTTGGTTATGCAATGGAGGAACCCAGTGTGATAGGATAAGGGTGAGTCCACTAGAAATGGTAGAAGAGAAAATTGGTTTTGTTTTTAGGTTTCATTAAGTTAAAAATTTTCATTTCACCCTAGAAATAGTGGGGGAATGGTTTGGCCACATGGTTTGGCCAAACCATGTGTAAACAATGATCATACCACTACCAAAGGAGAGAACCCTCATTGTAAAGGCACAAATTTTCCTTAACCATGTGTAATCTAGGAGAAAAATCCTATGTCCAACCTCTTTTGTTTTTTATGGGCATGCATCTAGGGTCGCATGGCTGTCAACAAACCATGTGGCCCCCTGTTGCTCAAAGGGACCTCACATAGTAACTCCCCATAGTTACCCTACACAGTTAGTACTAATCTTGTGGTTACCATGTGACCTACATGTTTTCCCATTTTATGTAACTTTGGGCTCCGAACATTCCCCAGATGCTCTTGGAACCTTCCATAGGCAATAGTATATGTTTACCAAGATGAAAAAGGAAACACATTGAGAGACAACAATCCACACCTTCATTAAAAGATATAAGAATACAATAAAAATTATAATTATGACATGACTATTATTCATGAGATGATGGAATAATGAAATCTTTTACCATTTTCAACCTACTGAAGTCATTTTGGGCTTATGAACTGAATATCCTCCAAATATCCAATGTAAACTTAAATGATTAAGTAATTGTAACAATATGAAAATAATTGAGATAAAAGGAATAATAAGATTGAACAAGGTTCATAATATAGTAAATAATTAACATAAGATTATTATTCATGAATATAATGAATTTAAATGATGATTCATACTCAATTCAAGGGAATTTATTTTAAAAATACCCATTTAATGTTTCCCATAATAATATTTTTTCTTCGATATCAAAATTTTTAAAATTATTTTTTGTTTTATTTATATGAATATAATTAAATTATATAGGAAACATTATGTGTTGTTTGAATTTATTTCAAAGGATATCAAAAGGAATCTTTGATGGAATGTTTTAATGTCCTTAAAAAAGACAAAAATGAATGTTATATTTTATCATATATAGCGAAAATGATTTTTCATACCAGCATAACTGTTATTTGATTTTTTTGTTCCTTTACAATATTTCATGTATTCTTAATAGAAAAACTTGAACCCTATGTTCTGGTAATTTTCCAAAAAATGGTGTAAAATAGAATGGATATATCAATATCTAAAATTTATTTCTTTTGGGTTCAATGAAAATTTAAACGATGAAAGATTTTATATATTATGTTATGGTTCTTGGTCATATTTCATGACGATGGATGGTTATGTTATATAATGGAAATTGGTGAGCTTGTTATAGCTCTCCAATGCATTGGATGAAGGGAAATATTTAACCGGTTACATTAATCCTAATTTATTATACGAATATAATGTGATAGTTGTTCCAATTATAACCATAATAGTTATTTCAAGTGTGACTATGATGGATACTCAAAGTATAACCATGATAGATATTATATTTGTAATCATTAAGGTTACTCTATAAGTAAGGATGATATGAAAATGTTGTCTCAAGTTACATACTTGATTTATCTATAGTTGGAATGGGTTTTTATGCAAATATTATGATTTATCAAGGTAAAGAAAAGTATATTATACTTCGTAATTTTGAAAAGTACAATATTTTGAGAAAGTTATTAGGAGTTTTCATGATTCCAAAGAAACCATTATGTGGTTTATTATTCCTATATTATTTATTATAAAATGTTTCATGAAAATAATTGAACATAATAGTTGAATTATTGAGTAAGAAAATATCTCTTTCCATCCCAATGTTTATTTTAATAAGGGGAATTTTTATAATTATTCATGGAATAATGGTTTACTTATTTATTTTTACACCCATTAGCATGATATTTTACTAAACACGTTTTTAAAATGTTTTTAACAACTCTTGTTCCATCTTGGGGTTGGGATGACAATACGTGTATAATATTAGGATTGGGTTAGCTTTTTATGTACCCACTTGTGATTGAGATACTACATGTTTACCCTCTTGGGATTGAGAAAAAACACATGTACCCTCTTAGGATTTTCTAATTAATCATGTACCCTTTTGAGCTCATCAGATATAAAACTTCAACTAATTCATTAGAGAAAATTATAGGACCCCATACATCAATAGTATTCATCCTTACATTTGTGTGATTACATAACAATGAAACATTTATATTTCAAAAATAAGTTAATTAAACCATATAAGAGAGATAGTTTTTAGAAATATTACAATAGAAAATTTTAGAATCCATCCTGATAAAGGGGCTTGATGGTGGTATAAGAACATATCCTTAGTGTAACATAAGGAGAATTAAGGATATTGATATAGATGAAAACACATTTTCAAGATCATTTGGAAAATCACTTTGAAAAATAAGGTGATATATCCATTTTCAATTTGAAATTATTATGATTTAGATTTATTAGATAAAAAAATTTTAAACATAGAATGGATGTTTCATTGAAAATAATGATCATAAGGATAAAATAATTTATATACATAAAAATACATAAAAGATATTTTATAATTTTATTTAACATTATCTTAAAATTATGATGTGACAAGTAATTTTGAAAAAGGTAAAGTGATTTTTTTAAAAAAAATTGACTAAAAAAATAACCATCAATAATTGAGTCTCGTATAATTATTAAATAAATTTTCATTTAAATGTGGAGTGGAAGATAACAAAAATGATCATGGTAGGAATAGAATTATAATATTTTAAAATACCTTTGTTAAAATACAAAAAATTAAAAAGAGTAATAATAATTTTTCAAAGAGGATAAGGTAAATATGAATATCACAAGAGATAAAACATTATTAGTTTTAAAAAAGATTTTTTTATGGAATAGAAAATTATTACTAAGATTATTGGAAATAAACTGTCTGGAATTAGAAAAAATTGTTTCTTGGAACCATTTTGGATTCATTAAAGGTAGATCTATACGAGATTTCATTTTTCCTACCTCTGAATCCCCTAATTTATTGAATAGAAACACTATAGGTGGAAATATTTCTCTTACACTAGATATTACTAAAACCTTTGACATGATTGACTGGGAATTTATTTTTAAAGTGCTATCTAGTTTTGGTTTAAATGACACTTTTTCCAACAGAATCAGAACCATTTTCAACTCAAACCACATTTCTATTGTTATCAATGGCTCTCCTAGAAGTTTCTTAAAATTCTCCAAGGGCATCAGGAAAAGAGACCCTCTCTCTACTATCAGGTTTTCTATTACAGAAGACTATTTTAGCAGATTTCTCACCCTCAATGTTTATTAAGTCAAAATCAAACCGATTCATGCCTCTAGGAATTTACATGCCCCTTCCCATCTTATTTTTTCTAATGATATTATTTTATTATTCTAGGGGGACAAGAGAAATATCAATAAACTTAAATACATCAACTCTCACTATGAAGAGGTGTCTGTTCAGCATGTTAACTAGAATTAATTCTTTATCGATTTTGGTAAAAATTTCCCTCTCAACAGGAAAACTCATCGCACTGATGTTTTAGGGGTTAAGGAAGGTTCCCTTCCCTTCACTTACCTTGGTGTCCCCATCTTTTGGGGACGACCCAAATCATATTATTTCCAGCACATAGTGGATCAAATTCATAATAAAATTTCATCCTCGAAAGGAAAATACCTTTAAATGGAAGAAAGGGTTTACCTTGTAAAATCCACCATTGTTTCTTTGTTGGTTTACTCCATGATGGTCTAGAAGTGGCCTATGGGTCTTACTAAACTCTTAAATACTGCTATAAAGAACTTCATCTAGAGAGGAATCACTCTAGAGAGAAAATTCCTCACGGTTTCCTGGACCCCTTATTGTAAACCTATTGAAAAAAGTGGAATAAGAATTAAAAATCATAAAACAATTAATGAGGCTATCCAGGCTAAATTTATGTGGTCCCTTATTAATAAAAACTCTCATCCCATGAAATTTCTCAGAACTCATTTTCTTGATAATCTTAAATCTGGTATTTTTCATTACATGGCTTCTTCTATCTAGCCCTAAATTAAATATACTTACTCTTCTATGTTGGAAAATTCTAGATGTACTATTAGTAAAGAATCCACTTTAAATTTTTTGTTGGATAACTGGACTGGTTCCCCTCGTATATCGAAGATGCCTAATTCTTTTACTCATGATACCACTAAATGCTCCATCTGGGACATGATCAATTCTTATGGTTCATATCTTTAGGATTCTATTAAATATTTTGTCGAGAATTATTACTTCACTACCAATGATGACTTTCTGGTTTGGGAACCCTCTAAAAATGGCTTGTCAGACTCAAAAAAAATATTATAATCACCGTTTCTCTAACTTTGATGATAATATCAGATGGATCACGAACTTCAATAAGACATTGATAAAACCTTCTTATATTTCCCTCATTTGGTGAATTTCTCACTAAAAAGTTCCTACTGATGGTTTTCTACAGTCTTATGGCTTTAATATTTTCACTAAATGTAGATTGTGCAACCAACATCGGGGGGACATAAACAAACTCTTTTTATCTTGTGAGACTGCTACTACTCTTTGGCATTACATTTTTGACCTTTTTGAGTGTAGATGGATTTTGGATAACTTTATTTTCTCACAGTTGAAAAAGATTATAGAGTTTGTGAGGTCACTATAAATTAGAATCCTTTTTCTCAATACTGTTGCAGAGCTTCTGCATATCCTCTGGTATAGTAGAAATGATTTCATTTTCAACAATATCTCATTTTAACTAAATGATGGTAAAATGATGATACTTATTTCTATCAATGTGGCTGCCATGATCCAAAAAGACCATTATGAAAATTCTGGCATTGATCTTGAAACCTTCTGCTGGATTGTAGTGAGTGGAATATATTCAAAACCGAATTACACTATTGAATTCTTCTCGCAGGCTCCTCATCCTGGATGGATTAAAGTCAATGTTTACGGAGCCTCAAAAAGAAACCCTAGACCTTCGGGATGTGGAGGTATTTTCAGAGACCATCTTGATTAGATTCTCAGATGTTTCTATGGAAGCTGTGGCATTGCTTCTGCTCTGGAGGCCGAAATGATGGGTATCATTCATGCCATCTATTTTGAAAAACTTTTCAATAAGAAAAAAATCTGAATTGTGAGCGACTCTTCTACCATTGTGGAAGCCATCTGGAAGGGTGTGACTCACCTAGCATGGTCTCTCACCCCCAATGGATTGACTGCCTCACCTCGCTCAATAGTCTCAACTTCATTGTTACACACACCTTCCATGAAGCAAACAAGATCACCGACTGTCTTGCCAACATGGGAGTCTCTCATGAGATCACTTGGAGGAATGATCTCCATCCAGATTTGATTCCTTTTTTATTAGATATTATAGAAAATTTCCCTCATTTTGGCTCATGTAATTTGAATGATCCTTTTTTGAATAAATTGCATAGTTCTGGTAATTGACCAGAACTCATACCCCACCCCCAAATAATTAAAGTGAATGAAAATTATAATTAACAATGTTATACTTTTATGGGGTATAAATTCATAATGAAATATGATTTGAATGAAAAATTTAATTTTATCCATAGATATAGTTAAATATCAATATAATATCTTAGGATGGAGGAAACCAACATGAAAGTAATAATATTAATAACAATTATTACAAGTCCAAAAATGTGGTTTGAGATAATAAAATACTTATAAATTTTCTATTTTTTGAATTGAAAATCAATGAATGGTATAACATAAAACAGATTTATAAATAACATTAATTTTATGAAGAAAATTATAAAAATAAATACATGAGAAGTATATACACCACAGAAAATTAAATAGGTTGTGGATTTGACAAATGTCTCAAAGAAAGAAAATGAAACGATAAACACTTACAACTTTAGAAATGTTTTAATAAAGACCAATTAAAAGGGAGATATTGAAACAAACCATCCAATATCAAGAATAAAACCTAAATCGTGATATTATATATCCCATAGATAGTATAAACACCATTTTAATGAAATTAGGTCTATAAAAAACACATCTTAAAGATAGTAAATTGACATGAAATACCCTTACCTTTAATCCCAATTAGTCAAATGTGCTCTAACCTTGTTTATGACAAAAAATAAATATATTAATCATCAGATTTAGAGGCTTATTATTACCTATAAAATTTTATAGACATTATTTACAATCCTTTATTACAAATATATTAGTTATTTATATTTTTTTCATCATCATATGTTATTAGCTTAAATTGTTTATTTAGTACCAATTTTATAATGTACGTATCAATTATTATATATAGATTAAATTTTCATGATTAAAAGATAATTTTAGGTAATGTAATTTATGTTTTATAATGTTTTATAATTTTATAATTTCATTTCAAAATTATTTCAGTTAGGATTCATGATAATGAAGTTGGTGACGAGCTTGTTCTGATCATTTATAACAAACAAATGTTGTACGATAATAAAAATTTAAATTTTAATATAAAGTTTCTAAGATTTTAATTTATTATCTCATTAATTTATAATAACAAAAGTAGTTATGTTTTCATATCCACCAATGATATACATTTATTACATTATTCATATTGGTTGTTAAAATGACCCAAATAAGAACAAACTATAATTTATGGGTGAATATTGTTAAGGTAGTGATTATTTTGGTATATTATCATTATTTTTGATGAATGATGATATAAATTATATTTTTTAAGGTTTAAATTCACAATTAAAAATATTTTTGAAATACTAAATGACTAGATGAGAAACAAAATATGTCACATTCATGGAGTAAGTAGTCCACATGTAAGCACATGCGACACATTCACTTTTAATATATTATGAGGAATATAGGTAATGGTTTAGAATTTTAGAATATTAAAAAATCTATAATTATCATATTAATACACTAAATTTTATTTTAGAACCATCCTTATTAGGTAGTGATGAAAAATGAAGAACACCATTCATGGAGGTGGTAGTCCGCATGTACGCATGATGACAACTTTATTTTTTAAATTGTTTTAGAGGAATAGAGAAAATGGATATTCTATTAGAATAATAACAATTAATCATATTATAAATACTTATGTTATAATACATTCATTGACATAATATGTTTGAGGGGGTATAAGGAGAAGATAATTAAGAGAGTTTGGTTGAGAACATTATCTCTCTCTTTGGATGTTCTCCCATGGGTAACACTTTAAAGCTCATTATCTTGGTATTTTTACAAGTAAAGGGAATATAATACACAAGGTGATAATAAAGATGAAACTATATAATTTTTTTGGTTGAGATAATTCTTTATAATGAGTTGATAAATTGGGTAAAGGTGATCGCTTTTTATAGGTGAAGAGAATGACATATTTGTAAATACAATTACTTAATATAAAGATAACACTTGTTTCATATAGAAAGTGTAAGAAAAGTGAAAAATAATGGATTCAGATATGAGTTATTAGATATAATACCTAAATAATTCATTTTCACACATTTTGTAAACATGATTCTAAGTATTTTACCATTATTTTTTTTCACATTTACCATGCTTTGTTTTTACAGTGGTCATTATTTTTTAACCAAGTAATTTATCTTTAATACCTAAAAATGAAATAGATATTATTAAATAATGTTTACCTAATGATTCCAAATATTATATCAATTTTATCTAATAAAATTAAAATTTTTAATAAAAAATAATTTCAACATCCGCAGATGAGACACGTAAAACCCCATTTTTAGAAGATGATTATATTTACGAAAAAAAATTATGGTTATGATAAAATTAACAATTTTTTTGATTTATATAATATTATTATTTTTATTATTAACAATATAAATTTTATTTATCTTTTAAAATAAGATAAAATCGAATTCCAATATACAGATATGTAGTTAAAAGAAACAAACCAAAAATAGGATTTATTACGGTAAAATATTACTTAAGATTAAAAAATTTTAAACATGGGTCTAATAAATTCCCATAATATTTTTAAATGATTTATTTTAATTATTAAATATATATTTATATAGAAAAAAGGTTTCATAAGATTTCAAATTATAATCATATTATGACAATGACATAAAAGTGAAAACAATTGCAAAATCACTATTTTCCAATATTCACCCAAAATTCTAAATTTTAAGAAAAAAATCATCCTAAGTTAATTATGAAATAATGAATTAAAAAAATTATTTAATTTTTTAAAATTTAAAATATAATTTTTATAAATTTAATTTTTAATTGAAAATTCAAAATATTTAGAATTTGATTTATTGAAATGAAATTTTTAAGTGTTCTTAATATTATTTAATATAAATTAAAAATTTAAATAATGTTAATTAATTAGTTAAGATATAATAATTTTTGAAAATGGGTCAATTGAATTTATTATGAAAAAATATAAAACACTTTAAAAAATATTTATTTGAGAAAGAACAGTCCATTTTAATATTAAATAATATTAATTATTTATCCTCTATGTGTAATCTTTTTCAGTTGAGAATATTTTTTTACTACTAGTGTTATTATTCTTACAATATTCATAATAATATTATCTAATATTCTGTGAATCATTATAGTTCAATTTTACCTGTGAAATAAGATATCAAAACTATATTCTAAAATATTTAGGTTTTTCATTGTCCTCCTTAAATAAATTATTTCCCCAGAATATTAATTATCAATCAATAACGAATATATATATATGAATATATAAAATATAGACACAACCCATGATATAACTTCTAGAGCTATATCAAATTTACAAACATAGGAAATGTATATTTTTTCCTTAGAACAGGTTAATCCAAATAATGATTTTTTCTCCGATAATTTGACCTAAACATCCCTCATGATTAGATATAATAACTACGATAATAAAATTTTATATCCAAAGGTATATCATATTCATCATTAATATGATAAATGATAATAGGTTAGATTAAAATATGAAATGTGATTTCCCAAATTTGGAACTTGATATAGATTATTATGTGGATATTAAAAATTTCAAAAATCACCTCGTATTATTCTAATGGAAGCATAGTAATTATTTCATGAAGAATATTCCACAAAATCAACATAGGATACCATAATAATATAAGTTTCTACTTAATAATATCAAATTATTAGAGAGGTGATTTTATGATTTTATATAACTTTCTAGGTATACTAGAGTGGTTAGAAAAAAATCAAATAATAAATTTTGAAATTTTGGTTGGAGGATAAGTGTAATGTTCAGTATTAAATAATTATTATATACGTAAATAGTAGCCATTGAATATGATTACCATTTTATTTTGTATTAAAATATTTCTATGGTATATCATTCTTTGTTATCTATTGGATTAGGGCATCTATTTTCATAATACCAATTATACTTACATTTAAGGAATTGGTCATTCTTCACCTTAGTATCATTGATTGGATTCTTTAACCTAACATGAAAATCACGAGATTAATAGATAATCCATACACAATTGAAGTACTTTATTATTATTTTGAGACATTCCCTTGGGTGCTTCTTCCAACATTTTGACATGTTGGAAGTTTAATCCTCTATCCTTCTTCATCTTCGTAACCTAATACTCTATAAATCTACATTTTTATCATATTTGGTATGTTCAAATATTTTAAAGAATGAAGTTTTTAATCATAAAATTTTATAATTGAGTGATAATAACCACAATATTTTCAACATAATCTCCTTCAATTATGGTTTCTCATCAGTAAAATTACAGCATTTTCCATTACATCCATTGTTAACATGGATCCATATGTCTCCGAAAACTTGTAAAACTAAAAGTGTTAATCATTAGTTATAAATAATTAAATTATAATGGAATTATCATAAATATCCTTTGGAAAATTTAATCTCAAGATGCTTCACATTATGAAACCATTATGCCAGCTTAAAAGTATTTTAGTTTAACCTGGAGCACTATTAGTACAACATAGGTTTGTTTAAGTAAGGTTATACCATAATTATTAATCTAATCCCACAAATTGTTTGATAATTAAATCCTTTATAATGGTGTGAAATTATAATGTGAGTTCATAAAAGTATATCCCATAGGAGTTTCTAGACAGGTGTACCACCATAGGCCCACTCATTATACACCGATTTATGATCAAGATGATACTCAAATATATTTGACCATGGTGATGACCAATAGGTTCATATATTCCACATATGCATCTAATTTCTCATATCAAGGAAGGGATGTAATTGAATGTAAACATCACAATATCTACTTTACCCAACCATTTGAATGTTATCTTAAAAATAGACTCATCTCTATGGTTTTCACTAATGTTTTTTAATCCTATGGTGGACTATGATTTTCATACATAAATATCACATATTATTTTATGAATATTCAATAAAACATTATTTTCTACACTAGATTCATATAGGTCATGTATTATTGGAATTTGGGATATATAAACATATATATCATTAATAAACCACATCATCTCCTAATTAGGTCTCCATAACTCACACCATTCTTAAATGAATCATACATAAAACCATTATTGATAACCTAAGTAAAATAAACATAATAGATATTGATCTTTAATGCCCAGTAATTGTAAATAAGGGAGATATTATTCATCACTTAAGCATATCTTGAGCTTATGGGTGTGAGAACATGAGCATAAAATTTGAAAATCATACCCTATATATCATAGAACACAATATTGAGTAATGGAATAAATCTTAGAAGATCATAAGACATGAATAATAGAGTAATCCACTAACATTAGTTATGAAATCATAATGTTTTCATAAAAAATAGTTTTTTATAAACTTAAGCCTTGAAAATAATTTCTTTAGTAGTCAAGGCTCAATTGAAAGACTATAACAGTGGATTGGGTTTAATCCCTAAACCATCATATCCTTAGTCTAGGATCGCTCCAAATACTATCATTATGGACTGAGTCCCTTACTGTATCAAGTTCAATCCCAATTATAGTCCTTATTATCTCATGAGATACTCGCCATTACCAAATTCATTAAAGGGATAAATAATTCTTGGACATCCCATAAAATAATTCAAATAATTAATATTAATGAAGTAATATCATAAATCATTCATCATTGCATAACCCATATAATGAAAAAAGGTCTCATAAATATTTCATTGTAGCCTTATAGCATGACCCGTGGAACGAAAAAAGGATTTCATCAAGGTTTAATCATAACAAAATTAACCCATGGGAATGAAACTAGTTTCATAGAACAATCCTTAAATCACGATCATCATAATATATCCATATAATTAAATTTGATGGTATCATTGGATCATATTCACAACAATCAAATTATATCATCTTAGATGAAAATTATTTTAAAAGATATCTAGAATATATTTTTAGAAAATCATCGTTTTCATCTTCAAATCATTTTCTTAAAATATAAAAATTTAAAAAGACTTGGGAAAAAATTTTCATTTAAATTTAACTTTGGAACTATTAAAGGAAGCTTCAAATCATTGATCAATCATGAAGGTGTGAAATTCATTTTTTATGTCCGTTACAATGAAGATTCCTTTCACATTTTTAGTAAAAAGTAAAAAGTAACTCACTTAGAAAAATAAAAGAGGAATCATTTTAAGAAATTTTATAAAACATTTATCAACTATAAACATTAATATAAATAATAAAGTAGAAAAAAAATTCTTGAAAACATTTTTAGAAAATATAGACAATGAATAAAAAAGATTTTCGATTGAAGAGAGAAATAAAGAGAATTTTCCTTAAAAACATTATTTTTTTATTTAGAGTACTTAGAGAGATGAAAATATAAGGAAATAAATATAATATCATTAAATTACTAGAAGATAATTAAATTCATTAAAATTCTTGATATTTATATTATGAAATTTCATAATCATAAACTTAATAAAAAACAATCCTAATAAATATTGAGATTGTAACATAAAACTCTTACATCAAGTTCCACTTACATTGAAATCTTCCAAAACACATGTGTAATAAATTTAAATATATTATAATTATATAATATAATCATTTAAAAACATATAATACCATATATGATCCAATTATTACATTTAACACCAATTTATTAGAAATTCGTTATTAAAATCATCGTTTCTGGGTGTGAACTATTTTATTTCTCAACAGAATATCAATTTGAAAGATCTGATCAGGGTACCTTTACCATGATTTTAAAATCTATAGAAAGTGAAAACTAATATTATTATGATATATATTCATTATATATATATATATATATATATATTTATAATCACCCTCAAATGATAGAGATAGAAAAATTAATTACACTTGCATTGAGACGGTAAGTTGTATGTATACATGAATATTGTTTTTACTTTTTGAAAGATACAATGAATTAAAAGTAGATTATATTTCACATTTATTGGATAATTTTTAAATAATATATTTATTATATATTAATTTAATCTATCCTTATGACAATCCATGTAAATCCGAAATGAAAATGAACCCCATTACTTCCTGTAGGTGGTAGTCCACACGTACGCACTAGCAACACTATACTTTTCTAATGAATGGGATAGAGGAGGATAATGGGTTTTACACTATAATAATAAAAATAATGTATATTTATTAAACTGATTTAATTATTTTATAATGTATACCATGGATTTAAAGGATGTAGGATAAGAAATAAAATTTTAAACCCTTGATTAAAAGTTATAACTCTTCATTGAGAAAACTTTTTTAGATTAAAAATTAATCCTCAAAAGAAAGATAATTTTGAAATAAAAAGATATTTAAGACTAGGTAATGTCATATAGTATAGTATTATAGAAGGTATTGGTTGATATTTGATGTTGAAACATTTCGAATAATGAAGGAGAGGTGCCCATTTTGAAGTAAGGGGAGGGGAACTATTGGAATTACTTAATGTATTAAATTAATATAAATTAATTTTAATGGGAAAATAGATCCAAATTAATATAGTAATAATATAATATGAAAATGGTTTTAAAAAATCTAATAAAATATTACAAGATAAAGGTTGGTGTAACACCCTGAAAATCTAAAGTAATAATATTATATTCGATAGCGTGTGTGACATGCAACACCGAGCATGTAAAGAAATATAATATTTATAGAATTTATAATATATTATATATTTGAAAGAAATTAAATATAATTTATTACTTTAATTACACATGATACTATGTTATAATGTGACATATGCAACAACGAGTTTCTTTAATGGCTTGCATTACATGCTAGATTTATTTTTAACGAATAATAATATATTATAAAAATATTATTATTTAACATAATAAGATATAATATAGCTATTAAATTAAAATTTATTAATATTATTAACTAAATTATTAATACATAAGGTTTAAAAAAAATATAAAATTAATGAATTGGTTAAAATGTAAGTAGAAATGAATATAAGAACATATTAAATATAATGTGAATATTTTTATAGAAATATTTTTTATGCTCAAAAATTTGTTTTACCCTAATAGATTTAATTAATTAAAATTAGTATGTTAAATTAACTTAATATATATATATTATCTTCAAAAAAATATTTTTGATATACAACTAATGGATTTGTTAACCATAATACAAGAACAAAGCCTATTTTACACATAAAATACTATATTTTTATTAGGGCATTTTAACAAATTTTAATGGATAACCTTGTTTAAATTAATATTTTGGAACTTTTATAGATTCTATATGTCAAAATAAACTTCATATTTTAAATAAAAACATACAGATTATGCTAGATCTAATTTTTGGTATTTTTTTAAAAACATTTCATTTTTATCAAATAATGAAAAATACTGAATTATAATTCAAAAATACCCTTTCATATAATTTATTTATAAGGATAAATCATATTTTAAATTTGTCTTAATTTTTTATTGGGAAATATTTTTATTAATAAACCCAATTTAGTTCAATGGAAATATTTTCAATTTGAAATTGACAATAAAAACATAAAAAACTTTTAGATGTTTTGACTTTAAAAACCCGCACTGTCAGCCCATTTACAAGATTAAATTTCAATTAATTTATGCTACTTATGTGATTTAAATTTGGAAAATGGATTAAATATTTAGAAATATATATATATATAAAATTTATAATATAGTAAAATTAATTTTTTACCAAAATAAATGGTGAATGTAATTAAATTTAATTACAATGATTAAGGTAAAATTAATCGTAATATGGGACGGAAACTTAATCTTATGTAACCAAATGACCTAGATATTGGTAAAAAATCAATTTTGTAACCATATTTAGACCCTATCCCCAATTTTTTCTAAATTTAACCATTATTGGATCCAATTTCAATGTAAAATATGTGTATGAAATTCTATTGTTTGAATATTACAAAAGTGCCACTTCTCCACCACTATAAAAAGGCCGCCTCTCCTATAATTTCTTCACACCACTCAAGATAATTTGGATCGAAAAAGATATACCAAAATATCTCTTCAACTTATCTCCCCTACTCAAAGAAGCCTCACCTTCAGCAGAAAGTAATCTAAGGAAACCCTTTAGTGAAAACTAAAAAGAATTACCCGATTAATAGGTAACAAACTTCTTTATGATTTTTAGTTTTATTTCCATTATCAAATCTCTGAACTCTCATTATTCTATAAAAAACCAATATAATAAATATACTAGGTTGTTTTTATGTTATGGTTTCTACCTACACTAACACACACATCCATCTAATGGGCAATAAACTTATTATTTCTATGCACAGCGAACAACCGCCTCACGAAATCATGATGGTTTATTTTTCATTTACCAACTCTCATGGTTGGACATTATGATGGAAAATATATTTATATATGATATTTATTATATATTTAATCTTGTGTAAATTTTTTACAACACATACCCTTATAATTTCCATTTTTTTTAAATACGTTAACATCGTGTGTGGAAGTGTGGACTGCAGCCACAAAAACATGGTGTGATTCGTTCACACGATACATGGAATATATAAAGGATGATTATAATTAAATATATGGGAAATAGAAAAAATTGATATGATATTAATTACATAATTAACTTTATAGAAATATAATATATGTCATTTTCTTTATTACCCTTACACAAACATAATAAGAGATAACATCGTTTGTGGAAATTTGGATTACCGCCTCCTAAAAGCAATATGATTTGATCACATGATACATGTAATGTACAAGGGATGATTATAATTAAATATTTGAGGCATACAAAAATTATATATGATATTCATGATATAATTTCATTTCTGTAAATATAATATATATACAATTTTCTTTATTATGATTTTCACAAAACTAATAAGTGATAACGTCATTCGTGGATGTGTGGACTACCACCTACTTGATATGATATGATTCCTTTTATATCATAATAATTTTATATATAAGAATATATGATTAAATAAAACGTTATTTACGATATAACGATCATAATTGAAAGATATAGTATTACTTACTTTCTTTCCATAATGGTCATTGAAAGTATAATTAATCAATAAATTTTATAATTATGTCATGATTAATATTATAGAGATGTTATATAATGATCCATTTAACCATAGTTGACCTACCAAAGTTCTTTTTGACACATACTCCAAGTTCAGTCAAAACAACAGATGTAAACATAATAGATTAAGTAGTTTTATATAAAAATGTAATAAGTGAAATAAAAGAAATAATAAACATAAAAAACATTATCAAGTAAGTAAATAATTTACATAAATTTATTATATAGGAAGTTAAACGATGTTCAAATGAAATTAAATACAAGTTAAAGGATTTCATCTCAATTTACATTCCATCGAGACTTATTCATTGTTATACACATAGTTTCTTTTATATGGTGTATATACTACAATTTGAAATTTTATATCCTGAAAATATTTATTATCAAGATATTATATGATTCATTTAATGTTATTCCTTCATTTAGATTATGATTCAAATATTTCAAAGTGGTGTGGGATGCTTTGGAATGTTTAAAGATTATTCTCCTCAAGAAATTTTTTAATGATTATATTTGTAATATCACTTCCTATTTTGATTACAAAATTTCTCTTAAAATAGTCACTTTATTTTAATGCACCAAAATTCTTATAAGTGGTTCACATACTGCTAGTTTTTTATATAATATATCAACTCAATAATTAATCATGATATTTTTAGTTTTAATTTGAATTATTTCATCTAATGGGATTTGAATTCAAATTTACCTAGCAGAAAATAATTTCATAACCTAATTTCTTTTCATTGGGTTATATTACTTCCTCATTATCACTAATATTATATGATCATGTGTATAATTAATTTTACAATATAATGATGTAATTGATCTTATATATGTTGATTTAAAGTTGATACACATAATATACTCATTGATTTATTCTCCCTCCAAAATTATAATATTTTCAATGGTTTTAAAAAAAAATCTCATTTTATTTGTGATTTTTTACCCTTGAATTTCCATTAAAGGAAATTATTTAATCATTTTATAATAAACCAATTAATTTTATTCTTCTCTTGTTATTCATGACCTTATTAAGAAATACAACAATTTTATTACTCTTCGGTACTCAATTTTTTTTTCTAAAAACATGACCATATTTATCTCATTAGTTTTAGAACCTATTTTCTTCTAAAAACCCTATTTCCCAAAAAGGGCCTTCAAAAAATTCAAAACAAATGATATTTTCCTCAATAATGTTTTTTAAATATCACTTTATTTCTATTCATTAATGATAATAACCCTTGATATTACTGCACTTGGGATGTATTTTATTGATACTATCCTTATTCATTATTTGGATGGTTTATGATTTATTTGGTCAAGGTAAATATTCAAAATCACTTCCGTGATTTATTTTTTAGTACCCTTGAAATATTCAATCTCCTATGATCATTCAAAAATGAATTTTCCATAAATTATCCATTTCATTTAGCATGGATGCTACTATTCCCCAAACCGTATAACTCTTTACATAGGATGTCGACTTTGAAAATTTGATTATTTGGGGAAATATTAATATATCAGTATTCTTTATTCAATATGGATATTTGATATGGAATATTTTTTATTAATTCAATGAATTTTTGATATAAAGAATGATTTGGACATGAAATGACAGGTGGGCCCAGACTATATATAGCTCCTCCAAGCATTGATAGGTTATCATTAGATAAATAAGTTCTAAAAATTAAACAAGTTTTTATTTTTAGATTTAAACCATCTTGTGAAATGTATAAATGTTATAGGTTTTCATGTGTCTCAAACATGATATCCATTAAGAAATCATTTTGTTCATTTAGTTTTCGTTATTATTCATCAATGATATATTTCATCAACATATCCATGGATACATTTCATTTTCAGTTCTTTGATTAATAGAATGTGTTTCTGCTTCTTTTGTATCCATATTTATTTTTCATTCTCTTTTTATTTTAGTGGAATGTTTTTTCATTTACCTTACCTTATTTCTTATTCACTTACGTTTCAACATATTTATTGATTGGCATGTGTGTTCAGTTAATTAAATTTCCATGTTAATTTATTATTATTGATTCATTATTGATTCTGCTATACTTTACCCTTACTTAGAATTTGAGCTCACCCTTATTATGTTTCCTTTACTAGGAAACCATGAAGCATACTACGAAAGATATACATAGATATACTAGATGGAATGAATTTATCCTCAACATTGTTTAGAAGAAAAAAGTTTTGTTGTAATTACTATATTAAATTATATTAGAAGAATCATATATGTATCTGGTTTCCCAAGCCTTTTAAATTGATCGGTCTTTTGTTTTTTTTACTTGTAATCGTGCAAATGAAATTGATAGTTGACACTAGCTCCGAGATCTCAGTGGTCAATTCAAGATAATTGTAATTAGTGGTTGTTTAGTAGGATTATTGGGAACTATATTTAGGAAAAAATAGATTAGAGACCATAATCTTAAGGTAAAATTTGAGGATAAGTATGGAATAATATCCTAAAATTTCAATATGTTAGAAATTATGTGAGTATTCTTAGAAATACATCCCTATTGGGATACTATAGGTTGAATTGGTTTTGGAATATATGTACCTAAGATTAAAAACTCTCACAAGGTGCTTCGAGTATGACTCACCGTAACCTGGTACACAATAATGGGCCTTACTGTACACCTAGTCTGACACTCTCAGGGGATACACTTAGGATAAATTACTTTTTCTTTATAATCCATTATAAAGGATTTCAATAGATAATGAAAATTAATGACCTCAGTTTAACCTAACGTGTTTTAGAGTGATGATAAGGTGTCATGGTTTAGAAATCCTTGAAAAGATGTTATAGATAAACCCAAGACCAAGGAAGGAACTATGTGGGGAAAAGTAGTGAATTATTTTTGTATTATATTTTTTCAAAAAACCATAGTTAAAATGATATTTAGCGATTAACCTTATTTAAAGGATGTCCATCATATTTATTCTTCAAATTATATTAATATAGTCTTATAAAAGAACAACATGTATACTAGGTGAAAACCAATAAAGTCCATCAAGGCTATGGGTCTCGAACCCATGACTGATGAACGATAAGGGCTTAACATCAACCACTAACCTATATAATGTCATGGTAAAAATTCCATTGTTTTTAGGTTGCCCATTCGAAAAATAAATAATTATGATGAACTATTAGTGTAAATTTTAGGTTTTGAAGATTAATATATTAAACATATTAGTTTTGGAAAATAGGTTGAGATAAATAGTATGAATTTTCACTCTTTTATGTGTCGGATGATCCTTTAGATATGTATTTTAATTCTTCATGCATCAATATTAATTTTTGAATGAATTGGAAAATAGATAGAAGAACAACCAAATGTTGAAATTATTTTTATAGTAATAAATTAGGTAATTATAAAAAGGTAGAAAAAGTATTCCTAAACATTAGTAAAGTATCTTAAAATTTTCTTGTCCTAATATAGTAACTTTTATTGAACTGATGGTCTTATAATTTGTCAAATATTTATGTCTTTGATGCCCTCAACTTTCCATTGACCATTCACTTGTTTGTGATCGATGACCTCAATCACTCCCTATAAATATTTATGTCTTTCATCTAAGTACATATCTCTACATGCCACCAATGTTCTCTTACTTAGAGACCTAGTTTCATGTTAATCTATATGGCTTTTATAATTCACATTCACTCTTTTCAATAGATTTATTTATAAAACCTTCTCATGATGTGATATTTTAAACACATGAAATATCAAAAAAATATATCACCAAGTTCAAGTTTAAATTGAATAGATGAAATTTATTTAAGGTTGGGAGAATGTAAATCCCTAAAAATCTAAGGTAGGAACATTATATTTGATAGATTGTATGACACACAACACTAATCGCGTAAAGGTATATGATAAACTGATAATTTATAATATATTCACTATTTTAAAGAAATTAAATATAATTTTTAGCTTGAAATGGATGTGATACTGAGTTAGTATGTGAAATATTTAACAACAAAGTTCTTCAATGGCTTTCATTACATGAAATATAGACTTTTTCTAAACAATAATATATCATTAAAATATTATTATTTAATTTATTAAGATATAAACTAGCCATTAAATCCGTATTTATGATTTTTATTGACAAAATTATGAAAATATGCTGTTTAAAGAAATAAAAAATAAATTAATTGGTTAAAAATTAATTAGAAATTAAAAAAAATAACCAATTGAATATAAAGTGAATATTTTTATAGAAAACTATTTTTATGCTCAAAAAGTTTTTTTACTCTATTATATGAAATTAATTACAATTACCGAGTAATATTAATGATATATATATATATATATATATATTATATTAAATCAAATATTTTTGATATACATATAATATATTTGAGAAGCATAATATAAGAAGAAACCCCATTTTACACATAAAATACTATATTTTTATTAAGGCATTTTTCCTCCTATTAATGAAGAACCTATTTTAAAATTTATTTGACCAAATAAAAATCATATTTTAAATAAAAATATAAATTTTTTTTAGAGTGAATTTTTTATAATTTCATTTTTTAGTGAATAATGAAAAATAATATTTTTTTATTCAAAACTAAATTTTCATATAATTTATTTATAATGAAAAATAAAATTTTAAATTGGTTTTAATATTTAATTATATAATATTCTAATCAATAAAACCAATTTAGTTTGTTGGAATCAATTTAAATTTTAAATTAACTGTAAAAACATAGAAAACTTTTAGATGATTCTACATTATAAACCTGCATGGTAATCCCATTTGTGAGATTAAATTTAAATTAATTTCTTCCACTTATGAGACAATAATTTGGAAAAATTGGTTCCATGTTTATAATCAGAATAATTTATAATTTCTAATAAGTATAATTTATTTTTTGACAACAAATATTAGTGAATATAATTAAAATTAATCCGAACAATTAAAAAGTGACAACATCATTTGTGGAAGTGTAGACTATTATCTCTTAAAAGCGATGCGATTCGATCACACAATACGTGGAATGTTTATGGGTTGATTATGATTAAAAATATGATACAAAAAAAACTTTTGTATGATATTTATGATATAATTGAATTTCTAGAAATAATATATATATATATATATAATTTTCTTTATTACCCTATTCACACACTTAAAAAGTGGTAATGTTGTTTGTGGACATGTGGACTACCACATCCTCGACATGATGCGATTAATTTGACATAACCAGAATTATATATATATATATATATGATTAAATAGAATGGTATTAATGATGTAATGATGATTATAGAATTATATTTGGTTACCTTCTATTTATAATGATCATTTAAAAATGGGAATGTTACTCATGCATACGTACGACCTACCGTCTCTATGATTGTAACATATTTTTTTTTTCATAACCATTTTTGACGCTTGTTTTTAGAGGTATAATTTATGTATAAATATGATAATTATGTCATTATTATTATTATTATTTAGATTTCATATAATGACCCCTTTGACCATAGTTGACCTACTAAAGTTGTTTTTGACACATTAAATGAATTTTTTCAAAACAACCGACATAAATATAATTGATTAAGTAGTTGTATATAACAATGTAATAAGTGAAATAAAAGTTATAATAAAACCTAAATTTTTTCTCAATAAAGTAAATAATTTAAATAATTTTGTTATATAGTATGTTAAAGTAAGTTCACCCAAAATTAAGTACAAGGTAGGGGTTTTTTTTCTAAATTTACATTCCATTGAAACTTATTTGTTGTTATGAACATAGTTTTTTTAAATGGCCTATATACTGCCATTTGAATTGTTATATCTTGAAAATATTTATTCTTATGATATTATACATTTCATATAATGGGGTTCCTTTATGGAGATTAGGATTTTAATGTTTCAATGTGGTATGGGAGGCTTTTAAATGTTTAGAGATTATTTTCCTCAATAAGGTTTATAATGATTAAATTTGCAATATCACTTCCCTGTTTTATGTTAACTTTATCTTGAAAAAAATAACTTTATTTTTTTCACCTAATTTCATATATATGGTGTATATACTGCCAATTTGTCATATGATTTCATGATTCAATCATTATTCATGTTATTTTTAGTTATTATTTGAATTATTACTTCTTAGGGGATTTGATTTAAAAGGTATGAAGTGTAAACTAATTTCAAAACTCAATTTCATTTCATTGGGATATATTACTTCCTTTTTGTTTTTAATATTTTATGTTCATGTGTATAATGAATTTGAATATCTGTTGACTTATTTCCTCATATATATTTGACTTTATAGTTTATACACATAATCTTCTCATTCATTGATTATCACTCCATCATTATAATATTTTTCAAGGTTTTTACTTCACAATATCATTTTATTTGGGATTGTTTACACTTGAATTTAAATAAGATGAAATTATTTAATAATTTTCTAGTAAAACCATTAATTTAAATCTATTATGGTTATTAATGACCTTAGAATATAATAGTACCATTTACCCACTCTTTAGTAGTTAAAATGTTTTAGAATTGTTTTTAAGAAAACCCAACCATATTTATCTATTTCGTTAGAGAATATTTTTTCTTCTAAAAGCCTTATTCTCTAAAAAGGTGTTTCAAAAGTTTTTTCAAAATAGAGGGTATTTTCTTCAAGAATTTTCTTAAAATATAATTTTATTTATATTCATCAATGATAACAACCCTTTATTTTACTCCACATGGGACATATTTTATTGATACCATCCTTATTCTTCCTCTAGATAGTTTATGATTGATTTGTCCAAGGATAGTATTCACATTCGCATCCATTATTTATATGTTAGTACCCTAGAAATATTAAATCTCATATGATCATTGAACATTGAATTTCCCATAAATTATCCATTTCATTTATCATATATTTTATTATTTCCTAAACCATATACCTATTTATATATTGTGTCTAATTTTATAGTTGTAAATTATTTGGGGAAACATCAATAAATATAAATTCTTTATAAAATATAGTTATTTTATAAGGGAAAATGTATATTTATTTAAACAAATCATCGATATAAATAATGATTTGGGAATGGAATGATCAGAGGATCATGGACTTTATATAGATACTTGATGCATCTATATGTTATCATGAGAGAAATAAGTTGCCCAAATTAAATGAGTTTCTATCTGTAGTTTTATACTATCTTGTGAAAGGTCTTGATGGTATATGATTTCATGTGAATTTGACATGAAATCCATTAATAAATAATTTCCTCTATTAATTTCAGTTATTATTCATACATGAGATGATGTGTTGAGATATCTATGTATATATTTTATTTTTAGTTACTTAATTAATGACAAGTGTTTCAACTTCTTACACTGACATATTTATTTTTACTCATATAGTTATTTTAATGGAATTTTTTTAATTTAAATTTACTTATTTATTATTCACTTCATTTTAATCCTATTGATTACAGGGCATGTGAGTTCAGTTATTTACCTTTCAATGTTAATTTATTCTTACTAATTCATTATAGCTTTCGCTATACTTTACCATTACTGAGTATTTGATCTCAAAATTATTATGATTTCTTTCAATAGTAATACAATAATAATACTATAAAATATAAGTAGGTATATACTAAATAGAATAAAGTTTCCTTGAAGTTATTTAGATTGAAAAAATAATGTTGTATTTTTTGAAATAATTTACAATTCCAGACTCATGTTTCCATCTTGTTTTCTAAGACTATTAAATTGATCGGTCCTTCGAGATTTGATTACCTATAATCATGCCAATGTAATTGATTGAAGACACCATCTCTGAGATATCTAGGGTTGGGTCAATATTGTTAGCTGATGTTTTCACCCTTATCATCTTGTTTAACCCCACATTAACACTTTTGGAAATTACCAAAAAAAATAATGAATTATACTCTTTAATAGTCAATAATTTTATCATAAAAAGACTTGTGACCCATAAATGGACATGGTTTATATTTTCAACCATGTTCTATTTAATTTTAAAAATAAAATATTTTTATAAATTTTACATCAATTAATAAAACTTTATTTATTATAAAATATCATTAATTTCATTTTGGGACTATTTATTTAATTTTTCGTTGAAAAAAACTCGATAGGAAAAGAACTAGAATATAATCCCTTCAAACATATATAATAATTTTTATTTATCAAAATTATTTTTGAACATAATAATTCATCATAATTGTATTAATTTTCATATTTTTGAAATCAATTTTTTTATTTTTATAATATTTAAATATATAACATGTCGAAATTGCATAATTATTTAGGGTAAATATTAAATCATTAAAAATTAAAATTAAATTACTATAATAAAATAACTAATCTCACTTTCAAATAAACATTTGGAACATAAATTATCCTTATTTTTTCTTTATGTAAAAATATTAGAGATATTAAAATCAATATAGTGACATTTTGTATTTATTCATTTCATAAATTAATATAGTGGTCATAATCAAAATAAAATAGAAAAAGTAGCCATATATTAGATAATAAGATGAAAATGACCAAAATCCACTTATTCAATAGGATAAAGGAAAAGTGTTAGATTAATTTTGAAGCCTTATCCCAATTTTTATCCATTTATACATGTTTTTATCCTTAATGAAATGAAAAAAATAAAACAGTCCTATTTAAAAATTTGGAATCTAATAATTCAAAAATTTGGGAAAAAATTTTCTAGAAAAAAATTCATTAAGTGTAATAAATTTATTTGAAATATATATTTTCTCAAGACATGATGAGAAATTTTTTAAAAAAAAATATATTATTTAGCATAAAATATGATTTATTCTTATCCCATTCTTTGAAAAAACATTAGATAAATATTAATTTTTTTATTAAATATATAACATTTAAATTTTATTAAAACCATTAAAAAAATTATGTTAATTTAATTTTTTAATATAAAAACACAATGTACGAATAATTATTTTTTCATAAAAACATATATTTTACTTTCAAATGTTTTTTATTTTCATTTATAATCAATTAATAACAAATGAATTTATTTTATACATGTGTAAATCATAAAATGATCACAATTTAATACGAAATTTTTATACCAGCTTGTCCAACAACTATGCAATAACTATAACAATAAATAATAATATTTCAACAGTATATCATGGTTTATTTAAACTCTATGTTTCATGTATCAAATTCTATCAATGAAATTAAATTTCTTTTAAAAGAAATGTATTATAAAATCTCAGGTTGTCCCATTCTAACACCCCCCTAAAATGAAATTTTCCCTCAAAATTATACCACATTCAAATAAAAAATGAGGATATATATATTTCATCGCATCCTCAGGTTTATAAGTAGCTTCTAAAAATTTATGATTACACTAGGGAGATTTAACTCAATGATTAGCCTTGTTTATTATAAATTTATCTTTATGATATGATAATTCTTTCAATTTTAGTCATAGGAAATATCATGCATCTATTGTAAAACCTCTAAGGTTAGTTTATCTGAAGGATTATGTAAGTAATTTCTCAAGATAGATACATGGAACTTATCATGAACTTGGGATAGGTTTAGTGGAAGCGCTATGAGATTAGATACCATACCTACTTGATAAAGAATTTAAAAGGTACCAATATATCTTGGGATAAAATATACCTTATTTAAAAATATCATAATCTTATTCCATGGATAAATTCACTGTAATATATTTTAATAGACATCAAGTTTTAGAAATCACTGATGATTGTAAGAATAACTTTTCTATGAACTCTAAAATGATCTTATCTGTTGCTAAATTTCTCTTAATTTATATGTCATTTCAGTAACTAGATTGGGCCCCAAAAATTTTCTTTCTATATCTTCGTCCACGTACATTGTATTTTTACAATTATTTTCATAGAGGGATTCCTAAGGAGCCATATCAGTGCTCGACTGAAAGCTAGTTTTGTAAGAAAACTCCATAAGATGAATTTTTTGATCCCAAACACATTTTGAATCCATAGATCATAATCATAGAATATATTATATCGTTTGAATTGTTCTTTCAGGATAACCATCCATCTAAGGATGATAACCAGTACTGAAACTCAACTCTATATCTAGATCCTATGGAAGAATTCCCTAGAACTATGTGGTAAACCTGGAATCCAAAAAAGATATAGTAGAATGTGGTACTATATGAAAAATTTTAAATTCCTTAATATATATTCTAGTAGGATGATCAATAGTGAAATTTTCTCTAGTGGAATTTAAGTGTACTAATTTCATAATGAAATTGAACAAAAACTAAATAATATAATTTTATTTAGATAGTAAAGGGAGTTCAATGAAAAAAATCCATAGTGAAGTTTTTCAATTTTCCATTCTAGTATGGGTAATGGTTATAAAATCCCCTTATAATTATATATATCATACTTACCCTGATTACACACTATGAATTGAGATATATAATTTTCAATAACTATATTCATGTTTTTCCTCCTAAAATAATCTTTTTATATTTTTGTATATCTTCTTAATTCAAGGATAAATAGAGATTTCTAAACATGAGATTCCTCCAACATCTACTTCTTTAAGTCTGTTATTAAAGGGACATGTACATTGTTTTATAACATTATTATTATATCACGACAAAGGTTAAACATAAGATTATTTCTAAACTTATTTTATATTTTCCCATATTCCTTTTATTTCTCTTTAATCCATACATGGATAGAGGGTTGAACACTCATTTTATCAAGATAATATTTCTACAATTACATCAAGATTTATAGATCCATCCCGAGAATATCAAAAAAATATTAGATCTTTTGTGATCCTCATCATAGACAAGCTTTCATGACTGTTTTGACTCAGAGAATCTGCCACATTGTCCTCTTTCATAGGGTGCTTATTTATTGTGTAGCAATATTCATTAATTAAATCCAACTATATTATTTGGTTCATATTTATCTCTTTATAAGTGAATATAAATTTTATAATTTTATGATCAATTTATATATACCACATTTCTTTATAAATATATTTCCTCCATATCATTAATAAAAAATTAACAAAGTTAACTCCAAATCATGAGTTGGGTAATTTTTCTCCTGAAAATTAAATTTTCATGCAGCATAACCTATAACTATATAAATTTTCATGAGGTTAAATCCCCTAAAATTCATTAATTAATCACTATAGATTACAAACCCTTCTCTATTGCTGGGTATTGTAAGAAAAGTTTTTTTGAATAACCTTATATTTATTTCTTTTAAATTTTCCTCACATTGATCTATTTAATATAATTGAATTTCCTTCTAAGTTAACTTTGTTATTAGATTATATAGTCATGACACATTTTCCAAAAAGAATAAAAATATCCCAGAAAACCTAGAAAACTATGGAACTCATTCATTGTGGTTGGTATGGGCTGACGTTTAATAACCTTTTTCTTTATTGGATCCACAAATATCCCCTATATTGATTTTATATGACCCTACAATGAAACTATTTTTATTTAAAAATCACAATTATTAACTTTTACATGAAATTAAGGGGTTTCACTTATAATCAAATATCTAAGTTTTGAGCTTGTATTGTGGTAACCTCAAAAAGTACATGAAATATAAAAGATTGGGTGATCCAGAATCAAATATGAAATTTACAGTTCTATAGTGAATGGTAAGTGTAACTTTAACCACTTAATTATCCACTTAATTAGTAGGGATCACATGACACTTCCCTTTTTCACTAGTCATAAGAGATTTTTGACATCAATAATCATCATTAACCTTCATATTTGAGCACTGGTTAATATAATGCACATACTTATTGAATTTTTGAACACTAGAATGTGGGTGGTGCATTCTATAGAGTTTTATCTACATCATTAAAAAACATATTATTCCTATAACTTCGACATTAAATTACATCATTTACTAAATTTCCAAAAATAAAAATTTCACCAGTCCCCATAAGATAGTTTTTTCAACGTTTTCTTACACACTTTCTCTATAAAGGAAATATTATCTTCTTCTCTGCATTGTTTTTAGAATTTCCTTTAAATTTCATATTTATTTTCTTATAAAAACCATGATATTTTTGTTAACAACAATAAATATTTCTACTTTGATATAAAATTGAATGATTTATTCATAGATTCTAAAGTCCCTAAAAGATTACAACCATTGAAGACATGGTTTTAAGCCACTAAATAATTTAACAATCTTAGTATCATGTTGTATGCTAATTCCAGAAGCATTCCTGAGAAGTCTTATAAAATTTTCTGTATAGGAACTTATTGATTCATCATCCTTATTCTTTAGATCATGAAAGTACTTCTCTATTATAATATTAAAAATATTAGGAAGGTACTTTTTAAAAAATATTCTCTTAAACTCATCCACTCTATAGAGTCAATTTATTCCAATTACCTTATGTTCTTGATAAGAGTACACAATTGATCCACTATTAATTCTAGATGATAAACAAAAAACATATTTTTTTCATTTTATGAACATCGGAGAATGGAAAATATCTTTCCAATGGTACTGATCTATTTTTATATAACTATAAGATCAACATACCCACTAAAATAAGGTTAGTGTTTCCTCAATAAGGGCTCAAAAAAATATTGTTCCCTCATTTTCTCATTTGGAATATCAACATTATTCATAGCTTTAGAAAGATTCATAGGAATAAAAATATGATTTTTCATTACATCACACATAAAATTTGGCTCTTAGGTAGAAAATAATTGAATTTTATTTTACATTAAAAATTAAGATGATTTGATCGGGTTCCAACCATTGACCAAAATAAAAAATCATAGTGTGAGAAAAAATAATCATAGTTGTAAACCACATAATAATGAAAATTCATTTATAGAATGTATAAATTAAGAAAAAATTTATTCAATCAATTTCATTTTAGGTTTGACCTAGATCATTCATGGTTATTATCTATTCAAATCCTTCATAATTGTTTGTAATGAATATTTTAATTAACACAATCATGTCACATGGGAGTGTCAAAATAGTTATATTGTTAGGTCACACACACTATTCACCTTAATGATGGGTTAGATATAATTGAACAACTCTTTTCAGGGTTGTTACCCCTATAAAAATTTGTTATAAAACCATGTCTAGTTTTAGTGTCTATACAAGTATGTTTTTTCAAGGAAAAACACACTTATTTATTTACCATAACATAGGAAATTATTCTATACATAGGGTCATACTAAGGTTTATAAATAATGTTTTCTAATACTTGTTTCTGAAGGTATCTAAACCTTGATCAGATAGCAAATATAGTTTCATGTTTTTTTCATACATAAATATCACATATGATTAAATGAATATTTAATATATAACATTATTATAATTCCAAAAATATATAGGTGTATTATATTTGGAAACATGGATATACAAACAACTATTTTATATATTAACTATATCATCATGAACTATGTTAATCATAACTCGTACCCTTCTGAAAAATATCATATATAAAACCATTATTCATAACTTGGGGAAATAAAACATAATAAATGGTTATTTATGATTCACAGTAAGGGTGAAAAGGGATATATAAATGATCACTTAAATATATATGGGTATGAGGGCATGGGAACACGATCATAGTATTTAAAAACCATACCATATATACCATAGATGATAATATTGAGTCATGGAATAATTCTTGGAATCTTATAAGACATCAATCATAAATAATTAAAAGAATATGAGCTATAAAATCATAAAATTGGCATAATACATACATTTGTGGAATAAAAATAAGAATTATAAAACATTTCCATAGTAGTAAAACCTCATTTCTAAGACTATAACAGTAGATTCGAATAACTCCATAAACCATCATATCCATAGTAAAGGTTCATTATGAAGACTATTATAGTAGGAAACATCCCATACTAGACTAGGTTTACACCTCAATCTAGTCATTATTATCTCAGGAGATATCAATCTTTACCCAATGCATTGGAGGGTTGTATAAATTTGGTCCCACCTATCACATAATGAAAATCAGATATATGTGTGCCAACATATCATAAACTATTCATCACAGCATAACCCATGGAAAAGAAATGTTTTTTATGAACATTTCATCTTAGCATTATAGATTATCATATGGAAAATAAATGAGTTTTATAAAGGTTTTATCATAACATAATTAACCTGTTTGAAGGAATTGGATTTCATGGAATCATCCTTAAATCATCAACATCATTAGCCATATAAATAATGAATCTGGAAGTTATCATTTGATCATAATACTGGTAAATAATAATAAATTTCAAAGGGTTTAATCTTTGATAAAAAATACAATTTTAAAGATATATTGAATATTTATGGAGGAAAATAGATTTTTCATTTTGAAATAATTTTTCTAATCTAAAAAAATAAAAAATATAAATAAAATATTTTATTTGAAAATTACCATAGAAAATTTTAAATTAAACTTCAAATAATTGAGTGGTGACCATGACATGAAATTCTATAAATGTTATGTACATTAAATCAATGATTCCTGTCACATTTTCGGTTAATTTTTTGAAATAAATCATTAATTAAAAAACCAGAAGATTCCTTCTAAAAAAATTTTAAACTATAAATCATAGGTAAATATTACATTAAAAAAACATAGGTGAAAAAAATTCTTGAAATATTGTTTAGAAAATGTGCACATGGATGAAAATGGATTTTCAACCGAAGGGAGAAATAATGCTAATTTTCCTTAAAACATCATTTTAGTCTCCTGAGTAGTTAAAAATAGGTAAATGAAAGGAAAAAATGTAATATTTAAAAATGAATAGGTAAAAAGAAAATTTTTAGGAATTATTTATTGGTAGATCATAAAATTTCATCCTAAGAAATATAATAAAAAATAATCACGGTAAAAAATGAGATTGTAACATAAAACCATTACCTTAAGTTAGAATTGATTTAAACATGACCTAACCAAATAGATAATAAATTAAAATTTATTATAAATATAAATTATAATCATGTAGATATTTATAATACCATATATTATCCTATTATAATATTTCAAATCCCATTTATTAATAATTACTGATTAAAATTGTCATTTCTTGGTGTGAACTGATTTATTTTTCATGAGAATTTTGCTTTGGTAGATCCAGTACTTGTAATTTTATCATGGTTTATTTATATACATAATGATAAAAAGTAAAAGAATATAATATACATTCATTATATATATATAGTTATCCATAAAGGATATAGATAGAAAAATGAATTACATTATTCATAGAGATAGTATACTGTACATACACATGAACACCTTTTTTAATTTTCAACATATGGAATGAAAGAAATGTATAAAACATATAATATTGAAAGGATAATTTTTTATATCATATATATAATATATATTTATTTAATATATCCTTATTAGTATCCATGTAAATCAAAAATGAAAAATGAATCACATCGCTTCTTAGAGGTAGTAGTCTACACGTATGCACAAGCGACATTATCATTTTCTAATGGATGAGAAGAAGGTTTATAATATTTGTTATATAATAATAATAATTATTATTTATATTTAATATATTTATTTAATTTTCTCTAATGGATAACATGGATTTATAGGAGGTATACGAAGAAATAAAATTGAAAATGCTCAGTTAAGTGTTATACCTCTTCGTTAAGAATCCTTATTTTCCATACAACTTTATCCTTTAAAGAATGATATTTTGGAAATAAATGAAGATATAAGATGAGGTATAGGAATATATAAATGTATTATAGTAGGTATTAATTAATTTATAAGACTCAAACATTGTGAATAATAATGTATAGGAGGTTTCCTTTTATAAGTGAGGGGCATGACACTATTGGAATTACTTAATGTATTATGTTAATTTTAATTAAATTTATATAAAAAATGGATCCAAATTTAAAAAATTAGATAATAATATTTTTATGATTAAAAGTAATATCATATAATAAAATGTGAACAATTTTTGGTGATTTTTTGACCCATATCTCTTTGTTTTAACCCCAATCGAACCATTTATTAAAGACCAAAAAAATCAAAGTTTTATACTCTTTATGGATTAAGAATGGTACCATAAATAAAAATGTGACAAATAAATAGACTATGGTTAAGATTATAAACCATATAATTTTAAATTGGCTGAATATATTTTTTTATGATTTTTAAATCATGTAATAAAATATTATTTATTACAAAATATTATTAATGTCATTTATTGGTCTATTAATCTAAATTATCTATGCAAACAACTTAAATTTAAATAAAATAGAATATAAACCTTGAAAACATCCATAATATGAAATATTTATCTAAAAAATTCATGGAAAAAAATAATTAATATAGTTTTAATTACTTTTAATATTATTAAAATGAATTATTTTAGTTTTTTATTAGTTGAATAAATACTGCATCAGTGTTATGTAAGAATTTAGGTAATTAATCAATAAATATAAATTTAAAATAAATTTTCATGATAAAAAATAAATTAATTTTCAAATATAAATTTAGAAACAAAATTATCAACTTTTATTTTTATGTAAAGATTTTAGATATATTAAATTCATGAGTGTGACATTATGTATTTATTCTTATATTAAATTAAGATAAATGTTATAATCAATGAAAAATGAAACCAAGTGACCTTATGTTAGATAATTATATGATAATGGAAGAAATTATCTCATTAAATAAGATAAAGTCAAGTGTTATATAGATTTTAATGCCATATCCCAATGTTTTAACCCTCTTTTACCCATTTTACCCTTATCAGGTTAACAAAACTTTACTAGAGATACTATTCATAATGAAGGAAATTAATAGGGAACAATTTTAAAAATTTGTATTTTGTAATTCCAAATACAAGATATATTTTTCATGATTTACTTTCTATTAGTGTAATAATTTTTTTAAAATATGTGAACAAAACGCGAGGAAAATCATTTTTTAGAAAAATACATTTTAAACATAAAACTGGATTTATTATTATCCCATGACTAGGGAAAAAATTAGGTGAATGATAAATAATTTTATTGAAAATTGAATATATATATATATATATCCTTAAAATCATTCACTTAAATTGATTAATTTAATTTATTAATATGTTAATATATTTAACACATAAAAATAGTTTTTTCATAAAAACATAACTTTTAAATTCAAATGTTTTTTATTTTTATTTCCACTAAATTGTTAACTGATGAATTTATTTTATAAATTTTTAATTTATTTATGATTTAGTTATTCATATTCCTTCCCACAAATCCAATGCCTAAGAGGTATCTGTCACATTAATTAATAATATTACAATAGTATATCACGGTTATTCTAAAATTTATGTTTATTGTATCACATTAAATCAAAGTAATTAAATTTATTTGAAAAAATATATATTATAAAATATTAGGGTTTTACACATACTTATCCCCTATATAACTAAACTAATCATAAAAAAAATTGATTCCTACACTGATACTAAATGAGAATCCATTAATCCGCACTATCAGATCTGGTGCTAGAAGACACTTTCTTCAGACCTTGGATTGGATACAATCCTAGAAAAACATATCTTAATATTACATCATTTACAAGTGTTAAAAATTAAATATCAAAAATACTTACACATTCCCAAGAATTAAAGGTTTAATTTCATTGAGTATTAGCTATATAAGTAACTTATTTTCATGATACTTTTGAACATTTCCCCATAATTGTACTACCCCAGACACCCTTCTAGACTCCTATTATGTTATAGTCATCTTCATAACCCGGGGAATAGAAACCTAAGGAATATGTAAATAAAATAATCAGTAATGGAAAAAATCATCAACATATTATCAGATGTTATATCATAATAATATGAGAAAACATGAGAATTAAAGAAATATATTATTAAAAAGAACATGGAACAATAATATTTGACTAGAGAGAATAATAAAATGACATGAAGTCCCAAATGATTAACCCAATTCCCTCTAATAGTAGTACATAATCAAGAAACAAGAAACATGATCCATTGAAGCATAATATATGCATATAATAAAGAAATTTTGAATAAGAGAAGGTATATGAAATCATAACCCAATTTAGAAGGGGTTACTACTTGATTATTATGACATAGTGGGCTTCGGTAACAACCCATGTACCCTATTGGGCATGGGATAACAACCCATTTACCCTCAGAGGATTGGGATTACAACCCATGTTCCCTCTTGGGATTGGACTACAACCCATGTACCATAAATGGATTGGGATAAAAACTTGTGTACCCTCTTGGGATTGGACTTAAAACCCGTGTACCATCTAGGGATTGGGAAAACAATCCATATACCCTCTTAATCTTGGGTGGAAAACTCATGTACCCACATAAGATTAGAATAACAATCCATGTACCCTCATATATTTGGGATGATAGCCCATTCACCATCATTGGCATGGAATAATAACCTATGTACACTATTGGTCTTCAAATATTACCAGTATAACCTCTTGGGAATGGGATAAAAACCCATTTACCCTTTGAGGCTTAAGATTTTAACCATGTAAATTTTTTACATCATGTGTTATAAAACATCAACCAATGTATTAGAGGGTGATATAGGACACCACACATTACTAATTATCATATATATATATATATATTTGTGCCACCAAAACATGAACAAATTAATATATCAAACATCACATAAATATGATCCGTAAAAGTAATGATATAAATGAAAAAATCCATAGAATAGTTCCTAATATATTCATTTAAAATATGTGTATGGTGGTATATATTTTTATTGACATGAAAAAATAATTATCATCTGCAAGATTATTAGATTTTGTGCAAGAACTATTTTCTTGGTAATGTGGTGGAAACCTTCAAATGGATATTTATGAAAGTAATTATAGAGAACCTAGATAATGATATTTCTATAACACCATATACAGGTTGTGGTTGGATAAATATCCTTCACCAAAAAGAGATAAATTGAAGAAGTCTATTATATAGAGTCTACCTGATAGGGTCTAAAATATCGAGTTTAGAAGATACGTTTCAGTGGACAGATTCCAACAGAATGGGTCATGTAAACACATTACAATAGACAAGAAAAAGAATTCAAGTCATGGTTTTCATAAATAGAATGAAGTAATGGAAAAGTTAGGATTATAATTTTGCGGCATGTGTAGTTTTTTCTGGAACATGGAAAGAGAGAGTGAAATATTTGGTTGTCATGAAAAATGTTCATATTCCATTGGATTCAACAGAAGGATATATTTTGGTTCTATAAGAACTAGGGTGACATTTCCTTAGTGGGATCCTGGTTTATAAGAAGAATTATATAGTGGAAAAATATGTAGGCACTACACCAGAATAAAAGGTGGATAGAATCTGGGCTAGTTGTACATTGGTGTGAGCATGAAAATCATCTTCATGTGGAATATTATTATGATCCACCAATAAAAACAATTCTAAAGTGGTTTGTTATTAGGTTTGGAGAATTGTTTTTCTTGATGAAGTGCTGGAATATTTTTAAAGGAAAATTAGTGAACGTAACACTTGAGGACCTATATGGATACCTTGAAACCAAATATGTCATTATCTATCTCAAAGTTGTAGAAATAATTTCGATGAAATATAATTCTCAACCTTCCTTTTCCCTCAAATTAGTTCACTCATGATAAAAATGTATCAAATTACATCATATTGATGATTGATCCCTAGATTGAAAATACACATTATAATACTTTGAACCCTATCTAAACATTAAATAACTGTGATTCCCCATTGAAATTAATTCCATACCCTTATATAAATAATCTTACTTTAGATGATATCTGTTCTATGAAATTGGAACTATGATAATCCACCATACAATGGATGTTTAGAAGAAAAAACATCACATATAGGATATTCTTTAGAATAAGTCCCCTGCTCCAACTTAATGGTCATTGTTCGATGCTCCCCAAAGTCATTGATCCTAACTATTCTTGGGCAAGATAAAATGTTAGAAATATATCATTCGACTCCATTAGTTATAGGAAATGGGATTCTATGGAGTGATAATTCTAAATAGTGGACCATCCGATCATAGGTTGGACTTTGTATTTCTATGAAATGACAAACTGACCATCTGTATGTTCCTTCTTGTATGAAATTTAGTTTTTTTTTTCTGACTAATTCCCCTTCAAATAAAACAAAAAAACTCTCCATGTGTAACATCATCGGTATTATCCATATAATTTAGCCTTCACTATGAGAACACAAATTCTATAACTCACCCATACAATTATATCCATATGATAACAAAACATCCAATGAAACTGGAACGAAATAATAAATTTCAGGATAATCACCTAAAAACACCACCAGTATCCTAGATCTCTAAATGCCACTGTGATGAATAGAAATTTCTACCAAATATTGTGTCTAATAATATTTTTTACATAATAGATAAATCACTAATACTAACACCATCTTCAATGTTGACACTATTCAAAAATATGAAAAAACAAAATATCTCATCAAAAATACCATCAGAACGATAATCATCACACAAAACCACCAAAAAATCCCTTTGAAACCACTTATTGAGAATTAGACATCCATACACTAGACTAAACTACATCCATTAAAATCATTGAACATTACCTAGTCTGATAGAAGCATCAGATGGATCTTATCTATAGCCACCACTGAACAAACTCCACCAGAAGCACCACTATGGAACATATGTATGGAACTCCAGTGATTGGAATATTCCCTCATACATTGGATTTGGAGTTGGTCAAACCAAGTCCCATAAACACCATAAAGATTCTATTCCGATGAAGCACCACATTTTTTCCCTCTTATGATTCTACTTTCTAGAAAAATTAAGAATCCAAACAAATAAAAAAACACGTGGTAAAATAAGAAAAAAATACAATAAGGATAATGTGGTTTAGAATTGGATCATGTATCCATGAGAGAATGGATTTACTTAATCCATTTCACTATAATAACATCTGGTTTTAGGGATAAACATATATACCATACATAGATTGTTGGAATAAGATCCAACAACGTCCACACCTATTGGGTATTCTATCAGTCAACTATTTTTACGATCACAATCAATGTAAACATGACCTTTCTAGATACATATAGAAGTACACCTAGGTACCCCCTTCATGGATATACACCTATGCCTTGGTTGGGCCTCATTAGTTCCAGTTAGTCACATTCAACATCATATATAGGTGGTCAAATAGAATTATTATAGAAAGACCAATCCAATCATCCAGTTAGCACCACCTTCCAACTTTCATGGGAATTCATCTATTAAAGTGAACCACGGTCGATCCCCAATAGCTTTTACCACCTCAAATTCTAACTCATGGTGAACAGTGTATGTCACCTTCTGATTCAAACTAAGCCTTTAACCAATATTTCTTTCCTAGAATCCAGGAAGAATGTGTCTAGGTTTCATCTTTAGTTCTTCCGAACCATAATAAATTCCACAAAAGGAATCAGCTAACTCTAAAAACTAATTTATCTCTAAGACACGGTTACCACCATTGTGACCACTACATTACTTTAGAGTATGAACATTACCTCTAAGATTATCCAAAATCTATCCCTAACAGTTTATCAAGCTCCAATATGTTCATTCACCTAATCATAGAACAATTTCCCTTATGGTGAATATAGAAATAGTTTACCTACATAGAAATTCATTCTAAAACACTATCTGATAGACTTTGTATTCTAGAATTTATCTTATAAACCATGCTTTCTTGTCCCCATATATTCACCCACTCCATGTCCTTGTTCAATTGTATATTATTGTGCTCAAACACTATATAACCATATTTAAGCATGACCTAAGATCTCATTCTAGTATAATTATTGTTAGTGACATCATTAGACTGATCTCTATATAGGACTACTTTTTCTAGAAACATATGATTTCATTGGCATGAAAAAATCCTATTAAACACTTCTATCATGAACAAAAAATGATTCAATAGTACTTTTCTCCAACATATTCATATTGGTTATTACTCATTTAGAGACCATATAATTATATAGATCTTTATATACACCTTTTTTCCCTTTTAAATACTTTTTAAAAATGTTTTTAATAATGGAAAGAAATGCATGCCTATGACTCATGGTTGCACTAATCTGGCATTACAGTAGACAAAATTCATTCTGATGACTTTGAAATTATGAGAAATAAAATTCATCCATTATATGGACATCCATGATTTCCACACTCTCATCCATCAAACCAAATTCCAATCCATCTACATCAAGGTTCTTCCCAATTATTTTAAGGTACTTCTAAATTACAATGGTTTTTATTAAGAAAAACCAATGGAACATGAACTATTTTCATGATCCCTGATTATTGAACCTTATTTCACCATGTTCTAGGATAACATAACATGACATAGAATTCACATCCTTCCTTTCCCATCACATTCATGTGATCATGAGAACCTTGCCTCAGATTCTATCGTATCAGTCATATAACCCCTAGAATTATAGTAGTCATTCTAGTAAATTAAACCATTTATACCATTCCCATAACCATGAATCTCTCTATGCATTAAATCCTTGACATTTTACAAGTCCTTCTACATAATATGATCTCTATCCATTGAAAAAATACCCATTCCAATCTAATATGTAATGTATGTTCGGACAAAAACTCTCAAATGTGAGAGATTCTATGAAACAAGTCACATAATCCCACTAAGTGAACATTGATCGATACTTCCTAGAGTCACTAATACTAAATTATCATAGGGTAGAAAAAAATAGTAACAACTTAGTAACATATGTCTACTATATATAGTGGGAACCTCTAGAGTGATCATTCTGAATAATGGACTATCTAATCACAGGCTAAACTTATGATACATATGAACTGAATAATTGGTCATCCCTATAGGGTTAATTTTGTAACTAGAAGTTTTATTCTAATTGATTCCCCATCCAATGAAACCTTAAAATTCTCTAGGATGAGTGTCATCAGTATTATCAACATTATTTTAGCTCTACCATAAGACCAATAATCAAGTATCTCACCTATAAAATTATCTCCATCTAATAGGATAACATAAACTGAAACTAGAATGACATAATGGATCTTAGTCATACCATCCAAAACCTTTAGTAGTCTACCTAGGCTCCAAAAGACACCATAATGAACTAAACACCCAATATAAATCCTATGACCAATAATAATTTTGATTTCCTAGAAACCCCATTGGTACCACCACCATCTTCCAGTTTGACATTATTTAGAAAATTGAAAAAAAAATGATCATAAGAAAACTCACCTGAATGAGAATAGTCATATCAAACGAATACATACCTACCATTGATACTACTTTTTCATAATTGACCATGTAAACACCAGATTAACCACCTTCAAGTAGAATCATTAAATATTCTTCAGTTTAATAGTACTACTGGATTCACTACCCATACAATGAATTATAAACAAACTCTACCAGGAGCACCAATGTGGAACATCCTTCTAGAAAACTAGTGATTGGAATATCCCCTTAAACATTATCTTCCAGAGTTTGTTATCCCAAAAACCCTAACCACCATAATGAGACTGAAGTAAGGAAACACCATGTTATAATACTCCTCTGATTATTTTATCTAGAAAAACAATTAAGCTACACAAACAAGAAAAACCTATAAAATAACAAGGAAAATCACAAAATTGATAAAAGGGTTCAGACTTACATCCTTTATAAATGGTTGAATGATTTCACTATATGAATTTCATCATATAAACTTTTAGTTACAAGGATAACCATAAATACTAAAAAAATATTACCGGAAAAAGCTCTAATAATGTCTGTACCATTGGTTCTTCCTTATAATCATAGTCCATATGTAAATAGAATGAAGTGAACCCAGGTTTCCCCCTTTAAGGTGGTACACCTCAATAGTGGTCAGGCCTCATCGGTGTCTATCAGTCACATCCAATATCCTTTAAAGGTATTCCAATGTAATTATTTTAGATAGATATATTTGTTCATCTATTTATCATCACTTTATGACATTCATGAGAATTCATCCATTAATTGAATCCATAGTCGATCACCAGTAGCTCCCACCACCACAAATAATGACTCTTCGTGAATAGTATACATCTCCTTCATATTTAAAATATGTCTTTAACCAGTATTTATTTCTAGTAACATGGGTAGAATGCATCCAATTTTCATCTTCAGGGCTTCCCCTTCAATATTAATTGTGCATAATTCTTAAACAACATCTGAAACTTTATTTTCTTATAAAAAAATGTTCTAAACATTAGCATCCCTGTCTTCCTCTATAATATGAACACACCCACTGAGCTTTTCTAAAATCTATCCCTTTTGGTTTCTTAGACTGTACTCTACTTAGTATACTGATTCAGAAACAAGGTCCATTATAATGATTATAGTATCAGTTCACCTATACTGTAATGCCTACCTAAACACCATAGGATAAACTTTATCCACTAAAATTTATCCGTTTATCCTCATATTCTAGAATTTGTTAGTAGGACTCTTTCTGCTGGACCCTATCCATTGAACTCTATCCAGTGGACTCTGTCTTATGAAATCCATCTACTACAGTATATCTTCTAAACCCTATCCATCAGACTCTATCTGATGGAATTTATCTACAAAACTCTACCAGTTAAAGTATTTATAATGAAATATATTCAATTGGACACAACAAAATCACAATGTTGGTGCAAGATATCCATCTAGGTTATCAAGTATTACTTTTGTAAATTTTCTTTTATAATTTTTCCGACACTTTACTATGAAACACTTTTCCACATGAAACCAAACAATATAAGAAAATTTTTATAATGTTATATATGGATTATTAAGGATGTTTACATATATGACAAATACATTTACATGAAATTTGGGTAAATAAATATAAAAAAAGAGATAAAATAGATATTTTCATTTTAAAATACATATGAATTATATTTATTTCAAAAAAACATTTTTAAACATGGAAGGAAATACTCATTGAAAATAATGGCCAAAAAGAAAAAATAAAGTGTTAACATAGATAAAACATAAATGTAAATCTAATTTTTTTTAATATTATCGAAAAATTTTGAAGTTACGAGTCACTTTAAAATTTTATTTTCTAAATGGTGAAGTGAAAAAGATTAATAAAACATATTTTTGAGAGGAGAAGGTTAATATGAATGTCACACGTGATAACACACAAAGAGGTTACCAAAAATATATAATATTTGTGGGAATATAAAATTTGAATATGGAAGAGATGTAATTTTTAAAGAGAATGATTATTATTTCTAGCAATGATAAAATTTTATGGGGAAGAGATTCATTAAAGAATAATATTTGAATAAAATTGTTATTTTTCTCAAATAGAATGATAAATTTTCATATAAAATATTTGGGTGGAAGAAATCAATCATACAAGAAACAAGTTTTACATGAATCTTTATAAATAAAATAAAGGGGGTTTGAGTTAGAAATACCCTTTCAACTTCATTATATTTCAAATAAAAAACCCATGAAAGGTATAAAATAATATGGATTTGTAAAACACATGAATTTCATGAAGAAAGTGATATAAATACATTAATTGGAAGTATAAACACCACATTAAAATTAAAAATTGTTGGATATGGGATGTGTCTCAAAAAAATAAAAATGGGATGATAAACACTCATAGATTAACAATTTTTTTAATAAAAACCATTAAAAGAGAGAGGATTAAATTGGAAATAAAATACCATAAATAAAGCATTATTAATGATATTATATATTTAATTTCTAGTATACAAATTAGGTCCGTAAAATAGAACACATATCAAAGAAAGAAAATATAGACAAAACAACCTTAACTTTAATATCGCTTTGAAAAATATGATATAACCTCAATTATAACAAAAAAAATATATTAATCAACTATTTTAGAACCTTAATCATACTTATAACCATTATTAAATGTAATTTATAAAAATATAGTATAAATATGTGTAATGGCCTGGACCCCCCGATCCATTCCTTGTTGAAATCAATGTGGTCAACACGACGCGCATTATAATGATAATTTTTAGTACTGATGATAAAGTAAAAATATGTTAAATAATAATGATGATGACATGATAAAATGATTTAATGGGTGTTATTATTATTAATGATGTGTAGTGTGAAGGTGTGTGATCCATTAGACATTGATAAATGAAAATCATAGTTTATTATTAATTGAGTAATTGTTGAAATTAAATTTGAATAATAATAATGGGTGTTGAGTTATTAATATTATTCATAATATTAATAATAATAAGAAATTAATGAAATGAGTCATGTTATTTATTGCAAACAAATAAATTAAGATGCATAGTGGAAGCATGGTGGTGCGTTAATAAAATTAAAGGTGAGTTCGTTATTATTATTTTGTTAAGTAATAATAATAATGGTGGTGTAAAAAATGTTAGGATTATTAAATTGAATGGTTTTAATTTAATAAAAGTGGTTTCAATTTAATTAGTGTGAAATAAAAATAAATAGAATTAAATAATTAAATTGACAGATGTTATGCGACATTGACGTGGCATGGTCAGAATCAGATATCCAATGGGGTGGTTTAATGTGGTAAATGTGATGAGCATAAATATTATCATTATTAAAAAAACAATAATGGTGATGAGTTAATAAAATAAGTTTATGAGTTGTTATTATTATTGAAAAAACAATAAATAAAAATGATGGCGTAAAACTATGTGCGAGAGGTTAATGAAATTAAATATATTAAAAAGGGGTTGAATATGTAAGTTATATTAATTTTGTTTTGTCATTTAATTCAATTAAAGGTAATTGTTTTGAGTCACATGGAGAGGATTTAGTTTAATATGAGAATAATTATGGTAATTAAATTTAATGGGATTAAATTAGAACATTAATGATGGATGTTATTAATATTAATTTTATTAATATTGACATTGAAGTGAGATTGGAGAGAGATTACAAAGTGATGGAATAATAAAGAAAATAATAAAAAAACCATAAAGTAATGAAGGTTGGGGCATGTTGGGAATGAATGAAGAAGGGGAGGCACCACTTTTGGTGGAGTGAGGGGATTGTGGAAGACTTATTGAGATTGGAGAGAGAAAGAGTTAAAGGAAATAAAGATTTAGAATTTAATGCAATAAAATAAATAAGATAAAAAAGGAAATCAATCAAGGGGTGGGGCGTGGTTGATATGGATTCAAAGATGGGCCTTTGTTTTGGTGGGGCGTGGATTTTGGATATGAGGATTTAAGAAGTTAAATTAAATTAAATTAAATAATAAAATAATGATGTTATTGTTTTTGTTGATAAAACACTTTTTTGTCCGCAACTTCTTCGTGCGACCTCAGATTCACGAATCGTCAGCAGTAGTGCGACCCCGACTACGAGACAGAAATTATGAGTCCAATATTTGATGACTTTTTTGGGTTTTCGTATCGGTTACCCGAAACCCTTGTGAATTAATAGATTTAATATTATTATTAAATCTTCGACCCGTCATAACTCCCGCGTGCAACGTCCGATTGGCTTCTCGTCAGTGGCGATGTGATCCTATAATTAATACGATCGATTCAAGTCTAATGATTGATATTAAATTAGGGTTCATGGCTCAGGTCCAAGAAACACCTAATAATAATAATATCATTATTATTATAGGATCTTGTATCCAACGTATCTCCCTCATATGGTATCGGATTGACGAACCGTCCGTGACAGTGTAACCCTAAATTTATGATGGTCTTTTTAAGACCAATGATAAATAACTTTTTATGAATAATATCTCGGGTCAATTAAACACCTATTATTAATTGAAGTTATTATTATCATTAAATGCATGGAAACCGCGTGACGTGTCGTGTGTTGACTAGTCAAACAACGTAACAGTTGTACGATCACATTGTGTATTCATTAATAAACGCAGTGTACCGTTTTAACTTTAAATTTCCTATATAATAGAGGAGCACGTGTTATTTATGGACCTCTCTTCCTCTTTACACGGCGACGCTCCGGGATGACCTAGAATCCATCCTCCTAACTTCTTCATCTAGACTCCGATCGTTGATCCGTCAGTGACTACAAGATCGTGTCAGCGAGGAGAACATCATACACCCTATTCCATTCCCTCTTCCTCGACTTCCCCTACACAGTTTCCAACCAAGAAGACTATTGATAATTTACAGGAAATATGTTCTTTAAAAAATGACTATAAAAAGGTATGTTAAACCTCTGTTCTTGTATTCTATTTCTGATCCTACTTCTCTTGCTTTCCTTCCATGCTACGGCATGTGATCTCTGTGTTGAGATAGTTTCTTGTGTTGTTGATTCGGTGGTGTCGCGACATCCTTGTTGGGTGCATTCGTTCTGGGAGAATCCTTGTGATCGTGGCGGTCGTGTTCGTAGAAGGACATCAGAACCTGTTGAGGTAGGGATCTTACCTTCGTCTCTCTAAATTTGTGCATCATGCGGGGTGGGTGTACTCTTGTTTACATGAAACACATTTGAACCGGTTTAATAAAGATAATAACTGGCTTATATAACGGGGATTGGAAGTTTGTGAATGCAATTACATTATTTATATCCTGTGATATTATGTTGTGAATTGAATGAGCTTTTGCCTACTGAAAATCATGGTCGTTGGGGGCCTTTTCTTACGCAATTAAATGTTTCCCTCTCCTTCTATATTTTCTTATGGATGGAAATTTTATTGAATGTGGAAATTGGTTAATCACATAAAGATGGATGATTAAATACCTGTAACCTAGTGTGATCACCCCGGTTAACCAAACTGAAATAATAAACATGTGGGTGCTGGTTAGGGTTTATTTATGTGAAGGGGGTGTTTTGTGGGATGTTGTGGATCCGGTGAGCAGCGGGCTGTGGTTTGCTTGGTTGTGGGTTGGTGTGAATGCTATGTTGGTGGTTGGAAGTGGGACTGTAGGGATGGGTTTGAATGTGAATGAACTATGGGTTGTGAATAATAAATAAAAGTAGAAGAGTAAATGAATGGTGGGGCATGGTAATGGAACAAGAATAATAATAAATGTGGTTGGTTGGTAAAAAAGAAGGGACTTGTTTGTGTTGCATGAGTTTTCTTAACTTGATTTTTGGATGGAAGGGATATGTTTTTTGAACGCTTGATCAAGTTTGGTTGTTGATAGTTTCTCGGTAGTTAATAAACTGATAACTAAAGCTGTTGAAACATGAAAACATTAAATGGGGTTTTGGGATTGATTGTTGTGTGCATACTCTCAATGTAGCAGTGCTAAGGCACATTCTCAGATATTTGTGTAGAATCCTTAGGATGGGATGAGTGGTTGTTATAATTATATAAATCTGAATGTTTTATGTTTCTTTATGCACCCCACCCAAGTTGAGCACTGAGTGCAGAACACCCCCATTTCATGGGAAGGGTGTTTTTCCCAACACTTCTATTAGTGGATGGTTATTATCTCCTTTATGCCCCCTTTTCAGAATAGCCCAAGTACCTTCGGGCAGGCTGTGATGGCCTGATGTCCATTATTGACCCAAAAATCTTTGGGCAGGGTAGTGTGGTGGTTATGGCCATGGTGTGTGCGGGCAGGTGGTTTTCCAAGTGTCTTCGGGATGAGGCTCAGGTGTCTTCGGGCATGACAGTGGATCTTCTAGCCCAGGTGTCTTTGGGCGTGATAGTGGTTGTTCTGGCCTAGGTGTTTGCAGGCATGGTTATGTGTGACAGTTGTGGCCCAGGTGTTTACGGGTGGGGTTTGGTAGTGGGACTGTGTGAGGATGTGGCCCAGGTGTGTGCGGGCAGCATGAGGTAGTGGGACTATAGTGACAATGGAAGGATTGGTTCGATGCGTAGGATGTCTTCAATAACCAGTGGGAAGGTGGTGTGGGGTACCCGTACTTTGATAACATTACTACTATACACTATTGACTTGTGTTACTTGGTGAGTGTGATTGGTGAGGCTGGGTGGATAGATTCCTTGCTAGGTTTTGGTTCTTCTGTTTTCACACGGGGTATTAGGATGTCTATCCACATGTGCCTGAGATCTTTAGGTTTCCCTTCTGAGTATACTTGTATACTCACCCAATGTTTGCTTTCAGGTTTTCAAGTGGACTATATGGACTATGCGGGACCTTACTAGTCAGGAAGGGGGTGTTGCTTCTGTTTGTTGTTGTTGTTTTTCTTTACTTTTGGTATAGTACTTGGAGGTTTTCTCTACTTGTAGTTTTGTTTCACTATTATATAAAGCTTGCATATGGGATTGGTTTTGGGATATTTCTATACTTGTTACTTTTCTTTTTCTTGGTATTTAACTCATCCTATTTCCCCATCATAAATTAATGAAAAGGGTAATTCCTCCCATATTTGTGAAAAAATCATACCCTTGGTGCTAGTCACCACATCGGGGCCTACTAGAGGCGGGACTCAGGGGTCATTATCTCCCTTCCACTATTGGCAGCTCAGGAGGGGCATCTTTGGTGGGAGGGGGTCGTGACAGAATGGTATCAGAGGTGATGGTTGAGAGATAGGATGGAGTCTGGAGTTAGGCACAGTGAGGATTGCATGGGATGGTAGGGCAATAGTGTTGGTTAATCTTGGTGTGTGACATAGACCAGGAAAGACCGGCTAGGACACAGAATTTTAGGGCCCCCGTGATCCGATGCAAGTACTCTGAGCTTATCGAACGACCAAGTAAGACTACATTGATTTTAGGGTAGAGACACTAAGAAAGGTACATGCATCATCATGATTTGTGTTTTACTTGATGTAGGTTTTTTGGGAAATAAATCAAAATAAAATAATAAAATGAAACCTTGAGAAAATTTCCTTGATACTTGGGCTTAAGTGTTCTTTGTTTATCATACAACTATGGAAAATGGACGTCAATAGAGAGGCATAGGAGTAGGATGTGGACAGTTGTACACAACAGAAGCAAAAACCCTAGCAAGGTTAGAGATCAGGAGAGATGTTTTTGGTTTTACTTAAATGCTCTCGTTTATGTTTTGTTTAAATAAAGAAGCATCAAACTCCTTTATTAAACTTAATTCTCGCCCATGCTTTGGGCCTGTACCTTTTTTTTCATGAGTCTATAATGCTAAGTTGTTTCCCTCTTTCCTTTAAATGTGTGTGAAGAGTCCTAACATGTGGGGAGAGGAGGACCTGATCCCTAATCAAGACGCATTAATTTGGATGCGATTAAACTTGTGTAGGTGAGTCAGTGCTACCTAAAGCGGATAATATCTCGACATGGGAGAAGGAATTCCTCAAGCCATGTGTTCAGGCAATTTATTGTTTTTATGTATGGTGTTGGGGGTAGTGTATGTTTAGAAAATTATAATATATGGAAGTCAGAAGACCTAATTCCTAATCGAGATGCATTAATGTGGATGCGATTAAACCTGTGCAGGCGAGTCAGTGCCGCCTAAAGCAGATAATATTTTGGTATGGGAGAAGGAATTCCTAACTCATATAATTATGGTTGTTGGTTGTTTCCTGTTATGACAAGAGCCCTGAGAGGTATCTTGCGGGGTGGTTGTTCAGATCCATTCTTTTTTTTTCTGGGTTGGTTTTTAATTCTCTAGGATGAGAATATTTTGAGAGGTATATTATGTAATGGCCCGGACCCCCTGTTCCATTCCTTTTTGAAATCGATGTGGTCAACACGATGCATGTTATAATGATATTTTTTAATACTGATGATAACGTAAAAATATGTTAAATAATAATGATGATGACATAAATTGTGTTATTAATTAAAATAAAAAGAGAATAATCATGATAAAATGATTTAGTGGGTGTTATTATTATTAATGATGTGAAGTGGGAAGGTGTGTGATCCATTAGACGTTGATAAATGAAACATGCGGTTTATTATTAATTGGGTAATTGTTGAAATTAAATTTGAATAATAATAATGGGTGTTGTGTTATTAATATTATTCATAATATTAATAATAATGAGAAATTAATTAAATGAGTCATTGTATTAATTGCAAACAAATAAATGAAGATGCATAGTGGAATCATGGTGGTGCGTTAATAAAATTAAAGGTGAGTTCGTTATTATTATTTTGTTAAATAATACTAATAATGGTGGTGTAAAAATATATTGGGTTTATTAAATTGAATGGTTTTAATTTAATAAAATTGGTTTCAATTTAATTAGTGTGAAATAAAAATAAAATATAATTAAATAATTAAATTGACGGATGTTATGCGACATTGACGTGGAATGGTCAGATTAAAATATCCAATGGGGTGGTTTAACGTGGTCAATGCGATGAGAGTAAATATTATCTTTATTAAAAAAATAATAATGGTGATGAGTTAATAAAATAAGTTGATGAATTGTTATTATTATTGAAAAAACAATAAATAACAATTATGGCCTAAAACTATGTGAGAGAGGTTAATGAAACTAAATGTATTAAAAGGGGGTTGAATATGTAAGTTATATTAATTTTGTTTTATCAATTAATTCAATTAAATGAAATGGTTTTGAGTAGCATAGAGTGGTTTTAGTTTAATATGAGAATAATTATGGTAATCTAATTTAATGGGATTAAATTAGATCATTAATGATGGATGTTATTAATATTAATCTTATTAATAATGATATTGATGTGAGATTGGAGAGAGATTACAAAGTGATGGAATAATAAAGAAAATAATAATAATAACCATAAAGAAATGAAGGTTGGGGCGTGTTGGGAATGAATGAAGAAGGGGAGGCTCCACCTTTGGTGGAGTGAGGGGATTGTGGAAGAATTAATGAGATTGGAGAGAGAAAGAGTTAAAGGAAATAAAGATTTATAATTTAATCCAATAAAATAAATAAGATAGAAAAAAGGAAATTAATCAAGGGGTTGGGCGTGGTTGACATGGATTCAAAGAGGGGCCTTTTGTTTTGGTGGGGAGTGGATTTTGGATATGAGGATTGAAGAAGTTAAATTAAATTAAATTAAATAATAAAATAATCATGTTTTTGTTTTTGTTGATAAAACACTTTTTTGTCCGCAACTTCTTCGTGTGACCTCGGATTCACGAACCGTCTGCGACAGTGCGACCCTGAATATGAGACAGAAATTCTGAGTCTAATACTGGATGTATTTTTCAGGTTTTCGGATCGGGTACCCAAAATTCTTGTGAATTAATAGATTTAATATTATTATTAAATCTTCGACCCGTCATAACTCATGCGTGCGATGTCTAATTGGTTTCTCATCAGTGGCGATGTGATCCTATAATTAATACGATAGATTCAAGAATAATGTTGTATATTAAGTTATGGTTCGTGGTTCGGGTACAAGAAACACCCAATAATAATAATATCATTATTGTTACAGGATCTTGTATCCAACGTATCTCCGTCATACGTTATCGGATTGACGAACCGTTAGCGACAGCCTAACCCTGAATTTATGAAGTCCTTTTTAATACCAATGATGAATACCTTTTTATGAATCACATATCAGGTAAATTAAACACCTATTATTAATTGAAGTTATTATTATCATTAAACGCATGGAAACAGCATGACGTGTCATGTGTTGACTGGTCAAACAACGTAATAGTTGTACGGTCACATCGTGTATTTATTAATACACGCTGCATACCGTTTTACCTTTTAATTACCTATATAATAGAGGAGCACATGTTATTTACGAACCTCTCTTCTTCTCCGCATGACGACGCTCCCAGATGACCCAGAAGCCTTCCTCCTAACTTCTTCATCCAAACTACGATCGTTGATCCGTCAGTGACTGCGAGATCGTGTCAGCGAGGAGAACATCGTACACCATGTCACATTACCTCTTCTTTGACTTCCCCTCCCTAGTTTCCAACCAAGGAGACTGCTTATAATTGATGATAACGACAGCCATTGACAAACGACTCTAAAAAGGTATGTTAAACCTCTGTTCTTGTATTCTCTTTCCGATCCTACTTCTCCCATTTTCCTTGCATGCTACGGCATGTGATCTCCGTGTTGATGGAGTTTCTTGTGTTGTTGATTAGATGGTTACGCGACATCCTTGGTGGGTGCATTTGTTCTGGGAGAATCCTTGTGATCGTGGTGGTCATGTTCATAGAAGGACGTCGGAACCTGTTGAGGTAGGGATCTTACCTTCATCTTTTTAAATTTGTGCATCATACGGGGTGGGTGTCCTCTTGTTTCTATGAAACACATTTGAACCGGTTTAATAAAGATAATAACTGGATTATATAATGGGGATGGGATGTTTGTGAATGCTGTTACATTATTTATATCCTGTGGTATTATGTTTTGAATTGAATGAGTTTTTTCCTACTGAAAATCGTGGTCGTTGGGGGCCTTTGATTACACAATTAAATGTTTCCCTCTCCTTATGGATTTTATTATGGATGGAAATTTTATTGAATGTGGAAATTGGTTAATCATGTAAAGTTGGTTGATTAAATACCTGGAACCCTTATGTGATCACCCCAGTTGAACAAACTGAAATAATAAACATGTGGGTGCTGGTTAGGGTTTATTTATGTGAAGGGGGTGTTTTGTGGGTTGTTGTGGATCGGGTGAGCAGCAAGCTATGGTTGGATTGGTTGTTGGTTGGTGTGAATGCTATGTTGGTGGTAGGAAGTGGGGATACAAGGATGGGTTTGAATGTGAACGAACTATGGGTTGTGAATAATAAATAAAAGTGTAAGAGTAAATGAATGGTGGGGCATGGTAATGGAATGATAATAATAATAAATGGGGTTGGTTGGTTAATAAGAAGGGACTTGTTTGTGTTGGAAGTGTTTTCCTAACATAATTTGTGGATGGAAGGGATATGTTTGATGAACACTTGATCCAATTTGGTTGTTGATAGTATCTCGGTAGTTAAGAAACTAATAACTAAAGTTGTTGGAATATGAAAACATTAAATGGTGTTTTGGGATTGATTGTTCTGTGCATACTCTCGAAGTAGCAGTGCTAAGGCACGTGCTCAGATCTTTGTGTAGAATCCTTAGGATGAGATGAGTGGTTGTTATAATTATATAAATCTGTATGTTTTATGTTTTTTTACGCACCCCACCATAGTTGAGCACATAGTGCCGAAAACCCCCATTTCATGGGGGAGGGTGTTTTTCCCAACAATTCTATTAGTGGATGGTTATTAGCTCCTTTATGCTCCCTTTACCAGATAGCCCAAGTACCTACGGGCAGGATGTGATGGCCTGAAGTCCATTATTGGCCCAAGAATCTTCGGGCAGGGTTGTGTGGTGGTTATGGCCCAGGTGTGTGCGGGCAGGTGGTTTCCCAAGTGTCTTCAGGATGAGGCCCAGGTGTCTTCGGGCGTGGCAGTGAATCTTCTAACCCAGGTGTCTTCGGGCGTGATAGTGGTTGTTTTGGACTAGGTGTTTGCAGGCGTGGTTATTTGTGACAGTTTTGGCCCAGGTGTTTGCGGTCGGGGTTTGGTAGTGGGACTACGTGAGGATGTGGCCCAGGTGTGTGCAGGCGGGATGAGGCAGTGGGACTGCACTGAGAATGGCAGGACTGGTTCGATGCATAGGATGTCTTCAATAACCAGTGGGAAGGTGGTGCGGGGTACCCATACTTTGATAACATTACTACTATACTCTATTGACTTGTATTACTTGGTGAGTGTGACTGGTGAGGCTGGGTGGATAGATTCCTTGCTAGGTTTTGGTTCTTCTTTTTTCTCATGGGGAATTAGGATGTCTCCCCACTTATGCACGAGAGATTTAGGTTTCCCTATTGAGTATACTTGTATTGTCACCCTATGTTTGCTTTCAGGTTTTTAGGTGGACTACAGGGACTGTGCGGGACAATACTAGTCAGGCAGGGGGAGTTTCTGCTGTTTGGTGTTGTTGTTTTTCTTCACTCTTGGTACAGTACTTGGAGCTTTTCTGTACTTGTATATTTGTTTCACTATTGTATAAAGCATGCATAAGGGATTGGTTTTGGGATATTTCTATACTTGTTCCTTTTCTTCTTCTTGGTGTTTGACTCATCCTATTTCCCAATCGTAAATTAATAAAAAGGTTAATGCCTCCCATATTTGTGAAAAACTCATACTCTCAGTGCTAGTCACCACTCTGGGGCCTATTGGAGGTGGGACTCGGGGGTCATTATCTCCCTTCCACTATTTCCAACTCAGGAGAGGCATCTTTTGTGGTAGGGGGTCATGAAAATATATTAGTTATTTTTTATTTTCATCATTATTAGTTATTAGTTTCGGTTTTTTGTTTAGTAGTAACTTTAGAATGGAGGTGACAAATCTTATTTAGAGACTAAAATATAATCATTGCTAGATTATTATAGGAAATAAAATATATAGATTGTAATTATATATAATTTAATAGTTCATATTTCATAAGTATTTTAGTTTGATTAATGCGATGACGTTTGGGATGAGCTTGTTTTGATAAATTTAAACAAACAAAATAGTTGTTCAATAATAATAATTTAAATATTAATATAAACATTTAAATAACAAGAAAACATTAATATGTCATTAATATATATTAAAACCAATATTTTGTTCTTATAGTCATCCATGATATATATTTGTATCATTGTTCATATAGTTTGTTAAACTGGTCTAAATAAGAATAATAAGCTATAATCTATTGGTGAGTATGGATAAAGAAGTGAATGTTTTGAATAATATCATTATTAAATAAAGATAATGATATTATTTAAATATTTCTAATGCTTCTAATCATATTTTAAGAGATTTTTACTAATAATAAAATTGTGGAGAAAAAATTAAATAGGACACTTTCATTAAGGTGGTCGTCAGTACGCACGTACGAGTGATGCATTTTTTTTCAATAGATCAAGTGAAATATAGGGAATGATTTATAATTAGGGAATATTAATAATTTTATAAATATAATATTATACCATTAATGATACATTTAAAACTATATATGAATGGAATTTATTAAAAACCCAACATGCTTTTCATGGAGATGGTAATTCTCACATACGCAAGAATGAATTTTAATTTTTAGAATGGTTTTGGAGGAAGGTATCAAATGGATTTTAAATTTAAATAATTACGTTTTATAATATTATTAAGACCAATTTTTTCACCCTTTCATGGAAATAATAGGTTTTAGAGGGTATAAGAGTAAGATATATAAGAGACCTCGGTTGAGAACATTACCTCTCCCTTTGGACGTTCTCTTTTGGGAAACACCTTATATCTCATTAGATTTATAATTTGGAATGAAAAAGGATTATTTGAAATGAAGAGAGAATATAGAATTTACTAGAGAAATTATTTTTTCAATGTAATTATTTATAATGAGTAGAGAAATGGGTTGATGGTGAGGTCCCTTAATAGCTGAAGGGAATTCCATTTTTGTAAATATAAATTCTTAATTTAAAGAGATTAAATGTTTCACATTTAAAGTTGAGGAAAAGTGAAAAAATAATGTACTGGGGTTACTTATGGTCAATAATTCCTCAAATATTCATTTTTACCCATGTTTTAAACATGTTTTATTTATTTTACTCATAGATTTTTCACTTTTACAATTTTTTGTTTTTATAGTAAAAATTAATATGTATCTATGTAATTTAATTTTAATACATAAAAATAAAAATAGTATTATTAAATAAAATTAAAATAATTGTTAAAAATATTAAATTTATTTTATCAATTAAAATTTTTATGTGATAAAAATTATTGTTAACATTTGATCTTATAATTTGTGAAAACTCATTTTTAGAAAAAGTACATTTATAAGCATAAAAATTATATTTATGATTAAATTATAAATGATGAAAATTTATATGAAATTAATTATTGTATTATTAAACACATATGTGTTATTTGAATTTTAAAAATAATCTTAAACTAAATTCCACCTTTTGGCTACATAGTTAAAAGAAGAAGACTAAATTGTTTTTATTAGTGTAAAATATTCCATTATTTTAAACAAGTGTTTTATAAATTTAAATTTATATTTTTATTTTAATTATTTTAAATTTTAAATATTTCATTTATTTAAAACTTTTTTTCTAAACTTTCATATCATTCTTGAATCATGATAATGAAATTAAGGTGACAATATTTGTAAAATCAGTATTTTCTACTATTTATAAAAATTAAATCTTTTTAGAAAAATATAAAAAATTTATCCAAATATAATTATGAAATGTTTAATTCCAAAATAAATTTCATTCTATAACATTCACAATCTAAAATTTATAAATTTATTTTTTAAAATGATTATAAAAAATTTAAATAATTTTGTTTTATAGAAATTTCATTTTATGTATTATTATTATTATTTCATATAAATTTATAATTTAAATGATATTAATATATTAGTTAATATATAATAATATTTTAAAATGGTGAAATGATGTTTTTGTGAATAAATACAAAACACTTTAAAAAAATAGTTATTCAAGAAAGACCAATCATTTTTTATATGAAATCATATTAATTATTTATCCTCATAGTGTACCTAATTTTAGTTGAATAATATATTTCTATTTAAAAAAGGTTTCTTTATTATTAAAATAATCATATGAATATTGACATAATATGGCATGATCCATTTTAGTTTGGTGTTGGATATGAAAAAAGCTATTGAAAAATATATTCTAGAATATCAGGGTGTTAGAGTCTTCCTTAATCCTAGGGAAGTTATTAGCCTAAACTAAATCTTTATGATATTACGCATGTGAAGAGATATTTCTATTGTGTTCTACAACCTCATTCTCTAAACTGTAATGGTGGATTTTTTTATATTGGATCCACTAGTATTTTAATTTTTTTTGCATGAATTCCATGGAAGGTACTTTTACATACACTATAACTTATTTCACTATATTCTATATAAAAGTTGCTATATACCTGATTTTTTTAATCTTAATATAGAGAAATAACTTTAATGATATTCAGTGTTAATAACTATTGAAAGTGATAAAATTATATTGGTATGACTCTCATATTCTTATTACCATAATCCAATGACCTTACTCAGCTTACTTAGAACTGTATATTCTGTTTTTCTAAAAATATGAACCCAACTAAACTTTTTATAAATACTGATTAAAAAATCCATCTCTTTTATTATAAATAATTTTATTATCTCTCTCAACAATTTTTCATCAAATGATATCCTCCATTGATATAGAAAACATCCTCTAGTAAATATATTGAATTATGTAGCACTAATTAAAAACTCCGACCTATGTGTTATTCCATTTTAATCCATCAATATCAATTGAGAATATTAGGATTCTACGTAGTTAAAACATTAAAAAAAACATAGAATCTAAGACATTCAACTCATTTTAAAAATCTCATCTTTAATAAAAAACAATACATCGCAAATATAAAACATTAAACATCTATATCAGAATCATCTCAATGAACTTGACTTTACATGGATGAAAAGTATCTTGAAATCCCATGAATATCTGAATTTCATAGAAATAATTATAAATTGATTCCATTTTTATCTTTGTCTCTTAATCACCCAAACTCCTAGTAGACTCTTTATCTTTGAAAAAACTTTTTATTGATTCCCAGGATTTGGGTAGTCTATATTCATTTCACTAACATAGCTTTGATCTTTAAATATTATATTATTCTTCTAAATAAATAATTCTTATTATCTCACATTAGAAACTAAAACTTTGATTTTTACTAAGATTAATTTTAATTATAATATGATATTGTTCTTAGAACAAATGAAATTCTTATCTTTTATTGATTATTTATCGATACTTGGTTAAAATTTTAACCTACTCAATTTCATTTCATCTCTTAATTTTTTTATACATCATCCTCCATATTTCAACTCCTTCAACTTCCACTCATCTGAGATTACATATTTTTTTTCAACACATAAGACCATTTTTCTTACATTTCATTAAAACATAAGAATATTGTCATTAAAGGACATCATATTTCTTACCAACCTAAACTTTTAGTACTTTTAATCATTGATAGTATTTCTTCTTATGATCGACTTAATAATGCAAACAAATCACCTTGAATCACTTTTGTACTTCCACCAAAGTGATTCACTTCAATTGAATTGACTATATATGTATTTCCCAACTTTTACTTCCAAAAAGTTTAGTAACACCAACTTTAAAACATTATTCAAAAACATAAACCCCTCGATATCATTTAACTCAACATTTATGGAATATATTTTAGTAATTTTACACTTTTAGATATAGAATAATATTCATTTTACATTAATCCTTTACCATGTTTTCAACGAACTTCATTTTTTTAAGTTTAAATGAACCATATAAAGATATTTCTTATATTTATGACGTTCCTAAATAAAAATTATGAGTTTTATGACTTTTCCATATTCTAAAAACTCTAATAAATTTCATCCTAATGATGTCCTCTTCTGTACACCCAATCTTATTACACTTCTTATGACCTTTGTTTCTAGGAACCTTTTCTTCATCTATAGTACATTGTTTGAATTCTAGTGAAATCAGTTTCAAAAATTTTATGTTAGATCTTCAATCTCTATATTTGGGAATTTAACCTCCAAATATTTAGGCTTAAAAAAGAGAGAGTTATTTTCAATCCACCATTTACAAATTATGTATTGTAGAATGTACTTTAAAACACCTTTATTACCTTTATTTCACTTTAATAATAGTTCAATAATCAGCTGATATTGTCTATCCTATAGATCTCCACAATTAGGTATATTATTTCATCAATTTACTATGTATATTATAACACCTATTCATAATTCATCACTAGTTATAAATACAATAAATATCAATTTGAAAATCATTTGATGTATATAGTTCTTCTGCTAACTTAAGATAATTTCATTCCAAACTCCAATATATTTTACTTCCAATTTTCCTTAATTACATCTAGTGACACAATCCTTTTGTCATACAGTTAGATTATTCATCCTTCTTTCATTTTTAGCTGTTAGTAGTAGAACATGGATTTACAATGCTCTTATTTCTAATGATTTTACCATCTTGAGTATGAAATTCTGTAAGATTAAATTCAAAAAAACTTACATGAATTATTACTTTCAACATACTCTTTGAATTTTCCTTAACCTATTGAAAAAAAATAGTGGTTCATCATCACCCTTATTGATTCACTTCAAACCTCGAAAAAGATATTATTTCTTCAAGGTTATGCAAGATGCATGGAAAATATTTTATATATTTTTAATGTATATCAACACCTATATCCTCATGACCAATAAAATGTAATAATAATATAATTATCTATATATTAATTTTAATCAACATCCCTTATGTAGTGTTGTATGTGTAATAAAATTATATTTAGAGGTTACAAGAAGAGACACATCATTTTTATGGTTATATATCTCTTTCAAACTCATTCAGATATTTCTTATATATTTTTATATGAGTTATTCACATTTTATACTCTCATAGATATATCTTCTAAGGAAGATCATCACATTTTCTTTATTATTAAGGGGTTTTGAATTATTTTTCTTATTATTTTCATGAGATCTATAAATTCAAGATGCATTTCAATATCTATTATTGATGATATGTAATTTATTTTATTAAAAAAAAGATGAGAGCTAGTTTTTTCAATATTTGACATGATGATAACTTGGAAAAGAAAATACACACTATTATTAATAATAATATAAGAAGAGTTAATATTTTTCATGAACAAAATATATATAGAAATAAATAAATATAGTTATTTATTAAAAAATTTTAATTCCAGAATTTACTTCCACAATTATTATTGAAACTATACCTATAGTCTTGGGGAGTGAACACATCAAAATTTGGCTTATAAAATTAACATTATCACTTTTATTATATATCCCATTTTAATTAGTTAATAAATCTTTCATGTGAGGGTTTAAAATAAATAAATATATACATCACATTACCCATTTTAAAACTTCTTTGTGTGTATATATATATTTATTATGTAATATAATTAATCATTTTAAAATAAATAACATAAAAACATCCAGGTTGGTGGAAATTTATCCTTTATTGAGATAGTTTAATTAATTTTTTAAATTTATCTTATATGATGGTAAATAAAGAAGATTGTATAAATAATTATAATTATAAAATAAGGTGATGAAAAATAGTTTTTAAATTAAAACATATCCATCTACTTTTTGAGCATTCATACTAATAAGACATTATAAAAACAATAATTAAAATAGAAGTAATTTAATTATTAAAGAAAGAGAAGAAATTGAAAGAGATAAATTTTATTTAATTTTTCTATGTTTGTCTCTCGTATTTATTTTCCATTAAGGGGCACTCTATTACTCTTTTATAAGAAATAATGTAATGGGGATTGGTGGGTGTGGGATTTCCTCCCCCATTTTCCTTTTTCCACCGCTGGATGCATTTTCCTAACAATTAGATCAATTTAAAGAAAAAGAATATTAAAAACCTATAAAATAAATTAAATAATTAAAATGAAAACATGTTTGGAGATTTTCAAGAGGTTCCAAGAAGTTCTATATAACCTTAATATCTAATTTACTAACCAAAAAAACTATTCAAGTAAATTATTATAAATAAGTAAAAATAGGCATAAAAAATCAAAACATTATTTTTTTAATTATTTTTCTCCAAAATTATTTATAGATTATCTTATAACATATTAGCTTCATTCAGCCTATTTATAAATATCTACCTCCATATAGACTATAATTTTTTTAATTGATAGTGTATACACACTAGAAGTTGGTGTAGAGTCATGATAAAGTGGAATAACCCATGTTAAATTATGTAACCTCTGTGAACAATTTTTTTTACCATTATGAGGATATGATTATTTTATTTAGAAAATTCAATGAGTTTATTTATAAATTGAATGGGGATAACACCACCAACTATTCAATTTACCAATCTTCAATTTCGTATAACCTCCTTTTCATTTTGTACATATGGTGTTATAAATATGGAATTAACAATAAAATCTCTCTAAAACTCCTTTAAAAATATCTTAAAGGAGAATTTCATTTAAAAAAACACAAATAGTAAATTTATTCAATTTCTAGTTATTCAAATAATTTTTCAAACAAACTCAATGAATTTAATTTAATTTAATTTTAATATTTTTTATACTTTAAATATTAGGAAATCATACCTAAATAAATAATATTAAAATCAATTATTATCTATGATAATTGATATAATAAAGAAACAAAATAGAATGAATAAATATTAATCAGTGAATCCATAAAATTTTTATAAGTTAAAAAAAAATAAGAACCTCTATTCACACCCTTAATCACTTCTCGTCGAGGAAACATTAATGATTATTGTTCAACTAAAAATATTATTTTCACAATTTTTGAATCATTTCATTTTTTACAAAAAATTGTGGTCAAAATATATACAATATATATCATAATAAAATGTTTCTAAATTTTAAAATAATAAAAAGAAATTTTTTTACACAAATAAATTATTTACTTGTAATTTTTAATATTCAATTAAATATTTGGAACATAGTTAAAATATTATTATGGGTTTTCAATCAATATCTTGTATATCTAATATCATCAAAATAAATCATCAAATTATCTTACGTATTTTTTTTATATCCTTTAAAAAAAGTATTCATCCAAGGTGGAAAAAATTAAAACAAAAATAAAGTACATGTAATAAAATAAATCACTCCTCCAAAAATAAATTGAACATTATCATAGATTTTAAAATTAAAATATAAGTGATTAGAAAAGTAATATTTTATTTATTTTTTACTTGTAGATTTTTATATTTTATTAATATTTTCAAATTTTTTGTTTTTTTATAAATTTGAAATGAGATAAATAAAACATATCAAAGGTATTTTTATTATAAATTAGGAAAAGAACTATAATTTACTTCTATTAACTTTTATTATATTACATAATGTGCCCAAATTATCTGCTGGTTATGATGGTGGGTATATAAACATAAAATCATGTATGAACATGATAAGTGTATGGAATTGCAAGGGAAAAATCCCATTGAACCTTTAATACACATATCTTGATATATCTCACATATTGAATTTCACTCAAAATTCCATTGAGTTTTTTAGTGAGGAATTATTGATCCCATCCATATGATTTGTTATGTTGATTGTGTACATCAATAATATTTATCTCCCACAAGATTATAAGTGTGTTATAAACATGTTGGTGAATACCGATTGAATGAATTATATTGGTTCAATGGTGATAATTCTTGATTCTCATATTCATACACTTACTTTTTCCATCTTAATCAAAAATGGAACCAACTCATATAGATGGCATATTCCCATATATTAAGTGATAAGAAAACCTAATAAATTATCTTTTTAAATTTAATTGGGAGGGTGAAAATCATAACAATAATTTTGATAACATATAAGTATTATCATACAGGCTTGTCCTATAATTTTTCATATGTCTCCCATTATAATAGAAATTAGGTGGTTAATAATGAGGTTTGGTATTTACCAAATTTTTTTATTTCCATGGAGTCTTAAAATGAAATATCCCTTAATTTTATCAAGTATAACACTTTATACCTTCATAAATACAGAATAATTTATATTAAAATGAATATATCCATCAAACTTTACAATTATCTATTATAATTTGGCTTTTTTTAGAATTATGAATATCTTATTTAAAAAACTTATTCAACAATTGGAACTAATTTAACCATTACACCTCTTGGTAAATGGAATACATAGAAAAACTTTTTTAGTGTGGTGTTTTACTTTATTCTAAATACTATGAATTAAAGACATCTTTTCTCCCCACATGATTCTTCTTTATTGTCGTTAACACTTTAATTGGAAATTTTTTTCTATAAAGATCTTATAAATTTCAATGTATATAGAAACCCAAGATAAATAAATAAAGTTATATAATTATTTAACTTGAAGACACATTCCACCTCACAGATGGTCATAGAAATTGAAGGACTAGGGGTTTAGTGTCTTATAGAATTAGCTAAATATAAATTTTATTTTTCAATTGTTTTGATAAATTATTATTATTTTAAACATACTAGAACATCATCTAAATATTTAAATAGAAAAAATAATTTTAATAACCGAGGGAATGAAAACATAAGGTATGGGTGAGCTCAAATTCTTTTTAAGGGATACAAAATCATTTCATCAAGTACAAGTTCATAAGCATAATAAAAATAAAAATTTCAAAATATAAATATCATATGTGCATTAATGATAATAATAAAAATAATTGATCCAAAAAGGGAATGAAATATGAATATCAATACCAAAAAACTAAAAAAAGAAATACAATAGATATTATTTTGATTAAAAACATTTAACATAATCCTTGAATCTTGAGATTATATGATCGAAGCTCATAACATATTTTAACTATGGCACAATCATTATTATAAAGAATAATTACTTTCATGTTGAACATACTTGCACCCATGCATGCAACACATATTTATTTTACCCATGCATACATAAAATTCATGGGATACACATTTATACCCATGCTTGAGAAGAAAAAAATTATTCTCACATATACATATCTCATGATATTTAAACATTTAACTAATCTGTTTGAGATAAATATTGGTCCCCACCCATCATCATATATACTTATTTGTTCCACATGAAAATAATTCCCTTATTACATCATAAATAATATATGAAAATAACTGGGTTTCACAATAAGTTGAAAGGAAAATAATCCATCTTTCATAAATAATTCATGGGAAAACATTTCTTTATAACGTTTTATAATCATACAACTATAAGAATTAAAAGGATTGATATAAAAATAATCATCACCCATAAATAATAATATAATTCCATAAAAATGGATGGTGAAACTTGAAACATAACTCTATTTTAGGATTTTTCAAATATATAGAGGAAAATAAAAACCAACTCCAAAAGTGTTTTTTAAACATTTTTATTCATTAATGTAAATGTCATTATCATGAGTCTCTTTTCAAAAATCCTCCATTGTTGTCTTAAAAAACAAGTGAAAATAATACAATTCATGGAATTTTATTTGAATTAAAAACTATTTTTACCTATAGATATATTATAGAACATAATTTGATATTTTAATCAATTAATGAAGTGACTATATAGGAAGTAACGTCAAGAATAATTCATATATCTCAAAGTAATAAGTTAGAGTTACCAAATCCCTTAAATTTACAATTTATTTCTATGGAAGTTATTTAAAATATTATATAAAAAAATAACTTAATAAAAAACTTAAAAACATTATTCATTTCCATAAAATCATATATACAGAATTTTTAATTATTATCTATATGTATATTAGTCATTTCTTATCCATTTTCTATTTTAGGTTTAATAATCTCAATTTCTTTCAACTAGTTTCAAAATAGAGTTTTTTCTTATTCATTAATATAAAAATTATATAATAAATAGATCATAAAAGGTTATATAAATAGTGTTTTAGGATATTTTATAAACTTATAAAATCATTCTATGATTTTTTTGGTTATGATACTTGTAGACGAAAGTTGAGATTAGAATGTTTCAGTAATTTTTTACAAATTTATAATATAAAAATAAGTAATGAAATAATTTGTTATATTAACAAAACAAAAATTAAAAAAATAATTCATTACTTATTAATATCAATTATTAAGTTTCCAATTACAATATTGATATAAATTTATTGCATTTTTCCCAAAGGTGGTTAAACTGACCCAAAAAGAATATTCTATAGTCTATGTGTGAGTATAGATATGGAAGAGCTCCATTTGTTTTAATTTCATTATAACATAATTATAATGAAATTATTTTTAAATTATTAAGTAAATGAATAATAATTAGGAAGATTTATCAGAATACGTGAAATAAAAAATATGTAACCAATTACAAATAGATCATTTCCTTCATAGTATATTCATATTTTGTAGTTAGATTTATAATTAATTCTTATTTCTAATTTTACATATATAATGACTAAGCTATATTTTTAATAATATAAATCATGACATAAATAACATATATATTCAATTTTTTTTATAAAACCATCCCTAAAAGGTGGTGATGAAAAAAAAACATTTCTTGCATGTATGTGGTAGTACACATTTGGACATGAGCAACATTTTTATTTTATTGATTGAATGTGAGTGGAATAAATAATAGTTTTCTCAACTCTATGAGATTTTTAAAAAATATGCTTGATAGTATATATGGAATGAAACACTTATCTTAAATATATATGAGCATCCCACTCAATATAAATTTATTGATAAATTATTATTAAATAATGAAACAATTTTTAGTAGTCATTTTATTCTTACAAAAATAAGTATTCTAAAAAAATGAAATTTATTTCATTTCATCAAAAAATATTATAATTAATTTCACAAACGTTCAGAAGTATTATTTGATAAAAATGATAATATTGTTTAATAAGCTTTTAAAAATTATATTATGGTGAAAATTTAATATTTTTTCAAAAAGTCTCACTTTTCGATGAATAGTGAACAAATACTGATTTTTATAGAAAAAAATATTTTCTATTAAAGTGTTTACAATGTAATATTATATTCTGAATTAGTTTTAATGTTTAATTAGTTATTATTGATTTAACACAATCCAATTACAATTAATTTACTGAATTTTATAATTGAAATTAGTATCAAATCATGTTTATACATAGAACAATTTTTTTCTCTAAAAAAATTCTTTTCATCGCATCATGTGGGTTTAATTTTAAAACTTTATTCTACAAATTTTTTAAATCAAATCCATAAAAATGAATTAAAAATATGGAATCAGCATTAACAAAATATTGAAAAAGGTTTATATTATTTTTAGTCATTATGAGGAGTAACTATATTAAATATTTATTACCACAATATAGAAATTTTTTGAAATTATGGTTAAAAATATTCTTATAAAGAATGAAAATTGACTATAAAAATTTCTTTAACCAATTTTATGTGTTTATTTTGGCCATTTACATTTATTTCTAAAATATTTTGAAACATGGTTCCATATTTATTTGATTGTAACCCATATAATATTTATGTAATGGATAAAGATAAATATGTCACGTTCTTGCTTTTAATATCTATATTATGTTGTGATGGGGATAGAAACAACTTATATTCAGATATAAATAGTCATTCTAAATATTAATGATTTTTTTATCATTGTATTGTACTTATAATTTTTAGTAATGTAATAATTACCTTCAATTCTTATGCAACACTAACACATTGTCTATTCAATTAACCAAAAAATAAATGGTTTTAAAAATATTAAAAGTAACATAAATTTAATGAATCATCATGATCCATGAATTTTTTATATAAATACAACATTTTAGTGATGTGTGAAAAGATAAGATTCTAATTCCATTTTTGTCATGGTATTTTGAAATACAAATTAAATGAATAGTTCAACATATGAGATTAATGATATTTTATAATTAATAGTATATTATAAAAATGATTTAAAATTATAAAAAATAATATATTCAGTAAATATATTGTGATATGGTTTAAAATATAAACCATTATCCAATTATGGGTCAAATTTCCTTTTATAGTAACTATATTTACCCCTAAAGTGTAAAAATATCATTATCATTATAATTGTGAGAAAGGGTTAACATTGGTTAAATCCAAAATATAAGTGTATAAAAATAACCTAAACTAATAAAATTTTTATTTATATTATTATTTCTCTAAATAAACATCTTTAATTACAATTATATTAGTTTTGATCTTTTTTTAAGGAAAAATAATTTTTATTAATTTAGTACTTTAAAAAACTCAAAATGTACCCCTCCTCTCACTTATAAAAGGAAAAAAACAACACTCTTTTATTCAAACATAAATATATTTTTTGTTCACAAATAAAATTCAAAAATAATTTTTCCTACTTCATATCCCTCTCCCTAGAGTAATTTTTTAGATTAGAAAACTGTGATAGGAAGTATTTTGGTGTAATCCTAAAGAGGTTGTCCGAAGAAGTGATCTCTTTCTTCACCGTGAATTTTTATTTTATTTGTTATTATACCAATTTAAAATATTATTCTACCATGATTATATAAAAAAATAATTATCTACCACATAATGATATTTTATTATGTTAATATAATTACCAACTTCCATATCGTCTTCCATCAAATGTAAAATTAAACCGACATTCATGTGTATGAAAGACCCCCACCTCACAAACTGATGTAATTCATTTTCCATCATGACCTCACACATAAGTTTATCATAATGATTTAAATATATATATATATACATGATATTAATTATATTTTTTATCATTATTTAAAATTAATATATCATATATTTTCCTACCTTTCCATTCATTGAATGATGATAACGTTGTTCATGAGAATATATAGATTACCACCTCCATGAAGGAATGTGATTCGTTTTTCATTAACATATCACATGGATGAATAAATATAAGTGTGTCTAAAGAAAAAATAAGATATTTATGACAAAAGTATAATTATAGAAATTTATAATATCCTTAAAATTATTTCAATCATGACTATTAAAAAATGGAAACGTTACTCATGGGTATGTATAGCATACCATCTCTATGAATGTAATGTAGTTAATTTTCTAATAACCGTATTTAATGGTCAATATTAGAATTATAAATTATGTATTAAAAATATAACAATTTCATGATTAATATTTTAGTGATAATGAAATAATGGCATTATTGACAACTGTGAACCCTCCAAAGTCATTTTGGAATAATGAACCAAATATCATTAAAATTTTGATGTGGACTTAAATGATTAAGTAATTAAATATAATATTATAATAAGTAAAATAAAATGAAAAAATAAATTGAAAAAGTTAATTTTGAAATTAAAAAATTAACACAATTTTTTTGAAGATAAGGAATGTACGTGACAGTTCTGACTAAAGGTAAGAGACTATCATTTAAAAAACCATCCTTTAAAGTTTACCTTCCCAATTTCTTCTTCCATATTTTTATTAATGATTCAATATATTTTTATTTATGATAAAATAAATTATAAAGGTAATTTTTGACCTCATTTTATTTTCATTATAATTTTATAAGATGAAAATTTATAAGGATTTACGTAAGGGAAAATTTACATTAAAAATGTCATTTAAAATGTTTTGATGATTTATTTTCTAAATATTTATCTTCCTTGTCTACATTATTATATTTACATTATTAATGTATTTATATGAAAATAAATGAATTATAATGAAAAATTTATGTCTATTTTTTTAATTTTATTCAAAGGGTTTTAAAAATAAATCTTTAATGTATTTTATGTAGAACATTTTGATATTATTTACACAATAAAAAGAATAATGGTTTAATTTAATGTATACGGCGTCAGGGAATTTCCTTGACTCTACAAACATTATTTGATATTTTTATTTCTTTATTTTTCCTTTAATATTTTTTATGAAATGTTTTATGAAAAAGTTTGGATAGAAAAGTTGATTTATTAGGTATTAAAACATTTTTTTGGCCTAAAGTTAAATTTTGAAAAAGAAAAATTGTGTATAAATATTAATTAACTAACATGTTTCTCTATTTATTTTTAATATTTCCCTTATTTAGCTTTATATGCTCATCCCGAGTTTTAAAATGTCTTTTCATAGGTTTTTAATGGTGTGTAGGGATAATGATGAGGTCAAGATGAAAATTTCGAAGATATATCATGTATAAAAAATGTGTTATGTCATTAAAGTTTTATTGTTTTTGGAAAAATAGATACTAAGTGAAAGTATCAAATTTTTGATGTAATATTTATTTATGAAAGCGTGATGACCTAAATCTCTAAATATATAGATCACAAATATCCTAAAATTTAAAAATATGAATTATTTACCTAGAACTCATGAATATCAATTATTTAATATTGGGTCCTTATATTTGGTATCCGAGGAAATATTTAGATAACTTTTGATATTATGTTATTTTCATTTGAATTTAACTTAAGAGTTATGGATACAATCATGAGTTTATAATTATAAGTTTAATGATAAGTACAATGGAATAAACACCCCTTTTGAGGTTTTATGAGATGGGGTTAAAATGTGATTAATGATATTATGGGAGAATTTATATTTGGTTGGGGGTACAAATAACATTTAGGTTTAATGGGAATCAATATTTTGGAAGAACACAATTACATTTTTGGAATGAAAGCTAAAATGCATGAGATAACCTTTAAGGATAATAATTTATTTAATAGTGATGATATTAACGTTTTCTTAAGGATGATCATTATATTTCCAGGGTTTTTATAAGAATTATATTAATATAGTTTTAGTGAAAAAGATAAACTATCACATACAGAAATGCCACATACTGTGAACCCACAACCAAAGGGTGATAAGGGTGAAACACATAACACTAGAATATGTGATGTCTTGTTCAGTATGACATTTATGTTATTTAAAATGATGTGATAGATAAAAATTAATTCTATTTTTGGTACATTTTTTTTATCATAGAGATAACCATGGGAATGAAAAATGATTTGGTGATTAGGTGACTCACTATTTTGAACCTTATCTGATTTAGGGAAGCAAAGAATTATGGGATTTTATTTGATTAATAATGGTTGAATTATATTTTAAATGAATATAATATTTTAATGAGTATTTATGGTAATTCAGGTTCTTTTATAGAAATGATTTTTATTTCTTCGAGATTATATGATTAGGTTATAAATCTTTGAAATATGATACATTAAGATTTATTTATTTTATTTGAAGAGAAATATTAAATTTATCATGGAAGAATATATAATAATATCATTCTAATATTTTAGTTTAAATATTATTTTAGAATATTTTGAATGATATTATGTTTAGTTATTAATCAAATGATTCATGTTGAACTTTGGGTGTTATTGCTAAGGATTATGTGATAAGTTTTGTATTTATTCATATCATGGTTTATTTATTTTGAGAATTTTAATTTGCAAACCATTTTGGTTTTGGTTAATGAATAAATACAAGGGGAATAACTTTTTATCCTTTCATGGATTATGTGATCCATTAGAATTTTATTTTATTGCTTCAGGCATACAAAATTCACATTGAATAATCATTATTTAGAGTAAAAGATGATATTGTGGTGGAAATTTATTAAAGAGTGAAATTCAACACGTAATGTAAGTATATTTATTTACGTTATCCATATAGATAGTAATGGAATTCCTAAAATATGGGGAGAGAATGTTCAAACAAATTTTTTTTCCTATTAATTTCATTTTCGATGAACCTATAGTCCTTTTAATACTTAATTGGTTTATTGTGTTGTAGATGTTCATTTTATCTTGATTGTACGCTTTCTTGTGATAAATGATCTATATCACTCTACATAAATATTTAAACAATATTTTTTTATCCATAACCATATTTTCAGTAATACTATCCTATTTAGAAACTCATTTATGTGATTTTCTTCAAATTTATTTATCTATATTTTCAAGAGGATCTTTATTAACCCTTTTTGCATTGTATAATATCATCAAAGGTATTTTCAGATGTCAAAGCCTTGCTTACGAATCCAATGTTCACTTTTAGTTGATGGAATTTATTATGGGAGGATGTAACACTTGAATATTTTAAAAAACTGTTGTCGATAACGTATACAACATGAAACACTGAGCCTAAATGAATAGTGAGATATTACTATTTTAATATAAATGTTATAACCCAACCATTAAATTAGTTGATATGACTATGATGAAATTATATATTAAATATATATGAATGTTCTACTCAATATAAATTTATTGATAAACTCTTAGTAAATAATCACTCATTTTTAGTGAAGCCTATTTATTATTTAAATAACATTTTTTATCCAAAAATATATTTTATTTCATTTCGGGTGAAGATATTATGAATAATTTCAGATAATTTTAAAAAAATTATTTGATAAAATGGTTATCATATTTTAAATGACCATTATAAAATTAGTTTATTTTGAAATTTTTATAGTTTTTTACGAAGTCATTTATATCAATTAATAGTGAAAAAATAATATTTTTTATTGGAAAATGTAATTTATCTTAAAGTGTTTACAAATTAATATTAAATTTTGGATTAATTTTAAAATATAATTAAAATATTCTTATTAAATAAAATCCAATTATAGTCCTTTCAATAAATTTTATACATGAAATTGGTATAAATAAAGTTTTTATATAAAATAAATTTTTCTAAAAAATAACTTTTCATCCCATTTTTCTAGTAAAATTATAAATTAAATTCTCACAAATTTGAAAATAGAATATTTAAAAATGAATTAAATATTTTGAATCATGAGTTCTAAAATTTTTATATATTTCCCTTTTATTTATTTTATTATGAATAGTAAGTAAAATATATATTTATTTCCATGGTCAGGGTAAATTGAGAAATTAAAGTTAAAAATAATATGATAAGGAAAAATATTTATCTCTAATACTTATCATTATACAATTGGATGAATTTATTTCATCCATGTACATCTATTTAACTAATACATGGCCACCTGGTGCAAATTTTTTTTTGAATTTGACCTTTAGAATGTTTAAGTAAAAGATAAAGAAAAAATGTCAAATTTTTAATTTTAATAAATATAATAGTTTTATATAGATAAAAAAGATTATGTTCTATTATAAATAGTCACTTAAAAGATATTTTATTTTTGAATTATAATTTATTATTAATTTTTATTAATGAAATAATCACCTAAATCCTTACCCAATAGTGACAAAATATTTATTCAATTAATAGAAAAATAAAATAAATAATTTCAAAAATATTAAAATAATTTTAAATTGAATTAATGATTATGTTCCAATTATTTTTAGATAAATATAACATGTTATTGATATGTAAAAAATTATATTATAATTCTAATGATGTCATATTGTTTTGAAAGTCATATTAAAAAAATACTTCCAAAAAAGGAATTAATAATATTTTATATTAAATAATATTGTGTTAAATGATTTAAAATTAATAAAAATAATATATTATGTAATAATATTTTTATATGGTTTAAAATATCAAAAATTGTCTATTTATTGTCTAAATTTTCTTTTAAAGTATGTATCTTGACCCCTAGACAGCAAAAACATCGTTATCATGGGTTAAAATAAAAAATAAAGGTAATAACATAACCTAAACATTTCAAATTTCTATTATATGAGATTATTTAATTCCACGATAATATTATATAAAAATTATATCAGTTTGGATCCATTTTTTAAATCAAAAATAATTTATATTAATTTAATACATTAAGAGATTCCTAAATTTCATGTCCCCTCACTTGTAAAAGGGAACCCCATCTCCTCTTTTATTAAAAATTAAAAATAACTCTGTTTCAATTACGACATACAAAAATTAATTTATTACTCAACTTACCACATTATAGAGGCCTTGGTTTCATTATAAATCCCTCATAGTAAGGATTTTGGTTTAAATTAAAATAGTTTTTTTGAAGAAGAGAAATCATTCTTAGCCGACTTTTTTTGTTTTATTTATTCTTCTACCTCCTTAAAATTTTCTTCAAACATGATGATATAATTTAAAAAATCTCTCATGTACTACTAAGTTATTATATTAATATAATAACCTACATCCCTCTCATTTTCCATCAAATGGTAAATGAAACCATCTTTCATCTGTACAGAGGACTACCGCCTTGCAAGCCGATGTATTTCATTTCCATCATTATCTATCAAGAATGTTTATGATGATGGATTTAATATATATAAATTATATTCATGAAATATTTTTAATTATGTAAAATTAATATATTATATGTTTTCTTACCATTTAATTCATTAATATATGGGAACGTCATTCGTGTGTACTTGTGGATTACTATTTCCACGAAGCGTTGCGATTCATTTTTCATTACCACACTATAAAGACTGTAGATATAAGTGTATATAAAGAAATAATATAAAATTTATGATATAATAATCATTAAATACATATAAAATAACACTTAAATTCTTTCAATCATGATCATTGAAAATTGTAAACTTCACTCTTGCAAATGTTTGACCCACCATCTGCATGATTGTAACATAGACCATTTTTTATAACCATAATTCAAGGTTGGTTTAAAAGAATAATTTATGTATAAAAATTATAACTATCTCATAATTATTATTCCTTATATTATGAAACCATGTACTTGTTAACCATAGTCAACCTACCAATGTCATTTTTGACTTATGAGGTGAATATCATCAAAACATCTAATGTGAACTCAAATGATTATGTAATTGAATATAACATGATAATAAATAAAATAAAAATGACAATAAAATTGAAAAAAAATCTTAGTAAAGTAAAAAATTTAATATAATTTTATTATTTAGGAAGTTAAATTTCATGATAAAACCAACCTTGGTCCATGAACCTGGTTATTTAACTCCACATGTCTTCTATAATACATTAGTTTCCTTCCTAACACACCACAAGCTATTAAAACCTAGAGTATAATATCTAAATATTGAATTTCCCTATAGGAAAAAACATGTTCTTCCCAGTATAAATTTTCCTCACTCTCACACACCATTTGAAACTTCCTATAAGGTCACCCTTATTTTTCACTACTCAAACCCACACACACTCAACTGTGAAATTCTTATTATATAGGCTCCTAAAATAAAAGGTTCTTATTATTGACAGAAGTGGTATCATCTATCCTTTTAAGCGTCACTTTTTCATGTTTCTTACACTCTCCAACCATTTAAATGACCATTTTCTCATTTTGGACCCAAAACATCAAACTTAGGAAGTTCCTAAGCACTTTAGTATGAGTATTGGCTTTGAATCCATTTGTCATGACCCGACCAACCTTAGGCCACAAACCTAGTTATCTGACCCCACATGTCTCATATAATACCACAATTTTCATTCTAATAAAAAAAATATTAACCTATATGTTCACTTATAAGAATAATTAATTTCCCCATAGGTTTTAAAATGTTCTTCCTAGTGTGATTTTTTTTGTCAATCATAAATAGATTAGGAAACCTCCTAAATGGTCACCAATTTCAATCACTATTCCAAGCCATGAACACATAATAGTAGATTTATAATTAGGGAGGCTCCTAAAAATAATTTTTTACCATTTTTTAAATGTGAAATATTATTTATCCTTTTAAAACTAACTTTTAAATGGGTGTCAAAATAAAGAACATACATGATGAGTTAGGTTCAAGCTAAGGGACGTTCTTTAAAATTTATTTTTTAATATTTCCCTTCATACTATTTTCTTCCATGTTTGTATAAATTTTTCAAGAAGTTTTTTAATTATTATTAAATGGATGATAAATTTCATTTTTTCCATATTTTAATTTCATTACAATGACTTTAAAAGGAATGTTTTAAGGTTTTATGTAGGGGGACTTTACTTTAAAAGCATCATTTTATATGTTTTAAATATTTATTTTCTAAATAATTATCTTCCATGTATATATTAATAAAATTGATTTATTAATGTATTTATATGTACACAAATGAATTATAAATAACATTTAATATCTCTTTTACCATTATTTAAATAGTTTTTTCATAATAATTTTTTTTATGTATTTTTTATTGAATATTTTGACTTGTTTTATAAAATAAAAAAATGTTTTATTTCAATGTATACGATGTCAATGAATTTTCTATCTTACCCAGACATTATTTTATATTATTATTCCATTACATATTCCCCTATTTTATATAAATAAAACCATCTTTCCCTTCATTAATTATATTTTCAAAATGGGATTAAATGGAATTGATATTTTGAAATCTATAATTTTTTTACTTATGATTGTAAGGGATATCTCAAAACCCCTATTTTATTTGGGTCATGAATTTTATCCCTCAATATCACTTTAAATATCTTTTTAATTTTATTTAATTATTATAAATATTCTATATATTTCCCTCACATATATACCTAGCTTATTCTCTCTTCTTATGATGAGTAAATAAATTGATTTTGTCCATATCTCAAATTATTTCATCATAAAATTTCCTTTGATTATGACATGTGGAAATATTATACAACCCATTTATTTTCTAGGATAATTCTTATGATTAAGAATTATGATTAATTACAATTTATGGAACAGATGGAAATGAACTTATAATTATTGGTTACCTAGACAATGCTCTAATTCTTTTGTTTAAGATTTTATCCCACGAGACGTTATGTATGGGATTAAGGAGTAAACTGAATTCATTATGTAACTATGTCCACTATGTGATGTTGTCTTGGAAGTTATCCTCAACATATTCTTATGTTATATTTTATGCTTCTACATCATTTCATACATTTATATGATCTTATGATACCATGATTTTTATTATATTCTTCTATGTGATTACTCATGATATTATGGTTGAATAAATCTATATAATACTTCATAAGGGTAAAATGTAAAACGTTTTTTGAAAAAGTTTCATAATTTTTACATGATTCCAGAATAACTTTTATGAGTTCAATAATTACTTTAATATTTCACTATGGAATATTTTTCTAGAAATATTTGGATATAAAAGTAGATATCATGTGTTATAAAATGTTTATTTTAAGACAAAAGAATAATATTGAGAAAAAAAAATCTTGTATAAGTATTCATGAACTAAAATGTTTTTTTTATATCCATTGGAATTTTAGGCCCATACCATGTTTTAAAATATTTTTCAAAAGTTCTTAAGGATCATCAGGGACAAGGATGTTGTCAAGATGAAAATTGTGATAAAAATACATGAATAAAAACATGTTATATCATACAAGTTTTTATTTTTTTTAAATGGAAACTAAGTGGAAGTGTCTACTTTGGGATGTATTATTTATTTTTTCAAGGGTGATGGATTAATTATCTAAAACTCAAGGCAATAAAGATCCTAAATTGTATTAAAATAAATTCATGACTGAAAAGTCTAGAATTTGTAATGATTATTGTAGGTTGCTTATAGTTATACCAAAAAAATATAAGAAATTAATTATATTATTTTTTCTTATGTAATTATATATATAGTTAAAATTAGTTTGGAGGAGGGTGGATGAGAATGATATGAAAAGGATGTTAATGGGTATGTGATTCATACATTGAGAATTTGGATCTTCTCTTTATGTATCATTTATAAATGAAGGACTAGAGGAATATTGTTGAGGATATAGAATTAAAATTTATAGAGGGGATATATAAGAAGTAAATTGGGTAGATGTTTCTAATAATTTTGAACTATGGGTGTGGCTTAAAAGCGGTTGAAATGAGTTACTTTTATATGCAAAAAAGTGGGAAAATATTTTGAAATAAATATTTCTTATGGGATATGAATATAATTTCATAATTGTTAGGTTAGTTAGGTGGGTAAATTTTGGTTATATATTTAAGCCTCACTTTCTTAATTTCAAATTGATGTGGTAAAATTTGAGCCACATTAAATTACCCATTTTAACTCTTATTAATCATGGTTAAATATTTATCATGGTTATTATATTGTCACTAAAAATAAAAAATAACACTCTTTACCATCTTTAAATATGATGAATATGAATTTTTAATAAATTTAATGTTATTATGTTTCTAAATATGAGATAAATAACATTTAAATTAAAATATATATTGTGTTGAAAAACTATTTTTATAAAAAGATATCATTTTAATAATTGATTTTTCATAATTTTATTTACCATTAATTAATAATTAAATCAGTGTTATTTCATTAAGATATATGATTAAAAATAATATTATAGTATTCATTTAAAATAGATACTTTAATTTTAAACAAAATCAATATTTATAAAATTAACATTCTTTGAAAATTAACTATTTTATCATGTTAAATTATATTTACCTTGGAAACTATATTTTATCACTAAAAATGAAATTTAATCCATTAAACAAATTTAAATTTCTTATAAAAAATAATCATATCATTTTATATGATTCAATTTCTAAAAGTGATAAAAATCCATTTTAACAAAATTTCACAAAACGAATAATTTTTTATGAAACAAGTATCTTTTAAGAATGAAATTACCCCTTTTTTATTATACATTTATTTATAGTTATAATAAAGTAGTTAATTATATTTATACCCTTTAATTTAAAAGTTATAATATATTGGTAATGTTAAATAATTTTAATAAATTTTTACAGTTTTCATTTTAGTTAAGTATTGCATATAAGGATAGGTGATTATATTTTAATCAATTAAAGAAAAATTATTTTCTAAAATTCCGGGTCATTAAATTTTACACCCTTAAAAATAATTTCATCCAAGAAATGTTATTACTCAGATGAAGAAAGTAAGGGTACATGTGTATGATTACTTCCTGAAGTTACCTTGTAGCTTCCTCAAACATATTATCTCCCCATACAACTTTGATTAGATAAGTGGTCTTGTTCTAAAATTCCTCATATATTTAATATATTATTTCCATTGGCTATTCTCCCAATGAGATATAATGTTCTAGTTTCAATAATTTTTAGTTTATTATTTGTGATCAGTCTTGTATTTACTTCTTCAAAAACAATTTATGGAATATGACATGCACTTGGAAGATGTATGGAGGGAGCGTTAAGAGATAAGATACCACCCTATAATGACAAAAGATCTTAAAGGGATTTATGTACATAAGGATTAGTTTTCACCTCTTACCAAAATTAATAACTTTATTATGTAGTGATATATATAAGAAAAAATTATCACTAACTACAAACTCTTGGTATAATCTATAATTTTATTCATTACTATTTGATCAATTTTTTGATTCTTTTATATTATTAGGAATGTTTTAAACCATATCTGTCATTTATTGAAAATGGTTAGGACTTATTATAGTTTTCTCTATAAATTTATCCCACAATGTTGGAGTCCTATATATATTTCTATTAAGAGCGTAATATGGTACAATTTAAATTCAATAATGGAAAAAATTTTAATATGAGAGATCTACTAAGGGGAGGTGTTGATCCTAACATCCTTGGAATTATATAAAATAAGATCTCAAAAGACTCTAGAGTTTTAATATTCCCCTAAGACTGATCATTTGTTTGAGGGTGATATGTAGTGATGAAACTCAAATCTACATCCAATACTTTCCGAACACTTATCTAGAACCTCAATTTAAACCAAGAATCCAGATCAGATGCAACGGATAGAGGTATTCCATGCAGCCTTACCACTTTCCTTATATATATATATATATTTGTGATTTGTTCAAGAGAGAAATATTATTTAATCGAAATAAAATGTTTTGAATTAGTAATGAAGTATACAATAACACAAATAATATTATAAAGCTTAAACATTTTTGGGATTCCTATTATAAAATCCATGGTAATGTTTTCCCATCATAATACTAGTATTTGTAATGGATATAATACAGCCTTATAATTATTTTATCCATCATTAACATGATATAATTACATACATTGAGATTTATATTATGTGATCTCCCTCTTTATGGTACCCCACTATACATTTTTCTTTAGATCTCAATATATCTTCCTGCTTCCTAGATGAATAAAGAAAGATTAGTTATTCACATAATCCAAAATTTCCAACTTAAATTTTTGTTTTAAAGGAACAAATATCTAGTTTACAAATCTAATAACTTTATCATTATCAAATTCTAACTATTGAATACTCACTACTGTTTTTTAGTTGTGCATCTTTTTTATGGGATCTATTAATCTTCATGTGAATGGATGGTTGAGAAGTCATTTGGAAAAGATAATATTTATCTCCACCCATTTTGACTTCATGGTTAATACTTTTTAATTCCATGAGTATTTGGTGTCCTCAATCATCATCATGGATTGAGTCACATGATCTTTCCAGGTTTTTACATCAAGCACATTGTTTAACATCCCTGTGTGGTAATGAAATGAGTTGTTAAAATAGTTTATCAATTCAATCCATATAAATCGGATCATATTAAAATACTTTTGTGTGAATATATATTTCAATATCTTTTGATAAATATTTATATCAAACTTTTCTCTATAGAAGTATTTTTTACAAATATTTAACAAAAATATCACTGATGCAAGCTCCAAATCATCCATTGGTTAAATTTGATCATGAGTCTTTAATTAAAATAATGAATATGAAATTACCTTATCATTCTACATGAGGACACATCCAAATCCATTTTTCTAAGCATCATTGTATGTTAGAAAACATTTTCTACTTCAGGGTAATGTATTTATAGGTTCAATGACTTACCTCTTCTTCAATTCATTGAATGTTCCTTCACATTCCTATATCCAAAGGAACCTCACTCCCTTTGGTGTTAATTTAATTAATGGATTTTATTGTCTTGAGAATGTTTTATCAAATCACCATCAAAATCCCATTAAACTTTGTAAACTATGGATATTAGTTATAATGGTTGGTCTAGGACACTACTCAGTAATGAACATCTTAGATGGATCAATTAATATTACATTTATTATGATCACATGAACCACGAATGATTTTTTATATATCCAAAATTATCACATACTAAACATGGAATGAAAATTTTAATTTCTTATGGTTTCAACAAAATATTCAAATGATCTTCATGCTATTTCTTAGCCTTTGAATATATTGGAATAAAATTTACAAAGTCTACTAATAATTTTTCAAAGTAATCTCTAAAGAATCTCTTTATAAAATCAATAAATATAGTAGGATAATTCGTATGTCTGAATGTAATGAATATAAATTAATAGTGTTCATAACATGTGTGGAAATATATTTTATAAGTATCCTATTTTTTACCCCTAACTGATAATATCTAGATCAAAGGTCAATCTTTGAGAAGTATTATGCTCCTTGAAGTTGATTAAATAGTTCATCGATACATGGTAGAAGATAATTGTTTTTATCATGATTTTATTATGAAAATGATAATCAATAAAAAATGAATTCATCAATCACTAATTGATAAGTGTATTGGAATAACCACTAATGGAGGGTGGACTTTGTCACATTAAAGACTATATAGTTGGATTCTACTTACTTCATGAATTTTGGATCTCAACATGGACTGTGTTATTATTCATATCTTTTTAATGTTGGGTGAGAATTTCAATAAGGTTTAATACATAGGAACCGACATCATTTGGTAACATACTGGCACAATAATTACAGTTCATATCACACCAATTGTAAAAAAAATTTCATTGATCCAACTATTTATTAAATTAATTTAAATCAAGGATATTAATATTTATTCTAAAAATAAAACAATTATAATTGAAGGAATGAATCACAAATAACATTTATTCCATAAATTATAAAATTTAAGGCTTCAATATAACTTGGTCATGGTCACCTTCCTATTTCGATCCCTAAAAATATCAAAATAATATACTAAAATCCTAAATAATGGTTTGTAAAGAGAATATGAATCCCAAAAGATTATACCCTAGGAGTGTCTATCCAACTGTGCAATCTTAGTCCCACTCATGTTGGACCAAAGAGAAGATCAATTCAACTATTAATCATATTTTTTCAAGGTGATTACCCTAGTTATATCTATTATATATCTACACCCATATTTCAGTATCCATACATGGATGAAATTTCTCAAAAAACCACATACTCAAGACTTTAATAAAATATCAAGATTACAACTTATACTAATAATTGTATCTATGGTATCCACTAAGGGTTTCTAACCCAAATTCGCAAAAATATGTTCTCTAATGTAAAAAAAGACTAAACCTTCACCTATGATACCAACCATAGTGACCCAAGCTAAATAATCAAATTTATATCATCATTTTACACAAACTATCATTCCATCTCACAATTGTCTACACAAAACAGAGTTATGAGGACATAGTGTCTTGGAGGATTATCTTAATAATAAACATATTTACAAATCATGAGATCATTTCTTCTTAAGTACACCAAACTTGGACATCATCTAGATGTATCATTAGAAGAATTCATCCTTATAAACGAGGGAATAAAAACATAAAGAAATAACGAGCACAAATAGTCAGTAATGTATGGATAAACATTTTATCAAGGATGACTTCATAAGAATAAGAAAAAAATAACCATAGTAGAAATATCATAGAATTAGGAGAAATAATAATAAAACATAAGTGGGATTCAAAGGACATGACATAAGAATATAAATACAAAAAACAAATAAACATGAAAACACAATAGTCATAACAAGGATAAGAAAAATTTAATATACCTTGAATCATGAGGAAATAAGACCAGAATTTAGAATGTCTTCCAACCATGGAAAAAACATTAGAATATGGAAACATTACCTCCATTAGTGACACACATTCACCCATACTTTTGAGAAAAATTACTTATACTTCAGTATAAATCACCTTCACAACTCACAAAATAACACTCACACACGCATATCTAAAGGGATTTAATATTATATCCAATTAATTATATGGTGATATTGGAACCCACCCATCACAATCCATACTTATGAGTGATATCTGAAAATCATTAACTTTTCCCATTATCATAATCCCATGGAAGACAAATTAGTTTTATAAAAATTTGAAATTAAAATTAATTTATTTTCATAAAGTACCCAGATAAATAAATATTGGTTTCATAAAATTTATTAATAGTATAACAATATTAAATAAAATGATTGAAATCAAAAACATGATCATACAAAAATAACCACATAAAAGAAGAAAAATTGATCGTCAAACTTGAAACAGAACTGCATTAGAGATTTTTATATTAGAATATAGAGAAGAAAATAAAACCCAAATCACAAAATAGTTTTTTTTACAACATTTTATATTAATCAATTTAAAATTCATATTCATGAATTTATTTTAAAAAATAATCATTTATTGTCATAAAAAATAAATGAAAATAAAAAATATAATGGAATTTTTTTGAATTAGAAACACTTTCCCCCATTGTTATAAGATAGATTATAATTTAAAATATAAAATAAATGAAGGAAGTGAATATAGGGGAAGTAAATTCAAGAATAAGTAGTATAACTAAAAAAAAGATTGAGTTACCTAATCTATTACATTTACTGTAGATTTCCATAAAATTAAATTAACCACATAAGTAAAACAATAAATATATTAATCACCTATTTATGAATTTATTAATATCTAAATAATTTTTCAAAATTAATTTATAATTATTCTCTTTATGTATATTATTTAGTTATTCAATATTTTTCTTTTTAGTGTGTGTAATCATGAACGTTTAGAACTAGTTTCTTAATATTCGTATTTTTCTTCATTATTATACATAATTTAATCATTTATAGAGCATAAAGTAAGCATTAATTCATTTTATAGGATATTTTATAAACATATAATTTATTTTTATGATATTTTTAATTATATATTTTGTAGATAAAATTTTTGAATAGAATTTTTTATGACTTTTAACAAATGAATGATTATATCTTAATAAACATTTCAAATTTTTTTGTTACCAAATAGGGAAAAAATTATTTACTTATAACTATAAAATATTAATTTTCTTATTTTATTCTTGATAATTTATTTTTCTTGTAGGTAGTTGAATAGACCCAAAAAGAATACGCTCTAATCTATGTGTGAGTATAGATATGGGAGAGAAAATTCTGTTATAATATCATTATCACAAAAAAATAATGATTTTATTTATATTTTTAATGTAATTTATCATAATTTGTAGGATTTATAAGAATAAGGGAAAAGAAAAATAATTTTTCAGTTTTAATTAATTTGTCTTTCCTCTTGGTATGTTTGTTTTAAGATAATAGTTTTAAAATAAACCCTTATTGATAAAAATAAATATATCTTAAATAATTTATAGTAAGAAAATATAAACCATGTAATAAATATTCATTAATCCAATTTTATGTACCATAAAAGAATGGTTCTTATGAAAAATGCATCATGTCGTATATGGAGGTTGTTGTGCATACTCAAACATGAGAAATATTTTCATTATTTCAATTGAATGAGATAAGAATAGATAACTAATATACAATAAATATAATAACTTTTTAAATATTATTTATAATTATGTCATAATATAAAAATAGTTATAATGTTTTTTAGTAGTGTGGATAAGAAGGATAATGAAAGTATGTTAAAGGGTAATTAATGCTTACATTGAGAATTTGGATCTTTTCATGAAGTATCCTTTGGAAATGAAGGACTTTTGGAAACTTTTTGAGTATAAAGGCTACGAATAGTGTATATAGGATCTATAAGATGTAAATTGGGTAGGTTTCAATAGGAATTTTGAATTTTTTGTGATTTTAATAATGTGTATGTGTGCTCCATTTATTGTGAAAAATAGGGGGAATCATTGGAAAAATAATGACTGGTAATGGTTAAGAATGAAATTTCATTAGATTTAGGTGAGTTATGTGGGAAAATGTTTTAGAGACATGTAGATATTAATTTAAATAATAAAAATTGTATTCAATAATGTCTATTTATCTAATTTATTTTGTAAAATTCAATCCGCAATAGATTAACAATTTCAACACTTATTAATAATGATTAAATATTAATCATGGTTATATTTATTGAATGAAAAAACATCCTAACATGTTTATATGTGATGATTTTAGTAGCCATCTAATATAATTCAATTTATAAATATTATGAAATTAACTTTGAAATTAAAATAAGTAATGTTTTAAAAAAACTATTTTTTGGTAAAAAATGCCATTTTTAATTATTAAGTGTTTTATATGTTATTTATCATTGATTACCAATTAAATGAGTAATAATTAATTTGTATATATTGGTAAAAATTTTATTATATTAATAATTTAAAATATATCCATTTAATATTTAGAAGGAATAATAAAAAGTAAAGTATAAGTCATTCAATTTAATTATTTTATTACGATAAATAATATTTACCTTAGTTTCTTATTTTTAGGAATAAAAATAAAATTCACCTTGCCAACTAAATTTAAAATAATGGTTAAAATTTTTCAAATAATTGTATATGATTAAATATTATGAAGTTACATAAATGAATTTTAATTTTAGAATGAGAAATGCATAATTGTTTATGAAACAATCATAGTTTAAGCGTAAATGAACTTTGCTTTATTGAACAGTTTGATGAAATTTTTAAAAATTTGTTACTTAATCTAATAAATTCCAATTTAATTTTTATAATATAATGTTATATTTTAAAAAATTTATTTGAATAAAATGGATATAATTTTTTTAGTGTTGCACGCAAGACAAGGTACTCATTCGATATTTAATCAAGGAAATTAATTTCCTAAAATCATGGTCATAAAAATGTTAAAGTGGAAAAAAATAATCTACAAACCTCTAAGAGTAATTTTTATGCTAAAATATCTTTTAATTATGGATAGAATTACATTAAGAAAAATATTTGATTTATTTTATTATAAAATATCAAGTATTTCATGAGGTCTTTTATTTAAGATTTAACTTTTATCTTTTCAAATTCATCACAAAATACTATCTTATAGTTAATAACATGAGGATCATATTTTTTTAGTTATATCCCATGAAATTTAAATTTAAATAATTGGAAATAATTAAATTAAAATAAAAGCAATAATTTAAGGTAAAAAATAAATGGTTATTGTAGGGGGAAGAAATATGAAGTGAGTGAAAGAAAAAATAGCATTGAAAAAATTAAAATGATAACAAATGATATGTGGAAAGTGTTAATAGGGAAAATTTATTATTAAATTAATAATGAAAAAGTAAATTTGTAAAAAAAGTGATGAATTAAAATATAAAATATAAAATTAGAAATTTAATTACCAAAACCTATAGATAATATAAAAAAGTTTGAATAAAAAATCTAGAGGTAAAAAATAAAAATAGGGAAATAAAGATGAAAAATTCATTATAAAGAAACAAAAATAAAAAAATTGAATATTTTAAAACAATTATAAATTAAATATTAATTACGCTCATGAATTAATTAAGATTCATTTTTTATAAATAAATAATTATAATAATGAAAAAATGTCACAAGGAAATAAAAAAAAACAAAGAAAAATATATTTAATGAATGAATTAAAGGTGAAATTAATATAAAGGGGAGGTGAATATCAATTTTGGGTGTTAATTTCCTCATTGAATGTATTCATGTGAGAGAGAGATATCGAGAGGTATAGATATAGTTATAAATAGGGAGTTAAGTATTAGAGTGCAATGTAGGATTATGGGTTATGAAACAAGTTCTATGTTAGGGAGGAACCATGTATTTATACCACCTTTTTAAAATGTTCCAATAATGATTTGGAATGACTCATAATTATTTTTTGTAAAGTATTATTTCTTATTTTCCAAGGATTTATATTTATTTATTTATGTTTTTTATAAAAATAATAGACTAGGATAATTTGACATAGTCATCATGTTTATCACTATTTTACTCATCAATTTGTTATATATCTATCCCTAATTATAAACCATTAAAAAAATAAAAACTAATACACATTTGGAATGAGGTCAGTATCACTCACTAAATGATAAATATTTTATTACTTTATAAATTACGGTGTCCATTTCGATGATAAAATATTGTAAAAAATATGTAAGGGGGGTTGTTCCATGAACTAATTTGAGCAGTGTTATTCCTGAAAAGTGTTAATGTAAAATATATATAGGGAAGTTTTTCAACCCTTAATGTGAATTTTCAACATTTTAAGTTGATTAAATTATATAAAATAAAACATAACCTATTAGGGTGTGTAATATCATATTTTTTTATCCTTATTTTATTGATATATGATTCTAGATATAATATAACACACTCACCATTTAAACATTCATCTCAACATTCTCTAGAGTATAAATGAAATGAAAAATAGCATATTTATCAAAATAAGATCTTTTTCATTTATTCAATTTGTACCCAATATACTTCCCTTGAAGTTTATCCCGGATTAATGGTGTGTGTTCCACACTATTACTCGCTAAATGAATTTATTCGATTTTATATTTTATATTATTATATATAACTTCATAGACTAATTTACTGATTCTTAAAATCCAATGACCAATTAATTTCTTCATTTTTATCAATCACATTGGATAAGAATAAGTCATTAACATTGTAAATTTATTTTTCATGTGATTTTTCAATAAAATTTATTATTGAAAAAATATTTCATCATCGGCCATATTTGTATAATAACATCACCCATTCATTGAAGGTTTTTTACAGTTAATTATGTTGATAATGATACATTTCACAATAATGAATGGTTCATTCATATATTTTAATATATAATACCTTTCTTATTTATCCCATTTTTAAAATTTAAATATTATTTTGTTAAAATATATTTAAATAATCTATATTAATAAAATGAACATACTAATATAATATAAAATATAAATTCGTCTATATTTAAGTAAATAATTTAGTTTGGCAGTTTTTTTACCAACATTCATAAAATCATCCTCAAGAACACTCCATGTAGATTTTATGGAGTTATCCACAAATCAAATTTTCATACTAACATATTTTATAATCCTTATAATTTTCACCTTGAACATTTAAAATGTCATAAGGTGTTTTATTCATACCATTATCACATAATTCTATTAGAATCTCAAATGATCCAATAACGTATGAAATAATGAAACTAATAGGATTAGGACGTTTTAGTGGGAACTTATTTAGAACCACTATATATCTTTCCATGTTATGCTTAAAAAATACATTTTCATTAAGATTCATCATATTCAAAAAAAATTCCATAGAAAAAATTTCATTTGAGGGAATTTGAGTTAGTGAATTCACTAAATTGGTGTTAATTCACAATTTACTGAAATATTATAAAAGTAAGAAAATTTCACATTCATATTTGTTTCATTTAGCCAATTTTATAATAGTAGGGTTGTATTATAGGAATTTTATTCCACCCTTCTCTTATGTTCTGTAATTATTTCTTATTGGATAATATATTCACCTTTAAGAATTTATTTTCTATTACTATCATTTTAGACTTTTTATTTAAAAATAAATAAATTTCAATTGTTTTTGATACCCTTTATAACAGTTTTATCTTTTCATACTTCTTAATGACACCATATTTTTATCGTTTCTTGGATACCTCAAAATATTATGTAGTATGACCCACTAATATCTCTTGACAATTTGACTGTAAATATTGCCTAATTTGATCTCTATGATCTAAACATAATCTTGTTAATTCATAAGAGTTGTCTTAAAGTATTTAATTTAGATTTTGTTTATACTAGTTTGTTGTTCAATACTATATTCTGTTAACCTCTTTTCTTAAAAAACCAATAGTTCTTATGAATACCAATTTTAGCTATTAATTATAAAAATTTAATTATATGGTTGGAATAGTTATTGAAAACTTTTTAGGGTTTGAACTGCTATCTCATTAAATTATTTAATACCCCATAAAAAATTTAATTGATCATTAAATTCTTGTTTATATTGATTCCCATATTGTTAGTTTTTTTGTTTTCAATATCTAATGTTATTAATCTCAACCATCAAAATTGATGATTTCATTTCACTCCATATAAAATTCCCAGAAGGGTCTAATTCTACAAAATATTCACAAGATGTGTATTAGACTATAGTAACCACCATTTACGATGTCATATTAAGTGAAATGACTTGATTTTATAATGTATAATCTCTAGTAATAATTTTTTTAAAAGAATTGTTTTCTAAAGTCTTCTTTAATATGAATCCTCTTCACATTGACTTTAAATATTATCAATTTCATGTAACATTATATATATAATATCACTTGAAATGATTTTTAATAAAATATATGCCTAATTAATTTTAAATATAACATAGGATTTATGTCTTAAACCAATATAAAGGGTTTTAAATTAATGGAATAATCATAGTTGTGATGTAAAAATATTCTCAAACTCGATTGAAAATTACCACAATCTATGTATAATGATTCATCTTAATTATTCCCAATTTTATACATACTATACCATAATTTCACTATATTATAAGGTGGAAAATACTTAGTTAATAATTTTTGAGATTAATCTATCCAATAGTTATATATCTATGCATTAAGTATTTAGCCAATATTTTTACTTATTACTTAATGAAAAAGATAATAAATGAATTTTGATGACATCCTTTAAAACTTATTTATATATTGAATTGGTAAACTTCAAAAGAGAGATTGACATATGTTCTTTAATACATGGGATAACTATGAATATATAGGTTTTTTAAATGGATATATGTTCATATTTTATCAAAACCCTCATCATCTCTTATTGTATATTGGGTTTGAATAAAAGTTTAAAAACTCTAGTTTCCATTTCGTCCTTATATCATCTTCACATTCTTGAGGTCTATCAATATCATATCAATATATTTATAAATTAAAATAATAGGAAAACTATTTCTTATCGGGAGAGTTGATATACTCTAAAAATGTGAAACAATTTCACCTTCACAGAAAAAAGAAAACTCAGAGTAGTAAGGAGTAAAAAATATATAAATAAAAAAACAATATAATAAAGTGAAAATTAAAAATTCATTGTCTAAAAAATATTCTCAATGAATTAATATACATTAATGTATTTATATTTATTAGGGGAAAAATGTTTCTTTTTCTTTTTGAAATTAGGGATTGATAATTTATAGTATTTTTGAGCTATCTTATGACAATGGTCTATATAGTTGGAATTCCAATAAATTATTTTTTCTTACTAAGGGGGATAACTATTTAATTTGTTTTAAAATCAAATTTAAAACTATGAAAATATAATTAATTAATAAATACATATAAAATGAGAGACTCCATGGTATTGGAATATAACATCACCTTACCCTCCAAATATTAATAAGAATGTTTGGTTTTATCAAGAATTCATTGATTCTATTTTTTAAAATGGGATAAAACTAACCTCATTAGATATTCTTAACAATTAGATGAAACATTTACATATTATCCAATGATGATTATTTAGAAAAATTTCATGGAACTACATAAAGAATGATAAATAATTGAAAACATCAATTTGTATGCTTACTTATTCTTTTCCCATTTAATCTTTTGTGTGAATTCAACATCAAAATGTAGTGTGACTAAAAGAAATTAAATAATTTATATATCATTATTAGATATATTTAAATAAAAATAAATAAATATTATATTCATAAATAATGAATGAAATTTCAAAAATAATAACTATGACAGTTTTTGAATTCACCACGAGGGTTGGTGATGTTTTTCCCTATCCCTAACATCTTAAGTCTCAATAAATCATAAAAATATCATTAAAAAAGAGAAATAAGGATGAAATTATATCAAATGAAAACTTTTTATTTATATATACACTATTCTAAAACATTATTTTTAATTTTTATTCTCGTTCTCCATTAATTATTTATAGATTTTATTATTATATCTGGTATTATATCAGTTTTTTAATATCCTTATCATTTATCAAATCCAAATTTCTTATTTTAAAATTATCACTAGGTAGGGACATGTGTTAATGTGGTATGAAACATTAAAAATTATGTATCCTCTATAAATGAATTTTTTTACAACTAATATGATTATTTTTGTTTAGTTTATGTAAAATATAATGGAACTATGCAATAATTTTATGAATTTTACCCACTTGTTCAATTTTTATCCTAATTATTTCGAATCACACCTCTTTATTTTGAATTAATACCTCCTGATTACTTTATTAGAACACAAAATTCTCTAAAAATCATTCAAAATCATAAAAAAGGATAATTAATATGAAAATAAACTAAAATTACAAAGAATAATTTCAAATATAATATAAATAAACTATAATATTATCCTAATAAACTACTAACAAAATACTACATTAGATTTAGTATATGTTTCTTATCTAAATTTATTCATTTATGTTTTTTCTCATTTAATTTATCAAAAAGATTAAGAATATGGATATTGTTTTAAGATAAATATTTTTTTAATGAAAATATTCTCTACTTAGTGGTGCATTATCAGTCACTTTATCATTTTTATGTTCAGTTAAATGGTTCGATGAACTTCCCATGATATCTATGAATATTAGGTTATCAAACTATATTTATTTCCCAAATCATTATGATCACTCAAGAAAATAAAATTGATCAAGTGGATAAAAAAATAACCTAGTAAATCGTAATTCCAGTCCTTTAATTATCTTCATAAAAACACTTTTGGTTTTTCATAAACTATAAAAGAGATTTACAAAATTTTAAGAGGTATTCTTTAAATCGAAAATATGAATTCATGAAATTTTTATCTCTTTTATAATACAATTAGATTTATTTATTTATGATAAATCATATTAAAACTTTATGTATTGTAAATTTGTTTTAGAGAGGTATGTGTTATCCATGTTTCAGTTATGATATTCGATGAGTTATTATTTATTATTTTTTTTAAGATCCTTATCGCTGATTGACATCAAGGTTAGTTCCTAATTAATTAAAATTTATCTTATGGGATGTTAATGTCATAAACACGTTAAATTAATGAAATACCAATGAATTAGGTTTTCCTTGTAAAAATAGAAAATGTAAAAACTAAAATATAATTGAACATACCATATTTTACTTGAGATTTAATAATTTACAATTATGATAGAGGAAAGTGAATTCCCCATAGTGTTAGTGGGAGCAACAGGAGTTAATTATAATGTGTTCCTTCAATTATCTCCATCATCAATATACCATATTTTATTATAAAAATTATTTTCTAATTACATATTAGGATTTTGATGCATTGAAATCCATTATTCTATAGATGAAAATTGATCCTTATAGAATTTTTTAGAAAAAAATTTACACCACTATTCATAATAGAATTTAAACATTTGATATATTTTAGATTTATCCTAAGTAATGTTCTCATCTTCTTTGTTTCCTAAATTTTATTATATAATGAAATTATCTCTAATATTTCCTTATTTTACAAGAATTATGTGGGATAATCTTAAGATAATAAGATAAATCATTAAATCCTTTGGGGTAAGATGTTAGAAAATCATGTTCATGCTATATTTTCCCTTTAAATTTATGGATATAGTTGGTTTGTTGGTAATTTAACTTCAAAAAAGGAAAGAGAACCATTTTATTTTGTGTATAGTTTTTTAGAAAATGGAGTTCAAAAAATAAAACTTTCTTATCATATGATAGAACCTAGAAGCCCTCCAATGTTGGGTATAAGAGTGATTAAGAAACAATAGTTTTTTACACTAAAATATATGTATAAAAAACCAAAAAACCAAAATACTCTCTCCTCATAAACCCTCTCCACCTCCCCACAAATATTTCCAGAAATAATCCCCACCCCACACCCATTTCCCTTTATTTTTATCATAATACCTCTAATTAACCATTTTTAATATCTCCCCCATATTCCTTGTCTTCTATAATCTCTTATGAAATAACTCCTACCTAACCACGCCACATCATTACCTCATGAAACACCTTGTATTTTAGTATGAATTTCCTTCCACATGTTTCATTATTGAATATATTGTCATACACAAAATTCATATCTAAAAAATAATTATTTATTTTATACATTTGAATATTATTACATTTTTATAATTAATATATATAGAATAAAACTATTAAAAGTACAAGATAAAATAAAAAACATGTAAATAAAAAGACAAAAATCTTGAAATATCATTCCATAAAGTTTGTCATGAAAATCATACCACTATTTATAATAATAAAAATATTGAAAAACATTATAAATATGATATAAATTTTGTAGAAACAAATCCGGTAATGATATGAATTCATTTAAAATAAATAATTATATTTATATAAAGAAATTAAAAAGTATAATGTGACCATTATGTTGGTATCGAGTGTGTGTATATATATATATAATTGTTGGGTACACACATAACCAATGGGTATATTTAAAGTTTTCATACCATGGATCTAATAATTATGTATAAGTAACTAATTTATTAGAATCAATATATTTAGAAAGTATGAATAATTAATTTACATCTACTGAATTATCAAGGAATGGAAGGAAATACATTTATTCATATTCTGTAAAAAATAAGTAGTTTTTATTTTAAAATTTTAATGTAATATTTCTGTTTTAAAAATGTTAAATTTCTCATATTTGGAGTTTTAATTTAATAAAATAGATTACTAACTTGTTATCAAAAAATAAAAATTAGAAAAGTTGTTATATTTTTGGTAAATAGATATTTACTCATATAAATAATTAAACAAGGAAAATATAACATGAGATAAATTTTAAATAATTAAATTCATATTTCAATATTCTATAAGATATTGTTTTTTTGTTTAAAATTTAATTTTAATATTATATAAACATTTAGTATGTAAACTATACAAAATCCCATTTGAATCCAGATTTATCCTTCACCTACCAAAGTTTAAATGAAATGTATCTCATTTACAACTATAAAAGGGGCCTTATTCTACTAATTCAAAGCCATAAATTTCATTCCTTTACTATAGAAGAATTCCTTCACTTATAAATCTTAATCATAGTTTTGGTCTCATTTTCAAAAGGTGAAGACCCATGTACATTGAAATAATAATTTTTTTAATCAATTAATTTACCTCTCCAAAGTTGGTAACACCTTATTTATATTCTATTCCATTTATATTCTTCCTATATACATTACTGAATTTAATTTAGCACTTCAATAACAAAATTAAAATAAATATACATCTTTAATAAGGTTATAATAATGAAATATTGATAGGTTTATAGTCATTATATCATTGTATCATGATTCTGTTTGAGTTAGTTCAACCACTAATATAATATTTCTTTTTATTTAAAAAATTATAATCACTAGAAGTATGATACAAATTGTGAATTTTTATTTAACTCAAAATTAATTTAATTTTTAATAGTCATTATGTTACTCTTCATTATTGATGAAGTTACCAAAAACCAGTAATTTATAGTTATATTACTGAGAACCATAACATAAATTTATTATTGAATGATAATTGAACTTTGGAGAAAATTATGAAATTATGATTCTAATAACTTTACTAATCTATAGATGATGGCTTATGAGAAAGGAACGGTGTTCAAGGGTGATATACAAAAAAAAACATGGTGTTGTGAGAACTTCTAACATTTGTTGATTGATATACAACTATGTATAACTAATAAATAATTAATAGATGAGTTTAAGGGATTAATATAAAGATAAATTAATATAAATAAGGTTTCATAAATAATTATTAATAATTCTAATTTGATTATGCAGGAGATAGAGACCCATAATTTTAATAAATTATTTTTAACATAATTCCTTAACAAAATATTACATTAATAACTTCAAAGGACCTTTTTAGGTTTAGTGTATTCGAAACTAGGTAAATAATACACGAATTAAATATGAAAAACCTAAACATGACATTTATTAAATGAAATTGAAAACATATTTTATTATTCCATTCTATGTCACCTTAGTCAAATGATTTTTTGGGTACATACATAAATAGGAAAAGGTGAAGATAAATACTATTAAGGAATAAACAAAGGAATTGAAACCTTGGATATTAACATGGATATAACATAAGGAGTAATATGAGAGAATAATAATAATTATGTGATAAAAAACTATGAAATTTTGCTATAATATACAATGATATATTCATAATCATTTCACCATAGTTCAATACTAAGGGTTCATAAAACATATTACCAATGTTATTTACCAAGATATTGTAAAACATGTCATCTATAAAGATTAATTATTTACCCAAGTAATTAGAGGGATATAAGGGTGTAATATCCGTATGAATTAATTCATGTGTTCCACATATATTATAAAAATTAAATTAATCCAAAACTTTTGGAGGATAAAAAATGTGTTTAATAAAAAAACATTGAGTACTTCAATGTTTAAAGACTCAATATTTTCATCATTTTAAACCCACAAGATAAAAATGTGTGTTTTGAAACATGTTAATCCTTAATAAATGAATTATAATTAATTCTATGTGAATAAACAAGAATAAAAATAATTCTAGGTAATAACAATATTAAAATAAGAGGCGTCACAAATCAAAGAACGATTTTAGAAACATAACAAGTAAAAAAGTGGATTATGGTGTGACACTAATGATAGAGAATAGAAGTATATAATCGATATAAAAACATTTTTACAGAAATCTAATTACCATAAGTTCATGAAAACATAATAAATTGAAAATTATGATACTAACTATAAAAGAAGTAATTGGATTAAAATGTATAGGAAGGGAATCCTTTACCTTACAAGATAGTTTTAAAATGATTTGGGAGAATTCCTTGTAACATTAGGAGCTCTTCAAAAAGGATCTATAGAGTAAATATTTGGGTAAAATTATGACTAATGTCTTTGGAGTGAATAAAATGGGGTGGATAGGTGCACATTTATAGAAAATAGGAGAGCATTATTTATTAATTTCTAAATATAAAACTTGGAAATATAGGTTAAGGAAAATACAAAACCATAAAATTAAATATGTTTTTGGATAATGTTTTATGACATCAATAATGTCATTGTTTTTTTACATATTTGAGGTTTATAATTTAAATACAATATATAATATTAATTCTAGAAATAGAAATTAATTTTTCCACAATATAACTATTTTAGAACATTAATTAACATTTTATACTATGGAAAGTTATTTATAGGTTTATGAATTAATGATAATTTAATAAAATAAATTATATTAAATAAATAACGTTTTTTAATGGTCTTTTTTTATTTATTAAATTATTATTACATATTTATGATGATATAAAATATATCGAAAACACAAAATGTATCTTTAATATTCTCTAAAAAATGTATTTTATAAAATTTTAAAAATTTCACCCTAACATAATTTAGAGGGTTTTATTTAAAATATTGTATTTATTTTATCAAAATAAATTTTTAAATATTAATATTTTAATTTTTAAATAAAAATAATTATATAATGAAAAATAAATTTTTTATGACATTATCAACATTCTGAACCATATAAAAATTACCATAGATATTTGAAAATTATGTTATCATTTTTATTTTAAAAAATAACATTATATGAGAATAAATAGAAAAAATAAATTTTATTTAAAACACCCCAATTTATCATAAGGTGTATTTTAATTATATATTTTCCAAAAATATAATTTTTTTATATTTGTTTCAAAAAATTTATTTACCATATTCATCATATTTTCATTTATATTTTATTAAAGAAAATAATAATTAAAAAAAACATAAAGAAACAAAAATATCATTTCAAAAATTAAAATTTCACTTTTATAATACTATATTAAATATGCATAACCCCTTTTTACACTGATATATGCCCTAAGGGTAAGGTGTGTATTGGTGGTACTTTCATTGGGTGGATTAACTAACATTGACCTAGTGGGGTTCTCTAATGACATAAAATTTTCACATAGTTGATTATCCTAGAGACTAACTTATTGATTCTATACTCGGTCTTAGTTATGGTTCATCCATAATGACATTACATTCCTCCTATGTTCTTATAAAGTTATTCAATAGGAATAATCATGCTGGTTGAACCCATCATTTCTCCCATATACATCAATTATCTTTTTCCATTACACATTATATAAAATAATTTTAATTGTAAAATTATTGCCAATGTTCATAATTCAAAATGGTTATATTGAGAAAATATTATATTGAACGATAGTTAGGAAAAAATTAGATCATAACCATTACTTTTTCTTTTTAATCCTTAATCCTATATATACTCTACTATTCTAATACTTGGAAATTCATTACTTAGTATAAAAATGATCTACACTTACCTTGATAATTTATATCATATTAAAACTATTCTATTTATTATTATTCTATTCATTTTAGATTTTGAGCCTATAGAGTTTACATTTGTGTGTGTATTGTTATTTTTTTATCTCCCCATATTGTTTCTAACTTTTATAGTGAATATTAATTCATGATATATAATGTTCTTATGAAATATGATAGTTATTATATTTACTCATAATAAAACAAAAATTGTTATATAATTTTCATTATGATATGTAATATTATTATGAAATGTAATAGTATTTAAATTAGTGTGTGCATTACTCATTTTTAATAAATATATAAATGAGTTAGAAGTTAGGGTTATAGGTTTACCCATATATTTATCCCATTTATTAATAAATTCATTTTTCTTATTAATTCTTATTATATATATAATATTATGGATTATTTATGTCCATTACTGTATTTAGCATCACTTTTTAGGATATTAATTACTTTTAAATAACCTTTATGTGTATTATGAACCCTATAAGTAAATTCTTGTCACATTATCACTTCAATAGATTATATTCCCTTCATTTTATATATGTTATTCTCTATTTGGTATATATTTTCTTATGAGAGTATAATATTGTATTAACCTTTATATTATAAGGCTTTAATATTCCTCATCAAATTCTCTTTTGTTTAATCATTAATAAATGAAAAATTATAATGTTTTTAAGGGTTTTATTCTTGTTATCCCTTAATATTACTTAAAAAATATAATTTTTTTACTTTCAATTTATGTACCAATTTTCCTTAAATTTTGGTTATTTTTGGGAATTGAAATTATTTTAACCATTCTTATTTGATTGATTCATACTTTACACAGTAAAATGTTTGTAAATAAATATTTTCTTAATCACTCACATGACTTGAACTTTATCTTCTGAACATATATTATTTATCTTCAAATTGACTTCATATAAATTAAAATTTTTCTGTCAATTTATCTGATTTCATTACATTTTATTTTCCACTTTCATTACAAATACAATACTTTTATTTTGTATATATTTCATATATTAAGAAAATACACACTATATTTATTCCAATCATCCTTATAATTACCTATATTCTATATAAAGATTTCAATTTCAATGAGATTATTTATATTTTTTATATTCTAATCATTAGTCATTTTAAACTATACTTTCTTATGAATATATTTTTAATGTTATGAATCTTTTTAAGAATGATGTTTTCTTTATTTAAAAATATTTTAATACTATGTAAGAACTGAGGAATATACCTTTTAAAAATTCTATAATTTATTATATTCCTATGAATGATTTTTCATAGTTTCCAATGACTTTTTGAATTAAACACTTCAAACACAGCTTATTTTATATTCACTCTCATTATACAATGTTCATAATCTTTGACTATTCTAAAATAATGTATTATTTTTATCCAAATTCATCTTTATATTTGGTGATATCAAAAATAAATTTCAATGAGAATATCAATACACCCCTATATTTATATTTCCTTATCATGAACTATGATTAAAGTTGACCTTTCTTACTTTAACTTCTAATTGGGAATACTAATGAATCCAAATGTTCCATTTTAAGTATAAATTTAATATAATTGATATAAATATTTGTTTTTAATAGTGTAAATAAATATGTTTTTTATTATATAAATAATGTGTTAACTTTCAAATTCACTTAATTTTTTTAGTAGTTTTTAGTAATATTTTTTGTTTTACTAATTAAAGGGAAATATTTGTTATTTATAGTTTTCATGGAACATCTTGTTACCTTTCAGTCAGGTATTTTTTATATCATTTCATGGTGTTCATTTTTTGTTATCTAGGTAGGGATGAGAAGGAATCATAAAGATACCTATAATGGAAAAGTCAGATATTTGTTGGATTCTCAGCATAAAACCTATTAGTCCCATAGACTTCTAGAGATTCACACACCATGTAACGTGGTTACAAGAAGATCAATTTAAAAAATTATAATAAATCTATTTTTAGCAATATTTTACGGTTTCTTTTGGAGTTTTTTGGATTTTTCAATTACATGATTTGTAATTGGGTAACATATCATGTAAATCCATGAGTGTTGTTTTTAAACTGGCAATTTTTTCTAAAAAATCAATTTTCTTCTCTCTATAATTCCTTTATCTCAACCCATGATCCATTCGTATGTGATCATGGAGCCTTCAAACCCTTTCGATCAATTTCTTTTTGAAATTTATCATTGTTGCGTTTGCGGTGTGGCTCACTGGGTAAGTGTTATCCCCTATCATTGGATCTTTCTCTTTACATTCATAGATATTGATAGACCATATTTGGATTGATGGGTCTAAACATCATGTGGTCTAATCTTGTTTCTAGGATAAGTTCCTAGATCATATTCACCATAATTATTATTGTTGGGTTCCATTATAGGCTTCTTGTTTCCATGAGAATGGTATGAGGTTCCGTTATGATGGGAAAATTTGATTAACCATGAATTTTCTTGATTTAACTTTAGTTGTTTGATTTAAATTCAATTAAATTAAATTTTCATTTAGTTGGGTTATAAGAAACCCAATTCCACTGAATTGGGGGATTTGAATGTGATATTAATTTTCTAGCTTGAAATTGAAAAAACCCCCCCAATTCCATTTAATTTGGAATTGTTTGAGAAATGGATGGAAAATTATGGCATTAAAACTATTGAATTTAATCAAAGAAATTTATATTTATGAAAAACATTTCAATTTTTTATTTGAGGAAATAGATTGAAATGGGTTTTGATAAAAACACAATGGTTTTATATGGCAAAAAAATTATTTTATTAAAAACCTACTTCAGTTTTTAATGGAAAATTGAAACTTTTGGAACAGGGGAATGGGATGAATTGTTTTTTAAAATGTTTTAAAATAAATAACAAATATTTGACAATTGTAGATCATATTAAATCATAATTAGTTAGTGAGTTATTTGGATAAAAATCATTTTACAATTTCTAACTAAAATAAAACCTAGTACAATAGGTCAAATCATCGATGAGATGGTGATGAGTCCCCATTGGCTATATTCTGAGGGAAATGTGTATACATATATTTCCATGATCACATTAAAGTGTGTGGGTATCCCATAGCCAAGACGTATAGTACCTTTTTTAATATTACCTTGTTTCTCACTAGTTTATATGTGAGGTCTAAAGTAGTTCCAATGATTGTAAACAATTTTACATGCCTAATGAATTTATATAAACTATTTTATATAAATATTTTTTTGAAGCCATTTGTTTTAAGTAATTAAATCATTTAAAATGTAAAGTAAGAATTGTTTTAGGTTTTTATCTGAAATAACATACCTATTTATTAAAAATTTAATTAATTATTTTGTTAATTAAATATTGGAATCTTTTATTGAATCATTAGTGAGACCCTAGTGGGATTTTAGCTCACTCCCTACCTATTCCTTCAGGTGTTTTTAGATTATCTCATTCCAGGTTAGAGTAGGGGAAAAGCACCACTTGGAGGGGGTTCTAGCTGTCGATCTGTGGACTTATAGAGTTATATCCATTAAGAATTGAGATTTTCATTCACTATTCTGGTACCTTACTATTGTAATGTGGGTTGTTTATACCTTTTATACTTTTGGTACACTTCTCTCTATGTATATTATTTTGTATGTATACTATATTTTTTCTAACTTTACAATGTTTTGGGTAAAACCATTCCCACATTCAATTTGTATTATTCCAGGTGATAGTCTTTATACCATGGGTTTCAACAATGCCCTTCAGGCCATGTGAATTCCAGATCAGATATTGGTTTACCAGGGTATTGAGGGTGGTTCATAAAAAAGTGGTATCAAAGGAAGGTTGAGCTTATTATGATTTCAGAATACATTTGTGTATTCTTGTCAGGACATAAGAGGTAGTTGCAATTGATTTCTTAACTAGGTCTCACTGAAACAAACCTTAAGTCACTAGGGGCAGTTAGGGAAAGGCATCTTGAGGTTTAGTTTTTGTATTTTCCTTTTTTTATTTTAATAGATTGAAATCTAAATCATTTTAGTCTATCTGATTATATTAATCTCCCTTTTATCTCAGTACGAGTGTCAATATGATGTATTATTTGGTTTATACTTATGTTTTTTATAATAATTCCTTTGAGAAGATGTGAAAATCAGATCTAAGAGGAAGATTTTTCCAATACATAGTGAGAAAATCCCCCCTTGTACCTAATTCTAACTAAAGTGGTTGTGTGTAATGTCCATGCTCTGGGACAGGCACCGCTACTTATCCTCATTCATGCTCGGACTGTGGAACCTCATAGGTATGTTATCGAAAATAATTCTTAGGTGTTCCTTCAATAGAAGCCACCCGCGTTCAAAGTCTCCTATGATTTTGAAGCGGCTAAGGAATGTTTGATCATGTTGAAGTGTTTGTTTTAATAATTTGAGACACCTAAGGAGATTAAGGTGAAGCATGACACCATTTTACTGGAGGGACCGAATAGGAGATAGTGGAACATAATGGTTTCAAAGAAGAAACATGAGGTCTTAGAGTGGAAATAATTCAAGGTTATTTTCGTCGACTAATACTTTCTAGATTCAATGTTGTTAGCCAGGGATTTAGAGTTCTTAAAACATGAATAGTCTTACAAATCATTGATAGTGTATTCAAATAGTTTTTTAAGCTATTGAATTTTTCATGTGAGGTAGTACCAAATGAGAAAATGAAGACTTGATGGTTTGATTTGGGACTTCAATAAGATATTCTTTCTCAGGTTCACTTGTTGAAGCTTCCCTCTTTTGCTGATGTGCTCGATAGAGTGTTAATGGTTGAAATAGACATGGTTAGAAAGTCTTTGTTTTTAGGAGTTTCTTTCTCTATGTGTGTTAGTGTATGTTTCTTAAAAGAAAATAAGAAGTGTGATAATTCTTAGTGTATTTCATGATAGAAAGGGTTTTTCTAAACAACCTATAGTTTCTAGAAGAGTTCCATTGCTTTGTTACCAGTGTGTCAATCCAGGGCCATTAAAGAGGATTTTCACTGAGGCACCCAAGATATGTGGCTCCTTTGTATGCTCAAGTCACTTATATAAGTTCATCCATATCATTTCCACTATAAATTGTGGAACGAGATCATGAAATACTACCAAAGTAATGGGAAAATAATATGCTTCACCTATAAAGGGGTTCTAGTGACAAGGATCTCGAATGGAGATTCTTTACATAGTGGAAGAGTCTATAGAGGAAGAAGATATAGATCTAGAGACTGTGAGAGGTACCATCTCTATATCTTCATCATTCATGACTGGTTTATTTGATACTGGTGCATCTCATTTGTTTATTTCGACACATATTTTTAATCATTTAAATCATATTATAAATATTTTGTTTTATGTGATAGATATTACTACACCCCTTGGAACAAGGAGGGAGCATGGCCTCTATAACACCTCATCTGATTCATTCTTTTCAGATGTCTACCTTTCTTAGAGTTTTCTAGTTCTTGACAAGAAACCTATTGACTTCATATTCAAATATGACTGGATCATTGCCAATAAATATTGTATTGGTTGTTATCTTTGATGGGTATTCTTTAATACACTTGATGGTGTGTGCCATTTTTTTCTATGGAGAATGGGACCAAAGGTTGAGCAGGGCCGAACCTTATTATCTGGAGTTGGTTAATGTGATATCTATGCTTGCCTATGATTTGGATTGGAAATCATTGAGCGGGGTTCTCCTTCCAATCATCATCGAGTTTGCTGATGTGTTTCCTTCTATCTTATCTGGTTTTTCATTAATATGGGAAGTGGATTTTTAAGTTGACATAGTTCCTAGAAATCAACATGTTTTTATTCATTCTTACCACATGTCACTTGATGAAATGAAGGAGTTAAATTCCCAATTGAATGATCTTTTAGAGAAAGCCTTTATATACCTAAGTGTGTCACATTGGGCGAAACAAGTTCCATTTTCTATGAATGTTGATGGTTTAATTTTCCTATGTGTTGATTATTGAAATCTTCGTCAAGTGATGATAAAGAACAAGTATCAATTTCCACAGATTGATGATCTATTTGATCTGTTTAAAGGGGAAAAGTGGTTATCGAAGATTGATCGTTGATCGGGTTCCCAATCAAGGATAAAAGAATCTGACATTTTGAAAACCACCATTCAATTCAGGTATAACCATTATGAGTATCTTGTCATTCCAATTGGTATAACCAATTATCATACAATATTTATGGATTTAATTAACAAGAAATTATGTGAGTATATTAATATCTTCATGGTAGTATTTGTTCATGACATCCTTTTTTACTCTAAGTATTTATTGAATCATGTGAATCATCCTATAATTGTTCTGATTTTGATGAGAAATAATTGAAATTATGAAAATATTTCAAAATGTAATTTCTGGATTTGGGAATATTATTGGGACACATGGTGTCATAATAGGGAATATTAGTTGGTCATGAGTGGGTGAAGGCTCCGATGACTTGGGAGAAACCAAGAAATGTTCTCAAGATGCAGAGACTCTTAGGTTTATCTAGGTTTTATCAGAGGTTCTTCAAAGACTTATAAATGTTGTATTATCTAATGACTACTTTAACTCTAATGGGAGTATTATTTTCTTGGTATAAAAATAATAGAATTGTTTTTTTAAGTTGAAATTTCTATTGACTACTACACAAATATTGACTCATCCCAAGGCCATCACGGGCTATGTGGTCTAGTGTGATGCATATGACTTAGGTTTGGGATGTCTTCTTATGAAATGTAATCATATTGTTTCTTATGGATCTCTTTAGATTCGGCCAAATGAGAAGAATTATTCGAACCATAACAATGACCTGGTATTAATGATGTACACACATAAGATTTGGCAACATTACCTTTTTGAAGAAGGTTTTACCATGATTTTAGACCACAAGATCTTGGGTAATATCTTATATAAAAATGTGTTGAATCTCATCTAGAGGTTCTGGGTGCAATACTTCCAATAACTAAACGTTGAAATAGCATATGCCCAAAGGAAAATGAATGTCATTGTGGATTCATGGAGTATGAAACTTCTAACACAGGCCATCAAAGAATCCTCAGAAGAGTGGAAGATGATGGATCTCTTTGGACAATTGCAAATTGGAGTCCAGGAATTTTGGGATGAGGTTTCTTTGAACATTGTTTAATTAAAATATAATCCTATTTATTTGATTCTTTAAGAATAGAATCATGGTGATGAGTTATCTAGAATTATATACTCTCTTTATGGTGGGGAGATAGTTTTTGTCTGGTCATTTTCCGAAGAAGGAAATCTATGCAATCAAAATTTCTTTATTTTACTTTTAGAATTGAGGAAATTTGTGATAAGGGATTTCGATATTTCCCAATGTTCTATGATCCCAGAAACCTCTAATTTTTTCTATGAGGAGAATGGTAAATTCTAGTGGCCAAGTATGATACAAATTATTACTGAGTTTGTCTCTATTTGTTATTCATTCTAGGTGTTCAAGAATGAGCACCCGAATCCTTCGGGATTTCTCCATGAACTTCATGGCCCTACATGGAAGTTGGATTATATATCTATGGAATTTGAAGTTGTTCTTCCATGTACCTAGTTGAAGAATAATTTGATATTTTTTTTGATCATTCAGCTGACTAAAATTTCTTACATTATAACAATTCACGATACAACCAATGTTGATGATTTGGAAAATATCTTTGTAAAATAGATTGTTACCTTGCATGGAGTTCCATATTCTACAGTCTCTAATAAGGATCCTTGGTTCACTTCTTATTTTTTGAGATACCTTCAAGTGGAATTGGGATCTTTGGACTATTTGAGCATGGAATTCCATCAATAATCGAATGGTCAAAAAGAAAGAGCTCTACAAATTCTTGAGTATATTATCTATGCCTACGTTCTATAGTTTGGTGGGTCTTGGGATTATCATTTGGGTCTAGTTGAGTTTTCTTATAACAAAAGTTAGCAGTACATGATCAGAATATATCCTTTTGAGTCCTCATATGGATAGCCTTACAGATAACCATTGTGTTGGTCAGATATTGGTGAATGTTACTTTGTTTGACCAATCTTGGTTCAAGAGACAACAAAAAACATTATATTGATTCATCATATAATGTTGATGACATAGATCCAGTGTATATATTATGATGATATTTACCATAGACTATTGTAATTATCAGTTAGTGACCAAGTATTATTGAATGTTTCACCTCAGTTGGGTCATTGATGACTTGGAAGGTAAAGGAAACTTTCTCCTCACTTTGTGGGACCTTTGGAGGTTGTTGAGAAAGTGGGAAAAGTTACTTACTATTAATAACTTCCATCATATCCGATGTTAATACCAAACATGTTCTATGTACATAAACTCCATAAGTATCTATTTGATCCATCTCATATTCCGAGATAGTGTGATCTTGAGGTTGAGGATAATTTATCTATGACAAAACGGCCAGTCAGGATAGTTTATTCTGAAACTAAGGTACTTAATTGGAGGGAAATACCTTTGGTCAGTGTGCTATGGCAGCACAGTTCTGATTTTCAGGATACATGGGAGCACAAGTCACTGATGATAGAACAATGGATTCACCTTCTCGATATAGAATATTCATAAAAGGATTTTTGGGGAAATATTTTTTTATGGCTGGGAGGTTATAACATCATGTTACCTTTCTTTTAGGTACATTTAAAACCATGTCATGGTTTTCTTTTTTTATTATCTAGATATGGCTGAGAATGAATAAAGAGGATAACTATAATGGTGAAGTCATAGGTTTGTTGGATTCTATTCATAAAACATGTTGGTTCTACAACATTCATGATATCTACACACTATGTAATATTTTTACACAATGTATAAGTTCTAAAATAATAATAAAACTACTTTTATCAATTGGTGATGTGTTTTTATGAGGTTTTTTGATTTTTCCATTATAGGACTTGTAATTAGGTTACATGTCTTGTAAATCCCTGAATATTGTTTTTAAACTGGATGTTGGGATAAAGAATCTATTTAATCCTCCCAATTGTTCCTTTCACTCAAACTATGATCCATTCCCATGTAATTTTTTATCCCTCCATCATTTATGGGATGTTTCATTATTAAATTGATTATTGTTTTGGTTGTGGTGTGACTCACTAGGAAAGCATTCTCCATGTGTCATCATCTATTTCTCTTTCCTTGGAGTTTTATTTATCATCTTGGGATTGATGGTTCTAATACCTATGTTTTAAAATCATGATTATAGGTTTAGTTTCTAGATCTTCTACATCTTTCTTATTGTTGGTGGGTTTCGTCCCAGGATTTGTGTTTCTTTGAGAATGGTAGGTGGTTAAATTATGATGGACAAATTTTATTAACCATGAATTAATTGATTTAAATTCAATTGATTGGTTTAAATAAAATTAAATTAATTTTTCTTATAAATGGTTAATAAAAAAACCAAATTCCATTGAATTATGGGATTTTAATGTGTCATTGAACTTCTGGGATGAAATTTGGAAAACCACAGATTCCATTGAATTGGGGGTTTGTTTTTAAAATTGATGGAAAATTGTGGAATTTAAATATATTTATTTAGATAATGAAATTGATTTCAATTTTTTTTGGGAAACTCTCTTGAAATGGTTTTGGATTGAAACCCAGTGGTTTTATCTTGGAAAAGGTATGATTTTATTAAAAATCCATTTCAGTTTTTAAATAGTACATTGGGACTTTTGGAAAAGTGTAATGGAATGAATTGTATTTTAAATAGTTTAAAAAATTGCCCTTATTTTACTATACTAAGGAACATATAAGCCTACCTATTTAGTGAGTTATTGGGATACCACTCTCATTATGATCTACAATGGAAAAAACCTAGAGAAGCATTTCACATCCTTGATGGGATCATAATGAGTCACCTTGGGATAGTGTTAGAGGGAAGTGTGTATACACAAATTCATGTGATCACCTTAGAGTGTTTGAGGATATCATAGCCTCCAACAATCACACCTTTTGGTAGATGACCATGTAGCTTGATTGTTTATAAATGATAAATAAATGTGTTCCAATTATTGTAAACGGTTTTACATTCCTAATGAATTTCTGTAAATTGTTTTATATAAATATTTTTTCAATCCATTTGTTTAATTTATTTCTATCTTCTGAAATGCAAAGAATGATTTGTTTAACTATGATATAAACTTCCATGCCTATTTATTTGAACTTTGATACTTTATTTGGTTAATTAAATGTTTTCCACTTCTATATAATCCTTAGTGAGAACCTACTGGGATTTTAGATTTTACCCAACCTATTCTTTTAGGTGTTTTTAAATTATCAATTTATAGGTTTGAGTAGGGGTAAATCACTAATTGTAGGTAGATATATATGTTGATCAGTGGACTTTGAGAGTTGAATTATTTGGGACTTGGGATGTTTTTTCAGTTTTATGGTACTTTCCTGTAGTACTTTGGGTTGTTTTTAACTATTTGACTTTTGGTACACATATCTCTTTGGATATTCTTTTGTATACATATTGTATTTTTTTCATTCATCTGTAATGTCTGGGGGTAAATTTTTCCACATTCATTTTGTATGATTATAAGTGATATTATCCAACCCATGGTGATTGGTAATGCATTTAGGGCCATGTCAGTGCCAGATCAGTTATCTGGTTACCAGGCTCCCCAAGCTGGTTTGTGAAATTTAATGTTTTTCAGTGTATTTCCAAGGAAGAGTGAAGTAAGAGGAATTTAGAAGTTCGATGTTTTTAACAATAGAGGATAATGAAAATAAAAAAGTATATCATATATATAAAACTTATTTTCTCTACTGTTTAAGATGTTAATAAATTATAGTAAGTGGAAAAATATTAATTTAAAAGAAACTTACCAGGATATTTAAGGGTAATTATATTATCATGTTAATAAAAATGAAATAGAGTCTAAGGAAAATTTTCAAAATAAATTTTGGTTGTGTGAATATATAAGAGTAATTTATTCAAAATGTAAGAGTCATTTGGATGAAGTAGTAAAGAATTTGGAAATTTTTATAGGATCATTGAGGTGCATAATATTATGTTCTAGAGGAGAGTGATTTTTAAAGGTACCTCTATAAAACCCCATCATTTTTTAGATATATTTTGGGAACTTTTATAAGAAATATTATGACTTGTGTTGAGTAACATTCATTTGGGTTTTACTTTGGGGTGTGTTTGGGGGAATTTTTGAGAAAAATTGAAGAAAAAGGGAAGTTCACAGTTGGTGTAGGGATTTCCCTTACACTGTTCCCTGACCTAAAAAATCATGAAAGACTAGAAAAAAGGTTTTTCATGGCTGGTGCATTGTATTTCAAACCCTGTAACCTCTTAGGATAAATCCATAATCTCCGCTATATGAGAAAAATAGTTAAGGCACATGGTTTGGAGAATATATTCCCTCTAAGTAGTAAACCACGCGTACATGATTTTAATAACTCTATTTTTATGAAAAAAACTTCCAAACCCCACTTCTTATACCACCCAAACATCCTAGATCAAACCATAATCATTTTCGTAAGATTTTATATCCTCTTAGAAATATTCTATTCCATTTGGACCTCGGTTCTTCACGATTCGAATCCCAGATAGAATATCTACACCCCTCCTAGAAAGTGGATCCTATCCCGTTTTGTTTCTCATTACTCTTTCTTTCTTCTCCAATTCTAGAATTGACTTGTTATTATTTTTTTGATCATATCTAGATTAGTATTTATGGACCATGATCCAGGATTTCAAATAAAGATATATATTTTAAGGATCATGATTTATTTGATCTTGGATTTAGGTTTTAGATCAGGATATCATTTTACATTGTTACTCTGTAGAAATTGGCGATTTCCGTTGGGTGATCGTTCATTAACAAATTGAGGTAAGTGGTCTATAATTCAAATTCCAAAGTGTTGATTTTGATTATGTGTAGGTAATTTTAGAATTATTATTGTTTGATTATAAATTTATTTTTCCTACATTAAATTAATTATTTTGTAGAATAATTAATTAATGGATTTGTGAGATTGGTGATATTAAATTGAGATAATTAATTGTAGAATTATTTATGGGACATTGAGATTGTTGAATTTTAAATTAATTTTTTAATTAATTATAGCATATTTTTATTGTTAAATATTGGAAAATAATTTTTGAAATAATTGTTGAAATACAATTATTATAAAAATGAAAAAATTATTATGGAATTAATTGTGGGATATTGGTATTATAGAATGATTAATTAATTTGTGAATTAAATAATGAAATTAATATGATTAAATAAATGATGAATTAATTATTTTAATTGGTATGATTTACTACTTTTTGAATTATTAATGGAAATCACGTGGTTAATTAATTTTTGAATTGATTATTAAATTGCAGAATTATGAATGGTAACATGGTCATTAACTTATGAAAATAAGAATGGAAACATGGTCATTCACTTATGAAAAAAATGTATGGTAACTTGACCATTTTAATTTTAAATGGGTAAAGGTAACATGGTCATTCACTGATGAAAATATGAATGGTAACCTAATTATTCACTTACGAAAATATGAATGGGGACATTGTAATTAAATTGTGATATGAGGAATGGTAACATGATCATTCACTGATGAAAATAATAATGGTACCATGTGAATTCACTTATGAAAAAAATAATGGTATCCTGGTTATTAAATTGTGAAATGGGAAATAGTAAATTGGTCATTCACTTATGAAAATAATAATGGTAACAAGATTATTCAATTATGAAATGGTGACTGGTAACATGTTCATTCACTTATGAGATTATGAATGGTAAAATAGACATTCAAATGTGAATGAGGGTAATGAATGGTAACATATACATTCATACATATGATATTACTTGGGGATAGTTCTGAAACTTTCATGGGATGATGAATGTATTCAGGTTTTGGTGTTCTCAGGAACCCTAGGGTTTATCTGGTTAAATAAATAATAAATAATAATGTGATAAATGTTTACTTATTCATTGTACTGATTTCTTTATAGAATAAAATACACTGTCATTGACTTGATAATGTTTTGTATTTCATTGGTGGTGGCCTACTAAGTTGTACTCAAAACATACTCGAGCTTCCTCATAAGTACACAAATAGATTACATGATTGAAGGAGAGGTTAATAAAAAATTCCTTGTGTTAGATAGCTGATTAGGGATAGATCATGGTTGCGGGAATCTAACGTCGCTTGGGACCTACTTGGGAGTTGTTAGTGTCTTCAATTTTGTGTTTCATTTTGACACTTGGTACATACTTTGGCATGAAATATTTATTGTTCAGTTTTTACATTGTATTTTCTACTTTGTTTATCATGAGATATTAGTATAGATTTGATTATTTTATATCATTTGGTAATTTTTATTATTTATATTGGTGTATTACTCTTATAAAAAGAAGGTATAGTCACCCCAAGATATATATTAAAACCTATATTCTAGTTGTAGCTTCTGGAATACACAGAGGTATGCTTGAGGTCATATAGAGAACCAGTTTAGGGAAAGAATGTGTGTGGAATCCAGGCTGGGAAATTACAACGTGGTATCCGATGTGGTTTTCTTTTCTTTTAATTTGTTTTTTTTATTTTATTTTTTATTACTATTTGGGAAAGGTAGACATGAGTGTATGAATAGTATGTCCTTGGCTATGAGCTCGTGTATGGGAGTAGCTTACTCATGTATAGGGGAAACCCCAAGTACCCCGGGTGGGATTCTTGTTATTGATATTGTTGGTACAATTTATGTTATTTCACCTTGGGTGACGTAGTTGTGGTGTGATGTAATAATTTTTTTATAATATTTTGTTGATATTAGACTCATGGAAGAGTATAACACATGAGATGGGTTTTCATGAATCATCCTAGGCACTCATGATTATTATGCGATGTGCAATATGTTTTGTCCTGCACAGGAAAATAGGTTTTGGGTAAGTTGTTGAACATGATCTTTTTTCCATGATTTTCCAATTGAATTTAAAATGTGCCTAATATGAAATGAATTGAAAAATTATGCAAGATGAGAATAAATGGGTCTTGAATAAGGAACTTGATATGATAATGATAATTCCTTTTGATAACTAATACCGAGGCATAGTATGGTTAAGGTTAGTGATAGCACCTTAGTTTTGACCATGTGGGTATGCTTAGGGAAAAGACTTGGCCTAAATTTTTGGGATTTTACTCTTATGTAAATGAGATAAAAATGTGTTATGGGGCCTAATACAATTTTTTTTGTATAGAACATGCCTCAATGATGACACTTGTTGAGGGAATGACTGGAGGACATGGCTTGGGATGGTACTCTAGTTGTTGGACCAGAGGAACCGATAGTACTTATTGAGGAAGTAAGAGAGAAGATCCAAGAAAACATTTCCTTCTTTATACATATTATAAAATGAGACCTGCGGTAGGTAGTGAAAAGAATGTTTTACCTTATATGGGAATTTTAGTTGCAACACCCTCTGAATTTTACAAGAGATAGTGGACCTGAGGAAGATGAGTTCTAGGTTGAGTCTTTGAAGACTAAACCTGACCATTTGGAGGCTCCATCTTAGAAAAGGGTTAATTTGGCCATATATATGCTATGTGTGTTAGTGAAGAACTAGTGGGAAATTCACACACTAACTGGACATGCTGATAATATGTTATAGAAGGATTTCATGGAGATGTTCTCGGAGAACATCAATCTATATATGCTGAGGTAAGATAGATAAGTTTAGTCCATGAGGTTGACTAAGGGGAGTATATCTATGATGGATTATGTTGGTTTATTTATAGTTCTACAACAATTTTACCCAATGTTGGAAGGGGCTGAGACAACTATGGTGAAACATTTTTTGGATGGTCTTCAATTTGATATTAAGTCCCATGTTAACCAATTTAGATTATGGAAGTTTGATGAGGTGGTATATTAGGCTCTCATTACAGAAGGGAACCTAAAGAAGGATTCAAATGCATGAAATATAGTTACTATTGGATGGACAGGAGGAAAGACTTCTTAGAATAGGATGTTTTGATAGGGGGATGATACCTAGGGGGAGAGCCAGAATATTATACACAGGAATGGATCTATTATGTTGTATATTACACAAATATTTTTCCACCAATACAATAGGTCGGTACAATATTATAGATACTTTCCCGAAATTACTATAGTGTTTCAATTTTACGGAAATATGGGGCATTTGGAAATGTTCTACAATAACTCATGAAAAATGGGTGGGGATGGAGGAGCTAGAATGAGCTAGGGTGTTGTAAGGGGATCTTCTACACCATATCAGGATGTTAGATTGAGTTCTACTGAATATGGAGGAAGATCCATTGGATAAGGAGAATCTATAAAAGAGAACCCATATCAGAAGAGTATTCCAGCTGAAGGGACCTAGGTAGTTTCCTAGGGATGAGGGGCAGGTTTGTTTCATGCGATTCAGCCTAGACCGATGGATAGTGTGGTTGGACCATTGATAGCGAGAGGTACTAATCTTATATACTCTATATTATTTATCCCCTTATTTGGTATTGATTCCTATAATTACTTTATTTATTCACAACTTGTTAATGGTTTGATCTTGGTGGTAAAGTTAATGAATGGAGTTATGATGATAGATACACCATTGAGAGTATAGTACAGAGAAATTTTCTTTTTCAAGGGATGCTCTATTGAAGTTGGGGAGTATCATTTTTTATGGGACCATTAAATCCTTGACTCGTCTGACATATATATATTTATGGGTATGGATATTTTAGTAGAATACACAGCCAATATCAATTTTTTACCATGGTAGAGTGACTTTTACATATCTTAAGGGTGGAAACTATATCTGTAGGATCGAAATATAATATGAGATGCTCAATATACAAGAGGGGGGGGTGAATTGTATACTTTAAAAATTACTTTGGAACCTTTAAAGTTAGTTATGAATAACTAGAGTTTCCTTAAGAAAAGGAAAGAGCTAAGTTTAACAAAGTTAAACTAAGTAAATTCACAACACCTCTAACACCGAACTGAACTTGGAAAGGGATTCCAAAAGTAGGTTCCGGAAATATGATTCTGGAAATTGAAACTTAACAAAAGATACAATATGAGATTCTACCTTAAAGCGTATAGAATCTAAACTAATCAGAGAAAGTAAGGAAGTATAAGAAAGTTATACTTTCCTTAAGATACAAATTGCAGCGGAATAAAGACAAGTAGTAAAACTACTAGTAACAAGATAAAAGTCTTTTAACCCAAAGAGAAGGGTATCCAACAACCTTGGATAAAGGTCCCTTGATTTATACTTTCAAGCAAGTCTGTCTTACCCACACCAGGGTAAGCCCTCGATACGAAGATCGTTGTCTCTGTCTTGCTATCCCCGCAAGCCCTCAACTTCAAGGAAGTTGGCAACCTCTGTCTTTCTCAGCAAGAAAGCCCTCGATCTTTAAGGTAGTCGGCACCTCTGTCTTCCTATCCCTGGAAGCCCTCGAATGTAATCACCAACATTCGGAGTCGCACGAAGCTTTGAGAGTTAATAAGAGACTCTCTCTCTAGAAATCACTTCAACAGCATGTAGGCACAAACTCAGTTGTTTTTCCAACAGCTATTAATCAGTACCGAGCTCTTTCAAATGAGCTCCTATTTATAGGTAAGGTCGGCTCCTTCTCCAACGGTCATATTTTCCTTATTGTTCGGAGGGACCTGTACACGTGTCACTTAGACAACGGTGAGTTTATAACAAAATGGATGACATCGTTTTATAACAAAACAAGTGTAACAGAATGTACGACATCGTTTTGAACTTTAACATAAAGGTTCGGAATAGAAACTTCGGAGTGAAGGTTCGGAGTGAGTAAATTCAGAGTGTATAAAACAATGATAATCAGATTCTGTTTAATAGGTGAATTCGGAATGAGAATTCGGAATAGGAATTCGGAATAGGAATTCGTCATCAGAAATCGTAATGAGAATTCGTCATCAGAATTCGCAATGAGAATTCAGAATGAGATTTCTTCATTAGAATTCGTAATGAGAATTCTTCATTGGAATTCGTAATGAGAATTCGGAATGAGATTTCTTCATTAGAATTCGTAATGAGATTTCTTCATTGGAATTCGTAATGAGAATTCTTCATTGGAATTCGTAATGAGAATTCGGAATGAGATTTCTTCATTAGAATTCGTAATGAGAATTCTTCTTCAGAATTCGTATCCTGAATCTGGAAAAGAACTTAGTCAGAGTTCATATCCGGAATTCGGAATGAAACTTCCTTATAGTTCTCGTCCAGAACTGAATCCTAAAACAGAATGCTTTTATATCAAAGTTTTAATGACTCCGAGAAAACGAATCCGAATCTCACACTTAAGAAAAATATGAAAAATATGATAAGGATAATTTTCCTTATAAAAGCGATTTTCCTTAAGAAAGAAATTTTCCTTATAAAAGCAATTTTCCTTAAGAAAGCATTTTTCCTTATAAAAGCGATTTTCCTTAAGAAAGCAATTTTCCTTATAAAAGAAATTTTCCTTAAGAAAGAATTTTTCCTTATAAAAGCGATTTTCCTTAAGAAAGCATTTTTCCTTATAAAAGTGATTTTCCTTAAGAAAGAAATTTTCCTTATAAAAGCAATTTTCCTTAAGAAAGCATTTTCCTTATAAAAGCAATTTTCCTTAAGAAAGCATTTTCCTTATAAAAGCGATTTTCCTTAAAGATAAGGTGTTTGTGATTTTCAAAACAAGAAGGAATGGAAAAGTCATAAGGAAAACCTTATTGACTCAACAATCTCCCCCTTTTTGGAAAGCACAAACATCCTTACGAAAAAGCTATTCTAAGAAGAAAGAAACACATTAAAGCTTATCTCCCTTGGTTTAAGAAATAGATGAATACGACTAACTCCCCCTTAGGCTTTGAATCTCTAAGGATCGTATTCATATTTCCGGAGTGATGTTTCTTTAAGAAAAACTCCCCCTTAAACAAACTCTTATTAGAGTTCTTTTTCCTTGGGTATTTTCCTTTCTCCCCCTTTGATAAGCACTTATTAGATTTCCTCTTTTTCTTAAGGATATTTTCCTTCTCCCCCTTTGTGATTTTCAAAAAGAATTGGAGGGAATGGAAAAAGAATAACAAAGTACCTGAAAGATTAGAAATGACAACAAACGAAACAACAAGCACAATTTCCATTAGATTTGAAATGTCAGCAACAAAAACAGATTACAACAAAAGATCGGATTGGTTTATTTCGGATCTTTCTCCTTCGACATGAGCCCCTTGAGAATAGTCTTGATCTTTTTGAGATCCTTATGATCTTCCTCTACTTGCTTCTCCAAGACGACTATTCTTGCTGACTGTGTTTCAATGATTTCTTCCTGAGCCTTCAACTTTTCTTCCTGGGCTTTCATCTTCTCTTCCTGAGCTTTCATTCTTTCTAGAAAATTGATCTGATGATCCCTTTCAAATTTCCAACTCTGATTAACGGAGTTGAGCTTTCCATTCAGATATCTCACTTCCTGAATCCGAATGTTCTTTTCCTCTGTCAATTTTTCTTCGAATGATGCAGTCAGCTTATGAAACTTCTTGTCCTCGGTTTCAAATGCATCCTTAACATTTTCCTGAAACTCATCCAGCAACCTCATCTCTTTCACAGTTTTCTTAGACCAGCTTTTCATCCTCTTGCAAGATCTTCTATGGGCTTCGTAACCAACGAAGAAAGTTTTGAACGGAGCTTCAATCTCAACACACTTATCCATTACCATGGATACGAAGTCGGTTTTCTGATTCAGCGCATGGTGAAGCATCTGGCATCTAGAGTCAATACTGGAGAAGGTTGGAATGGTTCCCACCAACTTCTTCAAGGACTGAACAACAAAATCATGCCCCAACGATGATGACTCCGAATCTGAAATCTTGATAGGAGAATTTTCTTCCTCAACAAGCTCCAACTTCCTCTTAGAAGAACTACTAGCTTCCTTCCTCATACTCTTTTCTGAACTCGGGGTATCAGCAAGAATTCGTTTCCCCTTATCTTTTTCCAGAATAGAAACCTGTTCCGGAGATTTCTTTTCACTGTCAGAAACTTGAACAACCAAATCTTCCTTATCAGCAACTTCTACATTTTCCTTCTGAGCAGCATCAAGTGAAAGATGTTCTTCTTCTCTTAGACAAGAAACTTCTTCTTCACCTTTCTCTTCTTCCAATTCAGGAGTAACAAGCTTTGAAGATTGAGCTTCAGATGTTCGGAGCGACAAGTGTTCCGAAGGAGTTCCCTTGTATTCATCTACTTGTTTGAGCACATCTCCTGTCTCACCACTTCCTTCAGCAGCTTCTTCAACTTCTTCCACTTGCTCTACTTCCTCAGTAGCAACAGCCTCTTCCGGAGTCACAAGATTTCTTCCTGGAGTCTCAGGTAGAGATTCCAGAGAGAAAGATCTCGGTACGGGAATGGTTGCTGAAACCATTTCGTTGAACTTTAACAAGGCCTGAGCTACCTCAGCCTCGGACATTTTCTTCTTTAGTTTCTTCTCCTTTGCTTGTTTCTCGAGCTCATCAGCAGCCTTCTCTTTCAGAGCTTTGGCCTCTGCAGGATCCAATCCGAACTGCGGATCTCCTTCCTTCCTCTTCTCTTTGTCAGCTCTCCACTTCGCTGCAACCTCATCAGTATAGATTTTCTTCTTCTTAGACTTAGGAGGTGCGGAGTGGTTTCAGATTCCTCTTCCTTACCGGCTTGGATGATTCCGGATCAGCCACTTTCGGAGTCACTTCTACTTGTGGAGGTAGATCAATTAACTTCCCTGACTCCTTGTCAAAAGCTATATTCATTCTCTTAAGAGTGGCATCACTAAGCAGCATGATCTTACAAACTTTCGGCTTAGAACTGCAAGCTACCTTGAAAGATTCTAGGCACCGAACTATGAGCTTTGACAATATTGCTGGGTACATCACGATCTGAGCTCTCAGATTCCCCTTCTTCAAATTTTCAATGTTAAGAAGGATATGCTTCATCAAGTTGAACTTTCTTAGATTTATCAGGAAATCTAAGATATATATCTCACTTTTCTTCAGACTATCCTTATCTCCTTTTCTCGGTACAATAAGCCCTTGCACCCATAACTCCAGAATCCGGAAGTTTGTAGTAATACTTGCTATTTTCGGAGCCTTGTCATCATCCAATCCGAGAATTTCTAAAGCCTTTTCATTGTTGAAACTACCCAAAGAGTCTGGAAGTATGTGGGAAATAAACTCAGCTTCCCCTTCATAACTCAGCCCTACCAAGCTTGCAGCCTTGGTGTAAGAAAGCTTATATGTCTTGCCATACGATTTGAAAGAAAATTTTTCTCTATTATCTTCCTCGAAGAAAGCAAATGACTCATAAAACTCGACAAGCAAGTCAGAGTAGACTTCATCTTGGTTGCCGGTTTTTGATACCGCAACACTTTCCCAGCCATTCATCTTGATATTCATTGATATAATAGAATCGTAGTTGCTGAAGAAATTCGGATGAACTAACCTCTCTCTGTAGACTAACCACTAAGAAATAGGCTTGGTTGAAGAAATTTCTTGAGAAGCTAACTCTACAGACATTCGGATTAGAAGTCCTCTGAGATATTCGGAACAGAGAAGACTGAAGTTCGGAACTGAGAAAACTGTGGTTCGGAACGGCCTTAAATCGGAGAGTCAGAGCTTCAGCACGCAAAATCTTGAAATCGATGTGGGACGAGAAAATAGGGTCCCCTTTATATAGGCAATGGGATGACGGTTCAACTTCCTCGGTTGATCTAACTGTTTAGAATGATCTGAGATCAGATCTAACGGTTGAAAGCTTGAATCCGATCTTTTTGAGGTTTTATTAAAGTAAATAATTAAGAAATCCAAAAACCAAAAACAAACTATAAGAAATTTCCAGCAAGTAAAATATGATTACGAAAACTTCAGTAAGGAAATCATACCTTTCGGATTATATTAGGAAAGTTATTCATAATGGGTAATATAAAGACGACTACGAAAAACTTAATACGAAAAAGTAAATACGAAAAATCAATACGAAAAACTAAATACGATAAAGTAAAAACGAAAAGTCAACGAAAAAGTAAATACGAAAAACTCAATACGAAAAACTTGTTATGGAAAATTCAGTACGAAAGTTCCGTTATGAAAATACCAGTACGAAAGTTTTCCATTCCGGAAATTTTCAATACAAATACTTCCATTCCAGAAGTATTCTGTGCGAAAATATCCTTTCTGGAAAATTGTAGTTCCGGAAGTTCCATTCCGGAAATTGTCGTTCCAAAAAGTTTGAAAACAAAATTTGAAAAACTTTGTTAAATAAACAATCAAATGTAATCCCCCTATGAAAAGGAGTTTATTACTGTAAGGAGAATTTTTCAACAGAAAGTTAATTGAGGAAGATTACCTTACGGTTATCATTACTAACTTCTGTTTAATATATTCAAATCTATCAGAAGGCAAGGATTTTGTGAAAATGTCAGCAAGTTGATCTTGCGTTCCGATAAACTGAAGAATAATATCTCCTTTGAGTGTGTGATCCCTAAGAAAGTGATGCCTAATATCTATGTGTTTTGCACGAGAGTGATGTGCATGGTTTTTACTTAGGGCAATGGCACTTGTGTTATCACACAAAATTTGAGTTTTAGTAAAACTCAAGCCATAGTCTGTGAGTGTGTGTTGCATCCACAACACTTGTGCACAACAACTTCCAGCTGCTACATATTCAGCTTCAGCAGTGGAAAGTGCAACAGAATGTTGCTTCTTGCATGACCAAGAAACTAATGAATCTCCTAAGAAATGACAAGCTATGGATGTACTTTTCCTATCCATTCTACATCCACCAAAGTCAGCATCAGAAAAGCTTTTTAGAACAAAATCATTTCCAGAAGTATAAAATAATCCTAGATCCATGGTTCCCTTAAGGTAGCGAAAAATTCTTTTTACTGCCTTTAAGTGAGATTCCTTAGGATTGGATTGATATCTTGCACATAAGCATATAGAAAACATTAAGTCTGGTCGACTAGCTGTTAAGTAAAGTAGACTTCCAATCATACCTCTAAAAGATGTTTGATCTACTGGTTTCCCAGCTTCATCAAGATCTAAAGAGTTTGAGGTACCAATAGGAGTACTTATACTCTTAGTGTTGTCATAACCATACTTTTTAAGAAGATCTTTAATATACTTATGTTGAGATATGTAGGTTCCTTCTGGTTTTTGAGAAATTTGAAAACCAAGAAAAAATGTTAACTCACCCATCATACTCATTTCAAACTCATATTTCATTAGACTAGCAAAAGAGTCAGTCAAAGATTGCTGAGTTGAACCAAATATAATGTCATCAACATAAATTTGAACAATCAAAACATTTTTCTTATCTTTATTTATAAAAAGGGTTGGATCTGCATTTCCCTTAACATAGTTATTTTGAAGCAAAAATCCAGTAAGTCTATCATACCATGCTCGTGGGGCTTGTTTAAGGCCATACAAAGCTTTGGTAAGTCTAAAAACATGATCTGGATATTTTGTATCTTCAAAGCCAGGAGGTTGTTCAACAAAAACTTCCTCTTGAACATAACCGTTAAGAAAAGCACATTTCACATCCATTTGAAATAGTTTGAAATTAAAGAATTCTGCAAAGGCAAGTAGAATACGGATAGATTCATGTCTAGCTACTGGAGCATAGGTTTCTTCATAGTCTATTCCTTCTTGTTGATTATAGCCTTTAGCAACAAGTCTATCTTTATTTCTGACAATGACTCCATTTTCATCACATTTATTTCTGAAAACCCATTTTACTCCAATAACAGAAGTTTCCTTAGGTCTTTCAACCAAGGTCCAGACTTTATTCCTTTCGAATTCATTTAGTTCATCTTGCATTGCTTTGATCCAATCATCATCACCTAAAGCTTCATCAGTGCTTTTAGGTTCTAATTGGGAAAGAAATACTAGATGTTCTACTTCATTTCTTAAGGAACTTCTAGTCCTTACAGGTTGATTTACATCACCAATGATACTATCACTGGGATTATTCTTATGAAACACCTGATTTGGGTTTTGTAAAACCTGTTCATCAACATAAGGTAGAAAGTCTTCTGGGGTAAATGTTTCAGAAGTATCTTCTAGAACAATTTCCTTATCAGAAGGTTCTTCTATCAAAGGTTGATAATCAGTTTTTGAAAACACATCCGAAGATGTAGGTTGGGAGGTTTTAAAAACAAAAGGGTCTGATTCATCAAATTTTACATGTACTGTTTCCTCAACAGTGCAAGTATTTTTATTAAAAACTCTATAAGCCTTAGAGGTTGTGGAATAACCTAAGAAAATCCCTTCATCAGACTTTGGTGCGAATTTATGTAAGTTATCTTTAGTATTCAAAATGAATACTTTGCAACCAAAAACCTTGAAGTAGGAAAGTCTTGGTTTTCTACCATTCCATAACTCATAAGGAGTTTTATTAAGAAAAGGTCTAATCAAAACTCGATTTATAGTATAACAAGCAGTACTTACAGCTTCAGCCCAGAAATGTCTAGCAATAGAATATTCACTCAACATGGTTCTAGTTATCTCTTGAAGAATTCTATTTCTTCTTTCAACTACACCATTTTGTTGAGGAGTTCTGGGTGCTGAAAAATTGTGAGTAATGCCTTTCTTACTACAAAAAGTTTCAAAATCAGAATTTTGAAATTCTCCTCCATGATCACTATGAATAGTTTTCAATGGAAGGTTTTTCTCATTCTTAACTTGGGCTCTAAAACTTTTGAAATAAGAAAAAGCTTCAGATTTCCTTGCTAGAAAATAGACCCAAGTAAATCTAGTGTAATCATCAACTAGAACAAACACATAGTATTTGCCTCTAATGCTTCCAGTTTGTGTTGGACCAAAAAGATCCATGTGCACTAACTGTAATGCATCGGTTGTTGAGACTTCACCGATTGACTTAAAACTAGATTTATGTTGCTTGCCATATTGACAAGGATCACAAACTTTAGAAGAATCAAATCTAAGCTCCGGTAGATCCTTAACAAGTTTCTTCTTAGAGAGTTTACATAGGTTTCTAAGATTACAGTGTCCTAATCTTCTATGCCATAACCAAGAATGATCTTCCATTGCACTTAGGCAAGGTAAATCTTGGCTTCTTAGGTCTTCTAAGTTTAAGGTGTAAACATTCTCTTGCCTATTGGCTGAGAGAATAAATTCTTCCTTGGAGTTGTGAACTAAGCATTTATCATTCCTAAAATTCACAAGGTAACCTTCATCACATAACTGACTTATGCTAATGAGGTTGTGCTTAAGACCTTTAACAAAAAGAACATTTGAAATCAAAGTTTTACCTAAAAGAACTATATTACCAATACCAACAATCTCTCCCTTAGCATTGTCTCCGAAAGTTACCTTTCCTCCTTTCGTTTTGATAATATTTTCAAAAAAGATTTTGTTACCAGTCATGTGCCGGGAACATCCACTATCCATGTACCAAATATTGTTACTGGAACTTTCTTTATTTTCCTGAAATTAAGAACAAAGTTAGATTTTCGGAATCCAAACTTGTTTGGATCCGAGATTTCCAGACAATAAAATTTTAGGTATCCACATTTTCTTAGAAAAGTAAGCTTTATGAAAACCTAAGGATTGGGTTTTGTTTAAGGAACAATTTCTTCCCCAGTGACCACCATATTGACATTTAGTGCAAAATGGGGCACTTTGAGGAACAAAATAATTGTTACTTAAAACTGGTTTTGCATGGGTATAACCAAATCCGGATTTATCTCTTAAAGGTCGTATTTGAGAATACATCTTATCAAAATTTTCCTTACCATGGGTAAAGTTTGATAAACACTTCTTTAAGGAAAAAATTTCGGACTTGAGTTTTACAACCAAGTTTTTATCCTCAAAATCATTAGTTTTGGAACTAGAGTTAGGCTCGAAAACATTTTTCTTAGAAATTACTTTTTCTAATTCTTTAGAAAGTTTATTCTTCTCAGAACATACTTCCTCAAGATTTTTTGAAATACTTTCAAAATCAGCATTTTTCTTATCAAGATCTTTAGAAAGATCTGATATCTCTTTAGTAAGAATAGAATTCCTAGAATTTGCTTTATCAAGTTTCTTGTTGAGTTTGGAGTTCTCAATCTCAAGAAGTTCAGCAAATCTAGAGACTTCTTCAAAAGTAGGTAAAGTATTTTCCTCATCAGAAGATGATTCTTCATCAGAAGAGTTATAATACTTACTATCATTAGAATTTAGAGAAACATTGGTCAATGATTCAGCATTTCGTACCTTAGCCATAAGACAATGATTATCAATAGGTAATCTGGCTATAAGACCAAGATTCTTCTGTCCTGAAGATTCATATTCAGAAGATTCATCTGATGAGTCACCACCACTAGCACTCCAGGTGTCATTAGCTTTCAGAACTTTCTTAGCTTTGGCTTTGTAATACTTCTTCCTGTTCCTGTCTGAATGCCTTTCCTTCCTTTCTTTCTTTTTGAGCATAGGGCAATCTGGTCTAATATGTCCAGCTCTTTTACATTCATAACATGTAACTTCTCCATCTTTCTTATCTTTCCTGTCCTTCTTCTTATACTTGGATTGAAAGTTTCTCTGTTCAGCTATCTTGTTCATCCTTCGAGCAAGATTGGCTAATTCATTTTCTGAAACTTCACTCTCACTAGATTCAGATTGGAAAATAACTTTCTTCGATTTGGATCTGGTTACTCTCTTAGGAGACTTAGCTTTAATCTGATTCGAAGTTGTAGTAAAAGCAACAGTACCATTTCCATTCTTCTTCTTGATGTTGTCAGCATCTCTCTTCATTCTGGTCTCATGTTGTAGAAGAGTTCCAAATAATTCATCAAGAGTATTTTGTGTGACCTTCCTGTTCTCATCTATAGCTGTTCTCTTGGATTCCCACTCATTGGGCATAATGTCAATTATCTTGTCCACAAGAGCTTCATCATCTAAACCTTTCTCTCCCATAGATTGTAGACTGTTGAAAATAGTCATAAATCTTTGTTGAACTTTACAGATAGGTTCTCTATAAGGAAAATTGAAACCATGATATTCAGCTCTAAGCATAGCTCTTCTAGTCTCAATCACCATAGAAGTCCCAAAGTGTGTAACCTCTAACTTCTTCCATATACAATTAGCTGCTTCACAAGAATAAATTTGGATATATATATTTCTAGTCATTGAACATAATAAAGTATTGCGTACCTTATAGTTGAGTTGATATTCTTGCTTCTCCTGGTTAGTAAAGGTTCTGACTTCCTTGTCAAAAAATTTATAATCACCAGTAAGCATCACAAAGTTGTCTACTCCAGTATTGATAACAAAAGTCTTCATACGATCTCTCCAGTACTCATAATCATTACCATCGAAGATTGGTGGCCTTGTAGGATTCAGATTGTCAATTGATCCAACATTAATTCCTGCCATACTAAATAATAACTTGGATACAAACTTGTTAGTAGCTTAGAATTGAAATCACAAAGTTCGGAATGGGAAAAGTTCGGAATGGATAATCCGGAATGACAAAGTTCGGAATAGAAAAGTGAGCAAGAAAAACATGTATGTGAGTACAAGTATTTTAGTAACCTTGGCTCTGATACCAAATGTAAGAATGGTATAGAGTAAGAGGTTTCCAACCTCTGATACCAATTGTAGGATCGAAATATAATATGAGATGCTCAATATACAAGAGGGGGGGTGAATTGTATACTTTAAAAATTCCTTTGGAACCTTTAAAGTTAGTTATGAATAACTAGAGTTTCCTTAAGAAAAGGAAAGAGCTAAGTTTAACAAAGTTAAACTAAGTAAATTCACAACACCTCTAACACCGAACTGAACTTGGAAAGGGATTCCAAAAGTAGGTTCCGGAAATATGATTCCGGAAATTGAAACTTAACAAAAGATACAATATGAGATTCTACCTTAAAGCTTATAGAATCTAAACTAATCAGAGAAAGTAAGGAAGTATAAGAAAGTTATACTTTCCTTAAGATACAAATTGCAGCGGAATAAAGACAAGTAGTAAAACTACTAGTAACAAGATAAAAGTCTTTTAACCCAAAGAGAAGGGTATCCAACAACCTTGGATAAAGGTCCCTTGATTTATACTTTCAAGAAAGACTGTCTTACCCACACCAGGGTAAGCCCTCGATACGAAGATCGGTGTCTATGTCTTGCTATCCCCGCAAGCCCTCAACTTCAAGGTAGTTGGCAACCTCTGTCTTTCTCAGCAAGAAAGCCCTCGATCTTTAAGGTAGTCGGCACCTCTGTCTTCCTATCCCCGGAAGCCCTCGAATGTAATCACCAACATTCGGAGTCGCACGATGCTTTGAGAGTTAATAAGAGACTCTCTCTCTAGAAATCACTTCAACAGCATGTAGGCACAAACTCAGTTGTTTTTCCAACAGCTATTCATCAGTACCGAGCTCTTTCAAATGAGCTCTTATTTATAGGTAAGGTCGGATCCTTCTCCAACGGTCATATTTTCCATAAAGTTCGGAGGGACCTGTACACGTGTCACTTAGACAACGGTTAGTTTATAACAAAATGGACGACATAGTTTGATAACAAAACAAGTGTAACAGAATGTACGACATCGTTTTAAACTTTAACATAAAGGTTTGGAATAGAAACTTCGGAGTGAAGGTTCGGAGTGAGTAAATTCAGAGTGTATAAAACAATGATAATCAGATTCTGTTTAATAGGTGAATTCGGAATGAGAATTCGGAATAGGAATTCGGAATAGGAATTCGTCATCAGAAATCGTAATGAGAATTCGTCATCAGAATTCACAATGAGAATTCGGAATGAGATTTCTTCATTAGAATTCGTAATGAGAATTCTTCATTAGAATTCGTAATGAGAATTCGGAATGAGATTTCTTCATTAGAATTCGTAATGAGATTTCTTCATTGGAATTCGTAATGAGAATTCTTCATTGGAATTCATAATGAGAATTCGGAATGGGATTTCTTCATTAGAATTCGTAATGAGAATTCTTATTCAGAATTCGTATCCTGAATCTGGAATAGAACTTAGTCAGAGTTCATATCCGGAATTCGGAATGAAACTTCCTTATAGTTCTCGTCCAGAACCGAATCCTAAAATAGAATGCTTTTATATCAAAGTTTTAATGACTCCGAGAAAACGAATCCGAATCTCACACTTAAGAAAAATATGAAAAATATGATAAGGATAATTTTCCTTATAAAAGCGATTTTCCTTAAGAAAGAAATTTTCCTTATAAAAGAAATTTTCCTTAAGAAAGCATTTTTCCTTATAAAAGCGATTTTCCTTAAGAAAGCAATTTTCCTTATAAAAGCAATTTTCCTTAAGAAAGCATTTTTCCTTATAAAAGCGATTTTCCTTAAGAAAGCATTTTTCCTTATAAAATAGATTTTCCTTAAGAAATAAATTTTCCTTATAAAAGCAATTTTCCTTAAGAAAGCATTTTCCTTATAAACGCAATTTTCCTTAAGAAAGCATTTTCCTTATAAAAGCGATTTTCCTTAAAGATAAGGTGTTTGTGATTTTCAAAACAAGAAGGAATGGAAAAGTCATAAGGAAAACCTTATTGACTCAACAATATCCACCTTGGGAAATGAGATATCGAGGTGGGATGAGTAGGGTGGATCCCAAAGAAATTGGGAGAGATCACAGCCTAAGTTTCTTGTCTTTTTCTTGAGGAAGGATTTTTAAATCATGATGTATTTTCACCAGTAGTAGATAAGTATCAATATGTGTTTCCTGAATAATTCTCAGGGCTTCCACCTGAGAGTGTCTTGAAATTACTATTGAGCTCATGCTTGGGGTAGAGCCAGTTTCTACTCCACCATGTCGAATAGAGTTGATAGAGCTTCAAGAGAACAAGACCTAGCTGTAAGAGTTCAAGGATATGGGATTTATCTACCTCATTATATAACCGTGGGGATCACTGGTGTGGTTTTCAAAGATGTAAAATTGGACATTGAGCTTCTGTGTTGATTACCTAAAGTTGAAATAGATTACAGTAAAGAATTGGTATCATATTTTGTTTATCGATGCTATATTATACCAATTGAAATGATATTGTGCTTTCTAAAAGATTGAATTCAGATTAGGGTATCATCAGTAGTGAGAGTGAACTACTGATATACTGTGGAAAACATTTAGAATTAGGCATGAACTCTATGATTTCATCATATTTCCATTGGTATTGATGAACGCAACAGTAGTGTTTATGGCCTTGATGAAAAAATATATTCCATCCATGCCTATATCAGTTTGGGGTGGTGTATGTGGATGAATTCTTTTTGCACTCCAATTCTCATGTTGATTGTGCCCAACATCTTGACATCGCTCTGCGTACACTAAGATAGAATCAACTATACTCCTAGTGTAACATCCTGATATTTTAAAAGGAAACAAAATGTGCTTAAATAAACTACCAAATACTATTTAACCTTTATACACAAACCATTAAACACAAATTTTCCACTTCTGTGTTTAGAATTTAAAAAAATATAAATGGTTACGATCATTGATTTATTTGAAGTCTGGTAGAACCAACTTATTTTTTAATGAATAGTTACTTACACTTATAAATAGTTCCATACCCTTATAAATAGTAATGTTACCTTTACAAGTTTCAATTTGACCCTTATGAATAGTAAATCACCTCATTTAATAGGAACTTTACTAGTGATAGTATAAGTAAAATTTATCCATCCTATAAGGGAAAATATGATACAATTATATTATAGTGTTGGTTTTTTTGTAATTCATGAATTTTTAATGATTAATTTAATATTTTAAAATAAAATATATTTTCATAAAATGTATATATAAACATGCATTTTTATTTCTTATTATTACATGATAATTTTATGAGAACATAAATTATTTTTCACAGTGTTATAAAAATAGTTTTATTTTAAATTTTGTATTTCTCAACTAAATAATGATTTTAGTTATATATTAAATTACCCATATTTAGAAAATTATTTTCAAAAAATGGAGTTCATTTTTGAATTATATACATTGAAAAATGGTTATGGTGAATTTTGGATATTTTTTTCAAATACTTGAATTTTTGGTGAATAGTGAGATTTGATAATTTATAAAATATGCTAAATAAATGAGTTTTAGCATTAGTCTTGAGTCATAGATGATGTAAATGGAGATTTTTTTAACTCACATGACATATTTACTTTATTTAGTCTTGGAATCATCACTATATCTTTTTTTGGAGAAATAATAAAATAATGAATATAATATTGAGAAATCCACTCTCCCCTCCACTACAAATACCACCCCTCACAACCACATTTCTTCCTAAATCTCAAGATTCAATACATGTATAAATTATGCCCAAAACACTTCCATAGCCCCTCCCCCACTTCTAGGATCTCTTGGTCTCATCAAAATACCACGCCTAGGTTTCTTGTGAAGGATATCAAGAGGAGAATGCAAGAGGTAATTCCTCTCTTTTTTCATTCAATTTCCTTTCAAATTTCATTTCATTTCTACTATTATCCTAACCATACCTTATAAAAATGTCCTGATAACTAAATTTATTGATATAATTTTATTATATAATTTTAATATATAATTATTCATTAAACTTCTCCCTTTCTCTCTTTTATTGTAAAAATGAAATCATTTCCCATGAAGTGTAAATTTACTGATATCATAGGCGATGAACCTTCATTTTCCATAAACGACTTCAAGGATATCTATAAAACCATTTAATGGTTGAAAAAATATTTTCGTAAGTCTTTTTTAACCCCTTTTATTTTACCTAAATAAATTTTATATATAATACTAAATGATAAAACAAATCATGTCTGTTGTGATCCAGAAAACTGCCCCAATTAACCTATAATGACCATCATTAAATTTTACCTAATGATTAATCCTCATGGTATATAAAAAACATCATTATAATATCATTTAAAATCATTTAAGATTATTTATAACTTATAATATAAGCTCTGTATGTTTATCCATGTTCTACATTAACTTCCACTCATGTGTATAAGTGAACCGTACATGAAAACTAAGAAAAAGAACACTCCGAAAAATTGAATTTAAACACTATAACTCATCCAAAGTCCCATAAAAGATATTAATAAAACCATAATGAAATAATTCCATTTTTAAAATGATATTTATGGTTTAATTAATGAATCTAATGTAATTATACAAGACATTAAAGTGAATAAAGCGTTCAGATACATGGTAAGGGGAATTCTCAAAGCTAACTTTATTCCTTTAAGTATTCCATCTATCACTCCATTTTTAGTATCATTATTCCGTAAAACTAATTTATTCATAATTATATTACCTTTTATATGATATTAATGTCTTCCACTAGATTTTATATCAAACATAATGTTTTCAAAACTAACTATTCTTTCAAAAACACACCTTTTACTTCTCACTCACGGTTGATGATTCTTATATCAAATATGATATTCCCTCTTTAATTTGGGAGCCCATAGTTTATGAATGTATGATTATAAAATGAAACCCATTACATAAAATGGGAAACTATATTTTCAATATTGATATATGTTCTATGTGAAATTAAGGATAATGTAAATGTTGTGATGTGACAGGTGTATCCAAAATTTTATAGCATAATGTAAATGTTATGATGTGATGGGTGCGCCCAGAATTATATAGTATTCAAATGAATTTTTTAATTTGAAGAAACTCATGAGTAAATTTAATTATTCCTGAACATGAAGCTATCTTTTCTCACAACAATTTTTGGTAGTTGACCATTATGATATGATGTTTCATTTTTATGCATTGACACATTCCAAGTTTCATATTAATGCTTCGTATCATGATTATGATCTTATGCCTATGTTATGATGATAATGAATATGATAACCCCATGTCAAATAGTTTGATGCTCTTAACTATCCTCTTACTAATCTTTTAATGCTCACACCATGTTTTGAAAAAAAAATCATAAGATTCCTTAGATGTTCAAAGGATTGTTAAGATGCTATTGCATATAAATCCAATTAGTTATTTAGTAATTATTTTTGAAAAATCAGATTCAGTGTATGTATGTTGTAATCTAATTCGAAAGAACCGTGATAAAAAAATAACCTCTAATTTTTAATGTACTACATTTTAATCTATTATAATTTATAAAAAAACACACAACATGTTTTAGTACTAACTTTAGTAGTGCGGTTTTAGGGCTTTACAGTTGGTATTAGATGAATAGTCTAGAAAACTTTAGATATTAGACGTTGTTTTTAAAAAAAAATAGCGATGGAATTTACTTTTTAATATTTAGTTAATTAAGTACACCTATTTAAATAGTTTTTCATAATTCTAAATATATAAATTCAAAATTACTTGTATAATGAATAAATTACGAGGGTGAAATTAATTTAATGTGTGGAGAATATAACATCCTAAGTGTTTAAAATGAAAAAAAATGCTTAAATGAACTACTAAATACTATGTGACCTTTATAAAAAACCGTCAAACATAATTTTTCCTCTTCTGTGTTTTTAATTTTAAAAAACCAACACACACGGTTGCGATGAGTAAGTTATTTAGACTCTGATATGAACAAATTAATTTTTAGTGAATAGTTACATACACGTTTGAAGAGTAACATTCCCTTATAAATAGTAATGTTACCATTATGAATAGTAATTTTACTATTATGAAAATTAAATCATCCATGTGAAGAGTAACCTTACTAATGATTGTATAAAGTAAAATTTATCCATCCAATAAGAGACAATATTATATAATTATGTTATAGTGTTTGTATTTTGATAGTTCATGAATATTTAATGATTAATTTAAAAATTTAAAATTAAATTTATTTTCGGAAACTGTATTGATAAAAATGTATTTTTATTTCTTTTGATTCCATGATAATTGTATGAGACCTTATTAAATTTTCAATGTGTTAGAAAAACAATTTTAATTTTTAAATTTGTAATTTCAAGTAAATAATGATTTTAATTAAAAATTAAATTACTCATATTTAGAAAATTATTCTCTTTAAATGGAGTTCATTTTTGAATTATAAACACTGAAAAAATGGTTAGTGGTACTTTTAGATATTTTTCCAAAATACTTGAAATTTTGGTGAATAGTGAAATTCGATAGTTTTCAAAATATGCTAAATAAATGAATTTCTTCATCATGTTTGAGTCATTGAAGATTTAAATAGTAATTGGTTCTTACTAACATGCCCTATTTACAATATTTATTCATGGAATCATCACTATTTCTTGTCTTGTAAAGAAATAATAAATTAATTAATAAAAGATTGAGAAAACCCCTCTCCCCTTCACTATAAACACCACCCCTCACAACCTCATTTCCTCACACCTCCCATGCTTAATGCCTGGTCAAAATTCTATCTAAAGAACTCCTATAGACCCTACCATACTTATAGGTGATCTTGGTCTCAACAAAAGACCAAGACTAGGTTCTTTGAGGAGGACCTCAAGAGGAGAATTCAAGATGTAATTCCTCTCTCAATTTTCTTTCAATTTCCTTTCAAATTTCATTTTATTACTACTGTTATCACCAAAATAACTAATAAAAATTCCATGATAACTCCAATATAATTAATATAAAAGTATTATATATAGTTAATATAATATCATTCATTAAAATTCTCCCTCTCTCTCTTTTAAAATAAAAATGAAATCATCGCCTCTGATTTGTCAACATACCGACATCGTAGGCGATGAACTTTCATTTTCCTTAAATTCCTTAAAGGATGTCAATAAAACCACTAAATGGTTGAAAAATATTTTAATAAGTAGATTTTAACCAATTTTATGTTCTAGAAACAACTATTATACATAATAATAAATGATAATATAGAACATGTTCGTTCTGATCCAAAAAACCACCAAAATTAACATAAAACAATTATCATTAAATATCATCTAGTGATTAATACCCATGGTATAAAAAAATCATTATAAGACCATTTAAACTCCTATAATTTCATTAATAACATGTAATAGAAATTCTAGATGTGTATCCATGTTCTACACGAACTTTTATTCATGTCAACAAGTGAACCGTTCATTAAAACTACGAAAAAGAACACTCCCAAACAATGGATTTAAACACTATAACTCATCCAAAGGCCAATAAAAGAACATAATAAAACCATAATGAATCAATTAAATATGTATAAGGTTTTTAAATATTTAATTAATGAATCTAGTGTGATTACACAATACATTAATGTGAAGAAAGCGTTTAGATACATGGTAAGGGGAATTCTCAAACACAAGATTCCTTCTTCCGATTTTCACTATTTCTCTCCATTTCAGTATGTTTATTACTTAAAAATCATTTCATCTTCATTATATTACCTTTTTTGGGATATACATGTTTTCTAATGGAGTTTATTTTAAATATAATGTTTTCCAAAAGAACTCTTATTTCAAAAAAGTACCTTTTACTTCTCACTCATGGTTTAGGATTATTGTATCAAGTATGATATTCACTCTTTCACTTGGAAACCCAATTTTTTTAATGTATGATTATAAAATGAATCCCATTCCTTTACATGGGTAACTATATGTTCAATATGAATATATGTTCTATGTGGAAATCATGATAATGTTAATGTTCTGACGGGATGGGTGCACTTAGAATTATATAGTGTAATGTAAATGTTATGATGTTATGGGTGTGACCAGAATTATATAGCACTGCAATGAATTGGATAATGTGAGGAACTATATGAATAATGTAAATTATGCTTGAAAATGATTCTATCTTTGTTCACAACTATATGTCTTAGTTTACCACTAAGACATGATGTTTTATTTTTTATGCGTTTCCACATTCCAAGTTTCTTATTAATTATTCCTATCATGATTATGATTATATTCCTATGTTATGATGATAATGATTATTATCACCCCATTTCATAATGTATCATGATATTATCTATACTCCTTCTGATATTTTTATGCTAATACCATGTTTTGAAAATGTTTTCATAGGATTCCATATATATTCATTGTACAGTTAAGGTTCTAATGAAAATGAATACACTTAGATATTTTGAAATTATTTTATTAAACTCGGATTCAATATATGCAATCTATTGTCTAATTATCTATAACATAAATAAAAAAATATCCTCAGATGTATAATATTCTTTTTATTTTTTTATGTTATCCTTTATAAAAAAATATACATCATTTTTAGTACTGAATCCAAATGTGTGGGTTAAGGTCTTTACACCATGCTATCTAAGTGTCCATATTCGATTTATCATGTACACTTATTGGGTCACATAATCTTATTGGAATATGTGTTAGTAGACTTATAAATGTTGTAGGAAATTGCTTCTGGGTAGAATACCTATAACGTATTCGATATCCATATTTTTCTAGGGATAGAAGGATATTATCAAAAATTCATCAAGGAAATTTGCGATTTGGAAGCACCACATTCATGCTTGACTAGGAATGGAATATTGTTTTAATGGTATATTTCATGTGAGAATTCCTACCAGGAGTTAATTAATCATTTTAAATTGGAACAAATCTTTATCCTACTTAAGCCAGGTGTGGAGTATACAGTGTATTGTAATGATTTTGGAATCAGACGTAGTGAAATATTTATTAGTGGAGTTTGTGTTGTGGTGTAAAGGTCTCAACAGTTGAGACCACATGAATGGAACTACCCTACACATGACCTTGAGTGGGTAACGATGGTTTATTCCTTAAAGTGGTGGAAAAATTATCTATTGGGAGAGAAATTTACAATTTATACAGATCACAAGATCTTGAAGTATATCTTTTCACCGTGATATTTGAATCTATAACAATATAGGTGGGTTAAGAATATGCAGTAATTTGATTTTGAGATAGAATATACACCCAGGAATTTAAATAGTGTTTTTTATTCCCTAAGTAGGTAGACATAGACTTAGGAAGTTTGGGAGTCTAGTGTTGTGTGGAATATGATAACCTTACTTGCTGATATGCATGTTGTGTTTTAGGAGAGTCAGATGTAGATGACTCACATATTAGTTTCAGTGGGGTCTACACTTTTTAAATGAATCATGGAAATATAGTAAGAGGATATGGAATTCTTTACCTAGAGGGAAATCCTTGAATGTGGGGAGACACCTTTAGATTGTACCATAGATGAGGATGCAATCATCTATGTCAGGAATCAGGTTGTAGTGCCTAAAAAAATGTGTGAAGAGTTGATGTGGGAAGTTAATGACATGAAGTAGTCGGTGCATCCAGATGTGAAAAAAATTCACCATGACCTATGTCGACCATTTTGGGGGCTGAGAATGAAGAATGAAATTATAAGGTTTTGGATGTTATGCTACACCTATTAGTTGTTGAACGCTGAGCATCAATGACCTCGAGGTTTGTTATAGTCATTGCCTATTCTGGAATGGAAGTGGGATGATAAGACCATGTATTTTATGGTGGTTCTACCAAGGAAATAATGGATTAATGATTCTATGTGGGTGATTATTGAACTTTTGACAGAGGTATCACATTTATTTCCTTTATGGGATACCTTATCAGTAGAGAAGTTGTATGATTTGTAATGTTTTGTGATAATCCATCTGCACTGGGTGCCACATACTACCATTTTAGACCGAGATTAAAGTTATACATAATGGTACTAGAAGTGATTATAGAATATTTTTGGTACATAAGCTTTACTAATTATGAAATTCCACCCACATATAGATTGGCAGTCAGAGCGTACAATTCAGGTTCTTAAGGAAATGTCATGAGCATGCGTCCTAGACATAGGTTGATCTTGAGAGAAGCACCCAACCATAGTAGTGTTAACCTATAATAAGAGTTACCATGATATGATATATATTGAACCATATTAGGATATTGATGGTAGAAAATGGAGATCAAATGTATGATTGATAGAGGCAGGTGAGTCCGAGTTGTTGGGATCGAGTCTTGTGTAGGAGAAGTCATAGCATGTTCAGATGATTCAGAAGTGTATAGATATGGATCTAAATAGAAAGAAAAGAAATTTGATGATAGACGATGATGAACCCTGGAGTTTAAAAAGTGTGATTGTGTATTCCTTAAAGATTCCCCAAGATTAGGCCCCCACATAATACAATGATAAGGTAAGTTTGTGCCCATCTTCAGTGGAGTGTTTGAGGTGGTGAAGAGAATCGAGATGGTGGTATACTGATTGGATATTCCACAAAGATACAATGATATGCATGATGTTTTCTATATATCAAGAATTTAGTTGTATCACCCTAACCCTTATCATGTTATAGATGTGTATGATATTGAGGTTAAGATAGATGTGTCCTTTGAGGAGCATTTGATGCGTGTGTTGGATCATAGTGAGAAAGTGTTATGGGGAACGACCATGCCGATAGTTTGTGTATAGTGTAAATATAGCCATGTTCAGGAGGAAACATGAGAGAGATGGAAGAAGATATGAGTTCTCAGTTACCCAACTTTTTTACTTGGAATCATAGATATATATGGGAGTACTGCTTGAGGATGAGCTATTATAAGGTGGGGTGATATTAAAACCCCAACATTTTTAGGTGATATTTTGGGCTCATTTATAGGAAATTGTTTTTCCTTTTATTGAGTAACATTAATTTTGGTTTCACTTTGGGGTGTGTTAGGGAGAAAATTTTAGAAAAATGGAAGAAATAAAGAAGTACATGGTTTTCTCACACTTTTCCCTAATTGTGTGCCCTAGACCAACAAACAGTACATCCCAGAAGAGGGGGTTTTCACAACTAGCACATGGTTTTTCAAACCATGTTCCCTCGTAGGATAAACCATTCATACCATTTGATGAGGCACATAGTTAGGAGAAACTGTGCACCCTAACAAAAAAACTGTGCATATGATATTTTAATCCCCCTATTTTTAGTAAAAAATTTCCCAAACCCCTATATAATACCTCCTAAAAACCTAGATCAACACATAATATTTTTTCCCCAATTATAGAGCCTCATGGAGGGATTTAATGGAATTATGAAAACTTTTCTTCCTGATTCAAATCCCTAATTGAAGATCCATACCCCTCCGGGTATGTGAAGCCTATCCTGTTTATTTTCCCATTCCTCTTCCTTTCTTATCCTATTCAATAAAGTGTTTGTTCTTCCTTTTTTATTAGATCTACATCTGGTTGTTTAGATCCATATATAAGATTGTGGATCTAGAAAAATATTTTAGGGATCATGATTTATTTGATTTTGGATTTAGGTTTTAAATATAGATCTCATTCAATGTCATTAGTCCACTAAAATTTGGGATTTTCAGTGGGTGATTTTACATCAACAAATTGAGGTGGGGTTTCTATAATTCAAATAACAATTTATTGATTTTAAATATGAGTATGTAATTTTATAATCATTATTGTTTGATTAGAAATTTATTTTTTAAACATTAAATTAATTATTGTGTAGATTAATTAATTTATTGATTTGTGATATTGAGGATATTAAATTGAAATAATTTATTGTAGAATTAATTATGAGAAAATGATATTATTAAATTGATAATTATTTTTTTAATTAATTATGGAATGTTGTGACCATTTAATAGATTAAATTAATTTTCAAATTATTTATTTAAATAGAGTTATTGTGAAACTAAAAAATTTAATGTTGAATTAATTATGGGATATTATGATTTTGGGTACATTAATTAATTTGGGAATTAATTTATAAGATTTATATGACTAATTAATTATTGGAATTGATATTATTGACTAATTGTTTATCTAATAATGGAAATCATTCGGTTAGTTAATTGTTGAATTTATTAATAAATTATTAAATGGTGAATTGTTACAGGGTAATTAACTTACGATTACATGGTCATTACCATATAAAAATAAAAATTGTAACATGTTTATTCAATTATTAAATGGGGAATGGTAACACTGCCATTCACTTATGAAAATAATTATGGTAACATGGCCATTAACTTATGAAAATAAGAATGGTAACATGGTCATTCTATTTTAGAATGGTGAATGGTAATATGATCATTAACATATGAATATAAGAATTGAAACATGTTAATTCAATGATGATAATAATAATTCTATCATGATAATTAAATTAGAAATGGTGAATGGTAAAAATTTCATCCATTTATTGAATAAGAAGGGTAACATAGTCATTAAATTATGGAATGATGAATTGTAACATGATCATTATCTGATGATATTATGAATGGTGACATGGAATTGCAAATGTGAATTCTGATGATGAAGGGTAATATAGAAATTCAGACATGGGATATCCCTTTGGAATAGTTTAGACTCCGGTATTGGCTGAAGTAGGTATTGTCAATTGTGTGTCATTTGGAAGATGAGGGTATATGTGGTTAAATAAAGAATAATTAATAATGTGATAATTGTTTACTTATGATTTTTGTATATTTATTTATACAATCTCATACACTAATATTGAAAGGATATTTTTTTAGAAGCTATTGGTGGTGGCCTACTGATTTGTACTCAAAACCTACTTGGGATACCTGATCGGTACCTGAATAGATTACATGATTGGGGGAACGGTGAGGGGAAAAGGCCCTTAGTTAGATAATTGATTTGGTGTGGAGAATGTATGATATGACCATACGTGCTTTGGGACCCTTTTGGTAGTTATCGATGTCTTTAATATTGATTTTCATTTTGACACTTGTAACTTACTTTGACATGACATATTTATTGTTTAGTTTTGAATTTTTATTTTCTGTTTAGTTATCATAAGATATTGGTATTGATTTGATTATTTCATATAAATATAGTTGTTTTTTTGTTATTTCCTTCGGTGTATTACTTTGATAAAAATATGGTATAGTCTTCATGTGATTGATCTTAAACCCTCACTACTAGTCGACAACCTATAGAATATGACGAGGTGCGCTTGAGGTCATGGAGTGAGCTAGTTCAGGGAACTAGGGTTTTTGGAATTCATGTCAGGATGTTATAACCTCTGTGTATTCCAAAAGGGAATACATAATGATCACCAATTGTAATAAATAATAATCATTCCATTGGACCAAAGGGATATATATGGGTAACTTATTTTTCCACTCTGAAAAAAATAAGATATATAAAAGTATTTTTTAGCTGTATTGATACATAAAGGTCATTACTTAGTCACTTAGTAGAGTCCAACATATTTATACTAGACCTTCAGATCTAACTAGTTTCTACGTGCCCTCCATGAATGATATCATTATATAATAATATCACTTTATTTTGTTATACTTGGATAAATTGGGTTAGTGTAAATGGATATTTCCATATAGAACTCATTTATTTCAGAATGGAACCATGGATCATGGGATCTACATGAAAAGTGAGGGAAAAAATGATGGAAGATTGTAATGTATAAAAAATTTAAACAAACATGTGGAAAGATATTATGCATATTGGGAGAGTTGGGAGTTACTTTTAAGCCTAAAAAGAAGAAGAAGGTCACTATGGATAGAGTTTCATAACCTTAACAATAATGATCTAGCTTCACTAGTTTGTGATTTATTATTCATATTTAATGTTATAGTGATATAATTATATGGTATTGTGGCTTGGATAAGTAGAAGTTCCTTTATTCCAACCTTTTAATTTCAATGAGTTTTTATTTCATTTATTCTATATTATTTTCATAAGAGTCATGTTTTTTATATGAGTAGTAGATGACTACCTCTATGACGGTGTATTTATTTTTATCTCTTCTCTCTATTTGGTTTAAATATAATTACATCTTGGAATATGTTTATTTATAATATAATAATAATTTATTTCTCTCCCTAGACAAACATGCCAAAAGGGAGGGTGAGTGGTTCAATATCATTATCCACCTAGTGAGTTTGATACTCATGTAAGATTATTTATAATGGATTGTTACTATCTGTATGATAGAATTATACAAGGTTTACACATGTATTTTTTTGTTTCAATCTCTATATATCTCTCTTTAATATCTTACAGACTTGCACTACATCTCATATTTTCTATCATATTCTATTATTTTAATGGAAAATAAATAGTAGGTTAGAATTTCTATGAATGAAAATGATTAGTCACCCCTTTGTCAAATGAATCATGTTAATATTCCCTAGCTATATTATAGGGTTTATTAAAATTTATTTGTTGTCTATGGGGCCCATGATACCCTCATTACATCCCTAGAACTATTAAAAGGGATAATTATTGGATAATTTTGTTTTCAAATTTTTTACACCATTTATCACATATTGTTTTCTATTAAAATTTATTTTCTATTTGTTTTCCACTACTAGGATGAGAAAAAATATAAGTGTATTTAGTTAATAGTGGATGATCAATCTTTTGACCATTTGGAAAAGGACAATGAGATCAAATTCATGGTTACAAATTAATTAGTAAAAACTCAATTAACTTGATATTTTTTCCATAAGTGAATATAAAGAAAGATAGAAATGGGTTCAACATAGATAAATCGAGGAACCTATTTAATCAGTTGATTTGTAATTTTCTAAATCTCATGGAACAATAACAAGATGGGGATAATGTAATGACCCAAAGTTTTTAAATGGAAATTACCTTCTTATATTTATGTCATAAAATCACATGAAAACACAATATAATGAACTACTATGTGATAAGTGACCATTAAACATATGTTTTTCACTTTTTTTTTGGAATTTCAAAAATCCGACATACACAGTTGTGTTCAAGATGTTTTTTGTAGTATAGTAAAACAGAAATAATTTTTGGTGAATATAAACCTACCCAAATGAATAGTAACATACCCTTATGAATAGTGATATACCCTAATGAATAGTAACCTCACCTATGGTGGTATACAAAAAATATTCCAGTTGGAAGTACGATATACCTATATTTTAGAATGAGTTAATGAATGTTTTAAAACAGGTTTTGATAATAAATTATTTTTTTAATTAAATATTAAAATAATCATATTTAGAAAATTATTTTTGAAAAATGGACTTCATTTTTTGATTTTACATTTCGAAAAATGGTTCGGGTAAATTTTGTGATTTTTCTGAAATACTTGAATTTTTGATGAATAGTAGAATCTGATAATTTACAATAAATGCTAAATAGTGGATTAATTGAGTCACCGATGATGATCTGCTGATGTTAGCCCACTTGTTTTGAATTAAAATTACCAATTTACTATTCATGGTCATGTAATAGTTACTATACCTTATCTTGGGAATAAATAATAAATTAATGATTATAATATCATGAAATCCCTCCTCTCCTCCACTATAAAAACCCTCCTTCACTCCCTCTTCTCTCCACTCCTCTCAAGCTCCAAGACATCTCTAAATTCTGGCCAAACCTCTCCCCAAGGTTCTCCACCACGTCCAAAAGCTGTCAGCCTCCTCAAAATACCAAAAACTCTCTCCATAAGAGGTTCACAAAGGAAGAAGTCTCAAGCGGTCATTAATAACAAGTAGAGAACACCACCAGATTTGAGGTAAGGGATCCTCTCATTTTCTCTCTTAATCAAGGTTTTCCTCTATACTATTACATTATATGTGTACTAGATAATGATGGGTTATTCTTATGAACCTCCCCCATACTTCCTGCTGGGTTTATACGTGATGAGAAACCCCATTTCTCTCTCATCAATACCTCTTGGTCACACCCGACACCATGCCGATAAAATCGTAACAAATTCCACTCGAACCTTCGTTGTTCTTTTGAGTTTCCTTATCTCTCTTTAAGAATTGTGTTATCGTATCTATCTATATGAGTCTTATGACTTCTATTTAGTTTTATAAGATTCTTATATCAAGACCCTCCCATCACATTCTTTCAAGGATATACATGATTTTGAAAGATTCCCTCCTTAGAACTTTCTGATAAGAAAACCTTTTTTAAAAGGACTTCCCAAATTTTTACCCAAATTTCAAGTGAACTATATCCTATGTTTATAAATACAATTTTATTTATAAAATCAGTATTTTTATTATGGAAATATTCTTGGATCAATTCTAGTTTTATATAAAAGAATGTCCTCTTTTCTATTTGAAAATCTCTAGAGTGTTTTCTTTAAAACAACACAAAAAAGTTTTAATGCTAATGTTTATAAAATACATATTTATATGCTTTCAGTTATATTTGAATCCACTTACAATTTTATATGCCAGTTTTACCCTATGAAAGTCCATGTATGTTCTAATCCCTTCCTTTCATGGACTCTTTCGTGATACGCCCATTGGATATGTTTTATGTCATGACTGTGGTACACAATTCTTTCCATGGGTACCCTTATGATTATGTACGGTTGTTTATGTATGATTATTTATGTGGAAAGATTATTTATGTGTCAAGAACAATCTTGAATTTGTTGAGATGGGTGTTCTTAGATAGCGCTCTAATGTATTGGGTAAGGTTAAGTCTCATGAGATGCGATGTGAAATAGGATTGGCGGTTAGCCTTGACCCATACTGAAATGGGAAACAGGATTAGCGGTTAGCCTTGACCCGTACTAAAGATATGATTTATGATTCTGCCACATTTATATGATTCCATGTTTATAAGATACCTTGCTTATATTAAATGGTTTTATATGTTTCATACATTGGATATCATTATGTCATTCCTCCTAACTCATGTGCTTGAGATGTATCCTTATGTTTATTCATTTACTGGGATTGTTAGCTCATCCCCTTTGTTCATGAGTTCTCAGGGTACCCTATACAAATGTAAGAGATCAAAGGAAGTTATAATCTCTTTATGGTGACTAAATAATGAAGTTTTTTTAGTCCCATGTTTTATGTTATATGTACCTAGTCTTCTAAGACACTATACTTAACGATCCTTGGCTTGTACTCTGATTGTTAATTATGCTTAAAATAATGAAATGTTATATGTAAAAGGCTTGGGTCGCTATAGTTGGTATTAGAGGATGTTCTAGTTATTTTAGGATATTAGTATTAGAGAACATTAGTGAGAAACTTAAGGATGAGACTAATTATAAGAAAACAGTCCTAAATTTTGGGGAGAATAGAGTAAGTGGTTTATCAAGAAAATACATCCCTGTCTAGATACGAGCAGGTAGAGGTGGCTCTAGCAGAGATGTATCTAGGGGTAAAACCCGAAAACACCGCTTTGAGCTAGACTCGAATGGGAACTGGTGCACGACAATGGGCCTTGCTGCACTCTTGGTTATGGGACTCCCGGGGGATATGCTTTGGTAGATTCACGATCTTAGTACAAACCATTTTTAGGGGACAAAAAAATCCCATAAGAATATAAGTTAAGAAATAGATCGAGGATAACCTAGATATAAACCTAAGGAATCATAAGTTAGGATGTACTTCTTCTTTATAAGTTTATCATTTAATGTTCAAATATTCCTTTTTACGCTCAATATCTATGTATTCAAGACCTCTAATAATACATTCTTTTTCTTATTTAATAGAGGGAAATAGAAGAACACGTTCCAACAACCAATGTGATAGGCACTGTGATGATTTCCCAAATGACATGCCAAATGTGATAGAAGAGGGTGCTCAAAACTCCATGTCAGTACCTGCTCAGCTGGCTCAAGTTATTAATAATAACTTAAATCAGGTGGAACGTCCCCCTCCTCCTTGGAAAGAGCAAGTTGCTATAGAATCCTTCATGCGACAAAGGCCTCCCATGTTCAGCGGGTCTTCTGATCCCCTCCTTTGAGAACAATGGAATAACTCTATTGAAAATATTTTCTCTGTACTCTAGTGCTCGGAAGAGGAGAATGTTGTACTGTAAGTCTATCGTTTTGATGGGGAAGCTGATCAGTGGTGGACACTGATCAAGAATACAAAGTCCCAAAAGGAAATTGATTCCATATATTGGGTGGAATTCAAGAGGATGTTTTTCAACAAATATTTTCCTCGAACCCTCCGTCTCAAGTTGGAAAAAGAGTTCCTTGGACTCAAGTAGAAGGAAGATGAGTCTATCGGGGCATATGAAGCAAACTTTACAAGGCTTTCAAGGTACACCTCTGTATTTTTCATGAACACCTAAATCAATGTGGATCGCTACTTTAGAGGACTAAATCCTAGTCTACGAAAAGTGTTGGAAATTTGAGACTTTGACAGATATGAAGAGATTGTCCATTGTTCCCTCAAGATTGATATAGATATTGGAGACTCATAGTGGTCTCATGGGCCTAGTTACAAGAAGTGAAAAATGTAGAACAACATGGGTGGTTCATAAAAAAAATCCAATGATGAAAAGAAGCCTCACTTTCCCCTTTGCAAGAAATGTGGGAAGAAGCATCTTGGTGACTGTCTCAAGGGAACTGGGAATTGCTTCAAATGCATAAAGTTTTGTCATCTGGCAAAGAACTACCGAAGGGATATGAAAAATCCTGCTAATGTTGAAGAAGAAGGAAAGGTTCTGATCAACACCCAGCCTATAGTGCAGTGTTTTAACAGCAAGGAGCTTGGGCATTATGCGAACAATTTCCCTAAGCCGAGGGTTATTGGAGGCAATCAGTAATAACCTCCAGGGAAACAAGGGAGGGATTATGCTATCACTACTGTTGAGGTGGAGCCAAAAAATTATGTGGTGATAGGTACGCTTGTTATTCATTTAAGAATAGTGAACATAATATTTGATTCTGGTTCTACGCATTCTTTCATATCTTGCAAGTTTAGTAGATCTATTCAAACAGCACCTCAAAATTTGGAGGAATGGTTATATGTGAGAATAGAGGAAGGGGAAATTATTGCATCCATTGTTTATAACTCCTCCCTAGTTAATTTTTGTGGACTGAACCTCCTAACTAATCTATTCATACATATTTTAGTAGAGTTTGGCGCTATCTTGGGCATGGATTGGCTATCTTTGTACAAGCCCATCATCAACAACCAGGAAAGGGAGATTACTCTTCACATCCCGAAGAATCCTTTGATTCTTTACAAGTTTAAGGCGGTAGATGAGTCTCCTTTATAATCGTCATATCAAGTTTGGATATTTATTCCTTATGAGCATGCATACCTAGCTCAAATGATTGAGAAAAAGGAAAGACGCAGGCTTGAAGACATGCCCATCGTGAGGGATTACACTGATGTATTCCCTGATGATTTTCCTGGTCTCCCCCCTGACAGAGAGGTTGAGTTCTCAACTGAACTTATCCTTGGATCCTTGCTAATCTCAAAGACACCTTACAAAATGGCCACCGTAGAGCTAGAAGAGCTGAAGAAGCAGTTATAGGAGAATATGGAGAAGGGTTTTATACGCCGAAGTGCTTCACCGAGGGGTGCTCCAGTCCCCTTCATCAAGAAGAAGGATGGATCAATGTGCCTCTGCATTGATTATCGTGAGCTCAATAAAATCACTATAAATTAAAAGTATCCCATTCCACGGATATATGACTTGTTCGATCATTTTCTTAGGGCCAGTTATTTCTCTAAGGTGGACCTTCGGTCGGGATATCACCAACTAAAGGTGAGGAAGGAAGATATTCCCAAGACTGCCTTTCGAACGAGGTATGGACACTATGAGTTCACAGTGATGCCCTTTGGACTCACTAATTCTCCATCAATTTTCATGGATTTAATGAATTGAGTCTTTAGAGATTACCTCGATATATTTAGGGTGGTCTTTATTGATGATATGCTGATATACCTCAAGAGAAAGGAGGAACATGAGGAGCATTTGGAAACTGTGTTAATGACATTGAGAAGGGATAAGTAGTATGAAAAGTACAGTAAATGTGATTTCTGGATGGAGGAAGTATCATTCTTGGGGCATGTTATCACCAGGAAATGGATATCTGTGGACCCTTCCAAGATGAAGGCAATTAAAGAGTGGCTGAGGCCAACTTTTGTAACGGAGATCCGCAGCTTTTTCGGTCTAGCTGGGTATTACTGACGATTCGTGAAGAACTTTTCACGATTGTAAAACCCAATGACCATGCTAACATGGAAGGGAGTAAAGTTAATCTGGACACAAAAATGTGGAGACTATTTCAAGGAGTTAAAAAAGAGACTGATCACTATGCCGGTACTCACACTCCCTTCAAGGGGAGAACTCTTTGTGGTGTATAGTGATTCTTAAAAGATAGGCTTATGCTATGTGCTAATGTAAAATTATAAATTGACAGACTATGCTTCAAGGTAGTTAAAAATCCATGAGAAAAACTATCCCAAACATGATCTGGACTTGGCGGTTGTGATTTTTGTGTTGAATATCTGGTGTCATTATCTATATTGGAAAAAATATGAGATATATACTGCGAGGACCCAACTCCAGAAACCCAGGATCCGGTGCCTTCCGAACATGATGAGTGTCTTGAAATAAAATCATGCACTGAAATGAACAAACATGTTTTCCTATACAGAGGATCGAGTTCAATTCAGGTTCTTGGAAACAGGCAACTTCCAGGATGTTCTATCTGATAAAAAGCTGTTATGTGAAAATTTTAAATCAAAGTGTAGGGTGAGCATAAGAATGCCCAGTAAAGGGGTTTTAATAAGAATAAACCAAAATAACTTTTGAAAGAATTATTTAAAACAATCCATTGAACCATACCCTTAAGGAAAACTGTAACGCAAGTAACATTATATAAAAGTGCCAAGTCAATATTTTTAAGGAAGATTTTTTTCAAAGGAGTAATAAAGGTTATCATAAACAAGTATGACATATGATTATTTAATCTCAAATTAAATGGTTAAAAGTAATACATTATTAGAGTTTTTCACAGAGGAAACAACATAAATTTCATATGCTGTTTACTATTTTACTGACTGATAGACACAAATCATGCTCCAAACTTATACATGAAAAATAAGAACTTTATACAAACATAAGAGCAATGGTCGTGAATGAATGGGAATATCATCATTAAAATAACTTTTAACATAAATTAAATTATGTGGCATCAAAATTTAAATTAGAAAATATTTTCCATATCACCAAGTTCCATCCCCAAGGTGTCATAAAATTACCAAGGTTATTCACCAAGGTATCGTGAAAAAACCATCTCTAGAGATTAAGTCTTTACCCAATGCATTGGAGTGCTATCAGGGTGCACCCATAAATTTTCTTTATTATCATGTGAGCCACATAGATCATACTTTACATCAATGGCTTTATATATTCATGATGTCCCATACAACCTTGAAAAATTCATTCTTTTTCATATTAACCAAGGTGTCACATTCCACTTTGGGTAATTAAATTCCGTAGTTCATTAACGTGATATATCATAATCATGCATTATGTAAAATAAATAAATAAAATGAACCATTACAAATTTTTAAAGTACATGATGTGATAAATAACATTGAAAATATGTCAATAACTTATAATGGCATACCTAGTTTACTAAACATTCTTTGTACACAAACTAATTACCAAAGCATATAAGATGATGATATAATAAATGATGAACCTTTAAAATTATTATCTTATGGAAATGAAATTATTTTAATAGAATACTTTCCATTAGTTATGGTGGTAAACATTCCATTGAACTTATAAATAAAGGAAACCATAACTTGATTAACTAGTAACATTTACCCAAGTTGGATCATTGTATAGTGAGTTAATAATTGAGCACCACATGATAACATGATCCCATTAATCCTAAATCTTCTAATATATTTTTATCAAGATAAAATACAAAAAATTATCATAAAAAATCATGGGTAATGTCAAATAAACTTCTTAAATTAAACAAGCTCATTTGTGTGTATTTATATATAAAATACATGTTGGTTTAGTAAACACCAAAATTATCCTTTATTAAAATCCTATTTGTATAAAGGCATAAATTAAGTCCTATCAAAACATCCATAATCACTTTAGAAACTCTAAAAATAGTTCGGATTTGTGTTATATATATATATATATATTTATATATACAAAACTGTATATACTCTTTATACAAACATACGGGTGTTATAGAAATAAACTGAATGAAGTTAATCCCCTACACCAAAAAGTCCTCAATAATCTTCTTTTAACACATGTAACACCAAACAGGTTGATAATATATATATATATATATATATATATAATAAACTGTATACACAAATCAACATATATAAGTTTTGTAAAACAGAACCGTTTAAAAAGAAAACGTGCAGACCCCTAAACATGCAATCCTCCTTGTAAATCATAGGGAAATACCATTAAAATAATTTTAAAATAGGAGGGTTATTTTGTTTTGATTTTTTACATTTTATATATATACCTACCATATATAAAAAAACATAAAAGAGAAATATGTTATTAATGGAAATGAAACATAGAATACCCTTACAGTATTTATCTCACCTGGTAAAACATCCAAAATTACTTTATAAACTCACGAAAATAGTTTGGATTTGGGTTATATATATATATTAATATATAAAAAACTGTATAAACAAATTATACAAAAAATAGGTTTTTGGTTTTGAAAATATGTATTTTTTTTAAAAAAAGATCCTCACATATGTACCCTACTAAAAACCCGATTGAAAATCCCCTTTAAGACCATACAAACCGAGGGGTTTGTATCATGTATATATACATACATAAACTATATATATCGGGGGTGAAAAATGAAAATAAATCATATATGCACCCTTTCCTTGGTTTGAGGGGGAATCTTGGACTAGGGTAAGCTTGTTGGGTTGCTAGGAGTCCGAGGGAGAGAAATAGGAGAAGACGTCATCAGGGTTTCATGAGGCAGGAGGGGGTTTGGTAGGTCTTCGGTGCACTTAGGTGACTCGACCCAAGGGTAGGCCGATGCGATGGAGACGAGAAAAAAGTTCCCTAGGCGATGGAGTGTGCTAGAGTCAAGGGGAGCAGTGCAATAGGAGAAGGACGAGGCGTCCTCAGGTGTGCAGGCCTACTGGTGAGAGACCCCAATGTGAGGAAGAGGATGACAGAGGGGTGTGACGTGGAGATGGAACAAATGACCCATATTAGAACAGGCGAGATCAGACGGTTAGGGAAAGAGCAGAAGATGGCTTGAGCAGTTTAAAAGAAATCGAGGGCTGAGATTAAATGCCGCGAAGATTGTGCAATTAAGGAATCAGACAGATGTGATCAATGCAAGACTCGATCGAACGGTCCAGATCGTGCAGATGGCATCCCATATCAAAACGAACTGATGAGGAGGTACAGATTATAAACTAGAGCATACGGCCTTCGAGAAAATAACACAAACAGATATACTGGGGCCTTATACATGGGACCCTACGGGCCTTGGCCCATCCTTACTCAACGCATGCCATGGGCTTTATACGCAGGCCCACATGCGACTGGACAATGCTTTGCTCGGATCAGACCTGGTTGACACTATTTACACTGCTCGGGATCTCGATGGTCGGTACCTTGGGTCCCTAGGGGATCGGTCTCGGCCTTGAGGGCCTGTCCCCAAGGTATTCCCTTGGCTTCGCCAGGTCCCAACAATTTTTTTTACTAAAAACTTATTTATTTATACAAAATAATTATTAAAAGTATACTTAGTTTCAAAATACTATGAAATATGAATATTGGTAAAATTGAGTTTTTATACAATGAAAACAAATTGTTTTAGCTTAGAATTTCCAAATCTATAATCCCATTTTTAATTATGAAAAATACTTTATATTTTTATATAACCTTTTTATAAAATATATATTTTATAATTAAGATACTAAAATTTTATAAATATTAGGAACTTATATATTTTAAAATCACAATTACAATTTATAACATACTCCACTATTTGATTCAGAAAATTGTTTTTAAAAGACCAATAGTTTTCCACAATTCAAAATACATAGTTTTAGAGATCCAATAAGATATAAATTTCAATTATTACAGATACCCTTTAGACATGACTTTCAAAAGATTTTTTTAATACTATGTCTTCCACCATATAGATATCATCAGGGTTTTGTAAAATTAAATAGATTCATTTTCAAGAATATTATTTTATTAAGATACTCAAAGATAAAATTCTAATTAAAATATTGAAATACCATAAGATTATAAGTGCATTATAAAGACCAAATATTTATAAAAATATGCACTTTATCAATGGAAACCCAACAGTCATATAACGGTCATAATTTCTTAAAGGACCATTATAAAAACAGGGGGGTAGGGTGTTTCACATTTTCAAAACACTTGACCCTAGGTGGATGAATTACCTCATTCCACTGGTGCTGAGTACATGTGTTGTGGTTCTGGCTATTATGTTTTTTACACTGATGGACCCGGAAGATGAATACAATCCGATTACTCAAGTTGTGATTCTTAGCAGTCTTGTTGTGGCCATGTTAAGTCTTGCACATGGTGTTCTTGGTTAGTTTGGGTCTTTGTAGTAATATAACATTTTAATGTATACTAGTAATCCTTAATCACCTTGTTTTTCATCTATTTAGTTTCAATCCCTTTATTGGTACCAAAAAGAAACCATGTAAAACAAGAACATCAATAAAAAACATAACATTATTCACTTAGTCAAGTTCATAAATCCTGGGGTGTCACATTATGCCCCCCTTAAAAGAATTGCGTCCCCGCAATTCCTTTCATACAAACTCACTAAGAGGAAACCCCCAGATTATTCTACCATATTCCCTATTGTGGGAAATCATCAGGTGTGCTCAGCAGAAGGCCCACATATACACTCATCTCCTCAAGTTCTCAGATCCAAATACACTTACGGTAGAAGGGGTTGAACTCATGTGCCGAACACTTGGGATTCCACAGGGAGGTTTGAATAGTACATAGTTTGGAAATGTCCATATAGACCAATGTATGGAGAACTCGCTGAATTATGTCTCGTTTGACAATATCTAAATTGTATACATTTTTGTAGAGGCTAATTCTGAGGAGTTGGTAACTATAGGTTGTACAAACATTTCCCTCTAAGGAACCCTCTAGACATTTTACTCTGGACGTGTATTTCCGGCCTAGGGTGAAACACATGAAGATCCCTTCATGGTACTTCTCCCTCTGCTCATGCCCATCCAATTGTGTTGAGCCTATGTGGTAGAAGATGGAGGCATTCCCTTGAAAGGTGAGGAGAATCTCTATACCGTTTGTCACCTCAAACAACTGTTTTCATGTTCCTCAGAGGTTTGTGAAGGGATGATACTTGCCTTCACATGTTTTGATAGCAATTATTTCCAATATCTCAGTAGGAAGAGATAACATGTGAGTTTTTCCTTCCATCTGAAAGTTTAAGATGAGGGTTCAATTACATGAAAACCATTCAAAGGTATAAACAAAGTTAAGATAGAAAATGGAAAGGAAACATTTCAATAAGAATAAGTTTATTATTAAACATTAGTACTTGAGTTTTCCCCTAATGACTTACTACACGAACTCCACACAAATAGGAAAAACTCCCTATCTCCTCAAACCAAACACAAGCTATGCATTCAGGGTTAAACTCATGGGGGCACCTGTGACATCTCCTGATTTTAGCATGAGGGGTATGAATTTGGGAGACATCAGAATACACATGTTGTCTACAAGATAGTCGGGTGGACTCATCTTATAACATTTCTAAGTACAACAACTCAGCCCAGAATCCGTAGTTCAATATTTGAAAGTGATAGGCCACTCGGAGGTCACCGACAGCAGCAGCTTCTTGAAAAGCATAGAGGTTCATAAATCCAATGTCCTCACCTTCCGTGAACACCTATAAAAATCCCTCATGGTAACTTCCCTAATGTACATAAGAGGGAAACTGGGTCATCATCATAAGAAGGTAATCCATTTCTAACCCCTGGTGTAGCTTGAGCACCCGAGGTGAGTTGGACATGTCGTAAAGGTGTTTGCATGTCCTGCGGGTATGGGCGAAGTTTAGAAAATTATCTCAGATTTCTAAAGACACAATTGTATCTAGGGCCTCAGTGGGGAGATAAAAATTTTAGTACCTTCGTTTTCCATCATCAAATTACAAAAAATCATTTTTTAGTAATACTGAAGTATATTTTTCCTTGTTTCAGTTCTGGTTTTCCCGAGTTATCCAAACCTAACCCTCTGATACCAACTGTGGAGACCCGACTCCAGAAACCCAAGAGTCAGTGTCTTACGAACATGATGTGTGTCTTGAAATAAAATCACGAACTGAAAAAAACACACATCTTGTCCCATTAAGAGATTTGAGTCCGATTCGGGTTCTGGGAAATTGGATACTTCCTGGATGTTCTATCTGATAAAAACATGTTACCTAAAATTTTAAGTCAAAACATAGGGTGTGCATAAGAATGCTCAGTAAGGGATTTTTAAAAAGAATAATCCAAAATAAATTTTGAAATAATTCTTTAAAACTATACATTGAAACATCCCCTTAAGGAAAACTGTAACGCAAGTAACATGATATAAAAGTGCTCAGTCAAGATTTTTAAGAACGATTTTTTTTCAAAGGAGCAATAAAGGTTATCATAAACAAGTATGACATATGATTATTTAATCTCAAATTAAACAGTTAAAAGTAATACATAATTAGAGTTGTGAGTGGAGGAAACAACTTAAATTTCATATGATGGTTACTATTTTACTGAGTGATAGACCCAAATCATTCTCCAAACTTATACTTGCAAAATAAGAACTTTATAAAAACATAAGGGCAATGGTCGTGAAAGAATGGGAATATCATCTTGAAATGAACTTTCAACATAACTTGAATTATGTGGCATCAACATTTAACTAAGACATTCATTTCCATATCACCAAGGTCTATCCCCAAGGTGCCATAAAATTACCAAGGTTATTTACCAAGGTATCATAAAAAAGTCATCTCTTGAGATTTAGTCTTTACCCAATGTATTGGAGCGCTATCAGGTTGCACCATTAATTTGTATTTATTATCATGTGAGCCACATAGATCATACTTTACTTCATTGGATTTATATATTCATGATGTCCCATACCACCTTGAACAATTCATTCTTTTTCATATTACCCAAGGTGTCCCCTACCACTTTGGGCAATTAAATTTCTTAGTTCATTAAGGTGATATATCATAATCATGCATTATGTAAAAAAATAAATAAAATGAACCATATCACATTTTGAAAATACTTGATGTGACAAATAACTTTGAAAATATGTCAATAACTAATCAAGGCATACCTAGTTTAGTAAACATTCTTTGTACACAAACTATTTACCAAAGCATATAAGATGGTGATATAATAAATGATGAATCTTGAAAATTATTATCTCATGGAAATGAAATGATTTTAAGAAAATAGTTTCCATAAGTTATAGTGGTATATAGGCCATTGAACATGTAAATAAATTAAACCATAACTTGATTAACTAGTAACATTCACCAAAGTAAGATCATTGTATAGTGAGTTAATAATTGAGCACAACATGATAACATGATCCCATTAATCCTAAATCTTATAATATATTTTGATCAAGCTAAAATACACACATTATCATATAACACATCATGGGTAATGTCAAATAAACTTCTCAAATTATACATGCCCATTTGTGTGTATTTATATATAAAATACATGTTGGTTTAGAAAACACTAAAATCATCCTTTATTAAAATCCAATATGTATTAAGGCTTAAATTAAGTCATGTCAAAATATCCATAATCACTTTAGAAACTCTAAAAATAGTTCGGATTTGTGTTATATATATATATATATTTATTTACAAAACCGTATATAATTTTTATACAAACATAAGGGTGTTATAGAAATGAACTGAAGGAAGTTAATACCCTACACCAAAAAATCCTCAAAAATCATCTTTTAATACATTTAACACCCAATGGGTTGATATAACATATATATATAATAATCTGTATACGCAGATCAACATATATAAGTTTTGTAAAATAGAACCGTTTAAAAAGAATATGTGTAGACCCCTAAACATGCAAGCCTCCTAGTAAATCGTACAGAAATACCCTTAAAATAATTTTAAAACGTGAGGGTTGTCTTTTTACCTTTTATATATATACAAACCATATATAAAATAACATAAAAGAACATGACATTATTAATGGAAATGAAACATAGAATACCCTTACATTATTTATCTCACCTGGTAAACCATTCAAAATAACTTTAGAAACACAAGAAAATAGTTTGGATTTGGGTTATATATATAAATATATTTATATATAAAAAACTGTATATACACGTTATACACACATATAGGTTTTAGGTTTTGTAAATCAGTATTTTTTTAAAAACAAGATCCTCACATATGTACCCTACTAAAAACCCGATGGCAAATACCCTTAAAGACCATACAAACTGAGGGGTTTGTATCATGTATATATACATATATAAACTTTATATAACGGGGGTGAAAAATGAAAAAAAATCATGCAGGCCCCCTTACCTTGCTTTGAAGAGAAATCTCGGACTAGGGTAAGCTTGCTGGGTTGCTGGGAGTCTGAGGTAGAGAAAGAGGAGAAGACGCCACCGGGGTTTCATGAGGAAGGAGGGGATTTTGTAGGGCATCAGTGCACTTAGGTGACTTGCCCCAATGGTAGGCCGGCGTGAGGGAGATGAGAAAATAGTTCCATATGTGATGGAGTGTGTGATAGTCAAGGGAAGCAGTGCAATAGGAGAAGGCCGAGGCGTCCTCGGGTGTGCAGGACTACTAGTGCGGGACCCTAACGTGAGGAAGAACACGACATAGGGGTGTGACTTGGAGATGGAACGGATGACCCCAATTAGAAGATGAAAGATAAGATGGTCGAGGAAAGAGCGGGAGATGGGTTGGGCGGTTTAAAATAAATCGAGGGCCGAGATTAAACACAGGGGAGATCGTGCGACTAAGGAATCGGACAGAAGCGATCGTTGCAGGATTCGATCAAACAGTCTAGATCGTGCGGATGGCATCCCACATCTAAATGAACCAAAGAGGTGGCACAACTTATAAGCCATATCATGCTGTCTTTTGGATAATAACCCAAACACACACACCGAGGCCTTATTCATGGTCACCTACGAGCCTTGTCCCTCCCTTACGCAACACGCGCCGTGAGCCTTATAGAAAGGCCCGTGTGCGACTGGACGAAGCTCTGCTCGGCTCAGACCTGGTTGACACCCTCTACATCACTCGAGATCCTGATGGTAGATACCTCGAGTCCCTAGGGGCTCGGTCTCGGCCTTGAGGGCTTTTCCCCAAGGGATTCCCTTGGCTTGGCCGGGTCCCAACAAATATTTTTTACTAAAAACTTATTTAGTTATAAAAAATAATTAGTACAAGTTTACATAGTTTCAAAATAGTGTGAAATATGAATATTGGTAAAATTAAGTTTTTATACAATAAAAACAAATAGTTTTAAATTAAAATTTTCAAATCTAAAATCCTATTGTTGATTATGAAGATTACTTTATATTTTGATATAACCTTTTTAAAATATATATTTCATAATTAACATACTAAACTATTATAATTATTTCGAACTTATATCTTTTAAAATAAAAAATCCAATTTATATCATACTCCACAATTTGATTAACAAAATTCTTTTTAAAAAACCAATTGTTTTACCCAATTCAAAAAACATAGCTTTAGAGATCCAATAAGACATATTTTTCAATTATTACAGATACCATTTTGAAACGACTTTCAAATCATTTTTTAAATACTATGTTTTCCACCATGTAGATATCATTAGGGTTTTGTAAAATCAAATAGATTCATTTTCAAGAATATTCTTTTATTAAGATACTCGAAGATATAATTCTAATTAAAATATTGAAATACAATAAGATTATTAGAGCATTATAAAGACCAAATTTTTATAAAAAGATGCACTTTATCCAAGGAAATCCAATGATCATATCATAGTCATAATTTATTAAAGGACCATTATAAAAACAGGGGGTAGGGTGTTTCACATTTTCAAGACACATGACCCTAGGTGAATGGATATCCTCATTCCATTGGTGCTGAGTACGTGTGGTGTGGTTCTGGCTATTATGTTTTTCACACTGATGGACCCAGAAGATTAATACTATCTGATTACTCAAGTTTTGATTCTTAGTAGTATTGTTGTGACCATGTTATGTCTTGCACATTGTGTTCTTGGGTAGTTTGGGTCTTTGTAGTAATGTAACACTTTAATGTATTCCAGTTCTCTTTAATCCCCTTGTTTTTAATCTATTTCGTTTCAATCCATTTATTGGTACCAAAAAAACATGTAAAACAACCACATCACTATAATACAAAACATTGTTCACTTAGTCAAGTTCTAAAATCCTGGGTCGTCACATATACTGACCACAAGAGTCTAAAATATATATTCAAATAGAAAGAAATTAATATGTGCCAATGATGATGGATAGAGCTCATCAAGGATTATGAGTTCTCAATCGACTACCATCCCGGTAAGTCAAACAAGGTGGAAGATGCTCTAAGTGGAAAGGATCCTGCATCTTTATCAATGATGAGAATTGAAAAGGATCTGATCTTCTTAGATTTGTAAAGGATGGACATGGGAATCATTAATAGAGGAAAATCATTAATCCTTTCACAAATGATTTATCAACCATTCCTCATGGAGAAAATAAAGGTTGCATAAATAAAGGATGTGGAAATTCAGAAAATGGTGAAAAATTTTAAAAATGGGAAATTCTCCGATTTCAAAATTGACGAGGAAGGAGTTGTATGATTTGGGACACGATTATGTGTACCATATGATCTATAGATAAAAAAGGAGCTATTGAATTATTCACATAGCTCGACCTTCTCTATCCATCCTGGGAGTACCAAAAAGTACCATGATCTCCGAGAACACTTCTGGTGGGAAAACATGAAGAACGAGATTGTGGAATATATATCAAGGTGCTTGGTATGACAGAAAGTTAAAGTTAAGCAAAAAATGTCCAAAGGAATGACGCATCCATTGCCTATACCCATGTGGAAGTGTGAAAATGTTACTATGGACTTTGTCACAGGTCTCCTGAAGACGTCTAAGGGAAATATTGCGATATGGGTTATGGTTGACCAACTCACCAAGACATCCCACTTCATCTCTATTCGGGAAGATATCTTGCTTGAACAACTTGCAAAGTTATATTTGAAGGAAGTGGTGAGACTGCACATTGTTCCACTATCAATTGTCTCTGACCGTGATCCAAGGTTCAAATCTAAATTCAAGAAGAGCCTCCAACATTCTTTGAGTATTGAATTAAATTTTAGCACGACCTATCACCCCCAAACTGATGGCCTGTCTAAAAGAATTATTTTGACGCTTGGAGATATTCTTAGAGCCTGCTCTCTAGAATTCAAAGGTGGACGAGATCAAAATATCTCATTGGTTGAGTTCTCATACAATAATAGCTTCCACTCAAGTATTCAGATGGATCCATATGAAGCTCTATATGGAAGGCTATGTAGAACTCCAACCTGTTGGGATAAAGTTGAAGAAATAAAGCTACTTGGACCCAATCTTGTTCAAGAGATGACATAGGAGGTTCAAATCATGCATAAACACATCAAAGATGCTCAAATTTGGCAAAAGATCTTTGTTGACTACCGTCGAAGGGACTTGGAGTTCAACGTTGGAGATAAATCATCCCATTGAATATCTTTGTGGAAGAGTGTCATGCGATTCGGGAAGGAAGCAAAGCCAAGCCCAAGGTATATTGGCCCCATTGAAATCCTTGACTGCATAAGAGTCGTGGCCTATCGTCTTGCACTTCCACAAAATATGGCTTGAGTTCATGATGTTTTCCACGTATCACTCTTGTGGAATTACATACCTGATCCCTCACATGTAGTAAAATCAGAGGTGGTGCAGCTGGAAGATGCTCTCTCCAATGAGGAGCAACTAGTAAAGATTCTGGATCGGAGAGATAAGGTTCTGCACAAAAAGACAACCCATATTTTCAAAGTGTTGTGGAGGAACCATAATTTTGAGGATGAAACATTGGAATTGGAGGAATCAATGATGGAAAAGTAACCACAACTGTTTTTGGCTTAGTATATAAAACAAAATTTTGAGGATGAAATTTTAAAATTGGGGAAGAATGTAAAGACCCAAAGACTTTCAATGGAAATTCCATTCTTATATTTTTGTGATAAAATCACATGAAAGCACAACCTAATAAACTAATAAGTGATAAGTGTCCTTTAAACATATGTTTTTCACTTCTCTGTTTGGAATTTCAAAAATCTGACATATATGGTTGTGTTCAAGTTTTTTTTTGGAGTCTAATGAAATATATTTTTTTTGGTGAATAGTAACCTACCCTAATGGATAGTAACATACCCTAATGAATAGTGATGTACCCTAATGAATAGTAACCTCACCTATGGTGGTAAAAAAATAATACTCAAGTTGGAAGTACGATATACCTATATTTTAGAATGAGTTAATGAATGTTTTAAAACTGGTTTTCATAATAAATTATTATTTTAATTAAATATTAAAATAATCATATTTAGTAAAATATTTTTGAATAATGGACTTCATTTTTGGAATATAAATGTTGAAAAATGTTTAGGGAGAAGTTTTGGGATTTTTCTGAAAAACATGAATTTTTTATGAATAGTAGAATCTGATAATTTAAAATAATTGCTAAATAATGGATTAATTGAGTCATCATTGATGCTCTGCTGATGTAATCCCACTTGGTTCAAATTCACATGACCCACTTACCATTCTTGGTCATTTAATACTTACAATTATTTTTCTTTCTAAAAATAATAAATTAATGATTATAATATCATGAAATCCATCCTCTCCTTCACTATAAAAACCCCCCTTCACTCCCTCTTCTCTCCACCCCTCTCAAGCTCCAAGAATTCTCTAAATTCTTCCCAAACCTCTCCCCAAGGTTCTCCCCCATGTTAAAAATCACTTAGCCTCCTCAAAATACCAAAACCTATCCCCTTAAGAGGTTTTCGTAGGAGGAATTCTCAAGAGGTCATTAATAACAAGTGTAGAACACCACCTGATTTGAGGTAAGGGATCCTCTCCTTTTCTCTCTTAATCAAGATTGTCCTCTATACTATGCCTTTATATGTGTACTAGATAATGATGGGGTATTCTATAGAACCTCCCCCATACTTAATTCTAGATTTTTAGGGGATGTGAAACCCCATTTCTCTCCCATCAATCCCTCTTGGTCACACCCGACACCATGCTGATAAAATCGTAACGAATTCTACCCGAACCTTCATTGTTCTTTCATGTTGCCTTATCATTATTTCCAAATGGTGTTATCTTATCTATATATGTGAGTCTTATTAATTCTGGTTAGTTGTACAAGATTCTTATTTCAAGACCCTTCCATCACATTCCTTTGGGGATATACATGATTTTGAAAGATTCCCTCCTTAGAACATTCCGATAAGCAAACCTGTTTTAAGGGGACATCCCAAATTTTTACCCAAATTTCGAGTTCACTCTATCCTATGTTTTCAAATACCATTATATTTATAAAATAATTATTTTTATTATGAAAACATTTTTTGTTCAATTCTGGTTTTATATAAAATAATGTCCTCTTTTCTATTTGGAAATCTCTTGATTGTTTTCCTTAAAACCGCACAAAAATGTTTTAATGTTGATGTTTCTAAAATACATTTTTATATGTTTTCACTTATATTAGACACCACTTACCATGTTATATGCCTATATTACCCTATGAATGTCCATGTATGTTCTAATCCCTTTCTTTCATGGAATAGTTGGTGATACACCCATTGGATATGTTTTATGTCATGATTGTGATACCCAATTCTTTCCATGGGTACCCTTCTGTTTATGTATGGTTGATTATGTATGATTATTTATGTGGAAAGATTAATTATTTTTTAATAATATTCATGAATATTTTGATATGGGTGCGCTTAGATAGCGCTCCAATGCATTGGGTAAGGTTAAGTCTCAGGAGATGCAATGTGAAATGGGATTGGTGGTTAGCCTTGACCTGTACTGAAATGGGAAACAGGATTGGCCGTTAACCTTGACCCGTACTAAAGATATGATTTATGATTCTTCCACATTTATATGATTCCATGTTTATATGATCCCATTCTTATATTAAATGATTTTATAAGCTTCATTCCTTGGATATCATTATGTCATGCCTCCTAACTCATGTGCTTGAGATGTATCCTTATGTTCATTCCTTTAGTGGGCTTTTTTGGTCATCCCCTTTGTTCATGTATTCCCAGGGTACCCTATGCGGATGTAAGAGATCAAAGGAAGTAAGAATCTCTTTATGGAGATTAAATAAAGAAGTTTTTTTAGTCCCATGTTTTATGTTATATATACCTAGTCTTCTAAGACACTAGACTTAACGATCCTTGGATTTTACTCTGATGATTAATTATGGTTAAAATTATGAAATGTTATATGTAAAAGGCTTGGGTTAATATAGATATAGAGGGGAAAAAGAACATGATGCTAAAATAGAACCCATCATATACAATAATGTGAAGGTGGAAGAAGATATTAAAGAAGAAAAACCATTTCCATGCACTCCTGTAGATGTTTGGATAATAGCCCTGCATTTTGAATAGTAATTAAATTTTTATTATTATGTAGTAAATTATATTTTTTTAACTAACTCTCTTATTATTTCATATAATTTCATTTGAACAATGATACCCCCAATGTTTACAACATTAGTACTAATTTAACATGCTTTAGATGAAGAAAAGGCCAAAAAATAGATATAATATATTTTTAATAAAATATAATGATATCTTACCTACTTAATTATCAAGAGACATCCAAGAGGCATTACACTCAACGAATGAACTATGAGCTGGAATCTAATAGGAATATAACTTTAAACATCACTCATATTATTCAAATATTATTCAAATTACATTGAAACCCGATATCCATTATGCTAACATATGTGGATACCCCTCAAGTAAATATTTCCGTAGAAGATGATGAAGATAGAATGGATAGATTCCATTTTGTTGAAATAATTCAAGTGACACAGTCTATAAGAAATATAAGAAATATTAAAGGAGTGTTTTATGAAAAATAATAGAAGACTATTGATAAAAAATGAGGGATATTCATCTAATTTTGATAAATCTTATTCTAATTATATTGATCATGAAAAAAATTCATATTTACCTAATTATAACATTATAGATTCATCTACACAATTTTTTTCCAATGTAAAAAAATGAAGAGGCTATTAAAGAGGGTATTGATTATAAAGACACAAAAGATATGATATATCATGATACTATATAAGAGTAATTATCCATATTTTAGGAATGATTGGTTTAAGAAGTTTAATTTGAGGATATACCTAAAGAGATATATATATAAAAAGAAATATAAGTTATTATATATGAGCTACAGGTGGAGCAGGAACTTGTGGAAGAAGTTAAAGTAGTTCTGGACTTGATGGTTGAATACCACACCCACTGTAATGACCCAAACATTCATTAATGGAAATTCCTCTTATTCTTTTTAAATGTCTTATTATGTAAAATGGTTATGTAAAACATATTCACTTCCTTGGTTTTATGTTTTTGAAATTCTGACTGTTGCTAATATGGTCATTGAATAGTAATCACATGATTAGTATAAATATAGAGCTTTAACAATCCAATTCACTCAGACAAAGGAAGCGATGGCCTCATCCAAGAGAATTTCTCCAAACGAAGCACATTTTTTAGAGCTTGGAAAAGAGGTGGAGTTATTGGGATATGATCCTAACCAATCCCGATTCGAGTTTCAAGAGGTTAAGTTCAAACAGAACCATATACGGAAGAAGTGGATGTTGATAGAGATCACGACACATGTAATGATATCCGAGCCACCCTAAGAGTCTGTCACCATCATGCACCTAACCCTTATGTATTATGCGGTTATTTTAAGGGGTTATGTAACAAATCCCTAGAAAAATGATTATATGTATTATTTTGTATATAATAAAGAATTTACTTTCATTTTATTATTGTTACTTTGTAAATTATTTTTAAAGCGCAAATGGTATTTTTAGTTAATATTCAACTTAGAAATATATTTTTATAAATTAATGGATTGTTGAATTAAATAATATTTTAATAATATTGTATTATTATTAAAATAATTTTTATTAAATAAAAATTATCTTTTAATTTTATGAATGCAGTTGTAATTTTTATTAAGGTTTGAAATCCATTTTTTGTCAAAACCCAAGAATTTAAGATAAATGTCGGTATTTATTTGAAAAGTTAAAATTAACATATTTATAAAATTATTTAGATAAAATTAATATTACATTTGGAATCAAGATGTTGAAATTATCCAATGGTGAATTTTTCATAATTTTTTGTGGCAGTCAAATTTTTGGGTAAAAATTAAATACCGTTTAAATATATAATGTGTTCTATGACATTATAATGACCCAATAGTGATTTAATAAAATACAATAAAATATATTTTCGTTCAATATATGTTTTACCCTTAAAATAACATGATTTTATATTATTTTGGTTAATTTTATGATGCCTTAGTGGACCCCCCATGACTTATAAAACATTTTGTCTTTTTAAATTGTTTTCCTTGAGTGTTTTACTAAACTTCACATAAGCAACCCTATTATTTTAAGAAGTTCAGACTTCAGACTTATAAAATATTTTTTTCCACTCCCATTTGGAAAAAACCATGGGCTGGTTTGTCGTTTTGATTTGTTTAATATGACGTGTCCCAAACCTAAATAATAAACAATTCCCTCTCCTTTCCTATATAAACCCACCCAAGATCCCACTTCATCCTCAATAAAATCCTTTAAAGTTTTCCAACCTCTGTCATACTTTCCATAGAATCCTCCCAATGAACCCCAAGCTCTCAAGAATCCTTTCTCAAGACTCTCTCAAGACTTTTGAAGCACACTTCCAAGTAAGGGTCTTCATCCTTTTCCATTTTTGTCCAATTTTAATTAAGTTGTTATGCCATTTTAATTGAAGTTATAAATGTCGGGGTACAGGTTTTCACCTCCCCTATAATACCCACTATATGTTTGAATAATGGAAGACCCCATTCTCTCTCATTAAATTCCTCCCATATACACCCGTTACTATGCCGAAATTCTGAAAGGAATTTCCCTGTCCCCATTTACATTCTAGAAGTTATTTTGTATCATGAATCTAAATTCCATTACAATTTTTGGTACATGTATATATATCACCCCTTATTTTCCATGTCACATAAATATTATGAGACACACCTATCTCTCATCAACCATTTTTATGCGTTCTTATGTCACAATGTTATGCTACCGAAATTGCACCTTGATTTTCCAAACCAAAGTTGTTGTGTAGTGAGTACTATGCCCATTTCTCTATCAATGATATTCACCTATATGAAAATTTAGTTATTTTTTAAATAGTTTCATGTATGTATTACACATTAATTTACCATGGAATAAATTATTATGTTGAAGGATTTAATGTTTTCTGATCCATGTGGTACACTGATGCATGAAATGAAATGTTTAATAAGGGTGTGCCCTGATAGCGCTCCAATGCATTAGGTAAATTATAGTATCATGATAGGTAATGTGAAATTGGTGTTGAATAATTATAATTCATGTGCAATGAGAGTTTACTTGTGCTTCATATTCAATTAGGGTTTACTCATGATCTTTGTGCAATGAGCCTTGGCTCATGCTAATTCCATGTTAAGTGTTGTTGCCACATTTCCATGTTATGATTATCATGCTTTATCAGACATTTATGTTTATGATTATATTATTATCTATTTATATGTTCATTTTATAACATGTTTTGTATTCCTCATGTTATTCCATGTTTGTTCCTTTACTTGGCTTTATAGCTCAACCATTTCTTATGCATGTCCTCAGGTTATCCCATGCAATTCTAATAACAAGGGAATGTAGTGGTCATGTAAAGGAAGTATTCAATAAATATATTTCATGTTTTATGTTATAAGTTTTTATGTAATGATCCTAATCCCCAAAGACACTAGACATCCCAATATTCTATTTTTTATCAAGTGAAGATTATGTAATAAATCATATTTAAGTGTGTAATAAAAATCAAGGTTGTCATACCCACACACACCCTCTCATTTATATATAATTTTTACTCAAAATGGTGTGGATAAAAAGAATACTGGCCATGAGGAATAAATAAATAAGAAATTTCTAAGAAGACAAAGTGAAATAGAATAATAAAGTGGTTATGATTAAAGAAACCTAATCCCACTTTTGATCAGGGATCCACTAAAGGCTTCCTAGATGCAATTAGTCTAAATATATCTTCACCATAAAGTTATAACATCACAATATTTTTATTAATGTTTTTTATTTTATTTATATATTTTCCTAAAATTTACATGTATTTTTTATTTTTATTATTGGTTTTCAAGGAAGGGTATTTGACCAAAGATTTATTTAGAGAAATCTCTTTTCTAAAAAACAGTTCATTTGTTTCTTTATATTTTTTTTGATGTAACATATTATTAGTTTATTTTTTAATGTAATTTTTATTTTTTTTAATTATTCGGGGTATTTTCGTTATTAAGTGTAGGGGAGGGGACCTATTAGTGTAGGTTGTACATACCATTGGTCACTTCTTGTGTTTTTGATGTGTTTTGGACCACTGAACTAAATGAAATACCTTTGTAAAATTTTGACTTTTCTTACTAGAAATCAATTAAGTCAAATTGGAATCATGAAAAAATTATTTTGGAATTGTGACAATAAATGGTAATGAAAGAGACATTAATGGAGTTAGATTTTAAATATGTAAACATTTTATTTTTGAAGTTAATGTAAGATAATATTTTTACTGTGAAAAAGAAAACCAAAGGGAGGAAACTAAAAATAGATCTATATAAGTCATTTTAATCTAGATTAAACTTTTAAATTGGGATCCATCGTGATATTTTAGGACAAGTCAGCATTGGGTGTGTGAGTAATAAAGAAATCCATTTTTAAATTGAATATGTACTGAGCACATAACATAGATTAAAAACTAATTTTTTTATTGTTCCAATTATAAATAGGGAATGAATTTAGGTGAGGGGAATATTGAACGTAGATTAATAAGGAAAAATTAACATATAATAATTTCATTTTTGGTAACAAGGAATGTTTAAATGGATCAATATTGAAATGATCCTATAAGTGAGATAGATATATTAAAGTGAAAGTTTTTTATACATTAATTCCATAATATTTTAATCCATTATCATTTATTAAACAATGAGATTAAATTTTGAAGAAGTGAGAATAATTTGAACTTTAGTGAATTTTCTTGTTCAAGTTTGTTGTTATTTTGTATAAATATTTTAATTTGTTTTTATAGTTGATATGAAATATATTTTATAATATGGTAAATGGATATTATTTTATTTATTTTTATTAAAAATCATTTGAATTTAAATTTGACTATATTGAGATTTTTGGTGGGTTTTTAATTATATTATATATTTAATAGATTGAATGAAAATTTTTCTTAATTAAATATTTCTTTATTTACAACATGTTTTGAAAATGAGCGAAGTATGAGGAATCTAGATGTTAGAATTTATGGAGGATGCATGTTGATGACTATCAAAAAGTACATTATATACATAAAATTACTCGGCTCCATCAGTAGAGAAGTCTAAAAATTAAGTTATTTGTATAAATTTTAATGTAAAAAAATCTTATTTGGATGCATGAGATTAATTTTATTAATGTGAAAGATAAAACAAGATAGTTTCTAAAGAACATTTTGAAATTAAATTTCTTTTATGTGAATTTAAGAAATTTTTTTTTTCAAATTGAAAGAGACATCTGTTAGAAGCACATCATAATTTAGAAACTTTTTTATGAGAGTTGAGGTTCATATAATTAAATTATATGGGATAGTAAAAGATAAAGGCTCTTATATGGATTTACAATGTGAATAAATTAGTTTTTTGACTACCCATATGTAATATTCATTCCCACAACCAGAAGTGATGCATAAGCGTAACATAATTTTCCATATGTATAGAATGTGGGGTCTATGAAAGTAACTTATAAGATATAATTAAAATTAATGGTCATTACATAACTACTAAAGGGAATCCAAAGTTCTTTAACCAGAGTTATTGATCTATCATGCTTCCAAAAATCCTCTATACATGAATCCTTCATATAAAAAATAATTCTATATCATTTTTGTTGTCCAAATCAATTAAGGGTAAATATATTTTTCAACATGGTGATCATACCTTCAAAAAGGGAAATATGGATCAAGGGAGCTATTTGAGGAGAATTGAGGAAAATTTTGGAAGTTAGGAATTTGAAAAATATATAAAACTACATATGGAAATATCATATTACTCCAAGGAGATTCATGAGTTGTTACAAATACTTAAAAAGGAATAAAATGTTAACTATTAAAGAAGTATTGTCTCCTCAATGAGAATAGAGTTTTTATAATAGTTTGTTCTTAAATTTTATTATTTGAATATCTTGGGATGGATTTGTAGGAAATTATGAATCAATTGAGGAGAAGTTCACCCATCCCCATGTTTTAATTTTATTTTGTTTATATTTTTATTCCTCATGTTTTATTTTCATTAAAGACATGTGTTTGTATATGAATAATAGTTTATTACCCCTATGATTATGTGTTTCTCCATGTATCTATTATTTACTTGGGTTTCATATAATTTCACCCCAGTAACCTTTTATTTAATACATGGGGGATGTGAGTGAGGATTGATTGATGGTCCTTGGTCACTATGGGAAGGAAACAGTAGTGATACAACTATCATTCCTTGCAATAATTAAATAAATATACTATAATTGTGTGATTGTTTCATGATTGCGAGACACATAGTGAGTTAGGATGGGGAGAAAGTTTATTTATAAGGTATTATGATAATATGGATGGGATGTTTGTCCATGTTTTTATTTTTTTCTTTCTCTATCTGTTGAATATATTCCAAAAAGGAAGTAATTCTTACATTTACCCCATCAATATTTTATTAATTTAAAATAAATAAATAATATTTTAATATTTATGTAAAGGATAATTATGAGTAAACCGTTCCATGATAGAAAGTCCCTTAGTCAGAATCCATTTTTGAATTTCAAGGTTTTTTGAAAATTATTCAAGACCCCGTGGCATGTAATAGAATTCACACATAAAATATCCTATAATTACTTCTTTTGATTGAATTTTATTCACCAACAGAGCTATAATATTTTACTGACTTGTGATTTACATTCATGGTATCATCAACTGTAACCTTTAGATGTTTATTTTTCCAAATGGATTTTTAAATATAACCAATTTTATTTTCATGGGGTAATTATGTTATGAATTTTTTTATTAATCTATAATTATTTTCATTTAAATATGATAAAAATATGTATGGATTTATTTTTATGTGATTGGAAGGCCGGAAATTATATATCCCAATAATTTATTGGGTAAATATTTTATGTCATGAGATACTATGTTACGAGACAAGAAAAGTTAGCATATTCCTCTATATTATAGGAAATGGATAGTTATCATAGTCCTCTATGTTATGGGATGTGGGTCATTATCCTATCCTATTGTGTTTTTAATATGATAACAATAATCATTTACTTATGTAATTTGATGATTATGTGTGTAAAAAACTTCTATGTAATGATTCACATTTATGGTATTATGGATCTAATTCAATGTGGTCTGATTTTATAATGTTTATATAATATAAATTGAATAATTTTTTATACCTATATAATTATTTTATTCACACTTTATTATGATATTATCTATGAGTAGTAAGGATTCTTGGATTGATACTACTTAACGTTTTCCCCTTATAGAGTGTTTGAGTTCTCTTATTTATTATGTTTTCCCATTCCTCTAGGATTTATTATGTATAGATATGTCTAAAAGTGATCATATATATAGATTTTTGTTGAATAAATGTACATTTTACTAAAAAATAATATGAATATGTATCTAATACACAAAGAAACTAAACCTAGGGGTCCTTGGAGGGTGTAAAATTTTGAGTTTTTATGTATAATTGTGTAGAATAATGTAAAATCCATGTATGTTGTGTTTACACTATTTCTGGCCTTAGAGTCGGGTTTGTTATTATTTTTATGATATTAAAGGAATAATTTCAAAAATAAATATTGTTAAATAATTAGATAGTATTGTATACTATCAATATTCACATTAAAATTTTTATTTGTTGTCAATACAAGTAACTAGGAGGAACAAAGTGGATAATCGATTCAATGTAGATCACAATAATTTTCCCAATAAACAACCAAAAGGGATGGTAGATAGTCTGTAAATTCTCATAATTTTTATTTCACATCTAACTCAATTTAATAAAAATAACTCAAACCATGTGAAGATACCAAAAACACTAAATAATGATTAACTCACCATTGGTCCCTTCATACAAGGATAAACACCATCATTTAGTAGATCTTATAATACATTAATGTCAAAATAATGAATCAAATTAATATGAAAGATTTGTTTTTATATATCAATCAAGAAAATTAAACTAGATTATCTACCAAAGGGAACATTATGTGCATCAGTGGTGTACACTAATCTAGAACTCAAATATTAGATGTGGTGTCATTATTTAAATAAACCAATGGTATAATGATTGTATCTTAATTATATAATTATTCTTTAATTATTATTTTGTGAATATATTCCCAAAAAATATAACCATTATTCCTTTGTTATAATTTAATGCAATATTGGGCATGGATTGACTCTATCAATATATGTCCAATTTACCTTATCCATGATGTGAATTGAAAGAGATTTAAATATTCTTAGATATTTAAAATATAGACATGGAGATGATAATAAAAAAGGGGTAGTAATACGTTTCCTAAATTAATTTCTTGATAATATATCCAAGTTAATATCAAAAAAACCTAAAATGATGATACCATACTATAAAAAGTTAGGTATATTCATGATATACTCCTTGAAAAAGATGTATTAATAATATATGGAATGAAAATATGTGTTTAATATGTGATATATTTGAATAATTGAGAAAATATATGATGTTCATGTATCCTCAATATCTATTCATTTAGAATAAAAAAATATAGAGATATGTAAGTGAATGAATTGTGGAACAAGTGAATAATTTCATAAAATTTCGGAATAATATGTAAGGTTATGTATTTTTTTAGAAATTTAGTATATATTTTCATGGATTTATTCATGTTTAGAGATTTTTTAGGGTGTTGTAGGGGGAAATATTGATTTTTGAATACATTAATTCCAAAAAAAATTAGTTTTGAGAGCGGCTAAACAATGCTGTAGTCCATCTCTATGATGTGGGGGTAGTGGTTTTCCATTTCGGGTGGCTATGGGTATTTTGGGATTGGTCCATACCATTTATTTGTCTAAAACATATGGGAGAGTATTTTATTACTCTTAATGTTAGGGAGAGTGTCTATGGGTAACCCTTACATTTGATCCCTTTATGGTATCCCGATTTTTAGCATAGGGTAATCTATTATGTATCATCACACTAGTGTAAATTTACACTTTCATATCATCCCTTTAAAATTTTTCTACTATGGAATATATGGATAATAAAATCAAAGTTATGAACCTTTTAGTGAGTTTGGTTCCTATAGATTTTTAGGAATAATGTTGGGAAACATGGAAGGATGTAACACTCATTCAAATTTTTTTCATTGTGTTATGGTCATGATTCTTTAAGAATGTTTAAATTGATGAGATAGTTTCTCTATGCGATGGTGGTATCAATGGTGGTTTCCTAGGGAACAAAACTAAGCCTACCCCATTATGGTTATTCAAGGGTGGTTCTTTTATCCTTGAAACATGGAGAATCGGGTGGACCACACCTTTGTTCTATCAACATTGTTTTAATGTTGCTAAAACATCAAGAAGGGGTGTGGTGTATAAGATTGTGAAGACCTATAGTATTGGTTTTGTCTTTGAGAAATGATATTATTATTATTATGATGGATTGAACCACTATGAAATTGTGGGAAATTGAGCTTCTATAAATCTAATGATTTAATTTTATTTTTGGTTCGACTTTATTTCTTCCACTTGAACCCTAAATGATCTTATGGCCTTTTTAGATAATTTTTCATGTCATAATGGATCATAACCATTTTTATTCATGGAATCAATTCTTCTTCAAGTCACTATTCAAGGATACTTATTGTGAATTCAGTAGTGCTAAAATTTATTCCTCTCATCGTACAATCGACTGGTTTCTTTAACTTATGGGATTTATAAGACAATCTTCTATCCCCAGGAGTATGTATTTTCTTATCATGATATATCATATCCTAATAATTAATTTATAACACTTAATAAATGATATATTTTTCTCCCTAGAACTATCACCTTCAATAAATTATCCTCATGATGCCTATTTGAATCCATCCTTGAATTCCCTTAATGTGTAGGCCCCTTATTATTCTGCATAAAAAATTTATAACCTCCCCCATTTATAAAATCCAATGTTTCTAGTAATATTATACTCTCTCCTCAGGTTTATTTATAATGTATTATTATAAGGTAGGGGTTGTTTTATATTATTTAGTATATTATCAAACTCTTCTCAGGTCAGATTATATGGGTTCTTGTCTAGGGGAGGATATATTGTATGTTTCCTTTATTCATATGTTTTTTAGTATAATACTATCATTATTAATTATGTATGATTTATCCCTATGTATTATTTAAATTGAAACATTAATATGTGATTGTTATAATAAATTATTTTATTTATTATGAAAAAGCTTAATATAGAATATAATCTTTTATATGTGTTGAATAAAGTGGAATCAATCATTTTGGATAAAATTTTCATTATTTCAATTTTATATGATAATGATATGATATTTATAAGAAAAAAAAATATTCTTTAGAATTTTTAAGTAAAACATTGTGTTAGAATATGTGTGTAAATGTGAAGTAATATTGAAATGGTAATAAATATAAAAACCTAGAATCAGAAAAAATATGATAAAAATTATTCAAGAATGAAACATGATTAGGAATGTAATAATGTAATAATTTTTACTAAAATGGACAATGTTTAAGGCAATGTGCACTAGTATTACAAGTTGTTGGGTTATAATTGTATTTATATGGGATATTTTGGATTAGCATCTTATGATATAAATAAGGAACTCATTTATGATTTAAATTATAGATTTTCGATTTTGGGATCAGTGGGTTAGCTATGGTAAATTATAATCATTTGGTGGGATTGAGAGCGAGCTTAGTTTCCTAGGGTTGTGTTAGGGACTTGTGATATTTTCTATTCCCTTGAAATATGTTATGAGTTTTGGTTGAATTGTAGGGATTTAGAAATACTTTTGGTTTGGAGGCCAAGTATTTATTTCTTGGGTAGGTGATGTTACAGATAAGAAATGATAATTTATAGAACAATGGATGTTTTATGTGTGTTTCTAGTAAAGATTTGGGTATGTTAAGGTTCTAGATCTCGAGGGTTTTAGAAGTAAGGTTGAGTGGGATATTTATTATGCAGTGAAAAGATTTTTGGGAATGGGGACCTTTGTAGCTATTGGGTTGTATTGTAATTGTCTAGAGTAGTGGGATTAGTTATGAGATTTACCTTATAGCTATAGGTTAATTTTTAATTTAACTAAATTATAAAATAAGTATAATAATTATACGAAATGTATACTTAATGTAACATTACACCTATATTAAACAAATGAAATATTAATCTAACTACTAGTTGAATCATTTTATATGAGTGATGATGTAATTAGCTAGTGAGGTATTTACTATACATATAATTGTCATGATGATTATAGATATTGTACTTACTGTGATATATTTCATGATTATGTGATTTATATTTTTCTTTCAACCCAACACCATTTCATTAATAATTTTTTTTCATCTTTGAGTGTGATGATTGTCATATCTGAAAGATGATATTTTATATAATCTAATCAAATGGAATGATGCAATTGGCCATTTTGGATCCAATATATTTATGATACAGTTATTATTATATGATTTCATTTTGATTATATTATGTTTGGATGGTGATATGAATTTATGCGATGTTATAATTGTTTTTTCATTCTAACCTTCTTATCTATTAAGTGAGGGATTTTTTATTGGGTCACACATAGTCTGAGTTATAAGGGATTTGGAATCAATTCAATAAATAAATGATAATATTTATAGAAACATTTTAATGATATATAATAATTTTATTTCTATTTAGGTGTGATTATAATATAATATTAGACTGTAATGATGAACCCATGTGATATTGTAGAAAATGAAAAATAGGCGATTATATGATATTAAATGGATCCCAACTATATTACATGTTTAACCTCTGTTCCTGAATATCTAATTTCACTATTTAGATGATATCAATCATTTTTATATTGATATGTTTATTTTATATGGATTTTTAGTTGTTTTTAGACATGATCACACTGATTACTACCAAGTGGTTGCCTCTTTATCAATTTGTAGACTTTAATTGCAGTATAGTTCAAGGGAGATTGGTGTTGATTCTATTTTGGTAGATGGAGGGGAGATATATGTGGAAAAACATGTATTGTATCTAGTTGTATTGTAAATGTTTCATATAGTTTTTGATTGGGAATGAAAAATGATAAATAATTAGTTTATTTTTATATATGTTATTAGCTATTTTTTTTCAATAGATTTTTTACAGTAATTCTTACAATATGAATTAATTATTTCCTTAATACTGTTTGCAACTCTATGAACAATTTTAGATATATTCAATTGGTTATGATTCTATTCACTACCTACCCAGGTGGGATTCCAGTTGGGGTGGGTTTTGAAAAAGTGGTATCATAACATTTTGTTAAGAGATATGACTGAGATTGAAGATATGAACATTGAGGATTACATGGGCCTCTAAGGGTAACAAAGTTATTTAAACATAAAATATGATTAATGAAAGGGATACCAGCATGAACATAGGTATTTAGGGTCCGATGTGATTGGATTAAGTGACCTATATAGTTTATTAAGAATGTTCTAGTGAATAATGGGAAGATTAAAGGGTAGAAATGTAAAAAAGGTATATTCATCATCATAGGATACATTTAAGATATGTTTAGTCATTAATTTGGTTAATTTTTACATTTTTAATAATAAATATTGATATTATCGTGTACTGATAATTATAATGAATTTATTCTTGAATAATTAATCTATTATAGTTTTAACATTATTTCTTAAAAATGCATGACATTAGATGATTATTTATTTTCCCAAATATGACATGATTAGTTTTATAATTTAATATTTTTTTCATGATTGTAAAATCTTTAGGAGAAAATTAATAATTAAATGTGTTATTTTAAAACAATAAAAGTATTATACTAATAAGTTTCCATTAATGATGTTTCATGATTAGAATATTGTTATTTACATGAATAAAATTTAGCAAATATATATTGACTAAAAAAATCCATTTATGATTAAATGAAAAGTTTAATTATTTTGGAAGTTATTTAGTATCGTGATTTATATTTTAAAATTTTTGAATAGGGGATATTATGATGGTTAAAACTGACCCTATGTTTTAGTATGTTTTCTTAATCAAATGCACAATGTAAATAATATTTCACTTGATTAAGAGAATCCTGGAATTATAGACATGTATGACTTAATGTAATGTCATGGAGTAGAACTAATACATTGTGTACTAAGAAGTAATTACTATTTCATGATTTAAATTTAAAAGTAGTGTGATATGAATTTAATGGTTTTTGTAAAAAATATGTTCAAGATTATAAAATTATCTAACCAAATTTTTATGAAAGGATTCTAAAATATATAAAATATTGATTTTCAGGGAATTAAAAGAATTATATGTTCAAGTTGTTACTTTTATTTGACTAAGTGATTTAAAAATAAATCAACGATCTGATTCTGAAAGGAAATTTGTGGAAAATATGTTATAATTCTATGGAAGTATAAAAATTGGTGTTGTGATTTTATTATAGAATTAATATGATGCAAGTATTATTCTATCTTTAAGATGATATAATGTGAATATTAATATTACATTTGTGATCCCATGAAATACTGCTTCTAGTACCAGTTGAATATTATATACCATATTTATAATCATTTTTTCGGTTAAATATGTTTGGATACTATGATTTATAAAAGATGTATTTATAAATGTCCTATAATATGATTGATTATGAATTGGTATGGTTATGTGAAATTAAATATGGTGAAATTATCTTTAAAATCCCTAATATAATTATGATATGATGAATTTTGGTGAATATAGCTATTTGGAAAGAAGGGAAATTATCTGGATAAATAATTTGTAAAAGGTATGAGGATTGATGTTTTGGGGGGTAGTGATGTGACTTTGATGTTGAAAGGGAGTATTGAGATAATGGGTATGCTTGGCTAGTGGATGTATTAACTTGCATGATGTGATGTTCTCTATATAACTATTTTGATTCATGTGGTATATTAGAACTAGATAATTTTTTGTTAAATTTAGGTATTCCATTTAAATTTAATTGGGACGTCATGAGAGGGAAGAAGAAAGAGGAATCTTAGGATGTATTATTTCACAATTTCAATGGAAGGAACTATCAATGTTCCTTAGGAGATAATTCATCCATGAGGTTGAGTAATAGTTAAAAGTGATTGAAGATGAATTTGAGTAAGTACATTCAAAATATTGATTATGAGTTTCTTTAGTAGTTGGATTGTTTTGAAAAGTTTCTCAATTACATTGGATGATAATGCATGGAATCTTAGATGGGACTCTTCCATAATTTTGTTATCAAATAGAAAAGAAGTATTTTATTCAAAATGTGTTGTTATATATCTATATAATGTATATTAAAGAGATCTAGTAGGTGGAATATAGTGTGTTATCATTTTAAAACCATTTATTGTATCTTATTATTAGTTTACTTAGTTTCATGAATTATTAAGGAGGGAAATCAGAACATTTCATGTTTTCTTTAAAGATATAGATTCAACAATAAATTATGGGATTCTTGATGAAGTCTTGACAATATGTGAGGGATCATATAGAGATCATGGATATAGGAATTTCCATGAGAATTTTATTTATGAAGATCCTCATTATCTTTCAAAATAGGATGATATATGAACTCTGAGTTTTGGATCCCAAGGTTCATAGAATAGAAGGGTGAGACAATCATCTCATGTTTGAGAATATATTTGATCCTTGGGTTTGAGTATCTCCATGTGTCTAATATTAGTTGAGTTGAAATATATTCATTATAATTCCATAGGGAATAACCAAAATGAGTTCCCCATGATATATCATGATTAATAGTTTTTAGTGGAGGTATACCAGTGGTTATATAAGTGAGGCATTCCATATGATGGTGACTCTACTCCTTTTTTAAAAAACATTGAAGTGATTTTGAATCCAATCCTAAAATAATATTTTTTTTTAAAATGGGGAGGGTGTTGGTGTCTATAAAACATAAATAAAATTTTCCTTACATAAATTAGTATGATGTACTCTATGAGTTTTTAAAGGGTTTTATTTTTTTGGAATTTAATGATGCTTACATGGTTTATAGTTTATATGAAATTGGAAATTATTTTTGAAACATTTTGAAGGGAAATGAATAGATAGATAGATTTAATTAGTGAGTAAGAGTGTTTGATATTGTTATCCTTAATTCTGTAGTTTATATCTCAGTGGGGAGGTTTGTCTAGTGGTATCTCCCATGGTTGTGATATATTAAGATTTTTTTTGATAAAAAGTAAGATAAAATCATAGAATGACCCTTTTCAATTGTGTTGGCAGTCTATCTGTACAATTTGATAGGTTTATCCATATGGGTGTTATTTTTCAATACTTGGTTTAAAGGTTAGGTTTTATTATTATGGATGAGAATAATTTAATATGTAATTAATTTAAATAACCAGGTTTTCCCTATCTCTATCATGGGTTAGTTTCTCCTTTACATATGTTTTATTTTAATTCTTGTGGATTAAAATTGTTTAATAGGTATATAATGTTGGGGATTTAATTTTCATTTTGTATTTAATTTTTATTTTAGTGGAGATAAATATATCGACATTATGGTTTAGGTGTTTCAAAGGAATAGAGTCTAGTTTTTTCTATACTGAGGAAAAAATGACTATTTTGAGTGTAGACACTCTATAGAGAAGTCTATTTCAAGGATATAGGAATAGTATTTGGATATTTTTGATGGCTTTAGGAATTTTGGATTTGTCCATGTAGTTTTTCAGTTATGATGTGGAGGTTGGTGTTTTTGAATTTTTGGTGCAAGGGTGATTGTCCATGAGTAAACCCTAAATGTGATCCCATTAAGGTGACCTAGATTTAAATGAAATTGATACTCATACATTTAATTACCATTATACATATTTACACTTATATATTATACCTTTACCAGTTTTATGTTACGACATATGGGGATCATCAAGCAGTGGAGATGGATGTTTTGGTTAGTGTGGTTCCTATATATTTTAGAGGAAATATTATAGGAAATATTAATGTCTAAAATGTTTTTTTCGGAACCATGGTGGTTTTGTGGTTGGGTTTTTTAGGTATATTTAAAATTTAAGGTTAGTTCTGCTATGTTTTGGTGGGATGCATGTAGGTTTTGTAATGATAAATAGGGCGTTTACCACGCTATAGTCATGAAAGGGTGGGTTTTATCCATGAAATAATGAGAAGAGGGGGATCCATAGAATTGGGTTGGTCAACTGTTTTTTATTGTCTTTAAAACCACCTCTGAAAATAGGGGTGTTATGTCTATTTGAAGATCTATAGTCTCAAATCTATCTTTGAATGAGGAAATTACAATTATTTTTTAATCCACCATATTGTGGTGGTGATCAGTCATGTTTTTCTATAAATAAGGGTTAAAATTTTTCTATAGTTTAAATTTATTTCATCCAATTATGACAATGGTTAGTCTTAGGTTCCTCTTTGAAAAAAATTTATATTACCATTATAGATCCTAAACTTATATAATTATGAAATTGAATCTTATTTGATACGAGGTTCAAGGAAGATTATGAAAAATTCATTGGGGATCTACATATATCTTGTAGAAATGGAATTAATCAGCATCATTGAGGTAGGGGATTTATAATAAATTTTTATCTCCTAGAATATTTATTTTCTTGGTATACTGTGTTATATCCAAATAAATATTTTGTTACCATTAATCCATTAAATAGTTCTGCCATTAACATATCAATTGAAACAGTAACCCTCAATAAATGGATTGGAATCCATCTCTTAATTAATTTTAAGAGAAGGACTCTTATTTTACCACTCAAATCTTTGATAAAATTCACCATTACTAAAATTTAGTATCACTAGTACACTCATACTCTCTTCTCATTCATTATGGTGATGGTTTGGTTTAGGGGGTTATTTTATTTTATGTATTATATTATCATACTCTTCTCTTGATCGTAGTGTTGCAGGTTTTGGTCTAGAGGAAGAGGAAATTGTATGTTCCCTATATTCATATGTTATTTATATTATATTATCACGATTTATTGGTTATTTTATCTTATTATTATTTATTTAAATTTTTTAATTTGTTTTTATTTTGTATTCAATGTTTTTTTAGTTTTTATGAGTACTATTAATATGGAATATGATCTTTCATATATGATGAATAAGGATGAATTTACAATTTTTCATAAACCATTCATTATGATATGTAAATTTGATGATGATATGCTAAATAAATATATATAACTATGTTCCTGTAAGAACAACATTATGCTATATTATGTGTGTAAATGAGATATAAGATGGAAATAATAATGAAAATACAGACTTGGATGAAGAATAATTATAATTGTTAGGTGGAATGAGGAGTGATGTTAGTATCAATTAGGGTGTGTTATAAACATTGTGAGATTTTTTTATTCCCTTGAGATATGTTATGTGTTTCGGTTGAATAGTGAGGATTTATTGATACCTTATTCTTGGATGTATACTATTTATTTCTTGTGTATGTATTAATGATATAGTATATGAATCTATAGGATAGTGGCAGGTGTATAGTTATTTCTGGGAGGGAGTTGGGAAAGATTAATATCTTGAAGTTTAGGGTTGTAAAAAGTAGTTAGAGTGGGATATTTCTGGTGCAGTGAATATATTTTTTGGATTGGGGTGATTCACAACTATAGGGTTGTTTTATAGTTATCTAAGATTAGTGGTATGAGTTTTTTGGTGTACCTTATAGTTATAAATTGATTTTTTATTTAACTAATTGATAATAGAAGTAAACTAATTAGATATAATATTTTCATAATATAAATTAACGCCAAAATTAAATATATATAAAATAATAATTTGAGTCCATGTTTAATTATGATATATGAGTGGTGATGTAATTAGATAGTGATGTATTTGAAAAATGTGATTTTTCATTGTGATAATTAATAGTGCATTGGTTATGATATCTTGTATGATTATGTTATTTTTATTTTTATTTTAACTCTATTGTATTTAATTATTAAATATTTCTTATATCTATATATGATTACTGTAACATGTGTAGATTGATATTTGACATGATATGGTAACATGTATTAGTGTTCTTAGTTATAATAGCTCAATGATATAGATGACATTGAGATTATTATATGGTTTTATGTTGATGATATGGTGTTTGTGTGGTGATATTAAATTATTTGGTGGTATTATTATCATTTAATTCTTCACATCCTAGTATACTGGTGTGGGGTTCTCTTATCAGATTATGCCTAGTATTATTTAGAGGGGACATTGAATCAATAGGTGAGTGTAGTTATAATATTTCTAAGATCATTTTCTTATATATATAATAATTTAATTTCCATCATAGTTTGTTAGAAGTATAATATTGAACAGAAATGATGATGGTAGGTGACACAATTGAAGGTGAAAGATATGTGATTCTCTAATATTAAATGGGATCCAATATTGCATACACACTTAACCTCTATTCATGACTATCTCGTTTACATGTTTAGTGGATATCATAAATATCTATTCTGGAATATTTATAGTGAATGTATGTTGAATTATTTTGAATTAAAATCCAAGTGAGTACTCCCCAATGCTAACTCGTCTATAGATTCCATGATTTGTTTTGTAATATAAATGAAGGAGATTGGGGATGATATAGTTTAGTTATATGGAGTAGAGATTGAAGAGTCTATCATTGCATTTTATCTTGTTATATTGTATATATTATATATATTTATTGTTTTGAGAATGAAAATATTGATTCCTATATTTTTTTATGGATTTGACAGATGGTTCTTTTTGATTTCGTTATAGTTTTTTAGTGTAATTCCCCCCATAGGTCTGAATGATTCCATCAGTTATAGTATACAAACTACAGTTTATTTGAGGTGAGATTATGGGTTCATGCCTGTATTAACACCCGACTCAGTTGGGGTTCTATTGGGGATGGGTCATAATATAATGGAAAGTCAACCTTTATTTATATTAAACACTTCAACATTATTGTTCATGTGGGTACAGTATAATAGTAACTAGAACATCCCCAAAATCTATCAAAAGTGATCAACATGTTTCATGTATCACTTATTATGATGTAAATACCTAATTCATCAATTTAACTAAAGATAGAGTCTATATAAATTGGTCATGATATATCTTACGAGGAAAATGGTGGATATCTTGGCTCATATGGATACAATACTATGAATCCTGACCATGGACTAGGTCAATGATCTGTGGAGGAATCATAATCATTAAAAAGAAATGTGAGAACATGAATTTATAATGAGAAAAAGTTACAATCATATATTATCATCTGAATAATGAAATTTCAAGGTCATTTTATATATAGGTAGGTGGAGGGAGAATATTACACATAATATTTGAGAATAAATTTTCTTCTATGTGTATTGTTATCAAATCAATTGTCTGACACACAATATGGATCTAAATGAATAATCCTTATTTCATAGTTTATAATATTATTAAATTATTATAATAACCATATAAGGAATATAATTATAAAACAAATATGAGAGTATAACAAAAACATGTAAATAAAAATACATCAAGATAGAAAAATTCTTCCTTGAGGGCTCATATCAAATTCATACTACAAAGTACAACTATAAAAATAATACCAAAAATTACAAATTGGATAACTATTTTTAGGATAAAATTATGGAATGATATTAAATATAATTATATAAATATTGAATTTTTTTTATAGAAATGTAAATTTGTAATGTGACCATTATATGGTCACTGGGTATATATATAACCATTGGGTATAAATATAACCAATGGGTATAATAAATTTTTTATATATGACATGTAATACTTATATTGAAGGTAATAATGTATTAGAAATAATATATTTTACATGTATAAATAAATAAATAATAACCAATGGATAATTACGTAATGATAATACAAAAATTCCCATTCATTAAAAGAAGATACATTTTTATTCTAACAAAATTTATTTTTTCACTTTATTATATGTTTTATTTAATATTTAAAATTTTCATATTTATAATATTAATTTGATGAAATGGATTAATATTTTGGAATTCGGAAAACTAAATTAGGAAATAGGGTATATATTATGATTTTTGAAAGAAAATATATAATTAAAAAGGTAAACAGTTAAATAAGGTAAAACAAAATAAATATGACTCGAATTGAATATTACATAATTAAATTAATATTTACATATTCTATATGTCCATTTAGAGGAATGGAGTTCAATTTTACTATTATAAAAAAATCTATCAACTAACTCACCTAATTAATATCCTAGAAAATAAAACATCATTGAAAATATTATCCTAATGTATTGAGTTTTTATAAATCTTGGATAATGTTATAATTGAAATTATAATTATTTTGATGAATGACATTTATTAGTGTAAAAATTGAATCTAAAAAAATTATTGGTCCCAGTTTTTACCCTATAATGACTAATATACTCATTTATTATGATGAAGTACATCAATTAATTTTATTACCAGCTAGTCCAAAAAAATATCAAAATATATCTACTGAAAATCAGTCCATGACTAAGAATGAATTTGAGAAACTATTTTATGAATTAAATAATAACTCATTAATCAATAAATATTGATTATTTATAATGAAATAACTAATGATATTGGAGAATATATGAATTCATAAACCCATAAATATTTAATCATGGAAACAGAATAAAATAATCACTCAATCAACCTTCATTAAAAAATTCAACCCAAATTGTTTACCCCTTCAAATTTTCACCCAAATAAAATATTTCATACATTAAATATATGATAAAGATAATATAAAAATAAAAAACTTTTAACTAATGAAATCATTCATGTTACTAGAACCTCTTTCCGAAGTCATCAAGTGAATAATGATCTGTCACTATCATTCTCTAAGGCAATACCCCCTTTTTATAGAGAAACCCCACTTATATCTATTTTTATCTATCATATATTGTTTCATTTAAATATTGAATAATGTAATCCAGAATACTCCTTATATTCATGTTCTACATTCCATGAATGTCCAAAAAATGGACACTTTATGTTTCCAAAATAATGGAGATATGTAACGTAATACATGAGGTCCGATTATAAATATTTCATTAAAACATATTTACTTTTAATTATTTATAGTAATATAATAGATCTAAAGATTTACATTCACCAGAAATACTAATATGATAAATGTAGAACATTCTATATGAGTAATAAATACACTCATTAAAATTGAAAATATAATTATAAGAAAATAAATACAAATGAATAATATAACCATAATTTGAAATTCTTATGCGTCATGGTCAATAAGAATGATCAAACCTATGAACAAAAATTTAAATAGAATATATATCATTATATATATGATTAAAATATTGTAAATTAAATTTATATAAAACTAATATAAATTTTCGTTAATGACTAATAATGTATTTATAGTATTAACAATTACTATATAACTATTGGAATAATAATCAATATTTTGAAATAAAAACTAAATATTGAACTGGGAACCTAACTGTCAAAAGTAGAAAAATTCCAAGAAATTATTATAAACAATTATCAAAATAATTAGTTATAAATATATTTACCCCATAAAGTGGTTTCTCAAATAAACTAGTCCAATACATAAGTAAGTATACATTTTGGTAAGGTGATTTAAAACATATTTTGAAAAAAATGTTAATTTTTTTTTAAAAATTTAAATACTGTAATTACATAATTTTGGAACTTAATTTATTTATTGGATTTGTTATAGGTAATTATAAATCCTATAATTACAAATAAATATTAAACAACTGATATGAAATCATTCATAGTAAAATAAACTGTATTCATCCTAAAAAATTGATTATATATATATTAAATATTTTTAGTAAAAAAATAAATTTAGGGCATTTACAATTGAAATATGAAAATGGAAATTGATTTTTTAAATCAGCACATTTAAACTATATTATCATTATTTTATGATATTTTTCTATAAATAGTCTACAATAAATTTTTTTATATATCGTATGTTTTATGGAATCAAAAGGATATAAATATTAATGAAAATTTATAATTTCTTTTTACAAATTAAAATGTATTTATTGAGTAATATAATAAATTTAAACCTCCACTTAATTTTCATACATGATTAAACTTTTAGGGTATTAACTTCACTTTATATTTTTATATATAATATGTTACCCAGTTACTCTCATCGAATCCTTTTTATAATCCATTTCTATATCAGAATACAGGTTTCAGAATCAATGTTTTTTCATTTCAATTATCTTCTTATGAATTCAATAATGCAAATTTTCTTTAAAATTAGCCTTAAAATAGTTACTTAATTATAATATAACCCATTTATAAAACTCAAAAAATAGTTTTTACATTCTTTAAAACTATTTTTAATAAACTATCATTTACTATGGTGGTTTAATGGTATTGAAGTGAATGATGATGTTTTATTTCCCCGTATTCCTCATATATATATATATATATTATTCAAAATTGAGTCCACACTTTAATATAAAATTAATAATAAGAATATATCATGTTTATTCTATAATCTCCAAATAATCATGATATTAAAGATATTAAAATTAAATAATGAGAGTCATTTTTTCCATCTAAAACAATATTATCAAGGAAGACTATTTTATTTGTAACTATCTATTTAAGCATTGAACTCTATCAGTTGTGAAATGACATGATCTTTATATATCAACCCGCTTGTATTACATAGAACTGTTGGACAAGGATTATTTTCCATTCTTATTACATCAAAGTGATTTTGGAACTTTTAGTCTAACTATTTCAAAAAGATCGACAGAGGAAAAAAGTAATTCACTAAATGAATAATAGAAGAAAATAAATGAATTAAAAGTGTAACATATCTATGTTTTTAATCCAAAATAATTTAAATATATCTAGAAATATTTTTTGATCCATGGTCCAAGACAACACGAGACACTAATTCCCAATGACCTCAAAATTGATAGATTAAAAACAATAAATATATTAATATCACACATGTGAATTTTTCATGAAAAAATTGAATAAATCATGAATGGGGGATTGGATTATAATTATGAGGCTTCCTTTGAGTTCAGAGCAAGTTTATTTCTATGGATGTTACAAAGCCTTGGAGCACATCCAATTCTTGAGTTATGTATGGTTTTGAGTGGATAAATAGTTATATAAATTAATAAATTATTTAAATGTTTAATTATTTTCCATGACCTAATACTACACTATAAATACCCAATTAAGGTAAAATATTAGGGTTTTCCACATAACCTTATATATTCAATAGGACATTGTGGAGAACCTTTGGTGGATGAAAATGACATTGAGGATCAGATCGGTACCACACAGATCATCTACACACATTGGGTTTTTTGATCTGAAATACTATGAAAATGCTGGACTGTTACTCATTAGTAATGGATCCAAAATCCATGTTGGAATTTTTTTTTATATAGATTTATCTTGTTTTCTTATCATGTGTTGCACATTGATCAAATATACAAACAAGAATTGATTTTCATATTGATGATTAATTTATTTTACATTTCATTTATTTTTTCATTGTTTCTTATTCATATTTGTTAATAAATTATATTATTAAATATCGAGGAAAATGAAAAAATGTCTAAGGTTCATTCCTCAGGTGATTGTTCTATTGATTTGTCCCTCATTTCATCACACATTCATTTAGGGAAATTTCCGTGTCTTGTGGCTTGATGAATACGTGGTATGAGATTATTTCACGACCTTTCATAGGAGAAATTTAATGATACTATGGGTATGGATTAAAATATAGGATATGATCAAGGATGGAAAATAGAGGAAGATGAATGGAGGTAGATCATACCAGTTTTTAGGTTCCTCATTCCATGATTTATCATGTGTTAATGAGATGGGTCAAAGTGGGGTTTTATGGATCTATGGATGTGCCCAGAATCTGGTAATCAATTATAGTGAAGGTCTGTTAACCCCATATATGAATTTACTAGTGAGATCAATGATAAAAATTTAGATATAGATGGTGCGGAGAATTAATGACGGTTTTCTTGGAAAATATGCATTAAACAGCTTTTAATCCATAGTTACATGTCATGTGGGGACCTGGATATGGTTCTATGGTTTTTTAGGAGAAAAAGAAATCATATGATATGTGAGACATTTCACACACTATTTTAACCACTATAGAGACTCTACATGTTCAATCAGGCACCCAAGTATGGGTGGATTAAATGGGCTTAGCCATGTGCTTAGACACGACCAGAGTACTCATGCTGAGTTATGTACTTGGACATGAACTCATGTACATGGGCATGGACCGATGTACGTAGGCATAGATAGATGGCATGGGTTGTGTGTTGGATGAACTCTACACACAATATACCATATGGGACACGTTTTTTATGTGGAGGTTTACATTTCATGTGAGACAGGGAGGCACAGGTAGACCATGGGTTGGAAGGACACTTTATGTGCCCCTATTAAATTCCATGTACTTCTTCTAATGATATTTAGATCCCTTAGTTTCTTCAATATCTACCTTTTTTAGTTGAGTGAGATACCTTGGTTAGTTCCTATGAGGTTACTATAAAATATTATATCATAAATAAATGATTGTGATCCTCTCTATGTGTTTTATTATTTAGAGTTTTATATATCCCCTTGTGGGACAAAGGATGGATCATTTATCATTTCTAGGTGGGGGATGTGGTATCTAGATGACCATCATGCACAAAGAATCAATCCTCTATCTAAAAGGATAATACATTAGGGTTTGCGGTATACCCCAGTGGCCTGGTTGTGATCCCCTTGTTATTTGAATATATCTTTAATGATCCAATGATAACATCTTAAGAAGTAACCAAGGATCATGAACTCATGGATGAGCATCACAGGTGGTAGAATATCTCATGGAGTGATTACTCCTAAAAATATATTTACCTAGAATCTAAAAGAATAATCTTATGGATGGTACTTATGTTTGAGACCTTATTGAGTTTGGTTGCGAATTATGAGTATATCTAGGATTTTTGCTATATTAGTATAATTATATCAAAACTCTTGTTACTTTATAGCTAGGGATTTTAGGGTGTCCTACTAGGTATTATTTTACAGTCCACTACATGGGATTATCTTACACGGGTAATGTATCATATGTATGGGAGACCTTTTGAAAGACTCATAGACAGCCCATGAGAAAATAGAGAATATATTAGGAAATACCTACTGAGGTGTTTACCTTGTGTTTCATTTGATGGTGGTCCCCTCCTTCCGAGTAAGTTGTAACAATTTTCAGTCTTGGTGGCACCTATATCTATCCTCTTTATATCTTTTAATATATATTTTTTAATCTAATTATGGTATAGATGTATGCATGCATTAGTATCATTTTTTTGCAATTTAGAATTTTATGATATTGGAGATGTGTTCATGTGTATAGGTACATAGGATAGTGCCTCTACTATGTGGGATATGCCTACCCAAAACTGATCCTCAGTCCCTTGCATATTGGTGGTGGTTATGGGGTATTCAAACATGGATTATCGCTAGTCAAATATCTATATGTGGGCAGGGTTTGGATAGAGTGGTATAACAGCATGGTTCTATGTTTGGACCAGAGCATATATTTTTTCAATATGTTTGGTTGGTTTGAGAATTATGAAAACAATGTTAAAGTGTTTCAATTTTATATATAAGTCTAATGAATCTAGTTCTGGTGTGTTTTATGATGCATCCATTCCCAAGGACTCTGAATACCTACTTATCTAATTAGTATACATAGACACTGGTTATAGGAAGATACATTGAACATTCATCATATAGGAATGAGATATGGTTTCCATGTCTTTTTTGAGTCATCTCACAAGATATACACATTGTATATGGTGCATATTTATTGTTTTTTTGATGCCTCTATAAAGATAGATAGACAAGATTCATTGTGTAGTCATGAGGTTGATCCATCAATTAATGGGGATTCAATACAGGGTAATGCACAAGAGGTTATACCTTTGTGTTGTTTGTTAGTTATTCCACCACCAGTAGAAAAGTAGATAACAATAGTAGTACTAGTCAAGGATGAGTACAAGATGAATGTGATACATGAGTTTCAAAGGTGGAAACCTCTCAAGGTTTGGGGTGAGCTAGACCCCAAGGTAGTTGATGAATGGATAAAGGTAGTCACTATAGTTTTCTTCATTGTGATGATGCCTACAGATCAGATGACAGTCCTCATGAATAGAATTCTTTGGGGATCTGATGGGTGATGGTTGAGTATAGTGACTTATAAACATGACAAGAAAACTCTCTCATGGTCATATTTTGATCATCACATTATAGAGGAGTTATATATCTCCCTATTGTGATCAGTACGTAAGTAGGGGATTTTGGATTTACACAAGGTAAGTATGAATGTGGAAGAGTATTCAATGAGGTGTACTAATCTATCATTATACTACTAGGATAGATTAATATATAAATTCCTATGAGAAAAAATAATATATTAAGGATTATGATGATATATAAGGTCATCAGTGATATCAATTTACATTCTGATCTGTTTTGTAGTGCTATAACATGATTTTTTATGGATATATTCTTGGATGATCAGATACAGAGAGTGGGCGATAGGTGTGGGAACCTCAGAGTAGATACCTTGGTAGTTGGTAGCCAATGGTAGTCTTAGGTATTTGAGCATGATATATTCTTCAATAGGTGACCCTATGATAGAATATTTGGGGTTCATGGATCTCAGTATAGATCGAGTAAATCAAGGGATAGGTAATGCTTCTCATGAAATTTTCAACGAATCTTTCTATGTATTTTTTAAACCATCATATAGTTGGTAGAGAGATGGTTGATGTACTGACTTGAAAAAGGTAGTTTTTGGAGAACGTAGGATTATAGGGAAGATGATCTGGTAGAGGGGTATATATGGTAATAATAGGGGGTACGTGGTTTGACCCAATTCCACCACCAACCCAGGTGGTCCATGCCAGGCTTAGGGATCTTGTGGGAAGGGGTGAGTAAAACTATAGACAATGGGGTCCTATGACCCAGAGTCTCTAGGTATGTTACATATATTATCATTTTCTTTTCAACCATATCTATAGTAATGATAGACACTATTTAAAATCATTAATTTCCTACCACATATCTAGTTCATGAATTAGATATTCTGATTGAGCTCATGGATCAAGCCTTCCACTTTAAGACAACGACCATAAGTGAATCATTTAACACACACTTCTACCAAAAATGTGATATGAAAATTGGGGAAAAGTTGTTCTTATGTGATCTATTTATAGTAGAAATGAGGCCTTAAAATTTCATATTAATTATGAAGTATAAATCCACATTTCATTCCGTGATTTACTATTTCAGGGCAAGGATGAAGTGTATTCATGAAGATGGATATATGTTTTCCTTCATGAGGGAGAAATAAAACAATGTAGTAGGATGGTATTATACATAAAAGAGTTCATCTGAATAAAGATTATTTTTCTAGCATGAGAATTGGAGGAGTTGATTCTATGGAATATCATATTCCTACTATGGTGGTGAAGTGTAATGATGTCTCTTTTAAAGATATTCTAGGCTGGAATCACCACCGATAGATTTAAATCGTGATTGGATTACACCTTATGTTTAACATTATATTCTTACAAAACATATTGGATGGATCCCATAGATATTTTATAAACAAGGGTACAACTGAAGGACTTATGAAAGAAGGTATTTTTGAGACCGAGTGTTCCCCCCTAGGGCATCCCAATGTTGTTTTCCATGATGTTGAATGATATTTTAAGGTTGCTTTTAGATTATTAGCACCTAAAAAAGGGGTCCATGAAGAATAATTCTGCACTACCAAGGATTTATGACCTCTTAAATTAGATGAGATAAACACATTGGTTCTCAAAGATTGACCTCAGATCATGGTATCACCAGCGACGGGTATGGGATGAGGATGAAATGAAGACAACATTACAATGACTCCATGGTCACTATGAGTAATTGGTGATGCATTTAATAGTGATGAAAACAAAAATAGTTTTCATGGTTCTTGAATAGACCTTAGATTAGGCAATCACTAGCTGTGATTATAGGATAAGGATGTACTGATGAAAATATTTTGATGTTTCTATGGTCACTTTGAGTACTCGGGGAAAACTTTTATTATGAAGAACAACCAAAAAATGATCATGTGACTCATGAACTAGATAATTCATCTTTTCATAGAGCATATTGTGGCTATAGTAATCTTTGATACCCAATTATACCAAGCATCTGAAGATGAGCATGAAAGACACTTGAGGATGGTCCTCCTAGATGTACTCTAAGGGAACCAACATTATGGGACTCTCTTAAAGTGTCTATTTTGGAATCAAGAGGTCAAATTTATGAGACATATCAACTCTATTGCTGTTGTAACAATGTAATAAGTGTAGGATGCAATAGATTTAATTTGAGAGCCAACCAAGAGCACGGTAGAGGTGAAATTATCTTTGGGTTGAAAGAATTATACAAGATATTCATGCATGATTTGTCTAGGATATTGGAACCTTTGACTACTTTGACCTAGAATGTTAAGACATTAATGTGGATATAGTGGTTCTAGATGTTTTTTCAAGAGCATAAGAATTGGTTGATGAGTAATGCCATCGTGAGATTTAAAAAGGAGGGTGTCAAGTATGTAGTGTTTTATAATGGATCAGGTATTGGGATTGGTTGTGTAATGATGCAGAGGTTGATAGTAAGCGCCTATGGGTACTATAAGTTGATTCTACATAAGAATAAATATGGGACCCATGATCTTAAATTAGAAGCAGTAGTATTCAACCTAAAAATATGAAAAAATTCCTTATGGTGAGCGTTATATCATCTAATCTAACCGTAAGAGTTTCAAGGACACCTTATCTTAGTAGGATATTAAATTGATACTAAGATGATAGCTGGAGATCCTCTAGGAATATTACTTTGAGATAGTATATACTCTTAGGAAAGGAAATGTGGTGATTGAATCTCTCACCAAGAGATTATGATCATTATTTTTGACTGAGTCGTAAAAATAGTTAGCCTCGTTGCTTTCATCCTTAGTGGAAAAATATGATCCTTAATATCTACAGTTGATAGTTACTCTTCCACTACTTCTACATAGTGTTTGGGAAGCTCAACATTGAGATAAAAACTATGGGACCTTACATTTTCAGATATAGATTAGAAGTTCTCTTGATCATTTTTTTAACATGGGGAGAACAACAACTTTTCCCAAGGGTCTACTATGATACTAGTGATGTTGTTGGAGGAGAATATGAGGGAGTTTTATACAACACCCATGGTGGTACATACATGTTGAGAAAAGTTGTTCCATGAACTCAAACATTTGTTTTTGTGGACATTTGTGATGAAAGGTGTAGTAGAGTTTCTATCTCAATGGATCACTTTTCAGAAAGTGATGGCTGATAAACCATTTCTAGAAAATTTATCTCTACCCCATCAGGTTACAGAGTTGAAGTGGATGTGATATCTATGTGTATCTAAAAAAGGTTACCAAATATTTCTAGAGGACATGATTCTATCTTGGTGATCTTAGAAAAAATCACCACATCATCCCACTTCCTAGTTATCTGAGATCAGTGGTCAGTAGAGGGCTTGCGACACCTTTACTTGCAGAAGATATCCCATATACATTAGTAAACCTTGAAGATAATTTTTAATCTATGATTCTAAATTAACAAAATTATTATTGAGATGATTTCAAAAGGCTTTGGGACTCAATTTAATCTGGGCATAGGGTTTCACCCCTTGATCAACAGCTGGTCTGAGTGGAATAATCAGGTTATAGAGGATATGATACAGTCATTAATGTTAGAATTTAAATATATTTGAGAGGATCACCAAACCTTAGTTACGTTTTCATACAAAAATAATTGAAATTACACCATATGTATGACACCATTCGAGGATTTGTATTCATGACCTTGTAGGTCACCACTATGTTGGACTAATCTAGCTGAGTTAGCACACATGGCCACAAAGTTGGTGAGAGTTATTACCGAGAATTTTTAGGTCATCCATGAAGTATATAAAGACTAAATAGATCCTTTAGATGTCCAATTTGGTCTAATGATGGAGAAATATTATAGTTTAAGGAGGGAGACCATATATCATTAATGGTCTCATATCGACGTAGATTACAAAAATTTGGTTATTGTAACAAGTTTTATTTTAGATTCATCATACTTTTACATATACTACATAGGCTGGAGAGGTGTCATATTGCTTGGACCTACCAACATAGTTAGAACAAGTACACAACGCACTACCACAAAACATAGTTTCTGTAGTTCCACCCTTTATCGTCGCTAAAAAAGCACTGATAGAGGGGGTTCATGTGTCAGCATTAAAAAAATTGCAGATATTGGGCACTTTTAACATCACTAAAAAAATAACTATTAAAAGTAACCATTTATCAGTACTTTTTTTTAGCGCTGTTATTGGGGTCCCCTTTATCGTTGCTTTTATTAGTAGTGTTGATAACATGGGGGATTTATTAGTGCTTTTTCCTAGCACCAATAAAGTGTATATTTCAATAAAAAAATTTCATTTAAAATAATATATTTATATATAAGTATGTTTATATATATATAATATATATTTTTTAAATATGTTTTACATAAGTATAAATAGACTATTACATTTAATATATAAGAAATTTAGTGAAAATAGATTCAAAATATATTAAAAAATGTTATTGATCAATTAATCTCTAATTATCATTGAATAATAATCATTTAATAACAATTTGATGACAAAATAATATAAAGAATTAATAAAAGATCTAAAATAAGCTGAAAATGTAACTAAAACTTCAAATGACCATAATTTTTTATTAGGGTGTCCATTTGAGATCTACAACATATCAAATCGAATCTTGTGATGAGATCTACATGATAATGAATTAATGGAACCATCTGTCACATTTTTAAAGGCTAAAAATGGCTCATAAGGCCTCTAAAACCGAGTTTTAAATCCGTATATTTTTTTTAACATTCAAACAACTATAACTTCTGATCTAGATGTCTGCTAGGACTATACCACATATCATATCAAATATTGTTTCCTTTTATTCTAATTGAATAGTTGTGGATTTGAAAAAGAATTCTTGGATTAGATGTTATGGCCGTTTTATCATTCTATGGTTTTTTAGATACCCATATATATATATATATATATATATTTATATATATATATATGTGTGTGTGTGTGTGTGTGTGTGTGTGTGTCTGTGTCTGTGTCTACGTGTGTGTGTGTTGTATATATGTATGTATGCATTTATTTATTTATTTACAAACCTACATAAAAAATTATTTTATAAATGTATTTAAAACTAATATTTTAAATATATATTAATGTAAAAATAAATATGCGAATAATTTTTTTAACTGAAAATAGATATATAAATAGATATAAATATTTATTAATATACTAATAAATATATATATATATATATATATATTAATATATGAATAAATATATACTTATTAATATAGATAAATATATTTATATTAATATGAATATACATTAATATACGAATAAATATAAATATATTTATATATATATAAATAGATATTTTATTAAATAGAGAAAAAAATAAATGGCTTAGTGGTAATGGTGCAGGAGCATAAGGGGGGAGGACTCGGGTTTGAGTTCTGGTGGAACTAAGGGCGTGCTGGCATGCAGGAGGGGGTTGTGTGGGAAAGGGAAGCATGCAGTGAGAGGGAGGGGGCTCCGCGTAGCACTAATAGGGGTGGGGGGTCAAGTTATGTTAAATGATCACTACATTATATATATATATATATATATAATTTTTTTTATTTTTTTTACTTTTATCAGTGCTTAAAAAAAGCACTGTTAAAAGGGGTCTGTTATCAGTGCTAAAAATCGCTAATAAATGACCTTTTTATCAACGCTAATTTTTAGCGCTAAGAAAAGAGACCTTTTATTAGAGATTTTTTACGCCGAGAAAAGAGGCTTTTATCAGTGCTTTTCTAAGCACTAAAATTGGTAACCGCCACTTTTTCTTCACCTCGATTAACATCGCCTTTCTAGAGAAATTAATGCACTTTTCTAGCATAGATAAAGGTAATATTTGTTGTAGTGATGTCTTCCATGTGCTAAATGTGAGGATGTATGTCCGTGACTTATCACATATAGTCCACTGATAAAAACTATTCATTGAAGAAGAATCTACCTTTACAGAGTACTAGGTAAAGATCATGGATCTGCATGATCAGATCCTCAATGGGCGAGTTACTACTTTGGTTAATATCTGATGGAGACATGGTAATCTTCATAGTAGAACCAGGGAGTCGAAGAATTGAATTGGACATCCATATTGTGTATCCTATGTGGAACATAAATCAATTCCACACACATGAATTGTCTCACGAATCATTGACTGATTTTTTTTATGGTGGATTTATCTTTTTATTTTTCATTACTTTTATTTGTTTGTCAGTTCATTTGAAATAGATCAAGGCTGAAATTTAAAATGAATTAGATTAATTCCTTATATGATTATTTTATTGAGTTTCCATTTTTCCTCAAATGTTCAACATGGGTTATTCTTATGGATCATGGTAAGATGAATCCCCATATTCAAACATTACACAACAATTTTTCAGCCTAGTATTTCAATAATGAAGGTATAGATTGTGATCGAGTCTATGATCAAAGATCTATGATAGAGGAAGATGAATGGAGGTATATTAGACTATTTTTGAGGTTTATAATTCCCTGGTTTGGCATCTAATGATGGAACTGGTGATAATGGTGTTTCCAAGATCAGTGAATGTGGCTGAAATCTGAAGAAGGATGATGGAAAGGGTTAACCGACCCCAGATCATTGTTTCTCTGTGAGATTGATGGAAGCAGCAAAATATCAAGAAAATAAATTTAATAGACCCTTGGATTCTAGAATACTGATGTTACATGGGGTGTAATTGAGAGATAAACATGTGTGGGGCCCTAGATGTAGTATGATGTTTTCCAAAGAGAAGATAAATATGACACACTATGTGACATGTGCCACATGTTGTGTGCCCTCATGAACATGAGTAAGAATAGATTACGTGGGATGATACCTGAAGTCATAAACGACCGAAGAACATGTGATGATCCATGTACCCATACACAACCATGTGTACCTGGGCAACCCGAAGTACATGGGAACCAAACAACAACATAGGAAGGGTTCCCGCTGACCTCTACACATCATGTACCCTATAGAACATACAATTTATTTTGAGGTTCACATACCATTTTTGAAGGAGTGACATACGAAGACTATGGGTCAGAAATACATCTCGTGTACCCCTAGTATATATCATGTAATCCATCCGATGATGTTAAGATCACTTAGTTTTTTCTGTACATTCCAGGTTCATTTGATTGTGATACCTTCTTCATTTCCCATGGGTGTACTTTGTGACACTATGTACTCATAATATTATTTTTCCCCTTCCATGAGGTTATTATTATATAGATTTTGATGCATCCCAATATGGGACTAGGTTGGAATCCTCTATCATTCCAAGGTCAGGTTTGTGGTATTAGAATGACTAAAATGTGTATGGAATTGATCCCATATATACTAGGATGACCCATTATAGTTTTGGTGTCCTCTAGTGTCTTGGGAGTAGTCCCCTACATGGATTATTAGATATTTAGAGATTCATTGAGTACTTATTGGGCATGGCCTAATGATCATGGCATATTCTATGAGTGTCACTAGTGATACCATAGCCCGCAGAGTGAGTAATATTGAACTTAGAATTACCTAAAACCCTCAACAAAAATAATATTTCTAGAAGTGTTTTATGATAAATTCTTAATAATAGTGGTATACTATGTGTATACCTAGGTTTTTTGTACTTTTATTATAATATGACTACTCTTGATGATTTATGCTTTGTGATTTCATTCCATCCTCTTGGGTATTTTTATAATCACCCATGAATGGGATTTTACTGAATGTGTCATGTCTTCTGAAGATGAGTTACCTTTTGACATAATCCTAGGAGGTATGGGAGTAGGAGGAACATATATTGTTCAAGATAGACCATGGTGTTTACCAAGTGTTGAATTTGATGGTGGTCCCTTCCTTTTGAGTAGGTTTGACTATTGTTCAGTTTTTTGTTAGGATTGTATTTAGCCTCTTCATCTCTTTTAAAACATCTATTTCACTTTGATTATTGGATAGATGTAATAATTTATTTGTACATGTTGTTTTACATTTCAACATTTTATGGGATTGGATATGTGTGTATGTGTACATGTACTTAGGTCATTTCCTCCTATGTGTGGGATATTCCGACTAGGTGCAGGTCACTAGTCCCTAGCCTATTGGATGTAGTATTGGGGTAGTTAAACTCATTTCATCACCATACTAGTGGGTCGTATTTGGCTAGGACAAGATGAAAATAAATAATAATAATGAAATGAACATGAAAAATGATTTAAATACAGTAATTAACAATGATAATTTTATTATTAAATTATTTAAAAGATATTATGAAATGAGATGATATTTGAGTTAAGGGGTTGTCTTCTAAATCCCTTTTTATGAATTGTTTCTATATTATATATATTCCCTTTATATTTATTTTCAATAGATTGTTTTTTATTTCTAGATTATTAATTTTATCTTTATATTTTAGGAATTTGTGCCTCATAAACTCTTGAGTTAATTTATATCACATAACCTATTTTTTCATAAGGGTTATATACCATTCCTATTATGATTTCCTATAATTATGTTCGCAATCACCTAATATATTTAAATACCGACTTTATATTCCTCTTACATGATCATATTCATTATTTAGTGGATATATTCTATAATGTTTCCCCTATTTCTATGATTTTTCTTATATTCACGTGATCATATACTCTTTGCTCGATATGATACGAATAACCTATATTTCATAATAAAAACTAAAGGTGTTTACCAAAAAGTTATCTAATTTATTTGAATAGGGAAATATTGACTGTTCATATATATGTTAATTCAATATGGAAAATTATTGGTTTCTTATCCATGTCGATGTAATAGGTTCATTGAGGAGCATTATGTATGGTATTTTTTATTCATACATTTAGTGTTATTAATTCATTGGGATTATTATGTAATGGGTTTGGCCTAAAATTAATTATGCCTTTGAGGCACTGGTTGGTCTGAGGATACAAAGTAGTGTAGGGGAATCAGAGAATTGTTACCCTTTATTTATTATGTATTTGAATAATGACATGTGAGTATGGTTATAATGTCTAATACTATTAATTCCATCATTATGAGATCTTTTATTTGAAGCCATTTTATTATTTCATTTCCATTTTTATCTCATCCATTAATATTTTATGCTCATGTTATTATTTATATTCTATCAATTGACTATTTATTTTTTCTATATTAATTATTTCATGTTAGATTCAATTTTATTATACCCCTTTAGGAGTGTATGAGATAACCCTTTTATATTTATTTCGTATCCACATAAGCAATCTTGAATAATGAAACAAGTGATATAACATTAGCAATGGAGGGGTAGTAATGATTTATTTTTTTATGATATAAATTAATTTTCAATAAATGTTTTGATCAAATATATATATAGTATCCTCATACTACTAAATACTTGATTATAAAATATTACAATGTAATATACAATCAATGTATATGGGTAGATGGTGGAAGGGTTGTTATAGTTGGAATTAGAAATATTTTAGTTAAAACATTAGAAGCAATGTTTAGGTGAACATATTTGGTGTATTTTTTATGATCATTTATTGATCATATACAACTAAATATGTCTCACAAAATAAATGATCTATATCCAATAATCTAAACACGAACTAAAAAATTAGATTTCTTGGTATTCTAAAGTTTCATTAGCCATTTTATTCTGTTTGGAAGATTATTCTTGAGGGAGATCACGAGGAGTAGTGAACAAAGGAACCCTGCCTCTGAGGTAGTACACTTGACAAAGGATCTATGAATGCTTCATGAGGACACTAGATATATGAGTAAAGGATTAAACCTTCTAAAAATAGATAAATCATGCTTTGGAAAGATGGGAGATATGAATGAGGTTTCACAAGTATGTACAGGTACAACCATCATATGATAATGGTTAATACAAGTAATTATGGATGCTCATTAATTTTTGTCTCATTTATTAATACATTAAAACATATGAATAAAAACAAGGCATTCATCATATGAATTCATAACAACCTTCATGTTTTATCATGTGAAATTATTTCTTAATAAATTGTATGCATTAAAATGAAAACCATTCAGGTAGAGAAATGAGTAATATATATATATATAGAATTTCCATGCATGAACGATATATACATAATATACATGTATAAAATTTAAAATATATATATATATAAATATATATAAATATATATATCATATTATATATATAATACATCATAATCATGTGTTCATGCATCATATGCATATATATTTTACTGCACATCCATTAATGGTAAGATAAAAGAATCTTATGATAAGCCCTTAAAGAGTTACAGAATTTTTTTTTATAGATTTGATGGAATATTTAATATGAATTATTAATATACACCATATCATGTTTGATTTTAAAGGGAGTTTTCGATCTTTATCCATGTAAGGGGTGGTAATATCCCAGAAATTCCATGTATATTTTAAAATTATATGGGATTATTTTGAGAACCGGTGCTTAGACAACACTTTATTTTGAGGCCCAGTGAGCCCAGAATAAGTGTATGGACTTTTTTAGTTTATTTAAAATAGAGTATGTGAGTGGTTTTGAAAACTTTTAAATGGGTTCTCGGATTAAAAATATGAGTGAACCATTGCCTTTGGAATGACAAATTTAGCTAAGGACCTAACCTTGACCGATGCAGGTTGAGGGAAAAATTTAATTTTCAGACTTTTTATGAAAATTTAATAAAATAATTTTTTTAAGGAAAAATAAAAAAAACATTTAGTTTATTTTATTTGAATTTTGAATTTTTTTTGCTACGTAACTGAAATGATGTTTCATAAATGAAATAACAAAATGGCATTATAACACACCATAACAGAAACACTGAAACATATTTTTTCTATTTAATGGGATAACCTAAGACCGACTTCTAGAATGATGGAGGATTCCTCTTAACCCTTGGAGTTTTGGCATTGGCGAGCGATGATCAACGAACTGACACCATCGGTGGATTGAGAAATGACAAACAGTAGTGGTATGATCTTCATCAATGAATGATCCAACCCTGAGGTAGGGGTTTTTTTATTTATGAATTGGATTCTTCGTTCTTTCCTACTAAAAAATGAACATAGATCAACCAACTAACAAGTTGATCCGAAAGTCATTTGTTCTTGTGGGATTAGGTATATTTCCATGAGGGGAGTTTTGGGAAGTTGGACTCAGGTTTTTTTATCCATTGTCAAACTCTTAAAAAGGATGAATCACACCTACATTAACAAAGGTTGTAGTCCAACCATCGTGTATTTCTTGTGAATTATTTTTCTTTCCCAATTTCGTTCATTCTCTGTGATGTAATGGAAACTATAGTTCATGAAGGAAAATAATGGTGGAAGAGGAAGTTTGTGCCTAAGAGGGCTATGGAGATGGAAAGGGCCACCGACTCGAAGGCTGGCGATGATGGAACCTGCAGTAGCGTCCCTGTGCAAGGGCGGTGTAACGTAGTGGAGGAGGTTATAGTGGTGTGGAACCATGATTCTAGATGGGAACCACGTTATGTAGGGAGACCCGCAACTGGGCCATGGGTTAGTGCAGTTAGGTGTTCCACATAATTTATTTTCGGGGAGGCGGTTAGACGAGCTGGTTGTGCAATGCAAGGTGAATGCGGTGCTTATCAGGTCTGGGATGGACAAAAACATACCGCCAATGTGGGCCAGGCTAGGGGAAAATGAGGCTGTTAGGTGTCCTAGCTGAGCAGAAACCTTCCTAGTAGTGTGGGCTAGGCCATATGAGGATCGGGTGTCCAACCTGGACACAAGGCCCCATAGGTCAGGTTAAGTAGGTTGGGCCCTGTATGCCAACTGGGCATGGCCAGACTGGGTCTTCCCAGACCTGACCGAGTCTTCCCAGACCCAACATTGTTAGCCCAGACCCAAAATGGTCTTCCCAAAACCAATTGAGTCTACCCAGACCCAATCGGGTCAGCCCAAACCAGATCTGTTCGAGTCGGGTCGGGCCTACCCAACCGGGCCGGACTGAGCCCTGACTCAACTAGCCCCTTTTTAGTAAAACATGGATAACTTTCAAACCATATGTCTGATTGAAGTTTTTTGTGTGGCATTAGTACCCTTTTGATTAGGAGGTACTTTTGACATACTCTATGTGGGTTTCTATGGCATTTGAGATATTAATGATGGATTGAGGTGTATATTCTCCTAGAATTAAGTGTGCTACAAGCGAAAATACTATGACTGATTGTGATGAGAAGTAATTGATGAGAAGACCTCAGTGGCCCGATAGACGAGCATACCTATGTGGCCCACCAGACTAGAGAAACCCTATGGACCAAAAGATGAGAAGAGATGTACTCAGTGGCCAGCCAGCCAAGCGCACCTCAGTGGCTCGAGAGAAATGTAGATCTCAGTTTCCCAATATACAAGCAGATCATAGTGGCCCAACAGACGAGTAGACCATAGTGTCCCTACAGGCCTCAGTGACAAAAAAAACTTAGTGTCTCGATGGACAACTGGGCCTTAGTGGCCTGGAAGACCTCAATGACTCATTGGGGATGATTCCCTTAGTAGTAGAATATTTTCATCTTTACGAATGATAATGGTTGTTTCTATAATTTAGGTTAACCTGTGTGATATGTCAATTACATCATATTTAATTTTTCATTATCATATTTATTTGTGGTTTTGGGTGCCTACTGAGTATTGTGTTACACAACCCTACATGGGTTTCTCCCGAATGCATCGTGTCTTGTGCATATAATTGACATTTTGACAGATCCCTGGGTGGTCAAGGACCAGGCTATGCCTAGTGAGATCAGACAGGAAAGGTGTACCCCTAAGACTTCTGTTAGCTACTCTTCTTTTTCCATTATGGTTTGGTTTTCTGTGGATGGATTACAAATGGCCTTGTACTCCATTTTTTACAGATTTTTTTTGGGTTTGTATTCTGGCCCATTTTAATTACATCTTTTACCTCTAATATCATTTATTTTCTTATTGGAATCCATGTTTTCCTTTTCATAATTGTAGGATGGGGTTGTGAGTGTGAGTGTGTACAAGTACTTAGAAAATTCTTCCCACTTTCAGGATAATGCCGTATGTGCTAGTCGCCAACCCTTGTCCTTTGTGAGGTAGGCTTGGGGTAGTCATGGAATGTTCCCTGGGGGTGGGTCGTGAAAAATTTGTATCAAGGGAGGTTGGTTCTACCTTAATGACAGATTATTTGGCTGTGTTTTGGGGAAAGAGTGTTGAATGTTTCGAGTTCAACATTTAGGCTTGGGAAGTCCAGTGTTGTTGTGGCGGCCGACGTATCCATACACCAAGACCTTGGATCCTTGTTTTCTTATCGATACATAAAAACACTAGTTTCATTCATCATATAGAAATGGAGTGTTACCATATGTTCTTATTGAGTCACAGTTAGCTCACCAGATATACCCTATTATCCATGGATCATCATGATCTATTTTAGGATGATGCCATGAAAGAATCCAATAGGGATTCTAGTGGGTGACCACTAGAACATTATTCCCAGCGTTGAGGAATCAGTATAAGGACTGGTACTTGAGATGGCCCTACTGGGAGGTGCACCAGTGTTTCCACCACCCGCTGATCAACACTTTCTATCGGTGTTACTATTAGAGGACTTATGTAGGATCAATGCCTTAAATGAGTTTCATAGGTAGTTACCTCCCTAGGTAAGGATTGAGAAAGACCCCCAAGTGTCCAAGGATTGGACTGAGGTGGTTATGAGAGTCTTTCTTCTAGTAAGGATGCCTCTCGACCAGATGTCGATCTTAGCTATGAGACATCCTTAAGGGATCAGCAGGAAGATATGGAGATTAATGATCCAAACACACGATGAGGAGACACTCACATAGAGAGACTTCATTTTCCTCTTCATAAATGTTTAATTTTCAAGGACATTGCGCTCATTGTGCATAAAGAAGCTACTACACCTAAAACAAGGTAGCATGATAGTAGCGAAGTACTCAGCATGATTCCTCAAGCTTTATCACTACTCCAAGAACATGGTGTGAGTCTAATTATTCAAGGCTCAATCCTTTTATAATGAAATATTCTGGGATATTAGGGCGTCCAAGGTATCTCTTCGTATCCCTAATCAAGATGGGGTGTGGGAGTGAGCCTTACTCGTGGAGAGATTCCTGACAAAGTAGGCTCCAGCAAAAGGAGCTACCAGTAGACACTGGGCAGTGGAGTCTTTAGATGTGGGTAGTAGGAAGCCTAAATGGGGGAACAAGAGAGCTAAGAACTTCAGGGGTAGACCATGAAGCAGGATCAGTGGTACGATACCCCCAGTGTAGAGGGATTAATTTGAAGAACAAGGTTTTCTACTCATTCGGCGTGTAGGGTCATATGCTCGTGATTTCCCGAATCGCTGTGTAGATGACCGATAGACAGTGTAGGAACCTCCAAGGAAATGGAAGAGGATCGAGTAGGGTGTCCCATAGAGTGGAAGACATAGAAGGGGAGCTGGAAGAGTAGAAGGTGGTAGTCGGAGGTTCGAGGTACTACGACCACCTCCCCCATGTGGTCCACCAAAGGCTCGTGGAGCCGGTGGATAGGGGTGTGGCCAGCTTCAGGCAATGGAGTCCTATGACCAAGACACTCAATAGATGATTATAAGTTTAATCTATGTATTCTCCATCTTCTCTATAGTTCCTATAGACACAGGTTCCAGTAACACTTTTCCTACCACAAACCTTGTTCGGAACTCAGAGATTTGGGTGGAGTCATTGGCTCGATCATTACAATTAGAGACTGATACTGGAGGTGATTCAATGATTAAAAACTGGTGATGGTAGTGTGAGATTACTCTTAGAGTCAAGATATTTAGTTGGAATCTCCATGTAGAGGCGTCAATTCCTTACGACGTCATCATGGGCATGGACTCGTTATCCATAGTTAATGATCAGATCGAATATTTGAGGTAGAAAGTGGGGTGTGTCCATAAATATTGGACATGTTTTTCCTTCATCAGTGAAAAGGGGGATCTTGCAGCTTAGGATGAACTTTCATGGAGAAGGTTTCTACTGATCACTCACCAGTTGGGTAGCCTCACCCTCAGTGTGGTAGACTAGAAGAGTCTTTATTTTCTTATAGTGGTGGATGAGTATGAAGACATATTTCTTGAAAATGTTCTATGATTACTTCATAATATGGAGGTTTAATTATGTATTAATTTTTACTATAGTATGACACTGATGTACACACCAACATATCATATGGATCCCACAGAACTTCTTGAGTTGAGAGTACAACTGGAGGATTTGCTGAAGAAGGGATTCGTGAGACCAAGTGTTTCACTATGGGAATCCCTAATATTATTTTCCTAGAAGGAAGATAGAAGTTTGAGGATGTGTGTGGAAATCTATATCCAGAATTAGATGATCATGAAGAAAAAGTGTCCACTGAAAAGGGTTGATATACTCTCTGATTTGATGAAGGGAGCAAGATGGTTCTCCAATATAGACCTCAGATCAGGCTATCATCATCTTCATATACGAGATGTGGATGTACTAAAGATACACATCAGATGTCTGTTTTTCCACTAAGAGTTCATGGTGATGCATTTATTCATGACCAATTCCCAAAAATTGTTCATGGGACTCATGAATAGGATCTTCCAGCCTTACCTTGACTGGTTCATCATCGTTTCCATTGACGACATCTTGGTGTACTTGACATCCGAGGTGGAGCATGCGACACACCGAATGATAGTCATGGATACACTCTGAGAGAAATGGATTTATGGGAATCTTTCAAATTTATAGTTTAGGAGTTGGGAGTTCCAATTTCGGGGACATGTCATTACAGAAGATGGAGTTATAGTAGGTCCAAAAAAGATTGAGGTGATGATTTCTTGTGAGCCACCCAGGAGTGCGACGGAGTTGCAAAGTTTATAAGGTTTGGATGGGTACTACATATGGTTTGTTCTGGAATTATTCTGTCTAGAATAAACCATATTGACTTTGACACATAAGTTAAAACCCTTCTTGTAGACAGAGAAGTGCCAACAATGTTTTCAAGAGCTGATGTAGAGACTGACGAGTGCCCCCATATTGAGATGAAATGTGTAAGGGAATTGGGTATGTAGTATTTTGTGACACATCAAGGGACAGAATGGGTTGTGTCTTGACATAGGGGAAATTAGTGATTGCCTACAGTTCATGAAATTTGAGGTAGGACAAGAAGAATTACGCACCCCATAACCCAGATCTAGCAGTAGTGGTATTTGCACTGAAGATGCGGTGGGACTATTTTATTGGTGAGAGGTTTACTATCTAATCTGACAACAAATGTATTAGGTGTATATTCTCCCAGAATGACCAGAATGTGAGGTAGTGATAGTGGTTAACGTTCCTCCAGGACTATAAATTCATGATAGTCAATACTCCTAGGATGGGGAATGTGATAGAGGACGCGCTCAGTAGGAGATCTGATTTGTAGTTATTGAGTGAGGCATCAAATCAGTTAGTTGAGATGAAGATATGATTCATGGATGGTTATAGAAAAAATAATATTCATTAGATGGTTATCACTCCCCCAATATTAACATGAATTGGGAAGGCAAATCTTGTGGATGTTGACTGCGAGGCCCGACGTGCTCAGTTATCCTCCAGACAGGCTCTTGATGGATATTCAATAGGTGGGGAGCAAATCATCTTTTTTAGAGGGTGAACCATTGTGCCAGTGGAATCACGTGAGGAGGTTATGTGGGTGTTCCACACATTTTTATTGGAAGTACATCCAGGAGTGGGAAAGATGTACCAGGACATCGGACATCAGTACTGGTGCCAGGGATGAAGAATGTATTAGTAGAGTTCATTTCACAGTGCCTCACTAGTCAGTAGGTGAATGCAGAGAATCATGTTCCAGTAGGCTTGACTCAGTCTCTTGGGGTGGTAGAGTGGAAGTGGGATGGTATCCTGATAGACTTCATGAAGGGCTTACCTCGCACATCCCAGGGGCATGATTCCATCAGGTTGGTTATTGAATGACTCACCAAGTCCGCTCACGTCATACCCATCCAGGATAAGGGCTCAGTAGAGAGCTTAGGACACATCTACATCCTTGAGATAGTTCAAATCCCCATATTTCCATCAAAGATAGTCTCAGATAAAGAAACAGCCTTTAAATCTGGATTTTGGAAGAGATTTCTGGATGCATTTAGGACTCAACTACGCTTGATCACAACTTTCCACCCCCAGATAGACGGTCAGATGGAGAGGACTATCCGGGTTTTAGAGGTCATGATTTTTGATTGTATCTTGGACTTCAGGCGTAGTTGGAAGGATATCCTACCACTGGTGGAGTTTGAAGACTACAACAGGTACCACTCTACTATTGGTAGGCCACCGTTCGAGGTGCTGTATGGGAAACCATGCAAGTAACCGTTATGCTGGACAGACCGAGGGGAGTCAGCACTGATGGGTCTAGAGATGGTATGATCTAGAAATATAAAGGTTCAGGTCATCCAGGAGAATATAAGTACTGTACAGAGTAGGAATAAATCTTATACTAACAGGAGACAGAGGCCCTTGGATTTTGAGGAGGGATACCATGAAATCATTCATGTTTCACCTTGATGGTGATTATAGAGATTTGGTGGGGGTAGAAATTTATCTCTAATGTTCATCAAATATTTTCAGATTCTATAAAAAGTCAGTGAGGTGGCGTACCACCAGACTCTCCCCTAAAAATTCACCAAGTGAAAAATGTCTTCCAGTTATCACAACTGAGGAGGTATGTGTATGATCCATCACAATTTATAGACTGGAGAGATCTGAATATTGGCAATATGGAGACATTTTATAAGTTCCTAGTAGATATTGTGGATTTCCATGAGTGGGTCCTTCATAGATGTTCAATTCATAAAGTGTGTGTTTTTTGGAAGCATGAGAATCCCCAAGAGGGAACTTGGGAGTGGGATGATCAGATCTGATCTTAGTAACCCCCATTTTTCTATTTAGCCATTGTTTTGGCTTATGAGGATGTAAATCCTTAACAGTGGTGGTAATATAATGTCCCATAAATTTCATGTACTTTTTTTTAAATTATATGGGATTATTTCAAGACCTGGCTCTTAGAAGAAACATGATTTTGAGTCCCGATGAGCCTATAATAGGGGTTTGAACTTTTTGTTGGTTTATTTAAAATAACTGACATGAGCGGTTTTGGAAACATTTAAACGGGTTTCTGAATTATAAATTTGAGGGCACTGTTGTGTCCATAATGAAGAATTTACCTAAGAATGGACCTATCTTCTACTGATTTGGGACGATTAAAAGATTTAATTATCAAAATTTTTATGAAAATTTAATAAAATAATTTTCTAAAAGAAAAATAAAATTATCTTTTAGTTTATTTTATTAGCATTTTGATTTTCTTTATAGAATAACAGAAATGATTCTTCATAAATGAAACAGTATAACGATGCTGCAATGCAACGTAATAGAAATGCTGAAATGTGTTTTCTATATTTGATGGGTTATCCTAAGACTGATCATTAGCACGATCGAGTATTTCTCTGAACCCTGGGATTTTTGTTTTTGGTGAGTGATGATAGAAAAACTGCCACCAATGAAGGATTATGAAATAAAAAATGAAAGTGGTACAATATTCCTCAATGAACGATCCAACCATGGGGTAGGGGGTTTGTTCTTTATGAATTGGATTCCCAGTTATTTCTTGATAAAAAATGAACGTGGATCAACCCACTAACAGATTAATCCATATGTCATTGGTTCTTGTGGGGTTTAGTATTTTTTCATGTGGGGAGTTATGTGAATTTGGATTCACATTTCTCTTATACTTCATTAAACTCTTCAGTATGACGAATCACACCAACACGAAAAAAGGTCCTGGTCCATAAATCTTATTTTTCTTGTGCAATATTCTTCTCTACCCCTTTTCTTCTCTTATTCGTGGAATAAAGGAAACTGTGGTCATAGAAGGACATTAGCGGTGGTGATGGAAGGTTGTGGTTAACGGTTTAGGCATGTGGCTGTAGCCGCATGCGGGAGGTGACGTGCCCCAATGACATACTATAGCGGAGGAGTCTGTATCCAGTGGGTTGTTGTGATATAGAACTATGGCACCAGTCGAGCACCGCATCAGGTGAAGGAAGCTACGGTAGTGCATAACGACGATTGCAACAGGGTGTCCCTTCAGGCAAAGAAGGCCAAAGCTCTTTGGATGTGATGGTGCAGAACCACAGTGCCGGTAGGGCGTCAAGTCAGGTCGGGAGACCTGTAGTTGAGATGTAGGTTAGTGTGGGCACATAGTCAGTGGAACTGCATTCGTGGGAGGTGCTTTGTCAAGTTGGCCACAAGACACAGGGTATACACTACACCTACCATGTCCGTGTTTAACCAAACTAGACTGGCAGTGGGGGCTTGGCCAGGGGAAAACTGGGGTGTTGGTTGGCCGGGATGGACCGAAACAAGCTCGCCAGCATTGGCTATGGTAGAGGAGGATCAGGTGGACGGGCTACTCATTGGGCAAGACCTGGCCCTTGGGCTAGTTTTGAATAGTCTCGGTTAGGTCGGATGAATTGGGTCAAGTCGGCTCAGTTTGATTAGATCATCCAGGGCCTACACCCAACTGGATCCTTTTTAGTAAAATGGGCATAACTTCAAAACCGTGCATCCAATTGATGAGATATTTGTGGCATTTGGACCATTGTGACTAAATGGTCCTTCTAGAATAATCCACGATTTTTTTGGAGGTTGATATATTAATGATGTCTTGAGGACTATATTATTCCAAAATAGAGTTTGATACGAAATGAAATTATATGAATGGATATGACGATAAGGAAGTGATGGTCAGACCTTAGTGGCCCAATAGACGAGTGGACCTCAGTAGCCCGACAGACGGGGGAACTTCATTGGCCCGAAAAATGAGCGTAGCAGACCTCAATGGCCCGATAGACAATCATATCTCAGTGTCCCAATATACGAGTGGACCTCCATGGCCTGAAATATGAGCAGACCTTAGTGGCCCGATAGACGAGCGGACCTCAGTGGCCTAGTAAACATCAGTAATGAAAGGACCTCAGTGGCCCAGTGTACTTGTGAACATTAGTAGAACAATGAATGAGTGGACCTCAGTGTCCCGGAAGACCTCAATGTCTCATCGAGGATGAGTCCCATAACAGTTCAATATGATTAGATTTTTAACTAATAATCCTTTCTATACTTTAGGTTATTCCTATGTGATATGTCCATTACTTTGTGTGTACTTTATTTGTGGTCATTTCTTTGTGTTTTGGGGTCCCTACTAAGTATTGTGTTACTCACCCAACCATGGTATTTTCCCGCACTTATCATGTCTTGTGAAGATTACTAGATTTTTGACAGAGGACCTGGTGGTCTAGGACCAAGAAATGCCTAGTGAGATCGAATAGGTGAGGCATACTCCTACAAATTCCAGAAGCTACACTTGACCTACCCTCCAAGCAGGGTTTTCCTTCAAAGAGATTATCAGAGAACATGGACTCCCATGTTTACATCTTTTAGTTTTTTGGATTTTTATTCTTTCCCATTTTAGTTATAGCTTGTACCACTACGGTTAGTTGTAGTCTTAGTGTTATACATGTTTTTATTTTCAGAGTGGTGGAATGGGGTTGTGTGTGAGATATATATATATATATAGAGAGAGAGAGTGTGTGTGTGTGTGTGTGTGCAAGTACTTGAAAAATGCCTCCCAATTATAGGATAATGCCTTTGGAACTAGTTTACACCTCCTGGCCCTTGGTAGGGGGCTTGGGTAGTCACAGCATAGGCCGTGGGGGAGGGGTCATGACAGGGGTATGAATCTATGAACAACAGCTTCATTAATTTATTAGGGTCATCATATATGTGATGAAATCATTTAATGAAATCAGGGTGGAATCAAGAGGTGTATGGGTGGTGAAATTCTAAAATGACATTATCATTTGAGGGATAAATAGTCTAGTGTCTTGGTTTCTACCAGGTATGGGTGATGATGGAAGATGATCAACATACATGGGGGTGGGTGCTTCTTAGAGAGGGGCCGGTGGAAGTTTCTCCTAGGAAGGGTCCGGGTTTTGTTGTGACTGATACAGTGCGACATGATGAATGGATTGTGTAGCGATGATTGATTGAAGGACTTAGGGAATTCAACTACTATCTGATGGGTTGGAGGCAGGCACTATAACACCTTAAGACTCCCAAAATTGAAAACTAACCTTGAAAGGGTATGTGACAATCAACACCGAGCTTAAACAAATCATGATTATTTATGACCATTAGAATCTAGTCATTAAATTGGTGGTTTTGAATAGTATTAAAAACACTATAATATATATATATATATATATATATATATATATATTTGTGTGTGTGTGTGTATTTTCTAATAAATAAAAACATATTGATAAATTCTTATGAAACAATCAATAATTTTTTTAATAATGAAATTTCATATTTCAAAAAATACGTTTAATTTAAAAATGTTATTTATTTATTTTTATTATAAAACCCTATAAAATATTTATGTAACTTTTATAGATATTTTAGTTTCTAAAATGATATTTTGAAATCAGCATATCAAGATTAAGTAAGGGTGAAATTTTGGCATTTTTTAGAAATATTAGATATCTTAGGGAATAATGAAAATTTCAAAATTTCAAATATGATCATTTATTTTCATTAAGAAATTAATTTAGAAAATACATTATATTTTTTATATTTAATTAAAGTTAAATATTAAACAGTTTATTTATAATAATCTAATTTAGTTCTTTGGAATCATAATTTTTCATGATTTTGGTAAATGAATATTTTTATTCTTAAAAAATGGGTTTCTTCAAAATGTTTTTAAGTCCTCAAAGTATATACTTTTTAATTAATTAAAGTAAAACCTAGTATTTAATTAGATAAATTAAATTTTTAGATATTTAATCTTCTTATATGAATTTAAATTCATATAATAATTATTACTAGTCACACAGTTAATGTAATGTCATCTTATAGATAAAAATATATTACTTAAAAAATCATATTTGACATGTTTTGTGGGTTTGATTTTAAATAAAATTTTAACACATTTATGAATGTACTTTTATAGTATACACGCAATATTTGGAATCATAATAATTAATATTATATAAAAATTTAACTTAATTTTTTTCATATGAATAACAAAAATAGTAAAAAACTATTACTATGGTTAATGTTAAACAAGTTTTCTAGGGAGTTGAAATGCAGAGGTATGGAGAGTAAAATATTTAAAAAATATTTTTTTTAATGGTATATTTTTGTACCTACCATAACACTAACCAAATCTATTGTTTTTCAATTTTGGATGCACTTGGCTTGATTGTGACTTCCCATTATTGAATAGTTTTGGGTATTTGAAAAAATTCCACTCCCTCTCACTTATAAAAGGAATCCATTTTTATTTTCCAATCCATACCATAATAACTTCCTTAATTTCCTACCCACATCTTAGACTCAATTTTTTGATCATAAATCCAATTTAGAGAGGCTTTTGGTTTAATCCTAAAGAGGCGGTCTGAAGAAGATGTATCATTATTAATCATCCATATTTGTTTTAACTTTTCTTCCACCTCCTTCAAATCATAGTAAATCTTGACCATATTATAATATCAGTTACTAATATATCATAAGATTTTATTATTTTATTTTAATGACACAAATCTATCTATATTTAAAAAAATTAGAAATGAAACCATCATTCGTGTGTATAATGGAATATCGGCCCGCTAACTAGTATAATCTGTTTTCCATAATTGACTCACATGAATATTTATGATGATGGATTTAATTTATATATAGTATTTTAATTACATGTTTATATTTATGTAAAAGTAAAATATTCAACATTTTCTTAACTTTTCATTCATTGAAAAATAATAACGTCATTCATGCATAAATGTAGATTACCACCTCCACTAAGTGAAGTGATAATTTTTTAATTACCACATCACATTGATGGTATATATAAGATAGAATATTTAAATAATATTATATCTATACTATAATTATCATTTAGGAATGATAAAATAAAACATACATTCTTTTCATCCATATTTTTGAAAAATGGAAACGTTACTCGTGCATACAAATGACCTACCATATGCATGATTGTAAAATAGTTAATTTTTCATAAACATAATTAATGATTGATTTAAAAAGTTTCACTATTGTATGAATATTATAATTATTTCATTATTATTATTCTATATATGATTAAGGAATAATCTATTTTACCTTAGCCAACTTTCCCTTGTGATTTTTGACATATGAGCCAAACATCATCCAAATATTCGGTATGAACCTAAATGATTATGACATTTAATATAAAATGAAAATAATTTCAATAAGTGGAAAAATAAACTCAAAAAATGTTACTAAAAAATTAAATAAATGAAATAAATTAATTATTCAGGATGAAAAAAAACACATGATGAATCATGATTGAGGTAAGGGATCTTTTTGAATAAATCTTTCCATAGGGCTAGACACATTACCCCCCTAAATTACTTTATCTATAAATATAATATTATTATATTATTCGAGATATGGTGTATATATATCACATATATATTTATCCTATTCTAACACCATTTTATGGGGTAATAAATGCATTATTATCATTTTATAAATACCTTTATTGTGAAATTTCCTTCGATTATAGTATGATGAAAGATTATCAAATCCATTTTTTCCATGGGTAATTCTTATGTTTTGAATTATGATTTATTTAATTTTTATAGTACCCAAAAATTATAAACATATTATGATGGGTGTTCTTAGATATCACACCAATGCATTGGGTAATCCTTTAGTCTCTTGATCATTCATGTATGTTATTAAGGAGAAAACCTATTCCATTATCAAACATTGTCCCCCATGTGATATTATCTATGTCGTTAGCCTTGAATCATGTTTATGTAAAATTATATATTTCTTCCACATTTCCTATGTTATCGTGATCTTATGATACAATGTTCTTTATGTTATTCTTCCATGTCAGTACTCATGATCAATCTCTTTTATGATATCATGTTGTAAATTTGACTTACATGTAATGTTTCATTATCATTTTTATTACCTTGATATTATTTTTAGCTCTAACCTTTTTGAGGCACTCTATAGGTCATTCTATGTAGTATATTAATCTCAAATGGAATTAGGATTTCATTATATATAAGAAGATGAGTATTTAATATTTTTGTTTCATTTTTATGTATTGTGAACCTATTATTCAAATAAACAAAGCCTAATGATTTTTGGGTTGTAATTAATGTAAATTTATTTGGAAAATAATTTGAATATATGTACAAAAGGTTTGGGTTACTATAGACACTTCATGGTGTGGTTAGAGTATGATAGAGGAAACAATGTAGCATAAACAGTGAGGGTGGAGGAAAATTGTTGTGTTGTTCACATGGGATTAATGGTTGATAATTGAAGGTCCTATGAGACATGTTTCACGAGTGCTTTAATTCCATGGGATTTAAGTTCAGTTATCTAGGCCTTCAAACTCATAGTTTGCATGGCCTCATTATAGATCAAGGGGTCTTTAGAAATATAAGAAATTGTTTGGGGGTCTGATAAGGCAATGTTATGGTATTGTTACATTGAAACATTGCACTATAAAAGTGTAATAAATACATTCAATGTGTACTTTTAAATACTAGGGGTATGGATGAGTCTTGACACAACATGATTCCTAGGTCGTGTGTGTATTTAGTTGTTCTAAATCATTCTAAATAAAAAATTGAATTTTTAATAATTTCATATGAATTAAGTATTATGATTTATAATTCTAAGTATTATTCATGATATAATTAGTGTATGTCATTATTTAAAAATGGAACTTAATAAAATAAGGAAAAACATATCAACACATGTAATCTGCAAAGGTATTTCCCTTTTAAGAAAACCCATTAATCTTTTTTGGAGTTGAGAAAATTGTCTCTATACTACAGAAGTTGATGTAGGTTATAGAGAATAACATTTATCATTTGATAAACCCTTTTCCCTCTGAATTATGCAAAAAAAAATTGATCATTTCATAAGTAATCAACCTTTATCTTTCAATGGAACCATTTATCCATTAGATAAACAACGATGGATAAAATCTCTAGAAAATACATTAATTTATTTGGGATTTAGTTAAAGGTATAGTGTTATTATTACTATATATCTGATAAAGTTATATGATTATCAATGGTGTTTATAAATATAAAAAATACTAAATAGAAACAAATGTATGGAATAAAATGAAATTTGTTAAAGGCATTATTCATCGAGAAACAGACTTCCTTGATATTAGTGACTTAATATGAAAAGAATTGTATGGATTTATTAAAAAGAAGGATGAAAATATTTCTGTGTCTGTACGTAACTATAATATAGTAGAAAAATAAATTTTTGAGTATGTATGTAATCTAGGAGAAAAAACTAATTTCTTATTTAGTAGATGATGTAAATGTTATTAAAGGGTACTGTACTCTCAAAACTTTTCAACATATAAGTATATAATTAAAAGTGTTAAAAAAAGAAATAGTCTTCTAATTATAATATTATGAAAAGAAAAAATTAAGATAAGATAATGAATGATCCCCATGTAGAAAAAAATTGTAAATTAAGATGAAATGATATATTTTTAAACATGTAATAATTGATGGATGAAACACGAGTGGTCTTACTTAAAAGCCTTGTGTCAATGTTTCTAATGTTGAGATAAATCCATTCAAGATAATCAATGTAAATTTAAAATATATTCTGTTAATTTCAAATGATTATACTTATAATATGTGATACACTATTCTAATCAGTTCCCGAAGAGTTAGAAGAATCTACCTTAGAAGAATCCCTATGAGAAAGGATGGTATTTTACAGTTACTACTATATATTTCAATTTACCAAATGATTTTATTGAAGGAATTTTTATAATAAAATAAAAATTATCTTATAAACTATTTGATTCTAGATTTATGAATCCTTTTATATACATTATGGTTTCTAAAAACATTTTAATTATCCCATAATGCATTGGAAAATTAGTATTCAGTTAAAATACTAAATTCAAATATTATTGTAACAAAAGAATATATTATATAGGTAATATTAGTATTCAAGGATGTAATCTAGTATGAAAATTTAGTTTTATATTAAAGGTTGAAATTGATATTTTTATTGTGATGGATTAGATCTCACTATATAATGAAATAATTTTCTATCGATACTAATACATTATAACAATAAATATGACAATTGAATCTAATTTTTTAGGGGGAATGATTCATTTTCTGAGTCTTTTTAGAAAAAACTACCAATGGATTTTATTAATGAAATTATTAGAGAATAAAAACATAAAATAAAATCTATTAAACAGAATAATACCTTAATAATTTAAGATGTACTGATTTTTTATATTTCATTGATATATTTCGGGAGGAATTTCTTTACCATTCACCAAATCATAAAGTTTCATTATCTATTTCTCTTATATAGAATGCGATTTCCATATCTAAGCCATCCAATAAAATGGATCGATTATAATTATTGGAATTAATGATGTTTCTATAAAAAATTTTAATAATGGATTCAGATACCTTAGTTTCTCATCTTTGGGAGATCCTATTCTATTCGTAAAGAATACTGATGAGTATATGAGGTTGTTCATTGATTATGGTGAGATGAATTACGTTAATTTCTAGAAAAATATTTCTATTACCATGAATTTATGATCTATATATTTAAATTTAATTATATTCATAATTCTCAAAAAATGAACTTAATTCTGGTTCAAAAAGGATAAAATATTTTATGACACTTAAAATACCGAGGCAGTTCAAGAATGGCTAACACCAATGAATATTACTGAAATACAGAATATCAATGGAATATCTCATTACTATCAATGATTTGATTAAATTTTCATTAATTAGAAAACTCATTAACCATGTTAACATCTAAAGTTTTCAGATTCACACTATTAAAGAAATGTATGTAATTCATTGAAAAACTGATTAAAAGACTATTTAAAGAAATGATATTAACATTATTGATGGGTAAATAAAGAATTATTATATTAATGTATGAATCAAAGAGATGACTGGGATGTATCCTTATACCCAATGATAAATTTTTAAATTTTCCAACATAAAAATTAAACACCCATAAAAATATCCAAATCATGAGCTACTATTTGAAGAAATACTCTTTACATTGATGTTATTGACATTTTTTATATACAAAAATATGTGGTATATGTACATATCACAATAGTTTGAATTATATATTCCCTAAAAAATAGATCAACACGATGTGAAATTGATGGTTGTAAATACTCCAGAACCAAATATTTTTGATACACCAAACTCTCGGAGGGAAAGAAGTTGGAAAATGGATTGAGTAGGGAGGATAAAATGGTATGTAAATTGAACTATTTAATATTCCTGTTTTTAAAATCACAACATAATTTACAATGACATCAAGATAACTTGTGATATTTATATGTTAAATTTTTATGTATTTTCAAACTTTTGATTCACATATGTTTTAGTGAACTCAATAAAACACATATGTTTCATAGATTTGTGAAGAAAAACTGAACCATATCATCAAAACCCTATGAGTATATTATGATTATATTATCCATAAAACAAAACATATCTAATACTTCCAATGAAATTTGATTGAAATTTATATTTAAAATTGAATTGATTATTAAGGATAAGAAAATTTTGAATTACTTCAATTATGATATTATGAATCATCTCACTACTTTGAGAGTTCTCACATGTATTATTTTCATTTTAATTTTATTAGATATTCTTCTAAGTCAATTTTCATTGTAAAGTATCTTTGTTTTTTGACATATTATATTTACATACAATCTATGAGATCGATGAGGTTTCGATGATAGAAACCATTGTTCTTCCAAATGTTGATGTTTAATGAAGTGTAGATATAGGCTAATTTTTGAGAATAATGATCAAAGAGAAGATATAAGATAGAGATGTTTAAATTTTATGAGTTTGTTTCATATATTCATAATGCTGAACTTGTACCTTCTAATAGGTTTTTTGATCAATTTCATGGTGTGGATATTTAATACCTTGATACTAGTTACCAAAAAAAACCTCCACTTTTGGATAAACGAACATAATTACTAAAAAATATATCTACTGATAATGATACCCTCTATAAATTCATTTTTATTGTTATCCAATACTCCTTGTTTTGTATTTATATAATGTTTAATTTTTTATTGTTCTAGTTTTATTTTTTAGATAACTTGTGTGACATTTCCTGGTTTTATATTCCACTACACATATCATTTTTACTTTGGTATAATTTGATTTTTTGTAGTTTATAACATCTTTAAAACATAAATTCTAGATTGTTATATTAATTTTAAGTCCACATTTTGATTCAATTTAAAACATATCTTAAGGCTACCAAAATTTATGTATCTAGGAAAACAATTAGTATCAAATGTAGCATGTAACATTAATTTAGTTACTATAAATTTTAAATATTTAAAAACATATCTTTGAAATTTCTTTCTATATTTTATTTGAACCCATTTTCCTATAGAAGAAATATACATTTTTTTGTTATGGAAGTGCTACTAATCTGTACAATTGAGAATCTAAATCCAAGATCTCCTTTAAATTTTTATAGTACTGACTATGAGTAATAGTATGATCAAAATAATACTACTGTGATTAGTAATGATGTAGATCACTATCAAATAATGACATGAAATTAGATGATTGGATAGAAATAAAATTTAGAGTTTACTTGTGAGGTGAAATCTCAATATTAGGATAACTAAAATGCCTTCAACACTTTTTTATATTTGAGGACATGGGAAAAATATAATCATATTTTTTCATGAGAGAATGTGAAATGAATTTGGATAAAATTTAAAACCATACATTTTAGAACATCTAATGTTTTGGAAAATAAAACAGAAATTCTTAATGTTAACCATCAAGTGTTTGAATTTTTATGGGTGAGTCTGATGCTCAAATACACTAATGAATTATTAAATTAATAAATGGGTTATAATATCTTGGACAAAGTAAAATTAATGATGATAAACTTGAGGAATAGTTTATTGATATTGTTCCTAATGAATAAGAATTCCAAAAAGACTAATATTAATGTATTAATATTCTAACAAATCATAGACTAGATGATTTTGTTGCAAATCTCATATAATATGAATGTCATTTAGAGATATAAAAGAAGAAAGATAAGAGAAATAAAATAGTTTATTTTCCATCAACTTCTATTTCTTTAACTATTGAAAAAAAAACTATAAAGGCTACTACTATAAAGAGAATGTCTAAAAATCATTCATATGATAATTTTTCTGAAGTAAATTATTGTGAGATTACTATATTTTTTAGATTAATGAAAATATTTATGGTAAATAAGAACATATGAAATAATTTTAAAACGTAAATATAGAGAAATGTAAAAATAAAGATTCATATGATTTATTTGTTATGAAATCAAGAAACTATGTCACATTAGATATAAATATTTGAAATTGAATATAAAGGATATAAATTATAGAATAACTTCAATGATAAAGGATAGAAATAATTTTATAACCACAATTGATAGATAGAGATTTTTGAGGATCAATTTTCTAAAAGTAGTTGTTATTTATAGGACAAAGATAAGTATAAAATATTTAGTTTATGTGATATGTTACCTAGGAATTATATATGATTCACGGAAAATACAACTCCTAATTTTCTTATAATTTTTATACCATAATTTTTTCTTTTACTTCAAAAGAACACAAGAATGACACTCTATTACTCAAATAGATGGATTAATAGGTGAATATCGTGTGGAAAATAAACAAATGTTAAATGAAGAGTATGATCATGCTAAATTAGACCTTACTAAAGTTGATTTTGGATTTTTTAAACTTATTTCCATGTTAGATACTAAATCAGCTTTTATGACCACGATGAATTCATAAGACTTAAGTTTGGAGATAGTAGAATGATGAAGATTATTTGATACATTACATATAGAAGGGAGAAATTCAATAATCTGGTAAGATGGTTTAAACCTAGTTGTAAATCTTCTGGAATTGGGTTTACTTTCCAAATTTCACATGTCTAGTCTAACTATATCATTTAAAAATGTGAACTCCTCTACACTAAGAGTTAAAGGGGACGTCACCAGAATAATAAACGATCCTTGAACATGATTTAACCTTTTTTAACTAATTGTGATTACTTCTTAAAATAACATTTATATTTTCAACACCATAGGTTTGGAATGACATGGGTTCCAAATGTTCTTTTTACTAACATTTATAGACCCAAGAATGTTTGGTTAAGTAACATCTAGTTTATTTAATTTTAAGAGGAAAGACAGACACTACGAGAAAAGTGGTCATTTGTGATGGGTCATTTGAGAAGAGACACTGACATGTCACAAATAGTCCATCAGAAAGTCTTTTTGTGACGAGAGAACCAGCCTGTCACAAATAATAATGTTTTACGATGGAACAATGGTGTCGTCACAAATGGTTTTGTGTAGATTTCACGCCAAACAACAGGTAAGGGTTTTTGCAATGAGATATTATAGCCCGTTGTATGTTCCCAGTGGCGTTTTTAGTATTTGCAATGGGGACCATCACAAAAGACTTTTTAACCACGGTCCCTAATTAATATGGGTGATGGACATTTGCGATGAGAGTCCCATAAAAAATAATCTCATTGCAACTAATCTGACCTATATATTCCCCCAACCATTTTCCCTATTCCACTAAATTCTATACCGATCTATCTGTAGTTGAAAAGTTTCTCCCAGTATTTTTCATAGTTTAAAATTTTAATTCGGTGCATTATTTATAACTTATATCCTTCAAAAGATTCAATTTTAATGTATTTATCTACTTTTTTATTTTTCACTTATGTCTTTTTTTAGTTATAATTATTGTTTATTAGCTGTAATTAAATTAAATTGGAATTAGATAGTTTTATTTATCATTGTAATGTTTATTTTTACAAATAATTACATGTGATTAGTATGAATAATTATGAATTAATAGTTATTATATAAATTATTATTAATCAACAATAATTATTATTAAATTATACTAATTAGTATTAAATTGTAATAAATTATTATAATTTGTAAGAAATTTTAATATTTAGTAATAAATTGCAATAATTAGTAATAAATTGAATTAATTAGTAATAAATTGGAATAATTATTAACAATTATTAATAAATAGTAATAATGAGTTATAGATTAAAAAAATTAGTAATAATTAGTATTAAATTGTTATAATTAGTAATAAATTATAACGATTAGTAATAAATTGTATTAATTAGTAATAAATTATAATAATTAGAAATAAATTGTAATAATTAGTAATAAATATTAATAATTTGTAATAAATTATAATAATTAGTCATAAATTATAATAATTAGCAATAAATAGTAATAAATTTCTAATAATTAGTACTAAATTCTAATAATAAGTAATAAATTGTAGTAATTTGTAATAAAAAGTAATAATTAGAAATAAATTATAATAATTAGTAATAAATTTTAACAATTTGTAGTAAATTATGACAATCAGAATAATTAGTAATAAATTCTAACAACTAGTAATAAATTATTATAATTCATAATAAATTCTAATAAATAGAAATAAAATCTAATAATTTTTAATAAATTATAATTATTAGTAACAAATTCTTATAATTATTAAAAATTTCTATTAATTTGTAATTAATTTCAACAATTACTAATAAATTGTAACAATTTTAGATAAGTTACAACAATTAGTAATAAATTACAACAATTAGTAATAAATTGAAATAATTAGTAATAAATTGCAATACATAGAATTAATTAGAAATAAATTATAACAATTAGTAATAATTAGTAATAAATTCTAATAATTAGTAATAAATTCTAATTATTAAAAATAACTTATAATAATTGGTAATAAATTCTTATAATTAGTAATAAATTGTAATAACTAGTAATAAATTGCAATAATTAGTACTAAATTGCAAGAATTAATAAAATTAAGTAATAAATTGTAATAATTAGTAATAAATTGTAATAATTATTATTAAATTATAATAGTTAGTAATAAATTATAATAATTATAAATAAACTATAATAAATATTAATAAATTAATATAATTAGTGTTAAATTATATAAATTAGTATAAATTCTAATAATTATCAAAAAAATTTTATAATTAGTAATAAATTCTAAAAATTATTAAGTAAAATAATATAATTACTAATAAATTGTAATAATTTAAAATAAATTAAAATAAGAAGAAATGAATTGCAACAATTTGTAATAATTAGTAATAAATTTTAATAATTAGTAAAAACTTTTAATAAAAAATAAAAAATATTAAAAAATATTAATAATTAGTAATAAATTATAACAAATATTAATAACTAGTAATAAATTATTAATATTATTAATAGATTGTAATAATTGTTAATAAATTGAAATAATTAGTAATAAATTCAAATAATTATTAACAAATTGTAATAATTAGTAATCAATTATAATAATTAGTAATAAATTGCAAAAATTAGTAATAAATTACTAAAATTAGTAATCAACTGCAACAATTTAGAATTTTTTTAACAATTACTAATAAATTATAACATTTAGTACTAATTAGAAATTAATTTTAATATTTAGTAATAAACTGTAATGATTAGTAAAAAATTGCAATAATTAAAAATAAATTCTAATAAATAGCAATAAATTCTAATAGTTAGTAATAATTAGTAATAAATTCATATTATTAGTCATAATTACTAATTAATTCTAATAATTAAAAATAATTAATAATGAATTCTAATTATTAGTACTAATTAGTAATAAATTCAAATAATTAGTAATAAATTAAAATAATTAATAGTAAATTATAATAATTTTAATAAATAGTAACATATTATAATAATTAGTAATAAATTAATAATAATTAGTAATATATTTTAATAAATTGTAATAATTAGTAAATAATTCTAATAATTATTAATAAAATCTAATAATTTGTAATAAATTCTTATAATTTGTAATAAATTATAATAACTAGCAATAAATAAAACTAATTAGAAAGAAATTCTAAAACATTGTAACAAATTGTAAATAATTGGAACAATTTCTAGTGGATTGGCAGCTCTCTTTTACCCAACAACTTATCTCCTTATAATTTTCTTCCACTCAAATCACTATTAAATTTTTTCCCTCATGTGGGGATATCTATTTCTATATTCATGAGAATAGAGAGAAACATGGGGAGGTCATCCATCTCTCCATTATCGTGCATAGTAAAATGGATATGCATATGTAGAAAAAGAGTTTTCATACTGAGTTTAGTCAGAGAAAATTACAAGAAGATGAGCCGTCATGAAAAAGAGGCTCTTTTTCTTGAATCCTGACCTCCTTGAAAATTTCTTCTAGTGAAATCACTATGAAAAATCTCCTCAGATATAGGGATATCCATTTTTGTATGCATGATAAATGATAGAAATACGCTGAGGCCTCCCCTCTCTCCATATTAGTGCATACTGAAATGGATATCTGTATGTCGAAGTAGATTTTTCATTAAGATTTCAGTCAGAGACAGTGGATATGAGTCGTCAGGTAAAAGAGATGCTTCCAATTTGAAGGAAAATGTGTCGCCAGTAATTAAAAACTATTAGTAAAAATTAGATGTAATTAATTATAATTAGTGGAAATTAGTATAAAGTATTATAATTTAGTGTAGAATAGTATAATTGTTTTAAAAAATACTATAAATAAGTTTAATATAATATAAATTATAATAATATGATAAAAAATAAAAGTTAATTATCTTCTCTTTTTTGGATAGTATCTTTATTTTATAAAATTATATAGAAAAAAGATTATTGTCTATTTTTTTAGAGAAATATGGAACAAGGATGTCGACAACAGTCATTATTATATGATAGTTATTGGATTAATCAGCACAAGAATCCAAATGGCTATAATTTAGGTCCTGTATATATTGAGTGTGTTGAAGATTTCTTATCATTCAAATCATCAAAAACATAATTTTTTTCCGAAGGGACAATTATGTTTCCTTGTAAAAAATGTGCTCCGAGGACGTTTGAAAATTTTTAAATCATTGAGGATATATTATATCATTTTGGTTTTCAACTAGATTATTGTTTTTGGTATCAACACGGTAAACACAGTTCCCTAGAAGATACAAATAATTTGGTTCTGGATCTAGCATGGTTTCACAATTTAGTATATGATGTGGGAGGTCTTCCTTTTCAACAAGATGAAACTTAAGATGATATTAATTTGACTCCTAAGTTGAAAGAATCTCATTTGTATGAGTTTTTGAGGTCTATTGAGGATTCCTTTTATCGTGGTTGCAAGATAGGAAAATTTGAAGAATTTTCTAAATTTATGACTACTAAGTCAGATAACGGAATATTAAATAGTTTTATTCATCAGATATTGTAATCAGTAAAAACACATCTACATTTAGGAAATGTGTTGCCTAAAAATTTATATGAGAGAAATAGGTTGGATTATAATATGGGTCTTGGTTATTAGAAGAATCATGTATGTTCTAATGATTGAATTTTACATTATGGTGAAAATGAGTTGTTAAATAGTTGTGCCACATTAGAAAAATTGAGGTATAAATAAGGGAAGTCCGGATTGATTCATATAAAATAATTGAGATATTTCTCTCTCACACCCTGATTGTAGTGTTTATTTACGTCTCAAACATAATGACAGTGATTTTATAGCAGAAAACCAATATTAAAACTAGTAAAACCAAAAATAATTCCTATAATATTGATTGATGGAAAAATTTTAACCAAATGCATCTGTATTTTTCATTAGAATCCTAAAATGTGTGATCAGGTCTATCTACTGATAGTTTTTGTCCATTTGGTTCTCACGGTAGTCAGTATTCATGTTGGAAAGTCTTTATAACTCCCTAAAATTTACCTCCTTAGATGTTGATGAAGGAAACATATATATTTTTTACCTTATTAATTCTCGGACATCCAAAAAAGATAATTTATTATTATTTTAAACCATTGTTTGATGAGTCAAATTCATTATAGAGTAATGGTGTCAGTATATTTGATGTTGATGCATAAAAAAATTTTCTTACTAAAAGAAACATTGATGTGAACAATTAGTGACATCCCAGCATATGTCATGTTATCTAGCTAGATAAAACATCGTCCAAAATTATGTCCATACTGTATGAGAGAAAATAATGAATTTTTTCTCATCAATGGAAAAAACATGTTTTCTCAATTTTCATTATAGATTCCTTCTAACTGATCATACTTTTTATAGGAGCACATATCATTTTAAAAATGTCATAATAGAAAAATACGGTACTCTAATAATTATTTCTCGTGTAGAGTTAAATTCAGTTGTCTCTTCATTACCTCTAATCAAATTTGGACCAATAATAAACCCAAAAAATTATGTCTTTGAGAAAGCACACAATTTCATAATACAAATCCTTTTTTAGAATATTCCATATTGGTCTAATTTGTTGGTTCATCACATGATGTATGTTAGTCATATTTACAAGCTTAGTTTTGGTAATTTATTTCATATAGTTTAGGATACACCATGTAAGACAAAAGATAATGTAAAGGAATAATCAGATCTTTCCCAAATTTTCTAGATACTAGAACATGAAATGTTTTAAAATTTCATATCATAAATGTTAATGAAACCAAATATAGCTTATACACTCTTCATAGACAATAAATTATTGTTTTGTCAGTGGATTCTTGATTTGAGACTTACAGATGGTTTTGCTTCCAATTTGGTATGGTTTGTCATAAATGTTCATATTACTGGATTAAAAAGTCATGGATTTCATGTTATAATGGAAATAATTGTACCGATTGGATTAAGAGGTTTTTTGAATTATTTGATTTGGGATGCACTAATAAACATATAATATTTTTTTCAAGACATATGTGCGGAGACTAGTGACAACGATGCATTAAAGAGACTGTTAGAAGATGTTGTTTTAATTTTATGAAAGCTAGAAAAATTATTTATGTGGGATTTTTTTGACTCATTGGAACATTTGATATTAAATTTTATCAATGAAGAAAAATTTGGAGGGCTAGTACAGTTCTGATAGATTTACCCATTCATGAAATGCATTTAGAAATTTAAGGAAAAAGTATATAACAAATAATCGGTTTAAGGTTCATTTTTAGAAGATTATTTTCAAGGGGAAATTTAATTTTTCTTCTCTTATTACATTCAATATTAATATCCCTTAAACCAAAACCATATTGGCCACAATGAGGGAAAATTGACAATGAATTGGGTAATTAAATAAATGTTTTCTATCATCCCAAACATGGCTTCAGTGGAGTTCATGAATGACGAATTTTAGATGATGAAATCAGAGAGCTCATACATATGTTCTACTCAACCATTTACAAATGAAACGATTTGAAAACTGAGTTATTCTATAACATATAATATATATTTTTCTACAAAAAATTAATATTATTTTATTTTAAGGTTATATGATAATCATATCAAGAAACAACTTCCACACATTATAGTTGCTGCTCTTGATTAACATCATCAAACAAAATTCTAATGGTTTCAAAAGATGGTAACATAAATTATTTTAGGTTTAAAATATAAAATAAATTTATTAAATATTATATTAATAATTTTTTTACAAATTTTTAGGTATCTCAACATACTAATAAAATTTGTAATCGATTGTGTGTATTGATTAACCCACTATCAAGAATATTTAAATCTTATAATGAATATGTGGTAAATGGTTTTCAATTTCATAGACATGCATATGGGTAATTAGAAGAATTAATAATAGTGTTTTATTGAGAAGATATAATCATATAGAAACTGTAGTTGAGTTTTACATAATTCTAGAAGAAATTATTGAACTATGTTATCTGTTTCATCATTACACAATGATGTTTAAATGTCAGTGGTTGGATACTGAGAGTGGCGTGCATGTTCAAATGTCCCATTGAATCATTGATATTAAATATAAAAGTCATATTGTAGTAAATGAACCATTTTTATTATCATAATAGAAACCTAAAATTTATTCTTAAATATATAATACTTCATTAAAGGAGTAGAGAGATTGGTGGAGCATAACAGAAATTAAATCTTGGGGAAATCAGTTTACTCAAAATGAACGTGGTTCTGCTAAAGTGGATGGAATGGAATTTTTAAAGAAGATTTTTAAAATCCATATTATTAACAAATAGAAATGAATATATATGATGACCCCCCATAGTTAAGGTTCGATGGTGACGATGATGTTAATGATTTTACAAATGAATTTGAAATGACAAGAGACGATGAGATTGAATATCATACAGAAATTGATGTTGCTAAGGAAGAATATGAAGACATTAACATCTTAAAACATGAATATGAGGATAAAGATGAACATTGAAACAATTAAATGCTAGTTATAATCAAATATAATTTATATCTATATATAATTGTTGTTTTCAACTATTTGATAACGATAGTGATTTCGTGTTTCAGATGGATGAGTATATGTATCATCTGTTTTCAGAAGCAGATCTACCTTTGGAAAATCATTATGTTGAATCATTTGAACCCCAAACTATTGGTGGTTTAGGGTTGACTCAGAGGGGGAGTCTTCTTGCAGGATTGATGACTCTTGACCCTATCCCTGAGTGACGTCCACGTCTTGGCTTCGATCTACACATGTAGAGGAATGTTTACCTGTGTATTCTAGCTATTTTTCAATAATTTATTTATATATGAATTGTTTGATTATTTGTTCTTTTTTTCATATAATTATACAAGGAGAAAATGGATAGGGGAGTGCTATAGTGCACAATTATTTTTCGAAGCATGGGTCTCATGGGATCAAGTTCCTGTTGATGTGCAACACTGCTTGTTCGATCATTCATTGGTATGTAAATAACTAATATTTATTTTGAAATTAATTTGATTAATAAATTTATATGATAAATTATTTTTAGGGATTATGGTATCCCATCAATGAGAGCATGCGTGACTCTATCTGGTTGACATGGCAGGGGGCTATGCGTCAGCATTGCAGTCCGTTTTTCTACAATTTGAGAAGGAAAGCAATAAAAAAATCTGGAGTGATAGAGTATGATGAGTATTTTCAATACCACCAACTTGATTACATTTCACATGAGGTTTGTGATGGAATATGTTCATACTAGTTGGATGGTCATTTTTAGAGTAGAAAATCAACAGTTCTAAAAAACATGGGGAGGCAGGAGGTGACACATCAAGCTAGTAGTCATACTTTCAGTACTCATATAGAGCATATGGTAAGTACTTTTTTTAATATTTTATATAACATTGAATGTAAATTGATTATTTTATGTTCATATAGGCAGTCTAAATACCCAATATTACAGATTTCAACATTTAAAGGATTATTTACAATGATTCGTCGAATAGAGAGATTAGAGGTACTAACAAACATCATAATAGGGTTAGTATATTTTCTTTTGGATTTTCATATTTAACTAAAAATAATATTTTAAATATTTTAATTTTAAATTGTAATTGATGAGGTCATATGAGGTCATGATGTCTCAGACACAGGCTGACAGTCATGAAAAGACCGATACTGAGACCAGTGTCCACCAATTTGATGAGACAACATGGATGTAGGTTGCCCGGTATGCCATTGAGAAAGGCTGAGTTCTTGGTATTTCCCCTCAATTGATTCCTATTGATTATTATGGCACCATTATTATGTCATAATCTAGCTCAAGAGATCTAACTATATTATAAACATCAGCAGCATGGGATGAAGGAGGAGATGCATTGATGGTGGCAGGAGTAGGAGTAGGAGTAGTTGAAGTACATGCGATGTCTGACTCATGGTTTAGGGATGGATTTACCTCCACCATCTCCTCCAGCTTCACTAGATGACCCTCACTTTTAGTGACCTATTTATTTTTTATGATAAAATAATTCAATAATTTTTTTTGTAATATTAACTATCTAGATTTCTGTATAGTGTGTTTTTTATATTATTATGAATATTAAATTTATTATTAAATTTATTTGTTTATTAAATATTTTTTTTGAATATTTTTTTTATATTTTCCATGAATTTTGAGGTTTTCATTATTTTATAATTTTTTATTATATTAGAAATATTAATGTTATTATTTAAATAATAATAATATTATTATTATTATATTATCACCTTTATTTTTGTTATTTTAATAAGGATATTATTTTATTATTTTATATTTTATTATATTTTACTAATATTAATAATATTATTTCATTAATATTAATATCATTTTATTATCATTATTATTTTAGTCTTTTATTTAATTTTTTAGATTTCTTATAACGGGACCCCTCACAAATAGTATTTACCATGACCTATTGAAAAAAATGGTTTCTAAAACTCAATAAGGATTTTTGCAATGGGCTGACACAATAAAGTATTTAAAAACCACAAGGAAGATATTTTCGATGGATACTTATCCTATTTTAAAAAACTATATTTGGGTTTCCCTTTTCGACAATGGGGCCCCGTTGTAAAAGGGTATTTGCGACAAGATCCTGTTGCGAATGCCCCATTGTAAATAGACTAATTTCTAGTAGTGTGAGTACTAATGGATGAATCACATGATACACATACAATTATTATTCTAGGTAATTGGTAGGAAACAAGTCTATTTTTTATAACATACAAAATGATAAGGGTATAAATGTTACTTTTTAAGACATCACACAAGGAAAAACTAATATAATTGGTGGTTCATCTTTTATAGGTAAGAAATTAAATTTAAATGTAGTTTATGTTGACGAAAATAAGCTCAAACCTATCTATATAAGTAAATTGTGTGATATATGGTTCTCCATGATATTTGGGAATGAGAAATTTTAGATCACATGTTCAAAATGTGTTGATGTTTTATTTGATGATAAGAATAGTAATGTTTATAATTTTAAATTATAAGACCTTTATTTCTTGGATTTACATTGTATTAGTGAATTTTATGATTTATCTAGGGATAAATGTAGACAAATTACCTCAGTATAAGGTGATTTAATGTGAGAATAAGATGAGGGAAACTTAATTCTATTAACCTAAATCCATTGAAAAGGAATGATAACTCAAAGGGGTGTTGATGTCTCCTTTAGTTCTCACTAATGAGGTTGACAAAACATGAGACGATTATAATTAAATATGTGAGTGATAGTTTGGACAAGATTAATAAAGAACAACTAATCTCCATGCCATCGATGAAATTTATTCAAGAATATATAGCTTCTAGGTGATTATGGAATTTTTTTAGGTGGAACTTATCAAGATCAACCATGAAAGAAATAGAAAAATGAAGGTTTATTCATTGAATTTAAATTATATCATTTGAAAACACTTTTATTGAACTAAACCCAATATACTTACTAGTGTGTGGTGTGTCCCATGATTAACCAATAAACCAAAATCCTTGGAACATGGAATTGTGAGGAAATTAATTTGATGTTCATTGGATTTATTTTTCCTATATTGGATGAAGATTAAAAATAATGTTGGGAATCCATTTCTCACAAATTTCATGAATATATAATTGAATGTGAACATAGAATTGGTGGTATAAAAACAACCACATAGATCTTTAACCAGTTGATGTTTTGAGATGATGCTGGGTTTTCCATTTTGATCTAATGATGAATCAAAGCTTATGACCAAGAAAAACAGTTTATTTACTAAAATAAGCTATGTGAAAATGGTCAGAAATTTTAATGATTGAAATGGATAGGATCTAATGTTGGTTTTATTAGAATTAATAGTGGGGATGACCCATATATGATGAAATGCATATGAAACAATATTTAATTTTTTTATAGCAGAACATAAAAGAAAAGATGTGGGCTTGAAACTTCACATTCATATGTTTCTACCAAAATATGCCTATAATTAAGATGAATAATTAGTTTATGTTTCCCGATATAGGAATTAATACCCAAAAATTTGGAATGAGATTAAAAATTATCAGGTTTTGATTAATGTTTTTAGGAAAAGATGAAAGATTAGTGAGAACATTGATTATGGGTATTGACTCTTATAATATTGAATTATAAATATAAATATGGTGGTACAATACTCTTTCTATATAACTATATTATTGTTCACCTTATAATGAATATTATGTCATATATTTTTTGTATGGGTGATCTTGACTATACCAAGGTGTGATGAAAAATCAAGACAAAGTGAGAAAAATCATCAATAAAGAAATTCAATATTTTTCAAATTTAAAAAAAAATCATAATAAATAGTATCCATGGCCTAACGATGATGAATGATGGTATAAAATTAATTAATTAAAATATTTCATAATTAGGGTAATGAAGTTTTGGGTTTTCAATGTTGTGTTAATGACCAGGTGACCTGAATTATGGTAGCCTGCATAGCTCATATCTATGAAAGAGTAACTTTCCACTACATAAGTTCACATTAAACTACACATAAATTTTAATGTATCTAAATATAAAAAGTTCTTGATTCCCTAAATTCTCAATTCAAAATTTATATTAGAAGGATGGTATGGTGATTAGATGATTTAAGAAAAAGTGATACCGATAGATTATAGAGAATAATAGAATTCCAAAGGGGAGTTCAAACTGGAGAAGAATGTGGACATTGGTCTATTTTATGTTATCGCGGTAGTTTTTAATGAGTCATGGAAGGTAGAATATGTACATTTAATGGAATTCCATGTGGAGGCTATTGAGTAAATCTCTATGGTTTAATTCATTAATGTTGGCTATGAGAAAGTAATTAATGTGATATTTAAGAGTGATACTCCTGGGACCCCCAAAAATTGATCATTTTAACCCACTTGACCAAAAAATTCCATCCCATAAAAATTTACACATCTTAGAGGAATTAATTATATATTTGAGATATATGATATGATAATATTAACTAAAATTAAAAATTTAGATGTGATCGAGCTAGTGGAAGAAATCAATATTAATAGGGAAAATTTCACGTATCATTATCTTTACTATCTTTATTATTATATCAAGATATTTATAATGAATTTTATTATTGTTTCCACATCTAGAAGTTTTAATCGATTAGTTTACTTGGATTGGGTTCGATGGATTATTATAGTCTTACTACTCTTTTGTTAGTTTTAATCAAATGGGACCATTTTTTTAATCAAGAGATCTCAATTTCACATCCTCATGAGAATATTTTCACTTTACTATATATACCAACAATAGAAATATATATTTTCATTTTCCTTGGAATCTAATTCCAAAGTACTATATTGAAAATTTTATATTATGAACTTCTCCATGATGAATAATCTTAATGTTGAGTTCTATTAGGAATAAAAGTTAATATGAGAGATCAGTTGTGAGGTTGTTTTATCAAATAATAGTTATAAATATTAAAATCCTCAATACAATGAGCCCCACCATATATGAGGCTTCATCGCATCGAGATATCTCACCATAGACAGTAGACCGTAGTAGATGACCAATAATTAGTTGTTCACTATTCCCAATTGGAACCCCATACCAGCCTCCAACTGTTTCTATGCCTACCAACATATCACTTATGCTATTATTCTTCCCAATAATCTACCTATTAAGTGGGATAGTTATTTCTTAGATCCCAATATAGATCTAGTGCAACAATCCATTCTTTCTAAAATATGTGAAACTATTTATTATATTTATGCATCTAAAATTGTGTTTTTCAAAGTACCTCTGTCTGGGAAGATTTCTCTGTTAAAACCCATTAAAAACATTAATATTTTAATATATAATATTTCTATTTTTATAAAATACATGAAACCAATATTCTTAATTATAATTTTAATTATTCTTAAATAGTTTTTTTCTTTCAAAAATATACTTTATTTGGGACAATTTTTGGGTCTTCATGATACATCATGAGAGCTGATCTTGATTTCATAATGTGAGAATATTCAGAGTCATTTGGTTTTCATTCTATTTTAGAACATTTTGTAAATATTGTAGTGCCTTCTATTTTTTTGAGTCGTAGAGAACCTGATGTGTTTGGGAACCCGATGAGTTTACGTATGATCATAATAGTGAAATTTTTATGTTTTTATCTTCAATTACTATCTTTTTAGTCAAATTTTATAAATAAAAACATTAATGGATATCAATATACTCTAGAGATGATTGAGGTAATCAAACACACATTGATATAAGTTGTTATGATAAAAATCCTTATAAAACATTAAAATTATTTCACTCAAAATACTTAAAAAATAATAATATATAAATCATACCCACAAAATGACCATTCATATAAGTTTTGGTTCATAAAATTATTTAAATGTAGTGATTTATGGGAGTAATCCCATTATTTGTTATGTTTTTTTTGTTTTCTCTTCCAAAAAATTTATCTAACTCTATTTCCTTATAATTTAAAAGCTTCCATGATATCCCTCAATCAACCATTACTAACCCTATCATACCACATGAGTAATTTCTAGACAGGTCAAGAATTGAAGTTGTTGTGTGGTAGGTGATGTAATCGTGAGAAATTGTACATGAAAATAGTGATTCATCAACACCAAGATGATTTCATGAAAAAAAAGTTGAAATGAATAAACTGAACACACAAAGGGATGCATTAACCGCATGATGAAATGAATTGATAACACATGTATATTGTGTTTTTGGTAGTCTAATTGACCAGATGATGAAGTATAGTGACCATATGAATATTATATTATTTGTTTAGTATCTCAACCAAAATTGAAATGCATCCTGTATAAGGAGTACATATTACTTCAGTTTCTATAGAGATGAAAATGGGATAATAGAGGGATACATCCAAATGATTTATAGGGAGGATAGATTTGGATGTAATAAATTCAGAAACCATCCACATTTAGGGGATTTCATATTACGAATGTTTCGATATTTTTCAAATTATGAAACTAAAATATGGATTTAAATTATATAACTTTTTTCGTTTAATGTTTTTTGTATTGAAAGATGTTTTTGAGAATTCTCAAAACACTTAAAATTAATTCTCACTACTGATTTTACATATATGTTTTAACCAAATAGATTCATAAATGTTATACCATTTCATGATTCAAAATAAGGGATAATATTGTGATCAAATTGTAGGAGAGAGGTGACTTTAAATTTTTTCTTTCTAAATTATAATAATTTACCCATCAAAACCCTGTATCCACCGAAAAAATAAAAAATTGAAAAGAAATTTTGAAATTAAATACCTACCTTTAAATAATTTCTATTTTATATGTTTTTATTCAATTTAATGCGTTTTAATGTTAGGAAAATTTATATTAATTATTTTAATTCCTAAGAAAAAATGTCACGCTAGTTTTGTGGGATTCCACTGGTTCTGAAACTACTGAAATAAAATGATTGCTGAGTGATTTTACACTATTTTCATTCATTACTTTTCACTTGAACATGGAAAATATTGTGATAGGTTATATATTTTTTGGAATTAGGATTAAAACATTAGTAAATATAATATTTTATTATAAAGCTTTGTAAATTGAAATTTTTGAAATAGAACACCAAATGAAGCCAACAAAAAAGATTGTCATATAACTCCTTTAAAACTAGATACAAAAGGGTAATAGATATTTCACTATGAATTTATGAGACATTAGACACTGGGTATGTGGGTAAAAAAAGTAAAAGTATTTTATAAATAAAATAATTTCTCTACACATCCATGGATGGTAAAAATTAGGATAATGTGCCTAATTTAAAAAATAAACTAATTCAGGTGGTGGGGGGTAGAGGATATTAAACTCAAAATTAATAAGGGGTAAATTAATTTTTGGAAAATAGTTTTATATTGTACCAATGATTTGGAAAATTGATATTTGGTTTAAGGAACCTTGTAGATAGTGTTAATTGAAGGTGATTATTGTAGGAGTTTTCGTTCCACATAAATCTAAAATGTCATTACACATATAACTCGAACATAAACATGAATTTATGTGGGGACAATGAGTATGATTCACATTAGAGGCATTCTATTTTCAATATAAAATAGATCTATCATTTTCTTTATTTTTTGAGTATTTTAATATAGTAAGGAAAAAATTAGGATTATTTTTTAAAAAAAGGAATTTATTATATTCCTTGATAATAAAATAATATTAGTATTGTAAATTTTTATATGGACTTTATTTGATTAAATTTTTCACATAATTGCTATAGATTAATGGGATATTTTACTTTCGAGCAATTATTTTACTGATAAATTATTAAATATTTCATAATCATTTATGTAAAAATAAATCATTGAATATTTTAACCAAAATCAATGTTTGTGTTTTTAATTAATAAAAATTTAATTTTTTTTATTTCCTATATCTTTCAAGAGAAAACATTATGTCATTTTTTATAAAGAATCATTAAAAATTTATAGTTTGAGGTGTTTACATTTAATTATTTCATTCCAAACCTTAAAATTTTATTTTCTTATAAAAACACTTATGAGGGAAACTAAGAACCCAAAAAGATAACATGAATCATATAATTTTGTATAGAATATAAAATTATAAAAATATTTCATAAAATACATAAAATAATTTAATTAGTTACCCTGTGTAAGATACATGTTATAGAGGTTACCTTCATGTCTGGGTTATATTTGATGAGATCCTTAATTTGGTAGGACAACCTATCATAGGTCTGAATATATTCCCCCATACTTATTTTACCCTATTTTATTCCATGATCCAATATTCGTTCTTGTTTTTTGATCCAATAAATTTTCCCAACAATAAGATCATGTCAAAATGATCCAATGTAAATTATATCACCATCTTCTTTTGAAAAATTTATATCAAAATCTCTATTCAAAATCTCATCCATTGAATGATAGAGAATATTCTTTTTAGCATCCTTCTTCATTGATTCCTTCTAGAAACCATCAAATTCCCCTAGTTCCAACAACTAGTTAGGGTCTTATGACCGGCCAACTTTATTTTGTTAGCCTTATCTCTAGATACCTCAGAATCATCACTATGAGGTGGAGCTGGAAAACCAATTATTCCACATTCATGAACCACCATTGGGTCCTTACTTACATTAGACATAGTTTTCATTAGTTTTCCAACTGATATGGTGACTATGGGTCTTGGAATATTGGATTAGTATTTGTGTTTCTTAGTTATTTTATTTTGGTTGAATGGAAAATTTCCATTTTTCTGTGCTTCCCATTCCTAATGTTTCTCCAAATAACCATTATTATTTGATCTTTCTCACAATCTAAATATCATTGGGTGTCAAATTATTTTTGTAGATCCTTACCCATTCAGTTATCCAAACAGTGATATGGGCCTAGTTCCATTAGCACATATGCACACCTCTTAATACTCTAAAGGGTTTCCACTAACAGCGAGGGTGTAAAGAGGTGATAATTTGGAGAATATACCCTTTGTAGGTGATAATATAATGATAATATATATATATATAGTAGTTTAAAATAAATACCATAAGACACTAGACCCGTAACCTACCCATGGAATATGGACAATGATAGTAGTAGAATAAATAATAATATCTAAATTCTCAAAATTAACCATTTATGGAATTAAACATCACAACATACCATTTGTTGAATATGAATCCAAAACTGGTTATACAAAAAATTAGTAGAGTGGTTTCCAAAGACCTTCCTCAGTACATACATATAATATCATGATGATACAAATATAACACCAAAGGAAACTCTTGATGAGGTAAGAACCCATGGCATCTTTCCTCCCATCCCAGGATAACTCATGGCCTAGGATATAACTTTTGAGCACAAACCTTTACCTGAACACAATGTCATAAAGTACACACATGTCCCAAAGGGACCATGCATGGTGTGAGAATGTATCTTTGTTGGCCACCACCAATGTTTCTCTTTTTTACATATGTGACATGGAAGGTTTGTACAAATATAAATAATGTTACACATCATATAAAAAAAATTATTCTTTTTTCTCAATAGACATAAAAAATAAATCACCTACTTTTTCCATTACTGATATAATGATATAAGATGTGATCCTTAGCATATATCCCAAGGAATCCCTTAATATATAAAAATCATGGTGAACCCTCTACCTCAACCTTTAATAGAGTAACCAAGAACCTCGTGCCAACATACACCTTGTGTCCAAACAATATTAGACCTCTTGAAGGAATGAACTAATTGTGTATCTGGTCACTTAGGTCTCAAAATAAAAGAATCCCCAACAAATAGAATCTTAAGGTCTAAGAAACAGTGATACCTATCCTCTATGTAATAACACCATCTACTCAACAGTCAATTTCTTATGAAATAGTGTTGTCCATCCACCCCAATAGTTCAGGCCCAACAACATCTAGTATTTTGAGCCTCAACCCCCAATCAATGATATCAAAAACACTAACTGATAGATCCTCACAATCCACAAGGATTTATATAGATATCATCTCCAACCATAATCCAATGTTGCATATAACATCGACCTCTATCCAAATTAGTGGTTAACCCCACCTCATCATTTATGTTATACCATATGCCGACGAATCCAAAAAGCACATTTTCCAACATCGGTGAGAAGAGATCACCAAATATGTCCCCAATCCAAATCAAACCATATCCTCATTCCCCTATGACTATTTCACTGAATATGATAGCGAACGCCATCAAATATAATATAATCTATGCTCATAACCTGATGACATCGTTGCCTCAATTTTGAAAACCATGTCTCCCAACGTATGATAAAAAACACTCCTAGAATATGGGCCATTCCCAACATTAATAATATATTTCCACATACTAGATGGAAAATTCCATCCCAATCCATAAGCTATTCCCATCACATTCTAATGGAACTCAAAAAAATCAATATAATCAGTTTAATACAATTCAATTTAATACATAGCTCTTGTGGGCCTAATCTTCCCAAGGTCTGACGCCTCCCACAAGGATTAAACAATTATAAAAAATGATCTAACATTCCCATATGAATCATATATGTTCAATCCAATTAAGTAAAATATTACTATTAAATTTATAGTGTCCGACATGGACTACCCAAGGACGTGCTCAAATCTTCACCCACAAAAACCTACTAAGTCATAAAGAAAGATAACCAACATCTACCTCATGTTGGTAAAATCTTGAAAATATGATCTTATCTAGTAATTTGATCTAATTTGTAAGAAATATAAATTTTTATATAAAAACCGTGAAAATTGGTTAAATCGGATTACAAAGATTTAGTGCTCTGTAAGGTGAGAGAAATGAATAAAAGAGGGAAGATGAGTTGTGTCCTTACCGATACAGATCGAACCATGCAGATGGACTTAATAAAGAAGCATTGATGAATATTTGAGCTCGAAGCCTAATGAGGGAGAGGTGGAAGCCACATATCCACTATAGGAGGAATTCCATGTGTATGGGATAAAAAGTAAGGATAAAACATATATAAAGGAAGGGTAAAATTGGTCATTTCCCATATAAATGACTTGAATTGTTATTCCAAATGTAATGGGTAACAATGCTCCAACCATGTGGTTCATACAACTTATGATCTAGACCTCTCAATGTTAACTCACAGAATTGGGAAAAATTGTGTTGAGACCATCTCAAATCACTAGTTAAGTTTCAATATGCAAGCAACATGGACACAATTTTACCAAACCTTGTGCAATCCATGAATATCCCTATTCAAAAAACATTATAAGTACTTACATGGTTTTCAACCCTTTAATATATAGATTTTAAAAACCATGATCATTGTATTTAGAGGCAACAAGGGTTCTCCTTGGAGGACTCATGGATTTTCCAAACCATGCACCTCTGTATGAAAACGTTGGAAAGTTGGGTTTTTAGCTTCTAAAAGTCCCTAAACCCAATTATAACCCCCTAAAACGTGCAAATCCATAAGAATCATCTAAAAACAAGGTATAATTTCAAATAAGAAAACATAATTACGTTAAATTAAAAAGGAAATGTCTTTTTATACAAACCATAATTTGAAAAAAAAATTGCTATGAAATTCGACCCACACCAAAAACCAAGGATGTTACACTTTTTCACTCTCTTGAAGGTTCCCATGTGTCTTAAGAATGACTTGTTTTCTCTTCCATTTTGTAATGATATTTTTTTACCATTCAAGATCACTATCCCCCTCCTTTCTATCCAAGTATGAACTCATAACAACCAAAAAATAAAACTGATTCTGCAGATTAAGAGTTGGAGTGGTCTTAATGAGACACATTTTATTCACTTCATTCACCCACCTTCTCTTAATGAAAAGGTGACAGTATTTAATCCTTCATGTTCTATAAATCCCACTAAAAAACATCATAAAATCACAAAACCCTTAAATTCATAGAACCAGAAGCATTTTTAGGTTAGAAAAATACACATCCCCTATTCTATATACCACCAGCAGTAGAGGGATTCACAGTTCCTAATAATGAATCATTTCATGTATGAATGCCATTACTACTATTTCCCAAAAACCTTTTGAGAATAAAAGATGACCAAATATGATAATTATAGTATATGATCATAAGAAATAGCTTTAGAAAATGGGGAATAATTATAGAGAATCAGATATTTTCCCTTACTATTATCCTCAGATCCCGGACATGTAGGATCCTTCATCCTCAATATGAGATGATAATCATGTTTCAAGAGGCCCAAATAAAACCATGATGAGAAAAATTTTAACCAGTACTTGAATTCCACTTTCTTATGGAATCATTGTTCTTTATCCACATCAATCTACAATAATTACATAAGAGGATTAGAAACATCAATTTCAAGGGAAATGTGATGGGAAACGAGGAGACAAAGAGATCATGAGAGGTCATCAATATCCAAAAACGTTCTGTCAATATTTCCTAATATTTGGAGAATATAAGTGGTTTTTAAGGGAAGGGTTAATATCTATAATCAATCCCATATCACCATGACCAGTGTATCCAATTTCAATTGATATTTTTAGCCCCAATAAAACATGAATAAGTGAGATACCTCGCATGACAATTTTACATTAGAACAAGATGAAGAGAGATCATCTTCATTTGTGAAATGAAGAAGTAAGAGGAATAGATCCAACAACCTAAAATTGACTCACTATATTGATCATGGAGTGTATTGAACCTAATAGGATAAACCGGTCTTCTATTCTATGTGACTGCAAGACCCTAATAAACTAACCATGAAAGTACTAATAAAATGGGAATCCATGGACACACATCTATGTGACCCATTGAATTTGCATGCGGTTTCCCATTCTATTTTTTTCCAATAATCCTCTCTAAATCATTAAACTAACTAATGAAAATGAAGACTCAAAAAACATCACATGGAATACTATTATTGTGAATCGACTAAATCTTTGAAGGATATCTGTACATGATAAGTACTGGAAAATTTTCACTAAAGAAGATAATAAAAATCTTTAATAGGATGAGGGGAATCAAGGCATGGTCACCTAAATATATTCACATAGAATAATTAATCAAAGGGAAGTCATGTACTTATTAAGATTGAGAAGGAAAGGTTGAGAAAACCATTTTTGGGCCAATTGAAGGTATTATGGGAGAATATAACTAAATGGATAAATAAAAACTGATCCGTACACCATGAAATAAATTTGACACTAAAAACAAGACATTCTAATAAATCACCAATTAAACTATAGGTGAAACTAGTTAGGATCAAAATTGATAGAAATAAGAAAATTAAGGGTTGTTTGATGAATTTAAATCATAGTAGAATGATATTTTTTTTGTGAACCTGACCAATGTTAGATGTGTTTTAAGAATGGAATGATGTAGAAAAATTATCCTGAAGCCATGGAAGATGTGTTCAATCAAGGAAAACAGATGTTATTCACTAATTTTATTTTCCCTATTTAGGTTAAAGATGATGATGAATTTAGGGTCTCGATTTCTAGGAAATACTAGGCTGTAGAATTTGATATGGGCATAAAAATGGTACTTGACTAAATAACCTGGATGGATCTCTGACTAGTTGATTTTTTTGTGAAAATTCATGTTTTATATTATGATACAATGAGGAAATGGAGTTGAAAATTGATCAAAATAGATTCTTGAATTAAATAATCAAGATTAGGATGGTCAATATTTTTTAATAAGGTAGTGAAGAAGATTGAAATCATTTCATGTGAAAATTGCTGTTGAATATGACCCATATTTTTTTAACTATATCAAAAACTTGATAAAAGTGTTTGATAACAGATCAGTGGGGGAAAATGTAAGGATTGAGATTCATTTTCCTATGTATCATATAAAATATGCCACTAATAAACGTGATAAAGTATCCAAAGCTACCTAAGTTTATATTTTTATGACTGACCAAGTTTCAATTGAGGCCATAGATTCTTAGGTTTTGATTAGAGTTCGTCGGTGAAACATGTAGATAAAACAGACCTTCGATTGATGATATTTTTTATTTAAGGACGAAATGTTTAATATGAGGATGGTAAGGCCTCAATTCCTTCCAATTCACTATATTAATGTTAACTTTGGAATACACATGATGTGATTAAATATTTATACGGGTTAAAATGGATATACTAGGTTATGATTCCAAATACAAACAAAAAGATATCAATCATCAATATTGAAATTATATGGTTGTCGATATTTGTGACTGATCACAATAAAGAGTATCCAAGGCATGATGATTAAGTGAAAGGATTAGTAAGAAACTATTTAGAAATTTTTACCACTATGGACAGGTAATGATGGGTATTTAAATCCTTATAGAGGACATGGTTGCATACATCAAGGTACACCATGTGGCTCGTGTAAATTATAGTGTAACTACCCACTAAATAAGGGTGATTTAAGGTTATATAAAGGTCTATATAAAAAATTTGAAAATTCCTGTGATTCCCCAAATTAACAATTGGAAAAGAAAATTAGAATAAGTGGTTGTATCTCATGTTATTGTAGGAAAATTAATAATAGAATATTCTATAGAATAATGGAATTCTTAGGAGGTGTCCAAATTTGGGAACCACACGTGTGTTGGTATGATTCATTTTATTGAGGGATTTTTTCTTGATTCGTGTTAGGAAGAATATATATAGTGATATGACTTGCACATGGTGTCTATTAAGGCATTCCATAAGTCTAATGTGTTTGATGTCATATGTGAGTAAATAATTGGCACATGATTTAAGATAAGGACTCTTGTGGCCCCTAACTCTCGGCAATTCCATCCATAGGGACCTGATAATTCCAACAATCTATCATCAACACAACCCATTTTCATGATTTAGGGAGTGGATCTTGAGTGTAGTATAGGGTTAAATGAAGCCAATAATTTAAAATAATTTGATCTTAAGAAAGAATCCAATCTTAAATTTGAATCTTCCCCTTCTATTTCCCTTTACCATCTATATCATTGTATCAAGATGATTTTGCTGAATTTTATTATTAATGTTGGATATTTAATGTGTACCTAATAATTTTATAGGAATTGGGTTTAATGTATTTATTATCATTTTACCAAATTTAATTATATTTTATTCAAATAGGTATGTATCCTTTTTACTAAAATATCTCAATTTATATTTCCCCTGAGAGTCCTTTCATTCCACTACAAGTACCAATAAGAGAAAAATAGAGTTTATTTTTCCATAGAAACTAAAAACTAATGTACTAACTAGAATCAATTTTAGGGAACTCTTATCCATGTGGAAGAATCATCATATTGATTCATTTTTGGAATTTTTGTTCTTAGGGTAATCTATAGTGAGATTGTGTTATCTAAAGATATTCATACATTATAATACATTACACAGAAATTCAAAAAACATGCGATCAATTAAATGAAAAAGAATATCATACTACTTTAATTTCTAGCTAATCTTTCTCCCCTAACTCAATTAGTTGTTTTGAGTCTCTCTCTTTTTCTTCATACCAATGTTTCCTTTAATTTCAAATAAAAATCCCACCATTTCTCTTTCAATGTTTTTATATTTTCATGTTTTTACTTATTTTGGTTAAAAAATGTATCCTTTCATATGGTTTGAATATACATTCCGTAGTAAATATAGTAATGGGTTATAATAAATAATTTTAGAAGTAAAAAATCAACAACATTGTTTGGAACACATAAAATTCTTCCCAAATTGTTAGCACTAAGAACTGCCTAAAAAAATGTTTAGTCAAAAGGATAAATGAAACCCTTTATGAAATTTACAAGACCTTACTATGTGAATATTGATTCGTTATTAATTATCAAAATTAATAAATTAGTACTTTACATTACACTATATATAATTTTACATCACAAAGTATTTTAGTAAAACACCTTCAAAAGAAATACAAAACATGGTTATTTAATAATTTTTTAGATATGAAATATTTATTTTGATTATGAGAGATAATATTCATAAATTTCATCATAAGGTTGAAAAATTAATTTTCTCAATTACTCTAACACAAGTAAAGGATATAATGTCTTCAACATATACAAACATACCATTGAAGAAACCAATCATGAGATGTTTATTGAAACCGATCCCTATGAAAACTCAAAACATTCAAATTTTGAAAACTGTACCAATTGTGATTTTAATACCACACATGTTCTAAATCATAATATTGAACTACACAATTGGAAAATATCATTTTGGAAGATAGACTTATAGACGTGATTCAACCAGTAGATGATTAATGACGTTATTTTTTTACATAGGAAGTAGACTATCTTACAAAATAAACCCTTTGATAATAACATTTCTTATTTAGATTGACAAGTTAGAGCACAATGTTCCTTCAAAAATTAATGTGACCATATCTAATTATTTTATCAAAATGAACATAAAATGGTAGATGATTCCTAATGTGATTTTTTTTAAAATCAATATACAAGAAGAGCATAATCAATTTTATCGAAATAAGATTTTGAATTTGGTTGATTGGCTGAATAATATTCTGGTTATAAGATTCAAATTTTTCTTTTAGAATAAGTCTAATTAAAATCCAATTATGGTTTTGAAAATTCAATAACTGATTCTAAGTGTTAAAACCAGAAATATAGAATATATTATAGAGACTCTTCTTCACGAGTATATTGAGTAGAACATATAAGAATTTATTAGACATAAAATCTCATATTAACATTTCACTATTTCAAATGGATATAAAGAGTTTATTATATAAAATATTTGTTTAGAAGGATTTATATATTTAATAAACTCCTGTTTTTGAAGATTTTAATATTTTTAAACATGTATTGAAACATAAAAAGGGGACATTACAAATTACAAATATCTCTAACATCCTAGTATGATAATCATTATAGATTTATTAGTCAACATAGTTTTTTAATATGATTAAATATCCATCTATTTTTATCATTAAGGTTGTTGACAACATCATAATTATAAAAATCTATGATGATGAAATTATTTTCATTTTAACGTGTAAACCAGTTTTATATTATTTTAAAAAACATATACAAATTGGATTTGAGATGAGAATGAATGGTGAACATTACATCTTTATTATACTCCAAATAACATAGATTCTAGAAGTAATGATTATTACTCATATTTCTTATATTATATATTAACATAAAAATTAGTGGTATTCATTATGATTAATGCATGGTAGTTTGATAGTTACCACACATAAAATTGATCTTAGTGAATTTGGGGAATATGTAGATCATAAATTATTTTGAGGGATGACAGAAAAATATATTTTCCTAGAACATATTTGAGAACAATTTATTTTCTATATATTCATGTGAACAATATTCTAAACCAATTTTAATGAACCCCATATTAAGTCATTTAGATTGATCTTCTATTATATTAAATGATAATCAGAACATGTAATATTTTTTCCATATTCTAGTTTACTCTTAAGAGTTATTTTGATGAATAATTCCTTGGTTATAGATTCGATTAGAATATTACTTGTTATTCCTATCATTATCTTAGTGAACCTTTTTTTCTTGATTCATTATGATGAAAAATTCAGATGCATATTCCCCTACAGAAAGAAGAATTTGTGGTATCTAGAAGTTATCACATTCATTTGTAATGAATACAACACAAAATTAATGAATTTCGGTTGAGTTATAATTAATATATGATTCTTTAAAATAAAACATGTGTTATTTCATTTATCAATATCCCGATACATCATTCCTGACCAAAAAATACATAGATATAATACACCAAATCCTTTCGGACCACACATAAAAAGGAGATATTATAATCAAATTTATATGAACTGAAGATCATTTTGTTGATGTTTTACCAAACCATTTGTTCGGATAAATTTTATTATTTTAAATATAACTTGGTTATTTTATGGTAAAATTTATCCATATCATATTCTTGTTTAATATTCTCCATATGTTAAAAATTATTGAGAAATGGGAGGAAATTATTTTTTTTACAGAACTATGAATAAAATTATGTAAGTAAATTATATTTTTTGAATGTTTTAATAAAAATCATTAGGTGTTACTTGACTATCATTCATAACTAACCCTTACAAATTTCAAATTATTTAGTGTACTATTTAATAATTATCTTCTGAAAGGTTATTTCTTTCCCATATTTTTTTACGATTATAAAAACCCTCTAAATGTTTTTTAGTTTAATTTTAAATTTAAATAGTCTTATAAACCTTTTAATTTTACATATTTTGATTTTAATTTTATTTATTTTTAATGATAACTCTTATTTTTGAATATTATTTTTAGTAATTATCTAATATTTTATGTCTTTCATTAATATTCACCCTTTTATGCATAAAGTTATTTATTTTTCTTTTTAGCTGCATGATTTTACTTACTACTAAACAAAAGAGGAATGTTTTGTATTTTCATACTCTTTTTTAGATGTTTTATATTGTGTGAGAGTCTGTATGGATGTTAAGGAATGTTTTCAACAAAAAATCCAAAACCATCTTAATATAATATGATCATACATTTTTATGAAAGGAAAATTTTAGAAGGTAATTTTTTGTTTTTTCTAAAAAAATTCTTATATTTATTCTATTTTTCCATATTCCATTTTATAATGATAAAGGTGGTGATAAGTTGGTTTTTTTTATTTTGTAAGTGTGAGAAAAATTAAATAAATAAGAAAAGTTTAATCTTGGAAAAAATTATCAATAATACAAAAGTGTATTATGACCATGTTGTGAAATATATGGAAGTTATTTAAGAAAAGGAAATAATTAAAACCCTATAGAAGATGGTATGTTTGATTATATAGATTTATCAATGGGGAAACATACTTCTCAAAGAAGTCAAAAGATTTATTTTTTCAAACATTCATATCATATCTAAAAATACTATATTATTAAAAATATTAAAGTACGGTTTTAATCTTGTCTCATATAAATTAATATTACATGAAATTAAAACAGTAATCTTTTCTTATTATTTAATCATTCATGATCATTATGTTTTCTCTTCTTACAGTTCACTTTTTTTAAATAACTATGGGTGAGACTTCAGGGAGAGTTTATAGATGGATCTATGGGGTATGATTTCATTTAATTAACAGGAGATTTTTTATAATGACAAATTGTTATTTTTTGGTTAAAAGGGGGAGAATTATGAATTAATTTGGTTTTATAATCAAGGAAAGATTCATCATAATTCATAGGAAATTTTCACTTTTATATTCTGTAAAAAAATACCCTTTTCCATTTTTTCCCATCTTTATTATGATTTTTTTAAAAAGAATATATTGTAAAGTCAATTAGAATATTTAATAACTCTATTTTGGGAATCATAATATACATTATATTGATTTAAATCTAACATGATATTTTTTATATTTTTTGTATGTAGGTTCTATCTCATTATACATATAAGTTATAGTGAACTGAATATAACACTTATGTTTAGATTATATTAAATGTTTCATGGAACCATGTATATAAAATATGTTGAGCTCATTCTGATTTTTTTTTATAATGAAACAAAAATATCATTTATATTACCTTTAGAATTGTATTACAATATCATTTCTAAATTAGGATAATTTTCATGGAACATTAGTATATTAATTACATCAATCTAGCTCTTTTGAATCATATTGCTACTTTGATATTTATTTTTTTAGTATTTTGGTGTAATTTTATATTATATTCTATTTTGAGGATCTTCATAGTAAAATATCTATATTTTCTTTTTATAATAATTAATTCTAATCATTCATGATTAAAATGGCTCTAGATGGTGGAACTAGATTAGTTATGATAATTAATATATGATGAATTCCCAGTCATAATTAATAATGATCATGCTAATTGAATAAGGTAGGAGGGATAGAGCTTCCTAAAATCAATGACTTCTTCAAAGTAGTTCCTGGCATGGAACATGTACCTTCAAATTGATTTGTTGAAGAATTTCCTGTTGTGGATCTTAAATACGTTGGTTTTGGTTACCATACTTCTTATCCATTTTGTATAAAAGTGAACAGTTACTATGAATTTTAACTTCATTTAAAAATATCATCTAAATGATTATTTGGATAATTATCCAATAATACCTAGTTTTTTTAACAATATGTTTAATTTTTGAATAGTTTGGTTGTATTATTAGGTTATGTTGTTTAACTATTGATATTTTTTATTTTATACTTCATGTAAAATTTTTAATTTATTATACTTTGATTTTTTAGAGTTTATATCTTTCAGAAAAATTACACTCTAGAGTAGAATGAAAATTATATGTCCGCATTTGGCTTCAATTAACAACCCTCTTGAGGCATATATACCTTCCTTGTATAGGGAAAAATATTTGAGTTTTATCCATGATGGGGATGTAAAATAATCCTCTATTAATGGTATTAGTAAATTTAAATATAGAAATTATTTTTTAATAGGAAAAATAAAATCTTTTATAAATTATTTCCCAATAATATTTACTAGAGAAGATAAATAAGACCTAATAATATTAAAAGGGTTTACAAAATAATTATGAATGTATATAAGATGGAAAACTGATATAATACATCTTTGAGGGTGGAGTTTTGAAATTTCAAAGAACATTATGTGTACCATTAGATCTTGAGCTAAAAAGAAGAATTATAAGATTAATCTTATATATAAAATTTCTATATACAATTTGGCAGAACCATGGTTTATATGGATTTATGAGATCACTTTTTATAAGACAAAATAAAGTAGGAAATAGCTTAACATGTGTTAAAATTTATGATATGTCAATAATAAAAAGTTCAGTGATAAATTCTAAAATGATTCATGAAACCTCTCCCAATAATAATATATAATTCAATGATGAAATAGGTGTTATTATGGATCATCTTATAACTCTTACTCATTTTCTTGAAATTAATATAAATTTACCCTTATATAATATTACATTACAATATATTAATGTTGATTTAAGTCTTCATTATATACCTCTATCAATTATATATAATTGTGACCCCCTTATTTTAAATCAAAATTTTAGAGAAGCCTTTAGAAGGCTTTGAGAAATGAGATACATTTGAGCACCACCTATCATATTCTTATAAATGGTCTATTTAAAAAGACTATATAAATGCTAAAGGATTTGATGAGCTCATTCTCTCTTTACTTCTTTACAACATGGGACTTGTACCACCCTAGAGTGTAATTTTCATTCCATAATAAATTTCAATCCAATAATCACGTGTCACCATATAATTATTTCAATGGAAAGATCTTCGAAACACACAATATCATGGATGATGTTAGGGAAAGGAAGATAATTAGTAAATAAATAGTTGAGAAGATAAATATAAAGGTGTGAAAAATACAAAAAACATATCAAGATAGCTCAAAGAAGATATAAAATCTATGTTAATAATTGGAGAATGAATTTGAATTAAATTTATTGAACTATGTATTGTTTAAGGTATTTCTCTATAAAGGAGTAATATGGTTTTCAAGAAAGGCAATCTAAGTCCACAGAGCATTAGACCTTTGGAGATTTAGAGATAATTATATCTGTAACATACTACTTTGGTATACCACCCAATCTCTTTGAAGTACAATTTTTTTTAAGTTTATAATTATTTAAGAAGTACATACCTATCCCAACACTTGTACCCATCAGGGAAAATATTGAGTTAAATCTTGATTTTTTATGTAAGTAAGAACATGTTTAGATTATGAACCCTAGGGAGAATGTTTTGCAGAATTAGACTAATAATCTAGTTATTGGACAGAGGAATCCCAAGTTAAAACAATCTATATGGGATTCTAAGGAAAAATGAGGAAAAACCACTCATAACTAGTAATGGATTGATATATACCCTATATTTAATGTAGGATTTTATTTAGTGGGATGTAAAACCTAATATTCTATTATAAATATTTTATTACAACATATGTTCTTTTTTAATCACATTAGTTTAAGACAACTATACAGTTACATTCTCAACAATAAATATCTATATTAATTTATAACATTATTTATGGTTAATAATACACTTCATAGTAATTAAAAATGTAAAATTTGATAATAAAAACAAGTGAATAAACATGCCATAATTTGGAATTTTGGTGCATCTTAATATCTAAAGTTATCACACTTGTGAATGTCACAGTTAATAGAAAGAAAAATTATAAAAATAATACCTCAATTTTTTAACTTTTTTTATTTAAAATTTATGAAATATTTGGTGAATGAATAATAAATTTTTTATAGGAATTATAACAATTATATGACGTTAGGAATAGTAATGGACTCTTTGAATGAATAACTTACTATTGAAATTGAATCCTTAAAATTGAAAGATGTAAAATACATAGAAATTAATATTTAAAATTATTAAAATACTTAATTATAAAAATATAAAACCTTATAAAGTATTTCTTCAAAATAGGTAACATAATACGTAAATATGCATACATTTTGGAAGGATGAGTCTTAACATATATAGTAAATGTTAAATTTTTTTATTAAAATTTAATTATTTGAGTTAATAAATTTTAGAAATTATTTTGGTTAGGGGATATATTATAATTAAAAAGAAATAATATAACAATAATGAAATAAAAAATGCAATCACTCATAAGAAAAAAATTATTTTTATCGTATATAAATTATTTTTCAATGAATTATATGAATTAATATAGAAATATTATTTATCATAATATTTATTTTAATATAAAAAATTTGAATTAACATTTAAAATAAACACATATATAATATCTTAGGATTATTTTTTGATATTTTTCTAAAAAATTTACTTTTTGGTGAATTATAAGAAAATATATTTTTACATATAACATTAATTTTATGATAGAATAATGATATAAATATGACTCCTAAATTTATGAAAAACATTTCAAGAATGAAAAAATATTTAATGGGTAAAATAATTCACCTAAAAATAAAAATATTATTTTCTAGATTGATGAATTATTTTTAAAAATGTAGGTTATATTTTTTTCAAATAAAAAACTATATTTATTTCTATAATTTGTGTAATATATTTATAATATATTTTTTATGGTTTTGGTTCTGTTAAAATTTCAAATAAAGCACTATTTTTATTTTAGAAAAATAAAATTCCTAATAATTAATTCAATGAATCGTCCTGATCGAAAATAATAAAATTATTAGCAATTTATTCTTAAATTACAATTATCTACCCCTTTCACCTCACTCTCAAAACAACTTCCTTTAACATATATTATACAAAACCCTCTTTAATCTATGTATTATACATTTATAAGGGTCAATTGTATAAAAAAATCCCACCTCTGAAATCCAAGGACTCAATCCAAAGGAGGCGGCATAAAGAGTAAGGGTTTCCATGTCACTCTATTCTTTTTTATATATAATATTATGTAATCTTAAAATTATAAAAAATCCTACTATTTTAATTTATTTATTATATTTTCATGTTATTAAAATCACTTTGTATTCAAAATAATAATAATTTACTCAATCCCTCTCATCTAACCCTTTTAAATAAACCATAACTATGTCAAAATTCCGATTTAACAAACTAGGTATTTTTAATTCAATTATCATATTACCCCATCTATAAAATTAATTGTCATTAAAATTAACCTTTTCTATATAGTATTATTATATTAATTTTTTTTATAAAACTCAAACATTTATTAGATTTTCCATTTATAAAAACTCTCTAAAAAAACATTCTCCATGGTGGTTTTACACTAACTAAGTGAACATTGATTTTTTTAATTTAAAATTTAATATACATCCTTAAAAAACTACATCAATATTTTATACAACATTATTAATCAAATAATATCATGTTTACGAAATGATTAAGCAAACTAGATATTAAAATTAAATTATCATAGTCATTTTAGCCATCTAAAACAATCATACTGAGGAAGATTCTAAATTGTAGCTGTCTTTTGATCTATTAAATACTATAAGTTTTTTAATGACATGAATACCATAACACAAAACATATGGTGATTATAGTGCCATTTTATAATTCCCATTTACAATTTCCATTAATTCTAAGCCGTTTTGAAACTATGAAACTCAAAACCACAAAAAGGCAGATAGAAGAAAAATTAATCCATTAAATAAATAATATATGAAAAAAATGAAAAAAAAATCATTATAATGAATAAACATAAAAACGTTTCCATATAAAGAAATTAGTAAATATAATTTTATTATTTAGGAGGTTAGAAGAGTCAGTGAAATTATCCAGGGCTTGAGGTAAGGGTTTCTCTTCCAAATATCAATATTTTTTATAAATTTTTTCTCTATTATGTTTCTTCCATTCCATAAAATTTATATTTTTTCTTTACAAATAAAATAATTATTTTTTCATTAAATTTTATTTATTCATTTATAATTTTTTTATTTTTAATTTATATCTCATACCATATTTTTTTCATATTGGGTCTCTCCCACATGTTTTTTACGTTTTTGTGATTATGTTATATATTACTCTTTGTCTTTAAATATTGAATTTATCTTTCTCCTCCATGTCCATTTTCATTAAATCGTTGTCATACTATATAATTTATCCACAAATATTATTATTTTTTAAATATTGACTTATCTAAATTCACATTACTCTACATAGTGTGAACGCCCTATGTTTTATAATAGATATTGAAGGGTGTTTAAAAAGAATGTTATTTTATTTGTTTTATAAGGTAAATATTAACCATCTATATATATGTTATTTTAATTTGGATAATTATTGGTTTCCTAGTGATTTTGATATAAGAGGTTACCTATTGAATAATATTTTTTGAATTATTTACTCATTACATCCATATGTTGAATATGTTTGATTTAAAAAGCGGCGGGTGGGGACTGCAATAGTATATTCCATTTATTCACTTGTAGGATTCATGAAGAAAACTAACATAGGGTAATGAGATCTTTCTGACACTTTTTTTACCTTGTAATAAGGTATTTGTTGTATTTTTACGATGTATGGTATTATATATTCCATTATTATGATATCTATTATTATAACCCATGCGATTTTTTATTCCAATTCAAATCTCATCGAAGGATATTTTATTGTCATGTTATTGTTTATATGGTATAGTTTGACTATTTATTATTTCGATATTTTTTTAATTTATTGTCATATTCTGTCGTATACTACCCTTTACTGTGTTTATGAGAAAACCTTGCATTTATTTTCCAATTTCCCAAGGAAACTGTGAAAAACTCAACATGCTATTTGGGAATAAGAAATTAAGGAGTAATAAATCATTATGATTTTTTATTTATTTAACTTATTAATGTAATGTGTGCTAAAATATGTATATTGTCTATTATTACTATTAAAATTTTGATTTTATAATATTCCAATGTAATAAATGACCATCATATTTGAGTAAATATATTTGGTGTTTTTATAGGGAATTTTAAAATATGTTTAATTTTTTAAATGGAAACAAAATTGAATTCACTATAATGTGGTGCATTCAGTTTCCTTCAAATAAATTTCAATACCATGAATATTTTGACATACATCATGACATAATATTCCTATATTCACCATCTCAATTTTTTTATATATCCAACACCATGATAAGATCTATATTTTTTTCCCAATTTAAACCTCATATATTCATCAACATAGTATAATCATCTTCTATATTGGGATTTTTTCTTCATTTAAAACCAACCATGATATACACATCTTCATGGCATGATCATGTATACATTTTATATTTTAATCTCCAAAAAACAATCCACTATGACATATAAATCCCAATGATATTCTCAAAAAATCATAATATTGTAACACCCTATGCTTCCATGGTATGCTTCCTTTTTAAATAATTCAATAGCATGTGATGTACGCAACACCGAGATAAAGAGCACCCCAACCTATCAAACTAGCCATTTAAAAAGTTTTTATGAATAATATTAAGAAAATTCTGAATTTTATAAATGAAATATAATTTTAAAATATATCTTTTGTGTTTATTAGACATAATATAAGGACAAATTCAATTTTTCAGACAAAAGATGTATTTTTAAAAAAATGAATTTTCCACCTTTTAATAAGAAAACCTTGTTAAATAAAATATTTGAAACTATAATATATTAAATTATAATAAATTAAATTATTCATCTTAAGTGAGGCATAAATATTTAGTTTGGATAAATTTTTGTTACTTTTCTAATAACATTCATATTTTAATGAATACTGAAAAATAATAAATTTTAACTGAAAACAATTTTTTAATCAAAATAATTTAGAGTGTTAAATTATTCATTTGAGTGGTTTAAAATTATAATTAGATTATATTTTAATCATTTAATTTAATTGATGAGATTTTATGTAATTAAACATATAAATTGTTCAGAAAAAAGTTAATCTTTTGATAGTTTTTACTTCTTAAACCCCCGATTTTTTATTTTAACAATGAGAATTAATTTTAAATTAATTAATGAAACCTATGGGTTTTGAATTTGGAAAAATTTATTCCCTATTTGGAATCATAATGTCCAAAATTTTTAAATAGTTACCCTTTATTTTTGGAAAATATGTATAGAAACTTCAGTAATTATTTATATTTACCTTGGTTAAAGGGTAAATAAGGTAAATAAGGGTAAAAAAGAATATTATAATAATATAAAACCACCCTAACACGTTTCCTAATCCTATTATATGAGATATATTCTACAATGATCATCCTTAGTCAGAATTTTTTTCATTTAGAGCCACTTTTGTGTGAAAATGACATTTTAGAATATTCAATTTAAAGGGGAATATAACATAAACATGTATCTTTTACAAAATAAATTTTAATAACAGATTATATAACTGATATATATGTCTATAAATTGTAATTATAATTATAAAATGATTTAATATATCATGTTATTATATTTATAATTTTTATACATTAGATAAATATATTTATTTATGACATAATAAGGATGTAGTGATTACCTAATTAATGAGGGATTGAAATAAATGAATTTATAAAAATTAAAATAAATGTAATTTGAAAATTTTGATTCCATATAAGAATTTTTTACATTACATTGAAATATTTTAGATTAGTAAATTCCTTTTTTATGTAATCAATTTGTTATGACTTTATAAATCAATTACTAAATATTGTCAAAATTGATATAAATCAGACATTAAAATAAATACATTTTTATTAAATGATATATAAATAATAAAAATATAATGTTCTTACAAATAAAATGGATATTGATAAAAATGTCATAAATTATCCAATTTATATTTTCTTGGCATTCTATAGTAAATATATTAACCATATAGTATTAAAAAGGAAGAGGACACAGTAAGAGTTAACTTGTTGTACAAAGAGTTAAATCTAAATAATAAGGTTAATTTTATGACCTAATAATGTATAAAATATATTGGTTGAGATTATTTATACCCATAATCATATTATCCTAGAAATAAACTAATTTGGAGCTATTATAAACTAAAAAAATTATAATAAATTAATGTTTCATAATGTTTCCTAAAGTTCCCTTCATTTATCATAAAAAAGGGAACCTCCCATTCTATATAACTCACACCTATAAAGAATTTTTTTTTGGAAAAAACCTTCCCATTTATCCTACCAACCTCCCTAAATTCATCATAGAGGCATAAATTTTGTCAAAGAGCCATCCTATGGAGCCATTTTTTTCAAATAAGATAAAAACACCTAAAGAAGAGGCAATCGTTTTATCATTTTATTCAATGTTTTTTATTCTTATACTTCTTATTTATATATTGTTTCCATACCAGTGTAATAAATATAGTATCATTAGTATACTGATATGTTAATATAATCATGGGACAACTATATTCATCATTTTATCCATCATACAAATAATAATATCACCATGTGTGCATGCGTACGACTTACCGTCTCCACGCTGTGGTGTAATTTGTTATTCCACAATAATTTATTTTGATGGATATAATGATGATTATAATATAAAAAACAATGATTATGACATTATTATGATTCTTTATAATTAATATACCATCCTTTTCCATATCATATAATCATTAAAGGAATGATATCGTCGCTTGTGCGTACGTACGACCTACCGTCTCGACGATGCGATGAGATTCATTCTCCACTTTAACTATCCTAGAATGATTATAAAAATATTTATTATTCAATATAATGTAATATATGAAGAAATAAGTCTACTATAATTATATATATATTTATTTATGTACATATATTTCATTCACTTACTTCCATTCAATATGATAAAAAAACAGAAATAGCCTTCACGCATACGTACGACCTACCGTCTCCATGAATAATGAATTAAATTTTATATATATATCCCATATATATATATATATTATGAATATATATGATATATATATATAATATTATACATTCTAGAAGTAAGTAAATCATTATCTATGTAATATGATCAAGAATAACAAGTAATAACATGTATGATAAACAAAGTGATATTACACAAAATGATTCATTAACTTTGAAATGTTAATAAACAGGTAATATAAAGTCATAAAATAATAATATATGATATCATAATTATTATATAAAACACTATACATGAGTTTCATACACGTACAAAGAGTATAAGATCTATGTTAACGGTTAATTTCACAATCTCATTATTATTTGTGGTTGTTGATGTCTAAGTATTTACTGGGAAATCTGTATCATCCATTTCCATGATTCTAAAAAAAAATTCATAAAATGTTTTAATATAATCCTATAGATATCTGAGGTAATTTTTACCAATTTTTGACTTTTTATAGAATCTTTTGAAAGTAATCCTTATGTCGCTTTCCGAATGAGGGACTTTATGACCGTTTCGACAAATTAAGGAAAGTTTTTTTTAACAAATACAGAGCAAGTAGCCATATTCCACTTTTATTTTACCTTACCATTTTTAAGCATCCCTTAGAGTATTAAAAGTTTATTTTAAAAATAAATTTTTTATTTTAAAATTTAATTGCTTTTAAATGTTTTAATGTAAAAGGAATATTTTCCACATATAGTTTTAATGAATTTATTAAATTATTTTCATCTAAGTCAACATAATTTGTTGGATTTTATGCTTGTTTGAAGTTGATTTATTATGATAAAATATCTCATATTGAATGGAAGGTTTTTTGATAAGATTGATTGTGGATGTGATATTTTTATACAATTCATGGTTTACTGTAAAAGTATTAACATTTTGTATATTAGTTTTAATACAAATATTTATGTAATGTTTCTACCTTTCTATATGAGGAATGCATTGGACTTAGTAAGTGACGGGTGGGGCCTGTTATAACCCCTCAGTGCATCAGTATGTCTCATGAGGAAAAATAGGGTCTTGGCACAAGGAATTGAAAGAATATTTATTAATGGTCTTGGCACAAGGCCTTGATGAAGGGGTTATGATGTCTGGCATTATGCATTCCCTTATTATGAAATTATTTATTACATATGATTATTCGACAAGTAGAATACCCATGTGAATGTTTATATGGTAATTTTTTATTTATTTTTTCCATATCATGTTAATGTTTATGTTTAAAATACTGTTTTTTTTTATTATACATCTTTCCTTAAAAGTTTTTAGTTTTCGCCGAATTATTTACCCTTACTGAGGTTTTGAGCATACTCATTTTTATATATTATTTCCCACTAATTCCAAGAAGTGTATTATGATTAGTATGAAGTATTAAAAAGGTGAATAATGTCATTCTACAAGGATTATCTATGATGTATTTTATGTTAGAAATTGTAATATAATGTTTAGTTATGTAATATATTTTACAAGACTACTAATCTAATTGGTTCTTCAGAACTTGATTCCTTGTAATCATGCTAATGTATTAAAATAATTCACATGATTAAGGATTATATAGTTGGGGAATAATAGTAGTTATCAGAGGATGTTTAGTAACAGCCTTGGAAATTGATTTAGAATACTTAGATTAGGGATCATAACCATAAGATAGAATTTGAGGATAATTACTGAAGAGCATCCAAGAATTTTAAGATAGATATTATGTAGGTATTCCTAGAAAATAAATCCCTGTCTAGATACTACAAGTGGATTTTGTTCTAGAACATATGTACTTAGTGGTGAAAACTCTGAAAAGGTGTATCGAGCTTGACTTGGGGTAACCTGGTAGAAGAAAATGGGCCTTACTACACACCTAGATTGAAACTCTTGGGTTATATTCGTAGGGAAATTAAAAATTATTAAGAAACCATTATGAAGGATTTATGAGTAAATATGTTGGTGAAGAAACAATTTGTTTATTATAAAACTAAATGTGTATAAATATTTAATTAATGATGATCATTTTTTGAGTTTTTGGATTATACATTACGATATGATCTAACATAGTGTATGTCTTCATTTAAAAATGGTGCACAGTAGAAGGAATGATAACTCAAGAAATATGCATGATAAAAGAATAATAAGGATGATATCTTTCATGGTCTTAAGATATCATTTCTAAGGGAAATATTCTCCCACGTATTATCAACAGATGAAGAAATAGTATCGTGCATTAATAAGATAATTAAATAATTTTCTATGTTCTATGGATTTTAATGGAAGAATGAGAAGAAGAGGATGATAGAGAAAAAGATGGATAAAGGGAATAATGGAATGAACAATTTTACCACATTTGATAATTGTGGAATGAATCACCTTGGTAAATAGTTGAATGTAATGGGAGTTTGATATAAGTGTTCTGAAAATGAACACCATGTTGATGATTTCAATGGCAAGAAAAAGGTTTCAAATTTAAAAAGCTTCATCTTTAAGGATAAGGAAAACTACACTAATCAATGTCCCAATCATTAGAATATACTCCAAATGACGATATTAGATAATAATAATGTTATAATAATACTTCAAATGAAGAGAAATGAGTAGTGTTCTTATGTTGTAATTAAATAATTATGTCATTTGAGTATTTTACTAAGGATGTATAAGTTATAAGAATTATAGAGTATATAACCATTGTACCGCCATACTATTTCTTTAAGGATTTGTGATTTATGGTACTAAGTAATGTGACATAGTTTCATATTTAACATTTTGAAAAATATATGGTGTGGGGAAATATAACCCTAAATATGTTTCTAAAATTGATATAATGATTTGGGAATAAGAGATAATTGATTTTGATAAAGTGGATTGGATATTATTTACCTCCCTGGAATTGATTAATCGTTTGTTTAAAAATTGGTTTATAGCATAATTATTGGATGTTATCAACATTTTTGGATTTAAGGTGTATATATATTATTCAATATTTTTTACATAAATAATAATGAATAATGACCATATAAAATAAGGTTTTTTGGTAATTCAAGTTAGTGCCATGTTTTAATAGAATACACGATGAAGGTATTCCCATGTATGTTATGCGACCTTGCATATAAATTTTTGAACTATGAGTTGGGATAAGATCATTTCAGATAATATAAATGGTTGGAATGGATTAATTTGGAAATTTGATACTATTGTTTAATGTTAAAACATTTCTTAAGATTAGTTTTTTTTTTTGAATTTTATACTTTTAAGAAAAGAACAACCCATGGGTCAGTTGATAACCCGTCATGTCTGGAAACGCCGCGAGACATTAACCTGTAACTGAAGGGAGAAAAGGGTGCATCACCAACCACTATAGTAGATGACGTCCTAGTTACAATAACATTTTTTTATTTATTTAAATTTATAAGTTTATTTTTCCAACCTTATATGATTAATATTAAGAGAATATTTTAGAGTTTTATCATTTGAAGAGAATGATGAGATTGTGGTAGGAATTACTTAATGGATGAATCTATACATTTCAATTAAGCATGTTTTTGTGTCTTCTTAGTCAATGAAGTAAAATAATTCTACAACACTAGGGAATGTATCAGAAAACCAAGAACTATTTCCTGGTACATTCTTTTGGGATGAATCAAATAACCCCTTGGAATATCACAAATTTATGGATTTCAGATTGTTAAATTTTTCCGAATAATATTATCTATCAGTCTCTACAAGAACATTATTGGTAGATTTATCTTCCATAGCTATGTTTTCATACATTTAACCCTAGTATGTGGTATTTCTAGTAACATTCATACTTGCCTTTCTATATATTAAAATAGAGGCCTCATTAATCCATTTTTCGATGTGGGATTTCAACTAAGATATTTTGAGACATCAAACCCATAATTTTCAATCCTGAGATTAAATTTCAGTTATGAAATTATTTAAAGGAGGGGATAATGTAACACCCCAATCTTCTAAGATACACTTTGTTTTTAAATAATTCAATTGCATGTGATGTACACAACACCGTGTTCAAGCGCACTACAACCTATCAAAACAGCCATTTAAAAAGTGGTTATGAATGTTATTAACCAAATTTTGAATTTTATATATCCCACATAAATTTAACAATAATATTTCAGTTTTCTTATACATAATATAATAACAAATTCAATTTTTCAGATAAAAGATGTAATTATCAAAAAAATGTAGTTTTTCCACTATTTAATGAAGAACTATTTTCAAATCCAATATTTTAAAATATTAAATATTTAATTTTAAAAAATTAAATTCTTCTTCCAATGGGGGATATAAAAATTTAGTTTGGATAAATTTTTGGTACATTTCTAAAAGCATTCATATTTTGATGAATAGTGAAAAATACAAAATTTTAATTGAAAAAAACTTTTTTAATAAAAATATTTTATAGTGGTAAATTATACATTTGTGTGGTTTTAAATTAAAATTAGACTATATTTTTATCATTTAATATAATTTATGTCATTGCATGTAACATCACATTTAAATTGGAAATAAACACATTTCAATCTGTTGATTTGTTTTACTTCTTAAAAACACACTTTCTTTGTTTTGAGAACCAGAAATAATTTTAAATTAATTATTGAAACTTCTATGTTTTGGATTTTTAAAAATAGATTCCATATTTGGAATCATATGTTTCAAATTGTGTAAATAGGTACCTTTTATTTTTGGACATTATGAATAGTAACTTCAACAATAATTATTATTTACCATGGATAATGTGTAAATCAGGTAAATAAGGGTAAAAAAATAATATTATAATAATATAAAACTAACATAACATGTGTCCAAATCCTATTGGATTATATATCTTCGACCATGATCATCCTTAGTCTGTGTTTTTGGAATTTTGGATCCACTTGGGTGTTAAAATTTCATTTTAGATTATTTAATATAATGAAAAGGGAAATATAACATAAACATGTATCTTTTAATAAATCAATTTTTATATAGGATTATATAATTAATATCTATGTCTTTAAATATTCATTATAAATATAAAAATATTTTCTCATCATGGTATTTTATTTATAACATTTATACATTAGATAAATATATTTATTTATGACACAATTATGATGCAGTGATTACCTAATTAATGAAAGATTAAAATAAATGAATTTTCTAATATAAATATAAATGTATTTTGAATATTTTGATTCCATACAATTATTTTGTGGAAAACATTAACATATGAGGGATGATTTAATGCATTTTTTATAATTAATAGTTTTTTTATGATTTTTACTAAAATCAATTACTAAATTGTGTCAAAATTTAAAAATATGAGGTTTTAAAATAAATACAATTTTATTAAATGATATAAAAATCCTAAAAATATAATGTTTAGAAAAATAAGTTATATGGGGATCAAAATTTCATCAATTATCCACTTTATGTTCTCTTGGTATTTCGTAGTAAATATATTAACCATGTAGTATAAAAATACAAGAGTACATGGTAAGAGGTAACTTATTTTAAAAAGGGTAAAATCTACAAGATAAGGTTAATTTAATTAACTAAACAAGTATAAAACTTATTGGTTGTCATTATTATACAAATAATCATCTTATATTATAAATAAATCAATTTATATATATTATAAACTTCAAATAATTTTATAATAAATTAATATTTTATGATTTTTCTTAAAGTACCTGTCACCTCTGTTATAAAAGGGCACATCCATTTCTCATTAAATCACACCTCTAAAACCATATGGTTTGGCTAAAACCTCCCCATTTCTCCTAAAAAACCCTCTCACTTCATCACAAAGGCCTAAATATTTTTAGAGAGTCGTCCTATAGATCCCTTTTGTTCAAATCAAAAGGAAACAGCTGGAGAAGTACTCATTTTATCCCTTCTTTCAAAGATGTTTTCTTATTATAATTATTTTTTCTATATTGTTTCCATAACAAAGTAATAATCCAGTGTCATCCATATAAAAATATTTTTGTATAAAAATGGGACTACTATATTTATCATTTTTCAATCCTATGAATAATTATATCACCATGCATGCGTACGAACGACTTACTGTCTCCACGCCATGGTGTAATTTGTTATAACACATTAATTTATTTTGATGGGTTTAATGATAAGTATAATGGACATAAATAATTAATACAACATGATTATAATTATTGATAATTAATATACCATCATGTTCTTTTTTATTTAATCATTAAAGGAATACTATCGTCGTTCGTGCATATATAGGGCCTATCATCTCCAGGATGCAATGTCATTCATTCTCCACTTTACCCATCCAAGACTGATTAAAAAAACTATTATTCATAATTGTGAAATATATAAAGTATAATAATACTATAATGATATATATACATATTTTTTTAAATATATTTCATTCACTTACTTCCATTCAATATTATAATAAAACAGAAACAACGTTCATGCTTACGCACGACCAACCATCTCCAGGAACGACATATTCCATTTTATATACCTATAGTATATATATATATATATAAACACCATATTATACATTCTAAAAGTGATTAAATAATGATATAATTAATAAGATCAAGAATAAAAATTAAAAACACGTAAGTTAAACAAAAAGTTATTACCCACAATGTTGCATTAACTTGAAATTTTTAATAAAAGGGTAATATAAAGTAATAAAATAATATTATATGATAACATAAATAATATTATTATTCTTATATAAGATAATAATTTGTTTAAAAATATTATATAGGAGTTTAGGACATGTAAATAGAGTATTAGATCTAAGGTAATGGTCAATTTCACAATCTCATTATTATTCGAGGTTATTGATGTGTAAGTATCTACTAGGAAATATTTAGAATCCATGTCCCTATTATTAAAATTGATTTCATAAAAGGTTTTAATATAATCCTATAGATTTTTAAATTCAATTTTACCTATGTTTAATTATTTATAAAATGTTTTGAAAGTTATCTTTCGGTTGTTTTCCAAATGAGGTACTTTAAGATCTTTTTGAAAAAATAAGGAAAGGATATTTTTTATCTTATATGGTGCGACTGACTGTTTTCCACCATTATGTCACCCTATGATTTTTAATCTTCCCTTACACACTCACAAGTTTATTTTTAAATGAAATATATTATATTAAAATTAAACCACTTTTAAATGTTTTAATGTAAAAGGGTTATTTATCTCCAAGAGTTTAAATGAATTTAGTAAATTATTTTAATCTATGCCAAAATGGTTTTTTGGATTTTATGCTTGTTTTAAGATGATTTGTTTTTACAAAATATTGAATATTTTATTTAGGGTTTTATGAAATTTTTTACTGTGGATGTTCTATTTTTATACCATTCATAGTTTATGGTTAATGTATTAATATTTAACATGTTAGTTTTAATATGAATGCTTATGTTATGTTTCAACCATTTCATATGAGGAATTAATTGGACTTAGTAAGTGACTCACATGGCCTGCTATAGCCCCTCGGTGCATCGGTAGGTCTCATGGGACGAAATAATGTCTTGGAACAAGGCATTGCCATTGTATTTTTGAATGGTCATGGAACAGGACCTTGACATAGTGGTTATGATGTTTGGCATTATGCATTCCATTATTATGAAATTGGTTTTTACATGTGATTATTAGACTATTAAAACATCCATGTGCATGTTTTTATTATAATGTTTTATTTATTTTTTCCATATTATTTTCATTTTTATGATCAAAATGCAGTTTCTTTTTTATACATCTTTCATTAAAAGTTTATATCTTCTGCTGAATTATTTACCCTTACTGAGCCTCAAAGCTAACCCCTTTTTATGTTTTATCTTACCAGGATGACAAAAAGTGTATTTTTATTGATTTGAGTGATTAAACTATAATAATAATGGAGTTCTAAAAGCATTATATATGATATATTTTATGTTATAAATTGTAATGTAATGTTCATGTATGAAATATATTTTCCAAGACTGCTAAACTGATCGGTCATTTAGGACCTAATTCTTTGTAATCATGCCAATGTATTAAAATAATGTATCGTCTACAAGATTATGGGTTTTGGGTGTTACAATTATCTTATGAATTATGATTCCATGATAATTTAGATAGCTTTTTTACTTTAATACATTTACTTTTTTTGGTCTAGAGATCTCCAAAACTAGATTTCATCACGTTTCTTCAAAATTATCCAATATTATATAAAATAACATTTCATAATGATCCTACTATAAAGAATTAAAATAATAGTAAACATTTTAATATTAACACACTAATTAGTAAAAATACTAATGAAAAATTATTCATGAAAATGATCTATCAATAACTCACCTAACATCCGTGTGATTCCATGTTCACACATAACCTATATTATGTTTCAAAAGAAATGTTCTTCATTTTCATCTACAATAGGGTTCTTCCTCCACCCATTAAAATATATTTTTTTATTTTATATACTTATGATACACAAATTACATTCATTATAAGTCATAATAAGTTATTTAATACTCTTTTAACTAGAAAAATATCCTAGGAATCCAAAAACAAAGAAGGCTATTAATTTAGTAATTAATCACTCTAATGTTGGTAAATCTATATTCATTTCCTATATAATTTTTATTCTTACATGGATTATTCCCATTATAATTTATTAATTTATTAATATAAAATTATTTCAATATAATGGTATATTAATATTATAATAATTAAATATTGATGGGCTTATAATCAGTAATTTTTTATCACAATTGTTTGGGAGCAAGTTGGATAGAGAATGTTTTTTGATGTAGGAAAAAGTTTTTTTAAATTTGTTGTATTATATTATAAAGTAAAATAAAATAACCTCACTGTATAAAATATGGTGATTGGTCTCAAAATCTATGTTCATGAATTCATCATTTTCATGAATTATATCTCAAAATCATATTCAGAAATTCCAACTCAAAAATTGTATTTAGGAATTATGACTCAAAAAATTTATTCATGAATTTTACCTTAAAATTATTATTTAGGAATTATGAATTAAAAACATATTGATAAATTAATACTCAAAGTGATTAAGAAAGTTTATTGTATTTAGAAGAAGTTTTCTATGAGGAATGGTTCACCGGGCTCACCTTGGGTCTGGTATGAAGTGAATGATAAGTTATAATACTTTCCATTACAAATATGATGACTATTTACTATCATTTATTTCTAAAAAATAATAAGTATGTTTAAAAAATTATGATTGTATCTCGAATAAATAAAGGGGGAGTTAAGGTGATGAAAATTGAATTCATAAATGCTTGGTTTGGATAGAATGAAAAAAGTTTCTGGAGAAATGGGAAGTTCTAATTCATTTGATTAAAATTAAGATGATGCTAAAGCTAATCCTCAACATATTCAGATTCATGAAAGAATTCTTTCTTTCATGATTATGTTTTATGAAGACAGGATTTGTTGAAGTTGATTTTTTTAGCCTCAATATCATCAGAATGATAAATTTATATTCAGAATTTTTCATAATATTATAGTTTCTATTTATTCATACATTTGAGTGGTACTAGAATAATCGTACCCAATCAATAACACTAAGAAAATTATACTAGTAAAGATTACTAAATAATATCATACTGAAAATTGTACTAAAGAAATTAGACTGAGAAACTCACACTAGGAAATAGTACGTAAGAAAATTATTCTAGGGAATCACACTATGAAAATCATACTAGTAAATAGTACTATAGAAATCATACTTGAAAAATCACACTGGATAAATTGAAGTTTTTAGAAGATTTGATAAGTTTTGAGAATAGTAGGGAAGCATTTACAAAGTCATGAATTCATCCTGAATTAAAGGAAGAGTAAAGTTTCGGGAAATTTGGTTGAGTGGAAAATTTTTAAGAATTGAGCTCAAATATTTTGTCGCCATCTATAAAAGTGAAATTATTTTTTACTTTTTTACACTGATGTATATTTTATCACAAACGAGATAGAATCTACAAAATTTTATGGAGAAGAAGTTTCTATCTAGATATTTGTTGAAAAGGTTTTACTATATAGAAGAATAAATGGGAAAAGACAAGATTTTATTCAGTTGTGAGTCATATTGGGTTGGGAATCATATTCAAAAAGAAATCATATTCATCTAGGAATCATATTTAGCTGGGAAAAATATTCAGTAAGAAATTATGTTCAGTTGGGAATATTATTTATCTAATAATCATACCAATATTTTCCATACAAAGAGTAGAAGTGGTTCAGAATTTTATTAATCATAATCAGATTGAGTTATATATTTCATACTTGAAAAAATTTACTTGAAAAAATGAATTAGGAAAAGAAGACAGAAAAAATGGACTGAGTTTTCATTATAATTCCTAAAAAGATCCTACCATATTTGAGGTAATAAAGAAAATACAATTATTGTAAGATCATAATTGTAAAATTTGATCAATAATATCCATAATATAATTGTTAAAAAATATTTCTTATATCATTTCATGCTACATGAAGAAGATATATTATTGTATTCATCATAGAACTACATGAGTGTAAGGGAATATCCTACTAATTGTATTGAATAAAAAATGATAGCATTCTAGTGGATTTTGGGGTATTGGATCATTTCAAAACCATAAAAAGCACTTATCTATTCTTGTGGAATATCAAACCTTATAGATTCGTATGATTCTGTGGATATGTTCTTTTTTTGTTTTCAGCAGGGAAGGAAATATTTAATAGGATTATATGTTTGTTTCAAAATTAAGGAAAATTAAAAGAAAAATATATAACCATTTAAACCCTCCCCCTATTAGTGATACTAATATATTGACTGGGAAATTACCATTTTTATCATAATTAAAGGTTCCCCTTTTTTATGGTTTTTATATGTTTTGCACAGAATTAATGGAAAAATTTTAATTATGTAAATAAAATTGGAATAATAGGTTTGAATGAAAATAACAATTATATATGGACATAAAATAATATTACCTAATCTTATTTCTATTTGGAATGATGTTTATAAAGTTGAAACAGATGGATTTACTCCTATTTATTAAAAATTTCTTCTTACATAAGTTGATAAGATGAAACTTTAGAATGATGAAAGGGAGAATAATGATTTACTATCATCACTTTTTAAAAGTGATTTCTTAAGAGTTAAGAGTGTTTCCACAAAAAAAGGATTATGGGACAAGTGAAAAAACATATATGAAGGCACTACAAAAGTGAATAATTAAAAATTAAAAATATGAAGGCTGATGTATGATGTTATGAAAATGGGTGAGTTTAAATATATTGGAGAATTATTTACAATGGTGAAGGATATAAACACCACTATTATATTCCTTGGTGAAAAATTATAAGATTCTATAGTTTTTATAAATATCTAGAGAATATTTCGGGAAAATTTTGATGCTAAAGTTACTTCATTGGATGATCTAGATTCTGAAACATTATATCTGGATTATTTTCATATCACTCTCACTACTTATTAAATGATAATGTAGAAAGACATGAAAATAAAAAAATCCTTTAAAAAATGTATTTAAATGCTACCAATAAATAGAAGTGAAAAATATTCGTACTGAAGAAGAAGCTGATGATTATGATTCTAAAAATTAGGTATGTAAAAATTATTATAAAATTTTACCATTTTTTAAATTTTTTTGTAGAGGTATAGATACATAAAAAATAAAAACTTCCCTTGAAATGTTTTTATTGTGGACTCTTTGGGCACTTTGCAGCTAATTTTCCTCGAAGAATGAAGGAAGAAGATAGTGATGAAAAAGAAAGCTGTCCAAGAATGTTGGAGAAAAAAATGGGTGATAATGAAAAATATTTTTATAGAGGGAAAGATAAAATTTTCTCCAAATATAAAAGAATATTATTTTTGCCTAAAGATGAACAAGAAGATAGTGAATTTGAATCAAAAAAATAATTTTTTTTGAAAAAACTAGAGAGAATATTTTTATTGCAACAATGAATAATAATGATTTCAAAAGTAGTAGTTTTGAAGAACAAGAAACTCAACTTGAATCTCATTTAAAATATGAATTGAAAGAATTTATTTTAGTGATTAGAAATCATGATAAGGAATAAAATAAATTGATAAATAAAAATTCATCATTAATAAATAAAGATGTTTTTCCTGATGGTAATTTGAGGATATTAAAAGAGATTGATTATTTGAATAATTTTCTTGAGTAAGAAAATAATTAAAATGGATATCTAGAAGTGAATATGAAGGAAAAATAAGAAGATTTGGAACTTATCCAAAAAACATTCTAAATTTGAACAAAAATCTAAAATTTTCAAACAATGTATCTCCGAAATTTGTTAAATTTATCTTATGGAGAATCCTAATAAGGATAAAAAAAGTTAACTTCAAAGCTTGTGTGGAAATATGTGAAAGTTATGTATGTAGCAAAGAATAAAAAAATGGATAATTAAGAAAATTCTAAAAAACCTGAGTTTAAATTTTTTAATAAACATTGTGAACATGAAAACCTTTCTACTAATTTTGGTTTTGGTATGTTTGGAATGAAATCTGAGCTGAAGAAGGCATCTTCCTTTAAAAAAATAATTGTTGGTGGTAGAAGAAGTTATGTCAAAAAGGTTTCTGAGAAACATACTCACATTACCAGCCAATCCAAAAAATTTAGAGAAAAATAATATTTTTATGGATATTTATGGTATTTTGGTGAATTCAAACTTATAAAAAATATGTGTTAGTATAACTAACAACCTTACTACTATTCTATATTTTAGGGAAGACACGGTTCTAGGGGGAGTGAATCCTCTCAAAATAAGATGTTTGAGAAGGAGGTTTTGATGAATCTAGAGAAGGTTCTTGTGAAAGTTGAAAATAGAATCCAACCCCTAGAAACAATTTGTGAAATATGTGAACCAAGAAATCTTGATAAGGGTTTTCCTGTTTTGTAAATGGCCCAAAAAAGTTATTAATACTTATCAAAAGTCAGAGGTGAAGAAGGAAAAGGGATAATAAAAATATATTATTGTTTAAACTGCCTTGAAAGCTATAAAAGGAGAATGACCTAGGATTCTTTATAGTGGGTGTTCTTCTCATATGATAGGATATTTAAAATTTTCTATTTATGTGAAAGACTTCAAAGAAGGAATGAAGACATCTGGAAATGATGAATCCTTAAGAATCAAGGTTGTTGGGTTAGGCATCATTGCAAAAGAAAAGGTATAATATAAGAAAAATTTATATTTTGATAAACTAAAACACAACATTAAGAGTGTTTAATAACATTATGATGAGGGAAGCAATGTTATATTTATAAAATATGGTTTTTGTTTGAAAATTGGGATTATGGAAACATAGTTACAAGATTCCAATTAATAAAATAAAATTATTTTTAGTTAGCTAAATACATAAATATTTTTACTTGGGTATGATGGAATATAATTAGTTATGGCCTAAAAGGAAGGGATATATGTTTCAAAGAAAAAAGGTAAAATTTTAAAAGAGAGTCATTTTCTGAGACATTCTTAATTTTCTTGGATGAATAGATTGGTATTGCACTATTTTTCTGAATGGAAAGATTACAAATTCTATGCATATAAAGTTAATGTTGGTTCAAAATGACCCATCTAACATATTCATTCTAATATTTTTGGGCCAATGAGAAAAAAATAACCAAATTGATATAATTACTTCACCACTTTCAATAATGACTTTACACAGATTACTGGTGTTTTATATATGAAACAAAAGTCCTTTGATTTAAAAATATATAAAATTTATAGGAGAAAAGATGATATGAAATAGGAATATTCAGTGAATAATTTGAGAAGTGATAATGGTGGTGAGTATAATATTGGTTAATTTTAATGTTATCTTGATAATAATGTAATTCAATATGTGTCACACCCCAACCTGATTTATTTATTATAATTTTTAATTATTTTAATTATTTTTTTGAGTTGTGGATGACTTTATCTATTGTGTGGTCAGTCCGCACTGCTAGAAGAAACTGCGTGTTGCCTGTGCAGTTACCTAAATGGGTTGGAGTTATGGTGCGTGACCTCCACGCGGTTTATAAAGCCACACAACAAGCGCACAACTTAACCCTATAACTAGGCGGTACTGGGTGGCACGATTCGTGCGTAGTTTGCTCAACCACGCATCTTACTATAGGAAAATCGCATGGTTAGTCGGTTCAGAATAAATAAATATAACATTTTCTCTGGTGAATGAAAATAAATAAATTAATTAATAAATCAAGATAATTTGGATGAAATGAGTTTTTGAAAATGCTTAGAAATAATAATATTAATAATATTATGATTTTTAATATTGTTATTAGGATTATTATTATTATAATTTTTATGATCACAAATGTTAATATAATTATTATTTATTATTATTAAGTTTTTTATATTATTATTATAATTATTATTATTATCAATTTAGTATTATTATTATTATTATTATTATTTTTATTATAAGAAAAAAATAATAAAAATAAAAATACAACCCTAACCCCTAATGCACGGCCGCCCCCTTCCCCCTTTTCCCATGCGACCCCTCTCCCCTCCCCCCCCCCCTCTTCATGCTGCGACCCCGCCACCACCTCCCTACGCCGCCTGCCCGTGCCCCGACACCCCTCCTGTAATGACCCATGTTTTGAACTAGAAAAAAATCTGAAAGAATTTGAAATTTTCATTTACTAAACCGTTCGTTTTGACGATCAGGCTTCGAAACATGGTTCTGAAGGTTGGAACCCTTGTTTTTAATGTTTTTGGGCGTGGGCGAAGGCCCGTTATGTTTCTCGGGTGGCCCGAGAGGTAATTGAAACTCCAGACCCTTGTTCTTAAAGAGTTACAAAGGGCGCACAGTTGGCGCACAGTTTCCAAAACCATGCGGCCCAAATTGTCCAGACTTATTTAAAGATGCAGTGGGTTTTTCATGGGCTATGCTTGGTTTCCCAAACTGTGCAACTAGCCCGTGCGGGGGATCTGTCTTAGGCAGAGGGTGTTGCATGGTTTGCGCACGGGTTGAAAAATCGTGCGGGACAAAACCTGTGCGGCCCTCCTTTTTGGGTTTTTTAATATTTTAATAGAGTTTAAATATGAAAACCTAAACTAACTCTCCCTTACCCTCACTCAAACTAGACGACACACATGGAAGGGATTTCCCTTGAGCTGTGCACGACACCCCCATTTCGGCTTCCTCTCGATCGAACTTCTCCCTCCGATTTCCGGCCATTTCTTCATCGAATCTCCACGGTAATCTCTCCTCTATCTCCTCATCCTTCTTCATGTCTTTGTTTCGACCTATTCGTCACCCAGTGATAATCGACCGAACTCCCTAGGGTTTAGGGTGATGCGTTTTTCAGTTTTTCTTTGATTCTAGGTTATGTGAAAGGTCTGTTGGGACTCCTTGGTGCACATTCCGACACTTTCTGCCAAAGGTGAAGCATTTCAGGTGTTTTTGGATCATCGACTTGGTTTCAGGGTATGGGTATCACCACTTGCTTGGTTTCTAACTTGTTGAATTTGAGTATTTTGATGTTTATGAGTTCCTATCACGTTGTTTGTAGTGTGATCGAGGTTTTGGCATGGTTTTGAGTCGCCAAAGACTATCGACTCGCCTGTGACTCTTGGTTAGAAAGCGCCAAGATATAGAGTGGAAAAATGGATCCAACTTGAGGTAGGGTCCCTCTCCTTGCCTTTAAATTTAAGTAAAGTAATAGTGAGTTTAATATTGCACTGCATTAGCATTTTAATTATTCATGTTTAGTTCTGATTAAATGCTTCTGTGAAAATCGGGTAAATTGTAGGAATGAGATAAAAGAGGTTGCTTGGTCACTGAACTAAGTATTTAAAAATAAAACCCCTCGATTAGAGCTGCACTGTCTTCAAGATAAAAAGTAGTGATAGAAGTTTTATGCTTGTCTTCTGGATTGTTGTGGTGCCTCTTTAATGCATTGTGTGTGAACTTATTTGTTGAGACAAAGATAATGATATGGCTATGGTACTTGTGTATGGATCAATTTTCCATGTTAGGAAAATTGAGTAAGAAGGTAACCTTAGTGAGATGACTTAAGTCTATATGACATGTTCCTTTAGCAGTTATAAAAGGTTTAAATAATGATAAACATATCCTTTAAGATTAAATGGTCAAAATAGAAATGAATGGACTGGGGTGGTATGACCACAGCTTGTGATAATGTAATGAGCATGACTTATGATAGTAAACTGAATATGTTAATTACTTGATATAGATAATTAAGTGGAGTTAGCTTAAGTATAAGTGTTATGATTATGATGTTGATGATATTATAAATACTTGAGAGGAGTTTCCTTCAGTATACTTGAAATGAACGTGTGTGTGGGAACTTATATTAGAAATGAGATATATGATAGATTGTGAATGTTGAATGTTTACATGAAATGAATAAGAGGTATTTCCTTATGCATTGTATATTAATGATGATAATAAATGTGTATGGTTATGGATGGGAGGCATTCATACCCCATGCCATCTACTCTGTATGATTATGGATGGGAGGCAGTTATACCCTATACCGTTTGAATGAATGTGATGGAAGGGAGGCATTCTTACCCCTTTCTAGTTAGTTTATTGACAAGAGGCATTCTTACCTCATGCCCACTATTCTTTATATGTGTATGTAAGGGATGTAATCTTACCCCTTGCTAGTTGACTTCTGTTAAAGACTACATGTTTCGATGGGAGGCAGTTATACCCCATGCCAGTATTACGAATGTGACAGATGGGAAGCAGTTATACCCCATATCATTTGAATGAATGTGAAGGAAGGGAGACATTCTTACCCCTTTCCATTTAGTTTAAGGATGAGAGGAATTTTTACCTCGTGACCACTATTCTATGTACGTGTATGGAAAGGAGGAATTCTTACCCCTTGCCAGTTGACTCATAGGGATGAGAGGCATTCTTACCTCGTGCCCGCTAATCACGATTAATGGGTGGGAGGCATTCTTACCCCACACCATCTATGACCTAAATGTAATATTTATAAGGTGACATAATAAGGTTACTTTACTGGAAATGAGCCAAAGCAGGTATAACCGTCAGGTGTCCCTTGGGAAACTGGACATGTGTTATTTACATATGTAATTCGGGTTACTCATTTATCCATACCTTATCACTGTTTAATTATTATACACTATCGGGAATGGGTTAGACACCAGTGGTGCCTGCCTACTAAGATTTATATCTCACACCCTACCTGGGCCACCATTGCACTGGGGTACCCGAGGGGACCTTCTTGCATGCAGGACCTAGCATGTGTGCTATGTTGTTCGTACCTAAGGAGTTAAGAGCAAAGGACCAAGTAGGAGATTTGGATTCTCCGGGGATCACCATCGGTCATTTCTATCTTTTCTTTTTGTTTTGGATATAAATCATGCTCTAATGTTTCCAACTTTCATAAATGTAACATCATCTGTACGTGCATGCATTTTGAACTGGCGTTTTCCACCATCTATAAAATAGAAATTATTACCTGTCTATCACTGTTGTCATTCAATTGTTTACTTATTCTTCTATTGGATGTTATTTACTCTGATAATACCATTGTGCTACTCTAATATGAGGGTATAGTCTCCCCACTATCACCTCCTGATACCCTCGTTTTTAGTCGGCGACCTCTAGCATACAGGGAGATACACTTGAGGGCATGTGACCCACCAGTTCGACCACCGATTTGATGGTAAGCTGGGTCGGGACCTTACAAAGTGGTATCAGAGGTATTTCTTTTCTTTTTCCTTACTATTTTGGGTTGGTATACAAGAGATTAAGAAAGTGTCGACACTTGGCTAATAGTCGTGCTTGGGACTGATCACCCCACGTACGGGAAATGGCCATGTGGCTAGGGCTGGGAATTTTTGTTCATGTTGTTTTCTATTAAAGTTTATATGATTTCGCCTTGAGTGACTATTGTATTTTCTGCTGCCTGTGGTTTATGAAATTCCTTGAATTTTACCCTTGGCCTAATATAGGAAGGAAACTACAATTCATGCATCATTATAGGCACATAGGGATTAACCTGCCATGCATAGTGCCATGCCATGTAGTTCCATTTTAGGTTTCTTGTTGATTCGAATTGTGTGCCTTGATTGCATGCCATGCCTTGTATTTATTAACAAGCCTATTTAGATAGCATGTTTTGGTGATAATATGCCATGTTGTTTGTCTTGGTTATGTGTCATGCTTTGTTGTTGTAATATGCCTTGGTGTTAGCTTCTTGTAGTGACATGCTCTATTTTATGTATGTAATTGATGGCATGAGTTGATTCTGTTGGTTGTGAACATAACGAGAGCTAGTTTTCAGTTGTAAGGTGTATGGGCACCTTCTAATTGGGAAAAGGTAACCCGTGTATTCGAACCACTGTAAAAGGATGCTAAGTTTGAAATGCTAAAGTAAATTGGTTTTGATAAAAAGGGGAGTCAATTTTCAATCCATGAAGTGTGTGGGTGCTTCATGAATTGGGAAATGGAGACCAGTATTAAAATTAAAGGCTTGTTTTATTGTGAAATGATTAAATGGAAAGTGTTGCCTAATTTCAAAATTGAATGGTTTGGCTAACAGTTAAATGTGCAACTGGACCCGAGTATGTTAGTTGGAAAGTGTTGAATGAGATAACCCGGTTGGGGTGTTTGAATTTTAAAAAGAAGTGAGTAACTTCTTTGGGGTTACTTTTTGAAGAACCCAGGATGGGTAAAATGGGACCCTCGTAGGTCTCCCTTTTGTTTAAATAGTGTTGTTTTTCTCAGTTTATTGATAAAGATGGGATGTCTATGAATGTGAACTCTTTTAAAAGGATGTTGTTTTTGTGAAACATGCTTGTTTACTTTGTTGTGCTGTTGAAACTTTTGATGGTTAAATATTAATGAGGTTTAATAGAAAGGGAATGGTAATGGAACCCATAGTGGTGTGTTGAAACCCTAGTGTAAGGGGTAATATTGAGATTCTCGTTAAGTTGCATTGGAACGGGACCGTGGGTGTTTCCATAGGAGTTTTTTTCTTTAGCGGTGGCCAAATGTTTGGATTTTGAGCCTAGCGACCTTGTTTCGTGAGACCCGACGTTAGGGTTGATGTTTGGTCTTCGTAAGGGGCTTTCTCGTGTTTGGTATCACCCTTAGTATTTAAATTCATTGCTTGTACCGTGAGTTATCTAACATGCGGGGATGTTTGGGTACCATTGTCCCTTTTTGGACTCTTGTTTTTTCTAATGACACCCTTGTTCAGATGGGTGGTCGTTGGGTTTTGACTTTCGTTACGGCTTTGGGTCATCTCCTCAGTAGAGTGGCCTAAAATTAAAGAATTGTTTCATCCCAATGTTCGGTATGGCTTTCTAATGAATCGTGTGTTTTGACATGCTGGTTTCCTTGTTTTGGATATTCTTCATTTGTTGGTGATTTGATTGTGGTGGAAGTGTGTCACATGATCGTTTGTGGTGGTTGTGTACAAGCGCGTTTGGGCTCGACTAGGTTATCACCTTTTCCATCGATGATTATGACACACATAAGGTTGGAATCACGTTGCTTCAAATTTGGTAAATGTCTCTTTCCATGTTGAAGAGACATTGTTTGGAATGCCTTCTGAATCCGAGTTGATCGTGTTTGAATTCCTATGAGGCATGCGAGTTTAAAACGTGTAGATATGTTGGCAGGTGAAGCTAAGTTCTTTCCTTGAAGTCGACCAGTTAAGGTTCGACTATTCTTCCTTCCAGTAGTCTGGTATGATTAACTGAAATTTGTTCAATCCTCTTAGTGTATTCTGTTTAGTGATGAACATGTCCCCTATCTTGTCCTCATCCAAGATGCACTAAGACAATGTCGGTCTTATCCGCGCTAATTCATTGAAGCCGTTGGGCTTGATCAGATGGTTCTATTTCAGCATCGCACGCGGGATGCGTGGATTATTGTGTGGTTTGATCTTGGAAACATCCTCGAAAGTTGGGTGTAGGCTTCAGTGAATGGTTTTGTGAAAAACATATGGTGCCTTGGAGAAAGGCATTGTGGTTCTGTTTGAAATACGTCGGCCGTTTGGCCGAGTGTTCTTGTAAATAGTCAGCCGGGATGGCTTAATGTGGGGTTCTTGTTTAATGTCTGTGGTCAGTGACATACCATTCTCGGACATGTCTTCATGTAGAGGTGAGTGTGAATTGTGTTGGCCGGTGCCTGATATGAACAAAGGGATCGACTTGGTCCTTGAGGTCGATGGAGAATCGACCGTTTGATCTGTTTCAAATCACGCTAGGAGCGTTGTGGGAATGCTTGGGGTGTGCATTGAAAGTTAATTCCAACGATGGTCTGAACCGTAGTTTAGAGTTAGATGCTTAATGTTAAAAAGTCAATGGTGGGAAGTACCTATGGCTGGATGCTTGGCGAGACGACGACGGGTTCATTTCTCTGGGTAGATGGGCTCGGGAAGTGCTGTCTTGGTGTTTCATTTGGGAAAAGAGCATTGGCTCAAGTTTTGGTAGCTTCAGAGTTGTAGGGTTTAATGGACTCTTAAGGGTGTGTTGGACGTTTTTGAATGCATCGTGATCATTTTAACAAAGCTTCACGACCCCTTTAGGGAGGGTGATGTGTACAATGTTCCTGAAGGCTTTTCGGGGAGGATAAGTTCTAAGGTGGGAAGGTTGTAATGACCCGTGTTTTGAACTGGACAAAAACCCGAAATAATTTGAACTTTTCATTTACTGAACCAGTTTTTTTGAAGACCAGGATTTGAAACAAGGTTCTGAATATAGGAACCCTTCCTTTTAATGTTTTTGTGTGTGGGTAAAGGCCCGTTACATTTCTCAGGTGGCCTTAGAGGTTTTGGAAACGTCGGACCCTTGTTCTTAAAGAGTTGCAGAGGGCGCACAGTTGGCGTATGGTTTCCATAACCGTGCGGCCCAAACTGTGCGGCCTTATTTAAAGAGGTCGTGGCTTGTTCAGTGGCAACACATGGTTTCCCAAACCGTGCACCTAGCTCGTGCGAGGGATCTCTCTTAGGCAGAGGGTGTCACAGGGTTTGCGCAAGGTTTGACAAAACCGTGCAAGACAAACCGTGTGTGACCCTCCTTTTTGGGTTTTTAAATATTTTAGAATAGTTTAAAGATTAAAACCTAAACTAAATCTCCCTCACCCTCTCTCAACCCGTACGATAGACAAGGAGGGGCTCTCCCTTCAGCCGCGTGCAACACCCCACTTCTGGCCTCCTCTCGATCGAGATTTTCCCTCCGATTTCTGGCCATTTCTTCATCGAATCTCCATGATAAGATCCCCTCTAACACCTCATCTATCTTCTTGGCTTTGTTTAGACCTATTCGTCACCCGGTGAGAATTGGTTGAACGTCTTAGGGTTTAGGGTGATGTGTTTTTCAGTTTTCCTTTGATTCTAGGTTACGTGGAAAGTCCATTGGGACTCCTTGATACGCGTTCCAATAACCGCCACTGAAGGCGAAGCGGTTAGGGTGGTTTCAGATCGTCGGCTTGGTTTCGGGGTAAAGGTTTCACCTCATTCTTGGTTTCACACTTGTTGAATTTGGTGATTTTGATGTTTATGAGTTCCTAGCACATTGTTGGTAGTGCTTTCGAGGTTTCAGAGTGGTTTTGAGTCACCAAAGACTAAGCGACTCGCCTGTGACTCTTAGTTAGAAAGCGCCTAGAGCCGGAGTGGACAGATGGATCCACCTTGAGGTAGGGTCCCTCTCCTTGCCTTTAAATTTAAGTAAAGTAATAGTGAGTTTAATATTGCACTGCCTTACCATTTTAATTATACAAGTTTAGTTTTAATTAAATGCTTCTATGAAAATTGGGTAAATTGCAGGAATGAGATAAAAGTGGTTTCTTGGTCACTAAACTAACGATTTAATAATAAAATCCCTCGATCAGAGGTGCACTGTCTTCAATATAAAAAGTAGTGATAGAATTTTTATGCTTGTCTGCTAGATTGTTGTGGTTCCTCTTTAATGTGTTGTATGTGTACTTGTTTGTTGAGACAAAGATAATGATATGGCTATGGTACTTGTGTTTGAATTAATTTTACATGTTAGTAAAATTAAATTAGATGGTATCCTTAGTGGGATGACTTTAGACTACATGACATGTTATTTTAGAAGGTATTAAAGGGTTATAGAATGATAAACATATCCTTTAAAATGAAATGGTCAAACTAGAAAATAGTGGACTGGGGTGGTACAACCACACCATGGGATAACGTAATGAGAACGACTTATGTTAGTAAACTGAATATGTTAATTACTTGATATAGATACTTAAAAGAAGTTGACTTATGTATAAATGTTATGAATAGGATGTTGAAGTTATTATAAATTCTTGAGAGGAGTTGCCTTAAGTATACTTGTGATGAATGTTTGTGTGCGAACTTATATAAAAATGTGATATATGATTGATTGTAAATGTGGAAGGTTTACTTGAAATGCATAAGAGGTACTACTTTATGCATTGTATATTAATGTTGACAATGAATGTGTATGGTTATGGATGGGAGGAATTCATACCCCATGCCATCTACTTTGTATGATTACGGATGGGAGGCATTTATACACCATACCGTTTGAATGAATGTGATAGAAGGGAGGCATTATAACACCTTTCCAATTAGTTTATGGACGAGCGACATTCTTATATCATGCCCACTATTCTCTATATGTGTATGGAAAAGAGGCATTCTTACCCCTTGTTAGGTGACTTCTGTTGATGGCTACATGTCTGGACAAGAGTCATTTATACCCATGCCAGTATTATGAATGTGATAGATGGGAAGCAATTATACCCCATACCATTTGAATGAATGTGATGGAAGGGAGGAATTCTTACCCGTTTCCAGTTAGTTTAGGGATGAGATTCATTCTTACCTCGTGACCACTATTCTCTATACGTGTATGGAAGGGAGGTATTCTTACCCCTTGCCAGTTGACTCATAGGGACGAGAGGCATTCTTACCTAATTCCCGCTAATCCTGATTAATGGGTTGGAGGAATTTTTACCCCACACCATCTATGACCTAAATGTTATATATATATATATATATATATAAAAGGTGACATGATTATGTTACTTTACTGGAAACGAGCCGAAGCAGGTATAACCATCCGGTGTCCCTTGGGAACCTGGATGGGTGATATTTACATATGTAATTAGGGTTACCCATTTCTCCATACCTGCTCAGTGTTTAATTATTATACACTGTCTATATTGGGTTAAACACAGTTGTTTCCAGCCTTCTAAGATTTATATCTCACACCCTACTCAGACCGCCATTGCACTCCCGATGAGACCTTCTTGCTTGCAGGACCTAGCATGTGTGTTGTGTTGTTTGTACCTAAGGAGTTAAGAGTAAAGGACCAAGCAGGAGCTTGGTATGCTCATGGGATCTCTGTCGGGATTTGCTGTATTTTCTTTTTGTAGTGGCTGTAAAGCATGTTCTAATGTTTCCTGCTTTGATAAATGTAACATCATCTGTACATGCATTCATTGTGAACTGGAGTTTTCCAACTTATATAAAATGGATATTATTACCTATCTGTCACTGATGTCTTTCAATTCCTTGTTTCTTACGATATTGAATGTTATTTACACTGATAATACCATTGTGATACTCTGATAGGAGGGTATAGTCTCCCCACTATCACCTCCAGAGACACTCGCTACTAGTCAGTAGCCTCTGGCATACGGGGAGATGTGCTAGAGGCCATGTGACCCACTAGTCCAGCCACCGGTTCGATGGTAGACGGGCTGGGACGTTACACCTCCGCCACTCCCCATATTCCTCACTAGCCTGCCTCCTTTTTTCCCATCACCGGCCTCTGTCCCGTCTCCACCCTGCTGCCCTACACCTGCCGGATCTCCCTTCCGCCGCACCTTTTCTTGCATCCCTCCACCCCGCCTTGTTCTAGCATGACCCGACCCCCTGTGCAGCGCCTCAGCCTTGTTCCAGTGTGACTAGACCCCCTGTCCAGTGCCTCCACCTTTTTCCAGCACGACCCCATCCCCTGTACAGTGCCTCCACCTTGTTCTGGTGCGACCCGACCCCCCTACGCTGCACCTTCGCCTTGTTTTGGCACGACCTGACCCTCTTCGCAGCACCGCCGCTTCCTATCTGGCACACATTCTCTTATCCTCCAGTATATATCTATTTCAATTTTGGTGTTTTCTTCTATTTAACCAACTTGGATATCTCGGTTTGTGATTCACGCTATTTTCACGGTGTTTAGAGTGGGCAATTGATGTTTTGGGACCCGTTGGTCTAGGATCTGGCATCTGCCACCAAGGGCGAGGTGATGAACTCGTTTTTCTATGCTGATGTTGTTTCGGGTATGATTTTATACCAGTTGATTGGTTTTTGCGATGCTTGATTTCGTGTCTTATGTTGTATTTGAGTAGTAGGTTTTCATTTGATTGTGTGCTAGTCCGCGCCGCACTAACATTGGGTGTCTACTGTGTTGTTAAGGTGTGGCGATAATTTTTTTCTTGTGCGTGTGCTTTTGTGGGAGTTCATGTACGTGAACATATGACAGTGTTATTTCGAAAGCATTGGCTCGGCCAATTCATTGAGGTAGGTGCTTCCATTCCTTTTCTTCCAATTTTGTTTTATGTGATACTTGAATTTTAGTATTTAATTATTACGCACTGATTTTCACTTTTATTACAAATGCACTTAGTTTATAGAAATGATTTATTTTTAGTTTAACTTGCTAAATATAGGTTTTGACATGTCCTTCAATAAATGCTAATTGTTTTTCCTATACAATTTAATGTGGATATATAGTATTGTTTAAAAAATGATATTTGTTAAATTCATTTAGTGTTATTTATAATTGTTTTATAAGGTTCTTCAAGGGTTTATTAAGTTATTGAAGAAGTGTGAAACTATTTTGGGAAAATTTTGTAGAGTGCGTATGATTTGAAAAGTTTATTTCAACATGTGTGGAACATTTTCATCAAGTTTCACTTATCGCATGTTTTTTTAATTGGCCCGATTGGAATTTTAAAAATGATTGGTGAATTATTGGTGTAAAGGCCCATTTGGATATTGAAATAGATTTTTGGGAAAAACTTCTAGGGTTTGTATCCCTGCTTAAATGTTGACTTGTGAGATGGAGGGGTCCTCAGTATGTGACTTCTTTGAAAGATAATTATTTTGAGGAAAGGGACAAACCCTCATGGTGGCCGGGGCGGTGCTAGTTTTTGTGATGTGTTGGTTATATGTATCTGAATTGTTGTTTGAATGACATAAAACACCCATTTGAGAAGTTTTCATGGGACCTATCATAGAAAAAAGGTGTACTGAGAACGATTGTTGCACTAGTTTAGACTACACACTGGATAGTGGCCCCATAGCAGGTCAATACTGAGTTATTACTACTATGGGGATTGGGCCCCTCAGTTAGGCCATGTAGGGCTATGCCGAGAGTTAGGGTGTTATGACGTCATTGAGTTAGGGAATGTCTTTAGGATGAGTCACATGTATAGTATGTTCTGGTCTTCCTCAGAGTTCCTAGGGTTTCTTGTGTTTCCCCATTACGAGTACTATTAGATCCATTGCCCTCTTTGTGTGAACAAAATTTCTTTTCACCTGGTTTTTGAATTTATTTAGAAATCTGTGAAATTGTGATTACATAAAAATGGGTTTCAATTAGATGTTTTTAAATAGAAAGCATAACTCTCCTTTCTTTCCCCTTGTATTTGGTTTTAAACTTGAAGGGCAGTGGATAATGTTTTTTGTTTTTAAAAAGCAATGTCTGTATGAAAACCTAATTTTATAAAGTAGTTAAAACTAGTATTAATGTAATTAATTGTAAATTAAATGACATGGAATCTATCATGGTTTCCTACTGAGCGATTATCTCACACCCTACCTATACCACGTGGTGCCGGTAGACCCAAACTGTTTTGCAGGTTCAGTCTTTGTTCAGGTTTCCCTAGAAGGTGCTTGATGTTGGAGCATAGTCGTTCTTATGGTTGGTGGTGACCAAGAGGTTACATAGAGATCAAGTTGTGGCGGTTTGGTTTTTCCATTTGGGGTTTTTAGTTTTTTATATTAGTTTTTTGTCTGTTGAGTTGCACCTTGTATCTGGATTAGATTATTTTATTTATTTTCAGTTGTCCATGCTGCTGCATCCTTATTTTATTTCATTTCATTATCTGGTCCAGGTTGTTTATTTTTTTGGGCTTAAATAATTTCCAAGTGTATTTTTTGATTCTCTACACTAGTTTCCATCACGAGGGGATCAAGAACGCCCCTCGGGAAATGCCGCAGACCAGATCGGGTGAACGGTTTAGGGTCGACCCGGGTTGGTTCGTGACAAAATGGTATCAGAGGCAGGTTCTTGTTATTTGGGGTGTTTTTAGAAGGATATTAGGATTGTTGGGTCTCAGGAGGTTTGTTACGGGTCAGTGCCTGATCACCACCGCTCGTGACGAGACCTGAGTTACTAGGGTTAGTGCAGGATTTGAGTATCTTGTCTTTGGTCGTTTCAGATTGAGGGATGACAATAGAGGCGAATCGGTTCACTTCGCATCCTCAAATGAGGTGGTGAACCATGTGGAGTCCAAGTGTCTGGTTTAAGGTCTATTTGTGTTATTCTTTACTTGGGGCATGTCTCACCACCATGTCGATGGGTCAGACATATGCACTAGTTCTTCATTCCAGTGGGTTATTACTACTTGTGTTTTGTTTTAGTCTCAGTTTATTTGAGTGTGCGTTAAAAGTGAAATTGTTTTCAAAATGGAAAAGTGTTTCTTCCAAATTGTTTTTGAATTTACTAAAGTTGTTTTTTAAAGAGAAGGTGTATTGGTTTGAAAAAACATGGTATTTGTTTGGATTTGGTAAAGAAAAGAAGTGTTTAAACCTTTTCATGCCTTATGAAGGGTCACCCGTGTGTGGTTATGTCTGGAAGTGTGTGGGGGAAATTCTTCAAAGGTTATGTGAGCGGTATTGAATGAATACACATGTAACGGTTCATAAGGTGCCATCGGTGTGTCTTAACATTTTAAATAAATAATGGTTTTTGAAAAGTTGTTTATTTTGGTATTTGTGTATGTTTCACTTATGGTCCTTTTTCCCTTGTCTTGTGTTGTTACATTGATTGAGTTTTGGCATGATGCCAGTTTCGATGATCTTTTTCATGTTGTTATGAGTATGTCACCCAGGAAGCCTCCAAAAGTTGTCAATGAGTTATGCCTAGTTCCCAATTCTTTTTGTGTGTTGCTTGCTTATCGAGGTAGTTGAAGTCCGTTAGAGGCAGTTGTATGGTCCGTGGAGATAGTGTGTTTTTCAAGTTGTAAGGAACTCCCAATATAGATAAGGTTCGTACCGCCCTAGAGTTAATTGATGCTTTAGTTTTGGACTAGTTAAGATGAGATGTCTCACCATCATTGGAGTTTGGGTGTGATTAATGATGGTCGATTTCCGCAAAGGTTCCCTAGCTGGCAAGGGGTGCGGGCTAGTGGAACCAGTCTCCAAAATACCATCCTTGTTGGTACCGTCTCCTAGTTCATTGGACTGCTCCCTTTTGAGCCACCAGTATAGAATTTCTAGACATTCTAATTCGTTATGTTGCATTCCTTTAAAAATATATGACCATTGTGATTGTTTGAATCATCAAACGGAAGAAGGAGTTAGAAACCAGAAGATAAAATAGCCTAACTGTGAGGCAGGAGATGCATCATCCATTAAGGCCCTAGCCACAAGTCTCGGGGTGAAGCTCGCACAGAGTCAGGAGTTGCCAAGGGTTGGTGGAACCTCATTCTGAGTAATGTTTTCAGCTTTGGGAGGGAAATATACAAAGTTTCCTTGTTCTATTCTTTTCACCGTTGTAAGCTCATCAATTTTGTGGTGATGAGATGAACATGTTCTACCGTAGTCTAAGAAGTATTATCTATTCTTAGTGTGTTTTCAAATCATTCAGATTTCTTAGAAGGGTGTTGGGCTCGCGAATAAATGGGTCGTTATAATTTTGAGTTGGGTCTCAATTGTTTTTGTTAGGGGGATGATTGGTTTTGTGAAATTAACTAGTAGTGTTTCAGGGTCATTTCTGAGTTTGGGCTAGGAATTTCTTAGTCTCTTTTTGCAATGAGGATTTTATTCGGTCGGTGTGTGAGGAGTTGAGTTAATTCCTTATTATAGGGTTGTTGGGTCATTTCATAGCAAGATCTTTGTTTAAGTCTCTGGGTGTTGTTCAGTCCATGTTGAGAAATTAACTGGGATCAGTTTGGGAGCTCCAGTGTTGGCCCCCCTCGGGGGTGGTATGATCGGGTTACAAGGTTTCCATAGTAGTAAATTCTTGTGGTGGGGAGAACCCCCCCGTGTTCTCCCCTCATCTTCAGGCTTCAATTTTCTCTTGAATTGGTTGGGTGTGACCTGTTGAGAGTCAGGTCATCCCAGGAATCACAGTTTTTACTCGTTTTTGTCTGGGCATGGACTCTAGTTGTGTCAACTATTGGCTTGGTGACATTCTAGGGGTAGAAGGTTTTGTGTTGGGGAGAATTGTCACACCCCGCCCAAATTTAATTATTATTATTTTAATTTTTTTAATTATTATTTTTAGTTTTGGATGACTTTCTCTATTGCGCGGTCAGCCCACACTGCTAGAAGTAATTTCTTGTTTCCCACGTGGTTACCCGAATGGGTCAGAGTTATGGTGCGTGACCTGCACGATGTATATAAAGCCCCACAATAAGTGCGCTGCATAACCCTATAACCTGGAGGTACCGGGTGGCATGGTTCAGGAGTAGTTTTCTCAACCACGCGACTTACTACAGGCGAATCGCGTGGTTAGTCGGTTCGGAATAAATAAATTAATCTTTTTGGCTGGTGAATGAAAATAAATAAATAAATAAATAATGCAATATAATTTGGAGGAAATGAATTTTTGAAAATGGTCAGAAATAATAATATTAATTATATAATAATTTGTAATATTATTATTGGGATTATTAATATTATAATTTTTATGATCACGAATGTTAATATAATTATTATTTATTATTATTAAGTTAGTTATATTATTATTATTATTTTTAATTTATTATTATTATTATTAATATTATTATTATAAAGATAAAAAAATTATAAAATATAACCCTAAACCCTAATGCTCGGCCACCCCCTCCCTCTTTTCCTATGCCCCCGCCCCCCCATCCCCCCCCCTCTTTGCACTACGGCCCCGTAGCCGCCTCCCTGTGCCGCCCGCCTGTCGTTCGGCTGGTCGTGCCCTGCCGGTCGCACCCCGGCGCCCCTACAACGCTCCCCACCTTCCTCGCCTGCCCACCTCCTTTTTTTTCCGGTCTCCGACCCCTATCCCGGCGCCGCCCTGCTGCCCTACACCCGCCAGATCTCCCTTCCCCCCGCACCTCCACCGGCATCCCTCCCATCCTCCTTGCTCTTGCTTGACCCGACCCCATACACAGCACCTCTGCCTTGTTTCTGCGCGACCAAACCCCCTTCGTAGCGCCTCTTCCTTGTTCCGACGCAACCCACCCCCCTACGCAGTGCCTCTGCCTTTTTCCAGTTCTACCCGACCCCCCTATGCAGAACCTTCACCTTGTTCTGGCGTAACCTGAACCTCTTTGCAGCGCCTCCGCTTCCTATCTGGCACGCACGCTCCTCTCCTCCAGTATATTTCTATTTCAATTTTGGTGTTTTCTTCAATTTAACCAACTTCAATGTCTCAGTTTGTGATTCACGCTATTTGCACGATGTTTAGAGTGGGAAATTGATATTTTGGGACCCCTTGGTCTAGGTTCTAGAATCCTCTACCATGGCCGAGGCTGTGAACTCATTTCTCTATGCCTCTATTGTTTCGGGTAAGAGTTTATACAAGTTGATTGGGTTTTCACTGCTTGATTTAGTTTCTTATGTTGTATTTCAGTCCCAAGTTTTTATTTGGTTGTCTGATAGTCCACTGCGCACTAAATTTGGGTGTCGACTGTGTTGTTAAGGTGTGGGGATAATTTTTTCTAGTGTGTGCGCTTTTTTGGGATTGCGTGTACGTGAACAGGTGATGGTGTGATTTCGAAAGCATTAGCTCAGCCAATTCTTTGAGGTAGGTGCTTCCATGCCTTTTCTTCTAATTTCATTCCATGTGATACTTGTATTTTAGTATATAATTGTTACACCCTGATTCACACTTTTATTACAAATGCACTTAGTTTATGGTAATGATTTATTGTTAGTTTAACCAGCTAAATATAGGTTTTGACATGTCCTTCAACTCGTGCACATGTTTTTCCTCTGCAGTTTAATGTGGATAAATAGTATTGTTTTAAAAAATAGAGTTTTATTAAGTTCATTGAGTGTTATTTATAATTGTTTTATAAGGTTCTTCAATGGTTTATTAAATTATGGAAGATGTGTGAAACTATTTTTGGAAAATTTTGTAGAGTGCATATGATTTGAACAATGGATTTCAACATTTGTGGTGCATTTTCATCAAGTTTCACTTATCGCGTGTTTTCTTTAAATGGCCCGATTGGAACATTAAAAATTAATGGTAAATTATTTATGTAAATTCCCATTTTTATTTTGAAATATATTTTTTCAAAAACCCTTCATGAGTTTGTATCCCTGCCTAAATGTTGACTCATTAGAAGGGTCCTCAGTATGGGACTTCTTTGAATGATAAATATTTTGAGGAAAGGGAAAAAACCCTTTAGGTGGCCAAGGCTGTGCCCGTTTGTGTGGTGTGTTGATTATATGTATGTGACATGTTTTTTGAATGATATGGCACACCCCCTTGAGAACATTTCATGGGAACCTAGCATAACAAAGATGATTAATAGGAAAGATTGTTGTACTAGTTTAGACTACGCATTGGCTAGTGGCCCCATAGTCAGGGAATCCTAAGTTATTGCTGCTATGGGGATTGGGCCCCTCGGTTAGTCTATGTAGGGTTATGCCAAGCATTAGGTAGTTATTATGTCATCAAGTTAGGGCATGCCTTCAGGATGAGTCACATGTATAGTATGTTCTAGTCTTCCTCTGCGTTCCTAAGATTTCCTGTGTTTCCCCGTTACGAGTACTATTAGAGCCATTTCCCTCTTTGTGTGGACAATTATTCTTTGAACCTGGTTTGGTTATTTATTATGAAAACTGTGAAATTGTGATTACATCAAAAAGGATTTCAATTAGATGTTTTCAAATAGAAAACACAACTCCCCTTTCTTTCCACTTGTGTTTTGTTTTAAACTTGAAGGGCAGTGGATCATGTTTGTTGTTTTACAAAGAAATGTGTGTATGCAAACCTAATTTTATAATGTAGTTCAATCTAGTATTAATGGAATGTCTTGTGGAATAAATGACATGGAATCTGTGGTGGTTTCCTACTGAGTGATTAGCTCACAGCCGACCTATACCACTCAGTGTTGGTAGACCCAAGTTGTTTTGTAGGTTTAGTATTTGTTCAGGTTTCCCTAGAAGGTGATTAATGTTGGATCATAGCTAGTCTTATGGTTGGTGGTGACCAAGAGGTTACATGTAGATTGGGTTGTGGCAGTTTGTTTTGTTCGTTTGGGTTTTTCAGTTTTGTATTTTAGTATTTTGTCAGTTGAGTTGAACCTCGTATTTGGATTAGTTTATTTTATTTATTTTCATTTGTCCATGTTACTGCATCCTTATTTTATTTTATTTTGTTATCTGGTCTTGGTTGTTTATTTGTTTTGGGCATAAATCGTTCCCAAATGTATGTTTTAATGCATGGAACTAGTTGTCATCCCGGGGGGGATCGAGAACGCCCCTCGGGACTTGCCGTGAACCAGCTCGGGTGACCAGTTCTGGGTCGACCTGGGTTGGTTTGTGACAACATGTGTATATCCCTCCATACACTCCGAAAAAATGGGGTTTCAGAAAGAAATAATATAAGTTTGTTGGAAATGGGAAAAACTATACTACTTTAACATAGTCATTCACATTACTATTAGAAAAAATATAGGACTACTACTGTTTAAATTTAAAACCCAGGTTTCTATAGGTAAATTTCACATATTACTCCATATGAATTTTTAAATTTTAAAAATCGAAGTTTAAAACACATAAGAGTTATTGAGAGTCCATGAATCATAAATAATAGAGGTGGAAACCCTGGAATATTTCAGAAGAAAGCTGAAGATGAAATTTTTATTGGCTAATATCTAGAAGGAATAGGATACATATGTTTTAATAAATATATAGGATGAATATTATATTATTTTGATGTGAAATTTATTGAAAAATATGATGAGGAAAAAAACTTATGCAGATAATGATGTTGAGAAAGATAAGGAAACTTTTGTTAACAATTCTGATAAGGATATAGACAGTTTTAATCCATCTCAAGAAGAAGAATCAGAAAAAACTATTTATAGAGATGAGAAAAACATTCCAAAATCCCACCCTATGCTAAAGAATAAAGTGGAATCTTAGAATAGTATTGGTGATCAATATCATATAGTTTAGACAAGAATAATGTAAAATACCATTACATACATTTCATTATATTCAAAAGTAGAAAAAAAAATATGTTGATGAATATTTTGAGTATCTGGAATGGGTTCAATCCATAAATGAATAATTGGATCTGATTGATATGAATGAAACTTGGGAAGTCATTCCCAATCCATATAACATAAACTTTATTGGTATAAAGTGGGTTTTTTTCCAATAAGATGAATGAATTAAGGGAATTGATAAGAAAAAAATCCATATTTGTGTGAAACAGATACTCACAGAATAAAGGTATTGAATTTTATGAAACATTTTTTCCAGTGGTAATATTTTAAAAAAATTAATTTTTCTTTCTATTACCACACAATGATTTTTTTTTCAAATTGATCCCAAATCTGCATTCTTGAACGGTAAAATTGATGAGGACGTTTTTATTGAACATCCAAGTGGATTTGTTATTGCGACTGATGAATTTTATAATTATAAACTGAAGAAATATTTTTATGGGTTAAAGGAATCTCTAATAGAATCATATTAAAAGTTATATACTCTCAAAAGGGATATGAGATTCATGAAATAAATATTTGATAAAAATATTTAAATTAAATAGATTCATGAGTTTTTGCTGATCGTAATTGTTTATGTTGATGAAATTATCATTGCTGGGAATGATGAAAGAAGACAAGAAAGATTTACTGAAGAAATGAATTATTTTTTTAAAAATGTCCATACCAAGAGATATGAAATAAATTCTTGGTTTAAAATCTTAAAAAATAAGAAATAAATTTTTCTTTCTCAAGAAAAATATTTGAAGTAACTCTTTAAGAAGTTTGGCTTCGAAAATTCAAAACTGGTTTCTACACCAATTTCAATTAGAACTAAGTTGCACAAATATGGAGAAGGAAAATAAGTTTATAATAAATAGTATTTTAAGCTAATTGGATGTTTTTTATATTTAAATACCTCAAGACCGAACATTGTTTATACTATTACCTTATATACATGATCTCAGAGTTCTCCCAAATAATCACATTTGAGGAATGGAAAAAGTATTCTAAGATATATATATGGAATGAAAATTTTTGGGATCATGTATGATAGCTCAGATAGTATTGAATTGTTTGGGTACTCAGATACTCATTGGGATGGAATTTTTTATGTTAGATAATCCACATATGTTGTAGTTTTTTTCGAGGTAAAAGTTTTTTATATTATAATACTAAGAAACAAAAATCAGAAACCCTTAGTAGAAAAGAAGATGAGTATGTTGCTACCACACATTACACTACTCAACTTATGTTAATGATAACTCAGTTGGAAGATTTAATTGTTAAATTAATGTTACACATTCTCTTGGGTTGTGATAATAAAAGATAAATCAACCTTAAAAGGAATCTGATACAACATAATAATTAAAAAAATTATTGGAATCATATATCATTTCATCAAAGAGTATATGGAGAAGAAGTCATTGAAGTTGGTGTATATTCCTATATTAGAACATGCTTCTAACATTTTCATGAAATCTTTACTAAAAGAACATTTAACAATTTGAGGTTAAACATGGGCATCCAAACTTTTTATCATCAAGTTTAAGGTATGTATTTTCCCATCTATTTTTTTATCTTTAGAAAATGTTACCATTGTGGGAGAGTTTTTTCATAAATCTATTATTTGGAAGGAATGTGGGGGGGGGGGGGGGTTGTGGGTAAGATGTGAGTTTATAATGTTATAGTAGAAATATTCTAACTATTTTTTGGACTGGTTGAAGGAAAACAATAGTTTGTATTCAAGTTATGTAGAAAATGATTTGTGGAAATATGTGAAAAATAAGTTGTGATGAATGATGAGGATGTTTAGTTATCACATATTTTGGAAAAAATGAATTTTTTATCAATAATTAGTTTTCTATATAGTGATTTAGCTCACATAGGATTAGAATTGTTGATAAGAAACACATTTATTAAGGTTATAATTTTTAGGGATTTATAAATATTGATTGATGAAAAAAATCCAACGGTGGAGTTTTTTGGGACCATGTTGGCTGGAGAAGGTTTTTAGATGTTGGAATAAGTTATTTTTTCAAATATTTTGTCCTATATTTCCATAGAAAAGGAAATAACATCACTTTGTTAAAGGATATTATTTGTGTCAAAAATCATGCTCAAGATTTCATTGTATTCTGAAATTCTTCATATTCATAAATTATTACTCAAAATTGTATTTTGGAATTTTGACTCAAAAACTTCTGTTAAATGATTTAGACTAAAAAATTCATATTAAAGAATTCTAACTCAGAAATCATATTCAGAAATTCTGACTCAAAAAAGTATTTATAAATATGGACCCATAGTGATTAAGAAAGTATATCGTATTGAGAAGAAATTTTTTGAAAGGAAATGTTCATCGACCTCACCTTAGGTCTGATATAAAAGGAATGGGAAGCTCTAATAGTTTCCATTAAAAATTTAATAATGATTTTTTTCCTTGTATTACTCATAAATCATAAGTATGTTGGAAATCATGTGATGCTAACTTGATGAAGTAAATTGGAAGTTAAGGTGATTCCAATCATATTCATGACATTTTTGTCTGGCTTAAAAGAAAGAATTATTCTGGAGGAATGGGAAGTTCAAATACATTCCATTACAAGTAAAATGATGATAAAGATGATCATCAATGTATTCAAGTATAGGAATAAACATATTCTTACAAAATTAGATTTTTATAATAAGTATATTGTTGAATTTCATGTTTTTTGGTCTTCAGATCATCATCATGAGAACATGATATTCAAAATTTATAAGAAGTTTGAGGCTATCAATTTCTTCATGTAATTGACTAGTACTACAAAAATAATAATAAACAAATCATACCGAGAAAACTATTCTAGGAATTTTTTCCAAAGAAAATCATACTAGGGAATCGTACAGAAGAAATTATACTGAGAAAATTGTATTAGGAAATAGTGATGAAGAGAATCATACTAGGGAATTGTACTGAAGAAATCATACTATGAAAATCATACTAGGAAATTATAATGAAGAAATAGTAATGGAAAAATAATACCAAATAAGCTTAATTTGTTTGAAGATTTGATATGCTTTGAGAATAGTTTAGAAGTGTTGACACATCCATAAATGAATTTGAAATTGATGGAAGTTTGAATTTTTATGGAAATTTAGTGGAGTGGGAAAATTATTAATAATCCTAGAAAAAATGATTCAAGGAACCTATAAAAGAGAATATACTTCACACTTTCTGAAACTAATGTACTATTCATCACAGAATTGAGAGAAGCTCCAAACTTTTAGGTAGAACAAGTTTCCATATTGATATTTATTGAATAAGTTTTGCTGGGAAGAAGAAGAAAGGTGAAGAGACAAGATCATATTAAGATGGATATCATATTCAGTGGGAAATTTTATTTAGTAAGAAATAGTATTCAGCATGGAATCATATTCATAAGGGATTAATATTTAGTAGAAAATTTTATTTAGCTGTGATTTTTATTGGCATTTTTTAGACTCAGAACAGAAGCATTCTATAATTGTCTCAATTGTATTCAGACAGAGTTATATCATTCATTCTTGGAAAACGTACTAGGGAAAAAGGACAAGGAAAAACATATTTTTTTTAATTGGCTATGTTTTCATTACAAAGTCCAGGATGTTCTTACAATATTCTGGGTAAGAAAGTGAAGAAAAGTATTGGGAGATCATATTTGTGAAAGTTGATCTAGAGAAACTATAACATGTTTATTACAAAAAAAATCTTATATCATTTCGTGATACATGAAGTATATGCTATATTATATTGATCATAGGGCTACACGAGTGTAAGGTCACACCTTACTCATTTTATTCCACATAAAAATATTTTTTTGTTGTTTATTTTTTGGTATGGAATCATTTCAAAATTATATCAATGACATAACTATTCTAGTTGAATAGTTAACGTTGTTAATTATTATGTTCCTATTGATGTATTCTTGCTTTTTATCATATAATGAAATCATTAAAAAGTGGAAAAGTTTGTTTCATAAGTAAGGAAACATAAAAGAAAAGGATGTCACTGATACACCCCTCCCCCTCTCAGTGGTACACCAATCATGACTGGGAAATTACATGACTGTGTATGAGTTGGTTCAACCATATATAAGAACGATTCTACACCATTTTATTAATTACAATCATGATAATTTAATGAAAAATAAACATTGAATATGAATTTATTTTATTATTCTAGTTTTTAAATTATAATTTTCTAAAAAATTATTCTTATGAAATCTATAATATTGGTAATGTTACCTGAAATGAGTGAGTTATAAATTTTTTCCATACAAATAATAAGCTCAACTTTTTTAGAATAGAAATTTAACTTTGGAACTCATTATGAAATTATGAATCCAATAACATGACAATTCTAGAGATGATGAACTTGGGAATAAAAAATGATGACTAAGATATCCTTACCAAAATAAGAATGGATCCATGAGTTCTTTTAGTATCCAATGATTGACATACAACTACGTTGAACTAGTAAATACATAATAGATGAATATAAGTGATTAATATTAAATGAAACAAATATAAATATGGTTTTTTAATTATTGATTAATAAATCTAACATTATTATGCCGAGTGATAAATCATGTCCCTGAGTGAATTAGAAGTTACAGTAAGGGGTTTCCACACTTTTTTTCTTATTTAGTTTCAAATTCATTATTATTACCCATTATTCTTTTATCCCTTATGTTGTTCCCAAATCTTCTTAAATTATATTGTCCTTATTTTTAAATATTACAAATTTATATTAAATAATAACTAAACTCTTTCTTAAATGTTATATAGTTTCTTATGTTACACTAAAATATTTTTTTATCTATTTTAATACCCATTTAAATTCAACCCTCTAATAATTCCTTACATTTTAATCCCTCTTATTATATCATTCTTACAACCCATTAATATACCAAAATAAATCCTTGGTTCATTATCTAAATTCCTAAGTCTTAATGATGATGTCAAAATGAAATCTCTATCAGAGTATTGATCAATCACTATAATTTTCTTTCCTTATAATAAACTATTATAAAATATAACAACTATAAAAATACTATTCAATTTTAAACATCTTATACATTCTTATTGTGATTAAATGAATATTACATGGATATCTATTCAATTCTATTGACTTGGGAATTAAAGTTTCTATATAACTCCTCTTGGAACACCATAATTGAATGGTCTATCTTAGGGGAGGAACTAAATTTTTTTATGGGTTGATAAATGAATAGATAGTGTGACCATTCTCTTTTATTATGAGGTTATACTCTTGAATTTTCTATATCTATACTAAACCTTTCTCTATATAAAGAAATCATAGAGACACCATATGAGATATGGATTGGGATCTAACATGGTATGTGTTTTATTTAGATGTTGGGTTATGAATAATTTTTTACAATTATAATATTTTGAAAAGATTTCCACAAATTCTAAAAAATTATTTGTTATTGTTTATACCTAGGATGATAAAGTACATTTTTTAATCCTACTAAACAAAAAAGGATTGTAGCCAAAATTACTATATTATTTGAAAAGAAATTCATATATAGAGAAGTTATTATAAGGGAATGATGAACGTGGAGAATTTTAACAAAAAATAGAAATTATTTATATAGTGGAGGTCAGTGTAGTTCTATAATTTCTAGTTTAAGAAGAGGTGGATCATGTTACATAAGAACCTGATAGGTCTAACCAGATACATAAAGAAAATTCATGATATGATTTTTACATAGAAAAGTGATGATGATGTTTTATTTATAGAATTTTAACCTACCATATACAGAGAATCGATCAAGAATTATTATTTACAGAATTTTTTTAAAGTTATAGAATCTGAAATGGATTCCAATAACCGTATTTGGATCATTTTGGATACATAATGGGGGTTAAACCTATACAATTAATGTGGGTTTTCCATAATAAAATAGATATTTATATTAAAGCTTCCACTTATAAATCATACCTAGTTATAAAAGGATACAAACTAGTTTATGTTATTGAATATATGGAAACCTTTTCACGGTTTGTGATGATAGATTATATTTAGACATTTCTCAATATAAAATTCCACATTTATTATTAGATATATAAAATGGAATTAAAAAAAATATTTCATGAATGTGATTTTTTTAAAGATGTGTATATTATACAAAAAAAGGTTTTGAAATAAAAACTGAGATTACTAAGGGATGAAATCTTTTATGATCCATTTATGCATTAAAGAATGCTTTTCAAAGTTGGAATATTTATTTTGAAGTTACAATCAATGAGTTTTTTATCATAAATAATTAGGATGATTCTTATGTATGAAATCAAATTAGTTGAAATTTTGAAATATTTGTGATATTTTATGTAGATTATTGGCTTCTTATCAGAAGTAACATCTGGACACATTACTATGGGAAGATTTGGTTAGGTAAGTGCTTTTGGATGAAAGGAATGGGTAAATATACCAACTTATTGGGATGGAATATCTATAGATATGGATATAAGAGGTTTCTTAGAATATACTAAGAAACATAAATTGGTAATGATCCAACATGATTTAGTATGGAAAACTCTAGGAAGGGTTATTTACTAGTGTTACATGGAATTAATATTAAATAGATTCAGAATTCTTCAATATATTTAGTAAGGACAAATAAGATTCACAGTGTTTTTATAGAGTATTTATACTATATTATATGTTATATATATCACCCCAAGAATTTAAAAATAAATTTTATATTGAATGCATAGAAAACTGGGTGTTTATGAAACAAAAATTGAAAAAAACCTAGGCAATGAATATATTTTTTCAGCATCTGTGTTTTAAATTATGAAAAACTGACATACATGGTTTTGATCTATAAGTTATTTAGAGTATGATAGGATAAACTTACATTTTTTTGTGAATACTGACTTGCCCTTATAAATATTAAATTACCCTTATGAATATTATTGTACCCTTATGAATAGTAACATCACACATGGAAGTATAAATAAAATTTAGGCACCATATAAATGAGATGGAATATTTTAAAAATTAATAAATAAGTGTTGGTATTATTGTTCGTAACTTATATTTTGTTAAAAATTTAAATTAATAAATTAATATAAATCATTTTCATAAAATGTATTCCTAAATAAATATATTGTTTTCCAATTATTTTATGATAATTTTGTAAGACCTCAGTTATTTTTTGAAATTATTATAAAATCAATTTTCGATTTAAAATCTGTATTTTTTCAGTAAATATTGATTTTATTTAATAAATAAATTTTGATCATTTAGAAAATTATTTTGATAAAATGAATTTAATTTTTTAATATAAATTTTTATTAAATGGTTAGGATTGATTTGGGTGATTTTTCTAAAATACTTGAATTTTTTGTGAATAGATTAATTGGAAAAATTACGAATTATGATAAATAATTGAATTTATACATCATTATAGAGTCATGGATGATGTAAATGGAAATTCGTTCAAAATAAAAAGCACTTATTACTATTTTAGGTCACACAAAAAATCACTATTCATATTCTTGAGCCAAAATAATAAAATAATTATTAAAATAATGGAAAACCTCCTCTCCTCAACTTTTAAACCACCCATCACTCCATCTTCTATTAATTACTATAAGGCTTTAATAATATCAAAATTAAACCAAAAAAATATTCCATAGTCTCTCCCCACAGATAAGAGCCATTGGTTTTTCCTAAAATAACAAAACCCTTTCCCTTAATGTGGTTCGAAAGGAGGCTATTTAAAGAGGTAAATTCTCTCCCTTTTTCATTTAATTTCATTTTAATGTATCTTATTTTCCTAATCTCTACTAAACACATATATCCAATTGATAATGATAACTCTAGTATCATATATATACTATAATTATAAAATGTTAATGTAATAACCATTATTAATATCATTATTCTCCCTATTTTATTTTATAAGAAAAATCGCCATCTGGTAGGTGCCAATTTACAACCTTTCTTGATGACGAAGTTTCTTTCTCCAAATTCATATTCAAGGATATTAATGAAACAATTTTAATGGTTGATATATATTGTAAAATTTATAATATAACTATTTTTATGTTCTCTATGTGATATATTTACGTAATACTAAATGATAAAACAAAATGAGTTCATTATGATCAATGACTACTGTAACAATCTAAACGAGTATCACTAAATGTATTATATAATGATTTATCCTCATAATATGTAACCAAATGATATAAATAACCATTTAAAATTTTTTATTAACATTAACAACATTAAATACCAATTTTGTAGAATTATACCAATTTTAGATGAACTTCATTACATAAAATCAAGTGAATCAACCAAGAAATCAAGGAAACAAACACTCCAGAATGACAAAAATCAATCATATAACTTATAAATAAGGCCATATATGAACTTAATAAAATTATAATGAATCTAATACGTGAATAAAATATTATTTATTAATTAATTAGTATATTTAATTTTATTATCTGGGATGTTATGGTCAATTGAAAAACATGTTCATTCATATGGTAAGAATTTTCTACCGGTACCTCCATTTTTGTTCGGGCTACTCTTATTAGGTACATACCTCAATGAAATTATTAATTTTCTTGTGTAATCCACATAAATAATGTGTGAAGGTTATATATGTTTGTATACCAAATATAATCCTTCTTTCTTTTATGTAGAGTTATAAGTTTTAAAAGGATATTTCAAAAATTCTTCCTGATAAGGAAGCCTGTTACAAAGGAACCTCTCGAATTCTTACCTATTTTCAAGGGGACTATATAACTGGTTTTGAGAAACCATTATTTTTATAAAATAAATCATTTTATTATGAAAAAATATCATATTTTACTTTTTTTATATAAATATTTTCCCAAAATAAATTTTTTTAATGTAAAAGATTATTTATCTTAATAATTTCCTGATGATTTTAGACGAGCATTTTCATCTATTTCAGAACTCTTGTTTATCATTATGTTTAATTGGGATTTATATTTTATGATAACATCTACCATATTTTATTTAATGGTTTATGATTATTTTGATTATGGATGTACTATCTTGATACAATTAACCATATTACTCTGAATGGTTAGTGTTCATATTTAATGATTGGGGAAAATTATTTACATTTAATATGATATTATCAATAATAATGTATATGTTATTATGTTTATAATAGTATATATAATGAATTAATTGAAATTATTAGGTGATATTTGGGGCCTGCTATAGTAGCCCGATGCATTGGTAGGTCTCATGAGAAAAACTAGTATTGGTTTTATCCCATTTATGCATGGTCTTGGCATAAGGCCTTGATAGAATGATTATAATTTTTGACATTATGAATTCCATAATTATAAAACCAGATACTAATATTCTATGAGTTTATTTGACTAGTATAATATCCATGGTTGCGTTTTATGGAATTATTTAGTTAGTTTTTATTCATTACATATTATTGACATGTTTATTTTTAAAGGCATGTGTTTTTAGTAATTGAAAATTCATATTGTTTATGTTTATTATTACATCCACTGTTTTATTTATCCTTACTGAGCATCTGAGGTCAGTGAATTACTATTGGTATTCGATGAATTTTAGAAGAAATCTTGGAAACTTGATTTAAAAAATGTAGACCTCAGAAAAAACCCTATGGTATACTTTTAGGATACACATTGAAAGATATCCTAGAATTTTTGTAAGGAATAAATTTTTTGGGGCTTCTTTTAAAACACATTCCTGTATGGATACTACAAGCGGATGTGGTTCTGAAAAAGATGTACCTTAGAGTAACAACTCCAACAAGGTGTTTCGGGCATGACCTAAGGTAACATGTCATAGGACGAGGAGGCTTATTGCACACCTGGTTAGAAAATATTATGGGATATGTTTAGGATAATTCACAACTTCATTAAAAACAATTATGATGGATTTAATAGTAAAAAATCCCTTAATGGAACTTATTTATGATTATGGTATTAGCATTTTATAAATTTTCAATTTATGTTAATTGTGTTTCAAGTAGACATTTTAAATTATGATTAATAGCCTAATCTAGTGTATTCAATCAATTATAAAAGGTGCCAAGTGGATGAGATGGAAACCCCAAGAATGTGAGTATCCCATATAAAGATTCACCTAATATGCAAGATAATGATGTTGGTTTTGGAGCTTCCACTGGTGCTGAGAATCTTATAACTATATTGGGGCAGCTGAGCCATGTTATGAAAAATAACCTTACTCATATAGACAATCTAACTCCACAACACGGAGGAGTGATGTTAAAACACTTTATGCGATAATAGAATCTATCATTTAATGGAACTAAAACCCATTCATAGTAGAGTAGTGGATAATTTCCATAGAGAGGATATTTCTTTTTTGGGAAGTAACAAAAGATAGATGGTTTCCATGGAATTTTGTCATTTATCGAGGTACACTGATCAATAGTGGTAACTAATTCAAAACAAAAAAAGGAGGAAGAGATTGAAAATTTTAAATGGATGGATTTTAAGGAAATCTTATTCGAAAAATACTTTTCTCCTGGACAATGAGAAAATATAGAAAGGAAATTTCTTGAATCTGAGGCAAAAAAGACGATGAGAATGTTTAAATGTATGATGCTATCTTGAAAAGATTTGAAAGTTATGATGAAGAATATATAAGTAATCAAAATAAAAATATTGATCAATTCTTTGAGGTTTTAAAACCATTCCTTTTAAGGGAACTAGTATCCCAAAGTTTCTAATCATATGAATATATAGTCTCATGTGAAATCAAAATAGAAGAAGTATTCTCTATGTTTTATAACTTTAAAGGAATTCAAGATAGAAGAGGGATATTGAACACTTTGGAGAAGTAAATAAGGAAAAGGGGGAAAAGGGAAGAATTGATTTCCCATTCTGTGATAATTGTTGGAAGAAACACCGTGATACTTTCCTGAAGGTTATAGGTGTTTTTTACAAGTATTGAGGATAAAGACACAAATCCCATGATTGTAAGGTAAAGAAAGAATATAAAAATATTCAATGATAAAATTTCAAAAATATGGTACATTATGAAAATGATTGTTCTAATAAAAAAGGAAATATTCCCTAGAAAAGGCCAAGGGAGAAAGGCAAAGATTATATGATCGTTACTATTGAGTTTGAAGTTCCTAATGATGTGGTGGAAGGTACATTAATCATTTCATCAAACATAAACATTTATTTATTATATTCTGGAACATAGTAGTATTTTAAATGTTCCTAGTTTTCCATGAAAATTAGACATTTCCAATTTGATTTAATAAAAGAGTTATTAGTCAAAAATCCTATTAAAAGTATCATTGCAATAAGTATGTGTCAATCAGTTCCATTTATGACACAAAAATGTACTTTCGTTTATGACCTTATCATCATACCCATGATTGACTTTAATATAAATCTTGTTCTAAATTGGATTTCAAACTATAATGAGATAATTTATTTCATGAAGATGGAGGTCAAATTTTTTTTATAATGGTGTAGAAGCCCTTATCATTAGAGTAGAATCATCATCATTTGATTTCATATATAGATACACCCCTAGGATCTATTGAATGAAATTATTAGGTAGGATGAGAATTCAATATATATTGATGAGGAAAGAAATATTCTAATTTATGATAAAATTATTTTGTGAGAATATATTGATGTCCATCCAAAGGATTTACCTCAACATCCTCTAGAGTATGAAGTTGAGTTCACTATAGATTTAATTCCTAGTTCAAGACCTATATAAAAGACTCTTTATAGAATGGCCTCTGTGGATTTAGTGTAGAAGAAGAAACAACTAGAATAATTGAGTGATAAAGGATTTAACCACCATAGTGTTTCCCCATGGGGAGCCGCTGTACTTTTCATCAAGAAGAAGGATGAATCTATAAGAATGTGTATTGACTACAAGGATATCAATGATATTACGATAAATATCAGGCATCCTCCACTTTGAACTTATTATTTATTTGATCATAATTATGGAGAAAAATATTTTTTTAAGAATTACCTTATATCTAGATATCATCAGTTTCATGTGAGGAAGGAATATATTCCAAAAAAATGTTTTGAACTAGGTATGGCCATTACTAGTTCATAGTAATTCCTTTTGGACTAACTAATAGACCCTATGTTTTCGTGGATTTGATGAATAGAGTATTGAAGGAATATTTTGATGAATTTTTTGTGGTATTTATTAATGATATCTTAGTATACCCCAAAATATACAAAGATCATGATAATCACGTGCACATTATTCTGAAGACTCTTAGAAGAAATGAATTATATGTGAAGTTTATAAGGTGTGAATTTAGGATTTATGTAGTTTCTTTTATGAGTCATATTGTCTTTAAGGATGTAATTTTAGAGGATATTGTGAGGAAAATGGTGGTTCCAGAATGGCGTAATCCAATGAACATAATCAAGGTACGTAGTTTTATTGGATTAGTAGGTTATTATCAGTGTTTTGTTCAAAACATCAACTCATTAGCCAACCCATTAACCAAGATTTCTCGTAAAGGTGTTATGTTCGTATGGAAAAAATAATGCAAAGAATATTTTGAAGAATTGAAGAGGATATTATTGAATGCTCTAATCATTACTGTATGATTAGGGAATGGTAGATTTATGATCTATAGTGATAATTCAGAAAAAAGGACTGAAGTATGTCCTTATGAAAAATGATAGAGTTTTTTCCTATGCATGGAGGAAGTTAAAAATTCATGAATAGAACTATCCAACTCATGATATTGAGTTAGAAGTTGTGATCATTTCTCTGAGGATTTGGAGACATAATCTATATGGATAAATGTGTGAGATACATACAGATTAGAAGAGTTTAAAATATATCATCTCAAAGAAATAACACAACATGAGGAAAATGTGATGGATCTAGCTACTAAAGTATTACTTTTGTCCCATACAATACCACATATGAAATGAAGATAAGGTAGATAATTCATTGAGTTGGAAGGATCATGGATTTTTATACAAAATGAGGATTTAAAGGGATCCTATATTCATGGATCTAGTAAATATGGACATGGGAATTATCAAATAAGGTAAAACATCATTATTTTTCAATTGGTAAACCAACCATATTTATTAGACATAATTAAAACTTATCATTATGATGACTACAATATTCAAAAGAAAATAAGAGGTGTGAATTATGGGGAGTTGGATGACTTTAAGTGTGAGTATGGGATTCTAAAATTTGAGAATAGGTTATTTGTTCCCTCCATACCTGAGATGAAAAAAGAGTTATTGGATGATACCAACAACTTGAATTTTTCTATAAACCCTGGTATCACTAAGTTGAATATAGATTTGAAGGAAACTTTTTTGCGGGACACCATGATGTGGAAAATTTCTGATTATGTATCGAAATGTTTAGTTTGCCACAAAGTCAGGGCCAAATGGAAACATACTAGAGTTTTCATGAATCATATAAATATTTCTACATTGAATTGGGATGACATCACCATGAATTTTGTCAATGGATAACCCAAAACGCTAAGAAATAATGATGAAATATGTCTAATTGTTGATTGAATTATGAAATATTCACTTTCCACTATATAAGGGAGGATTTTTCACTAGAGTTACTTGCACGACTCTATATCAATGCTATTGTGAGACTTCATAGAGCACCTCTCGTAATTGTTTTTTATCATGATTCCTATTTTACATCAAAATAATGAAAAATTATTCAAAATTATTTGGATATGGAGCTTTGATTGATTGCTAGTTATCACCCTCAAACAGACGGGCAATCAGAAATGATGATCCCAATATTAGAAGACATGTTGATATAATTCTCACATTATTTTCATGGTACATGGGATCATTATTTAACCTTTGTGGATTTTAATAAAATAATAGTTTCCATTCAAGTATTCAAATGGAACTTTTTGAAGCATTATGTGAAAAGAGATGTCATACACCAACATGTTGGGATAATGTTGGTGAAAGAATTCTTGTGTGACAAAATTTTTGGATGATACAATATCAAATGTAAGGAATATTGAAACCCATATCAACTAATCTAAAAGTAAAAAATATATATATGCTGATAATCGAAGGAATTATTAGGAATTTCAAGTGGGAGATAACATTTTCTTGAATGTATCATAATGGAAGAGTGTTATAAGATTTAGAAAAAAGGTAAACTGAGCCCCTCGTACATTGGACCTTTTCGATGTCTAGAGAGAATTGGTGGTGTGTATTATCATTTGGAAATGACACTTAGCCTTTCCATGGTATGCAATGTGCTCCATGTCTCAATAATGAGAAATTACATTCCAGACCCAATGAATTTCCTTATTCTAAACGTATAGAATTGGAACCTAACTTATCGTATTGTGAAGAGCCTATCAAGATTCTGGTCACTAAAGAACAAGTTTTGAGATATCAGATGACTCGATTGGTAAATTTACATTGAAAAAATCATAAATTTGAGGAGGTAACATGGGATCCTGAGTAACTTATGATGAAGAACTACCCAAATAAATTTATAAGGTAACATCCAAGTAATTTTGAGGAATAAATTTTTGTATATGGGAAAAAATGTAGCACCCCAAGAATTTACAAATAAATATTATATTGAATGCATGAAACACTGGGTATCTATGAAACAAATATTTTTATAACCTATCTAATGAATTTATATTTTCCACTTTTGTGATTTGAATTTCAAAAAAACTGACATACACTATTGCGATCAGTGAGATATTTAGAGTCTGATAGGATCAACTTACATTTCTAGTGAATAGTAAGTTACCCTTATGAACAATAAATTTCACTTGTGAATATTAATGTACCCATATTAATAGTAACCTCACCCATGTACGTATAAATAAAATTTAAGAACCCTATAAATGTGGGTGAAAATTTTAAAAATTAATAATTAATTGTTGGTATTATTGTGGGAAATAAATATTTAATTATAATTTTAATTGATAAATTTATAAAATTAATTTTAATAAAATATATTATTTAATAATTATTTTGTTTTTATATTGTTATAGGGTAATTTTATGAGGCCCCAGTTTATTTTTGAAGTTATTTAAATTCAATTTTAAATTTAAAATTTGTAATTTTCAAATAAATAATGATAATATTTAAAATTAAAATTATCTTATTTTGAAAACTATTTTGATAAAATGGATTTAATATTTTACATATAAATCTGCAAAAATGGTTTGGTTTAATTTTTGGGATTTTTTTTGAAATACTTAAATTTTTTTGTGAATAGTGAAATTCAGTTTTCTATGAAATATTCATTTATGCATCATTCTTGTGTAATGGATAATGAAAATAGAAAGTATTTTGAACTTAATTGAACTTATTACCGATTTAGGTCACAATAATCAAGACTAATAATATTCTTGAGCCCAAATAATAAAATAATGATTAAAATAATTAAAATATCCTCCTCTCCTACACTATAAAACCACCCCTCACCCCCTCTTCTATTCACTACTCAAATCCATGAATCTTTGAATGATCTTTTGAAATATTCTACCCTACTTTCTTCCCACTTCCAGGAGACATTGGTCTTTAAAAAAGACCCAAATAATTTCCCTTAAGGAGGTTCTCAAGGAGGTTATTTCATGAGTTAAATCCACTTCATTTTTCATATAATTTCATTTCAATTTATCATCTTTTCTTTTTCACTCCTAAACATTAATATCCAATTGATCATGATAACTCCAGTATCATAAATATAATATAATTATATAATTTTAATTTAATAACCACTATCAATAACTTTACTCTCCCTATTTTATTTTATAAATGAAATCATCATCAAGGTGGTGGCAATTTACAACAATCATGGACGCGAAGTTTCATTCTTAAAATTATTCTTCAAATATATTCATGAGACGATTTTAATGGTTTATAAATGTTTAAAAATGTATAATATGAACATTTTTATGTTCTATATGTAACATATTTACATAATACTAATCAATAGCACAAAATTAGTTTGTTTTGATCAATAACTTCTATAATTATCTAAATGATTATCACTAAATTTATTATCTAATGAATAATCATACTAAAATGTAACCAAATGATATATAACAAAATTTACAATTTCATATTCTCATTAAAAATATTCAATTAAAATACTATATAATTAATCCAATTATAAATAAACTCCATTACTTATAATCAAGCATACCGATCATAAAATTATGGAAACAAACACTCTGAAATAATGAAATTCAATCATATAACTTATCAATAAGGACATAAATGAAATTAATACAATTATAATTAATCAAGTAAATTTATATAAGATTATAAATTAATTAAATACTTGATCCAATTTTATTATCTAGGAATTCAATGTCAAGGGCAGAGCATGCTTGGATCTAAGGTAAGGGTTTTCTACATGAACCTCCACTTTCATTTGGGTTAATATTATTGTCTATTTTCCTCAATTAAATTATTAATTTTTCTAATGAACTAATCATTAATTATGTGTTAATTATATATATATGAGTACCAAATATAATATTTATTTCCTTTATGGGGATTTACATGTTTTAAAAGTATATTTTGAAAAATCTTCCAGATAAACAGGTCTTTTTCAAAATAACTTCTCATATTCTTATGTATTTTCAAGGGCACTCAATAATATTTTTCAAGAAACCATTATTTTTCAAAAATAAATAATTTTTTAATTAAAACTATCTTATTTTAATTCTGGTTTTATACAAATATTTTTCTAAAGGAAATATTCTTTTCAATGTAGAATTGTATTTTTCTTAAAAATAACATGATGATTTTATATGTGTATTTTTATATATCTCCAAACTCTATTTTATTATTATTTTTAATTAGTATTAATATTTTATGATATATCTATAATATTTTGTTGAATAGTTTATGATTATTTTGACAGTTTACGTGCTATCTTGACATCATTCAACATATTACTCAGAATACTTAGTATTCTTATTTAATGATTGAGGAAAGTTATTTACATTTCATATGTTATCTTTAATATGAATGTATATGTTGTTTATGTTTATCCTCATTCATATGAGGAATTAATTGGACTAATTACATGATAGGTGGGATCCACTATATCTCCTCGATGTATCATTAGGTCTCATGTGACAAACTAGTTTGGGTTTTCCCCGTTTATGTATGGTCTTGGCATGAGGAATTGAATGATTGATTATAATGTTCAAAATTAAGAATTACCTCATTAAGAATATTTATATTGATAGTTCATGTGATTATTAGTTTAGTAGAATATCCATTGTTATGTTTTATGGCTTTATTTAATCAGTTTTTAATCTAGACATAATATGATCATGTTTATATTTAAAGGCATTTATTTTTAGTTATTCAACATCCCTAGTGTTTGTGTTTATGATTACTTTCATTGCATTATTTACCATTACTGAGAATATGAGATCACCCCTTTCTTATTTTGTATTTTCCCCATTGATGTGAAGATGTATATTATGAATGAATTTCATGGATAATGTAAGAGTTTCAGATGTTCCCAATGGAATTTATATGTCGTATTTCAGTTCAACATATAATGTTAAACTTATGTATGTATATGTTCTTCCAAAACAACTAAAATATTTTGTCCTTTGGGATATAAAGTTATTGTAATCATTCCAATGTAATAAAATAAGGCATCGGCTCTAGGAAACTAGGGTATGGGTGTTCGAGTATATACCGAGATTTATGTCACCTCTAATTTATAAAAAACTAGTAAATACCTATAAAATATATTTTAGAGTCACTATATCACTATAATGAGAGTACTTAAGTACATGAGAAATACTAAGGATATTTCATTAATCATTATAAGAAATGATGATCCCTATGTTAATGGTTACAGAGATGTTATCTTTTAATTGGAAATAGATGATATGAAATCTCACTTTAATTTCATGTTTTTACTAAATGGTGGATCTATAAATTGGGAGAGTTTCAAACAACCCACTATAGTGAACTTAGTAATAATGAAAAAATACATTAAGGAATCATATGATATTAAATAATATGTTACGATTACAAATTTCATTTATGATCTTGGAGTGGTTCAAATAAATAATCGAGAAATCGAGCTATTCTATAACACACCAACATCTTATCGTAGGTCCCTTTTAAAGTTTAACATGTTCGATAGTCTATATTTCACATAACATCGAGTGTAAAATCATAATAAACTATTAAATATGACTGTTGGAATAGTAACATGACCTTTAGGAATAGTAATATGACTAATAGAATAGTAACTTCACCTATGAAATTATAAATAAAATTTGGGTAACTTTTAAATGAATATATACTCTATTTATATCATGAAATAAGTAAAAAATGTTTTTAAAATGATATGTTAAATGTTTGTATTTTTTGAGAAATAAATGTTTATTTATAATTTTATAACAAAAATGATGATTTTAAAAAAATTATTTTTATAAAATATATTAATATACAATTTGTTTTGTCTTATGATTATAAGATAATTTTCTAAGACCTTATTTAATTTTTCAAACTGCCACAAAAATAATAATAATATTAAAATCATTATTTTTGGAGTATATGATGATTTTATTTAAAAAATATTTTCCTCATACATAGAAAAATATTTTCATAAATTTGGTTAATTTATTAACTCTACACATCCAAAAATGTTTAGGGAATTGTTTTTTGTTTTTTCTAAAATAATTGATTTTTTGCTGAATTGTGAAACATAATAATTTATGTTATTTAACAAATACCTAAATTATTGAGTCATGGATGATGTATTAATGACTTAATAACATAATATAGAACTATACACACATTAATATATTCAATCATGTGTATCAAATCTATTTATTGTCTTGATCTACTATAATAAACTAATGATTAAAAACACCCCTCTCCTCCAGTATAAATGGAAAATATGATCGCCTCTTATTCCACACACATGAAAAGCCTTGAATCTTTCTTATGTTCTTCCCATTTACTATAATATTCCTCCCCCATATGTTCTAGTTTTTCTATTTTCACCAATAATACAATTTCAAGGTCCCTTAAAGAGGTTCACAAGGAGAGGAATTCAAGAGGTAAAATCCCCTTTCATTCTTTTAATTTTCATTAAATTTCTTTTATTTTCTTATCCTTTACTTACCTCCAATGTCCAAACACGTATGATAACTCGGTTATATTATATAAAATATGATTTTATAATGATAATGGTATATCCTCCATCATTTATTTCCTCGTCACCATTTTATTCTGAAAATGAAATCATCACTCGTGAGGTATCGATTTTCTTTCTTTATTGAGGACATGTTTTTCATTTTAAATTCCTCCCTAAAGTCAAGTCATTAAAAAAAATTATGGTTCATAAGACATTAATATTTTTAATTAATGTTGTTTAATTTTTTTAATGGGTATATCTACATAATATTAACACATAATAAAAAACTAGTTCTTCATGATTGAAAAAATGTTGAAAGCATCTAAATGGTTATCATAAATTTTTTATTTAATGAATCATCATCATTTGGAATAAAATATATATAAGACCATTAAAACTCATTTAATTTCATTAATAACATATAATATCATTTTTTGATAACAATTCCGATTTCACATGATCTTTAGTACATGTAAAAAAGTGAACCAATCATGAAGAAAAATGAAATGAACAGTCCCGAAAGACGAAATTGAATCTTATAAGACATCAAAATGACCATAAATGAACATAATAAAATGATAAAAAAATAAAATAAATGTTTAATAGGTTCGAAATTAAATTAATTATGAATATAATTTCATTATCTAGGACATAAGCACAAGTGAAGAACACATTCATACATATGGTAAGGGGTTTCTCATCTATTTCTCATTTTTGTGAGATATTCCTCATTCACTACTATTTCTCAGGTTTGGATTATGTATATTTACCTTTGATGTTTCATATAATTAATATATTTATATTAATTGTATTTAATATTTCATTTAATTTTCATTAATTTAATGGTGTATACTATTTGATGATTTGCAAAGTGGTAAGGGATTCTCCCAGAACCTCAATTTTTCATTTTGGTAATGCTTTATCTCTCTTTAACACAATGTAATTATTAATTATTTTTATATAATTATTCTAAATATTATGTACATGTTCTGAAATCATGTATCTAGATCATATCATATATATTTTATGGGATAATACATGTTTTATAAGGATCCCCTTTCAATTATTCCTATTAAGAAAACCTGATTTTAGGGAACTTCCCATTTTATTCGCCATTTTCAAGTACACTTCATAATATGTTTTAAAAAATTAATATTTTCTCTAAAATAACCCTTTGTATCATGAAAAAATATATTATCTATTTTTATTTTTTTTACAAAAATTAATCCATGTCCTCTTTAAATACGTTTTTATATTTTCTCTTAAGCGCACTAAAGTGGCCTATTTTTAAAGTTTCATAAAAACCATTTTTACTTATTTTAAATTTATTTGGAAATATTTAATGCCTAAAAAATAATTTCATTTTAATTATTTTTTATTTTCTGATATATATATGTTTATAATATTATTTTATGATAAATACAATTGATATTCTAAAAGAACTATTCTTTCCAATGCAAAAGGTTATTTCTCTCAAGAATTCTTCTATGATTTTTTTTTATTTTAATCTCCTTAATAAAACTTTTTAAAATATTATTAATAATTGGGATTGATATTTTATGATAACATCTACCATATTTTATTAAATTTTTTATGATCAGTTTGACTGTGGATGTTCTATCTTCATACCATTCACGATATTACTCTAAATGGTCTGAGATTATGTTTGAGATTATGGTTTGAGGTTCTGTTTCACCCCATTCATGTGAGGAATTAATTGTACATAGTAAGTGATGGATTAATTCATCTATATTCCCTCAATGAATCAGTAGGTCTCATTATAAAAAATATATATGGACTTGTATGAGGCCATAATAATTTATTTTTCGATGTCTTGGATGAGGCCTCTATAGTATTATTTAGATATCTAGAATTATTCATTCCCTCATTTAGATATAATTAGTTGATTTTCCATGTGATTATTTGAATATTAGAATATCCATGGTTATGTTTCTTTCACATGGGATTATTTATAAAATTATAAAATTATCTTTTATTTTTTCTATACTTTGATAAATTTTATGTATTAATTATATGTGTTATTAGTTATCACCATGCCTTGTTGTTAATTTTTATTTATGATAGTTTCCTATATTTATTCTACCATTACTGAGCATTTGAGCTCACTCCTTCCTTATATTTCATTTTTCCCAAGAGGAAAAGATATATTTTACGAAGTAATTGTAAGGATACTCTAGGAGTTTATTGGTGATTCTAATGGATTTTCTATGTTTTTTTTCATTTCAAAGATATAATGTAGAAATTATATCTGTATTAGGTTTTTTTCAAGGTACAAAAATAGTCAGTCTTTGAAAATGATATTTACTATTTTATTATGCTAATGTAATAAAGTAAAGCACCATATTAATGCTACTAGGGCTGGGGTCTTTAGAGTTAGAATAAGAGGAAGTTTAGAAGAACACTTGGAAACCAGATTTGAAAATAAATATTAGGGAACATAACCCTATGATAGAATTTGAGGATAATCATAGAATAAAAACCTAGAATTTTGTTAAGAGATTATGTGGGTATTTCAAGAAATACATCACTAACTGAATACTACAAGTGGATGTAGTTTTGGAACAAATGTACCTAGGGTTAACAACTCCAACAATGTGTGTAAAGACCTGGAATTTCCATGTATGGTTTTTAAATATATTTGTATTTTACGAGTCCGCAAAAATTTACTATGCATGATTCCGAGGCCCGGAGTGCCCAGAATGAATTTCTGAACATTATTTTGTGTACGTTCAGTAAACATGCGAATGAGTTTTTCTATCTTTTGAACTGCTGCTCAAAATTGAAATCTGAGGGCACTGTTGAACCCACAATGCCGATATTCTCATAAAGAGACCTTCAACTAGACAGCAGTAGGTCGAGGGTGGAAGTTAGTTTTGCACTTATTCATGAAAGAATAAAATTAAATAAAATGGTGGAACATTTTATTTTTTATTTTATTTTAAATACCCATGTGGATGTTTCACATATGAGGACCACATAAACTAAACCTCCCATGAGAGTTTATGGTGGTGGGGACCACCTTAGACTAAAACCCCCTTAAACTCCCCATTAATTGGAAAACCCTTAAACCTCCAATTAAATGTGGGGGAGCCTCCTGGACTTCCTCCACATTTAATGTTCCACCCCCTATAAATAATTATACCAACTCAACTAACTAATTATGTTAATTTTAAATTAAGACAACATATTCTATAATGTTGGCTAATTCAATTTTGGTCGGATTGGGGGAAATTGTTGGAAAAGGGGAGAGCTTTTGGAGGATTACTTTCCCCAACGAAGAACTTCTCCTCCAAACGAAGAACACCATCGAAGAATGTTCTTCGGAATCAATAAATAGGATGACACACAAACCAACAATGGAGGAAATGATGATATCACCAATGTCTGTTTATCCCTAACAACATCATCTTTTTTCATGCGACCTCCATCAACAAATTTCTGAGGTAGGGTGGTTGTTTGAAATTCTTCCCTTTTTCGTTCTTGCCGAATTTTTTTAATTCAAGAAGAGATTATAGCTACTTGCTGACACTGTAATGCAGAGAGTGCAGGACAAACAAACATGGCCCATCCTCTCCACAATTATTGTGATTATTTGTTGTGTTCTTCGTGATGGAGGAGGTCTGTGACCAACCAAGATGGGGAACAAGAATGGCGACTGACACCTCCACCGGCCGTGACGAAGGTGACGGCGCAATGGCACCACCCCATGGCCACCGCTGCCCCATGACCTCCATTATCCATGGCCCCCACCATCCGTGACCACCACCGTCTGCAGCCTCTGCTACCCCACGACAACCGCCACCCCGCTCCCTCCACTCCTCGCAGCCTCACAGCCCACTGCCTCATGCTCCCCATGGCCTCGCGCTGCCCGCACCCTAAATCATCCCATGCCCTCGCCGCCCCATGGACTCACACTACGCGTGCCCTTGTGATTCCATGTGGCCTCCGCACCCTGCTTCCACACTGCCCGCAGCCTCTCATTACACGTAGCCCCGCGCCGCCCGCAACCTCGCACAACCCACGACCTCACCACCTCGCGGTCTCCCACCGCTAGTAGATTCCACTGCCATCACGGCTTTGTGGCCTCTCCACCCTTACGGCCCCCATGGAAACTCCAACTCATAGCCTTCTATGGTTCCCCATGGCCACATCGACCCACGTCCCTTCGCGCCCCCCGTGACCTCATCGTCGTGCGGCCCCCCGCGACCTCGCGGCCTTGCGGCCCCCGTGGCCTCGCTGCCTCGCAGCCCTCACCGGTTGCTAGAACACCCAGCGGGTTAGGCCATGTCGACACGAACTGGGTTGAACCAGGCCAGGTCAGGTCGGGTCGGTCCGACTAGGTCGGGCCGGACCCGAACCAGTTTCGACCCAGAATACTCTTTTGGCCATAACATTGGTATCAGGCGTCCATTTGATGAACCGTTAGCATTGTTGGAAACATTGGAGTGAGAAAGTTCCTTTGAGTATACCCCATTGGATTAAGAGGTAAAGTTGAGGTACAGTCAGGTTGGACTGAGCATGGATCCAACTGGGCCACTAAGACTAAAATTCTAATAACTCACTGACCGGGAATCCTATTGACATACCATATATTGCATTGAGACCCCTATGATGTGGCGGTCCTTTAAAATACTTCTTCGTGGGACTTTATGGCAGTTGGAGTATTGACAAGTGGCTTTTAAATCAGACCCTCACAGAGACAAGAGAGAATAGTACGGGAACCCAGTAGATGGTTGTGACATGAGGAATGAATAGAGATCCTATGTGGGCCAGCACCGAGCGATCCAGTGTGGGTCAGCACTGAGCGATCTAGTGTCGGTCAGCATCTAATGACCCTATGTGGGTCAGCACCGAGAGATTCTGTTTGGGTCAGCACCGAGCGATCCTATGTGGGTTAGCACCTAGAGATCTTGTGTGGGTATGATGATGATTTAGGATCCTTCGTGGGTCTTCATCTAAATGGAGTCAGATGATTCAGTAGTTATATATAATCATCTTTACTACCATACCTATGTTATACCTGGTTTGGGCTGAGTCTGTACCTATGTGGTACTTTATTTTGAGGTAATACCTTGGTGGAATTTTTCAGTGTGTCATACCTATGTGGTACATACCTTCGAGGTATTCCCTCCATTTTGGAATAATTTTTCTTTGGGATTTGATTTATACTATGTGTTTTCCTCATGATTGAGATGGGTATACTTGATAACACTGGTATTTGTAAGGGAATATACCTAAGTAGGGTTGATAGTGGTTTTCATGGTTTTTTTATCTTTTTTGGATTTTGTGAGACCTTGAGGGTATTAGAGTTCCTACGGATTATTATTATACTCACCCCTGCATGGGTTATGCCCACGCTTTGTTGTGTTTTGTGTAGACGACAGACAACACTGACTATGGATGAGAGTACCAGGACTAGAGGTAGCTCGGAGGTGGACCTAGATGAGGCATACCGCAGAGACAACCGTTCGAGATCTGTACCTACCCTTCAGGTAGGATATTTGGCTGGTGATTAGAGGAGCTGTTCTAGTATACTTGTACTTTAAGATTCTTGCACATTCTAGTTGGTCTTGTATTTATTCCCCTTTTGTCTTACTATACTTACTCTTTTACTATTCATTTTACTTGAGTTCATCTCTATCTATGTGCTTGGTTGTGTGTGTTTATAGTATATAAAGTCAATGCCTTCATATTTTTATAGAATACACCTTCAGTGCTAGTCACCAGCCCATATTCAATGGAAGGCGGGCTTGGTGTAGTCACGATAGGGGCCCCAGGGGATGGGTCGTGATAAATTGGTATCCGAGCAGTCAGTTCTACAATAGAACACAGGGCTCTGATATTTTTTAACAGTAACAATGTTAAGTGTTGTGAGTGTGGTTATCAGATTAGGGAATCCAGTGTTGGTGCGGTAACCGACGTATCCATATACCAAGAGCTTAACTTCTGATTTCCGACTCAGTGCATGAAAAAACTGATTGCGTGTGTGTTTACAAGAGTTTTATTTGTGATCTCTGGAGTCATCTCACCAGGTATAACTTATTGACCATGGTGAACCTATTTATTTTCAGGATGCCTCCATGAAGATAGCTAGCTAGGGTTCTGAGAGTAGTACGCACTGATGGCCCACCGAGCGATGAGGCCACGGTGCAGTTCCCTCATTTAGTAGAGGCACCAACGGAGGCACCAGTGGTACCATTACCTGTTGGGCCACCGATGAAACCTTCCCCAGTAGAAGAGGGTGCATTCATCTTAAGCATGTTTCATGAGTTCCAGCTCTAGAGGCCACCCAGGTTTAGTGGAGATATGAAACCACAAGTATTTGAGGATTCGCTGGAGGCCGGAGTGAGAGATTTTTGACTGGTTGGGACAACAGATGACCTCATGGTGATACTTGTCGCCATCCTTCTGCAGGAAGAAACAAGATGTTGAGTCAACAAGGTTTTCCTTATGACTTTTCCATTCCTTTTTGTTTTGAAAATCACAAACACCTTATCTTTAAGGAAAATTGCTTTCTTAAAGAAAAATCGCTTTTATAAGAAAAATTATCCTTATCATATTTTCATTCATATTTTTCTCAAGTATAAGTTTCGAATTCATTTTCTCGGAATCATTAAAACTTTGATATAAAGCATTCTGTTTAGTATTCGGATTCTGGACAAGAACTATAAGGAAGTTTCATTCCGAATTCCGGATATGAACTCTGACTAAGTTCTAATCCAGATTCAGGATACGAATCTTGATGACAAATTCTCATTACGAATTCTGATGATGAATTCTCATTACGAATTCTGATGACAAATTCTCATTACGAATTCTGATGACAAATTCTCATTACGAATTCTGATGACGAATTCTCATTACGAATTCTGATTACGAATTCTCATTACGAATTCTGATGACGAATTCTCATTACGAATTCTGATGACGAATTCTCATTACAAATTCTGATGACGAATTATCATTACGAATTCTGATGACAAATTCTCATTACGAATTCTGATGAAAAATTCTCATTACGAATTCTGATGACAAATTCTCATTACGAATTCTGATGATGAATTCTCATTACGATTTCTGATGACGAATTCCTATTCCGAATTCTCATTCCGAATTCATCTATTAAACAGAATCTGATTATCATTGTTTTATACACTCTGAATTTATTCATTACGAACCTTCACTCTGAAGTTTCTATTCTGAACCTTTATGTTAGAGTTTAAAACGATGTCGTACATTCAGTTACACTCACTTTGTTATAAAACGATGTCGTCCATTTTGTTATAAACTAACCGTTGTCTAAGTGACACGTGTACAGGTCCCTCCGATATTTAAGGAAAATATGACCATTGGAGAGGAGCCGACCTTACCTATAAATAGGATCTCATTTGAAAGAGCTCGGAGCTGATGGCTAATAGCTGATTGCTGAAAAAGTGTATACATGCTGTTGAAGTGATTTCTAGAGAGAGAGTCTCTTATTAACTCTCAAAGCTTCGTGCGACTCCGAATGTTGGTGATTACATTCGAGGGCTTCCGGGGATAGGAAGACAGAGGTGCCGACTACCTTAAAGATCGAGGGATTTCTTGCTGAGAAAGACAGAGGTTGCCAACTACCTTGAAGTTGAGGGCTTGCGGGGATAGCAAGACAGAGACTCTGATCTTCGTATCGAGGGCTTACCCTGGTGTGGGTAAGATAGACTTGCTTGAAAGTATAAATCAAGCGACCTTTATCCAAGGTTTTTGGATACCCTTCTCTTTGGGTTAAAAGACTTATTCTTGTTACTTGTAGTTTTACTACTTGTTTCTATTCCGCTGCAATTTGTATCTTAAGGAAAGTATAACTTTCTTATACTTCCTTACTTACTCTGATTCATTTAGATTCTATACGCTTTAAGGTAGAATCTCATATTGTAACTTTTGTTATGTTTCAATTTCCGGAACCATATTTCCGGAACCTACTTTTGGAATCTCTTTCAAAGTTTAGTTCGGTGTTAGAGGTGTTGTGAATTTACTTAGTTTAACATTGTTAAACTTATCCTTTTCCTTTTCTTAAGGAAACTTTAGTTATTCATAACTAACTTTAAAGGTTCCAAAGGAATTTTTAAAGTATACAATTCACCCCCCCCCTCTTGTATATTGAGCATCTCATATTATATTTCGATCCTACAATTGGTATCAGTGGTTGGAAACCTCTTACTATATACCATTCTTACATTTGGTATCAGAGCCGGTTACTGAAATACTTGTACTCACATACATGTTTTTCTTGCTCACTCTTCCATTCTGAACTTTGTCATTCCGATTTTTCCATTCCAAATTTTTCTCATTCCGAACTTTGTTATTACGAATCTTTGCTACTAACAAGTTTGTGTGCAAAGTTATTTTTAGTATGGCAGAAATTAATGTTGGATCTATTGAAAATCTGAATCCTACAAGACCACCTATATTTGATGGTAATGATTATGAATACTGGAGAGATCATATGAAGAAATTTGTTATCAATACTGGTGTAGATAATTTTGTTATGCTTACCGGTGATTATAAAATTCCTGACAAGGAAGTCAGAACCTTTACTAACCAGGAAAAGCAAGAATATCAACTCAACTATAAGGTACGCAATACTTTACTATGTTCAATGACCAGAAATATATCTAGCCAAATTTCTTCTTGTGAAGCAGCTAATTGTATATGGAAGAAGTTATAGGTTACACACTTTGGGACTTCTAAGGTGATTGAGACTAGAAGAGCTATGCTTAGAGATGAATATCATGGCTTCAATTTTCCTTATGGAGATCCTATATGTAAAGTACCACAAAGATTTATGACTATTGTCAACAGTCTACAATCTATGGGAGGGAAAGGTTTAGATGATGAAGCTCTTGTGGACAAGATAATTGACATTATGCCCAATGAGTGGGAATCTAAGAGAACAGCTATAGATGAGAACAGGAAGGTTACTCAAATTACTCTTGATGAATTATTTGGAACTCTTCTACAACATGAAACAAGAATGAAGAGAGATGCTGACAACATCAAGAAAAAGAATGGAAATGGTACTGTTTCTTTTACTACAACGTCAAATCAGATGAAAGCTAAGACTCCTGAAAGAGTAACCAGATCCAAGTCTAAGAAAGTATTTTTCCAATCCGAATCTAGTGAGAGTGAAGTCTCAGAAAATGAATTAGCCAATCTTGCTCGAAGGATGAACAAGATAGATGGACAGAGAAATTTTCAATCCAAGTATAAGAAGAAGGATAGGAACGATAAGAAAGATGGAGAAGTTACTTGTTATGAATGTAAAAGAGATGGACATATTAGACCTGATTGCCCTATGCTCAAAAAGAAAGAAAGGAAGGAAAGACATTCAGACAGGAACAGGAAGAAGTATTATAAAGCCAAAGCTACGAAAGTTCTGAAAGCTAATGACACCTGGAGTGCCAGTGGTGGTGACTCTTCAGATGAATCTTCTGATTATGAATCTTCAGGACAGAAGAATCTTGGTCTTATAGCCAGATTACCTATTGACAATCATTGTCTTATGGCTAAGGTACGAAATGCTGAATCATTGTCCAATGTTTCTTTAAATCCTAATGATAGTAAATATTATAACTCTTTTGATGAAGAATCATCTTCTGATGAGGAAAATAATTTACATACTTATGAAGAAGTCTCTAGGTTTGCTGAACTTATTGAGATTGAGAATTCCAAACTCAACAAGAAACTCGATAAGGCAAAATCTAGGAATTCTATTCTTACTAAAGAGATATCAGATCTTTCTAGAGATCTTGATAAGAAAAAAGCTGATTTTGAAAATATTTCAAAAAATCTTGAGGAAGTAAGTTCTGAGAAGAATAAACTTTCTAAAGAATTAGAAAAAGTAATTTCTAATAAAAATGTTCTTGAGCCTAACTCTAGTTCTAAAACTAATGATTTTGAGGATAAAAACTTGGTTGTAAAACTCAAGTCCGAAATTTTTTCCTTAAAGAAATGTTTATCAAACTTTACCCATGGTAAAGGAAATTTTGATAAGATGTATTCCCAAATACGACCATTAAGAAATAAATCCGGATTTGGTTATACCCATGCAAAACCTATTTTCAGTAACAATTATTTTGTTCCTCAAAGTTCCCTATTTTGCACCAAATGTCAATGTGGTGGTCACTGGGCAAAGAATTGTTCCTTAAACAAAACTCAATCTCTAGGATTTCATAAAGCCTACTTTTCTAAGAAAATGTGGGTACCTAAAATTTTATTGTCTGGAAATCTCGGATCCAAACAAGTTTGGATTCCGAAAGTCTAACTTTGTTCTTAATTTCAGGAAAATAAAGAAAGTTCCAGCAACAATATTTGGTACATGGACAGTGGATGTTCTCGGCACATGACTGGTAACAAAAGCTTTTTTGAAAAGATTATCAAAACGAAAGGAGGAAAGGTAACTTTTGGAGACAATGCTAAGGGAGAGATTGTTGGTATTGGTAATATAGTTTTTCTTGGTAAAACTTTGATTTCAAATGTTCTTTTTGTTAAAGGTCTTAAGCACAACCTCATTAGCATAAGTCAGTTATGTGATGAAGGTTACCTTGTGAATTTTAGGAATGATAAATGCTTAGTTCACAATTCCAAGGAAGAATTTATTCTCTCAGCCAATAGGCAAGAGAATTTCTACACATTGAACCTAGAAGACCTAATAAGCCAAGATTTACCTTGCCTAAGTGCAATGGAAGATCATTCTTGGTTATGGCATAGAAGATTAGGACACTGTAATATAAAGAACCTATGTAACTCTCTAAGAAAAAACTTTTTAAGGATCTACCGGATCCTAGATTTGATTCTTCTAAAGTTTGTGATCCTTGTCAATATGGCAAGCAACATAAATCTAGTTTTAAGTCAATTGGTGAAGTCTCAACAACTGATGCATTACAGTTGGTGCACATGGATCTTTTTGGTCCAACACAAACTGGAAGTATTGGAGGCAAATACTATGTGTTTGTTCTAGTTGATGATTACACTAGATTTACATGGGTCTATTTTCTAACAAAGAAATCTGAAGCTTTTTCCTATTTCAATAGTTTTAGAGCTCAAGTTAAAAATGAGAAAAACCTTCCATTGAAAACTATTCATAGTGATCATGGAGGAGAATTTCAAAATTCTGATTTTGAAACTTTTTGTAGTAAGAAAGGTATTACTCACAATTTTTCAGCACCTAGAACTCCTCAACAGAATGGTGTAGTTGAAAGAATAAATAGAATTCTTCAAGAGATAACTAGAACCATGTTGAGTGAATATTCTATTTCTAGACATTTCTGGGCTGAAGCTGTAAGTACTGCTTGTTATACTATAAATCGAGTTTTGATTAGACCTTTTCTTAATAAAACTCCTTATGAGTTATGGAATGGTAGAAAACCTAGACTTTCCTACTTCAAGGGTTTTGGTTACAAAGTATTCATTTTGAATACTAAAGATAACTTACATAAATTCGCACCAAAATCAGATGAAGGGATTTGCTTAGGTTATTCCACAACTTCTAAGGCTTATAGAGTTTTTAATAAAAACACTTGTACTGTTGAGGAAACAGTACATGTAAAATATGATGAGTCAGATCCTTTTGTTTTTACACCATCCCAACTTACATCTTCGGATGTGTTTTCAAAAACTGATTATCAACCTTTGATAGAAGAACCTTCTGATAAGGAAATTGTTTTAGAAGATACTTCTGAAACATTTACCCCAGAAGACTTTCTACCCTATGTTGATGAACAGGTTTTACAAAACCCAAATCAGGTGTTTCTTAAGAATCATCCTAGTGATAGTATCATTGGTGATGTAAATCAACCTGTAAGGACTAGACGTTCCTTAAGAAATGAAGTAGAACATCTAGCATTTCTTTCCCAATTAGAACCTAAAAGCACTGATGAAGCTTTAGGTGATGATGATTGGATCAAAGCAATGCAAGATGAACTAAATGAATTCGAAAGGAATAAAGTCTGGACCTTGGTTGAAAGACCTAAGGAAACTTCTGTTATTGGAGTAAAATGGGTTTTCAGAAATAAATGTGATGAAAATGGAGTCATTGTTAGGAATAAAGCTAGACTTGTTGCTAAAGGTTATAATCAACAAGAAGGAATAGACTATGAAGAAACCTATGCTCCAGTAGCTAGACTTGAATCTATCCGTATTCTACTTGCCTTTGCAGCATTCTTTAATTTCAAACTTTTCCAAATGGATGTGAAATGTGCTTTTCTTAACGGTTATGTTCAAGAGGAAGTTTTTGTTGAACAACCTGCTGGCTTTGAAGATACAAAACATCCTGATCATGTGTTTAGACTTACCAAAGCTTTGTATGTCCTTAAACAAGCCCCACGAGCATGGTATGATAGACTCACTGGATTTTTGCTTCAAAATAACTATGTTAAGGGAAATGCAGATCCAACCCTTTTTATAAAGAAAGATAAGAAAATTTTTTTGATTGTTCAAATTTATGTTGATGACATTATATTTGGTTCAACTCAGCAATCTTTGACTGACTCTTTTGCTAGTCTAATGAAATCTGTGTTTGAAATGAGTATGATGGGTGAGTTAACATTTTTCCTTGGTTTTCAAATTTCTCAAAAACCAGAAGGAACTTACATATCTCAACATAAGTATATTAAAGATCTTCTTAAAAAGTATGGTTATGACAACACTAAGAGTATAAGTACTCCCATTGGTACCTCAAACTCTTTAGATCTTGATGAAGCTGGGAAACCAGTAGATCAAACATCTTTTAGAGGTATGATAGGAAGTCTACTTTACTTAACAGCTAGTCGACCAGACATAATGTTTTCAGTATGCTTATGTGCAAGATATCAATCCAATCCTAAGGAATCTTACTTAAAGGCAGTAAAAAGAATTTTTCGCTACCTTAAGGGAACCATGGATCTAGGATTATTTTATACTTCTGGAAATGATTTTGTTCTAAAAAGCTTTTCTGATGCTGACTTTGGTGGATGTAGAATGGATAGAAAAAGTACATCCGGAACTTGTCATTTCTTAGGAGATTCATTAGTTTCTTGGTCCTGCAAGAAGCAACATTCTGTAGCACTCTCCACTGCTGAAGCTGAATATGTAGCAGCTGGAAGTTGTTGTGCACAAGTGTTGTGGATGCAACACACACTCACAGACTATGGCTTGAGTTTTACTAAAACTCAAATTTTGTGTGATAACACAAGTTCCATTTCCCTAAGTAAAAACCATGTACATCACTCCCGTGCAAAACACATAGATATTAGGCATCACTTTCTTAGGGATCACACACTCAAAGGAGATATTATTCTTCAATTTATCGGAACACAAGATCAGCTTCCTGATATATTCACAAAATCTTTTCCTTCTGATAGATTTGAATTTATTAAACAGAAGTTAGGAATGATAACCGTAAGGTAATCTTTCTCAAGAAACTTTCTGTTGAAAAAGTCTCCTTACAGTAATAAACTCCTTTTCATATGGGGAGTACATTTTATTGTTTGTTTAAACAAAGTTTTTCAAAATTTGTTTTCAAACTTTTCGGAACGAAGTTTTCCGGAATGGAACTTCCGGAACTACCATATTCCAGAATGGATATTTTCGTACAAGATACATCTGGAATGAAAGTATTCGTATTGAAAATTTCCGGAATGGAAAACTTTCGTACTGGTATTTTCATAACGGAACTTTCACACTTACTTTTTCGTATTGAGTTTTTCGAATTGAGTTTTTCGTATTAAGTTTTTTCGTATTGAGTTTTTTGTATTGAGTTTTTCGTAGTCATCATTATATTACCCATTACGAATAACTTTCCTAAGCTAATCCGAAAGGTATGATTTCCTTACTGAAGTTTTCGTAATCATATTTTACTTGCTGGCATTTTCTTGTATTATGTTTTCGGATTATACTTTTCTTAAATCTTTGCTTTAATAAAACCTCAAAAAGATCGGATTCAAGCTTTCAACCGTCAGATTTAATCTTAGTTCATTCTAAACCGTTAGATCAACCATCTAAGGTGAACGGTCATCCCATTTCCTATATAAAGGGGACCCAATTTCTTGTCCCACATCGGTTTCAAGCTCTCGCGTGCTGAAGCTCTGATTCTCCGATTTAAGGCTGTTCCGAACCACAGTTTTCTCCGCTCCGAACTTCAGTCTTCTCCATTCCGAATTTCCCAGAGATCTTCTAATCCGAATGTCTGCAGAGTTAGCTTCTCAAGAAATGTCTTCAACTAAGCCTATTTCTCAGTGGTTAGTTTACAGAGAAAAGGTTAGTTCATCCGACTTTCTTCAGCAACTATGATTCTATCATTTCAAAGAATATCAAGTTGAATGGCTGGGAAGATGTTGCGGTATCAAAAACCGGTAACCAAGATGAAGTATACTCAGATTTGCTTGTTGAGTTTTATGAGTCAGTTGCTTTCTTCGAGAAAGATAATAGAGAAAAATTTTCTTTCAAATCGTATGGCAAGACATATAAGCTTTCTTACACCAAGGCTGCAAGCTTGGTAGGGTTAAGTTATGAAGGTGAAGCTGAGTTTATTTCTCACGTATTTCCGGACTCCAAGGGTAGCTTCAACAAGGAAAAAGCCTTAGAAACTCTCGGATTGGATGATGACAAGGCTCCGAAAATTGCAAGCCTATCTACAAACTTCTGGATTCTGGAGTTATGGGTGCAAGGACTTATCGTACCGAGAAAAGGTGATAAGGACAGATTGAAGAAAAGTGAGATATATATCTTAGATTTCCTGATAAATCTAAGGAAGTTTAACTTGATGAAGCATATTCTTCTTAATATTGAGAATTTGAAGAAGGGGAATCTGAGAGCTCAGATCGTAATATACCCAACAATATTATCAAAGCTAATAGTTTGGTGCCCAGATTCTTTCAAGGTAGCTTGCAGTTCTAAGCCGAGAGTTTGCAAGATCATGCTGCTTAGTGATGGCATGCTTAAAAGAATGAATATATCTTTTGACAAGAAGTCTGGTATGTTTATTGATCTACCTTCTCAAGTAGAAGTGACTCCGAAATCTGCTAATCCGGAATCATCCAAGCCAGTAAGGAAGAGAAAGTTGAAAGAAGTAGAAGAACAAGGAGAAAATCCCAAGTCTAAGGAAGTCCACTCCGCAACTCCAAAGCCTAAGAAGAAGAAGACCTATCCTGATGAGGTTGTTACAAAGTGGAGAGCTGACAAAGAGAAGAGGAAAGAAGGGGACCCGCAGTTCGGATTGGACCCTGAGGAAGCTAAAGCTTTGAAGGAGAAAGCTGCTGATGAGCTTGAGAAACAAGCTAAGGAAAAAAAGCTTAAGAAGAAAATGTCAGAAGCTGAGGCTGTTCAAGCTTTGTTGAAGTTCAATGAAATGGTTTCAGCAACAATTCCAGTTCCGAGATATTTCTCCCTGGAATCTCTACCTGAGACTCGAGGAAGAAATCTTGTTGCTCCGGAAGAGGCTGTTGCTACTAATTCTGAGGAAGTAGAGCAAGTGGAACAAGTTGAAGAGGCTGCTGAAGGAAGTGGTGAGACAAGAGATGTGCTAAAACAAGTTGATGAGTACAAGGGAACTCCTTCGGAACACTTATCACTTCGGACTTCAGAAGCTGAATCTTCGAAGTTAGTTACTCCTGCGATGGAAGAAGAGAAAGGAGAAGAAGAAGTTGCCTATCATGTAGAAGAAGAACAACTTTTACATGATATTGCTCAGATGGGAAACGTAGAGGTTGGTGTTCATGAAGTTGCTGATGAGGAAGATTTGGTTGTCCATGTTTCTGAAAGTGAAAAGAAAACTCCGGAACAGGATTCCATTCCGGAAAAAGATAAGGGAAAGAAAGTTCTTACCGAGACTCCGAGCTCAGTAGTAAGAAAGAGGAAGGAAGCTGGTAGTTCTTCTAAGAGGAAGTTGGAGCTTATTGAGGAAGAAAATTCTCCTAGCAAGATTTCAGATTCGGAGTCATCCTCGTTGGGGCATGACTTTGTTGTTCAGTCCTTAAAGAAGTTGGTGGGAACCATTCAAACCTTTTCAAGCATTGATTCACGATGCCAGATGCTCCAACATGCGTTGAATCAGAAAACCGACTCCGTATCGATGGTTATGGATAAGTGTGTTGAGATTGAAGCTCAGTTCAAAACATTCTTTGTTGGTTACGAAGCTCATAAAATATCTTGTAAGAGGATGACAAGCTGGTCGAAGAAGAATGTGGAAGAGATGAGGTTGCTTAATGAGTTTCAAGATAATGTTAAGGATGCCTTTGAGACCGAAGACAAGAAGATTAATGAGCTGACTGCATCCTTCGAAGAGAAGTTGACAGAGGAAAAGAACTTTCGGATTCAGGAAGTGAGAGATCTGAATGGAAAGCTCAATTCCGTTAATCAAAGTTGGAAATTTGAAAGGGATTATCAGATCGAGTTTGAAGAAAGGATGAAGGCTCAGGAAGAGAAGATGAAAGCTCAGGAAGAAAAGTTGAAGGCTCAGGAAGAAACAATTGAAGCTCAGTCCGCAAGAATAGTCGTCTTAGAGAAGCAAGCAGAAGAAGATCACAAAGACTTGAAGAAGATCAAGACGATTCTTAAGGGGCTCATGTCGAAGGAGAAAGATCCGAAATAACCCAATCCGTTCTTTTTTTTGTATTTCTTTTGTTGCTGATATTGCAAATCTAATGAGAATTGTGCTTGTTGTTTCGTTTTTTATTATTACTAATGTCTCAGGTACTTTGTTAAGATTTTTTCCCATTCCTTCCAATTCTTTTTGAAAATCACAAAGTGGGAGAAGGAAAAGATCCTTAAGAAAAAGAGGAACTCTAATAAGAGTTTATCAAAGGGGGAGAAAGAAAAATACCCAAGGAAAAAGAACTCTAATAAGAGTTTGTTTAAGGGGGAGTTTTTCTTAAAGAAGACCTTATTATGAAACATCACTCCGGAAATATGAATATGATCCTTAGAGTTTAAAAGCCTAAGGGGGAGTTAGTCGTATTCATCTATATCCTTAAACCAAGGGAGATAAGCTTTAATGTGTTTCTTTCTTCTTGGAATATCTTTTTCGTAAGGATGTTTGTGCTTTCCAAAAAGGGGGAGATTGTTGAGTCAATAAGGTTTTCCTTATGACTTTTCCATTCCTTCTTGTTTTGAAAATCACAAACACCTTATCTTTAAGGAAAATTGCTTTCTTAAGGAAAATCGATTTTATAAGAAAAATTATCCTTATCATATTTTCATTCATATTTTTCGTAAGTATAAGTTTCGGATTCATTTTCTCGGAATCATTAAAACTTTGATATAAATCATTCTGTTTAGTATTCGGATTCTGGACCAGAACTATAAGGAAGTTTCATTCCGAATTCCGGATATGAACTCTGACTAAGTTCTATTCCAGATTCAGGATACGAATTCTGATGAAAAATTCTCATTACAAATTCTGATGATGAATTCTCATTACGAATTCTGATGACAAATTCTCATTACGAATTCTGATGACAAATTCTCATTACGAATCTTGATGACGAATTCTCATTACGAATTCTGATGAATAATTATCATTACGAATTCTGATGACGAATTCTCATTACGAATTCTGATGAAGAATTCTCATTACGAATTCTGATGACGAATTCTCATTACGAATTCTGATGACAAATTCTCATTACGAATTCTGATGACAAATTCTCATTACGAATTCTGATGACAAATTCTCATTACGAATTCTGATGATGAATTCTCATTACGATTTCTGATGACGAATTCCTATTCCGAATTCTCATTCCGAATTCATCTATTAAACAGAATCTAATTATCATTGTTTTATACACACTGAATTTATTCATTCCGAACCTTCACTTCGAAGTTTCTATTCCGAACCTTTATGTTAGAGTTTAAAACGATGTCGTACATTCATTTACACTCACATTTTTATAAAACGATGTCGTCCATTTTGTTATAAACTAACCGTTGTCTAAGTGACACGTGTACAGGTCCCTCCGATCTTTAAGGAAAATATGACCGTTGGAGAGGAGCCAACCTTACCTATAAATAGGAGATCATTTGAAAGAGCTCAGAGCTGATGGCTAATAGCTGATTGCTGAAAAAGTGTATACATGCTGTTGAAGTGATTTCTAGAGAGAGAGTCTCTTATTAACTCTCAATGCTTCGTGCGACTCCGAATGTTGGTGATTACATGCGAGGGCTTCCGGGGATAGGAAGACAGAGGTGCCGACTACCTTAAAGATCGAGGGCTTTCTTGCTGAGAAAGACAGAGGTTTCCAACTACCTTGAAGTTGAGGGGTTGCGGGGATAGCAAGACAGAGACTCCGATCTTCGTATCGAGGGCTTACCCTGGTGTGGGTAAGACAGACTTGCTTGAAAGTATAAATCAAGGGACCTTTATCCAAGGTTGTTGGATACCCTTCTCTTTGGGTTAAAAGACTTATTCTTGTTACTTGTAGTTTTACTACTTGTTTCTATTCCGCTGCAATTTGTATCTTAAGGAAAGTATAACTTTCTTGTACTTCCTTACTTACTATGATTCATTTAGATTCTATACGCTTTAAGGTAGAATCTCATATTGTAACTTTTGTTAAGTTTCAATTTCCGGAACCTACTTTTGGAATCTCTATCCAAGTTTAGTTCGGTGTTAGAGGTGTTGTGAATTTACTTAGTTTAACTTTGTTAAACTTAGCCTTTTCCTTTTCTTAAGGAAAATTTAGTTATTCATAACTAACTTTAAAGGTTCCAAAGGAATTTTTAAAGTATACAATTCACCCCCCTCTTGTATATTGATCATATCATATTATATTTCGATCCTACAATTGGTATCAGAGGTTGGAAACCTCTTACTCTATACCATTCTTACAGAAGAAGATGGTGGATCATGATGCTCCATGTTCATGACGAGGTGCCACTTCTCTGGGAAGACTTGGAGAGCCTATTTGAGGCATAGTTTGTCCCAACGACTCTTCGCGCAGTGTACATAAAAAAGCTACTTCATTATCATAAAAAAGCATGAATGTAGTTGAGTACTCAACGATGTTCACTGACCTCTCACGCTACTCTATAGATATGGTGCAGGACCCATTCTTCAGGTCCTGGACCTTCGCGTAGGGGCTCAGGCGAGAGATCCGGGCTTCGATGATTTCTCTTAACATCCCGACACAGGCAGGGGTGTTAGAGAGAGCCCTCTTAGTAGAGCGTTTCCTTGCTGAGTAGTCACCAACAGTGAGACCCCCCACCAGTCATCATGTAGCGGAGTCTTCTACAGCTAGCAGCAGACAGATGTTGTAGAGGCTAAAGAAGGCCAAACCTATGGGTGGATGGTCATAGGAATCAGATTTGGTTTTGTGGGGGACCCGATTTAGAGCTAGTCATGCTAGGAGCATGCAGTGTTACGCATGCGGCGGGTAGAGTCACATGGATCGTGACTGTCTGACCTGTTGTACGGATGATCAGTAGACAATCGAAGGACCGCCTTGGCAGAGAATGAGATTCAACCAATTTGTTCCATAGGGAGCAGGCAGACGTAGCATAGGAGATGTTCATGTAGCTGGTAGTGTGTGATGATTCGACATGTTACCGCCACCACCACTAGGTGGTCCACCCCCACCATAGGGAGCAAGTGGATAGGGGTGAGCTTAGCTCTATGCAGCTGAGGCCTATGACCATGGAGCTCCGAATATGATACGAGGTACGATCTGTGTCTATTCCACCTTAACTGTAGTACTTATAGACACAAGTGCCAGTCATTATTTTATTTCCACTACCCTCATTCTAAAATCACATATTCTAATGGAGACGTTGGTGTGATACTTACAGCTAGAGACTCCTAAGTGAGCAGATTCGGCGATTACACACTGGTTCTGACAATGTGAGCTTACTCTAGGAGGTGAGAACATCAGCTCTGATCTCCTAGTAGCAGTGTTGAGGCCTTACGATGTCATCTTGGGTATGGAATGGTTGTCAATAGTCCATGCTCAGATAGACTGTATTAAGCACAATGTGTGGTGTGTCTGCATATATGGGACCATGATTACCTTCACTGGCAAGAAGGGAGCCTTTGTAGCACAAGATGGACTTACCTGAATAAGGGTGAGCTGATCACTAATCTGTTGGCTAGCATTACCCTCGGAGAGGTTGATGTAAAGAGTCAGAGTTATCCTATAGTGGTGGACCAGTACACAGATGTCTTCCTTGATGATGTTTCGAGTATACCTCCTCACAGAGAGGTGGAATTTTACATTGAATTGTACACTATGATGACACTGATATCTACACAAGCATATAGGATGGATCCCGCGGACCTTCGTGAGGTGCGAGTATAGCTTGAGGACATGCAGGGGAAGGGATTCATTTGGCCCATGGTTTCTCCTTGGGCATCCCTGATTTTGTTCGCCATGAAGGCAGATGGGTGATTGAGACTTTGTGTCGACTATCGACACCAATAATAGGTGACCGTGAAAAACAAGTGCCCATTTATTTGGTGTGATGATCTCTTTGATCAGCTAAAAAGAGAACATATTTTCTCGAAGATATACATCATATCAGGCTATCACCAGCTCAGAGTGCGAGATGAGGATTTGTAAAAGATGACTTTAAAATTTCGGTATGGCCACTATGAGTTCTTCATTATACCATTAGACATGACCAATGCTCCAGCAGTATTTATGGGTCTCATGAATATGATCATTCAACCATAACATGATCGCTTTGTTGTAGTCTTCATTGATGACATTATGATCTAATCGACTACTGAAGAGAATCATGCCTATCATTTTTTGGTAGTAATAGACACACTCTGAGAGCACCGGTTTATGGTAAACTCTCAATGTTCCAGTTCTGGATCTGAGAGGTTCACTTTCTGGGACATGTCACATTAAAGGATGGAGTTTCAGTGGATCCAGTAATGATTGAGGTGGAACATTTTTGGGAGACACCGAGGAGCGTGATGAAGGCATGTAGTTTTCTGGGCATGGATGGATACAACCAGAGGTTTGTGCTAGATTTCCCTAGAGTTGCAGCACCACTATCAGTGTTGATGAAGTAGGGGAAATCCTTCGTGTGGTCGGAGAGATTCCATTATAGTTTTCAAGAGCTGAGGCAGAGGTAGACTAGTGACCCCATCTTGAGACTTCTAGAGGAGGGAGCTGGATACGTAGGATAATGCGACACATCAGGGACCGGTCTCAGATGTGTCCTAATGTGGGAGCAAGCAGTGATCACATATGGTTCTCGACACTTCAGATATCATGAGCAGAACTACACTACCCATTACCTGGAGTTAGATACAGTGGTCTTCTCCTGGAAGATTTGGCGACATTACATGATGGGAGAACATTTTAATGTCTACTTTTATCACAAGAGTATTAGGTATACCTTCTCTCAGAAAGACCTGAACCGGAGAAAATGATGTTAGCTTTTGTTCCTCCAAGACTATAACATCGAGATAGTCTATACTCATAGGAAGGGGAACATTGAATCAGTTTCACCCAGAAGGAGATCTGGTATACAACTGCTAGGTGAGGAGAAAGAGCAGCCGGCCATTTTGAAAAAATCCATTGTGGACTGGGATGGAGTAGCTTTTCTTCAGCCTCTTACTGTAAATCCCCCACCTCTTCAGTGATTTAGGGAGGCATAGAGTGGGTATGCTGACTGCGAGGCCCGACATGCACATATATCTATAAGAGAATCACCTGATGGATTTTCCGAAGGTTTGGAGCATGTCATCCTCTTTAAAGGATGTACCATGGTACCGCATTCACTTCGGGAGGAAGTGTTGGGGGAGTTCAAGACATCCCCTCTAGCAGTACATCTAGGAGTGGTGAAGATGTACAAGGATCTCTGGAAACAACACTAGTTGCTGGGAATGAATAAAGTACCTACAGAGTTTTCTCTCGGCGCCTCACTTTTTAGCATGTGGAGGTAGAGCATCAAGTACCAGCAGGCTTGGTTCAGCCTTTGGAGACCCAGAGTGGAAATGGGATGGGAAATCCATGGTCTTCGTGATATGATTTCCAATACATCAAGGAGTCACAACTCTATTTGGTTTATCATCAACCAACTCACCAAGTCAGCCCACTTCATACGAATCAGAGAGTAGGGTTCATTAGAGAGATCAAGACGCCTGTATGTGCTGGATATTGTGTGACTAAATTGATTACCCTCGACAATTGTCTCTGATCGTGATGAATGTTTTACTTCCCGGATATGGAAGGGGTTGTAGGAGGCTTTCGGGACACAACATCGTTTGAGCACTACCTTCCATCCTCAGAAATATGGACAGACTGACTGGACCATTCAGACCCTCGAGGACATGCTACGTGCTTTCATTCTCGACTTTGGTCTTAGTTGGGAGTATCACTTACCATTTTTGGAGTCTCCACACAACAATAGTTATCACTCCACCATTGGGATGGCACCTTTTGAGGCATTGTACTGGAGACCTTGATGATCACCTTTGTGCTGGAATGACCCAGGGGAGTCAGCACTAGTGGGACCCATGATGGTACATGATACCACAAAGAAGGTGCAGATCATTGAGGAGTGGATGAAGACTACACAATGCACTCATAAGTCTTATGCCGACAGGAGACGAATACCTCTGGAGTTCGAGGATGGTGACAATGTCTTTCTATGGGTCTCACCTCGATGAGGTTTATAGATATTTGGCAAAGGCAGTAAGTTATCTCTGAGGTTCATTGAACCCTTCCAGGTCATCAGTAGAGTTGGTGAGGTGGATCACCATTTAGCTCTTCAACCTCAGTTTCACTGGGTTCATGACATCTTCCACGTATCTTAGATGAGGAGATACATGCATGACCCTTCTCACGTCATCGATCACAGAGAGAAGGAAATCGATGATGGGGAGACTTTTATGGAGGTTCCAATTGAGATTGAGGATTGACAGAAGTGGGTCCTTCATGGGCGATCGATACCTCTAGTGCACGTTCATTGGCAGCACGGGAACCTCTAGGAGAGTACATGGTAGTGGGGGGCTCAGATGCATGCTCAATACCCCCACTTGTTTTCTTAGTTATGAGTTGTTGATTACGGGGAAGTAAAGACCTAAGGTGGGGAGAATGTAATGACTCATAATTTCCTTGTATTTGTTTTTAAAATATGTTAATTTTAGAAGTCCGAAAAAATTGACAGCACCTAATTACAAGGCCCGGAGTTCCCAGAATGAATTTTTGATAATTATTTTGGCTACATTTAGTAATCGTGAGAACAGGTTTTTCTAAATTTTTAACCGGTGATCAGAATTGAAATCCGAGCTCATCTTTGAACTCACATCACCAATATTCACTTAAGGAGACCTTCACCTTGACAATAGTAGGTCAAGGGTGGATGTTAGTTTTTCACTTTTTCGTGAAAGAATGAAATATTATTAAATGGTGTTACATTTTATTTTTTATTTTATTTGAAACTCCCATGTGGATGTTTCATTTGTGGGGACCACCTGAACTAAACCCACCATGAGAGGTTATGGTGGTGGGTACCACCTAGGACTAAAACCCCTTTGAACTCCCCTTTAATGAGAGAATCCCTTAAACATCCACTTAAATGTGTGGGAGCCTCTTGAACTTCTCTACATTTAATGTGCCACCGCCTTTAATTAATTATACCAACTCAAAAATTAATTAAGACAATTTGAAATTATGCCAACAGATTCTATAATATTGGATAAATCATTTTTGGTGGGATTGGGGGAAGGTATTGGCAAAGGGGAGAGATCTTAGAGGATTACTATCTACAATAAAAAAATACTCATCTGAATGAAGAACGCCATCGAATAACATACTTCAGTATCAAGAAAGAGGATGAAGCACGAACCGACGATCGAGGAAGCATCGACGTCACCGACATCCTTCTATCCCCAACAACATCGTCTCCTTCATCGTGAACTCCGTTAAGAAATTTCCAATGTAGGGTGGTTGTTTGAAATTCTTACTTTTTTTCATTCTTGATGATTCTTCATAATTCAAGAAGAGATTATAGCCACCAGATACCGCTCTAATGAAAAGAGTGTGGGACAAAAAATCATGGCATGTCCTCTCCGCAATTCTTGTGATGATTTGTGGTGTTCTTCGCGATGGAGGAGGTCGGTGACCAACCACGGTGGGGCACGAGAATGGCGGTCGGCACCACCACCGGAAGCGACAAAGGCAGCAGTGCAATGGTGCTACCATGCGGCCACTGTCTCCCCGCGGCCACTCTCGTCCATGGCCATGGAAACCCGGCAGCCTCACCGTTTGTGGCCTCTGCCATCCATGGCCTTCATCATCTACGGCCTCCGTGCCCCATGGCCTTGTGGCCCGTGGCCCTGTCCTTCCCATGACCTTGCGCCGCCCATGCCCTCACACAACCCATGGCCTCGCCATCCCATGGCCTGGTGTCAACCGTGCCCTCACACTACCCCACAACCTTCATGCCCCACAGCCGCGTAGCCCACGGCCTTGCGTTGCCCGTGGATTTTTCACCTCGCGGCCGCATGTTGCCCGCGGCCTCCACCGCCATCGCGGCTCCCATGAAATCACCACGCTCGCAGGCCCCACGCCCCCGCCACCCAGTGGCCCTATATGGACCCCCGCTACCACGCCGACCCATGGCCCTCCGCGGCCCTCTGCAGCCTCATCGCCTCGCGACCCTCCGCTTCCCCCTGCGGCCTTACTGCCTCATGGCCCTCACGGCCTGCCGGACTGCCCAACAGGTCGAGCCGCCCAAAGTGGGCTAGGTCAAACCCAGCGGGTTGGGCCAGCTTGACCTGAACTGGTTCGACCTATTCTAGGTCGGGTCGGGTTGGTCCAACCGGATTAGGCCAGACCCGAACCAGTTTCGACCATTAACACTCTTTTGGCCATAACTTTGGCATCAGGAATCCATTTGACGAACTGTCGATGGCGATTGAATCCCTGGAGTGAGATGGTCCCTTTGAGTATAACTCACTGGATATTTGGGTAAATTTGAGTTATGGTCAGGAAATATCAGGCATGAATCCAAAAGGGACCACGGGACTAAAAAGCTAATAACTCATAGAATGGGCTTCCGATTGAAGCACCGTCTGTTGCGTTGAGACCCCTATAATGTGGCAGTACATTGAGGTAATTCTATGTGAGAATTCTTGGAAGGTAAAGTATTGACCAGTGTCTTGTGGAGAAGACCCTCCCAGAGAAAAGTTAGTGTAGTGCGGGAACCCAATAGCTAGCTGTGACATGAAGAGTGAATAGTTATCATATGTGGGTCAGCACTGAGTGATCCTGTGTGGGTCAGAACTGAGCGATACTATGTGGGTCAGCACCTATCAATCCTATGTGGTCCATCACCGAGCGATACTATGTGGGTCATCACTAAGCGATCCTGTGTGGGTAAGCACCTAGAGATCATTTGTGGGTCTGATGATGATTTAAGATCCTTCAAGGGTCTTCCTCTTAACGAAGTAAGATGGTTTAGTAGTTATATGTAATCATATTTACTACCGTACATAAGTTATTCCTGGTGTGAGATGAGTTCTTAACTGTGTGGTACATTCCTTTGTGGTAATACCTTGGTGGTGTTCTTCATTCTGGTGTAACATTGGGGTACTTACCTTCGTGGTATTCCCTCCTTTGTGGAACAATTGAGCTTTGGGGTTTGAGTTGGACTCTGTGTTTTCCTCATGATTGAGATGGGTATACTTGATAACTTAGTTATATTAATGTGATATAACTAAGTAGGGATGATAGTGGTTTTGACGCTTTTTGGTTTATCCTTTTTGAATTTTGTGTGACCTCGAAGGTCTCGAGGTCCCCACTAAGTATTGTTATACTCACCCCTGCACGGGCTATGACCGCAACTCGTTGTGCTAGGTGTAGACGACGGACAATGCTGACTGTGGATAAGAGTACCAGGACTGGTGGTAGCTCAGACGTGGACCTAGATGAGGCATATCAAAGAGATGGATATTCGAGAGATGAACCTACCCATCAGGTGGTATCCTTGGCGAGTGATCACAGGAGCTGTTCCAGTTTACTTGTTCTTTCAGTTTCTTGAACATTCCAGTTAGGCCTGTATTCTGGCCCTTTTTTTCTTACTGTAATTACTCTTTTACCATTCATTGTACTTGAGTTCCAATTTTATGTATACTTGGTTGAATGAGTTTACAGGATATAAAGGCAATGCCTTCCCTATTTTAGGGAATACGCCTTCGGTGCTAGTCGCCAGCCCCTAACCTATGGAAGGCGGGCTTGGGGTTGTCACGGCACGGGCCCCAGGGGAAGGGTCCTGACAATTTGGGTTAGCAATGACTTAAAATAACCTAATAAATGAAAATGGGCATTTTTATGAATCTAGTTTGACATTCTGAGGGTAAAATACATAGGATAATTTACATTTTTTAAAACATTATGAAGGATATAAATGAAAATATGTCCCCAAAAAAACCATGTTTATAATTATGATATTAGCTGTGCATAAATCTCACATTTATGTTATGTGATTTTCTAGATATAATATTATGAATTATCATTCATAACCAGATTTAGTGTTTTCTATTGTTTAGAAATAGAACCTTGTATATGCAATGGAAATCGTATCAACACACATATACCATGTAGGGATTTCCCTCATATGCATGAAAATGATGTTGAAATGGGTCCTACAATAGGAGATGATAAAAATATAACTATTCTGAGAAAGATGACCCAGGTTATAAATAATAACCTTACTCTCATGGAGGATCTTGATCCAAAATGCAGTGTAACAATGTTAGAGTATATTATTTGACAAAATGCATCGCCACTCAATGGAACTAAAAATCCATTTATAGTTGAACAATATATATGTTACTTAGAGAAGATATTTATTTCTTGGGATGTAATGAAATGATGAAGTTTATCATCATTGTTTATAATCTCTATATAAATTTTGATCATTGGTGTTCATTGATTCAAAATCAATGAGGAGGAAGAAATTGAAAATATGGTATTAATGTATTTTAAGGAAATTTTAAAAGAAAAATATTTCCATCAGGAACAACAAGAAGACATTGAGAGACAATTCTTGATTCTGAGAAAAAAAGAGGTCAAAAACATTCCCATGTATGAATCCATCTTTACATTGTTATCAGGTAATATAATTGATTACATACGTATTCCAAATAGAAAGATTGATCAATTATTTGATAGGTTAAGAAATTATTTTAGAGGGCACTTTCTCCAAGAAATTATCATCATACAATGATATAGTCTCATGTTTTATCAATAATATGAAAGAATCCACTATGTATTATTACATTAAGTGGAAAATAGAAGTGGAGGGTGGCAGAGAAAAAATAGATAAAGGGAAGAATAAAAAAGGTAATTTTCCATCTTGAAGTACTTATAGATGGAAAAAATATGGTCCTTAAATAAAAGTAAAAATATTTTGCTTTAAGAGTGGTGATAAAGACTCTCATGCTCATGATTGAAATGGAAATAAAGGATCTACCAATGTTCAATGGTAAAATTTAGTGATATGGGACACTATGAAAATTCCATTCCAAAGTGTTAAGGAAAAATGCCTCAAAAATGGCCCTAGGATCAAGGAAAAGCTTATGTGATCAAAACAAGTGAGGTTGAAGTTCCTAATGATGCAGTGGAAGATACATTAATCATACCCTCAGATTGAGATAAATATTTATTCTCATTCCTTTGCATCATTCCATTATTATTTATAAATCCGATATTTACAATTCATCATAACAAGGGAGTCGTTACAAAATTCACATAGTGGAAACCTTATTCCAACATTGATGTTTCAAGTAGTTCCAATTATGACACATAAAAGTGCTCTAATTTATCATTTTATCATCATACCTATGGTTTATTTTGATATAATCTTTATTATGGATTGGATTTCAAAATATCATGCAAGAAATTATAGAAGATATAAGGAAATTGTGATTCATGATGAAGGAATGTAATTTATCCTCTTTAGAGGTGAGACTTCATCACTTAAGTCATAGCTAGATCCACCACCATTATATCCTATAAATGAATTTCTTAAAGAATAAGATAAAACATCATCAAAGGGTGAGGGAATAAATTTTCAAATTAAGTACATAACTATTTTATTAGAATAAATTGATATACTTCTTAAGGATTTACCTAGACATCCTCGAGGGTAGGAATTTGAGTTCTCTTTTAATTTAATCCATCATGAAAGGAAAATAATAATGACTCCTTATAGAATACCACTGTTGAATTAGTTATAAGAGTTGGGGTCCAAGAACCAACTGGTTTTACGTTGATTACAAGGATATTCAATGTATTATTACATATTGTTCATTGTTCTGCATGACTATGATGTAATAATGTCTTAGAGTATCTGTTACATTGATAAGGTATTGGAAGTTACCCACTATGATGATAACATTGAACTGCTATAACAATATTCTTACGTATAGTTATTCGGTTGGATGACGTGCTATGATGGGACACATAGCATGAAGACTGTTAGGTATGAGTACTCATAAGCAGATGATACTTCCTCTCATGATGTTCACACTTGGTAATCTTCAAGATAAGAGATTATGATAATAGACCCACTAGTAGGAATTCTGCATGTTTTGGGGTCATCTGATATATCTAACTGAGAGTGTGTGTAATGATCATTAGACTTTAAAATTATCATTAATACATGTCACAACTTATGCACTTTTACTTACTGACGAAAAACCATAATGCAGATAGTTGGATGGAAGTTGGGTACGTTGGGTGCGTCATGAGTGGCATGTTATAAATGGATAAGTTGAGGAAGGATATATCGCTCCCATTTATGGAAGTTGATATCTAGGACCATTTATTGAAATAGAACCATCGCTTGAAATTCCATGACCATGGTGTAATGACGAGTTTATTCCAGGTAGTCAAAGAACGACGTATCAGGTATAAAAGTTGATGACAAAATCAGGAAACCTGCTTGATGAGATATTGCAACAAAGGGATTATATTACACCATGATAATTTGTATTTAGATATTGTTGTTGTGACTTCACAATCTGTCTCTTTGGTTATTTGACTTGTTGCTAGACAGTACTCTTGGACTTTAGGCGAGGCTGATTAATGACAATGAGAAAGAATCCTAGAGGCTCAAACACTAAGTGTTTTCGGTGGTCTTAGTTATGCTATTTTTGAATTTAATTAATGAAGTAAATATTATTCTCAAGATGATGGAATAATTTTATTCAAGTTAAAAAGATCGCATAAATTAAATAAAATTTTTGTATTTATTTTATTGAACATTTAATAAATTTTTATTTACTAGTTTGTAAATAAAATATTTATTTAAGAGAATAAATTATTTATTTATTCGAGTGTTAAATAAATGGAATTGGAGTTCAAGAAGACCAAGGTTAGTCCGGTAGTAAAATAATTATTTGCAAGATGGTAAATAATTATTTAAGTTGTTGGAACAAATTAAAATAATGCTACAATTATTTAGTGATGGAGAATTTATAATTCTATTTTGCGCAAGTTGGCGCACCATAAATAATGACGTTGTATTATTATTAAATGTATGGGTTTTCGCTATGTTCATGCATGTATTTAATTTATTCTATGAAACTAAATATTGTAACTAAAATTTCATGTACATAAATATACAAGTATGCCTATTCTGCCAAAAACCACACCACACTACACACCTGATGGATTGAGAATTGTTGCACCAAAAAATTTATCTCTCGAATCCTCTTCCCTCCCCTCTCAAAAACAAGATATTTTCTTCAAGGCCGAATAACAAGTGATCAAAAATGACCAACACAAGACACTCGCTTCGCTACGCTAGAAACCAGACAATGAGTAGTATCAATCAGAGGCCATCAGTGCACGTGTGGATCACCGCTATAGGGGTTCTAGTTTAGATCCATACAAGCACAATGAGATAATCCAGAAGGGTAAATCCGGATGATCAACATCATCAACGAAGAAAAACACCAAATACCAATGTCTTATTTTCATTATGAAATTAATTAAATTAATTATAAACCTGATCTGCAATATCATCTTTAAAGGGTTTAGGCATCTTCATTATTTATCTCAGTCCTTGAATATATTTCGTGGATACTGGAATTCATCATCATATTGATCCCGGAATAATCAATGATCATGGTTAAAATCAAAATTAGGACCCGACCCAACCACACATACTCTAAACTCAGATCCATCAAGTGGTATTAGAGTGTTTAAATCATAGTTTATAATTATTTAAATATTTCGTTGATGAATTTTTCATTTAATAATTCATTTGTTTCAATTAAATTTCCTCATTCTGCAAATCTGAATCTAGAGATTTATTCATCATCTTTCATTTATCATTCACCTTATATAAATGATATTTTTGTTTAATTTTGATAAAAATATAATATAGGATCTTCGCCGGAGGTACCAAAGCTTCCTGGCTGTACAACCCCAGAACACACAATGTGTATTCCTTAATACACATCTTGTAGTCAAGATTCAATGCATCCGACCGGTTTTCCAAACCAATACTTTTGTTGGAGTCTTTCTATGTCTTAAATGACATTGTGTGTTGAAAAAGAATTGGCGGCACATGGTTTACAAATTACATGCCTTGTGGCCGAATGGACATGACATAATGTCCCTTCGGATTAGGGTTGGACCACGTACTTCTTACACAGCTTTCCCGACTAGGGACCATGTAATGAGGAACTACATGACCTGTGGCCCACTGGACATGCCATGTACTCTGAATATTTCTGAAGTATACTCACATGCCAGTTCCCCAGCCATGTAATTCAGACAGATGGTGTAAAATAGTACACGCTGTGTAGTTGGAACTACACGGCGTGTAATCATTCAAATTACATAGATTTATTAAAATTTATTATTATATTATACAAACCCTTGAGATGTGTACCATCGTGCGACCGTAAAGCCGAGGAACAATAGGTGATAAGTGTTATATATATATGTGTTCAATTTAACATCTGTATAATGTTCATTTCTATTCATTGGGTAGTTATGAATTGGAATTCACCAGGATGCCTCCAAGGTAAAAGTTACATACCAAGATAATTTTAAATGAATTTATTTGATTAAAATTATGATGGATTAAAGTCTTAAGGAAATTTAGAAAAGTGTTTAATATCAAATTATTTATTAATTCAATATGATAATTAATTGATTCGAGCTTGATTTATCTTAAACAATATGATTAAAGAATTGATTTCTTGAATTATTTATGCATAAATATCATTTCATGTATGGATGATCATGAGCTATACAAGGACCTTTATATGTGGATGATTTCTTTTAATTTATTTATTTGAATTGAATTTGTTGGCATGTGAGCCTTCTCCTCATTAATATGTAGTGCATGTGTGCCCAAGGTTACTTTTTTTGTAAAACACCTTTTTACCCCTCACAACCATGTGAATTAAATAGATCACATGTAATGGATGGAACTCCCATGATAGTGGAGGCGGTTCAAGTTGGATCTTAGACGAAAGAAATTCCAGGAGATACAAAGGTCGACATGTGGAAGTTGTAACCACAAACCCAAAAGGTTCAAGGTGTTTCTCCCTAAGGTCAGGGTTAGTTTATCAACCGCTAGATAAAATAACCATTAGAAAAGCTCATTATCATGGCATTTATATTATATTATTTCATTTAGTGGCATGGTTTATCATTATGTATGTTTTGTCATTATCACATAATTAATTAATTAAACAAGCATGCATGATGGAACTAAAATAAACCAGACTTATGAATAAATATTATCAAGACATGTTTAATCAATTAAGTGTTTTCCACTTAATATTAACAAGTGTGTGATAATGATAATATGAAATTCAAAACAAGATATAAAAATACCTCAAATAAAATATTATGTTAGAACAAGCATTTCGTTACTTGATTAAAGGGCAAAACTCAATATAACTATATGTTTGACAAAAAATTGTTGGGATACTTAGTTTTATACAGGAATCCCTTATAAAAGGTTTCAGGTTTACTTAACCATATTATATAAAGTAGAGTATCCATTTCTAGAATTGTTGTAATATTGGAGGAAAGAGTTGATTAAATCCATAGAAATGATTTCAGGATTGGGGAATCCACTCAACAGATAATGGAGCTGCAATCCTGTAGTTGGCAAAGACATGCCTACTTAAAACCCTTCTAACAGCTTGACCAACCCCTGTTTGGGTTATGAAAAAGGGAATATGGATCCTTTCCACTATAATTTCAAGGAAACTGGACATTCTGAGTACAATGGTTGATGGCCATTGGGACTTGATAAAATATTTTGAGACTTAATAAAATTTATTATTTCTTATAAAACATAACAAAGAAAGTAATAATGATCTGCTCTTTTAATTGTTGAATAAAAATGAAAAAAATTTCAACCACACTATATCTACAATAAATTTTGGATAAAGACAACATCCTCACTAACAATAACTTATAGGAATGGTTTAGATGCCTTCAGGTTATCCTACACCATGAATGGATGTCTTATGTGATGGTGCCATCATTACCTGATTCGCCTGCCAAACAGGCGAGTGATGAGGATTTCCTAGTCTATGAGAAACATATGAATGACATGGTCGATGTTCATTTTTTGATGCTATCATCAATGTATAATGATCTCATGAAGTCACAAGAAAACATGGATTTTTATAGCATACTTGTGAAACTCTACGGTATTTACTAGGAGAGAGCAAGAGAGGAATGGTTTGAGATATCTAGGGCACTATTTCCGGGTAATCATGGAGAACGTTCCCCATTTGGGTCTCATGTAGTAAAGCTCATTGGCTACATTGAGTGCCTGGAGGTTCTAGGGTTTAAACTCTCTGAAGAACTAGTCACCGATCTCGTTCTTGCATCCCTCCCTCAGAGTTTTTCTAACATTCTTGTCAATTTCAATATGAACAACATTGAGAAGTATCTATCTGATCTTCTTATCCCCATTCTCCATGTGGAGAAAGATGTGAATCATGAAAATCCTTCTTTACTTATGGGGAATAAGAGGAAAGGGAAGGAGAAGTGCTTTAAGCCCAGAGATTCTTAACGACCTTCCAAGAAAAGTAAGATCAAATGGGAGGCATGGGAATAGAAGGCTGTTTGTTTCACATGTGGTAAGAAGGGACATTGGAAGAAGAACTGAACCCAGCCTAATAAGAAAGAGGAAGCATCAGGTGCATTTGTTATTGAATGAAAATATATCTATTTCTATAAATTGGGTATTAGATACATGTTTTAGTACTCACAATTATATCCAAATAAAAGAACCAAGTAGATTCAGGAAGATTGATCCAGGGGAGGCAGATCTACGAGCATCCAATAGAGCCAGACTTGCTGTAGTAGCTGTCGGGAACTACCACCTCATGTTTCCAACTGGGATGATCTTGGTATTAAAGGGTTATTATTTTGTGCCATATGTTACTAAAAACATTATTTCTCTATCCATATTAGATACAGATGTATTTTTTTCAGGTTTGGAAATGAATGTTTCTTCTTTTACAAATATATCATTTTTTATGGTAGAGTACATTTATACAACTTACTTTACATGTTGGATTACACAAACCAAGTAATGGAAATAGATAACAAAGACACTTCACGTGACTCATACCACACCTAAATTTGGAATCACCGACTAGGACATCTAAACGCAAAACAGTTGACAATGTTACATGAATATAGATATTTAGATTCTTTCAAACTAAAACCACTTGGTTTATTTCCTGCATGTTTACAAGGAAAAATGAACAAATCCCCATTTAGTGGGAATGGTGAATAGGATAAAGAAATTCTAGAATTGGTTTATACCAATGTTTTTGGACCTTTTCTTATTAAAGAAAGGGTAGGATACTCGTAGTTCAAAACATTTACGGATGATTTTAGTAGATATTGATATATCTACTTAATGAGTTATAAGTTGGATTCTTTTAATAAGTTCAAAGAATACAAGAATGAAGTTGAGAACTAGCTTGGTAAGAAGATTAAGATACTCTACTTAGACAGAGGTAGAGAATATCTTAATCAAGACTTCATTGATTACTTATATGAGTTTGGGATCCTATCCCAACTCACTCCTCTAAACATGCCCTAGTAGAATGGTGTGAGCGAAAGGAGGAACCACACCCTGTTGAGCATGGTGAGATCAATGATGAGTCATACAAGTCTTCCATTATCCTTTTGGGGATATGCGTTATAAATATCAGAACACATACTAAACCAAGTACCAACTAAATTGATAAATAGTATTATATACGAGTTCTGGAGTGGTGGAAAATCCGTGTTATCGAGTTTACATGTGTGGGGTAGCGAAGAGTTTGTTAAAGCCTCTTCAGGTAACAAAATCACACCCCGAAGCACAATGTGTAAGTTTATAGGATACCCCAAGGAATCAATGTGATATTAATGATAAAACCCCATAGAAATAAAGGTTATAGTGGAAAGACATGCCATATTTCTTGAGAGAGAGCACATATAAAAAATATATAGTGGGAGTGAGATAGAATTCGATGATGTCAAGGCTCAAGGTACACAAGAGTTGGTACAGAAACAGATTCCACAAAGCCCCATGGAAGAAGAATCTGTTCTAGAGACACAATTAATATGTAGCAGTACAAGAGAGATTAGAGAACCAGAATGGTATGGTTTTATAGTTACCGAGGGTGGTGACTCTTTATTAGTTGATAATAATGAACCTCTAACCTACAAGGAAGTAGTAAGTGGCACAGAAGTTTCCATGTGGCAAGAATCCATGAATTCTAAAATGGATTCCAAGTACTAAAACCAAGTTTGGATTTTGGTAGATCCTCTAGTTGATGTAATAACTGTTGGTTGAAAATGGGTATTCAAGAAGAAACTATACATGGAAGAACAGATTGGTACCTATAAGGTACGAATGGTTGAAAAAGGATTTAAACAGCGTCAAAGAATTGACTACGATGAAACCTTTTCACCAGTTGCAATGCTGAAATCCATCAGAATTCTACTTTTCGTTGCAGCTAACCATGACAATGACATTGGGAAAATGGATATGAAAAAATAATTCCTTAATGGGAACATTCAGTAAGATTTCTACATGACACAACTTGAAGGGTTTGTAACTCCAAAGGATTCCAATAAGGTGTGAATGTTGCAAAAATCAATTTTTGGATTAAAGAAAGCTTCCGGGTCATGGAACATTCATTTTGATGAATCAAATTTTTTTTATCAATAATAATTGTGAGCCATGTGTTTATAAATGGTTTAGTGGGAGCGAAATCATTTTCTTATTATTATATCTTGATTACATATTACTTATTGGAAATGAGATACCGTTCTTACTGTCTGCTAATGCATGGTTGAATCAATGCTTCTCCATGAAAGACTTGGCCAAGGAAGCATATATTATTGGGATCAAGATACATCGTGATAGATCCAAGAGATTATTGGGCCTATTTCAATATACATACATTGATAAGATACTAAAGAGATTCAGTATGGAACTATCCAAGTGGGGATTGTTTCCAGCGCCACATAGAATTCATCCTTCCAAAAAAATGTGTCCTCATATACATGAGGAAAGAAATAGAATGGAAAAGACTCCATAAACATTAGAAATTGGGCCAGTCTTGTATTCCATGATATGTACAAGGTTGGATGTTGCCTATGCATTGAGTGCGGTAGGTAGATATCAAGATGACCTAGGTGACTGACGTTGGATGGCAGTCAAGACCATCCTAATGTATCTGGGGTGTACTAAGGATATGATCCTGGTTTATGGAGGAGATGAGGAACTATTCATCAGAGTATATACATATGCTAGTTTCGAGATTGATAAAGATGATATGAAATCCTAAACCGGATACATCTTCATTTTGAATGGAGGTGTAGTGAGTTGGAAGATCTCAAAGTAGAGTGTTGTTTTAGATTCTATAGTAGAGTCCAAGTATATCACAAATTTTGAGGTATCTATATAAGTAATTTGGATGTGAAGCTTTGTCTAGGAGATATATGTGATACCTAGAAATAAATATCCCGTCACACTGTACTGTGATAATTTTGTAGTGGTGGACCTCGCAAAAGATCCAAGGTCACATCAGCAGACAAAGCACATATTTTGGAAGTATCATATTTTGAGGGATTTTTCTCAAAGAGGTGAAGTTGCAGTGAGAAGTATTTCCACAGAAGATAATGTGTTGGACCCATTGAATTAAGCATTGACTCAGAAAAAACATGATTATCATGTGTGGTCTAGCGGACTGAACGTAGTAGGTAGTTGGTTCTAGTTCAAGTGGGAGTTTGTAAGAGTTGGTGTCTTAGAACCAACTGGTTTTACTTTTATTAGATGGATATTTATTGTATTATTACATATTGTTCATTGTTCTGCATGACTATGATGTAATAATATCCTAGTTTATTTTTTTAATTGAAAAGGCCATGGTAGTTCCCCACTATGATGAGAACCTTGAAATGATATAACTATATTCTTAAATATAGTTCTGCAGTTGGATGACATGCTATGATAGGAAACATAACATGTAGACCATTAGGTGTGAGTAATTGTAAGCAGATGAGACTTCCTCTCTTGAAGTTCACACAAGGTAATATTTAAGATAGGATATTATGATATCAGACCCAATAGTAGAAATTCACCATGTTTTTGTGTAATAAGATATTTCTATCTATCAGCGTGTGTAATTATCCTTATACTTTAAGATTAACATTAATATTTCTCACAATATACACAGTTTGATTTACTAATGAAAATCATCATGCAGATAGTTGGCGTGAATTAGGGGATGTTGGGTATGTCACAAGTGGCATGTTATTAATAGATAAGTTGAGGAATGATTTTTCCCATCCATTTATGCAAGATGATATCTTGGAACCATGATTGGAATAGAACTGATGCGTGAAATTCCCCAGCCATGGTCTAATGATTAGTTTTTTTAAAGTAGTCAAGGAACAACGTATCAAGCATAAAAGTTGACGACACAATCATGAAACTTTCTTGATAAGATATTGATACAAAGTGATTATATTAAACAGAAAGCATTTGTATGTGGATGTCATTGTTGCTATGTTATGTTCTTTCTCTTGGGTGCCTTGACCCGTTGCTAGACAGTACTCTTGGAATTTTTGTGAGCCCATCTAATGCCAATGAGAAAGAATACTAGAGGGTCACACACAATGTGTTTTTGGTGGTCTTGGATAAATTCTATCAGAATTTAATTAATCAAATAAATATTATTCTCAAGACTATGGAAACAATTTATTAATATTAAAATGATTACATAAATTAATTATAATTGTTTTATTTATTTTATTGAACATTTAATAAATATTTATTTACTATTTTGTAAATAAAAATGTATTTAAGAGAATAAATTGTTTATTTATTTGTGTGTTCAAAAAATGGAATTGTATTTTCAGAAGACCAAGGTTGTTCTGGTAGTAAAATAATTATTTGAAAGATGGTAAATAATTATTTAACTAGTTGGCACAAATTAAAATAATGCTTCTATTATTTTGTGATGCGTAATTTATAATTCTATTTTGTGCAAGTTGGCGCACCATAAATAAGAATGTGGTATTATTATTAAATATGTGGATTTTTTCTAAGTTCTGGAATGTATTTAATTGTGTTATGAAATTAAATATTGTAACAGAAATTCCATGTATATAAATAAACAATTATGCTTGTTGTGCCACAGAACACACCACACCACATGGCTGGTGAATTGAAAATTGTTGAGGCAAACAATTTCTCTCTCAAATCCTATTCTCTCCCCTCTCAATAACAAGAGACATTCTTCAAGGCCGAAGAACAAGCGATCAAGAATGACTAACACAAGACACAAGATTTTACGTACTAGCACCAGGAGAATGAGCAGTGTCGATAGGAGGCCATCAGATCACGTGTGGATCACCGCTAGAGGAAATCTAGTTTGGATCCTTACAAGCATGAAAAGATAATCTGGATGGGTCAATCCGGATGATCAACATCATCAACAACAAAAATACCAAAGACCCATGTATTATTTTTTATGATATTAATTAAATTAATTATTAACATGATGAACAAGATCCTCTATAAAGGTTTTGGGGCTCTTCATTATTTATCTAAATCTTGGAATATATTCCTTGGATACTGGAATTCATCATCATATTGATCCAAAAATAATCATTGATCATGCTAAAAATCATATCTGGGTCCTATCCCAACCACGCTTCTACTACGTTCGAAACCTTAATTAGTGTAATTTAGGAAAAAAAATAGAGTAGTTGAGTCATAATGGTATTTATTCTCCCTAGTGTTTCTCAAATGGGATCCCCTGTACTCTTTTTCAAGAAAATAGACAAATACAAGAGGTTTTACATTTATTACAAGAAATCAATGCTATTGTATTAAAGAACAAGTATCCTATTCCTAACATTGATGATTTATTTGATCATATTCATAGAGATAAATATTTTTTTATGATTTTAATTCATCTTGGATATCATAAATTATGTGTGAGGAAGGAATATATTCCAAAGACAAAATTTCAAACCAGCTGTGGATATTATGAGTTTACAATAATTCCATTTGGATAGACTAATTCCCACAATTTTATTACAGATATAATAAAAAAATGTTAAAGGAATATCATTAATATTTTTTTATGGTATTTATTGTTTATATATTTATATATTACAAATTATATGAGGACCTTGTTAACTAATTGATTATTATTCAGAAAAAACTTAGATGAAAATATTTATATGGTATGTTCAACAATTGGGAATTACAGATTCAAAATGATTCTTTTCTTGACTGTCTCTAAGGATAGAATATCAATTGATCCTATGAAGAAAAATTATGTTTAAGAATTTCCTGAACCAAACAACATAATTGAATTACCTAATTACATTGGTTTAGTAGGTTAATATCATTGTTTCTTTTAGAATATTTCTTGATTAGTTGACCTACTAACAATGGTTTCTTATAAATTGGTTAAGTTAATTTGGAAAAAGAATGTGAGGAGTGTTTTGATGAATTAAAGAGTATACTACTAAATTCTTCGATCATGACTCAACCATTAAGAAATGGTGGATTTATGATTTTTAGTTATTCACCAAATAAAAGAATTGGCTGTGTGATTATGAAAATTTATAGATTTATTGCCTATAAATAAAGGTAGTTAACAACTTATGAATAGATATATCTAAATCATGATCATTATTTTGAAGCAATAATCCTTGCTTTGAATATATGGAGACACTATATATCTGATTAATGATGTGAGATATATAAAAATAAAATGAGTTTGAAAAATATCTTCGCATAGAAATAACTGAACATGAGGCAAAGGAACCAGCTCATGCTACACAAGTGTTTTTATTTTTAAATAAACTATCACCCAGGGAAAGAAAACGAGGTAATAGATTCTTCGAGTAGGATGGATCAGGGAGTCTAAAATAAAATGAAGATCATAAAAGATCTTGTGTACATGGATCGAGTAAAGATGGATATGGTAATTATCATGTATTGTGAGACATAACTACTTTTTCAAATGGTATACCAACCACTACTGGAAAGTTATTCTATACCAATGGTTTTAAATTGGTTTTAATGGATGGATGAATTTTGGCTGAAGAGGTGTTGGGATAGACATATACTAATGATTATTGAATTACTATTAGTATATGGATTATGAATGAACATTATACCAACGGTTTCTCATAACCTTTGGAATAAATTCTTACCAATGGTTTAAAACTGTTGTAAAATTTGAAATATCATGTATACTTTAACGGTTTTTATACCACTAGAATATACCTTTACCAAAGGTTTACTAAAACATATGGTAAATATTGAATTAATATACCTATACCAATGGTTTATAAACCATTTTTATATAATTTTACCAAGTTTTTATATTACACCATTGGTATATAATAGGGTTTCACACATATACTAACATTTGTAAACCGTGGGTATAACATTCCTACAATTCTAGCAGTAGGGAGATGACTCCCCCCCCCCCCCCCCGTGAAATTACCTAAAAGTATACACCTAAAAAATTCATAAATTACCTTCATTTATAACACATAAATGAATTTATAATTCAATTCATGTATAACACATAATTCAGATGGTAATTAAATAAATATAGAATTGAATTTAGAATACATTTCACAATTCCGATGTTAATTACCCTGTACAATACAGAATTAAGAATTGAGTTCTGAATTGAATACTTATAGAATTGTATTATGAATTATGAATACCACACATACTGAATTGAATAAATAATTATGTATGTGTTATATATAATTAGGATTACATAAAGAATTATGAATTATTTATAGTGTATTCAATTCAGAATTCAATATAAACAGAACTGAATTCAGAATTTAAACGTAATTAACCCGTGGAATTGAAATACACCGTACATAATTTAGCGGTTCATGCCAGTGTTACTCATTACTAATATGATAGGTAGTTGGATTTTATCAGTTACATTTTCTTATCCGAGAACAATTTATGGAATTGAGAACTAGTAAAATACATTAGTATTGGACTCGGATTCATGATTCGTTGTTTCCAAATATCTTGGAGTTGTCTTATTGAAATACATTATAATGAGCCTATAGACCTTATTCAATCTCAACGGAATAGGTGTAACCATGTAAGGAAGTGAATTCAGAAAGGTTTTACCCTCATGTGAGGAATATGAAATCCAGGGAATTACAAGACATCCTATAGGATAGTGTGGTTCTATAGTGGGAAGTGGTACAAGGACTTGGTGTTGAACATTCAATAGTATTGGGTAGAATATTCTTGGCATATCATGAAGTTCAGACCAAATTATAGAGTTTGGGATGAATATATAAGTATATAATTAGAATATTCAATGGGTGAAAAGGCTTGGGTGATAAAAGAAATCTATACTGGTTAGTGCTTAAGGATATTTGGTGAGCATAGTAAAATTATGGGGATCACACCGTAAACTGATAAGGTGTATGGCCCATGGTTTAGAATTGATGTGGGGAACATTGATTTAGGAATGGTTGATAGATAAGACCAAATATTTAATGTGGTTTTATGTTATTTCATGAGTCATCATAGGTGATTCAATTCTGGTTAATAAATTTAAAATCATACTAGGTGTAAATAATAGAAATTTGATAGGGATTGTGAACTATAACGATGGGGAAGTTGATGAGGATGATCATAGATTTATCTATGTTAGTAAATGTATAATTTTGTATTTATACCTACGAATAAGGTGCTTGGGATATTTATCATATGATACTTTAGTTTTGTATATGGAATGCTGATCTTCATGGGTTATCAGATATTTGAGTATGATATTACTCTCAAATAAGTGGAGATGAATGTCTAGATTGACCTGTATATCTAACCCAAATAGTCGGTGATTGGAGTTTTTATGTTGGACATGGATGTGGAAAGATGGGGTATATCCAATTTATTGAAAATACTAAATTTTATGATTTATCTGTGGTAATTGGATATGATATATGTTCTAGGGTGACTAGTGAGGTATATATTTTAATTAATGGATAGTGTAAAGATCAATAATTATATATACATGTTCCCAAAAAATAATATAAAAATTGGGTCATTAATAGAGGTATTATGTAGATGTTAAAATGAATCATGATAACCCTTAAATAAGGATATCATGTTTCTGGATTTAAAAATGGAATTTTTTTTCATAGGCTTAAGTTATTTTATATGAATTATGTGTGATTGAATATTGACTAATACTTTTCACATGTAATTAGACCTAAAAATGCATAAATGACTTCACAAATTTCAATTTAATTTTTTTTTGATTCATAATGGGGATTGAATCTGGAATTTTAATTGAAAATATATTTTAATGGGATTTATTTTGTTGATAAAGAAATTATCACTCATTTAAAATCATGAGAAAATAATTATATTGTATTTTAGTATATGGGATAGATATTGAGATATTATTATAAATTATTCTCAAGGATTAGATTTTGTATGGTTAATAGTTTTTTACTACTCACCGCCTCCACCTGAACCCCCCTACCCACTAGCATAGCCCACCCCTCCCCACATAAATCCCCTCCCCACTTAAACACCCTCCCCACCTACACACCCTCATCCCAACCTGCACAACCTCACCACCTCCACACATACCCCGCCCATCCCCTCCCCAACTCACCCCCACATCCCCCTGCACATCCCCCCAACCTGCACAGCCCCCACCCACTTGCCACCTGTAACACCCCAGGGAAATAAAGAATATGACATTTTCATATTTATCTGTATTTGTGAATAAAATATTAATATTTCTTTAAATAGGACGCTATGCTCGATGGCGTACCCAATACACAACAACGTGTTTCTTGGGAATCTTACGTTGCACTCTAATAATAAAATAATATTATTTTAAATGTTAGTTAACATGTAGACGTTGTATTGGCGGGAATGAATAGAAATAACTAAAATGTGATTATATATGTTTTAAATGTTTTTACATTTATCCAATAAAAGATAAAGGCTAAAAATATGGAATGAATTCAATTTTAGGCGTATATGCCCTGGTTCTCACTAAAGGGTCACTTATAGCCTTTTGATGGAGAACCATCATTAAAAATAGTTTTGTTCACTCTTATACATTCAATTGGATCAAATAAAACTCTTCTTAAGAATTGGGACATCAAAATTTACTTTGTGTAAATTTTTGGTATCTTTTCGATAAAGTTCATTTTTTTTAAATGAATAGTGTAAAATGTTGTATTTTAATTCAAAACATCTTTTTGATATAATTTATTTATATGATTAGATTATCTTTTGAATTGGTTTTAAAGTGAAATTAGAATATATTGTTACCATTAAATCCAATAGTGGTCGTTGGAATTAATTTAACTTTGAAATCAGACTTAAACCAGTGTCAATCTTTTGATACTTATTGTTTCATAAAAACACGCTATTTGATCTGACAGCAAGAATTAATTATTAAATTAATTAATGTGACTTATATATATTGAATTTTGTAAAATAGACTTCATTTTTGAATTTGGAATATCAAATATAGCTTAGGGTGAATTTTTGGGATTTTTCTGAAAAACTTCAATTTTTGATGAATAGTGAAACCACTATGTGGTACTTATAAAAACTGATTTTACCGTTTAAATGAAATTTTGCAATATTTGTGTTTTGAATTTCGAAAATCCGACATACATGGTTGTCATTAAGAAGTAAAATGTGGTTCAATGGGATAAAAATAATTTTTTGGTGAATAGTAACTTATTAAGTTTTTAATCGCGATTAGAGGTAATTAGTGTAGTTTAAGGTAAAAATAATGTTTTAATAATATGAAATGAACTTGAAACATGTCCTAACCTCATTGGATGTGTCATGGCCGACCAAGAAAACCCATGGGTCAACTTGGGGACCCCATGAAACCACTTTGGCTCGAAAATGACATTAATATCATTTTATTTAAAGTTAAAGTAAAAATGAGACAAACATGAAATGTTTTACTAAAAAATTTTTACATGGGGTTATAAAAATCATATTTTTGACTATAAATATTCATTGGAAATATAAAACTATTTCCTAAATCATAGCATTTTTTATAATTTTTAGACATTAAATAAATTAAATTATTTATGACATCATGATGATGCAGCGATGACCTCATTATTTAACGATTTAAATAAAATGGAAAGATAATGTAATATCTAAGGCCTACACATGTCCAAAACCTATTGGATGAGTGGATTTCAAACCATTATCACCTTAGCCTCTAAATACATCAATGTGGGACCTTTAAAATCCGAAAATCTTTTGAAAATAATGTAACATTTTGTAACTTTACAAGAGTGCCCCTCCTCTCCTCTTATAAAAGGCCCCCACCCCTACCTCCTTACCCACAATCCCAAAGCCTTTTGCTTGGCCAAACTCTGCCCATTTTGTCTCTACACTTCCCTCTATTACTCCTTGAATCCTCACTTTGGGTATAAGTCTTCCCAAGGAGGCCTTTGAGCTCAAACCAAAGGGAGTTACCCGATTTTAAGGTAATGTCTTCACTTGAGTACTTTTGTTTTATTTTGCTTCTCCAACCCCCTAAACACTTTTTATTAATTTTTTTGTAACAAATCCAATATCATTAATATACTAGGATGTTGTTATAAGAAGGATTCGATCTACACTTTCACACACCTACATCTAATGGTTAATGAACATACTGTTTCCGTGGGTGGCGAATTTCGGCCTCCCGAAACGATGATTGTTCAACATTCTTTCAACACCTTCAAAGGTGGCCATTAAGATGAAACTATAATTATATATGATATATAATATGTTTATTATTTCCTTAAGATTCTGTATTTTTCATTTTGGGAATACCTTTATTGTTTCCATTATGGGTAAACGTGATATCTTCATTTAAGGAAGTGCGGACTACCGCCCCCTCAAAGTGATTTGATTCGTTAATACCATATGTGGTACGTATAAAGGATATATTTAATGATATTATATATGATACCATACTGTAATTAAAATACCATTATGTATCATTATGTTTTAATATCATTAAATTTGAAATAGAAATGGAAGTAGTGTTCATGCATATGTACGACTTACCGTCTCCATGAACGGTACATTTCATTTCTTATCTCAAAATGTTATGTAATACTATAAGTACATATATATAATGGATATATATGTAATATATTACATCAAAATTATGGATATATATATCTCTCTCATTTTTTTTAATTCTATTAATATGACAAAAAATGAAAGTAGCGTTCATGCATACGTACGGCCTACCGTCTCCATGAACCGTGCTTTTTGTTTTTTATCTCCAAATGATATGGAATAGTATGAAATGAATATTTACTGGATATATATGATATTTTAATAATTAATACTATTCTGGAAATTATTTACTTATAACTACATGGGCAATATTTTTTCAAACAAGTTCATTTTTGACTCATGTACCAAACATCGGCAAAACGCCTGATATGAACTAACATTATTAAACAATTATTATAACATTATAATATGTGATATGAACTGAATAATAATCTCTAAAGTATGTACTTATTCAATTATTAATTTACCAAAGTTTATTATTCAGGAATATAAAGAAATGAACAAGACAAGTTGGACTTGAGGTAAGGGACCCTACTCTTTCTTTTTAAGTACACTCTTTTATGTCATTCCTTTTAAAGCTCAATTTTCTTGTTATTGGGATGTTCTTTTATATTAATCTTACTGTAATTTTTATGTTCATGTGATGAGAAACCCTATTCTCTCTCATCAATCCATTTTGGAAGTTTTGAGTGGCGCCGTTAGGCTGCCGAATTTTCGTAAGAGATCTAACCTCTCTCTTTATTTTTAAGTACTCTCCTTTATGTCACTTCTTTTAAGCTCCTCTTTGTTATGTTTGTGGATGTTATTTTACATTCCTATTTATATAAACTTTATGTTAATATGATGAGATACCCTATTTGATCTCATCAATCCATTTTGTAAGCTTTATGTGGCGCCGTTAGGCTACCGAGTTTCGTAAGGGATTTTTCGTCTCACTTTTATTCCCGTGAGATTTATGCTACATTTGCCACAATTTCCTTTGAGTGGTGTATGTACTGCCCATTATTTTACACATTGTGTAATATATTTTATTTTTTGAGTATTTACATCAATGTTGTATTGTCCTTCTTTCACGAGGTGTATGTTTCGAAAGATACCCATGTCGGTAAGGGAACCTTTCACCCTCCTCTTTTTAAAAGACTTCTTTTGTTGGGTCTTTTAATTTACATATTGTTATGTTGGGATATGTTCTCATATATCCTTATTGATGTAAATTTTATGTCCAAGTGATGAGATACCCTTTTTTTATCTCTCATCAACTCATTTTGATGTGACACCATTAGGCTGTCAAGAGAACTTCTTAACCCAATTTCGATTTCTTTGGGTTCAACATGTAGTTATTGAATATGTCATCCTTTGAATATGTGTGAATTCTCTTTGATTATTTTACACTTAATATCCACTTATATTTTGTGTATTCGTTTGTCACACATAATTATGTAATTGATTTATCCTTAAACCAAGGATACCGTCTTTGTAAGGGACTTCGTCTCAATCTCCTTTCATTGAGGCATATTCTATTTTATACACAACATTCTTTTATACAGTGTATAAACCCCTTTGACTTTTATGTTTATTCAAAAGGAATATTTTTTATATGATGTGTTTATTAAACGACAAAAGGGAATGTTTTTGTCGTACATATGTGGCGACAATGACTTCTCCACCGTCGTGACCATTATTTGAGTTTCGGCTTCATCTACAAGCCATACCTTCTTTTTAAAAGAAAAATAAATACCATGTTTTACTTTTCATTTATTTTGGTATTGAAAATGGTTTTCATAATGTTTTTATATCAATTTTTTGTATTGATATCTTGTGATTGAAAGGTGGAAATGTTATGTTTCTTTTATGCATTTTGTATGTGATACAATTATGTTGAGGTTCTTGGTCATTATTAGGAATACGGGTGGTTCCGTGATAAACTAAGGGAGACTGAGCCCGATATAGCTCTCCAATGCATTGGGTAACGTGAAGGAGTGACACTTTAAGGTTTATCCTAAGAGATTTAGGGAATATACTGTGATGGGTATTCCAAACGTAACCAAGAGGGTTACTCCCTACATATGAATGTTATTAATGCCTCAAGTTACCTTTATGTATTATGTTTTCTATGATTTATTCATGGTTTTATGAGGTATGTTAAAGTGCCTATGTTTTATGGGTAAAGTATCATTTCATTCTTATGTATATATGAACTCATGTTTTCATTCCATATTTTTATAACCCTTACTGAGCTTTTTATTCTCATCCCAAGTTTTTGAAATGTTTTTCACAGGTCAAGGGAAAGGTACATGATGTGATGATAGTGTCAAGGATGTGTCAAGAAAGAATCCATGTTTTATTTTCAATATGTTTCCACTGATGGGAAGAATGAATACTAGATTTTATGTAACCACTTTGTTTAAAAGTGGAATGTAATGCAAGTTTCAGGATCTAATTCACTAAAACTCTAAACCTGAAAAGATCCTCAATGTGTAATATTGTAACAACTCATGATTAAGTAAGGTTTAAGGCTGGGGCCTTATACCACCCCTCAACACATACACACCCCACCCACACCCCCTTCTCACCTGCACATCCCCACCCCTCCCCATCTACAACCCCTCCTCACCTGCACATCCCCACACCTCCCCACCTGCACAACCCCTACTCCCTACCTCACCCCTAACAGCCTCCCCCTACAAGGCCCCCCTTGCACACTCCTCCTCCACCTATCATATCCCACACCAACCTACACACCCCCTCCCCACCTGCATAACCCCCATCCCCACCTGTACAGCCCCCACTCCCTACCTCACTCCCAACAGCCCCCCCGCCCCGCACAACCCCCTCTCCCTTTCACACCACTCCCTGAACAGCATAACCCCCACCCACCTACATTTTCCCGCCCCACCTACACACCCCTCCCCAACAACAAGCACACCCCCACCTACACACACCCACCGACACCCCCCCCCCCCACAGGCACACCCACACCCACCTGTAAACCCCCCTTCCATCCAAATGCATCCCCCTACCCCCCCCCCCCCCACACACACACACAACCCCCCTCCCCACCTGCACAACCCCCCACTCCCCCACCTCACCCCAGGCAGCCTCCCCCTACACAACCCCTCCCCCTTACTAACCCCCTCCCCCACCAACACAACCCCCCCATCCCAACATGCACACCCACTCCCCCCCTACATAGTCTAATTTATTTAATGAAAATTTCCATGTTAATAACATTTTATAGGCTAAATATTTCAATAAATCGAAAAATTCTTTTTGAAATACAAATATTACTATCACAGAAGATTCATTAAATTCAAAAAACATCCCCCAAAAATATTTATACAACATTTTATAAAGGAACCAAACCAAACACACAGGTGTCAAAATTAACAAACCTAGATCCACTATGTCATGATGTATTAAAAATACACAAAAAATATAGGTGATCTACAAAAAACTAATAAATGGTGACAACAAGGAATTCCATTGGGATAGCTACTCATATCCAACTCTGTCTTTTAAATCCTCCTTGATTAGGGGTGATTTTAGTGGTGTGTATATGGAATTTTTATATATGATTCATCCTAACCTCCCTAAATTTCACTCTCCCCACAACTTCTATTAGATTTAGTGGTTATGGATTTGGGAACTACATGAACTTTCCACCACAACATAGTGCAATCAATAAAAAAGGATGGGTATTTTTTTGGAGATTGATAGTGGAATCATGAAAATGTTGAATACTCATGGTTTATTAATTATTTAGATCGAGTAGATACCTCAAGTGACATATAGTGGGTTGACATTGATGATATCATTACTCTATGAGTATATTCAAAGGATTTAATAAAGTAATTTATAGACATATTGATCTATTTCCATGTGAATGGACTAGGGACTAATGGAATTATGGTGAGTAAGGATCCTTCTGTGACCTTCTAGACATTGGGAATACTTTACCATGAAGTAAGATATGAGATATTTGTTGATTTATGGAATTTCTAGATTCCAATGAAAAATATTTATTCAAGAAAACCTATGGGTTACCAAATCTAACCTAAAGGGGTTAGAATTATTGTGGGGGGTTTTGCAGAGATTCCTATACTAGTGTACTGAGCAATGGGGTTATGTTTTATTAATTATAAAATCCTTACCTCCATATCAAGTCAAGTATTATTCTTTATAGATAAATAAAATATATATAATTTGACCCACTTAATCACACATATATTCAGTGATAACAAATAATCAAACAACATATGTCAATAATATCAGTAAAAAATGTAATGGATCAATCTTTTGCTCATCACCATCACTATGATCACCGTCATCATCATCATCATCCTCATCCACTTCCCTGTCCCAATCATCATACCCTCCATCATCCTTATCCTCCTCCTCATCTTCCTTCTCACCCCATCCTCCGCCTCAGCCTCCTCCTCACCCTCGTCCTCTGCATCATCCTCCTCCTCGGCCTCTTCCTCACCATCATCATCCCCAAGAAGACCATCATCTTGACAACTACTAGATCTAACACCTGGTTTACTATATATTGAATGTATTGAAGAAATATATTCATAACAAGATGTGATGACCTCTAGTGGAAGTACTAGAGATAAAAATATTATCAGTTTCATAAAATAAATGTTTTCTATAGAAGACTGTTCTTCCACCTATATGGTTCTTTTTTCAGCCTATTTTTCATGTTCCTTAACCTGGTCCAACTTAGTGGTAGTAAAACTCTTATATGAATAGGGCCAATACCTCATCGGTACAATACTCTTCCTAGGCCAGAACCGTACTCTGTCAGGGTTCTCATCTCCCAACACATGATGTAATTGATTATTTGACCCAAAATTGTCAGGTTCATGTGAATCAAGGTCCTATAAAGAATAATTTTACCTATATAAAAATATTATTATGTTACAAAAGAGATATTATGATTTTAAATCAACAAATTAATACTTAATATCTTTTGTTGTGTCGGTTTGTTAACCGCACTTCCATCTTTTTTCCTTCAATTCGAGAAAAATAGTTTTGCTCAATGTATACATCGTTCAATATTAAATTCTTGCCTCTAAAATGATATTGAATGCAGGAACCCATAAATAAAAATTGGTTAAAAATAAAGAATTTCATAACTAAAATTTTATGAAATCATTATAAATTGATTAAATTTTGGATAAAATAATAGAAATTGGAACTGCTAAAGAAAAACTATAATCAATCGTATTACCTACATCCTCTCATGATCTAACATTCTAGTACGTCCCAATGTGTGGGAGTATTTTATAAAATCATTCTATTTTATCTTTCCCAAATGATTACAAAATAAAATTAAATAATACAAAAGAGAGTATTAATTCAAAACAGGAAGTTTTTATTTTAAATACCACAAATGTAATTAATACCTTAAACTTGATAATTGTCTAATGAGTAATCATTTGATGATACTATTCTATGATAGAATTATCCTAGACAGGTACCGCCTCTAACTATATTCCAACTCCATCATTCCAGCCAATATACAACACGTTTTTAAAGGCTCTAAAAAGCTCAACTAACTTCTTCAGACATGCTGTTCATGAACCCTCACCATTAGGAAAATTAAATCGAAGTTGACACCAAAATATTAATTCATATAAATTAGAAAACAATAGATTACATTAAATAAAATAGATTTTGTTCCCCATACCCATTACCAAGCACTATCCTTGACTTCGTTTGACAAATGTCTATGTGAAAGAGGGATGGTGAGAATGATTTCAGACTATTTGGAATCCTTCAAAAAAAACTCCAACATTGATGCAATATTTTTTCAATAATTTGATTGTCTTCATTGTTGTCCACCATCAACTGCGTGTAGTGGTTCCACACTGAACTCATGTGTGTAAGAACCCTCCCCTACCTCCCATCATTAGATGTATCTATTATGAAAAGGAAAAAAATATTATATCAATACACGTTATAATGAAAATAAATAATGGTACAATTTTTTTAGGGTTCTATAAATATACTTGCGGCAGTCTAATCAATGGGAACGTCTGGATCTACAGAAACAAAAGGAACACCATGTATTAGTGGAGTGGTCTTAGTGTATGCTCTTTAGGCATAGACTATGTGGAACAGGAGTCAAAGAAGATAAAATATAGAAGCTCAGAGAGATGTAAGTATAAGTAAAAGAATAGGGCATGGATGGTTGGAGAAATGCATGACATGGATGAGGAGTGGGAATCATCATCAGATATGTTATAGAATGATGAGGAGCCTTAACTGAAAAGGGTGGTAAAAATATGGGAGGCCTAAATATCCCATGTAACACTAATGACAGACCAGGATCATAATTTAGGGTAGATGGTATATCAGTGTGAGGTGTAGGGTCTAATCAGGTATGCCAACTAGATCGCCTTTCTCTCGTACCACCCTCCCTCGCACCACCGGCCTGAGTACTGGGACTATTACTAGGATGCTCATCAAATAACTATCTCCTCAATAGTGGATCCTAAAAAAATGATTAAATCAAAATTAATCACATGAAATTATATGTTATTTAAATATATATATATATATATATATATGAAATAAAATACTCACAACATGCACTAGTGGAGGAATTCCCATCTCAACCAACTGACGATTGTGTATGTCATCCCTTCCTATCACATCTCTTAAATAGGTTTCATTTCATGAATTTTAAAACAATCATGGAATTAATTAGATAAGGAAATGTAACCCCAAAAACCAAATATATGAGAGGGTATAGAAATATTCATGGGTTCTGGGGTCTTGAAGCCATGATCAATAAAGCATTAAAATGTTAAGGGGGTCATATAGTTATACAAATTTTATACATGGTCAGTGAAGTATTGAAATTTTCACATTGTCTGAAATGTTGGTTTTGTAGGTTTGAATATAGTTCAAGTCAACTACAACATATTTGTAATCAATATTAAATCAACTTTAATTGTACCAATATTAACAACCCAAGTTCAGTTAAACCAAAAAAAATTGAGAAAAAGGATAGATGATTGTATATATTTCCCACAAAAACTTCTGGTACACAATAAACTCTGACTATTGAGATATTAGAGTCATCATAAGTAATAAATGGATTAGTTCCAATGGAAGTAGGGAAGGATCCATCGTCACCATCATCAAAAACATGTCTTGTATTACATCAATAATGTCACCAAATTTTGGTCGAGGAAGTTATTTGACATAAATTTTTTTTCATCATTGATGTTAATAAATATTGTTCATTGGTTGAAAGAGTCCAAGTCATGTCAATATTTGAAAATACACACTCATCAATAAAGGTTCCATGCCTCTCTATCAAATCAAACCACTAGAATTTAATCATTAGGACTTGGCTATGTGAGTGACAATCCAATATTATTATTTTCTCAGTGACTCCATAATAAAATGAATTTTCAAAATGATGTCTAATATCTGATCCACTAGCATAACAGTCTGTTGTGGAAGTTATAATAACACCATCATGTTGTTTGATCATACTATTTTCTCATTCAGTGATAATAAATTTGTACGCATTGATCATAATTGATTTACATTCACGAACCATGGTATTATGAAAAAAATCCAAAGCTCTTATTTCCTTAAAAATAGAGTCTTTTGGAAAGCTCGAGACTGGAAATATAAAAAAAATATTAAATTTAATTAAATATTTTTTTTATTACAACAATATTTCTACCTTCAATTTCAACCAAGTAGAAAAATATTTTCTATGAAAAGACTCTCTCCTTCATAAAGAAAAAGAACTATGATATTTATTTATCATTTCTATATGTTCCCTATAGATAAAAATAGAAATAGATTTAAATATATGTAATATTACAATAGTAGAGATAAGATATACATTTTTAATTTACTTACGTGATATAGTGATTGAAAAAATCAGAATTGAAAAACTATTTGTGATGTTCCATCTCCTGCTTTTCAAGGATTAATGTAATAGATTTATATGATCCAGAAATTCCTCCTATTTGAAAAAGTGGTAGAAAACTAGGTTTAGTTTTCTCATACTATTCTCATTCATTTCAAATTTGGTCTATTCATTCCCATAGTAAGATCAGAAAAATACATTGAGCATAAATTAATACATTCTTGATCCATGTATCCATCCAAAGATTGAACCTTTGGGGTGATTCTAGTTTCATACATAAGATTTCAATATGTACATATTTCTTTCAGTTGGATATATCCAAAGGAAATAAATGGCTCCTCCAAAAATTATTTCAGTTTGAATATGGACATATAGATTCATCATGCATGGGAAAATGATAGAGTAAAAATTTTATCTACCTCACACAAAATTAATGTTGTATCTTCAAGTATTTTTTTCAATAAAAACATGGATAACTTCTTATCACAACAATCTATAATCAAATGGCACCATCGAATAAATGAAACCCTTACCTTATTGTACAAAAGTTGATGGATTTCTATTGGAATCACCTCGTGCAGATGGATGTGATATTTATGATTCTTCAATGATATCAACTTCAACTCTCTTCTGTTAAACCACATTGATATATTACTTGAATAGCCATCCAGACCAAAAATAGTCTCTAGTACTTTTAAAAATTGATTTTTTTCTAAATGTTTCATCAAATAAGAATCACATAGAACTTGCCATTTATTTTCACTAATACACACATGATGCAATTCTGGTCTAATTCCCCAATCCACCAAGTCACGACATGATTATAAATCATATTTTTTTACTTTCCCTTGACATTTATAATAATTGAAAGAAACATTTCACAAATATTCTTTTCAATGTGCATTACATATTAGAAATGACGTAACAATTTGGTTGACCAATTCAACAACTCAAAGAAGATACTCCTCTTCTTCTAATTATAACAAGTATCATTGGAAAAAATAATTCCCTTTCTAGATTTCAATTGACCCTTCTCGAATGAAAAAAAATCTATTCACTAAGAACATCAGTTCCACATATACACTGAGGTAGATCATCAGTCTCCATGGTATTGTCAAATAATCAATGATTGTTTTTATATGGATTGTTCATTGGAATGAATTTTTTAAGTCTAATAAAACTAAAACCACTGTGATATTTCAGTCTTCTGGATCAAGTATTATTCATAAAAAGAGGAAAAGATAGTTATCCCTTTATTCTCCATCCAAACATCATTCCGTAAGTATGAAAATCATTGATTTTCCACATAAGTGCATCACACATCTAAAATATGTGTTTCAAACGTGTAGTATATATGAAAACACCCACATCCCAAAAAGGATTCAACTCTATTATTAAAGATTCCATGTATATGTATATTTCATTTCTGGGATCAGTTGGTCTAGATATACGTAAACTTATGAAAGTGAAATGTTTTTTTCATACAAAACCTTGGGGGAAGGTTATAAATATGTATGAAAACGGTCCTTATGCTGTGAGAAGTAAGCATCTACCCCAAACATATTGAAACCATCACATGAAAGACCCAAACTCACATTACACATGTAAGCTACAAAATCCGGATATCGAGGATTAAATATATGTCATGAAAATCCATCTGCAGGGTGAGATAACTCTTTATTATTCTTAGTTCTCTCAGTATCATTCCATCACATTTTTGTTGATATTTCAACAGACATGAAATTATTCTAGATTTCAAGGATCAATGGAATGTGCCAAATTACTTTCTGTGGAACATGAGATGGTGTTCCATCAACTTTTGTCTTCCATTATGATGTTCCACATTTGATACACTCATTTTATTAAGCGGTTTCCTCCTAGAATAAACTATAATCTCTAGGGGAATCATGAATTTCATTTTTTGGAAATCCAATTTCTTCAACTAATTTCAATTTTATAATGTAGTTTGAGGTAAAATCTACATCATATAAAGTAAGTCCTTTAGGAAGGTATGAATGTAATCGATGGTAGTATTATAAATCTGATACTTGCTTTTCCCATGAACTATTCGAATTAAAAATTCCTTCATTTTCAATTTACCACATGGAAGATATACTAGAGTCATCGCAACATCATTCATTTTTTTCAGTCTCTTATCATCATCATTTTAAATGGGCATATCATGTGTTCCCATAAAAAATTCATCTTGGGTCGTCACCTTTTCCTTATCATAATGGTGCATAAATGGAAACATGTCAAATATCAATTTCTCTAATCCAGTCCTCTCATTTGGATCATCAGTATTTTGAGATACCATTTTATCACTATTGTGATACCACACATAATAGTTTGATTGAAGATAATATTTTTAATATGGTGGATAATTTATTCATGGATCACCCAAGTTCTTATGACATAATTATAACATGAACATCTTATGTGACCACTATCTGATGGTTTTTCAAATGCAAAATCTAAATTGCTATCCAAATAGTTTTGAAAATTTCTTAAGATCCAATCATTTTGAAATATCCAAATTTTATCCATTCTGTAAAAAAACTATAATTAGTCTTTTTGTGAAAGCAATTCAATAATATTTAAGTTCAATCAGAAAACATTTTTATGTAAATGAGAAAAGTTCAATTTATATAAAACCATAATCGACAAAATATTTAGATACATGTTGAAACATAGAATTGGAAATTATTGTATTGTATCAATATCTATTTGAGACTATGTAAGAGAAAACAAAATGACACACAGTGGAATAAAAAAATTATGTATAGTTCTAATATAGATCATAGTCCTCTCCACATGATAGTAACCCACTACTAGGCACATTTATTTTATAAAATAAAATTAACCATAACATGGATCAGGTTTTACATTCAATAACTACACAGTAGGATGTCCAGGATAAAATAGGCCTCTATTGTAGTCGTTTGTGTGAAAATTTTGTAAAAATAAGAAAATGTAAATATAATAGTAAACCATTTTAAAGAATAATAAAAGTGATAATTAAATATACAATAAAAATATGCACAACTCAATTGAAAAATGAAACATAGAGGGTGAATTGTGTATTTAGTTTTTGATGAAACTCAGCAGTTGATCAAATTTAGTTGAAGAATAATGTTTAAATATCTACCTCATATAAGATTAAATGAGTCAATGAATATTTATCTTAGGTGTGGTAATAAATATCCTAAAATAAGTGTTATGTGAAAAATTAAGTAACATTGTACCCTCATATGTTCCATACACCCATTTCATTTGAGGATTTATCGAATTTATACTTGAATACTAAAAAATTATTCATTGAGGAACAATCATAATTAATTAATCATATTGATAATCGTTTTTTAATCTCTTAAATGGTAAGATATCCATTTAATGGTAAGATATTCATTAGTCATTTTGAAGGTTTTTTGGTGTAGCATTCAATGCAAGCTATAAATGAATTTGACTTTATTCCAAAATAAAAATAATTCATTAATACTCAAGGTGTTACAAAAACAATGAGTGTACAGTCCCATATCATCAGATCAAATCACCAGGCTCATTCTCCAATGATTAACATTCCATAAAACCTATGCTCATTCTACTTAAAAGTGACCATGATTATCATCCATGTCATGTTTATCTAGAAAAAACCACCCTTGGTGCTTCCTTCCCAGCAATACTAAGGAATCACACTCATGTCATGGATTACTAAATGATCACTAGTAACTCAAGCATTACTAAAACCCAAGAAAGAACATATGCCTGCTATATCCATCCTAGACCCAACCATATCATATCATAATATACCTTCTCATCAAAAACCACACCCAAAACCAACAGTTCTATGTATCTAATTAATCATTCCCTTTTCATATAATCATGATTCTTAAATTATTTAATGTAATTTAAATTAAAAGGATTGAAATAATTCTACATTTCTTCACTTTTACCATCACATGTGTATCGAAATAATCGAGGTGAATCATTCCCATCCTAAACCATCTTTTTTTGATTACCGTTAATATTTTAAACAATAAAGAATCCGTAAAATTATTAAATAAACCCCAAAGTATTAAAATACATCCATTTCACCAATAGAATTTATTTACATCATTATAGAACATCCCAAAATAATATAAACATTTCATTTCATCAAAAAACACTATGGTTTGGGTGGGTATAATTCCACTAACAATTTATATAGAAAACCTATATAAAAATAATTATGGAATCTTTATACAATAAAACCAATGTCATTAAAAATTCAGTCACACATAATAATATAAATTTCATGTGAATCCTACATTCCACATATGATGAATGTACAAAATCCTTGTTTCAGTATGGTCCAACTGTCAATAGAACAAATTAAAATCTCAAATCAGAACATCATACATGAGTAAATATCTCAACTATAACATTGATAATCAAGAATCCCTATTTCATGACACTATTAACCTATAATTATGACTGGAGATGTGTTCATTACTCACCTATTTTTGGACTACCACAAGTCCAACACATTCCTATCACCATATAATTATCTGCATATAGTAAGAAAAATTTAACACTCTAATTTTGATTTCTAATTCCCAGAGTAGAAGAAGAACAATAGAATTGAAGATGGTGCACAACACCACCTCAGTTGAACCACCATAGAACTCAAATAATATTATCTAGAAGTGAATAATTACGTGCACCTGACCTTTCTATATTGTTTTGTGAGATATATGTAAAAGAGTAAATAATGTGTAGGTATGAACATCCTTAGTGAGTTCAATTATGATTATAATTCTTTATTATAGGAGGATTACTAGAATAGAAAATCATATAAATTCATTAATATTCTTAATAATTACCTAAGAAAATTGTGACCTGAATTCTAAAAACTCATTTTAAATTTCAAAAAACACAACCTTACAGGTGCATGACTAGACCATGTGATGGAGTAGTACAAATGACCATGTAATAGGGTAAATTTTGGTTCTATTACAATTCAATGTTGAAAATGACCCCAAACCCTGTCTAGTGGTTTATGTAGAGGCACCAATTCATTGATGAAATTATTGTAAGGGTATCATCATCTTAAATTTTGAGTTTGATAATTCAGATACATAATTTTCGGGTACATTCATAATACAGGACTATCTTGTCATTCCTCTTACAATAAAAAATTGTACAACTGTATTTATGAATAACCAATGAAATCATGTCAATAAAACATAAATATAAAATAAACCAAGGATAAAATAATTCAGGATCATATTGACCTCTTCTATATCAAAACCACAACCGAACCACAACCAAAACACAACCAAAACCACTACCTATAAGCCCACAAAAAACCACAATAAAAAAAACCAAAACCAAAAAAAAACCAAAAAATGTTATAATACACCAAAATCCCCAAAAAAACCACAAACAAAAGTATTAAATACATATCAATAAAAAAAACTACAACCTAAAATGATATATGGATTCTGTCCACAATGGATGGAAATACACAGTACATTAAAGCGAAACTGAATGGAAAAATCTAAAATAATTAAAATAAGATATACATATTTAAATTGGAAGAACAAAAAATACATAAATCAAATAGAGATGGCCATTTAGAAAGTAGATTTAGCACCTCGAGGGCCAGAAGGGAAGTATGGTTCTCTTCAAGTTCGCATTTATGCAAAATTGTTTGAGATGATATGGGTTCTAGAGGGCTGTTGTTTTCAAACTATACTTGGGGATTTTCTATCCAAAAGGTTTATAAAAACAGTTGGTAAAACTGAATCAATGCCAATGGTTTCATTAAACTGTTGAAAAAACCCACATAATACTAATCTATCCCAATAGTTTTATAAAACCATTTGGAATACTAATGGTGGACATGCATATAAAAAATGGTTATAGAGAATCGTTGGTATGGTATACTTTTACCAACATTTTTTTAAACTGTTGGGAGAAATGTAATAGTATAGGTGGGATTTATACTAGTAAACCATCTATAATAGTCCTATCCTTTTACACATATTATTACAAGATTTCAAGTATAATTAAATATTAAATACAAAACATGGATCATAATGTCTAGTTTCTTTAAAAAATGAGGTACATAAAACTAGAAACATGAAACCATAATAAAAAAATCATCAATTTAATAATCATAATGAGTTTCTAAAACCCTTTGAGACCTTACATTTTTTTTGAATAACCTGTTAAAAACATTAACAAAGGGATGAGATAAAAATACTAGTAAGGGAATAAGTATATGAATAATGTAGTGAACATGGGTGACAAGGTATAACATGAAGACATAAAAAGAAACAGAACATAAAAAACAATATGGAAGTATAATATGGGATCATGTTTTCATGAAATCACAAAAATTTGGAAGAATAATCAATCATTATGTAAGAATTATTCAAGGCTCATTTCACATGTAGGATCACAATTTATGGCTAACCACCAAGACCGTTACACAAGGAGAACGAGTCAAGGATAACCTCCAAGACTATTTCACATGAAGTGTCATGAGACTAAACATAACCCAATTAAATGGAGCACTATATTGGTCCACCAATAATAAAATACTCATGAATATGTGTGCCATATAAATAATAATACATATGTAATCAAACATAAACCTAAGGTTATCCCGTGGAATGAAATAGGTATCATAATCATGTTAGAAGGATTGTCAAAAGGGAATATCATAATGGTGTCTATGAAATAATAAAATTAAATCATACATGGAAATTAATTAGGTAGAATAGTAATGGATCATGATATGTGATTTAAAATAGATGTGAAAAAAATGTTAAAAGAGAGTTTATGAATCATTAGATGTAAAACATTTTAGGGTAGTTTAATGGAAATTTTTCTGGATTCTTTAAAATAGGAAAGGAATAATTGTTTGAATAAAACCATAAATTAACAAAGAATTTTTTTCCTAAAAAATGAGTGATTTTAATAAAATTCAGGGTATATTGAAATATATTAAATATTTCACATGAAAATGGAAGAAAAATCAGAATGTTCACTTTGATTGGGCTGTATATTGAGAAGAATTGATATGGGAACCTTATTAAAACATTTATTTATCCACAAAATAATAATAATTGAGAATGGAACATAAATATGATAAACATCGAACATGTATACATATTTATTGAGGATTAAATATTGGTAATTTATAATTTCATTGGGTAAAGTATTGATAAAGCACAATATGATGGAAAAATGGAGGTTTAGAAAGAATCTCTTACCTCATGCCTGAATTTGTTATGCACTGGATGTTAATTTCATGGATAATAAAATTAAATCCAATAGTTAAATAATTAAGAAAAGTTTATATAAATATTTTATTTAGTATAATTTTATTATATTCAGTCATGGACTTTTTCACGTGTTATAAGATACAATTTCATCGTTTGGGAGTGTTCATTTACCTAGTTATCAAGATTGATTTAGTTGAATAAATGTTTGAAAGATCATGTAAAATGGGAATAGATATCCAAAATTTAAGTTATATATTATAAATGAACATCTTAATAATAAATGGTTATATAAGTCATTTAGATATTTGAGGTTAGGATGAAGCCTTAGATAAAATTTTAGTGATTACCATTTAGAATATTTTATCATTTTTTGGTCATCATGAACTAGTTTTGTTTTATTTATTCATATAATGTGTCTATAAAATTGTTCCATCACATTAAATATGGTAAAATATATACAATATAATCCATTTTAAACACAATTTTTTATGAACAATATTTATAGCAAAATTTAAAACAAAAAACACATCATCCACGTGGGAGGTAAATCGACACCTCACGAATGATGTTTTCATTTAAAAAATGTAAGAAGAGAAGATACATGATGCTGGATTTTTCATATGAAACATAAGATTATAGTATATATAAGCTAATAGACATATCATTCATGTTTTTACATATGAGGTTAGGATAGTATAATAAAATAAAATAAAGTGAAAAGGAAATAAAAAAAGAAAGAGGACATTACCTATTTAATCCTTTTCATTGAGAACCTCCTTATGTGAATTAGTTTAGGTTTTTGTTGATACCAAAGGCTACTACAAGTCAGTAGGTGTATTTGTAAGATTATTGGGTAGAATTGTCACATGTTTCAAAGATTTGGAGGTGTGAGGAGAGGAGGTGGTTAGGGGTGGTATTTATAATGGTGGAGAGGGGTGTCTTCTCATTATTTTATTCATTGGTTTATTATTTTTTCTCAAGACTATGAATAGTTTGAGAATTATCACTAAATATATTAAAATAATTAATTTTATTTCTATATTATGGTGATTACATCATCAATTAATTATGTAATAGTGTATTTAGCTTTTAATTAATATAAACCATATTTTACCATATTTTACTATTCACTACAGTTCATGTTTCTTAAAAAAATACCAAATATTCACCCTTAAAATTAATAAATGTGTATAATTAAAAAATGAAATACATTATATGAAAATAATTTTCTAAATATGAGAAACATAATTTTTAGTTAAAATCATCATTTACTTGGGAAATACGAAATTTAAATTTATAATCAATTTTAGAACACATTGAAATATTAATCATGGTCTCATAGAAATATATTATAATAATATGAAATGAAAATAGTAATTTATGAATAAATTTTATGGAATTTGATTTTATTTTTAATCATTATATTAATAAAAAAATTTAAATAAACATTTATTTTTTATAAAAATACAAACAGGTAATTACCAATTTGAAAAACATTTATTTTTGTATACCATGATACAATTATATCATTTAACCATTTGTAATATGTCTAAATTTTATTTATAATTTCATGGATGAGGTTACTATTATATTAGATGGTTTACAATTTATAAGGGTCGTATTAATATTTCAATGGAAAAGTAATTATTCCATTGGTAAAGGTTCTTTATATTCTAGAAATACATATTAATCCATTCATTCTTCATTTATAATGTTTCTATTGTGTTATCTAAGTGATTATATGTGATTTTTACAAAATAAAAAAATTATAATTAGGTAAATTAAATTCAAATTACTTGGGGTTGTAACATTATTCCCCCCTTATGAAACTTCACCCTCAAAATTTCATTTTACAAAATAAGTGGAAAACAAGTGAGGGTGATTATCCAATATTACTTACTTTGGTTCCCATGTTTCCTCTTCATACATATGGTTCTAACATATTAATTTTACTTGTAGAGTGGTCTTGTTATGTAGAATATTATCTCTACAGTCCAATATCATCATAGGTTTATCCTTTTAAGAGATATCATTTTCTAATTTTACCACCTCTAAATTCAGTAAATGTGAGGGATCTGGTATGTACTTCCTCAAGAGAGATACATGGAATACATCGTGTATCTGAGACAAGGTTTTTTTAAGTGCTAGTCGATATGAAAAAAAATATGATAATGAATCATGAAGGGCTGATATACCAGGGATGTATCTTTCCCTTCTTCCTAAATCTCATGATCCACTTCCATAGAGATACATGGAGGAACACCACGTCTCCATCCTTAAACACCATGTCTTATATAAGATTATCTCCATAAAACATATGTTGAATTTTTGATGTCCATATATCTTTATGAAATGTTTTCACATTTTTCAACTATTTCATAATCATTTTAGGTTTTTCCAACTTATATTCACCAATATTATCCATACATGCTAGTGTTCTACATATTTTCACATAAATGGATTTATAGGGATCCATTTTGGATGCTCTAGTGAAAACAGTTATTATAAGAGAACATAACCATAGGAAGATGCTGGTCTCATCCTCTATTGTTGTCCGTATAACATGTTCTCAACATGTTTTCTAGTTTTTGATTAGTAAATTCAGATTGGCCATTAGTTTGATGATGATAAGCTGTATTGAAGTTCATATTAGTGTTTAGAGAATGTTATATTCTTATTCCTAAATTGGTGGCCAATCTCAGATCTCGATCAAGTACAGTCAATAGTGTTTCCCTATAAAGCCTTACCAATTATCTGATATATATCCTTATATGTTGATATAGGGATAATTCTTCTTCAATTTAGAAAATTTGAACTATCTTTGTAAGAAAATCAATAATAACCCATATAGAATTGATTCTTATAGATGTCTCTAGAAGTTCAATGAAAAATTCCACAGTAATTTTTTCCAATTTTATTTTTGGTATGAGTACAGGTTGTATCATCCCCTTAAAATTTTTTCTTTCAACCTTCACTTGCTAACATACTAGGCACGTTGACGTATATTCAATGATATCCTACTTCATATTATCCCACCTATAGCTATCTAGGAGACCTCTATTAAACAATGTGAACCATAGGTTAATAGAAAAAGGTGAACTATATGCGTCTTTCAGAAGATCTTTCTTTACATTCCATAGGAATGATACATCCTCCATATAGAACTCACATTTACTATACATTGTATAAAGTCTCACTCTTTGAAAATTATTCATCACAGTATTCAAATTTTCCTTGTGTTCTTCCTTACTATTATATTATATCAAAATATCATCAATAAAGTCTACCACAAATTTGATGATGTAATATCAAATGAATATATTCAAAAAATCCATGAATATTGTTAGAGCATTAGTGATTCTGAAAGGCATCACTATGAATTCATAGTATTCATACATCGTTCTAAAGTCAGTCTTTGGAATATATTAATTCTTCACCTATAATTTTTAATATCCTTACCAAATTTCCACCTTAGTTAAATTCTTGGCCCCATATAGTTGAAAAAAAGAGTCATCTATCCATTGAAGGGGTTACTTGTTTATTATCAGGATTTTATTTACCTCACAACAATCAATAAACAGGCACATTGATACATCCTTTTTCTTGAAGAAGAGGACTGGAGGACTCCACAGTGAAGCACTTAGGCCTATAAAAACCTTTTCTATATTTCCTTATAATTACTTCTCTAGTAATTCTAGCTCAATAGTGCTTATTATATAATGGATATTTGATATAGTCAGAGATCCAAGAATAATTTAAATTAATAAATCAACCTCTCAATTAAGAGGAAGACTAGAAAACTCTTTGAGTAACACATCATTATATTCATTCCCAATGGGCATGTATTCGAGCATTATTTTCTCCTTTGTCTCAATCATTTGAGATAGATATGATTTATCATAAGGTAATAATACCCACAATTTAGATAATGATTCTAATGGAGACTCATCTTCCTCTTATAATAGTGTAGAATGGTTGGATACTTTAGGAGGCGTAGAGTGATCTTTCTTTACTGAAATTCGGTGTTAGAATTTAATAAATATATCCAATCTATGCCCAATATAGAAAAAAATTACACCAAGTAAAATAATATAATAGTTTTTGGGAGGTCTAGTCCTCATACGTCAACTGAGGAGGAGTTATATTTGTTGGATGCAATAATTTCCCCATTTTTTGTTCTTAAGGATATATCAACCTCCATATTTGGTGGTGGCATTTGAATAGTTATACTAAACCATAATGATATGAAATAATGCGTAGAACCAGAATCAAATAGTTCATTTTCTATAATTGAAAAAATAAATAGAATAAATTTTCCCACATCATTTCTAGTCTCTACCTCATTAGTTGTGATAACACACTCCCTTTCGTTCTGCATTGGAGGTTTTTGTTGTTGATTTCCACAAAAAATACCTGGATTAGGGAAATGGATGCATAATTCTAATGTTCCTTATTGTTGAAACACTGGACTATAGGCCTAGTGGTGGTTTTAACCTTCCCTTATTCAACTAAATAAGTAGGATTATTCATATCCCTTTGAAAATTATTAGCGAGGGGCCACATTCTTCCACATTTGAATCATTTCTTAGTTCTCTTAAGATAATTCCCAGGATGTTTCTTCTGAAAATTTTAACACATGGGATATTGGGTTTCCATTCCATCATAGGATTTATCTATTGGTCCACCCATATTAAACTCCATTTTACTCTCTTTATCTATGGGTTCATAAGACCATTGACAGTCTTCAATCTCTATTTCAACCTTGAGGGAACAACGAGCAATCTCTTCATAGTTATCAAAGTCATAAATCACCAATGCTTTTTGTAGACACGTCTTTATTTTGCTAAATAAGTGATCCACCTTTCTTATTATGTTCCCAAAAAATGTGAAGGCATATCATGAATGTTATGTGAATTTTTATTCAAATACCCCAATAGACTCATCTTCAATTTTTTTTACTCTGAGGAACTCCCTATACATATTGAGATAGAGGGTTCATCAAAAATAGTTATTCAATAATATTTTCTTGAAATCATCCTATTCCATGGAATCAATTTCCCCTTAGAATTCATGTTCTTGATCAATATCCACCACTGATCAGCTTCCCCATACAAATAATAGGCCTCTGACAAAACTTTTTCTTCATCAATGCACTGAAGGATAGAGAATATCTTATCAGTTGAGTTAATCCATTATTCTAGGAGTAGGGGATCATAAGATCCACTAAACATGGGAGGAATTTTATGCATGAAGTATTCAAATAAAACTTAATATTTATTAGGAAATGGAGGGATTTATATTCTATTAAAGTTGTCATTCATAACCTAATCTATTTGATAAAGTACTATCATGATGTTTTGATCAACCATTCCTATTATAATTATCATATCAAAAGGAAAATATTAACGTTGCCTTTCACATTGATTTCTTTCACAGTTTCTCATTTTTCCATCATTTAACTAAGAAAATAGTATAAAATTATGGGGGCATGAATACATGGATAATAAGAATATAAAAAAGAAACTTCAAACATATAAGTATAAACATGTAAAAAAGAAGTATGTCCTATCATATGATTCACTAATTTTCAAAATAGGCTATCTATTATGATCAAATTATTCCTAGGGGCCTTACTAAGGATCTCTTGTCATAATATCCAAAAATAACAATACCATTATTTGAAACCAACTATAATGGACATATCCTTTTCATATATCAATAAAAAATTCTTTAACACCCGAGCCTTTTATGAGAAATATTTTGTTTTTTTGTTATATAAATCATCAAAAAAATCTTTCACTACACACAAAACTTTCTTGGCTTTCTTTACACGCAATCACGACTATCCTCGATAGCTTGTGTCGTACGCAATACCGAGTTTCACTAAACAACGATATGCTGTTAAAATATTATTAAAACTACCATTTATGAATATTAATAACCACTTTTTGAAATTTTTTAAATTTTATTTATCAAAATGGACTTCATTTTTTGGATTCGGAATATCGAAATTATCCTAGGGTGAAATTTTGGTATTTTTTCTGGAAACTTTCAAAATTTGATGAATAGTGAAAACACTGGGTTACTATTTAAAAACCGACTTTTTATTTAAATAATTATTTTTTTATTTAAATTTATTTTATGTCAAAATTTATTCATAGTTCCTATATATGTTCAATGTAATTAATTTGAGTAATTTTAAAATAAATTTAGATATATAAAAATTTTATTGAACTTTTCACCGTCTTTTACCCAATTCATAGGAGAATTTACAAATTTACATAAAAATTAATTTTACCGCTTCTGTGAGTGGAATTTCAAAAATCCGAGAGACACGGTTGATGTCAGTAAGTAAAATGTGGTTCAATGAGATGAAAATAATTTTTGGTGAATAGTAACTTTTTACTTTTATTTACCACTGTTAAAAGTAAATAGGGTAATTAAGGGTAAAAATGATATTATTATTACCCTAACACATGTCCTAATTCTATTGGATAAGTGCAATTTGACCAAAAACAACCTTAGTAATAAAATATGCCCATTTAGGCCCACATGGATTAGATTAGGACATTTATTATTAATTTATTTAAATAAGGGTTAAAATAGTTAAAATCAATGATTAATAATTAAATAACTTTTAATATAAGGATATACATAAGATAAATTCAACTATAAATATTCATTAGAAATCTAAATAGATTTCTTACATAATGGTATTTTATTTGTAATTTTTAGACATTAAATAATTTAATTTATTTATGACACAAAGATGATGCAATAATTATCTTATTAATAAAATATTGACAGAATTGATGTTATAAAAACCCAAATAAATTTAATTTGAAACTTTTTATGAATTCCACTAATTTTCTAGGTTAATATGACATGTTATTATTGCGTTAATTAACTTTTTTCTAACTAATCATTCTTTTATGATTTTCAGAAAAATAAATTACTAAATAGTGTCAAAATTGACATAAAATAGTTTTTAAAACAAATACTATATTATTAATTGTTATTTTATTCATAAAAATCTAAGGTTCGGCCAAATGAATGAGATAAGGATATATATATTAATAATATACAACTTGGGGTTCGTTTGGCTTGTTATAGTATGTTTATTAACCTTATAGTGTAAGAACACAAAAAGACACAGTAAAAGTAAAATTATCTAACTTAAAGTTAAATCTAAATGATAAGGTTAAAATAGTAAACTAAGCTTGTCCAAATTCTATTGGATGAGTGGATTTCGACCCATATCCACCTTATCTTCGAAATAAATCAATTTGGATCTATTTAAAACCGAATATGGCTTTATAATAAAATAATATTTTTTGTTTTTCCAAAGGTGCCCCTCTCCTCCCTTATAAAAGGGCACCTCCTCCCTCTCTTCCTCACAACTCATTGAGCCTTCATGCTCGTCCAAACCCTGCAAATTTCTTCTCTCCACTTCCCTAGAAATATCTTAGAGGTCCTGGTCTTCTTTAAGGACCAATTTTTTTTCCCTAAATGGAGGTCTCAAAGAAGCTCTTCAAAGGAGAGGTAATGTCCGTTACTGATTATTTCAACATTATTTCTTCTTCCACTTCTTCGTCTTTAGTTGTTTCATTATGAATTAATAACATCAGTATCACTCATATACTGATAAGTTATTATATGTATGAAACAACACTATTTCACCATCTATCCATCCTACGGAAAACGAAATCACCGTGCGTGCGTACGTACGGAATACCGTCTCCACGCCGTGGTGTAATCTATTTTCCATCACCACCGTACTTCGATGGGTATAATGGTGAAAATAAATAACTATATACGATTATTGTAAAGTTTTATTGATTCTAAAATAGTATACATACACTCCAATACAATTCCACGATCATGGGAATGATATCATCGCTTGTGCGTACGTACAGAATACCGTCTCCACGATGTGATTAGATTCGTTCTACATGATCTTCATTGAATAATGATTATATAAATGAATTGAATAAATAAATATGATATATATTAAACTAATACCATTCTGGAAATAAGGTATCTATAACCTAAATAGAAGAATAAGAATTTATTCGACAAAACACGCATAAGAACAAAAAAGTAATAAACACCCGAATAACAAGTAGTAATGAAATATTACTAATAAGAAGCTATGAATATGACCATATATGATATCATAACAATAATTATGATTCTGGAATAAGTAAATAACATTATTTAAATCATTATACAGAAGGTTCGGACACTTACGAAGCAAATCAGACCTAAGGTAATGGACAATCTCACAATCTCAATTTTTATCCGAGATTGCTTATACTTCAGAATTTACTGGGGAGTATTTTATCATCCACATCCATGTTTCCTCAATATGTAATATTATTTCCATACACATACAATTGTTTAAATCCAATTTTACCCTTTGGTGAGTTTTTAGTAAATGATATGAAAGGAATCTTTTGTCGTTTTTCGTATGAGGTGCTTTTTTACATTTCTGACAAAAGTACGAGAAGAATGTTTTTTTCTTATACAACATGAATGGATTTTTAAAAAACTATTCCCAAGAATCTTCCTTTACATGTTTTCAAGTTTATTTTTAATCATGTTCTTTTAGTTTATAATTGTATGACATGTTATGAAAGGAAAAGTGTTTTTGAAGTAGAAAGGATATTTTCCTCAAGAATGGAGTTCAAGTGTTTTATCAAAATTATTTTCCATCTAAGATAATAAACGGTTATGTTTCTATCCCTATTATTACATTGATTTGATTATGTTTTGATGTAATTATTTTTATGAATTCATTTATCTTATATGATTTGTTTTATGATGTCACGATGTTTAAGAATCCCATTTTTATTACATGGGTTATTCTATGATGTATGGTTTATGATTTTGTGGAACACATAAGAATGGTGTCATTATGAGATGGGTGGGACCTATATCTCCCTCCAATGCATTGGGTAAAGATTTTATATCTCATGATATAAACATGGCTGGAACGGTAGGTTAAACCAGTTCAGTGAAAGAGGACTGAAATGAGGAATGAACTCAATTCAGAAATAGACATTATCCACTAAGATAGTCTTGGAAATGAGTGTTGAATAATAATAAATGATTCTCTATGATTATGTGTTTATGCCAAAAATCTTCATGTTTTATTTTATTATTATTGTGATTACATTTCACTACCATGATTTATCCCATATTATGAAATTATGATCTCTTTTACAGGTTAAGATTTCCAAAATGTTATGTTATTATGAATATGATGTGATTGATATTTCTTTTGTTTACCCTTACTGAGAATTTGTGCTCACCATTTTGTATGTTTTCTTTCCCTAGGTCAGGAAGAAGGTTATTAAGTAGGATATGCCAAAACGGACTATAGATATGATGAAATAAATGGGAGACTGTGTAGAAGCTTTATGAACCAGTTGTTTATGTTTCCCAGTTTCTTAAGACACTATACCTATACGGTTCTTTCATGGTTCTGTTATATGTTGTAGTAAGTGTACTCCAATTTTTAATTACTAACAATGTATTTAATGTATGGGTCGTTATAGTTGGTATCAGAGGAAAGGTATAGTCAACCTTGGGAAACTAGTATGTGAAAGCCATAGTAAGAATCCTATGGATAAGTCTAAGAATAGAACACAATCTTAGTGTTTTAGAAATGGCCATGAATAACCTAGGATAAGAACTTAAGTGTGAAATTTTATTCTTGATTATGTGGTTTTCCTATTATAATTAGTGTATCTCACACTATTCTTCTTGGTTTTAGTAAATGGCTGGAACCCAAAGGAACCATGTTAATGTGCAATGCGACGGACAATGCAATGATTGTCCCCCTGAGCAACAAAACGTTATGGGAGCTGGAATGCAAAATCTTGTATCCATGCTCACACAACATTCTCAAGCTATGAATCATGCAGGACTTCTAATTGAGCATAGTAAGGAGAAACATTCTGTTGAATCCATCATGAGACAGCGTCCACCTTCATTCAGCGGGTCTACTGATCCATTAGTTGCTGAACAATGGATCGGTACTACAGAAAAGATATTTTCAGTTCTTCAATGTTTTGAACATGATAAATTCATCTTAGCAGTGTATCATTTGGAAGATGATGCAGATCAATGGTGGAATCTTATTAAGAATATGAGGCCAAGAGATGAAATTGAGTCCATGGAATGGGACCAGTTCAGGAACTTATTTTTAAATAAGTACTTCCCTCATAATCTCCGAACAATGATGGAGAAGGAGTTTCTTGAACTAAAGCAAAAGGATGATGAATCTGTAGGTACCTATGAAGAAAATTTTATAAGACTTGCAAGGTACACTTCTGGTATTATTATCTAACCCAAGAGTAAGATCAATCGATTCTTTAGTGGATTAAAACCAAGTCTACGAAGGGCATTAGCCATAAGAAACTTCAATAGCTATGAGGAAATCGTTCGATGTGCTCTCAAAGTTGAGATGGAGATTGGAGTAAGCCATCAATCATAAGGGTTTGATAAGAAGAGGAAAATGGAATTCAAAGGAAAATATAAAGAGCACACTGAAAAGAAGATGATTTTTCCCTTATGCTCATAGTGTGGAACGAAACATGGAGGGAGTTGTCTTAAAGGGACAATTAAATGTTTCAAATGTGGAAAGGAAGGTCATCAGGCATTTGAATGCCGCAATGATGGAAAGAAGATGTCTAGTGATGTGAACAATGAAAAGGATACACAGAGTGCACCTCCAACACTTCAATGGTACAAGTGCAATGAAATGGGGAATTATGCCAATCAATGACCTAATCCAAGGGTTGTGGATGATGATCGACGACAACAAATTCATAAGGCTAAAGACAAAGGAAAGTCACATGCAATTTCTATCAGCGATGTGGAGTATGATAACGATGTGGTGAAAGGTACACTTACCATCCAGTCTAAAGTAGAAAATGTTTTATTTGATTCCGGATCCACCCACTCATTTATTTCTGATGAATTTTATAATGGTATCACCATATTACCTCAACAATTATATGTTGAGTTAGCAGTGACAACCCCTAATGGCACAACAGTCGCATCAAATGTTTATAATTCTTCTCTAATTGATGTTTGTGGGAAAGTGCTTCTGGAAAATCTTGTGATCCTTCATATAGTGGAATTTGATGTGATTCTTGGCTTGGATTGTCTTTCTCTATATGGATCTCATATCAATTGCCAAATAAGGGAAGTCACATTTCATATTCCAGATCAATCTTTGATCGTCTATCGATGAAGGGATGAACATAACCTTCCAGTGGAAATTTCTTCCATCTTATGGGTCTTCATTCCACTAAATGAAGGTTATTTATCTCAAATGGTTGGTGAGAAACTCACAATTAATAATATTCCCATTGTACGGGAGTTAGATGATTTATTTCCAGAGTAATTGCCGGGTCTTCCACCAAATCGTGAAGTTGATTTTTCAATCGAACTCGTACCGAGTGCTTTTCCTATTTTAAAGACACCTTATAGAATGTCCCCAATTGAGTTGCAGGAATTGAAGAAGAAACTCTGAGAGAATCTTGGTAAGGGGTTCATACTCCCTAGTGCGTCACCTTGGGGAGCACCTATTCTGTTTGTTAATAAGAAAGATGTATCAATGAGACTCTACATTGATTATCGAGAACTTAACAAGATCACTATCAAGAAAAAATATTTCTCTCGTGCATTGATGACTTATTTGACCAACTACGCAGAGCTCAATACTTTTCCAAGATTGATCTTCATTCAGGGTATCATCAATTAAAGATAAAAAGTGAGGATATACCATAGATAGCATTCTGTACATGGTATGGACACTATGAAGTTATAGTGATTCCATTTGGTCTTACTAATACCCCTGCTATCTTCATGGATCTGATGAATAGAGTCTTTAGAGACAATCTTGATCAGTTTTTGGTAGTCTTTATAGACGATATTCTTGTATATTAAAAGATCAAGGAAGAACAAGAAGATCACTTGAGAATTATATTGAAGACCCTGAGAAAGGAGAAGCTTTATGCCAAATTTACCAAGTGTGAATTTTGGATTCAAAAAGTTTCATTTTTTGGGTCACATAATCCCAAAAGAGGGGATATCTGTGGATCCAGCAAAAATAGAGGTTATCGAAAGATGGTCGAGACCAACAACAGTAACTGAAATCTGAAGTTTTCTTGGTTTGGATGGATATTATCGACGTTTTGTGAAAGATTTTTCATGATTATCTAATCCACTCACCAGGTTGACTCGGAAAAGAGTTATGTTTGTTTGGAAGGAGGAATGTGAAGAGAATTTCAAGGAGTAGAAAAGAAGGTTATCCAGTGCACCTGTGCTCACACTGCCTTGTAGTGGAGTAAGGTTTGGGATCTACAGTGATGCATCCAATAAGGTAATGGGGTGTGTAATTATGCAAAATGATATGGTGATAGCTTATGCCTCACAACAATTGAAAATCCACTAGAAAAATTACCTAACTCAAGATTTGGAGTTAGGTGTGGTAATCTTTGCATCAAAGATTTGGAGGCATTATCTTTATGGAGAAAGGTGTAACATTTATACTGATCATAAAAGTTTAAAGTATATTTTCACACAATAGGATCTGAATATGCGCCAAAGAAGATGGTTGGAGCTGATTAAGGATTACGACTGATCAATTCATTACCACCCTGGGAAAGCAAACAAGGTGGCAGATGCTTTAAATCGACAAGACCATGCCAGTTTATCCATGATGAGGATCACAAAAGATCCAATATATATGTATTTACAAAGGATGGATCATGGAATTATAATGAAAGGGGAAAATCACATCTTTCTCAAATGAATGTTCAACCATCTTTACATGTTAATATTAAATAGGCACAGAAAGAAGATGTAGAGTTACAAAAGAAGGTGAGAAATGTTCCTGAATTCAACCTTGATTGTGATGGGATAATAAAGTTCAGGAATCGGGTTTGGGTTCCTCCCATCCCCGAATTAAAGAAGGAGCTACTGGATGAGGCTTATAGTTATTCATTAACTATTCATACTGGAAGCACGAAGATGTATAGGGACATGAAAGTGTACTTCTGGTGGGATGGAATGAAAAGAGATGTTGCTGAATATGTCTCTTGATACTTGGTTTGTTAGCAAGTTAAAGATGAGAGACATAAGTCTAAGGGGATGTTACAACCATTACCCATACCCGAATGGAAACGGGAAAACATCACTATGCACTTTGTCACAGGACTCCCTAAAACATCCAAATGCAATAATGCTATCTGGGTTATAGTTGATCGTTTTACAAATTCAGCACACTTCATTGCTATTAGAGAGGATTTCTATCAGGATCAGCTTTCCAGGATATATGTGAAGGAAGTGGTAAGATTGCATGGAGTACCACTTTCTATTATATCTGATCCTGATCCGAGGTTTACCTCAAAGTTCTGGTGAAGTCTTCAGCATACTCTAGATATAGAGTTGAGTTTCAGCACTGCTTATCATCCCCAGACAGACGGTCAGTCTAAGAGGAAAATTCAAACTCTAGAAGATATGTTGAGAGAATGCTCTATGGATTTCAAAGGTGGTTGGGATCAACACCTACCTTTGGTGGAATTTTCTTATAATAATATATTTCACTCCAGTATTAAGATGGATCCTTATGAAGCTCTCTATGGAAAGAAATGCAGGACTCCAACTTGCTGGGATGATGTTGGGGAAAGAAAGCTATTAGGACCTGATCTTGTTGATGAGATGGCAGAAAAGGTCCGATCTATTCAACAAAACATAAGAGCAGCTCAGAGTCGACAAAATTTTTTTGCCAACAACCAAAGAAAAGACAAAGAGTTTGAATTGGGTGATAAAGTGTTCTTACAAATATCTCCTTGGAAGAGATTAATGAGATTTGGAAAGAAGGGAAAGCCGAGCCCTAGGTATTTCGGTCCTTTCAATATAATGATCGTGTTGGGAAGGTAGCTTACCGATTGGAGCTTCCATCAAATCTCTCTCAAGTTCACGATTGTTCCATGTATCTCTCCTGAGAAAGTACATACCTGATCCTTCACATTTACTCAGCTCAAAAGTTGAACCACTAGAACAAGATCTTTCTTATGAAAAACAGCCGATAGAGATTCTCGATCGTAGTGAAAAAGTCCTACAGAACAGGACCACTCGCTTGGTGAAAGTTTTATGGAGGAACAACCAATTAGAAGAAGCTACATGGGAGCTTGATGATATGACTAGGGAGAGGTATCCTCATCTGTTTGTTACAAAGTGACGAATTTCGAGGGCGAAATTCAATTTAAGGTGGGTAAAATGTAACACCCGAGACTTTTATGAGAAATATTTTGTTTTTATGTTATATAAATCATCAAAGGAATCTTTCACTACACACAACACTTTCTTGGATTTCTTTACACGCAATCGCGACCTTCCTTGATAGCTTGTGTCGTATGCAATGCTGAGTTTCACTAAACAACGATATGATATTAAAATATTATTAAAACTAGCCATTATGAATAGTAATAACCACTTTTTGAAATTTTTTAAATTTTATATTTCAAAATGGTCTGAATTTTTGGATTTGGAATATTGAAATTAGCCTAGGGTGAAATTTTGGTATTTTTCTGGAAATTTCAATTTTTGATGAATAGTGAAAACACTGGGTTACTATTTAAAAACTGACTTTTTATTTAAATAATTATTTATTTAATTTAAATTTATTTTAGGTCAAAATTGATACATAATACCTATATAAGTTAAATGTAATTCATTGGAGTAATTTTATAATAATTTTAGATATATAAAAAATTTATTGAACTTTTCACCGCCTTTTACCCACCTCCTATGAGAATTTGAAAATTTACATAAAAATTAATTTTACCGCTTCTGTGAGTGGAATTTCAAAAATCTGAGAGACACGGTTGATGTCAGTAAGTAAAATGTGGTTCAATGAGATGAAACTAATTTTTGGTGAATCGTAACTTTTTACTTTTATTTACCACGGTTAAAAGTAAATAGGGTAATTAAGGGTAAAAATAATACTATTATTACCCTAACACATGTCGTAATTCTATTTGATAAGTGTAATTCAAACAAAAACAACCTTAGGAATAAGATATGACCATTTAGGCCCACATGGATTAGATTAGGACATTTATTAATAATTTATTTAAAGAAGGGTTAAAATAGTTAAAATCATTGTTTAAAAAGTAAATAATTTTAATATATGGTTATACATAAGATAAATTTGACTATAAATATTCATTAGAAATATAAAAATATTTCATACATAATTTTATTTTATTTATAATTTTTAGACATTAAATAATGTAATTTATTTATGACACAAAGATGATGCAGTGATTATCTTATTAATGAAATATTGATATAATTGATTTTATAAATACCCAAATAAATGTTATTGGAGACTTTTTATGAATTAAAATAATTTTATAGGTTAATATGACATGTTATTATTGATTTAATTAACTTTTTTAGAACTAATCATTCTGTTATGATTTTCACAAAAATCATTTACTAAATAGTTTCAAAATTTACATAAAATTGTTTTTAAAACAAATATTATATTATTAATTGTTATTTTATTACATAAAATCTAAGGTTCGGCCAAATTACTTAGATAAGGTTATATATATTAATAATAAACAACTTTGTGTTCGTTTGGCTTGTTATAGTAAGTTTATTAACCTTATAGTGTAAGAACACAAAAAGACACGGAAAAAGTAAAATTATCTAACTTAAAGATAAATCTAAATGATAAGGTTAAAATAGTAAACTAAACTTGTCCAAATTCTATTGGATGAGAGGATTTAGACCCATCCCTAACTTAGCTTCTAAATAAATCAATTTGGAGCTATTTAAAACCGAATATGGCTTCATAATAAAAAAATATTTTTAGTTTTTCCCGAGGTTCCCCTCTCCTCTCTTTTAAATAGGCACCTCCTCCCTCTCTTCCTCACACAACTTTGAGCCTTCATTCTCGGCCACACCCTGCCAATTTATCCTACACACTTCCCTAGAAACATACATGTGGTCCTGGTTTTCTTCAAATCCCAATTTTAGTGCCCTAAATGGAGGTCTCAAAGAAGCGCTTCAAAGGAGAGGTAATGTCCGTTACCGATTTTTTCAACTTTTTTTTTCTTCCACTTCTTCTTCTTTAGTTGTTTAATTATGAATTAATAACATCAGTATCACTCATATAATGATATGATATTATAAGTATGAAACAATCCTATTTCACCATCTATCCATCCAACGGAAAACAAAATCACCGCGCGTACATATGTACGGAATACCGTCTCTACGCCGTGGTGTAATCTATTTTCCATCACCACCTTACTTATATGGGTATAATGGTGTAAATAAATAACTATATACGATTATTGTAAAGTTTTATTTATTCTGAAATAGTATACATACAGTCCAATACAATTACACGATCATGGGAACGATATCATCGCTCATTCGTACGTACGGAATACCGTCTCCACGATGTGATGTGATTCGTTCTACATGATCTTCATTACATAATGATTATATAAATGAATTGAATGAATAAATATGATATATAGTACACTAATAAAATTATTGAAATGAGGTATCTATAACCTAAATATAAGAATAAGAATTTATTCGACAAAACACGCATAAGAACAAAAAAGTAATAACCACCCGAATAACAAGTAGTAATGAAATATTACTAATAATAAGCTAAGAATATGACCATATATGATATCATAAAAATAATTATGATTCTGGAATAATTCAATAACATTATTTAAATCATTATATAGGAGTTTCGGACACTTACGAAGCAAATCGGACCTAAGGTAAGGGACACTCTCGCAATCTTAATTTTTATCCGAGATTGTTTATACTTCAGAATTTACTGGAGAGTATTTTATCATCCAAATACATGTTTCCTAAATATTTAATATTATTTCCATCCACCTACAATTTCTTAAATCCAATTTTACCCTTCGGTGACTTTTTAGTAAAAGATATTAAAGGAATCTTTTATCGTTTTTCATATGAGGTACTTTTTGACTTTTCTGATAAAAGTACGAGAAGAATGTTTTTTTAACTTATAAGGCATGAATGTATTTTTAAAACATTATTTCCATGAAGATTCCTTTACAATTTTCAAGTTTATTTTTAATCATCTTCTTTTAGTTTAGAATTGTATGACATGTTAAAAAAAGGAAAAGTGTTTTTGAAGTAGAAAGGATATTTTCCTCAAGAATGGAGTTCAAGTGTTTTATCAATATTATTTTCCATCTAAGATAATAAAGGGTTCTGTTTCTATCCCTATTATTACATTGATTTGATTATGTTGTGATGGAATTATTTTTATGTATTTGTTTATCTTATATGAATTGTTTTATGATGTCACGATGTTTAAGAATCCCATTTTTATTACAGGGGTTATGCTATGATGTATGGTTTATGATTTTTTGGCACACATAAGAATGGTATCATTATGAGATTGGTGGGACCTATATCTCCCTCCAATGAATTGGGTAAACATTGTTTATCTCATGAGATAGACATGGCAGGAATGGGAGGTTAAACCAGTTCAGTGAAACAGGACTGAAACGAGGAATGAACTCGGTTCAGAAATGGACTTTGTCCACTAAGATAGTCTTGGAAATGAGTCTTGACTAATAAGAAATGATTCTCTATTATTATGTGTGTATGAAAAAAAGCATAATGTTTTATGTTATGATTATTGTGCTTTCATTTCACTACCATGATTTATCCCATATTATGAAATTATGATCTCTTTTGCAGGGTATGATTTCTAAAATGTTATGTTCTTATGAATATGATGTGATTGATATTTCTTTTTTTTACCCTTACTTAGCATTTGAGATCACCCTTTTGTATGTTTTCTTTCCCTAGGTCAGGAAGAAGTTTATTAAGTAATATATTCCAAAAGGGACTATAGATATGATGAAATAAATGGGAGACAGTGTAGACTCTTTATGAACCAGTTGATTATGTTTCCCAGTTTCTAAAGACACTATACCTATACGGTCCTTTCATGGTTTTGTTATATTTTGTAATAAGTGTACTTCAATTTTGAAGTACTAACAATTTATGCAATGTATGGGTCATTATAAATTCTATGCATAATTAACAATTAAATAGAAACCAAGGATCATAACTTTTATCTTCTTTGGAGTTTTAGGTATATAAAAATAGAAACATTAAACCAAAAAAAAAATATATATTATTTAATATTCATATGTATATTCCAGAACCATTTGATACCTTACAAGAATATAAGATAACATGGGGAAATCATGAAAAATTGGATGAGGTATAAACTCCAGTAAGTTAATAAGCACATGAATAATGCAAGGAACATGGGGTAGAAGGCATAACATAATGACATAAAAAGGCATGTAACTTAAATAAACATATGGAAGAATAATATGGGATCATGAAATCATATAATCAAATAAATATGGAAGAAACCTAAAACATGAAATAAGAATGAGTCGAGGCTCATTTCACATGATGGGATCACATGTCAACACTAACCACTAAGATCGTTGCACATTGAGCATAAGTCAAGGCTAGCCACCAAGACCATTGTGCATGACATCTTAAAAGAGTAAACATTACCCAATTCATTTGAGTTCTATCTAGGTGATCCCATCATTAAATTTTCACGAATATTCCTTCCACAGAAAGAATCATACAAAAGTAATCAAACATAAACATAAGGGTTACCCATGGAAACAATTGGATATCATAATCTTGTTAAAATTAATTTTGAAAGGGAATATCATAATAGTGTCCATGAGATAATGGATTTTAATAATATATTAACATTAATAAGGTAAAATAAAAATATATCATGATCTGTGATGTAAAAATGAAGTGAAAAGATTAAAAAAGAGTGTTTATAAAATTTAGAAGTATAACATTTTAGTGCGGTTTATGGGAAAAATTTCAAGATTCTTTAAAAAGAAACATAAATAAATATTTTTATAAAAAATAAATTTACCAAGATATTTTTTTATTAAAAAAATAAGTTATTTTAGAAAAATAATGGTGCCTTAAAATATATTCTATATAACACTTGATAGTGGATAAAAAATTAGGAAGTTTCCTTTGACTGGGCATTCTTATGAGGAATAATCAAGATGGGAACCTTATAAAAACATGTATTTCCCCGTAAATGAAAGATGAATTCTGATAATAACATAAAATTAAAACATATGTACATATATTAGGATGATTAAATAACAATAATTAAAATTTTCATTTTGTTAAGGAAGGATAAGTTGTAAATTGAGGGAAAAAATGGAGTTTTGAAATGAATCCCAAAACTTCAGTCCAAAAGTGTTCTGTACCTGATCTTAATGCCATTTATAATTAAATTAAATCCATTAAATAATTAATTCATAAAATTTTATAAATGTATTTTATTTAGTATTATTTTATTATGTTTGTTTATGTCCTCTTTGATGAGTTATAAGATATTTTTTTTATTTGGGAGTGTTAGTTCCCTTTGTTTTCATGATTGATTCACATGAATAAATGTATTAAAGTTCATGTAAAATGTAAAAATTTATCTAGTATTTATTTTATATGTTATTAATTGGTGTCCATAATATTTAATGGTTATATAATTTATTTGGTTATCTGATGTGAGTATGAATCATTAGATAAAACCTTAGTGATAACTGTTTAGATTATTTCGGTGTTTTTTATCATCACGATGTAGTTTTATTTTATTAATTAATATCATGTGTATAAAAAATGGTTTGAGAATATTACATAGTGTATAATACATACATTATAAAATATTTTATACACTAAAATGGTTATATAAACATCATAGATTGTGGACTTGAAAAATGAAAATACGACATCTATGAAGGTATTTAATCGGCGCCTTAGAAACGTTGTTTCCATTTTTAAAATAAAATAATGAGGAGAAGAGAAATGGTGGTGGATTTCCAATTAACATAATATAATTATAGTATATATTATATACTGGAGTTATCAGTCATGTTTGTATATATGAGGTGATTAGAGTATATGAAAATAAATGAAAGTGAAAAGAAAATAAAATAAATTTAAGAGTATTTTACCTCTTGAATCCTTCTCCATTATAACCTCCTTAAGGGAATTTGTTTTTTTATTTTGTTAGGATGAATGTATTATAGATGTGTTTAAGAGGCTTGGGAAGATAATTTTACATAATTTTGACCTGTCTCAAAGATAGAGAGGTGTGAGGATAAGATATTGAGAGGGGTGGTATTTATTGCGGAGGAGGGGTGGTGTTTACTCATTATTTTATTCATCAATTTATTATTTTTCCTCAAGGATATGAATATTTTGTGAATTATCTCAAAATATATTAAAATAATGAATCGTATTTTGATATTATGGTGATTAAATCATCAATGACTCAAGTGGTATTGTATTTACCTTATAATATATAAATATTGTAAATTACCAAATTTTTCCTTTACTAATAAATCAAGTATTTCAGAAAAGTCAAAAAAATAAACTTAACCATTTTTTTGTTTATAATACAATAATTAACAACATTTAATGGAAATAATTTTCTCAATATGAAAAATTTACTTTTTAATGAAAATCGTCATTTACATGGAAAATACTTATTTTTAAATTATAAATGATTTTATAACACTTTTAAAAATGAATTAAGGTCTTATAAAATTATATTATTATCATAAAAAATTAATTTATGAAAAAAAAAATTTAATTCAATTTTATTTTTAGATATATATATCATTAGAACAATTTAAAAAAATATGTTTTATAAAAACCCGAACACTTATTTAAAATTTTTTAGAAAATATATTTACTTATATAAGGATATAATTATATCATTTTAACATTTATAAGATGAATATTTTTTTTAATAAATCCATGTTTGAGGTTACTTCATTATTTTGTTGTTTACTATTTATAAGGGTAATATTGTTATTCCAAAGGTTAAGTTACCATTCCATTGTTATAGGTTCCTTAAATTCTAGAAATACCTCTTCTTCCATTAATTATTCATTTATAATGATGGTATTGTTTTCCCAATGTGGTTTTATATGATTTATACAATATAACATAATTATAATAAGGGAAATTCCATTTAATAATTATGTCTTTTTACATTATCTTTAATGGAAAAGGGTGAAAATTTATCATTCTGATTATGATAATTTTCAAAAGAAAATTTGAGCTATGAATAATGGCATATTGGAAATGTTCATCTATGGGGACAGAAATATGAAATTTGGGAAAAATTTTTTTGTTCTCTATATTGATTATTTAAAAATTAAAATTATTGTATGATTCTCATAGCGCTAATATCACTATTCACTATAGTATTACTATGATGAATAGTGATTTGAAGAAACATTTATAGTGGGATAATATAAAACCAGAAATTGAAGATTATGTATCAATATGTTTAGTCTATTAACCATTCAAAGATGAAATAAAATAACATATATGAGTCACTAATCCTCTTACTATTCCTACATAGAAATGGGATGGCATTACTATGGACTTATTTAGAGGATTAAAAAAAAATACCAAGAAAGAATAATGCAATATGGGAAATTATTGCTCAACTAACCAAATCTGAAAATTTCATCTCAATAAGAGAGGAATTAAAATTATATATCCTTATCATACTATATATTAATGATGTTTTTATGACATCATGGAGAACCTCTTTCGATTTTTTTGTGATCCATGATTTACATCTAAATGATGTAAAATTTGTGATAATGATTTGGATAATAAGCTTCATTTGAGTACTACATATCACCCTCAAACTAATGATAATTCATAAAGGATGATCCGAACATTATAAGACTTTGTAATATCTTCCTCACATGACTTTCAAGGCATGTGGGACTAGTATCTACCTTCGGTAGAGTTTCCCTACAACAATAGTTTCCATTCTAGTATACAAATGGCAATATATGAATCATTTTATAGAAAGAGATGTTGTACTAAAAATTATTGGGATGAAGTGGGTGAGAGGAATCACATAGGTCTATAACCTGTGATGGAAAAAATAGAAATGGTAAATACTATTCAAACCTATATCAAAGAAGCTAAAAGTAGACAAAAAAGATCTCTTGATAACTAAAGGAAGTATTTGGAGTTTCAAGTGGGAGATTATGTTTTTCTGAAAGTATATCCATGGTTGTGTGTCATAAGGTATGGTATGAAAGGAAATCTAATACCTAGGTATATCAGACCATTTGAAATTATTGATAGAATTGGAGTTGGGTCTTATCATTTGGAAATTCAACCTAGCCTTTCTAAAGTACAAAATGTGTTCTTAATCTCTTTATTCAAGAAGTACATACTAGACCCAACACATGCTCTCACATCTTAAAGAATAGGATTGGAACCTAATTTATCTTTCAGTGAAGAGTCTATGTAGATTTTTGGAGACAAATAAATAGGTGTTAAGGAATTATATTACTTGGTTGGCAATGATACTTCATAAAAATCATAAAATTGAATAGGTGATGTAGGAACCAGAATAAATTATGATGAATAACTACCCAAATATTATTTTTAGGTGAAATTATGGAAATTTCAAGGAAGAAATATTTGTAGGAGGGAAGAATGTAACACCCCAAGATCTTATGGTAACTATACTGAAAAATTTAACATATTTTATAGTTTACACAATATGAAACACTGAGTTTAAAACATTCATATACTATTAAATATAACCATTACAATAGTAATGAGACAACTTGAAATAGTAATAGTATTAATATAAGAGTAACATAAACTATGAAAGTATAATTAAAAGTTCTGGTATATTATAAAAGAAAATATTTTATATTTATATCATTAAATAAGTAAATAAATGTTTTAAAAATGATAAGTAAAATCCTGATAATTTTGTGAAACATAAATTTTTATTTAATTTTTTTTTTAAATATATTAATTTTTAAGAAAATTTATTTTCATAATATTGATTCATAAATTAATATATTTTTTATATTATTATAAGATAATTGCATGAAACCTAAATTAATTTTTCATAGTGTCATAAAAACAGTTATAATATTACAATCGGTATTTTTTGAATGAATGGTGATTTTATTTATAAATTAAATTTCCTATTTTTAGAAAGTTATTTTCATAAAAAGGAGACGTTTTTGAACTCTACATGTCAAAAAATAGTTAGGTTGAATATTTCAAATATTTCAATAATAGTTGAATTTTTGGTGAATAGTTGACTATTTTAATTTATGTTATTTAACAAATACAATAATTATTGTGAGAAGGATGATATATGGATGATGTAAGCCCATAATATCTAACTATCCTTATAAATTTATTTTATTCAGTCAAGGGAATAAAAATAACTTATAGTCTTGATCTAAAATAATAAAATAATGATTAAAATAATCAAAAAACATGTCTCTCATCCACTATAAATACCACTCTTCACAACCTATTCTCTTCACACCTATAAAGAATTTCATATTTATTATGTTCAAAAAATTTCCTAAACCTCTCCCCCAAGTTATTTCCATTATAGTATCACCAATATACCATTTTAATGTTTCTTATGAAGGTTCTCAAGGAGAGGAATTTGAGAGGTAAAATCCTCATCCATTTTTAAAATTTTTATTAAATTTATTTTATTTTCTTATAATTTCCTCACATAATATATCCTAACATGCATGATAACTCCAATATCTTATATATACATTAATTTTTATTATTATAATGGTATATCCACTATCATTTGTTCCACTTCCCCTTTTAATAATAAAAATGAAAACATTGATCGTCAGGTGTCGATTTACCACCTTCATGGTAGACGAGTTTTTGTTTTAAAATTATGCATTCAAAGACGGTCATAAAACAATGTTTATGTTTAAAAAATACATTAATATATGTAATTAATATTAATTAACGTTTTTCAAAAAGTATATATATACATAATATTAATACATAAGACAAAACTAATTCACTATTATAAAAAATGCCAAACTAATCTAAATTGTTATTATTAACAATTTATCTAAAATCTCATATCATATATGAAAAATGATATATAATACCATTAAATATACTTTATGTTAATTAGTAAAATATAATTTCAGTTTTCGATAAATATTCCCATTTCACATTATCTTTCATATGCATATACAAGTGAACAAATCCTGAAAACAAAAGAAACTAACACTCCCGAATGATGAAATTGAACCTTATAACTCATCAAAAATAAAATAAATAAACTCAATAAAATTATAATAAATCAAATAAATTTTTAATAGGTTCTGAATGATATTTTTATGGAATATAATTTCATTTTTCAAAACATTAATTACAAGTGAAAAACACTTTCTAACATAAGGTAAGGGTTTTCTCATCTCTATTTTATTTCTATAAGATATGACTTATTCACCACTATATCACATGTGTGGTGTATTTATACTTCAAATTTATGTGTAATATAATTAATATATTTATATTCATGGTATTAAATATTTCATTTAATGTTCGTTAATTTTATAGGGGCATACAGTTTGACTTTTTGAAAAGTGGTAATAGATTCTTCATGAACCTAAATTTGTCATACAGGTTATCCTTTATCTATGTTTACCAAAATGTAATTATTATTTTTATATAATTATTCTAAATTATATTTATATGTTACAAACATAGGTATACATATCATTTCATCTATCTTTTACGATAGAATAAATTTTTTACAAAGTTTAATATTTATTTCTCACTGTTAAGAAAGACCGTCTAAAGGGAACTTCCCAATTTCATACCCATTATTAATTACACTTCATAGTCTAGTTTAGGAAATCAAAATTTTTATAAAATAAAATTTTTTATCATTTAAAACTATAATATATCATTTATGGTTTATAAAATTTAATTAATCATTATACACTTTAAATACTATTTTATATTTTCTTCTATCCACTTAGAAGTGACCCATTTCTAAAGTTTTTTAAAAACGTGTGATACATGTTTTCTCTTACTTTGGACATATTTTATTCCTAAAACTAATTTTAAATGTGATTAAATTTTATTTTATTGAATATACATTTTTCTAATGTGAATTTTTGAAAAATAAAAATTATTTTCCAAAATAAATCTTCTTTACTAAGTAAAAAAGGGTATATCTCTTAAGAATTACTCAATGATTTTATTAAAGTAATTCCATTTATTTAAACAACCAATATTGAATCTTATGATTAATTCAGATTTATATTTTGTTATTTCATATAACATATTTTATTTAATTTTTTATGATCATTTTGAATAAGGATTTGTGATCTTGATACCATTAACTATATTACTCAGAATGGTTACAGATTTTGTTTATTGATCAGGGAAGGGTATGTATATGATTTTTATGTTTATCCCCATTCATATGAGAATTAATTTGGACATATTTACTAACGAGATTTTCCCTCTATATACGTTTTATGCATCTTTATGTCTCATTAGACAAAAAAAATGGATTTGGCCAATTCCTATGCCATTTTATTTTAGATGTCTTCACTAAGGCCTTGATGATAAGTTTTAGATGTCCAAGGTTAGGTATTACATTCTTATGAAACTGTTAATTAACATTTCATATGATTATTCAAAATGTATAATATCCATGGTTATATTTCATTCTCATTTTATTATTTATGGAATTATTTAATATACTTTTATTCCTTCCATATTATTCTGAAGATTATGTTTTAATGGAATGTATTTTTATTTATTCATCATGAATTATTGTTAATTTTTATTTATGATACCATATTTTATATTTTTTACCCTTACTTAGCATCTGATCTCACCCTTTTTTGTGTTTTATTTTTTCCCTGGGTGCAATGATTTATTATATGAATGATTTTTAGGGATAATATAGGTGTTTATGGTTGTTTCTAATGGATTTTATATATTTTTATTCCTTTAAAATTAGTAATGTAACAATTGTTTTTGTATATAGTTTTCCAAATCTATTATAATATTTGGTCCTTTGGTGTGAAATTTCTTTCTTTATTATGCTAATGTAATAATGTAAGGCCCTAGATCTAAGCTACTGGGGATGGGGTCATTACTTATTCTAGGGAAACATTGGATTCATTTCATAGGATAAGGAACATTTGTGTCATAATAGGTCAAAAAAACACATTAACAAGTACTATATCATATGGGTGTTCATTAATTGGTGTTTTGTAATGATAAGTTGGGTAGATATTGATGGTAATATTGGATATCCTTTTATGAAACCATTATCATATCAGAAATATGATATTCATGAATATTATATTGGTATATGATAGTTGGATATTGATATAATGCACTACTGGAAAAGTAGGCTATACCAACGGTTTTCCAAACCGTTGGCCAGTTAGCCGTGAGGAAAGCCCTATACCAACGGTTTCATTTAAACTGTTTGTATAGGTGTCTGAGAATTCTGGGAAACTCTTTACCAACGGTTCAGAACCGTTGGTATATGTTTTTCCAGAATTCTGGAAAAATCTTTACCAACGGTTCAAAACTGTTGGTATAAGTTTTTCCAGATTTCAGGAAAAGGCTTTACCATCGGTTCAGAACTGTTGGTAAAGCTTTTCCCAGAGCTACTGCACAGTATCCCCCAGAAGCCCTCCAGAAGGCCTACTATACACCTGCATAAAAAAACAATGCACAACAGCCCTCCAGTATACCCTCCACTATACACCTGCATAAAAAATATCACAAAAGCCACATACAGACTTAAAACAGTATAAAAAACACATAAAATAGCCCAAAAAACACATATTACAACAATCATCCGGTGGTAATTCACCTCACCCATCAAATTCTAATAGGCAGAATAGTTTGATAAATATCAATTAGAGTTGAATAAGACATTCAAATTGACTCAAATCCCATTTTTTTATGATACTAGGTTTGGGTATGTAATGATTTGTGATAAATTTTGCATTGAACTTGTATTGTTTATAATATATGGTGAGAAGATATTTTCTTAGGAGTCTCGTCACTTATGACCCCATGAGTGAAACTACCGAACTCATGAAAAAGAGTTTGCGACTATCGTTGATGAGTGTAAATTTCAGTTGTATTCACTTAAAATTATTTCCTTTTGAAATAAAAGAGTGACTTTGAGTGGTTTCATCCACACCACGCCTCAGATTGAGGTGGAGTTGAATCGTACAGGTCACAAATGACCCATGGATACATGTCCTAAAGTATCAACAGTATCTGAATGCCTTTGGTCTATTTTCCGTATGTCAGTTGTTGTTTTAACTTAAACTGTTGTCCATTTCAAAGAAAAGTGACACACTTTGAGTGGTTCCAGCCACACCGCGCCTTGGATTGAGGCGGGGTTGACTCTTACGCGTCAAAAATGACGCATGGATCATTTTCCTAAAGTTTCAATAGAATCCGAAAACGTTTGGTCGGTTTTTCGTATATCGTTTTTTACATAAAAGTGCATCCATTTTAAACAAAAGAAAGACACTTTGAGTGGTCCCGGCCACACCGACCCTCAGATTGAGGAAAGGTTGACTCGTACACGTCACATATGACCCATAGATCGTTGTCCTAAAGTTTCAACAGAATCCAAATGTGTTGGGTCGGTTTTCCGTATGCCAGTTGTTGTTTTCACTTAAAATCATGTTCATTTCAAATAAAAGTTAGACACTTTGAGTGGGGTCGGCCACACCGCACCTCGGATTGAGGCGGGGTTGACTAGTACACGTCACAAATGACCAATGGATACATGTCCTAAAGTATCAATAGTATCCGACTTTGTTTGGTCAGTTTTCCGTATGTGGTTTTTTTTACTTAAAAGCGCATCCATTTTAAAAAAAGAAAAACACTTTGAGTGGTCCAGGCCACACCAGCCCCCGGATTGAGGCGGGGTTGACTCGTACACGTCACATATGACCCATGGATACATGTCCTAAAGTATCAATAGTATCTGAATAGCTTTTGTCGATTTTCTGTATGTTAGTTGTTTTAACATAAACTGTTGTCCATTTCAAAGAAAAGTAAAAAAATTTGAGTTGTCCCAGCCACAACAGCCCTCGGATTGTGGCGGGGTTGACTCGTACACGTCACATATGACCCATGTATCGTTTTTAAAGTTTCAATAGAATCTGAATGCATTTGGTCGGTTTTCTGTATGCCAGTTGTTGTTTTTACTTAAAATCCTGTCCATTTCAAATAAAAGTTAGAGAGTTTGAGTGGTGTCGGCCACACCGCACCTCGGATTGAGGTGGGGTTGACTCGTACATGTCAGAAATGACCCATAAATCATTTTCCTAATGTTTCAACAGAATCCGAAAGTGTTTGGTCTATTTTCCGTATGTCGTTTTGTTTACTTAAAAGCGCATCCATTTTATACAAAAGAAAGACACTTTGAGTTGTATCGGCCACACCGGCCCTTGGATTGAGGCGGGGTTGACTCGTACACATTACATATGACCCATGGATCGTTTTCCTACAGTTTCAACAGAATCCGAATGCGTTTGGTTGGTTTTTCGTATGTCAGTTGTTGTTTTAAATTAAACTGTTGTCCATTTCAAAGAAAAGTTAGACAGTTTGAGTGGTACCGGCCACACTACGCCTCGGATTGAGGCAGGGTTGACTCGTACAAGTCACATATGACCCATGGATCGTTTTCCTACAGTTTCAACAGAATCCAAATGCGTTTGGTCGGTTTTTTGTACGTCAGTTGTTATTTTAACTTAAATTGTTGTCCATTTCAAAGAAAAGTTAGACACTTTGAGTGGTTGCGGCCACACTATGCCTCAGATTGAGGCGGGGTTGACTCGTACACGTCAAAAATGACCCATGGATACATGTCCTAATGTATCAATAGTATCCGAGTGCGTTTGGTCAGTTTTCCGTATGTGGTTTTTTTACTTAAAAGCGCATCCATTTTAAACAAAAGAAAGGAACATTGAGTGGTCCCAGCCACACCGGCCCTCAGATTGAGGCGGGGTTGACACGTACACGTCACATATGACCCATGGATACATTTACTAAGGTATCAACAGTATCCGAATGCCTTTGGTCGGTTTTCCGTATGCCAGTTGTTGTTTTCACTTAAAATCCTGTCCATTTAAAATAAAAGTTAGACACTTTGAGTGGCGTCGGCCACATCGCGCCTCGGATTGAGGCGGGGTTGACTCCTACATGCCACAAATGACCCATGGATACGTGTCCTAAATTATCAATAGTATCTGAATGCGTTTGGTCTATCTTCTATATGTGGTTTTTTTACTTAAATGCGCATCCATGTTAAACAAAAGAAAGACACTTTGAGTGGTACCGGCCACACCGGCACTCATATTGAGGCGGGGTTGACTCGTACACGTCACATATGACCCATGGATCGTTTTCCTATAGTTTAAACAGAATCCTAATGCGTTTGGTCTATTTTCCGTATGCCAGTTGTTGTTTTCACTTAAAATCCTGTCCATTTCAAATAAAAGTTAGACACATTGAGTGGTGTCGGCCACACCACACCTCGGATTGAGGCGGGGTTGACTCGTACACGTCACAAATGACCCATGGATACATGTCCTAAAGTATAAATAGTATCCAAGTGCGTTTGTTTAGTTTTCCATATGTGGTTTTTTTTTTACTTAAAAGCGCATCCATATTAAACAAAAGAAAGACACTTTGAGTGGTCCCAGCCACACCGGCCCTCAGATTGAGGCAGGGTTGACTCGTACACATCACATATGACCCATGGATACATTAACTAAAGTATCAATAGTATCTGAATGCCTTTGATTGGTTTTCCGTATGCCAGTTGTTGTTTTCACTTAAAATCCTGTCCATTTCAAATAAATGTTAGACACATTGAGTGGTGCCAGCCACACCACACCTCGGATTGAGGCGGGGTTGACTCCTACATTCCAAAAATGACCCATGGATACATTTCCTAAAGTATCAACAGTATCCGAGTGCGTTTGGTCAGTTTTTATATGTGGTTTTTTTTACTTAAAAGCGCATCCATTTAAAAAAAAAGAAAGACACTTTGCGTGGTACCGGCCACACCGGACCTTTAATTGAAGCAGGGTTGACTTTTACACATCACATATGACCCATGGATCATTGTCCTATAGTTTAAATAGAATCCAAATGCGTTTGGTCTGTTTTCCGTAGGCCAGTTGTTGTTTTCACTTAAAATCCTGCCCATTTAAAATAAAAGTTAGACACATTGAGTGGTGCCGGCCACACCGCACCTCGGATTGAGGCGGGTTTAACTCATACATGTCACATATGACCCATGGATACATTTCTTAAAGTATAAACAGTATCTGAATGCCTTTGGTCGGTTTTCCGTATGCCAGTTGTTGTTTTCACATAAAATCCTGTCCATTTCAAATAAAAGTTACACACTTTGAGTGGTACCAGCCACAGTGTGCCTCAGATTGAGGCGGGGTTGACTCCTACATGCCACTAATGACCCATGGATACATGTCCTAAAGTATCAACAATATCCGTGTGCGTTTGTTCAGTTTTCCGTATGTGATTTTTTACTTAAAAGCGCATCCATTTGAAACAAAAGAAAGAAAATTTGAGTGGTACCGCCCACACTGTCCCTCGGATTGAGGCAGGGTTGAATCTTACACGTCACATATGACCCATGGATCGTTTTCCTATAGTTTAAATAGAATCCGAATGCGTTTGGTCTATTTTACGTATGCCAGTTGTTGTTTTCACTTAAAATCATGTCCATTTCAAATAAAAGTTAGACACTTTGAGTGGTGCCGGCCACACCGCCCCTCGAATTGAGGTGGGGTTGACTCATACACGTCACATATGACCCATGGATACATGTCCTACAGTATCAACAATATCCGAATGTGTTTGGTCCATTTTCCGTATGTGGTTTTTTTACTTAAAAGCATATCCATTTTAAACAAAAGAAAGACACTTTGAGTGGTACCAGCCACACCGGCCCTCAGATTGAGTTGGGGTTGACTCGTACGCGTCACATATGACCCATGGATCGTTATCCTATAGTTTAAATAGAATCTGAATGCGTTTTGTCTATTTTCCGTATTCCAGTTGTTGTTTTCACATAAAATCCTATCCATTTCAAATAAAAGTTAGACACTTTGTGTGGTGCCGGCCACACCGCACCTTGGATTGAGGCGGGGTTGACTCATACATGTCCCAAATGACCCATGGATACATGTCCTAAAGTATCAATAGTATCCGAGTGCATTTGGTCAGTTTTCCATTTGTGGTTTTTTTACTTAAAAGCGCATCCATTTTAAACAAAAAAAGACACTTTGAGTGGTTCCAGGCACACCGGCCCTCGGATTGAGGAGGGGTTGACACGTACACGTCACATATGACCCATGGATAAATTTCCTAAAGTATCAACAGTATACGAATGCCTTTGGTCATTTTTCCGTATGTCAGTTGTTATTTTCACTTAAAATCATGTCCATTTCAAATAAAAGTTAGACACTTTGAGTGGTGCCGGCCACACCGCGCCTCGGATTGAGGCGGGGTTAACTCCTACACACCAAAAATGACCCATGGATACATGTCCTAAAGTATCAACAGTATTCGAGTGTGTTTGTTCAGTTTTCCGTATGTGGTTTTTTTTACTTAAAATTACATCCATTTTAAACAAATGAAAGACACTTTCAGTGGTACCGGCCACACCGGCCCTTGGATTGAGGTGGGGTTGACTCTTAAAGGTCACATATGACCCATAGATCATTGTAGTAGAGTTTAAACAGAATCTAAATGCGTTTGGTTTGTTTTCCGTATGCCAGTTGTTGTTTTCACTTAAAATCCTGTCCATTTCAAATAAAAGTTAGACACTTTGAGTGGTGCCGACCACACCGCACCTCAGATTGAGGCGGGGTTGACTCGTACACATCACATATGACCCATGGATACATTTTCTACAGTATCAACAGTATCCAAACATGTTTGGTCCATTTTCCGTATGTGTTTTTTTACTTAAAAGCGCATCCATTGTATCGAAATCTTGTTGGCTGGACATCCTTTCCTTCTCATGATGTCGAATAAATGGAAACCGATCATATTTCAAACTCTCCATTTCAGTCCTATCATTTGGATCATCAACATTTTGAGATTCCATTTTCTCTCCATTGTGATTCCACACATAATAGTTTGTTTGGAAACCATATTTGGTTATATGATAGCTAACTACTTCACGACCCAACCAAGGTCTTCCAACACAATTAAAACATGGGGAGTGTATGCGACTACTATCTGAAGCCCTGTCAAATGCAAAATCTAGAAATCTTTTCAAATTATTTTGAAAATCGGTTGAAATCCGATCAGTTTCATACATCCAACTTCTATCCATTCTGTAAAAAAATCACAATAAGTCATTTCAAAGAAATTCAATAATATTAAAGTTTAATCAAGAAAATATTTACGTAAATGAAAATTGTTTACTCTATATAAAAGCATAACTGGTACATTACTCTATATGAGAATCATATTAAGAAATACAACAAAATACAGTGTATATAAGAAAATAAGATAAAACATTTCTAATGCCTATATTCAAGGATTGACCAGTAAGATATTGGAATTGGATCAAGGAATACATAATACTTAAGGGTCTTGTTGGGAGTATATGAGTTTTATACTTTAACTTCTTCAAGTAGATCAGGATGATGAGTAGGATGAGGATCATGGGAGTGGCGGGACTGTCCAAGGGGGGTGTGGCGTGTCCAGGGGGTGCAGGGTGTCTAGGGGGTGGTGGGGCCGTCCGGGGGGTCGGAGGTGTCCAGGGGATGGGGGACTGTCTAGGGTGGTCGGGGTGTCCTGGTGGGAGGGCTGTCCGTGGGGGTGGTCAGGTTGTCCAAGGGGGTCGGGGTGTATAGGTATATTTATATGAAAAGAATACCCCCACAATAATCATGCCGCCCTGTCATTAGTCTAAACCCCTAGAACACATAAAAGAAACTAGTATGGACATTTACTAATATATTTAACACCATACGAATGAAAATACACTCTAAATATAGTTTGAGAGGATATAATGGTGTGTGTGAAAAAAATGATATTAAATCAATTTAAATGAATATGGAACAAATGAGGGTTTATAATACACTAAGAGTACCTCAAACAATCCAAAACCACTATAGCACCACATATTCAACTTCATGAAACAGGACTTGGAAATCTTACCAACATCTTTACTGATAACCACCTAATTGGAACACTCTATTTATGGTTCTTGAACACAAGGAACCAACAATGTTTGGTCTCTACCAACTCAATCACCCCCTTGTAGATCATAATCTCATTTCCCCTTATACTAAAATGGTCTCACTGGATGCTACTATTAATACCGGACCTAAACCATTCATTCTCCATAAAACAATGATCAAAGAACCATCAGAGGTATCTCTCATATAACCACAAAAATTTTTATCTATGATGTAACGAAATTCACAAGAATAACTTTTATTCAATAACCTTGGTATATAATGTGCATCAACAATGGTTCAATTATATGGTTCATCACATTCCAATTTATTAATCACCCATACATGATAAAAATTGAACATTGAATTTCATTTAATTATAACCATCATATTTTAATTAATTCTTAACAAGCAAAGAAGCATGGAAATTAGAATCTAATAACTTTAATTAGTCCCCAAAATTTTTTAATAAATTTAACATGAAAAATAAAACACTTTGAAATCTAAATAATCACTATGATGTAAAATGAGCTTGGAATTCTATTGTGCAAGTTCAAAAACTCAATGATGGAATATATGAAAAGAATATTAATATAAATTATTAAAACAAGATAATAAAGTAATAATGAATGTTAAAACTAAACATGTGATTGAATTTTATAACATATAATAAAAATATCTTGGTAATGAAACATGAAAGGCACATCAAAAAATTAGACAATTGTCTAATGCAATCTATATGGGCTGGAATATGCAGGAATGTAAATAAAGAACGAAAACATAAATTGGGCTGGAACAGAAATTCGGCTGGAATATGATAATAGAAATTGGTCTCATCCCACATCAAAATTGAAACAAAAAACTAAGAAAATACCTCAGCCTTGGATGGGATGGAGGAAGAGAACTCAAAGCACCTCCAAAATCACCTCCAAAATCAACCAAGAACTCCCGTTTAGGGCTCTGGATCGCGAATGGGGGAGAGGATCGATTGCTGACAATTTGGGGGAAAGTATTCCCAACAGTTTTTAAAAACCGTTGGTATATAACTCCATCCCAAACCTATACCAACGGTTTAATGAGAACCATTGGTAAAAGATCACCAAAATCCCACTTTTACCAACGGTTCTCATTGAACCGTTGTTAAAAACACCCCTATACCAACGGTTGTGATGAACCGTTGGTAAAAGCTTCCAAAAAACCATCTATACTAACAGTTATCAGAAACCGTTGGTATAGATGACTATTCCCAACGGTTTAGTAAACCGTTGGGATATAAGTGTTGGGAAAACTCTGTTTTCTAGTAGTGATGGTTTTATAATGTATCATATTATTATAAAAAAGGGTAACTCCATTTATCTTTGATTCATGTATGTTTCTTTCTAATTTACATGAATGGGGGAATGATAATATCCTATCAAAGTACAACATTGAGTTTTCCCTAATAAAAAATCATCATGAAGTATTATGGTTTTTAATGATATGTTAATATTAGAATGAATATAATATTGTAATTTTTATAATGGATTTTATATGATATATGGAAAATAGATTCATGTGGAAATACGTAAAGGATTATTTCTTGGATTAAACCACTTAAGTATATCTCATGAAATATCATAGAGTCATTGATATAATTATTGTTTTATGTTTATAGGTAATCACTATTAACTAAAGTAAATAATATAAATAACATGGGAACCTTATTAATTTTATAACTTTCTAATGAAATTCATTGAGAAGTAGATAATCTGGGGGTGTCATGGTATATTGATGATTGTGTCATTTATTAGATAACAACCAAGATTGAAATCAATTCATCTACATGAAAGGTAATTACATATGACACTTGATTGAATTATATTTATGAAATTGTTGGACATGACTAGTTGTACCACATATGATGATTTATACTACATTGACTTGGGAGATTTGATGTACTCATCCATTAAATGAATGAAATGTGATGTATTCATCGATTTTTTAGTATTTTATAGAGATTCAAGAAATAATGATATTAAATATATTATATTTAAATTATTCCTTATATAATTTCATGTTGTTGTTAACAAAAAAGGGATTATATCTGCATTCATATGATGTATATGATACATCTTATGGCAGAATGTTTTATAAAGTTACGATTATATTTGATAGAGATCAAAGTAGGCACCTTTGTAGCCTGAGTAGGATGGTTTATTTTCTAGAGGCCTCTTTCATATTACACAAAATAAATAGATAATTTTTTTTCAATAATACTAAAGCTCATAGGGTCACAAAATTATGCCTTTAAATAAGGTCTAATGTTTTTGAGAATGTGTTTTTTGAAAATAACTATAGTATGATGAAATCGTATCAAAAATATTTTTTGGATGGACTAAAAATTATTTGTTTTGTTTTACAAAAAGTATTTATTGATTTTAGTTCAATAGGGTGATTTTTGGATATTCTCCGAAATATTATTCATATAATATATATTACATAAGAATATTTTCCTGAGAAATGTATCTTTATGAATGAGTTTGAGGTAACATTGAATACCAACATAACATAGTTACATGTTATATAACCTGAGGGATAGTTAATATTACACATCCCTTCCGTATGAAATTCATAAAAATAGATTTATTTATTTTTATAAGTTCATTAAATGAATTCTGTGAACTCATCTATGAGTCATAAATAAATGTTATAATTTTTGGACACTTGACACACATGACATAATTTTTATTCCTGATAGAGAACTGAAAGAGACTTATATAATGGGTGTTATCTCATAGGTATGTCGAGCATGAAAATATTATAGGTGATAGTGATAATCAATTTAATGATAATATTTGAAAAAATAACTTTATTTTGTTGATTCATTAATTTCATACAATGAAGGAAACAATAACCCTCTTGTTGTATGCTAATTTTTAAAATTATATTATTTTTACATTAGTCTATAAATCACCCATGAAGTCAAGAAATCTATATTAACTACTTCTATGATCATCATCAAACTATACTCCATTGGAGAAGGAGATGCAGATCACTACACTTAAATTATAGGTTTGATTTATATTTAATACTCTTCATTTTTATATTCACGTTTTATCCTATTATTATTTAATTTTATTATATTTTTATTTTTATTTTCTATCTAAGATCACATGTTAATCCCCAAATATCCTTTAGTTCTAGGAGAGGCTCTTTGTTACATTATATTTATATAAGGTTGTTCTTTGTGAGTTTCCCAACTCACCCATGGAGGTATATCCTAGCATAAAAAATAAATACCAAACTTTGAAGAGTCATTTTAGTGTCCAAAGATTATGATATTAGCCATAGAGCTTAAATGATGATGTTTGGTCTTCTATAAGGTGAATATCGAAAATCAGTTTCTAGAAGGATCACATTCAGGAAATTTTCCACATGTAATATCATTGATGGTATATTCATGATGACTCACTTGTCATTTAGGGGGGGGGGGGAGTTAAACATTAAATATTATGAAAAATTAGTGGAGAGAATATTTGATATTGAATACCATCAAGAGATGGTACTATAGGGGCATGTTATTCCCTTGGTTTGGGTCATGTGGTGACATAGTGGCTTAGAAAAAATACTTTAGAATGAAATGAATAGATACATTCTCAATATCCAGGTCTATTTTATGATTTATTTTATTGAGGTGATATATATGATGTTGGGTTAATTGATGAAGATAATTTTATGTAATTATATTCTACATCCATATATTTTAATGGTTCTACTTTTATTATAATGTAATCGAAGTTTGAGATCTATCTCTTAGGATATTTATTTAATGGCCCTTTATTTTAATTTCATTTTTTTTTGTTTTGACTCTCTTGGATGCTAATAATTTGAGTGGTATATAATATTTGGGGTCATATTTTTTTAAACCCCCAATTATTCATTTCATGAGTTTTGAGGGAGTAAAGGGATGTTTGGTGGTAGTCTAGTGGGTGAGGAAATGAGTTTATTATTTTACAAATATATCAAACTATCAACACTATATTAAGGAATGGGGCGTAACTCACAATGTTTGGTTCAGTTCATGATATTAATATAATTATTTACAAACTAGGGCTTTTTTAGTTTCACATTGATTACATTAGTTAGAGATCGATGAGTGTCACAATATTCAAACTAAGCTTATGCAGGTTGATCACTATGTGAAGTATGTCTATTATAGTGTGAAGCACTTCGGTTAATATTATGTTTTTTTAATTTTCTGTTACATAAGGACCCTTTCTACGTGATAATATGTGTAGTGCTGTGAAATCATGGTTTTGTGGATCCATAGTTATGTCTTATTAGGGAACATAATGCCATGATGAATAGGATATTCCATAAGCTCGGTCCTTAGAGGATCATATTGAGTGAGAATGATATGAATTCATCCAAGATTTCTGAGGGTTTGACCATGTTGGGAACCAAGACACTAGGTGGGGGTGTTATCAGGGTGTTTTTAAATTTATAATTTTTTGATTTTTACCCATTAGATATTCCATTAAGATCATGTGTACATGTAAATAGAAATTTTCTTTCACTAGTCTATGAGATAACTAACACACACAACCTCACCAAGTCATAGTAATGGTATTAAAAAAATAGGGATGTAATAAATTTAATTAGTTAAAAACAATTGTGTAATCCAAGGACCACACACCGATATTGTGTCAATGTTTTCAGAGATAATACTACTAACTATTAGGAAAGTCACATTTATAATCCCATGGAAACTCCCACTTTTTACCATTTACTAACTACATTAGTGAGGATATTTTAGGGTTAGTAACCTACCCCATTGAAAAATACACTTTATTCCACTTAATTTAATTCTAAAAGAAGATATGAAATAGTTTATTAATGTTTGAGTCTCTAAAAGATAAGTATTTCATGAAAACAGTAGTTCAAATCGAATTTTATATTGATGTTATTTTAGTCTCCTCATTTTTTAACCTCTCCCTTCTTCAAATAAAAATATTATAAACACCTTAGTATGAGGGACAATTTCCTTTCACCCTATAGAAAAATGGTAACAATACTCCTTAAAAGGGATGTGAATAATCCCAAAAATGGAATTCTTATGTTGTGATCTTTTATAATACCATGATACAATATTGGAACATTTATTTCCCCAAGAATTATTCTTTAGTTTACCCATATATTATTGATGGTTTTTACTTATGGAAATTATAGTAATTTCTATTTTTATTGACATCATTGTTCTACTATCAATACTTATATATAGATAAATTCATCTTCTTTATATTCTTTGGAATATAGATATTTATTGAATAATTTCACCAACCTCACTTTTTCTGGTTTTCAATAACCATATCTACTTATTCTCCCTTCATCTAGTCTTATAATATAATCACCAGAATGTTCACATGTGATCACTTTCCATATTTTTAATTTTGAACCCTCCTTCCATTTTTTTATCAAGATATATTTATTTATTCTTCAACACATCTTAGTCTATCCATCCTGTTATTCATTCCTGATATTTATATCAATATTTGAAATATGGAAACACCATGTAATATCCACATAATCACTACTAGAAACTATGGATTTACCTACTATTTGAATCTATTGGTAATGGATGCCAATCCATTAGTACACTATATAAAAATGGATTGGAAAACCATTGGCGTGTAAGGCATAATGATAGCCCATTACCAATATTTTTAGTTCAACTGTTGGGAAAGGTTGTTTAATCCTAGAGTTTCCGAACAGTTTAAACAACTATTGGTATGTAAGAGTATTCCCAACCGTTTGAAAACCATTGGTAATACTGGAAGTGTAATCCTAGTTTCCCAATTGTTTAAATAAATGTTGGTATATAGGTGTATTCAATAATTTTCATGTTTTACCAATGGTTTACTAAAACCGTGGTAAAAATATCTACAACACTATACCAACAGTTTTAGTAAACCATTGGTATAGTGTAATACAAGAATTTGGTAGACCATCCAGGTAAAATATCCTCCACTCTTTCATAAACTCTTAATACAAAAAAAACCACTACACACTCAACTACATACACTTGCATACACTCTTAACATCAACAAGAACCAACTATAGCACACAAAAGCACATAAAAAAAAGATACTCATATAACTATGAAATATACCACAATTATAATCATGTATATGAACCCAATTACCCTATAAAATATAGAATTCATAATTGAATTCTCAATTGAATACATGAAGAATGAATTATCTAATGAATTCTGAATTATGAATTAATAACACATACAAAATAAATTATGTTTCATACAGAATTTTGAATATATTTGGTTGGTTTTCCATATACCAGTTATTTTTACATAATGTGATGTCCATTTCTAACAAAAGAAATACACTTGGAGTGATACCGGCCACACCGTGCCACATATTGAGGTGGGGTTGACTCGTACACATCATAGATGACTCATGAATCATTTTAATAAAGTATCATCAGAATCTAAATGCATTGGGTCAGTTTTCTATATTTTAGTAGTTGTTTTCACTTAAAATATTTTCCATTTCAAATAAATGTGAGACACATTGAGTGATGTCGGCCACACCGCACCTCAGATTGTGGTGGGGTTGACTCTTACACATCTTATAATGACCCATACTTTACATACATGGTTAATACATAAAAATTGAAGCATACTTATTACAACATATAACAAAAATATTAAAGGACCGTATAATTATAGTGTCCTTAGAAACTGGGAAACCTAAACAATTGGTTCATAAATCATCTACACTGTCTCCCATTTATTTCATCATATCTATAGTCCCCTTTGGCATATATTTCTTAATAACCTTTTTCCTAACCTGGGGAACGAAAACATACAGAATGGTGAGCTCAAATGCACAGTAAGGGTAAACAATAGAAATATCAATCGCATCATATTCACAAGAACATATCATTTTGGAAATCTTAACCTGCAAAAGAGATCATAATTTCATAACACGGGATAAATCATAGTAGTGAAATGTAATCCCAATAATCAAAATTTAAAACATGAAACTTTGTTTCATACACACATAATCATAGAGAATCATTTCTTAGTAGTCAATACTCATAGAAAAGACTATATTAGCAGACAAAGTCCATTTCGGAACCGAGTTCACTCCTCGTTTCAGTCATATTTCACTGAACCGATTTAATCTGCCATTCTAGCCATGTCTATCTCATGAGATATAAATCTTTACCCAATGCATTGGTGGGAGATATAGGTCCCACCCATCTCATAATGATACCATTCTTATGTGTGCCACAAAATCATAAATCATACAAAATTGCATAACCCTTGTAATAAAAATGGGATTCTTAAACATCGTGACATCATAAAACAATTCATATAAGATAAAGGAATTCATAAAAATAAGTTCATCAGAACATAATCAAATCATTATAATAATAGGGATAGAAACAGAACCCTATATTATCTTATATGGAAAATAATTTTGATAAAACACTTGAACTCCATTCTTGAGGAAAATAACCTTTCTACTTCAGAAACATTTTTCCTTTCTTAACATGTAATAAAATTGTAAACTAAAAGAAGTTAATTAAAAATAAACTTGAAAAGTTTTAAATGAATCTTCTTGGAAATAATGTTTTTAAAAATCCATTCATGCCGTATAAGTTAAAAAACATCTTTCTCGTACTTTTGTCGGAAAAGTCAAAAAGTACCTCCTATGAAAAACGACAAAAGATTCCTTTCATATATTTTACTATAAACTCACCGAAGGGTAAAATTGGATTTAAACAACTATAATAGGATATAAATAATATTACATATTGATGAAACATGGATGTGGATGATAAATAATCCCTAGTAAATTCTTAAGTATAAACAATTTCGGACAAAAATTGAGAATGCGAGATTGTCCCTTACCTTAGGTCCGATTTGCTTTGTAAGTGTCCAAAACTCCTGTATAATGATTTAAATAATGTTATTGACTTATTCCAAAATCATAATTATTATTATGATATCATATAAGTTAATATTATTAGCTTCTTATTAGTAATATTTCATTGCTACTTGTTATTCGGGTGTTTATTACTTTTTGTTCTTATGCGTGTTTTGTCGAATAAATTCATATTATTCTCTTCAGGTTATAGATAACTCATTTCCAGAATGGTATTAGTGTACTATATATCATATTTATTCATTAAATTCATTTATATAATCACTATTCAATGAAGAACATGTAGAACGAATCGCATCACATCGTGGAGACGATATTCCGTACGTACGCACGAGCGATGATATTGTTCCCATGATTTTAGAATTGTATTGGAGTGTATTTATAATATTTCAGAATCAATAACACTTTAAAATAATCATATATATTTATTTATTTTCACCATTATACCCAACCAAGTAAGGTGGTGGTGGAAAATGGATTACACCACGGCGTGGAGACGGTATTCCGTACATACGCATGCGCGGTGATTTCGTTTTCCGTATGATGGATAGATGGTGAAATAGGGTTGTTTCATACTTATAATAAAATATCATTATATTAGTGATACTTATGTTTTTACTTCATAATTAAAAAACTAAAGTATAAGAAGTGGAAGAAGAAATAAAATTGAAGGAATCGGTAACGGACATTACCTCTTCTTTGAAGCGCCTCTTTGAGATCTCCTTTAAGGGCACTAAAATTGGTCTTTGAAGAGGACCAGGAACTCTAGGATGTTTCTAGGGAAGTGGAGAGGAGATATTGTCATGGTTTGGCCGATCTTGAAGGCTCAAAGTGGTGTTAGGAAGAGAGGGAGGAGGTGCCCTTTTATAAGGGAGGAGAGGGGAACCTTTAGAAAAACTAAAAATATTATTTTATTATAAAGCCATATTCGGTTTTAAATAGCTCCAAATGGATTTATTTAGAAGATAAGGTAGGGATGGGTCGAGATCCTCTCATCAAATATAATTTAAACAAGTTTAGGTTTCTTTTTTAACCTTAACATTAAGATTTAATGTTAAGTTAAATAATTTTACTTTTACCGTGTCTTCTTGTTTTCCTATGATATAAGGTTAATAAACATACTATAACAAGCCAAATGAACCCCAAGTTGTTTATTATTAATATATATAACCATATCTAAGTCATTTGACCGAACCTTATATTTTTAAGAATAAAATAACAATTAATAATATAATATTCTTTAAAAAAACTATTTTATGTCAATTTTCATACTATTTGGTAATTGATTTTTGTGAAAATCATAACAGAAAGATTAGTTAGAAAAAAATTAATTAAATCAATATTAACAGGTCATATTAATATAGAAAATTATTTTAATTCATAAAAGGTCTCAAATTAAATTTTGTTGGGTATTTATAACATCAATTATGCCAAAAATTCATTAATAAGATAATTATTGCATCATAATTGTGTTATAAATAAATTAAATTATTTATTGTCTAAAAATTACAAATAAAATACGATTATTTAGGAAATAATTTTATCTTTCTAATTAATATTTATAGTCGAATTTATGTTATGTATAACTCTATATTAAAAATTATTTACTTATTAAACTTTGATTTTAACTATTTTAACCATTCATTAAATAAATTAATAATAAATGTCCTAATCTAATCCATGTGGACCTAAATGGTAATATTTTATTCCTAAGGTTTTTTGTCGAATTAAACTTATCTAATAGAATTAGAACATGTTTTAGGGTAATAATAATATCATTTTTACCCTTAATTACCCTATTTACTTTTAACCGTGTTAAATAAAAGTAAAAAGGTACTATTCACGAATAATTATTTTCATCTCATTGAACCACATATTACTTACTGATATCAACCGTGTCTCTTGGATTTTTTAAATTCCACTCACAGAAGCGGTGAAATTTAGTTTTATGTAAATTTGCAAATTCTCATAGGAGGTGGGTAAAAGACGGTCATAAGTTCAATAAAATTTTTATATATCTAAAACTATTATAAAATTACTCAAATGAATTAAATAGAACTTATATAGGTATTATGTATGAATTTTTATCAAAAATAAATTTAAATAAAATAAATAATTATTTAAATAAAAAGTCGGTTTTTATATAGTAACCCAGTGTTTTCACTATTCATCAAAAATTGAAAGTTTTCAAAAAAATACAAAAATTTCACCCTAGGATAATTTAGATATTCCGAATCCAAAAATGAATTCCATTTTGAAAAATAAAATATATAAAATTTCATAAAGTATGTATTACTATTCATAACAGTTAGTTTTAATAATATTTTAATAGCATATCATTGTTTAGTGAAACTCGGTATCGCGTACGACGCAAGCTATCGAAGAAGGTCACGATTGCATGTAAAGAAAGACAAGATAGTTTTGTGTGTAGTGAAATATTCTTTTGATGATTTATATAAAATAAAAACAAAATATTTCTTATAAAAGTCTCAGGTGTTACATTCTACCCCCCTTAAAATAAATTTTTCCCTCGAAATTCGTCACTTTGTAAGAAACAGATGAGGATACCTCTCCCTAATCATATCCTCAAGCTCCCATATAGCTTCTTCTAATTTGTGGTTCCTCCATAAATCTTTCACCAAGCGAGTGGTCTTGTTCTGTAGGAATTTTTTGCTACGATCCCGAATCTCTATCGGCAGTTCTTCATAAGAAAGATCTTGCTCCATCGGTACAACTTCTGAGCAGAGTACATGTGAAGGATCAGGTATGTACTTTCTCAGGAGAGATACTTGGAACACATCATGAACTTGGGAGAGAATCGGTGGAAGCACCAATCGGTAAGCTACCTTCCTAACACGATCCAGTACTTCGAAAGGACCGATATACCTAGGGCTCACCTTTCCCTTCTTTCAAAATCTCATTACACTCTTCCAAGGAGATATTTGTAAGAACACTTTATCACCCACATCAAACTCTAAGTATTTTCATCGGTTGTCGGCATAACTTTTTTGTCGACTCTAAGCTGCTCTTATGTGTTGTTGAATAGATCTTACCTTTTCTTCTGTCTCATCAACAAGATTAGGTCCTAATAGCTTTCTTTCCCCAACTTCATCCCAGCAAGTTGGAGTCCTGCATTTCATTCCATAGAGAGTTTCATAATGATCCATATGAATACTGGAGTGAAAGATATTATTATATGAAAATTACACCAAAGGTAGGTGTTGATCGCAACCACCTTTGAAATCCATAGAGTAAGCTCTCAACATATCTTCTAGAGTTTGAATCGTCCTCTCAGACTGACCATCTGTCTGAGGATGATAAGTAGTGCTGAAACTCAACTCTGTATCCAGAGTATGTTGAAGACATTGCCAGAACATTGAGGTAAACCTTGTATCCCGATTAGATTTAATAGAAAGTGGTACTCCATGCAATATTACCACTTCTTTTACATATATCCTGGCATGGTGATCTAGAGAGAAATCCTCTCGAATAGCGATGAAGTGTGACGACTTTGTAAAATGATCAACAATGAACCAGATAGCATTATTGCCTTGGGATGTTTTAGGAAGTCCAGTGACAAAGTCCATAGTGATGTTTTCCCATTTCCATTCTTGTATGGGTAATGGTTGTAACATCGCCTTAGACTTCTGTCTATCAGCTTTAACTTGCTGACAAACCAAGCATCGAGAGACATATTCAACAACATCTCTTTTCATGCCATCCCACCAGAAGTAATCATTCAAGTCTCTATACATCTTTGTGCTTATAGGATTAATAGAGAATGATGAACTATGAGCCTCATCTAGCAGCTCCTTTTTTAATTCAGGTATGGGAGGAACAAAAACCCGATTCCGGAACATTATTATCCCTTCACAATCAAGGTTTAATTCAGGAAAATTTATCTCCTTATTTTGTAACTCTACATCTTCTTTTTGTGCTTCTTTAATCTTTGCATGTATAGATAGTTCAACATTCATTTGAGAAAGGTAAGATTTTTTCCCCTTACATTATAATTCCAAGATCCGTCCTTTGTAAATCCATAAATATTAGATCTTTTGTGATCCTCATCATGGATAAGCTAGCATGGTCTTGTCAACTTAATGCATTTTCCACCTTGTCTGCTTTCCCAGGGTGGTAATGAATTGAGTAGTAGTAATCCTTAATCATCTCCAAACATCTTCTTTGGCACATATTCATCTCCTTTTGTGTGAAAATAAACATTAAACTTTTATGATCAGTATAAATGTCACACCTTTCTCCATAAAGATAATGCCTCCAAATCTTTAATGCAATGATTACCGCAGCTAAATCCAAATCATGAGTTGGGCAATTTTGCTCATGGATTTCCAACTTTCGTGAGGCATAAGCTATTACCATGTCATTTTTCATAAGAACACACCCCAATCCCTTCTTGGATGCATCACTGTAGATCACAAACCTTTCTCCACTACAATGCAGTGTGAGTATAGGTGCACTGGAAAACCTTCATTTCAACTCCTTGAAAATCTCGTCACATTCCTCTGTCCAAACAAACTTAACTCCTTTCTGAGTCAACTCGGTGAGTGGATTATATAATCATGAAAAATCTTTCACAAAACATCAATAATATCTAGCCAAACCCAGAAAACTTTGGATCTCAATTACTGTTATTGGTCTCGACCATCTTTCGATGATCTCTATTTTTGTTGGATCCACAGATACCCTCTCTTTTGAGATTATGTGACACAAAAATTAAACTTATTTAAACCAAAATTCACACTTGGTAAATTTGGCATAAATCTTCTCCTTTCTCAGGATCTTCAATACAATTATCAAGTGATTTTCATGTTCTTCCTTTCTCTTGAATAGACAAGAATATCGTCTATAAAGACTACCACAAAATGATCAAGATAGTCTCTAAATAATCCATTCACTAGATACATGAAGATAGAAGGGGAATTATTAAGACCAAATTGCATCACTATAAATTTATAGTGTCCATTCCTTGTACGGAAATACGTCTTTGGTATATCCTCCCTTTTGACCCTTAATTGATGATAACCTGGACGAGATCAATCTTGGAAAAGTATTGAGCTCCGCGTATTTGGTCAAATAATTCGTCAATGCATGGGAGAGGATATTTGATCATGATAGTGATCTTGTTAAGTTTCCAATAATCAATGCAGAGTCTCATTGATTCATCTTTATTCTTAACAAACATAATAGGAGCTCCCCAAGGTGATGCACTAGGGTGTATGAATCCTTTATCAAGATTCTCTTGGAGTTTCTTCTTCAATTCCTGCAACTCAATTGGGGCCATTCTATAAGGTGTCTTTGAAATAGGCAAAACACCCTGTACGAGTTAGATTGAAAACTCAACTTCACGATTTGGTGGAAGACCCAGCTATTCCTCCGAAAAGACATCGTCAAACTCCCGTACAATGGTAATATTCTTAATCATGAGTTTCTCTCCAACCATTTGAGATAAATAACCTTCATTTAGTGGAATCTAGACCCATAAGATGGAAGAAATTTCCACTGGAAGGTTATGTTCATCCTTTCATCGATTGAAAATCATAGATTGATCTGGAATATGAAATGTGACTTCCCTTCTTTGCCAATTGATATGAGCTCCATATAGAGAAATCCAATCCATTCAAAGAATCACATAAAATTACACTATAAGAAGGATCACAATATTTTCAGGAAGCACTTTCCCACAAACTTCAATCAGAGAAGAATTATAAACTTTTGATGCGACTGTTGTGCCATTAGGGGTTGTCACAGCTAACTCAACATATAATTGTTGAGGTAATATGGTGATACCCTTATAAAATTCATCAGAAATAAAAGAGTGGGTGGATCAAGAATCAAATAAAACATTTCCTACATTAGAGTGGATGGTAAGTGTACCTTTCCCCACTTCGTTATCATACTCCACATATCTGATAGAAATTGCATGGGACTTTCCTTTTTCTTCAGAGTTAAGAGTTTGTTGAAGTCGATCATAATCAACAACCCTTGGATTAGGGCATTGATTGTAATAATTCCCCATTTCATTGCACTTGTAACATTGAAGTGTAGGAGGTGCACTCTATGTAGCCTTTTCGTTGTTCGCATTACTAGACATCTTCTTCCCATCATGGCCACATTCAAATGCCTGATGACCTTCCTTTCCACATTCGAAACATTTACTGTCCCTTTTCAGACAACTCCCTCCATGTTTCTTTCCACACTTTGAGCATAAGTGAAAACTCATCTACTTTTCAGTGTGCTCTTTAGATTTTCCTTTGAATTCCATTTTCCACTTCTTATCAAATCCATATGACTGATGGGTTACTCCGGTCTCCATCTCAACTTTGAGAGCACATCGAACGATTTCCTCGTAGCTATTGAAGTCCCTTATGGCTAATGCCCTTGGAAGACATGGTTTTAAGCCACTAAAGAATCGATCAATCTTACTCTCAGGTTGGATAATAATCCCAAATGTGTACCTTGCAAGTCTTATAAAATTTTCTTCATAGGTACCAACAGATTCATCTTCCTTTTGATTTAGTTCAAGAAACTCCTTCCCCATATTTGTTCGAAGAATACGAGGGAATTACTTATTGAAAAATAAGTTCTTGAACTCATCCCATTCCATTGACTCAATTTCATCTCTTGGAATCATATTCTTGATAATATTCCACCATTGATCAGCTTCACCTTCCAAATGATAAACTACTAAGATGACTTTATCATGTTCAGAACATTGATGAACTGAAAATATCTTTTTAGTATTACTGATCCATTGTTCAGAAAGTAATGGATTAGTAGACCCGGTGAATGAAGGTGGACGCTGCCTCATGAAGGATTCAACAGAATGTTGCTCCTTTTATTTTTTGGAAGTCCTGCATGATTCATAGCTTGAGAAAGTTGTGAGAGCATGGCTACAAGATTTTTCATTCCATCTCCCATAACGTTTGTTTTCTCACGGGTACAATCATTGCATTGCCCGTTGCATTCCGCATTAACACGGTTCCTTCGGGTTCCAGCCATTGACTAAAACCAAGGCGAATAGTGTGAGAGATAGTAATTATAATTGGAAAAACACATAATCATGAATAAAATTTTACACTTAAGGTCTTATCATAGGTTTTTCATGGCCATTTCTAATATTGTGTTCTATTCTTAGACATATCCTTAGGTTTCTTACTAAGGCTTTCACATCCTAGTTTCCAAAGGTTGAATATACCATTACTTTGATACCAACTATAACAACCCATACTTTACATACATGGTTAATACCTCAAAACTGTATCATACTTATTACAACATATAACAAAACCATGAGTGGACCGTATAGGTATAGTGTCTTTAGAAACTGGGAAACATAAACAACTGGTTCATAAAGCATCTACACTGTCTCCCATTTATTTTATCATATATATAGTCCCTTTTGTCATATCTTACTTAATATCCTTATTCCTGACCTGGGGAAAGAAAACATACAAAAGGGTGAGCTCAAATGCTCAGTAAGGGTAAAAAAAATATCAATCACGTCATATTCATAAGATCATATAATTTTAGAAATCTTAACCTGAAAAAGAGATCATAATTTCATAACATGGGATAAATCATAGTAGTGAAATGTAATCCCAATAATGATAACAAAAATAATGAAACTTTGTTGCATACACACATAATAATATTGATTCATTTCATAGTAGTCAAGACTCATAGCCAGGACTATCTTAGTAGACAAAGTCCATTTCTGAACCGAGTTCACTCCTCATTTCAGTCCTGATAACTTAACAGGTTTTACCTTCCATTCCATCCTTGTCTATCTCATGAGATATAAATCTTTACCCAATGCATTGGAGGGATATATAGGTCCCACCCATCTTATAATGATACCATTCTTATGTGTGCCACAAAATCATAAATCACAAATCATTTCATAACCCATGTAATAAAAATGGGATTCTTAAACATCGTAACATTATAAAACAATTCATATAAGATATATGAATTCATAAAAATAAGTCCATAAAAAAAACAAATAAATTTAATAATAGGGATATAAATAGAAACCTATATTATCTTAGATGAATTTTTTTTTATGATAAAACACTTGAACTCCATTCTTGAGGAAAATATCCTTTCTACTTCAAAACATTTTTCCTTTCTTAACATGTCATAAAATTTTAAACTAAATGATGTTGATTAAAAATAAAATTTAAAACTTGTAAAGGAAGCTTCTTGTAAATAATGCTTTAAAAATACATTCATACCGTATAAGTTAAAAAACATCCTTCTCATACTTTTGTCGAAAAAGTCAAAAAGTACCTCGTATGAAAAGCGACAAAAGATTCCTTTCATATATTTTACTAAAAACTCAACGAAGGGTAAAATTATATTTAAAAAATTGTAGGAGGATATAAATAATATTACATATTGAGTAATCATGGATGTGGATGATAAATATTCCCCAATAAATTCTGAAGTATAAACAATCTCGGATAAAAATTGAGATTGCGAGATTGTCCCTTACCTTAGGTCAGATTTACTTTATAAGTGTCTGAACCTCCGGTATAATGATTTAAATAGTGTTATTGACTTATTCCAGAATCATAAATATTGTTATGATATCATATATGGTCATATTATTAGCTTCTTATTAGTAATATTTCATTGCTACTTGTTATTCAGGTGTTTATTACTTTTTGTTCTTATGCGTGTTTTGTCGAATAAATTCTTATTCTTATCTTTAGGATATAGATACCTCATTTACAGAATGGTATTAGTGTAATATAAATCATATTTATTCATTCAATTCATTTATATAATCATTATGCAATGATGATCATGTAGAACGAATCGCATCACATCATGGAGACGGTATTCCGTACGTATGCACGAGCGATGATATCGTTCCCATGATCATGGAATTGTATTGGTGTGTATTTATACTATTTAATAATAAATACCAATTTAAATTAATCATATATAGTTATTTATTTGAACCATTATACCCATCCAAGTATGGTGGTGGTGGAAAATAGATTACAGCACGGCGTGGAGACGATATTCCGTACGTACGCACGCGCAGTGATTTTGTTTTCTGTAGGATAAATAGATGGTGAAATAGGGTTGTTTAATACTTATAATAACATATCATTATATGAGTGATACTGATGTTATTACTTCATAATGAAAAAACTAAATAAGAAGAAGTGGAAGAAGAAATAAAGTTGAAAGAATCGGTAATGTACATTACCTCTTCTTTGAAGCGCCTCTTTGAGACCTCCTTTTAGGGGACTAAAATTGGTCGTTTAAGAAGGCCAGGACCTCTAGGATGTTTTTAGGGAAGTGGAGAGGAGAATGTTTCAGGGTTTGTCTTAGCTTGAATGCTCAAAGTGGTGTGAGGAAGAAAGGGAGGATGTGCCCTTTTATAAGGGAGGAAAGGGGCACCTTTGGAAGAACTAAAAATATTATTTTATTATAAAGTCATATTCGGTTTTAAATAGCTCCAAATTTATTTATTTAGAAGATAAGGTGGGGATGGGTCGGAATACACTCATCCAATAGAATTTATACATGTTTAGGTTTCTATTTCAACCATATCATTTAGATTTAACATTAAGTTAAATAATTTTACTTTTACCATGTCTTCTTGTTTTTTTACACTACAAGGTTAATAAACTTACTATAACAATCCAAACGAACCCCAAGTTGTTTATTATTAATATATATAACCTTATCTAACTCATTTGGAAGAAAATTAGATTTTTAGGCATAAAATAACAATTAATAATATAATATTTGCATTAAAAACTATTTTATGTCAATTTTGACACTATTTGGTAATTGATTTTTTGTGAAAATCATAACAGAAATATTATTTCGAAAAAAGTTACTTAAATCAATACTAACATGTCATATTAACATAGAAAATTATTTGAATTCATAAAAAGTCTAAAATTACATTTATTTGTGTATTTATAACATCAATTAAGCCAATATTTCATTAATATGATAATTACTGTATCATCATTCCGTCATAAATAAATTAAATTATTTTTGGTCTAAAAATTACAAACAAAATACCATTATGTAAGAAATCTTTTTAGATTTCTGAAGAATATTCATAGTAGAATTTATCTTATGTATAACCCTATATTAAATATTATTTACTTATTATGCTTTGATTTTAACTATTTTAACCCTTCTTTAAATAAATTAATAATAAATGTCCTAATCTAATCCAAGTGGGCCTAAATGGTCATATTTTATTCCTAAGGTTGTTTTTGGTCGAATTACACTTATCTAATAGAATTATGACATGTGTTAGGGTAATAATAATATCATTTTTACCCTTAATTACCCTATTTACTTTTAACCGTGGTAAATAAAAGTAAAAAGTTACTATTCACCAAAAATATTTTCTTCTCATTGAAACAAATTTTACTTACTGACATCAACCGTGTCTCTTGGATTTTTGAAATTCCACTCACAGAAGCGGTAAAATTATGTTTTATGTAAATTGGCAAATTCTCCTAGGAGGTGGGTAAAACATGGTTAAAAGTTCAAAAAAATATTTATATATCTAAAATTATTATAAAATTACTTAAGTGAATTAAATTGAAATTATATAGGTATTATGTATCAATTTTGACATAAAAAAATTTAAATAAAATAAATAATTATTTAAATAAAAAGTCAGTTTTTAAATCGTAACCTAGTGTTTTCACTATTCATCAAAAAATTAATGTTTTTAGAAAAATACAAAAATTTCACCCTATGCTAATTTCAATATTCCGAATCCAAATATGAATTCCATTTTGAAAAATAAAATTTAAAAATTTAAAAAAGTGGGTTTTACTATTCATAACGGCTAGTTTTAATAGTATTTTAATATCATATCGTTCTTTTGTGAAACTCAGTATCACGTATGACGCAAGCTATCAAGGAAGGTCGTGATTGCATGTAAAGCAAGCCAAGCTAGTGTTTTGTGTAGTGAAAGATTCCTTTGATGATTTATATAAAAAAAATATATATATCTTATAAAAGTCTCGGGTGTTACACATCACATACAACCCATGGACCGTTTTGTTGAAGTATCAACATAATATGAATATGTCTGGTTGGATTTCCATATGCTAGTTGTTTTTAATTAAAATGATATCCATTTTAAACAGAAGAGAGAGAGTTAGAGTAATACCAGCCACACTTCACCTCATATTGAGGTGGGGTTGAATTGTACACATCACATGTGACACATAGATCGTTTTCCTAAAGTTTCAATAGAATCGGAATTCTTTTGGTTGGTTTTCCATACGTCAGTTGTTTTTTTCAATTAAAATGATGTCCATTTTAAACAAAAAAGAGACACTTTGAGTGGTGTCAGCCACACTGTGCCTCAGATTGAGGTGGGGTTGACTCTTACACATCACATTTGACCCATGAATCATTTTCCTAAAATTTTCAACAGAATCCGAATGCATTTTATTGGTTTTTTGTAAGACAATTGTTGTTTTCACTTAAAATGGTCTTCATTTTAAACAAAAGAGAGATTCTTTGAGTGGTGCCAGCCACACCACACTTTTGATTGAGGAAGGTTTTACCCTTACACATCACATATTACCCATGGATAATTTTCCTAATGTTTTAATAGAATCTGAATTCGTTTGGTCAGTTTTCCATATGTCAGTTGTTGTTTTCACTTAAAATGATGTCCATTTTGAACAAAAAGACATACACTTGGAGGGATTCCCACCAAATCGTGCCCCGGATTGAGGGGGGGGGGGATGACTCGTTCACGTCAAAGATGACTAATGAATTATTGTCATAATGTATCAACAGAATCTGAATGCGTTTGGTCAGTTTCCCGTATGCCAGTTATTGTTTTTACTTAAAATGTTTTCCATAAATAAGGGTGTGACACTTTGAGTGGTTTCAGCCACACTGTGCCTTGTATTGAGGTGGGGTTGATCCATACATGTCACATATGACCCATAGATCTTTTTTCTAATGTATCGACATAATCCGAATTAGTTTGGTCGGTTTTACATATGCTAGTTGTTTTTACATAAAATGATGTCTATTTTAAACAAAAGAGAGATAGTTAGAGTGATACTGGCCACACTGTGCCTTTGATAGAGGCAGTATTGACTCTTAAACATCACTTATGATCCATTGATCTATTTACTAATGTTTCAACTGAATCCAAATGCGTTTGGTTTTTTTCCGCATGTTAGTTTATGTTTTCAATTAAAATGATGTCCATTTTAAACAAAAGTGACACACATTGAGTGGTTTCGGCCACACCACACCTCTGATTGAGGCATGGTTGACTCATAAACATCACATGTGACTCATGAATTATTGTCCTAAATTTTTTCAACAGAATCTGAAAGCATTTGTTCAGTTCTCCATATGTCAATTGTTGTTTTCACTTAAAATGATGTTCATTTTAAAAAAAAGAGAGACACATTGAGTGGTTTCAGCCACACCATTCTTCGGATTGAGGAATGGTTGACTCTTACGCAACATATATGACCTATAGATTGTTTTCCTAAGGTTTCAACAGAATTTGAGAGTGTTTGGTTAGTTTTCCGTATGTCAGTTGTTGTTTTCACTTAAAATGATGTCCATTTTAAACAAAATACATACACATGGAGTGATACTGGCCACACTGTTTTATATATTGAGGCAGATTTGACTCTTACATGTCCAATATGACCCATGGATCATTTTAATAAAGTATAAACACAATAAAAATGCATTTGGTCGGTTTTCCGTATGTCATTTGTTGTTTTCACTTAAAATCCTGCCCATATCAAATTAATGTGAGACAGTTTGAGTGGTGTCAGCCACACCGACCCTCGGATTGAGGCAGGGTTTACTCGTACACATCACATAAGATGAATGAATCATTTTCCTAAAGTTTAACGAAAATATGAAAGACTTTAGTCTATTTTCCGTAAGTTCGTAGTTGTATTCAATTAAAATGATGTCCTTTTGAAACCAAAGAGAGACACTTTGAGTGGTGCTGGCCACACCACACCTCAGATTGAGGCAGGGTTGACTCGTACATGTCACAAATGACCCATGGATTTTTTTCCTAAAGTATCAACTCAATCCGAATGCGTTTGGTCTGTTTTACGTATGGCTGTTGTTTTAACTTAAGGGCATATCCATTTTAAACCAATAAAAAACACTTTGAGTGGTACCTGACACACCATGCCTCATATTGAGGCAGGGTTGACTCATACACATCAAAAAATGACCAATGGATCCTTTTACAAAAGTATCAACATAATCAAAAGGTGTTTGGTCAGTTTTATGTATGACAGTTGTAGTTTTCACTTAAAATGATGTTTTTTTAAACAAAAGAGAGACACATTTAGTGGTTTTGGCAACACCATGGTTCATATTGAGGCGGGGATGACTCATACATGTCACATATGATTCATGGATCATTTTCCTAAAGTTTCAATAGAATTCGAATGCGTTTGGTTGGTTTTCCTTATGTTAGTTGTTGTTTTTACTTAAAATGATGTCAGTTTTAAACGAATGGCGTACACTTGGAGTGATACCGACCAAATCATGATCTGGAATGAGGTAGGGTTAACACATAAACGTCACAAATGACCCATGTATCTTTATCATAATGTATCAACAAAATAAAAATGAATTTGGTCAGTTTTCCGTATGCCAGTTGTTGTTTTCACTTACAACCCTATCCATTTCTAATAAAAGTCTTAGAGTTTGAGTGGTTCCAGCCACACCGACCCTCAGATTGAGGCTAGGTGGACTTGTACACATCAAATATGACCAATGTATCATTTTCCTAAAGTTCCAACAGAATCTGAATGACTTTGGTTGGTTTTCTGTATGTCAGTTGTTGTATTCACTTAAAATGATGTCATTTTGAAACAAAAGAGAGACACTTTGAGCGGTGTCGGCCATACCATGTCTTGGATTGAGGTGAGGTTGACTTGTACACATCAAAAATGACCCATGGATTTTTTTCTTAAAGTATCAACACAATCCTAATTCATTTGGTCAGTTTTCCATATTCTAGTTGTTTTTACTTAAAATCGTATCGATTTTAATCAAAAGAAAGACACTTTGATTGGTACCAGCCACACATTGCCTCAGATTGAGGAGGGGCTGACTCGTAAACATCAAAAATGACCAATGGATCCTTTTACTAAAGTATCAACAGAATCCAAATGCATTTGGTTGGTTTTCTATATGGAAGTTGTTGTTTTCACTTAAAATGATGTTCATTTAAAACAAATGAGAGACACTTTGATTGGTTTTAGCCACACCGCGCTTCGAATTGAGGATAGTTTGACTCGTATACATCAAAAATTACCCATGGATCGTTTTACTAAGTTTTCAACACAATTTGAATGCGTTTGTTTGGTTTTCTATTTTTCAGTTGTTGTTTTCCCTAAAAATGATGTCGATTTTAAACAAATGACATACACTTGGAGTGATATCGGCCACACCGTGCCCCTGATTGAGGCGGGGTTGACTCGTACATGTGAAAAATGTCCCATGGATCATTTTCCTAATGTATCAACATAATCTGAATGCGTTTCATCGGTTTAATGTATTCCAGTTGTTGGTTTCACTTAAGATCTATTCCATTTCAAATAAAAGTCAGATAGTTTGAGTGGTTTCAGCAACACTGTGGCTCGAATTGAGGCGGAGTAGACTTTTAAATGTCACAAATGAACCATGGATCATTTTTCTAAAGTTTCAATAGAATCTGATTGCGTTTGGTCTGTTTTTTATATACCAATTTTTTTTTTCACGTAAACTGTTGTCCATTTCAAATTAAAGTGAAACACATTGAGTGGTATCAGCCACACCATGCCTCGGATTGAGGCAGGGTTGACTCGTACACATCACAAATGACTCATGGATTTTTTTTCTGTTGTATCAACACAATCCGAATACATTAGGTCAGTTTTCCATTTTCCAGTTTTTGTTTTCATTTAAAATGTTGTCCATTTCAAATAAAATTGAGACACTTTGTGTGGTACCGGCTGCACCGTGCCTCAGTTTTAGGTGGGGTTGACTCGTACACATCACTTGGGCATTATGAGTGCCGTCAAGTGTGTATTGAAGATCCGGGTGAGTCTAATCCTATCTTTTCTTCCCCTTTTTTATTAGGGTTTTCCCTCTTCTCTCATATTCTTCTGAATCTATAAAACCCTCTTTTCCATTGGATTTAGGGTGAATCTTGAAGAGAGATTAGATTGGGATCTAGGGTCCAGGGAGGAGGGATATGGGGCTGTACGGGGTCTAGAGAGGTGGGTGGGGGGCTGTTCAGGGTCCAAGAAGGAGGGTGGGTAATGTTTATAAAACTATATCTAGGTATCATACATCAAATTACAACAAGACTACGAACCACCGCATGGTTTCATCCTGAAGAAAGGCCTAATAAAAGCATTACCACGATATGACCGCAGCATGACCGTGACGTGTTGGCCCGGTCCAGCGACATTCGCAGGGTAGAATCTTCCGGCCAGGAGAAAAGGGAGTGGGAGCAGGCCATCACCTCCCTCCACATTAACTATGGGTGGGTAATTTATCTAAAAATCTATCTAGGTATCAGACATCGAATTCCGACTGGACTATGAACTACCGCGGGGTGCTGTCCTAGAGCAGGTCCAAATCATGGCGTGACTAGGGCATGACTGAAGCATGATTGGGGCGTGACAGTGGTGTGAACGAGGCATGACTGCAGACGGCGTGACCACGGGGTGACCACGGCGTGACAGTGGTGTGACCGCGGTAGGACTGTGGCGTTACCACGGTGTGACCGCGGCGTGACCGAGGCATGAACGCGGCGTGACAGTGGCGTGACCGCGGCGTGACCGCAGCATGACCCCGTCGTGACAGATGAATGACAGTGGCGTGCACGCGACGTCACTACGGCGTGACCATCGCGTGACCGTGGCGTGACAACTGCGTGACTACGGCGTGACCACGGCGTGACGGCGGCGTGACCGCATCGTGTTGGCCCGGTTCAGCGACATCCGTGTGGCAGCGTCTTCCTTCTAGGAGCGAACGGAGCAGGAGGAAGTGGGGAAACATTCCGGCCATTGCCTCCCTCCCCATTATATACAAATAAGTATTGTATCTAAAACTCTATCTAGGTATCATACATCAAATCTCAACGGGACTGCGAACTGCCAATGGGTGTCGTCTTGGAGCAGGGCCAAGTCACGACATTACTGCTATGTGACCGCGGCATGACCGCAACATGTTTTCCTAGTCCAGTGACATCCACAGGGCAGCATCTTCCAGCCAGGATTCTAAATAAATCATATGTATTTGTCCATCACATTATAGAAACTGATCTTTTGTTGTAAAAAATAGACTCTCAATTCGGGATTGTGGTATGATAAAGATATATATTTTATATTCTATGGTTTTAAAAGTGATACTTGGTAGTTGAATCTACTGATTAAGAGTCAAATTATACAGGTGTATTACTTATCAATGGTATATGGACTTCATGGAAGTATAACAATTAAACATTAGTCACCATGATAATAATAGAATTTTAGTATGTTTTATCATCTCAGGATGCAACACAAATTTTATAGAAGAATTCAGATATGTGAAAAATTAGATGTGCATCAAGGCCAAGAAAACACCCCAAACAGTGTTAAGATGAATCTAATGGTGGGGAACACCATAAGTCTGATAGGTGTTAAACAATGACACTATCTGTGTTTTAAGATATATAGGCTAGGGTAAACATCCAAAGGGGTGGACAAGAGGCCATAAAAACACTCAAAACAAGTTTCTCTATAAGAGTAGGTCACACCGAACATGATAAAACAAATCAACTATTTAATATGTTATAAAATGGGATCATTGGAAGGTTTTAGTGAGTGACACAATGATACAACTTCTAACGAGAAACGAAATGACAGAAAAGAATCATACACCCTAAACTATCACTGTGAGTTTTCGCAGACAGCACACATCTATTTGAGGGTTTTTTTATAAAAACATGACTTTATTTATCAAATGAAACAATTATATTAAAGATCCCTTATTCAAGATATGCAATTCAATATAATTAATTAGAATTAACAATGAAGAAAAATTCAATTTAAATAATTCTTAAATTAAAGGGGATATGGTAGGGACTCTACCTCAAGGTGGAACCAAGCCATCCACTATGGCTATTAGATCTTTCTAACTAAAATCAGCAGCTCCTACACTAGGAATACACACCTTCACACACACGCAAGGAAACCTAGCCCCTATGAACACACCTGCATGGCCATGAGCATTTGTAAGGGGATCCTTGCACATATGCTTATATGCATATATCAGTCTCCACTCACATGGATATGCATTTATATAGATATACATGGTCAAACCTAGCCCCATACATGCATAATCACTACCATGAGTGACTATACACGTAACAGGGGGACCCACAAACATATACTTACTTACCTATGCACACGCAGGCGATTCACCCTTGAATTGGCGACTTGAAACCAACGAGAATGGATCAAAACACTACAAAAAGTTTATTAAGAACCTTAAAACACATGAATAATTCTAAATAATCAGTGAGAAACCAACCAATAGAATTAAGTCCCTTCCTAGATTGGCAGTGGAGAACCAGATTCAACCGAACCATTAAGAAAGGATCCAACGCCCTACCAAAAACATAATATGGAGTAAAAAACACTAAACCTCAAATACATGAGGTTTGAGACAAATAGTAACCATTTAATCTTACCTCAGATCAAAGCCGGTGGACTAAATCAATCTGAACTCCTTATGGAAACCTTCGCAGAATATAACTACCCTATGTCCATAGAAAAAAGTCAATGATCTAAGTGACTAATGAAATATAGAAAATAAAATAAAAACTAAACTAAAACTTACCTCTCTCCTGTGACTATACCTGTCACCACCAAACATACAAGTACGACAGCTCCCCATGGGTAAAATCATGTTCCTGTAAGCAAAGGGGAATCAAATCAATGTTTCAAAATGATACTATCAAATAGTACATTCATATTAATTAACAATTACTCATCCTATTAATGGTATATAATCGGTTTTTCATGAGTTTCAACCTTTTTTTTGTTTGATACAAGGGATGCGGTCTTATTATTCTTTGTTTTTATGTTTACACTTGAGATATTTATTTAAAAATTATTCATGTATTTGGCATTATTATTTATTGTTTTAGTTCTTATCATGTTGCCATGGGTCTTGTACACATGAATAATTCTTGGAATGTAGGGTCCAATTGACATTTATTCACTTTAATGTAATTTATGTCACTAATGGTGAGGATTTAGATCATGTAAAATATTCCTAAGAGGATTGGGACTTGTAGTGATAGGTGTTGAAATTGTACATATAGCATTTGATGAGAAAATACATATGAGGATGGATTGGAATCATGGTAGGTTATTAGAGTGGGATGGTCCCTCTGAGTATATAAAATGTATTATGAAAGTTTTTTACTTCAGTTAATGATTAATGAGTTAAACTAATGAGATGAAGGATGAGATGCTAGTGAAGGTATTTGGTATTGTCGGACAGATTGTCATTATAATGCCAATAAAATTGGTGTGATTTATCTTAGGATGGTACCTGGATAGTGGGGCTGGGTTATAATATCTAATTTTGATGAAGTTCATGACCAGATTATTGATAACATATTGTAGATGGGTTTGACATGGTGTGCTTTTCTGACTAAGACAATCATAAGGTGAATAATCCTCTTTGTCTAGTTGGATGATGAGATGTGCATCGAGGCATGGGATAATCCTCACGAGACGAGTCTGGACTATGTGACTAAGAGGATAGACTAGGATAGGTTTGATAGGATTGGGTGAGTGGCCAACCCATGCAAGGATGATACGATGTATGGTGACACTTGGAGACACTTGGGGTTATTTATGCTATATCATGGAGACACTTGGGGTTATTTCATGGCTCAAATATACTCCAGAAATGTTCCCACATAATTTTTTAGAAAAACAATTCCATATCATGGAATACCCCAAGGCTCTTCCATCTTCCAGTGTTTCCTCACACTCACAACTCATGGTATTACAGTATACAAGTGATATGCATCAACTAGTCAGGATATCATCACTACCCTCCATCCATTGAATGAAGTAAAATACCTAAGTAGCCAATGCGATAAATAATATAAAATAAAAACTAAACGAAAGCATACCTGTATCCTATGACTATAAATGTCACTATAACATATAATATAAATTGTAAAAAAACAAATTCATTGCTAATCTCATCACATATATATCATATATATCATGATTAACCTTATATGTGACATTGACATGTATCCTATGAATATACTTTTAAAAATATACCTGTATATCATCACTATACAACCTCATGACATATATATCATGATTTAAAAAAGTCTAACATAGTATAAGGTCAAATATGAGTCAATTGAAGAAAATGTAACACCCCATGTTTTCATAGTACGTTATTTTTTCAAAGTAATTCAATAACTTGCACTACACACAACACTGAGTTCTAGCGCACCATGACTTAGAAAACAAGCTGTTCAAAAGTTGTTATGAATATTATTAACTGAATTTTAAATTTTATGTAATACTTATAATTTAAGAATCCATATTATGAGTTTCTTAGACATAATGTAAGAAAAAATACATTTTTTCAGATAAAAGAATTATTTTTTTAAAATGCAATTTTACTGCCTTTTAATGGCGAAGCATTTTTAAATCCAATATTTGAAACTTTTATATATTCAATTTGACAAAATACACTTCTTATTTAGAATCAGGACATAACAATTTAGTTTCAATAATGTTTTGGTGTTTTTCTGATAACATTCAAATTTTGGTGAATAGTGAAAAATACTATATTTTAACTGAAAACAACTTTTTAAATCAAAATAATTTATATTTTTAAATTATTCATTTTAATTTTTTGGTAGTATAAATAGATTATATTTTTACCATTAAATCCAATGATGGTCATTGTACGTAATTTAAATTTAAAATAGGACATAAACAACTGTCAAACTTTAGGTAGTTATTATTTCTTAAAAATATGCCTTTTGGTTTTCACAGCGGGAATTAATTTTAAATTATAAAATGCAACTTATATGTTTTGAGTTTGGTAAAATAGACTTAATTATTGAATTTTTAATATCAAAAATATCTTAGGGTAATTTTTTTGTATTTTTCTGCAAACATTTAATTTTTGATGAATAGTAAAAAAACACTAAGTTATAGGTTAAAACCGAATTTTTATTTAAATAATTATTTATTTTATTTAAATTTAATTAGGATCAAAATAGATACATAATACCTATATAATTTAAATGTAATTCCTTAGTGTTAGTTTAGAATATTTTTTGATATATAAAAATTTTATTGAACTTTTCACCGTCTTTTACCCACCTCCAAGGTGAATTTTTAAATTCACATAAAACATAATTTTACTGATTATGTGAGTGGAATTATGAAAATCGGAGGGACATGGTAAATATCAATGAGTAAAATGTGGTTCAATAAGATAATTTTTTTTGGTGAATAGTAACGTTTTACTTTTGTTTACCACAGTAAAAAGTAAATAGGGTATTAAAGGTAAAAATTATATTATTATTACACTAAAACATGTCCTAATTCTATTGGATAAGTATAATTCGACTGAAAAACAACCTTAGGAATAAAATATGAACCTATTTGGTCTACATGGATTAGATTAGGACATTTATTATTATTTAATTCAAAGAAGAGTTAAAAGATATAAAATCAAAGTTTAATAACTAAAACATTTGTAATATTGGGTTATTCATAAGATAAATTAGATTATAAATATTCATTATAAATATAAAAATATTTCCTAAATAATGGTATTTTATTTATAATTTTTAGACATTAAATAATTTAATTTATTTATGACAAAATGATGATGTAATAATTAACTTATTAGTAGATTATTAAAATAATTGATATTATAAATACCAAAATAAATATGATTTTAGTCTTTTAATGAATGCCAAGAATTTTATTGGTCAATATGACATGTTTGGATTGATTAAATTAATTTTTTTCGAATTAATAAAGTTATTAAGACTTAAAAAAATCAATTATTAAATAGTGTCAAAATTGACAGAAAAGAGTTTTTAAAACAAATATTATATTATTAATTGTTATAATATTCCTAAAAATCTAAGGATTGGCCAAAGGACTTTTATTATTATAGTTATGTCATTTATGAACCACTTGGGGTTCTCTTGGAAGTTTATAGTAAGTTTATTAACAATATAATATAAAAATACAAAGAGACATGGTAAATGTCAAACTATTTAACTAAGAGTAAAATCTAAAAGATAAGGGTAAAATAGGGGCCCAAACCTTTAAAAAACCTAATGGTAGAGTGGTTTTTGGCCCATAACCACCTTAGAATTTAAATAATCCTATTTTGAGCTATTATAAACTGAATATTAATTTATTAAAAAATAATACTTTAAGTTTTCCCTAAAGAGCCCCTCCTCCCCCTTATAAAAGGACACCACATCTAACCAATTCCTCACACCTCTCAAGCCTTTTGGATCATCCAAACTCTACCAAATTGATATCTCTACATCCCTATCCTCAACTTAGAAGCCTTACTATAGGAATAAGGAACATAAATAGTATTTTGTGGTTCAAACCAAAGGGTGTTACCCAAATTAAAGGTAACAATTTCTCTTAGCTTCTTTTATATTATTTTACTTCTCCAACCCCTTAACTCTTTTTAATATTTTCGTTTGTTTCAAAAACAGTATTATAAATATACTAGGATATTGTTATGAGATGTATTAGAACTACACTTACACACACCTTCATCTAAAGGGTGAAGAACATAATGTTTTTGTGGATGGAAACCAAACGCCTCATGAAACGATGATTGTTCAATTATCTCCTACCGCCTCTCATGGTATCCATTATGATGGAACTATAATTAAATATGATAATAATAATATTTATTTTATATATAATCTTCTTTAATTCCTTTTTATATAATACCAGTATTCGTTTCATGTTGTATATATATAAGATAATTTAATTTGAGGAAGTGCGGACTACCGCCCCCTCAAAGTGATATGACTCGTTTATACTATACAATGAACGTAAAAAGGATGGTATTAATGAACTTAATTAAAAAATATAAGATATTATATCATACTAGATAATAATATACATATTTATCATTTGGTTTTTATTTCTTTTAAAATGAAAATGGAATGGAAGTAGCTTTTGTGCGTACGTACGGACTACCGTCTCCACGAACACGATGAGATTCATTCCCCATCATATCCATTAATGTATAATTCTCATTTTATGATTAAAAATAATTTTCAAGGACTTGATATCATTTTGGATATGAATAATATATAACCTATCTATATCAAACATGGATATTGTAACAAAACATATAAAATAAAATGAGTAAGTTAACACCCGAAACGACGATAATACTAAGATATTATTAACAATGAAATGTTAAAAGATCGTATATGATATCATATTAACGTATATGATTATTTTATAATTTAACAACAATTATTGAAACATTATACAAGAGGTTAACCTACCCTCAACCATGGAAAAGTAAAAGGTAAGTGTTTATTTCACAATCTCTTCATTATCCGAGGTTGTTTATACGTAATTATCTACTGGGACCTCTTTATCATCCATATCCACATTTCTTACAAATGCATTTCAAATCATTCGTACTATTTTACAGACTATGGGTTAAAGTCATTTATACCCTTTTTTACTATTTATAAGAAGTTTACAGAGGAATATTTATGTTTTTTTCCAAAAAATGTCCTTTTTAACCTTTTCGACAGAATTAAGGTAAGAATGTTTTTTTAACTTATATGGCGGGTGTGGCTATTTTCTACTATTACAAAGTTGTTGAAGCATCCCTTACAAGCTTATAAGAATATTTTCAAAGTAAATGTTTTATTTTATAATTATGTCACTTTTAAACGATTTAAAAAAAAGAGATATTTCTCTCAAATTGTTTTGATTTCATCTATGTCAACATCCTTTGATGGATTTTAAGCTTATTTGAAGTTTATTTATTATGATACAAAACTTCCATATTTTATTGAATGTTTTGTGATATGTTTGACTGTGGATGTTTTATTTTTATACCATTCATGTTTTTTGGAGGAAGTATTGATATTTTGTATGATAGTTTTAATACAAAAGTTTATGTTATGTTTAAACATGTTCATATGAGGAATGCATTGGACTGAATTTGTAATGGGTGTAGCCCGCTATAACTCCTCGAATCATCAATAGGTCTCATGACACAAACTAGTGTCTTAGAACAAGGCCTTGAAAAAATCTTATTTGTAGTCTTGGAACAAGGCCTTGACGATGTGGTTATGATAGTCTGGAATTATGCATTCCATCATTGGGAATGTGAATACTGATATTGCATGTGATTATTCGATTAGTAGAATATCCATGTGAATAATTAAATGGAATTATTTCATTTTATTTCTGCCATTTTATGCTAAAGTTCAAGTTTAAAAAGATTTTGTTTTAGTTATACAATGTCTTAAATGTTTATGCCTATTTATGAAAGTTTTCACTATATTGTTACCCTTACTGGGAATTTTAGCTGACCCCTTTCTATATTTTATTTTTCCTAGGATGTGAAAAAGTATATAATGAATGAACTACACGGATAGTATAAGGGGATATGAGTGTGGACACAAGATGTTGTTGTAGTTTTCATTTTATGATGTTATGTAAGACTTATGAATGTATCTACTGATTCCAAGGCTACTAAACTAATCAGTCATTAGAGACTTGATCTTTTGTGATCTTGCCAACGTTATGTAATAATGCACTGAATCTGGGTAACTGGGGTTAGGGAATTACAGTTGGAATCAGAGGAAGTTTAGTACAAAACATGGAAGCTATATTTAGATAAACTCTTATTAGAGCACATAGCCCTAAGATATACTTTGAGGATTAGTATAGAATATTTTCCTATAATTTTGGTATTATAGAGATTTTGTGAGTTTTACGAGCAATAAATACCTATCAAGATACGAGGAGGTAGAGGAAACTCTAGCATAGATGTACCTAGGGGTAAAAACTGAAAACACCCCTCTGAGCTAGACTCGAACGTGAATAAGTGCCCGACAACGGTCCTTGTTTCACTCTTGGTTACGACACTCCCGAGGGATATGCTTTGGATAATTCTCATTATCTTTACAAATTATTATAAAGGGTTTATGAGTATATAATTCCCCAATGAAAAGATCCTTATGATTATTGGTTACATCCATAAACCATTCAATTTACGTTATGTATATTACAAGTTTGGAATTATTCATTTCAATTCATAATCTGATCTAGTTCATGCTATTGTATTGAAACGATGCCCAGTAGAAGGAATGTGAACTCCAGTAATACATATGATCCAAAGAGTATGAAGGATAATATATTTCACAGTATTAAGCCAGCATTTAGAATGGCAATAGTCTCCCTTTTATTCTCAACATTTGAAGAAATAGTATCATGTGTTAATAAGATATGTAAACAATTCTCCGAGTCCTATGGCTTTGAAGGGAAGCAAGATAAGAAAAGGATGTAAGAGAGAAAGATGGATTATGGGAAGAGGGAAAAGAAGAATTTTCCCATATGTGATAACTATGGGAAGAAACTCCCTGGAACTTTCCTGAAGGTAATGGGAGATTGTTATAAGTATGGAGAAAAAGGACACCATGTACCTGACTGCAAGGGTAAAAAAATGATTCAAATGAACAATGCTTTATCTGCAATGTGTTGGGAAACTACGTGAACTGATGTCCAAATCATCATAGTATTCCCCAAATGATTCTATTAGATAATAATCATGTTTTGATACTACAACAGATGAGGAGTAATGATTAGAGTTCTTATGTTGTTATTATAGAATTATGTCATTTGAGTGTTGTATCAACAATGTACTGGTTAACATAGTTATTGAGTATATAAGGATTGTACTTCAGTACTATTTCATTAAGGACCTCAGATTGTGTGGAAACAAGAAAAGTGACTCAACAGTAGGTTAAATTTTTGAAAAATATATGGTTGAGAGAAAGAAAAACCATAATATGGTTCTGTTACCGAGGTAGTGATTTTGGAAAATACATGATTGATTTGGATAAATTTTTGTGGATATTCTTGATTACCTTGAAACTGATAATTGATTTGTATATTCCATCATTTTTGGAGTTTAAAAGATTTTTTGATAGAAGGTGTAATATTCAATATTCTCAAAAAAATAAGGGATCATGAATGTAATCAATAAGGTTTTATGGTAATTCTAGATGTTGCAGTGTTTTAAAATAATACATGATGAAGGTGTTCACATGTTATTAATTGGAAAAAAGGATCTTCATTGTGTTTACCTTCCTTATAAATTTGGGACTGTGTGTTTGGACAGAAGTATTTTGGATAATTCAAGTTTGAGATTATTTTTGGATTGCCATAAAAGGACAACCCAGAGGTCGGGCGGTAACCCGTCGCATCCGGCAAGGCTACAAGACTTGAACCCGCAACCAAAGGGCGATAAGGGTGTATCACCTACCACTAGCTCATGTGATGTCCTGGATTGAGTAATTTAGTTTTTTTAAAAAAATTATGGAAAATGAATTATAAATTCATTTTTTTGAACCCTATAAAAATAGGCTAAATAGAATATTGTTTTTAAGATATATTATCTTTTAGAGTGAAAGATGAGTTTGTGGTAGAAATTAGTTAAAGGATGGGACTCTACTTGTCAAGTATATATTTTTCTTCTACTCTTATTCTATGAAGAAATAAATTATTATACTTTAGTGAAGGGGTATTAACTAAAAAAATGTGTTATCCAAATACGATATGTTTTGTTGAATCGATGATATTTTAAATCATCATAGATTGATGAATTTAAGGACCTCAATTTTACACTTGTTTGTGATTGATGACCTCAAAAACTACCTATAAATACTTACTTTTTCCTCTAATTATATGTCTTTAATTTCCACCAATGTTCTCCTAATCGAGATCATAATTTCGTGGTGACCCTTTTATTTCCCTTTTCCTCTTATTATGACAAAATTTTATTAACCTAATTTCCGATGTGGGGTTTCCCAAAGGTATTATCTATTTTTAACCTTTTATTTTCTAAAAATAATTTCAAATTGTGATAATGAAATTTATTGAAGGATGTAAGAATGTAACACCCCAAGATTTCAAAGTAAGATATTTCTTAAAAGTAATTTAATAACTTTCACTACACGCAACACCGAGTTCTGGTGCACCATGACTTACCAAACAAGCTGTTAAAAAGCAGTTATGAATAGTATTAACTAAAATTTGAACTTTATGTAATAATTATAATTTTAGAATCCATATTATTAGTTTCTTAGAAATAATGTAAGAAAAAATACATTTTTTCAGATAAAAGAAGTATTAGTCAAAAAATGCAATTTTACCTCCTTTTAATGGAGAAGCCTTTTTAAATCCAATATTTGAAACATATATATATTCAATTTGGAAAAATAAACTTCTAATTTAGAATCGAGACATAATAATTTATTTTCAATAATGTTTTGGTGTTTTTTTGATAACATTCATATTTGGGTGAATAGTGAAAAATACTATATTTTAACTGAAAACAACTTTTTAAGTCAAAATAATTTATATTGTTAAATTATACATTTTAATTGTTTTGAAGTATAAAAAGATTTTATTTTTACCATTAAATCTAATGATGGTAATTTTAAGTAATTTCACTTTGAAATTGGACATAAACAAGTGTCAATCTTTTGGTAGTTATTATTTCTTAAAAATACACCATTTGGTTTTGACAGCGTGAATTAATTTTAAATTAATAAATGCAACTTCTATGTTTTGAATTTGGTAAAATAGACTTTATTATTGAATTCATAATATCAAAATTAGCTTTTGGAAAATTTTTGGTATTTTTCTAAAAACTTTTAATTTTTGATGAATAGTGAAAAAACACTCAGTTATAGTTTAAAACCTAATTTTTATTTAAATAAATATTTATTTTATTTAAATTTAATTAATGTGAAAATAGATAAATAATACCTATATATGTTCAATTTAATTCATTGGTGTTAGTTTAGAATAATTTTAGATATATAAAAATTTTATTGAACTTTTCACTGTCTTTTACCCACCTCCTAGGAGAATTTAGAAATTCACATAAAACATAATTTTATAGCTTCTGTGAGTGGAATTTAGAAAATCCGAGACACACAGTTAATATCAAGGAGTAAAATGTGATTCAATAAAATAAAAATAATTTTTGTTGAATAGTAACTTTTTTACTTTTATTTATCACGGTAAAAAGTAAATAGGGTAATTAAGGGAAAACATTATTTTATTATTACCATAACACATGTCCTTATTATATTGACTAAGTATAATTAGACCAAAAACAACCTTATGAATAAAATATGAACCTCTTTGATCCTCTTGGATTAGATTAGGACATTTATTATTATTTTATACAAAGAAGAGTTAAAAGAGTTAAAATAAAAGTTTAATAACTAAAACATTTTTAATGTAGGGTTAAACATAAGATAAATTCTATTATAAATATTAATTATAAATATAAAAAGATTTCAAACATAATGGTATTTTATTTATAATTTTTAGACATTAAATAATTAAATTTATTTATGACACAATGATGATGCAGTAATTACCTTATTAGTGAAATATTAATATAATTGATATTATAAATACCAAAATAAATATAATTTGAGACTTTTAATGAATTACACGAATTTTATTGGTTAATATGACATTTTAGGATTGATTAAATTAATTTTTTTAGAATTAATAAATTTATTAAGACTTTAACAAAAATACATTATTAAATAGTCTCAAAATTGAAAGAAGGGAGTTTTTAAAGAAAATATTATATTATTAATTGATATAATATTCCTAAAAATCTATGGCTCGGCCAAAGGAGTTATATGATGATATTTATGTCATTTATAAACCACATGGGGTTCTCTTGGAATTTTATAGTATGTTTATTAACCATATAATATAAAAATATCAAGAGACATGGTAAATGTCAAACTATTTAATTAAGATTTAAATCTAAAAGAAAAGAGTAAAATAGTGACCCAAACATGTCTGAAACCTATTAGTTGAGTGGTTTTCAATCCATCCCCACCCTAGACATTAAATAATCTAGTTTTGAGCCATTAAAATTTGAATATGAATTAATTAAAAAATAATACATTAAGTTTTTTCTAAAGAGCATGTCCTCCCACTTATAAAAGGACACCACTTCTAACTAATTCCTCACACATCTCAAGCCTTTTGGATTGTCGAACCTCTAAATGATTAAGCTCCCTACATCTTTATCCTCCTTCAATAAGACTTAATTTATGGAGAAGGCACTTCAAGAGTCCTTTTTGGTTCAAAGCAAAGGGAGTTACCCAAATTAAAGGTAACGATTACTCTTATCTTCTTTTCTTTTATTTTACTTCTCCAACCCATAAAATCTTCTTATTATTTTATTTTGTAACAAAAACAGTATCGTAAATATACTAGGATATTTATATTAGATTTATTCGAACTACACTTACACCCACATCCATCTAATGGGTGAAGAACAAAATGTTTCTCTGGATGGAAAACAAACACCTCACAAAATGATGATTGTTCAATTATCTCCTACCGCCTCTCATGGTGGCCATTATTATGGAAATATAAGTAAATATGATATTAATGATATTTATTTTATATATAAGCTGATTTAATTCCATTTCATAGTATAACATTATTCGTTTCATGTTGTATATATGTATATGATAATTTCATTTTAAGAAGTGTGGACTACTGCCCCCTCAATGTGATATGACTCGTTCATACCATACATGGGACGTATAAAGGATGGTATTAATGAACTTAAGTAAAAAATATAATATATTATATCATACTGGAATAATAATATGCCTATGTATCATTTGATTTTTATTTCTTTTAAAATGAAAAATGAAATAGAAGTAGCGTTCGTGCGTACGTATGGACTACTGTCTCCACGAACGCGATGAGATTCATTTCTCATCATATCCATTCAAGTATAATTATCATTTTATTATTAAAAATAATGTATAAGTACATAATATCATTTTTGATATGAATAAGATACAACCTATCCATAATAAACACGGAATATGTAACAAAACATATAAAATAAAACGAGTAAGTTAACACCTGAAACGACAATAATACAAAGATATTATTAACATTGAAATGTTAAAAAATAATATATGATATCATATTAACATATATGATTATTTTATAATTTAATAAAAATTATTTCACCATTATACAGGAGGTTAACCTACCCTCAACCAAGGAAAAGTACAAGGTATGTTTTTATTTCACAATCTCTTCATTATCCGAGGTTGTTTATACGTAATTATCTACTAGGACCTCTTTATCATCAACATCCATGTTTCTTAAAAATGTATTTCAAATAATTCATTCTATTTTTCAGGGCATGGGTTAAAGTCATTTATTTTCTTGTTGAATTTTTATAAAAAGTTTATAAAGGAATCTTTCTATCGTTTTCTAAACAAGGTCCTTTTTAACCATTTCGACAGAATTAAGGTAATAATGTATTTTAACTTATACGATGGGTGTGGATATTTTACACTGTTATAAAGTCATCGAAGCTTCTCTTACAAGCTTATAATAGTATTTTCAAATAAAATGTTTTATTTTATTATTATGTGACTTTTAAATGATTTCAAAATAAGAGATATTTCTCTCAAATAGTTTTGATTTTATCTACGTCAACATCTTTTGATGGATTTTAAGCTTATTTGAAGTTTATTTGTTAGGATAAAAAACTTCTATATTGTGTTGAAGGTTTTTGTGATATGTTTGACAGTGGATGTTTAATTTTTATAACATTCATGGTTTATAGAGATATTATTTACATTTCGTATGCTAGTTTTAATACGAATGTTTATGTTATGTTTAAACCTATTACTATAAGGAATACATTGGACATAATATGTGACGGGTGGAGACCTCTAGAGCTCTTATATGCATCGGTAGGTCTCATGAAACAAACTAGTGTCTTGGCACAAGGCCTTGACAAAATCTTATTTGTAGTCTTGGAACAAGGCCTTGACTATGTGGTTATGATAGTCTAGATTTATGTATTCCATCATTATGTAAATGGTTATTGATATTGCATGTGATTATTTGATTAGTATAATATCCATGTGAATTATTAAATGATATTATTTCAGTTTATTTCTTCCATATTATGCTGATGTTCAAGTTTAAAAGGCTGTTGTTTTAGTTATACATTGCCTTAAATATTTTTTCCTATTTATGAAAGTTTCCGCGATATTGTTATCCTTACTGGGTATTTGAGCTCACCCCTTTCTACGTTTTATTTTCTTCCAAGATGTGAAGAAGTATTTTATGAATGAACTATAGGGATATTATATGAGGATATGAGTGTGGAGACAAGAAGTTGTTGTAGTTTTCATTTTATGATTTAATGTAATACTTATGAATGTATCTAGTGAATCCAAGGCTACTAAACTAATCGGTATTTCGAGACCTGATCTTTTGTGATCATGCTAATGTTATGTGATAATGCACCGACTCTGGGTAACTAGGTTCACGACATTATATAAATATGAGTTTTATAAAAAATCATGATCTTTTTATTGAATTCACTTTCTATATGAATGGAATACATCCTGTGAATTTAAACCTACATTTCTGGAAGAATATATTTTGAAAAAATTTAAAATTTACCCAAAAATTCACCACACATGAGTTGATTACCACCCAAAACTCACCAAAATTCACAATTAATAAGAATGGTTATCCTAACTATGAACCTAACAATTCTTTCCTTGTCGCATATTTTTTATAAAAGAAGACTAATTCTTACCTGGAAGTACCCATAAAAAACCCTGGCGGTAGGAGAGGGAGTCGAGAGAGGGGGACATCTCGTATGGTGTTCGTCCATGGGGGGTCTCACGTGCGACTGCATAGGGGGTCAGGAGATGTCAGAGGAGGAGATTGAGCCAATAGGGGAGGGGGCTGTCTCCATGAGAGGGAGATGGTAGGGGATGGGGGACCGTCTCCAGGAGCCGAGAGGGGAGGGGGACGTCGTCGTCAGAGAAGGAGACAAGATGGGAAGGGGAACATTGCTGGAGGAGATGGAGGGGGCCAGGAGATGGAGGTGGAGGGCAGGAGGAGGAGGCGGAGGCTGGGAGGAGGTCAAGGTTAGGGAGGGGAGGAGTTCAAAGGGATGGAAGGTTGTGAGGGAGTAGGGATGAAATGTCACGAGGAGGCCAAAATTGGGCTTTCCTTCCTAACGACTTTCTTAAACTGTTGAGAAAACCCAACATATAACAACCTATTCCAATAGTTTACTTGAACTGTTGGTATGGGTTCTTTTTCCCAATAGGTTTTATAAAACATTGGGAACAATGTGTTGGTAGAGTCTCTATTTCTAGTAGTGAATCATTTCAAAAGTATAAAATTATTTTACTCTAGATACAACCCCCATATGACTTATATAATCCTCCACTCTACATTAAATATTCCATGTTAATTACATCTATAGTTCTACATAAAATCTACTATATTATTAATTCAAATATCACTATAATATAAATTGTAAAATATAATTTATCATATTCAATATAATTCACATGGTCATAAAAGTCTAGTTATCGGTAATTTAGAAACATTCAACAGAACCTTCTCTATTGTTACATGATTTAATATCTTCAAAACAAGCATAGATCTTCAATTTAAATCCCTAAAATATGATAGTATTAATTTCCCTTAAGTCACGATTAATTTTTATTGTGTATTTTTCTATGGATGATACATGAATGAAAATGGAATACACCTTAAAAACTTCCTGCTATACTTCATTTTTATTTCCATATTTCACAATGGAATTACAATACATGAATTTAGTATTGACTTTATGAAATAAAAATAAAACACTTTATAATGTCATACATTCTCCTTATGGATATTAGACTATATTTGAAGATGTTAGTTCCATAAAAATTATCTAAGGAAATAAATTTTATAAAGTGTGGGATGACACTTCTATAGACCCAAATTATTCCTCCAATGTTTTATATATCCACATAAAAACTCCTACCATTTTGGAACTTAATCTTATTCTATGAAAATATTACTATTATAATGTTAGGAAATTCTTTTCTAAATTCCCAAAGTACAATTTTTAAGTCAATGGGTTTTCTTAAAAACTTTAACCCTTTCAAAACTCTAATTTTCAAAATAATCATATCACACTTTCAATGTAGCAGATTACTATTTTTAACATTCATATTACTCTTTCAAAAATTATAATCAATATAGAATAGAGGTAATCTTGTCTCTATCATACTCATATTTCGGAATAAACATTTCAACTCCATGTAATTGACATATATGGATATATATATCAAGGCATTGATTTTAATTTTCCCACTAGTTATTGTGAACACATACATGAAAAATTCAATGAATATCATTTTATACCTTGCTTCATTATTTATTTTTTTTAAAAAAATACAATAATTAATATCAACAAACCATCTATACCCATGATCTCTATTTAAGTCACTATAATTCATTCCTCTATGTAAATATATATTTTCTGAAAATCCAATTTACTACTAATACCAACTCCATATAACGATCTTCCATTCATCACAAAAATCCAAATATATCACTAGTATCAATTCCACTAATTTAACATATTATCGTAAAATACAATAAATAAAATCTTGGTTGAAGCATTTTCTAATTTTTTATTTTGTGGACAATTTGACTTACACAATACATTCTTCTTATGTATCTAAATACATAAAAAGATAAGTGTAGATTTTAAATATATCACTTATTTATCCTGTATATTATTTTATCAGTGTAATAGAAATTCTCTTATCACATGTATATTTTTTTAAATTCTATACTCATATGGTTTGGAATTTCTTGGGGGTTATTTCATTAGGTTCTAAACCCCTTTAAATATGCACCTTTCACTATATGTTAGATGATCTTCTCAAAAAACAGATTTTGGAAATCTATTTTTATAATATCTAATGATAAATTGGATTATTAATACTATTCTAGATCATCCACTTCTTATTCATGTAACTATTAATATCTTCAATCTTCTAGACTCTATCAATAACTTTTTATAATAACCTTAAAATTATTTATCTATATATTAATATATATTGTCACATGAAAAGAATTATTTATGAAAAGAGTCATATCCTTATAAATGGTAATAGAAAAAAGAATATGGGGTTATGGGGGCCTATAAAAATGAATCCGTAGAGAATATCCAATTTTTATTTCTTCTCAGAAAGATCCTATAAAAAACATTATCCCTTCAGGTGTTGTCCCTTTTTATATAAAGAATACAACTTTTTGAATAAAAAAATTCAAAAAACTGTTTTCACTTCATCATATGAATATATTGATCCCAAAATTTTCATTATCAATGTTTCAATTCACCTTCTCCAAAGATACTAAATTTTCCTTATAGATACTAGCGAGTAAATCATACCACTTATTAGATGAGTCATTGAGAAATAATATAATGATACTAATCAAGAGCTTGATATAGAAAACATTACATTATGTGAAATAAATAATTCTATTGATATCACTAAAGGTTTTCCATAAAAACAGAAGATTCTTTATACATTCAATTATTTTATCCCCATTGACGATCTCAAACACTCTTATATCAACCCATCAAAAAATAAATTGAAATTTAATGATAGCATGTGTCATAGAACTTGTTTAATAAATCAATACCACTTGTTAACAAAAATATCGGGATACTACTAGAAATATAGGTTTATTTCTTTGTAGGGGTATTGAATTCTAGATGAGACTTAAAATCCATCATATAATCTAATTTATCTCCCCTTGAAATCAACATCATATATTGAAATCCATTCATGTCACTTATTCCTCTCAATCAATATTACCCTATTTCATGGTATGACATTATTAAATACATTTCATGATATCATCTATTATATTCTATTTTCATAATGATACCACTACATGGTTTAGGTATGTTTTTACACCACTTTATTCACATAACGTTATTCTCTCCATAGTTATTAATTCCGAAATTAAAATAATTTTATTAATCAACACATAGATAATGTTTTAAAAACAATGTGGTTTATTTCCAGAATATGAAAATTAAATATTGGACTTGAAACCTTTGATTAGTAATGATATCAAATTAAACATTTAATGTCTACAACTCCACTTATTGTGTGAATATATTTCATCTTTAATCAAATATACATTTGGATCAATAATATTTTCCTTATTATCACATCCAAACTATTGATCATATATCTCCATTAACCCTACAACACTACAAATAACAAATAGTTATATTATTTCATAATAGGAGAGACACACCTCAAATATCGTCTTTTAGTGGAGTGTGGATGGTATTTTTACACCAATAATTTTCTTATAACATCATTACAAGCCTTCTTAGTGATGATCCTTGTAATACCACTTCTACAAAAAACTTCTTGGATGTTAGAATATAATTACTTCTTTGGCCTATGATTCATATTAGTTGTGGGATTGAACCTACTTGTGAAAGTTTCCTCCATTGATGATTCATTGTTATACACTTATTTTATATACTTATTTATATATTTAATGATAGTTTCATATTTAATCTAATAATTATTATAGTAGTTTTATTGTGTCCGCATAATAATTCTTTATATTTTTTCACTTGCAAGTCCATTAAAAATACATTATCATTTTCATTTTGGGGTGATTCATTATTTACGTGAATTCTCATCTCTATCATATATGGGAAAATTCCCATATATGTGTTTTAAATTTTATTTCATTCTATTCATGCATATTTTTGTTATTTAATATTTTATGTGCATGGTTCACACTTTATTAAACTTTATGATTTTCCTATAAAATTGTAAACTAGTTTTTTAGCTTAACATGATTCTTTCTTTTGTACATAGTCTCTATATGTATCATAGATATATAGTGTTTACTGATATTATTTTACTTACATCATGTTCTAATACATTACCATATCTCTAGGGTTATAACATGTAAATCATATCCCATTGTAATCATTTGTTATAGAGTTTTGTTTTTTTGAGTTGTTGGTGTAGTTGGTTTTCTCCTCCCAATAGTACTTTTAGATTATAGACACAAATCCATTTAATTTACCACTTTCTCATATAATTAGTAGTTTATAGCTACTTTTTATTGATATCCTTTATAACAATATTTTTCTAAAAAATTATTTACATCCAAATTCTTGATTTTAACATTCATTCCATCTACTTATTTGGGTTTCCTTAGTTGAAAGCCCCAAATTTTATTTTCACTTTAAGGAACTTATCATTGCCTCAAGTTTCTAAATAATTTAATATTTCATATTTATATGGGTAGATAACACTTTTATATTTGAGGAAATTTCATTTATATCATTTCTCCTTTCATCGATCTGGGTCTTGATATGGAGTATAATATCCCACAACTCGTTTTTCATTACCATTTTCATTAAAATTTCTTATGAAATTTATTTATGTAGATCACTTTTTTATTATATCCATACACCCATATTCCTTGTATTAAAATTTATAGCTATATATACTCTCTTCAGCCTCTTATTCTCTATAAAAACATCTTCCATACATTTATAGTGTATTTAATTCATGAATTCCCATTCATGTAGCTTTTTCTTATAAATATTTGATGTCTCTTTGTTTATACATGAGAATCCAATAGATTTTGAATTGGAGATGATTTACGTGTAGAATTTCATTATTAAATTATATAATCCTTTTTGGTGACTATAAACTTTATAATTTGTAAATATCATCTAAAAAATTATTACAATTAAATATTGAAATCGAATTAGTTATTTTAACCACCTCTAAATTACTAATCCTCATCATATTATAAGTTTTATTGTTATTCATTTTCTATTTATATATAAGGAATTATTCATCTTGATTACTCATAATATTTTAAATACAGATATATTCTAAATCTTCTTCAATAAAGATTCATTACAAAAAAATCCTAAAACATCATCCACATATCCTAATAAAAAATAGAATTGGAAATATTATTGAAAAGAAGTTTTTTAGAGAATCCATTAATTACTCAATATTACATGAATCAATATCAAAATTCATATGATATAACTCATACATTATGCTATGTTATCTATGTAAAAAATTCAATCTAATAAGGATTTATGAGGGTCTCTAACATCTGCTTTCAATAATTCTAGGAATTATGTTTTCCAACCAAACAATTTATCACTTTTAATGAGTATTAATTTCAATATAAGACCCATATACGAAGAAAAGAAAAATAATAATACAAAAGATTATAAAAAAGTAAAACCCATTAAGAATTTATAAAACATTTTGGGACCTGAGACACCCTGGTGGGGTGTGGGGGGGGGGGGGGGTGAATCTAGGTGTTACCCAATTAAAAAAGGTATTCATGTCAACTTATCACAAATTTTTTTAGGATATTTTCCCCATGTTATTAGAAATTATGTTAAACATATCTATGTGACCATTCTTACACAAAATATCATCGAGTGATAGTAAAAAATATAAATTAAGTGGAGATGTACTTATTTTACTTGGTTATCCAAAAAGTTTTAATGTAAGGAGTGGAAAAAATGTTTCAACATTTCTGGAGAGATAATAATACTCACTATAGTATTATCAATGCTTAGGAAATTAGATCTGATAATATGAGGGGAACTTATTCTTCTATCCCTCCATTCAAAAGTTTTCTGAAGGTATTTTGGGCTTGGTCACTATCCCCTAAGGTTCACGTACCATTCTGCTCCTTCTCCCACTAATATAGGAAGATATCAAAAAGTTTATAGATGCATTGGTCTGTTCAAGATATGTGTTATATGTGGAGAATGGGTAAAAATTCAATTGTAGATTTATGAAAGAATATCATTTTTTCTTTATTTTCATTCTTAAAATCCATATGATATAAACAACAAAATATTGTTTTTTAATGTCACACATTCTCAAATTTAGTATAAAAAAACTCTTTCAACCAAATAAGAATAATTCCACACTTTAATTATTCCATTTCTCTCCTCTTCAATATCTATACATTGAAGTTGAAAAATTATTTCTTCAATCACACTTTTTTATGTGAAGTTAGTATGATCAAATTTATTCACCCAAATTACTTTTTAAGGACACCTAACTTGGTGTATTAAATATTTAGAACAAATAAAGTCCTAGGAAATAGAATCTCAAAACTAATCAATGTGTTATCAGAAAAAACCATGGTTACTACATCCTCCATAACATTAGGTCTTTTTATCCTTGAAAAGGTAAACCACTTGAATTATTCTTTATCTACTATTAAACTAAATGTTGGGATATACTCATATCTTATCGTTGCTTCAACATATAGATATCCAGATAATACGTTCATCAGTCTATACTTTCTAAAAATAAAAAACTACATCTTCTCTTAATAACTTCTTTAATTCTTGTTAAATAATCACTAGAATTTTCATATGTGGAATCATTATATATTTTTAATATCTAAATTTTTTATAATCATAGACACAAGATCTATTTCTCATCGTTTCAATAAGTATTGACCAAGCTAGCTTGATATCCCAACCAGAGAAATATTTTAAAATTTTAAATATCGAAACTCTAATAAATATCCTTAAATTACTTTACAATCAACAGTTATATACTCTTACTGATATTAGCCAATGATAACTCATTTAATAAAAAAAATTCATTATTTTCTAAATAAATTCAATCATTACCTCTATTAAAAATCAATGAAATTCTTAATTAAAATATTGAAATAATATCAGTTATAAGAAATATTTTATATAATAAAAAGACACTTTACATGGTAATATGAAATATATCTTAATGTATTTAGATAATCATGGAATAAACTTCCCCCTCACAACATTTATATCCATTATATCCTCATAGATCATCCATTTAAATCACTAAAACAACATATCACTAATTTACATTAAATATTGAATCGTTCCTCTTGTGAAGTTTAATGTGGTTGATACTTTAAAAAAACATTCAAGGGGAATATAATTTAACAACCTTCCCTTTAATCAAACTTATAATTTAAAGATTTCATCAGTAAATATTCCTTATAAGGGTGGAAATCACTTTACAAAAAATAAAAAATCACATTATGAAGAATGAAACTCACCTTATGAATCTTGGTACTCATATTATAATGTTTTATCCAAAAAGGAAAAGTAAATTACCCATATTATGTGATGGGATGAATATTATGAATACCAAAATTTGTCCTAAAAAAATTTACTTTGCTGAAGAATAACTCTTACAATGTTAGAACTTAGTCTTTTAAAGTTCTATTTTTTTCATAAAAATTCACTAAATATTTTTCTAGAGACCCAAATTACTCATATCAATTCACAGAGCACCCTTATGATGTCCTAGAGAACCCTTTTAAAGATTAAAGTTACTCTTATAAATATTTACTTAGATGTAAATCTATTTTTTTGAAGTTCTATTTTTCCATTAAAAAGTAAAATATTATACTTCCCAAGTCATAGAGTACTCTTTTTAATTTTATAATAAAAATGAATTGATGAAATTTATTCACTCTCATGTGATTCTTGTTTAATTATCTTTTAAATCCATTTAGTTTATATATATATATATATATAGATATCAGTGAATTTGTTTCAATTTTCCCAAAAGTTATTTTGTACCACTAGTTAAATGGTTCCTTGAACATCCTCATATAATATGCTTCATTATTTTTCTAATAACTCCAAAATACATTTTAAAACAACCAATCACTATTAACAACTCTATATAAGATAATTTAATTCATTCAACAATCTATAACTATATTTTCAACAAATCCCATCAACTATAAATACCAACTTAATATTATGCATTGTAATTTTTCATAAACATCCACATAGATCACTAGTATTTGTTCAACCATAAGAATATATTGTCATTATATCAAAAATACAAAATCTTGGTTTCAAAATGTCATTGGGGAATGATAACATAGCATATATCATCCATGTTAAAGGTATTCTCACATCTCTAAGATTTAGAGGGTTCACATTGCGTCTGGGTTTAGATGGATGATTTATCTGTGTTTTTGTAGGGGGATGATGCTAGGAACCAAATATAGAAGAATTTTATCTTGTATATCCTTAGATTATGATATATATTGTTTTTTATCCACAATATGTGAGAATAGATTAGGGAATAAAATTATTTACACCGTATAGAATCTAGTTACATTGTAAATTCTTCAATTGTGATTTTAATCTAAGCTAATTGAATTTTCAGAATATGATATAATTGGAGTGTTTTACGCTACCAAAAACATATTAAGAAATTATTCCCACATTCCCAACATGATTATTTTTTCATCATGAAGGAAATATTTTGGAATTCTATAGGATTTTATCTTTTTAACCATCATTGTCAACCTTATAGGGTTAGTGACTCCAACCCTCCTAGGCATCTAAGTTGGGTATCAAATATCCGATGAGTTTTCCTACCTTGGGTACCTCCTTCCATATTCTATCCATCATTTATAGTGCTTTGATCTAATTAATTCCTATATAATAAGAGTTTTTTCTTAATGTTATTTGATATATGAAATATATTTGATCTCATTCACCTTTATTATTTATTATCATTTCTCATGGAGGGTGTTTACTTGATCTCTTATTAAAGGTAGGTGGTTTCATAATACTTTACCATACAATTGATACCATTATTTCCTTGATTTATTTGAAATTATTTTTAAAATAATTTAAAATCCTATATTCGAGATGATTGATATTGAATTTTAAAAACGGTATAGAAATTTTGGAAAAAAAATTTCAATTATATTGAAATTTTAAGATGAATTTGGGAAGGATATATTTATTTGAGAAATTTGTATGAGAAATAGAAAATTTTTAATGCTTATTCATTAGAATATTGGATTAAATTAGATTATGATTTGAAAATTCATGCATTTGATGAAAACTTATAATTTAATTTTTAAATGAAAAATGAATATTAGAAAATAAAATTTTGAAATTTATTTTTATTTGATTTTCATTGATGTATTTTACTATGATTTATTTTTTTATTGATAGAAGAGAAAGTAAGACGTGGTAGTTTCTAGGGAACTAAGAAATTCATGCTAGGAATATAACTCCCTATTAATGGATTGACGATAAAAACACTAAAAAAATTGGAATGATTTATAATATTTTCCTTCAAATGGGTTGTTGCTTTGAGTGTTAAAACCTATCTTAATCTATGTTGATAAATGAGATGTGTGAGGATTCCATTTCTTTAAAATGGAATACCAAAAAGATTACTACATTTTTATATGATATGTTTAAATTGATGACAACACGAAATTGATTATGGAGATTTTTTATTCAATCCAACTTCATTGTATAATGTTTTTGTAGAAAATGTTAATTTAATATTATTGTAATATATGTATCTTACGTTTTTAATTTGAAATACTATTTCTTTGAAAATATGTAAACTTATTTCAATGCCTTGATTTATATAAATTTAAATAAATATTGGTTTAATTGTCATGGAATTGATTATAACACATAGTGAGATCCTATATGATCTTTAAATCACCCCCAACATTTCCTTCAGGTGTATATAGGTCATATTATGATAGGTTCAAGTAAAGTGAAGGAACCACTTAGAGGTGGCAGGTGTACACTATTCATTGGACCTAGAGTGGTGGGTGTGATTTGTGGAGATTTAATCCACCTATTAAATGAGTTTTCTATTCCTTTATTTTATAGTTTTTATGTCTCTTGATGATGTATCATTTTCATACTTTTTAATTCGGGTAATTTCTCCTTTTGGATTGTTAGAATACCATCTTGTACTATTTTTGATCAATTGTTATATAGAGAAAATAATTCCCATATTTTCTATTTTGTGATTCCATGTGATAGTTTCCAGCCAATGTGGATCAAAAAATATATTCAGGATATGTAATAGCTTGATCAACTATCATGATATAGGGGTATCCATGCTAGTTTGAGAAAATGGGGTATTGGAGACAATTTTATTGTGTGTATTTTCTCAATTTCGAAATTTAGATTGGGTTGTCCTGGTAGATAGTAAGATGATTTATTAAGAATTATGAGGTATTTACATGTATGTTTCTAAATATCTATCATTTTCATGAGACTAAAGTCTTCATGGGTTTTTTATAAAATTTAATTTGAGAAATAATTTGATATTATTTGTAGACACTTCCCTTATTTTGATCTGATTATGTTGAAATATCAATGTTAAACTCTACGTAATAGAATTGGTATTCCTATATCTCATATATGATTATTTGTTCTCTGTATCCTCGACGATCCTTTTAGTTTTGTATTGTGATGTTTTTTGGCATCATGTCTCTAAGGAAATGTTTGAAAATACCAGAACATGAGGATTATAGTGAACCAAAACAATTGAATCTTTTAGTGTATGAGAATCTTATTGAGATAATTTTTCACACTGTCCATGATTTTGGGAATGTGAATTCACATGTTCCCATTCATGCTACATTTGTGGAACATAAAAAGGATGAATCATAGGATCATTTTCTATATATTCTTCATCAGAAACAACTATTTTTACAGGTATTGAATGATCCTTAAGAGGCTGGGTATTATTTGAAAAATATTGATTAGCATTTTGAGTTCATAGAATTTCCAAAATCCATAAAGTTGAAATTGTCCACATTTAATCTCTATGTTCCTAGAATAATATGGTGGGATTCGATGGTGATTGTGAAGGAGCATAGGGGATTGTAGTTGATGGACATTAGTTTTATTTTAACTGATTATTTCTATCTAGAATCTATTGTTTCAACAGAGGCTATAGAGTTTTTCAACCTCTAGTAGGGTGACAGGACCATGGAACAACATGAGTACCATTTTCCAATGCTTGATCAGTTTTTCCCAATGTTCTCTCCAATGAAAAGATGAGGAGTATAAAATTAATTATGAATATCTTAACTAGTATTCGATGACAGGGTTTTAGGATTAAAATCACTTCTTATTCTGATGTGCTTTATTGAGCATTGACGGTTGATATTGACATGGTTAGTAAGTTAGTGATGATGGGAGTTCCTTTTTCTCCTTTTGGAAGTTATTTTGGTAAGAACCTGGTTATTCCTTTTAGTTAAAGGTATTATTTTTTCCATTTATTTTTATGTTGTTTTGTAGAAAAATGGGGAACAACTGGGCAGTTCAATAAATTTCTATGTTACACCCTATGTGCTCCCAAGTACACACCAAGTGTATATTGGATGGGTATTGAACTGGTGCTAAATAAGTAAATTCAACGCAGTGACCATGTAAAAATATTATACTACATGGTGTGTAGTGTTCGTTAACATGTATTGTATTTTAATTCCTGCATATCGGCTTAGTCCTCGCCATGTGTTGACCCATGTGATGCGTCTAAGTCATGTGATGACCTGTAAACCCGTGTTAGTCAGAGTACAGATGAGATACTACATGACTTTTAGTCCTTAATACACACCGTGTAATTTTAATGTTATTTGTTTATATGGGAATGAATCACATCTCATTTCCGAAAACATCTTCTTCCTTGTTTTTGGACTGTGACGCTCTAGGAGGTCAAGAATGTTTCTTCTCATAGATTCTTCATCTGATGTCCGTTCTTCAATCCGTCAGTGGTTGTGCAATCGCATCAACAATTATAAACACGAAAAACCTATTCCATTTTGGTTCCTTTTCCTCACATGTCATATTTTACATATGAGTATAATTGCTGGGATTCGATGGAAATGTAGATCTATGAAGATCGCCTTCGAATTGGAGCTCGATATTGGATGTGCCTACATCTGTGAGTCTAAGGTAGGTGGTTCATACCCTATTTTTTGTGGTCATTTGGGGGTTGTGTATTCTTATTGAATCATTAGGTATTATGTGAGACCCAATATAGTTATTATGAATTGATATTATGTATTATTGGATGTCGTTGGGAATTCCCTGATCTTGTTTTGTTTGATCGAGGTCGGGTTAGAGGTTGTTTCTCATTTGAGGCATTTTGGTCAGGGGTGCCAAATGGTTATAATTGAATTTTTTGAATAAACTACTAAGTGTAAACTATTTAATTATGATTAATATTATTAGAGGTTTTCAAGACCTCTGTTCAGGTATGGGTCAACACATGGCTAGTGAAAATCAAATATTTAAATTCGTTTTCCAATATAAATTGATAATTTTGATTATATATATATATATATGTGTTACTAGATATTTCATATGTTGGAACCCTTGGTGTTGTGTTTGGAATAACCCAGATATTCTTGAGTGATGTTGATCACTAGTTGGGATTGTCCCGGATTACCTGAGTGGGATGACCATAGGACTAGGTGTCATGGGCGTCGGTTTGAGGTAGTGTAATAGTCAGCTTGGGCATGGCCTGGGATACATAGATAGGGAGACCATAAGACTTAAGAGAAAAGGTCATATGGATAATAGATATCAAATACTCTATATAATTGGGTTATTTATTTGGTGATTACCAATCAACCATTATTTCAGTCTTATGCACATAGGTTGACTCCATGATGAGGTCGTTTTGAACACTCTTATCGGTAGAGACCCCCAATAATTGATGTTTAGGTATTATTGGTTTGGGGAAATTGTTGTAGGAATGACTGTGGAAGGTGATGCGCCTCTGGTTGGTATCAATTAGGCTACCATGTTATGAGATTGAAGGAAGATATCGATGTTTGCTTCTGTTATTTATTTGAGGATAACCATCGTTGTTCCCCCGATTATTATCTACAGATATGAATTTCTATTTCCTCCCATTTTTGGGCCATGGGAAGAAGTGGGACTTTAAGCATGTGTTAATATTGTTTGGGCGTGCCATTAGGATGTCATTACATGAGACACAAGGTGTTAGGTGGCACGTGGTTCCATGTTATATGTCTGGGATTTGGGTGTTGGCCGAAGAATGTGACACTCCATGGTTCTTGCTGAGCACGAGTGGAATTTGTGTTTACATTGTGCATCATACTTTTTTACTTCCCTTATATATACATTCCTACTTAAACTCCTATACTAGGTATGTACCATTGGGAGGTTTCCTACTATGATTTGTCACAGACACTACATGGTCCGTTCAAAACGTGTGCAGTCTTTATGGATTTACATGAAGGAAAGAGATCATCTTCATAAGCTGGATCATATTAGATGTTTTATGGAGATTATATGGACCTTGAGGTCATGCCTAGGTGGATATTACATTTTATTTCTTTCTTTCATGTTCTAGTATACTTACTTTTTTCGTAGCTATTGTTGTTTATCCAGGGGAACCAATGTTATTTTCATGTATGACCTACTATGGATGCATGCTTTGTTGATTAGAAATTAAAAGTGATGTTTGTCATGTTATATTTTTTACTTTCTTCTACACTTGTTTATATATTGTTTCCACTAATTTTATTCTTTTGTATATGCTTCTGCTATTCAGGTATGGATTGTGTCTAATGAGTCTTTATTTCTGATGAATATTTTATTATTATGCTCGGACTAGTACCTTATTTTCCTCTGAGAGTGTATAACCTCTACACTAAACCTTTTTAGACCCTTGCTTCTAGTCGGCAGCCTTTAGCATTTGGGGAGGTGTTCCTGAGGTCAGTAACACCTGACCCATTTTGCACTGTTCATGTCCAAGACGTTACAAAGTGGTATCAATGGAGTTTGTTCTTGACATGGATTTAGTAGAATCTTTTGACAAAATACTAATGAAATTGACGCTACCTTTTTATTTTTTCTAGTTTTACTATTTGGGATATCGTTGACTGGAAATAGGTTGTTATTGGAATTGGGTTTCAAGCTTGTTCATGGGTGCCTGCAGCCCCAGGTACAAGGTATGGACCAAGTTTACATTGGTGGGAATTGCTATTTTTCTTTTTCTCATATTACTATTTATGCAATTTACATGTTTGTGGATTATATGGTGTGTTATATTATTGGTTGTGATATGTGTCCCTCGAACCTCTACACTAAGGGGGAATTGGACCTTGTCTCGATATGGAACAATAAGTTTTCTTGGATTTTGATAAAACATTGTTAGGGTATTTGAATTTAATATCTACACGTATGCTTTGGTAAGTGATAATACCACATGAATAATATAAATTTTCATGCTATAGATACTTCAAAAATTTGAAGGGTGAAATTATTGATATAATTTCTTGTATGAATAAAATGTAATATTCCATTCTTTGAGTTATATAAAATTGCATGTGGCATGAGATTTGGGCCAAGATTGTATATGGACTGGCATATAATATGACTGAGGTGATGTCGATCACAAGGATTTGGATTCCTAGATGTATGTTTGTAACACCCGAGACTTTTATGAGAAATATTTTGTTTTTATGTTATAGAAATCATAAAAAGAATCTTTCACTACACACAACACTTGCTTGGCTTTCTTTACATGCAATCACGACCTTCCTCGATAGCTTGCATCGTACGCAATACCGAGTTTCACTAAACAATGATATGCTATAAAATATTATGAAAACTAGCCGTTATAAAAACTAATAACCAATTTTTGAAATTTTGTAAATTCTATTTTTCAAAATTGACTTCATTTTTGGATTCGGAATATCGAAATTAGCATAGGGTGAAATTTTGGTATTTTTCTGGAAACATTCAATTTTTGATGAATAGTGAAAACACTAGGTTACTATTTAAAAAACCCACAATTTATTTAAATAATTATTTATTTTATTTAAATTTATTTTAGGTCAAAATTGATACATAATACCTTAATAAGTTCAATGTAATTAATTGGAGTAATTTTATAATAATTTTAGATATATAAATATTTTATTAAACGTTCCACCATCTTTTACCCACCTCCTAGGAGAATTTGCAAATTTATATAAAACATAATTTTACAGCTTCTGTGAGTGTAATTTCAAAAATCTGAGAGACACGGTTGATGTCAGTAAGTAAAATGTGGTTCAATGAGATTAAAATAATTTTTGATGATTAGTCACTTTTTACATTTATTTACCACGATTAAAAGTAAATAGGGTAATTAAGGGTAAAAATGATATTATTATTACCCTAACACATGTCCTAATTCTATTGGATAAGTTTAATTCGACCAAAAACAACCTTAGGAATAAAATATGACCATTTAGACCCACATGGATTAGATTAGGACATTTATTATTAATTTATTTAAAGAAGGGTTAAAATACTAAATATAGGGTTATACGTAAGTTAAATTCGACTATAAATATTCATTAGAAAGCTATAAAGATTTACTACATAATGGTATTTTATTTTTAATTTTTATACATTAAATAATTTAATTTATTTATGACACAATGATGATGTAGTAATTATCTTATTAATGAAATATTGACATAATTGATGTTATAAATAGCAAAATAAATGTAATTTGAGACTTTTAATGAATTCCACTAATTTTATAGGTTAATATGACATGTTAGTATTGATTTAATTAACTTTTTTCGAATGAATAATTCTGTTATGAGTTTCAAAAATATCAATTACTAAATAGTGTCAAAATTGACATAAAATTGTTTTTAAAACAAATATTTTATAATAATTGTTATTTTATTCCTAAAAATATATGGTTCGGCCAAATGACTTAGATAAGGTTATATATATTAATAATAAACAACTTAGGGTTCGTTTTTCTTGTTATAGTATGTTTATTAACCTTATAATTTAAGAACACAAAAAGAGATGGTAAAAGTAAAATTATCTAACTTAAAGTTAAATCTAAATGATAAGGTTAAAATATTAAACTAAACTTGTCAAAATTCTACTGGATGAGTGGATTTCGACCCATCCCCACCTTAGCATCGAAATAAATCAATTTGGAGCTATTTAAAACCGAATATGGATTTATAATAAAATAATATTTTTTGTTTTTCCAAAGGTGCCCCTTTCCTCCCTTATAAAAGGGCACCTCCTCCCTCTCTTCCTCACACCACTTTGAGCCTTCATGCTCAGCCAACCCCTGCCAATTTATCCTCTCCACTTACCTAGAAAATCATAGAGGTCCTGGTCTTCTTCAAAGACCAATTTTAGTCCCCTAAATGGAGGTCTCAAAGAGGCGCTTCAAAGGAGAGGTAATGTCTATTACCGATTCTTTTAACTTTATTTCTTCTTCTAATTCTTCTTATTTAGTTGTATCGTTATGAATTAATAACATAAGTATCACGCATATAATGATATGTTATTATAAGTATGAAAAAACCCTATTTCACCATCAATCCATCCTACAGAAAACGAAATCACCGCGCGTGCGTACGTACGGAATACCGTCTCCACGCCATGGTGTAATTTATTTTCCATCACCACCTTAATTTGATGGGTATAATGGTGCAAATAAATAAATATATGTGATTATTTTTATGTCTTATTGATTCTGAAATAGTATACATACACTCCAACACATTTCCACGATCATGGGAACGATATCATCACTTGTGCATACTTACGGAATACCGTCTCCACAATATGATGCGATTCGTTCTACATGATATTCATTGCATAATTATTATATAAAATAATTAAATGAATAAATTTGATATATATTACACTAATAACATTCTGTAAATGAGGTATCTATAACCTAATGATAAGAATAAGAATTTATTCGACAAAACACGCATAGGAACAAAAAAGTAATAAACACCCGAATAACAAGTAGTAATGAAATATTACTAATTAGAAGCTAAGAATATGACCATATATGATATCATAACAATAATTATTATTCTAGAATAAGTCAATAACATTATTTAAATCATTATACAGGAGGTTAAGACACTTATGAAGCAAATCGGGCCTATGTTAAGGGAAATATCACAATCTCATTTTTATCCGAGATTGTTTATACTTTGGAATTTACAGGGGTGTATTTTACCATCCACATCCATGTTTCCATAATATGTAATATTATTTCCATCTACCTAAAAATTTTTAAATCAAATTTTAACCTTCGGTGAGTTTTTAGTAAAAGATATGAAAGGAATCTTTTGTCGTTTTTCGTATGAGGTACATTTTGACTATTCCTACGAGAAGAATGTTTTTTAACTTATACGGCATGAGTGGATTTTTAAAACATTATTTCCAAGAATCTTCCTTTACAAGTTTTCAAGTTTATTTTTAATCAACTTATTTTAGTTTATAATAGCATGACATGTTAAGAAAGGAAATGTGTTTTTGAAGTAGAAATGATATTTTCCTCAAGAATGGAGTTAAAGTGTTTTATCAAAATTATTTTCAATCTAAGATAATAATGGGTTCTATTTTTAACCCTATTATTAAATTGATTTGATGATGTTGTGATGGAATTATTTTTATGAATTCCTTTATCATATATGAATTGTTTTATGATGTCCCGATGTTTAAGAATCCCATTTTTATTACATGGGTTATGCTATGATGTATGGTTTAGGATTTTGTGGAACACATAAGAATGGAATCATTATGAGATGGGTGGGACCTATATCTCCCTCAAATTCATTGTTTACAGATTTTATATCTCATGAGATAGACATGGCTGGAATGTCAGGTTAAACCGGTTCAGTGAAACAGGACTGAAACGAGGAATGAACTCGGTTCAGAAATGGACTTTGTCCACTAAGACAGTCTTGGCAATGAGTCTTGACTAATAAGAAATGGTTCTCTATGATTATGTGTGTATTCCACAAAGCTTCATGTTTAAAGTTATGATTATTGTGATTACATTTCACTAACATGATTTTTCCCATGTCGTGAAATTTTGATCTCTTTTGCAGGGAACGATTTCCCAAATGTTATGTTCTTATGAATATGATGTGATTGATATTTCTTTTTTTACCCTTACTGAGCATTTGAGCTCACCCTTTTGTATTTTTCCTTTCCCCAGGTCAGGAAGAAGGTTATTAAGTAAGATATTCCAAAAGGGACTATAGATGTGATGAAATAAATGGGAGATAGTGTAGACGCTTTATGAACCAGTTGTTTTTGTTACCCAGTTTTTGAAGACACTATACCTATACGGTCCTTTAATGGTTTTGTTATATGTTGTAATAAGTTTAATTAAATTTTCAAATACTAACAATGTATGTAATGTATGGGTTGTTATAATGTTTGAGGAAGTATGACTATCAGGATTGGGTAAATCAATTGCGGTTTGAGGAAATTTTGTCTGTTAGGATGGGCGTAGCCTGAGGTTCTTATGATACTTGGATCTATTGAGGATGGGTAAGGAGGTCATGGAGCCGGGATTCCATGGGGAATGGTTGTGGTGGGGGATATTAAGGTAATTTTTATACACTACCTATATACTACTTTCCTTATATGTTTTATATATATGTATATATTGTTATATATGTCGGTTGTATAACCATTTATGGTATTCAATAGGTTCATCCTAGATGGATAAATGGAATGTCAAGTGGGTGATGGTACCTTGCCGTAATAACATGAATAGGTTTAGACACCTGAGAGAAAGGTAGAGCATGAGGCATAGTTATAGTCTCAAGGACAATATCAGGTTTAGGATCCAGTACAGGAAGAGCAGCCAGGTTTGGTAGTGTTTGGGTCGTGGATCAATGAGTAGATCTGATCTAGTAGAGTGGATGTCTTACATGGGATTGACAGAGGTGTGAAACGTACAAATCCCTCTATGGAAAATCTGACTCGAGAGTTCCAGTCAGAACACCCTACTATTTTTCAAGGTGGGGGTGATCCATATGTGGATAAAAAATGGATAGATAGCATGAATATGATCTTTGAGTATCTCAAGAATCCCCCAGGGTGGAGGTTAAGACTAGCAACATACTTACTGAGAGGACTAGCAAAGTGTTGGTGGGATGTATTGGTTCAGTATCGAAAATATGATGGACATGGATGGAAGGACTTCAGGGAAAATATGTTCTCACACTTTTTTCTAGAGACATTGAGGGAAAAGATAGATTATGAGTTCATAATCCTAAATCAGGGTGACATGTCCATCATGAACTATGTAGCTACCTTCATCGAGTTGTATCAATTTTTACCATGTATGGAATGCGATGACTTCTTGAGGGTGAGGCGTTTTGAGGATGACTTATAGAGAAACATTAAGGTGCAGTTAAATTCATTAGGTTGAACTTATTCTCGAAGAGAGTGAATCAAGATCTCATAGCCCAAGTAAAATAGACAAAAAAATCCCATTTAATCCAGTAAATGGCTTCTGGTTATATTTTAGATAGTAGGAATCACATTCGAGATGAGTTTCAGTGGGTCAGTAAGGTGAAGGAGTTAGGTAGACCACCTCTTGGAAGTTCATTATTGGTTTGATTTTAATGTGGGAAGCCATAGAATGTTCATACTTAGTGTGATATTTATCTAATAGTGTGTCAGGCTTCTGGACAGGTTGGTCACTTAGAAATATTCTGCATGAAGCCTTCGAAGATAGTTGGCAGGCAAGGACTAGGGTTGAAAGTGGTGTCTAGGGTCGATTCAGGATCGGTACCAGGTGAGGGTATTTGAGGCTCAGCTGCACGCAGAGTACGTGGAGGAGATAGTAGGACCTAATAGATTGGTCAGTTTTCAGTGACTTGAGAAACACTACAGGGAGATCAGGCATCACGTAGTCATACTTTAGGCCAGGTGCACGCTGTGGAGTTGCAAGAGGCTGAGTAGGTTGGTGAACTGATGACTGTCAGAGGTATGTAGCAAGTGTGGCTGTGAATTTTATAGTTTTTTTTGAATGGCCTATAGGGGTATGTATGTTTTGAGTGAACAAGGTGCACATGATATATGTGGACTGAACAGATGATAGTCAGTGGGATTGGAACCATTTCCAGTGCATGATATATTTATCTATATATATATATATATATGAGATGTGTGGCATTAGGAGTATTGAGTATGAGGAATAATTGAGGTGTCGAGGGCATCCGGGAATCAAGAGTGGCTTACATGAGGTGAAAGAAACCATGTTTTGTTTTGAGCATCCATGGGATGCAGAAACTCATGGTGTCTAACACCGATGCAGTGCAATATACATTTGAGTGTCGAGAATGACACAGGGGCACCTGATAGGGTTTAGGGGTGATGATACGTCATGGGAGGACCATGGGTCTGGGTAATAAGTCAAAGAACCTTTGATTGATTTGAGTTTTGGGCTAGATTTTTTCTAGAATCTTGCTTCACCACCCTTGGAAGGGAAATTTGGGGAAGAATTTCTTTAAGGGGGTATGTCTGTATGAACTAGGTTCTTCCCCTGAGGTACATGCCATCTTTTTTCAATTACTTTTTACGATTTCTTTGATAAAATGTTTTCAAAACTAGGCATTTCTGGAAGTTTCTAGGTTACATGTTGTGTACTCCCAAGAACATGATGTGTGTATGTTAAGAGCGTACTAACCACATGTTAACTATGTTAATAATGTGTGGTGACTATGTGAAAATATTCTATTACACGGCGTGTAGTTTTCCTAAACACGCCATGTATTTTAATTCCTATGTACTGGCTGAGCCCTTGCCGTGTGTCGACCCATGTGACGTGTCTAAGCCGTGTGATGACTTGTAAACCCACTTAAGTTAGAGTATGAGTGAGATACTACACAATATATAGTCCTTAATACATGCCGTATACTTTTATGTTTTTCATATATATGGGAGATCATCACGTCTCATTTTTGAAAATTTCTTCTTCTTCCCCATTTTCGGACTATGAGGATCTTGGAGGTCGAGAACAATTCTTCTCCGAGATTGTTCATCGGATTTCCATTCTTTAATCCATCGGTGGATTCATGATCACATTAGGAAGGCTATACCTGTGCACCCTATTCTATTACTATTCCTTTTCCTCACCCGACATAGTTTCCATCAAAGTAAAATTGTTAAGATTTTATGGAAACATAGATCTATATTGATCATCTTATAATTGTGTCTCAATATTGGATGTGCCTACGTCTACAAGTCCAAGGTAGGTTGGGCATACCCCAATTTGTGTTTTTGTGGTCATTTAGGGGTTACAGATTTTAAGCACAACTTAGTGTATTGAGTGAGACCCATGTTTCTTAATATTTAACTAATGGTATGCCTTATGAGATGTAGTTGGGGGTTCACTTAACATGTTATACTTCAGCGAGGCCTAGTTAGAGGACTTTGCTAATTTGTGGAATTTTGACTGGGTGTGCCAAAGTTGTTATAATTGAGTGGTTTGACTAAAATAATGAGCTTAAACTATTTAAGCATGATTATGTTTATTAGAGGCATTCAATACCATAGTGCTGGTATGGGACTACACATGGCTAGTGAAAATCAATAGTTGAAATTATTTTTCCAATTTACATTTATTATTTTGATTATATATGTATATATGTGATTATAGATATTTCATATGATGGTTCCCTTGGGTTTGTGTTGGGCATGCCGCAAATATCCTTCAATGATACTGATCATAGGTTCGGCATGGACCAAATTACTTGAGTTGTTTGACCACGGTATTGGGAGTTATGGACGTTAGTTTGAGGCATTGTAATAGTTAGGTTGGGCATAGCCCAGGATACATGGATGGAAAGACCATTATACTTGAGCAACATGGTCATAGGGACAAGAGGTGTCAGAGATGTTGTGGCTCAGATTCTTTATTTGGTGATTATCGCTCACCCGTGATTTGAGTTGTGTACACACATGTTGACTCTTTGATGTGGTGGTTTTGACCACTCAAGTTGTTATAGACCCTCAATATTTGCATTATAGGTATTATTGGTTTGGGAATGATGTCACGACCCGTCCTCGGGGCCCGTGCCGTGACTACCCCAAGCCCGCCTTCCATAGGCCAGGGGCTGGCGACTAGCACCAAAGGCGTAAATCCCGATAACAGGGAAGGCATTGCCTTTATAAGTAACAACCACCACAGAGCCAGCAAGCGGAAAGTAACTACAAGTGCAGAAAAGTAAAGGGGGGCCGGAAATACAAGCCCAACTGTAAAGTACAACTCGAAAGGGAAAAACAGCAGCTGGAAGAACGAAGCGGCTCCTGGGTCGCCCGCCTCGATTCCTACCTGAAGGGTAGGTACAGATGGCTCAGCTCCTGGATCATCCACCACGGATCCTACCTGAAGGGTAGGTACAGATAGCTCCTCTACTCCACAGGTTCTGTCGTCTACTCCGGGTACGTCCGCCCAGTGGTCCACCTCCGGGTACCGACCTGCTCCGCAAGTCTCAACTGCGATCTGCGCTGTCCGTCGTCTGCAACCAACACAACGAAGTGCGGGCATAGCCCGTGCAGGGGTGAGTATAAGCTACTCAGTAGGGACCCCGAGACCCTTAAGGTCTCACTAAATCCAACATGGATATCCACAAAGTAAAGGCAGCAATCACGAAGTAACATCAGACTCTACTTAGGTATACGCCCATACATATACCTAAGTCATCAAGTAACCCACCCAATCTCAAGGATACACAAAAGTCATGAAATCAACGGATAACCATCACCCAGGTATATGCCCATACATATACCTAAGTTATCAAGCGACCCATCTCAATCATGGGGAAACGAAAAGATTCATTGACTCAGCTCAAACCAGGATTTTCATTATCGAAACCGTAACTGCTGAAGAGCTCCGTCTCTAGAGTGTACAGTGGTCCTGTCACGACTCCGAGGCTGCCGCTCACTAACCTAGGACTGCTGAGGTACTCCTCCTGTCGAGTACTGCGGGTTTGCGGCCAACTACCGGGCGCTCCGTCCGCTGAGGGTCTGTCGCCAAATACCGGGCGCTACCCAGATAGCCTGCTGAGGTACTCCTCCTGTCGAGTACCGCGGGTCTGCTGCCAACTACCAGGCGCTCCGTCCGCCGTGGGTCTGCCGCCAAATACCGGGCGCTCCGTCCACTGGGCTAGTCGACTCACTCCAAGTCGAGTCGGTCAAGCAGTCGTCAGGTCTCAGCCGGCTACACGGTCTCCGTACTCTGCACGCTCGTCTCCACCGTCGCGGGTCTGTCGCTACAACCAAGCGCACACACTCCGTAGAGTATCGCGGGTCCGCCGCTACAACCAAGCGCTCCACCGTCAAGGGTCTGCTGCTGCATCCAAGCGCACCACCACTGTCAAGTACCACGGTCCGCTCCACGAGCTACTGGTCGATACTCCAAGTATCACAAGGTCCCGCGAAGAAGTGTCTCAAAGGTCCGTCTCGTCACAGGGGTCTCAACGCTACAGACGGCGCGTCGATCGGACGCCCGGTCTGTGAGTTATTAGCCTTTTCGTCCCAGGGGCCCGGTTGGTTTCGTGAGCGAAACCAAACCCGGCCGTATCTCAACCGTACCCCGAACTCCCATAGGGTAAACTCAAAGGGACCGTTACTCAACGTAACCATCAACGCCGCTGACGGCTCGTCAAGCGGACGTCCTGTCTGAAAGATATCAGCTTTCCCGTTCCAGGGGCCCGGTTGGATTTCGGGTACAATCCAACCCGGCCATACTCCGACTGTATCCAAAACTCGGGCGGAGTATGTCAAAAGTTCCGTCTCATCAAGAGGAAGTCAACGAAACAGACGGCGCGTCAATCGGACGCCCGGTCTGTGAGTTATTGGCATTTTCGTCTCCGGGGCCCGGTTGGTTTTTTTAAGGAAAAACCAACCCGACCGTACTCCACCTGCGTCCAAACCTCGGGCGGAGTATGCCAAAAGATCCGATTCACTAAGGGGAACACAACGCGACTGACGGCGCGTCAATCGGACGTTCGTGGCTCAAGATATGAGCGTTTCCGCTCCGAAGGCCCGGTTGGTTTCGTGAACGAACCAACCCGGCCGAACTCAAAGTAAACCGAAACGTTGAGTGCGATATATCGAAACGACCGTCTCGATCCAAGGATCGCGTTGCCGCAGACGGTTCGTCATTCGGAGGTCCGAGGCTCAAGTTATGAGCCAAGAACCGAATCTGGTCCGAAACGGGGGGTCCGGGTCCGGGCCGACCCGGCCCGACCCCCCCCCCCCCCCTCTGGACGGCGCGGCGGCCGGCGACGGCGGACGGCGGCGGCGGACGGAGGCGGCGGCGGGCCGCGTGGCGGCGGCGGGCCGCGGCGCTCGCGGGAGGCACGCGGGGCTAAGCCCCGCGTTTCATCAGGGCGGCACGGCTTGAGCCGTGCCTTTGCCAAAAAAACGGCCCCCGCTGGTGGGGGCTGGCTGGAACAAACCAGGGGGGGCTTTGCCCCCCCTCCTTTAATTAAACCGCCCCCTCATTAAGAGGGGGGGTTTGGAGGTCCGGTCGGGGGTTTAATCCCCCGGTTTTATGACATCCGGCCGGCCCGCTGGCCGACCGGTTTTTAACAACGGGACCGGAATTTCCGGTCCCGCCCTCGACTTCCGACGCCGGCGGCCCGGCCGCCGGTCTTTCCTTCCGCCGCGGCCCGGAACCGGCCGCGGTCTTCTCGTCCGGTGCGGTGCGACGGCACCGCGCCCCTTTCGCCGTGCCATGAATCCTTCTAACGCGGCGCGACGGCGTCGCGTTCTTGAAGACTCTCCTCGGCGAAGCGCGACGGTGTTGCGTAAAATTAAACGCACAATCATCCGCGTGGTGCGACGGCACCACGCCACTTGCTTCCACCCGCAAGAACAACAAGAACGTTGGAGGGGGGTTCGGCCGTGTTCGTGCGGTCCGGCCCCCTCTCGTTAAATTAATAACGCAACTTAAACAATCAAGCATCAAGTTAGACATGCGAGATCCACGCTCAAGGAAAAGAATAAAGAAATAATGAACCAACAACCCCTACCTCGGGTTTAGGATTCAAAGGTTCGGCTACGCTCCGCGGAAGACGGCGTCGCGGAGGTCGGGTGTCGCGGTCGTCGTTCGTCAAATCCGTTGACGAAGTGCTATGCCCGAAGAGACACGACGCTGGCGGATCTTCGTTTGCCGACGAAGGTTGTCCGAAGAAGAGATGGCGTCCCCTTCGTTGTCACGGTGAACGAAGAAAGGAGTTGTGGCGTTCTTCGTCGGAAAAGAGAGCGTTCCTCGTCAAGTCTTGAGGAAAGTCAAATAATAAAGAGAACAACGAACTCAAGAATCTCTACCTCGATAGTCGCACTCGATTCCTTTGACGTCGGAGGAAGAGTCGTTGTCGATGGCGTTCGTCGCGGAAAACCGTCGCGGAAAAGATGATGCGGAAAAAGAACGTCACGTCGTTGATGGATCGTGTTCTTCGGCGGAGAAGTTCTTCGTTGAAGAACGACGTTCTTCGCGTTCTTCGTTCTTCGAAGGTTCTTCGTCAAGGTTGAAGGAGAAGAAGGAAATCTCCCAAAAGCTCTCAAGCGCATAATAACCAGAGGTTAAGCGTTGGTCTTATTTTATTAATATGCCAACGAATTTGAAAAAAAAAGATTAAGAAACGATCCATCAATTCGTTGAATTAATTCAACGAAAGAAACGACCCATTTAATTCACGAAAGAAACAGCCCATTTAATGGTCTGTTAAGAATTTAGAAAACGCGTCGGTTGACTTTCATTAAGACGGGTTTTCACGGGTGCGTTTCTTAGTGGAAAGAAACGGCAGGGCTTGTGCGGGCCCCACTTCACAAATATCCTACCAAGGGGTAGGATATTTCTGGATAGCATCCTATCCAGTTCAACTCAGTTCAAGCCGCCTTTAAGTGGCTTCAAGTGGCTTCCAAGTGGCTTAAGCGAAATAAAATAAAGTTGTCGCAAAATTATTTTATTTCTTAACTTTAAGCCCGAAAATTAAAAACCACACCCGAGCAAACGCAACTCCGGAAGAGGCGTTTCTAAGCGAATACCGGCGCTGCGATTTCATCGGTGCCCTCAGAATTTGATTCCGGGCACCGGTTCAAAAGATGGAAAAACCCGCTCGTCCGTTCACTGAACGTACCCGAGCCAAACTTCGGAAATTGATTCCGGGCACACCGGGCCTCGGAATCAGGTGCCGTCTGAAGCTGCGCTCTTGTAAAATTCCAAAGAAAATTAAGAAAAAAAATTTCCTTGAAATTTACGGGTCTTTACATTACTCCCACCACAGGGCTTTACGTCCCCGTAAAGCTTCACCACAAACTTAGGGAAACAAAGCGGTACTGAGCACGCATCTGAGCCTTCCGCTCCCATGTGCTCACTTGGAGGTTCCCGCGCTGCCAAAAAAAGTGCTCAAGAGGAATCGACCATCCTCCTAGGATCCGTTCCTGTCGATCCTCGATACCCACAGGAACCTCCGTATAAGACACTCATCGCCACCGTCTAGCTCCTCATGGTCGATGATATGCGAAGGGGGTCGAGCACGTATCTCCTCAGCTGGGATACGTGGAAGACGTCGTGCACCCGGTGCAACTGAGGTGGTAGAGTCAGGTGATAAGCCACCTCGCCAACCTTGCTGAGGACCTGGAAGGGTCTGATGAAGCGCGGAGATATTTTGCCGCCTCGGCCAAATCTCCGAATACCACGTCGAGGTGAGACCCGCAAGAAGACGTGGTCGCCATCCTCGAACTCCAGTGGCCTCCGCCTCCTGTCAGCGTAAGACTTCTGTCGGCTCTAAGTTTTCCTCATCCGCTCCTGGATGACATGGACCTCTTCTGACGTGGCCCGGACCATCTCTGGTCCCACAAGAGCTGCGAGATTTCTTCTTTGCCGATAAGAGAAACCTGGTCTCATCCCCTGGATGAACCACATTCTTTGCCTAAAACAGTCAATCCTAACATGGATGATACTAATCCATACCAAGGATGACGTCGTAAGGCCTCGACGCTACAACTAAGAGATCCAACCGTTACTCTCGCCTCCAAGGGTTGAGTCACACTGTCGGCATCAGTGTGTGGTAACTGGTCTCCTCCAGTAGATGTCTCATAAGTGAGGGTCAAGTCAACAGTCAACTGGAACCTCTTAGTAACATCACAAAAGAGGACAGGAATGAAAACATCACAAAGGATGCGTCTTTTATTATTGCAGCTCATAATACAAGACGCTACACAAAAGCAACATCAACAAGGAACTAGAAGTACAAGAGACGTATCCACTAGTTCTGCTCCTGTCCACCTGCTCCAAGAGTTCTACTGTTGCTCAAGCATTTGTCGTTGCCTCTATCTCGGTGGCTCCCCCAAAGCCTGCGGATCGGGATTCGGACAGTCACGTGCCAGATGACCCTTTCCGCGACATGAGTAACACAACCTGCTCCTTGCACGGCTAGCTCTGTTCCCACTCCGGGTGCCCTGCACCACCGGTCGCAAAACCCGAGACCGTCTAACTGCTGGTCTGGTCTTTCTGGGCCTCTGCATCATCTGTCTACTGCCCACAGATGACTCGGCTTCTGATCGAGAAACACGTGGCAAAGGCAGCAGCTCCTGATCACGCTCGGGGTGTAGAGATACTGGCACAAACTCCACCCTGAAGAAGGTCTCGAAGTCTTCCCATGCGAAGTCCATCTCATCGCAAAACTGAAACAAGTGGCTCCACCACCTACCTGCTGCTGCCTGAAGGAGGCTGGTAGCAAAGATCACCATGAAGTCTGCCGGCGTCCCCACTAGCCTGAAGACTCTCACCACAGCCTCCAGCCAAAACTCAGCCGCCTGCGGGTCCGTCTCTCCCCGGAACCTGGGTGGCCTCTGGCGCTGGAACTCGTGCAGCGCGCTCAAGCGTCGTGCATCGCCTACTGCTGGGGCTGGTGGCATCGGTGGCCCAACGTATGGTAGTACCGCTGGTGCCTCCGCTGGTGCCTCAACTGCAAGAGGGCCCTGTACCGAAGCCTCGTCACTCGACAGACTGTCAGCACGCTCATCCCTCCGGGCTCTAGCTGGTCGTCTGAGAAAAGACATCCTGAAAGAAACAACGTAACACGATCAAACGATTATACCTGGTGAGCTGACCTGGTTTGAGCTGTTTTAAGGGGAAAAAACTTTTGAAAACACACACGCAATCAGTGTTTTCGTGCACAAAGTCGGAAATCAGTTGTCAGGGTCCTGGTGTATGGATACGTCGGCCGCCCGCACCAACACTGGACTCCCTGAACTGAAAACCACACTTGGTACCCTTAACACTATTGCTTCACAGAAAGAAAGATCAGAGTCTGCGGTAGAACCGACCACCTTTGATACCAATTTGTCACGACCCGTCCTCGGGGCCCGTGCCGTGACTACCCCAAGCCCGCCTTCCATAGGCCAGGGGCTGGCGACTAGCACCAAAGGCGTAAATCCCGATAACAGGGAAGGCATTGCCTTTATAAGTAACAACCACCACAGAGCCAGCAAGCGGAAAGTAACTACAAGTGCAGAAAAGTAAAGGGGGGCCGGAAATACAAGCCCAACTGTAAAGTACAACTCGAAAGGGAAAAACAGCAGCTGGAAGAACGAAGCGGCTCCTGGGTCGCCCGCCTCGATTCCTACCTGAAGGGTAGGTACAGATGGCTCAGCTCCTGGATCGTCCACCACGGATCCTACCTGAAGGGTAGGTACAGATAGCTCCTCTACTCCACAGGTTCTGTCGTCTACTCCGGGTACGTCCGCCCAGTGGTCCACCTCCGGGTACCGACCTGCTCCGCAAGTCTCAACTGCGATCTGCGCTGTCCGTCGTCTGCAACCAACACAACGAAGTGCGGGCATAGCCCGTGCAGGGGTGAGTATAAGCTACTCAGTAGGGACCCCGAGACCCTTAAGGTCTCACTAAATCCAACATGGATATCCACAAAGTAAAGGCAGCAATCACGAAGTAACATCAGACTCTACTTAGGTATACGCCCATACATATACCTAAGTCATCAAGTAACCCACCCAATCTCAAGGATACACAAAAGTCATGAAATCAACGGATAACCATCACCCAGGTATATGCCCATACATATACCTAAGTTATCAAGCGACCCATCTCAATCATGGGGAAACGAAAAGATTCATTGACTCAGCTCAAACCAGGATTTTCATTATCGAAACCGTAACTGCTGAAGAGCTCCGTCTCTAGAGTGTACAGTGGTCCTGTCACGACTCCGAGGCTGCCGCTCACTAACCTAGGACTGCTGAGGTACTCCTCCTGTCGAGTACTGCGGGTTTGCGGCCAACTACCGGGCGCTCCGTCCGCTGAGGGTCTGTCGCCAAATACCGGGCGCTACCCAGATAGCCTGCTGAGGTACTCCTCCTGTCGAGTACCGCGGGTCTGCTGCCAACTACCAGGCGCTCCGTCCGCCGTGGGTCTGCCGCCAAATACCGGGCGCTCCGTCCACTGGGCTAGTCGACTCACTCCAAGTCGAGTCGGTCAAGCAGTCGTCAGGTCTCAGCCGGCTACACGGTCTCCGTACTCTGCACGCTCGTCTCCACCGTCGCGGGTCTGTCGCTACAACCAAGCGCACACACTCCGTAGAGTATCGCGGGTCCGCCGCTACAACCAAGCGCTCCACCGTCAAGGGTCTGCTGCTGCATCCAAGCGCACCACCACTGTCAAGTACCACGGTCCGCTCCACGAGCTACTGGTCGATACTCCAAGTATCACAAGGTCCCGCGAAGAAGTGTCTCAAAGGTCCGTCTCGTCACAGGGGTCTCAACGCTACAGACGGCGCGTCGATCGGACGCCCGGTCTGTGAGTTATTAGCCTTTTCGTCCCAGGGGCCCGGTTGGTTTCGTGAGCGAAACCAAACCCGGCCGTATCTCAACCGTACCCCGAACTCCCATAGGGTAAACTCAAAGGGACCGTTACTCAACGTAACCATCAACGCCGCTGACGGCTCGTCAAGCGGACGTCCTGTCTGAAAGATATCAGCTTTCCCGTTCCAGGGGCCCGGTTGGATTTCGGGTACAATCCAACCCGGCCATACTCCGACTGTATCCAAAACTCGGGCGGAGTATGTCAAAAGTTCCGTCTCATCAAGAGGAAGTCAACGAAACAGACGGCGCGTCAATCGGACGCCCGGTCTGTGAGTTATTGGCATTTTCGTCTCCAGGGCCCGGTTGGTTTTTTTAAGGAAAAACCAACCCGACCGTACTCCACCTGCGTCCAAACCTCGGGCGGAGTATGCCAAAAGATCCGATTCACTAAGGGGAACACAACGCGACTGACGGCGCGTCAATCGGACGTTCGTGGCTCAAGATATGAGCGTTTCCGCTCCGAAGGCCCGGTTGGTTTCGTGAACGAACCAACCCGGCCGAACTCAAAGTAAACCGAAACGTTGAGTGCGATATATAGAAACGACCGTCTCGATCCAAGGATCGCGTTGCCGCAGACGGTTCGTCATTCGGAGGTCCGAGGCTCAAGTTATGAGCCAAGAACCGAATCTGGTCCGAAACGGGGGGTCTGGGTCCGGGCCGACCCGGCCCGACCCCCCCCCCCTCTGGACGGCGCGGCGGCCGGCGGCGGCGGACGGCGGCGGCGGACGGAGGCGGCGGCGGGCCGCGTGGCGGCGGCGGGCCGCGGCGCTCGCGGGAGGCACGCGGGGCTAAGCCCCGCGTTTCATCAGGGCGCCACGGCTTGAGCCGTGCCTTTGCCAAAAAAAACGGCCCCCGCTGGTGGGGGCCGGCTGGAACAAACCAGGGGGGGGCTTTGCCCCCCCTCCTTTAATTAAACCGCCCCCCTCATTAAGAGGGGGGGTTTGGAGGTCCGGCCGGGGGTTTAATCCCCCGGTTTTATGACATCCGGCCGGCCCGCTGGCCGACCGGTTTTTAACAACGGGACCGGAATTTCCGGTCCCGCCCTCGACTTCCGACGCCGGCGGCCCGGCCGCCGGTCTTTCCTTCCGCCGCGGCCCGGAACCGGCCGCGGTCTTCTCGTCCGGCGCGGTGCGACGGCACCGCGCCCCTTTCGCCGTGCCATGAATCCTTCTAACGCGGCGCGACGGCGTCGCGTTCTTGAAGACTCTCCTCGGCGAAGCGCGACGGTGTTGCGTAAAATTAAACGCACAATCATCCGCGTGGTGCGACGGCACCACGCCACTTGCTTCCACCCGCAAGAACAACAAGAACGTTGGAGGGGGGTTCGGCCGTGTTCGTGCGGTCCGGCCCCCTCTCGTTAAATTAATAACGCAACTTAAACAATCAAGCATCAAGTTAGACATGCGAGATCCACGCTCAAGGAAAAGAATAAAGAAATAATGAACCAACAACCCCTACCTCGGGTTTAGGATTCAAAGGTTCGGCTACGCTCCGCGGAAGACGGCGTCGCGGAGGTCGGGTGTCGCGGTCGTCGTTCGTCAAATCCGTTGACGAAGTGCTATGCCCGAAGAGACACGACGCTGGCGGATCTTCGTTTGCCGACGAAGGTTGTCCGAAGAAGAGATGGCGTCCCCTTCGTTGTCACGGTGAACGAAGAAAGGAGTTGCGGCGTTCTTCGTCGGAAAAGAGAGCGTTCCTCGTCAAGTCTTGAGGAAAGTCAAATAATAAAGAGAACAACGAACTCAAGAATCTCTACCTCGATAGTCGCACTCGATTCCTTTGACGTCGGAGGAAGAGTCGTTGTCGATGGCGTTCGTCGCGGAAAACCGTCGCGGAAAAGATGATGCGGAAAAAGAACGTCACGTCGTGGATGGATCGTGTTCTTCGGCGGAGAAGTTCTTCGTTGAAGAACGACGTTCTTCGCGTTCTTCGTTCTTCGAAGGTTCTTCGTCAAGGTTGAAGGAGAAGAAGGAAATCTCCCAAAAGCTCTCAAGCGCATAATAACCAGAGGTTAAGCGTTGGTCTTATTTTATTAATATGCCAACGAATTTGAAAAAAAAAGATTAAGAAACGATCCATCAATTCGTTGAATTAATTCAACGAAAGAAACGACCCATTTAATTCACGAAAGAAACAGCCCATTTAATGGTCTGTTAAGAATTTAGAAAACGCGTCGGTTGACTTTCATTAAGACGGGTTTTCACGGGTGCGTTTCTTAGCGGAAAGAAACGGCGGGGCTCGTGCGGGCCCCACTTCACAAATATCCTACCAAGGGGTAGGATATTTCTGGATAGCATCCTATCCAGTTCAACTCAGTTCAAGCCGCCTTTAAGTGGCTTCAAGTGGCTTCCAAGTGGCTTAAGCGAAATAAAATAAAGTTGTCGCAAAATTATTTTATTTCTTAACTTTAAGCCCGAAAATTAAAAACCACACCCGAGCAAACGCAACTCCGGAAGAGGCGTTTCTAAGCGAATACCGGCGCTGCGATTTCATCGGTGCCCTCAGAATTTGATTCCGGGCACCGGTTCAAAAGATGGAAAAACCCGCTCGTCCGTTCACTGAACGTACCCGAGCCAAACTTCGGAAATTGATTCCGGGCACACCGGGCCTCGGAATCAGGTGCCGTCTGAAGCTGCGCTCTTGTAAAATTCCAAAGAAAATTAAGAAAAAAAATTTCCTTGAAATTTACGGGTCTTTACAAATGATTTCCATAGAAAGCCATGTACAAGGTGATGATACTTTGGTTTGTAGTGATGTGGCTACCGTGTTATGATATTGAGGCTAAATATCACTTTTTCATCTGGTTGTTTATTTGAGGACAAACATCGTTGTTCCTCCGATTTTTATTTGAGGATAAGAATCACTATTTCCTCTGGTTATTATGGCATGTTAAGACATGAGACATCGAGGATGGGTTACTATTGATTGGGGGTGCCATCAAAACTTCATTACTTGAGACACGAGGTGTTAGGAGGCACATGGTGTCAGGTTATATAAAATAGATTTTGGTGTTGGATGAAGTAGGTGAAACTCAATGGTGGTTGTTGAGTACCATTAGAAGTTGTGTTTACATTTTGTATCATAATATATAATTTACTTATTGATTCATGACTTCTTAATCACCTATACTAGGTATGCACCATTGGGTGGTATCCTACTGAGATTCATCTCACACCCAGCACAAGCCCTTTGGGACACGTGTAGACTTTATAGATTCACGTACATGAAAGAGATCAGCTTCAGGAGCAAGATTGTATTTGATGTTACAAGGAGATGGTGTGGAACTTGAGGTTGTGGCTAGCTAGAGTTTACAATGTTTTTATTTCCTCCTATATCAGCATACTTACTTATTTCGTAGAAACTATTGGTTATCCATGTGTTCAAGTATTATTTACATATATGACTTGCTATGGATTCATGATTTATTATTTAGTAATTACAAGTGATTTTCATCATACTATTATGTTTACATTTTTCTGGACTAGTTTATATATTGTGTTTGCTATTTGTCTACCTTTGGATATGATTATGCTATGTGGTTCTAGTTCGAGTCTACTAAGTCATTATTACCACAACATGTTTTATTATTATGCATGGACCAGTACATTATTTTCCTATGAGAGGGTATATCATTCCCTCTACACCTTTTTACACCCTTACTTCTAGTTTTCATCCTTTGGAATATATATAGGTGCACCTACGTTTAGTAACAATTGACCCATTTAGAACTGTTTGAGTGGTTATTTGGGTCCGAGATGTTACAATTTTCATCCCTTCAAAGTGAAGAAGATGTTCCATGATCCTTGTGGTGGTTATAGATAGTATGAATCATATAGAACTCCTAAAATACATAGAAGAGTCTGTTTGACTTGTTTTCTAGGTGGAAAGGATAGTCATTCAAAATGGGTTTATACTGAGAAAACCCATGATCTATAGTTCTTGAGGTCACTCAAGACACCTAATGAATTTTGGCAATATATTTTTTTCTATGTGCGGTGTAATAAGTTCATCAGTACAAAAATATACTATAGAGAAATCATATTCCTGAATAACTAAGGGCTTCCCTCTATAGGAATATAGAAAAAATCTTCCTCACACAATAAAATAGTTTCTATAGAGAAATGATATGGGTCTAATAACTATAAGAGTTACCATCACTATAGATTCTTCTTAGAGGCTGATTTATTTGATACTGGTGCATCTCACTCATTTATAATAAATCATGTTTTGAAACATATACACCTTCCAAATATATTTTTTCTTATATTATGGATAATTCTATACCGCTTTGAATGAAGATAGATTATGGTCTTTGATGTACCTACTCTGTTTTATCCCTACTAGAGATTAACTTTAGATGCAATTTTCTGGTTCTTCACATAAAAACTCGACATTTAATTTTCCATATAGACGAAATAATTGATTATAAGGCCTAAATTTATTTTTACCTTTGTTGGGTTTCCTTTACTACACCCAATGGAGTGTACAATGTATTTCAGGGAGAATGGGACCTGAGGTCGAGTAGAGCCATACATATTTTTCTTGGAGTTGGGTAAAATAATGTCAATGTTTTATTTTAACTTGGAGTGATAATTTTTGAGTAAGGATCTCACTCCATTTTTCATTGAGTTTCATGATGTATTTCTACCTGACATTTATGGTTTACCATTGAAAAAGGAGGTGGAGTTTTCCATTGTTTTGGTACCTGATAATTAGACAATGTTTATTCCTTCATATTATATGGAACTGGCTGAACATAAAGAGCTGAAGACTCTATTGGATTATTTTAGGGAGGAATATTTTATATGACCGATTTTGTCACCTTGGGAAACACCTATTCCCTTTGTAAACAATGTTGATGGGATACTTCACCTTTTTGTTGATTACCAAAAACTGAATAAAGTAGTGGTGAAGATAAATTATCCTCTTACATGGATTGAGGATATGATGAACCAGTTGAAGGGGGAAGTTGTTCTCAAAGATAAATATTCGACTTGGTTATCACCAATTCAGAATAGAAGTCTTTGATATTTAGAAGACATCCTTTAATAGTAGGTATATACATTTGGAGTATAATGTTATGGATTCTGGCTGACCAATTATCCTACATTTTTTATGGAATTGATGGATAAAATATTACATGAGTGCCTTCATATGTTTTTTGTAGTCTTTGAGGATGAAATATTGGTTTAACCAAAAAATGAGGTGGATCATGTGTTCCACTTCATAGATGTTCTGGAAATCATGGTAAATCATCGAAATTATAGGAGTATTCAAAAATATAATTTTTGGATTCAGTATGTGATGTTATTGTGATATGTGTTTTTAGAACATAGAATTTTATTTGATCATGAGAAGGTGAAAGCTATTTGGACATGGGAGAAACCAATTAATGTTACTATGATACAGAGCTTCTTCGGATAGGTGTGTATTAACACTGGTTCGATAAATATTTATCAATGATAGATTTTATAATGAATACTATCACATTCAAGGTAGTGAAGTACATTTGGAATGATAAATGTGAGAGTTTCTTTTGTTTAAAATAAATGTATTTTGACTTATATGCTTTTGTTGACTCTTCTAGAGGTTAGGTAGAGAATTGTGGTATTATGTTACACATCCTGATCGTGTTTTGGATGCATCATTATTTAGGGAGATAATGTATGGTTCTAGATATCTTAGGCCACATGAGATGATTTATCTGACCCATTATAGCATGCTCTTATATATGATTCATTCCCTTATGGGTTAGAAAAGATACCTTTTCATGGAAAGGTTTACCATTTATTCTGACTAGATGATATTGGGTTATATATTCTATTATAAATCTTTTAATATTTGACAGAGGTGTTGGGTTGAGTAATTTTTGTCTTATGATTTTTACTTTTCTTAAAAACCTAGTAGTGTAATGTCATTTCATATGATTTGAGTAGGAAACGTAAAACCCAAGCCATGAAATGATTATAATAATATTGGAATATGATGGTTTTCATTTATCATTTACATTTTGGATTCTGAAGGGATTATTATGATATTTCTTTAGAGAATGTTTAGTTTCCCTCTTATCGTCTTGAGTAGATTCTATAAGAGAAGCATATTGGTAATGAATTATTGGATATTTGGGACTCTATTTATAGTGGGGTACCATTAGTGAGTGGATGATATATTTTGAGGGTATACTATTTTTTCGATCCAGTTCATTGTTACTTTTCTCGTGTGGAATTTTATGATGATGGATTTCCATAATTTCATGTCAGAGGTTCACCCAAAATTCATGATGAAGTTACATGATATACTATAATGATTTAGGTTTCTAGGAATGAGATGTGACATCATTGATTTTTTTCTAATTATTATACCAAACAATATGTAAAATATAACCATGAGAGACCTTTATGTTTTCTTCATCCACATCCAGTTCCAACAATTGTGTGGGATGATATTTCTATGGAATTTGTGGTAAGGTTTGAAAATACTCGTCAATTAAATAATGAAATATGGGTAGTTATCTATCATCTTACCAAATCTGATTACATTATACCCATTCAAGATATAAAAAATTTTAGGACTTGGTATGTCACTATAAGTAGGATATTGTCAGATTTCATTGTAATTCCCCATCCCAACTTCATATAAAACCAGTAGTCAGACCAGTCACCGGATGTCTTCAATCATTACTCCGCATATGATAGAGGATTTTTACTAGATGAAAGTATCTAATGATGGTATTTTGGAGATAATATACACTCAAAAATAGAGAAACATATTTGTATATCAGAAATTAATTAACAGAAACCAATTAAAATAGTAATAAATGGATGGAATAGGCGTTGTAAAATAGTATCATTTGAAAATAAATAGCCAAGAAAAATATACAACAATGCATGCATGTCCATATGTTAATATATCTACAAGAAAGTACACTCACTTTGGGAAACATAACACAATGTAGTACATGAATAAATAAGAGAAATAAATGATCTAAGGGAATATTCTATGAGAATAATGAGCTTCATCTCAGTATTGTTCTCCTAATTCACTTTTACAAGAAATTCAGCCTTAGGAAAATCATGTGGTCCAACAAACATGAGATCTACTTGGGTACCCTAGTTAAATAGAATCATAATAAGGGTGTGAGATATACCTAGTAGGCCAACACCAAAGGCGTCTATACCTAAATCTAGTTTGTGAAAATAAGGTACATAAGTGTTAATGTATAATGAATAATAAGAAATAATGAATAAATAAATAATAGTCAGCTCATGTTCTAGTAGGACACATGTCTAACTCTACCTAAATCAAAATAGGATGGAATCATAGTTTTATTAGTAACCACAAATATATATAGTAGTAATATATATATATATATATATTTATATTGTATATATGTACTACATCCACATATATGGACTAAGTTTGTGATGACGTAAGTAGCCACATACCTGGAATACTAGATACTAGTTGGATCAAAACATAAAAAATGCATCAACAACCAGTCTAAATGAGACTATAAGCTCAAGAAAAGGTTCCAAGACCAACATCTCATAATTAGTGAGAGGGAACACGTTCAACACTCAAGATTGAAGGTGAGTCTTCGTGTCATCACCTAAAACAAGTGACATAGTGTTTCATTCCCACCATCCATATAGTTTCCATGGTATGAGATGTCATGCTCAACAACCAAAGATGGGGAGAGTGAAAAATCCGGCAAAAAACATCCCATAACCATCGTATCATATACAATATCAAAGGATAATTAATATTAATATTAATTCATTATGTCATCGGATAATTCACAATCTCAATATAAGTAAGGTAGTCACATTTATTTCAATTCACACAAGTCATTCGAATTTTAATATATCACATGTCAGAGTCTTACCATGCAAATTAATTTTATTTAGATTAAACCATTCAATTTTAAACAGTCCATTCATTTTTCAAGGCTTGGACATTTATAATTATGGCTTTCTAACCCACATAAAAGGTGGTCAGTCATTGAAATAATTGGCCACAAAAATGGACATCCCCCCTTATTCAATCCATTTAAGAATATCATTTGAGGCCATGTACTAAGAATGATACATATCTAGCAATAAAATAAATTCATAAGAAAAAACATTCAATAAGGCTGTGAAAGATTAAAATCAGTAATTAATACTTTTTATTTTAGATGGAAGAACACCTCATTTGAGTTGTTTTATTATAAAACATTACATTTTAAATAAATAATTCATTTAGCACATCCAAGAATTACATTAAAGTGGAATAACTATTATCACCAAAATAAGAATTTTAGAAACCTACCAAACATGGAATGACAATTTAATGGTTTATAAATAATACTTGTAAGAGGAAAATTCATTTATAGTCTAATATAAATAGTTAAATTCAATTATAGGCTTTTAATAAACTATGTTAATGTTGAAAATTCATTTTTTACACCCAACGGGGTGTATAGAATTGAGTCTGATATCCTATGATTAAATATCAAGTCTCAACGGGAGTAATACATCATTCATATAATAACGGAAAAAATGAAGAACCCATTTTAGGGTGACCCATGGAAACAGCCAGTGCGTGATCCAACTAAAATATACATAAATAAATGGAAAATTGTGGAAAATGCTATAAAACACCCACGTTATTCCATGGATTCTTCGCTCATCCAATATCAAGGATTGATTTGGTTTGGTTTGAGAGGAATGGAAGAAACTAACATCCACCTTGAAAATAGGGTGAATGGATTTTCACCAAAACAGTGCAATTGATAGGAATAGAAATTTAGATAGGTAGTAAGAGGATTCAAGAGCTTCTTCAAACTATCTTATGGTTCTATAATCACTTAAATTAGATTTCAGATCTACAACATATTAATATAAATAGATGCTAGATCTTGGGAGCTTCATAAGAGGATAAATGGAGGTTTTTTTATTGGAGGGAATAAGGAAAGGGGAGAAGGAAGGTTAAAACATTTAAGGGGAAAAATTGGAAAATCAAACTTAAAAACCTAGTCCACATGGTTTAGACACAGTGTTTGGGAAACTGTGTGAAAACCATGTGATTTCCCTCTATCAAAATTATACATTAAATGAATAGTCATGTGGACCCTCTTGTATGTATTGAGAAAATAGTGTATGAACTTTATGTTGAATGTTTTATCCACATGGTTTCTTCTAGAGGGTTTCATAGTTTTTGAGAAATTGTTCCCACATATCAACCTTCTCCAGTTTTTAGTTTCTGGGGTGTCATTCTTTTTAAACTAGATGAAACACCTGATGAACTTCTCAATCCTCTAATTATGTCTAAAAACAACACTTTTGAGAATTCCAACTCTTGGAATTTCTTTCTAATGTTATATTCAAAGAACAACCCATCCACCAAATGCCAAAAATTCAAATTCCCTTGGAATTATATGTTGGCTCAAAACACGGGTCATTAGAACCTCCCCACTATAGAATTTATCATCACATAGAAGACATGGGGAAAGAATTAAAATATCACCTTACCGAAAGGTGTCATAAAGTCTCGTTAAAATGATCAGGTTTCATTCCCAAACACCCAACAAACTTTCATGCATTACATAAGTGTACGAAATTTTAGCTGTCAAAACCTAAGCCAATGATAATTTTATAACTAAAACACTGAAACAATGATGACTTAATATGGTTCTCCCCACTATATGTTTTAACGTAAAATGTTCCAATTCTGATTCATGGAACATCCACCGTCAAAATTACCTAAAAATAAAGACTTTGTATTATAGAAATTCCCCTTTCATGATTTTGAATTGGTCAAACAATCAATTCCCCAATGACCTCATTTAGATAGGTTGATTAGGATTTCATAAAAATCCCTAGCAGACACATACTTTTGTATTCTACACCTAATGACATTCCAGAAATGGTTCTCCAATGACTATATTCCTTAAGAAAAATAAAAGTAAGTCAGACCACCTTCAGTTAAACATTGCAAAAAATATAATCCTAAAAGGTTAGCATATTGCATATAGAATCATGAAGCTTCCATCATAGGAATTTCATATTAGTCTTGATGATGTCTATGGAAGATGGTTTCTAACATCCGCTGATATTTCACGACTGACAACCATATAAGCTGTCATGCCTCGAGACAATCTTGGGTGTACACTTGATTCGATATACTTGGATATTCTCCTTCTTAATATCCCATACGATTTTGATTCTGGTATAAGGTAAACTCAAAATAATCAACTAGAATTTGAGTATTCCAACTATGATAGTATATACTTTTAAAATTACATGTTGTACATCAGTGCACAACCGATATGTTCAAAAATCAAGAACACTAAGTAAGACCAATGATAGTCTAGTCAAGAACTTGTTCGTGTCTGGAGTCTGACCAAAAAGTTTCTACATCGGAACCCATGTATCTCTCATGATTAACAATGATTCATTAAAAAACCACTTTTTAAAAATGTTACTCTTAGGTATTTAATATATCATAACAAACAAAATTTAAATTTTTTCATGGCGTATAACTGACACTCTCTCAGTGTACCAATTTGATATCATGATAGGGGGCATTCTCACTTCTAATACAGAGTACACTAAGAGGATACCAATAATTGCAACAAATATTTTATACACTACTCTCATATCTATGAAAATGTGTTCTTTGGGTTCTCCAACCATATTCCAACATTCAAGAAGTAGAGAAGTGGACTAACTATTGGTCGAATTCTTTTAAATGAATCTAGGGTTCATGTGTCGGTGCATCATAATTAACCAATCAGAAAACAATTTCCTACCAATACATTACATTATCACTAAAAATTTACCACCAAAGTACAACCATGACAAAAAAAAAATTCATAGTGGTTTCATACATATCCAACTACATCAACGTCAGGGGGTTGACCATGCACCGCCACATTACAAGACTCACCATCATCATAATAATTAAAAAACTACATGGACCATTTTGAAAGGGTATTTGTAATTTTTATCCCTTATACTTTTAAGGAGAAATATTCATGAGAGTTGAACTGATTATCTTCACCTTTGGAGTGTCTCATTATTAAATAAGAGAGTTATACCATCCTCTCATAAGAATACTAGCTCATATTCACCTTAAATTCATGTGTGGAAGTTCTCCGAGTCATGTTCGCAAAAGTTATAGCACAATGAATGAAAGCTAAATCCAACCTGACTGATGTTTCAAAACACCAAATCCTCTTGCAACAACATCTTGAGCATTGGGAAAAAATTTATTCCTTTAACGCCCAGATCTCTCTACTCTAGAGAGGACCTAAGAATTCACTCTACATCTCAAGGCTCCAGGATTTCATCAAACTCAACCATTTTTTTTATCATTTAGAAACTCGATGGGTAACATGTATATGAACATACACATACCTGAGGATTCAGAATAAATATGAAAAATCCTCAATACTATCCATAGGTTGTCCACTATATGAATCCACGTATCAAATGGTCCACAAAAGACAATGAACACAGAGTTATATTTCCCCATACAAAAATTAACCTGGATGATGACATAACATGTCCTCCATCACTGAGTATTAATAGAGGCTCAAGAGGTATAAAAATCTGCCGACCATGCCCTAGGCATGTAAAACCCTCTGAAACTGAGCATTTCATAATTCTAATTCCCATAACAAGGGTAAAGGATAAAATGAACACCTATCACAAAAATGGTGTCATTTAGAATCTAAGAGTCATGGTAGAACCATATGTTAAGAAACTAACATAATTTAGTAAGGAAGTTAAGCTCTAAGGGTGATACCTACCTCAAGCTAGCCCCTTAAAAAATCATAAATAATGATCTTATCACTAGTTCATGCTAAACATATTTCTTTAGGAACTACACCTATTATCTAAAAACTTTATTAATGGAAAAAGGTCTACAAAATTTTCATGTTTCTTTTCAAAGGGAACTCAATTAGATTTTTAAACTAACCTTACACGAGGTTTGAATAAAAGGATACCACCTAAGGTTCCATTTTAGTTCATCACATCGATTCACATTTAATATTTTAAAATTTAAAACATTTATTATAGAGAATTATTTTCCAAATATAAGACAAGAGAACTAGGTTTCTAATTTAACCCACTCCTCAAGGTAGAATAGGTATGTCTTATCAAAAATAATTTTTCAACATTAATAATTTTTTTAGATCTTTTCATAATTAGGAAATGTATCGTATGAATTTCTAATAGTAATTAAATTTATCTAAATGGATTTCCCATACTGGGATTAGTTAAATACCAAGTCATAATAGATAAGGAGACCTATGAGGGTCCCACTAACTAACTGAGGTTCATTAGAATGAAATCTAATATTATTTTTGTAATTACCATAGTTTCAAAACACACATAATGGTTCATCTAATAAAACACATGAACCAAATGACCTACTTGGGTCAAGTTGTACATTATGGAATGTTTAATCATACAAATTAGCATGCATGATTGATATAGTCACACTCTCTTATATATAGAAGCATCAATAGTTTGAAATTTTAAAGTACCATTAATGGGTTTTATCTGATAAGATTAAATACCATAACTGCCTATATATGGTGGAGTCACATTAGAGGTATATAAGAAACAAATTATAATTATAACAAAATTAAATATCATTTACGTTTATCACCACTTAAAATTATTTCCTACTTATATATAGTTGTTTGACTTTATGGGTTTCCATATACCCATTTTTAAAGCACCCATAAACATAGCAGATTGGAATTTGGATCAAATGAATCGTGACCAAATTCTTTTGGATGAAAGAAAATTTAATAGATTTTGTATTTATACAACAATATTTGAGTATATAGAGAAAATAAATAATGGTTCAATTACACGGGTCACCCTATAACAAATTATAATGTTCCCAAAAAATTTAAAAATTGGAAATCAAATCACATTTAACAAAGACCAGAAAATATTCATCCCACTCTACACAAGTATAAAATCATGATACATAGGAATGGCATGATCAATAATTAGTAATTATGGCACAAAATTACCAAATTATGGTATCGTATTAACATGATAAAAAAATCACCCAATATTTTTATATAAAAATGAATGCTAAATAAATACCTAAAAAGGTAAAAAACTAAGTATGTATCAAAAATACCTAATGTGGTATATAACTGCCAGGCTAATAAACACACAAGGCACATCATAACAATTAGTATCCATCATAAAAATGCTACTACATGTCAAGGAATATACATGGAATGTGAATCTATATGTGACTATAATGATTCATATAATGATAATTAGTTACCATACTGAGACAGGGTATAAGTATAATTAATTTAAAAAATAAATAAATAGTAGAAATTAAACCAATCACTCAAGATGAAATCATAATCAACTATAAAAATGAACGAAATGAATAAAAATACCATCCCTGACCATTTGTACTTTTCCATATTGGTGGGTTGATCACTCAAAGACACATCTATTTTCCAAGCACTAATATATTACAAGTTTCCTATCTATAATCCCACGAATGAGAAAAAAGAATAAATAACACCATTGGTACTACTTTGTAATATCCTTCACATGCTTCCTATAAAACATGTAGCTGGACGAGTCGCTACATGTCCTCAAGAATTCTTCCCCATATGACATAGGGTTCTTACTAGAAGTGGGGGTATAATGATTTTATGGTGGGGAGAATATACCCTCATGATCAAAGTATTATAGTGGCATATTAGAAAATAAAAAATACACAACAACGAAAACAATAATAAATGAAAGAAAGAGAAGTGGAAGAATGATATCAACTGAAAATAAATTTCCAATTCCAATATACAATAATGAATGCTTGTCCAGATGTTGATACATAAACTAAAAAATATACAATCAAATATAAACATGAAACAGTGAAGTAAAAGAATAAATCGAAAAAATAAAATCCCCAAGGGTGTACACTATGATAATATTGATATCTATCTCAGTAATGTGATCCTAACTCCCAAGTATAATCATGTTATCACAACAAAAATCCCATGGTTTTGCAAACATGTGATCTACTCAGGTACCCCTGTGCATTGCTGTCTTGAGAAGTGTGTGAGATATAATTATTAGCTGACCACCAATGGTGTCTATAGCTAAATTCATTATGTAAATATATGGTACAACAATATATAGTTATAATGATGAATAAATAATATTTAATAAATAAATTCTGGTCAATTCAGGTTCCAAAAGGACACATGTCCCAGTGTACATGCTTCAACATATGCTAAAATAATAGTTTGACGAGTAAAAATATATATAGTAGTAATATATATATATATATTATAGTTATAAACTTCATCTACCTATACAGATTTTGTGTGTGTGGACATAAGTAGACATATACCTACTATAATATATGTTGGCTAGGTTGTGCTATAAATCAAACTTCCATAACCAGTCTAAATTAGACTACAAGCTCAAGGAAAGGGTACAGGCCCTATATATCATAATGAATGAGAGTTTGTATTCTAAAAACTCAATATGTGGGGTGATTCTTTAATTCAACACCAAATATAGAGAACATTTATACTATTTGTGACATATTAGACTAAATATCTAGCCATCACTCCCAAACTAACATTCCACAACCTAAGGCATGTTATCTAGTTACATATGCATGTTCCTGTTCCTTGGATATCAATGTGAACAGTTAGAATGATTTAACAATTATAAATAATAAATATTAACAGAAACCAATCATAATATACAAATAAATAAAAAATTCATTATTTAATACAAAATTAATTGAAAAAAATAAAAAAATATAAAAGAGATTCTATATGGGTATTTTCCAAGACCCAAGACAATTGAAATGAAAAGACTAAACATCGCCATGTGACACATGAATGTCTTCGTATGAGACCACATATATAAGGATACGACTGAGTCTATGGTACAATACCTATAATTGTAAAGTAACATATCATAACTAAATAATAGATAGGATTGAGAATCTATAGGCACACTAAAGGTGTACATGTAAGGAGTGGGTCTATATTATAGTAGGATATATCCATGATTCTTGAAATTTAATTTAATTTTCAAAAAAAATATGTTCCATTATGAAAATAAATAATGAAAATAAATTTATTACATTTTAGTGAATAAAAATAAAAAAATTTATAATATTAATATTCAAATATAAATAACCAACTAGTTTGAAAAAAAATCAAAGATCACATTTTAGCTTTATCATTCAAAATTAGAAATGATTGAACAACATGATTGAAAAGTAAATTTAAAAGAATAAAATAAAAAACAAATATGCATCATCTAATGAAATATGGAATAATAAAAGTCCATAAAAAATGATAATAAAATAAAAAAATCATTCATTATACATCATGTAATAATCACTTAAAGCCTAAGGAATGAATCTAGGAACATCTTACCAATCAACAGATATATGCACGAGGGAAAGAATTTAGATAATTATCCTAAATAGGTTTTATTATAGTCTATCTAGTGAAAAATTCCTAACTTGTGACAATTACCATAATGGATATAATTTTTTTTGAATATATAGATATTTCATAGTATTAAAAGGGGAATATATGAATAGTAAGGAAAATATTAATAAGAGTCGAATCATAACAATGAAATATAATTCAAACTAGAATTAACCTAAGTCATCCTTGGGTTTTCAATAATGTTTTATAAATCAATGTAATTAAATTACTTATCATAATTAATAAAATAAAACCACATCTCCCAAACCATTACAATTTAGAAAAATATCCCCTTCAATATTGACCAAACATCTTCTCATACCCCAATATTGATTAATAATATAATTATTAAATAAGTGAATAACCACATGGGTGTGAGGAACCATCAATAACATAATAAATACACTCAAACAAATACTTATCCATAAAAAATTATTCTAAAATGATTAAATTATGTTTTAAGATCAATTATAATTTATCTCTATAATAAAAATTTTATTAATATCATCCTAAAAACTATAGAAATTTTATCAATGTCTTTGTGTTCATAAATACATAAAAGTAGAAATTACATCTATATTTATATGAATATACCATTGAAATCAGAAGAAATATTATAATAAATTACATAAATCTATTATAAAAAAATTATAAACAATTTCCAAATTAGTTGTATTTGTATAAATTAATATTTAAATACATAAAAACAAATGGATTCATTAAAGAAAATGAAATAGGTAAACCTTTCATCCTAAAATTTATTAAACCATTATCCCTTAACAAAAAAAAAGATATATTATGATTTAAAAAATGTTCCACATGCTCATAGCATAATAATTCCCATGGATTTTGGGGTTAGTTATTAACATGATAATCCACTAATATCCCATGAAGCCTAAATGTGATATGTGATTAATAAGGAAAGGATAATAATCTGGAAAATAATAAGAGTGAAGAAAAACATACGTAAGACTTCATAAAGAAAGTCATATTTAGAGATCAAATAGGGGATGAAAAAAATAAATGACTCTCCTTCCCCCATTTCATCAACCTGACGAGGGAAGGCATGCCTCCTTTTTTAACAAAAAATATATAATATCAACAAAATAATAGAAACATAAAAAACAAAAACAAAAACAATAATAATATGAATGTTAATGAAAGGAATTAAATGACCCCACCGAATTTATTGAGAAAAAGAAAATTAAATGGGTGGGATGGTGTATGAAAAGGAATGAATTACCTATTATAAATAAAATAAAGGATATAAAATTTTAAAAGAAACATAAATAGTCATAAGATAACAATTATTTTTTAAAATCCAAGTCATATTTTAAATATAAAATTAAAAAGTAAATAACTCGAGATCTTGCAACCAAAACCCTTTACATTTGAGAGTAATATCACTGCTACAATGATTCTCTAAGAAGAACTGTAATGAAGCTCTCATCATTAACCAGAGTCCTTTCTATTTAGCTAATGAATCGTTGTATGTTTTCCATTGTTGAGATGGAGTTTCATCATGTATATTATCCTAAATTCAATGAGTATTCTCTTATTATTTAAATAACATGATTGTCTAAAGAAATCATGCTCAAAATATTCTTAGGATACATAAAAACAACCTATTATAAAATAAAATAACCCCTGAATTTCACTTCCTGAATCTAGAAATGGAATTTAAAAAATAGGGAATATAAGAGATACTATATCAACTTTTATAAAATAGTCACCAAATGATGTTCATGATTTTCCTATTTTTTAGAGTATACCATAATATTTTCTACAGATATAAAAAAAGTGTATTAGTATCAAGGTAAATTATGGTTCATTAGTTCCAAAAATATAGTAGGATTACATGTAAAATTGGATAGAAAAAATATGCTCATAATTATTTTAACTAATTATAAAGAATATCATTGGAATACCAACTTACTTTACCCTAAGAATATGATATCAAGATCTAAGGTAAATTTTTGAAAACTATCTTGCTCCTTGCCAATAATATAATTGATCATCAATCCAATGAAACAAGTAAATATTTTTAATGGTCACCTAATTGAGCATCTGATAATCAGTGTAAATCGTTATTCTTATATCCACCTTCTTTTCTATGAGAACAAGTATCACCCATGGTGACATGATGAAACACATGAAACACCTTTTATCAATATCTCTAAATTAAAATTTAATTCCTTGATGTTGGTTGAATCAATTTTATATAATTGTAAAGAGATAAGACATGTACATTAGAGAAATTTGATGGAGAATTAAACCTAACTACATATTGTTATATTGAAGAAATAATTAATAAATATTATAGTATGCATTTCCACCACCATTGGAATATGATTACATTGAAATTATTGAAAAGTATCAAAGATAACAAGAGGATATCTGATATGAACATAATTCAATATCTCTAATAATAAGTCATTATCTTCCTAAGATTGAATCCAATTCACTAAGAAAAAACATGAGTGTTTCCATGGGATAATGGGACAATTATTTTCAAAGATAATAATCAATCTATTACATATAACTAATCATCATATCCATACAAATCAATAAGATCAATGGGATCCTAGAAAAAACAAGAAAATCACATAAGACATCAACATCGACAACCATAAAATGACATGTTTGAAATTTAAGACCCTATTTCTTATTCATTCCTAAATGATTAGGATGGGACATTAGATAAGGAATCACCGCATATTTTTTTATCATAGGTTATTAATCACTTTATAAGAGAATAACTAATGTTATTTATATAAGTTAAACAATGAAAGGAATATAGAAGAAACAATAAATATAGTACCTCTAGAAGTTTCTAGACAAGCCCTCGATTCCATAGTTATTTGATATATAAAATTTAAATACATAGATTTGGTCCTACTCCATGCTTTATTCTCACAAGGATAAAAAATCTTCATCTTACTGTATTCTTCCCATATTTTGGAAAACACCATACATACTTTAATACATCAAATTTCACTTGGAATCCTTTAGTATAGAAATAAACATCTAGTCTATATTGAATAAGTTTTTTATAAAATCATTGAAGATGACCCAAATACCCACAATGAAGGAAATTATTTTGTACCTCTTGTAAATTGGGCTGATTGATTCTAGACCTTCAACATTAGTATTATATCCTAGATTTATGCCCCATAGGATCCAAAGAATCAATGTTTGAGGGACTTTGGACACTACCACTACTACAAATTTAAGATGCATCATGATTCTATTAATGGTAAGATACAGACCTATATATTCCTCCAATAGTAATGAAATCACCCCTGAGACCAATCTACCTTTCCATATTAATGTAGACCATTGAATACATGTTGAATAAATAATCATAGGTTGATAATAAATAGAGAACAACATTTTATCTTACTTCAAGTATCTGGATGATATCAAATCATCAATCCATGAGGTAATCATTAGAGATGATATATAAAAAAATTGGTCTAACTCATAAAAAAATGTGTCATAATACATAACATATATATATTTACTATAAATATATGAACTCCCTAGAATTTTCAATCTTCAGAGTCTAAAGATAAAACTAAGAGTTTAACATCACTTTGAACATAGCCATGTAGAAACCTTTAGACATCATGGCGTTTACCATTAACTCCCACCTCTTAAGGCTTAATAATTTAAGAATATAGGTGCCAAACTTTACATTGGAGGTATTATTTGTATGAATGAATCCAAATATTCATTAAATATTCTATATTAATTCTTTGGGTTCCATAGAACATTATTCACCATTGATCGAATAAGTATTATTTATAGTAAATTATTGATCATGATCCCACTCTCATTATCAATATAAATGATAAATCATTTGAATTTTAAGATAAAAGGGAGTTATTTATATAGATTCTTTAGGTTGTGTGAAGTCATAAAATACTCCCTAAATATGGTTTAAAAGTGTATTTATAGATTCATTTTCTAAAAAAAGAAAGAAAAAAATTAATCAAAACATAACTCAACTTCAAATAAATTCAACATCAATAACCATCACATGAAATGTAGAATAATTCAAACCATACTTATTATTATTTGTCATGGGATTATAAAGGTCCATTATACAAGGAATCATGTTATATTGTTGGCATAATGATTTAATAATGATAGATGATATGATAGAATTTGATGCACTTTTATTAACCAATTCCAAGAACATAAAATAACAATTAAATTCTATACCTACAACTGTTTATAGCTATTTATATGATTCTATAGGTGTACTATCTATAAAATATTAATTAAAAGATTTTTTCACCCTCAAATACTTATTCTAAAAATGATAATCACACTACATTTGAATTTATTATGACCATCATTAAAAAATGTACCCTCCCATCTTTGGTGTATCAAATTGAAATTATAATCCTTTTGTATAGAAATAACCCACCATAATACCATATATAGAGATTTTAATACAGATATAACAATGAAAATAATACACACACTAAAGGAAAATCAATGGGGACTATAGAATGTTGGTATTAGACTTCCAAAACCTTTTACATTGGAAACATCTCAGAGATTTATTCCTTGATGTCTTAGATGAATCCATGTTTGAGTGATTTTGGACATTCCTGTTACAACCAATTTAGGATTTCTATAGATTCCCTTTCTTTCCACATGAGGAAGTCTATCTTCTTGTAAAAATAATGAAATATCCCTAGAGAATATTCTATTGTGTTATTTAGATCTAAATAATTTTCCCCTTTATTGACTAACTAAACATAGTTTGATAGAAAATATATAAAAATATTTATCTTACTGAACATTTTAGGACAATATATAATCATCAATCCATTAGGAAATCATTATAGTGGAGCTCCATAAAAAATTGTACCAAATCAGAAAATCAAGGGGCATACTCGCTAATAGATAAATTCATTTTCACTGTAGATATTAATTTTTTACCTTGTTCATCTTTAGATTGTCAGGGTAAAAATTCCAGTTTAACATCTCCTTGAACACAACTAGGTTGAAGTCTTTATAGATATTGGTTTTCACAATTTACTCCTAACACGTAAGGATTCATCCTCTATGAATATAAATTTTAAAAATAAATTTGGAGGTATTAGGTGTTTTAATGAATCTTAATATTCATTAAATCTTCCCTATACATTATTTTGGTTGTTGAGACCCTTGATCCCTATTAATGGAAGATAGATTATTATTAGTAATTTGTTGAGCATGATCTCACTCAACCTTTCAACCAAATGTTAAATAATTTTATTAATATACTCAAAAAGATTAATATCCATTGATGCTTTAGCTTATGGGTAATTATACACTAATACCTATAAGATTTTATAAGGTACTCTATGAGGCATTATCTATAAGACACAAAGAAAAACACCCAATAAATTCAGAACTCAAGTTAAAATTACATCATTATTTTAAAAATATAACACATTTAAAGCATGAAAAACTGATTATATTGATCCTTTTCCAACCTACTCTAATCAAAATATATTTAATTTTGATCTCATTAATAATAATAGATTTAAAGATATATCATTCATGTTACTCCGCTCAACAGAGGGGGTATCAATGTTACCATCAATAAAGAGATTTGTATGGTGCTATATTTATCTATTATTGATAAATATTACTATTTTATAAATCAATTGATGTTATATTTTTCTCTTAGGAGCCTTCAAATTTATGTTACTAAGCACTAGACCTATGCTTAAGGTTTTATATCATCTATTTAGTTCTACCATCAATTAATGAGTGATAAGTCATTCTCATGTTTTTCTCAGAACCCATTTCCTCAAAAATATCATATTAAATGAGAAATTAAATAAGGAAAATTGAATAGAAATAATATCCAATGATACTCCTTATTGCTTCATGAATTATAAGATGTGAGGTTTTCAATGATCTTCTACCTTTTTTACATTCCTTTATTTGGAAGAATTGGGTTGATTTTTTCTACTGATCACCTATATGAACATAATCTCATTTGGAACTATGAAAATTGAAAATATATCACACAAATTCTATATAGTAATTGGAAGAAACTATAACAAACCACCATATTATATGAATTTAGTCTCCTCCTTTTAAATGATAAGGTAAAGAGACACATAACCTATAATTGATTACTTCAAACTCAACTATCCATAATGATCAATGAGTTTAGGAAACATAGTGTTGGATCTTGGGTTATCATATGTAGAGTGATTCACATGATTCATTACATTCCCCCTAAAATACACAAAAACCACTATTTTGTTCCATAAGGAAATGACTATAATAAAAGTATAAGACTAATTAACCAAGGTAACTCTACCATTTATAATCCTATGTAAAATCATACCATCAAGATCACTTAATAACACATTCTAAATAAAATCATTGGGGAATTTGTGACTTTCACACCATTCAAGAATACATGATAATAATTTTTTTACATCTAAATGAATTTTCGGAAAAAAATAATCAAATTAACTTCTTTCTTGGATTTCTTCCTAACATGTTTTGGAAAGTTACTTCTCCAACAATTAGAAACCATATTTCATTTACCTCATTAATATTATAGAACAATGTCAAACATATGAAGGTATTCCAAAAAATATCTCCATCTGATATTTAGATCTTTCGAAGGGAATATATATTTAAGAATTGTTTAATCATTATATATAGTAAATTGTTTTAATCAATTCAAGCATCACCACCTATGATTATGAGACATTAGTGGGGTATTTTTTATCATTAGGGATGAACCTATGGGATATATATTCCAAGTCATGATACTTATATATAGAAGGGACCATAATACTATAACAAAGGCCTCCAAATAAATATTATAACCTTCCCCAGGATCTGAGTGAATCATAGAGGAACTTTTTTCAACAACACTTTTGATTCATAAAAATAATTATTAAACTTTTCAAACTATTCAATTTTTATTCCATTTCATGTCAAAACATTTAAAATGAATTCCAAAATATAAAATTCTTGAAAAAACTACATGTAATATCTTATTATACCCCAAAAGTTAGAAATCTGAAAAACAATTCATAGGTATCCTTTAATAACACACAACATGAATATTCCTAGGTTTTAAAGAAACATGTATTTAATAAATGATGTGTTCTTGTAATTTTTATTTCTAAATCCAAAATTGGAATTTAAATAACTTAATACACAAGTTATGATTCATTAACATCTATAATATGTATCAAAATAATGATCTTGATTTTTCTTTTGTTTTTGAGTAAACTATGATATTTTCCTAAATCATTCCAAAAAAGTATATAGGCATAAATATAATAAATATTTAATTAAATACATAATTATTGTTGGAGAATTAGTAATCCCATAACAAATAACACAATATTCAAATTTTCCATGCATATTTCAAAGGAAAGAATTTCGATTATCAAATTAAATTATCCTTAACTAATGTTATCATAATCTGAGGGATAATTTATAAAACCATATATTTCCTTTGATATAATCAAATAAATCATCTATCCATGGAAATGGGATCATATTACAAGTTTTTACCTTATTGATCATCATATAATCAATGATAATATAAATATTTTTATTTATTTTCATTGAAGAGGTCCCACACCACCCCTGATAACACACAAGGATGTATGAAACAATTTCTCTTCAATTATTCACACTAAAAATTCAATTAATTTTATCAGTTAATGAAATTTAATATGATAGTAATGTCAAGGGAAATTTCCAAACGAATATTTTGATTGATAATTCAAACCTCACATTTAGGTGGAAGCTATGATAAACCGTTAAAAAAACTTGGGATACATTTCCACAACCAAAGTAAGTTGAAAATATTAAATCCCATGAAAAATATACAATAGATAGATGAATATTTATCCTAAAATAAATAAAATATTTGGAATGGTAAGTCTAGAACTAACTAATATTGGATTCCATTTACCATAAAAACTTGACTGTTTCTATTGAGAGAAATAAATAATATTTTCTAATGATAATAATCAATCTAGGCCTTATAGATGATCAATTATTCCCTACAAAAATTATTTCCCAAATATCTATATAATTAATAATAAAATACTATATGAGTTCAATAATAAATAAAGTGAAGTGAAATAAATGGTACATGAAATAATAATAATCATCTTTCCCAATGGATTAGAAAGTTCCATTATAAATTTCGTAAACATAGAATATATGAATAATTAATTAACAATTTTATAATATATTAATGATTTTGGTTCACTTATGTTAAAAAATTTCAATATTATAGAATAAGTAATAAATACCATACCTCTAACAATTTTTGGATAATACAATGATATCAAAGGTATATGAATTGTAATATATAAACTATAAGATTTGGGTTCACTCTAATACTTCTTGAAAAAATGAAAATTACAAGTAATTTGATTTCAATCCTCTCATATTCGAGAAAAAAACCTTACCACCCTTTGATGCATCAGATTGCACTTACAATCGTATGGTACAGAAAAGATGTACCTTTCCACTCTATTGGGGGGGGGGGTGATAACAAAAGAGATAAAAATTACCTAAACACCAAAAATAATAGTAGTTATATATGGCCTTAAGAAAATGGATCCTTGGTTTCCTAGAAACATCACATTTGAATCATATGACAGATTTATACCTCGATTGATCAAATTAGGTGATGTTAGAGGGATATTGGACACTCCCACTACTACCTACCCAATATTCCTCAAGAGTTAATTTCTAGAAATATTTTGAACACTAGATTCCTCTAATAGTAATGGAATCCCCACCTAGAAAACACTACCCAACCATATCGATCTCGACTACTAGCACATTGTTGACAAACTCAACATAGATAAATAGTCCTGATAGAACAATCATTGATCATACAGAAATATTCAATAACATATCAAATTTTCAAGACATAAGGTAGTTAGTAAAGAGGATCTATTGAAAGAATTTGAAAAAAAGCAGAAAATATTGTTTCATACTTCATGATTGATCAATTCTATATATCTAGATATATAAACATCATGTTTGTGTCTATATTTAGAGTCTCTAGATAGAACAAATACCTAAATATCTCTTCAATCATAACCTGGGTGATATATCCTTACAGATTAGTTAACATGGTCACCTTCTATAGAAATTTAATTTTACCTTTTAAAAAAAATTCTAGTTTTGATATTGCAAATGATAAAATAGCTTCAACAACCTTAATAAATATTGGATTTATACCAGAACTGTATGGATTATTAATAAGATTTATCTAATCATGATCATATAATAATGAATTTTGTTGAATTTCATATTCAATATTTCTCAAAAAATAAAAAATTCATAAAAAAGATATAAGATTAATATTATAAAATAAAGTTTCATTCCAAAAAATAATATGAACGTAAAAAATATATAATTTACTTTTAAATATTATAACTTTTTTTTATTTTCCATGAATTTTTAGTTATAAACACTAATTTTTAGTAAGTTCCATTAATTTTAACTAATTAGAGATATTTTTTACTAATTTTCAATTATTTTTACTAACATTAATCAACAATTTGTACTGCTAATCACTGATAATTACCCCTAATTATTACTAGTTATTTATAATTATTACTAATTAGTACTAATTATTACTAATATTTTCTACTCAGTTAAAATTATTAATCATTTCCATTAATTATTACTAATTATTAATAATTGCCACTAACATTTACTAATTGATGATAATTATTCTTAATTACCAATAATTATTCTTAATTACCCGTAATTATGACTTAATATTGCTAATTTTTTCAAAAATATTATAATTATTTCAAATTGTTACAAATTACCTCTAATTATTGCTAATTATTACTAATTACTACCAATTATTACTAATTACTGCTATTTATTACTAATTACTACCAATTATTACTATTTATTACTAATTATTAATAATTAACACAAATTATTACTCGTTATTAATAAGTATAAATAATTATTACTAATTATAAATAAAAATTACAAAATTTATCTAAATATTATTAATTAATACTAATTATAACAAAATATTACTAATTATTACTAAAAACTACGAATTATTACTTGTTATTATAATTTATTTTTAAATATTACTAATTTTTACTAATTATTTATTTTTAGCACTAATTTTTACTAATTAATACTAATTACTAGAAATTATTACTATTTACTACTAATTACCACTAATTACCACTGATTACCACTACGTACCACTAATTACAACTAATTGTTACAAATTATTACTAATTCTAACTAATTATTACTATGTACCACTAACTAGTAATAATTATTATTAATTACTACTTATTACTACAAATTATTACTAATTATTTTTATGTACCACTAATTGTTACTAATTATTACCATGTACTAGTAATTATGACTTATTATTTCAAATTACTACTAATTATAACTACTTTTTTATTGTTATTACTATTTATTACTATTTATTACTAATTATGAATAATTATTACTTGTTATTATTAATTATTGATAATTATTATTAATATTTACAATTTATTACTTATTATTTCAAATTTATACAAATTATTAATAATGTTCATTATTTTTCACTATTCACAAGTAATTATGAATAATTAATACAAATTAATATGAATTAATGTTATTTGATACTAATTAATACTGAATTCACTGATAATTACTAATGATTACAAATTATTACTTATTATTATGAATTGTTACTTATTATTTCTAATTAGTTCTCATTATTACTCATTATTACTACTTAGTACTAATTGTTACAAATTATTACAAATTATTTCTAATTATTACTTATTAGTACTAATTAGTAATAATTTTACTAGTTTTTACTAATTATTAAAAATTATTACAAATGTTTCCTAATTTTTAATAATTATTTCTAATTAACAGTAATTATTACTAATTCATAATAATTTTTTCAGTTTTACTATGTATTGATAATTAATACAAGTTATTAGTAATTATTGCTAATTATCTCTATTTATTTCTAATTACCTCTAACTACTTATAATTACCACTAATTATTACAAATTTCCACTAATTATGACTAATTATTACTAATTTCCACTAATTATTACTAATTATGCATACTTATAACTAATTATTTCTAATTACCACTAATTATTGCTAATTACCAGTAATTAAAAGTAAATAATGCTAATTACAACTAATTATTGCTGATTAGCACTAATTATTTCTAATTATCAGTAATTATTTCTAATTATCACTAATTATTTCTAATTATCATGAATTGTTACAAATTATTAATAATTATTACTAAGTACCATTAGATATTACTAATTATTAACAATTATTACTAATGACCACTAATTATTACTAATTATTACAAATTACCAAAAAAACAACTAATTATAACTAATTATTGCTCATTACTTTTAATTACAATTAATTATTACTAATTACAACTAATTAGTACTAATTAATAATAAGTACAACTAATTATTACTAACTATGAGTGTTAATTACTCATTATCACTAATTATTTCTAATCACCACTAATTATTACTAATTATAACCAATTAATAATAATCACCAATAAATATTACTAAAAATTACTAATTATTACAAATTATTTCGAATTATTACTAATTTTTACTACGTATTGCAAATTATTTCAAATTATTACTAATTTTTACTAAGTAACACTAATTAGTACTAAATATTAATATATTAACTAATTATTTCTAATTACTACTAATTATCAATAATTACCCTTAATTATTACTAATTAACTATAATTATAACAAATTTTTAATAATTATCACTAATTGTTACTAAATATTACTAATAATTAAAACTAATTTAAACTAATTTAAACTTATTACATCTAATTAAAAAATATTATTAACAATTAAAACTATGTAATCATAATTAAAAATAATTTCTCATACTTAAAACTAAATACTCAAAATAAAAGTAAGTAATTATAATTAAAAATAATTACACGTAATTAATATTAATAATTACTAGCATAAAAAATTAATTAACTAAAAATTTAAAACATTAAAGAAGTACATTAAAAATTATCTTATCGGATGCAAATTTGAAAATTTTGTTCCCTATAAAATTTAAATCTTTTAAAATATTAAAGAGAAAAAGAGAAGAAGAGATGAATATTAGAGATATCAAAGGGAAAATAATGAAAAACATTTGGGTGGGGGTGGTATATATATATATATATATATATATATATTATTAGTAGGGACGAGAGTAATTTTGACGGGTTTCCGGTCGCAAATAATATTAGTTGTGACAAGACCTGTCAGAAACAATATTAGTTGTGATTGGAAACATTGCAATTAGTGCCCACAATTAATAACCCTGTCAGCGATTAAAAATGTATTTGTTAGGGGTCCTTTCACAAATACTCTTCTTCAGACAATTTATTGGACTGGGAATTAATGCCTCTCCCAAATAACAATAATGGTGGAAGGTATTTGCAACTGAGAGGGGGTGGTATATTTCTGTCACAAATACATTTCCCATGGTTAGGCACACACGGGAACCAAAAGTATTTGAAATGGGTGGTGTGCCTATCCAAAATAACCCGACACGAAAACATGTTTTCCCTTAGTGTAAGCCTATCCACCAAGCTTACCATCTCACGACCTTATACCCACTCTGATAACCCAGGTAATGTTAATTTCATGTCTTATTAATATTCATGATTTGATTTCACGTTTTAATATTCACTATAATAATTTCATGTAATTATTCAAATGAAAAAGAATTTTTTAACATAATAGTTTTCCATGAATTATTTGACTTCATATAAATGATGCAATGAAATATTTTTGAAATAGAATTTTATGAAATGAATTTCATTTATAAAAAAATCATTTTTTCATGATTTTAAATATTCCGATTTTGGTTTTTATTGGTTTTAAAGTAACATTATTTCCCTTCTATTTAAAAAAATCCAATTAATGTTATATGAATCATATTATTTCTTGATTTTGTTATAAATTCATTTTTATGATTATAGACAGATTTGTCTAAAAACATTTTTTCATTGAATTTTATGTGTTCATAATATATTTAATTTATTACACTTTAATAAATTAAATCTTGAATATGGATTAAATATTTGGAATTAATAAGTTCAAATTTATTAATGATTTCAACTTCATTTTGGGTCATAATTAATAGTCACCATTGTAAAAATTAGTTACCATGGAAAAGGTTAAAACATGGTAAATAAGGTAAAAACATCGTGTTAAGGACACAAAATATTATTTTAATTCATATTGGATGAGATTATTTTGATTCTTATAGACATAGATATGAACATGAATTCATTTTGTGCCACCTAACCATGAGTATGCCGAAATATTTTTTTAAAACATCAAATAATTACAAGAATTCCAATCCACTAATTTATACTAGAGAACCTCTTATACTCATTGTTTTCAGAAAATTAAGATCTCTAACTCATAAAATACATACCAAAACCCTCTCCTCATATCCTTACCCACATTTTTGAGGTTATATTCTATCTGATAGACCAACCTAGAAGGATTAAGGATTAATCAAAATGTTGTTCTCTAATGAAGAGGTATAACTCTTAAACTAGTTATTTCATGTTTATTTCTAATTAACCCTCATTCAAACCTATCATAACTATTATTATATAACAAATAATAATATCGTATACATTAAAATTATATTATGTGTATCTTATAACAATTTTTCAACTCTTTTTCATTTTTTTGGGAAATAAAAACTTTTCATGCGTGTATGTGTGGGATACCACCTTCACAAGGAAATGTGTTACATTTTTCATTATAGGGTCTTATGGATGGTTAAAATGATATATTAAATTAATATAAATTATATTTATTACATAATTATGATTATTTTATGATAATATATTACGTAACTTCTTACCCTTCTATTCATTGAAAAATGATAACATCGCCTGTGAGTATATGTAGACCACCATATTATAGAAGCTATGTGATTAATATTTTGTTACTAGATCACATGGATAGTAATAATGATCGAATAATGAGATAAATATAACATGTATAATAATGTAAATATTAATTAATTGTAAAATATTATCTACTTTATTTTGTTTCCATGCATTAAAAAAAATATTATTCCTGTGTATTACGAACTACCATCTTCATGAAACAATGTCCATAATTTGTCTTGGAAACCATTCATAGATCATTATAAATGAATATTTAATATATAAAAAGTATTTATATAAAATTATTTAGATTATGGATATGAGGTACTGATTAATCCCTTGACCTTTTACAATACATGAAGGTCATTTTTAGTTTATAAACTGAATGATGCCAAAACATCAAATGTGAATTCAACCAATTCAGTGACTGTATAATAGATGGTAACTAATAAAATAAGGGAATTTTGATAAGTGAATAAAACTTAAAAATTTTCTTAATCAATCATAAAATTAATACAATTTTATTTTTTGGAATTATAAAGGATGTACGTAGCGAGTCAGAAGATAAAGTAATAATTTTTTATTCAAAACACTGATTTAAATATTTGGAACAATTTTTACCCCATTTCCACGTACTTTTAAATGTTTTAGTAATGTTCCCATTTATATTGTAATGATTATTAAAGGTAATTTTCATGATTTTTTTAAATAATAATTTCAATGTTTTTTGTAAAGGTCCTTTTAGAATTTATATACAAAAGTGTGAAAAGAATGTTTTTATCATATGTGGCACAAATAAAATATCCAGTACTCATGAATGTTATTTCTTTAGAATATTAATCTATAACATTTCTTGGTTTTTCATTGAAATAATAAATTTATTTTCTTTTCAAAAAATTTTATTTTATAACATTCTAAAGGAAAAAATGATTTTAATACTTATTTTTATGAGAATCCCAAATGTGATTTTGTATATGTGTATTGAAAAAATTATTTTATTTTATAATATAAATAAAATATATTTTCATTTTATTTCTCATGATATAGATCATTTATATTTTATATGATAAAAGGTGAGATTGATATAACACTGATATCAAGTGACCATAATATAACATTTCGAAACATTGAGTATATGGTATAGTTAACATGAATTTAGTTACTCATAGTGGATATGTTCTAAGTAAAATCAATTTTTATTATATTGCAATGTTTCATATAATGGTGAATGTTATGATAATTTACTATAGTACCTTTATGGTTTTTATAAGCATACAAATGGGTTTTTATTTAAATAATATGATTTCATAAGCTATGAAAACGAACACACAATTAAAGGAATCTTTATTATCCTCTAAAGGTAAAAGGATTGTTTTCATGTGTTCTCATGTTTTCACAAGTAACTTTTAGGATTATTATTATTATTATTTTATGTTGGATTAAAATGTTTTTTATGAAAACTATAGGCATTGAGGTAGATATCATGTGTATGTGTTTAGATCTAAGCATACTATATAAAAAGAAAATTTTCATTCTTGGTCTTCATGAATATTAACAATGTATAATAGGTTTAAGTTATTTTTTAAATCCCTTATAGAGATTTTTTTACCCTTCCTATTTTTCAAATATTCTTCATAGGGCTAATGATGTGTACATTTTATGATATTCAATATTGATATGTTATTAATTAAGAAACATTTTCACCAAAGATACATGAGTGTAAACATATGAACCTATTTATGTGAAAAAATACACACTTTTGGTAAATATAAACTTTCTTATTTATTGGATTTAATAATTATATAAAATTTTAAACTTAAAATATCCAAAAATATAAGAATGTTATTATGTTGTTATAAATCTTGTTATTGTTTGTTTTTTTTGTTATGAAGTGTTATAATTTGTATCTGTGGGATGATTTAGAGAAATTTTGAGTTTATGATAATTCCAAAACACAATTTTAAGAAACTATTATTTATAGATATGTTACCAAGAGATATATTTTTATGATTTTAATGTTTTTCCTTTAGTAAAATTCTATTCATTATGGTATTCCATAGATGATATACAGAGAATGGATAAATATATCAAGAATAGAATAACATCCTTCTAAAACTGCAACATGGAATGGTTGGCGTTATAACTGAGAAATTGGTGTATTTGTGAACTCAATTGAAATAAGCTAATAGAATTTGAATCCCAAAAAAGGAGAAACTGAATTCTCTATAGATGATGATGCCTATATTCTAACATCTATTGAATTTCATTCCTTACGATCTTGGTGTATATTTAGATTTAGATTCATTTTAATTATTGATTAATTATTTGGAAAAGAAATTTTATTTTTTGGAATTTCCAATTAAATATAATGGAAATATTGTAATATATATATATCTTTAAGGTAAAGTTGATCATTGGTGCTCTATGATTATGAATAACAAATAGAAATTTCAGATTGATTCCTTGGAGTGGAAAATATACAAGCATGTTTCCTTTGAGAAAATTTTCTTAAATTTTTTTGACATATAATGAAAATGTAAATCATGAAATTGAATGAGGAGGAATAATCAGTTGTACCACATGAATAAAGTTTTTATAATATTTTCCCAGTATATACCAATTTTCATTTAGGATAATGGTAATAAAATTGTTCTATTATACATAGGATTGAAACCATATTTATGAATGGATTTGGTTACTCATGAGTTTAGATGTTGGGAGGAAATTTTTCTACGTGTTGAGAGGTTAAAAATTGATTTTATTGAATTCTATATCAACAAGGGGAATATGGAGTCCTATTGGAATGTAGATGGATTTAATTTATTGATGAAATATGAATGTAAAAAAATTATGATTCCCTCTTATTATGTGTTTGGTAAATATTATTTTTGTGAATATCTTATAAGATCTGGAATGTGTTACCATTGTGGTAAGATGAGATATATTTACTTTGTCTATAAAGGTAATATAAATGGCAATGGTAAAACTTATTGTGATAAAATGTTTTAATTACACCAATGAGATAAATTAAACAAGTTTATGTATGACAAAATTATAAATTATGGAGATCACAAATTTCATATAAAGAAGGGTTTAACTATAGAAATTGGTAATACCTAACGAAATTATGGAATATCACATGTTTAATAACATTATTCCACTATTTTTTTTATTCACGGTCTAAAGATTAATTAAATTTTAGAATGTTTCCTTGAAAATTGAAATTTCACCTCATGAAACAAGGAGAAATATTTTTGTAAAAACAATGGGTGGTTGTATTATGGAAATAAGTATTTATTGTAATGTTTCTATCATTGTATGAAAATTTATTTTCGTAAAAATATTTTTTACCCTTAATGGAGTGTGATGACATTTTGGGCGTGAGTTATCTTTCATTTTATCTTTATAAGATACATTGAAGTGATAAAGAATTCATATTCTATCCTCATAATGAGTTTCAATTTGTATAAAATAATATGGTCGAACATGTGACAACATATCAAGAATTTTAGAAATTGATTTAATATTTGGATGAAATTTATAGTACATAAGTTAGTGAAAATAAAGGAATTTTTCAGCATAGTGATGTGCTTATGGTAAATAGATTTTCATATGTATTTCCTCATGAACTAATTAGTGTTATTCTTAATCAAGAGATTAAATTTACTATTAAAAAAGGTCCATATTCTATTACTATTTTAAAAAAACATTTTCAAATGGATTAAAAAGAGATATTAGAATAGTAAATTAAGATACAAGAATTATACACGAAGGGTTTGATCCACCACATCACTATACCATGGGTGCTCCTATTTTATTTTTTAAAAACCAATATATATCATTGTGTCCTTATAATAAATATAGTTTACTCAATAAAATCATTTTTATGAAAAAGTATTTATGGCTTTATATTAATGACTTGTTCGATTAGATCTGGGGTGATTAATATTTTCCTACTATTGAACACAAATATGGTTACCATTAACTGAAAGTGATGTAATATGATGTTCCATGGATAGTGTTTCATAATAGATATAAAAATTACAATTTTTTGGTTATTTCATTTTTTGAATAATACAATCCATTTATTTATGGATCTAAGGAATAGAATATTACAAGAGTATTTGGATAAACATAAGGTGATTTTTCTCAATAAAAATATGATATATTATAAAATCATTAAAGATCATGAGTAACATTGAAGTATTGTTTTTTAAACATTAAGATAAAATATTTTCTATGTAAAATTTGGAAAATGTAAATTTTGGATGCAATGTATTTCTTTTCCTAAGGATATTTGTTATTAATATGGAGTAAATATTGTTCATTCAAAAACTATTGGGTGGAATAGTGTACAAGAGATGAAAATGTCTGTGAAATTCAAGGTTATCTTAGACTAGTGGGTTACTACAAATGATTTATTGAAAACATTTCTCAATTTTGTAGACTAATCACCAAGTTTACTTGAAATCAAATAAAATTCATTTGTACAAAAGAATGCAATGAATGTTTCCAATAATAAAAAATATTATTATTTAAATATCCATTGATAGAATTTACAAGAAATAATGGATAGTTTTTTATATATTGGAATGCTTAATTGAATTGATATGGTTGTATACTGATGTAGTATTATTGTGTAATTATATATTACTCAATAAAATTGAAAAACAATGAGAATAACTATTGAACACATGATATTGAGCATGTAGATGTGTTTTTGATTGAAAAAATTAATCAAATCTATTATACGGGGTAATATTTGAATTATATACTGATTATAAAATTTCAAAGTATGTATTAACTTAAAAGGTGTTGAAAATGAGACAAATAAGATGGATGGAACTGATAAAGTGTTATTACTTTTCAATTCACTATCATATAGGTAATGAAAAAAGGTATACGATTCCTTGAGTAGAAAATATACAACAACATTTACTATAATATATTTTATACACTATCTTTTAGTTGATTATTTAATGAATAATGAATTAGAATTTATGTATGTAAAAATTGTTTCTCTTTTGAATTACGTATCATTAAAATCATATCTTGATGAATGAATTTATTAGTATAAGAATGAAGATCATGATTTGAAATTGAATGTTGAATTGTTCATGGAAGAAGAATTACCTAACATTAATGTTAAAAAATACGGGATTATTATATTCATAAAGTTGTTATATTTTCTAAGAGATATTCATTTGAAAAATAAATTACAATGTGAGGATAAAATCTATATATTTTCCAATCATCTTAGAAGTACTATGATATATTAAGGCCTTTGGGTATTTTAATAGTGAGAAGGATTGCAAAAATAAACAACTAATTATAAAAAGAAATATTTGACTTTTCAACATGTTAAAATGAAGTGGAAACTACTAAACAAAAATCTTCATCCTTTTCTAATTACAGAATAGAAATGTGAGAATATATCCATCGATTTTAAAAAAAATTCCAAATACATCTCAAGGAAATAATGTGATTCAGTGCCTATTAAATATAGTATGTAATTATATAACCTTGTTAGATTTTACTTTAATTGAATAATAATATTATATGTAGTTCCAATATATATTTTAATCAAACATAATCCCATATTTATATGAATGTTTATGAAAGGATGTTACAATTCATTTGGAAAAGGATTAAATTTCATTACAGTTTTTCATCCTCTATCTTATGGGTATTCAGAGTGAAAAATTTAGAATTTGGAAGATATATTTGTCTATTAACGTTTTATTATTAGGCAAGTTGGCATAAATATCTTTTATTGGTGTAATTTTCTTAAATTAAATTTTTTTTACAAGTATATTGATTAAACCTTTTGAATCATTATATGAAAGGAAATTTTGATCTTCAATATATTAGGAGAAAGCTGACGAATTGAACCTTTTAAGAATATAATTGGTGGAATAGAGGTTTGAGAAGGTAAATAAGATTTAGTACAAGATGAATTTTTCTCAGAGTTCAAAGGAAATATTTGTAGATAATTAAAGGAATAAAAAAATTTTGATGTAGAAGAACATTTTTTATAAATGTATCTCTTTAAAAGGTGTTATATATTTAATCAAGAATGGATAATTAAGTCCAAGATATATTATTCCATGTAAAATTTTGGAAAATTATAATTTTTTTCATATGTAGTTTGATATCATCTATGTTTATCTCAGGTACCAGATGTAATATATGTATCATTATTAAGGAAATATGAACCGGATAAATCTCAAATTTTGATACCTAATGTAGTATAATTGGAAGAGAATGTTTAATATGAGGAAATGAAAATTTTAATCTATATCATAGATCCTATATTTTCAAAAATATATTGACTTAACTAGTTGAGGTATTATCGAATAAAGATATGATGAGAGAAGTAACATGAGAATCCGTAAAACCCATGAGGGTAAAATATCATAATTTGTTTAGGTAATTAATAAAATTCAGAGGGCACAATTTATTTAAGACATAATTAGTGTGAAAGCCTTATTAATATTAACAATAAACCAATTCAATGATTTACTAATATTCAATATTAAATTTTGTGGATAAATACTTAATAATATTTAAAAAGAATTTTTAAATTAAAAAAATTGTTTTATATAAATAGAATAGTTTACCATTAATATTATAGACTTGTTTCTATGTAAAACTTATATATTAAATTAATTTAATTTTAACAAATGGAAATAAATTTTTATATCAACATATGAAAATTAACAATGAGATATTTTTTGATGTGTTTCTGAAAAGATTGAATTATTAGGAAAATATAGATAAATATCTTGTTTTATAAAAACTCTTATTTCATTTCAATTATTTTAAAAGTAATATTATATTTATTATTTTTAAAGTAAAATTTGTACCTTTTCATTAATCCAAATAAATTTAATTCCTTATTGAAATTTAATTAATTTTGTATGTATAAGTTCACTTTTGTATATGAAAACACATTTGTCTAAAATCCACCTTTTATTGTGTTTTTTTGACTCACATATAAATTAATTTCTTCCAAATATAAAAATTGAATCATAAAAATATTATAATAATTTGAATTAGGAAATTCATATTAATTAGTTGTTTCAATTTCATTTTCAGTCATAATGAAAAGTTATAATTAAAAAAATTGTTTCCCTTGTAAAAGGTAAGACAGGTTAATTACGTTGAAAACAAAGTGAAAATGTAACAAAAATCCTATATTAATTATTATTGAAACATATTATTTTGACACATATCATTTTTATTATAATTTTTAGTGTTTTAGTTCCAGATTATAAAGAGAGTGAATTCATATTACGTTAAAACATTGAATAATTACAGGAGTACCAGCCCTGTTACTTATAAAAGAGAACCTACTCTCCTTTATTATTCAAAAAAATTGAGTACTCTTTCTTAGAAAACAGATAACTAAATAATATCTTATATACCTTAACCATTTCCTAGACTTTCTGTTTACTCCAAAATACCAACCTATAAGGCTTTCGGTGTAATCCAAAATGAGGTTTCTAAAAGAGGTACACCTCTTAATCAATTTCTCTAAAATAAATTTCATCTTCTAAATACTTAAAAATAATCAGTGAAATTATATTATAATATAATAAATATATCTTATATACTCAAATTTAATTATCTTTGTGATGAAACCCCTTTTAATATTATTTTATATCTTATATAAAATGAAAACATTTCATGTGTATACATGTGGACTACCTCCTGCATAGAGTAGCGTGTATTATTTTTAACCATAGAATCATATTGATAGTTAAAATGACAAATTAAGTGAATATATATAATTTTCATGACATAATTAGTATTCTTAAAATTTACTATATTACTTACTTTATTACCATCCCTTCCCTTGGAAGATGATAACTTCACATGTGATGTATTTCATTTTTGATTAGCACATCAAATTATCTGTCACAAGGATGGAAATAAGGAATTAATATGACATGTATAACATATTTTATATTTTGTAAAATTATTATATCCTGAAATTTATTTCATTTACATGCATTTGAAATATTAAAACACAGTTTATGCGTACATACAGACTACTTTCTCCAGGAAACACTATGCTTCATTTTTCCTGACCACTAGGAATGTATAGTTATAATATTATATTTAATGTATAAAAACAATAATTATAACATTTTTAAATATCTATAAAATATGTAACCATGAATAATTTTACCATAATCAACACAAAATTTTTATTTTGTCATTATAAAAATAATAACCTGAAAATGACCAATATAAATATACCAATTTAGTATGTTTATAAGGCATGGAAATAAATGAAATAGATTGGATTTATATAAGGTCTTAAAAATAATTTTTTATTCAGTTAGTTTAAAATTAATACAATTATATTATTCATGAACATAAAGAACATATATAGTCAGTCAGGAGATACAGTAAGTTATTTATCTTTAAAACATTATTTAAAATGTTTTAAATAGTCTTTCCTCTAGGTCCATAATATTTTAAATGTTATAATAATGTTTTTATTTATAAAAAAAGTTATTAATGTTTATATTAAACTAATTTTTTTATTTTATTTAAAATGGTGTAAAAAGGGATGTTTTCATGATTTCCCATAAAGGTCAATTTTTTGTTTCTTTGTAATAGTAATTAAGTAGGTTTTTAATGAATGTGGAATTAATGGAATTTCACTTAACGATGAACATTATTATTTAAGAAGTGTATATGAAATTTTTTTCATCTGTTTTCAAATAATATACCATTCCTTGTTCTATTGGGAAATTTTGTTTTCAGATTTTTTGTAAGAAAATTGATTTTTGACCTTATATTTATGTAAATCCCAAAATTGCTTATGTATATGTATTAAAAAAATTGTGTTATAACTTGTTTGTTTTAAATGAAATATTTTTGGTTTTCTCACATGATATGGATGATTGAATCTTTATATAGTTATTGGTGAGCCTAATACTATTCTAATGAGGGGTGACCCTGATATAGTTTTCCATTTTATTGGATAAAGTGAACAAGTTAACAATAATTAAGTTACTACTATGGATTATTTTGGAATTAATTATGATCGTTTTTACATTGTAAGGGTTCTAATAATTGGGAATTTAAGGATAATTTCACATTATACCTACATGGTTTATATATTTTTACAATTGGATTTTTATGGAAATAACTTAATTTTATATGAAAATAAAATAAAATCATAATTAAACTAAATTTTATGTCATTAAAATGGATAAATGGTTGTTTTCATGAGTTATAATGTTTTACATATCAACATACAACATTATAATTTTTTTAGTTTTTTATTTTTTTAAAAAAATTAAATGAAAACTTTTGGGTTGAAGGCTGATTTAATGAGTATTTAATGTGTATTTTGAGAATTTTCTTTGTAAGAACATTAATTGCCTTATGGATTTTCAAATATTTTAAAAATTAATACTAGAATTCCTTTAATTTTATATAACTTACAGATCTATGATTTTATCATTCCATATTTTCAAATGGATTTCAGAGTGTTGAAATATTTTTAGGGATTATATAATGATAAATTTTTATGTGTCTTGAAAAAAGAAAAGGTTCGATGAATAAAACTAGAGTGTTCATATAGGAACCTATTTGTGTTGAGAAAATGTAAACTATGTGGATATTTCCATTATTATATAATTATTTTCCAATTTTTAAATACGTAAAAATAATATATTGAAATAATATAAAGTGAAAACCATGTTATAAGTCATTTAATTATCGGTTGACTATATTACATTGTGTTATATCACCAATTTACCTCTTAGTATAAGTCTACCAAACACATGAACTATAGTATACTCTATCCTAAATGATTATTTATAGAGTCATTCTTCTAATATAATGCATATTGGTTACAAAAAAATCCCTAGGTTTTCCCATTCACACCTTACTCATAGAATCCCAATAATCTTGACCAAAAATCTTGTTTTCTGTGTCTTATGAGGTCATAATATCCTAGAAATCCCTCATTTGTGTTGTTTGAACATTTCTCACATCATCTAACCATAAAAATAATCCAAAAATCCTCAATAGATATATCAAAATCCTAAATATGTAAAATTACCAATAACTTTTCTCTACTATAGTTCGTAGACAACACTACCAAATTCCCAACATGCTTTAGTTAATATATTACATTCAACTATGTTTTTTTGGAACATTATTACATGAATGTACCAACCCCATCTTAATCCACCCATAAAATTATCACACGTCCACCTTGTATCACTATGGAACAAAAAAAACAAACTATCATAGATATTTTTCAATAATACAAGAATTTTGAAGGGTTTTCTTTGTGAACTAGAATATCACTAACTTATCTACCCCGTTGCAAACTTTCTACATAGAGATTTGGTGATTCACAATACACCGACTTCTAGGGAAGTTTTACAAGGGAACTACCAATCAGATTCAATTTTTTAGACTTTCCATCTACTTAATGATCGTTACTTATTCTCAAGGTTACCAAAACTTTACACATCAAATCCCAATGGAATTTGAAAACATTCTTTTCAATGTGTATAATGTCATCCAACATTCCAATACCACCATGACCTACATGGATCATAAAACTCAAGGGAAAAAATAGGTCAAAACCTATTAGATTATTTATCTTTGGATTCTGTTCTGAAAGAATAAGAAAAACCCTTTACTATACCTATTTAAAGAATGGAAAATCATCCTTAATAAAATACTAATTGGTCTTTTATTTCTTCTATAATAGAGGAAATTCCCAAAAAAATTTTGGAATGTTTGGTTTTAAACTACTAGAGTATCTCTAATATCTTATTTAACCTAACACACTTCCATCAATATAGGTTTCATCATATGTGAAACCTAAAAACAAATATACACACCAATCACAATGGAAATAGAGAACTATCTACCCCACTGAACAACTCACAACCAACTGCTTTGGGTTAGATTTTGACATGACCATGGCTACCACTATTCAATTCCCTCTCCTAGGGCCACATTGTTTCATGGAATTCCACTCCACATAAAATAGAATCATCTTTTCAATTTGAATAAAATCTCAAGGACCTTCCTCACGATATAACATAATGACACACACATCAAAATTTTGAATCATGATATATCCTACCACAATATATTGTGGTCTTATACCTATAACATATTTCCATCCCAAAATATGTCCAACAACTATAAAACCAAATCTCTTCCATATACTCCTTTAATAAAAAAATTATCTCTAAATCCCTATATAATGGATTAATTTCCCTATGGTAAAAAAATATGTGAACACAAACTTCTCAATGGTCTCTTATTAACCAACTATCCCAATCAAAACTTTCCACATCCTAGGAACATAATACCCATACCATCCTTACTAGGGAATATATAACCAAAACCTACCCACAAGATGGATGTCATTCACTGTTCTTACAAAAACACAAATTTATCTCATTAATGAAAAATATATAGAAAAAATAACTTTATTTTAATTAATTAATAAATTATTAATAAGTTTTTATGGAATTTAAGAGATTTTTTATTATTGGAATTATAATTAATTGGAGAAAATTACCCAATTTCCATAGAAATTTTCTAAAAAAATAATTAGAAAAACAATTTCTTTGATAATTTCATACCTTTTTAAAACCATTTGACACTAGTTAAAAATCAGGCACATGTACAAATATCGCTATGTTACTAATATAATCCACAAAATCAAACAACATTTTATGACCCTAAGATAATAGTAAATGAATAAATAAAGACCTCAACTCTAAAGCTTATACTATTATAAATATCTCAATCAAAATATTTAAAATGTAATATAAACAATCACATTCCCTTGAAAACATGGATTTTCCACTTAGATAGGAGTTCACTATGAAAAATTCATGTATCATTTCTAAGATATGATACATTCAAATATATATTTTATAATTCCTATATAGAACCACTTTTAATGCCTAGGCATGGAAATCCATCTTCCATCCCAGATTTTGGGTTCCATATGACCACATTTCTCCCTCTCCAAATACCATAGGCTATCAACTTATGATAAAAGTTTATAACCAACATGGGAAGGCCATACTCATAGTTTCATCACATATAATAATATAAAAATAACTAAAAATTTAGAGTAAGTTAATGTATATACATTATAACCAAATATTATAGATATGAAATATCATTACGCTATAACAAAATGAAACCCATTCTCAACATACATACATACATTCCAACGATATCCCACTTGGAAAAAGAAATTAAAAATTAATAGAAATTACAAGTAAGGGGAGTGTAAAATATAAAATTCATGTCATCACATAAAATAGTATCTAAAGTAGCTATCAATCTATATGAACCTGATCTCCTGTAAACAGGTCACTTAAAAGTGATGTGACACCCAAGACCTACACTCTCTGATCCTATAAAAATAATTATTATATATTGTCTTTGATAAAAACTTATGTGTACCAATTTTGAAATTCAATTATTACTAAATTCTAGAAATTACTGAGGCACTTACATATCCAAGATCATTTTAGGTTTAGATAATTATATCGTTATGAAAATTATCTACATAAAAATATTCATGTATTTCCCGTCCAATGAAATTGTTTCTAATTATACCAATATTTTCATATTCCACAATAATCCTTCATCGTTAACCATAAAATACTCTACACACAATACACTTCTAGATATATAATATACATTACTATTTTTCATAACCTAGGGAAATGGAAACATAAGAAAGGGTGATCTCAAATTACCAGTCAAGGAAAGAGTAAAGTGGAATATATCATGAATAAATAATGCATAAAAATTGTGGTGGGGTTAATTAATAATGAATATTCCATATACACTATATCCCAACAGGCATTTAATTACATTTGCCTTTATCAGTGCTAGAAAGAAACACTGATAAAGGTTCCCTTTTTAAGTTCTAAAACAAGCACCGATAATGGGGAACTTTTATCATCACTTTTTTAGGTTCGATAAATGGCACCCTTTATCAATGTGGTTAAAGGGTAACCTTTATCAACACTTTTCCTTTATAGTGATAAATTTTACCCTTTATCAAGGCTTTATTTTTAGCACTGTTAAAGGGTGCCCTTTATTGGTGCTTTATTTACAGCATTGATAAAGGTCCCAAATAAATTTAATTAACTAAACAAATAACAATTTAAAAGGTTAAATTAACAAAATATTTAAATTTTCAATAATTAAATAATTTTTGATAAAAATGATTAAATTAATTATACTATTTATAAATGATAAATAATCATAAATAATTTATATTAAATATATTGATATTTAAATTGAATAAAATGAAATAATTAAAAAAATTAACTAAATAAATTAAGAAAAATACTAAATTTTTTATTAATTACATAATTATTGATAAAATGAATAAATTTAATATATATATATATAATAAATATTATAAATTATATATATATATGAATGTATATTATATTTCCTAAAATATTATTTATATAATATAAAATATTTATGCTTTATATTAATTAAGTTATATGTTTAGAAAAGAATGATTTATAAAGAAAAATTAATACGAATTAAAAATACTAACTAATTTCATCGAGTAATAGACATAATTGAATGTCATTTTATTTTTTAATTTATATATTTCAAATAGTTGTTATATTTATTTCACATACATATACATAATTAATGCATTTTTATATACAATACAATCAAAAATATTTAGCAGTTAATGAAATCTTATATAGAAATACAAACACCAAATAATTATGAAATTTATTCATATTTTAGTACTAATTTTTGAATCTTATTAAAACATGATACATTTAATATATTATGTATTTAATTGGTATTGTTTTGTAATTTTTTTTAATGTTATGTATTATGTCATTATTGAATATTTTCTATTTTATAATCTTTTTGGAATTTAATCATTTTTTATTTTCTATTTATATTTTGTTTATTAACTATCACAAGTGGGTCCTAGAGATAGCACAGACACCCTGCCATAACATGGTCATCGGGTCTTGGCCCACCAGGTTGCATTACTTTCCTCATATACACATGGTCTCTACCCTGGGTCCCACCCACACGCCCAAACATGTCATCTAACTAATGATATTCCCCACAGTCGATCATATGTCATTTTCATTGTGCTTTATCCTCACTCACACACACCATGAGAAACATACCATATGGTCACCCATCTTGAGAACTATTCTAACCCAAGAATGCTTAACTGTAGATTTCTAATCAGGTAGACTCCTGAAAAGGAAGTTTTACCTTGATGAAATGATTCATATAATTTAGTCACTTAACCCTTTATCATTATAGGGAGTTAAATCCCCCATTCAGATCACAACATCCTCATTATGGGCCCTACATCTCAACCTAGGCAGTGCACCATAATTAAGGCTGGGTACCACCTTTGATACCAAATCTGAAAACTGGGTGCTGGTGAACCCACCTTAACATGCCTGTCGGGCCTCACTTTCCAGGTACCACTAGTTGTCCCGTAGACAGGTGGTCCCAACCTTAGGGCCCACCTGCATTCTCAAATGGGTCATCTGACTAATGATTGTCCCTAGATGCCAATAAATATCTTTTCTAGTGTGTGGGTCCTCACTCTCACACAACATTGGAAACTAACCAGAAGGTCACCCATCCTGATCACTACTCCAAGAAAAGTATGTTTAACTATGAAGTTCTAATCAGGTATGCTCCCGAAAAAGAAGGTGGCCCTTGTTGACATGAGTCGTATAATTTAATCATTTAACCCTTTATCATTTTGGGGTGTCGCATTTACTATGATTTATTATTTTTATTATGTATAATTTTTATTTCAATATAAGTCCATAATTATAAATAAATTATTTTAAATTAACAAAAATGATCCATTTTTTCAATGTTTTTAACGTATACTCATTTTTAATTATTCAATTTCACTCATTTTTAACATGCATGCATTTAAGATTATATATTCATTTATAATGTTAAAAGAATATTTTTAAATATATACAAATAAAAAAACATAGATGTATATTTACTATATTTATTAATTTATATATCTTTAATTATAAATAAATAAATATTTTTTAAAAGTATTTATAAAATTAAAAAAATTTAAGTAAAAAAATAATATATTTACTATATTTATATTTATCTTTATCTTTATATTTATATATATTTGTTTAATATATACATATATAGAATTTTATAAATATATACAATGATATATATATATATATATATTAATGTATTTATATAATTATAAATTTAAATCATCATGAAATTAGAATAAATATATTTAAATAATTATAAAATCATAATAAATGTTTCAAAATAATTACCATATTTACTAAATTAATATTAATATTTATATAAATTTATTATATATATACAGTTTTATAAATATATACAATGATATAAATGTGTTTATAATTACAAAATTATAATAAATAACTTTATATAATGAATATATTTGATATATTTATATTTATATATATTTATTAAATATATATATATATAAATATATAAATATAAATTATCCTGGAAATGTATTTATAATTATAAATTAATAATTATAAATATATTTAATGATATTTTTATAAATGTATATTTATTTTACTTATAAAATTATATATTTATAATTATAAAAAAATTAAAACTATTTAAGTAATTATAAATAAATAATTATATATTAAAATAATCATATAGTTATAATAAATAGATATAGAATTTATTAATATATTTACAATTATCTTTAGAATTATAATTAAAAATCCTTTAACAACGCTAAAGTTTAACCGCTGGTAATGATTCTTTTTATAAACGCTTTTTTAGATGTACTAATAAAATTTTCCCTAATCTATTTAATAACCCTAACCATGAAGAAATATGTTGTGACATCTCAGGCTATCTGCAGAAGCCACCACCTTCCAGTGCTCCTCCTTAATGAATCAAATACTGAATGAAGTGTTGAATGAATCAAAGGCCCGAACTAATCAAGGATCAAATAATCCCTAGTTTGAAAAAATCCAGGCTTTCGAACACTATATCTCTATTTCTCTTGGATAAATCTAAGCTTCAATCCATTATATGTTAATTTTTATCCTCCTCTTCACTCATTATTATTTTATGACGATATATTTTTTATGTTCTTTTGATCATTATCTCTTTCTATCCATCATTCATCACTTCTTTCCCACCACAAATGAGTTTCTAATTGGGATGTTTCTATGATTTTGTGATTATGTTAACAGTTTATGGGATTTTTTTCTTCCTTATAGTGTATTAAGGCTTCTACTGTAACACCCCAAACTTCCACGGTACGTTTCCCTTCGAATAATCGATAGCGTGTGTTGTACGCAACCTCGAGTTCTAACACACACCACAACTAATTAAACTAGCCGTTGTGAATAGTAATACCTACTTTTTGAAATCATATATATTTTATATTTCAAAATGGACTTCATTTATGGATTCTGAATATTGAAATTATCCTAGGGTGAAATTTTGGTACTTTTCGGATAACTTTTATATTTTGATGAATAGTGAAAATTACTAAATTTTAATTAAAAACAACTTTTTTAATCAAAATAATTAATAGTGATAAATTGTGAATTTGAGTGGTTTTAAAGTATATTTAGAATATATTTTTACCATTTAATATAATGTTGGTCATTAGACATAATTTTACAATTAAACCGAACATAAAAAAGTGTCAATCTTTTTATAGTTATTATCTCTTAAAAACACGCTTTTTGTTTTGACAGAGGAAATTAATTTTAAATTAATTTCTGCCACTTCTGTGTTTTGAATTTAGGAAAATGGATTCCATATTTGGAATCAGGATGTTCAAATTGTGTAAATAGGTAACTTTTATTTTTAGACATTTTGAATAGTTACTGTGGTAAATATTTTATTTACCATGGTTAAAGGGTAAATCCGGTAAATAAGAGTTAAAAAATAATATTATAATAATACAAAATTACCCTAAAACGTGTCCTAACATTATTGGTGGACACATACCCGACCATGGGCATCCTTGGGTCAATTTGGGGACCCCTTGTAGCCACTTGTATGTGGTAGGGACACATTATATTAATAAAGTTAAAATAAAAATAAAAATGGCATAAGCTTACATCTTTTAGAAGAACAATTTTTACATAGGGTTATACATGTTGGATTTTCGATTATAAATATTCATTAGAAATATAAAATAATTTCCTACATGATGATATTTTATTTATAATTTTTAGACATCAAATAAGTTAAATTATTAATGACACAATAATGATGCAATGTTTACCTCATTAATAAATCATTGAAATAAATAATATTATAATGATTAAAATATTATCTAAAACATGTCCAATTCTTATTGGTTGATGTTATTTAGAATATGAGTCATCTTATCTTCGACCTCAATGATTTTTGGACCATTATAAACCGAATATAATTATATTATAAAGTAATACTTTCACTCTTTCCTAAAGAGCCCCTCCTCTCCCTTATAAAAGGAGACCACTTCTACTCATTCCTCACACCTATCAAGCCACTTGGCTCGTCCAAAATCTGCCCAAATAAGCTCCCCCCATCCCTCTCCTCCTCCTTGAAGCTTCCCCTTAGGCAGAAAGCATTTCAAGAAGTCCATTGGTTCCAACCAAAGTGAGTTACCTAAATTAAAGGTAACGATTTCTCTTAAATTATTTTCCTTTATTTTGCTTCTCCAACCCCCAAACTCTTTTTATTTCCTTTCTTTTGTAACAACACCAGTATACTAAATATACTAGGATGTTGTTATAAGAAGGATTCAAACTACACATACACACAACTCCATCTAATGGATGATGAACATAATGTTTCTGTGGATGGAAAACTAACGCCTCACGAAACGATGATTGTTCAAACACATCTTACCGCCTCTCATGGTGGCCATTATGATGGAACTATAATTAAATATGATATTAATGATATATATTTTATATATAAGCTTCTGTAATTCCATTTTATTTCATTCCATTATTCGTTTCATGTTGTATATACATACGATAATTTCATTTGAGGAAGTGCGGACTACCGCCCCGTTAAAATGATATGACTCGTTCATACCACACATGGAACGTATAAAGGATGGTGTTAATGAACTTAAGTAACATATATAAAATATTATATTATACTGGAATATTAATATACCTATGTATCATTTGGATTCAATTCTTTTAAAATAAAAATTAAATGGAAGTAGCGTTCGTGCGTACGTACGGACTACCGTCTCCACGAACGCGGTGAGATCCATCCTCCATCGTATCCATTCAAGTCTTATTCTCATTTTAGGGTTAAAAATAATGTTAATATCATTCTGATTATGAATAAGATTTAATCTATCCATTACAAACATGTCTTACATAACCAAACATTTAAGAAGAACGAATCGATTATCACCTGAAACGACGATAATTCTAAGATATTATTAACAAATCAATGTTAAAAGATCATATATGATATCATATTAATATATATGATTCTTGTATAATTTAATAACAACTATTTCACCATTATACAGGAGGTTAACCTACCCCAACCAAGGAAAAGTACAAGGTAAGGGTTATTTCACAATCTCTTCATTATCCGAGGTTGTTTATACGTAATAATCTACTGGGATATCTTTATCATCCACATCCATGTTTCTTAAAAATGTATTTCAAAACATATTTACTATTTACAAGAATATGGGTTAAAGTCATTTATACCCTTGTTTGACTTTTTATAAGAGGTTTATAAAGGAATCTTTCCGTCGTTTTCAAAACAAGGTCCTTTTTAACCTTTTTGACAGAATTGAGGTAAGAATGTTTTTTTAACTTATACGGCGGGTGCGGTTATTTTACGCCGTTATAAAATCTTCAAAGCTTCCCTTACAAGCTTATAAGAATATTTTCAATGAAAATGTTTTATTTTATATGGATCTTAAATGATTTCAAAATAAAAGGAGATATTTCTTTTAAAAGAATTTTGATTTCATCTATGTCAACATCCTTTGATGGATTTTAAGATTATTTGAAGTTGATTTATTATGATACAAAACTTCTATATTGTATTGAAGGTTTTGTGATATGTTTGACTGTGGATGTTCTATTATTATACCATTCATAGTTTATGGTGAAAGTATTGACATTTCGTATGCTAGTTTTAATACGAATGTTTATGTTATGTTTAAACCTTTTCATATGGGAATGAATTGGACTTAATAAGTGACGGGTGGAGCCCGCTATAGCTCCTCGATGCATCGGTAGGTCTCATGAGACAAACTAGTGTCTTGGCACAAGGCCTTGACAAAATCTTATTTGTAGTCTTGGCACGAGGCCTTGACTATGTGGTTATGACAGTCTGGCATTATGCATTCCAACATTATGAAAATGGTTATTGATTTTTGCATGTGATTATTCGATTAGTAGAATGTACATGTGAATAAGTAAATGGCATTATTTCATTTTACTTTTGCCATACTATGTTGAAGTTCAATTTTAAAAGGCTTTTGTTTTAGTAATTCATTTCCTTAAATGTTTATGCTTATTTTGAATGTTCCGCTATATTGTTATCCTTACTGGGCATTTGAGCTCACCCCTTTTCTATGTTTTATTTTTTCCCAGGTAGTGAAGAAGTAAATTATGAATGACTTGTAGGGATATTATTAGGGGTTAATAGTGTGGATATGAAGACTTTGTTGTTGTAGTAGTTTTTCACTTTGAAATGTAATGTAAAACTTTATGATTATATCTAGTGTTTCCAAGGCTACTAAACCAATCGGTCTTTCGGGATTTGATCTTTCTTGTGATCATGCCAATGTTATGTAATAATGCACCGACTCTGGGTAGCTGGGGTCGGGGCGTTACAGTTGGTATCAAAGGAAGTTTAGTACAAACATTGGAAGCTAGATTTAGATAAACTCTGATTAGAGCACGTAGACCTAAGATGAACTTTGAGGATTAGTATAGAAGAACTTCCTAGAATTTTGGTATTGTAGAGATTTTGTGAGTTTTCCGAGCAATACATCCCTGTCTGGATACGAGCAGGTAGAGGCGGCTCTGGCACAGATGTACCTAGGGGTAAAACCTGAAAACACCGCTTTGAGCTAGACTCGAACGGGAACTGGTGCACGACAACGGGCCTTGCTGCACTCTTGGTTACGACACTCCCGGGGGATATGCTTAGGATAACTCTCACTATCTTTAAAAATCATTATGAAGGGTTTATGAGTATATACTTCCTCAAAGAAATTTTTTTTATGATTATGGATTATATCCATAAATAGTTCAATTTATATTAAGTGTTTTATAAGTATGGGATTATGTATTTTGATTCATAAACTGATCTAGTTTATGCCATTGTCTAGAAATGGCGCCTAGTGGAAGAAATGGAAACCGTATCAATGCACGCACTCCATGTAGGGATTTCCCTCCTGCTCAAGATAATTATAGTGGGTCTGGTGATGCAACTGGTGCCGATCAGCTAATCACCATACTGGGACAACTTACTCAGGTTATGAATAATAACCTTACCCGTATGGAGCACCCTGATCCACAGCATGGAGGATCAATTTTAGATCGATTCATGAGGCAACAACCACCAACTTTCAATGGGAATACAAATCCCTTAGTAGCTGAGCAATGGATATTTTTCCTAGAGAAAATATTTCAGGCTTTGGGGAGCAGTGAAAGGGAAAAAGTTATCATGGTAGTTTACCGCCTCACTGGAGATGCTGATCAATGGTGGTCATTGATTCAGAACATGAAGGAAGATGATGAAGTATCAAATATGGAATGGAGGGAATTCAAAGATCTGTTTTTAGAAAAATACTTCCCTCGCGACCATCGAGCAGATATGGAAAGGAAATTTCTGAGTCTGAGACAAAAGGAGGATGAGAATGTCACAAAGTATGAGGCTAACTTTACAAGGATAGCGAGGTATGCTGGAGATTATATTCGCAACCCAAGAAGTAAGATTGATCGTTTCTTTGATGGGTTAAAACCATTTCTCCGTCGAGCATTAGTCTCACAATCCTTTTCATCGTACGAAGACATTGTCTCATGTGCTATCAAGACCGAAAAGGAATTCTCTAAGTCTTATGACTTTAAAGCAAAGCAAGAGAAGAAGAGACCTGCTGATCAATCTGGGAATGGAAATAAGGGGAAGAAAGGAAAGGTTGAATATCCATCTTGTGGTAAATGCGGGAAGAAACACCCTGGTACTTGCTTGAAGGGAATGGGAGTCTGTTACAAGTGTGGTGAAAAAGGCCACCAAGCTCATGATTGCAAGGGGAAGAAGGAAGCTACCAACGTTCAGTGCTACAATTGCAGGGAGATGGGGAATTATGCAAATGCATGTCCTAAGCGTCAAGAGAACTTACCTCAGAAAAGACCAAGGGATCAAGGCCAGGCTTATGCTATCACTACTGCTGAGGTAGAAGCTCCGAAAGACGTGGTGGTAGGTAATTCAATGGTTTCCTCAAGTTTAGAAAATGCATTATTTGATTCTGGATCATCGCATTGTTTCATATCTTCCTAGTTTGCTAAGAAAATTAGATATTTCCAATTTGATTTAATAAGGGAGTTGTCAGTTAAAACTCCTAAGGGAAGTATCGTTGCAACAAAGTTTTGTGAATCAGTCCCCATTAGAGCACATAAATTTTCTTTATCTGCTGATTTCATCGTCATACCTATGATTGAGTTTGATATAATCCTCGGTATGGACTGGCTTTCGGACTATGATGCGAATATTTATTGTAAGAAGAAAGAGGTTACGATTCTTGATGATAATGATAAGGAGCACCTTATTTTTAGAGCAGAATCGTCACCACCTAATTCTTATTTAGATCCACCCCCAGTAGCTCAACTTAATTCAATTATTGGGGAGGAAGAGAATGAAATAACTGTCGGTGAGGAAAGGAATGTTCAAATAGAGGATGTACCTGTTGTGAATGAATTTGTAGATGTATTTCCGGAAGACTTACCTGGACATCCTCCAGAACGAGAAGTTGAGTTTTCCATTGATTTGATTCCTGGATCAAGGCCTATATCGAAGACCCCTTATAGAATGGCCACTGTAGAGTTAGTCGAATTAAAGAAACAACTAGAGGAATTGAGTAATAAGGGATTTATTCGCCCTAGTGTTTCTCCATGGGGAGCCCCTGTTCTTTTTGTTAAAAAGAAAGATGGATCTATGAGGTTATGTATTGACTACAGGGAGATCAATGCTATAACGATAAAGAACAAGTATCCCCTACCTCGTATTGATGATTTATTTGACCAACTGCATGGAGCTCAATACTTTTCAAAGATTGACCTTCGATCTGGATACCATCAGTTGTGTGTAAAGAAGGAAGACATTCCGAAGACAGCATTTCGAACCAGGTACGGGCATTACGAGTTTACTGTAATGCCGTTTGGATTGACTAATTCACCCTCTGTATTCATGGATCTGATGAATAGAGTTTTCAAGGAGTATCTCGATGAATTTGTGGTGGTATTTATTGATGATATCTTGGTATACTCCAAAACCTATGACGATCATGAAAATCACTTGCGCATTATCTTGAAGACTCTGAGGAGGCATGAATTATATGGGAAGTTTAGCAAGTGTGAATTCTGGCTTCAAGAGATTTCTTTTCTTGGCCATATTGTCTCAAAAGATGGAATCTCTGTTGATCCTTCTAAGACCAAGGAAATCCAAGAATGGTCAGCACCTACGAGTATAACTGAGGTATGCAGTTTTATTGGTTTGGCAGGTTATTATCGACGTTTCGTCCAGAATTTTGCCCGATTGGCTAACCCATTAACGAAGCTCACACGTAAAGGGGTTAAATTTGTTTGGACAAAAGAGTGTGAAGAATGTTTCTAAGAACTGAAGAGAAGATTAGTCAATGCTCCTATATTGACTCTACCATCGGGGAATGATGGGTTCGTTATTTATAGTGATGCATTGAAGAAAGGACTTGGCTGTGTACTTATGAAGAATGATAGAGTTATTGCCTATTCATCACGACAGTTGAAAATTCATGAACAAAACTATCCTAATAATGATCTTGAGTTAGCAGCTGTGATCTTTGCTTTGAAGATATGGAGGCACTCCCTCTATGGTGAAAAATGTGAGATTTATGCTGATCACAAGAGTTTGAAGTATATTTTCTCACAAAAAGAACTCAACATGAGGCAAAGGAGATGGCTTGAATTAGTCAAGGACTATGATTGTACGATACACTACCACCCGGGGAAGGCAAACAAGGTGGCAGATGCTTTGAGTAGAAAAGACCATGGAGTTTTTAACAATATGAGAATTGAAAGGGATCCAATTTTCATGGATCTAGTGAAGATGGACATGGGAATAACCAGGGAAGGTGAAACATCAATGCTTTTTCAAATGGTTGCCAAACCATCTTTACTAGAAAGGATTAAGAGTTCTCAGACCAATGATGAAGAATTTCAGAAGAAGATTAATGCTATGAATGATGGGAGATTGAGAGACTTTGTGTATGAAGATGGAATTTTGAAATTCGGGAAGAGACTTTGTGTTCCCGATTTACCTGATCTAAAAAGGGAATTGCTGGATGATGCTCATAGTTCCAATTTCTCTATACACCCTGGGAGCACCAAAATGTATAGAGATTTGAAGGAACATTTTTGGTGGGACAACATGAAGAGGGAGATTGCTGATTTTGTGTCAAGATGTATGGTTTGTCAACAAGTGAAAGCTGGAAGGCAACAGCCTGGAGGAGTCATGCAACCTCTTCCCATACCGGAGTGGAAATGGGACAATATTACGATGGACTTTGTCATGGGGCTACCAAAGACTCCTAGAAGGAACGATGCAATATGGGTTTTGTTGATCGTCTTACCAAGTCAGCACATTTTCTTGCTATAAGAGAAGATCTACCCCTGGAACGTCTAGAAAGACTATACATTAATGAAGTTGTGAGACTTCATGGAGTACCCCTATCGATTGTTTCTGATCATGATCCCCGTTTTACTTCAAGATTTTGGAAAAGTCTTCAGAAATCCCTGGATACTGAACTTCATTTGAGCACTGCTTACCACCCTCAGACAGACGGACAATCAGAACGGACTATTCAAACCTTAGAAGACATGTTGAGATCTTGCTCACTTGACTTTCAGGGTATGTGGGATCAATATTTACCACTGGTAGAATTTTCCTATAACAATAGCTTCCATTCGAGTATACAGATGGCACCATATGAAGCGTTATACGGAAAGAGATGTCGTACACCAACCTGTTGGGATGACGTTGGTGAAAGAAAACTTGTAGGCCCAGAGCTGGTGGAGGAAACGGTGGAAAAGGTGAAAGTAATCCAAAATCACATCAAAGCAGCTCAAAGTAGGCAGAAGAGCTATGCCGATAATCGAAGGAAGGATTTGGAATTTCAAGTCGGTAATCATGTTTTCCTAAAGGTATCTCCATGGAAGGGAGTCATACGTTTTGGAAAGAAAGGTAAATTGGGTCCCAGGTACATCAGACCTTTCGAAATTCTAGAACGAATTGGGGCTGTAGCTTACCGATTGGCAATGCCGCCAAGTCTCTTCAAAGTTCACGATGTGTTCCACGTATCTCTGTTGAGAAAATACATGCCTGAACCAACGCATGTACTCACCTATGAGGAATTAGAACTGGAACCCGATCTGTCTTATTGTGAAGAGCCCGTCAAGATTCTTGATACAAGAGAACAAGTACTGAGAAACCGGACGACGCGTCTGGTAAAAGTTTTGTGGAGAAATCATAAGATGGAAGAGGCAACGTGGGAACCCGAGGAACTTATGATGAAGAACCACCCGAGTCTTTTTATGCAGTAATACCCTAGAAATTGCGAGGACGCAATTATTTGAAGGAGGGGAGAATGTAACACCCCAAACTTCCACGGTACGTTTCCCTTCGAATAATCGATAGCGTGTGTTGTACGCAACCTCGAGTTCTAACACACACCACAACTAATTAAACTAGCCGTTGTGAATAGTAATACCTACTTTTTGAAATCATATATATTTTATATTTCAAAATGGACTTCATTTTTGGATTCGGAATATTGAAATTAGCCTAGGGTGAAATTTTGGTACTTTTCGGATAACTTTTATATTTTGATGAATAGTGAAAATTACTAAATTTTAATTAAAAACAACTTTTTTAATCAAAATAATTAATAGTGATAAATTGTGAATTTGAGTGGTTTTAAAGTATATTTAGAATATATTTTTACCATTTAATATAATGTTGGTCATTAGACATAATTTTACAATTAAACCGAACATAAACAAGTGTCAATCTTTTTATAGTTATTATCTCTTAAAAACACGCTTTTTGTTTTGACAGCGGGAATTAATTTTAAATTAATTTCTGCCACTTCTGTGTTTTGAATTTAGGAAAATGGATTCCATATTTGGAATCAGGATGTTCAAATTGTGTAAATAGGTAACTTTTATTTTTAGACATTTTGAATAGTTACTGTGGTAAATATTTTATTTACCATGGTTAAAGGGTAAATCCGGTAAATAAGGGTTAAAAAATAATATTATAATAATAAAAAATTACCCTAAAACGTGTCCTAACCTTATTGGTGGACACATACCCGACCATGGGAATCCTTGGGTCAATTTGGGGACCCCTTGGAGCCACTTGTATGTGGTAGGGACACATTATATTAATAAAGTTAAAATAAAAATAAAAATGGCATAAGCTTACATCTTTTAGAAGAACAATTTTTACATAGGGTTATACATGTTGGATTTTCGATTTTAAATATTCATTAGAAAGATAAAAAGATTTACTACATGATGATATTTTATTTATAATTTTTAGACATCAAATAAGTTAAATTATTAATGACACAATAATGATGCAATGTTTACCTCATTAATAAATCATTGAAATAAATAATAATATAATGATTAAAATATTATCTAAAACCTGTCCAATTCTTATTGGTTGATGTTATTTAGAATATGAGTCATCTTATCTTTGACCTCAATGATTTTCGGACCATTATAAACCGAATATAATTATATTATAAAGTAATACTTTCACTCTTTCCTAAAGAGCCCCTCCTCTCCCTTATAAAAGGAGACCACTTCTACTCATTCCTCACACCTCTCCAGCCACTTGGCTCGTCCAAACTCTGCCCAACTAAGCTCCCCACATCCCGCTCCTTCTCCTTGAAGCTTCCCCTTAGGCAGAAATCATTTCAAAAAGTCCTTTGGTTCCAACCAAAGTGAGTTACCTAAATTAAAGGTAACGATTTCTCTTAAATTATTTTCCTTTATTTTGCTTCTCCAACCCCCAAACTCTTTTTATTTCCTTTCTTTTGTAACAACACCAGTATACTCAATATACTAGGATGTTGTTATAAGAAGGATTCAAACTAAACATACACAAAACTCCATCTAATGGATGATGAACATAATGTTTCTGTGGATGGCAAACTAACGCCTCACGAAACGATGATTGTTCAAATACATCTTACCGCCTCTCATGGTGGCCATTATGATGGAACTGTAATTAAATATGATATTAATGATATATATTTTATATATAAGATTCTGTAATTCCATTTTATTTCATACCATTATTCGTTTCATGTTGTATATACATACGATAATTTCATTTGAGGAAGTGTGGACTACCGCCCCCTTAAAATGATATGACTCGTTCATACCACACATGGAACGTATAAAGGATGGTGTTAATGAACTTAAGTAAAATATATAAAATATTATATTATACTGGAATATTAATATACCTATGTATCATTTGGATTCAATTCTTTTAAAATAAAAATTAAATGGAAGTAGCGTTCGTGCATACGTACAGACTACCGTCTCCATGAACGCGGTGAGATCCATCCTCCATCGTATACATTCAAGTCTTATTCTCATTTTAGGGTTAAAAATAATGTTAATATCATTCTGATTATGAATAAGATTTAATCTATCCATTACAAACATGTATTACATAACCAAACATTTAAGAAGAACGAATCGATTATCACCTGAAACGACGATAATTCTAAGATATTATTAACAAATCAATGTTAAAAGATCATATATGATATCATATTAATATATATGATTCTTGTATAATTTAATAACAACTATTTCACCATTATATAGGAGGTTAACCTACCCCAACCAAGGAAAAGTACAAGGTAAGGTTTATTTCACAATCTCTTCATTATCTGAGGTTGTTATACGTAATAATCTACTGGGATATCTTTATCATCCACATCCATGTTTCTTAAAAATGTATTTCAAAACATTTTTACTATTTACAAGAATATGGGTTAAAGTCATTTATACCCTTGTTTGACTTTTTATAAGAGGTTTATAAAGGAATCTTTCCGTCGTTTTCAAAACAAGGTCCTTTTTAACCTTTTCGACAGAATTGAGGTAAGAATGTTTTTTTAACTTATACGGCGGGTGCGGTTATTTTACGCCGTTATAAAATCTTCAAAGCTTCCCTTACAAGCTTATAAGAATATTTTCAAAGAAAATGTTTTATTTTATATGGATCTTAAATGATTTCAAAATAAAAGGAGATATTTCTTTTAAAAGAATTTTGATTTCATCTATGTCAACATCCTTTGATGGATTTTAAGATTATTTGAAGTTGATTTATTATGATACAAAACTTCTATATTGTATTGAAGGTTTTGTGATATGTTTGACTGTGGATGTGCTATTTTTATACCATTCATAGTTTATGGTGAAAGTATTGACATTTCGTATGCTAGTTTTAATACGAATGTTTATGTTATGTTTAAACCTTTTCATATGGGAATGCATTGCACTTAATAAGTGACGGGTGGAGCCCGCTATAGCTCCTCGATGCATCGGTAGGTCTCATGAGGCAAACTAGTGTCTTGGCACAAGGCCTTGACAAAATTTTATTTGTAGTCTTGGCACGAGGCCTTGACTATGTGGTTATGACAGTCTGGCATTATGCATTCCAACATTATGAAAATGGTTATTGATTTTTGCATGTGATTATTCGATTAGTAGAATATCCATGTGAATAAGTAAATCGCATTATTTCATTTTACTTTTGCCATACTATGTTGAAGTTCAATTTTAAAAGGCTTTTGTTTTAGTAATTCATTGCCTTAAATGTTTATGCTTATTTTGAATGTTCCGCTATATTGTTATCCTTACTGGGAATTTTAGCTCACCCCTTTTCTAGGTTTTATTTTTTCCCAGGTAGTGAAGAAGTAAATTATGAATGACTTGCAGGGATATTATGAGGGGTTAATAGTGTGGATATGAAGACTTTGTTGTTGTAGTAGTTTTTCACTTTGAAATGTAATGTAAAACATTATGATTATATCTAGTGTTTCCAAGGCTACTAAACCAATCGGTATTTCGGGATTTGATCTTATTTGTGATCATGCCAATGTTATGTAATAATGCACCGACTCTGGGTAGCTGGGGTCGGGGCGTTACATCTATACATGGATTTCTTGCATTCTGGTTGGTGACTCCATTCACTTTCCTTTAAAAATGGAACCATGAATGCTTATATCTTATAAATCATTTTTTTTTATCAAAGGTAAATTATATTACAATTATCCAAGATGAGTATATGGATTTATAAGTGTTTTTCATATGTTTTAATAAACATGACATAATATTTTCTTATGTTTATATGTTTTGAACTTCCTCTGATGGAAACAAATCAGAACAAGTGTTTGATAAAATGCCACACTTGGGTTTATTCAATAAATCAACATGGATTTTATATAATGATTTCATAAGAATTATAACGAATTATAATTCAGTTGTGATAATGAAATTATATGAATTAGATTGTGTTGGCCTATTTTTCAAGGTGCTTTTCACATTAGAAAAGAATATGTATGTATTTTTCTCTTTCAATATTTTTAATGTTTTGGACATGTTTTAAATGATAATATTGATGTCTTTTATCATATTTTCAAAGATAGTAAGGTATGTTTGATATGTTTCCCCTATTATATTTACTTTTTGGGTTATATAAAACCTCGATTGAATCCCCTTTTTCATTCAGAAGTAAAAATTCATTTTTTATTCTAGTATGGATTGTTCATGGGACATTGATATCATGAAATTTTTTATGTTATTATGAAGGGAGTTGTTCATTAATGGGTGTTTGAAGGTGGGAGGGAGATTATGTTTGTTGAAATATTTTAATAAATATATCTATTACGTTAAAATGTGTTATATTGTATTGTTCACCTCAACTTACATGTCATTAGAAACCTTGGGTAGCTTGGTGAAAGATCTTGGGATGATAATTTCATTTGTGTATGATCATGATTTTCAATAAAAACTTCATTTTAAGGGTTTAGACCAATTTATATATTATATTGATCTGAAATATCCCCTGATATATATATTATAAATATATATTCAATGTTCTTACATGATTTTACATAAAAAATTATTATTGTTCCATTTTATAACAAATTTCTAACATATCATGTCTAAAAGTATTTTTTTAGACATTACATTATAAATTAAATTGTAAGTTTTTTGACATAGTTTCTTCACTACTAAAATTAGTTGAAATAAGATGCATTAAAATATGACACAACATAAATTATATTAATATGTTTATGATTCATTTTTTCATTATATAAGTTTTAAATTGTGAAATTGATGCCCTAATGTCAAATGTGGGATGCCTATTTATTCCCACCATAGAAATGAAAAAAACACCAAGAGTAAATATCGATCCAAATTGGAAATTATAATATACAATGATGGAATTTCTACTTGAATTAGTGAACACATAATGTATATAGGTAATCATTATAAAATATACTTCAATTTTATATCATTCCTTATAGGTAAAAATATTCTAATTATATATTTTCGTTGATCCATGTTATCATTTATAGAATATCAGTGCATTTGACCAACTAAAAATGTGATATTGGGTTTATCATATTTTATCATATACATTAAAGAAAAAATTCCACTAGTGTTCATGTTATGTTATTGATATATATTTATTATTTAATATTAAAACATTATATTCACATAGAGTATTTTCATCTTTGAAACTCATTAGATAAAATATATTAAACATATCCATAATATAATGAGATTGACATAATTAAAACCCCCACTATATATTCATATGTTAATAATTATTATAGTATTTATTATACTAATTTTATTCATTTTAATCGAGGATAAATATTTTTTCATCTCATTAGTGGTAGTCATGTTGTTTTATTAAATTAATATGTCATCAACATTGATATACATAATAAATTATTAATATTTTATGTTCATTAGAAAATTACACTATCAATTTTTTTGGTAAAAATACATTAGAAAAAAATAAATGAATCATACTTCTCATGTTGTTTAGGTCTTTCTTTAAGTGTATAGGATATTTTTTTCAGAATATTATTATGTTGAACTCTATCAACAATAAAAATAAAGGATTTAAAATATATAAAGACATGATATGGATGTTTATTCTTTATTGGTCTTGTACTCTATTTATGTTCAACTTAATAATCACATTTATTACTTACCAATATATCTTAAGTATATTAAACACATGATTTATGGATATGAGGAATAATTTTATCTTAATTATCATTATAGGATTTATTCCTAAAACAGTTTAAAACAATATTTTTAAAAATTAAACAATCAACTATGTGAATTATTCTATAAGATTTATTTTTATTTTCCATAATAAAAATTCTTATTAATTATTTTATATTCAGTTTTAGATTTTTTGCAATAGTAACATTGAACAATACTATGAACCCTCATTAGTCATGATAATGAAGGTCTGGTATTATCCTCATAAAATTCATCTCTTGAAAATTTAGTGTTTCATTTTATATCTTGAGACTCACCACCCATATATTCTATTTGTCCTGAACTTCAATGAGATGTAGTAATCCAAAATGATCACCAGTACCCATTATGGGATTATTTCTTCTTATAGTAGTTCAAGAAACATAAGGGTATTTCCCAATGAGATGGAGGGTGAGCATTAAGTAAAAAAAAGCATTAATAATTTTTCAAAAGGTGAATTTTTTGAGGATGATAGATTTATATATTATTTAACATTTGATGAATTAAAAGGATGACTTCTACTACACTAGAGTAATTTATTTCTTGAATTCAATTACCCATTTCCTTCAAATAATACTAAAATTATTCGAAATTATAAAATTTTGGGTTCCCCATAGTATAATTATCTTCACATTCATCACTGATAATTATCATATTATCTGTATTTATTTGTGTATTCTACCAAAATTATTATTTTATTAATATAATAGAATGGATGTGAATAAAAAATAGATACACTATTTTAATAAAGAGTATGAAGATTGAGTTAGAGTGTTCACCTTGTTTTCAATATAGAATACATACAAACATTCTCAAATCATTTGTCTAGGTTTAAATTGTTTCTATTCAAGATAATTATTCTAAAAGATTTCAAATAACATTTTATATTTCATGGAATAGATTCTATAAATAAATATAAGAGAAAACCTAAGAAAAAGAACTGAATGTGCACACCAACTGGGATGATACTACAGTTTATAAATAATTTGATATGAATACCGGTGCAAATGCTGATGATGATCTCATGGAAGAAATGAAAATGGGAATTGAAGATAACCTAAATGATTTTCCAAAGTTGTTTTAAGAAGTTAAACATATTTTTTAAGAGAACATTGAATTTCAGTTTTACTAAATACACAACATTTTTAGTTATATTGAACTTATATAATTTGAAATATAGAAGTGTATGGAGAGAAACCCCTTTTATAGAACTATTTGGTCTCTTGAATGAAATTATCCTCAATGAAAATAAACTTCCATGTCAAATATATGCTGACAAAAGGATTCTATGTTCAATGGGAATGATCTCTAAAAATATATATGCATTTCAAAAAGATGTCATATTATTTTTCGAGGATAATGAATTACTCATAAAATACCTTATATGTGGTACATATCAATTGAAGAAAAATTCATAAATTCCAAATAAAGTTGTATTGTAGTTTCATATCATTCCAGATTTATAAGACTGTATGGATATTAGGAAACGATGAGATAATTGACATGACAAGATGATATAATTATTAAAAATGGGAAGTTATGCCATCTGGTAGATTCTCTTTACTGAACTAAAATTGATTATGTGTATCATAAATTTGTATATGATTCAAAAAAAATTTGTTTTGTGTGACATACATATGGGAAAAATCCTTTTGGTTTACATAGTTGTACTTATAGTACATGGCCCGTTATGTTTGTAAATTTAAATTTTCCTCCATAGTTATACCTAAAGAGAAAATACATTTATTTTTATATGTTTATATTTAATCTGAAGAAACCCAATTATGTTATTGATGTCTATTTTTTTCAGTTGATCAAAGATCCGAAAATGATGTGGGATATATGTCTTATAGTGTATGATCCTCGTAGAAGTGAAAAATTCAAATTGAAGGACATGTTTTATGGGATGATAATGGAATTTATTTCTTAGGGAAATTTATGAGGCTATAACATTAAAAAAATATTGGGGTGTCCAGTTTGTGAAGAATCCACACTCTCAGTTTGGCTGAAACATTCATCTATGACAGTGGTTTCAAGAGATCAAATTTTTTTACCTCAAAGACAAAAATACCAATCCTGGATGACAACATCTGATGGGAATATCGAACATGAAAAAATACCATATACACTAATAGGTGAGGAAATATTTGATAAATTAAAATACAATAACACCGTCTTCAGTTAATCATTTTATTAAAACATTATAAAATCCTATAAGAAGAATAGATACATTTTCATTGTGTTACTGTATTGGAATTCTATAAACGCCCCAAAATTTTCATGATGTAATCGATTTAGAAAAACGTAATTTGATAGTGTTATGGGAATATTACTAAAGGTTCCTGGAAAATCAAAATATGGCTTCAAGGCTATGATGGGCATGATTAACATGGGCATAATTTAATAGTTCATACTAGTGAAGGGTAAATGGAATAATTTTATTTCTCTAGTAGCTTATATTCCATCCAAACAGGAAAAAATACAATTTTTCCTTTTCTTTAATAGTGTTAATGTTCCATATGGGGTTTCATAAAATATAAAATATTTCATGTAAATAAATAATTTCATGTTGTAGTAACTAACATAACATAATTTTTATGTTTTGATTCCAGATTTTATTTCTATTTATTTCTATTGACTTTTTCTGAAAATTGTATGACATAAAATAACTAAACTATACTTTTAATTTTAAATCCATATGCAGTAAAGTAATAAACTTGATGAATTTTCCAATCACAAATAAGTAGTTTGTATTTAAATTATGTGAATTACAGAATTTGTTTCCACTATAATTATTTATTATTATTCTCCACATGATGGTTCACTTAGTCATAGAGGTTCAACAATGTGGTCATGTCCATTATAGAAAGATGTGCCCCATGGAATGGTATATAAATATTTTTAATGAAAATGTAAAGAATCAATGACATACCAAAGGCTTTATTAAATAATTGTATATTTTTTAAAAAGATTTAGTATTATATTCAGATTAAATATTATATGTTGAGAGCATCTCCCTACCAATGTATCATCAAATTGGTTGCGTTATGGGTGAAGGTAATAATGGAAAAGATGTTTTTAAAAATACATATATAGTAAGGGTGAAATAAAACCTTTACATTTTATATAATAGTAATGACATTGATCCATACATTGAATCCCAGAAAAAAATTATTATTGATTTGAATCCATCTAGGGGTGAAGGATGGATATCAAATACACATAATCAATAATTTATTTGATCTTTTTGAGATCAAATTTATAAGGATTTATCTGAAAATATAAATTCAATTTCCGAATGACTTTGATGGATATCTATGGGGCTGAAGAAAATTTTTATATCTTTCACTAGTTTTTTAATAAATGGTTATACATTCTATAAAAAAGAAATTGATGATTGTGTTATGATGAAAAATATTGGATTTATGCTTTTGGAGAAAGTTATGAATATATCTGGTCCAAGGATAGAAATCCTAATTTTGAAATATGTCATATCATGTAATTATGGAATATATATACAAGTAAAATTTTACAATATTTCAAGCTCCAATTTTCCATTTCAAATTTGTTGACAATAGGAGTGGAGTGAAATTTGATGAAATGGGCTTCGTGAAGGTGAATTTTAAGGATGATGGAGAAAACAAAGATATTTCCCTAATGTCATCAAATGATGTTTAAGTATTTCATATATCATATCTAGAAAGTAAGAATTGGCTTATTTTTATACAGGTTTCTTAAAAAACTATCTAGGTAGATGAAAATTCAGTCATGGATGACCATTTAATTGGGAGATCAAAATAAGTTAATGTTGGTCCTAATGAAGATATTATCTTTTACATTATAAGGGATCACAAAGAGGGGATTTTTTTTCTTGATAGAGGATCAAGATCCCAAAAATCATTGAAAAAATAAAGAGATATCACTGAGAAGGTAATATTTTTTCAATATACTATGTTTCTCCTCTTAATATTTTTTATTCTCTAGTAAATTAACCTAATATAATATAAATGTTGGAATAATCATGTTGAAAATTTCTTCATCATATTATGATGTTATCAATACCATGGAATAATATAATATAACAAAGGATACCCATAGGGATGATGTACAGGAAATGTTACAATATACTTTCTCTATGTTATCAAAATATTATTATTTGAAATATTGATTTAATTTTATTTATTAACATCATAGTTCATTTATTTTTGAAGATTAATATCCATATTTCATGAATTTCTACACCAAAACATCAACATGCTTATTCTCCCTCAAAAAATTTTACCCTGTCAGTGTTGGCATTTATCACTTTCCATCAATTTCCCTCCACTATCTTCGTAGGATGAGCAAAGACACTGGCTCTGCTCAATCATAGAGGAAATATTGATGTTTTCATAGTTAATTCATTGTTCATAGAATTAATTTTTTATTTCATATTTATGTTTAATTAATTTCATTTTAGTGTTACTACCATAATTTTTTTCTTATATATGTTTATTTTTTGATCAATATGGGTTGTTTTGTTCGAAGATTCTCATTCCTTTGGGAGATTGGACGTGGAGGATAAAACTGAGATAATAAAAACTAATAAATTTATAAATAATGTATACAACCTACATGAAAAGGTGAATTCTTACAAGTTATTTATTTAATTTTTTCATCATTTTATCTAATATTTGAAATTTAATTTCTTTATAATTTTTATCTAATAAATATATTTTCATATATTTTTAAGAATTCATAGTTTTCTTTCAAATATCTGAAAGAAGTCCCAAAACATATAACATGTTCTTTTCTTGAAAAGTTAGTTTAAAATTTCAAACCTGGGTTCCACTGAATGGTGCCCTAATCATGGTGGGTCACATGTCCTAAAGTGCTTCTCGTCCACCGCAAGAGGCTACTGACTAGTGGTGAGGGACTAGTTGAGTCAGTGGGGAGACTATTCCCTCATTAAGAGAGTGTAACAAAATAGATGTATCATACCTGTAGTGGAAGTAGTAAACCATACCACAAAAGTAACTAGTGGAAGACTGATACTATAAGTAATATAGATATCAGATCATACACAAGATGGTGTTATATTTTACATGTTTCTAAAAAATTATCTACAATTGGAATACATGGAATATGTATAATCCATAAAAAAGTACAAAATGAAGAAAGATTTCCAACAGCACTACAAGCGTCATCACGTTACCATGCTCTCCTATTCCTAACTGACATATCATGTACCTTCATGATGGATCATTCCTTAATCTACTCCTACAATCATATAATCTATTTGGGATTAAAAACATGACCCAAATAGGTTGTCAAACTAAATCTCAATAGGTAACCACCCATGGTCTATGACTATCAGCCACTGAAAATATATATACCAGATGGTGTGCAATAAGAAAAGAAGTAGTCAAGGAATAACATAAAAGTAAACATACTACATTATTTGGTTTTTTACGTATCCAGTTAACATATAAATTACATTGAATATATAATTATTGAGATCTATATCAATATCAGCATCCCTCATGTATCTCATAGCACGACAGATGCCTCAGAAGGCCATATAAAAAAGTACAAGTGAAGATCAAATCCACAATTTTTCTTTGTCTTGGTAGAGGCATCATAAGTAATTCATTTATAATTCAATTACAAACTTGATCCCATCCTTGGCATTCCTATTTTTGAATTCAAGTGTAACTCCAAGTGAAATTTCAACCAACACCCTATAAGATTTTCCCTAGGTAACCTCTCAAGAACCTGATATCTCCCTAGGAGAGGTATAACGTCCCTTCTAATCGATTCCATCCTCACAACTCCTCAATGTAATCTTGAGTATCATGATTGGTGTAATAGTAAAATTCTTTTTGAGTCAATCCTTTGATTTCTCATAAGAATCCATGTATCACTAGGCATATAAGTCTTGCAGCAATGGATCCATCCATACAATCCCTCAATGTATCAATGTATCACCGAATGAATATAATATTAACCATTGAGTCCATCCATGGAATCCCAGAGTATATCCAAGTGTCAACCAAGATATAAAGGTCAATACTCACATGAGTATATCTGTGAAGTTATAAGTTGAATCCATCTATCACACAAGAATATTTATCATTTAAACATTTCAATTTCAATTAATCATTTAATTTAACATGCCATGGACAAAGCAAAGAGCATCTAATAACAAACTCACTTCAAGGGGGTGACTCAAGCATATGATAACCTCATAGGGCTTGTCCATCCATTTATTCACATTGAAATATTTTATATAACATGATTCAAACGAATAAAAACCTACTACATGTATTGGTTACAATATATCTATCATGGTCAAAGCATTAGATGCTAAAATTCATTCTTATTGTGAAAATATTAAACAATTACATGCTCAAGTTCTTGCCTTCAAATACTCACATGGTCACTTTTATCATCAAAATCCTAGAAATCCTAACTAGCTATCACAACAATTAATTAGAATATATCTCTCTTGGACAAAGGATCTCTTTAAAAAGCTAGATCAAATTTCATAGATTAAATCCATGGACTTTATTTAACTCACATGGGTAATGAAAACATGATTTAACAACAAAGTAATACATGGTTCCAGGGGAAATCACCCATCCAATGCACTTAGTTCAATTTAATTTCAATCTGTAACTACCCATACAAAGATTCCACCGAATTATGCCCTGTTTCTGGTGGGTCACAAGTCCTCAAGAACATCTACCCAAATGTTAGTGGATGTTTACTAGTAGTGAGGGACTAGATGAGTCATTTGGGAGACTCCACCCTCATTAGTAGAATATTACACAATATTAGTATCATACATGTAGCAGAAGAGTAAACCATACCATAAAATTTATCATTGGAAGACTCATATATAAACAATACATAAATCAAATCCTACACATGATGATGATATATGTAACACGTTTCTAATTAAGTAGCCAAAATAGTAATACCAGGACAATGTAAAATTAAAAAAAAAAAGTAAAAATAGGCTAAAAGAATCCCAGTAGCATCCCAAGACTTAGCTTGTTCCCAATCTCTGATACTCCTAAATAATATATCAAGTACCTATTGGAGGGAGCATTACCTTATCGACTCCTACAATCATATAATCTGTTTTGCACAAAAAACATGACCCAAACAGGGCGTGAGGCTAAATCATAGTTGGAAAGCACCTGTGGTATATGTAAATAAATCAATGAATTTATATACATTTATATAGAATGCAGTGTGCAATAAGAAAAGTAGTAAACATAGAATAACTAAGAATTTATCTTTCTACATGCTCTGGTTTCAATTTCATATTCATTTAACATTTCAATTACATTGAATTTATATGTTTTATATCTAGCTCAAAACCAGAATTCCCCATGTAACTTGTATCACAAAATATCCATCAGAAGGACATCTAAACAAGTATAAGTGAAGAATGAAACCTATCTTGTAATTTACATTAGAAGACACATCACAAGTCATTCATTTGTAATTCAATTCACAACCTGATTTCATCATTGGTACTCCTATGTTTTAATTCAAGTGTCCCTCCAAGTTCAATTTCATCTAACACCCTATAATCATGTCCCTGGAAAACCTCTTAAGAAAACACTATCACTCTAGGCCAGGTATAACGTCCCATCCAATTGATTCCTTCCTCTACACTCATCAACGTAAGCTCGAGTGTCACCCTTGGTCTAATAACCAAATTCAATTTGATTCAATCCATGGATTTCTCATAAGAATCTTTGTATCACAAAACATATAATTGTATCCTCAATGATCCCATCTATGGAATCCCAAAATGGATAGATGTTACACCCTAGACATATAGTATTAAAAATTGAGTATGTCCATGGAATCCTTGAAGGGAATCCATGTATCACCCAAGGTATAATGGTAATTTGTCACGTGAGTCTGTCCATGGGATTCAATGTTGAATCCAAGTATGACTAAAGACTATTTTTCAACCAAACCATTCAATTGCATTTAACCATTTGATTTAACATAATAAGGTCAAAACCAAGAGTATCTAATATCTAACTCACCTCTAGGGGGTGATTAAACCATAACCCAACCTCATATGTCTTGGAATTTTATTTAACCTCATGGGAATATTTTATATAACATGGTTCAAAGGACTAACATTATAATACATGGATTGGTTATCCTATAGATGACATGGGTGGAACATTAAAATCTATAATCCATTCCAATTATGGAAATCCGAAACAAGGTCAGGCTTAATGGCATACCTCCAAATATGCACATGGTCACTTTTAGCATAAAAAGCGTAAAATTCCTAACTAGATGTCACATGGATTAATTATAATATATCTCATATGGGAAAAGCATCAATTTAATCAATTAGATCCAATTTCATTGACCAAAACCATGACCTCTATTCCACTCACATGGGAAAGGAAAAAATGCTTTTACAAAAAAGGAATACATGAGTTAAGGGGAAATAATCCATCCACACCCTTAGTTCAATTTAATTACAATATAATGACATCAAAATTTAATTCATTAGAAAATGTAACACCATGAGATTTTATGAAAATATTATTTTTAATTTCATTGATGCCTTATGTTGTACGCTACACCTAGATCATCTTGCGCTATACGCACCACCATATTATCTTGTAGTATATGCAACACTATTCTTGGCTTGTGTCACACGCAAGAACGCCCTTCCTCGATAGCGTGTGTTGTACACAATACTCAGTTTCAATAAACGAAGATATATTGTTATAATATTATTATGAAGTAGCTGTTATGAATAGTAGTAACTAAATTTCGAATTTTATGACATTATAATTCATCATACACATATTATAGAACATGGTATGAGGAAAAAATAAAAGTTTCAGGTAAAATAAGTATTTTTCAAAAAATACAGTTTTACCACCTTTTGATGGAGCAACCACATTAAATCTAGTTTCTAACATGTTTATAAGTAAAATCAGACCAATAAAACATCTTCCTTGGAATCTAGATATAAAAATTTACTTTGGATAAAATTTCTATATTATTCTGATAACCTTCGTAATTTGATGATTTGTAAAAATACCCTAAATTTTAATTAAAAACAATTTTTTTTCATCGAGATAATTAATATGGTTATATTATACTATTTAGTGGTCTTAAAATATAAATATAATATTTTTTTACCATTTAATATGATGTAATTCATTATCATTAATTTTACATTGAATTTATAGGTAAAAACATTTTAATCTTTTGCAACCTTTTAGCTTTTAAAACCCGTTTTCTCACCAGTGGTATTAATTTTAAATTAATTATTTAAACTTATGGGATTTTAATTTTTAAAAATCATTTCCATATTTGGATTCAGTGGGTCCAAATTATGTTAATGAGTTACTTTGTATTTTTTTGATATTATGAATAGTAACTAAGGTTATTTTTATTTACTACAATTAAAGTTAAATCAGGTAATTTAGGGTAAAAATAAGATTATAATATCACCCTAACACCTGCCAAAATTCTATGGGATGAATAAAAGTAGACTAATATCACCTAAGGGTTGGAATTGATTCGTTTTATGGACTTTTGACTATGAAAATTATATAATTATTATTAAAACCAAAGCAGGTGACAACATGTAACTCTCTTATATCTTATAAGTATAATAATTTTAATTTAGTGATAAACATAATAAATCTTTGAACATGAATATTCTCCAAAAGGCTAATAAAATTATCCACGTCTTTATTATTTATTTATAATTTTGAGGGATTAAATAATTATCATTAACAATGACACAATAGTGATATATAAATTATTTTATTGATTGAAATATCAAATAAATGGTTCTAAAAATATTAAAATAAATATTATATTAACTAATTAATGTTTTGCACAAATTATCTAGATGAATATGACAACTTAGGTTTCTATTAATGTTTTTTTCGAATATATACTCTATGTGAAATTTAATTAATTTCAAATAAATGAATATTGTCAAAATTGACTCTATTGTTGTTTTATAAATATAACATATTATAAAATTGTTTAAAAATCACAAAAATGTTTAAAAATTATAAATTGAAATCTATATTCTCTATAATTTCATATATTATACAATTATGGCCAATTCAAAAAACAAAAGTAATTATTTATAACAATTTAAAATTTAGAAAATTATTACCATAAATAAATTAAATAGTTTAAATAATGATAAATCAAGTTGATAAGGTTTAAAATAAATTTCCATCATTTATAAACGTTATTGTATGAAGATATTAAAAAAATATATCATATATTATTCGGATTTTATTCATTTTGAAACTTTTTAAAAGGAGTTTGAATTTATATTAAATTAATATTTTTGAGGTTTCCAAAGGTGCCCCTATCCTCCCTTATAAAAGGGAACCTCCCCCCTCTCCTCTTCACAAAAATTCGATCCTTCAATATCGGCCAAAAACATCCCATTTCACTTATACACTTATATATAAACCTACTAGAGGTCCTTGTCTTCTTCAAAGACCATCTTTAGTGCAATAAGAGGAGGTTAAGAGAAGGCACGTCGAAGAAGAGGTAATCTCTTTTACTAATTCCATCTTGTTTATTTATTCTTATACTTCCTATTATTTAGTTGTTTCATTATAATGTAATAACATCAGTATAAATAATATACAGATATGTTATTATAAATATGAAACAACCCCATTTCACCTTATATCCATCCTATGGAAAACGAAATCACCGCGTGTGCGTACGTATTGAATACCATCTCCACGTCGTGGTGTAATCTGTTATTCCACCACCACCTTACTTGGATAGGTATAATGGTGTAAAGAATAAATATATATGGTTATTATAACATCATACTAATTCTGAGATAGTATATCATCCACTCCAATTCCATTCAAAAATTATGGGAATGATATCACCGCTCGTACGTACGTACAGATTACTGTCTCCACGACGCGATGAGATTCTTTCTCCATGTTAACCATTCAAGAATAATTATAAAGTATATATAATGAATAATAATGATATATATGAAATAATAATTCTACTGGATTTAGGTATATATATATATAAGAGTCATCTACTTACTTCCATTCAATTCAATAAGGAAAGGAAAACAACATTCATGCGTACGTGCGGCCAACCGTCTCCATGAACGGTTTGTTTCATTTCATTTATCTATCTATTATATATATATATATATATATATTTATACATAATATATATGATATATAAATCATTTTTTACATTCTGGAAGTAAGTAAATCATTATATATGTAATAATAATATCATGAACAACAAGTCAAAACACATACAATAAATGATACAATTTTACACAAAACGCTTCTTTAAATGGAATTGACAAATGAACGGGTAATATAAAGTAATGAGTGAATCCTATATGATATCATAAATATTATAATAGTTATATTACAAGTTAAGAATATTTTTAAACCCACTATATAGGAGTCTCGAACACATACAGAAGAAATTGGACATAAGCTAAAGGATAATTTTGCAATTTCCTTTTTCTCCGAGATTGCTTATACGTAAGTATTTACTGGGGTTATATTTTTCATGAATTTCCATAAAATGTTTTTCATAAAGTGTTTAATATTCATCTATAAATGTTTAAATTCAGGTTTACCCCTCTTTGACTTTTAGATTATGTTATGGAAGGAATATTTCTTTTTTTACCAAACGAGTAACTTTTTTGACTTTTCTGACAAAAGTACGAGGAGAATGTTTTTTTAACTTATATATAATGAATGGATTTTTATGGTTTAGTAACACCTAATTTTCATTAATCTTCCTCTATAATATTTCATTATTATTTTCAACAAAATAATTTTCTTTTAAAATTGAATGGAATTTTGAGAAAATAAAATGATTTTTAAGAAGAAAGGATATTTTCCTCAAGAATAAATTTCATGGGTTTTGTCAAAACTATTTTCCATCTAATATGAAATTATTTAATATGATTATGTTTCATGTATAATGTCTCTATTATTTACATGAATTTATTTATATAAGGATGAAATGATATCCATTTTTTTATATAGATTATATTATGATGGAATGATGTTTATGAAAGACATTTTATTATTTGGGTTATGATGATTGATTTATGATTGTTTTGTGGAAAACATAAGAATGATTTCAATATGAGATGGGTGGGACCTATATATCCCTACAATTCATTGGGTAAAGATTTATAACTCATGATATAGACAGGGGTGGAATAGCAAGTTAATCTGGTTCAGTAATATAGGGCTGAAACGGAAAGTAAACCTGGTTCAGTAATGGACTTTGTCCACTATAATGGTCTTGGTAGCAATGCCTTCGATAATATTGAAATCATAAAATGTGCTTAATGGTTTCCAAAATTACATGTTTTATTCCCATTATATTTTTTCCTGGTTAATGTTCATTTATGATCTAAACCTTATACACTACCATGATTTATGTCATTACTCATGATTTTGATGTTTTATGTTCATGTTCTTACGTTCAATGTTCAGGGACTATTTTATGTTCTCCATGTTTACCCTTACATAGAATTTGAGCTCACCCTTCCTATTTTGTCTCTTCGCCAGGATATAAAGAAGGTTTTTAGGTAAGACAACAAAAGTGTAAGTTCTTTATGGGAGATTTCGAAGATCTTTCACCATGATTAGAAGATTATGTTCTGAGAATCCATAGACACTAAAATATTATGGTCCTTGGGTGTTATTTTTTTGTTATGTATTAATTATTCCTCAAAAGTAATGTAATTTCCTTGTACGTCAAGTATGTGTCTCTACAGTTGGTATTAGAGGAAATGTTTAGTTAAACATTGGAAACAAGGATGTGAAAAATTTAGTGAAATCCGTAGAGATATTTCTATGGTATGTCTAGGGATATCCCTAAGGTTAAAAATAAGTATAGATTATAGTCCTAGAATTATGGTAACGATCATAGAATTAAGCCTAAGTTGTTATATATTGAAGGTACTCCCTCATTATTATTTGTTTTCCTAGCATGATTTTTTCCTCTCACAATGTTCTTTTTGGGATTTAGACGATGACTGGAACCCAAAAGAACCGTGTTGATCAATGTAAAGGACAATGAAATGATTTTCCTCCTAAGAAAACAAATGTGGTGGGAGATGGAGTGAAAATCACACTGCTATACTTATACAAGATGTGAATCATTCTGGACTTCTAAATGGGCAGATAAAGGAATAATATTCTATTGAGTCTTTCATGAGGCAACGTCCACCTTCTTTGTGTGGGTCTTCTGATCCACATGTCGCTGAATAATGGATCAGTACCATTGAAAATGTATTTTCCATAATGCGCTGTACAGAGCATGAAAAAGCCATTTTGGCTATTTACTAGTTAGAAGGTGAAGCAGACCAGTGGTTGACTCTAATTAAGAATACAAGGCCCCAAGACAAAATTGAATACGTGGAATGGGACGAGTTCAAGAACATGTTTTTCAATAAGTAATTCCCTCATATTCCTCAAACAAAGTTGGAAAAGGAGTTCCCTAAGCTTAAGAAAAAGGATGATGAATCGGTCTGTATATACAATGCGAATTTTACAAGGCTTCCAAGGAATGCATCGGGCTTTATCATCCATCCTGATAGTAAAGTTGATCGATCTTTTAGTGGCATAAAACCAAGTCTTTGAAGGGAATTAGCTATAAGAGACTTCAGTAGCAATGAAGAAATTGTGCGTTGTGCTATCAATGTAGAACATGAAGTTGGTGTTACATACCCATCTAATGGTTTTGACAAGAAAAGGAAGGTGGATTTCAAGGAAAAATATATAACCAATGGTGAAAATAAGATGAAGGTTTTGTTATGCTCAAAGTGTGGAAAGAATAATGATGGATATTGTCTTAAAGGGACTAGAAAATGTTTTATGGGTGGAAAATAAGGTCATCAAGCAGCTGAGTGTCGAAGTAATGAGAAAAAGGTAGCTAATGATGACAATAGAGAAAATACTACAAAGAATGCACCACCAAAACTTTAATTCTTCAAGTGCATGTAAATGGGGAATTATGATTACCAATGACCTAATCCAAGGGTTAAAGATGATCAACATCAAAAACCTCTTAAGGAAAAGTACAAAGGGAAGTCACATGCGATCACTATTGGTGATGGTGAGTATGACAATGATGTGGTTGAATGATTATGTGTTTATGGAATTGAATTCCAAAATAATGTTGTGGAATCTCATTTATAGTATTGTGGAATATTAGAATATCTATTTATTTGGTTATTGTGGTTTTCAATAATTATATGGTACCGATAACCATGAAAAGTGATTGGAATATATTTGGAAAGTAGATGATATGCACATAATGACGGGATAAGGAGAAAATAATATGTTTGATAGTATTCCTGAGCTCCTGACTGACATAAGGACAAATTTATATCAAGGTTTGAGTATATTGAAATTTTGGGATTTTGGTATGTGGAAAGAGATAACTTTTGACAAAATTAAATTTTACACTAAGGTTAAATGGGTATTCATTTTTCAAGAGAATACATGATTAAGGTATTCACATGTTTTGATGTGTACAACAACAAGATATATCCTATGATATATGGGGGATAAATGATGGTAATCACAGGCTTGGTAGATGACCTCTCTAGTAATACTTTTTTTTTCTCTTTATGAGATTGGATAGATGTATTATGGATAAGCCTAATGATTGGAATGGATTATGTTGGACATCAGATAGTATTGTTTAAGTCTAGATCTTTTTTTCGATATTATTTCTGGAATGTTATAATAGTATAGATTTAGAATAAGGTCAACCTGTAGGACAAGCGACAACCCATCGCGTCAGATAAGGTTGTGGGAATCAAACCCACAACCCAAGTTAGACATGCCTTTATCGCCTACCACTAGCCTACAGGAAGTACCTGGTTAGAAGAAACTAGTTTTATTTTATTATGCAGGATGATAAATGAGTATAAATCCATTTTTGAACCTGTATAAGATTAATCTCACCATAAGATGGACTTATGGTTATAACATTTTCTAACCTCATGTTGGAGACAAATGGAATGACCTATCATTCTATCGCCTGATCTTCTAACACTTCATGGAAGACAAATTCATCTTCATTTAGTTAAGAGATGAAGTGTAAATTGTTTAAGGCACAAACAACAGTGATATTGTACTAAAATCAACTAAGCATTTCTTTTAATTTATCAACATTAGGGAAATGATATTGAAAACCAAAAATGTTGTCCTAGTGCCCTCATATCTGATGAATCATATGGTACCTTAGATCATCAAACATTTATGGATTTGTGCTTGTTGGATTTTAATAGCCATTTTCTCTACCACAATCCATTAGAATATTATGGTTAGATTTCTCTTACATAGCCATATTTTCACTTATGTTCTCCTATGTGGAAACCCAGTGATGAGTTAATTTGGGTAACCTTTACGTTTCATACTTCACTTTTTAAAATTAAGTTTTAGTATTCCCTTTTAAAATGTGGGTTTCTATGAATGAAACATTCAAACAGTAAACCATTTATAACCCCGACAAATTTCGAGTGTGAAATTCATTTTAAGGGGGGGTACAATGTAACACCCCGAGATTTTACGAGAAATATTATTTTTAATTTATTTGATGTATTGTGTTGTACGCTACACCTAGATCATCTTGTGCTATACACAAAACCATATTATCATGTAGTATACACAACACTATTCTTGGCTTGTGTTGCACGTTAGAGTGACCTTCCTCGATATCGTGTGTTGTACGCAATACTGTGTTTCACTAAACAATGATATATTATTATAATATTATTAGGAACTAGCTGTTATTAATATTAGTAACTAAATTTTTAATTTTATGAAATTATAATTCATCTTATGCATGTTATAGAACATGGTATGAGATAAAAATAAATTTTTCAGGTAAAATAGGTATTTTTAAAAAAAATAGAGTTTTACCTCCTTTTGATGGCGCACCCACTTTAAATATAGTTTTGGGCAAGTTTATAAGTTCAATTTGAAAAATAAAACTTCTTCCTTGGAATCAGGATATAAAAATTTACTTTCGATAAATTTTTGAGATTAATCTGATAACCTTCATATTTCGATGAATAGTAAAAATATGCTAAATTTTAGTTAAATTTTTTTTCATTGAGATAATTTATATAGTTAAATTATAATATTTAGTGGTTTTAAATTATAAATATAATATATTTTTACCATTTAATATAATTTAGGTCATTATTATAAATTTTACATTGAAATCATAAGTAAAAACATTTCAATCTTTTGCAATGTTTTAACTTTTAAAACCTATTTTCTCAACAGCAGAATTCATTTTAAATTAATTACTGCAACTTATGTTTTTTGAATTTTGAAAAATTGATTCCATATTTGGATTTAGTGGGTTACAAGTTATTTTAATAGGTTACTTTAATTTTTTTGATATTATGAATAGTATCTATGGTAATTTTTATTTAATACAGTTAAAGGTAAATCGGGTAATTAAGGGTAATAATAAGATTATAAAATTACCCTAACACCTGAAAAAAAATTTATTGGATGAATAAAAGTATACCCATATAACCTAATGGTCAGAATAGATTCATTTCATGGACTTTTGACCTTGAATATTATATAATTATTATTAAAAGAAATGAAAGTGACAACATGTCACTCTCTTATATCTTATAAGTATAACAATTTTAATTTAGTGATAAACTTTGTAACACCCCAAACTTCCACGGTACGTTTCCCTTCGAATAATCGATAGCATGTGTTGTACGCAACCTCGAGTTCTAACACACACCACAACTAATTAAACTAGCCGTTGTGAATAGTAATACCTACTTTTTGAAATCATATATATTTTATATTTCAAAATGGACTTCATTTTTGGATTCGGAATATTGAAATTAGCCTAGGGTGAAATTTTGGTACTTTTCGGATAAATTTTATATTTTGATGAATAGTGAAAATTACTAAATTTTAATTAAAAACAACTTTTTTAATCAAAATAATTAATAGTGATAAATTGTGAATTTGAGTGGTTTTAAAGTATATTTAGAATATATTTTTACCATTTAATATAATGTTGGTCATTAGACATAATTTTACAATTAAACCGAACATAAACAAGTGTCAATCTTTTTATAGTTATTATCTCTTAAAAACACGCTTTTTGTTTTGACAGCGGGAATTAATTTTAAATTAATTTCTGCCACTTCTGTGTTTTGAATTTAGGAAAATGGATTCCATATTTGGAATCAGGATGTTCAAATTGTGTAAATAGGTAACTTTTATTTTTAGACATTTTGAATAGTTACTGTGGTAAATATTTTATTTACCATGGTTAAAGGGTAAATCCGGTAAATAAGGGTTAAAAAATAATATTATAATAATACAAAATTACCCTAAAACGTGTCCTAACCTTATTGGTGGACACATACCCGACCATGGGAATCCTTGGGTCAATTTGGGGACCCCTTGGAGCCACTTGTATGTGGTAGGGACACATTATATTAATAAAGTTAAAATAAAAATAAAAATGGCATAAGCTTACATCTTTTAGAAGAACAATTTTTACATAGGGTTATAAATGTTGGATTTTCGATTATAATTATTCATTAGAAAGCTAAGAATATTTCCTACATGATGATATTTTATTTAAAATTTTTAGACATCAAATAAGTTAAATTATTAATGACACAATAATGATGCAATGTTTACCTCATTAATAAATCATTGAAATAAATAATATTATAATGATTAAAATATTATCTAAAACCTGTCCAATTCTTATTGGTTGATGTTATTTAGAATATGAGTCGTCTTATCTTCGACCTCAATGATTTTTGGACCATTATAAATCGAATATAATTATATTATAAAGTAATACTTTCACTCTTTCCTAAAGAGCCCCTCCTCTCCCTTATAAAAGGAGACCACTTCTACTCATTCCTCACACCTCTCAAGCCACTTGGCTCGTCCAAACTCTGCCCAACTAAGCTCCCCACATCCCGCTCCTCCTCCTTGAAGCTTACCCTTAGGCAGAAAGCATTTCAAGAAGTCCTTTGGTTCCAACCAAAGTGAGTTACCTAAATTAAAGGTAACGATTTCTCTTAAATTATTTTCCTTTATTTTTCTTCTCCAACCCCCAAACTCTTTTTATTTCCTTTCTTTTGTAACAACACCAGTATAATCAATATACTAGTATGTTGTTATAAGAAGGATTAAAACTACACATACACACAACTCCATCTAATGGATGATGAACATAATGTTTCTGTGGATGGAAAACTAACGCCTCACGAAACGATGATTGTTCAAATACATCTTACCGCCTCTCATGGTGGCAATTATGATGGAACTGTAATTAAATATGATATTAATGATATATATTTTATATATAAGCTTATGTAATTCCATTTTATTTCATACCATTATTCGTTTCATGTTGTATATACATACGATAATTTCATTTGAGGAAGTGCGGACTACCGCCCCCTTAAAATGATATGACTCGTTCATACCACACATGGAACATATAAAGGATGGTGTTAATGAACATAAGTAACATATATAAAATATTATATTATAATGGAATATTAATATACCTATATATCATTTGGATTCAATTATTTTAAAATAAAAATTAAATGGAAGTAGCGTTCGTGCGTACGTACGGACTACCGTCTCCACGAACGCGGTGAGATCCATCCTCCATCGTATCCATTCAAGTCTTATTCTCATTTTAGGGTTAAAAATAATGTTAATATCATTCTGATTATGAATAAGATTTAATCTATCCATTACAAACATGTCTTACATAACCAAACATTTAAGAAGAACGAATCGATTATCACCTGAAACGATGATAATTCTAAGATATTATTAACAAATCAATGTTAAAAGATCATATATGATATCATATTAATATATATGATTCTTGTATAATTTAATAACAACTATTTCACCATTATACAGGAGGTTAACCTACCCCAACCAAGGAAAAGTACAAGGTAAGGGTTATTTCACAATCTCTTCATTATCCGAGGTTGTTTATATGTAATAATCTACTGGGATCTCTTTATCATCCACATCCATGTTTCTTAAAAATGTATTTCAAAACATTTTTACTATTTACTAGAATATGAGTTAAAGTCATTTATACCCTTTTTGACTTTTATAAGTGGTTTATAAAGGAATCTTTCTGTCGTTTTCAAAACAAGGTCCCTTTTAACCTTTTCAACAGAATTAAGGTAAGAATGTTTTTTTAACTTATACGGCGGGTGCGGCTAATTTCCACCGTTATAAAATCTTCAAAACTTCCCTTACAAGCTTATAAGATTATTTTCAATGAAAATGTTTTATTTTATATGGATCTTAAACGATTTCAAAAAAAGAGATATTTCTCTCAAATATATGAAAATCCAGTGCAAATGTATACGTATTTAACGCAAGCTTAAAAATGTTTTCAGAAAACCCGACTCTCGAGTTTGGTAGACAGGAAGGGATTGGGAGTGGACCCATCATGGCCTGTAATTAGTCGAGCAGTCTCAGAATTAGTTATTTTGTTTTCAAAAGCTTGCATAATGTTTTCAGAAAAACACTGGAGTTTATTTTAGCAATTTTAAATGTAAGTATCTTCTAAAAAAAATTGCATCGGTAGGTCTCATGAGACAAACTAGTGTCTTGGCACAAGGCCTTGACAAAATCTTATTTTTAGTCTTGGCACGAGGCCTTGACTATGTGGTTATGACAGTCTGGCATTATGCATTCCAACATTATGAAAATGGTTATTGATTTTTGCATGTGATTATTCGATTAGTAGAATATCCATGTGAATAAGTAAATGGCATTATTTCATTTTACTTTTGCCATACTATGTTGAAGTTCGATTTTAAAAGGCCTTTGTTTTAGTAATTCATTGCCTTAAATGTTTATGCTTATTTTGAATGTTCCGCTATATTGTTATCCTTACTGGGCATTTGAGCTCACCCCTTTTCTATGTTTTATTTTTTCCCAGGTAGTGAAGAAGTAAATTATGAAGACTTGCCGGGATATTATGAGGGGTTAATAGTGTGGATATGAAGACTTTGTTGTTGTAGTAGTTTTTCACTTTGAAATGTAATGTAAAACTTTATGACTATATCTAGTGTTTCCAAGGCTACTAAACCAATCGGTCTTTCGGGATTTGATCTTTCTTGTGATCATGCCAATGTTATGTAATAATGCACCGACTCTGGGTAGCTGGGGTTGGGGCGTTACAGTTGGTATCAGAGGAAGTTTAGTACAAACATTGGAAGCTAGATTTAGATAAACTCTGATTAGAGCACGTAGACCTAAGATGAACTTTGAGGATTAGTATAGAAGAACTTCCTAGAATTTTGGTATTGTAGAGATTTTGTGAGTTTTCCGAGCAATACATCCCTGTCTGGATACGAGCAGGTAGAGGCGGCTCTGGCACAGATGTACCTAGGGGTAAAACCTGAAAACACCGCTTTGAGCTAGACTCGAACGGGAACTGGTGCACGACAACGGGCCTTGCTGCACTCTTGGTTACGACACTCCCGGGGGATATGATTAGGATAACTCTCACTATCTTTACAAATCATTATGAAGGGTTTATGAGTATATACTTCCTCAAAGAAAACATTTTTATGATTATGGATTATATCCATAAATAGTTCAATTTATATTAAGTGTTTTATAAGTATGGGATTTTGTATTTTGATTCATAAACTGATCTAGTTTATGCCATTGTTTAGAAATGGCGCCTAGTGGAAGAAATGGAAACCGTATCAATGCACACACTCCATGTAGGGATTTCCCTCCTGCTCAAGATAATTATAGTGGGGCTGGTGATGGAACTGGTGCCGATCAGCTAATCACCATACTGGGACAACTTACTCAGGTTATGAATAATAACCTTACCCGTATGGAGCACCCTGATCCGCAGCGTGGAGGATCAATGTTAGATCGATTCATGAGTCAACAACCACCAACGTTCAATGGGAATACAAATCCCTTAGTAGCTGAGCAATGGATATTTTCCCCTGAGAAAATATTTCAGGCTTTGGGGAGCAGTGAAAGGGAAAAAGTTATCATGGCAGTTTACCGCCTCACTGGAGATGCTGATCAATGGTGGTCATTGATTCAGAACATGAAGGAAGATGATGAAGTATCAAATATGGAATGGAGGGAATTCAAAGATCTGTTTTTAGAAAAATACTTCCCTCGCGACCATCGAGCAGATATGGAAAGGCAATTTCTGAGTCTGAGACAAAAGGAGGATGAGAATGTCACAAAGTATGAGGCTAACTTTACAAGGTTAGTGAGGTATGATGGAGATTATATTCGCAACCCAAGAAGTAAGATTGATCGTTTCTTTGATGGGTTAAAACCATTTCTCCGTCGAGCATTAGTCTCACAATCCTTTTCATCGTACGAAGACATTGTCTCATGTGCTATCAAGACCGAAAAGGAATTCTCTAAGTCTTATGACTTTAAAGAAAAGCAAGAGAAGAAGAGACCTACTGATCAATCTGGGAATGGAAATAAGGGGAAGAAAGGAAAGGTTGAATATCCATCTTGTGGTAAATGCGGGAAGAAACACCCCGGTACTTGCTTGAAGGGAATGTGAGTCTGTTACAAGTGTGGTGAAAAAGGCCACCAAGCTCATGATTGCAAGGGGAAGAAGGAAGCTACCAACGTTCAGTGCTACAATTGCAGGGAGATGGGGCATTATGCAAATGCATGTCCTAAGCGTCAGGAGAACTTACCTCAGAAAAGGCCAAGGGATCAAGGCCAGGCTTAGACTATCACTACTGCTGAGGTAGAAGCTCCGAAAGACGTGGTGGCAGGTAATTTAATGGTTTCCTCAAGTTTAGAAAATGCATTATTTGATTCTGGATCATCGCATTGTTTCATATCTTCCCAGTTTGCTATGAAAATTAGATATTTCCAATTTGATTTAATAAGGGAGTTGTCAGTTAAAACTCCTAAGGGAAGTATCGTTGCAACAAAGTTTTGTGAATCAGTCCCCATTAGAGCACATAAATTTTCTTTATCTGCTGATTTCATCGTCATACCTATGATTGAGTTTGATATAATCCTCGGTATGGACTGGCTTTCGGACTATGATGCGAAGATTTATTGTAAGAAGAAAGAGGTTACGATTCTTGATGATAATGATAAGGAGCACCTTATTTTTAGAGCAGAATCGTCACCACCTAATTCTTATTTAGATCCACCCCAGTAGCTCAACTTAATTCAATTATTGGGGAGGAAGAGAATGAAATAACTATCGGTGAGGAAAGGAATGTTCAAATAGAGGATGTACCTGTTGTGGAAGAATTTGTAGATGTATTTCCGGAAGACTTACATGGACATCCTCCAGAACGAGAAGTTGAGTTTTACATTGATTTGATTCCTGGATCAAGGCCTATATCGAAGACCCCTTATAGAATGGCCACTGTAGAGTTAGTCGAATTAAAGAAACAACTAGAGGAATTGAGTAATAAGGGATTTATTCGCCCTAGTGTTTCTCCATGGAGAGCCCGTGTTCTTTTTGTTAAAAAGAAAGATGGATCTATGAGGTTATGTATTGACTACAGGGAGATCAATGCTATAACGATAAAGAACAAGTATCCCCTACCTCGTATTGATGATTTATTTGACCAACTGCATGGAGCTCAATACTTTTCAAAGATTGACCTTCGATCTGGATATCATCAGTTGTGTGTAAAGAAGGAAGACATTCCGAAGACAACATTTCGAACCAGGTACGGGCATTACGAGTTTACTGTAATGCCGTTTGGATTGACTAAAGCACCCTCTGTATTCATGGATCTGATGAATAGAGTTTTCAAGGAGTATCTCGATGAATTTGTGGTGGTATTTATTGATGATATCTTGGTATAATCCAAAACCTATGATGATCATGAAAATCACTTGCGCATTATCTTGAAGACTCTGAGGAGGCATGGATTATATGGGAAGTTTAGCAAGTGTGAATTCTGGCTTCAAGAGATTTCTTTTCTTGGCCATATTGTCTCAAAAGATGGAATCTTTGTTGATCCTTCTAAGACCAAGGCAATCCATGAATGGCCAGCACCTATGAGTATAACTGAGGTACGCAGTTTTATTGGTTTGGCGGGTTATTATTGACGTTTCGTCTAGAATTTTGCCCGATTGGCTAACCCATTAACGAAGCTCACACGTAAAGGGGTTAAATTTTTTTGGACAAAAGAGTGTGAAGAATGTTTCGAGGAACTGAAGAGAAGATTAGTCAATGCTCCTATATTGACTCTACCATCAGGGAATGATGGGTTCGTTATTTATAGTGATGCATCGAAGAAAGGACTTGGCTGTGTCCTTATGCAGAATGATAGAGTTATTGCCTATGCATCACGACAGTTGAAAATTCATGAACAAAACTATCCTACTCATGATCTTGAGTTAGCAGCTGTGATCTTTGCTTTGAAGATATGGAGGCACTACCTCTATGGTGAAAAATGTGAGATTTATACTGATCACAAGAGTTTGAAGTATATTTTCTCACAAAAAGAACTCAACATGAGGCAAAGGAGATGGCTTGAATTACTCAAGGACTATGATTGTACGATACACTACCACCCGGGGAAGGCAAACAAGGTGGCAGATGCTTTGAGTAGAAAAGACCATGGAGTTTTGAACAATATGAGAATTGAAAGGGATCCAATTTTCATGGATCTAGTGAAGATGGACATGGGAATAACCAGGGAAGGTGAAACATCAAAGCTTTTTCAAATGGTTGCCAAACCAACTTTACTAGAAAGGATTAAGAGTTCTCAGACCAATGATGAAGAATTTCAGAAGAAGATTAAAGCTGTGAATGATGGGAGATTGAGAGACTTTGTGTATGAAGATGGAATTTTGAAATTCGAGAAGAGACTTTGTGTTACCGATTTACCTGATCTAGAAAGGGAATTGCTGGATGATGCTCATAGTTCCAATTTCTCTATACACACTGGGAGCACCAAAATGTATAGAGATTTGAAGGAACATTTTTGGTGGGACAACATGAAGAGGGAGATTGCTGATTTTGTGTCAAGATGTATGGTTTGTCAACAAGTGAAAGCTGGAAGGCAACAGCCTGGAGGAGTCATGCAACCTCTTCCCATACCGGAGTTGAAATGGGACAATATTACGAAGGACTTTGTCATGGGGCTACCAAAGACTCCTAGAAGGAACGATGCAATATGGGTTATTGTTGATCGTCTTACCAAGTCAGTACATTTTCTTGCTATAAGAGAAGATCTACCCCTGGAACGTCTAGCAAGACTATACATTAATGAAGTTGTGAGACTTCATGGAGTACCCCTATCGATTGTTTCTGATCGTGATCCCCATTTTACATCAAGATTTTGGAAAAGTCTTCAGAAATCCCTGGATACTGAACTTCATTTGAGCACTGCTTACCACCCTCAGACAGACGGACAATCAGAACGGACTATTCAAACCTTAGAAGACATGTTGAGATCTTGCTCACTTGACTTTCAGGGTATGTGGGATCAATATTTACCACTGGTAGAATTTTCCTATAACAATAGTTTCCATTCGAGTATACAGATGGCACCATATGAAGCGTTATACGGAAAGAGATGTCGTACACCAACCTGTTGGGATGACGTTGGTGAAAGAAAACTTGTAGGCCCAGAGCTGGTGGAGGAAACGGTGGAAAAGGTGAAAGTAATCCAAAATCACATCAAAGCAGCTCAAAGTAGGCAGAAGAGCTATGCCGATAATCGAACGAAGGATTTGGAATTTCAAGTCGGTAATCATGTTTTCCTAAAGGTATCTCCATGGAAGGGAGTCATACGTTTTGGAAAGAAAGGTAAATTGAGTCCCAGGTACATCGGACCTTTCGAAATTCTAGAACGAATTGGGGCTGTAGCTTACCGATTGGCAATGCCGCCAAGTCTCTCCAAAGTTCACGATGTGTTCCACGTATCTCTGTTGAGAAAATACATGCCTGACCCAACACATGTACTCACCTATGAGGAATTAGAACTGGAACCCGATCTGTCTTATTGTGAAGATCCCGTCAAGATTCTTGATACAAGAGAACAAGTACTGAGAAACCGGACGACGCGTCTGGTAAAAGTTTTGTGGAGAAATCATAAGATGGAAGAGGCAACGTGGGAACCCGAGGAACTTATGATGAAGAACCACCCGAGTCTTTTTATGCAGTAATACCCTAGAAATTGCGAGGACACAATTATTTGAAGGAGGGGAGAATGTAACACCCCAAACTTCCATGGTACGTTTCCCTTCGAATAATCGATAGCGTGTGTTGTACGCAACCTCGAGTTCTAACACACACCACAACTAATTAAACTAGCCGTTGTGAATAGTAATACCTACTTTTTGAAATCATATATATTTTATATTTCAAAATGGACTTCATTTTTGGATTCGGAATATTGAAATTAGCCTAGGGTGAAATTTTGGTACTTTTCGGATAACTTTTATATTTTGATGAATAGTGAAAATTACTAAATTTTAATTAAAAACAACTTTTTTAATCAAAATAATTAATAGTGATAAATTGTGAATTCGAGTGGTTTTAAAGTATATTTAGAATATATTTTTACCATTTAATATAATGTTGGTCATTAGACATAATTTTACAATTAAACCGAACATAAACAAGTGTCAATCTTTTTATAGTTATTATCTCTTAAAAACACGCTTTTTGTTTTGACAGCGGGAATTAATTTTAAATTAATTTCTTTCACTTCTGTGTTTTGAATTTAGGAAAATGGATTCCATATTTGGAATCAGGATGTTCAAATTGTGTAAATAGGTAACATTTATTTTTAGACATTTTGAATAGTTACTGTGGTAAATATTTTATTTACCATGGTTAAAGGGTAAATCCGGTAAATAAGGGTTAAAAAATAATAATATAATAATACAAAATTACCATAAAACGTGTCCTAACCTTATTTGTGGACACATACCCGACCATGGGCATCCTTGGGTCAATTTGGGGACCCCTTGGAGCCACTTGTATGTGGTAGGGACACATTATATTAATAAAGTTAAAATAAAAATAAAAATGGCATAAGCTTACATCTTTTAGAAGAACAATTTTTACATAGGGTTATACATGTTGGATTTTCGATTATAAATATTCATTAGAAAGATAAAAAGATTTCCTACATGATTATATTTTATTTATAATTTTTAGACATCAAATAAGTTAAATTAGTAATGACACAATAATGATGCAATGTTTACCTCATTAATAAATCATTGAAATAAATAATATTATAATGATTAAACTATTATCTAAAACCTGTCCAATTCTTATTGGTTGATGTTATTTAGAATATGAGTCATATTATCTTCGACCTCAATGATTTTTGGACCATTATAAACCGAATATAATTATATTATAAAGTAATACTTTCACTCTTTCCTAAAGAGCCCCTCCTCTCCCTTATAAAAGGAGACCACTTCTACTCATTCCTCACACCTCTCAAGCCACTTGGCTCGTCCAAACTCTGCCCAACTAAGCTCCCCACATCCCTATCCTCCTCCTTGAAGCTTCCCCTTAGGCAGAAAGAATTTCAAGAAGTCCTTTGGTTCCAACCAAAGTGAGTTACCTAAATTAAAGGTAACGATTTCTCTTAAATTATTTTCCTTTATTTTGTATCTCCAACCCCCAAACTCTTTTTATTTCCTTTCTTTTGTAACAACACCAGTATACTCAATATACTAGTATGTTGTTATAAGAAGGATTCAAACAACACATACACACAACTCCATCTAATGGATGATGAACATAATGTTTCTATGGATGGCAAACTAACGCCTCACGAAACGATGATTGTTCAAATACATCTTACCGCCTCTCATGGTGTCCATTATGATGGAACTGTAATTAAATATGATATTAATGATATATATTTTATATATAAGCTTCTGTAATTCCATTTTATTTCATACCATTATTCGTTTCATGTTGTATATACATACGATAATTTCATTTGAGGAAGTGCGGACTACCACCCCCTTAAAATGATATGACTCGTCCATACCACACATGGAACGTATAAAGGATGGGGTTAATGAACTTAAGTAACATATATAAAATATTATATTATACTGGAATATTAATATACCTATGTATCATTTGGATTCAATTCTTTTAAAATAAAAATTAAATGGAAGTAGCGTTCGTGCGTACGTACGGACTACCGTCTCCACGAACGCGGTGAGATCCATCCTCCATCGTATCCATTCAAGTCTTATTCTCATTTTAGGGTTAAAAATAATGTTAATATCATTCTGATTATGAATAATATTTAATCTATCCATTACAAACATGTCTTACATAACCAAACATTTAAGAAGAACGAATCGATTATCACCTGAAACGACGATAATTCTAAGATATTATTAACAAATCAATGTTAAAAGATCATATATGATATCATATTAATATATATGATTCTTGTATAATTTAATAACAACTATTTCACCATTATACAGGAGGTTAACCTACCCCAACCAAGGAAAAGTACAAGGTAAGGGTTATTTCACAATCTCTTCATTATCCGAGGTTGTTTATATGTAATAATCTACTGGGATCTCTTTATCATCCACATCCATGTTTCTTAAAAATGTATTTCAAAACATTTTTACTATTTACTAGAATATGAGTTAAAGTCATTTATACCCTTTTTGACTTTTATAAGTGGTTTATAAAGGAATCTTTCCGTCGTTTTCAAAACAAGGTCCCTTTTAACCTTTTCAACAGAATTAAGGTAAGAATGTTTTTTTAACTTATACGGCGGGTGCGGCTAATTTCCACCGTTATAAAATCTTCAAAACTTCCCTTACAAGCTTATAAGATTATTTTCAATGAAAATGTTTTATTTTATATGGATCTTAAACGATTTCAAAAAAAGAGATATTTCTCTCAAATATATGAAAATCCAGTGCAAATGTATACGTATTTAACGCAAGCTTAAAAATGTTTTCAGAAAACCCGACTCTCGAGTTTGGTAGACAAGAAGGGATTGGGAGTGGACCCATCATGGCCTGTAATTAGTCGAGCAGTCTCAGAATTAGTTATTTTGTTTTCAGAAGCTTGCATAATGTTTTTAGAAAAACACTGGAGTGTATTTTAGCAATTTTAAATGTAAGTATCTTCTAAAAAAATTGCATCGGTAGGTCTCATGAGACAAACTAGTGTCTTGGCACAAGGCCTTGACAAAATCTTATTTGTAGTCTTGGCACGAGGCCTTGACTATGTAGTTATGACAGTCTGGCATTATGCATTCCAACATTATGAAAATGGTTATTGATTGTTGCATGTGATTATTCGATTAGTAGAATATCCATGTGAATAAGTAAATGGCATTATTTCATTTTACTTTTGCCATACTATGTTGAAGTTCAATTTTAAAAGGCTTTTGTTTTAGTAATTCATTTCCTTAAATGTTTATGCTTATTTTGAATGTTCCGCTATATTGTTATCCTTACTGGGCATTTGAGCTCACCCCTTTTCTATGTTTTATTTTTTCCCAGGTAGTGAAGAAGTAAATTATGAATGACTTGCAGGGATATTATGAGGGGTTAATAGTGTGGATATGAAGACTTTGTTGTTGTAGTAGTTTTTCACTTTGAAATTTAATGTAAAACTTTATGATTATATCTAGTGTTTCCAAGGCTACTAAACCAATCGGTCTTTCGGGATTTGATCTTTCTTGTGATCATGCCAATGTTATGTAATAATGCACCGACTCTGGGTAGCTGGGGTCGGGGCGTTACAAACTTCATAAAACATCAAACATGAATAGTATCCAGAAAGCTAATAAAAGTATATATATCATTAGAATTTAATTATAATTTTTATGGATTATATAATTATCATTAATGATGACACAATAGTGATACAAAAATTATTTTATTGATTGAAATATCAAATAAATGGTTTTAAAAATAATAAAATAAATATTATATGATCTAATTAATGTTCTCCAAAAATATTATAGATTAATATGATATGTTAGAGTTCTAATAAAATTTTTCTTCAAATATATCCTCTGTGTGGAATTTATTTAAATTCAAATAAATGAATAGTTTCATAATTGACACTATTGTTGTTTTATAAAAAAACATATTATAAAAATGAATAAAAACCACAAAATTGTTTAAAAACTATAAATTGAAATTTTTATGGTATAAAATGTAATAATGTCTATAATTATGGAGAATTCACAACACAAAATCTATAATTTATAAAAATTTAAAATTTAAAAAATTATTACCACAAAAATATTAAATAGGTTAAATAAAGATAAATCAAGTTGATAATGTATAAAATAATTTTCCAACATGTCTAAATTTTATTGGATTATGAGATTACAACCCTATATCATCTAAGATTTGGATTTGAGTCATTTTGGAAGTTTTTTAGTGGTATTTTAATTTATATTAAATTAATATTTTTGGGGTTTCCAAAGGTGCCCCTCTCCTCCCTTATTAAAGGGAACCTCCCCCATCTCATCTTCACAAATATTTGAGCCTTCAATCTTGGTAAAAACCTATCCATTTCACCTCTCCACTTCTATAGGAACCCACTAGATGTCCTTACTTCTTCAAAGACCAACTTTAGTTCCCTAAGAGGAGGTTAAGAGAAGACACGTCGATGAAGAGGTAATCTCTTCTACTAATTATTTCAAGTTTATTTTTTCTTCTGTGTCCTCTACTTTAGTTGTTTCATTATAAAGTAATAAAATTTATATAAATAATATACTTATATGTTATTATAAATATGAAACAACCCCATTTCACCTTCAATCCATCCTACAGAAAATGAAATCACCGCGCGTGTGTACTTACAGAATACCATCTCCACACCGTGGTGTAATCTGTTTTTCCACCACCACCTTACTTGGATGGGTATAATGATGTAAAGAATAACTATATATGGTTATTATAAAATCATACTTATTATGAGTTATTATATCATCCACTCCAATTCCATTTAATAATTATGGTAATGATATCACCACTCGTGTGTATGTACGGATTACCGTCTCCACGACCCGACAAGATTCTTTCTCCATGTTAACCATTAAAGAATAATTATAAAGTATATATAATGAATAATAATGTATATATTAAATAATAATGATACTTTATTTATGTATATATATATATATTTCATCTACTTACTTCCATTTAAGTCAATAAGGACAGGAAAACATCATTCATGCGTACGTACGACCTACCATTTCCATGAACGGTGTGTTTCTTTTCATTAATATATATATTATATATATATTGAATATATATGATATATAAATCATGTTTTACATTCTAGATGTATGTAAATCATGATATAAGTAATAATAATATCAAGAAAAACAAGTCCAAACACATACGATAATTGAAACTATTTTACCCAAAATGATGCTTTAACATAGACTGAAAATTACTTTTTTTATTATCCAAACACTTTTGAGGAAAAAATTGAGAAACCACAAAGACAGTTTGAACAAATCAGAGGAGTACATAGGATAAAAACAACCAAGGCAAACCACTAGACCTACCCCACCCCAGCAGATAATCCTGCAGAAGAGCCTCACCAATGTATGACCTTTTAGAAAACAGTCTTGTGAAGAAGTTCACTGGAACGGTCCCGATGGAAAAGCCATACACTCTCAGCATCCCTTTCCAAAAGGCCTCCTTTGGTGAAGGCATCATACTCTGGTCCCTCTCTGGCACAGGTCCAAGTTGGAAGCTGGAAAAAACACTAAAGAACCATACAAAGACACACAACTAGAGCCCAAGGGTTGCACCTCAACCAACCCTCTCGAAAACCTGTCCAAATCCACTCTTAACCAGGATCAGTAAAGAGGAACTTAATACTACCTGAATCTCTCTCCCTGAAAAGTTTCCAAGATAGGGACGGAACATGTAGATCAACCACCTCAAAAATAATTTTCTCTAACGTAGAAGCAAGCTGGCCCAATGTCTGGATGTACTCTTCAACGCTGATTATCCCTATGTTGAAACCCCCAACCAGAATGGAGTCCTGTCTGTCAATCCATGAATATTGTTCTTCATTAAGAGACACCTCCAGCGACATCCCCATCATCCTGGATGCCTCCTCCTCCGATGCATTGAGCATCAAGGCCTGCTCCATCACTTCTTCTTCAGATCATAAAAGGAGAACCATGTCTTGATCACCCTGTTCACATAAATGCTCCTTTTCTTTCTTTTTGTCATTCATCTTTTTCGAAGATCGTGTCTCATGAGGTGGAGGCAAGGAGGAGTAGTCCTTCTTCCCCTTCTTCTTTCCAAAGCCCTATTAAACCTTATAGGCGACTCCTCATCAGCAATTTGACCATGCTCAATACTCTTGAATACCTCCACTCCGACCCCATCTCTGCTAGCCGTTGAAATAGGGACAACATCCAGATCAACCTCTATGAGGCCTTCAAACCTATTACACAAGGGAATCAAGGCCTGGTTCGGGGTCAGTACCACTCCCTCCTTCACCATATGAGAAATCCCTCCAGTCCTATCATGCTTATCGCCTAACAGAGTATTATCCACACTCAAAACAACCTCCCCATCCATCGTAAACATACAAGGATTCTCAGACTTACTGGGTTGAATGAAACCACACCCCATGAAATGTGGTTGTGTGAAAAAGTCTTACAGAACCACACTTTGAATAGAACAATTAGTCTGTATTCAAGTACAGTCCACATTGATACCTGGAATGGAGTCACCTGCAAGTTGATCTTGGTCATTCCTGGCCAATGCATTTCCATTACTCCATGTGAGAGGTCTGCTCCCACCGCTGAGGTCACTTATCAGTATTCTAAACACCAATTTAACATTCGGATTTACAGGACAATTCTGATATTTCTCCTTCCTTGCTTGGTTGGCCCCAGAAGACAGCCCCGTGCCAATATCATTTGAGCCAGTCCCTGCTTCACCTTTGTCCAGGACTGTAAACTGGGCCACCGTAGTGGCACTCAGTGGACCACTTCCCACACCAAGCCTACTGCATCCAACCCCATAAATTCATTCAGCTATAACACCATTCATCACTCCATTCACAAGAGTGCCATGATTACCGTTGTATACATCTTCCGGACATCTAGAAATCGTAGATTTTCTCATGCAACTCTCCAAAGAGTGACCCAATTGGATGCAATCCTTACAGAACTGGAACCATGACTCATATACTATAGGTTTCTTACACCATAATTCTTCCCCGACGGTAATCAAGATGATTTCTAATGGAGCCTTTGATGCATCCACATCCACAAACACACGAGGATTAATCGGGTGGGAGACCGCATCGGTACATCTATCTGAACACTAATATCTACCCAGCAGGTTCCCAAGGGTTTTAACGATCGATGGATTCTGAAATTGAATTAGAAGATTTAAAAAACATACCTAGACCACCACTAATGGAGAATCACGCTTCATATGAATGTCATACGACCCCTGGGATAGGATGAATCGTGAGCCGTTACAGATGGTTGGAGCCCTCAACCATGCGTTTCATAGATCTTCCTCTAAAACAAAATATATCAAGATAGTCTGATCGTCTAGAAAACCTACGGTTTCCCTTTCTTGAAAATCCCAATAATCGAACTCAAATCTATCAAATAGATCAACCGAGGGTCTTTTCTTTGAGAAACGAGTGATTAAAGACACACTATGGAGGCCCGACGCTTCGTTAAACTCAGCGATTGATATCGGAATATTGGGATGCCCATCATGTAACTCTTGAACTTTAGGGCTCAGAAAACATGGTGGAAACTGAGGAAGGAAGTTCGGGTTCGAAAATGGGACAAAAGGATTCGCTCAAGTGAAAGACGGTGGAGGTCCCTCCCACGAAGGGGGAGGAACCTTCTCAGAGGCCGCCACCGTCACTGGTCGAGCGCCGAACCCTCTTCGTCACTGGTCGAGTGCCCGAAGACCCCTTACTACTACTTTATCAAGTAATTGAAAAACAAATGTGTAATATAAAGTCATAAGTGAATCATATTTGATATCATAAATATTAATATGGTTCTGTTACAAGTTAATAATTTGTTTAAACCCACTATACAGGATTCTCGGACACATACGATAGAAATTGGACATAAGGTAAGGGATAATTTTGAAATCTTATTTTTATCCAACATTGCTTATACGTAAGTATTTTCTGGGGTTATATTTTTCATCCATGTACATAAAATGTTTTTCATAAAATGTTTAATATTCTTCCATGTATTTTTAAAGTCATTTTTACCCCTCATTGACTTTTACATTATGTTATGGAAGCAATCTTTCTTTTTTTACCATACAAGGAACTTTTTTGAGTTTTCCTACAAAAGTATGAGGAGAATGTTTTATTTAACTTATACGGCAATGAACAGATTTTTACTGTTTCATAACACCAAATTTTCAAGAAGCATCATCTACAAGATTTCATGATTATTTTCAACAAAATCAATTTCATTTAAAATTGAATGACATTTTGTGAAAAGAAAATGATTTTGAAGAAGAACGGATATTTTCCTCAAGAATTCATTTAAAGTGTTTTGTCAAAACTATTTTCCATCTATGATGAAATTATTTAGTATGATTATGTTTCAATTATAATGTCTCTATTATTTACATGGGTTGATTTTTTTTATGATTAAATGATATCCATTTGTTTTATATGGATTATATTACGATGGAATGATGTTTATAAAACCCATTTTATTCATGGGGTTATGATGAATGATTTATGATTGTTTTTTGGAACACATAAGAATGATTTAAATATGAGATGTGTGGGAATTATATCTCCCTCCAATGCATTGGGTAAGGATTTATATCTCTTGAGATAGACATGGATAGAATGGAAAGTGAATCTGGTTCAGTAATACAGGGATGAAATGACAAGTAAACCTGATTCAGTAATAGAATTTGACCACTATGATGGTCTTGGAAGCAATGCCTTGGCTACCATGGAAATCATAACATGTTATTAATGGTTGTCACAATTACATGTTTTATTACCATTCTATTTTATCATGTATAATGTTCCTTTATGATCTATTCCTTATGAACTACCAAGATTTATGTCATCACTCATGATTTTGATGTTTTATGTTCATGTTCTTACGTTCAAATGTTCAGGGATTGTTTTATGTTCTCCATGTTTACCCTTTATGAGCATTTGAGATCACCCTTTATATATTTTCTCTTCCCCAGGATATAAATAAAGGTTTTAGGTAAGAAAACTAAAGTGGAAGATCTTTATGGGCGATGTTGAAGATCTTCCACCATGATTAGAAGATTATGTTCTGAGTTTCCAAAGACACTAAACTATTTTGGTCATTGGGTGTCATTTTTTTGTTATGTATTAAGTATTCCAAAAAAGTAATGTAATGTTGATGTACATCAAGTATGGGTCTGTACACCAAATCATACATTGATATCCCATAACATTAGGTAAATGGAATGCCTTAAGGCATCTTAGGCCAAAATCTATAAATATTCATTAATGGAAACTCACCTATGGGGTTGTCCTATTTAAGGTATACAATCTTTAACATGAATAAATAGACCTATTCAATTACCTAAAATGGTATAGGTAATAACAGGTTTCAATTCCAATTTAAGGAGATGCCCCAAAAATGGGCATGTAAAACCCTTACATATAAAATTAGCCTAAAATTCAGTGAAAGTCACAAGACCACATACCATAGGTTCCTTCTTGATATCCCATCCATTATCAAGTTATGATTCATATTGGTTTAGAAGAAATATTAAGAACATATGAAAATTAGAAATTAGGGCATATGAGACTAAATCCATATAGTGCAGTCGATATCCAAAAGAATCCAGAAAAGGTAAAAAGGAATTAAGGCCTTACCATTACAGATCCAAGGAGACAAACTACATTTGAATCAAATATCAGATATAGAATATATCTGAAATAAAATCTTAGTCAAGCTTGAGATTTTCCCTGGTTCACCTCTGCTATGTGAATGATGAATGAACCTAAATTAGGTTTTAATATAATTTTCAAATTGATTAAAAATTATAAAACATCAAACATATTAGTGGTCGAATGGTTTATCTACAAGATTTGTAAAACCATGAGAACATTGTTCATAGTTTCTTGTAGGTTTGGGGAATAACATAGAGTTTTTAAACTGTTCAAAACCATGATGAAACCCTTTGTAAAGGTCTAGAAAATCCTCATAACTACCAACACAGTCTTGCAGCTCCTCTCGTATAGTTTCCTCAAACTGAGCGACTAGTATTCCCCACATGGTCCAGCCTCACACAATTAATAAAAACTATGTGGCATGCCTCGCAAGGTTTATACTAACAGTTCACTAGGACAATAACACCCCAAAACATGGGGTTCATGCTTTGAACCATCCTTATAAAACCCTAACCCCTCTATGACCTCAATTTTTATCTACAGTAGGCAATAATTAAGCAATTAAACTAATAATTGAAAAAAACACATGATCTGTACTTCAATGAAGAACTGAGTTCTTACAAAAAACCCCCTTAAAAAAATTCATCCCAAAATTTCCTTTATAAGGGAGGTGATAAAATATATTAGAAAAACTCTTCCCACTGTGATCGTACATCAGCCGGCCTCTCATAGGTCTCATCATACAATCAACAATGCTTTCATTGAACCCATACTATAGGAACAAACCAGCCTCAAAGAACCTCTGTTCTAAAATATATAATTCGCAAAGGATTCTCATAAATGGATGCATCTACCAGAAACTCAACCTCTTTAAGACGAAAAACATGAGACATGTCTAAATAGTAATGTAAATGATGAAAAAGAAGGATGATATCGTGTTTTTTCCAGTACCTCTGAGATAACTGCAACGGATACACTATCGGTTTGACTATCGATAGAATCTAAAATGACTCAATATATCTTGGAGAAAGCTATCATGTCTCCTCATCATCATGTGTCATAGCCTTAGTGAAACATATAGAAAATCTCGATCCCAGACCATGAAATCTAGAGGTATTCTAGGGTGATCTGCATAATTTTTATAATGAGACTATAGAGTAACCATCTACTTATGAATCATATACAGATGTTCTGTGGTCTCCAGTACAACACGAGGTCCCAACCATGCTACATATCCTATCTCCAACGCACACAAGGGTGATTGAATGGCCTACCATAAAAATCTTCATATGGAACCATACGAATAGTATCCTGAAAGAATTTGTTGTAGGGAAACTCAACTAGGGGAATGTACCTCTCCCAAGGGACCACAAAATCTAGCAATCATGCCCACAACTTGACCTCAAGCACTTGAATCATGTGATTTGACTATCCATTTATCTAGGGGTGGTATTCCATCCCTAGAAGCACCTATCTACCCTCTACCATCTATATCCATTTTCTGAAACATGAAGTTAACTGGGAATCCCTATCTAAAATGAAAGAATGTGGGACCCCATGTAGTTATAAAATATCATGGATGTGTGACCTTCCATTATCATTAAAACTGAAGATTTATCTAATCTGTAGGAAATGTGCATCCTTCAAGAGATAATAACAACAACCCATACAATATCATTACCTTGAGGTGACATTGGTAAAAATTTCTGGAAATCCATCATAACGCCATTCTATTTACACTCAGGAATGGGTTGCTATTTTAAAAATATAGTTGTTTTATGGTGTTCCTCCTTCACCTACTGATAGGTGGAAAACATCAGGATAAAAAAATCCGCGTCTGTTTTTATGCCTAGACACTAATACTATTGATGTAAATCCCGATACATCTTGGTGAAATATGGATGAAATACCCCTAATGAAGAATGATAATCCCACAATAGCTCTTCCTGTATGTCTTTAGAGAAACAAACACATCCATGTACTTGAAGGACCTCATCCTGACCTATGGTCCATCTAGGATTAGTTTCCTCACCTTCCACACACTCTCACAAAACTATGCATTTTAAGTTCAATAACTACATCATCCTCAGTCTATCTATAAGGCTATTGGTAACATCTAATGAAGATCGAAACATATTCCTCTAACTCTCTTTCCCCTCCACATAAATCTCAGAGACTAAATCCATAAGCAACAACTCACTACTACCCTACTTCATTTTTTTATCTGAGTCATCTGGCTTAGTGAATCCACCACTGCATTACCTTTAACAGGTGTGTATGAAATATTGAAGTCAAAATACTTAATGAATTTTACCCACCTTCGATGCCTCGTATTCAAATCATGATGTGAAAATATATACATGAGTATTTTGTGCTCCAAGAATACCAAAAAATGCTCACCCAAAAAATAATTCCACCATAAATGAAAAGCATGATCAACCATAGATAACTAAAGATCAAGTGATGGGTAGCTCCTATCATCTGGTCTCAACTAGCGAGACCCATACATAATGGATCAATCCCCCAACATAAGAACTGCTTCTATGATGATACCTGATGCATTACAGTACATAGTGCAACTGTTTCTTAGATCTAGAAAAATCATTATCGGTTCCAAAGACAATATCCTTTTAAACTCATCGAAGTCTATCTCAAAAGAATATGTCCATAGAAAAATCACAACCTTCCTATTCAAGCCCATCCGTGGTGCTTCTAAGCATGAAAAGTCATATATAAAATGTCTGTAGTAACAAGATAGCCCTAAGAAAATCTTCATCTAAAATAATTTCTTGAGATGATCCCATGTAACTAACACACTCACATTATTGGGTACCACTGATACTCATGTCACTATAATGAAACGACCTAGGAAGTAAATTTGATCCATCCTGAAGTGAAACTTGGGAGCATAATATATAATTGATGAACAATAAATGTATACCAAAAAATATTAAGATGTTTGGTATGGTCATGTCAATTGTTATAATAAACCATGAAATCATCCACAAAACCACAACACCTGATTCGAGATAAGGATGGAACACTCGGTTCAACAGTTCCATAAATATTGATATGTCATTTGTGAGATCAAACGACGTAACCAAATACTCATATATACCGTACAAACCCCTTAAGGCTATTTGAGGTATGTATGATGGTCTAAAACATACCTGATGGTAAACAAATTTGAAATCAATATTTAAGAAGACTTGATCTCCTCAGATCTTGACAAAGAGATCATCTTTCTATTGTAGAGGACACCGTTTCTTAATTATAGACTAGTTCAATATCTGATAACCCAAACATATCATAAAGATACTATCTTCCTTTTTTCAAAAAAGGTATGGAGGAACCCATGGATAAGTACAAGGTTGGATTAAATCCTTTGCCTCTATATACTTTAGTTGCCTCTTGAGATCCTACAACATCATCATAGTAATCCTATAAGGAGAAATGAATACAGATTTAGAACCTAGATCCATCTCGACAGAGAAATACACCTCTCTCACTGGAGGTAATAATGAGAAGTCATTTGGGAAGACATACATTAAACAATCAACCACCAGAGGGAAATAAATAGGATATGTTATTGGGTCATTCATATTTTAAATTTCACTACAGTGTGTCATATCAGCTATCCCATAATTCTTAGGTCCATCTTGGCTCGCCTAGACATCCCTTCACCCTTGTGAATGAGTTTCCAACCCTATTGTGATGTAAAAATCACCCTTTAGGGAGAGTAATCATAAAAGGATCAAAATGGATCTAATCATTCCATTACGATAATGACATTGAAGACTATAATCTCCATGATGTAGAGGTCCTATACGATGTGACACCCACCAACCCCTAGAGGGAACTAAATGCACAGGCGCATACCGTCCATATGAATCCTTGACATAGTTTCTAGAATAATCACACCATCAGAATTATATAAATATATCCAAAGGCTCTCCAAAATGATAAAAAATATAAAGCTATGTGAATACCATTTATCAATAAGTGAAATATATTAAATAGACTCTACTAGAATACAACCTCTATAAGTTGAATGTTCGGAATCCTTCTCCTACTAGGTCTGTTTAACTACATATTCTTAGCCTATACAACATATGTTTGATAATTTCTTGATACCTTGAACCCATCCAACCTACTGTCACTATGAAACTAGGCTTAAGCTACCATGGCCATGACCACCAACTCTGCCCGAACAACATGACGTACCCCAACACCCGATCTGGTGAGAGACCGCTGACCTTGATTTTGTACAAGGAATTAATGTAGACCCTCTCTCACTATATGTTGTTTGAAGTGTTATTTAGAAGTGGGGTAGATGACCCATATTGCCCCACAATAGACACTCGACAGGGTCCTTTGTGCAATTCGGCCTTGTATCTCCATTCTAGCTCACTAGTAGCACAACACATGGAAACATGAAGAGATGTTATGACTACTAATATCACTACATGGAACCTCTAGATTATGATTCCTACTACTGGTCAATGTGGTATCAGACATAGTTCATGAACCACGTAGGACCGCACCACAAGATTCCATTAGTTTACACTCTATTATCAGGTCATAGTTCACTATCCCAAATAAAGTATTCATCTAGAAGACATTCACCAATGATAGAATTCTGTATCATAGATCATTCTCAAATTTTATAGCTTATTATAACTCATCATCCATCAGAATTAGTGAGAAATTCTAGATTTTAGTAAAACGGGACGAATATTATATGGGTGACAACGAGCCCCATTCCAAATGTAATAACTCATGGGATCTATAAACTCTTAGAATATCAAGATTGAAGTTATCGAAGAAGGCCTTATGAAACTGAAGCCATTCCATATCTCAAAGATGATCAGCCTGAGTGATAAAATCCAACCACATTTTGGAGGAATCATACAACATTTACATAGAGATTTTTACCCTCCTCTTATGAGGAATCTCTAAGTGCTCAACGTTAGACAACATTACCTGAATCCATGACCACACAACCTTTGGTTTTCCATACCATGAAAATGTGGGGCAATGCTATTTCTAAATCTAATGTGTAAACTCTATCATAGTCGCAGTAGGTCATGGTTCCCTATAAACATTCTGAATATACCACAAAAAGCCTTTACCTAACCGTTCCTGAACACCTGTGTTTGAAATAAAAAAATGTTCCACATTTTCAACTACTTGAGGATCCACTGGTATCCTAGATCCCACCACCTCTGGGGTGTTATCATCACCACCCTCCTAGAATACAACTAGATATCGTCATTGGAGCATGAATCTACAATTCCAAACACACACCTCATTTCATGATCATTAAAGAGTTCCCAGATCAAAAGTTCTTAAATAGAACGGGATAGGTTAAAAAAATTATTCTATAAAAACTCATCCCTCTTCCTAAAGCATGGGTTTGGCCTGGGTATCAAGTAAACATGATACTATACTAAAGGCCCACTACTATGGTTGGGTCTGATGATGTTCTCTATCATAATTCATTTTAGTTTTAATTGTTTTCATATTAATTTCACTTCCAACTGAGTCCATGTTCACATTCACTAAATTGTTTATCATTTCATGTTTATCAATTCTCATTTAGAAAGGGCCTTTATTAGAACACATAATTATGATCTAGGGGGGAATAATTCCCAAGAATCAATGATTTGCATCCACTAATGGCCCATTCTACCAGAATCCACATTCAGTTTGAAGAATGTTCTACCAAATTATGATCCAAGAGGGCCCATACACCTCAAGGAAAAAATATTGGAGTCCATCTATTTCACACAAAAAAATATCAAAATAATCCAATAAAAATATTAGGAATATGTATAATATCACCTATCACAACATCATAATATCGGTAATACATCTTAAATAGCATGGAATAATACAGAGAATGTGAAATATAGAACATGAATGTATGTTGCATGAGATGGAATAACCTTATTTCATCCCATTTAAACACAACAGAACCCAAAATCCTATCAAAAATTACAACATAAATCAAGTTAATCACCCAATGGTATAATAAAATTAACAATAACTATCAAAATCTAGAAAATAACAATTTAATTCGTGTAAATTAGGATTTTTCTGTTTGTGGGATAGATACACCAACTGACAGCTCATTACCAAATTCATATTCCTTATTATCCCTATCTATTGTCTCTAAAAAATAAAGAATATCACTAAAAGAAACCCTCAGATACAACTTTATAACATCCCAAACACAAATTCCATTGTACGGTACCCTGAGCCTGGTGGGTCACTTGGCGTCAAGTGCATCTCCGCAAACACCAAAGGCTGCTGGCTAGATGCAATGGACTAGGTGAGTTAGTGGGAAGACTATGCCCTCATAAGCATATTTTAAGATAGTAGATGTATTATAAAACTAGAAAAATTAGTAAACCATACCAAAAATGTAAACAGTGGAATAAGGATAGTATAAAAAAAATACAAAAATCACATCATACATAGGATGATGATATATGTCACATGTTTCTAATTAAACATACAAAATAGGAATAAAAGGGAAATCTAACAACCATATAATAATAGTAAAAATAGTCCAAATGGATCCTAGTAGCATCATAAGCCTCATATTGAGAACATTCCTTCCTGATCCAAAACATCATATCAAGTACATGTTGGAGGGAACTTTCCCTTATCAAATCATGCAATCATATAATCTATTTGGGTCCCAAAACATGACCCAAATAGGGTGTGAGATAAATTCTAGTAGGCAACTAGACATGGTCTATGCCAATCAAATAGTGAATATATATAGTATTCATTAGGAAATAATAAAATAAATAATAAAAGAAGAACTCAAATGTAAACATCCTACATGCTCTGGTTTCCATTTCATAACCATTTAACATGTCATTTACAATTAATTTATAATTATCAAGATCCTTCTCGAACAAGACACCCCAATGTTACTATTGGTAGATGAGATGCCTCAGAAGTCCATATATATAAGTAGAAGTGAAATCCAAATCCAATATTGCTCTTTTTCATTGTAGATGCATCATAATTCATCATTTATAATTCAATTCATATCCTAAGGTCATCCTTAACATTGATAAGTTGGGATTCAAGTGTCACTCCTATTGAAATTTCAAACACCACTATACAATCCCATCACTAGAAAACGTCTCAAGAACACGGTATTTCTCTAGGCATGGTATAACATCAAATAAAATTGATCCCATCATCAATGATCCAAAACATAAGCTTTAGTATCACCCTTGGTGTAATAGTGAAATTCCCATTGTGTCTATCCATGGATTTATCATAAGAGTTCTTATATCACTCAACATATAAGTCTAGCCTCAATTATTCAGTGCATGGAATTCCTCAATGGATACATGTATCAACCATGGAATATAATATTAAAAATTGAGTTCATCCATGGCATCCTAAAGTGTATACAAGTGTCTCCCAAGGTATAAGGGCAGTAACTAGATTCTATACATGGATACTATGTTTAATCCTTATATAAACCAAGAATATTTATTGTATAACAATTTTAATTTCATTTAAATATTTCATTTAACATGCCATGTTCAAAACCAAGTGTATATAATATGAAACTCACCTCATAGGGGTGACTCAAGCATATGCCAACCTCATAAGGCTTGGACATTCATTTACCCTCCTAGAAATATTTTATATGAAATGGTTGAAAGACATAAATATATAATATATGGATTTTTTATCATATAACTCACATGGGAGAAGCTTTAAAAGGTATAATTCATTCATATTAAGTAAATTTCAAACAAGGCCAAGCTCATGGTCTTTCCATCAAATTCTCAAATGGGATCTTTTAGCATAGCAAGAATAGAAATAAGAACTAGATATCACAAGGCTTAATTATAATATAACATATGTATTCATGGAAAAAAATTAAGCAATTTGATCCAACTACATCAATTCAAACCATAGACTCTATTTAACACACATTAGAAAGGATATAATGATTTAACAACAAATACATAGATAGGTCATGGGGTAATCATTCATCCGATACCCTTAGTTTAATTTAATTACTATCTAAGAATATTTCAATTTAATTACTAGGAAAAATCATGGTTTCGGATCCCATGACGTGGGATAAAAGTTAAGAATCAAGTAATCTATGGCCAAAATCCATAAATAGGCATTCAAGGAAACCCACCTATGGGGTGGTCCTATTAATGTTATAAAACCTATCACATGCATAAAAACTCATATTCAATAACCTAAAACATGAAAGGTAAAAACATGAATCAATTCCAATTTAAGATGATGCCCCAAAAATGGTTTCATGTCACCCAGACATATATAAAAAACTTGAAATTCAGTGAATGGCATGATAACACCTACCTAATGCTCGTTTTTGATAGCTCATCCAGTATCAGGCTCTGATTCGCCCTGTTTTGGATGAAATATGATGAACAGAATAAGAACGGGAAATTAGGGAATACGAGCCTAAATCCAAATAGCACCATCAATATCTAGAAGAAATGAGAAATGAAAAAAATATATTATGGTCGTACCATTATGGATCAAAGGAGTCTAATGATGTTTTAATCAGTGATCAGATGGGGGAGAGATATGAAATCCATGATTAGTCAAGATTGAGATACTTCCCATGGTTCCCCTATATATTTTGAATGAACATTAAACCTAAATTAGGTTTTACAATAATTTTTAAATTAAATAAAAATTTTAAAATTTCAACCACAGTAGGGGGCACACATTTTATCCGCACAATTTGTCAGACCATGCAGAAATTGTGAACAGTTTTCTACAGGTTTGTGTTATAGCTCATGTTTTCCCCCAGAATATTTATAATCTATGAGAAAACCATTATAAAACCCTCCATCATGTTTTGAAAAAACTACAGAACTGGTTACATGGAAGTGCAATTCCTCCCATATGGCTCCCTCAAACTGTGAAGCTAGTTACCCCCCACTGTCTAGCCTCACATGGTTTATAAAACTGTGCGGCCTGACTGGTATGGATTATACCAACTATGCGCTAGGCCAAACACACCCCAAAAACATGTGTTCTAGGATCCAAACTATCCTCAGACAACTTGAATTCCTCTATGACCTCAACAAGCATCAACATTATGCAATATTTAAGCGATTAAACTATTTATAGATTGAAAACACATGATCCTTACCTCAAAAAAGAACAATGTTCTTATAATTACCATACATTATAATATCTTTCAATACCAAACAATCAGCACAATATATTAAGTTTATGTTCTAATAAGAAATGTAATTTTGGCTAATAACATCAACTCAATATGTAGTTTTGGAATTTTAAAAAATAAAGTAAAAGTGTAGGGTGGTAACATTAGTAGTTTGTATTGTTATGATACTTTATTAAAATAATTCATATGTAATTTGGGATGTGTAGAAATCATTCTCACCTCAATTCAACACATGATGTGACTAACACGACTCAAAGTATATCTTTTTATTTAAAATTTGCATTAATATTAGTAAAAAGAATTTCTAACATTCTAAAATCTATGAAAACACCTTCGTATTTATTTGATGCATTAGGAAAATGATCCACATGTAATATTTTTATGTGTAGGAATCATCCGAACCTCAATCAAATACATTATGTGCCCTATAAGACTTAAAGTGTCTATTATCAGTTTAAAAACGAGTTTTTTTAAATTATCACTCACTACAAACTGAGAAAACAGTCTCCGTGTCTTAATACTTTAATAAAAATAATTAATAAGTTATTTCCGACATGTAGGAATTACTCTGATGTCAAACTGACATATTTTGTGACCGTTATGGCACAAAGTTTATGTTTACAGTTTAAAATGACACTTTAGAAAAAAAGAAATTTGACATACTCCTAACTGATGAAACAATTTTGTATTGTTTTAATACTTTATGATAAAGATTCATATGTCATTTGGAACCTGTTGTAATTAACCACACCTCAATATGACCCATGTTGTGAATGATATAACTCCATGTGCATCTTTCTTGTAAAAAAATGAAATTATGTTTTGTAAAAAAGTAAACTAACATACTCAAAAACAATAAAAAACATTTTTTATTTTTTATATACATTTGAAAAACAACCCATATTTCAATTTTTTGTGTATAAATTAGCCTCATATTAATCAGATACATGATGTGGCCAGTTTGAATAGAATTGTTTTCAGTTCAAAATTTTATTTTTAGTTCCCAAAGTGTGACTCATTGAAAACATAGAAAAAATATTGGATTATCATGATAATTTATTAAAATGATTCATAATTTATTTTTTACATATTTGAATCAGTCACATGTCAAAATGACATATGATGTGTCCATTATGATGCAATGTGTTTGTTTCAAGTTTAAAATGACATTTTAGTAAAAAAGATAAGTAATGTTCTCAAAACCATGAAAACGAATTTTTATTTTTGTAGTTAATCCAGTAAAACAATCCATATGTAATTTGTGATGTTTTGAAATCATCTAAAACTCAATATGACACACTGTGATCTATATGACTCCCAGTGTGTATTTTTATATAAAAATGACATTAATTTTACTAGGAAAGTCAAATGACATACTCAAAATGAAGAAAACAAATTATTATTATTTTAATTATATAGAAAAATGATCAATATGTAATTTGAGGCATGTAGGAATTCGCAACAACTCAATTTGATACATGTTGTTACCAATATGACTCAAAGTCTCTGTTATCAGTTTAAAACTAACAATTTAGTTCAAAAAGTGTTACTCATAGTAAACTGAACAAACATGCTAATATTGTCCTGGTAATTTATAAAATCAATTCATATGCCATTTGGGATGTGTATGAATATGTCACATGTTAAACTGACACATGTTGTGACTGTTATGGCTCAAAGTAACTGTTTTTAGCTTAAAATGATATTTTACTAAAAAGACATGTGACATACTAAAACCCAAGAAAAAAACTCATATTTTTTTTATACAATAAGAAAATGATCCAAAGGTCATTAGGGATGTTTTATAATCACCCATAACCTCAATCTGACAAAAGTTGTTCCCTCAATGAATCCATGATTTTAATTTCAAATAAATTTAAATTATTTTTATTAAATAAGACAACTAACATACTCAAAACCATGAAAAAATATTCATATTTTTTGATACTTTAGGAAAATGATCCATAATTAAATTTTATGTGTATGATTCACATACACCATAATCAGATACATGATGTGCTTGGTATGAATCAAAGTGTTTGTTATCAGTTTAAAATTGACATTTTATTTCAAAAATTGTCACTAACTGAAAACAAAGAAAACATGATCATATTTATTGATAATTTTGAACAGATTATTCAAAAGCCATTTGAGATGTGTAAGAATTATCATCACATAAAACTAACACATGACAGGACATGTACGGCTCAAAGTGTTTGTTTCGAGTTTAAAATTAAAATTTTGTAAAAAATATAATTGATATTCTCAAAACTGAGAAAAAAATTCAGATTGTTTTGGTATATTAGGAAAATCATCTATATATCGGTTGGTACATGTAGGAATCATCCAAATATCAATCTGACATATAGTGTGATAGATATGACTCCAAGGACATATATTTATTTAAAAATGACATTAATTTTAGTAAAGAAGAAAACTATCATGATCCAAATGGAGAAAATATATTCACATTGTTTTAATGCATTTTGAAAACAATCTATATATAATTTTTGATGTGTAGGAAATTTGAAACTCAATACGATACAAAATGTTCTCAAAATTAATCAATGTTTCTTTTATCAGTTTAAAATTGATATTTTTTTTTGAAAGGTCCACTCAAAAAAAAACCTAGAAAAAGAGAATAGATTGTCTTTCAAATTTAGGAAAACAATTCATAATTCATTTGTGATGTGTGGTAATAATTCTCACATCAAAACAACACATGATATGAATTTTATGTCATAAAGCACGTGTTTCCAGTTTAAAATGAAATTTTAGTAAAATAGACATGTGACATACTCAATACATTAAAAACACATTCATAATTTTTTAATAAATTATAAAAATGAACCATAAGTCATCTAGGATGTGATAAAAAAGCTTCACTTCATTCCCATGCATGGTGTGACCCTTATGACTCCAATAGAATATTTTTGATATATAAGATTCATTTTAGTTTAAAATGCACATCACATCACTAAAACCAATAAAACATTCATATATTATTTTCTCACCATTATATCTTCTGTTAATTAATTAATTTGATTATAATTTTAATATTAGAATTCTTTAGATAATTTAAATATAGACAATTCCTGAATACAAACAAAAATGGTGTGATGTTTAAGAATCAACCACAACTCAATGTAATATACAGTGTTCCTTGTAAGACATAAATTTTAGTTTAAAATTAACACATTTTTTTAAATTTATTTTTTATTCTAATACTGACATAAGAATTTATTTCCTATATATGTGCCTTATTTTTCTCAAGCATGGCTGGTTTTTTGGGAAATATAATGAGTATATCTCAGGGGTAAAAAAATGAAAAATGATGACTTTTAACATATGTAATGTTTGGTATTTAAACATGTAATTTTATTAAAAAAATAAATACCTATAATATATTTTTTATTGTATTTGTTTGGTAAATTTTATTTCATATCAATTCTATATCATTACTTGATTTTTATGATTTATGGTGCCGTTTTTTGCATCATCCTACTATTATAGAACACTAATGTACTTCCCTTTATCCACACTTATAGATGCACTGATAAAGGGTTACTTAATTAGTTCTTATAGAAATGATGATAATTTGATCCATTATCAGGGATATCACCATAACTGACAAGGGATTTCTTTATTAGTGGTTTTAAAAGTGCTGATAAGTGACCCCTTTATTAGCACTAAATAAAAGTACTAACAATTTGGGACTTTTTTCAAAACTTATAGAGAGATGATAAAATCCTAGGGATTTTAATCAAGATTCGTTAGTAAGTGATTATCTAGAGAGAATATTAGAGATTATTATTTGTGGTTAATGATTGTTTTGGAGTTGGATTAGTAAACAACTTGAGCATTAAATATATTTAAGGATAAAAAAGTAAATAATCACATAGAAAATAATAACTGACATAAAAATTTGGAAATTAATTATTCCATAAATCACAATTATAAATTCATTGACTTTTTCCAAGACATTATAAGGAAACTATCAAGGCTTAGTTCCAAGATATTATATATAAATTGATGGGAATACAAAAATTACCCCCAATATAATTTCTTTAAAGACCTATCGATTCATTAGGGTGATATATGATACTGATCCCTACCCATCATGTGTTAAGTCCATACTATTCCATAAATTATTGGAGTGAATTATAAATACAATATAAAATCAAAATTCCTTATTAACTAACATCATAATTTGAAAACTATCGCAAATAATGTTAATAATTATCTTATTCAAAAAATAAAACAACATGATCCTAATTTATCTTGAGGATTAAGGTGGATCGTGTAATTAGAGAATATCCTTAGTTAAGCATAAATATATTATCATTAAACATGAAATCCTAGATCTGATCCTAAAAACATAATATTAATATTTCTAGCACTGATATCTGTATTGTACTAGACTTATTGACTATGAAACAAGTAGCATGACCGGTCACCACATTGCCTCAAGTGCGCCTCCCCATACCCCAAAGGTTTTTTTCTAGCTATGAGGGACTATTTTTGTTTCTTTTGGAGACAATACCCGCATGATATTAACAGTAAAATTCTTTAAAAGATGTTATATAAATCAAATAACAATGGACTAAGTATAAATTAATGAGAGGGCAGTAGAAGATAAATATAATAATAGAATATCAGTGGACAATTCCAAATAAATCCATGCATGCATGTACATGGGGTGCTACAGAATATAAATAGAGAACACACAGTATGGAATAAAATATAATATAGTATAATAATAAAAAGTAAAATTTCATAAGAAAACTCTATGAGAATCATGAGTTCTAGCTCAGTCCTCTTCTTGTAATCGTAGAGTACAATTCACATCACAAGGAATGATACTTATCCTCTTACCAATGTGGTCAACTTATGTACCTCAATATAGTGGAGGCCCATGAATTGTGTGAGATATACTCATCAGGCCACCACCAATGGCGTCTAAAGAATAATCCAGTCCATGAGTATAAAATAATCTAGTGTCCATGCATGACATGTAAATAAATAAATAACAAAAGTAACCCTGTCAGGACAGATTCATAAAGGAAACCTATCTGACCATACCTGGTTTGACATAAGATAGATTTCCTCTAAAAATAAGTGGACATATAAAAATATAACATGGCTTTAATAATGGTTCATCATGAATCTATTATCAGGAATTTCACAAAAGGACAAACATGTGATTTGGATTGGTGTTCACATATCTGGATTACAAAAACACATTATTTGTCTTTAATTTGGAAGTCCTCATTGTATTTTGATAAGAGTAAACCTATGCCATTCCATGGATATCTGAAGAGGAATCCTAAGTATCATTCCAAGGAAATTTAAATACCCATTACTGTAAGATTCTATCCAATGTGATCCATATATGGAATCCCAAGTATCACTCTCAACATGGAATGCATAAAAGAAAAAACCTCTGAGTCCATCCATGGTATCAGACATAGGGGATTGAGTATCAATTGTGTCCTAGTGTACCCATCATTTTACTGAGCACATTTATAGAGTCTCCCATTGGAAAACGATATAACTCATAAGGAGGAAGATAAATCCAAATTGAGATCCCATCTAAGGCTTCCCAAGTATCACTCCTAGCACACTTTAAAATAGGTAAACTATGTGCCAGTTCATGGAGATCCATGTATCCATTAAGGTGTATCTTTTTCATATAATCATTTAATTTAATAAGTGGAAGAGCATGTTAATAAAAATATCACATCACTAGTCAGGTACTTTTAAGGGGCCAATCCCATTTACGAATTCATGTAAGGGATGTGAGAGGCAATGTAATTATTCAACCCATAAAAAATTATAAGGACACCAAAAGTGGGTAATGACCATAAAAATATCATTTAGTTAATTAAGTTGTCATTTATTATATTAAGGTAAAGTAATTATTTAATCAATTTTTTGTGTCCAAGTTGACTGCCCATGGAAGATAACACCATACATGCAAGAGTTAATAAATAGGCCATTCTAACATGCATACCACATACAATTAATCACATTCATTTAATAATAGATGTTTATAACCATTATGATATTTTTTAGTCATTAGGAAATAATATAGTTTAGGGATACACTCTTCCACATTAAAATTAGTTGAATTGTCGCATTTTATTACATAATTCACCTCCATGTGATTTTTATTGAAAAAATATTCAAACTAGTTAAGGAAATTATTTGTAATACACCCATAACTGTGGTATGCATTGAGGGATACAAACATGAATAAAACATTTCATTTTAAAATTAATTTAATTCAAGTCATTAGGTTCTATAAATATAGTTATACCATTTAAATGGGAACACTATATAATTTAGCATTCGACACAACAAAATATTTTTATAATTCTATTAAACATAATGATAAATGTATTGAAACCCCCCTCATTATTAGGAAAAATATTCTTGTCAATAATGTGGATCTAAACAAGATGGTTTTAGATATATTGATACAACATAAAAGTAACCTAAAATTAGGGATAATTATCCCCCATCAATATTGTTTCAGAGAAGATAAACTAAACTGTGAAAAAATAATGGTGAAGCTGTAGACTCACTAAGGGATATCAAATGCACTTGATGATGTTCAAAATGGGAATTTCATAGAGGAGGTTGTCCCATGGAAGAAAAAAAAAGAGGAATAACACTTAGTGGGATACTGTGAGCTTAGGATGAGAAGAAAATAGGAGGACAAAATAATTAAATATTGGTGGGGGAAAAGGGTAAATTTACCCTATTTAATGTAGTGCATAGTTTTTCCACATGATTAGAAAAACTTTTCACCAGCCATTCTTAATCCACTTCCAAGGGAACCCCCTCTCTTAGGCTCGTAACACAGTTTAGCTAAAAATGAAATGATCACACAAAGGCCCTCTATCATGGAACCTATAATAATCACATGGTCATGCATATTCACTCTCATAGTTAGAAAAAACTGTGAAGTAAATATAGGTATATTGTATTATCTACAAGGGTTTTCATAGATCCCATGGTTTTTTAAAAACATTACACCCTTACCAAATATCTTGTATTATTAGGTTTGTGGATCTGGAGCTTTTGATGTTCTATGGAACACCAAATACACCTCTCAGTCCATTAAAAAGTGTAAAAACAACATATTTAAGTGTCCAAATACTGATGTTTCCATTAGGAACGAAATTTTTGTGAAATTTCAGAATTGAAAAACAGAAATTCAAGTTTCTTTGGAAAAACATCATCTGGTCCAAAAAAACGGGATGCTAAAATCTCCCGGCAGAAGAACATATCATCCTTGATAACCCTTTGGGGATAAAAAAAATAACACCTAACATACCCAGGTCCTGAATTTTCTTACATACTAGCATGTTTCCTTTCAAAATGTCAAACACACGTCCCACGCATCACATTTGAATTATGTGACATAACCCATTTAAACTAGTTCCAATGATCATTTTCCAAACTAGAGCATCGAGATGACGCCCACATGAGCCCATCACATATGAGATATGACCATATCATCATCTCCATCACTCCCAGATTATGGTTATCCCTAGTATAGGTTCTACCATACAATTTATATTTGTAAATCAATATATAAACACCATCAGGATTTTAATGCTATATTTTCTCAAAAAATTCAAACGATGCTATATAAATGATTAGTATCATGAATGAATATTATAATCTCAATTGCATCATTTAGTTACATCAAGTTAGATTTTTATAAAAGACTCAGTTGAACCATGCTATAATTGTCTCATCTGGAAGATGTTCCATAGGATTTTCCTCATCTAATAAATACGATAAGAGTGTGATATCAAGTCAAACCATCAATGTTTGACTACCCTCAAAAAACTCATCATAGGAATCTAGTCCATTTGAAGTTCCAGACTTGGCGCCTTTAGGTGAAGTCACCCAGATATTTTCTATGAGAATGCTCATGGAATATTGTAACCAAATTTTGGTGAAGTCTCTAGCCATTGTGTCCATTTATATTTTTGTTACTCAGTATGAACATGAAGTATACATGATAACTAAAACATTGATCATTACCATAAGAAAAATTTCATCCATTCCCGACTGAAGTACGTGCTAGCCTCAGAATCATTAACTAGTGTCTAGGGGCCTCATTCCACGAAAACCATACTTCAAAATTAATATGTTATTCATTGATATAATGATGATTTCTATACATCAAGAAAAATTATTATGTCAAAAAAGGTATTAGACTCGAACTCAAATCAGAAGGAAGAAACTGATGTCCATGGGTGTGTCCAAAGAATTAACACTTCAGAACCCATGTATCACTAAATATTGACCCTACCTCAATAAAAACAATACTTCTGGCATGAAACATTGATTGAGACTGTTTTTCAAAATAGAAAATCATTTTATGATTTTATATTGGTGTATAATCAATGCATCTGTCATTGTATCCCGGTTGAGATCAAGATAGTGGACATGATCACCACAATGATAATTGTACACTAAGAGGATACCCTGAATTATACCTGAGACACTTGTATCATAACCAAGGAAATGTTTCTAGAATATATTTTCAAAAATACATAACAAACTACCTGAATGAAGAGATGTCAAACCACTATTGGTTTATATATTTTTATGGAGCTCAGTTGCATCTGTTGATGCATCAATATTATTTGCCGATGATTCCATCACTAATTAGGCATCCCATGATCAGTTGATAAGAACCACTACAGAAAATTCATGACCAATGGTCATTTTAAATGGAATCATATACAACCAATCATTCAATCATCATACCACCTCACAGGCACCAGCACATTTGAAATATTACCTTCCACATGGAAATTCAAAATAATCACTAACCATATTCAAATGGACCTCCTTGGTTGTGTTACTTATAATTAGATGGGAATAATGCTTCTATGACCAATCCAAAACTCACCTCCATATGAGTTTCATTATCATCAAATTTACTGAAAATGTGAACTCATCACATGGAACACACTCCATAGACCACTGACTGCTGGTCTTAGACATGGAAAACATTCTTTTTCCAGATTTAAATAGAAATAAGAGGTAGAATAGATTCATACCAACACACTACACTAGAATCAATTTTGATTCAGATGTAACAATCCTCTAAAGTTACGTCCTTGCATTCCATATCATCATTTATAAAATCCATACTAACATCGATAGTGGTTTCACGACACCCAGTCCAACAATAAAATCCTCCCTAGAATAATGAATGGTCAGATTATTCTTTAACCCCATGGTTAGTCTACTATAGAGATAAACTAGCGTTTATAGAAAAATATCTCAGTATTAATGTGATTACCACCAAACTCATACATTTCACTGAATCATTTATTAACTAAATAGGTACCACATGTATCCTTGAAGACTACCCTGTGGTTTCACTAAAGAAATGACACATCATTGATACTATTAATAAGGGTACAATCCATATGATTCACGTATCCGATGGCCTATAAAGAGAATCATCCCTATGTCATATTATCCCAAATGACTATAAAATAGGCTAAAAACCACCAAAATCTTCCAAAACTAATGTGGAAGAAAAATAAGGGTCACACAACCTAATAAGGGGATACTAATGCCCTAGGAATTTATAACCTCCTATAATTAAGCACTATATGTCACGATTTCCCGTAAAGACGGTCAAAAAAATATCAGGATCATCAGTTCAAAAAATGGTGTCAATTTAGAAACTAAGAGTCCTACAATAGACTAGAACACTTGAATAGTACTATATTTTTAAGAAGGATCACAAGAATATAGTAATGTTTTAATGGTTTTGTGGTAACTACCTACCTTTATCCATCCCTTACTAAAATATAATGCACTGACTCTATAAGGGGGGTCTCGTTTAAATGTAACTAATATTAAGTGTCTATAATTTCAGTTCACGCTATATGAGAAGTGGTCTATGGGTATTTAATAGGTTCCCGTTTCAAGGCCGAGATTAGGGAAACATTAAAATATAGAAACATGAATGTTGAAGCTAAAGACACCAATTAAGGTTTCATTTCAAATTTTTCATTAAATCACGTTTCAATTTAAAAAAAATAATGTTACATTAAAATCTATTAACAAAATTTATATGAAATTATTTAATCATTTAAGGACTTGATTTTACATCAAATTTCATTCATGGAAAAAATGAGAGATGGTACTTTATTTATCTATGACCACAGTGGAATATAAGAAAGTTAAATTTAAATTTATTTTAAAAAATAATTATTCATTTGACATCCAATCATAATTAATAACTCTATCCTATTAAATACTTTTTTAAATTCTATTTATCAACAATGTTTCACAATTTTCTTTAGTTAAAGATAATTTAAATTGTAATTTATAAAATAAGTCACCCTTTCAAATTTAATTTTAATTTTAATTAAAGAAATCATCATATTTAATAATTATCAAAATTATATGATAAGACATTTTTTAATTAAAAAGGGGCCTGGTCAAGTCAGATGCCACTATATATATATATGACCATAAAAGTTCCTAGTAAAACATTAAATAACTATCCTTATAGATCATAATCATACCCCCCTTGGGATAATTACAAGGAAAAACACAACAAAGGAAACCTATGAGGGTCCTATAAAGACATTATGGGTTCAATGAAAAGAAACCCAATTTAATTTAAAACATATATATTTTTAAATGACCATTAATGTCACTCTTAAAAACATTCACCATGACTGATCTCTATGGTTTTAGAAAAGTCTATAAAAAATCAACAAACTCCAACTAAACTAATTGGGTCTAGTTGTGAAATTAAAAATTCATTTATAAAGGTTGTAATCCATAAGTGATGTATTGATATTGAATTCATTTCAATTAAAAAAAATATAATTGAATATATTTAACATTCATATAAATGTTTATATTGATATATCTTTTACAAAGCATGGTGTGATTATATGTGTTACAATTTCCCAACTTATAAAGGGACCATACACCTTATAAATTGAAAATTGGTCCCCATTTAATAAAAACCAAAATATTTTACCCCATGAAACCAATGGTCCATGGCTCAACCATTTCATGATTAGTTAGTTAAGTTTCCACCATCAATATATGTGAGAAAACACAATTTATGTTGATAATGACACTTTAATAACAAATTTGATATTTAAAATTATAACTAATAATACTATTACATAAACATAGGTAGTTCTAAAAATCATCACACATCTAGGTAAAAAAGTAAGAATGATATATAATATGAAAAAATAAATACATAATTATAAAAATAATATCACAAAGAGATGTTATATTACTCAATAATGATATACACAAAAATCATGCTAAATAAATAACAGAATCAAGTTATATTGGAAAAAAAATTAAATAAAAAACCAATATGTAATACAAAAAATCATGCTTCCAAATTACATAGAAAAGTTTAGAACTAATCATGTTACCAAAATACCTAGCACAATATATAATATGAACTCTAATAACACAGAAAGACCATAAAAAATATCAAAAAACCTTGAAATGAAATCTATGTGGCATGACATATGTTTGGAATGTGAATCTCTTTGTGCATATTATGATTCATGTAATGATACATCCATTTCATGCAGTGCCATGGGTAAATAGTGAAATATAATAAATCAGTAAGAAGTGGATTATACACCAATCACTTGAGGTGAAAACATAATGAATTGTAATAATGAACAACCTTAAAAACACTCCCATCCCTAGCCATGTGGACTTTTCCCCATGAATGGATTGATCGCTCCCAGACACAACTATTTACAAAGTGTCGAAACATTCCTATTTGATTTGATACCATCACAAAACTATAAGTCAAATGAAAATTATATATTTGATACCACTTTTAAACCCCTAGCTCACATGACTATTAAATTTGTAGCCGGACCAGTCACCTCATTGCCCCAAGCACGCCTTCTTGTAAGCTAGAGGCTACCGACTAGTAGCGAGGGTCTAATGTTTGTATGGTGGTAAAGTTATAACCTCATGACTAGAGTAGAATAGTGGTATGGAAGATGATAAATAAATCATAAAATAATAGATAAAGTAAAAAATATATAGAGTATTGGAAGATAAGTATAATAATAGAAAATAAGTGCCCAATTTCATATACATCCACCCATTCATGTCTATGTGATGATACATAATCTATATAATGAACATATAGCAGTAAATACAATATAATACCCCAAAATTCAATGAAATAAGTAAAATACCATATTATAACTCCATAATCATCTTGAGTACCATCTTAGTCCGATGATCTTAACCTCTGAGTACAATGATCAAAACAAGAAAGGATCATTATCCTGAATGTAATGTGGAATGCTCCGGTACCCCAGTATAATGGTGGTATGATTTGTTTTTTAGATATAATAATTAGGCTAAAAAACTAGTTTATAAAACATAATTTAGACTATGATTATAAAACATATAATTGGTCAAGAATGGACGGTAGTGAAATAAATAAGAGAGTAATCAGTAGGCCCAAGTTCTTAAAGGAAACCTGGTCTACCATGCCTGGTTTAGCCTAAGAAAGAATTCCTATAATCATAACCGAACCATTAAAGATATAATACCAGTGTAATATTGGGTCATCACGAAACAAGTGTCAACAGATGGGCCAAATCCTAATCATGTGATTTGCCTTGGCAGACATGTTCTGGGATAACAACTTTTCATTATTAGTCATTAATATAAAATTCATCATTGAAGTTTGAAATGATGAACCTTGAACCCATCAATGGAGATATGAAGAATAATCACAAATTTTTATCAAGGGTACTATAAATACACAATACCGTAAGAGTATATCCCAGGAGAACTATAAATGGAATCCAATGAATCACTCTTGTTATGGAGTGGATAGAAGAAAAACATACGAGTTTGTCCTTGGTATCCATATTGGGGACTGAGTATCACTTGTGTTCTTGAGTAACCATATAAAAACCAAACCCATCCATAGTTTCACCACCAGGTAACCAATATCACTCACAAGGAAGTAGAAATATTCTCATAGTGAGACTGCCTAAGGCATATCAAGTACCACTCCCAATGTACTTTAAAACAAGAAACCTATGGGCATATCCTTGGTGTCCCATAAATGCAGACCTAAGTATTTCCCATGGAATATCACTATCATTTAATCAACTAATATAATTGGTGTGTGGGAATTTTCATAAACATGCCACATCACAAATCATTTACTTTAAGGGGTAAAATCCTATTTACCAATTCAAATAAGGGATATGAGAGGCCAGGTACTTAATCATTCCATATGCCATTAAGAGGATTCAAAATGTGGGTCATGCCCATAAATTTTTCATTCAATTCATTAAGTGGTAATTTTTTCTATTAAGGTAAAATATGAATTTAATTAGTGTTTTAAAGCAAGGTGGACTTCCCATGGAAGATGAAACCATACATTAAAGATGTATTATATATGGCATGCAATCAAAAATACCACTCAAAATTTACCAATTTTATTTAATAAGGGATGGGTCTAAGACATGAGGTTGTTGTTTAGTTATATATAAATAATATAGAGGAGGGATAAATTATCACAAATTCCAATTATTTCTCTCGTTACATTTTATAGGATAGCGCGCATAAGAAAATGTCTGTATTAGAAAAAATTATGTAATTAAAAAATTAATGGAGTAAAACGAAATAAACACTTATAGTTAGTCTACATTGAGGTGTATAAACTTCATCACCACATTTCAATGTTAAAATTCATTTAATTAAGGGAATTAGTTTCTACAAATTTAGTTTTACCATTTTAAGGGTCAGAAACGATGAAATTGGCATGTAAAAAAAACACATTATATAATTCTCTGAAACTTAAGGAAGAATATATAGACCACCTATATCATTCTTAAGATCCTCTACCCGTCCAATTTTGAAGATTAAATTGATCCAGTTTGAGATAAGTCAATGAATGAAACAAACACCATTAAAATAGGAAAAGATAGCTCACATGAATATATCATAAGGGAAGAGAAAAAATTGAGATAAGTAAAAGGAGGGGTCATAGATAACAGGGTTCTATCAAACTAACTTGATGGTGCCCAAAACAGAAACCATATAGAGGTATTCTCCCCCTTAATGGGAAAGCGATGGAGGAAACCTAAGTTAGATGATGTGTGCATAGGAGAATAAAATAGGATGAGAAAAGAAATAATGGTGTTGGGGTAAAGTTTAAAATTACTCCCCTTCTAATGAGGTCCATGTTTTGGAATTATGGTTGGCTAAACTGTGGTCCAACCATGCTGAAGACACATTCCAAAGAAACCCCCTGGCATGGGTGGGATGAATAGGTAGTCGAACTATACATAGACCATGAAAAATCCCCCTATTAGGGATAAAACATCTATCATACAACCATGTGACTCCTATTACTATGTTAGAGAAAATCATTTTATACCTCCGTGTTTAATTGATTAGCAACACTATTTCTCTAGGGGCCAAATTTTTTCTGAAAAACCATGCACCCTTAATTTCCTTTACAGATTTCGAGGGTTCGAGGTCTTGTGCATCCAATGATTGATAGAATACCTAGAAACCTCTCAGGAATTATACAGAGTTTAAAACCCAAATTTAATATTCTTAATGAACATATTTCCTTTTCAAATATTGTTTTACAAAACTACCCATCTAACAAAAAAAATTCATCTTCCTTTAGAAAAATTTTGTCCTAAAAAATGATATCCTATAATATTGATAAACATGAACCAAATTTATCCATCAAAAAAATATTACCAGAAATTCAAAAATTTGGATCACATACACACCAATGGAATTTTTTTGGTGAGTGTTTTAGATAATTATGACACACTTACGTAAGAATTCACATGTATTCAAGTGAAATTTTTTTCATGTATAACATTATTTTCTAATTTCAAAATATATCTTTATCATATGATTTGAAATTATTCACACATGAAATATTTATTGAAATAAATAATTTTACAAAAATATTCATAACCTAGGGAACAAGAAAACATATGAAGGTTGATCTCAAACAATAAATAAGGGTAAATATAATAACTGAAAATTAAATTTCACTACTGAGAAAAATATGAGGTGAAATGTTTGATGAAATAATAAAAACACATGATTATATAATAATAGAATTCATATCCATAAAAATTTGGATAATAAATCACGATACATGGAATAAATAATTTAAAAGGTAATGATATATAAGAATCAATAATCATTATCCATGTTATGTCAGCCATGTTTAATGTAACCATTAAAAACTCATAGAATGAATAGAGAAAATTTGTTGGTATCTTGGAAAATAAAACATTCCTAATGGAATCGCAAAAAATAAGATAATATTAATATTTATAAAGAGTAACTTTCAATAGTTATATTCAGCATCTCTTATTAATAACATACAATCATAAAACTCTATCACATCACCCAAATCATTAGAGGGATATAAAGGACCCATCCATCATTGGGTTTTAACATAACCACCCATCCTCGGTTTATAAAGTAACCCTTAATCAATCATACCTAAATTTTTCCAAATAATATATAAATAAAAAAAATAGTTATCATATTTATCTTTTCAACATAACACCCTTGAAAATAACCACAATCCATTTTAGTCTTGAATAACCCATAAACAAGAAATGAGTTCAATGAAAATATTTTTATAAAAAACAAAATCCATCAAGAGAAAGAATATGGATGGTAAAATTGTAGTATATAAACCCATATAATCATATGAATGAAATAATTTATTCTTCTATATCTGAAATATAAATTTAAAAAAACATTTAACAGATTTCATGGAAAATATAGAATTTTTATTTTCTTTTCACATACAAACCTAGATACCCAAGTACACTAATATTAAATCTAACCTTTACACAACTTGAAGGGTGTTCCTGATCTACATGGGTAAGCAAATAGAACATATAATCATATCAAAAATCGAATGAAATGGGTTTTCCTGTAGAAAAAATCACCAATACATAATAAAAGAAGATAAAATAGAATGTAGTATATATGAAAAACACCCCTCAAGGAGAAATATACCACAAGATTATAGATAAGAATCATATGGTAAAAAATAATACAAAGGAAAACATAACTTCCATGAATATATTTCCTAACAATCCCTATGTAACAAGTGGACCATTACTCCACGAGTCACCAACATTACTCCAGAGTCTCACAGATCAAGAACACCAACCACCTCTATGCAGAACCATCCCTTTACAAAGAACTGACATAACATTATTTATAAATTCCAAAATAAAAAGGTTGGATGTGAATTAAACATCCCAGTAGGGCCTCACCATGTGTTACATAATCAACAATAGAAAAATTTATTTATTCAATTGAAATGAAATATGGTAGACAATTAATTTACATAGATTAATTTAAAACAAACATTTAAATGAAAATATATATAATATATAAAAAATAGTCTTATATGATCATTTTCTATTAAAAATTAATATAAATCAAATTGAATAAATAAAAATGGTTATAAACATTATAAATCATATTCATGTTATATAAAATATGAAAAATGGTAATATTCCTTGCATTATGTCAATTCTAGTCTCTTAGATCCCTGTACTACTCAATCATCAATGATGGCTCATGTATATGTGAAGATTTCCCTAAGGATCAAGATATAAAGGATAATCAATCCCCATATCACCAGGGAAAATAATTCCAACCTTGGGTTATTTATAGTTATCATCATCAAACAATATATAGTTATTCTGAGTCCTAGTGTTTTTATCCTAACCATGCACTAAATAATCAGGATCACAATTTCTTCAATCAATCAATCAATCAAGAAATCCTTGTAAAAGAAAAAATTTCCAAATCAATTCATCATTCATAGTTCAATTTCCCAATATAAATTTTAACATGCCTTTTCAATATTCAAAACATATCATGGGTTTTTATACAATTAATTCATTTCAAATAATAAATTATTTTAATCTACGTTTCTCAAGAATCTACATATATGTATTTCATAGAATTATTTCCCACTATAATCCATCATTTTCCCCAAAATATACCCAAAAAATCAATTCCATTATAGTTGGTGTTTTTTATAATGTCCTATTATTACTGAAAAGAAATCATTTAAAAAAATCATTAATAAATCAATTTAAAACTCATTTAAATAAAAAAAATTATTTAGGGATTCATTTATAGTGTAAATCCTTATGAAACCACCTATATTTAAAGAAATGATCAAAATCAACACTAGTAATGAGTTCCAAAAATAAATAATGAAGGTAAACAAGATTGGAGAACAAACTAAATAATTAAGGTCCTATAAATCAAATAACCAATAAACCAATAATTAAAGTATCCCATTAACTCAAAAGGGAGTGAAATATGGGTGATTGAAAAGCTAATATATAAGAGAAACCACATATTAGAGAGGGATCACTGTCTTCCACTGGCACTATAATGCACTAGAGAAGAGGATGGAGGAGCCATGAAAACCTAAAGAGAGCCCCCAAAATCCAATAAATTTACTTAGAGTTGAATGGGGGAATTTGGTAACCTAAAAAAGTGTTTTAATATTTTAATTTTATTTTTTGGGGGATTAAATATTCTTTCACATGGTTTCATGGTTGGGCCGCTTGATTAGTCGTAAACTTGCACCCTCACTATGAACCCTTACTGGGACTATGGATAGGGTGCATGGTTTGGATGCATTGATAACCTAATAATGTTCCAAAAAATAAAATCCATCTATCCAAGGGTGTAAATTTTGAAGGGTGAGGCCACACTTGCACCCCCTCTAGAGTACCATAATAGTTTAGATTGTTTGTTGAGCAAAAACACGTTATTTTCCCTAACCACTAACCAAAATTTTAAAGTCTCAAAAACATCCAATATTTATCTACCATCCCCAAAATCCCCAAATTATGTTAAAATTAAATCTTCTCTATAAATGGGTGAAAAAAATAAGTAAATATTAATATGACATGTTATAAACTCCCTAGTATAAAAACATTCTATACATAGAATGCTTGTCAAGAAGACTCTATGGAAAATACATGAGGTCACTATTCTATAATTAGTGCATCATGATTCCATGTTTCAAAAAAATTATAATGATACATATATAGAACAAAAACAAAATTTATAGACTTTCCATGAATATTATTGTCTAAAAATAAATAAGCCTAACTGAATGCTCAGTCATGGATAAATCAAGTTCCACATCAAGGACTTTCGAGCTCAAGACATGATAAGGGTTGGGATGATTCTTCCTAATATGTGATACATGAAACAAACTATCGATCTACATCATCTATACTAGAATGGTTAATTTTTAGTCCATATTTCCCACTATCTCAATAATATTATAGGAACACAAAAATATAGGTAAAATCATTTGTTTCTTTCCAAGACATCAGTGACCCAACCATGGAGAAAACCTAAGAAGAATCAAGTCACCAATTGAAAACTCAAGCGCTCTAAAATGATGATTAGAATAGTATTTATACTAGATATATGCCATCATCATTCTTCTTTGAATTAATATGTCATTATAATCATCTCTTGGACCAAACTTTGTCCATCAAAGGAAGTTTCATAAATATTTTTCCAATAGATAAGATATCTATAAGGCTGGATTTACCAAGGAAAAAAGGTTCCATTCATATTGGGTATTGGTCGATACTGTTGTATTAAAAGACAACCAATCCAAATAGGAAATCTGAATCCCCACCAGTGTTTAGAAAAAAAATAAGTAAACTTTTCTCAACGATCTATATAGATTGTTCAACATAGACATCCACAATTGATGATATGTTGTAATGACCCTCCAATTCTCACTGTCTTGAGAGTACAATGAGTCATTCCTAGCCCTTAAGCGACATCCCCAAGACATCAAGGGTTTGAAATAAGTACTAAAGGGTTTCAAATACAAGTGGGGTAAAATTTAACCTTTAATAAATAAACCAATAAACCCACCTACCATAACAAAAAATTAACTATATGATGCATGAACAAATTAAAGACACCACAAAAACTTCATATATCTCAAAACCACCTTAAAGTATGTAACTACGGAATAATAACCATGTATGAAAGTACACAATAGATAAATGACACAAGACTCTCAAAGTATAACAAAACTCTCTAATCAACAAGCTACAAGCTCCATAATCTCCAAACATACCAAACATCACAAGGTAGTGTTAAAAACATGGAAAAAATTACCTTTTCCCCTATCCTGGAAGATGGCATCTGCAAAGGAACCACAGTACCAAATCAAGGCAGAGTATAAAAGTCAACAAGTTTTCCCCAATGACTTCCCTACTCACTCCACTAAGATAGAAGAGTTAGAAATAATTTTACAAAATAGTTTATGTGGAAAAATTTCAAAAAAAAATTATAACTAAATATAAACAAGTTTCCAAAACAATTTTTACCAAACACATACATGTTCAATTGAAAGCAATTTTCCCAGCAAGATATATTTACAGAAAAATAACTAAATGAAATTTTAAACCATTTCAAAATATTCCTTTTTATCATACCCAACCCTTCCACAAACCCATGCAACCAACCATGAATGGTACATTATGAAATTTCCATAATCATGAGAGGTTCCTCGTCGATCTTCTAAGTCATCACATGGTAATTGTTTCCCATGTTCCATTAACACTTTGGCACCGAGCACAAAGACATATTTCAACCAATACCAGTATATGAAATATGAAATTTATAACCTATGTTCCATTTATACTTTGGCACCGAGTACAAGGTAAAATTTCAACCAGGCCCCAAAATGCAATATGAACTCACACAACAATATTCCTAAGGATCATGGCCAAACACATTTTCAATATAAACACACTTTTTTTGAAAAACATTCCATAAAAGTCATTTAAATACCGAACCATTTCAATAAAACACCATTTTTATTGATTTTTTTCATAAAACAATTTAACAATTCTAGAAAGTCAATAATTTAAAATCATCATTTTAAATTCAAGAGGTTAATTCACATTGAACAACAATTCACCAATATTTCACAGTTTAACTAAAACCATAAATCATAACTAAAGAAGATTTATTCCATGATTCTCATAATAAATACCATTCAAATAAATCAATATTAAAATTAGACACTCAATTCTAGAATGTGGATTTAAGAGTGAAGCCACCTACCTCGATGGTTTAGACAAAACTCGACAACAAACGAACAACGCACAAGAAGGAGGGTCAATGCTACAAGAACATATTTTGATCTCATATCCTAGCAAGATCATGACTCAAAAATGAATTATTTGGAATCCAAATATGTACATCTACACACTATATGTTCATATATGAGAAATAATGAATATATGAGATGCATATCTAAGAATGTCTAAGAAAACATGACAAATTTGGAATGAATGGTGACATACCTAAGTAATCATATCAAGATTCCAAGAAAGCAACATATATCTCTTCCTATATCATGAAAACACCATATTTTTATATTATTGAAGTTATAAAAATTATATCTACCCACATAAGATTTATATCTAAGAAGAAGAGAAGGAGAGGAGGAGTTTCTAGAAAATGGAAAATAACCAAGAATATCGACACATACTCTAAGAATCGGGCTTGAAATCACCATGGGAAGGCTCTAGAATGGATCCAACTTATATTGGGATGGTTCCCTAACCTTATAAGAAGTGAAATCTCAATATAGGAGAATTTTTAATCCAAAACTAAATATATAGATCAATAAAGTGTAATCTTGTAGAGAATATGATCTAGATTTGGCCTCTACGCACAGTTTGACCTCATGGTTTGGGCCAACCGTGTATGGATCATGCGGCCTTCCTTTTTGTCCCAAAAATCCTTATAAAACCACAAACTCTCCCATAATTTACCTTTACCCTTTTTATGTAATCTCATTTTTTTATGGTAACATCATCTTATATGGAAACAACCAACTTTATAGAAACACCCCACATTATAGAAACAACCCACTTTATGGAAACACCCAGCTTTATGGAAACACCCAACTTTATAAAAACAAACCCCTTTTTGGAAATAACCCACTTTATGTAAAAAACCCACTTTATGGAAACAAAATCTTTTATGATAATAACCAATAGTATAGAAACACCAATCTTTTTGGAAACTCAATATTTTATAAGAAATCTCTATTTTATGGAAACTCCCTACTCAAAAATATACCATTTAAAAAAACATAGGAAAGGGTTATGTACTCGAAACTAGGGGAACTACATATGACATGCTCAGTCCAACTCGAAATCCAATCATGTCTTAGAGGAATCTTAAAAAATTAGACATAAACTAGGGATCCCTATTAGAAACTATAATATATGGAACTCCACGTATTCTGTAAATAACTTTCACATAGAGACTTCCTAAATCCTTAACATTTCTTTTATATTTAATCAGAATAAATTGACAGTATTTGGGTAGTTGATAAATCACTAACCATATTTTTCCCTCAAGGGGTATACAGAAAACAAACAACGAAATCTGTAGAAATCACATCCCACTACCACTTCAGCTTTGGAAAGGGATAATGCATACATGAAGGTTTTTGGTTCTCAACATTTACATTTTTCCTAGTATAACAATGAGAAAAAAGGTTTTTAATGTCTTTCTTCATACATGCGCACCTGAATCATTACTACATATCATAAAACTTATTTTTGGTACCTAGGTTCACCTCCTAATGAGAATTATAAAAAACCCCCATTATAGTATTTATCACTAAAAAAGTCACAACACAATGGTTCAGTTAACATAACACACCCTCATAGGTTGAAGAACACTCACCAATGGTCTCCTCCACTATTAAGAGAGTCTCTAATTTTTTATAATTCACAATTCTGATGCATCTTTAAAAAAATCATCTCAATGATAGAGTAGGTCAACAAATTTTTTTTTGAAACTATCATGTTCACATCCTCCCTAATTCACCAAAGAAACTGACCATATAGGGCCATAAAATTCCACTATTCTATTTATTCCTTCACTGAATAGGTTAACGGTTTCTTAATAAATGCATCAAAAATAAAATTTCTCTTTCTTGGGGTGTATGAAATTTTAAAATAAATGGTCTACAAAAATCAACCATACTTCTCTACCTAATGGTCAAATAATTTCTAGAGAATATATAAATCATAATTTTGTAATCATAATAGATAGTAAACCTTTATATAAAAGGGTAATAATTCTAACCCTCAATAGTTTGAATCATTATAGTGAGCACAAGATCATAGTTCAGATAGTTTTTCTCATGTGGCCTAACTGGTCAGGAATTATAGTCTATCAGAAGTCCATCCTTCATAAGAAAACAAAAAAAACATGAAATAAATTCATTAAAAAAACCACATACCCATGACCAAACACAATAAGTGTCAAAACTGGTAAAAAGTCAAAAGGCATTTCAAATGACCTTTAAAACTCTAAAATCTTCAATTCAATATGAAATTCACCCATTTTTGAGTTAGAGTAGTCATTACAGAAGCCATATTGATAAAATAATAGATTAATACATGATATTACCCTTCCATGACCAATAAATTCTGAATCTAAAAAAATATGTTGTTGCTAACATTTTATAATACCCATCACCTTCTCATGATCAACTGAAACATGATTCATTGAGACTACGTGTACCAATATATTCACTTTCAAAACCAAGAAATTATATTTTAGATGCCCCATATAATTTTGGTGATCTCTCTAGATTTATATAACCACTTTCAAATGAAACAAACAACCTTCCTTAGCATTGGTGTCAAAAAAAGTCTTCCTTAAATTCCACCATGACCAAATAGAGATACTCCTTAGTATCATATTCTTTAGTGATAAAAAAATATATGAGTATTGGTAAGACCAAATGTAATAAAATGATATTCATAACGTAACACCCATGTGTTTTATGAAATATTTAAATAATTATTTTTCTCCAGTAGCTTGTTTTTCATGCAATCGTGAGTTTAACCAAATTGTGAGACTCCCTTATTATAAAGTTACTGTTATAACATAGACATTGTGTTAGAGAGATTAAATATAACTAACATATAAAAATATATGATATATTTATATCAATTATATGTCATATTAGTGATTTGAGTGAATTAAATTAGTAAGATATGTATTTTATTAAAATGATCTTTTTTTAAATTCATCAAATAAAAATTAAAGGAATATTTTTCTGCCTTTTAATGAAAAACATTATTTAATTTATTCTTTAGAAAAATTAAAAATTTTAATATTACAATGTAAAACTTTTTTGTGTAATAAGAATATAAAAAATTACTTTAATTAAAATTCTAATATTTTTCTGATAAACATCTTAATTTGATGAATAGTAAGAATATCCTAAATTTTACTTAAAAAAACTTTTTCATCGAGATAATTTATATGGTAAAATTATAATATTTAATGGTTTTAAAGTATAAATAAATATATTTTTACAATTTAATATAATGTATGTCTCTATCATTAATTTTACTATGAATTCATAGATAAAATCATTTCAATCTTTTGCAATATTTAAAAAACCCATTTTTGATCGAATATGGAATTAATTTTAAATTAAATTTCTGCAACTTATGTGTCTTGATTTTGGAAAAATTGATTCCATATTTGGAATCATTAGGTTCAAATTATGTTAATAGGCAACTTTTTGTTTTTGAGCATTGTGAATAGTAACAACGGTAAATTTTATTTACCACAGTTAAATGTAAATCAGGTAAATAAGGGTAAAAATAATATTATAAAATTACCCAAACAATTTTATTAATATTATTTTATTATTATATATCATCCAAAAATATACTTTGGTCGAAATGATATCTATTGGAACCCACTCTCATGAGATTAAGACCTTTAAATTAATTTATTTAAAAGAAAGTGAAATATGTCCCACTCAAATATTAATAATTAAATTTTTTTCAATATAAGGTTATACAGAATATAAATTCAATTATAAATAATCATTTTAAATATTAAATGTTTTCATTTATCATGGTAATTTATTTTTAATTTTTAAGAAATATATAATTACCTTAATAGCTTATTCATTAATGATGCAGAAATTATTTACTTTGTGAAAAAATCAATTATATAGTTTTTATTAAAATAATAATACCCATCAAAAGGCCCAAAAACATAAACAAAACTGATTTTTAGAGTATATATAAACCATAAGAGTGCAACAATATATTCATGGACTATTTGTATCCTTATAAATGCGATTATAAAAGTTATATTATTTTATTTTAAATCTTGTCCAACTGGTCACCTTCAAAATTTAATAAATATAACATTTTAAAAGTTTGGTTTTTTAAAAGATTTATTCAATTAAAATTATTATTATAAACTCTATGAGATATATCCTCATCATAGCATTTTGTTTCAATTTTTATGCAACATATAACTATATTAAATAATTATACCAAAATGATGTAGTAATTATTTTATTAGGAAAAATATCAAATAAATGGTTTTGAAAATATGAAAAAATGTTATATTAACTTATTAATGTGATCCACGAATTTTATTGATGAATATTACCTATGAGTAATTTATTAAATATTTTTTTTGAATGTATCTCCTATTTGTATATTATTTAAACTCCAATGAATGAATAGTTTCAAAATAGACACTATTGGTATTTTTAAAAATAACATATTATTAAATTGTTTAAAATTCACAAATATATTTAAAAATTATAAATTAAAAAATATATTTTAGAAAATGTAATAATTTATGTAATTATGGAAAATTCACAACACATAAGTATGTATTTATAATAATTTAGAATTTAGAATATTATTACCACAAATAAAATTAAATAGATTAAATAAGGATAAGTCAAAATGATTATGATTAAAATAGAATCAGAACATTTGTAAAATATTTTGGATGATGATATTACAGACTTATTTAATCTCATATTATAAGTTGAGTCATTTAGGAGTTTTTATGCAGGGTTTGAGATTATTATAAATTAATATTTTGGATGTTTCCAAAAGATCCCCTCTCCTCTCTTATAAAATGGCATCTCCTACCTCTTCTCCTCACTCTATTTTGATCTTCTAAAATAATCCAAACCCCGACTATTTCCATTATAAACTACCCTATAAACATACTGGAGGTCATTGTTTTTTTCAAAGACCATCTTTAGTGCCCTAAGAGGAGGTTTAGAAGAGGCGCGTCGAAGAAGAGTTAATATCCTTAACGGATACATTCAAAATTATTTCTTGTTATACTTCGTCTAAATGGGTTGTTTCATTATTATGTAATTATTCCAATATCACTTGTATACTAATATGTTATTATGAATTTGAAACAACCATATTCCATCTTCTGTCTATCCTATGAATAATGAAATAACCACGCGTGCGTATGTACGACCTAGCGTCTCCACATCGTGGTGTAATTTTTTTTATCTACAGTATACATGGATTCAAATAATTTTCGAAGAAATAAATATATATGATTATTTTAATGTGATATTTATTTTAAAATATTATACACCATACACTTCAATACAATCCCACAATCATGAGAATGATATCATCACTCGTGCGTACGTACAGCCTACCATCTCCACGCCATGGTATAATATTTTTCATCACCAACATACATGGATGAGTAAAATGATGGAAGAAACAACTATATATGATTATTATAAATTTATATTTATTTTCAATTATAATACACCATAAAATTCAATACAAGTCCACAATAATGAGAATGATATCATCACTCGTGCGTACGTATGGGTGACCGTCTCCATGATGTGATGTGATTTGTTCTATATGATCCTCATTGATGAATGATTATATAAATTAATTGAATGAAGAAATATGATATATGTTATAATAATACCATTCTTCAAATGATTTAGATGTAACCAAAAAAAAGGAAAATGAATTTATTCGACAAAACATGCATAAGAACATAAAGCAGTTAACACCTGAATAACGATTAACCATGAAATGTTACTAATAGATATATAAGAATATGAACATATATGATATCATAACAATTAATATGATTCTTTGATAAGTCAATGGCATTATTTAAATCACTATACATGATGTTTGGATATGTACAAAGCATATCGGACCTATGGTAAGGGAAAATCTAAAAAATATCTTTTTTATTCAAGATTGTTTATACATTAGTACTACCTGGGGAATATTTATCATCCACATCCATGTTTCATCAATATGTTATATTATTTCTATCCTAATATAATTTTTAAATCCAATTTTACCTATTGGTGAATTTTTAGTAAAGTATATGAAAGGAATCCTTTGTCGTTTTAAGTACGAGATACTTTTTGACTTTTTCGGCCAAAGTACGAGAAGAATGTTTTTAACTTATACACCATGAAAGGATTTTTATGATTTCATATAAAATTATTTCCATGAAACTTCCTTTACATGTTTTCAAGTTTATTTTCAATTAACTTCATTTATTTTTAAATTTCATGACATGTTGACAACAGAAATGTTTTTGAAAAAGAAAGGATATTTTCCTCAAGGAATAAGTTCAACTGTTTTATCAGAATTATTTTCCATATATGATGATATAGGGTTCTGTTTATATCCCTATTATAACATTGATTTGACTATCTTCTGATGGAGCTATTTTTTATGTCCTTTTATATTGTATAGATTATGTTATGATAGCATTCTATTTAAGAATTCCATTCTATTACATGGGTTATGCTATGATGTATGTTTTATGATTTTTTGTAACACATAAGAATGGTTTCATTATTGGATGGGTTGGAAATATTTCAACCTTCAATGCATTTGGTGAATATTTTTATCTCATGAGATATACATGGTAGGAATGACAAGTAAATACAGTTCAGTATTACAGGGCTAGAACGAGGAGTGAACTCTATTCAGTAATGGACTTTGTCTTCTATGATGGTCTTGGAGATGAGACTTGATTAATATGAAATGTTTTTCTATGCTTATGTGTGCATTCAACAATGTTTCATGTTTTATGTTTTGATTTTTGGGATTATATTGTAGTTCTATAATTTATCCCACGATATGATATTATGACCTCTTATGTAGGATAAGATTTTCAAAAGTTATGATCTTAAGAATATGATACGATTGAAATTTCAGTTTTTTACCCTTACCAAGCATTTGAGCTCACCCTTTTTATGTTTCTTTTCCCCAGGTCAATAAGATGGGTATTAAATATTATATTCCAAAAAGTATTCTAGATATGATCATATAAATGGGAGACAACGAAGATGCTTTAGGATCCAGTTGATTATGTTTCCCAGTTTCTAAAGACATTATACATATACGGTCGTGTAATGTTTTTTCTATATTTTGTGATAAATATAATTAAACTCTGAATTATTAAAAATGTATGTAATGTATGGTTCGTTATAGTTGGTATCAGAGGAAAGGAATAGTTTACCTTTGGAAAATAGGATGTGAACGCCTTAGTAAGAACCCTAAGGATATGTTTAAGCATAGGAAACAATCCTAGTGTTTTAGAAAAGGTCATGAATAACCTATGATAAGACCCAAAGTGTGAAATTTTATTCCTGATTATGTGGTATTCCTATTGTAATTAGTGTTGCTCATGATATGCTTCTTAGTTTTAGTCAATGGCTAGAACCCGAAGGAACCATGTTAATGTTGAATGCGATGGGAAATGAACTTATTGTCCCCCTGAGAAACCAAAAAATATGGGAGCTGGAATGAAACATCTTATATCCATTCTCACACAACTTTCCCAAGCTATGAATCATGCATGACTTCCAAACGAGCAAAGGAATGAGCAACATTCTGTTGAATCCTTCATGAGGTTGCGCCCACATTTATTCAGTGGGTCTTCTAATCCATTAGTGGGTGAACAATGGATTAGTACCACTAAAAAGATATTATCTATTCTATAATTTTCTGAACATGATAAAGTCATCTTATATGTATATCATTTTAATGGTGATGTTGATCAATGGTGGAATTGTTCCAAGAATATGAGGTAAAGATATGAAATTGAGTCCATGGAATGTGATGAGTTCAGTAACATATTTTTCAAGAAGTAATTACCTAGTATTATTCAAAAAAATATGGAGAAGGAGTTTCTTGAACTAAAAAAAGAATGATGAATCTTTTGGTACCTAATAAGCAAATTTTACAAGACTTGCAAGGTATTCTTTTGGATTTATTATCCAACCTGTTAGTAAGATTGATCGGCTCATTAGTGACATAAATCTAAGTCTTTGAAGGGCGTTAGACATAAGGGACTTCAATAGCTATGGGGGAATTATTCGATGTGATCTCAAGGATGAGACAGAGATTGGAGTAACCCATCAGTCATATGGGTTTGATAAGAAAGGTAAAATGGAAATCAAAGGAAAATCTAAAGACCACACTGAAAAGAAGATGAGTTTTCCATTATGCTCAATGTGTGGAATGAAACATGGAGGGGATTGTCTTAAAGGGACAAGTAAATTTTTTTATTTTGGAAAATAAGTTCATTGGGAAATTGAATGCTACAGTAATGGGAAAAATATGACTAATGATGCGAACAGAGAAAAGGCTACACAAAATTCACCTCTTACACTTCAGTGTTTCATGTGCAAGGAAATAGGGAATTATTCAAATAATTTCCCTAATCAAAGGGTTGTTGATCATGATCGATGCCAGAAAACTCTTAATGTCAAAGATAAGGGAATGTAACATGCAGTTTTTATCGGCGATGTGGAGTATGATAACGAAGTGGTGAACGGTACACTTACCATCCACTCAAAAGTAGAAAATGTTTTATTCGATTCTGGATCCACCCAATCTTATATTTCTAAAGAATTTTCTAAGATTATCGATGTACTAACTCAACAATTAGATGTTTAGTTAGCTTTGACAACTCCAAATGGAACAATGGTTGCATCAAAAGTTCATAATTCTTCTCTAATTAACATTTGTGGGAAAGTGGTTCCTACAATTTTTGTGATCCTTCCTATAGTGGAATTTGATGTGAATCTTGGCATGGATTGTCATTCCTTATATGGAGCACAAATCAATTTACAAATAAGGGAAGTCACACTTAATATCCTAGATCAATCTATGATCAGCTATTGATGCAAGGATGAATATAACCTTCTAGTGGAAATTTCATCCATATTATATGTTTTGATTCATATAAATGAAGGTTATTTATCTCAAATGGTTGTAGAGAAACTCACGATTAAGAATATTCCCATTGTACGGGAGTTTCATGATGTCTTTTTGGAGGAATTTCTAGGTCTTCCACCAAATCATGAAGTTGTGTTTCAATAGAACTCATATCAGGTGCTATGCCCATTTCAAAGACACCTTATAGAATGGACCCAATTGAGTTTTAGGAATTAAAGAAGAAGCACTATAAGAATATTGATAAGGGATTGATACACCCTAGAGCATCACCTTTGAGAGAACCTGTTCTGTTTGTAAAGAAGCAAGATGGATCAATGAGATTCTTCAATGATTATCGAGAACTTAACAAGATCACTATCAAGAACAAATATCCTCTCCCATGCATTGATAAATTAGTTGACCAACTACATGGAGTTCAATAATTTTCCAAGATTGATCTTTGTTTAGGGTATTATCATTTATGGGTCAAAAAAGAGGATGTACCAATAATGGATTTCTATTCAAGGTATGGACACTATGAATTAATAGTTGTTAGACTCCTCATCTATTACTCATGTTTTAATGATCACAAATCTCAATAATAATTACACATCATGTTGTAATCCAATTGTTGTTAATTAATCTCACTATTATTTACAAATCTTATGCATGATCACAAATCTCATTTATAATATCAAACCTTTGTATTTATGTTTCAGATTCTCTAACTTTTGAATGGTTAAGCTTAATTCATATTCTGCATATTACTATTTAAGTCTAAATATAGAGAATTGCCTAAGTATCAAGACATAGTGATGTTTGACACAGTATGACAGACTATATGAAAAACACAGTCACAGTCAAATAGACACCGTGAATAGAAACATTGTAGCATACACCGTGAAGTCTAAGTCTCAACACACCGTGACAGTAAGCCTAACACCGTGAAGAACACATTGTGAAAGACACACCGTGACCTAGACACAGTGAAGAACACAACGTGACCCAGACACCGTGAAGGACACTTGGTGACCCAGACACCGTGAAGGACACACCATGACCCAGACACCGTGAAGGACACACTAAGACCCAGACACCGTGAAGGACATACTATGATCCACATACTGTGAGCCACATACTGTGAAGAAAATATAGAGAAGGAGACACCATTTACACAACAAATTGTGACACCGTTTATTAACCTCTTTGTCAATATTATTTAAATATTGGTAATGGCCATATTTGATGTTTTTAATGAAATTAATGTTATTTAATGATAGTTGATGGAATTTCTAGAAACCATACCTCATACTTATGGAAAGGGATTCATATCTATTGACGATGCTCATGGAATAAAAATAAGTATCAGCTATAGTAAAAAGCAGAAGACGCATCGACATACATTCTTCAACACATGTGAAGTGCTCTGTACTGAACATAAGAAAAATCCTGAGCAAAACTATGAATAAGACATTGAATAATCCTCAAAGAAGTTCCAACACATGAAATCCTACACTACTGGATGAACTGAAGTCATGAGAACATCTTCAGTCCCATAAAACACAAGATGAGCTACGACACTCTATTTTTCAACAGAAAAACCAGAGAAGGACTCAGAAACTATTTCTGCTGAATCCAAAGAGTTCAGAGCTGCATTGCTAATCAGTAGATCATTCTAAACTCTTATCTGTTCTCTCTAAGTGATTTGTTTCTTTAATTTTGAGCAGTGTGGTGTAATCTGTATATCTTTCACACACTGTATCCTGCACTGAACTAGAGGATATCAAAATCCTCCCTCCAAAACTCATAACTCTTGTTTACCCACGAGAACTGTGGAAGAGGTCCTTGTGTGTCCTGGTCTTTGTTTTGATTCCCATGAAAAACTGTGTTAGAGGTCCCTGCATGTCCTGAACAGTTTTGTAAAATGTTGTTAACCCCGGTCCAGAGTGTGGATCAAATTTATATAAAATTGAGGTGAATATGTCTTGACTTGAGACTGATCCTCTTGTTATATCTTTTGGCCATTTTTAGTTTAAGTTTATCGTATACTATATATATCTTTTATATTTCGTTGTTGTTACTTTGAAATACAAAACCATTTTAAAGTAACTTTGATAGCTAAATTAGAAGGTGTTTACACTTATCGTAAATTGGTAGGTTATTTTCAAAAGTTAGTTTAATCTTCTGGTTAAGTTAACTGAGACCTAGTCAATATTTGAGAAGCTAAGTGAACATTTTCAATTTATATAAATTCTCTACAGTTTAACTTGTTTTATAAATTGGGGGATTTTAATATAAAATATTTTAATAGAAATTTTAATCGGAACACAATTCACCCCCCTCTTGAGTATCCACTTTGACCAACATTTGGTATCCAAGGATGTTTTTATTTATACAGGCTTTCAAAACACTCTGTTTTTTTAACATTGATTTTATTTGCATCTTTAAAGATCATAAATTTTTGTTAGTTATAAATTTTATCTCTTTAAATCAACTTTCAAAAATCTAGCTATGGACAATAGACTAGAGGGTGCTGCTACTAACCAGACACCTTTCTTTAATGGTACAAACTATGCCCAATGGAAACATAAAATGAAAATTCATTTGGAAAGCATGGGTTTTGATATTTGGACTGGTATAGAATCTCAATATAAAATTCCAGAAACTGAAAGAACAACTTTGGATGAACCTACTAATGTGGCTTACATTAATAACTATAAAGCTATGAATGCTTTGTATTGTGCAATAGAAGATGAGGAATTTAACAGAATATCTTCTTGCAAAACAGTTTATGAAATATGGGATACTTTGGGTGTTTCTCATGAAGGAACAACCAATGTTAAAGTAATGAGATTAAATACTTATACTATTAAATATGAAAATTTTAAAATGAAGACTGATGAACATATTTCTGATATGTATCTCATCTTCGATGAGATAGTCAATACAATGAATTCACTTAGAAAGGTTGTTCCAACAAAGGAACAAATTATGAGGATATTTAGATTTTTGCAAGATCGATGGAGAGGCACATCTGTTTCAATGAGAGAGTCATGTGACTGTGCTACTCTACGTGTCAAAGAACTCATTGGTAAGCTTATGATGTATGAGGAAGAACTCAAGGTGAATAAAGAGGAAGATGATGAACCAAAAATAAAATCAATGGCTTTCAATACTGTTGCTTCAATGAGAAAGGAAAAAGAAAAATCTCAAATACAAACTGATTTTTCAACACGTGAAAGTTGAGACTCTGATAGTGATGCTGAAATGGCTCAAATAGCCATAAGATTTAAGAAGTCTTATAGGAAGAAGAACTTTTTTAGAAAATCAAATTACAAGGGAATGTATGACAATAAGGGACATTTTAAGAAGGACTAGAAACATCCAAATAATTGTAATGAAGTTTTTTTCTACGAGTGCAAAAGAAAACGACACATTAAGGCAAACTGTCCAAAGCTAAAATTCAAGAAGAAATATGATTACAAGGACTGTAAGTACAAGAATGATAAGAAGGATACCTGGAGTGCTTTAGAAGATAGAACAAGTGAATCTAAAATGTCTGATTCTGAAAAGAATTTTTCCAACATGTGTTTTATAACAAACACATCTGAGGTACCTTAGATACTCATGCTTTAAATTACTATGATTCTAGAACTGAAGCTGATTTGGATTCTGAAAACATGACTTGTGAGGAATTATTTGAATACTATAATATGCTGGAAGGGAAATGCAATGAACTTAAGGATAAATACAAATCATTGAAGAAAAAACATGCTCTCACTACATCTATTATAACTGAACTTTCTATTGAAAAGGAGAAAAATGCTCAACTGTTAAAGTAAAACACTAAAGTCAAAATGTCAAATGAGAAACTTAGAAAGGAAATAAAGAAACTAACAAATGGAAAAGACACTCTAACTCAAATGCTAGGAAATCAAGTGGCACCAAAATATGATACTGGAATAGGTTATCAACCTGGAAAAAGACTTTTTACTAAAACAAAATTTACTCCCAAATCTAGACAAAATTCTGCTAGTTCATGTTATGGAAATTCATTTGCTTCAACTATTTACTCACATAGTTATAGATCAAATAGATTTTATCTATCAAAATATTTTGACTCAAATTATATGAGACCCATAAGACAGATTTGGGTACCAAAATCATTGATTGCTAACATGTCTGGACCTAAGAAGATATGGGTACCAAAATCATTTCCTATCTAAATCTGTTTTGTTGGAAACCTACTTGAAGAGTTCCCATGAGAAGATATGGTACTTGGACATGGGATATTCAAGGAATGTGTTTAGAGATTAATCATTCATTAAAATTCTAATAAAGGTTGATGGAGGCTATGTCACCTTTGGTTATAATTCTAAAGGAAAAATCATCAGCCTTGCCAAAATTGGTAACACTAACTCAATTTTAATTTCTAATGTTTTATTTGTTGATGGACTTAAATATAATCTATTAATTATTTCACAATTGTGTGATGATGGTTTTAATGTAATGTTTGAAAATGATTTTTGTAATGTTTATAATTCTAAAAATGTTTTAGTATTTTCTTCTTTGAGAAATGATAATATTTATGCTGTTGATTTGAATTCTTTAGATAAATAAAATATTTCTTGTTTAAATGCTTTTCATAAAGAGTCTTGGTTATGGAATAGGATATTAGGACACTGGAATATACACTCACTAGGAATACTGACTAGGAAGAACATAGTTATAGACTTACCCAAACTAGAGTTTCCAAATGACAAAGTCTGTAATCCCTGTCAAAAGGGAAAACAACACAAAATCTCTTTCAAATCAAAGAAAGAAGTCCCAACTTCTTAACCTATCGACTTTGTTCACATGGATTTGTTTGGACCTTATATAGTTTCTATTTTAAATGTCAAACAATATGTCTATGTCTTAGTAGATGACTTTTCTAGACATACTTGGTTATACTTCTTTGCTCACAAAAGTGATTCTTGTTCTCAATTTATTAAATACTCCAAGTCTGTAGAAAACCACAGTGGAATTAAGATTAAGACAATGAGAAGTGATCATGGTCGTGAGTTTGAAAATCAAGAGTTGTAATCTTTTTTCTCACCCAATGGCTATAGTCACAACTTTTCTTCCCCTAGGACACCTCATCAGAATGGTGTAGTAGAAAGAAGAAATAAAACCCTTCAAGAAATTGCTAGAACCATGCTTAATGAATATGACCTGCCTATTTATTTTTGGGCTAAGGCTATGAATACAAATTTTTATATTATAAATAGTGTCTTGATAAGACCTGTTCTCAATAAGACCCCATATGACATATGGAATAATAGACATCCCAAAGTTAGTTACGTTAGAGTCTTTGGCTGCAATGTTTTTATTCTTAATAAAAAGTATAATTATGAAATGATTGCTTTTATGAATGAAGAATGAATTTTTCGTGGTTATTATTTAACTAGAAAATCCTATAGAGTTCTAAATTAGAGAACCAAGTGTGTTGAAGAGTCTGTCCACAACAAATTTGATGAAACTGATCCACATGAGCCCAAGTCATCTCTTGAAAATCCTGAAGAAGATTTATCTATTCTAAACCTTAATGATAAAATCAATGAACCTGCTGTAAAGTCAAACAGTTCTAGAAATATTTCAGAATCTGCTCCTAATGAACCCGAACCTATAGGTGAACCTGAAATTTCTAGTCCTACCTTTACTAGATCAACTATAATTCTAAGGTATCATCCTTTAGATGTTGTTGTTGGTAATATTGATAGAGGGATACAGACTAGATCTTATCTTAGAAATCAGGTTGAAAATCAAGCCTTCATGTCACAGCTTGAACCTAAAAACATTGATGATTCTATAAATGATGAATTTTGGGTAATTGATATTCAAGAAGAACTCAATAAGTTTGAAAGAAATAATGTTTGTAAACTAGTAGAAAGACATATGGACACTTTCACCATAGGCACTAAATGGGTGTTTAGAAATAAAATAGATGAATCTAGAAATATAGTTAGAAACAAGGATAAATTAGTCTTACAAGGCTATAGTCAAGAATAAGTAATTGACTAAGAGGAGACTTTTTCTCTAGTAGCCATATTAGAATCCTTTAGGATTTTACCTGCTTATGTTGCACATCTAAATTTCAAACTATATCAAATGGATGTCATGAGTTCATTCTTAAATGGATATATTGCTGAGGATATTTTTGTTGAAAAACCACCTCGATTTTCAAACCCTAATATTCCAAATCATATTTTCAAATTATCAAATGATTTATATGGTTTAAAACAAGCTCCAAGAGCTTGGAATGATAGATTAATTACTTATCTAATTGCCAAAGATTTTACAAAAGGTATATATGATCCTACTCTTTTTATAAAATGTATTTCTAATGATGTTTTATTTGTAAAAATTTATGTAGATGATATTATTTTTTGTTCTTCAAAAACTACATTATGTACTGATTTTTCTAAAATGATGAAAAATGAATTTGAAATGATTTTAATTGGTGAACATAAATTCTTTCTTGGATTTAAAATCATTAAAAATGAAGATGGAATTATTTTAACTCAATGTAAATATACTAGATATCTTTTAAAACATTTTGGATTGGATATCACTAAATGTAGTGACACTCCTATGAGTACAACTTGTAAGTTGTATCTTGAAGAGGATGGTAAATCTATTGATCAAACCACTTATATAGGAATGATTGGATGTCTACTCTACTTGAATGTTATTCATCCTGATATTATGTTTAGTGTGTGTATGTGTGCTCATTTTCAAGAAAACCCTAAAGAGTCACATTAAAATACGGTAAAGAGAATTTTCAAATACCTCAAGAATACTCCCAATTTAGGATTGTTCTATCCAAAAGGACAGTCGTTTGAACTAGATATCTATTCTGATGATGATTTTTCTGGATGTAAGTTAGATAGAATAATCACTTATAGAACATGTCACCTTTTAGGAAAGTCACTAGTATCATTGTGTGGTAAGAAACAATATTCTGTTACATTATCTACTGTAGAAGATGAATACATAGATGCTGGAAGTTGTTGTGCACAAATTTTGTGGATGAAACACACATTACTAGACTCTAGATATCAATTCAGAAATGTGACAATAAATTGTGACAACACAAGTGCTATTAAAATTTCAATGAATCTTGTTTCACATTATAGGAAAAAACAAATTGATGTAAGACATCACTTTTTGAGGGATCGTTACCAAAAAGGTGGTATCACTTAAGAATTCATTGTTACTGTATATCAACTTGCTGATATATTCACTAAACCATTAAATTCTGAGAGATTAGACTACATCATACATGATCTTGGTATGATTAATCATAAATAGATATCTTCGTAATCTTAATGTTTAATACTTTACTGTATTTTACTTTACAGTTTCATGGTGACTATTTTACAGTTACTGTTTTATGCTTATAGTCTCACCATTAAAACCTTATGTTATCAGTATGTCACTTAAATGTCTCACCGTGACGACTATTTTTCATTGCACCGTAATGCCTACTCAGGGTCTCACCATAAAGATTATTGATGAATTTATTTTTAACATGTATTGTGGTAATTTTTATTTCACCGCAATTTGATTTCCCACATTTTTGGTTTTATGACGTTTGACATTCCCAAATGATAAAACATAAAGGTTTCACTCAATTTCTGACTCGATCTCTCTCCTAAACTCTCTCATGGTCACTCTCTCAAACATTCTTTACCTTGCGAACCTATTATTCTCTCTCGCCCGAACCTTTAATGGATTCCCAGGATAAAGCGGCTGTCTTCATCTTCCCCTGAGAAGCGCAGTTCCAAGAAGAAGAAGATAGCTCCATGGATAGATCCTAAAGGACATATAAATCCGAATCTTGTAAGTCATACTGTAGTACCTGAAAAAGAGATTTTCCCTGAGTGGCTTCTATCTAGCAAGGCTTTGGTCCTGAAAATATTAAGAGAACAAGGATAGTTCAAATGGTTCTATAGACAAGATAGAATGATTTATCTGAGGTTGGTATCTTAGTTTTACCAATATGTAAAGTTTTTTTGATGCTGTAGAAAGCTATATGGTAACAAGCTGGATCAATGGACAAAAGTTTTCATTCTCTTCAAGGTTGTGGGCTGTATGCCTTAGTATTTATCATGAAATAATTTGTGATGATTAACAAAGAAACCCTCCTCCAACAAATGACATCTTCAAAATGGAAAATTCCTTGGAAACCGTAATTGATAATGGCACCAAGCGAAGGGCTATAGCTGCAGAGCTAGATGGAGAAACTAGAATACTATTCAAATTTTTTCAGAATTTGATTAGTCCAAGAAAAAGATATTTTTCTGTGATGAAGTATCAAGATGTGTTCCTGATTCACCTGTTGAACAATGGACATAAGATCAATCGTTGAAAGTATGTCATTAACCATACATGTGAGCTGATTAAAGTCACTTCCAAATCCAACTCCTTGTTTTAATCAATGGTGATTTCCGCCATGCTAGTTGTAGAAGGAGTTTTTGGACCGAATGAAGAGAAGGTAGAGGATTTTTAGTTCTGACTATCCAAGTTTATCATCATAAGGGTAAAGATTAATTGGAACCCCTAGAAAAAGCAATGGTTTGAGGATAATGATCAGTTGTATAAGAAGTATTATCCTATTGATTATCCGAGACGGCCAAAGAATGTTACTGATCCTAGTTTGGAACCAGATGAAGTGGTTGAATACCCAGATGCTGAAGAAGAAGAGGAAGTGGAATCTGATCTACCACTTAGAGAAGAATATGAAATACATCCAATGGATGTAGCTCCTATTAAAAAAGAAAGTACTTTAGATCCTTCAGTTGTTCTTAGTGATAATGAAGCTCCTAATTCTAGAAAAGTTGTTAATCTGGATATCCAATCTAAGGATGTAAGAGATTCTGTAGTAACAGAATTTGAGAAAAAATCCATGGAAGAGTTTACTAGTGTAAAAGAACTACCTATTGAATAGAAAGCCAATCTGGAAGAACTGCTTGTGGAACAATCGGTTCCTAAGATAATTCCCTCTTCTAAAGAGAGGATGGAACTTGCCTTCCAGATGGCAAGGAAAGAAATGGTTAAAGAGATCAGATCTGAACCTGTGGTTCTTGATTATTTTGTTGAGCCTATAGTATCTGAAATGGAAGCACAATTTGAGGGGGAGGAACCTCAAAATCTTGGGAATAGTCCAGCTGAGTCTGATGAATCTGAATCTGAATCTGAACCTGTTGATGATTCATACTCTGTGTATACTCGATATGTTTTCCCAAGCTTTTATTATGTGAATGAGTCACAACATGTGATAACAACTGGAATGGATCTCTATTCTGTGTTTCAACTGAAGTCAGTAGCTCACCCAGATCCTGAACCAGAACCAGAGCCCCAACTTGAACCTCAACCAATATCGGAACCAGAACCTATACCTCTTCCTACTCCCTTACTTGATCAAAAATATTTTGTAACTAAATATGATCTGAAAGTCTTTTGAGAAACTATTTTAGCTAGATTTGAGAAGATTATATCCTCTCAACCTCATCCACTGACTCAACTAAGTCAAGAAGATGCATAGATTCTCCTCGAAAATTTTATTCTTCATTTTCAACCAAGGCTGATTCAAGAAATTCAAGTAGTCAGAGTTGAAAATAAGCTGCTGAGTGCTGATGTTTCAAACCTGAAAAGTATGGTAGCAGACTTTCAGAATGAGTTTCCTTTGAGATCAGAGCCTGCTACTGTTTCTGCCCCTGCACCTGTTGCTGCTTCTCCTAAACCAACAGTTTCCTCCCTTGCTAGAGATATTGTGTCTCAAGTGCATCCTAATCTTCTATCTTTTGATGAGAATATTGGAACCAGACACACCAAGAAGCTGTAATGCAGGAGAGATCTTGTGGAAAATATTAATAAGCTCACAGATGAGTACACTAGATGTCTGCAAATTTTTTTGAAACAGCTCGAAGTTCTATCCATTGCTATAAAAGTGTCTACTACTTCTGGTCAACCTTCTGTTCCTCCTTTGGATGATTCTCTGCTGAGATCCATAATCAATGAAGAACGACAGAATTCCATCAGTTCCTTGGATATGTATTCTTTGTCAGAAGTGGTTAAGAACAGTGATCAAGCATTGGACTAGGTTAGAATTAATTCAAATATTTCCAATGATGCTCAACAAGATATCACCAAGAACATTGATGTCTATCTCAACCAAAGTTTCTCTAAATGTGATATGAGAAATTATTTTTATATCTTGTGGAGAATTTGATAATCCCCCCAGTGACTCAAGATTTTAAAGCTCAAGTTCAAAAGATAATAGAGTTCACCAGATTGTAGGACAAATTCTTGGAGAATAAGGACGAGTTCGAGAAGGCTATGCAATATAGTGGAGAAATCATTACTAATTTCATAAATCTTTTAAAGTTGTATATTTCTGTGTAGAGTACTGTTATCATTTCTCCAGCTGCTACACCCCTCAGACCTAGTCTACCTACCTTATCCTCAACTGCCATGTCAGTCAGTCAAGCTCTATCTCAGATCCGACCAGTCATTCTTGACCAACCACAGACTAGATCTTCTACAGCTCATACTTTTGCTCCCTCTATTTTTGAAGGTCTACCCTTACCATATTTGTCTGCCACATCTATGACATCTTCTACATTAGCATCAGCTCCTACTGGTGATAAAGGCAATTCAAATACCGATCCCTAAATAGTCAATTGACTACTTTCCTTTTGATGGGACGTATTTTTCTGTTTACTATTTGTATTTATACTATATCAGGTATTCTGAATGTTTTTAATGAAAAATGCATTATTTCACTCCATTCCTTCTGTTTCACTTTTTTATAATCCCAAAAGGTAGAGAAAGAATACAAGTATTAGTATTCTAACGAGAAATGTTACTGTAGAAATTATTATTCTCTAAATCTGTTATTATATATGTTATTTTCTCTAACGTTTCATTTCACTTATATTTTATCTATATATGATTTGTGATCATCAAAAAGGGGGAGATTTCTGGACTCCTCATGTATTACTCAGGTTTTAATGATCACAAATCTAAATAATAATTACACATCATGTTTTAATCCTATTGATGTTAATTAATCTCACTATTATTTACAAATCTTATGCTTGATCACAAATCTCACTTATCTTATCAAACCTTTGTATTTAAGTTTCAAATTATCTTACTTTATAATGGTGAAGCTTAATTATTATTCTGCATATTACAATTTAAGTATATATACAAATATTTGCTTAAGTATCAAGACACCGTGATGTTTGACACAGTAAGACAGACTGTGTGCAAAACACAGTCACAGTAAAACAGACACCATGAACAGAAATACTAAAGCAGACACCGTGAAGTCTAAGTCTCAACACACTGTGACAGTAATCCTGACACCGTGAAGAACTCACCATGAAGGACACACCATGACCCAAACACTGTGAAAGACACACCATGACACATACACCATGATGGACACACCGTGACCTAGAAACCATGAAGGACACACTGTGACCCAGACACCGTGAAGGACACACCGTGACGTAGACACTGTGAAAGACATAACGTGAGCCACATATCGTGAGCCACATACCATGAAGCACATACCATGAAAGAGACACTATTTACAAAAAAAACTGTGACACTGTTTCTTAAACGTTTTGTCAATATTATTTAAATATTGGTAACGGTCATATTTGATGTTTTTAATGAAATTAATGTTATTTAATGATTGTTTTTGGCATGTAAGGAAACCATACCTCATACTTATGGAAATGGATTCATTTATATTGCCGCTGCTCGTGGAATAAAAATAAGTCTCAGCTGCAGTAAAAAGAAGATGTCTCCCCAACATACATTCTACAACACACGCGATGTGCCATGTACTGAACATAAGAACAATCATGAGCACAACTGTGAAGAAGACATTGAACAATCCGCAAAGAATTTCCAACACATGGAATCCTACACTTCTGGAGGAACAGAAGTCAAAATAACATCTTCACTCCTGTAGAACACAATCTGAACTACGATACTCTGTTTTTCAACAGAAAATCCAGAGAAGGACTCATAAGATATTTTGATTGAATCCAATGAGTCCAGAGTGGCATTGATAATCTCTAGAGCTTTATAAACTCATATATGTTCTCTCTAAGTGATTTGTTTATTTACTTTCGAGCAGTGTGGTGTAATCTGTATATCTTACACACACACTATCTCCTGCACTGAACTAGAGGATATCAAAATCCTCACTCTAAGACTCTTAACTCTTGTTTACCCACAACAACTGTGGAAGAGGTCATCGTGTGGCCTAGTATTTTTTTCCCCGAACAACTTTCGTAGAGGTCCCTGCGTGGCCTGGACAGTATTGTAATCTATTGTTTACCCCGATCTAGGGTGTGGATCAAATTTATATAAATTTGATAAGACTATGTATCGTCTTGAGACTGATCCTTTTGTTATATCTTCTATGAATTTTTAGTTTATGTTTATAGTATACTACATATATATTTTATATTCCGATGCTGTTACATTGAAATAAAAATCCATTTTACAGATACTTTGATAGTTAAATTATCAAGTGTTTACAATTATTGTAAATCAGTAGGTTAGTTTCAAAAGTTAGTTTAATCATGTGGTTAAATTAACTGAGACCTATTCAATCTTTGAGAAGCTAAGTGAAAATTTAAAATATATTTAAATTCACTACAGTTTAATTTCTTTTATAAATTGGGGGATTTTAATAGAAAATATTTTAACAGAAATTTTTATTGGAACTCAATTCCCCCCCTCTTGAGTATCCACTCTGACCAACAATATTGATTCCATTTGGTCTTACTAATTTCCCTGTTATCTTCATGGATCTAATGAATAGAGTATTTAGAGAATATCTTGATCAGTTTTTGGTAGTCATTATATAAGATATTATTTTCTATTCAAATATCATGGAAGGACATGATGATCAATTAATAATTGTATTGAATACCCTGAGAAAAGAGATGTTTTATGCCAAATTTACAAAGTGTGAATTTTGCCTTAAAAAAGTTTCATTTTTGGGTCACATAATCTCAATAGAGTGGATATCTAGGGATTTGGAAAAAATTAGAGGTTATCGAAATATGGTTGAGACCAAAAACAGTAACTAAGATCTGATGTATTCTTGGTTTGGATGGATATTATCGACGTTTTTTGAAATATTTTTCACGATTATCTAACCCACTCACCAGGTTGACATTAAAAGGAGTTAAGTTCATTTGGACGGAGGAGTGTGAAAAGAATTTCAAATAGTTAAAATGAAGGTTATCTAGTGAACCTATGCTCACACTGTCTTGTAGTGGAGAATGGTTTGTGATCTACAATGATGCATCCGAGAAGGGATTGGGGTGTTATCTCATGAAAAATGATACAGTGATAGATTATTCCTCATGACAGTTGATAATCCATGAGAAAAATTACCCAACTCATGATTTAGAGTTAGTCGGGGAAATATTTCCATTAAAAATATGGAGGAATTATCTTTATGGTGAAAGGTCTGATATTTATACTGATAATAAAAGGTTAAAATATATTTTCACACAAAAGGATCTGAATATGCACCAAATAAGATGGTTGGAGTTTATTAAAGATTTCGACTGCTCCATACATTTCCACCCTTGGAATGCCAACAAGGTGGATGATGCATTAAGCCGACAAAAGAATTCCTTGTTATCTATGATTAGGATCAACAAAGATCCAATATTTATGGATTTTCAAAAAATAGATCATGAAATTATAATGGAAGTAAAAAAATATTATCTTTCACATGTGACTGTTCAACCATATATACATGTGAATATTGAAGAGGTGCATAAAGAATATGTAGAGTTACAAATGAAGGTGAGAAATGATCCTGAATTCAAAATTTATTGTGATGAAATAATAAGGTTTTGGAATTGGGTTTATGTTCCTACCATTCCGAAATTAAAGAAGTAAATATTGGATGAGGCTCATAGTTCTTTATTCTCTATTCACCCTAAAAGCATGGAGATGTATAGGGACATGAAAGAGTACTTCTAGTGGGATGGAATGAAATTAGATTTGGCTGAATATGTCTCTTGATGCTTGGTTTTTCATCAAGTTAAGGATGATAGATTGAATTCTAAGGGGATGTTACAACCATTACCCATATCAGAATGGAATTGGGAAACATAACTACGGAATTTGTCACCAAACTTCCCAAAACATCCAAAGGAAATAATCCTATCTTGGTTATAGTTGATCATGTTAAGATGCCGGGACACTTAATTGGTATTAGAGGGGATTTATCTCTTTATAATCTTGTTAGGATATATGTAAACAAAGTGGTAAGATTACATGGAGTACCACATTCCACTATATCTTATCGGGGTCTAAGGTTTACCTCGATGTTCTGGCGAAGTCTTCAGTATGCTCTAGATATAGAGTTTAGTTTCATTACAACTTATCATCCTTAGACAGATGGTTAGTCTTAAAGGAAAATTCAAACTCTAGAAGACATGTTGAGAGATTTATATATGGATTTAAAATGTTGTTGGGATCAACACCTACCATTGGTGAAATTTTCTTACAACAATAGCATTCAATCCAATATTCAAATGGCTCCTAATGAAGCCCTCTATGGAAATAAGTGAAGAACTCCTACATTATAGGATGATGTTGGGGAAATAAAGCTATTAGGACATGATATTGTAGATGAAATAGAAGAAAAGGTCATATCTATTCAACAACATATAAGAGCCGCCCAAAGTTGACAAAAAATATATGTTGAGAACCAAAGAAAAGACCTCGTGTAGGAAGTTGGAGATAAGGTGTTCTTGTGAATATCTCCTTTGAAGTGATTAATGAGATTTGGAAAGAATATAAAGTTGAGCCCTAGGTATATCAATCCTTTTGAAATTATGGATCGTGTTTGGAAGGAATCATACCGATTGGCGCTTCAACCAAATTTCTCTCAAATTCATGATGTGTTCCATGTATCCCTCCGGATAAAGTACATTCCCAATATTTCACATTTACTATTCTCTAAAGTCGTACCGCTGGAGAATGATCTTTCCTATGATAACAAACCAATAGAGATTCTGGATCATAGCAAAATTGTTCTACAAAAGAAGACCACTCGGTTGTTTAATGTTTTATAAAGGAACCACCAATTAGAAGAATCTACATGGGATCTTGAGGATTTGACGAGGGAGTGGTATCCTTGTATTTTTATTTCTATATGCTGAATTTTGAGGGAAATGTTCAGTTTAAGGGGGATATAATATAACAACCATGTTTGTTATGAATTATTTAAATAATTTTTATTCTTTAGTAGCTTGTTTTTCACGCAATCAAGAGTTTAATCATACTGTGAGATGCCCTTAATATAATGTGTTGTTATAACCTAGCTGTTATGTTGGCGAGAATAAATATAACTAACTTTAAAAAATATATGATATATTAAAATCAATTATATGTCATATTAGTTACTTGAGTGAATGAAATTAATAATACATCTATATTATTAAATTGATAATTTTTATATTCATCAAATAGATATTAAAAGTATTTTTTCCGTATTTTAATGGAAAACCATTTTCAATTTAAGATTTATACACATTAATAATTTTAATATTACAATTTACAACTTTTCATTGGAAGTGGAATATAAAAATTTACTTTTGTTAAAATTCTGATATTTTTTTGAAAAACTTAATAATATGAGGAATAGTATAAATACACTAAATGTAAATTAAAAAATACTTTTTTCATCAAGATAATTTATAAGGATAAATTATAATATTTATTTGTTTTAAAGTAGGAATAGAATATATTTTTACCAATTAATATAATCTATGTCATTATCATTTATTTTACTTTGAATCCAAAGGTAAAATCACTTCAATTTTTTGCAATATTTTAAACAAAAAACCAATTTTTGTTCGACCATGTGATTAATTTTCAATTAATTTTCTGCAAAATATGTGTCTTGAATTTGAATGTATGGATTCCATATTTGGAATCAGTAGGTCCAAATTATGTCAATAGGCTAATTTTTATTTTTGAGCACTGTGAATAGTTACTATGGTAAATTTTATTTACCACAGTTAAAGGAAAATCAGGTAATTAAGTGTAAAAATAAAATATTACGAAATTACCCTAACACTTGTCATAAAATAATTGGATGATTATATTCTATCCTAAAATATTCTTGGGTCGAAATGGTATCTATTGGAACCCACTTGCATGAGATTAAGTCCTCTTATTTATTTTATTTAATGGAAAGTGATAAATGCCTCCCTCAAACATTAATAATAAAATTATTTTTAACATAAAGTTATAAAGAATATAAATTATATTATAAATAATCATTTGAAATCTTAAATGTTTTTCTTTATCATGGTAATTAATTTTTAATTTTTAAGAAATATATAATTACCTTAATAGCTTATACATTAATGATGCAAAAATTATTTATTTTGTGAAAAATCAATAATATTGTTTTTATTAAAATAATAATACATATCAAAATGCCAAAAAACACAACCAATGATTATTTATAGAGTATATCTAAACCCTAAGAGTCCAATGGTAAAATTATGTACCACTTGAATCCTTATAAAAGTGATTATGACACTTATATTATTTTATTTTAAATCATGTTAAAGTTTTCACCTTCATAATTTAATAAATATATCATTTTAAAAGTTGGGTTTTGTTGAAGATAAGTTTGAGTAAAATTAATATTATGAAATATATTATATTTATACTCATAATTGTATTTAATTTTAATTATAATGATACATAGATGAATATTAAATTAATAAATAAAAATCATGTAGTAATTATTTTATTAAGAGAAATATAAAATAAATGGGTTTAAAATTATAAAACAAATATTATATTAACTTATTAATGTGATTCACGAATTTTATAGATGAATATGACTTGTGAGGAATATATGAAATATTTTTTTTCGAATATATATTATGATTGTATTTTATTTAAATTAAAATAAACCAATAGAGTCAAAATTGACACTATGGATATTTTATAAAAATATCATATTATTAAATTGTTTAAAAATAAAAAATATAAATAAAAATTACCAATTAAAAATAATATTGTCTAGAATGTAATAATGTATATAATTATTGAAAATTCACCACACATATGTAAGTATTTATAAAAATTCGAAAAATGGAATATTATTACAACAAATAAAATAATATAGATTAAATAACAATAAATCAAAATGATAAGGTTTAAAATAGAATCAAAACATGTCTAAATTTTACTTGTTGATGAGATTACAACACTATATCATCTAATATTATATGTTGAGTCATTTTTAAGGTTTTTATGTGGGGTTTGAGTTTATTATAAATTAATATTTTGGAGGTTTCAAAAAGTTCCCCTCTAATCACTTATAAAATGACACCTCCTCCCTCTTATTTTCACTCCATTTTGAGCATTAAAAATCTGCCAAAACCCAGAACATTCTCTTATCCACTTCCCCAAAAACATACTGGAGTACTTATTATTCTTTAATGACCATCTTTAGTGACCTAAGAGGATGTTTAAAAGAGGTGCATTGAAGAAGAGGTAATATCGTTTACCGTTTCATTCAAAATTATTTCTTCTTCTACTTCCTCAAATTGAGTTGTTTCATGATTAAGTAATTCCACCTATATCACATGTATACTGATATGTTATTATGAATATGAAACAACCATATTCCATATTCTATCTATCCTATTAATAATGAAATCATCATGTGTGTGTACGTATGACCTACCATCTCCACGTCGTGGTGTAATATTTTTCATCACCAACACACTTTCATAGGTATAATGATGGAATACATAACTATAATTAATTATTTTAATGTGATATTTATTCTTAAATATTATACACCATACACTTCAATAAAATTCCACAATCCTTTGAATCATATCATTACTTGCCCGTACATACGACCAACCGTCTCCACGCTATGCTGTAATATTTTTCATCACCAACATACATGGATGGGTATAATGATCAATGAAATAACTATATATGATTATTTAAAAGAGATATTGATTCTGAAAAATTATACACTATACACTTGTATACAATTCCATAACCAGGAGAATGATATCATCGCTCGTGTGAACGTACGACCAATTGTTTCCACGATGTGATGTGATTCGTTCTACATGATCTTCATTAAAGAATGATTATATAAATAAATTTAATGAAAAAATAATTTATATATTATAATAATAACATTCTCTAAATGATATATCTATACCCTAAAAAGATGAAAAATTATTTATTCGACAAAACATGCATAAGAACATAAAGCAGTTAACACCTAAATAATAAGTAACAATGAAATGTTACTAATAAAATGATAGAAATATGACCATATATGATATCATAAAAATGACTCTGATTTTGGAATAATCCAATGAAATTATTTAAATCATTATATAGGATGTTTGGATACGTACAATGAATATCAGACTTAAGGTAAGGGAAAGTATCACAATCTCATTTTTATCCGAGATTGTTTACACTTCAGTACTTACTAGGGAATATTTATCATCCACATCCATGTTTCCTCAATATATAATATTTTTTTTATCCACATACAATTGTTTAAATCCAATTATACTTATAGGTGAATTTTTAGTAAAATATATAAAATGAATCTTTTGTCATTTTCAGTATGAGATACTTTTTGACTTTTTCGGCCAAAGGATGAGAGGATTGTTTTTTTAACTTATACGTCATGAAATGATTTTTATGATTTTATAAAACAGTATATCCATAAAGCTCCTTTTCATGTATTCATGTTTATTTTAAATTAACTTATTTTATTTTAAAATTTCATGACATGTTGAGAACAAAAAAATTTTTTTGAAGAAGAAAGTATATTTTATTCCAGAACTAAATTCAAGTGTTTTATCAAAATTATTATCCATATAAGTTGATATATGGTTATGTTTCTATCCCTATTATTTCATTGATTTGATTATTTCATGATGGTGTTATTTTTATGAAGTCCTTTTATCTTATATGGATTATGTTATGATGACATGATGTTTAAGAATTCCATTCTATTAAATGGGTTATGCTATGACGTCTGATTTTTTATTTTATGGAACACAGAAGAATGGTTTCATTATGAGATGGGTGTGATGTATAACTCCCTCCAATGCATTGGGTAAATATTTTTATCTCTTGATATAGACAGGGTTGGAACAACAAGTAAATCCAGTTTAGTATTACAGTGTTGGAACGAGGAGTGGACTCAGTTCAGTAATGGACTTTATCCGCCGTGATGGGCTTGGCGATGATTCTAGGTTAATAAAAAATGACTTTATATGCTTAGGTGTATGCCACAATTTTTCATGTTTTATGTTATGATTTTTTGGATTACATTGCAGTTCTATGATTTATCCCAGGAAATGACATTATGACCTCTTATATAGGATTTGATTTTCAAACGTTATGATCTTAAGAATATGAAATTATTGAAATTTCATTAGTTTACCCTTACTGAGCATTTGAGCTCAGCCTTTTGTATGTTACTTTTCCCTGGGCCAGGAAGAAGGTTATTAAATATGATATGCTGAAAAGGAGTCTATATATGATCAAATAAATGGGAGACAATATAGAGGCTTTTTGAACTAGTTGTTTATGTTTCCCAGTTTCTAAAGACACTATACATATACAGTCCTGTCACGGTTTTGTTATATGTTGAAATAAATATACATTAATTCTGAAGTATTAACTATGTATGTAATGTATGGGTTATTATACATAATGTCCATAACTACTCTTGAAGGTGGTTTTAGAGATGTTAAATTCCATTATTCTAAAATGGTGTTAACCCAACTAACTATCAATCAATGAGAACCACCTTACCTATTTCAAAAAATCAATGAAATCATATATCCACATTAAAATATACCGATTATTTAAGTTTGGTTGATTTTTTTTGGTATTTAACACAAATGATAAGTCTCCCATCGGTTTTCTCAGCAAAAAAATAATGTGAATCACCAAATTTGATACACTAAGGCATAAACATAGTTTATCCATCAACTAAAAGAACTATACCATAAGATATTTTAATTTAGCTGGTTCCATAAGTTATGTATGAATAGACATTACATGAGTACCAATAACCAATTCAATCTAAAACACCCCCTTATACTTAGAACACTACAAATATTAAATGGAATCATGTCATGAAACTCAATGAAAACTATAGGGTGACCACTACTCAATGATTACAACAATATGATGAAAGAAAGAACCAATATTACATTGACCAACAATCGAATGGACATTCCAAATCTACTTGACCTCAGGACCCATTATACTTAAAAATCACATCACACCCCATTGGGTGATGTAAAGGTGACCCGCTGAGTATAACGGTCAATCCAACCATTTGGGAAATGAACAAATCTATACCAATAATGAACAAATGATATTTCTTTCTGAGAACCATTAAATTCCAAGTGATCTCATCCTCTAATAGAGAGAAATTTCAAGTGTGTAATTAAATAACCATCTCACTCATAATTTGAATGAGTGTGATAATATCTATCACATAAAACATACGATCTATAGGATGGTTTAGAGAATTTACAACAAGATTTAATAAAAATGACTAAGATGAATCTGTATCAAATAAATTAGTAACTGTAAATGAAGCAACAGTGATAGTACCACTCACTGTCCTGGGTCCCACATTAGATTCCTCTAGGGAATCTTCAACTGTGTGAATAATCTTCATTCCAGATTCATATGGATGAAACCCTTTAGATCATGAAGAATATAATTACAATAAAGTACCATTGGGCGATGACTAGCCTATTCCACTACATCGGTTAAAAATCCCATGACACAATATTCAGAGATAACCGGAGAAAACACATGAACTATACATCATTGTTACATTAGATATTTTTTTTTCAAATTCACAATATTTCCACACTAGAAGTAAGTAAAAGGGACTACACCATACACTAATGAAGGGTTGGATGAAGTATTCCACATAATAACACCTTTAGACTCATCACAATATGTAATTTTTTTGGTTGAATAAACCAAAATACCTCATAGATTTATAATAAATCCAATCTACCCTAACATACTCTCTAGGTCAGGATCAACTATAATTTATATATACATTACATCCTTATAATAGGTGTACTTAAACATAAAAATCCTCCACTAGATATTAGATCAATATATTTTCTAAAATATTTAATCCTTATGTTTCTCATTCATCCACCCTCATAAGAATTATAAAAAAGATCATCAATGTTTATTGATGAATGATTCATGATCTGGTCACCTTTCTAGAGGTTTAGAAACTCCAAAGACTAATCCAAGACTATCAATTTTTGATAGAACTACCCAATGAAATGAAATTTAATGTATTTCCACTTCAATCCATCATGTTTCTTCTTTGTAGGAATTACATCCCAATATCAATTCCAAAGAACATCCATAATGAAGGTAACACATTTAACCATTATCGAATCAGGCATTTCCAATAACTTAAAGAGAAGCTCAATCTATTTCAACCAAACAACTACATGTTAAAGATCATTTGAGCCCGATAATGCTGGTGGATTCTATAAAAGAAACTATTGAGCAATATCATTAGATTCATACATTAGAGGTTCCATAATTGGTGCCTAAATGTTAATGGGTGCAGCTACCTGTTCTAGAGCATGGTTAACACACACCACTATCTCAACAAGATTTTGGTTAACTAGCGAATTTTCTTACCATATATCAACTATATATTCCTCATGTATCACTTTTTAATGTCTATAAAAGGCACAACACTATATCACATCAACAAAAAAAAAACAAAATATGATCCTGAATAGTCATATCACCAAATAAATTATGTGATACAAGAGTAACAAATCTAGAAAAAGTAATTTAGAATTATTGGATTTTAAAATATTCAGATATTTACTAGGAAAATTCAAAAATCAATTCAAATTTTCCTCAAGGATGATAGGCCAAAACATCCTAGGTGACTTAAGGCACATTATAATGACAACTATCTAGGAACTCACTTCTAAATACACCTAATTTTCTTGACAACCCTATCTATTTTCCACCAAAAAATCCCAAAGTACATACCAAAATCATAGAAAAAGGTCAAACTCATCTAATACAACCTTTTCATGAACCAACCTAGATATCATGGTAATATAATACTTGAGATATCCCTGAAATATCTTAATGAGTATTCTAAATCCCCATGGGGTTTTGAATAGAAGCTTACATCATTTCAATCATTAAAGAGACCAATTTTCCACAAAACCAACACATCCATACATAACAACAAAGGATAATATATAAACCATTGGACATAAAAACACTCCCCAAGGAGGATTGTAAACTAAAAAATAGATAAACTTCCCAAGGAAAAAAATAAACCAAAGGAAAACATAGCATCTATTAAGGCATGTGCTCCCAATTCCTATTCAACAATTTGAACATAGCTCAAAAAAACACCATAATCATGCTAGAATTAGTCGAATCAAGCACACCCACCATCATTAAGTGGAAAATTTTATTTACCTAGACTAGTTATAACATAATATATAGACTCCTAACAGAAAATTTAGGGTGTGAGCTAAATAGTAGGCTCTCACTAAGTGTATATAATCAACTCCTTAAGAATGAAAACTTTTAGGATTTAAATTCAAATAAAAAATAAAGGTAACTAAATTTATATTAATTAATCAAAAACATGATTTCAAATTATAAGATGTAAGATATATAAAAAATATCCATAAATTAAAATTTAAATAAAACAACTGGGGTCAATAAAACAGTTCTTAAAAAATTTAATGCATAATCAGTTCATATAAAATAAGACCCATTGTCATATTCTATAAATTAAATAATCTCACGGCTCTCAGATCCTTTCACTACTAAATAAAAAATCATAAATTATATATGCATGAACCCCTAACTAAGGCTTAGTTTAGAGGGAATAATCAATCAACATCAAATCAGGTAAAATCAATCTGAACTTAGTTTAGTTATTTTTTTCAATATTAGTGGATTTCAAGGCAGTAAGAAACTTGGTGTGAATTTCCTAATAACCCACTAAATAATCAAAGTAAAATGTTGTTTAATTAAAAAATAAATCATGGGTAATAAATTATATTAAAAAAATTCATCATCTATAGTTGAATTTAGCAATTTCATGTTCAATGTTCCCATTTAATTTCAAAACAAAATCATGGATTTTAATAAATTTCATGATTTTGAAATCAAATTCCATTTTAAGATAATTTTTTGAAGAATCAACATTATTTAGTTTCATTAAATAATTTCTCATTTCAAGATTACATTTTTCTAAAAATCTCCCTAAAAAATACAATCCCATTAAAATATGGGGATTCCCCAATTTTCATGACCTTTTTAAATCAAACATCTAATAATTTTAAATCATGGTTTTATAAGTAAATTGAAAACTCAATTAAAATAAATCATGTAATTTACAGATCCAATTATAGGGTAATTACTTATGGAACCACCTGTGAATAATCTCATAATCAAAATCAATACCCATAATCAGAACTGACAACAAGGAACATAGGTGAAGAATATCAGAGAACGAAACCTAGAATCATGACATGTGAAATGAAATATAAAACTCACAAAAAACATATGGATTTATTAACATAAAAATAAAGATAAATATGGAACGTATAAAAAAACATGGAATAAAATACTTACCATAGAGGGATCAAAATACAAAAGTAACACTTATATTCACAATCGAAGTGGTTGGAGGAGACAATAAATCATCTACAGAGCCCCCAAAAGGGAATAATATTGATTAGTCTTTAGCGGTACAATTTTAGAATCATAAACAAGGTTCCTAATATTTTAATCAAATATTTAGAAGATAAAAAACCCACACACATTATTTCATGGTTGGGATCCATGATTTGTAGTAAATGTTCTCCCTAACCATGCACCCTTACCTAGATTTGGGAAAGGCTTCATGGGGTGTCCATAAAGTTAATATAAATATGTCCCAACCTTGAATATATATATATATAGGTATTTAAATGATGAAGTATGAGGCTTAATAGTTCAGAAAACTACATGCCCTCTTATAGAGAACCAATATATGGCACACAGTTTGACGGGCGGAACCACACACTTTTACCTAACCACCCACCATCTATGTTGTCCCTATAACATTCAAAATTTCTCTAATGTTTTGAAAATGTCTCTATAATAAGTTATAATCAATGTATGAAAAAATAAAGGGTGAAAATTCAACTAAAATCATGTAATGGGATATTACATTTCATATGATAGAGTTTTAAATAAAATTATAGGAATATTGAGAATAATAATTTCTTTGAAAATTAAGATAAAATTTTGTAAAGGAAACATCAATTAAATTAACATTTTTGATGGTAGGAATATCTGTTCATTTATTATATGTTATAGAAATATCCCTTCGACAGTTTTGATAAAAACCAAAAGTACAATGTTTGGAAACTAATAAAATATTTTCCTTTAAACTATTGTAATGAAATTGAAATATTATAAAAATATTAATTTAAAAAAAATTATTCATATAAAAGAATACACATTAATGTTTTTTAAATATCAGGGATATAAAAAGGAAAATAATACTGTGTCAAAATAAAAATATGGTCTTTTTTTACATTCATACACTCTTTTTATCTTTCTGAGTACCACATAGATGAAAATGAAATGGAATCATGTTAACCTTAGAACCAAAGAGATGATAAGGACAGAGATGTAGTTCAAGAAACCAAGATCATTAAATTTACAAAGAAGGAACATTGAAAAAAAGACTTAAAAATAAATGATATTGTAACATAAATCCATTTATACTACGGTAATTATCATATCATAATTAATTAAAAGAATGAATATGATATGAATCTATAAATACCCTAAATTAAATGATTTATAATGTGAAAATTAATTCATGGGGGAATAATTACAACGCAAATAGGAAATATTTCACATGAAATAAATACTATATCAATTAAATAAAATGGAGAAAAGGAAATCCCAGGAAAATATCATAAACATGAAGTGATATTTAATCAATTAAGTGATTATGTGGACATTTGAAAATCAACATAAAATATGTGTAAATTTAATAAAAAGATTAGATATAAACTTACACATAATAAATTCATTAAAAATTCAATAATGGTGTATTATAAACAAATAACATTTAATTGTGTTATGAAACCCCTTACCTCATGTCCTAACTTTCTATGTACGTCCTTTAGTTCTTCTTTCTTTAAGGAGATACTTCAGATCCATATTTAAGAGACTTATGGATAGTCTTATAAGAATACCATAAACTCTATAATGTAGATAAGAATGTTGATAATATATTTTGGTAGGTCTTGTTCAATCTATGTGGATCATGAAATGCGTGTAAGAGTGGAGATTGTGTGTCTTTATATACAAGTGGAGGGGAAATATAATGACATATAGCATTAAATTGATATAAATAAATTTTTTTCCCAGGTGAAACAAAATTGTTATATTTTTTTATATAATATAGATAGATATATATAAATCCTATCATATAATAACACATATATAGTTTTAGGTGATTTTATATCCCTTATCCCTTAGTTTAAACACTAGTTATCCCTTTTAACGATTACCCTAATAAAATTGTATTTCTACTCTTTAGGTGTCAAGAAAGTTACAATATAAAATAAGTGACCCATAAATGGAAAATGGTTGATATGATATACTATATCATATTCACTATAATATTATTTTAATAATTTTAAATCATTTAAGGAAATATTATTTTACATAAATTACAATAAATTACATTTTCTAAAAAATTCGCATAATTTGATTATATAAAACATCAACATAATAATTTAATTCAAATATAAATTATTAAAATATGAATAATACAATATGTTTGGCTAAATAAATCTCAGAATACCTTAACCGACCCATAAAATACTACTTTTTATGTTTTCAAAATAATTTGATTTATTTTTCATCTACTTACACACACACACCCTGTCGGTGGTTCATATTTATTAATGAAAATTATTTCATTACTAAAAAAATACATTAATTTAATAATTTTTTTTATCAAAATTAATAATAAACCATTAGAACTATAAATAACAAATTTTCCTCGTTTATAAAGTATTTTAAATATTAAAACAATGAAAGATACATTTTTGTAATTTTACATTACATAAAATATTGTAAAGATCATTATAAAAGAAAAACAGAACATAAAATACCATATGGATTAATATTAAAATAAATTGTTTGATTTAAAATCATAAAATGGAAAATATGAAATTGTATGGATGATTTTTAAGCCTTATTTCATTATTATAACCATGTTTCCCATATTTTACTTTTTCCGTAGTGACGAAATTTTTCCAAAGGATATTATTTATTATGGTCACAAATAATGTTGTTCCATTTAAAAAAAATTATATTTAGATTAAAATATTCTTAATTATTTTATCAAAATAAATTACTATAATTGACATAAATTATTTCTAAACAAAACAAACAAAATGTGATGACAAACTGTTTTCTAGGATAATGAATTTTTATGAATAATTTTTTGTATTCCAAAATTAACAATAATTTTTATCAAATAATATTATTGGGGTTAATTTTAATCAAAAGGAACTAATGAAATTTGAAAATCAATTTAAAACAAATAGTAATTTTTAAATACATGAAGATAAATGATGGGTTATTATAAAATCGATGTTTTTCCCTATTCATTGAAAAACCCATTTTTCTAAATAAAATTAAACAATTAAATCAATTTAATATGAACAATTAGGAAATAATATCCAATTTATAAAATATAAGTTCTATAATTTTAATAAATTAATTATAAAATTTTCTTATAAATAACAATAAAACCCATTTTTGAAGAAAAATAATTTCTGGAGCATAAAATAAATTCAATAAAAATTGAGTTATTATTTAAATATATTTAATCAATAAAATAATATTCAGTATTAATATTTTATTTTCATTTAATAATTTGGTTAATCCTATTCATACCCTTAAAATCAACGATTATGTTATAATAATAATTTTTAAAATAATATTATTTTGTGGTTCATTTAAACACTATATTGTGTGTTATATATGCTATCAAACATATTTTCGGGTTTGAAACATATTAAATTAAAATAATAATCTTTTATATATGCTAAAATAGAAGAAAAATAATATTTATAATGACATTATTAATTCATTTCCAAAACTATGAAAATAATCCATTTATTTTAAAAGCATTTGAAAACTGAAAATTTATAGAATAATAATATTACATTTTTAATTAAAAATAAATAAATAATATGATGGTGGAAAAGAGAGTTTTATCCATAAATGTTAAAAGGGATTATTTTTTCCAGCTTTTTAAAAAAGTCAAATTTGACACGTGTATGAAATGTAAAAAAGATTACTTTCTAAACATTTAGATAATAGTAAAATATAATCGAAAATTACCTATCACAAACATTTGAATTATATAAGAATTGTTTCAAAATAATTTAAATAATATTGATGTAGTATTAAAATATTTCATACTAAAGTAGAAAAATAAGGTCGAAATTTCTTGTAGACATTCTTTTTGTTCATTTTTGAACCCAAGTATAAGAAAATACTAAAAATATTTGAAAACAACCTGAATAATTATATGAGAATATAATATATTTATTCTAAGAGATAATTATAAAATAATTATCCAAAATATAAATTTACATATAGACAATCTTGAATAAGAATGAGATTATAGAATAAACATGTATGACATTTGTAACATTAGAATAAAGATCAATCGAAATTAGAACATTATATGGATTATAGAATCCAATTAATTTTATCTAATAAAATAAAAATATATATCAAAGGGTGAGTAAATACATAATATAAAATAAATCATCAAGAAAAATATGAAACATGTCTCAAGGAATCAAAACTGGGATGAATAACCCTTACAGATTATATAACACTTGCATCAAATAATATTAAAATAGAGGACCAGAAATTGAACTTTAATTATAATGATAAAATATTTTATTTTTATGAAATATTTTAAATAGTTATAATGTACATTATATAATAGAAATAGTTGATTTTTATAAAATGTATTAAATAAGGATGTTTGAGATGGGAAACCCTTAGCTTAGATTATATCCTGGTCAGATGCACTCAAAAATCCATTATTACAAATTTATATTTTTTTAATATACAGAAGATCCATATTTATATATATCTATATATAATTGTAGATTTATTTTATTTCTTTCTTCTTTCTTACTATTTACTCATAAATTTTTTCTAAAATGAATTATTTAGGTATTAGGTTTTCTATATTGCAAGCATGTTTGGATTCATAGGATCTCATACATGCATATTGTTAATTATATAATAACTTATATAATTTCAATAATTTCATAGATTTTATAATTATACATCAAATATAGTTTTATATCAATCAATTTATTTACCATGATTAAAAACGATAGGCGACGTCCATGTAGGCGGTATTCAACACAAACACATAATCAACATTTTTATCTTTCAAATCGATGGAAAAGAAGAATTTAGACCATGTATTACCGATAAATAATCATAATAATATAGAAAATATAATATTGATTCATTAAAGTAATCATTTTGACCATCCATGTGAGGCAGTGTTGAATAATTAATTACATCTCTTTGTAGTGGTGTTATTATACATGTTTTCACAATCGACATTTCTATTTTCCAAAAATTGAGAGGGAAAAAAGTAGATATTATATTATTATTTCAGAATCATAATTATAAATTTAATATGTATTCATTAAATATATACTTATATACTTCAATGTGAGTATGTGATGAAAATAAAATTCAACTCATCATGGAGACAGTAGTCTGCATATACACATTAACGATATTTTAACTTCCCATGAGATGGATAGGAGATGTAAAATAGTGGTAAAATCAATATAAAAGAATTTAATAAAAGTAAATATACATATTTAATTAGTTTACGATTGTTATTAGGCATTTGGAATAGATTTGATAAAAATTAAACCAGAATAAGTGTAGTTAGGACATACACATCTACATTGTATAATCTATTTTTTCTTACAACATAAGCCATCTTATATGGGTATTTTGGAAAAAAACCAATATGACATGGGTTTGAGTGATATAAAGGTATTTGGTAAGATATTTCTTTAGATAAGGGAGATTTTTGTGTGTGTGTGTAGGTGAGAAGAATATGTTCCCTTTTATAAGTGAGTGGACTGACAACTTAATAAATACTAACAATTTGAAAAATAATAAATTATTTCTCATGGAATGTAGAAAAATATTAGTAAAATTTATATTATAGGAGAAAATAATATATAAATACACTAAATTTATAATATTTATCAATTTTTATGTATATTGAAATACTCATCTCGTAGTTTAACCCCTTTTTAATCCTTTTATCCTCTACCGGGATAACAAAATTTTACAATGATGACTATCCATTAAGAATAAAATTGAAATTGAATTTATTAAACAATTATAACACTATAATACAAAATATTTAATCAATTTTCAATTATAAAATTTCTATATACTAAAAAATTAATTTTAATATAATTTTCTAAAACACAATAAAAATCATTTCATGAAAAATTCAGTTTTAAAATAAAAATAATTAATAAAACAATTATATAAAATGTTGATTCAAGTGGAATTAATTATTGTTTTTATAAATGGATATTATTTGTATTTAAATATAAAAAATATAATAATAACCATTAGAATAATTTATTAAAAGATAAGAAACAAAAATAGTTTTATTTGAATGAAAACATTACATCGGATTCAAAAATGTCAGACATCGACATATATGTTCTTTGTTATATTTTTAAATAAGTTATAATATTTTTTTAATATATATTTGTTCTATAAAAAAAGTTATATTAGGTTTTAGGACATTCTTGTATAAATATAATGTCATAAAATTGAATTTATTTGTGTAATTTATATTTTTTACTACACATCCACAAATCTACAATTTTAGAAAAATACCAAAATCTCAATTTATGATAGCATTTATATTATAAATATTTTAATTATGTTTGCTTTATAAAATTCACTTCTTAATATTTATAAAATATTATTTTAATGGAAAATAAAAAATATAATTAAAAAACTATTTCATATAATGATAGACTTTTTAGACCTTAAGTGAACATAATATTTTACCGTATGAATTTCTAATTAATAGAGTGTCAATTTATTATATCAAAATTGGTTGGGGTAAAATACCCATTAAAAATATATATATATATATATATATATATATATATATAACTTTTATCTATTTTAATGGGGAACCCATTACAGATCAAGGACCCGAAAGAATAATGTAACAACCTAGGTAATTGTACAATAAATCATTAACTAGTTAGAGAGTATAGAGATATAATCATTATAAAATTAATTGGTAAATTTTTAAAGAAAAGGAAAAACAGTTAATTCTAACCAAATTTTATTTTCATGAATTTTATCGTTTAATTTAAAATCTGTATTTTCAAATAATAAAATTATAATTGGAAAAAAATAAATTTAGTTTTATCCAACATTTAAAAATAACCTGAGATATATTTTTAAATAATTTATAGAAAAAATTTATTATTTAACAAATATTGAAAATATAGATATTTATTGAAAAATATATTTTATTATAAAGTGTTAAAAAATTAAAATTATATTTTTGACTAGTTTTGAAATTTAATTCATATATTTTTATTAAAAAAATCCAATTTTATTCTCCACAATTAATTATAAACACGATTTTAAAATAAAAATGTTTTTATACATATGAAAGTATTTTTTATAGTTGAATGATTTTTATCGGATATATTTTGTCTACTTTTAAATTAATTTCCCCCAATTATGTGTGTTTAATATTAAAAAATATGTTCTATAATTATAATTAAGTGTCTCAAATGAAGTTAATAGGTCCATTTTATTTCTGGTAAATATGGATAGTAATTTTTTTAATTTTTTAACCATGGGTAAGGGAATATTGGGTAATTATAGTTAAAAATAAAATGATAAGGACTATAAAATGACAATAATACTTTTTTAAAATTTATTTTATGAGTATATTTTTTCGATAGACATTGACATTTAAAATATATGACCTTTTATTTCAATTTGGATGTTGTTAAAACCTTTATAATATTTTCTTCAAGTAAACATAAAAAACTCACTCTATTTTTATTGACTATAATATTCTTAACATAGAGATAACCCAAAGATATATAACACCCCAAAATTCAAAAGTAAGGCTGTTGTATTTAATTACAAGTATGACACACAACACAAAGTGTAGAAATGAATAAAAAGAACCAAGAATTTAATATATATATATATATATATATAATATTTTAAATAACTTCCTTCCAAATCATTTAATTCATGATAAACTGAGTTATCTTGCATTACACACAAGAACAACATTATTTGGTTGTTTATGTTACACAGAAGATCGAGTTTTATCGATCTAAAATATATATTTATAATACAATTATTTAATATAATATAACATAGCCATGGAATCGACAGTTATGAGTAGTATTAACAAAATTTTGTAAATATGTGGTTGAATTCATTAGTTACAAATTAATTATAAATCAATATAAGAACCAATGGAAAATAATTGGACTATTTTTATAAAAAAATACTTTTAGGATCATGAAGTCATTTTATCCTATTAAATTAAATTAATTTCATTTATTGAGTGATAATAATATAATATATATTTTATGTTTTCAATAAAATAATTTTTACATCCATCATATATAATTAATAGGCATAAAATAAGAACAAACTTAATTTTTAACCTAAAACCTTTTTTTTCAAAAGTTTGTTTACCTCTTTTTCATGAAGAACCTATTTAAAATATAAATTTTAGAACTATAATAAATTTTATATGAAAAAATTGACATAATTTTAAAAAAACAATATCATGTTAGGGGGAATTTTATCTATTTTTCTATGATGATTCATTTTTTGATGAACAATGTAATATATTGAATTTTATTTCAAATCTTCTTTTCCTGCTAATTTATTTACAAGGTTAAATTATCTTTATAAATTATTTTAATGTAAAACATTATCTATAATACAATAATTAATCATATTTAGGAAATTTTAATCAATTTCACTTTGAAATTGGATTAAAAACAAAGCAAACATTTAAACATTTTTTGTTTAAAGCCCCGAATTGTCCTGCAATCTTTTGGATTAATTTTAAATTAATATATTCATATTCTATGATTATATTTCTTAAAATTTATTAAATATTTGGATTCCAAATAATTTATAATTTTTTATAATGTTTACTTATATTTTCAAATAAAACATTGGTTAATGGGATTAAAATTAATTATAGTGATTAAGAAGAAAATTAGGTTTAAAAGGGACTAAACGATAAACTTAAGGGAAATAATCACATATAAACATTTCAAAAATATTTTTTATGTTCATATTTTTACCCTATAATAAATATTATTAATTTTTTCCTTTATTAGATTCACATGGAATTGAAAAAATGTGGTTAGAATTACCTTTTGAAAAATTTACAATAATGCAACTCTTCCAAAATAGAAATGACACTCACCAAACCAACTTATTCACACCACTAGATCCATTTTGAAAGCCTGAACTCTGCTCAAATAATCTATAAATATACATACCATCATCATATAATATTATATTTTGGAAGGAAGAAAACTAAGGAAGTCATTTGGTATAATCCAAAAGAAGTTACCTGAATAATAGGTAAATGTGTTAAATGAAAATGTTTGGTTTATTTGTATCTACACCAATTAATTTCATATCATTAAATCATTATATAATAAAAATATTATCAAAAATATAATCATATTTTTTTATGTGAAGGGTTCTACCTACACCTACACAAACTTCTACTGAACGGGTAACAAATTTACCTTTCATGTACGGTGATCTACCACCAACTGAAAGGATGTTGTTTGTTTCTTTTGCTTTACCTCCTCACATGGTTAGAAAATATGATGAAAATGATATTTCTAAATGATATATATGGTATTTATGTTTTATTAATACATATTTAATTTTTATATAAAACATTCTTACAAGATTTCAATTATGTGTAAATATGATAACATCATTTGTGGAAGTGTGGACTACCACCTCCTCAAAGCGATGTGATTCATTCACACTATGCATAGAGCATATAAAGGATGGTTTTAATAAGAAAAATGTTACATATATCAAATTATTATAAACATTTTATTGTAATATACATATAATTTGTTAAATATTTATTGTTTTAATATGGAAATGAAATGAAATTAGTGTTCTTGAATACGTATGACCTACCATCTTTATAAACGGATCATTTCATTTCCTATATCCAAATTTTATATATTATTATAAATATATATGTATATAATGACGAAGTATGATATTTAAAATATCATTTAATATATTTATATCATTAAACTTGGATCTATGTAATAGTAACAACAAATAACAAGTTGAAACATACTTGATAAATTTGGTAATTAACAATCAAAATATTTAATGTTGCGAACGATTATCAACAACTTGGTTATATGAAATTATAAATAAAAATAGGGGTTTTAATATATTAATTACATCTTTAAAACCATTATACCATAAGTTAAAAGATATTCACAAAAAATTAAATGAAAGGTAAGGGATTCTTATCTCACTTTTCTTTCCGTGGCGAATACACCATTTAATCCTATTTATTATTTAGGATTGTGTATATAATGAACATATTTTAATTTATCCCATTAATACAATTATCTTGATGATATTTACAGTTTGAATTGAAATTATTTCATTCATGGGGAATATAATAAAAATGTTACCAAGTAGTAAGGTACATCGTCTCAATTTCCATTATGTGTGAAACATTTTATTATTGTGCATCAAATTTATTTTATATGGTGTACATACATCCAATATGACTTTTAATAACATTATTAATTAATTTTTCAGTATATTATTAGTTTTAATTCAAACTATTTCATCAAATGGGGATTACACTTAATGTTATAGAAGTGGTAAATAAATTTCATATCCCAATTCCTTTTTATTGGGTTATATTACCTTCTCATTTTAATTAATATTATATGATTATGTATAAAATTAATTTCAATATATATTACAATATTTATATTTGATTAATTTGGATATAAATTGGATACACATAATCAATTATTTTATTAATTTTCACTTTAACATTATGACCAGTTTAAGGTTATTTTCTATAATCTCAATTTAATCAAGATCCCTATTCATGGAATTGCATTAAAAGAATTTATATGACCATTTTTCAATAAATCAATTAATTTTCATTGATTATGATCATTCGTGACATTTTCTGATTAATAGTTCATTTTTTCCACTCTATAATACTCAATGTGTTTTTAAAAAAACTAACTTCATATCTATATTTTGTCAGATATTTTTTCTTATAAAAACCCTATTTTATAAAATAGGTTTCAAAAATTATTTAACATTTAGAACAATTATTTATTAAATAAAATTTTATCCTTATTGTATTTTAATTATTTTAAAGGAATCTTGTTCTTTTCTTTCTGAACAAGGAATTTTATACCCCTTTTGCCTTGCTATGGGATTTTTTTTACCTTGTATAGAATATATAGATTTACCATCCATAATTTCATTGGGGATACCTTCAAATAATTAATAGGGTAATTTATAATGCAATTTTTTAAAAATTTCATTTAAAATAAAAGGATTTTTAAAATGTTTTTCAAAATAAAATGTATATTTTCTAAACGAATTATTTTAAAAGATCATTTTATAGTAATTCTATTCATAAAAACTAAAACCATTTATTTTTATTCTAATTTGGATATGTTGTATTAATACCATGATTATTATTGTTCTATATAGGTTTTAACTTATTTTTTCAAGGATAATATTGACATTAACTTCCATGATTACATTGATAGACCCCTTGAAATATTCATTTTCTTATGATCATTGATAATTGAATTTACCCTAGTTATACATATCATTTATCATGGGTAATATTATTGCCTTAACTATATACCATTTTTATATATAGTGTCTACCTTGATAGTTATTTGATTTTCTTTTTTAATATTGAAAAATCTATATACATTATTCAACATGGATATTTGATAAAAAAATATTTTTTATATCAATTACTCAATATGAGGAATTATTTTGAAAGTTAATAATGGGTGTGTATATAACTATATATATCGCCTAGATATATCGACAGTTTCTCATGAGATAAATTGTTAGGAAAAATTAAATGGGATTCTACCCGTAGTTTTAAACTATCTTGTGAAAGGTCTCGATGGTATAAGTTTTCATGTGCATGAGACATGATGTAAAATAATTAAGCATCTCCATCATAGAAATTTCAGTTATTATTTGTATTATTTGTGATATTTTTAGATGATAAAATCTACAGGTGGATTACATTCAAAGTTTTCTATTAAATATATTTTCATTTAGTTTCATAACATAATATATTGATTATTCATTATCCTGTTATTTTAATGACATGTGTAATCAGTTATTTACCATTACATGTTGGTTTATTATCATCAATTCATTATTTTGGCTACATTACATGACCTTACATGCCATTTGATCTCACCATTATTATGTTTCATTTCCCAAGGTTATTAAGAAGAATCATTTGAATGAATTTAAAAGATTATGAATTTTAACATAAATTTTGATTTATTTTATTTTAATAATTTATTACGTGTATCATGTAAGTAATCTATTTCCACAATACTTATAAACTATTTAGTCCTTTAGGATTTCATTGCCTCCAATCATGCTAATGTTATAATGTAATGAACTAGCCCTAAGATTATTAATGTCAGAGTGCATCCGTCTGTAGTAAAAGATGTTTATTAACAATGTTAGAAACTAGATTTAGAGAACCAATATAGGGGAATAGAACCCAAAGTTATATTTTGAGGATAATTATAGTAGAGATGCTTAGAATTTTGGTAAGGTATAGTTAATATGGGTATTAATATCAATATATTTATATCTGAAGACAACTAGGGGTCATGGTTCTAGCATAGATGTATCTAGGGGCAACAACTCTAATAAGGTTTATTTTCCCTAACACAAGCATAACATGGTATACAACACAAAACATTTATACATATTTGATTTAACACTCTCAATATATACTCTTAGTATTATTCACATTTTATTTTCAAAACATTAATATATTTTTGAAATTAAATATATCCCAAAAGAAACCATCTTTATTATTATGAGATTAGTTATGGAAAGTAATTTATATTTATGATATGTTTTTACTAGTTTTAGGATTATATATTTTGTTACATAATGTTATTATGTAATCTAATATATGACATTATTTAGAAATGGATCCTGGAATGATAAATGGTAGAATTAACCATGGATAATGTAGATATTTGCACCCAAATAATGTCTATATTTATGGTATTAGAACTAAAAATGTCATCGATGTATTAGGTAATATTAATCAGGTTATAATACATAAACATTACCAGATGGAGTGACCTATTCCACATTGAGATTCATTGATGTTGGATCACATTATGCGACAAAGACACCATTATTTTGAGGGTATACTAACCCAATAGTTTCTGATTAATAGATTATGTCTTTGGAGAAGATATTTATGGAGTTCATATATGGTAAAAAGGAGAAGGTTACACTTGTAGTATATTATCTCAATGGTGATGTGGATCAATGGTGGTTGTTGATCAATGGTGATGTTTTCTCAAACATTTTTATTATCATTCTAAATGGTTTTATGTGATTCTAGGATTGGTAAATAATTCTCCATTCAATGGGGATTCAAGGAGAAGAAAGAGGATAATATAAATTATGTAAAAATAAAACAAATAAAGAATAATGGAAATAATGATTTTCCTATATTTGATAAATATGGAAAGAATAACCCTCGTAAATTATTTGAAGGATTAAGAGTTTGAAATAAGTGTAAATAAAAGGGAAAAATGGAAAAATAATTCAAAGGTATAAAGGAAAAGCTGTTATTCAGTGTCAAAACCGAGAGTTGATGAGGCACTATGAAAAAAATTCCCCATGAATCAAGGGAATAGACCTCACAAGAAGATAAAGGATCAAGGTCAAACATATTTTATTGACACAAATGTAGTGTAATTATTAACATACTCTTAAATTTGGATTATTTAATAATGTTTTATAAGTGTGTTTTTGAAGATCACATGGTTACAAGTAATGTTGATTGTATAAGGATTTTACTAAATCACTTTTTCATCGATGTTAAAAAACATGTGTTGATCTGTAATGATAACCAAAAAGAGTTGTTTATTTGAAATATAATCATTTATAAAATACATGGTTAAAGAAATATAATCCTAAATATGATTAAAATTGTCTAGACAATGATCATTGTTTAAATAAAATATAGATTTGTATTTATTATGACTACATTAGAAGTAAATAATGATTTGTCGAAAAAGTGGTTTAGGCTTTCATTAATGGATTTTGAAACACTTGCAGATTTATAGAATATATCAAATACCATGTGTTTTATGTATGGAATAAGGAATAAAAGATGTTTCCAAAAATATTTCATGGTAAATGATATTATTACCATATTTCACAAAAGTACATTATTAAGTTGTTCACATTTTATGTATTTGATGATTAAAGAGATAATAAATGTTGATTAAAAGATAATGATAATATCTTTTTTGAATTTCAGTTGCCTTATTTATAATGTGTTGGATAATGATATTTTGTAATGGTTAAAAATTTATGAAATGGTTTATGTTGAAAATTGGTTGTGGTTTGGAGATGGACATATTACATCAACGTTTGATGAAAAATTTTCTATGAAATGATGTATAAATGGGTCAAGGAAAACCCAATGTATAATATTGTGCTTATAAAATATAAATGTATCAAGTAATTATGTTTATTTAAATTATTAATGAGGTAAATAATTCCTAAACTCTTGTAAAAGTGTCTTCAATCAAATAATTTGTTTTATTATCATAATTTGTTATGATATCACTAACCTTTTACCCCACCTATAGTTCAGGGTTTTTTGGTCATAAAATTTCTCATAAACATCTTCTATATCACTTTATATCAAATCATGATAGTTATATTTCTCTCACATATCCATGATTTAAAGTTGTTTCTCATATTTGAAATCCTAGTTTGGTGGCAACCTTTACATTTCCATTTCCATCTTATAATTAGGATGTGTTATTAACCAAATTTACAATATGGATTTTTCTACAGTAGTAAATCAATCCCTCGATTAACAAGATCATGTTTTTATTTAGAGGAAACAATATAATTAATGTGGGGATAATGTAACGCCCTAAAATTCTAATGTAACAACATTGTATTTAACAACATTAATGACATGAAACACAATGTGTAGAAAGGAATATTATTACATGATACATTAAGATATATATAACATTTTAAATAAATCTATTCTTTATAATGTAATATATACACCACTGAGTTATCTTTCATTACACAGAAGAATGACTTTGTTTGGTAGTTTTCATTATATGTAAGACTGAGTTCTATCAAACAACAATATATAATTAAGAAATAATTATATAATATAATAATAAATAGTTTGGAAATTTATGGTTATGAGTAATATTAAAAGCTTATTAAAATATATTTTTTTATTAATTGGTTAAAAATTAATTTAAATTAATATAAGATCCAATTGAATATAAAGGTAATGTTTTTATAAAACACATTTTTTGTAATCACAATGTCGTTTTATCCTAATAAATATAATTAACTAAAAATAATGATTAATATTGATGTAATATATATAGATATATATATTATAGAAAATAACATATTCTTTCCCTTCATTCAATTGATTTTATAGTCATAAGACAAGAACAACCCCAAATTTACACTAAAAAACTGATTTTTTTTTATAAAATCACATTTATCTCTTTTTGAGGGAGAGCCTATCTTAAATCTAAATTTTGAAAATAATATAAAAATAAAAGATTAAAAGACAATAATTTTTTGAAATAAAAATATCACTATTCGTTTGTGGTGAATTTTTTTAAATTTTTTGGAAACATTCATTTTTTGTTAAATAGTAAAAATATTGAAATTTAATACCAAAACTACATTTTCATATTATTAACATATAAGGTTAAATTATTTTTATAATTGGTTTTAAAGATTAATTATATTAATTTAAATCTAATTAATTAAATTTATTTCATTGGAATCAATTTTTATTTTAAATTGGATTTAAAAATATATAAATCTTTAGAACATTTTATTTAGAAACCCGCTTTGTCATCTCGTCTATAAGATTAATTTTATAATAATTTCAACCTATTATCTGATTATAATTTGGTAAAAATTATTTCATAATTTTAAGGATCATAATTTATAATTTCTAATAAATTCGAATTAGTTTTTGTACCAAAAATATAAATGATCATGATTATAATTAATTACAATGACTAAAAGGAAAACTAGATTAACAAGGGACAAAACCATATACATAAGGGAAATAAATACCTAGAAACTTGTCCAAAATCCATGTTATGTCCATATTTGGACCCTATTATCTATTTTATATTATTTGGTCCATTATGATAGTGACATGTCATGGGGAAAATCTGCGGTGAATTCCCTTTTAAATTTTTTTAAAAAATTCCACTCCTCTTCAACTATAAAAAAGGTACTCATCCCTCCCATGTATTTACACATATAAATAACATTATATAAAATAAAATATCATCAAATAATCCCCCAATATCAATATTATCATCCTAGAAGCCTCACACTAGGATTAAATAAAACTAAAGATGTCTTTTCTACAAACAAAAAAGAGTTACCCGAATAAGAGGAAAATTATTTAATGTACATTTATGTTTTATTCATTTCTCCACCCATTACTTTAATATTATTAATTATTATATAAAAAAATATAAAAACAAATTTAGTAATTTAATTTTATATTAATCGTTCTATGTAAATTGAGAAACACTTCCATTAAATGGGTAATGAACTTACTATTAATGTATGATGAACTATCTCCTCACGAAAGGATGTCATTAGTTTTTCTTTTACCACATCTCATGGCTGGGAATTATGATGGACACAATATTTTAAAATGATATATATGGAATATTGTTTGTATTAATACTTATCTAGTTTTTATATAACGCATACCATCATTCTTTCACTTTTGTATAAATACAATAACATCATATGTGGAAGTGTGGACTACCTCCTCTTCAATGTGATGCGATTAATTCACACTAATAATGAAATTTATAAAGGATTGTTTTAATAAACATATGTGACATATATTACACATATATAATACATTAATTATAATTTAAATATATATCATTTACTTTTTAATCTTTTAATATGACAAAGAAATGAAAGTAGTGTTCATGTGTACGCACGACCTACCGTCTCCACAAGGAGTGCATTTTATTTCTTATCTCAATATTTTATAAATTATTAAATATATATTTATATATATAATGAATATATATGACATTTAAATTACTTTTTACATTATTTATTTTATGAAATCATGACCTATGTAATGGGAAGTACAAATAACATATTGAAACATACTCGAGAAACAAAGAAATTTACACCTAAAATAGTAAAAATTACGAAAGATTGATAACAAATAGATAATAAGATATTATAATAAGTTAATATATAATATTTTTAATATAATTATGTTTATTTAATAAGGTATTAAAAATAATAAAATCATTATAAATGTTTTTAAATGACGTTTAGATAAAAGTAAAAATAAGATAAGGGATTCTAGTCTCACTTTTCCATCAATAACCCATGCGTCATTTTCCCACATAATTATTTTGAGTGGTGTATATAATTCCCCTATTGTATTTTATATCATAAATAAAATTATATTACTGTTACGTAGAGTTTAATTTGAAAATGTTTTTCATGGGGATCATAATTCAAATGTTTCCAAGTAGTAAGAGACTTCATCTCAATTTCCATTCATTGAAGCATATGTTAGTTTTGTGCACTTAATTTCATATATATGTTGTAAATAATGGAACTTTGATATATAATTTAATTATTTAGTAAGTATTAATGATATTATCAATTTTAATTTTAAATATTTCCCCAATGTGGATATATTGTTAAAGTTACCCAAGAGGTAAATAAATTTCACAACCCAATTCCATATCATTGGGTTATATTACTCCATCATTATCATTAAATTTCTATGATTATTTGTATAATTTATTTAAAAATATATTTATTTATTCTATCTTATTCTATGAGGATTTATTTTTTATACAGATAATAAATTCATTTATTAATTATTAGGTTAACTTTATTAATATATTAAGGGTTTATTTAACAGTCTCATTATAATAGAGATTGATTATTAATGAAATTTAATTAAAGGAATATATATGGGAATTGTTGAATGAAAAAAATAAATTTTTCTCCTTTGGTTATTCTTGACCTTTTACTTGTAATTGTTTCATTTTCCCACTCTTTGGTACTCAATATGTTTTAAAATTTTCTTTTAAGAAAACTCAAAATCATTATACTCTTTATATAGAGAACATATTTTATTTTGAAAATATTATTTTTAAAAAAGTTTTCAAAAAAGTTTTAACCATTCCAAAAATATTTATTAAATACATTTTACCCTTTTTTCTTCAAATTTTTAATGTAATTTTATTATATTTTTTCTAACATGGAACTTCATTATACTTTTTACCTTTCAAAATGAATATTCTGTTTAGACTTACCTCCTCTCATAACTTTGGTGATTCCTTTTCAGGTTTAAATGGTTAATAATTCAATATTTTTTAAAATAACGATTTTCAATAAAATGAATTTTCGAAATTTTATTCAAAATGAACGAGATATTCTACTCAATAATATTTCTAAAAAATATTTTTATAGTAATTATATTCACCAAAAAAACAACAATTTATTTTCAATTCACTTGGGATATATTGTTTTGACTCCATCCTGTTTGTTTCCTTGGATGGGTTTTGATTGATTTTATGAAGGATATTATTAAAATTCGCTTACTGGATTCATTTTCTAGTCCCCATGAACAGTTCAATTTCCTATGATCTTTGAAAATTTAATTTCCCCAAGTTATCAACATCATTTTTTGGAAATTATTCTTGTATTAACCATATACCATTTTTACATATGGTGTCTACTTTGATAGTTATTTTATAAATGGGGAAATATTTATAATTACACATTCTTTATTCAATATGGAAATTTTATAAGGCATATAGTTTAAATCGATTACTTGATATGACGAATGCTTTGGGTAAGAAACAATGGGTGGGAGCTAGACATTATATATCCCCTCTATGTATCAACATGTTCTTATAAAGAAATATTGTTTTTCATTTTAAATGGATTTCTACATGTTTTTTTAAACCATTATGTGAAAGGTCTTGACATTATGTGTCTTCATGTTCCTCAGACATCATGTACATAAATTAAGGATCTTTTCCTAGATATTTAAATTATTATTGTTATTATACATGAGATTTTCATATGACCAAATCTATGGATTCAATTTATTCTTAATTAATTGATTAAATAGAATTTATTTCATTTTCCTACCTTTCCATATTTATTATGACACATCTAGTTATTTTAATGGAATTTGTTATTAGTTATTCACCTTTCAATGTGGATTTATTCTTATCAATTCATTATTTCATCCACATTATTGCCTTTACTGGGCATTTTATCTCACCATTATTATGTTTCCTTTCCCCATCTTATGAAGAATAATAATTTGATTGTGTTTCAATGATGGATATCTTTAACTTATGATATTAATTAATTTCTTTTCCCATTGTATTTTGGGAATCATAAATGTAAGATGGTTTTAAAAACTGCTAAGTTGTTTTGGTCCATTGGGATTTTATTTTTTTGTAATGAAGACAATATAATAAAGTATGAAACTTGATCCAGTATTATAGGGTGAGGGTGTTACGAAATATATTCAATTATAAATATTTTTTTAAATCTAAATTATTTTTCTTAGGCATGTATTTTTTTAAAAATTTTAATGAATATATAATTAACATAAACTCTTACACAACAATGATGGAGTAATTATTCAATGATTAAAAAATGATATAAAAAATATTAAATGTTCTATAATTTTAAATAATTAATGGGACCCATGATTATTTTAGATATATATAAATTTTTAGAAATGTAATAATGATTTTATTTGAGTTTTTTTTCTTAGTGTTATAAAAGTTGTTGTAAATGAAGAGTTATAAAATTGATATTATTGGCATTTTAAGAAAATAATATTTTTTAAATGATATATAATTCCTCAAAATCCTATATTTTCTTTTTTATTATAAATTAGTTTAAAAAATCATAAATGGTCTTTTTATTGGCCATTTTTAATTCATAGTAACTATCGTGACCCTCATATATTAAAAAACCATATTGTTAAGGTAACCATGAAAAAAATTAATAGGGGATAAAACCAAAATATAAGAATAAATATTTGACCCAAACGTGTTCATAAATCATTGGATGAGAGTATTTTGACTCATAATAATAATATAATTTAATATTATAAATTTGTATACATTTTTACATCAATATTAATTTACAATAAAGAAATATTTTAAGAAATTGTGTTAGTACCCCTCCCCTCTATTCTAAAAGGGAATCGGTTCTTCTCACTTCATCACACTTGAAAAAAATATTATTCAAACAATACCTAACCCAATCCCGTACTAAAATTTCTATCCATGTTATAGAGTCCTTATTTTGTGAATAACACCAATTATAGAGGTAAAAATGTTTTAAGAAAATTATATCTTTTAAAGAAGAGGTATAATTTATTTAATTTTATTTCTTCTTGTAAATCGTTAAAATAATATTAAATGATTAAAAAATAATAACACAAGTATCCTAATAAACATTTATATATTATTATGTTAATTTAATAACTTATATATCTCTCAAATTTTCCAAAAAATATTAAACCTACCAATATTTATTGTGTATGGAAGACTACCACCTCAGGAACTGATGTAATTGTTTTCTATCACCGTCTCTCGTGGAAGGATTATAATGATGGATATAATTCTTATATATAATATTAGTAAAAAATTTATCTATATTACATGATAATATATCATTTACCTAATTAACACTCCATTTACTAATAGATGATAACATCATTCGTGCGTACGTTTGGACTACCACTTTTACGACACGATATGATACCTTTGTCCTTTACACAACACATATATGATATATATAAGTGTAATTAAATCTGTAATATGATATTTATTATATTATTTTAATTTTATAAATGTAAAATTATACTTAATTTCCTTCCAAAATGATCCCAGATAAATTTTAATGTTACTCATATGTATATAGGTCATACAGTCTCTATAATTGTAACATGGTTCATTTTTCATACCATTCCCCAATAATTTTATGTAATTGTATAAATGTTGTATAAAATGGTAATTATATAATTATTAATATTTTTATTTTTATTTAATAATATCATCTTTAACCATATTCAGATTACCGAATTTATTATGGACTTATGAACTGAATATCGTAGAAACACCCGATGTGAAATTAAATGATCAAGTAATTTTATAATAATTTAATAAGATAAAAAAGGAATCCTATAAATAAATAATGTTCTCAGAAAATTATATAATGGATAATAGTTTATTATTTAGTAGGATAATGAACGTACATTATGATTCAGACTCATGGTTTGAGACTTTATTTTAAAAATCCAATTTTAATGTTTCTTTTATAATCATTTTTCAACCAAGTAAATATTTTTAAAAATTCATTACTGATATAATTAAATGAATATAAAATAATTATAAATGACATTCCATGTTGAGTTTATTTTAAATCATTTAAAAATGAATATTTTTAAAGAATGTTTTAGAGTTCTTTGCATAAAGGAAAAAAGGAATATTTTGTTTTAGTGTATACGGTGACAATGATTTTAACAAACACCATAACCATTATTTATTTTTTATATCCTTTATAATATTCCATGATTTATTCAGATAAAAATAAATATTTTCCTATATTCTGGGAATTTTACTTTTGAAAAATGGTATTTGAAGGTAATGCATATTTTAATATACGAACATGGTTTTCCTTTGGGTAATAACAATATTTTATGAGTTTAATTATGATAATAAAAGAATCCATGTTTTATGAATTTTAGGGAAAATGTGAATTTTTATGATAATGTGACGTATCATCATAAACCAAGGATTGGTGGTTAACATTTAAACAATGTAAATTTCGCTCCATAATAAACAAAATATGGGTTGGTTCATGATATCCCTTGATGGAATTCGGTATAAAATTCAACCTTATAGTTATTCTATTTATAATATTTATTGTAAGAGTTATATGGAAATGATTTCCCAAGTATCACACATGTTTTTATCTATTATTACTATTGTTTTTATACGAATCTTATAATTTCTCAAGGTAAGATAATGATATTTTGGTTAATAGAATGTATATGAAACTTTTTAAAGGTGAAAAGTATAACATTATAGAAAATTTATTATCATTTTCTAAAGATTTATAATAAACCATTATGAGTTTTATTTTTCATTTTATATTTCATAAAAAAATTAATAAAAATATTTGGTCATAAAAAGTGATTTATTTAGTATTTATTCTTTATTTTGAGCCAAAAAATTATTTTGAAAAAGAAATATTTATATATATATATTCAAGTAATAATGGTTAAATTATTTTTTATGTCCCTTAATAATTTTATTTTAGAGATAATTGATGTTTTTTATATTTTTTTCATTGGATATATAGATGTGTTAGGTAATATAATAATTCAAGTTTAAATTCATGAAGATTTATCATTAAAATAAAATGATTTTAATTTTAAAAGTTTTATATTCTAGGAAAAAGGAAATTTATTAAATTTTACCACTATATAATATATGTGATTGTAATGTAAGATTCACGAACTAAATTTATAAAATTATATATATTATATATATTTGGTTATGTGAGAAATTGAGTTCTAGTTTAATGTATATAGAATATATAAAGTTTATGGTTGGGTTCTTATAGATGGTATTAGTGACAAGGAGTGATTCCAATCCTTGGGAAATCTCACAAGTGAACATTGGGTGAATTATTTATCTCTGAACAAGAGATTCTTGTGGAATAAGATACAACTAGGTGTGTTGTTTAGAGTCTTTAATAGGAGGTGTATCAGACCAAAGATTCTTTTTATTGTTATCTATTATATCCCACTAGAAATATATCTAGACCATTATAGTTTGTGTCATAGAATTTTTTACATAACATTAAATTTTATGAAAATTTTAATTTAATTCCCTTGATTTTACTTTATAATAATGTTAAAATAGAAAATCATTTTATGATTACAATGTTAGTTTATCTGAAATATGTTTTTTAAATGGTTTTCTATATAAGGAAGATGTTAGATGAATGAAGAAAGAAAAAAGGGGATGACATTCTTCTATAGTGAGACCATATCAACCATAGTGGAACATTTCAATTGTTGTATAATTTATATGTCGTAACCCCTTATCATTCAGTAAATATTCTGATCTACTGTCAGCTGAAGGATGGATATATTATTTGGATAAGATATTCGATATTCTGGGTTTTTTAGATCATCAAAAGGAATGTCTGGTTATTTTATATTATAAAAGTGAAGTTATGAATATTAAAGGAAGTTAAGATATTTATAGCTCATAATTGGATGACATGAAGAATATTTTCATTGAAAAATATTTTCCTATAGTTTTTCATCATAATATTTAATAGAAAATCTTGTAATTAAGACAAAATGATGAAGTTTTAATATATTTTCATGAATACTATTTCACCCATTTAGTAGGGAAGACACAAAATTTTATCTGATATCATAATTGAAAGATATGTTTTTTACTGAGGATTCAATTCAATATATCAAAGGTTATTGGATTCCCATGAGTATAAAAGTTATGAGAAACATGTTCGATGTGCTAGGAGGGTAGAAATAGAGTTCAATGATGATCATATATTTTATGAAAAAAACAATAAGAATATTTATAATTAGAAATAAATTTGGAAAAATCCATCAAATAAATCAATAGGTAAGAAAAACAAGATTATTGTTTATGAAATTTGTGGAAGAAAGAACCCACAAAAATGTTTTATAAAATATGAAAAATAGTTATAATGTGGAATGTTTGCGAATTTTCACCATGAATTTAAATAAAATGATAATAAGAATAATAAATATTCTTTGGTAAGACGATTTTATTAAAATGAGTTGGGACATTATTCTAAAATCTTTCTAATATTAGTAACTTATTCTAATATTCATTGACACAGAATGAAAAATGGGTTGGGAATATATTTTTATACTATGACAGTTGATTTTGGGCTGTCAAATGAAGTGGTGAAAAGTATGTTACTAACTTAAACAAATTATCCCAATACTCTATTTGACTCTGAATATTCACACTATTTAATTTCTATGAAATTATAATGTATATTGGGAATATTACCTCATGACTATGTGATAGAACTTTTTGTGAAATATTTATGAGGAAATATTATAACAGGAATGATTTATGGGAATCTTCATATTGTTATCAGTGGAGTGGTATTTTCAACAAATATTATTTAACATTCCATGGTATAGTTTGATATTTTTTTATTTCATGGCTTTCAGTTCATCATTCAATGATAGATTTCTGTGTAAAGAATTTATTTTTAATGATATCATACTATTGATAACATATCACAAAGTATAAAAATTGACTACAAATGGTAGTGAATTTTACATAGAAAATGTTCTTGAAAAGAAATAAACTATTCAGATTAGTCGTGTAATAATAGTGAATGAATATATTGATGTTTCTATAGATGATTTATCAGGTGTTACTCTAGATTGAGAGGTTGATTTAACATTTGACTTAGTAAATATTTTTTAGACTATTTAAAAAACCCCATATCAAATGGATCAATTATATGTTTTATAATTGAGATAGAAATTAAAATAGTTGTTATCTAATGGTTACATTCATCTCAGCACATATCCATGGTGAACTTTTATCATTTTTTTAAAGAATGATCTTTAAATAAGGCCTTTCATTGATTATAGATAATTGAATAATATACTTGTTATGAGAAAGTACCATTTTCCATATATTTATGATGTGTTTGATCATATATCAGGAGAGTAGTAATTTTAAATGATTGATCATGGGTCGAGAAATCATCAATTAATGGTGAAAGAGTTAGATATTCCGAATATTGTGTTTCAAACTAGATATGAGAACTTAGAATTTTTAGTTATTCCCTTTGGATTCTATAATATTCTAGTTTTATTTATGGATTTATTGAACAATGGTTTATCTGTTTTCTTTGATAATTTTGTGGTTTTTTTGTTAATTATGTATCCTTATATTATATATTTCATGAGGACTATGAAATATACCTAAGGATTATTTTACAATCCTTAAAATAAAATAATATTTGAGGAAAATTTAGTAACTCTGAATTTTAGATGAAAATATTTTAAATCCATGGTATTATTATTTCTAAATATTGAATAATTATTGAACTAGTTAAATTAAATATTTTTTATGAGTGTACATGACCAGAAAATTCCATATAGTTTCATGCTTTTCATAGATCAACGGGTTAGTAATGGTGTTATATAGAAAATTTTCCTCTATTGTCTATCCCACTGAACAAGTTTAAGGGTTTGTAATGGTGTTATATAGAGCAATAAGTTAGTAATGGTGTTATAGAATATGATGATTATTTTTATAATCGAAAAAAATATATTTATGAATTCTATAGTTTGGGAACATAACTATAGAATTTTTTTCCTATATAAATGTTTCCATTAAGGGATATGGTTTTGTTCTGAAGCATAATAATTTGGTAATTCCTTATTATTTATGACATCTAAAACCTCTTGATATAAATTAACCTATAAATGATATTTATTTCTTTATTTGTTTTTGTATAAAATTTATTTAGGAATCATTTATATGGATTAAATTGTGAAATATACAATGAACACAAAAATCTGAAGTATATATTAACATAGAAGGTGTTGAACATGAGGTAGAGATGATGGCTAGAAAAAATAAGGATTATGAATACATGATCCATTACCGTCATAGAAAAGAAAAAAAATACCCTATTCAATGTGTTAGAAAAATAAGGATTAATTAACTATATTATGTTTAGAACAAGAACCTTTGGTCAATGATTTGATAAATTTTCCACAATATATTGTGGATGTAGGAAATAACTCTATTTTGTTTGAGCTGTTAGTAAAGTTATATCTTTTGAAAGAATTAAGAAGTATCATAAGTTGGACCATGTTTTTATTAAAAGATAGAATTGGTTAAGAAGGGTATGTTTCCTAAAATAAATATCGATAAATAAAGATTTTTCATATTTGTAATGAGATTATGTGTTCCTTTTGATTCTTAGTTGAAGACATAATTGTTGAGTGAAGTTCATGATTCCATATTTTCAATTCAACCTAGTAGTACTATGATGTATTGAGATCATAAATAGTATTACTAGTGGAATTTAATGAAAACATATATTGATAACATTAAAATAAAATATTTTACTTGTAAAATATTGAATGTAGAATAAGAAATAAAAAAAGGGATGCTTCAGACTTTTCCAGTTTAAGAGTGTAAATGTGAAAATATATCAATGGATTTCGTGGTGGTGTTACTCATTAATTTTATAGGTAATAATGTATTTTAAGATTTTATTTTTCGATTAAAAATATCTACACACTCTATTTCCATTCCAGATACAAAGTAATTGGATAAGCATTTCATATTGTATATCAAGGAGATAGTAAGGTTATATGGAATTCCTCTGTCTATTGTATCTTACCGTGATCATTGAATAAAATTAAATATTTTGAAACGTTTTAAAAATACATTGTAAATTGATTTATATATTAAAAAACTATTCATTATCATTATGATAGATAGTCCAAATGAAAAATTCATTACATAGAAGACATTATTCACACTTATTCAAAAGATCAACATGGAATTTGAGATAAACATCATTATTTAGATGATTATTCTTAATAAGAATATTTTTCATTCTAGTATATTGATGACACCGTTTGAAGAATTATATAGAAAGCAGTGTAAAAATCCAAATTTTTGGGATGAATTTAGAAAAATAAAGTTGAAGGGCCTGTCTTGTAAGGGGAAATGGATGAAAGAGTAATGAAAATTTAGTAACATGTGAGGATAGATTAGAGCAGGTAGAAAATGATTTTGGATAACTAAATGAAATATATTTCATTTGAGGAAGGAGATCATGATTTTGTTAATGTATTTACATAGAAAAGTGTTATTAATTTTGGTAAAAGGAGATGTTAAGTCCATGGTTCATTAGACAATATATAATCCTAGAAAAATTTGTATCATTTTATTTCCAATTAGTCTTGACTTCGAGTTTATCCTAGGTACACTATGTATTTCAATTTTCAAAATTGAGAATGTTTATGCCAGAATCATATCATATTTTAATCCCATAGGTAGTTAAGTTAGAAGACAATATATCATATAAGGATCAACATATTCAAACTCCTAACTTTAGATAGGTAGTATTAAAGATAAATAAACATCTCTAGGTCATATTTTTTTGGAAAACACATCTGGTTGAAGAAGAAACATGTGTGTTTGAAAAATATAAGAGTGAAAGATATACCCACTTATTTACTACGTAAATAATAATAAGAAGATGAAATTTAAAAAAGTGTGGAAGAATTTAATAACCCATATAATTTTATAATAAATCATTCTTTTGTTATCTATTATATAGTTATATTCATTATAGAAATATTATTCAATTTTTAAATAAAAAGTGAAAACCATAAATATCTAACCAAATTGGATTCCTAGAAATTATATGGCTTCTTTCAAAATTTTGAATTCATAATAATATAATTTTAATGTTAAAAAATTATTTTCATTTCTTAATTTATCATTTAAGAGTAATCTTTGGATTAATTTTTTGATAATTTTCATAAAATATTTATTTTTCAATAAATAGTTAAAATATAGATATTTATTGATAATGGTAAAATAAGTTCAAGAACATTCAAATTGAAATTATATTTTTGTATTTGTTTTAAAATTTAACATTTTAAATTTGATAAAATAAAATAAAATTATATTATTTGGAATTAATTTTAAATGTGAATTTAGTATAAAAACATGTTTAATTTTAAATAATAATTTTTTGATACTACTTTCCATCATTAGTTTTCAATTTTATTTTAAATTATATTATACACTTCTATAAATTTAATATTCAAACAATGGATTATATATTTTAAAGAGGGTGGTCCAAATTACGTAAATATTTTTCTTTTACGTTAAGTAAATATGAATACCAACCTTAGATATTTTGTTACCTTACTAATGGGAAAATCAAGAAATTAAAGTTAAAAATAAAATTGGAATAAATATAAAATAATCTCAACACTTCCCAAATATCATTTTATGTGTTTATTTTTCCCCTATTCATCCACATTTATAATATTTTTCCTTTATTTTTTTACTATAGATTTTATAATATTTTATTTAATGAAAAGTATAAATGTCACACGCTTCTTTTTGATGAATTTAATATTTTTAGAATAGGGTTAAAAAGAGTATTTTTTCACTTATAAATATTATTTTTAAAAATAAATTACTTATCAACATAATGTTATTTATTTTAAATTTTATTAAATAAATAATTACATTAAATTATTACATAATGTTATCGAAGTCATTTTTCAAATAATGAAATAATATAATAAATGATATAAATAATATTAATAATAGTATAATTTGATAAAATTATGTTTTACTAACAATTTTATTGAAAATGATAACATGTTTCTAAAATTATAAGGATTTTATAATAATTTCTTTTGACGTTTTGGGGTTATAAAAGTAAATGTATATGAGTTGTTTGAAAATTGAAATTATCAAAATTTTATGAAAATAATACTTTATTAAGTGATATTAAATTCATAAAAATACTAAAATTTCCCTATTTATTATTAAATTTTCTAATATATCTTCCATCATCCTTTTATGGAATGTCTGTTTATTTTTAGTAACTAGCATGTCCCTCAAATAGTAAAAAGCATTGTTGTCATGGTAAGTGAAAAAAATGTTAATGGGGGTTTAAAAAAATAATTAGGGTAAAAATATGATCAAATTTTGTCCAAAAATTATTGGAAGACATTAGTTATAATAATATTCATATTAGATTCTAATATTATCAATTTATAACCATTTTTACAACAAAACTAATTTATATTATATTAATATTTCAATAAATTCAACGATTGATAAAAGTGAACAAATTATTCTCATTTATTCAAACATAAAAAACTATTTTTTAACCAATATCATATAAAATAAAACAATAACACCTAAATTTCATTCTAGAAGAATTACTTTATTATAATACAAATATTTTTTGTCTTAATATGTTTTGATAAGGATATTTCCCAAAGTAGTGGTATAGTTTTTAACATGTTTTTGTTTTATTTATTCTTCCTCATCAAAAAATATCCTTCTTCTATAATAAAAAATATCCTAAATATACATACATGTTATTATTTTAATCAAATAACCTATATCCAATTACTCTTATATAAAATGGGAAACAAAACCATCCTTCATCTCTACGAAGGACTACCCCCTCACTGACTGATATAATTCATATTCCACTAATTCCTCCCATGAATAGATTATAATTATGTAATTAATGTTTATATGTTATATCCATGATATATTTATCATTATTATAATATAATATATCATTTAACTTATTATACTTCCATTCATAGAAAATTGATTACAATGTTCTTGCGTATGTGTGGATTACCACCTTTCTTAGGTGATGTGATTCGTTTTTCGTCACTCCATCACATGGATGATATATATGTGTGTGTGTGTGTGTGTGTGTCTATTTTTGTGTAAATTTAAATGATTAATATGATATTAATGATATTATTATCGTTATATAAAGATAAAATAATACTCACCTTATTTAGATAATGATCTTTGAAATATGAAAATGTTACTTATGTGCATGTCTGACCTACCGTCTATATAATTGTGTCGTAGTTTATTTTTCCTAACCATGATTAGTGGTACTATTTTCATGTAATTTTTACATAAACAAAAAATATTAATTTCAGGATTATTATTTTGGATATATTGGAATAATGACATCTTCATCCATAATCATCCAACCTTAAGTGATTTTTGACTTAATAACTAAATATTGTCAAAAAATATGATGTAAAATTAATTGATTATGTAATAATTATAACATTACATTAATTAAAATAAATGGAATATGAAACAGGAAATTTTTTTCAAGAAATAATTAATTAACCAGAGTTTATTATTCAAGAATATAAATAATGTGCACGACAAGTTGGACTCACTATTAGGGGTTTTCTTTTAACAATATACTTTTAATGATTTTGTTAACACTTGGTTCCTCCCCTATATAAATTTTTAAATATATTTTATGGATGTATTTATATGGACATAAAATAATAATACAAGATATTTTAATTTTTTTTAAAATATCTTAAAGCTTATCTTAAGGAATCTTACTATAGATTGTTTTAAATTTCGCTACAAAAAATTGATGTTCCATTTCAATGTATATAAAAACAATGATTTTTCCCACCGTTAAAAAAATTATTTAATATTTGGACTACTTCATATTCTTCCTTATTTTAGAAAAATAATAACACTATTTCTCCTCATTTTTTAAATTTTAGTTTTCGTGTTGTGTGTAACATAAGGTATCGAACATAGCAATATTTAATATAGAATTCAATATTGAAATCTCTATGTGTTATATTATATAAACCTTAAATAGTTTTTCCCTTGAAATTTTAATTTTTTCTAACCATAAATGAGTGTTTTATTATATAGGAATGAAACATTACATTGAATTTGTCATGATAATTATCTCTTAGTCACTACTAGAAAGGATAGTATTTCATAGTTGAATATTTATAATACCATGAATAGATCATTATAAAACTCAATCTGAGTATCTAGGAGAACACCTAGATATTCGAGTTCTATTTTCCACAAAAAATCTATAGATTTATGTTTATGTTGCTTGATTTGTGGAATTATTTTACAATCAAGATAAATAAAAATGAGAAAATATACTTAATTTATTACCTTACGTTCAATAAGAACAAATTTTTTAATTTGGTTTTTTTTCATAAATTTTCCATCAATTCTTTATCTAATAATATAATTGATAAATAATCATGATGTGTTTTTCTCAGAGAAGGCAGTAAAATAATATTTTAATAGATGAGATGATCAAAAAATAAATGAATATTTTTTCTCATTAATTTGGAAATTTACTAAAATTAAAATTTATATCATAGTTTAAGAGAATACTTAATATGAATAAACCTTCATGTGGATTGATTTTATGGAAAATAATTCCAAAATATACTTAACATTTATCTCCAAACAATATTCTTCACTAATATTTTCATATAAAAAATATATATTCCTTATTTATATATTCTCCAAAATATATGAATTTTTCAAAAAAATATCTCATTCACCATGAAATTAAAAAATAATATATTCTTTTAAATTATTACTCAATCATTATTACTCAAATAATTCCATCATGTTACACACTATCCAACTTATAACATATTCAAAAATTTGATAAACATCTACTTGGATTAATTTTTCATCAAAGTACCTTTCAATCCCAATGGATATCTATACATTAATTTAAATATGATAACCTTAAATATCAAGTAATTACCGTAATTAAATTGAGTAAAATTCATTTCTTAAACTAATGGTTATATATATCATCAACCTATCTTCGAAAATAAAATTATTCTCAAATGACCACCATAATAAATCAAATACTAAAACCAGGTATCATATTTACCTTAACAGTGTACTGAAATAATTATATCCTAAAATTTATTATATCTATTTAAAATATATTTGCATTGAAATAAAAAAAGGTATATATTCCTTTTAACCCAGAATAAAAATTACTATTATAACTTTTAGTGTTTCTTAAATTGATAAAATCCCAATCTCTAAAGGTATCTAAAACCTGCTCTAATACCAGTTGTAGTAGACCATAAGGTACAATCATATCCAATGATAAATAAATCTCCACATACTTGATTTGATTCCAACTCATGTGACGTAATTTTGACCTTCTATAATTAAAGTATCAAATAAATATTCACGAATACAAAAGGCTAAAAAACATATTGAAGGGTGGAGAAAAATAAATATTTCATATAATAAATAACATGAGAGTGAATTATATTAAAGGATATCTATTGGATATTAATGTGTATTATTTTTATATTAGGAAAAAATTAATATGATCTTGATGGATCAATTACAATTGGTGGGTGAATATTAGTATAAAAAAACTAGTTCCAAATAATTAAACTAACCAAATTTACAAAACCTATTATAATAAAAAGACCACAAATCATACTTAATCCAATTAATAAAGTATCATCTTCAGGTTCATTTCAATATATCATATTATTAAAAAATCAATCACATAAAAATCAATTATATCAAATAAAACAATTTATATGGATAGAAGATCAAATTATTGAAATTAATGTTCATGGTATTCATATACGTAATGATAAAATAATAAAGAACCATAATTTTATAATAAAATACTTTTATGAAACAGGTAATACAATAACAACTAAATAATAATGAATTATAGATATTTAAAAAAATATATCTCTCTTATCTTTAAGAGTAAAATAGCCACAAACCTTGCCTAATGCTATCCATTGTTTTATAATTACAAGAAACATTATCTATCCTCAACAAGGAAATAACATTATATGAATATCAAATTTTATTTTGACCTAGCCTCTATAGTCCTTGATCTGATGGATCAAATCTTTTTTCTATCCCTATAATCCCTTGATAAGAATTTTGGATTCCCTATCTTCTCGTCCTCACAAGGCCTTGATCATAATCACAGGTCAGACAGATGATTAAAATTCAAAATAATTCATAAGGGATAATCTAGAAAGGTTCCCTTATAAAGACAACACTCTAAAAAATCCACAAAGAAAAAGAACAAGACATTCATCATTTTTAATCATTAGACCTCCAAAAAAATAGGAAATTTCCAATGAAATCTATTAGTGTTGTAACCAATATTTTAAAATCATTTAATGGATAGTTATTTATAGAAAAATCCCATATGGTAATATTTACTTCCTAATAGACATATTTTTATGTGATTGTCACAATGTCTTTGACACCTGACTCTTCAATATATCATTTGTAACTGAAAGTTCAACATCCAATTTATTTACCCCATTATATTTTAAAAAATATTTCCTTACATAAGAAATTTTTTTTCTATATTTTTAATTTATACTTAGTCAATATAATGTACTTACATTTACATGTCATTTAGATATTATTTGAGATTATAAACCTGATGTTTAAGAGTTCCATTATCAGTCAGAATATAACGAATTTTATAGTATGAAATACAAGATAGAAATTATTATATTTGATCTGATAAAGATGAATTTTATGTTTATTGGATCCATACTCATTATGATAATCATAATTAAATATTTTGTTTTAAATTCATATATACTTTAGAAAAAATTCTATGTTTGGTAAATATAATGTTTTCCAGAAGAACATCCAAAAAATATTGGGCATAAAAAAAATTGTAATAATGTAAATAAAAAATAGTTGTAAATTTATTAAATAAAAGGAATGGAAGATTCACAAGTATACATTTTTACTCAACAATATCCCATTTTTTGAGACCACAAACTGTTAGATTAAATTAAAATGTGAAGTTAAAAAATATATAGCCCATTTTTTTTAGGTACTTAATTTTAAAAAATAATCAATATCCATTATCCTCCCTGAGTTTATAACTCATATGAATAAGATGATGAATACGACTAACTCTCCCTTAAGGTATGAACTCCCCCTAAGGATCGTATTCTCCCCCATAGTGCAATTTTCTCCCCATTTATATAACATTTCCCGCCTTTATGATTTTGAAAAGGAATATAAAAAAATTAAATGAATGCTGAAAAAGGAATGAAATGATTGAAAATAATGAAATAAATGATCCTCCACAAAAATTATGAAGGAATATTAATTCAATAAGAAATGGCAAACATTCCAAAAATAGTTTTTTGATAAAATTAATAATTCATTCATTAAACATAGTCATATTTTAAAAATAATTCAACAAGAGTTCATAAAAATAAATCATTCATTCCTTAAAATGGTTTTGATAAAGGATTTTATCATCTTAAACTTCTGTCCATCCTACTCCATCTTCTCAATCATTCTTTATGAATCCAAATAATCTCTTCTTGAATCTGAGTATCTCTTCTTGAACCCAAATCTTTTAAAAAAATGATCACAATTATTTTTCAAATCAATGAATTGATCTTTATAGAATTTCAGTCTTGATGACACAAACTACAAAAATTTCAACATTCCTGATAAATATTTCACTTCCTGAATCTGGTTTGTGCTTGTGTCTCCTAATTTTTCAACAAATTTCACCATCGTTACCATATAAATAGATAAATTACTAAAGGCTTATGAGGTTTCATTCAAAATATTATTCATTTCTAAAAAACATTCATCGTGACACTTAACATCAGTGTTAATATTGTGCGACAATTTTACAGTCATATTGCATTTATTTTTGTGATCATGGGAACATTATTGCAATATCATGAGATAAAACTATTAATGAATGATCCTTTCAGTAAAAATTTTAGTGATTCCAATTTTTTGACCTGATTATCATGAATCAATTCCACCATGGATTCAATTATTTAGATAAATGGAATGACACCTTATATTCATTTTCAACACATGAATAATATCATAGAAACCTAAAATTGTATTCATATTTACTAAATATTATTTTTTAATTTTTGGGATAGAAGGTTGAATGGTTTGAGTTTCAACATCATTTTCTTTCCATTTATAATATTTTTTTGAAACCAAATTATCATCTTGCTAAGAAAAACTATCACCATCCTCTTTTCCATCAAAAACATTATTATGGTCCCTATCATCAGAGTCATATAATTGACCTCATATCATATAAATTTTAACCATTCCATCTTAATATATGATTTGAGTTATACCAATTATAATTATTTTTTCTTCTTGTGGATGGTATGGTCGATGAGAAGAACTCGGCTAATGAAATTATATTAGATTTTTTTTTCATTATCAGTATTTTTAGCATTTTCTTTATCTTAATCCTCTTTATCTTCATTCGATTTATTTTTTCTTCTTTCCCTTTATTTTTAGGTTCTTCCACTTCTCCTTAATTTTCATTATCAGTTACATATTATATTATATACTCTTATACATAATCACTTTATTCAACTTCTTGAACTTTTTTAACTCAAGTATTAATACCTGTATCTCCTTTATCAATTATTTCGAAGAATGTTTCAATATATTTTTACTCAGTTGTTATTTCACCTTTAATATCTAGAAATGATTCTAATGTATTTTCTTGAACATCAGGTGGTCGAGATTCATCAACTAATTTTTATTTTCCTTTATCAAATTCCTAATGAAAATCAGTATGAACAACTGCAGTTTCTTGAATTGAAAATCTAGAATCTGGATTCAGGCGATCAGACTTGGTGGAAGGTAAACTAATATTTTATAGGGAAATTTATACTCCTTTAGTCAATATATCAAAATTATGATCGTCATAAATCCATTTATTTAGCTTCTTCTTCATTGAATCTTCTTGAAAAGCATCAACAATATGAATCTTTATGGCTAAATATTCTATTTGGTCAATGCCAAAAAATGTGATCCCCTTTCGTCCTTGTAGCCTAATTTCTTATTTTTTCACCACATAATTCATCAGAATATTTCTTATTCTTCTTATCTTATGTTTATAAGGAAGTCTCTTCACACCATTTCTTTTCTAGAATACCTTTCTAAACATTGATTTTCAATTATTGATCACCCTTATAAGACTATTTTATTTATGATTCAGCTTCTTGGAAAAAAAACCTTTAATTATTATCCAAACTAAGACTCATCCTTTTTTTATTATCATTATTAATGGAATAAGTCTTCAATTAGTTTTTATTTGACTTATTTTAAATATTGAAAACATTTATAAACTCTAGCCTTTCTTTTTTTATTATATCTAAAAACAACATAATATGGGAGTTGAAAGAAGAATAATTTATTTTTGTGATGGTAAGGAATATGTATTTAATAAAAAAATTATACTATTTATAAGAAAATATAAAATAAAAAAATCAGTATCCTTTATGTATCACGATCACCTCTCCTCAAAATTATGAAACCTTAAATCCATTATGAAATCACCCTATTATCTAGTGTCCGATGAGAAACTATCATGACTCTTTCATATTGATCAAATTAAAATCCTCCATCTTTTTATTATCAAATGAACCAAGATAATTAAGTAATTTGTGAGTGGGTAAAATGCTTTTATATACAATGTAAGACAAAAAATACAATGGGCATTCCTATAAGATATTTTACATCCCTTTTAAAAACATTTAATGAAATATTTTATTCCCTTGATTATTGATAAAATCCACTGAACTATAAAAATATCATGACATAATAAATCATGATCCTCATCAAATATTTCAATACAAAATTATTCAAAACATTGGAATTATATAATTTTCATTAGTGTGGAATCATACTTCTCATAAAATGATTTCCTATGTAAATTTTATTGGAATATGAACTAATCAATTATGTTCTTGGAAGACAAAATTGTATTAAGAGAGGAAACTAGGGATTCTGAAAATAAGAATGATTTTAGACTGGAGAATTTTGAAGGAAGAACAACCTCAATGCTAATTTATTTGATCAAGAGATGAGGGACATGGGGTGGGGGGTCTATCTTGTATATAGGAAATCATCATGAAGGTTTATCTTCTAAAATAAATCTAATAGATTACATGAAAAACTATAGATCTAATTGTTTAAAATCCTATGAAGAAATATTTAATGTATTTTATAAACTCTTCAGAAGTTAAATTTTTTATTATTATATTGAAATAGGATATGATTAAATAAAAATTGATAAATAAGTTACTGTTTTGGAAAATAATTGTATAAAAAAATGATAAATAAAAGTAATGACATAGTAAAAAATCGAATTATGTGAATAATAACTTTTATAATTAGAAAGTGAAAGTATATCCAAATTTTCATCTTAATTTGTTGTAAATTAATGATATTTATATAGTTTTGAAAAATTAAATATGTTAGTTTTAATTCAAAAAAATATAAAAAAGTTTATAAAGGTACCTTTAAAATAGTTTCTAGGGGTAAAACTAAATATGATATTTTCAAAATTAAATATAATTACCAAAAAATTTTGAATCCAAAAAATTTATGAAACCCTGAGTCAGAGAAATTTTTAACATTTTATATGTCATATTATCCTTTTGGTAATGCTAACTCAAAAAAATTAATAAAAATAATTATGTCTGGAACTACATTATGAAAAAAAATTATGAAAGTTAAAATTTTAAAAAATAAATGATTAAAAAACAATAAATATACATCCCCCCTATGATGAAGAGTAACTTAATGTGAGGAGATGAGTAAAAAAAGTATATGTGAATTATTACATTTCATTGATCATTACAAGATTTTATTTAATGTATCTAAATATATACTAAGGTAATATATTCGTAAAAATATCATGAGGTTATTCTTACATTCTAATGTATTGTAAAAAGTTATAACCTTTGTGTGTGTGATCCGTACGAAAGTGATTTGTAATATCTATGTGTTTTTTATGGGGGATATATTAAGGGTTCCTACATAATTAAATTTAACTAGTGATATCACTTATTATTTGAGTATTTTTTAAACTCATTCCATAGTTAGAGAGTGTGTTTTTCATTAACAACATTTGACCCCAATAATTTCCAGCTACCACAAATAATGATTCGGTACTAGAAAGTGCTGTCAAGTGATATTTATTACATGTACATGATACTAATGAATCTATATTGAAATGAAAATATCCAAATGTTATTCTTCTTTCAATAATACAACATCCTATATCAGAATATAAAAAAAATCAATTCATTAACATGTATAGAAGAATAGATAAGTATGTAATCCATAGTTCCATTAGATATAGAAAAATTAGTTTTACTACTTTTAAATGGGATTATAATTTATTTTTATGAAATATATAAAATTATAATATAAATATAATTATGTTAAAATGACTAGATGTTATTTACTGTAAACATATTATCATACCCCAAATAATATTTTGATCAATTGGTTTCCCAATCTTATCCAGATCATTTGTATTTGGGGATCTGATTTCTGTTATAATACTTTTAGTAATTTTATATGAAAACTTTTTATGAATATATTTGATATTCTTATGTTTATATATACAAATTATTTTGTTTTTGAGAAACATTAAAAAAAATTAAATCAACCATCATACTCATCTCTATATCATATTTTATACGATCCTAAAATGAAATGGTTAATGATTTTTGAGTTGATCTGAATATAATATCATCAACAGATATTTGAAAAATAAAAAAAAATTTGTTAAGTTATTTTGTAAAAAGAGTTGGATCTGTAGCTCCCTTAACAATTTTTTTTAATAAAAACCTGGTTAACAAATAATACAGGTCTCTATGGGATTGTTTATGTCTGTATAAAGATTTGGAAATTCAAAAACATATTCAGCATCTTTAGTAATTTAAAGACTAGGAGGTTGTTCAATATAATCTTACTCCTGAAAATATCTATTATGAAAACCTAATTTGACATCCATATTAATGAGTTTCATATTATTGAATGTTGTAAAGGAGGGTAGAATAAAAGCATATTATAATCTTGATACAGATTAATGGGATTCTTCATAGTTTATAAAATCTTTTTGGTTATAAAAGTTATAAAAAATGATTTCTTTATTTATAGTAATAATTAAGTTTTCATCAATTATTTTTCCTAAATACTTATTTTTGTCCAATTATATAATATTATTTAGGTTACATGACCAAGGTCCAGACTTTATGCCTCTAAACTTACCTTATATAATCCTAAATAGCCTTAATTCAATCCTAATCACCTAAAACCTCATCATAATTAATTTGTTCTAATTGATAAAGGAATAAAGGATTATATATTTCATTCCTTTATGAACTTATAGTCCTAACTGGTTGATCAACATCACCATTGAAACAATATCTAATATGATTCATAAGAAATGACTTATTTTTTGGGTTTTGAAATCTATGTTCATCATCATAATGTAGAAAATATACCTAGGTAAATACTTCATAAAGTATTTCTTGGATATTTTCCTTCTAAAAATAATTTTCTAGTAAAGGTGGAAAATTAGTTTATGAAATCACATCCAAGGATGTATGTGGAGGAAGTATAAAAACAAAAGGTTCTGTTTCATCAAATTTAACATGTAATAGTTCATCAATAGTACAAATGTTTTTTTATTAAAACCCTTTTATGTCTTATAACTAGTAAAATAAACAATAATTATTAATTAATCAGACTCAAGTGAAATTAATGTATGTTATTATTTGTATTCATAATTAACACATTACATTCAAAAACTATGAAGTATGAATCTTTTGGTTTTCGGCCTATAAAAAATTGATAATGTGTTATATTAAGAATCTATTAATTAAAATTAAATTTATATTATAGTAAGAAGTACTAACCACTTGGACAAAAAAAATTATTAATAGAGTATTCACTCAACATGGATGTTGTTATTTCATAAAAAATACAATTTCTTCTCTCAACAACACTATTTTTATGAGTAGTTATAGGGGCTATAAAGTAATTATCTATAACCATATAACCATAAAAAGATTCAAATTAAAAATTTAAAAATTCACCACCATGAATACAATGAATAATTATCAAGGGAAGTTTTGTTCTCATTTTTTACTTTTACTATAAAAATTTTGAAATAAAAAATAATCAGATTTAATTTTTAGAAAATAAACCCATGTGTATCTTATGTAATCATTAACCCAGACATATAAAATGTATTTCCCTCATAAAATCCTTTTTTATATAAGAAAGAATATATCAATGTTCACAATCTTTAAATCATCGGTACTTGAGAGTTCACTAATAGTGTTCAATCAAGAGTTATGTTGTTTTCTGAATTGACCAGGGTCATAGATTTGTAATGAATAATCCTATATTCTGGTGAATCCTTAACAATAAATTTCTTAGTCAATTTACATATGTTTACAAGGTTAAGATTTCCTAAAATTCTATTCTATAACAAATATTTATCTTCAATTTCTCTATGAGTTGGTATATCATGTCTCCTAGGGTTTCCTATGTTAGTTCTATTAATATTCTCATACTGATTGGAAGAAAGATTGAATTCATACGTGGAATTATTTAAAACACATATATCATTTCTAAAATAAACAAGGCAACCAACATCACATAATTGAATTATTATTATAAAGTTATTCTTAAAGACTTTAAAAAATAATTTTTTTTGAAATTAAGGCTTTACCAAGAAAAAATATTTTATATATACCAATAAAATTTCCGTGAGCATTATATCTGCAGGTAACTTTTTCACCTTTAATCTTGATAATATTTCAGAAAAAATAATTGTTACCTATCACATGTCTAGTACAAAAATCCATTTACACAGTATTCTGATTTTTAATAATTTATTTCTTTTATTTAATGAAAAACCATTATATGTTGGGCACCCAAACCTTCTTGGGCCTCATAATGTCAGAAATTTTTTTCATGAATCCACATTTGTTTTTAAAAATAGTATATGTGGAAACATAAGGATTTAACTTTATTATGTGAAAAATTATTTTTCCAATGGCTGCCACTGTGAAATTTATCACAAAAGGGTAAAGATTTTGGTAAAATTTAATTCTTTCTATAAAAGGTTTATAATGATTATTACCCATTCCGGAAATAGTTCCATGTGGATGGATTTTATTATAAATTTTATCAAGACTTTCTTCAATAGTGGTAATGTATTATAAAATTTTCCTTAGTGAAGAAATTTTAGAGTTTAATTTCATAAATAAATTTTCATCTAATTTAGTAATTTTTTCTAAAATGCCTTTATCAAAAAGAAATTGTGAACTATAATTTCAAGAAATTAATTTTTGTAAATAATTAGATAAATAATCCTTTTCCAAAAATCGTTTTATAAAGATCTTTAAAGAGATATGATAATTCTTTTGTTAAAAAACTTATCCTTGAATTATCCTAATCATGTTCTTTATTAAAATTTCAATTTTCATTTTCCATATATATAGAAAAAATATATACATTATCTTTAGAAGGAAGAGTATTATCTTCCATCAAGGAAGATTCTTCATCCTAGGATTTAGAATCCTTCTCATTAGAATAATTATAATTTATAGAAAATTTTGTAGTATTCTAAATATTGTATACCTTATCCATAACAAAAATATTTTCTTTAGGTACCTTAGCTAGAATACCGATGTTCTATTATACAGAACTGTTTTTATCAGAATATTTATATGAGAAATATCTTCCATTATCACTCCAAGGTTCATTATCTTTAGGTATTTTCTATTATTTTATCATATAAAACCATTTCTAATTAGTGTTGAAATTTCATTATTTTATATTTTTCCATCTTATCTTTTGAAAATCTAGTCTGATGTGTCTATGTTTCATTCATTCATCAAAAGTAATTTCATTTCTCTTATAATTATTTTTCTTATTGATTTATTGTATCGATATTGTATATACTTATTCCCATCTAATTTATTCATCCTCGGTGTGAGATCTTAAAATTAATTTTCAAACTTTTCTAATTAACATGAGTCTAGTTTGTAGGAAAATAGTTTTCTTTTTGAATTATTTTACTAAATTATCAGAAGACATGACTTTAGGTTATAAGGTGGATGTTGTTGTAATGGAAACACCACCATTTTTATTTTTCTGTTTTTCGAAATCTCTTTTCAATCTTCCTTCATACTAAATAATTATTCCAATTAGATCGCCAAGAGTAATAATTTTCATCCTCTTTATATCATCAATATCTATCTTTTTAGGCACACATTCATTAGAAATGATATCTACTATATTCTCCTCAAGGATTTCATCATATAATCCTTTTTCTCCAAGATATTTCAAACTATTTAAGATTTTCATAAACCATTAGTGTATTTTAGAACTCGATTCTCATTGTATAAATTCAAAATCATGATACTCATCTCTCAAAATGGATATTCTAGTTTGAATAAGAACATGAGCCTCAACCTAGTTGGTGAGAAGTCTTTAAGTGCATCCACGAGACCCAGGTTCAAAACCTGGTGGAGGTATAACTATGGGTTTCTGTAGAAGCTAGAATAGTAGGTACTATAGCCGTACTATGTGGTTACTGTAGAAATTAATGGTGTAGGTAATGTTATATACTGTAGCAGCTAGAACAATTCACCATGAGCCACCAATATGGGATTGGAGTGCTTAAGGCCTTCAATCCACCCATGCCTTTGGGACAGTAAGGATTTTGGGCCACCTTTAAGGCATTCGGGAAACCTCAAGACCTTCTGGACACATGATCAATGTAGTTTCCCTGGACAGACCTATAGAAAAGGAGCACACCAGATGAGGATTCAGATAAATTGCACTCACCAGAGCAGAACCAAAATGATTTTTCAGAATAAGAGGGTATGGATATTCCATCGGGACCAACTTGTGTATTCACGGGAAGCCTAGCCAGAAAGAAATGCGAATGTGGAGACCTAACTATCCTGATGTAGATGCTAGGGATGGGTAGTTCCTTGTAGATAGTCTGGTTGAATTCTCTAAGGCCATCAGGTCATGTAATCTCTTAAATCCTATAGTCCATGTAATATCTAAGCCTATGAGACTTGTAAGGGTTCCCCCTCATCCCTTAAAATATGGATTATCAAAATTCAATAAAAAATTTGTCCTTTAGGTCATGTAATCTCTTAAAGCCTACCGGCCATGTAATCTCGAAGCCTAAGAACCTTGTAAGGGTTCCCCCTCAACTGTTAAAAGGGGGTAATCAAATTCAATACAAATGATGGCTTTTCGGCCATTGGGGGGATAGTTTTAATAACCTTGGAAGTACAAAAACGTATAATCTATAACTTCATCCAAATAGTTTTAGTAGCTTAATAAGATTTTTTTTCTATTAATGATTCTCATTATAGAACAAACCATGCTGTTCTATACTCTATTTTTTTTATATTATTTATTTTATAGATGGTTGAAATCTATATATTCCTTATCATATATTTTTTAATATCCTGACAACATGAAATAATTATCAACTCCAATATTGATAAATTAAGTCTTCAATATATCTCTCCAATATACATTTTTAGCAAAATCAAAAAATACAGGTATATGGGGATTTATATTATCAATTTATAAGAACTCATGTCCATCCATATTAAGATAAAAACATAATTTTCCAAAAAAAACGTTTTTTCAATAATGTTTTATAAAAAAAAATGTTTATAAAAATACTTTACAGACTTTAAAGAGTAAAGATAAAAAAACATAGAAAGTATTTAAGTTATGGAAACCTGATTTGATACCAATTACTATATATCATTATAAATTATATTGATATTAGGATTGAAGGAATAAATTCTTGATTATTTATTTACAAGAGGGGGTGTGTGAATTAAGGTTTTAAATAACAATATGTTTAAATATTTAAAATAAAAAAAATTAAAAACCCTCTTATAATAAAAATACAAGATTCAAAATTGATCCGTAGTTTAATTAAAAAAAGTATCATAATCATGATTATTTTGATATATACGAGTATAAAAAACATAATCATAATAGATCATATTATATCAAAGTAAACATAAGGGATTCATAGATGATCTGATTATTCTGATTATTTTATATTTTATTCCGATACGTTATGATAAAACAATCATATAGAAGAACTTCATAATTAAAGAAATGTAAGAAAAAACTTATAAAATAGTAAAAAATAAGAAGGGCTTATATACATTAAAAAAATAGATCACGTTTAAACATAAGAGTAAGGTAGAAATTATAATTGGCTAATTGAATCCCTTATTTTTTACTTACAAGAAAACATTTATTTTCTTGGTAAGGAAATCCCTACATAATAATATCAGATATTTTGTCTATGTAGCCTTGGTAGCCCTCATTATGATATATAAGATCTATCTTGAAATCCCCTAAATCCCTCAATCTCAATATCAGATTCTCTATCATGAAATCCTCATAATACCTTACTCATAATCAGAGATGTGACACGTGATTACAATGAAAAATAATTCAAAAGGGGACAACCTGAAAATAAATTATTATTGTAAGATGCCGACCTTTTTTGGAGTTGGATTTGGATTAAATTAATGTATTCTTTTTTCCTTATTTTAATAATTTTTTTCAATGTTATTTTTTAGTGTTTTTTGATGAAAATTAAAAAAAAAATTGATGATGGAGGGGTTGTGAATGATTACCACACAATTTGATTAAATTGATTTCCCCTTCTCAAAATACCATATAACACTAGATAGTTGGGAATCACATAGCTAGTTTAGTATTTTTTAAACTATGCGTCCAAAAAATATAATCCCTACACCCTTAAAACAATAGGCACAGGGGTGAGACACGGTTAAGGAAAACATGGTTCCCCAACTTAGGAAACAATGCATAATATTTTTAATTTCTTCAAAATCAGTTATAAATCCATCCAAACCCCAACCACTTCTCATATTTAACCCAAAATCTTACCTGTTGGATTTTGGACAATTTGAAAAAATCCTAGATGTATTCCAAGGCCATATGGGCTTTTTTCATCATGATATATATCATATATTGATGATATTATCCTCTCATAGTATGTGGATCTTATCCGGTTTCTTTCTCATTCATTATCCTTCCTCCTATTGATTTATTGTGGATGTAATCTTCTATTTTGATAGATTTATATCATTCTTTGTTGAATATCGATCTAGGATGGGAGATCTAGATCTATATTGGAATGATATTGATTTCCCTAATCATGATTTAGGGTTCTGAGATATGGATCAAAATATAGGTTGTTGTGCTGCTAAATTTTGGGGATTTCCATTGGGTGATCTTCTTTAATGAATCAATATAGGTGGTCCATAATTTAAATCCCATAGTCTTGGTTTGGGTTACTTGTATTAAATTTGTATTATTAGTAGAGTTTTTTAGAAATTGAATTTTTTAATTCAATTAATAAATTTTGTAAATTAATTAATTGAGATAGTTGTGAAATTGTGAAATGTTATCGTTGAAAATGATATTAAATTGGATAATTAATTATGGAATATTAATGTCTTGATTTTATATAACTAATTGGTGCATTACTCATGGAATATTGATTATGACATTTGAGATAATTAATAGGGTAATTAATTATGGAATATTGATTTCCTGATTTGAGATAATTAATTGGGGAATTAATTTTGGAATATTGATTTTATAATTTGAGATTATAAATTGGGGAATTAATTATGGAAAATTGATTTCAGGATTTGAGATAATTAACTAGGGAATTAATAATGGGATATTGATTCCGTGATTTAATAATCAATTAATGAATTATTATTTAGATATTTAAATAGTGTGTTTGAATAATTTAGTGGTGAACTAATTATTGGATATTGATATTGTGAAAAGATAATTTGTGGTCAAATTAATTTATGTACATGGATTAATTAATTTAGGAATTAATTAATGGATTTTGTGATGATTAATTATGATAACAAGATTAATGTGTTTAATCTTGGTTGACATGACAATGTCAAAACATTTGATAATGAGAAACATGTTATGTTGTGATAAGAAATGAATAATATACATAGTTTATAAATGGCATGCTAGACATGATAATCTACACTAGTGATATACATGAATAGAAGATAAATGCGGTGCTAGACATGGAGATGTATGTTAATGATAGATCTAACCATATGGTTGTCAAATGGGGGGCTTGGCAAGACTGTCTACACCTATGATATATGTGTGTGATTGAGAATTGGGGTTCTAAACATTATAATATACACCAATGATGTATATACATGGTTTAGAATTGGGGTGCTAGACATGAAATTCTATTCCCAATATATATATATATATATATATATATATATATTCATGGTTGATAAATGAGGTCCTAGACAAGGTGTTGTTCACCCATGAAATAAGTATTGGACTATGGTTCCATGAGATATTAATAATGTTATTGAGGTGACATGTAAAATGAAACATCAGGTTCCATAATGAAATATTGATTAAATATATAACATTTTTCAGATCCAACATGTCTAGAGAAGGTATTGATGTATTAGTGTCATTGGGAACCCATTGGATTATGTGGTTTAATAATGAATAATTGATGGTGTGATATGTTTTTAATTAGGCACTATAATTATTTATTTATGGAATACATATACCCTTTTTGATTGGATTTTTTTTATAAACTATAGGTGGTGACCCACTATGTTTCATTCCCACCCTACTGGGTCTACCTGATCGGTACCTAAAAAGAATTAATTGTTGCAGGACAGGTTAAGGGAAAATTTCATGTGTTAGATGGTTGATTTGGGGAAGGAACATGGTTGAGGAACCACTTGGGAGTTTCTAGTATCTTTATTTTTAGTTTTAATTCTTAAAACCTGACACACACACACTAATATGACATGTTTTCTACTTTTTTAGATATTGTATCTCTTGTTTCAATTTTCTTGAGATATTGATATTATTTTTGGAAATATATATATATATATATGATTTTTTATTTTATTTATTATTTTTAATGGTGTGTTACTCTAATAAATTAGGGTATATACTCCCCCTGATTGACTTATCAGACCCTCTCTTCTTGTTGGAAGTCGGTAGAATATGGGAAGGTGCACCTGAGGTCATGTGACTGACCGCCGTGGGGAACCTATGTGTGGTACCCAAGCCATAACATTAAAATGTTATATGAGTGTTGTTTTTCTTATTCTCAAGTTTTGTATTAATAATTGAGAATGGTAGACATGTAACTAAGAGGATTCGAGACTTGATTATAATCTCATAAAATAGACCATCTTCCCCATGTATAGGGGAACCCCCAAGTTCCCATGGAGGGATTTCTTTATTACTATTTTTTATTATCATTGAATGTAATTTGATCTTGTTTAACACACTTTTTGTTTGATGTGATTATTGATTGAAAAGAAGTGTTGAGAATTTACTCCTAGTCAGGTGTGGAATGAGAGTGCATTATGAATGAATCATTCTATTCCCTCAAGATTTTTTGTGACATGCATAATTTTAGGCATGAATATGAAAAAGGGGTTTCAGTATGTTTTTGAACTTAAACTGTTTTATTGGATTATGAAATTGAATTGAAAAATGTTCCTTATTTTAAATTAGAAGTGTAAAAAATAATGCACTAATGTGAATAAAGGGGTTTCTAAATGAAAAACAAGAACTATGGTAATGCGGTACCCTTGTTAACTATGAAATGGTGTAGGATGGTTAATGGTAGTGATAGAGCTTCAGTTTTGACATTGTTGTGAGGTTTGGGGAATAGAATTTTTGTGGTCACCCCTATTACATAAATGTGATAATGTTGTTATATGATTCATAATGTTTATATTTGTAATTTTTGTGGTTTTCTTCATTAAGGACACCTATTGAGAAAATTACATGAGGATATGGTTGGAGATTCACTAACACCAGTGGAAATGAAGTAAATGATAGTTCCAGGTGAGGAAGTAAATGAGATTTTTTAGGGAAATTCACTCACTTAATGAAATTACTGGAAAGATTCACAGGTCAGGTTTTTAAGGGAATGTATGAACTAATAATGGAGTTTCAATTTAAACATCCTCTGAACATTACTAGATAGGGTGGACATGGGAGATTTTGGTTTTGGGATGAGTCGATAAATATGATACATTAACATTTGGATACTCTTGATGAGAAGTGTCACGAACCAGATCTGGTCGCCATAAAACCAGCACCAAACCCATCTCGTGCCAAGCCCCGAGAGGCGTTCCCAATCCCCACGGGCTGGCACAGGTTCCTGGGTATTAAAAACTGAAAATTGGGAACGATTTACCTGATTTTTTATACTTAAAACAACAAATGAATCCAAGAAGTCAGATCTGGATTTTTCGAACCAAAACATCTTTTACTAGAATTCAGAACTGAATTACACATTTTTAAACAATGTGTGAACACCATTACAAAGGTACATACGCAATAAAAGACAGCCCAAGAACCTCCACATGGAATGAGGCACCTCCCACAAGCCATCTCCACAACACTGCATCATGATGGACCGCTAAAAACCCGAACCAAAGGCATAAAACCTATACCCAAACCTGTGACATAAAATAAGCAAGTATACTTACACCCAAAGGTGTAAGTAGGGTGTGAGAGAAAGCCTTGTAGGATACCACCTCTATGAGATTCCATGTGATAAACATTTCATGACAAAAAGCATTGCATGTTTTGTAAATAAGAAATGCTAGTTACAATTTTCTAAAGGATGCAATAATAAATGAAAACAGTTTTCATGTGGGATAATTTGAAAGGAACAATAATTTTAAAATAAATAACAAAGCTACTAAATTTTCCAGCCAACAATATCGTATACAGACGGTAAGTACAAAGGATCTAATGAGCACAAGTGATAGGAAATTACCCCTAGGAACTAGCTAGCTGTGGGTCCCAGGTACCTCATATCTCGGTGAGAGTAACCACTAAAAAATATCTGTTCTCGTGCACGATACACTAGTAGGGATCATACCCATAACCTAGTGGTCCCCAATCATCATCATCATAGTTTAGTTAGAGTTTTAAGCGTCAATCATGCTATGTGAAACTGAGGCCAAACCCCACGGATTCACTAGCATACTACTAGTACACGTCCACCCACCTAGATACCCGGGTTTTCCCTTTGTGCTCAAACATGTTCAACAATCCATGAAGTATAGTTTTTACATGCAAATATCAATTCAACATCACACATTAACCAAACAGCCCCAAGTACATAACACAAGTCAAAAATTCCACTATTCATTCAAGTGCATTTTAAAATCAAACTCACACCAAAATTTCCTACAACACTTTTCACATTTCTTTAACACTTCCACAAATCCTTTAAAAGATTTTATAAAACCATTACAAGATATTCAACTCACATAACAGCCAACACATATGTTACATAATACCCTTCTCACCTTCATAATTCATTTTATCAATAAACTCACAGGAAACATACCACACCCGTGTTTCGCACACAGAACACAATTTAGTAAAACATTTCAGAAATTTATAAAACATTCTGAAAATTATTGATATCTCAAATCACCACTTTACCATTAAAAAACCCACATTAGGTGAACACACTCACCCAAACATTACATATACACCCTTTCCCAACATTGTTTAACCAAATAAAACATTTGCAATTTTTATAAATAATCCCAAGTGGTATAACCATTGTTTGCACACTAAACCCATTTCAAACCCCTCATTCAAAACCAAAATCATTCAAATAACAATCCAAAACAGAATTTTCAGCCCTAAAAAAATTATTAAACCACCCCTAAGTGTTATAAAAATACATCAAATAATACCACAAAGATTGACATGAAAAACACATGTTTAAAAAAATCACCTTCAAGAACTAAAACACAGTTTTACACCTTAAACTCAATCAAAAACCACTTTTCAAGGCCCACATAATAATAAGGAATTATCAAACCAGAATTTCCAGCCCCTTTCAAGACTAATAAATCACTTTCATATGTTATAAACTAAACCCAAACATTACCCCAAGAGTCACACATGAAAAGTACCCAATTTCAAGCTAAAATACAACTAAAAATTAAATGTTTAACCAAATTCATCAAAAACAGTTTTCACACCACACAAAACAGATTATAAACATACTAAATTAATAAACCAAGCAAGCTAACTCATCATAAAATGGTTACACATGGAATCACCTACCTTTTGACTCGAAACCCTCAAAACTTGGTGCGAAACTTTAAACGCACCACCGCCGCACCACAAGGAATATAAATCCAGACCTAGACCACAAAAAATTGACCCCAATGATACAAAATCAGACCTTAGGATCAAACCCTAACTTCTGGACTTGAGGAACTTCAAGAAATAGGAAATAAAACTAAAAGAGGATGGAAGGAACCAAGAAGGAATTCCCTTACTTGAAATATCTTGAAGAAATCGGCCCCAATCCACCTAACTATGAATCTCCAAGTACCCAAAACTGGTATCAAGGTTTGAAGGAGTTACATTAGGTAATTTGGGGACTGAAATGGGGGGAATATGATAAATATTGAAGGATTTATGAAAGATTCATTTTACCTCGTCAAATCTGGCCGATTTGAGAAAGAGTATGAAAGAATACCCTACTTCGTGGCACACCTGAGCTCCAAAATTGCGAAACCGATAATGTGGGTGATCCTCAGGATACTGGCTTCGAGAGGGAGGTGGAATCATGGGAAAACAGTAAAAAATGAATGAGTTATGGAGAATTTAATCAAAATATTTAAAGTAGGAAATGGGCCTACGGGCAGGCCCATTATCTAAATCAAAAACCCAAATCCGTCATGATTTTGGATTTATATGTGGTCCAAAGGGATATGATGATTTTAATATATTAGGTTCTTCAAATTGGGAAGTAGAATGGGTTTAAAATAGTAAAAATTGAAGGATTTATAGAAGAAACAAAATTGGTTTTTAAATCGGGAATTGGGCTCGCGTTTTGGCCCAAATTTTCAAAACCCACCATTTTCACCAAAATGAGTGGTAAACCCCCCAAAAAATCAGTAATGGAAATTAAATTAAAGATGAATATATAAAAAATTCACGTGTGTGAAAATTATCCCCACCATAAAACTTTCCTCCCCCAGAAAGCCACATCATGGACAAAGAAAAAAAACCAAACCCAACCGAAAGGCAAAAATGGACTCCTTTGCTAAGCTTTGCCCCCAAAGGCCAAGACACCTCCAGTGATCCATTAAGGAAGGAATACTTAACAAAAAAACATACACCTCTTTACTGAAATGATCAAGCACATTCGGATTTATCCTAAAAGATAACCCTTCAAAAACTATCTGAACAAGGCTCAAAAAATTTACCCAAACAAACAAGAACATCAAACAAGGTTACACTTACTGTGATATAACTAAACCATTGAGAACTCTCCAATCCCAATGTTTACCCAAGGAAGATGTATGGGGTTATATATCTCCGAACGATAATACCCACTTCTAAGCCAAGACCAAGGAAAAAATTGAGTTACTGGTTCAAGGATACACAAATGGGCTCCCCACCATAAGAACCAACCATCTTAACTGACAAACATGGGCCGACACAGATAGACCCCGAAACATAAAGAGTTGGGACAACCACACGGTTAGCCCACACAGTTTGGGAAATTGTGCTCTAACCATGTGGATCCTTATACCTACATGGTTTTCTGGTGAATGGTTACTACTAAATGTTCACTCAACATGTCTAGACAAATCCAAAACCTTTCCCCAAACCCAAAGGAAACCAAAGGGGAAAAGAAAGTCATTGGGAGATAACATGGGGATGAGGCCCTCCACCTCTTTCCACCAAACAGGAACAAAAGAAAAAAGATGAAAACACCAAATGTTTAAACTATTCCCATCTCTCATACTGAGAATATTTCATTGTACAAGGTTAAAACTACACTCGGATTTCCTTTGACTACGTGCCAACGTCTCTCCGGAACCTATGGCTGGAGCTGGAATGATTGACACATCATCGGCCTCACAGTTAGGATTTGGAAACCCCCTAATATAATTTCTGCATTCAATGCTACAAACAACTACACACAATCCCATATGGGTTCACCAGGACATAACACACTCCAGAACTCACTTTACCCTAACTCGATATTTCACTGAAACAAGGGCTTATAAGATGCACAAACATCACACCTTGTTTTTTTTGGGTGAGAAACAATAGAATTAAAGGAAACATATAAAAACCATCCTCTACAATTTAGGATGTCAAGATCTCCCAAAAGGAGAAACACTTCTGAAAAAAATAGACTCACAAAATATTGTATAACTTCACCTTTACAATCAAACGAGCATGCGACATCACATCTTGTCACGGAACATGACCAAAGCGGATGATAGAAATAATACAAGGAGGGGGCCTTACAAAACACCCCCAAACATCACAACTTTCCATAAAGTGGCCATAAGAGCCTCTCGTGGCCAGATTTTCCACACTGGTGGTTTAACATAAACTCCTTCTTCGAAGAGAGTACGAAGGACTTAGAGGCCCTCTTAAACACTATCCATACTGACAACCCCAGACAACTTTCACCTTCGATGAATTAGGTAGCTTAAGAATCTAAGGTCTCTTTCAACCATCCACTAGCACTCTTCTGCAATAAGAGGATCCAAAAAACCAATAATGTAAATGGTTTATACTCTTTATAAAAAGCTCAAGAAATGATTCCTTACATGGATCAACTGGAGGATTTTCCAATGGAAAAAAAATCTGGGTTGCACGTCAGTTGTTCACTAAACCTTAATGGGGGCGTACATTATCCAAAGAGAGAACCCAGGGACCCAACCAAGCTGGTCCATTGGTAAAAACATACCACAAAACAGATCTAAACTCATTAATGGAACCACCTTAAAGGTGTCCCAAAACATATATCATAGGGGACTACTAACCGGACCTTCTACCCAGAATACCGACCAAACACAAACCCAAAACACAGTTCGAACAGGAGGGGTTCTTAGACTCAAAACATCCCACAACATCAACATTTTCCAAAAACACATAATATACACCATCCCAAACAATTCATAAAGACATCATGTTTTTTCATTAAAAACATTTCTTTTAAAACCAATGTTTCCGCAGTTAGCGTATCCACCAATGGTACCCCATGGGCCTCACACATGCATGTTTCTGTGCCACACCAGGCACCCTCCTCATATTCCTCCCGACAATCATCCAGTAATTCCATCAACCATCCGTCATCCCATATAACCAATGCATGTGGTTGCTCACGAAAATACCAAAGGTTAAAACAATTTTTTTTTCCACTTTTCAAAACCAAAACGGTCAACAAACACATCCTTTTTTCTCAAAACTGCTAACCACGAGATCAAAATCCCAAATCACATCTTACAAAAACTTTCAGAAAGTCACAAACATTTAGAAAATAACTCACTTTCACGATATTCACATAAATTTCAAAACATCTCATCCCATTAAAACACACTCTGATTGTTTAGAAAACTCTATTTGAAATACTTTTCAAAACCAACATCAATATAGTTCCAGCTTTCAAAGAGGTGTAAGCACACCATTTTACATTTCAAAACAATTCTGAAAATTCAGTTCTACCATTTCATAAACCAAACCATTCCCTCTTTATTTGAAAATCATTTCATAAAAACTTTACGCTTCTTAAAACCAAGTCACCTTAAAACCAAAGTGATAATATTTCAAAACTAAAGCACAAAACAATGCGAGAGAAAACTAGTTTCAGTGGGTGAGTTGGAAATATGGTTGGCGGCCATATTCCAATCACTTCACTATCACAGAGAGTGTTCTAGGGATAATCTCTGGCTTCACATGGCTTGTCAGGCCCTGCGAGCTCACTGATACCATTAACCCAACTCTCTTTTCATTTCCCCTAATCATCATCAAACCAAGAAAACCAAAGGAATTAGATAAATCCCAACTTCCCCTGGTGACTCGAATCCTGTCATGAGGTGTGGTGATCAAGCACACTACCCATAACCAAACTTCAATGTCCTAACAATCCTAACTTTATAGTATCTCGACTATTCCCGAAATAACGTGAACCAAAGAGTTAACCGGAACCTTCTCTGATACCATTTTGTCACGAACCAGATCTGGTCGCCATCAAACCGGCACCAAACCCAGTCTGTGCCAAGGCCCGAAGGGCGTTCCCGATCCCCACGGGCAGGCACAGGTTCCTGGGTATTAAAAACTGAAAATTGGGAATGCTTTACCCGAGTTTTTATACTTAAAACAACAAATGAATCCAAGAAGTCAGATCTGTATTTTTCAAACCAAAACATATTTTACTAAAATTAAGAACTGAATTACACATTTTAAAACAGTTTTTGAACACCATTACAAAGGTACAAACCCAAGAAAAGACAGACCAAGAACCTCCACATGGAAAGAGGCACCGCCGTCAATCCATCTCCATGACACTGCATCACGATGGACCGCTAAAAACCCAAACCAAAGGCATAAAACCTATACCCAATCCTGTGAAATAAAATAAGCAAGTCTACTTACACCCAAAGTTGTAAGTAGGGTGTGAGAGAATGCCCAGTATGATACCACCTCTATGAGATTCCATGTGATAAACATTTCATGACAAAAAGCATTTCATGTTTTGTAAATAAGAAATTCTAGTTACAATTTTCTAATGGATGCAATAACAAATGAAAACAGTTTTCATGTGGGATAATTTTAAAGGAACAACAATTTTAAAATAAATAACAAATCTACTAAATTTTCCAGCCAACAATATCGTATACCGACTGTACGTACAAAGGATCTAATGAGCACAAGTGATAGGAAATATCCCCTAGGAACTAGCTAGCTGTGGGTCCTAGGTACCTCGTATCTCGGTGAGAGTAACCACAAAAAAATATCTGTTCTCGTGCACGAGCCACTAGTAGGGATCATACCCATAACCTATTGGTCCCCAATCATAATCATCATAGTTTAGTTAGAGTTTTAAGCGTCAATCTTTCTAAGTGAAACTGAGGCCAAACCCCACGGATTCACTAGCATACTAGTACACGTCCACCCACCTAGATACCCGGGTTTTCCCTTTGTGCTCAAACATGTTCAACAATCCAAGAAGTATAGTTTTCACATGAAAATATAAATTCCACATCACACATTAACCAATCATCCCCATGTACATCACAAATCAGAAATTCCACTTTTCATTCAAATGCATTTTGAAATCAAACTCACACCAAAATTGCCTACAACACTTTTCACATTTCTTTAACACTTCCACAAATACTTTAAACGAATTTATAAAACCATTATAAGATATTAAACTCACATAACAGCCCACACATATGTCACATAAAACCCTTCTCACCTTCATAATTCATTTAATCAATAAACTCACACGAAACATCTCACACCCGTGTTTCGCACACAAAACACAATTTAGTAAAACATTTCGGCAATTTATAAAACATTCTAAAAATGTTTGACATCTCAAATCACCACTTTACCACTCAAAAAACCACATTAGGTGAACACACTCACCCAAACAGTACATATACACCCTTTCCCAACTTTTTTTACCCAAATAAAACATTTTCAATTTTTATAAAACAAACCCAAGTGGTATAACCATTGTTTGCACACTAAACCCATTTCAAACCCCTCATTCAAAACCAAAATCATACCAATAACAATCCAAAACAGAATTTTCAGCCCTAAAACAATTATTAAACCACCCCCAAGTGTTATAAAAATACATCAAATAATACCACAAAGATAGACATGAAAAACACATTTTTTCACAAATCACCTTCAAGAAGTAAAACACAGTTTTACACCTTAAACTCAATCAAAAACCACTTTTCAAGGCCCACATAATAATAAGGAATTACCAAACCATAATTTCCTACCCCTTTCAAGACTAATAAATTACTTTCATATGTTATAAACTAAACCCAAACATTCTCCCAAGAGTCACACATGAAAAGTACACAATTTCAAGCTAAAATACAACTAAAAATTAAATGTTTAACCAAATTCATCAAAAACTGTAACGCCCCGACCCCAGTTACCCAGAGTCGGTGCATTATTACATAACATTGTCATGATCACAAGAAAAATCAAATCTCGAAAGACCGATTGGTTTAGTAGCCTTGGAAACACTAGATATATTCATAAGTTTTACATTACATCATAAAATGAAAAACTACTACAATAACATAATGTCTCCATAATCCACACTCATATCCCCACATAATATCCCTGCAGGTCATTCATAATTTACTTCTTCACTTCCTGGGAAAAATAAAACATAGAAAAGGGGTGAGCTCAAATGCCCAGTAAGGATAACAATATAGCGGAAACTTTTATAAATAAGAATAAACATTTAAGGCAATGTATAACTCAAACAAAAGCCTTTTAAATAAGAACTTTCAACATGGTATGACATAAATAAAATGATATAATGCCATTTACTTATTCACATGGATATTCTACTAATCGAATAATCACATGCAAAAATCAATAACCACTTTCATAATGTTGGAATGCATAATGCCAGACTATCATAACCACATAGCCAAGGCCTCGTGCCAAGACTACAAATAAGATTTTGTCAAGGCCTTGTGCCAAGACACTAGTTTGTCTCATGAGACCTTCCGATGCATCGAGGAGCTATAACGGGCTCCACCCGTCACATATTAAGTCCAATGCATTCCCATATGAAAAGGTTTAAACATAACATAAACATTCGTATTAAAACTAGCATACGAAATGTCAATACTTTCACTATAAACTATGAATGGTATAAAAATAGCACATCCACAGTCAAACATATCACAAAACCTTCAATACAATATAGAAGTTTTGTATCATAATAAATCAACTTCAAATAATCATAAAATCCATCAAAGGATGTTGACATAGATGAAATCAAAATTCTTTTTAAAGAAATATCTCCTTTTATTTTGAAATCATTTAAGATCCATATAAAATAAAACATTTTCTTTGAAAATATTCTTATAAGCTTGTAAGGGAAGCTTTTAAGATTTTATAATGGCGGAAAATAGCTGCACCCGCCGTATAAGTTAAAAAAACATTCTTACCTTAATTCTGTCGAAAAGGTTAAAAAGGACCTTGTTTTGAAAACGACGGAAAGATTCCTTTATAAACCTCTTATAAAAAGTCAAAAAAGGGTATAAATGACTTTAACCCATATTCTTGTAAATAATAAAATTGTTTTGAAATACATTTTGAAGAAACATGGATGTGGATGATAAAGAGATCCCAGTAGATTATTACAAATAAACAACCTCGGATAATGAAGAGATTGTGAAATAACCCTTACCAATTTGGTAAATTATGAAACATAAAACCCATAAAAGAGGTATCATACAATTAATATGTAAATACACATAAATTAGAGTTTATTACACAAATAATATAATTATGGGCAATACATACACCACACAAAAGGTGATGGTGGCAATATGGCATGAATCTCACGGAAATAAGGAGTGAGATGAAAACCCCTTACCTTGTACTTTTCCTTGGTTGGGGTAGGTAAACCTCCTGTATAATGGTGAAATAGTTTTTATTAAATTATACAAGAATCATATATATTAATATGATATCATATATGATCTTTTAACATTGATTTGTTAATAATATCTTAGAATTATCGTCGTTTCAAGTGATAATCGATTCGTTCTTCTTAAATGTTTGGTTATGTAAGACATGTTTGTAATGGATAGATTAAATATTATTCATAATAAGAATGATATTAACATTATTTTTAACCCTAAAATGTGAATAAGACTTGAATGGATACGATGGAAGATGGATCTCACCGCGTTCGTGGAGACGGTAGTCCGTACGTACGCACGAACGCTACTTCCATTTAATTTTTATTTTAAAAGAATTGAATCCAAATGATACATAGGTATATTAATATTCCAGTATAATATAATATTTTATATATGTTACTTATGTTCATTAACACCATCCTTTATACATTCCATGTGTGGTATGAACGAGTCATATCATTTTAAGGGGGCGGTAGTCCGCACTTCCTCAAATGAAATTATCGTATGTATATACAACATGAAACGAATAATGGTATGAAATAAAATGGAATTACAGAAGCTTATATATAAAATATATATCATTAATATCATATTTAATTACAGTTCCATCATAATGGCCACCATGAGAGGCGGTAAGATGTATTTGAACAATCATCGTTTCGTGAGGCGTTAGTTTTCCATCCACAGAAACATTATGTTCATCATCCATTAGATGGAGTTGTGTGTATGTGTAGTTTGAATCCTTCTTATAAAAACATCCTAGTATATTGAGTATACTGGTTTTGTTACAAAAGAAAGGAAATAAAAAGAGTTTGGGGGTTGGAGAAGCAAAATAAAGGAAAATAATTTAAGAGAAATCGTTACCTTTAATTTAGGTAACTCACTTTGGTTGGAACCAAAGGACTTATTGAAATGCTTTCTGCCTAAGGGGAAGCTTCAAGGAGGAGGAGAGGGATGTGTGGAGCTTAGTTGGGCAGAGTTTGGACGAGCCAAGTGGCTTGAGAGGTGTGAGTAATGAGTAGAAGTGGTCTCCTTTTATAAGGGAGAGGAGGGGCTCTTTAGGAAAGAGTGAAAGTATTACTTTATAATATAATTATATTCGGTTTATAATGGTCCAAAAATAATTGAGGTCGAATATAAGATGACTAATATTCTAAATAACATCAACCAATAAAAATTGGACAGGTTTTAGATAATATTTTAGTCATTATAATATTATTTATTTCAATGATTTATTAATGAGGTAAACATTGCATCATTATTGTGTCATTAATAATTTAACTTATTTGATGTCTAAAAATTATAAATAAAATATCATCATTTAGGAAATCTTTTTAGCTTTCTAATGAATATTTATAATCCAAAATCCAACATGTATAACCCTATGTAAGAATTGTTCTTCTAAAAGATGTAAGCTTATGCCATTTTTATTTTTATTTTAACTTTATTAATATAATGTGTCCCTACCACATACAAGTGGCTCCAAGGGGTCCCCAAATTGACCCAAGGATGCCCATGGTCGGGTATGTGTCCACCAATAAGGTTAGGACACGTTTTAGGGTAATTTTGTATTATTATAATATTATTTGTTAACCCTTATTTACCGGATTTACCCTTTAAACATGGTAAATAAAATATTTACCACAGTAACTATTCAAAATGTCTAAAAATAAAAGTTACCTATTTACACAATTTGAACATCATGATTCCAAATATGGAATCCATTTTCCTAAATTCAAAACACAGAAGTGGCAGAAATTAATTTAAAATTAATTCCCACTGTCAAAACAAAAAGCGTGTTTTTAAGAGATAATAACTATAAAAAGATTGACACTTGTTTATGTTCGGTTTAATTGTAAAATTATGTCTAATGACCAACATTATATTAAATGGTAAACATATATTCTAAATATAATTTAAAACCACTCAAATTCACAATTTATCACTATTAATTATTTTGATTAAAAAAGTTGTTTTTAATTAAAATTTAGTAATTTTCACTATTCATCAAAATATAAATGTTATCCGAAAAGTACCAAAATTTCACCCTAGGCTAATTTCAATATTCCGAATCCAAAAATGAAGTCCATTTTGAAATATAAAATATATATGATTTCAAAAAGTAGGTATTACTATTCACAACGGCTAGTTTAATTAGTTGTGGTGTGTGTTAGAACTCGAGGTTGCGTACAACACACGCTATCGATTATTCGAAGGGAAACGTACCGTGGAAGTTTGGGGTGTTACATTCTCCCCTCCTTCAAATAATTGCGTCCTCGCAATTTCTAGGGTATTACTGCATAAAAAGACTCGGGTGGTTCTTCATCATAAGTTCCTCGGGTTCCCTCGTTGCCTCTTCCATCTTATGATTTCTCTACAAAACTTTTACCAGACGCGTCGTCCGGTTTCTCAGTACTTGTTCTCTTGTATCAAGAATCTTGACGGGCTCTTCACAATAAGACAGACCGGGTTCCAGTTCTAATTCCTCATAGGTGAGTACATGCGTTGGGTCAGGCATGTATTTTCTCAACAGAGATACGTGGAACACATCGTGAACTTTGGAGAGACTTGGCGGCATTGCCAATCGGTAAGCTACAGCCCCAATTCGTTCTAGAATTTCGAAAGGTCCGATGTACCTGGGACTCAATTTACCTTTCTTTCCCAAACGTATGACTCCCTTCAATGGAGATACCTTTAGGAAAACATGATTACTGACTTGAAATTCCAAATCCTTCCTTCGATTATCGGCATAGCTCTTCTGCCTACTTTGAGCTGCTTTGATGTGATTTTGGATTACTTTCACCTTTTCCACCGTTTCCTCCACCAGCTCTGGGCCTACAAGTTTTCTTTCACCAACGTCATCCCAACAGGTTGGTGTACGACATCTCTTTCCGTATAACGCTTCATATGGTGCCATCTATATACTCGAATGGAAGCTATTGTTATAGGAAAATTATACCAGTGGTAAATATTGATCCCACATACCCTGAAAGTCAAGTGAGCAAGATCTCAACATGTCTTCTAAGGTTTGAATAGTCCGTTCTGATTGTCCGTCTGTCTGAGGGTGGTAAGCAGTGCTCAAATGAAGTTCAGTATCCAGGGATTTCTGAATAATTTTCCAAAATCTTGAAGTAAAACGGGGATCACGATCAGAAACAATCGATCGGGGTACTCCATGAAGTCTCACAACTTCATTAATGTATAGTCTTGCTAGACGTTCCAGGGGTAGATCTTCTCTTATAGCAAGAAAATGTGCTGACTTGGTAAGACGATCAACAATAACCCATATTGCATCGTTCCTTCTAGGAGTCTTTGGTAGCCCCATGACAAAGTCCATCGTAATATTGTCCCATTTCCACTCCGGTATGGGAAGAGGTTGCATGACTCCTCCAGGCTGTTGCCTTCCAGCTTTCACTTGTTGACAAACCATACACCTTGACACAAAATCAGCAATCTCCCTCTTCATGTTGTCCCACCAAAAATGTTCCTTCAAATCTCTATACATTTTGGTGCTCCCAGGGTGTATAGAGAAATTGGAACTATGAGCATCATCCAGCAATTCCCTTTTTAGATCAGGTAAATCGGGAACACAAAGTCTCTTCCCGAATTTCAAAATTCCATCTTCATACACAAAGTCTCTCAATCTCCCATCATTCACAGCTTTAATCTTCTTCTGAAATTCTTCATCATTGGTCTGAGAACTCTTAATCCTTTCTAGTAAAGATGGTTTGGCCACCATTTGAAAAAGCATTGATGTTTCACCTTCCCTGGTTATTCCCATGTCCATCTTCACTAGATCCATGAAAATTGGATCCCTTTCAATTCTCATATTGTTCAAAACTCCATGGTCTTTTCTACTCAAAGCATCTGCCACCTTGTTTGCCTTCCCCGGGTGGTAGTGTATCGTACAATCATAGTCCTTGAGTAATTCAAGCCATCTCCTTTTCCTCATGTTGAGTTCTTTTTGTGAGAAAATATACTTCAAACTCTTGTGATCAGTATAAATCTCACATTTTTCACCATAGAGGTAGTGCCTCCATATCTTCAAAGCAAAGATCACAGCTGCTAACTCAAGATCATGAGTAGGATAGTTTTGTTCATGAATTTTCAACTGTCGTGATGCATAGGCAATAACTCTATCATTCTGCATAAGGACACAGCCAAGTCCTTTCTTCGATGCATCACTATAAATAACGAACCCATCATTCCCCGATGGTAGAGTCAATATAGGAGCATTGACTAATCTTCTCTTCAGTTCTTCGAAACATTCTTCACACTCTTTTGTCCAAACAAATTTAACCCCTTTACGTGTGAGCTTCATTAATGGGTTAGCCAATCGGGCAAAATTCTGGACGAAACGTCGATAATAACCTGCCAAACCAATAAAACTGCGTACCTCAGTTATAATCATAGGTGTTGGCCATTCTTGGATTTCCTTGGTCTTAGAAGGATCAACAGAGATTCCATCTTTTGAGACAATATGGCCAAGAAAATAAATCTCCTGAAGCCAGAATTCACACTTGCTAAACTTCCCATATAATTCATGCCTCCTCAGAGTGTTCAAGATAATGCGCAAGTGATTTTCATGATCGTCATAGGTTTTGGAGTATACCAAGATATCATCAATAAATACCACCACAAATTCATCGAGATACTCCTTGAAAACTCTATTCATCAGATCCATGAATACAGAGGGTGCATTAGTCAATCCAAACGGCATTACAGTAAACTCGTAATGCCCGTACCTGGTTCGAAATGCTGTCTTCAGAATGTCTTCCTTCTTTACACACAACTGATGGTATCCAGATCGAAGGTCAATCTTTGAAAAGTATTGAGCTCCATGCAGTTGGTCAAATAAATCATCAATACGAGGTAGGGGATACTTGTTCTTTATCGTTATAGCATTGATCTCCCTGTAGTCAATACATAACCTCATAGATCCATCTTTCTTTTTAACAAAAAGAACAGGGGCTCCCCATGGAGAAACACTAGGGCGAATAAATCCCTTATTACTAAATTCCTCTAGTTGTTTCTTTAATTCGACTAACTCTACAGTGGCCATTCTATAAGGGGTCTTCGATATAGGCCTTGATCCAGGAATCAAATAAATGGAAAACTCAACTTCTCGTTCTGGAGGATGTCCAAGTAAGTCTTCCGGAAATACATCTACAAATTCTTTCACAACAGGTACATCCTCTATTTGAACATTCCTTTCCTCACCGACAGTTATTTCATTCTCTTCCTCCCCAATAATTGAATTAAGTTGAGCTACTGGGGGTAGATCTAAATAAGAATTAGGTGGTGACGATTCTGCTCTAAAAATAAGGTGCTCCTTATCATTATCATCAAGAATCGTAACCTCTTTCTTCTTACAATAAATCTTCGCATCATAGTCCGAAAGCCAGTCCATACCGAGGATTATATCAATCTCAATCATAGGTATGACGATGAAATCAGCAGATAAAGAAAATTTATGTGCTCTAATGGGGACTGATTCACAAAACTTTTTTGCAACGATACTTCCCTTAGGAGTTTTAACTGACAACTCTCTTATTAAATCAAATTGGAAATATCTAATTTTCTTAGCAAACTGGGAAGATATGAAACAATGCGATGATCCAGAATCAAATAATGCATTTGCTAAACTTGAGGAAACCATTAAATTACCTACCACCACGTCTTTCGGAGCTTCTACCTCAACAGTAGTGATAGCATAAGCCTGGCCTTGATCCCTTGGCCTTTTCTGAGGTAAGTTCTCCTGACGCTTAGGACATGCATTTGCATAATGCCCCATCTCCCTGCAATTGTAGCACTGAACGTTGGTATCTTCCTTCTTCCCCTTGCAATCATGAGCTTGGTGGCCTTTTTCACCACACTTGTAACAGACTCCCATTCCTTTCAAGAAAGTACCGGGGTGTTTCTTCCCGCATTTACCACAAGATGGATATTCAACCTTTCCTTTCTTCCCCTTATTTCCATTCCCAGATTGATCAGCAGGTCTCTTCTTCTCTTGCTTTGCTTTAAAGTCATATGACTTAGAGAATTCCTTTTCGGTCTTGATAGCACATGAGACAATGTCTTCGTACTATGAAAAGGATTGTGAGACTAATGCTCGACGGAGAAATGGTTTTAACCCATCAAAGAAACGATCAATCTTACTTCTTGGGTTGCGAATATAATCTCCAACATACCTCGCTAACCTTGTAAAGTTAGCCTCATAGTTTGTGACATTCTCATCCTCCTTTTGTCTCAGACTCAGAAATTGCCTTTCCATATCCGCTCGATGGTCGCGAGGGAAGTATTTTTCTAAAAACAGATCTTTGAATTCCCTCCATTCCATATTTGATACTTCATCATCTTCCTTCATGTTCTGAATCAATGACCACCATTGATCAGCATCTCCAGTGAGGCGGTATACTTCCATGATAACTTTTTCCCTTTCACTGCTCCCCAAAGCCTGAAATATTTTCTCTAGGGAAAATATCCATTGCTCAGCTACTAAGGGATTTGTATTCCCATTGAACGTTGGTGGTTGTTGCCTCATGAATCGATCTAACATTGATCCTCCACGCTGCGGATCAGGGTGCTCTATACGGGTAAGGTTATTATTCATAACCTGAGTAAGTTGTCCCAGTATGGTGATTAGCTGATCGGCACCAGTTGCATCACCAGCCCCACTATAATTATCTTGAGCAGGAGGGAAATCCCTACATGGAGTGTGTGCATTGATACGGTTTCCATTTCTTCCACTAGGCGCCATTTCTAAACAATGGCATAAACTAGATCAGTTTATGAATCAAAATACATAATCCCATACTTATAAAACACTTAATATAAATTGAACTATTTATGGATATAATCCATAATCATAAAAATGTTTTCTTTGAGGAAGTATATACTCATAAACCCTTAATAATGATTTGTAAAGATAGTGAGAGTTATCCTAAGAATATCCCCCGGGAGTGTCGTAACCAAGAGTGCAGCAAGGCCCGTTTTCGTGCACCAGTTCCCATTCGAGTCTAGCTCAAAGCGGTGTTTTCAGGTTTTACCCCTAGGTACATCTGTGCCAGAGCCGCCTCTACCTGCTCGTATCCAGACAGGGATGTATTGCTCGGAAAACTCACAAAATCTCTACAATACCAAAATTCTAGGAAGTTCTTCTATACTAATCCTCAAAGTTCATCTTAGGTCTACGTGCTCTAATCAGAGTTTATCGAAATCTAGCTTCCAATGTTTGTACTAAACTTCCTCTGATACCAACTGTAACGCCCCGACCCCAGTTACCCAGAGTCGGTGCATTATTACATAACATTGGCATGATCACAAGAAAAATAAAATCTCGAAAGACCGATTGGTTTAGTAGCCTTGAAAACACTAGATATATTCATAAGTTTTACATTACATCATAATATGAAAAACTACTACAATAACATAATTTCTCCATAATCCACACTCATATCCCCACATAATATCCCTACAGGTCATTCATAATTTACTTCTTCACTTCCTGGGAAAAATAAAACATAGAAAAGGGGTGAGCTCAAATGCCCAGTAAGGATAACAATATAGCGGAAACTTTCATAAATAAGAATAAACATTTAAGGCAATGTATAACTAAAACAAAATCCTTTTAAATATGAACTTTCAACATGGTATGGCATAAATAAAATGAAATAATGCCATTTACTTATTCACATGGATATTCTACTAATCGAATAATCACATGCAAAAATCAATAACCACTTTCATAATGTTGGAATGCATAATGCCAGACTATCATAACCACATAGCCAAGGCCTCGTGCCAAGACTACAAATAAGATGTTGTCAAGGCCTTGTTCCAAGACACTATTTTGTCTCATGAGACCTACCGATGCATCGAGGAGCTATAGCGGGCTCCACCCGTCACATATTAAGTCCAATGCATTCCCATATGAAAAGGTTTAAACATAACATAAACATTCGTATTAAAACTAGCATACGAAATGTCAATACTTTCACTATAAACTATGAATGGTATAAAAATAGCACATCCACAGTCAAACATATCACAAAACCTTCAATACAATATAGAAGTTTTGTATCATAATAAATCAACTTCAAATAATCTTAAAATCCATCAAAGGATGTTGACATAGATGAAATCAAAATTCTTTTTAAAGAAATATCTCCTTTTATTTTGAAATCATTTAAGATCCATATAAAATAAAACATTTTCTTTGAAAATATTCTTATAAGCTTGTAAGGGAAGCTTTTAAGATTTTATAACGGTGGAAAATAGCTGCACCCGCCGTATAAGTTAAAAAAACATTCTTACCTTAATTCTGTCGAAAAGGTTAAAAAGGACCTTGTTTTGAAAACGACGGAAAGATTCCTTTATAAACCTCTTATAAAAAGTCAAACAAGGGTATAAATGACTTTAACCCATATTCTTGTAAATAATAAAAATGTTTTGAAATACATTTTGAAGAAACATGGATGTGGATGATAAAGAGATCCCAGTAGATTATTACAAATAAACAACCTCAGATAATGAAGAGATTGTGAAATAACCCTTACCAATTTGGTAAATTATGAAACATACAACCCATAAAAGAGGTATCATACAATTAATATGTAAATACACATAAATTAGAGTTTATTACACAAAGAATATAATTATGGGCAATACATACACCACACAAAAGGTGATGGTGGCAATATGGCATGAATCTCACGGAAATAAGGAGTGAGATGAAAACCCCTTACCTTGTACTTTTCCTTGGTTGGGGTAGGTTAACCTCCTGTATAATGGTGAAATAGTTGTTATTAAATTATACAAGAATCATATATATTAATATGATATCATATATGATCTTTTAACATTGATTTGTTAATAATATCTTAGAATTATCGTCGTTTCAGGTGATAATTGATTCGTTCTTCTTAAATGTTTGGTTATGTAAGACATGTTTGTAATGGATAGATTAAATCTTATTCATAATCAGAATGATATTAACATTATTTTTAACCCTAAAATGAGAATAAGACTTGAATGGATACGATGGAGGATGGATCTCACCGCGTTCGTAGAGACGGTAGTCCGTACGTACGCACGAACGCTACTTCCATTTAATTTTTATTTTAAAAGAATTGAAACCAAATGATACATAGGTATATTAATATTCCAGTATAATATAATATTTTATATATGTTACTTAAGTTCATTAACACCATCCTTTATACGTTCCATGTGTGGTATGAACGAGTCATATCATTTTAAGGGGGCGGTAGTCCGCACTTCCTCAAATGAAATTATCGTATGTATATACAACATGAAACAAATAATGGTATGAAATAAAATGGAATTACAGAAGCTTATATATATAATATATATCATTAATATCATATTTAATTACATTTCCATCATAATGGCCACCATGAGAGGGGGTAAGATGTATTTGAACAATCATCGTTTCGTGAGGCGTTAGTTTGCCATCCACAGAAACATTATGTTCATCATCCATTAGATGGAGTTGTTTGTATGTGTAGTTTGAATCCTTCTTATAACAACATCCTAGTATATTGAGTATACTGGTGTTGTTACAAAAGAAAGGAAATAAAAAGAGTTTGGGGGTTGGAGAAGCAAAATAAAGGAAAATAATTTAAGAGAAATCGTTACCTTTAATTTTGGTAACTCACTTTGGTTGGAACCAAAGGACTTCTTGAAATGCTTTATGCCTAAGGGGAAGCTTCAAGGAGGAGGAGAGGGATGTGGGGAGCTTAGTTGGGCAGAGTTTGGACGAGCCAAGTGGCTTGAGAGGTGTGAGGAATGAGTAGAAGTGGTCTCCTTTTATAAGGGAGAGGAGGGGCTCTTTAGGAAAGAGTGAAAGTATTACTTTATAATATAATTATATTCGGTTTATAATGGTCCAAAAATCATTGAGGTCGAAGATAAGATGACTCATATTCTAAATAACATCAACCAATAAGAATTTAACAGGTTTTAGATAATATTTTAATCATTATAATATTATTTATTTCAATGATTTATTAATGAGGTAAACATTGCATCATTATTGTGTCATTAATAATTTAACTTATTTGATGTTTAAAAATTATAAATAAAATATCATCATGTAGGAAATCTTTTTATCTTTCTAATGAATATTTATAAACGAAAATCCAACATGTATAACCCTATGTAAAAATTTTTCTTCTAAAAGATGTAAGCTTATGCCATTTTTATTTTTATTTTAACTTTATTAATATAATGTGTCCCTACCACATACAAGTGGCTCCAAGGGGTCCCCAAATTGACCCAAGGATGCCCAAGGTCGGGTATGTGTCCACCAATAAGGTTAGGAAACGTTTTAGGGTAATTTTGTATTATTATAATATTATTTTTTAACCCTTATTTACCGGATTTACCCTTTAACCATGGTAAATAAAATATTTACCACAGTAACTATTCAAAATGTCTAAAAATAAAAGTTACCTATTTACACAATTTAAACATCCTGATTCCAAATATGGAATCCATTTTCCTAAATTCAAAACACAGAAGTGGCAGAAATTAATTTAAAATTAATTCCCGCTGTCAAAACAAAAAGCGTGTTTTTAAGAGATAATAACTATAAAAAGATTGACACTTGTTTATGTTCGGTTTAATTGTAAAATTATGTCTAATGACCAACATTATATTAAATGGTAAAAATATATTCTAAATATACTTTAAAACCACTCAAATTCACAATTTATCACTATTAATTATTTTTATTAAAAAAGTTGTTTTTAATTAAAATTTAGTAATTTTCACTATTCATCAAAATATAAAAGTTATCCGAAAAGTACCAAAATTTCACCCTAGGATAATTTCAATATTCCGAATCCAAAAATGAATTCCATTTTTAAATATAAAATATATATGATTTCAAAAAGTAGGTATTACTATTCACAACGGCAAGTTTAATTAGTTGTGGTGTGTGTTAGAACTCGAGGTTGCGTACAACACACGCTATCGATTATTCGAAGGGAAACGTACCGTGGAAGTTTGGGGTGTTACAAAAATAGTTTTCACACCACACAAAACAGATTATAAACATACTAAATTAATAAACCAAGCAAGCTAACTCATCATAAAATGGTTACACATGGAATCACCTACCTTTTGAGTCGAAACCCTCAAAACATGGCGTGAAACCTTAAGCGCACCACTGCCGCACCACAAGGAATATAAATCCAGAACTAGACCACCAAAAATTGACCCCCAAGATACCCAATCAGACCTTAGGATCAAACCCTAACTTCTGGACATGAGTAACTTCAAGAAATAGGAAACAAAACTAAAAGAGGATGGAAGGAACCAAGAAGGAATTCCCTTACTTGAAATATCTTGAAGAAATCGTCCCCAATCCACCTAACTATGAATCTCCAAGTAGCCAAAACTGGTATGGAGGTTCTAAGGATACAAATTAGGTCATTTGGGGACTACAATGGGGGTAAATCATGAAAATTAAAATATTTATGAAAGATTCATTTTACCTCATCAAATCTGGTCGATTTGAGAAAGAGTATAAAAGAATTCCCTACTTCGCGGCTCACCTGAGCTCAAAAGTTGCGAAACCGATAATGTGGGTGATCCTCGGGCTACTGGATTTGAGAGGGAGGTGGAATCACAAGAATAGAGTACAAAATGAATGAGTTATGGAAATTTTTAAAAAAATATTTAAAGCAGGAAAGGGGCCTACGGGTAGGCCTATTACCTAAATCAAAAACCCAAATCCATCATTATTTTGGATTTATATGTGGTTAAAAGAGATATGGTGATTTTAATATATCAGGGTATGCCAATTGGGAAGTGGAATTGGTTTAAAATAGGAAAAATTGAAGGAGTTATATAAGAAACAAAATTAGTTTTTAAATATGGAATTGGGCTCGCGGTTTGGCCCAAATTTTCAAAACCCACCATTTTCACCAAAATGAGTGGTAAACCCCCCAAAAAAATCAGTAAAGGAAATTAAATGAAAGATGAATATATAAAAAAGTCACATGTGCGACAAGAAGAGAATCTTGTTGGATGGTTTTATGTTATGAGGATCAATGATGAATTTCTAGGGCACACATACTTAGACAAGGAATACTGATTGTATGTGATGGAAGGAATTCTTGTAGATGTTCATAGAGCACTTATACCACGAGATTCTGAGACTATAGAGGATATCTGAGTTCATGAGCCTCACTCAACAGAGCATGTAGGTGATGGACTATGTTGGATGCTTTATATATTTGAAACACTTTTCTATAACATTGGTGACAGATGAGGATACATCAGCAAAATGGTTTTAGGATGGAATTATTAGTGAAATTCTGTCCCACATTAATTTATTCATGATGAAGATGTTTGCAAAAGTGGTGAATCAGGGTCTCATCTCAAATGGGAACCTGGAGGAGGCTTCTGTAGTAGACATGTGGTCTTTTCTGGTAAATCTGCATGTACATATTCTGAGATAAGGATTCATCATTATGAGAAGTTTTGCCAAGGAATTCTGAAATAGAGTGGATAGTTAGGGGGATTAGTCACTTAATATAACCAAATACTTTTCCACTAGTTTTCTATTCCAAGACACATTAGTAAAAAAAATATCCCAAACCACCAATGGAATGCAGTTCCTACAACAAGATTCAACTTATGTAGAGGTTTTGTATGAACCAGATGTAGACAACTAGTGGTGTGGGATCTAGATAGAACAACGGTGTCAGGAGTAGATCATGCACACCATATCAGTCAAGAATATTGAGCTCTGCTAGCTGAGGTGGTAGAGGCAAAGGATGTTGTATTTTTGTGAAAGAGATCCCATATATGTATAGTGTTCCACCTGATAGGATTCAGGTGACATCACAAAGAATAGGGGAAATTCAATTTCATGTAGTGAAACCCAAACTTGGGGATTTAATGTTTTTCCATTGATAGTGAGATGAAATATTTTAGTGGATTTTAATATAGGTAGTTCATTATATAATACTAGTGCATGTAATTCCTTTATATATAAAAAACATGTTAACAGTTTTTTCTTGGAGGTGGTGTTTTTGAGTGGGGTAATGATGATAGATACACCATTGGGAGTATGGTCTAGAGACTTATATTTGTGCAATCCACGTTCTATAAAATATGGTGTGTATAAATTTATGTGGGATATCTACATCCATGATATGTTAAGCATCAACAAAATTATGGGTATGAACTAGACAATCACATACCAAAACCACAATGATTATTACCCGAGGATATTGATATTTATGTCACATAAGGGTGATATCTATATTAAATTAGGAGTGTGGTATTTTTAGGATGGAATATTAAGGCTAATTAATCAGCAATTGGGAGATCTCATAGCCCATGTTTCTTGTATTTTACTAGATGATGGAGGTTTGGAGAAAGATATCTTTCAACGTATAATGCAAAAATTAAAATATGTTTTTCCTCAAGACTTTTCTAGGATGAAGTCTAAGAGGGATGTGGAATTTACTATAAAGCACATTACTTGGACTAATCTAGTATTTATTACACCACAAATAATGGGACTGGAAAATATTCAAGAACTAATCTCTCAGGTAGAGGATTTGTAAGATAAGGGGTCTATCCATCAAAGTAGGTCACCAGGGGGATCACCAATGTTGTTTTCAAAGAAGGCACAAGAGACATTGTCATTGTTCGTTGACTATCAAAAGTTATACCGAATGACTATGAATAATTGATATCCTATTTCACATATTTATGATCTATTTAATAGTTAATAAGATCATTTGTGTTCTAATAGATAAAATTGAGATCAGGGTATCATCAAGTGGTAATTCACATATTTGATATACCTATGAATTTTTATAGAAGTAGGTATGGACTTTATGAGATTTTCATAATTACATTTGGGTTTAAGAATGCATAAATAGTGTTTAAATACTTAATAAACAGAGTCTTCAATCCATAACTAGAGTAGTTTATGCTTGTGTTCATGGATGACATCATGAAGTACTCCAATACTCATGATGATCATGCCCAACATCTTGACATTAGAATGAGTACATTGAGACGTAATCATCTATAGGATATGCTATCTAAGTGAAAATTTTTGATTGATCAGGTACACTTCCTAGGAAACATAACACCGGAGGAAGGTGTGTTAGTGGACCCCAATAAGGTTCACAGATTGGTATGTTGTGAGCATCCTAATATTATATTCAATATACATAGCATTATAGGGTTGTCAAGATATTATCAAACATTCTTCCAGGAATTTTCCCATTCAGAAGTTCCACATTCGGACCTAAAAAAGGGGATAAAGGTTGATTTTTCAGAATCCTGTTAGAATTTATTTAGGGTGATGATGAAACGATTGACATCGGAACCGGTCTTGATCCTACCTAAGCCAGGTGAGGAGTATACTGTGTATTGCGACACTTAAGGGATCTGACATGGAGCAGTGTTAATGATAGGAGGTCGATTTATGGTGCATGGGACCCAAAATTTGAGGCTACATGATTGGAACTAACCAATGTTCAACCTCAAGATGTATTATTTAGTTTATTAGTTGAAGTCTTAGAGATATTATTTGTCAGGAGAAACATATTCTGTGTACACAATCCACAAGGTCCTGAAGTATATCTTTTGTTAGTGAGGTATGAATATTCAGTAGTGGAAATGGGTTGAGTATATGTAGTGTTTTGAAATTGATGTGTCATATATTAAAAGAAAAGAAAATATTGTGGCTGATTATTTGAGTAGGAAAACACCGACATGGATGGTACATGTGTGTAGAACTAAGTGGGAGATAACTGATTTACTGGTTGAGATACATGAGGTAGTTCTGAAGAGTCAAGAGTAGATGAATCTTGGATCAATTTTAGTGGATTCTACACTTTGGAGAAGGACATGAGATAGGAAGTGCGAGTATCCTAAATGTTTGACATTGAGTGAAATTCATGAAGGTGGGGAGTCTACTTAAAATTGGATCATATATATGGATGATATTTTCTATGTGAGGAATAATTTTTTATGCCTATGATTATACAGTAGGAGTTGATATAGGAATTTCATTCTTCAAGGTTTTCGGTACAACTAGGAGTAACAAAAATGTACTGTGACCTACAAAAAAACTTATGTGGGCATACATGAAAATAGAGATATTTGGTATTGGGAGACGATGCTAAACTTGTTTGTAGTTGATGGAAGAGAATAAACGATCTGAATTTTTGATGTAGTCATTGCCTATTCTGGAATAGAAGTGGGATGACGTGAAATTAGAATTTTTTTTGGGTATTTTGAAGACACTGAGGAAGAATGAATCAATTTGGGTTATTGTGGATTGACTAATAAAATAGGTAATTTCATTCCATTATGGGAGACTTTCTCAGTGGACTAGATGTGATACTTGTATGTTCGGGAGATATTCCTTCTTTCTGGGGATCCAAGAACTATAGTATCAGATCATGACTCAAGATTTAGTTCACTCTTCCCTTTAGGGTTTCAAAAAGTTCTTTGTTAAATGGTTTTTTAGTATAGTTTTTCAACCAAATATGTATGGGTAGTCAAATTATAATATATAGGTTCTTGGTGATATGTTACAGGTGTTTTTTCTTGACTTTGGTGGGTCATGATAGAGGAACCACGATTTTTTAGAGTTTTCCAATATGAAAATTATCTGGAAATGATACATATGGAATAATAAGAGTCTCTTTATGGTTGGCCATGTAGATCAACACTATGCTAGATGGGGGAAGGCGTGTCAGATTTTCATGGACTGGGTCTCATAAAAGAGACATCGGAGTAGGTATAGTTGATACACAACTATAAGAATACTACTCAGAGTATACAGAAACCATATTATCATAGATATAAATGACCCCTAGTGTTTATTTAGGGTGATAATATATCCATTTTTGGGTTCACCTTGTTTGGGTAACAATATAATAGGAATGTAGGTAAAGTTGGCACCAAGGATTGTAAGAGAATTTGAGGTTGTGGAGAGAATTAGGCTGTTGGAATATTGATTGGATCATCTATAGAAGTCATGTGCCTTGCATGATTTCTATATGTATGAAAACTATGATGGTATATTCCCGATCCTTTTCAGGTGATAGATGTGGATGAGGATGATTTTGAGATAGATGTATCCATTGATATGTATCTGATATGTGTGTTGGAGCATAGTGAGAAAGTGAAACTAGTAAGTATTGAGTCTATAGTGTGTGTTTTGTGGAAAAAATGGGTATTTTCATAAGGAATTCTGGGAAAGATAATCAGGGATGTACGCTTAGTGGAATGATATTTTTGGATCATAAAATTGGAGAATCTTGGAAGTGTAGTTCGAGAATGAGATGTCATAAGGAAGGGATATTGTAAGACCCCGACATTTTCAAGAGGTTACTCAGGTTGTTATTTATCTTATATTCTGTACTTATTTGAATAATTTTCATTTAGGTTGTATTTTGGGGTGTGTTTAGGTGAATATTTTGGAAAATGGAAGGAAAAGTGGTTGTGCATGATTGGTGTATGGTTGGAGAAAACCATGCACCCAATCCCAGGAAAATGTGGACCCATGATAATGGGGAATTTCGTGGAAGGAAAATTGTTTGTCAGAAGCTACACTCTAAAAAGATAAATAGAAAACCCATTAAAAATAAGTGAATAGTTAGTGCATGGTTAATGAAATCCATGTTCCCCTCCCCAAAAAAACAAAAAATAAATTATTTCTAATTTCTGGAAAATTAGTTTTAACTCCAATATAACTCATAAAACTATTCCCATTAGACCTAATGTCAAACCCTTATAGTTGTGGAAAATTTTATATCTTTCCAGATGGATTCGACAGTCATCAGAAAACCGTTATCCACCATACAAATCCAAGATTGAAGATCCTCTGCTCTCCCAGTAAGTGGATCATATCCCATTACTTTCATGTTCGTCTTTCTTCCTCATATTGTTATTTTGGTGGATGATATCATCTATTTTTCTAGATATAGATCTAGATTTGGTGAATATTGATCTAGATTTGAAATATCATGATTCCCTTAGTCATGATTTCGGGTTTTGATATATGGATTAAAATCATTATCATTGTGCTACTCAATTTTGTATATTTTTGTTGGTAAATCTTCGTAAATGAATTGAGGTTGGTGGTCTAAAATTCAAATCTGATAGTCGTGATTTTGGTTACCTATATCAGAGATTTATAATTGATAGAGATTATTAGAAATTGAAATAACTAAAAAAATTATTTATTGTTGTAAATTAAATAATTGTGAGAGTTGTGAAAATGTGAGAATTGGATCATTGAGTGAGATAATTTATTGGATGATTAATTATGAGATTTTGAAAAATTGATATCATGATTTGAGATAATTAAATGTGGAATTAATTGTTGAATATTGATGTTGTTATTTGAGAAAATTAATTGGGGAATAAATTATGCAATATTGATGTCATGCTTTTATATAATTAATTGAGGAATTATTAATGGAATATTGATGTGTGATTTGAGAAAATCAATTAGGAAATTAACTATTTAATATTAATGTCATAACTTGAGAAAATTAATGAGGAAATTAATTATGGTATATTTATATCATGATTGAATAATTAATTGGTGAATTAATTATGAGATATCAAAATATTCTTTTTGAATAATAAATTGGTGAATAAAATAGTTGATGTTGATGTATTGAAAATTTTAATAAAATTTCAAATTAATTATTTCTAATTGAATAATTAATTTATGAATTAATTAATGGATTTTGTGATGGTTAATTTTGATAAGAAGGTTAATGTGGTTTATCATGGATAATGTGATAATGTGAAACAAGTGATACTGAGATATGTGTGAAAATGTGATAAGAAGTGATGAATATGGATAATTGATAAATGGTTTTCTAGATATGAAAATCGATTCCAATTATATACAATAATAATTAATATATGGGGTGCTAGACATGATTTTCTACTCCATTGATAGATCTCTCTGAATGGTAGTTAAATGGGGTGATAGGAATGAAGATGTACACCAACAATATATGTGAAAGATTGAGTATTGGGGTTATATACATGATGGTTTAAAAGAATTATGTATATAAATTCTTGAGAATTAGGGTGTTTCACATAATTTTCTATTCCCATGATATATATATATATATATGCATGTTTGATTAATGAGGTACCATACATAGAATTCCTCACCATTAACATTGGTATTGGACTATGGTTGGAAGTGATAGTAATAATGAAATTGATGTGAAATGGATATTATAACACCATGTGCTATATTGAAATGTCGATTAAATATATAAGATGGTTTAGACCCGGTGTGGGCCAGAAATGGTATTGATATACGAGTTTCCTTGGAGACATAATGGTCTTTTTTGTTTAATAAATATTAATTGATAATTTAATTACTATTTTATTTTGCATTATAAATATCTCAATATAAAACTTTATAGACCTAATATTTTCTAGATAATTTTTAGACATCATTGGGGTTGGCCCACAAATTTGTAATCACAGAATACTCAAGCTACCTGATCGTTACCTGGGAATAATTTATTGTTGGAGGATAGGTTTTGGGGATTGTCCCTATGTAATATTTCTGATTTGGGTATGGAACATTTTTTAGGTAACAAGATGTGGTTTAGGACATTCATGGGATTATTCAATGTCTTTATTTTCAGCATTAATTTAGACACATGACATTCACATTATCATGTCATGTTTTCTTCTTTTGTTTGGATATTGTATCCCTTTTTTTATTTGTATTGATATATTTTTATTGTTTTTGGACATAAATATTTTCATCAAATATTTTTTTTGTTTCTGATGGTGTTTTACATTGATAAAAGAGGGTATAGTCTTTCCATTATCGACATATATGACCTAGTATACTTGTTAAAAACCTCTAGTATACAATGAGGCTCGCCTAAGGTAATGTGGCTGACAAGTTCGGGGCACGAGTGTATGGTACATGGGCCAAGACATTACACATAATAAGAAAAAAACACTCGAACAATTACACAATACTAAGAAAAAATTATTAATGTTTTCTAATCTTAATAAATCATTCATAATGGGAAATTTAATATGAAATGGATCAACACTATAACAATTAATTCAAACTCATTGAATTATCATGAATTTATTAGAAAACCCCCAAGGGTAATATTTCTTTCACAAAGTTCATCTTTCTCAATTTTTTTCACAACTATAAAGACAAATGGAACTTAAATAGATATTTTGAAACAAAAATTTTGATGATGTATTGATTTACACCATTACAACTTAAAATGTTTTCCTTATATTGGAAATAATTTTATTCGTATTTAGAATTTAAACATTGTCAGTATGATGGACTTCCTTACATATTTCTTTTGGATAATCCTTATGAGCACGAACCTTATGTTTGTTGGCCCCATTATCTATTCGATTATAATGACATTATCAGTATGAAAGACAAGATATAAAGTCTTTTATTTTATCTAATAAAGGTAAATACCATGTTTTTCAGATCCATACTTATTTCCATAATCATAATGAAATACGTTCATTTCAATTAAAAATACTTTATAACTAATTATTTATATGTTAGTGATAGTTTTTTTATCAAAACAATTTCAAAAAATGTGACATAAAAAGTCAATAATAATTTGAATAAGAAAGTTTTTGTGGTTTAAAAAATAAATGGAATTGAAATTTCATTATTATAAATATTGACTCAACAATAAAAATATAATTAATCAAATGGAAAATAATAAGTAATTATTTAAAAATGTAATGTATAATTATAGGCATCATAAACTTATCATCATGTTCTTATTCAAATCCAACATAAACATTCATTTTTGGCCTTGTCAAAGTCAATACAAATTATTAGGTATAAATACACCAAATACCTAAGTTATTTTGTCTGATGATTTTTATTCATGAATCATGGGGTTTTCTAATATCAGGCTTTACCAATCACATATTAATTTTAATTCTTTCATTATATGTAATGAGTGAATAAAAAAATTAGATTCTCAATATGACTTGGTAATAAACATTTTAATTTGAAAACTATCATAAGAAATGTCAATGTTTTCTATAGTCAATAAATAGAATGACACGATCATAAATAATTCATAGAATTCAGGTGGATGGAATCATTATATAATATTCATAGAAACCTATAAAATATTTTATGGATTGTAATATAGATGAAAACATCCTTTATAAAGACAGATGAAATTCTCTTTGAAAAATATAACATATATCTGTTTATTTTTTTAAAAAAATTAAATGTAACAAATCCCAGTACAATGGGATTATTTTTTTTAAACATGGAAAAATTTAGTGTATTAATAGATAAAAATATAGTTTATGAAAATGTAAAACATTGGTAAAAATAAAAAAATCTTTTCAAATTTGTTTTAGAAAAAAAATATGACACATATAAAAAAATTTAAAATAATTGATTCTTAAAAAGTTGTAAATTTTTTAAAAGTTATTGTAAAATATCATTAAAACCCATTTGAATATATATAATTACATTCTTATTTTTTTTTTAATAAATATGAATATGGAATTAAAATATTTCTTCCCAAAGAGTAAAATTAAGGTTGACATTTCTTATAATCATTTTAGTTGATTTTTCAATATAAGGGGGTGTAAAATATTAAAAGATATATAAAATAGAATAAATAAAATAGAGGATAATTAAATTAATGGGGTTTAAGTTAAAAATATTATATAATTTCATCAATTAAAATTTAGCCACAAAAATCATGAAGAATGATTATATTATAGAAAAAATCCTTAATTTTTTTGTAACATTAAAATCAAAATCTAGAAAATGTTAAAACATGAAATCATTTTATAAATAAAACTAGTTACCTAAAATATTATTTCAAAATTTATTCATGGTTTAGTATTTAAAAAATATATGATAACTCATGATCCACTACATGCAACATCTTTCAAGTAATTTAAATTGAGATCATGAACTCCTAAAGATTTTACAACACTTGAATAGAATTATATTGAAATATAAAACATAAAATACATCATTAATTATCATTATTAAGTACTATATCTTACTATAATATTTTAATAAGGTACAATATAAACCATATTATGGAAACATGTGCATAATTTAAAACATGTCTTCAAGAATGAATATTTTGATGAGAAACCCATAGCTTTAATAATCGCGTGGTGAGATGCATTGAAAAATTAAGTATAATAAATTTATACTTATCAATAATATATATATATATATTGATATAATTTATTCATAAATTTCATTTACACATTTAAAATAATATTTTCTATTAAAATTAATTATTTTGTTGTTGACAATTTAGTTTCACTTACAAGTTTTTATTCGAAAGTTACGATCATTACAACTTTTCCATAATTAAATTAAATTAATAATTATAATATTTTTACAATAACACACACACACACATATATATAATATTTATATTTTAAATAAATTTTCAAAACTATCTATGTGGGTGAGGAAAATAGAGATATGTCATCATTTTAGGTGGTCATCTACACATACACATATGCAACAATTTCGTGTTTCCAATTGAATAAAATGAATCAAATTAGATATTTTTTTACCTTATATAATCATAATAATAGAATAAATATTCTATTTGTTAAATAATTCAACTATTGGACTCATGAACTGAGGTAGTGATGAAAAAAATATATATCTCTTTGTGGTGGTGGTATTATGAACATATGAAAAAGTGACATTTCCATTTCCCAAAGGATGATAGTGTGATAAGGTAGATAATAAAATATCATTATATAATCATCATTTTATAATAAATATCACATATATTCATTATTTCAATCAATATAAATTTATATATGAGGTGGTTATGAAAAATGAAATACATCACTTCACGGAGACAATAGTCTATACATAAAAGTGACCGATGGTATCATTTCCCATTATATTCCAAGAAGATCAATTTTTTTTTAAGAAATTAATATAGATATTTAAATATAATTCTTGTACCATTAAAATTATGTTAATGTGGTGATAGAATATTTTTAGGAGGTTTAGGAAGAAGGAATCCTGAAAAAGATTGGTATGATCATATAGCTCATCCTCGTATAATCTCCTTCAAGTAACACCTCAATACTTCTACGATGATTCATATGATTGAAATAAAAATATAGGTCATAGTTAAGGGTGTTGGAAAGGTATTTGGTATTCCCTTTTTTTAGTTAAGGTTTATTTGGGTTTTTTTTGAAGTTAGGTGATGAGGTGACCTATTCTATGTGAAGGGAGTGACACGTTTGTAAATACTATGAACACTAAAATATAATAAATTTATTTCTCATGAAATGTGGATATAGTATAGACTAATTTAAAATATAGGATAATATTATTTTAAAAAATACCCATAATATAACATTTATACAATTTTTAGATATATTTTAATCCTTATCTCTTATTCTAACCCCCTCATTAACCATTTTAACCTTTTCCATGGTAACAAATTTTTACCATGGTAACAATTAATTATTTTTAAAAATGAAATTAAACCCATTAAAAACATAGAATATGATGATCCTGAATATGGAATAAATTTTGTGTTAATAATTATATATAATAGGAAAAATAACTTTTAATATAGGTTTACACAACCTAATGAGAACATTTTTTGGAATGAAATTTCATATGTAGAATAAAAAAGAGTTTATACTAAAATAAACTATAGTATTGATTACTATGTAATTATTGAGAAAATTATTCACAATATATCATATATTTGAAATTATATAAAAACCATATAAATACTAGATTAAAATATAACATTTAAAAATAATTTTATTTGACTGAAAATATGACTTAGATTTCCAACATGTCAAACATAAATTTATATATTCAATATTATATAATTTAATATTAAATATTAATTATGAAATGTTTATTTGGTGTATAAAAACGTTTTCATAAAATTTCAAGTCATTCTTTTATCCGTATAATGTAATATAAGTGATAGTATTTTTAAAATCATTATTTTTTACTATTTCCCAAAAAAGAAACTATTTTTAAAAAATTGGAAAATTTAACCTTAATATAAAATTGAAATTTTGAATCAAAAGAAATATTTTATTTTAATTAAATATAATTTAATAAATTGGTAAATTTAGCTTTTAAATAAATATATATAATATAAAGAAAACTATTTTTAATAAAAAATGGAATTTTTAAACACCTTGGGCTTATAATCAAATTGAATTTCAATAGATAATTAGTTAATGGTAAATTTTTTCAACCTTACATTGAATTTGTTTAACATTTATAAATTTATTCAAACATACAACACTTGAAAAAGTAATTCATAGAAGAATTGCCTCTTTTAACATTACATGATTTTTAAGATTTCATGTTATTAATTTATTTTTCTAATCATTAAATTATCTTATAAAAAATACAATTTATATATGAAAATTGATTACTCTATTAATTTTTATTATAATATAATTATAATATTTCATAACTCATTTTAGATCCATGTTCTGTGTATCGTAAGCTACTGTATATAATATTATTTTGATGAAAATTATATATTAAAATATCATGGTGTTAGAAGTAAAACATGATCATTTGAACACACACAAGGGTTCCTATGTGGTGTGTGAGAAATAGTATTTATAGAGTTAAAATAATAGAGTTTCTCAAACATAAAATAATATTAAATGTGCTTATAAATGAAGAAATAAATATAACACACACATTTATATGTGTTAGTTCATTATATAATAACTAATCTACCATGGGAGTTGACCTCAACTATTGTAAATAGTTCTGGTGGATGTAGTCATCTCACAATGAAAAAATTCTCATTAACCATTTTCCAGAGAACAAAAAATAGAAGAAGTATCAGAAACTTATCTCTCAATTATGGTGTTCTCTCATACCAAATCTTTACATCATATCTTATTACCTACCAAAACACTCTCATCCGGTGATGTCTCATGTGAAATAACATACCACCACAATCTCACTCAAGATGATGTATCAAAACTCATAAAAAAACATGACTCATTTTAGAAACCCTTCACTCATTTTGAGGTCCAATAACAACATATTATATTATTACCATTTATATTAGGGTAACCAATCCTAATACCAACAATCTTAAGGTTATAACTAATAAGAAACATGGACCGATTCCCCATCACTCAGGGTTGTACATGCATGACCTCTCTCACTTTGGGTGAGACCTCATATCATGTATCATCGTCAACATCATGATAAAATTTAATGTAGACACATGCACTATAAATAATGGAAATATAACACCTGAATATACCATATTAAGCCACTAATCAAAACCTATAGAACCTCTATAAAGTTCCCCAAAACATAGATCACCATTAATGACTATGACTTATCTCACTATTCATAGCCACTACACACAAAACCATAGTTTCAAAACATATTATGATGATTTATGGGGTAATTTAACAATATTATAGCCACATTTGAGAATATAATTTATAATCATCCACTCCCATTAATGAAACTCCTCTAGGATGACTCCCTACCTATACAGCTATAATGAATTCCCATCATTATACCCATTTACATTACAAGCACCCAAAACAAAATCCTATGGAATATTTTTCCCTTAATAAACATTCAAAAAATTCCATGCAATCTACCCAAATGATGTTCAATGATGATAGGAAACATCCTCATTTAAAGAGGCATCTCTTCTAAGAAGCATCATGAGCCAAAACATACTAATCCAAAAACAATTACTTATGAAATAAGGAAATATAATCATATATTATATATCATTCTACCTTGAGGGGACACATAACCAAAAATATATCAAAAAAACCAATATCACTACACAAATCAATACTAACAATTACTATGATCGTACATACCAAATATATCTCTCATTAAAAGGGTTATAAACTCAACCACACCACATAACCATCACCTAATCCCTAACTATTGTTAAATGGTCTCTAAGGCACAACTCGGTAACTTTATATATGAAAAAAAATCACATTGGTTTCTAAAACCACTACAAAATCCTACCATCATTCATGAGATCATAAACCTAATCATAAAACATCAATATGGAAAATTAGTAACTAACTTTGAATATCCCAATTAATTTGTTGTTAGTTGAACCGAAATAATGGTCATAAAATATGGTGTAAAAAACTATATGATTCTGTAAAACCATATTTCCATTCATGTTACACTTAATTCATATTAAGTAGGCTCGACCCTAGAATACAAAATTCTTTGAGACTCAATAGACCCCCTTATAAAACTACCAAACTGGATACCTTTCACATGAATATTCACATTATAAAAATTCAATAAAAATGTAATGAAATATTAAGGTAACAAATTACCATGGCCTCATTGGTTTCCTATCATTCAATATCATTGATCGATTTATCCTCAGACACCTGAAATCAATAAATCAAAAAACACGAAAAAACTAGGGCCCTGTCACATGAATAAGGAAAAACATAAATAGAATGAAATAACAAATGTATTAACCAATCATTTATTTTAAGAGATCATTGATTTATATAGTTTTATAATTTATTGAGATGCAGGGATTCAATATCCCAAAAAATTGATTATAAGTGGGCTAAATCTTGGGGCGGGGTAGGGGTTGGTGACCTTTTCGGTTGAGAATCCAACAAAATTGGGAGTGAAATATTTTAAAAAACATTATAAAAATACTAAAAACCATATTGGGATGACTTATAGTGTAAAAAATGGTATTACCATACTATTATAACCTCAAGGGGTACATTGGGGAATAACCACTTAGTTTACACCTTAATACACTTCCCCTTGAAAGAACCATGGAAATCCTAAAAACCCATTATGATAAAAATCAACTTCAATGTGGTATATGGTTCTCTTATGATTTTAATGATACCCCCCTGAGAACCATTTATGAGTAATCCCCTTAGTTGTGTTGTAATGAAATTAAATGATATTAAAAACAATACTTGAATCCTAGGATTTACGTTTTGTGATTGTGGCTATATTCTAAACCACTCTCTTTTGAGTGATCCCTATAGTGAAAACACTTCTGTTACGGCATGAATCATTTCTGTCAAGGATACCTTACAGTTCAAAAATTTGGGATATAATGTGATGTTACACCTAAAGCATAATTCTCTATCCTACATGAAGAACTAAAACATTAACCTTTTTCATATGAACTTTTAAACAATTTAAATGATAAAATTCTTGAACCAAACATCCAAAAGGTATAGCAACTCATGTTATTCTAATTTAAAACCCAATAATCAGATCAAACTCAACCTTAAGACACTAAACTCAAATTTCCATTGAAGAACCATATAAATTCGCAGGTCCTTATAACAAAATTCCCATATTTAGTCATAATAATGTTACCAAGAACCTAACTAAGAAGAAACATGATGAGACATGGTAAGCATAACAAACCTATATCCCAATTACCATTGGAATCTAAAGTGAAAACCCCAGAGTGAGAGAGAAATCATTTATAGGGAACTGAGCTGCAGGTAAATTGTAACCCATATAGAAATATTCTTAATTTCCCATGCATATACATAATGATCCAAGGACTCTCTAATTCAATACCATGTCAGATAAAAATAATCATCAATCAAAAACAATAACTGCTCAATAAATTTGAAATTAAATCGCACTATAGGAATAAACTACAAACATTAAAACAACTCATTCTACAAAGTAAGATTTATTCAATCATAAAATAATAAAATTTTCAAAAAAACCTATCTTTATAAATAATAATCCATTCTAAAACCCATTATGAAATCCATTTATCATAAAATATCATTTGAAATAGTTTTAAAAACACTCAATAGACATGAAACATGTGTTTAGAAAAGTAACACAAGAAATCCATGGAAACTACCACATGGTTTAAAAAAATATAACAAGACATAAAGAATAGTAATATTTAATAAATTGAATATATATAACTAGTACTCCACCCATGAGATGCACGAAACTATAAAATTTACTTTCAAATCTTCTGGTTCTGTGTTATTCAAAAAAAATTGTAGTTTCGTTGTACTCAATACAATGTTTATAATAAAATGATGATAATTAAGTGAATAGGGTGCCTGTGACATGAGGAAATAAAGTGAAGACTAATTGTGATGGAGATGGAACATGATGGAATGGAAGAGTTAGAGATAAGAGACATAGATGAAATAGAAGGTGGAGGTTAAGGGGAAGTTGGAGGAAAGAGGCGTTATTGTGATAAATGGTGGAAGGCATCGTAGAAAAAGTTTAAATGTTTATGGATTTTGAAAAGATATGATGGGCTTGAGAAGATGTTGGAGTAAAGATTAGTAGGAATCCTTACTTCATTTGGTGTGGTTTCTTTGAAATCTAATATAGTTGGGAGTTGATATTTTTAACCTATCATCATCTTAAATACATTTCACATTATGATGAAAATATTATAACACACCCTTGATTTAAATACATACATTTTATTTCTTTATATATAAGAATCAAAATTCAAAAAATATGAAATAGATTCCTACAATAAAGAAATGTAATCCAAAAACTGTAAATGATAATTTTTAAAATAAATCTAATTGAGAATAATAAACTGTATTAGAAAAAACCAATTTCAAGGATAAAACCTTACTCTACGTAACATTTTTATGATCCATGTACATAAAAACTTTTGAAAGAAAATATTGGTGAACTTATTTTTGTTGTGGATGATAAATACACTTTGAAAACTACAAAACTATTAAAATATGCAGAAATAAAATATGGGTAAACTAGAATGAATATTTATGTGAATAATAAAAAAACTCTATTACTTCCAATCCAATAAAATGATTCCTAAATTTAAAAAAAATTACATTGACATGTAAATTAAAACATCTGAAACAGATAACATGGTGATTTATCAACATTAGAAATCATGCATTAAATGAATGAACCATATTAATAGCGCCCATTTGTATCCCTTAAGTATCTCTGCATGAACATGAGATTCTCCCTCGACTCCCAAAGAAGTTCATTTGATCTATTCTGGGATGACAAGTCTTTAGCAGGCCTGAAAGGCATAGAACCTCCAAATTTGGTGAAACTATCAACAAATGGAAGTGGGATGTAATCAAATGCATACATTCTACTCTGATTATGTTTCTAAAATCATTGTATTATAACTTCTAAATTTTTTATAGATATTACTAAAATAAATCAACTCATTATTGAAATGCATACATTCTATTTCCTATATATATGAATCAAAATTCAGAAAATGTAAAATAGATTCCTACAATCATGAAATGTAATCCAAAAACTATAAATGATAATTTTTAAAATAAATCTAATTGAGAATATGTAAATGTAATAGAAAAAATCCATTTCACGGATAAAACCTTACACTGCATAATAATTGTATGATCCATGTACATAAAAAAATTTGAAATAAAATCTGTCTGAACTTATTTTTGTTGTGGATGTGAAATACATATGGATAACTAAAAAATATTAAAAAATATTAAAATAAAATATGGGTAAACTCAGATGTATGTTTATGTGAGTAATCAAAAAACTGTATTGATTCTAATCAAATAAAATGATTCCTCGATTTAAAAAAATTAACTTGACATATGAATTACAAACATCTGAAACAGATAACCATGTGATTTAGTAGCAATATCAATCAATCATTCAGTGAATGGATCACCTTAATTGTTCCCATATACAGCTCTTAAATATCTACATGAGCTCTCTTGAGATTCTCCCTCGGCTCTCTAAGAAGTTCAGTTGATCTATTCTGGGATGAAAACTCTTTAGCTGTCCTGAAAGACATAGAACCTCCAAATTATGTTCACCTATCAAAAAATGGGAGGGATGTTATCATGGGATGAGATATGAAGAGAAAAGCTACAGAGAACAAATTTTATGAAAATTTTATTGACTCATTCTCTACAAGATTATTAATATACCAGCCACACCAGGACTTAGTTTAATGCTAAGGGTTGTAAACATTGTGGAATATTAAACACAATAGAAACCATTACAATTGTTAATCTATATTCACATAAAAAACATGGGGAAACAGTCTAATAGGAAAACCATTTCACATTGAAATCAAAAGCACTAGAAAATTATTATACAACATATAATATAATTTATAACGGTGGACAAAAATTTCATTATGCATTTAATGAAACACCTTTATAAAAATTAGTAATCAAGTGTACCTACAATATGCAGGATATAAAACTAAATATATTTTCTAATGAATAACGTAAGTTAGGCATATTCTTTAAGCTGAGCTTTGATAGAATATAATTCCAGATATCATAAGTAAAATAGAGTTAACAACTTTTGTAGCACAGTCCTCATGATCTACTTGTAGTGAGAGGGTTGTACTTGGCGCCTCTGAAGTAGCTATATGTTTCTTCTTGGATCTGTCCAGATCTGGACAATAATGCTTTTTTCTCCATTGTGACCTTCATAACCTGTATGGGCTTAGTTTTCTCATGTGAATAATTTTAGACCATGATCCAATGATATAGGTGCCATGAAATCAGTATTAAAGGGTTTATTTAATATCTTAGTACAGCTAGAAATTGAAGGATTGGTTACAGTGTTAGAGTGAGTTAGCATAGTAGAAGTTAGTTCATCATTTTTAATTTTGATTTTATTTTTTAGGCTTAGATAGGTGCCTTTGTTAGAAGGTTTCATTTATGAATCCTTATGTTTTGTAACAGTTGGTTCCATGCTAGAAGACATCATAGAGACAAAATTAACACCATTTTTAACAGCCTGAGACCCATCTGAAGAGGAATTTGTGACAGTGAAGAAGCCAGTATCATTTTTCACCCCATGTTGCTTGATGTTGATTTTATGGGTTTGTGTGGGGACTTGTACCGAGTGTGGTGTTCCCTTAAAAGGGTTGATAGGTTCTGGTTTTTTGGTGTCATTTTCAGTCATTTGATTTGTAGTTGTTTTTGTTGTGTCTAGAGTGTCTTTCGGGGTGGCCATTAGTTTACCAGATTCTGAAATTTGTCTAGTGGAGTTCTGATTTTGAGATCAAATAACCTCTAAATGAAGTAATAGCCTATTCAAATTATAACTAACAGTTGTAGAAGTTTCTAAGACATCATAATAGTAGTGGTAAACCGAACTTTTTTATGAAACATAATACAAATTGGCTTGTACCATTGAGAAATTATATATATGAAGTAATATACATTTGAAATAAGAAATAATATTAATCAACATTGAAACATGAACAATTTACATGTGAATTTCAGAATATTAGAGATAGTTTTGAAAGCAACAAAATATTACAAAATGTTTTCACAGAACAATTTAATTTTGAAAAGAAGGGTGTTTTAGGTAACAAAAGATGTAGTTCTTTAAATGATATTCACATTCTACCTTCCACGATGGTGTATTCCTCCAAAATCTATTGTTACTTCAACTTTCCCCCTTTTATGTAGGATCGAAACCTGAAATTAAAATTCATTATAGTGAAGATATTGACTGCATAAATTAGTGGTACATAATATTGCAATAAAAGATGATTAAATATAACCTGAACTGTTCCCTTGAAGAATGATTTGAAATCAAAACATGAAATGCAAATCAGATTTAAAAAAATAAAATTTTCGAATTAATTGTTTAATGGATTTAAAAATGACTATAATTTCATAAAATGTATAAATATACATACCTTGTCCCTCCACCAACTCGAATACCCTTTTGGTCACATCCTGTGGGTGTGTCAAGAATGGAATAGTTTTGAAGATATCTAGGTGAATGAGACTTAATCTCCTGAAAAATCCTATTCATCATAATTAAAATCAAGTTAAAGAATTAATATAAATCAGGTTAAAAATAAAAACATCATTTTTAGATATAAAACATACAAATTATCACCAATTTCAGCCTCTTTTATTTATGAAAATGCTCACCACCATGCAAATAAAGACAACCCAAATGTTCATGAAAATTAAAAAAACAAACCATTCAACCATTTTAATGTTACATTAATTTTATTTCAGGCTTTGAAGAACAATACAACCTTAATTGTTCCCCTGATGAAATATTAGAAATCAAAACATGAAATGCAAATCAGATTTAAACAAATAAAATTTTATAATTAATTGTTTAATGGATTTAAAAAATTACTACAATTTTATAAAATGTATAAATATACAAACCTTGTCCCTCCACCAACTTGAATAACCTTTTGGTAACATCCAATGGGTTTTTATAGAATGGAATAGTTTGGAAGATATCCAGGTGAATGAGACTTCATCTCATGCAAAAGAATATTCATCATCATGAAAATCAAGTTTAATAATGAATATAAAGAAGGTTAGAAATACAAAAATCATTTTCCGATATAAAACATACACAATATCACCAATTTCAGCCTCTTTTATTCTTGAAAATGCTTACCACCATGCAAATAGAGACAACCCAAATGTTCATGAAAATAAAAAAAACAAACCAATCAACCATTTTAATGTTACCTTAATTTCAATCAGGCTCATTTCGAACATAACATGTAATCATGTATACATAATGAATAAAAAATTATATTTATCCATAATATAAAATTTAAAACAATGTTTCCAGAGCCTACGAAATCATGAGCAGTGATCAGGCTGAAATAGTAGACCCTGGTCATTTCTTATTTCCTGAAGGAAAAAATACATTTTCATTAATCATGCCAATAATTAGGGAGAACTATGTTGTCATTAAGATGATAAAATAGGAACAAAATCATAAGTCACATCCAACAAAAACAATGTCAATGAACATTGGCGTTGTAGATGATGAAAGACTCTAGGGAAGAGAATAAAATCATAAAAAACGAAATGAAGGGAAATGAAAATCAATGGATGTTGATTGGTGAAGTTGATTGGAGAAATAGTAATAAATGTGACATGTGTCAAGCAAGGTTACTCAGGATTAGTATAGTTAGTAGTGTATATGTACAGTTGATAATATAAGAAATATGCATATCATACCTCAATTTATCTATAACATTACCTGATTATTTAATTTCTCGATACGCGTCATCATATGGTCCCATTATGTGGCACCACTAGTTTTTAGTAGGCCACCTATACCTGGTGGTGTGATTACTCTAAAACATCATCTTTGTATAGCTCAAATGAATGTGAATGAGATGCGAGAAAGGAAGGGATGAAAGGAAGGGTGATTTTTTCGTGATGTGGAACATGGTAGAGGTGACACGTCTAGGATGAGGTACCCAGCTTTAGAAAATATAATTGAATAATATATAATAGATTACATAGGTAAATATTGTCAATGATGTAAAAAGGTAATTCACAAATGTTTCATATAACCTTATCGATATTTTCAACTTCAAAATGAAAACTCATATTGTATCATGTTGTGTATGAGATAATATATATGGGTTTTCATTATGTAAATCTGTCTTGTAGTGGTCTGCAGTAGCACAGACATAAAAAACATACACTAAAACATTATCACTATAGATGAGTTATTTCATGTCACATGCCCGAGTAAGCAGCAGAAGTGACAGAAATATAGATTATAATAAATACAGTATGATTTTAGGAGATGTACGAAAATATTACAACATGTTTCATGCTTATAAAAAAATTTATGACAATGATAAAATGAATTTCTCACCTTTGGATCTATGACTAAAATAGTTGTATGTTAATCCCTGTGAGAAACATGGTTTGAAATATTAATACTCTTTATGATTAAATCAGCCACATCAATTTATGAATTTAAAAATATAAATGAAATAATTTATTTGATCAAAAATTACTTGAATTATTGCTACCATTACATTAAAAACATGAGATTCTGAAAAAGATAACTAAATAGAAACCTGATAAAGAATTATGGAGATTCTTTGAGTAGATGAAGGTCAAACAGGAACATAAATATTATATAAATTTTTCATTCACTTAAGAATAATTGAATACACCCTACAAAAAAATATATGTGAATGTTGGAAAATAGCTACATAGTTAGTGAAACATTCCTATAGGAATGAAGAGATCTCTGGGAGTCCATAACTGAAACCCAAATGAAAAGAATTTCATTCAATAATGACACCAAACACAATCAAATATCTATGCATATATAAGCTCAAAACATTTCCATGAATGCTGATTTACATAGCCAAAAAACCCCAAAACGAAAAACAAATCAATGTTCAAAGAAACAATTTACAACATGGAAACCTAGAATGAATGAAATCGTATTAAAATATCAAGGGTAGTTGAGGAGGTAAAGTGATCAGATAAATTTTTTGCCGAGCCAAGCCGTTACCTGATGCAGAGCTCCTCGACCCTCGATTAAGAGTCACTGACAACCAAGCTTTTATATGAACCCATAATCAATTCCTACAGTATCATATTGAAGAAGATTAAAATCCACTAAGATATATGGTCACCAATATTTAATCATATGAGGCGTAGTATCCTCATGTGATTGTTCTGGAGACGAAGGATGCAGAGCATGTTGAAGTAGAGAAGGAAAAAAAATAGATTAGTCTGATATGGAGAACGTGAAGGAGGAGGCCGAGATTTTGAACAGACACATGGTAGTTGAGGAGGTAGAGGTATCCGACTATGGAGGCTGGAATGATGGAGTAGTGAAGGTAAATGTCGAGTCAAAACACTATGAGCATCACTACGAATGGGATGGAAGAGATAAATGAACCAAAACCCTAATATGGAGCGATGAATTGAGGCAGCGCAACGAGATGCGTTTAGGTTTGGAGGTAGAATAAGGGGGGATTCGGGGAGGGGAGCCATGCGGGCTGGAGGGGATAATCCGGAACGTGGTAGGAGAGGATAATAAAGGAGGAGAGAAGGAACCTAGGGGCAATGGGGAGGGGTGCGGGAACGGGAGAGCAGGGAGAGGGGAGAGGGGATAGGGGGATTCGGGGAGTGGTTTCAGGGAGGGGAGCAAGAGATAGATGAGAATCTCGATCAGGGGATGGGAAGTGGGTTTATTTTCTGGATTTTGAGGGAGGAATAGAGAATTCTTTGTGACGTGGATGCATGGTGAGGTGACACATAAGCTAGGAGATAGCCTTGTTTAGTATAGATAATTTATTATAAAACAAGCAATAATACTTCATTAGAAAAAAAACATGTGTAGAAATTGTTCCAAAGGATAGGGATTATGTAGAGACACATACCCAAATCTATTGAAACATTATCACAATATTTAAATAGAATGAAATTAGTGTAAAGACTCAAAAATTCCATTTAAATTTTTTAAAATTATTTGGGATTATTATGAGTGTAAGAATATTTACGGTGTCTAATTCTGAGGACTGGGCTTCCCGGAATAAATTTCTGAACTATTTTAACGTACGTTCAGTAAACATGCGGATGGCATTATCTATCATTTGAACCGATGATAAGAATAAAAATTGAAGCACACCGTTGAATCTGAAACACCAAGATTATCTTAAGGGAAGCTTCACTTCAACCTCAGAAGGTTTGGAGAAAAAGATAAATTTTGGAATTGACAGAAAAATAATAAAATAACTGAACATGTTATTATATTTCTTTTTCTCCAACGGATGAGTAGTGGTGGTGGGGACTGGTGACATGTCAAGAAAATTAATGGATTGATTCTCCTTTATTTATAACCACACCATTTGGGTAATTTATAGGATAATTAATTAAAAAAACCTCATTATTTACTTGATGTGTTACTCACTATTTTCTTCTCTATTTAAGTGAGGCTTAGGGTGGAGTTCTAACATGAATTCACAAAGCAAGGAACCTCTAGCGATGTGATGCAACATCTTCCACTGATGGTGGATGGAAGCTTGGGCGGCGATGATCCGGGATCAACAAACATCGACGACATCACTCTAATAGGGATTCTCCTTATGCCAATGCCTGCAATACCTTTGACAGTTCACGAGGTATGGGTTGTCTTTTAAATTCAATAAATTACCACGATTCTTCTCCTCATTATTGATTTTTTGGGTGGTCTTTATGGGAGATTTTTGAACGTGGTTTATCAAATTTTATTAAGATTTATAAACTACTCCTTTGTTGAAAAAATAATGCAGAGGTTTTGGGCTAAATGAACAAGTCTTGGACCCTCCACCACTTTATTTTATTTTCATTATTCAGTGGCTGGTTGTTCTAACTTGACGGAACCTTGAACATTGTGGTGCAAAATGACAATGACATCCCAAGAGGACTGTGCGAATGTCCGGAAGGAATAATGGACCACCAGAGCTCACACGGTGGTCCTCAGAAGAAGCAATGGTGCACCGGTTCCAGTGACGAGAGCCAGCAGAAGAGGGTGGTAGCCGAAACCCACCGACCACGATGGAATATGGGCGCTGCTAGGTGTCGTGGTGGTTGGAAAGGCAGCTGGGTGCCACCCTCCATAGAGGTGGAGGCGGTGGCTTGTTGCAGGCCACACTGAAAGGCCGAAACATCAAAGATGCGTCTAGATGGAAAAAGACCGTCCACCTTTAGGTCCATTGGGTTATGTGGCAGTACCACATAGCGCCACAAAAAATATAGTCGAACAACTCCTTTGAGCCGTTCAGGTGTAACAGACCGCGAGACCCTGCATGGGTCACGCCAGACGGTGGTCTGAGCCAACCACGGCCCATCTCAACCGGGCCAGGCCGGGTCTGACTCGGACTAGTTTGGGTCGACCTAAACCGAGTTGGGTCGACCCAAGTGGGTCCAAATAGGTCATACTAGACCCTGACATATTCATTCCCAGTTATGCTTAAGTGGTCGTATCTTGCTAACCGAATGTCCATTTCACAAACCACATTTGGAACTAGGATCCATGGAGTAAGATTGTCATATTGAGATACTATAAGTGAGTTTTTGGAGATAGTTAGAGTGCAGATGAGTTGGATCGACCCTGAATCCACCTATGCCCTTAGCACTAAAATACCAATAACTTATAGATTGGGCGTCCGATTGACGCACCGTCGGTTGTGTTGGTACCCTTATGGAAAAATAAATCATCAGATTACATATTTTTTAGACATTATTCCACTTTAAATATGACCAATTTTTTGAGGAGCGGTTCTCCTGGAATCATGAATTCTATGATCAGGAATCCAGTGTCTAGCAGTGAGGTGGTGGTTGGAGATAGATCATACGGAGGTAAGAACAAATCGATACTGTGTGGGTCATCATTTAGATATCTTGTGTGAATCAACACAGATTCTATGTGGGTTATATCCTATGTGGGTCAGTTCTCAATGATGCTGTGTGGGTTAGCACATAACGATCATGTGTGGGTCAATGGGGGTTAGTACCTATCGACTCTGGGTGGGTCTGATCCTGTGTGGGACTTTTTGGGATTATTACCTACTAATCCTATGTTGATTAGACTCTGTATGGTCAGTATTAGTACCTCTACATAGAATACGATGACCTCACCTCCCAACTAATCATATGTACTTCTGTTCTTTACTAATATCTAGTTTGAGTTGTGTCTATTTCTTTGTGATTTTTGATTGAGATCATTTTTTGTGTTTTCAATTTGTGGAATTCCATGGGACTATAAGCGGTATCAGGGTCCCTACTGGGCATTGTTATACTCACCCTATGTACGGGCTTTGATCTCCCCTCATTGTGTCATGTTTGGACGATGAGCATCTTGTATGAGTCTTGAGGTAGCTATGACTAGGTAGTATATGGTGTAGATTGGCTAACGTGGAGAGCAGTGGAGATGAGCTTTACCTACCTTTTAGGTAGGATCCTTGGTGGATGATTCCATGAACTGTTTTTTTACTTGTAGTGGTACCATTAAATTGAGATTTTATTCCAGCCCCATAGCATTCAGTACACACCATTACTACAACAGTATTACTTCGTAGTTGCATCTTTTTGTGATCTTGGTTTGTGTGTTTATATAGGTTTAAAGGTAATTCATTTATTTTTTAGGGATATGAAATTCGAGTGTTAGTATCCATCCCCCAGCGTATGGAAGGTGGGCTTGGGGTAGTTATGGTATGAGCCCTGGAAAATGGTTCGTGACATAGTGGTATCAGAGAAGTCTGTTCTACTGAAGAACTAGGGCTATGATCGTTTTAATGGAGAAAAATCGTTAATTGTTTTGAGTATGGTTTTCATTTTGGGGAGTCAAATTTCGGTGCATCAACCGACATATCCATACACTAGGACCCTGAATTCTGATTTCTAGAATAGTGTACAAAAACACTAATTGTGTCTGTTTTGGAATGTTTATACTTTGATCCCTTTTGAGTTAGTTCACCAGGTATAACTTACTGACCGTGGCACACTTGTTTCATTTCAAGATTCTTCCGCATAGACAACCAGCCATTATTCCTGAGAGAGTGAATGATGATGCCAACTGTGCGATGAGGCTTCGGTGCAGCGCACTCTTACAGTGGTAAAACCTTTGGGTTGTGCACCAGTAGCACCCCCACCCGTGGGGAAGAAGATTCCACTAGCCCCACAAGAAGAATGTGCATGCCGACTGAGTGCGTTTTACGAGTTCTAGAGACAGTGGCCTCCATGGTTTCGAGGTGGGGAAGATCCCTAGGAAGTTGAGGACTAGTTGGAAGCTATGGCTATAGTTTTTTTTCATGACATGTCCTCGGGGCCCATATCATGACTACCCCAGGCCCGCCATCCATTGGCCAGGGGCTGGTGACTAGAACTAAGGCGTAAATCCCGAAAAAGGGAAGACATTTCTTTTATATAGTAAACAAGCACAACAAAGTACCCAACACAAGTAAGAACTAAGTAAACTGAGTACAAAAATCAACTACTGATATTATATGGGCCAGTATACAAACCCAACTGAAAGTACAGAATAACTGAAAGACAAGTTCAATAATAGTAATGTAAAGTAGCAACCATTGAGTCATCCTCCAGGAATCCAACCTGAATGATGGGTACCGATAGTCTCCTTAGCACCTCGGGTTCGTCTGACTGCTCTGAGTATGTCTCACCAAGTGGTCCACCTCCGGGAACCGTCCAATTCTACAATCCTCTACCACGATCAACGCTGTCTTTCGTCTGCATCCAACACAACGTAGTGCAGGAATAGCCCGTGCAGTGGTGAGTATAACGTTACTCAGTAGGGACCCCGAGACCCCTGAAGGTCTCCCAGAATCCACGAAAGATAAAACAAAATGAAAAGATACAATCAAAATGTATCAGCCAACCATACTTTGGTAAATGCCCATACATATACCTAATTTATCAATCCCAGTTCGGCTCCAACTCTTGAGCCCAAGTGCAACCCAGTCCACACAGGAAAGAAGTCAATCACACCGATGGTAATGATTGAAATTCAAGACTCAGCTCACATCGGTATACATCATTCGGCCAGCTATGTAGTCCGACCCACATAGGATACTAGACCAGCTACTCTGTCGGCCCCACGTAGGATACTAGAACATAAGTCAAGTAGTCAGACCCACGTAATAAACATTTAAAGTAGTCAAATTATCAGGCCCATGTAGGATATAAGTACAGTTGTCGTCATCATAGAACACATGAAGGATTCTAGTACATTTTCGATCATCGTCAAACCCACGTAGGATTCTAGTACTGTAGTCATTGCACTCAAAACTATCTCTAGGGTTCCCGAACACAGCACGCTCGATTTTGGGATGGTCTGCACCTCGAGCTAGGGGGTCGAGACATCAACTATCATGAAGTACAGATTTGATGTATCCCCATGCTTTGTCTCGTCAAAAGGAACATAACGCGATAGAAGGCGCGTCAATATGACGCACGGTCTGAGAGTTATTAGCATTTTTGCTTTGGGGGCCAGGTTTGAAATACGCTCATTCCAAACCCGGCCATTTTCCAAAATTGACCCAAACTCACATGGATTATCGAAAAAGGACCGCCACATCATAAGGGTCCCATTTCCGTAGATGACGCATTGATCGGATGCGTGGTCTTCGAGTTATTCACCTTTAAGTGAAAACAGGCACGAATCGTTAAGCCCAATGTGCTGACGGGTCGGGATAACCTAGTTTCTGTGGGCCAGACCAGGCATGGGTGTCGGACCGGCATGATGAAACACGTGGCTCGGCCCGAGAGGCATCACCTTGCATTGCGCGGTGCGGCCCGTTACGGCACGACGCGGCCCGATAGGGTGCGACCCGGCCGCGGCTTGGCTCTAGGGGGTAGAGAGATTCGAGGAGGGGGGCGCGGACCCTCGGCTGCACGAACCAGTGGTACCATGCGGAGCCGCGCACCCTAACTGACTAGCCAAAGATGGCCGGCCTTATTAGCGCAAGTGGCCCGTACGGTCGGGCTGTGGTTCGTCCAACATAGTGCCCTCCTAGCACTGCGACTCTCCTCCGCCTGGCTGGCCTGTTCTTCCGTTGAAGGGGCCTGCAGAACGCGGGCTGCGGTCTTCTACAGTGTGGCCCCGCGGTTCCTCTCTTCGGTTCGGCCAGCTATGGCTGGCTGGTTGTTTCCTCGGTCGAGTGGCCCGTGGAGGCGGGTCATGGTTCTTCCGCACGCGGCTGGTGCATGACCACTGCTTCTCCCATCATCTCCTCTTCCAATGCACCTCAATCACCAACGAGGAGATTACGGAGGGTCATTGGGCCGTGTGTGTTCGGCCCGCACCCTCCGCGTTAAGTGGTAGAAATTGTCCAAGGACAAACAAGGTATCACGAAGAACGAAGAATAATTTTATTCAAATAAAATTGAATCAATCCACCCTACCTTGGAAAAGATTCACAGTAGTCGAGCATCGTGGATAATGGTGTCGATTCCATCATCATCAGAGTGCACCATAAGAAGAAGTTCCATATCCTCTCTTGTCACGGAGAAAACAAAATAAGGTGCATCATCGTTCTTTTGTGGAATTGGAATTCTTCATCGAAGATAGTGTCGTTCTTCATCGAAGGTGTTCTTCGCCGAAGAGGGTGGTGTTATTTCATTGAGAGGAGAACACCCTTCCCTATTTCCCCAGATCTCCCACCAAATTCCAACACAAAAAGTGCAACCATAAAATAATAGCTAAGCTATTATTTTATTCACACAAGTAATTCAAAATTCAAAAAACATAATTTAATTAATTGAGGAGTTAGAATTCATTGATTATCATGTCTTGGGAAACATTAAAGAGGGAGAGAGGGAGAGGAAGAGTTCTCATAATTAACGGTCATTGTCACAATAATGGAGGGGGAATTAATTGGGGAGTTTGAGGAGTGTTATGGAAGATGAAAGGTTGGGGCTCGTGTGGGCCCCACCTCTCCAATATTCACACATGGGATATTAGGATGGTGTGGGCCCCTCCAATAACTTCCCATGGGAGGAAATAACTTCCATAGATATATAAATTTGTTCTAAACATTTTTATTTAACATTATAATTAAACACCAATTTTTAACTTTCAACCCGCATAAAACGTAACTGTGGTAAAGGTCCCCTTAAGAAATTACCAGTGCTGTGAGTTCATCGGTGTCCTCATATTTTATTTCAGAACACCGGTTCAAAATATAGAAGAAACCACACATACATTTACTGAACAAACCTGAACAAAAACTCGGAAATTGATTTCGGGCACACCAGGCCTCGGAATCAAGTGTCGTCAGAAGCCACAGACTTGTAAAATTCGAAAGAATTAAGAAATGAAATTTTACATGAAAATTATATGTATTAACATTACTCCCAACTTAGTTCTTTATGTCCCAGTAAATCTACAACAAACACTAGGAAAAAAATGGGATACTGAGTTAGCATCTATGCCTCCTGCTCCCATGTGCTCTCCTAGAGGTTCCCCTGCTGCCAGCGAACGCGCACCAGAGGAATCGACCGTCCACGTAGGACCCACTCCTGTTGATCCTCAATATCCACCGGGACCTCTGCAAACGTCTCCCTACCATCGATGTCCATCTACCCGTAATAAATGATGTGGTTCGGTTCGTGCACGTATCTTCTTAGCTGAGAAACGTTGATGACATCTTGCACCCGGAGTAATTGAGGTGGAAGGGCCAGGCAGTAAGCCACCTAGCATACTTTGATGAGATCCTGGAATGGTCTGACAAATCGTGGAGATAACTTTCCACCCTGGCAAAATCTCCATTGACCCCATTGAGGTGAGACCCGTAAGAACACATGGTCACCATCCTTGAACTCCAGTGGTCTCCGCCTCTTATCCGCATAAGACTTCTGTCTGCTCTATGAAGTCTTCATCTACTCCTAGATGATCTACAACTTCTCCTTCATAGACTGAAGCATCTCTGGTCCTACAAGTGTTGACTCCCCAGGGTCAGTCTAGCACAGAGGTGATCTGCATGTTTGGCCATACAGTGCCTCGTATGGTGCCATCCTGATGGTGGAGTGGTAACTATTGTTGTACGCAAACTCTACCAAGGGTAGGTTATCTTCCCAGCTGTGACCAAAGTCAAGGACACATGCACGGAGCATGTCATGTTGTGTCTTTATGGTCCTCTTAGTCTTTTCGTCCATCTGAGGATGGAAGGCGGTGCTCAGATACAGTTGAGTCCCAAAGGCCCTATAAAACCACTTCCAAAGTCAGGAAGTAAAGCAAGCATCTCGATAGGATACAATAGTCGATGGCGCACCGTGAAGCCATACGATCTCCTGAACATAGAGGCATCCCATGCTCTCTATTGAGCCCTACTCTCTGATCGGTAGGAAGTGGGACGACTTGTTGAGTTGGTCTAAGATCATCAAAATAGAGTCGTGTCCCCTATATGTATGTGGAAGCCCCATTACAAAATATATGGATATCCCACCCACTTCCACTTCGGGACCTCTAAGGGATGTACCAAGCCTAATGTTACCTGGTGCTCTTCCCTCATGTGATGACAAGTGAGGCATCGTGAAACAAACTATACTACAACCTACTTAATACCCAGCCACCAGTGCTATCGTCTGAGGTCCTGGTACATCTTCGCCACACATGGATGTACATCTAGAGGGGAAGACTAAAAATATCTCAGCACTTCCTCTTGTAGAGAAACTTGTACCATATTACATCCCATGAAGAGGATGACGTTCTCCCCTCCTTCAGAAAATCAATCAAGCACATGTCCTATGGATATCTAAGCATGTCGCGTCTCACAGTCAACATCCCCACGTTGTGCCTCTCTGACTCGCTAAAGGAGCAGAGGAGTGAATGTGAGTGATTGTAGAAAAAACTGATCCATCTCTATCCACAAAGGATATCTGCAACGCGGCTAGCTACTTCATCACCTCTCCTAGTAGCTGAATTCCCAATTTTCTGCTGAGAGAATCAGTTACAATGTTCCCATTCCTAGGAGTATAGACTATCTCCAAGTCATATTCATTGAGGAACTCGAGCCGTCACCACTGTCTCAGGTTCAGACCCTTCTGTGATAAGAAGTACCTGAGACTCTTGTGGTCAGAGTAGACTGTAAAGCACCTGGCCATCAGATAGTGCCACCACATCTTCAAGGTGAAGACCACTACTACTGACTCCAGGCCTTGGGTACCTTAGTTCTTGTCATGCTGCCTCAACAATCGTGAACCGTAAGTGATCACTGCTCTCTCCTACATCAGGACACAACCGAGTATGGTCCATGATGCGTCTTAGTAAACTACATACCAACACCCTCCTTCGTTAACCTCTAGATGGTTGCAATAGTCAACCTCTTCCTCAGCTCTTAAAATCTTTGCGGACATCTATCTGACCACACGAAGGGTATCCCTTTCTTTGTCAAGGCTGAAAGCAGTGCTGCATATCTGGAGAAGTCTGACACAAATCTCTAATAGTACTCATTTAGACCCAGGGAACTTCGCACCTTCGTCATGCTATTGGGTGGCTCCCAAGCAAGTACTACCTTAATCTTCGTAGGATCCACTACAACTACCACCTCCGGGTTGATTTGTCCCAAGAAGTGTACCTCTCGAATTCAGAACTGGAACATCGAGTGTTTACCAAAAAGCTGGTGCTCTCAGAGTGTATCCAGTACAACACGCAAGTGGTAGGTGTGCTCCTCCTCAGTAGTCGTGTAAATTAGTATGTCATCGATAGAGACTATGAAAAAACGATAGAGGTAAGGCTAAAATATCCTGTTCATGAGACTCATGAACACTTCTGGAGCGTTGGTTAAGCCGATGGGCATAACCAAGAACTCATAGTGGCCAAACCGACACCTGAAGGCCATCTTCTGCAAATCCTCATCTCAAACTCCGAGCCGGTGATAGCCTGACTTGAGGTCTATCTTCAAGAACCATCTTGATCCCTTTAGTTGATAAAAGACGTCGTAAATCCTCGAGAGTGGGTACTTGTTCTTCACGGTCACCGGATTTAGGTGACGGTAGTAGACACATAGTCATAAGCTCTCATCCGCCTTCTTGGCGAACAAAATCGGAGAAGCCCAAGGTGAAACAATGGGTTGAATAAATCTATTTCCCTGCAAATCCTCAAGCTGTACCCGTAGCTCACGAAGCTCAGCGGGATCCATCCGATATACTGGAGTTGATATTAGTGATGTTCTGGGGTAAATGTATATGTATAAGTCAACCTCTCTATGAAGAAGTAGTCATAGAATGTCGTTAGGGAAAACGTCTGCATACTGATCCACCACCACAGAAAAACTCGGACTCCGCACATCAACTGTTTCGAGGATGAGACTAGACAACTGATGTGTGATCGGCTGCCCTCTCCTTTACGTAAGTCCATCTTGCGCTACTAAGGATCCCTTCTCGTCGGTGAAGGTGAACCTGTTCCCATCCATGCAGATACACCACACTTTGCGCCTAAAGTAGTCGATATGAGCATGGACTATAGAAAACCATTCCATACCCAAGATGACATCGTAAGTCCTCAAAACCACTACAAGAAGATCACATCCGAATCTCTCGCCACTTAGAGCAAGCTCATACTACTGTTATTATTGTGTAATCATCGAGTCTGCTTCCATATGAGTCTCTAGCCATAAGGATCGAGCCAACAGCTCCGTCGGATTCTCCGAGCTCCGAACAAGGGCATCATAAATAAAATAATGACTCATAACTGTGTCTATCAGTACTGCATCAAGGGTGGAATAGACACATATAGTAACTCGAATAATCACAGGTGCACTGTGGTCATAAGCCTCCACTTCCTAGAGCTGAGCCTACCCCTATCCACTAGCTCCCTGTGGTCAGGGTGGACCCCCTGGTGGTGGTGGTGGTGGTGGTGGTAGAGCCTCAAAACGTCATCCACCACCTGCTGCTAGGCCATCTCCTTTTCCTCATCCATCTTCTCCCTACGGACCACCACAGTCAAACCTCTAACTCTGCATGTGAGGTCCCTCCACTATCTTCTGCTCATCTACACAGTGGGTCGGGCAATCTCGAGCCATGTGACCCTACCCACCGCATACATACCACTGCCTGCTCCTTGTATAGCTGGAACAGTTTCAGGTCCCTCACACAACCGGACCTGTATCCTGAGGTCGCTCACCTGATGGCCTGGTCCGCTTGGACCTCTATGATATCTGTCTACTTCCAGCTGCAGAAGAATCGTCTACGTGTTACCTTGCGGAGGGTCTCACTGCTGGTGTCGGCTCAGCAAGAAAGATCTCCGCAAGAAGGGCTCGCTCCATCACCTCCACCTGCGTCGGAATGCTGAGGGAGATCATCGAAACCCTGATATCATGTCTCAGTCTCTACTCAATGTTCTGGGCTTGGAAGAATGGTTCTCATACCATGTTCGTGGAGTAGCGCGAGAGGTCGGTAAGCCTCGTTGAGTACTGAGCTACTGTCATGCTTCCCTGCCACAGATAAAGTATCTCTTGGATGTGCACCGCATGAAGGGTGGATGGAACAAACTCCATGAAGAAGAGTCTCTCGAAGTCTGTTCAAAGTAGAGATGCCACATCGTGCACTTGGAGCATCAGTTCAACCATATACCTACTGCTGCATGCAGCAAACTCATGGCAAGGATCACCATATGGTCAGCTAGTGTCCCTAACAATCTAAAGACTCTAACGATAGCCTCCAGCCAATCCTCGGCTGCCTGGTGGTCTGTCTCTCCGTGGAACCTGGGTGGCCTCTATCGATAAAACTCGTGCAACACACTCAGGCAGCGTGAACTCTCCGCTGCTGGGGCTGGTGGTATCAGTGGCCCAGCGGGTAGTTGTACTGCTGGTGCCTCCGATGTGATGGGGCCCTACACCGAGGCCTCGTCACTCGGTGGGCTTCCATCTCGCATTTAACTCGGAACCCTAGTTGGCTGCCTTTGTGGGGCCATCCTGAAAAGTAACAGGTGTGCCACAGTTAATACAATATACCTGATGAGCTGACACAAATAATCACAAAGAAAACTTTTGAAACACACACACAATAAGTGTTTTCGTGCACTGAGTCAGAAATTAGAGGTTAGGGTCCTGGTGTATGGATACGTCGGCCACCAGCCCAACACTGGACTCCCTAGACTGAATACCACACTCAATAAAAATAACACTATTGCTTCACAAAAAGGAAATACCTGACTCCTGTGTTCTGCGGTAGAACCTGGCCTCAAATACCAATTTTTCACGACCCGTCCTCGAGGCTCGTGCCATGACTACCCCAATCCTGCCTTCCATAGGCCAGGGGAATGCGACCAACATCAAGGTGTAAATCCCGAAAAAAAGGGAAGGCATTGCCTTTGTATAGTAAAAAGCACAACAGAGTACGTAACACAATTAAGCACTAAGTAAACTGAGTAAAAAAATTAAGTGCTGATAGTATATGGGATAGTATACAAACCCATCTAAAAGTACAGAACAACGGAAAGAGTAGTACAACAATAGCAAAGTAATGTAGCAACCACTAAGTCATCCTCTGTGAATCCCACATAAAGGATGGGTACAGATAGTCTCCTCAGCACCTCGGGTCTGTCTATCTGCTCCGAGTACGTCTCACCAAGGGGACCACCTCCGGGTACCGTCCAGCTCTACAAGCCTCTACCACGATCTACATTTTCCATTGTCTGTATCCAACACAATGTAGTGCGAGCATAGCCCATGCAGGGGGTAGTATAACTTTACTTAGTAGGGACATCGAGACCCCCAAAGGTCTCCCAGAATCCACAAAGGATAAAACACAAAGAAAACATACAATCACAAAGTATCAACCAATCCTACTTAGGTATATTCCCATACAAATACCAAATTCATCAATCCCAGCTTATCTCCAACTCTCGAGCACAAGTACAACCCTGTCCACACAGGAATGAAGTCAATCACACCTATGGTAATGATTGAAAGTCAAGACTCAGCTCACACATGTGTACATCTTTCGTAAAGTGATAAAGATGATCAGATTTAATCACTTATTCATCTAAGCTGGTGGACCCACATAGGATACTAGTCCAGCTAGGCTGTCGGACCCACGTAGGATACTAGACCAGCTACTCTGTCGGACCCACATAGGATACTAGAACAGAAATCAAACTGTCAGACTAATATAGGATACAAGTATAGTTGTCATCGTCGTTGAACCCACAAAGGATTCGAGTACATTATTTATCATTGTGGAACCCACGGAGGATTCCAATACGGTAGTCGTTACAGTCGCAGCCAGCTCTAGGGTTCCCGCGCACAGCACGTTCGATTTCAGGAGGGTCCGCTCCTCGAGCCATGAGGTCAATACATCAACATTCATGAAGTCTAGTGTCGATGTATCATGAAGTTAAATATCATCAAAATTATCCCAATGCGACAGATGACACATCAATCAGACAACCGTTCTGAGAGTTATTAGCATTTTTGCTCCGGTGGCCCAGTTGAAAATACACTCATTCCAAACCCAGACATTTTTTAAAGTTGACCAAAACTCACATAGTGTATCGCAAAAGGACCACCATGTCAAAAGGGTCCAAGTGTCGTAGATGGAGAATCGATCAGATGCACGGTATTCGAGTTATTCACCTTTTAGTAAAAACGGGCCCTGCTCGTTAATCCCAGTGGGCCGACGGGTTGGGTTAACAGAGTTTTGGCTGGTCCGACCCAACAGGGTTGTCGGACCGGCCCGATGAAATTCGCGGCTCGCCCCGGTCCGGCGCGGCACGGCTAGGACGCAGCTCGGCCAGCCGGCCGAGAGGTCCGTGGCAGGAGGGGGGGGGGGGGGGGGGGCGCAGCCCCCTGGCTGCCCGAACTAGCTGTGCCAAGCGGCACTGCCCTACCTAACCAGCCGGATGAAGCTGGCCGGCCTTCCTGGCACAAGAAACCCACACGGGTGGGTCGTGGTTCATCTGGCGTGGCCCCCTCCGGGCGCTGCGGCTCTCCTCCACCCAGCCGCCTATGGGCCGGCCGGTTCTTCTACTGAAGAGGCCCCCGGAACGCGGGCCGTGGTCTTTTTCAGCACGACATCATGGGTCACCGATGTTCTTCCCTTCAGCTTGGCCAGCTATAGCTGGCTCGTTCTTTATTGGTCAACCATCCCATAATTGCGGGATGCGGTTCTTCCGTACGCAGTCGGTGCACGAACGCCTCTTCTCCTGTCATCACCTCTTCCAACGCGCCTCAATCACAAACAAGGAGACTACGGAGGGTCGTTGGGCCGTGTGCGTTCAGCCCGCTCCCTCCACATTAAGCGGTAGCAATTGGACAAGGATAAACAAGGTTTCATGAAGGACGAAGAAAAATTTTATTCGAATAAAATTGAAGAAATCCACCCTACCTTGGAAAAGCTTCGCGGTAGTCGAGCATCATGGATGACGGTGTCGATTCCGTCATCATCATAGTGCACCAGAAGAAGAAGTGGTGTCTCCTCTCTTGTTTAAGAGAAAAGAAAATAAGGTGCATCATCGTTCTTCATGGAATAGGCATTCTTCATTGAAGAGAGTGTCGTTCTTCGTCGAAGGAATTATTCATCGAAGAGGGTGGTGTTCTTTCTTTGAGAGGAGAACCACCTTATCTATTTCACTAGAGCTCCCACCAAATTCCAACACAACAAGTGCCACCATAAAATAGTAGCTAAGCTATTGTTTTATTCACACATGTAATTAAAAATTCAAACAACTTAATTTAATTAATTGAAGAGTTAGAATTCATTGATTAACATGTGTTGGAAAACATTAAAGAGGGGGAGAGGGAGAGGAAGAGTTCTCATAATTAATTGGTGTTGTCACAATAAAGTATGGGGAATTAATTGGGGAGTTTGAGGAGAGTTATGAGAGATGAAACGCTGGGGCTCTTGTGGGCCCCACCTCTCAAATATCCACACATGGGATGTTAGGTGGGTGTGGGACCACCAATAACATTCCATGGGAGGAAATAACATCCATAGATATATAAAATTGTTCTAAATAATTTTATTTAACATCTAAATTAAACCCCAATTTTTAAATTTCATCCCGCATAAAACGCAACTACGGTAAAGGTCCCCTTAAGAAATTACTGGTGCTACGAGTTCATCAGTTTTCTCGGATTTAATTTCTGAACACCGGTTAAAAAGATAGAAAAACCATCACGTACGTTTACTGATCGTACCCAAAAAAAACTTTAGAAATTGATTCCAAGCATAGCAGGCCTCAGAATCAAGTGTCGTTAGAAGCCACAGAATCTTAAAATTATAAAGAATTCAGAAAAAAAAATTCCTTGAAAATTCAGGGTCTTTACATTTTTCTTGGATGAGATATCAATAGAGAAGATATTTATCCTATTTGGTAGCCTTTTCCAGGGCACAACAAAAAGATGGTGGACCCTGACACTGCAGACACATGACATGGTGAACCGCACCTGGAAGGACTTTGAGAGCCTCATCAGTGTAGAGATTGTTCTAGAGACACTACACTTAATGAATATCCAAGAGCTGCTACACTTACATCAGAAAAGCTTATCAGTGTCCCAGTACATGGTTAGATTCACTGACCTCTCACTCTACACCACCGACATGGTACATGAATCATTCTTTAGTGCCTAGACCATTGAGCAGGGTCTCTGGTGAGAGATCAACACATCGATGATATCATTGAATATCCAAATACAGGTAAGAGTTCTCGAGAGATAATTTTTGGTGGAGAGATTCATATCTGAGAAGCTACTGATGATGAGAGCTACTACTAGACAAAAGGTAGTCGAGTCATCTGCAAGAGGAAGTAGACCAATGACGCAGAGGTCCAACCAGGCTAGACCAACTAGTGGACGACCACAGGATGCTGTGTCAGAGGTGTGGAGCTCGCAAGGGAGAGAAGGTCAAAATGGATGAAGACTATACTTCATGTGCAGCGGTTAGGGCCACAAGGATCATGACTACCTGACCCGCCATACCGAAGATCAAAGGATGTTCAATTGACTGATGAGGCAGAGGAAATGATTCAAGTGAGGAGGTCCATAGGGTGGCTGATGAGGCTGATGACCAGGCTGTGAAACAAGCGGTGGGTGGCGATTTGAGGTTCTACCAACACCACCACTAGGAGGTCCACCTCGACCATAGGGAGTATGTTTATAGTGGTGAGCACAGCTACAGGTATTAGAGACATATGACCATGGATATCTAGAGATGATTAGAGTTATGATTTGTGTCTGTTCCACCATTGATGCAGTACGTATAGACACATGTGGCAGTCACCCTTTCATTCCCACGTCACTCATTCAGATCTCCAATATTCTGATGGAGTCGTTGGCTTGATCATTCTGATTAGAGACTCCAACATGAGATGATTTGAAGATTACAAACTCATGCATGCAATGTGAGCTTACTCAAGGAGGTGAGATCTTCGGTTGGGATATCCTTGTTGCAGTATCTATGCCATGTAACGTCATCTTGGGTATGGACTGGCTATCCATAGTCCATGGATAGATTTACTGTTTTAGGAGAAAAGTGTTGTGTGTCTATGATGATGGGATCAGGTTTACCTTCACCAGTGAGAAGGATAAATTTTTCGTATAGGAGAGACTATCTCCGAGGAAGGTGCATCTTATTACTAATCATTTTGCTAGCCTCACCCTTAGAGCAGTTGATGTGAGGAGTCCGAGTTACTCTGTAGTGGTGTAATGGTATTCTAATTCATTCATTGATAATGTTTCGGGACTACCTCCTCATAGAGAGTTAGAATTTCACATCGAATTGTACCCAAGGATGACACTGATATCTACACGAGCATATCAGATGGCTCCTGTGGAGCTTTAGGAGTTTCTTAAAAAACTACATGAAATGTAGGAAAAGGTGTTTATAAGGCCCAGTGTTTCTCCATGGGCATCCCCAATCATGTTCTCCAACAAGTCGGATGGGTTCTTGAGGCTTTTTGTGGACTATCAGCGATTGAACCAAGTGACTGTGAAGAAATATTATCCTCTCCCGAGGATCGATGTTCTCTTCGACCATCTGAGGGGAGCTCGATGGTTTTCAAAGACAAAACTCAGATCTGGCTATCACCAGCTCAGAGTACGGGATGAGGACATACCAAAGAGAGTCTTCATATGTCAGTATGTCCATTAAAAGTTCTTACTGATTCCATTAGGTGTGGCCAAATTTTTAGTAGTGTTCATGGGGCTCATGAACCAGATATTTCAGTCATACCTCGATCTCGTTGTGGTGGTCTTCATCGACGACATCTTGATATACTTGGCGATAGATGGGGATCACTCCACCCACCTACAGATAGTTCTAGATACACTCTAAGAGAACCAACCTTATGGTATACTATCGTGTTCTAGTTTTGGATACAACAATTTTACTTCTTGAGGCATGTTATCTCAGAGGCTGGAGTTGCAGTGGATCTGTAAAAGATAGAGACATTTCTTTCTTGGGAGCCACCAAATAGTATAAAAAACATACAAAGTATCTTGGGATAGGTCGGGTACTACCAGATAATTTTACCTCACTTATCCTATGTAGCGGCACCCATGTAAGCCTTGACGAAGGAGGGGCATCCTTACTTGTGGATAATGAAGTTCCATCAGCATTTTGAGGAGATGACACTGACAACTTCACCCATCTTGAGGATACCAGAAGAGGGCATAGGGTACATAGTTTACTTCGACACATTAGGGACTGGGCTAGGTTGTGTCCTTATGCATGAGTTATTGGTGATTTCTTATGGATCATGACAGTTGATACATAATGAGAATAACTACTCTACCCATGACATGAATTTTGCAGTAGTGTTCTTTGTGCTAAAGATGTAGCTGCACTACTTGATGGGTGAATGAGTCACTGTTCACTTTGATCAGAATTGTCTCAGGTATATCTTTTCACTGAAGGAACCTACCCTAAGACAATGACGATAGTTATAGTTTCTCCAATACCATGACATTGAGATATTATACACTCATGGGATGGGAAACGTATTAGTAGACTTACTCAGTAAGAGGTCTAGTCTATAGATGCTATGTGAGGAAACATAGCAACTAGCTGCGTTGGAGATATCCTTCGTGGATTGAGATGGGGAAACTTACCTCTAGTCTAGGACTGTCACTCCCCAATTTCTATAGTGATTTAGGGAGGAAAAGCATGGGGATATTGACTATGAGGCCTGACGTCCTCAGATATCCTATGGATAGTCTCCTCAGGGATTTTCGAAAGGTGTGGAGAACTTCATCCTCTTTAAAGGACGCACTATGGTAGTAGTGATTCTTCGAGAGGAGATGTTAAAAAAGTCACACATACCCCATTTTGAAGTACATTTAGGAGTAGAAATGATTTACCAGGACCACCGATGTCAATACTGGTGGAAAGAAATGAAGAAAAATGTGACACAGTTAATATCCTGATGCCTCATTTTTCCACAAGTGAAGGCCGATCATTAGGTACTGCAGGATTAGCTTAGCAACATGAGGTACCAGAGTGGATGTGGGATGTTATCTCCATGGACTTCTTCACATGGATACCACGTAAGTACAGGGGCGACGATTCAATCTGGGTGATCATTGATCGACTCACCAAGTCGGTCCACTTCCAACCCATTTGAGAACAGGGACCAGTAGAGATCTTGGGATGCCTCTACATGTAAGAGATATTGCAACTCCACAGAGTGTCGTTCATGATCATCTCATATCATTAATTATGTTTTATGTCTCACTTTTCGAAGGGATTGTAGGAGGCATTCAGAACATACCTACGCTTGAGCACCACCTTTCATCCTATGAAATATATTGAAACAGAGCGAACCATACATACACTCAAGGACATTATTCGTTCTTGTGTCCTTAATTTTAGCAGTAGTTGGGATGACCACCTACCCCTGGTGGAGTTTTCATACAACAAATGTTATCACTCGTCTATTGGAATGGAACCGTTTGAGGCCTTGTACATGCGACCATGCATATCACCTCTTCAATGGACATACTCTAGGGTTTCAGCACTTATGGGTCCAGAGATGGTACAAGCTACCACATAGAAGGTTCAGGTCATCCAGGAGCAGATGAAGACTACACAGAGCTAACAGAAGTCTTATTCCAAGAGGAGATAGAGACCCTTGGATTTTTAGGAGGAAGACCGTGTCTTTATACGAGTCTCACCCTGATGAGGATTACAGAGGAATGGCTAGTGAGGCAAGAAATATTTGAGGTTCTTTAGAAACTTCTAGATCCATAGCCAAGTAGGCAAGGTGGCATACTATCTAACTCATCCCTCTTAGATTCACTAGGTGCATAATAATTTCCACATGCCGCAACTGAGGAGATACATGCATGATCCATAGCACCTTATCGACTAAGGTGAGTTGGAAATAATTGATGGGGAGACGTTTACAAATTTCATGGTGTAGATTTAGGGTTGACATGAGAAGGTCCCTCATGGGTGGTTTATTATTCTGGTGCGAGATCGTTGGTATCATGGGAACCATCAAGAGGGAACATGGGATTGAGAGGCTCATATCCATGCTCAGTACCCCCATTTGTTCACCTAGATTTGTTTTACATATTGGGTATGACGATACCTAAGGATGGGAGAATGTAAATACCTAAATATTCCATTTTTTAAATTATTTGGGATTATTACGAATCTGCGTAAATTGATGGCGTGGGATACTGAGGCACGGTGTGCCCAGAATCAATTTTTAAATTTTATTAAGGTACATTCAGTATACACGCGTGCAGTGTTTTATATATCTTGAACATGTTCTTGGATTAAAAATTACAGGGCACCATTGAATCTACAACGTCAATATTTACTTAAGGAAAGATTCTCTTAAAATGTAGTAGGCCGGGATAAAAAGTTTAATTTTAGAGTTTACAGAAAAATAATGAAATAACTTAACAAGTTATTTTATTTATTTTTCCCCAGCGGATGAGCGGTAGTGGTGGGGACCGATGACTTCTCAAGAAATTTAATGGCTTGACTCTCTTTTATTTGTTACCACTCCTTTGGAGTAGTTAATAGGATCCATCATTAAATAATCATTATTAATAACTTGGTGTGTTACTCACCTTTTCTGCCTCTATTTAGGTGAGGGTCGGGGTGGAGTTCTCACACGGCTTCACCAAGCATGGAACCTCTAGTGAAGTAAAGTGACCTCATCCACCGATGGACCATGGAAGCATGGGTGGGGATGATACAGGATCAATGAATGCCAAAAACCTCACTCTGATGAGGGAACTCCATCTCCCAATGACTATGACACATCTAATGGTCCACGAGTTAGGGATTGTCTTTAAAATTCAATAAATTTCTCTGATTATTCTCCACATTATTGATTTTACGGGTGGTCATTGAGGTTAATTTTTGTATGGGGTTTATCATTATTTTAATATGATGTATAAACTAATCCCTTGTTACAATGCTAATGCGGAGGGTGCGGGTCAAATGAAAAAGGCTCGGACACTCCACCACTTGGTATACATTGCGTTTTTCGGAGGCTAGTTGTTCCAACTTGAAAAAAGCATGAAACAAGAGGCACATAATGATGATGAAATCCCAGGAGTACCATAGGCACATATGGAAGGAAGAACATGCCACCAGAGCTCACCCGGTGGCCCACGGAAGAAGCACTGGCGTGACACCAAAGTGACGGCGCTGACGACCGGTGCCGGGGGATGAGGGCGGAAGCCAGAAAATGCCAGCCGTTGTAGAAGAGAAGTACACATGGCACCATGGTCATCAGATAGGAGGCCGGTAGTGGAAAATCACAGAGGTGGAGGCTGTACGACATCGGTCCCCGCACTGAAGGGCCACAACTTCTAAGTAGTCATGAGCTAGAAAAGGACCCGCCTCTTATGGGTCCCGTGGATGACGTGAAGCACCACCTAGATCTGGCAATAAAAAAGACAAGTGACTCCTTTGAGCCATTGAAGTGTAGTAGAACGTGAGGCCCCGCAAGGGTCGCACAAGACGGCGGGTCGAGCTGCCACAGCCCACCACTTCCGAAGTGGGCCGAGCAAGTCCGTAACCGAGCAGGATGAGCCTGACATGGATCTACTAAACTGGGCAAGCCCAGGCCAGTTCAGGCTGGATTGGGTTAGACCATAACTGGGTTGGGATGACATCAAGTGGATTGGGTCAGGTCATTCTGATCGGGTTAGGCTGGACCCGACATCATTTGGGCCCAGTTACGCTTAAGTGACCGTATCTTGAGAACTAAACATTTTTTTGAATAACCTCATATGTCAAAATTATCCTTGGAGAGAGACAGTCCTTTTGAAATACTTCATGATTGTTTTGGAGAAATTTTGTAGTGCGACCGAGTTGAATGACTCAGAATCCATTCGAGCGCTCAGTACTAAAATTACAATAACTTATAGACCGTGAATCTGGTTGATGCACTGTCTTTTATATTGGGAACCATATGATGTGATAGATAATTGGGTTACTTATTCTTGAGACTTTATGCTAGTTTAAATACTACTGATGGTTTGAGGATCGGTTCTACCAGAATCAAGCATTCAATGAGTGGGAATCTAGTGGCTGGCAGTGAGGAGGAGGTTGTAGACATATCATATGGAGGTTAGTACTGAGCGATCCTATGGGGGTCAACACCTAGAGACCCTATGTGGGTTATATCTTGTCTGGGTCAATGCTTAGTGATCCTATGTGGGTCAGAGCAATACTATGTGGGTTAGATCATGTGTGGGTCAGTGGGGGTTAGTACCTATTGACTTTGGGTGGGTCGGATCATGTGTGGGTTATGCAAGGGTTAATACATCCCAATAATGTGTGGTTAAAACTCTGTATGGCCAGCAGTAGTGCCTCTTGACAGAATAATATGATCTATCTTCTCAACTAATCATCAGTACTTTTGTTCTTTACTTATATCTGGTCTGAGCAGTGTTTATTGTTTGGTGCTTTGTGATTGAGGTCATGTGTATGGTTTTCCATTGTGGAATTATGTGAGATCTTAGTGAGTCTCGGGGTCCCTACTTGGTATTGTTATACTCACCCCTACAGGGGCTTCTCCAGCACCTTGTCTTGTCTTGTGCATATGATGAGCAGCTTGGCAAAGACAATATGAAGCCAGGACTAGGCAGTACATAGAGGATATTGGCTTACATGGAGAGTAGTGGAGATGATCTGTAAATACCCTTCCATTTGGATCCTCATTGAATTATTCAAGGAGTTTTTTCTATTTTTTAATTGTAATTGTACCTTTTAGTGGGGCTTTAATTACAACCCCTTTAAATTCAGTGCACACCTATACAACTATAGTTTTAATTTATGGATGCATCTTATTGTATTCTTAGTTTGTGTGTTTGTATAGGTTTAATTTCAATGTCTTCTCATTTTAGGGAAAACCTGTTCCAGTGCTAGTCGCCATCCACCGGCCTATTGGAGGCGGGTTTGGGGTAGTCACAGAATGGGCCTCACGGGATGAGTCATGACAATTACTGTAATATAAATCCATCATGATTCATAGTAATACAGAAATAAAATATCATTACCTTACATATAGATGGAATTGAACACATTTTCCATACAAGGTTAGAGTACAAGAATAAGATGCAAGGAATAGAAAAGATATGAATTTTGGAATGAGAAATGGGTAATAATGAAGGATTACATTGAATATTCCCACATAAATCACATCGATACATTCTTTGGAGAATATATAGGATAATATCCCTAGATAAGGGCTTTTAAAGGGTTGAATGAGTAAAAGTTGGTGGCTAAATAAGAAGAAATCGGTTATATATAATATGGGGTTCTCAAATCTAAAATTTATGATATATCACATGGCTTGCTTACCTGTATTGGGAGACATTACAAAACGCATGATAATTCTATTGGAGGATCGTTGGTAATATTTCTTGGTTTTTATGTACAGTTTGGGAAATCATGCACAAAATCCATTATATTCATATGGAATGAATCCTTCCACTTCACACAGTTGAAATGTATGAAAGGTACTAACCATGTATCTTTCAATGACTCCCATTTTTTAGACCCCAATATCTTAAAACATTAGAAAATAATATTTAATAGAAAAAACACACAGAAATGATAATGGGAGTGTTATATACTTATTTGAGAGTATTATATGAATAAATATTATTCCGAGTTGTTGAATTCACTGAGATGGGATAATATATTATTTCTTTCAAAAGATAATCATTAAGATGAAAAATCATATAAATTCAGTCTCATGAATTTTGTAGTTACAGTCAAGATCAGTGGAATGCATATTATTTTGTGTGTTTTAGTTTTCATTCTATTGGTTCTATGATATGATATTGATTTTAAATTCTGATGATAACCTAAAGTTTAAATTCACCATGCCTTTATATCTTAATTAACATAAGACATGATTTCACTTGAAATATATATTTAGTTATATAATTTTCTAGGATATTAATTGTTAAATCCTGATAAAATAATAATTAAACTAAAATTGGTAAATGTTTACTTCTTATGAAATTCTGATTATAATTTACATTTTTAGAAAAAAATATGAAATTTAATTAATGTATCAAATAAAATGTTATGAAAGTAAATTTTCATGAAAATAATTTTTCAAATGTTGATATGTCATTGTTGATTAGTTTTAATTGAAAATAAAAAATGTTGAAAGTGTTTTCTTGAAGTCATGATTTAAAATTTTTATGTTATAATTGTTATGAATAAAATATGAGTTTTTGATGGTAACATAATATCTTCTAATTCTTAAATGAGATATTAATTTTATGGTTCTGTTAAAAAATATGCTATTTTAATTTCAATGGTGTTTTTATTTGTTCTGCAGTAAGTAAAATGAAATATAACTTGATTGAATAAATTTTATATTTTATTTTAGTGGTTTCTATTGGATTCAGTTAAGTATGTTGAGTCTAGAGTGGAAATTTATAAATTTGTTTTATATTTTTTCATAAGATTATGTGAATTTATTGAAATTTTCATACAAAAGTTTGTTAATATATCAACTTTATGATTATTTTTACATAAAAACGAAAATTCATTGATATATTTATGAAATAATGCTAATTGAAAGGGTTTAAACTCCATAAGTGGTTGAAAATATGTAGATTTGTTTAAATATTATGGAAATCTAGATGTTTTCATGTTAGGATGAAAAATACATATTACATACATTTTGGAATGGAATGGTACAAAGTGTTTGGGGACTAATTCCTGATTTGTTTCAGGGACCCATTCGTGCTTTGATTCTAGGATGTATAAACCATGTTTTTTTGAGTGATCATTATAGTCATTATTATATCATAATAATAGGTTCATAATTATAATAATCATATAATGGATAAATGGAATGTGACACATTCATATACATGGAACATAATTTATATAAGTTAAGGAGTATTCTTAAGACATGATTTCTTATTGGATAAAGATAACCTTATCATTTCCAAGTATAACATAGTGAGAAAAGATTATTTTATCACAAACATAGAAAAAAATATCATGATATATAATTAATTAATCCATATATTATATGGATATATAATTCTAGGCCCACCCATGACATCATATTTAAAAAAATGAATTCCAAATAGAAAAGCGACATACATCAATCACAAACATGAAATATACCCATGATAATAGTTTGTGTTTCATAATAGTACAAATAAGTATATCTAAATGAATAAATATAAACATACCACAAAATATTAATGAAAAAATAACTAAATAAAATATTCAAACATAGGGAAAGAAAAATTAAAGGATCCTAGTCTGTGAAGAGTATAAGAAACAACATATGAATAATTAATACAAGGTTTAAAAAACTGTAGATCAAAATAATAATAGTTTAATAATTATTAATATTAATGATTATTTATTGTTTATCCATTGGATAAGGTAAGGAAAAATAAATTAAATGAAACTAAGAAAGGATGTTAAAAAATTATAATATATGTACAGGTAAATAGGGGATGAATATAAAATTTTAACCCAAAAATATAAAAGAGTTTGAGATTCCACCATTATAATGTTAGAATTTATCATTGGACATTATTTCATCCATTATAAAATTAAATTAAAATGATATTTTAATACCAAAAATTTCCCAATTATATTTTAAAATCAGTTAATAAAAAATTCAGTTAAATTTGACTTTCAACATCAGTTATTATTCAAAATGATGATGAAAAAAATAAATGAATATATAAAGAGATATAATTTTAACATATATTGTTATAAAAAATAATATTCAAATTCAAATTCAACATTGTTTTTTATACTAACCAACTTTTAATGTCACATTTAGTGTCAGTCATTAAAATGACTGATACTAAAATAAAGACTATATATGATTGACTTACAGTCAATTTTTTCTGAAAATTGACATTGAAATCTCAAACTAATATCAATATAAAATGTCTTTCAATATTAGTTTTAATAAAAAACCTATGTCAAAAGTCACATTTAAGGTAGATTTTGAGGGAAATTGTGATTTGAAGTGAATTTCCAGGTCACTTTTTGTAATAATAGACAATGAAACCAAATTAAAATTTTAAAATATTTTAATATATAATAACTGATGATCTATAACTAGAAACATAGTATTTGGAAAAAAACCACAAAAAGTTAAAAACTCAATGAGAACATTACTATAATATAATTTAACATGATAATACACATATACGAAAATTTTAAAGATACCCTTTAAAATTCCTCAAACCCATCAAATAGTCTGCAAATAATCTTCAATGTTGGCCTATGTTTTCTAATAAATATTATTATACACCATAAAATACCAATAAAAAACAAAAAATGTTATAAAATTATAAATAAAAACTATTTTTTTTTGAAAAATAATAATTTTAATGGATCAAACTTTGTGAAAATATTTTTTCTTACAAAAATTCTAATCTCAAAAATGGATATCAAATCATAATATCCATATTCCACACTTTGACATTGAATGTGTAATTATGGATATAAAAAACACTTTGAAATTAATAAAATTTATATATTTAAGAAAAAATATGTATGAATGAATATAACATTTTTTAACAAGAACTTTCACATAATTCATTTCCTTTTCATTCTATATTGAAAATTAATCCCCATTAAATACCGTACAAGACATATTTAATTTTCTTATATTAATTAAAAATTAGGTTACTTGGAATAATTAATATTAAAAAATAATAAAAAAAAATAAAAAAAAATATTTAAAAATCACATTAAATTCACCTAGTAGAGAGAATAACTGATTTTTTATTAACTCATTTGGGTAGTATACACATAACATATAATGGTGACTAAAATAAAATATTTTCAACATGAATGACATTATAATGAATGAATGTTCTAAATTACTGATGTCTTTAATCCATTCGTGGAATGGAAGAAACCAATATATTATATTTATGTTTTCGAATATATTATATATATATTTAACTCTAAAAAGATTTTATATTTATTTCAAAACTATTGAAATTTATTTTTAGTACATAAAACCATTAGTATATTCTATATCCTTTTTTATGTAAAGGGGGTAGAGATACATATTTTAATAAGTAATAAATTAAATCACTATATGTTATTATAAAAATCACATCATTACATGTTGAGATCAATTAGGATAAATTTTAATTCGATTATAGTGTGTTTTAAAGGAAAATTAGTGATTATCCTAGTAGATGATCTCATATAATTTTTCACATAAATCCATTGGTCCTACAATAGGGTGTTCACCCTAGGATATGAGTTTGGTGGAATTTCAAGTAATTCCTACATTAATGGAACATATAATATTTAATTAATTTCAATTTTTATTTAGAGATTTATTTTGAATTAAGTCTTTGATTGATATTACATTTTTGTGGTAGAGTTTGAAATGAGGGGTTTTTTAAAGACAAGGTGAAAACTCACTTATTGATCTGGGACTTTGGTCAAGCAGCATGATTAGTCTTTTTCTTTTCCATTGTTTTTTATTTCATTTCAATTTTATTTTTTCTTCTTGACTCGTCGTAGATTATTTCTTTCATGATATGGTCTTCAACAATTTTTATGAGTTTAGATATTAGAAGAAGTGAAGATGTAGTGTGGATCACATGAAAAAATTCATTAGGGAAGGTGCATTAGGTTGTGGTGAGTGCATGGTGGAGATCTGGTAGTGAAGCATTGTCATTTTAAATCTTGAGGTAGGTTTAATATAAATATGTAGTTCAAAATCCCCATAGAACTATTGGGTTGAAATTTAATTCCTAATATGTGTTTTTGGGAGTTCCATGTGATACTTAATGGAATGTTTTTATATAATTTTGTGTTTTCAAGGGATTCACATGGGATTTATTTTACAGAAACCCATCCATAGAGTTTATAGTTTAAATATCACAAGGAATGTGTTAGTTATTTTTGTAGATGGATGAAAAAAATGACTATAGAAAAGATCATTACCTATGTACATTACATTTTATTTGTGGATCTAGGTTTGGCCATGTACTTGGCTGGATACCCCATGTCAAATAATATGGCCGTATATAATACATGACAATACCTAGTGTTTCTTCCATTCTCCATGTAGGGTAACTATATTGGCCCTATGGTACATAGAATATTTTTTAATTCATTACATGAAATTATTTTATGTAAATTATAGACCATGTGTGTTTTTTTATATGTCCACAAAGGTCTATTTGTGGCACATGTCACGTACATGTGGTACACACCATATTCTCACTCCTTGAAGGTGTTTCACTAGTTTTATCAACATATAGTCATTATTGAACTTATAAGTAGTCCATTATATGTGTTTTTACTAATATAAAATGATGGTGATGAAATAATATAGTTTTGAGGTCATTGGTGAGATGATTTGATTGATGATGTTTAATTAAAAAGTTTTTTTTGTGTTCTCAAGTGAGAAAATTGGATAGAGACCCCATTGGTGGTCATGATCATACTGGTTTGATAATCCTTATAAATCCAAGGGGTTTTTAGAATTATTCAGGTAGTTCTTGGAATTCTGGATCATCTATTTTCTTGGATGTGCCTGTAGGCCCAGTTTACTAAGGATTTAGTGGATGAATTTTTAGATCACATAATTGGTGTTTGGATGGATTTTAACTATTATGTTTGGGTGAAATGACGTGCTATCAAAAAAATGGATTATTTCCATAATGTTGATGTTGATATGGTTAAGAAGGACACTAGAGGATTCCCTTATATACATGGATATGACACCTGAATATGGGTAGAATACAAGGGATGAAATCTCAGGTTATCTTGCTGTAGAGACCCAAAGCTTGACATACATGGACATTACATTAGTTTTTGGGAATACTTAATACATAACAAAAACAGACACATAAGGACCGTAATAGTTTAGTGTCTTTGGAAACTCGGAACATAATCTTCTAATCGTGGTAAAAGATTTTCAACATCTCCCACAAAGATCTTACCCTTTTGTTTTCTTACCTAAAAACTTTCTTTATATCCTAGGGAAAAGAAAACATATAAAGGGTGATCTCAAATTCTCAGTAAGGTAAAGCATGGATAATATAAAACAAATCATATACATGTAATCTTAAAAACATGAACATAATGTTTATTCATCAAAATCATGAGCAATGACATAAAACATGGAAATACATAAGGCATAGATCATAATGAAACATTAATCATGATAAAATATCATGGAAAAAACATGTGATTGTGGCAACCATTATGCACATGATATGATTGCCATAGTAGCCAAGGCATTGCTGCCACGACTATCTTAGTGGACAAAGTCCCATTCTGAATCGAGTTCACTCCTCGTTCCAGTCCTGTATTACTGAACCATATTAATATACCATTCTATCCATGTCTATATCATGAGATATAAATCATTACCCAATGCATTGGAGGGAGATATAGGTCCCACCCATCTCATAATTAAATCATTCTTACTTGTGCCACAAAATAAACATACATCATTCATAATAACCCAATAAATAAAATTGGTTTAATAAACATCATCGCATAATCACATAATCCATATAAATGAAATGGAAATCATTTTATAATAAGAAAAGTGAAACCATTAAAATCATAGAGACATGATACTTGAAACATACACATATGAAATAATGTCATCTTAGATGAAAAATGGTTTTGATAAAACACTGGAAATGAATTCTTGAGGAAAATATCCTTTCTTTTTCAAAATCATTTTATTTTCAAAAAATTCCATGAAGTTTTAAAATAAAAGGTTTTTGTTGAAAATAATCATGCAATCTTGTATAGTAAGCTTCATGAAAATGATGCCTTATGAAACCGTAAAAATCCGTTCACGCTGTATTAGTTAAAAATAAGATTCTCCTTGTACTTTTGCCGGAAAATTAAAAAAGTACCAAGTATGGTAAAAAAATATTGATTCCTTACATACCATGTATTAAAAGTAGAAAATGGGTAAAAAGGACTTTAAACATACATGAAAATACTTTTATAAACCATGGACATGGATGATAGAAATAACCCTAGTAAATACTTACGAATAAGCAATCTCGGATAAAAATGAGATTTGAAAAATTATCCCTTACCTTTTGTCTGATATGCTTCGTATGTATCCTATCCTCCTATATAATAATTTAAATAATTTCAATTACTTATTACAGAATCATATTCATTTTTATGATATCATATATGGTTCACTTATGACATTATATTACCCGTTCTTTTGTAAATTCAATGTTAAAGAGTGTTTTGGGTAAAATCGTTTCATTTGTCGTCCGTGTTTTGACTTATAATTATTCATATGATTACATAGATCACGATTACTTAATTATAGAATATAAAAAATGATTTATATATAATATATATTCATAATATACATATATATAATACATTGATAAATGGAAAGAAATACACTGTTCATGGAGAGGGTAGGCCGTACGCACGCATGGACGCTGTTTTTGTTTCCTTATTGAGTTGAATTGAATTAAGTAGATGAAATACATATACATAAATCAAGTAGCTTTATAATTTCATATATTTTATTATTATTGCTTATATATACTTTATAATCATTCTTAAATGGTTAAAATTGAGAATGAATCTCATCGCTTCGTGGAGACGGTAGTCTGTACGTACGAATGAGCGATGATATCGTTTCCATAAATATTGAATTGAATTGGAGTGGATGATACAATATATCCGAATAAGTATTATTTTATAAAAACTATTTATAGTTATTCTTTACACCATTATAACCATCCATGTAAGGTGTTGGTGGAAAAACAGATTACACCATGACGTGGAGACGGTATTCCGTATGTACGCACGCGCGGTGATTTTGTTTTCCGTAGGATAAATAGAAGGTGAAATGGGGTTTTTTAATATTTATAATAACATATCAGTATATTTTTTATACTTATGTTATTACTTTATAATGAAACAACTAAAGAAGAAGATGTTTAAGAATAAAGAAGCTTGAAATAATCGGTAGAAGAAATTACCTCTTCTTCAATACGCATCTTTGAGACCTCCTCTTAGGGCAATAAGATTGTTCTTTAAAGTAGACCAGTACCTCTAGGATATTTATAGAGGATTGTAGAAGAGAATTTTCAGGGGTTGGACGAGCTTGAAGGATCAAAGTGGTGTGAGGAAGAGAGGGAGGAGGTGCCCTTTTATAAGGGAGGAGAGGGGAAACTTTGGAAATCTTAAAAATATTAATTTAGAATAAATCTAACCCCACTTACAAAGCCTTCAAAAATGACTCATATTAGAATATAATATTATATAGGGTTGTAATATCATCATCCAATAAAATTTAGTCATGTTTAGAATTTATTTTAAACATTATCAACTTGATTTATCCTTATTTAATCAATTTATTTTTATTTGTGGTAATAACATTCTAAATATTAAATTATAACAAATAATTACTTATTTTTTATGAATTATTCATAATTGGATAAATTATAACATTTTAGATCATATAATGTTAAATTTATAATTTTTAAATATTTATGTGATTTTTAAACAATTTTATAATATGTTATTTTAATAAAATAACAATAGTGTCAATTTTTACACTATTAACTTATTTGAATTTAAATAAAATATATACAGAAGATATGTTCGAAATAAAAGCTTTAATAGATTCATAAAAGGTAATATGTATCTATAAAATTAGTGGATCACATTAAATAGTTCATATAATATTTATTTTAATATTTTTAAAACAATTCATTTGATATTTCTCTTAATAAAATAATTTCAACATCACTGTTATGTCATCATTAATGATAGTTATTTAATCCATAAAAATTCTAAATAAATTCATATTATGTAGATAATTTTATTATATTTCTATAGACTACTTATATCTGATGTTTAATGAAGTTTATCACTAAACTAAAATTATTATACTTATAAGATTTAAGAAAGTGACATGTTGCCACTTTCTTTGGTTTTAATAATAAATAAATTATTTCCAGGGAACAAAGTCCATTAAATGAATCTAATCCGACCCTTAGGTTATATGGGTCTACTTTTAGTCATCCTATATGATTTTGGCAGGTGTTAGGATAATTTTATAATCTTATATCTACCCTTAATTATCCGATTTACGTTTAACTATGGTAAATAAATTTTACCGTAGTTACTATTCATAATGACGAAAAAAAGTATCTTATTAACATAATTTAGACCCAATGATTCCAAATATGGAATCAATTTTTCAAAATTCAATACAAATAACTTGCAGTAATTAGTTAAAATTAATCCCGTTGTCGAAAGAAAACAGGTTTTTGTTTAAAACATTGCAAAAGATTGAATTGATTTAACCTAAGAATTTAAGGTAAAATCATTGCTAATGACATACATTGTATTAAATTATAAAAATATATTCTATTTATACTTTAAAACCCTTCAATTGAATAATTTTACCACATAAATTATTATGATGAAAATAGTTGTTTTTAATTAAAATATAGCGTGTTTTTACTATTCATTAAAATATGAATGTTATCAGAAAAATATCAAAACATTATCCAATGTGAATTTTTATATCCTGATTCAAAAGAATAAGTTTATTTTGTAAAATTGAACTTATTAACATTTCAAAAACTAGATTTAATGTGGGTGCACCATCAAAAGGCGGCAAAACTGTATTTTTTTAAAAATACTTATTTTACGCGAAAAATTTATTTTATTCACATAAAATGTTTTAAAAAATTTATAAGATGAATAATAATGTTATAAAATTCAAAATTTGGTTAATAATATTCATAAAGTCTAGTTCGTGATAATATTATAACCATATATCGCTGTTTAGTGAAACCCGGTATTGCGTACAACACACGCTATCGAGGAAGGTCGTGATTGCATGTAATGAAAGTCAAGTCAGGGTTGCGTGTAGTGAAAGACTCCTTTGATGTTGTGTATAACAAAATCCAACCATATTTCATTTATACATTGAATATATATATATATATTCAATGTTGCGTAGAATGACTATTATCAAACGAATTTGAAATTATGTATAACACAATCCCAGAATTCTGTTGCTTATATTACAAGCTAATACAGTGTTTCATATAGCACATGATAATCTTGGTGTAGAATAAAACACATGACATCAAATATATTAAAAAGAATACTTATCATAAAATATCGGGGTGTTACATTCTACCCCCCTTGAATTTCACCCTCAAAATGCGTCGGGGTTATACATGGTTTCCTATTCAAAGGTTTATTTAATTGTAAAAAGGAATAACACAACTTATCTTTAAAAACTAAAGTATGAAACATAATGGTTACACAAATTAACTAATCACTGGGTTTCCACGTAGGAGAACATAGGTGAAAATATGGATATGGAAGAGAAATCTAACCGTTATGTTCTGATGGAGAGTGGTAGAGAACATGGCTATGAAATATCCAACAATCAAAAAGCCATATATTTGTGATGATCTAAGGTACCATCTAATACATCAGATATAAGTTCACTAGGACAACATTTTCATTTTTCAATATCATTTCCCTAATGTTGAAAATTTTGAATTAAAAGAGGTACTTGATTTTGGTACAATTTCACTGTTTTTCGTGCTTTGAACAATTTGCACTTCATCTCTTAAAGAAATGAAGTTGAATTTGTTATTCGTGAAGTGTTAACAGGTCATGTGATAGAATGACGTGTCATTCCATATATCTCAAAAAAAGGTTAGAAAAAGTTATTAAATATACATAAGTCGATTAATCGTATATGGTTCCAAAAATGGACTTATACTTCATATCTCATACCACATTAAAAAATTAAAACTAATTTATACTGACAAGGGAGATCTTGTAGACCAGTGGTAAGCGATAAAAGGCATGTCACACATCGGTTGTGGTTTCGATTCCCACAGCCTTGTCCGAACCGATGGGTTGTCGCCCATCCTGCATGTTTTCCTTTTTCTAAAACTACATTACTATAACATCCCATCAATAATATCGAAAAATTTTCTATCCATAAACAATACTAACTTATGTAAAACATAATCCTTTCCAATCATTAGGCTTATCCATAATATTGCAGTCCATTGTCATATTATAATGAAAATGATTACCAGAGATTTCATATAACAAGAATGTTAATACCATCATTGATCCCCATATATCATAAGATATGTCTTGTTGGTCACATTCCAAACATTTGAAGGCCTTAATCGTGTATTCTCTTGGAGAATGAATACCCATTGAATCTTACTGAAAACATGAGTGTTGTAAAAAGTTAACTCTCTCCACATACCAAAACCCCAAAATTCTATATACTCAAATCATGATATAACTATTTCCTTATATCAGTCATGAGCTCATGAATACTGTCAAACATTTCATTTTCTCTTTATCCCTTCATTATGTGCATATCATCTTCCTTCCAAAAATATCTCAATCACTTTCCATGGTTATCGGTACCATAAAATTATTGAAAACCACAATAGACAAATTCATAAATATTCCAATATTACATGATACTATATAAAAAATTATTTTGGAATTCCATTACATAAACACTTACTCATTACACAACATCATTTTCATACTCAATAATCACAAATAGGGATCTCATGAGGTTTCCCTTTATCTTTTTCCTTAAGAGGTTTCTCACGTTGATCTTCTTTAACCCGTGGATTAGGGAATTTATTAGCATAATGCCCCATTTCCTTGCACATGAAGCATTGAAGTGTTGGTTTTACGTTCTCTGTAGTCTTTTCTTTATTCACATCATTAGAAACCCTTTTTCCATTACTTCGACACTCATCTACTCGATTACCTTCTTTTCCACACTTAAAAAATTTTCTAGTCCCTTTAAGATAGTCTCCACCATGGTTCTTTCCAAACATTGAGCATAAGAAAACATTCATCTTCTTTTCACCATTATTCTGAGATTTCTCCTAGAACTACATCTTTCATTTCTTGTCAAAGCCATGAAAAGGATATGTTACACCATCTTCCAGTTCTACCTTGATAGCACAACACACAATTTCTTCATAGCTACTGATGTCTCTTTTAGCTAATACGCATCTAAGACTTGGTTTTAAGCCACTGAAAAATCGATCAACTTTACTTTCTGGTTGGATGATAAAGCCAGATGCATACCTTGCATGTCTTGTAAAATTAGATTTGTATATACCAACAGATTCATCATCCTTTTGATTTAGTTCAAGAAACTCCTTCTCCATCATTGTTCGAAGAATATAAGGTAAATACTTAATGAAAAATAAGTTCTTGAACTTGTCCCATTCCATGGACTCAATTTTATCCCTTTCCCTTGTATTCTTAATAAGATTCCACCATTTATCAGCATCACCTTCCAAACGATATTCTGCTATGATGACTTTATCATGCTCAGAACATTGTAGAACTAAAAATATCTTTTCAATAGTACTGATCCATTGTTTAGCCACTAAGGGATCAGAAGACCCACTGAGTAATGGTGAACGCTGCCTCATGAAGGATTCAACAGAATGTTTCTCCTTCATTTGCTCATTTGGAAGTCCAGAATGATTCATAGCTTTTGTAAGTATAGAAATAAGATTTTTCTCTCCATCTCCCATAACATTGGTTTGTTCAGGAGGACAATCATTGCATTGTCCATTACATTGATCAAAATGGTTCCTTCGGGTTCCAGCCATCGTCTAAAACCGAAAAAGAATAGTGTGAGAGGAAAAAATCATGCTAGGGAAAACAATATAATAATGGGGGAGGACCATAAATATCTAACATCTTAGGTTAAATTCTAAGATCATTACCGTAGTTCTAAGACTATATCCTATACGTATACTTATCCTTAGGGACATCCCTAGAAATACCTTAGAAATATCTCTAGGGATCTCACTAACATTTTCGCATACTTGTTTACAAAGGTTGACTAAACCTTTGCTCTGATACCAACTATAGAGACCCAACGCCTGACATACATTGACATTACATTACTATTGTGGAATACTTAATACAAAACAAAAATAGACACACAAGGACTGTAATAGTTTAGTGTATTTGGAAACTTGGAACGTAATCTTCTAATCATGGTAAAAGATCTTCAACATCTCCCATAAAGATCTTCCCCTTTTGTTTTCTTACCTAAAACCGTTCTTTATATCCAGGGGAAAAGAAAACATATAAAGGTAAAGTTCAAATGCTCAGTAAGGGTAAGCATGGATACAATAAAACAAATCATATACATTTAAACATAAAAATATGAACATAATGTTTAAACATCAAAATCTTGATAAATGACATAAAACATTGAAATACATAAGGCATAGATCAGAATGAAACATTAATCATGATAAAATAGCATGGGAATAAAACATGTGATTGTGGAAACCATTAAGAACATGATATGATTTCCATAGTAGCCAAGGCATTGCTTCCAAGACAATCTTAGTCGACAAAGTCCCTTTCTGAATCGAGTTCACTCCTCGTTTCAGTCCTGTATTACTAAACCGGATTAACATACCATTCCATCCATGTCTATCTCATGAGATATAAATCATTACCCAATTCATTAGAGGTAGATATATGTCCCACCCATCTCATAATGAAATCATTCTTACTTGTGCCACAAAATAAACACACATCATTCATAATAACCAAATAAATAAAATCGGTTTCATAAACGTCATCCCATCATCACATAATCCATATAAAATAAATGGATATCATTTCATAATAAGAAAAGTGAAACCATGAAAATCATAGATACATGATACTTGAAACATACACATATGAAATAATGTCATCTTAGATGAAAAATAGTTTTGATAGAACACTTGAAATGAATACTTGAGGAAAATATCCTTTCTTCTTCAAAATCATTTTATTTTCACAAAATTCCATGCAATTTTAAAAGAAAATGCTTTTATTGAAAATAATCATTCAATCTTGTATAGTAAGCTTCATGAAAATGAGGCATTATGAAACCGTAAAAATCCGTTCACGCCGTATAAGTTAAAAATAACATTCTCCTCATACTTTTGTCAGAAAAGACAAAAAGTACCTCGTATGGTAAAGAAAAGAAATATTTTTTACATACCATGTAGTAAAAGTAAAAAATGGGTAAAAAGGACTTTAAACATACATGAAAACACTTTTATAAAACCTGGACATGGATGATAGAAATAACCCCAGAAAATACTTACGAATAAGCAATCTCAGATAAAAATGAGATTTGCAAAATTATCCCTTACCTTATGTCCGATATGCTTCGTATGTATCCGAAACTCCTGTATAATGATTTAAATAATGTCATAGACTTATTACAGAATCATATTCATTGTTATGATATCATATATGGTTCACTTATGACTTTATATAACCCGTTCGTTTGTAAATTCCATGTTAAAGAGTGTTTTGGGTAAAATCGTTTCATTTGTCGTCTGTGTTTTGACTTGTAATTATTCATATGATTACGTAGATCATGGTTACTTAATTGCAGAATATAATAAATGACTTATATATAATATATATTCATAATATACATATAAATAATAGATCGATAAATGGAAAGAAATACACCATTCATAGAGACGGTAGGTCGTACGTACGCATGAACTCTATTTTCGTTTCCTTATCTTGGTGAATAGAATTAAGTAGGTGAAATACATATACCTAAATCCAGAAGCTTTATAATTTCATATATTTCATTATTATTTCTTATATATACTTTATAATCATTCTTAAATGCTTAACATGGAGAATGAATCTCATCGCGTCGTGGAGACGGTAGTCCGTACGTACGCACGAGCGATGATATCGTTTCCATAATTATTGAATTGAATTGGAGTGGATGATAAAATATGTCAGAATCATTATGATGTTATAATAACAATGTATAGTTATTATTTACACCATTATACTCATCCATTTAAGGTGTTGGTGGAAAAACAGATTACACCACGGCGTGGAGACGGTATTCCGTACGTACGCACGCGTTGTGATTTTGTTTTCTGTAGGATGGATAGAAGGTGAAATGGGGTTGTTTCATATTTATAATAACTTATCAGTATATTAGTGATACTGATGTTATTTTTTTATAATGAAAAAACTAAAGAAGAAGAAGTTGAAGAAGAAAGAAGATTGAAAGAATCGGTAGAAGAAATTACCTCTTCTTCGATATACCTCTTTGAAACCTCCTCTTAGGGCACTAATATTGGTCTTTGAAGTAGACAAGTACCACTAAGATGTTTCTAGGGAAGTGGAGAAGATATTTTTGTAGGGTTTGGCCGAGATTTAAGGCTCAATGTGGTGTGAGGAATAGAGTGAGGAGGTTCCCTTTTATAAGGGAGGAGAGGGACACCTTTGGAAATCTTAAAAATATTAATTTAGAATAAATCTATCCCCACTTGAAAACCACCATAAATGACTCATATTCGAATATTAGATGTGATATGGTGTAATATCATCATCCAATAAAATTTAGACATGTTAGGAATTTATTTTAAACATTATCAACTTGATTTATCCATATTTAATCAATTTAATTTTATTTGGGGTAATAACATTCTAAATTTTAAATTATAAAAAATAATTAATTATTTGTTGTGAATTGTCTCTAATTGGATAATTTAAAACATTTTATATCATATAAAGTTAAATTTATAATTTTGAAATATTTTAGTGATTTTTAAACAATTTTATAATATGTTATTTCTATAAAATAACAATAGTGTCAATTTTGACACTATTCATTTATTTGAATTTAAATAAAATATATACAGAATATATGTTCCAACTAAAAGCTTTAATAGATTCATAAAATGTCATATGTATCTATAAAATTATTTGAGCACATTAAATAGTTCATATAATATTTATTTTAATATTTTTGAAACCATTTATTTGATATTTCACTTAATAAAATAATTTCAACATCACTATTATGTCACATTTAATGATTGTTATTTAATCCCTAAAAATTCTAAATAAATTCATATGATGTAGATAATTTTATTATATTTCTGGAGAATACATATATCCGAAGTTTCATAATGTTTATCACTAATCTAAAATTATTATACTTATAAGATTTAAGAAAGTGACATGTTGTCACATTCTTTGGTTTTAATAAGAATTAAATTATTTCCATGGAAAAAAGTCCATTAAATGAATCTAATCTAACCCATAGGTGATTTCAGTCTACCTTTAGTCATCCAATATGATTTTGGAAGGTGTTAGTGTAATTTTATAATCTTATATTAACCCTTAATTACCCGTTTTACTTTTAACTATGTTAAATAAATTTTACCGTAGTTATTATTCATAATGCCCAAAAATAAAAAAGAGCATATTAACATAATTTGTACCCACTGATTCCAAATATGGAATCCATTTTTCAAAATTCAAAACACATAATTTGAATTAATTAATTTAAAATTTATCCCGTTGTCGAAAGAAAATGGGTTTTTGTTTAAAACATTGCAAAAGATTGAATTGATTTAACCTACAAATTCAAGGTAAAATAAATGCTAATGACATAGGTTGTATTAAATGGTAAAAATATATTCTATTTATACTTTAAAACCATTATATATTATAATTTAACGACATAAATTATTATGATGAAAAAAGTTGTTTTTAATTAAAATATAGTGTGTTTTTACTATTCATTAAAATATGAAAGTTATCAGAAAAATATAAAAACGCTATCCAAGGTAAATTTTTATATCCTGATTCAAAATAAGAAGTTTATTTTGTAAAATTGATCTTATAAACATGTCAAAAATAGATTTAATGTGGGTGTGCCATCAAAAGGCGGCAAAACTGCATTTTTTGAAAAATACTTATTTTACTCGAAAAATTTACTTTTTTCACATAAAATGTTTTAGAAAATTTATAAGATGAATAATAATGTTATAAAATTCAAAATTTGTTTAATAATATTCATAACGTCTAGTTCGTGATAATATTATAACCATATATCGTTGTTTAGTGAAACCCGGTATTGCGTACAACACACGCTATCAAGGAAGGTCGACATTGCGTGTAATGAAAGCCATGTCAAGGTTGCGTGTAGTGAAAGAATCCTTTGTTGTTGTGTATAACAAAATCTTACCATATTTTATTTATAAATTGAATATATATATATATATATATATATATATATATACACTCAATGTTGTGTAGAATGACTATTATCAAATGAACTAGAAATTGTGTATAACACGATCCATGAATTGTGTTGCGTATACTGCAAGCTAATACGGTGTTGCGTATAGCACAAGATAATCTTGGTGTAGCATAAAACACATGACATCAAATAAATTAAAAATAATACTTATCATAAAATCTCGGGGTGTTACACTTGTGATACGATTGGTCTATGGTTTTATTGATAATAGAGAGACCCCTTGTAGGGTGTAAAAATATTTTTGTGGTTGTGAGGACTATTGAGGATTCCATCATGAGTGTGGTGTTTCTTGATGATTCCCATATGGGTGAGATAATTTGTATATTTATGTTAGGTGATGATGTTTCCAATTGAGGTTTCTTGTTCATGGATTTTACCATGGTCATGATACCTAGAGATAGGTAGTATAGCAAGGAGGTCTGCTTGGGTTATCTAGAGATGAGATTGGACTAAGGTTTTATTGATAATAGAGTGACCATTTTTGGTGTATTATTCCTTCAAGGATCTTGAGAACCATTGACGGTTCCCTCAGGAGTGTGGTGTTTCTTGAGGATTCCCTTATGAGTGAGGTGATTACCATATTTAGGTAAGGTGATGAGGTTTCATGATGAGGTTTCTTATGATTGGATTAGACCATGTTTTTATATGGATGTGATATAGGGTAATATGGGTTCACAATAGTTCATTTATCCTAATAGGTTAAGTACTAGTTTTAGTGTTTTAAACATATAGTGTCCATTTAGATCATATTGATTATGGGGTTGAGCTCATTGTCTGTGTGTTTGTGATTTTGATTTTGGGTGTTAGATTACCTGTGATTTTAAGTATTTTTCCTCAGATATTGAGGATATTATTCCAATGGATGGATGTGAGTGGAGACCTTTAGTCATATCATAGTATTTTTCGTTGAAACTGAGTATTATCTAGTGCACTCTCCAACTAGATTGTTGTGGTTTGGAAATATTTTGGAGTTAATGGATGATCTGGAATAGAGATACCCATATTCTTGGATTTAACTCATATAAGAGTTCATATTTCCATGGTCTCTGAAATTTTTTATGACCTAGGGTTTTGGGTTAAGCCCTTACCATAATTCTATATTTCTATGTATCTAAGTTAGTTCTTTAGGACTACCATGACTTGGACATGTTTTCCAAGGGAAAGTGGAGTTTCTTTCACCGGTTCATATGTTTTCATAAGAGCCATTGATCCCATTAGTGATGCATGATATTGTATTATAGGAATATTTTTATTACTCTAGGTTCAAAATTTATTACTATTTCATTTATAAATCATGGAGCTCAAATTGAATATTACTAACACATTTGATGTCAGGTAGATGGGTGAGAAACCTGCCATTAGTTAACCAATGTGGGATATAGAAGGGGTAGATATTCCATGGATGTCACCATAGATCTAGTGGATGAATGAATAATTATTTTCTAATAATTATTTTATTTATGTTATTATTTATTTTCATGCTTATTTTTGTTCAAGTAATCTGGGAAGATAACTTGTAAAATTTATTTTTGAAAACAAATGTTAGGTACCATTGTTGGGAGTGGAAGACTGAAATTCATTTCTCACACTATATACATGAAATTTTTTGGGCATGTAGGGATTCATGTTTACTTCTAGGTTGGTCAAAATATTCACAATGGATGTTCTAAGGGATAGTGTCTCATCATCAAGATGAACTAATCTTGTGTTATTTCAAGATTGATCTGTTTCTTATAAATAGTTTTTGTAGGCTTGGAATGAGGCAGACCAATTAGATTCTAATGGTGAATTTTTTGTTTTAATTTTATTTTATTTATTGTCTTTTAATATGTCATCATCCTATTAGGTGATAAATAAATGCGTACAGATTTACTGTGAGTCTTAATGTTGTGTTCCATTTATCAGAACATGTTGTTTCTTCATTTATTTAGGGTGTTTTATCTCATGATTATGGATTCAGATGTGTTTTGTTATTCAATGATGATGATTCACTCTAATATGTGGGTATAATCTCCATATAATATCTTTTTAGACAATAAATTCTTATTAGAAATCTCTTGTATATAGGGAGTCATTCTTAATCCCTTGGGGGAGCTAGATTAGGTGATGTTCCAAGAACACCCATGTTAGTTCATTACAAAATTGCACCAGAACATATATTTTTATGATTTATGGAGTTGGTAGAAACATGTTAAAGGGGTGTTTTGAAACTCATGAAGTACCTTTATTGAGTTCATCATGAATACCTTTTCTAATGGGATGTCCTAATTACCATGGTAAAGGGGATTATGTTTTTGATTTTTTTGTGGTAAAAAATTTAATATTGTGTAATAAACCTTGGATTGTGATTTATCTTTTACAATATTTTGGAACATACCCCACTAGAAAGATACATGTATTAATTAATCATTCTAGGTACATATAATTCATAGAACATATTTCAATCTGTGTTTTATTTCATTGATAATTGATGTTTAGTTTTTAAAATATCTAGACTGACCAATATAGTATAATATAACATAACTCTTTGGTTTCATTCTATTCAACTATACCACATGCAATTATATTTTGAGGGCTGTTTATGTGGATCTGGTCGGAAGGTGTTCATGGATGATGGAAATGTACTCCCTTTTTCATAGTATACAGGGATACCCTAGTGGGTTTTTGTGGGAGTTTGATGCTCTAATAATGGATTGATGAACGAAATGATTTGTAATAGGTTTCTTGATATGTTATGAGTTTCCTAGTGGAGATGGATTTAGAGTGGTTCCATGTTCGCCTTGTGGGGAAAGTGTTTTATATCCTCGTAGGGGAGAGGAATTAGTTCCTTCCATTAGTTATATACAAGGTCTGATGGTGTGGGCTTGAGTACCTACTATTTATAGAGGGTCTAGGTGGTAATGTATGATCATCCATGTTGCGGGGACTATATTGGAAATGTATTACAAGAGGTTCATTGAATAAGTAGGTGCCTTTGTTTTAGGCACGTGGATGCCTTAAGATTGAGAAAAGGAGAAAAACGATTGATTTTGGAAAGAAGTTTGTATTATGAGAGTAGGTTTTGTTCGATACTAGGAAAATTTTCTATTCTATTTTTATATTAAATGGTGTGATGTGTGTGTGGTCAGATTCATGTGGTATTGAAATGAAAAAAGGGTGGTGGGTATTCATGTGGTTAGACCTGGAAAGAGAGATATGCCTTAATTATGAAAAGGTGTGCTGAGTTTTTTCTATTTTATTAAACTAACAAAATATTGATGAAATTTTTATGTTCTAGGAATGATTTTTTAGGATTTATATTACATTGCTTATGTGAGAGTGAGTTTAAATTTTTTTCAGGTACTTAAGGAGTGTGTGACCATTATGGTTGGATGATTCTGAATAGGTTTGTGTGATAAATATTTAGTGCATTTTTGGGAGGATCAATATTCAAGTACATGTATATTGGTGGTTATCATAGATTTTCATGAAATAAAATGGTGATTGAGTGATTTTACATATATATTTTTCAATGTTTTTTTTGTTCATGGGCTTTGAGTTGGTATGTTGGGTTTGTCTAGGTCCCAGTAGAACTCATGTGGTGTAGCCATAGTGGACCTTTTGAGGTTGGATCTCGAAGAATGGTGAATGAGAAGGCCTACATGGGGGGGACTATATGATATTAGATTATATTAGTCAAATTTTATGTTTTTTTATCATGTTGAACTTCATTCCTAATGATACTATATTTTACAATGGTTTATGTTTTCTATTGGTGATATGGTGTGAGGGAGTCAACCACGTCTAGTCATTTTAGTTCAATGATGGAATGAGTGTGGGACATAGTGGTTATTTTTTTAGATATGAGTCAATGTTATTTATACTTCATTTATGTGGTGTATATAATCACTTAAGAATGGATGAATGGCATGTTAGATGATTTTTGGGTATAATGCCACTATACATTGGATAATCAAGGTGTAAACGATTTCTGATGTGTGGGTGAAATATGGAAGTTTCTAGTTCTATAGAAAGTATAGGATTCACATATTATATTTGGAGGAATGGTGGAAGATAGTTTATTGAAAAAAATATGAGGATAAATATTATGTGATATGAGGGTTAGTTATATTATTGGTGTGCTAGTACTCATGGTGGGTGATTGATGACTTATTTAACATTGAGGATTATCAATGGGAAGACGTGTTATGGTGGGGTGATCATGGATACCCACATTATCACGTATTGAGAAATATCCACAGAAATATGAATTTTTTAACTATTAATTTTTTCAGGGTTTAATACTAATTTATCCTATTATGTGATGTTAGATAATTTTTGTGACAACTCTATTGGTCTCGAAATAGGTTTTTACCAAAATCATAGAGTTTGGTGGAATTTGAAGCAATTTTTAAATTTCTTGAATATTATATTAAATAAAAATTTATAAAAATTTACTTTTAATTCATTGATATATTTTGAATATATTTTATTATTTAAATTATAACACCATGATTAAGTCTAGATTGGTAATTTTTCCCATGAAAGGTGTAATCTTGATTTGGGTTCCAGGATATTGGTTGGGTCGCTTGAGTGAACCTGTTCATTTTCTTTTCATTATTGTTTATTTTTTCCATTTTTATTTAAATATTTTCATTCATACTCACTATTTAATGATTCATACATGTGAGAGGATCCCCCATATGTCACATGTTTGGGTGATAGAGGAAAGTGAGAGAGATAAGGAACCATGTATTAGGGTTCACCTAAGGAGTTTGATCAGTTTTCAATGAATGCATGTTATATATTTGGGTGAAAATATCATATATTTTACATAATGATATAAGAAACATTTAAAATTTTAGCTTAAATCCTTTTTAAATTTATAATTTGTTTCATTAATCCTTATATTTGTTTTTTGGAGTTCTATGAGACCCTCTATAGATTATTTTCAGGGTAATCATGAGGTTCAGGGAACTTTCAAGGGGTTTCGATTTAGGGAATCCATTTGAACTACATGTATATCAAGGAACACATGCCTTTTGTTATTCCTTTTGGCTTATGTGAGATTAAAATTAACTGACATTGTGTAATACAGGTGGAAATTCTATGTTTCTGTTATTTTGGGGGAGCTTGGGTACTAAACTGGACACATTCTGTCGAAGAACATGGTTGTGTTAAATACATGAGAAAATACAATTTGTAGGACATGACCATAATCCATGCTGGGTACTATACTTGACTTCTTATGAAGTACAGAAACTAGTAAACTAATTAAATTAAATTATAATTTTTATTTATACATGGTATATTACTAGAGAAAGTCAATGATTAGTGGGTTGAGACACATTGATAGGGAGGAATATTGGAGGTACACACCATGTACATGAGGTACAAGCCATATAATCTATGCATAGAGATAATTCAGCAGTTTTATCACCCAATAATTAGATTTAAAAATTTGAAAATTCTATTCTATGTTTATTTCTTGTATGACATGATTTTGAAGACTGTGTCGTGTTTTGATGTTGTTGGAGGGATGCATTGGTTTCGGTGTGGTTTAGAGATAGTTCTTTCTCAATGTTTTGGATTAACAGTTCTTAGATGAGACAAGTGGTTTGAGACCTATCTAGTGACCATGATCATGTTCATCAACTTGTATTGAGTATATCAATAGGTATTATTTGGTATAATTCAAATGATTCCTAAAATATTGGATCATGTAGTATCTTAGTTGGGTGGATACAACTAGAGGATGTAGTGGAAGAATTTTTGTGACCAGAATCCCTGAGTTTTGGAAATATAGAAGAATTTTGGGTTCAATAACACCATGGGGTTTTTGACATGGATTTTTTCTATATCTTAGATGTTTATATGGATCTCAAGGACTCTATAGGATGTCCTTGAATGATTGAAGACAATACTTAATGATTGGTTGTATGTTAGGGAGGCATAATAATGTTTTCTTTTAAGGGGAATGGAATGATGTTTTTATGATGGTATGTATGACCTTATAGTATGTATAATTATTTATATGTTATTATGGAACTTCGTGGATTCCCTTATCGGTGTGGTGTTACATGAAGGAATCCTATGGGTGAGGTGATGCCCATGGTTGGGTTAAGTGTCAAAATCGATGGAGGAGGTTTCTTATATTAGGTTTGGATCATTCTTTGATATTAATGACTTCCATGAGACTTTAAGAACCCTATTAATCATTAAACCTTATAGGGGTTTTAATTGTAACAATGTTGGTAACTTTGGGGTCCACCTTAGAACATAGACATCGGTTGTTTGAGCCTATTGTAGATGTGTCCTTATGGTTGGGATCCAGCTTTAGCAGAGTCAGGTTTTTATGGATTTTGTTAGGGATATTTAGGATGTTATTGATAATATTGGATGTGAGAGGTAAAATTTTGGGATATAATTGTATTGGGTATTGGCCCTGAGTATGATCTGGCACTCTCTACTATTGGAGGAATGTGGTTAGGTGATCCTAGGAAGGAAATATAGGATCTAGTGGAGTAGAACCCCTATAGTTAGGATTTATCTCTTACTAGAGTTTGGATATCTGTCTTAAAATATGTTGTAGAGGACTCATGTATGGGGGTTGAGACCTTACTCTAGTTGTATATATTTTAAGGATCCTAGATAGTTTTACCAGACTACCATTTCTCAAAAAAATTCTCTTAGGGTGACTTGAGTTTCCATCACCTTTTCGTCTTTTTCCAATAGAATCATAGAGCCCAATTATGGTGCATGTTATTATCATCGATCATATTGTTATGAATTGGTATGTTAAATTTGTTCAAATTGTGTTTAAATTTCCTAAACATTTTTTTAATATATTGAATGCACTTGATGTTTGTTGTTGGGAGAGAAATGATCTATACATTCCCAAATGTTTGTTGGGTGGGGGTAGATTTACCCCATGCGATACCATTGATATCACGGTTGGATGATTTTTTAACATATCCCCATTTTATTTATGGTGTTGTTTATTTTTATTATTTTATTTATTCAACTTGGATAGGAATATCATATGTTCATTCATTTGTCAAGACATTGTATTTTTGGTACTATCATTGGTGGTGGCCAAATGAGATCTGTCACGAACCGAATCTGGTCGCCATCTAAACAAGAACCAAAACCCTTAATATGACAAGGAGAAAAGGGTATTATTGATCCCTATGGGATGGAACATGTTCCTGTTAATCACAAAATTAAAATTGGGTTTGATTGACTCGAGTTTATAAACATAAAACAACAAACAAATCAAATAAAATGAATGTAGATTTTTTTTTAAACCGTCTTTTTTGAAATTTCAGAATTTAATTACACAACATAATACAATGATAAAATACCATTAAAAATGTAAAATACCAAAAATGACATCCCAAGAAAATCCACAGGGCAAGAGGCACCACCCTCAAGATAACTCTAGAACTCCACATCACATTGGACAGCTAAAACCTGAACCATAAGCAGAAAAGTTGTACCCAAACCTGCGGCAACCAAATCAACAAGTCTACTTATAACCAAAGGTGTAAGTAGGGTTTGAGCCAAATATCATTAGGATACCACCACTATGATATTCCCTATGATAAATATTTAGAGACTAAAAGCAGGCAAGTTTTAAAAAACATGAAATTCTAGTTACAATTTCTAAAAGATGAATCTTTAAAAAATTAATATAGTTTTCAATTTGGGTATTTTAAATAATAATTTTTTAAAAATAAAATACCAAAGCTACTGAAATTTACATCCAAATATAAGATATGACAACACAAAGATTAAAGTAACTAATGAGCACAAGCAATAGGAAATAGCCCCTGGGCACTAGCTCACTATGGGTCCCAAGTACCTCGTATCTCTGTGAGAGTAACCATCACAATATATGTTCTTGTGCATGAGACACTAGTACGGAACATATCCATAACCTAGTGGTCCCCAATAATAATCATCATCACATTTTTCTTAGTATTTTAAGAATTAATATTGCTACGTGAAACTGAGACCAAACCTCATGGTATCTCTAGCATACTAGTACACATCCACCAGCTCGAAACACGAGTTACCCTCTTTCTCTCAAACAAGTTCAAAAATCCATGAAATATAATTTGCACAATCAAATACCACTTCCACAACACACATCAACAAAATATCCCACATGTACATCACACAATCACATCATCCCCATTATCATTTAAATTGATTTTCAAATCCAAATCACACAGAAATATCTGACAACACATTTTTCATATCTTTCACAATTCAACATATACATTAAAAATTATGTAAAATCATTCCCAAGATGCTAAAAATAACAATAAAAACCCACTCATATGTTACATAATACTTTTTTAATAAACATAATCCATTTTTCACATCACACTCACACAAAATAGCCCACATCACATTCACTTCACTTTCTCTTTTTAGTAATTCCATCAAACATTTTTATTAAACATTTTCAAGAGGATACACATCACAAAATATCTCCTTCCACATTTAAAATAGAAATTAAAAAATATACACAATCCAAAACAGTATTCCAATATGTTTTCACCTCTTACATAAATCATTAAACCATTCAAATCTTTCAAAAAACAATTCTATGTAGTATACCCAAGATTTTCACATAAAACACATTTCAAAACCATCATTCAAGGACAAAATCACACCCATACCAATCCAAAAAATAGTTGGCAGCCATAGAAAGATTTAATAAACCACTCTCAAGTATTATAAAATCAACTATAATAATAAAAACAAAAGATGCACGTGAAAACACACAAATTTTCATAAAACACATTCAAGAGGAAAAACACAGTTTTACAGGAAAACACATTCAAGAACACTCTTTAAAAACAAATGACACACCATAACCCTACCAAAGCAGAATTGGTATCCTAAAAATGATTTAGTAAACCTATTTCTTATTTATAAAATACACCCAAATAATACCCCAAGAGTTACACATGAAAAACACCCAAGGTTAAGATAAAATAAAACAGTAAAATTAAAATCCTACCCAAATCAATAACAAATAGTTTTTTCACAACAAAAAAAAAATTATTAGGAATGTGAAAAAAGGAGTAAATACCACAAGATTACTCATCATAAAATGGTTACACATGGAATAACCTACCTTTTATCTCGAATCCCTCAAAACGTGGTGTGAAATATCAACCACACCACCACCACACCACAAGGGGGTAGAAACCAACCAAAAAAACAATATTTGACCAAAAACACCACAAATATTACCATAGGTTTGAACCCTAACTTCTGGACAATTTATAAAATCATAAAAGTGGGAGGAAACGCTAAGGAAAATGAAATAAACTACGAAGGAATCACTTACATTAAACAATCTTGAAGAAATCACCCCAATTCCACCAAAGGTTGAATCTCCAAGAAACCACAACTGATAGGTAGGCACGAATGTGGCATCATAGGTTAATTAGGGACTGAAATGGGGGAGAAAAAGTGAAAATTGAAAGGTTTATAAAATAATCAATTTACATTCTTAAATCGGGACGATTTGAGAAACCCCATTAATCTTCACCCTAATTCATGATCCAAATGAGCTCTAAAGTGGAGAAATAGATAATTAGAGTGATCCTCAGGTTTTTTTATTTCGGTGGGAGGTGGAATCACGGAAAACATGTACAAAATGAATGAGATATTAAAATATTAAAAATATAATTTTTAGTAGGAAATGAGTTTACAGACTGGCCCAAAACCATAATAAAATACCTAAATTCATAATTATTATTGATTCGTATGGGGTCCAAACTGATTTTTTTGGTTCTAATATACCATGGAATGCAAATTTAGAAGTTTAATGAGTGTAAAATTTTGAAAATGAATGATTATTAAACAAAAAAAAGTACTTTTAAATATGAAATGGGCTCACAGTTCGGCCCAAATTTTGAAAAACCACCACTTCCACCAAAATGAAGGGGAAACCACTAAGACAAAGAAATAATGTATGTTAAATGAAAAATACCTTTAAAATAATTCATTTTTTGTGACAATTCACCCCACCATAACGCTTTCTACCCACGGAAATCCATAGCAAGACCAAAGGCAAACACCAAACCCAACCGAAAGGCTAAAATAGACTAGTTTTCAATGTTTAACCCACCCCCAATAGGCCAAAATAACTCCAATTGATCAATCAAGGAAGGAATAATCTCACCAACCATATCATACACCACTTCCTGAAATAATAAAGTATATTATGATTTTATCTCAAAATAACACTCCTCAAACACTATCCAACCAAGATTCTAGCAATTTACCCAAATGAACAACAACAACGAACAAGGATACACTTACCTTGATTTAACCAAACCATTTGTAATTTCCACTCTAACGGATTACCCAATGAATATGTAGGTTTTTATATTACTCCGAACAAGACTACCTACCATAAATACAAGAACAATGACCAATAAGAGTTACTAGTATGGGGAGACACAAATGGGCTCCCCATCATAAAAGAAAACTCAAATTTTCTCAAGACACGATCATGACACTAATAGGGGGAGTCCCGAACAGACTCCCCAATACAAGTGGTAGAACTCCATTCCAAATTTACAGAGGAACATACAGGATATCATAGTGGTTTTCCCCAAAATAACAACCAACCATCTAAACCCACCAACATGGTCCAGCATAGGAAAAACCCAAATTTAAAGAGTTGGGATGACCACAAGGTTAATCTATATAGTTTGATAAACCATGCGCTAACCATGTGTATCATTCTACTCTAATGGTTTTTTTGGGCCATGGTTACTACTAACCATGTGAAAACCATGTGCTCAAACTTTCAAGATAAATTCCTAACCATACTCCAAAAACTCAATTAAAACCAATGGGGAAAAGAATGAAAATTAGTGATAACATAGACATGATTTTCTCAAACATCTTTCCATACAATGGGAACAACAAAATCAAGATGGAAACATTAGTGGTTTAAACTATTATCCATTTTCATACATAGTATATGACATTGTACAAGGTTTTAATCATCCATGGTATTTCCACAGACTACGTGCGAGCTTCACTCCAGAACCTATGGATTAAGCTCAAATGATTGAAGATTCTTTGGCCTCGTAGTTAATCTTTGAAAACCCTTAAATTGAAAATTACCTTTTGGTTACATGAAAACTATAACATACTCCCAGATGGGTTCACTAAGGCATAAAACATCCAAAAACTCACTTTACCCTGACCCTCTATTTCACTAAAATAAGGTCTTATAAGATGCCCACACACATCACACCTTATTTACGCGGGTGAGAAACAACAGAAGGAAGGGACACAAATAATCACCTTCATCTAAAATAGAGGATTTTGATGTTTTCTCCCGAGAGACATACTCCCAACATGTTAGAGGCTCTTAGATGATTGCACGACCTTCAACTTTACATTCAACGAGATAATGACTTCACAAGGCATCCCCCAACATGACCATTGTGACTCATAGAAAAAATATATAGAAGGGGACCTTATTCCAAGTCCCCAAACAACACACAATCCCACCAAGTGGACATAATAGCCTATAATGACCCAATTTCCCATACAGGTGGTTTAACATAAACCCCTACATTGAAGAGACTACGAAGGACCTAGAGGCCTTCTTAGACACCATCCCGATACTCATTCGCACTAACAACTCCAGAGCACCTCGACATTCAATGATTAAGATAACATAAGAAACTAAGGTATCATTCAGCATTCCATGACAACTCCATCACTATAAAAGGGTCTAAAAAAATAAAGAAATGAAATGGTGTAAACTCAGTCTCCCAAGCTCAAGAAAAGGACTCCTATATTGATTAACTGGAGGAATTTCCGATGTCGAAACAATTCGTCTTGCACTTCAATCACGCACTAACCCTTAATTGGGGCCTACCTTATCCAATGAAAGAATCCAAGTACACAACCATGATGGTATATTTGTTGAAACGTACCAAAAACCAGAATTGAACACGTGAGGGGAATCACTATAAAGGCTTCCCGAACTTTTCATAAAAGAGACCACTAACTAGCCCTTAAACTAAACTTTCCGACCAAACACAAACCCAAAACATGGTTCAAACAGGTGTGGTTATTGAACTCAAAACATCCCAACACATAAATTTTTTTAAAAAACATAATACAAACCATCCCAAACCTTTCATCAAGACATCATGTCATCCTTTAAAAACATTTATTTGAAAAAAAAACAGTTTAGCGGTTACTGTATCCACCAATGGTATCCCATGGGTCTCAAACATGCATGTTTCTGTGCCACACCAGGCACCCTCCTCATATACAACCCAACAATAATATAGACCATACCTTAACCATCCTTCATCCCATATAACCCCAAGCATGTGTTCGCTCACAGAAAAACCAAAGTATAAAACAAAAATTCTTTCCACTTTTCAAAACCAAACTTATAATCTAATACTTCATTTTTTTCCAGATCTATAAACACGAAATAAAAATCCAAAAAATTGAAATGAATACTCAATTTCAAGTCATATAAATCAATTTAAGAACATATTATCCCATTAAAACACCTTTCAATAGTTTATAAAATAGTATTGGGAAGACTTTTTCAAAACCAACATTAACATAATTCCTTCTTTAAAAATAGGTCTAAACACACCATTTTCAATTTCAAAACAATTCTAAAAAATTTGTTCCACTATTTCAAAAATCAATCCATTCCCTGTTTATTATAAAAGTGTTTCATATAAACATTATTCTTCATAAAACCTAGTCATTTTTATTTAAAACAATACTTCTAATTTTTAAAAACTAAAGAACACAATACAATGTGAGTGGAAAAAGTTCCATAGGGTGACTTGGACATATGGTCGGTGGCCATACGCCAATCACTTCACCTTAACGGAAAGTGATCTAATGAAATATCCCCAACTTCATATGGATTTTCTGGCACTGTGAGCTCACTGAGACCAAAAACCAGGCCATCTTTTCATTTCCCCTAATCATCATCAAACAATGAAAACCAAAGTACTCAGAAAAATCCTCACATCCCCTGGAAACTCGAATACCATAAGAGGGTGTGCTGGCCAGGTACACTACCAATAACTGGAATGTAATGTCCTGATAGTCCGAACTCGAGTCTATCTTGATCGTTCCCTAAATAACATGACCCTAAGATTTAACTTGAACCTCTATCTGATAGCATTTTGTCATGAACAAAATTTGGTCACCATTTAAACCAGAACCAAACCTAGCCTATGATAAGGCCCAAAGTGCATTCTCAATCCCCACTATTTGGAAGAGGTTCCCGAGTATCATAAACCAAAAATTGGGAATGATTTACCCAAGTTTATAAATATAAAACAGCAAATGAATCCAATAAAACAAATCTAGATTTTTCAAAAAAAAATCATCTTTTATTAGAATTCATAATTTAGTTACAAAACATAAAACAATACTGAAAGTCCATTACAAAGGTAAAAAACCATAAATGACATCCCAATAACCTCCACATGGAAAGATGCACTGCCCTCAAGCGACATTCACAACACTACATCACGTTCGACCGCTAAAACCCGAACCATAGGCCCAAAAGTTGTACGCAAACTCGTGGCAACAAAATCAGCAAGCCTACATACACTTAAAGGAGTAAGTAAGATATGAGTCAAATCCCAATAGGATGAAACCACTAATATAATCCATGTGATAAAAATTAAAATATGAGAAGAATGTAAGTTTTCAAAAAAATGAAATAATTGTTACAATTTCTAAAAGATGCATCTTAAAAAAATTAATACAATTTGCAAGTGAGGTATTTTAAAGAATCAACACATTTAAATAAAATTATTATAATACTGAAAGTTCCAACCAAACATACTTTTTGCTGAAAGTAAGAGTAAATCATCTAATGAGAACAAGCAATGTGGAATATCCACCAGGAACTAACTCGATGTGGGTCCTAGGTACAATGTATGTCAGTGAGAGTAACCATCACAATATTCGTTCCCATAAATGAGCCACTAGTAGGGAACATTCCCATAATATAGTTTTTACCAATCATCATCATCATCACAATTTATTTAGTTTTGCAAGTGTCAATCAGGCAATGTGAAACTGAGGCCAAACCCCACGGGATCAGTAGCATACTAGTCCATCTCCACCCACCTAGATACCCATGTTTTCCTCTTGTGCTCAAACAAGTTCAATAATCATTGAAATATAATTTCCACTTGAAAATACAACATCCAAATCACACATCAACCAAAAATCCCACATGTACATCCCACAGGAACATCATCCCCCTTTTCATTGAAATTGATTTTGAAATCCAACTCTCACCAAAATAGCCCACAACAGGTTTTCCATATCTCTCACAATTCAACACATCCTTTTACAATTTTATAAAATATTTTCCAAGATGAAAAACATCACATAGAATCCCAAAACAATGTTAAATAATACCCTTTTCATAAACATAATCCATTTTCCACATCACACTCACACAAAAAAACCCACATCATGTTCACATCAATTTCAAATTATAGTAATTCTGTTAAACATTTTTATAAAACATTCCCAAGAGGATAAACATCAAAAGAAAACACATTTAGCATTTTAAATGGACCATTTATAAATATACACAAACCAAAATAGTTTTCCAATATGGTTTCATATCTTACATAAATCATTAAACCTTACAAATCTTTCATAACACAATTCTAAACAGTATACCAAATCTTTTCACATAAAACCCATTTCAAAACCATCTTTCAAGGAAAAAATCACACCAATACCAATCCAAAATTGAATTGGAAGCCCTAGAATGATTTAATAAACCACTTGAAAATATTATAAATCACCTCGAATAATACCACAAAAGATGTAAAATAAAACACACACATTTTCATAGAACACTTTCAAGAGGCATAACATCGTTTTACACATAAAAACCATTCAAAAACCACTTTAAAACCCAAAGACGCACCAATAAAATACCAAATAATTATTTTAATCCCAATAGTGATTTATTATTCCAATTAAATATGTTATAAAATACACCCAAATAATACCCCAAGAGTTACAAATGAAAACCCCCCAATTTCAAGCTAAAATGAAATTATAAAATTAAACTCTTAACCAAATCAATCATAAACAGTTTTTTCACCACAAGAAGAATATTATGAATTCGAAAAATAAATAAATACAACATGATAACTCATCATAAAATTTTTACACAAGGAATGACCTACCTTTTTGCGTCGAAACCCTCAAAACATGATGAAAAACATCGACGACACCACCACCGAAGCACAAGTGGTGTAAAAACCAACCCTAAACAAAATATTTGACCAAAACGACAAAACATAAAACCCTTGGTTATAACCCAAACTTCTATACATTTTAGAACCTCATGAAAGTGGGAGGAAACACAAAGGAAAATGGAAGAAACAAAGAAGGAATCATTTACATTGGACAATCATGAAGAAATCACTCCAAATCCACCAAAGGGTGAATCTAAAAAAAACCAAAACTAATATATAGGATAAAATGATGATTATTAGGTTATGTGGGGACTAAAATGGGGGAGAAAGACTGAATATTTAAATTTTTATTAAATAATCAAATTACCTTATCAAATCTGGATAATTTGAGAAACCCTGATAATTTTCACCCTAATCGGCGATCCAAATTGTCTCCAAAGTTGCGAAATAGATAATGAGAGTGAGCCTTGGGTTTTTGGATTTGGGATGGAGGTGGAATCATAGAAAAACTGTACAAAATGAATGAAATATTGCAACATTAAAAAAATAATTTGAAGTAGGAAATGGGCATATGGGATGGCCCAAAACCTTAATAAAAAATCCAAATTTGTCATTATTATGGATTCCTATAGGGTCCAAATTGATTTTGTGTTCTAATATACCAAGGGATGCCAATTCAGAAGTGGAATGGGTGTAAAACTTTGGAAAATGAAGGACATATAAAAGAAACAAAATTTATTTTTTAAAATTAAAATGGGCTCAGAATAGGTCCCATATTTTGAAAACCCACCATTTCTACCAAAAGGAATGGGAGACCTCTAAAATAATGCAGGAATGAAAATTAAATGAAAAATACCTCTAAAATAAGTCATGGGTGTGACAAGATTTATTTCTCACCCCATTTATGTGAAATTTGGTGTGATTCAAGACCATTATGTATAACTTATGGTTGATAATATGATGTATAGTGGATGGGGAAGAGGCCTAATGTTTTATGGTTGAGAAGGTCTTCTCATGTGATGTTTTTTGACTAGGTATCTTAATGTCAACAATTTTTGGAGACCATGTATGTAACAACCCAAATATTCATTAATGGAAATCCCTCTTGATCTAATTAAATGTCTCTTTATGTTTATATAAAATCTCAACTTCATAGGTTTTATGTTAAGAATTTTGATCGTTGCTAATATAACCGTTGAACAGTGATCACATGATTAGTATAAATATAGGGCTTTATCAAATCCAATTTACTCAGAAAAGAGAAGCGATGGCCTCATCCAGTATAATTTCTCCATATGAAGCCCATTTGTCAGAGCTCGGAAAAGAGTTGGCGTCCTTGGGCTTCTCTCTTGACCAAGACCAAGCCGAGCTTCATCATATCAAGATTGAACATGACTGTCTATGGGAAAAGTTGATGTTGATAGAGATTACCACTCGTGCAATGTTATCTGAACCACCCACAGAATCTGTCACCATCACACACCTTACCCTAAGGTCTTATGAGGCTGTTTTAAGGGGTTATGTAAAAAATATCTAGTACTATGTTCATGTATATTATTTTTGGATATAACAGTGAATATACCTCCTTGTCATTTTTGATACATTGTAAATAGTTTTTAAAGTACAAATAGTGTTTTTATTTATTATTTAATTAAGATTTCTATTTTTTTATTAAATTAATGGATTTTTGAATTAAATAACATTTTAATAAAAAATTATTATTATTAAATTAATTTTTATTAAATATAAATGATCTTATAATTTTATGATGGCAATTATAATTTTTATTAAGGTTTGAAATCCATATCTATCAAAACTCGTGAATTTTCTATAAATGTTGGTTATTATTTTAAAAGTGAAATTTGACATATTTATAAAATTATTTAGATAAAATAAATCTTATTTCTAGAATCGGGATGTGAAAATCCTCCAACGGTGAATTTTTCATAATTTTCTGAGACAGTCAAATTTTTTGGTAAAAATTAAATACCGTTTAAATATATAATGTGTTTTATGATATCATAATGACCCAATAGTGATGTGATAAAATACTATAATCTTTATGTTCGGACAATATATGTTTTACCATTAAAATGAAGTGATTTTGGGTTTGTTTTTTCTACTTTGTAAAGCATTAATGGACCCCTCAAAACTTATTAAACACATTGTCTTTTTAAATTGTTTTCTAGGGGAGTGTGACTCTCTTCTACATAAGAAACCATATTATTTTAAGAAGATCAGACTTTGTCCTGATAAAATATTTTATTCCACTTCCCATTTCCAAAACAAATGGGAAAAAACCATGGGATGGTTTGTGTTTTGGATTAATTTAATATAAGGGGTCCCAAACCTAAATAATAAAGAATTCCCTCACCTTTCATATATAATCCCACCCAATCTCCCACTTCCTCTTAACTAAAAACCTTTGGAGTTCGTCCAACCTCTGCCCTACTCTCTCTAAAATCCTCACAAGGTGCCCCAAGCTTCCAAGAAGCCTCTCACAAAGCCTCTCTCTAGCCTTTGGAAGCACATTTCCAAGTAAGGGTTTTTTTCTTCCTTTCTCATTTTTGTCCAATTTTCATTAAGTTGTTTTGCCCCTTTTATTTCAATTTTGAATGTTGGGGTATGGTTACACACCTCCCTCATACTAACATATTTATTTTTGAATTATGGGAGACCCCTTTCACTCTCATTAAATTCCTCCCATGTACACCCGTTACTATGCCGAAATTCCGAAAGGAACTTCTCTCAACTCTTTTATATTCCAGAAATACTTTTGTATCATGAATCTAAATTCAATTACAATTGTTGGGAAATTTATCTATATTACCTCATTACTGTCCATTACATGTAAATATGATGAGGAACCACTTTCTTTCTCATCAATCATTTTTATGAATTCTTATGTCATGTCGTTACACTGCCAAATTCTCAACGATTTTCTAAGTCAATGTCACTGTGTAGTGAATACCATGCCCATTTCTCCATCAAGGGTAATCAACTTTATTCCCATTTAATTATTGATTATAAAGTTTAAGGTATGAATTATACATTCCTTTATCTTGGAATAAATGATTATTTTTATTGAATCCATGTTTTATGATCCATGTGGCACACTTATGCATGAAAGGAAATGCTTAAGAAGGGTGCGCCCTTATAGCGCTTCAATGCATTGGGTAAAGTATAGTATCATGATACGTCATGTGAAATGAGTGTTTACTCATGCTAATTCAAGTGTAACGAGGGTTTACTCGTGATTCATGTGCAATGAGGGTTTACTCTTGCTCCATGTGCAATGAGTGTAACGCCCCGAAATTTTAAATAAATCTTGTTTCCAAATTTTATGTGTTATTTTATTTTATTTTTATACTCAAAAAAAATGTTTCATTTGATAACATGAGTATAATTAAAATGAGACTGTTGGGTTTTGATTGTTATTTGACCATTGGTCAATATGACCACTGGAAACTAAACGTTTTGACTATTGTCTCTAAATACAAGCAATCTTGGTTAATTAGTATAGAAAGAAGATTCGATAGCCTCACCCAGTAGTCTTGGACCGATCGAAGCCCATCTAACAGAACTTGGGAAGGAGGTAGCACCACTGGGCTTTGCTCTGGACCAAACCCAAGCTGAACTTCATCGTGTGAAGCTAGAACGGTATCGCCTTCGCGAGAAGTTCAAACTGATAGAAATTAATACTCGTGCGATGTTGGCCGAGCCTCCCTCAGATTCTCTCACCTTAGCACACCTTACACTTAGGTCCTATGCTGGTGTGATAAGGGGCTATGTAAGGAGACCATAACTGCCTTGTGTAATCCTTTGTTTTAAATAAAAATTTGGATTTCTTCTTATGATGAAGTTTATGAATTTTCAAATGACCGGATAAATATAATATGCATATTTTTGATGAATTTTAGAAAAATGATATTTTAAAAATGGTTGTGTAAACCTTAAATAATTAAAAATGTTTAATGATTTTCGAAAAATGGTCTTCTACAATAATGTTCAGTACGAAATTTAGAGACTAATAAGATCAACTTAATTTTTGATGAATAGTAAATTATGAATAGTGATTTTATGATTAGGATTAGTAATGTGTCCAAATGGATTAGTAATCTCACTTAAAGAAAGTATTAATATAATCTAGGCATCTTGATTAAGTAATGTGATTCAATAAAATGGTTAAATAATGGTTTCATAAATTATTATTCAAGTATTAGTTTTTTCGTGTGAATAGTGTTTTTTAATTAAAAATTAAATTAAAAATATTTAGAAAATTATTTTTATAAAATGGATTTCATTTTTGAACTCAGAGCACCGATATTATGTTATGGTAATTTTTGGGGTTTTTTCTGAAAAAATGAATTTTCGGTGAATAGTGTATTTATTTAAAAATAAATTTAAAAATATTTAAAAATTCATTTTTATAAAATGGAGTTTATTTTCGAAATCAGAGCATTGATATTTTGTTAGTGTGAAATTTTGGGATTTTTCTGAGAAAGTTGAAATTTCAGTGAATAGTAAAAATGCAGTTTTAGGGTTTCGGTATGTTTAATGACATCATAGCTGTGTCATGATGATGTCATGAGATATTTTAAGGGTTGGCCGGACAAGGGTGATGAATTATTGTTTTTGGGGGCCCATGTGGCCTAACTACATGGTAAATGCCAAGGGAGAGCACATGGGTTTGAGAAAAGCACATGTGAGGTGTCCCTTGGCCATTAATGCTTTGTCCCCTCTCTTTCCCTATAAATACCAAGCCCTCATCTCATCCATTCGACTCCCCACTCTTCCCCAACGAATTTCTTGTCTCATTACCTCCCAAGGAGTCCTCCCAAGGTGCCCCCAAGCCCTCAAGGTCCAAACCTTTGAGTTTCAAGAGTCACGTTTTAAGGTAAGGGATCCGACCTCTCTCTTTCATTTCAAGTAATCTCTTTGATGTCACTCCTTTTAGGCTCCCTGTTCTTATGTTGAAGGATGTTATTTTATACTCCTCTTACTGCCCTTTTCATGTTAATATAATTAGAGATCCCCTCTTACTCTCATTATTTCATTTTGTGATGTTTTAAGTGGCGCCGTTAGGCTGCCGAAATTTTTGTAACGGATTTTTTCTCCCTTCTCAATTTTCAAGATCTATTTTCATGTAAAGTATTTCAAGTTCATTTTTATTATGTTGGGGTATGATCTCTAAATTTATCATACTGATATTTTATGATCATATGATGAGAGACCCCATTTGATCCCTTCAATTCAGTATTTTGAAGTTTTAAGTGGCGCCGTTAGGCTGCCGAATTTTTAAGTGGTTCTTCACCCTTCTCGTTTTGAAGTTCTACTTTCATGTCAATTCTTTCAATTTCCTTTTTTTATGTTAGGGTATGATCTCTATATCTATCATACTGCACTCTTATGTTCATATTATGAGAGACCCCATTTGATCTCTTCAATTCAGAATTTTGAAGTTTTAAGTGGCGCCGTTAGGCTGCCGAATTTTTAAGTGGTTCTTCACCCTTCTCGTTTTGAAGTTCTACTTTCATGTCAATTATTTTAAGTTCATTCTTGTTATGTTTGGGCATTATCTCTATATCTATCATAATGAACTCTTATGTTCACACGATGAGATACCCTATTTTATCTTTTCAAATCATTTTTGTTGAAGTTTAAGTAACGCCGTTAGGCGGCCGAACTTTCATAAGAGAAATCTGATTTTTGTCTTCCGTCCATGTTTTTCATTTCAAATGGTTTGTCCTTGAAATTTCATTACCATGATCATGTATCCTTCTTATTCTGTCCATCTACTATTTTATGGGTCATTTATGAATGTTTGACCCATTTTACCTCTCTTTTTAATGTCTTCTAAAACCTCGTAACATAGCCGTTATGCTGCAGAATTTCCGTCTCAAAATGTCTCTTTTTTTTTCTAACGTTCATTTATATTATTAAGTGAATACTCAAAGCTCTTTCTTCTAAAAGGGTATTCACATATATACCAAAATGTTCTATTTTAAATTCTGGGATTTACATACATGAGACCCACCTTCCTTTTCTGTGGGTTTTAAAGTGATGTAAAGATCATGTCTTTAAAGCAGTTTTTAAAACGTTATGATTATGAAATGAAACCCATTTATTTTATGCTATATGGGTTATTTATGAAATTTTTGATGATGATATATGTGGCTCACATGATAATAAAGGAAAATTTAAGGGTGCTCTCTGATAGCGCTCCAATGCATTGGGTAATGATGTAACCACTAGAGATTACAATTTTCACGATACCTTGGTGAATAACCTTGGTAATTTTCAAATGACACCTTGGGGATGGACCTTGGTGATATGTTCATGATTGTCTATGTTAAATTATGTAGCCACATCTTCAAGTTATGAAAATGTTATTTTTATTATGATATGCCACATGATTTTTTTTATCATGCCTTAAAATTCTTGTTCATGACATAGTTGATGTATCTCAAGTTCACATGTTAAATGTTTCCCTTGTTTCCCTTACTGGGCCTTCTGCTCACCCTTTCTTTTGATGTATGCTCCCAGGTTATGTGATGCAGTAATGAACCTAGGATGAACATGAGGAGAAGCCTTTCAAGTGTTTTAGAATAATGTTTTATGTTTTCATGTTTTAAGTTCCTGTTTTCCAAGACACTAAACCTTAAAGATCCTCAGTTTTGTATAATGTAATGAAAGTTTATGTGATAAAAAGGCGGGATGCTATAGTTGGTATCAAAGGATGGTTTAGTTATTTGTGGAAATTAGGATATGAAAAATCTAGGAAGAACCCTATAGAAAAGTTTAAATATAGGAAATCTTCTTGGTATTTTGGTGAGTATTGAGTAATGGGTTTCCAAGAAAATACATCCCTGTCTGGATACGAGCAGGTAGAGGTGGCTCTGGCACAGATGTACATAGGGGTAAAACCCGAAAACACCGCTTTGAGCTAGACTCGAACGGGAACTGGTACACGATAACGGGCCTTGCTGCACTCTTGGTTACGACACTCCCGGGGGATATGCTTTGGTAAATTCATAAGCTTAGTATGAACCATTATTAAAGGAACAGGGATAAAACAAAATAAGGATTCACATAAGAATATATATGATCATGGATAACCTAGATTGGAACCTAGGGGATCACAAGTTAGGATATACTTTTATTCTACATGTTTATCCTTTTATGCTTAAAGTTTCCTTTTCATGATTATTAGCTAAGTAAATAAGCCCCTAATTATAGTTTATTTTCTTAGTTAATGGCGGGAAATGGAAGAACATGTCCCAAAAACCAATGTGATAGGAAATGCGACGATTGTCGTATTAATATGACAACGGTGATTAGGGGATTAAAAGATGATTATTATTTTGGAATACGTTCACTATTTTAGGGACCCTATATGATCGAGGTAAATAGATTACTATGGTATTTTCATTGAGGATTAAGGTTGACTTATATTTTGAAGAATCGATAAATTTATGGTGGACTTATAGTAATTTAGGCTACTTATGGGAATGATTAACCTATCTTGGGTAAAATATGTTTAGTTTATATGTTAGGAGTGGTTGATGTTGTTTGGAGATGAACAATGAAGTTTATTTTGGAAGACTATGTTATCAAATCCTTCTTGTATTTGGGTTTCAATCTAAGTTTGTTTTATTTTGAGGAATTTTAAGGACCGTTATTTATGGGATGGTCTATGATGAACTTTGGGTAGTACCATGGAACTTTGAAGATTTAAAAATAGTTTCCATTCCTATGGGATTCTTCCTTTTTGAAGAGTTGTTTAACCTTACCCTTTCTGTTTTTGATAATGTTTAAAGATAGAAGAAATAGATAGTTAATCTTTTGGGGATTATGTGATTCTCTAGAATATGATTCTTGTGTTTTGATGAGACCAAGTAGTTTTGAGTGCTCATCGATTGGGAGAAAAGATTAGTTTTGGTAGAAACATATTAAAAGGTTAAACTCTACAAGAAGGTAGATATATTTCTTTATGTTCTTGTTCTATTTTGTAAATGAATTCCTCAAAATTATGAAAAGGAACCTTAAACAAAAACGTTGTTGGTTTACGTTTCCTACTAGGTAATCAAATATTGTTTACACACATCATAAGTTTGGGATTTTCTTATGGTTAACTTTCCCCTAATCATGTTCTCTGTCACTCTCCCTCAGAACATGACCCTTTGTTTTCTCCTCCATGTCAATATTTTCCTACATGGAATCCTAGTGTGGGCTAACTCGGGTGACCTTCGTACTTCCCTTTCTTTCTTTTAAAGTAATAGTTTTACTGACTCCTTTTCCGATGTGGGACTTTCAATGAAATTTCAAAACCTAATTTAAAAAAAAAATTGCGAGGATGCAATTTCTTAAGGGGGGAAGATTGTAACGACCCGAAATTTTAAATAAATCTTATTTCTTAATTTTATGTGTTATTTTATTTTATTTTTATACTCAACAAAAATGTTTCATTTGATAACATGAGTATAATTAAAATGAGACTGTTGGGTTTTGATTGTTATTTGACCATTGGTCAATATGACCACTGGAAACTAAACGTTTTGACTATTGTCTCTAAATACAAGCAATCTTGGTTAATTAGTATAGAAAGAAGATTAGATGGCCTCACCCAGTAGTGTTGGACCGATCAAAGCCCATCTAACAGAACTTGGGAAGAAGGTAGCACCACTGGGCTTTGCTCTGGACCAAACCCAAGCGGAACTTCATCGTGTGAAGCTATAACGGGATCGCCTTCGCGAGAAGTTCAAACGGATAGAAATTAATACTCGTGCGATGTTGGCCGAGCCTCCCTCAGATTCTCTCACCTTAGCACACCTTACACTTAGGTCCTATGCTAGTGTGATAAGGGGCTATGTAAGGAGACCGTAACTGCCTTGTGTAATCCTTTGTTTTAAATAAAAATTGGGATTTCTTCTTATGATGAAGTTTATGAATTTTCAAATGACCGGATAAATATAATATGCATATTTTTGATGAATTTTAGAAAAATGATATTTTAAAAATGTTTGTGTAAACCTGAAATAATTAAAAATGTGTAATGATTTTCGAAAAATGGTCTTCTACCATTATGTTCAGTACGAAATTTAAAGACTAATAAGATCAACATAATTTTTGATGAATAGTAAATTATGAATAGTGATTTTATGATTAGAATTAGTAATGTGTCCAAATGGATAAGTAATCTCACTTAAAGAAAGTATTAATATAATCTAGGCATCTTGATTAAGTAATGTGATTCAATAAAATGGTTAAATAAAGGTTTCATAAATTATTATTCAAGTATTAGTTTTTTCGGGTGAATAGTGTTTTTTAATTAAAAATTAAATTAAAAATATTTAGAAAATTGTTTTTATAAAATGGATTTCATTTTTGAACTCAGAGCACCGATATTATGTTATGGTAATTTTTGTGGTTTTTTCTGAAAAAATGAATTTTCGGTGAATAGTGTATTTATTTAAAAATAAATTTAAAAATATTTAAAAATTATTTTTATAAAATGGAGTTCATTTTCGAAATCAGAGCATTGATATTTGGTTAGTGTGAAATTTTGGGATTTTTCTGAGAAAGTTGAATTTTCAGTGAATAGTAAAAATGCAGTTTTAGGGTTTTGGTATGTTTAATGACATCATAGCTGTGTCATGATGATGTCATGAGATATTTTAAGGGTTGGCCGGCCAAGGGTGATGAATTATTGTTTTTGGGGGCCCATGTGGCCTAACTCCATGGTAAATTCCAAGGTAGAGCACATGGGTTTGAGAAAAGCACATGTGAGGTGTCCCTTGGCCATTAATGCATTGTCCCCTCTCTTTCCCTATAAATACCAAGCCCTCATCTCATCCATTCGACTCCCCACTCTTCCCCAACGAATTCCTGGTCTCATTACCTCCCAAGGAGTCCTCCCAAGGTGACCCCAAGCCCTCAAGGTTCAAACCTTTGAGTTTCAAGAGTCACGTTTTAAGGTAAGGGATCCGACCTCTCTCTTTCATTTCAAGTAATCTCTTTGATGTCATTCCTTTTATGCTCCATGTTCTTATGTTGAAGGATGTTCTTTTATACTCCTCTTACTTCCCTTTTCATGTTAATATAATGATAGATCCCCTATTACTCTCATTATTTCATTTTGTGATGTTTTAAGTGGCGCCGTTAGGCTGCCGAAATTTTTGTAACGGATTCTTTCTCCCTTCTCATTTTTCAAGATCTATTTTCATGTAAAGTATTTCAAGTTCCTTTTTATTATGTTGGGGTATGATATCTAAATTTATCATACTGATCTTTTATGATCATATGATGAGAGACCCCATTTGATCCCTTCAATTCAGTATTTTGAAGTTTTAAGTGGCACCGTTAGGCTGCCGAATTTTTAAGTGGTTTTTCACCCTTCTCGTTTTGAAGTTCTACTTTCATGTCAATTCTTTCAAGTTCCTTTTTTTGTTAGGGTATGATCTCTATATCTATCATACTGGACTCTTATGTTCATATGATGAGAGACCCCATTTGATCTCTTCAATTCAGTATTTTGAAGTTTTAAGTGGCGTCGTTAGGCTGCCGAATTTTTAAGTGGTTCTTCACCCTTCTCGTTTTGAAGTTCTACTTTCATGTCAATTATTTTAAGTTCATTCTTGTTATGTTGGGGAATTATCTCTATATCTATCATACTGAACTCTTATGTTCACACGATGAGATACCCTATTTTATCTTTTCAAATCATTTTTGTTGAAGTTTAAGTAACGCTGTTAGGCTGCCGAACTTTCATAAGAGAAATCTGATTTTTGTCATTCGTCCATGTTTTTCATTTCAAATGGGTTGTCCTTGAAATTTCATTACCATGATCATGTATACTTCTTATTCTGTCCATCTACTATTTTATGGGTCATTTATGAATGTTTGACCCATTTTACCTCTCTTTTTAATGTCTTCTAAAACCTCGTAACATAGCCGTTATGCTGCAGAATTTCCGTCTCAAAATGTCTTTTTTTTTTATAATGTTCATTTATATTTTTAAGTGAATACTCAAAGCTCTTTCTTCTAAAGGGGTATTCACATATATACCAAAATTTTCTATTTTAAATTCTGGGATTTACATACATGAGACCCACCTTCCTTTTCTGTGGGTTTTAAAGTGATGTAAAGATCATGTCTTTAAAGCAGTTTTTAAAACGTTATGATTATGAAATGAAACCCATTTATTTTATGCTATATGGGTTATTTATGAAATTTTTTATGATGATATATGTGGATCACATGATAATAAAGGCAAATTTAAGGGTGCTCCCGGATAGCGCTCCAATGCATTGGGTAATGATGTAACCACTAGAGATTACAATTTTCACGATACCTTGGTGAATAACCTTGGTAATTTTCAAATGACACCTTGGGGATGGACCTTTGTGATATGTTCATGAATGTCTATGTTAAATGATGTAGCCACATCTTCAAGTTATGAAAATGTTATTTTTATTATGATATGCCACATGATTTTTTTATCATGCCTTAAAGTTCTTATTCATGACATAGTGGATGTATCTCAAGTTCACATGTTAAATGTTTCCCTTGTTTCCCTTACTGGGCCTTCTGCTCACCCTTTCTTTTGATGTATGCTCCCAGGTTATGTGATGCAGTAATGAACCTAGGATGAACATGAGGAGAAGCCTTTCAAGTGTTTTAGAAGAATGTTTTATGTTTTCATGTTTTAAGTTCCTGGTTTCCAAGACACTAAACCTTAAAGATCCTCAGTTTTGTATAATGTAATGAATGTTTATGTGATAAAAAGGCGGGATGATATAATGAGCCTTAGCTCAAGCTAATTCCATGTTAAGTGTTGTTGCCACATTTCCATGTTATGATTATCATGCTTTATCCTGCCTTTATGTTCATGTTTCTATTGTTATATATTGATATGCCTAATGTCTAACATGTATTTTAATCCTCATCTTATTCCATGTGTATTCCCATATCGGGCATTATAGCTCACCCTTTTCTTATGCATGTCCTCAGGTTATCCCATGAAATGTTAAGTATGAATGGAATTTAGTGGTCATGTAAAGGATGTTTTCAATAAATATGTTGTATTTTATGTTTTATGTTTTTATTTAATGATCCAAAGCACCAAAGACACTAAAACTCTCGATATTATTTGTTGTATAAAGTGATGTTTTATGTAATGAATCATGTTTATGTTTGTAATAAAATCAGGGTTGTCATAGTTTGTATCAGAGGATAGGTTTAGTTATTTTTGGGATTAGGATTAGAAAACCCCAGTAAATCCTTAGAGACAAGACTAAGTATAATCCCTACGTTTTGGTAAGTACTGAGTGAGTGGTTTATCAAAAAAATACAGCCCTGTCTAGATACAAGAAGGTAGAGGCGGCTCTAGCATAGATGTATCCTAGGGGTAAAACCCGAAAACACCGATTTGATCTCGATTCGAATACGAACTGGTGCACGACAACGAGCCTTGATTCAATTTTGGTTACGACACTCCCAGGGGATATGTTTTGATAAATTTACAATCTTTTTATGTACCCTTATTAAAGTTAATTAAAAAAATTCCCCTAAGGATATATGTTAGAATGTAGATCATGAAAATCCTAGATTGAAGCCTATAGACTCATGAGTTAAGGAAATAAAAGTTTATTTGTAAGTCATCAACTTTTGTTTTTGGATTACCCTTTATGTGTTACCCCTAACATTCCTTTAATTCCTACCAATGGCCGGTAATAGGAGGGCTCGGGCTAACAGCCATTGTGAATATCAGTGTGATGACTATACTAATGAGATGCCCAATCCAATGGGAGAGGGAATTACGAACTTTGTCACGCTTCCCTCTCAGCTAAATCATGTTTTGAATAGAAACACGGGTCAAGAGTAACGTTAAACCCTCTCTAAGAAATAAAAAGTTGCTATCGAGAACTTCATGAGAGAAAGGACTCCTACTTTTAGTGGGTCATCCGATCCCACGATCGCAGAACAATGGATCAACTCCATTGAAATGATCTTATATATGCTTCAATGTTCTGAACAAGAGAAGGTTCTCCTAGAAGCTTATCATATGGAGGGTGAAGCTGATCAATGTTGGACGTTGATAAAAAATACGAAGTCGGAGGAGGAGAACGAGGCGTTAGAATGGAAGGATTTCAAGAAGATGTTTTTCGATAAATATTTTCCGCACACCCTCTGGCTTAAGATGGAAAGGGACTTCCATTCCCTCAAGAAAAAAGACAAAGAATCTATTGGAGTAGATGAGGCAAACTTAACAAGGATTGCATGATTCACTTCTGGCTTTGTCGTTACCCCAGAATGAAAAGTTGACCGCTTCTTTGGTGGGTTGAAGCCTAGCCTACAGAAATTATTAGTAATCCGTGACATAGATAGCTATGAGAAAATTGTCCGATGTGCCCTCAAGGTTGAAATGGAGATCGGAGAATCATAGGGGTATCATGGGGATAAGAATCGTATGGTGGACTTCAATGCTGGTGGTCCGATGGATAAATCCTACAGTGATACGATGATCCAGCACCCCACTTGACAAAAGTGCAGAAAGAATCCCCATGAAAATTTCCTTAAGGGGACGAGGAAATGCTTCAGGTGTGGAAGAGAAGGGAACCTAGCTATTAACTGTCGGCAAGAAGGACCCGTGGCTGTGAAAGAGGATAGAAATGATCTGTTCGAACCTTAATGCATTGTTCATTGTTACAAATGAAAAGAACTATGGAATCTTGTAAATCGGTTCCCTAATCCAAGGGTTTTCGGAGGAAACCAACAACCACCATGGCATCAAGGAAGAGCGTTTTCCATCAATTCTACCGAAGTGAACCCTGACAACGAAGTGGTGATTGGTTCTCTAGTTATTTATTTAAGAATAGAGAATGTACATTTTGATTCAGGTTCTACGCATTCTTTTATATCTCTAAATTTTAGTAGAACAATCCCAGCACCACCACAAATCATGGAAGTGAAGATGTTTGTGAGTACGGAAAATGGGGCAATCATTGCATCCCATGAATATAAGTCCTCCCATGTTATAATATGTGGATTGAATTTCCCGACGAACCTCGTCATAATCCCTATGGTAGATTTTGATGCAATTCTTGGCATGGATTGGATTTCCATAAATAGAGCCAACATAATTTTTCGGGAGAGGAAAATCACACTCCATATGGAGAATCGACCCCCCGATTCTTTTTCAGTTTAAGGAGGAAGATTAATCTCCTTTAGCTCCATCATCTCAAGCATGGATATTTCACCCTTTGAGCATGCGTATCTGGCTCAGATGATTGAGTCCAAGGAAGAAACCATACTTGAAGAAATTCCTATTGTGAGGGAATTTGCGGAAGTGTTTCCCGAGGAATTGCCTAGTATTCCACCTAGAAGAGATGTTGAATTATCAATTGAACTTATAACAGGGGCTTTACCAATATCCAAGACTCCATATAGAATGGTAGTTTTAGAGCTTGAAGAGATGAAGAAACAACTACAAGAGAATCTGGATAAGGGGTTTATACGCCCTAGTGCTTCACCGTGGGGTGCACCAGTCCTCTTCGTCAAATAGAAGGATGGGACAATGTGCCTTTTCATTGATTATCGTGAGCTCAACAAAATCACGATAACGAAAAAGTATCCTCTCCCACGAATTGTTGAATTGTTCGATCAGTTTCATGGAGCACAATACTTCTCCATGGTGGACTTGCGGTCAGGATATTATCAAGTAAGAGTGACGAAAAAAGATATCACCAAGACTACTTTTTACAAAAGATACGGGCACAATGACTTCATAGTAATGTCTTTCGGACTCACTAATGCTCCAGAAATATCCATGGACTTAATTAATAGAGTCTTTATGGATTACCTCAACAAATTTTCGGTATTATTTATAGATGATATTCTAATATACTCCACAACCAAGGAGGATCATGGGGAGCATTTAAGAACCTTACTAGAGACTTTTCACACGAAGAAGCTCTATGAAAAGTATAGAAAGTTTGGGTTCTAGTTGAAGGAGGTCTCATTCTTGGGCCATATCATCAAAGGAATGGGATATCTGTGGATCCCTCCAAAACAGATGAAATTGAGTGATGGCTGAGGCCAACATCGGTAACGAATATCCGTAGCTTCTTGGGGTTATCTGGATATTATCGACGATTTGTGAAGAATTTCTCACGATTTTACAACCCTCATACCAAGATAACTCAAAATGGAGTAATGTTTGTTTGGAGTGATGAATGTGAAGAAATATTCAAGAAGTTGAAAAAGAGGGTTATCACTACGCCTATGCTCACATTACTCACAAGTGGGGAAAATTTTGTGGTTTTTAGTGATGCTTTGAAAAAGGGCTTAGGTTGTGTCCTGGTGTAGAATGATAATGTGATTTCCTATGCCTCAAGGAGGTTTAAAATTCATGAGTGAAACTATCCAACGCATGATCTAAAGTTAGCGGCCGTGATATTTTCCTTCAAAATTTGGCTGCATTATCTGTATGGGGAGAAATGTGAGATATATACTGACCATAAGAGTATTAAATATATATTCACACATAAAAAGCTTAATATGTGCTAGAGAAGATGGATAGATCTCATCATGGATTATGACTGTTCAATACATTACCACCCTGGGAAAGCGAACAAGGGGGAAGATGCCCTAAGTAAAAATGACCCAGCGATTCTATCAATGATGAGAATTGAGAAGGATTCATTCTTCTTAGACTTGATGAAGATGGACATGGGAATCATAAATAAGGGAACATCATCAATCATTTCAAAAATGATTTCCCAACCGTCTCTTTTAGAAAGGGTAAAGGATGCTCTAAAGGATGATGTGGGAATTTAGGAAAAAGTGGAAGCTATCAAAAAAGGGAAATCCTCTGAGTTTAATGTTAATAAAGAAGGAATTGTATGATTTGGGAAAATACTATGTGTTCCATCAAGTCCGGAGCTGAAGAAGGATCTTTTGGATGATTCACATAGTTCAAATTTCTCTATTCACCCAGGGAGCACAAAGATGTATCGAGATCTCTGAGAAAAATATTGCTGGGATAATATGAAGAAGGAGATCGCTAAATATACATCAAAGATCCTAGTGTGTCAGCAAGTGAAGGAAGAAAGGTAGAAGTCTAAGGGGATGATGCCACTATTGCCCATACCAGAATGGAAACAGGAGAACATCACCATAGACTTTGTCACTAGACTTCCAAGGACATCCAAAGGAAAAAATGCAATCAGGGTTGTTATGGATCGTCTTACAAAGACTGAACACTTAATTTCTATTCAAAAGGATTTCTCATTGGATCAACTGGCACATATATATATCAGGGAAGTGGTAAGGTATAATGGAGTACCACTAACTATTGTGTCTGACCGAGATCCAAGATTCAACTCTATGTTTTGGAAGAGTCTTCAACATGCTCTGAATACTGATCTAAACTTCAGTACAGCCGATCATCCTCAAACTGATGGACAATCCGAGCGGACTATCCAATCACATGAGGACATGTTGAGAGCATGCTAAATGGACATTAAAGGAGGATGGGATCAACAACTTCCTCTGGTTGAGTTCTCTTATAATAATATTATCCACTCAAGCATCCAAATGGCACATTATGAAGCCCTGTATGGGAAAAGGTTCAGAACACTGGCATGTTGGGATGAGGTCAGTGAACGTAAGCTGCTTGGACCAAAAATGGTCGAGGAAATGGTGGAGAAGGTGAAAACCATTCAGCAGCATATCACGACATCCCAGATTCGACAAAAGATTTTTATAGATAATCGTCGATGATACCTTGAGTTAAAAGTTGGAGATATGGTGTTTCTATGCATATCGTCGTGGAAGAAGGTCATGAGTATTGGAAAAAAGGGAAGTTAAGTCCAAGGTACATCAGCCCCTTTGAGATTCTTGATTGTGTAGGGGCTATGGCCTATCGACTAGCACTTCCACCTACCATGGCCAAAGTAAATGATTTTTTTCATGTATCCCGCTTAAACAAGTACATACGCGACCCTTCACATGTACTCTCTTTTGAGGGGGTACAATTGGAAGATGATCTTTTTTATGAGGAGAAACCACTGAAGATCATAGATTGTAGAGAAAAAGTTCGGTGAAATAAGACAATGCCCCCCATCAAGGTGTTGAGGAGAAACCACAATTTTGAAGAAGCGACTTGGGAATCGGTGGAAATGATGAAGTTGGGTTACCCACATCTGTTTTAGTGTGGGAAAAGGAAAAATTTCGAGGGCGAAATTTCTTTAGGGGGGAATATTGTAACGAACCAATGTTTCATTAATGGAAATCCCTCTTGGTAAAATTAAATGTCTCTTAATTTTTATATAAAATATCAAATTCATAGGGTTTATGTTAAGAATTTTTACCATTGCTAATATAGCCATTGAACATTGATCACATGATCAGTATAAATATAGGGCTTTAACAAAACCAATTTACTCAGACAAAAGAAGCAATGGCCTCATCGATTATAATTTCTCCATTCGATGCCCATTTATCGGAGCTCGGAAAAGTGGTGGTGTCCTTAACTTCACTCTTGACCAAGCCCATGATGAGCTTCATCATATCAAGCTCAAACGGGACCATCTACGGGATAAGTGGTAGTTGATAGAGATTTCCACTCAAGAAATGTTATCCGAACCACCCCAAGTGTCTGTCACCATCACACAGCTTACCCTTAGGTCTTATGTGGCTGTTTTAAAGGGCTATGTAACAAATCTCTAGTACAATGTTCATGTATATTATTTTTGTATATAATAATGAATATACCTCCATGTCATTTCTGATACATTGTAAATAGTTTTTAAAGTACAAATAGTGTTTTTAAATATTATTTAATTAAGGATTCTATTTTTTTATTAAGTTAATGGATTTTTGAAATAAATAATATTTTAATAAATTATTATTATCATTAAATTAATTTTTATTAAATATAAATGATCTTATAATTTTATGAATGTAATTATAATTTTTATTATGGTTTGAAATCCATTTCTCTCAAAACCCGTGAATTTTCGATAAATGTCAGTTTTTATTTTAAGAGTGAAAAGTAGCATATTTAGAAAATTATTTAGATAAAATAAATGTTATTTCTGGAATCAGGACCTAAAAATTATCCAAGGGTGAATTTTTTATAATTTTCTATGATAGTCAAATTTTATGGTAAAAATATAATACCGTATAAATATATAATGTGTTTTATGACATCATAATGACCCAATAGTGATGTAATAAAATACTATAATCTTTATTTTATGCCAATATATGTTTTACCATAAAAATAATGTGATTTTGGGTTTGTTTGACTTATTTTTAAAGCATTAATGGACCCCTCAAGACTTATTAAACACCTTGCCTTTTTAAATTGTTTTCCATGAGAGTGTGACTCACCTCCACCGAAGCAACCCTATTATTTTAAGAAGTTCGGACTTTGGCCTTATAAAATATCATTTTCCTCTTCTGTTTTCCAAAAACCATGGGCAAAAACCATGGGATGGTTTGGGTTTTGGATTAATTTAATTAAAGGAGTCCCAAACCTAAATAATAAATAATTCCTTCACCTTTCCTATATAAACAACCCATGCTCCCACTTCCTCCTCACTCAAAGCCTTTGGAGTTCATCCAACATCTGCGCTACTCTCTCTAGAATCCTCCCATGGTTACCCAAGCTCCCAAGAAGCCCCCACAAGCCTCTCTCTAGCCTTTGGATGCACACTTCCAAGTAAAGGTTTTTTCATCCATTCTCATTTTTGTCCAATTTTATTTAAGTGGTTTTTCCCTTTTTATTTAAATTTTGAATGTTGGGGTATGGTTACACACATCCCTCATACAGACCTTTCTATGTTTTAATGATGGGAGACCCCTTTATCTCTCATTAAATTCCTCCCATGTACACCCGTTACTATGTCGAAATTCCGAAAGGAACTTCTCTCTCCTATTTTACATTCAAGAAATAATTTTGTATCATGAATCTAAATTACATTACAATTGTTGGGACATGTATCTATATGAATTCATTACTGTACATTACATGTAAATATGATGAGGAACACATTTCTCTCTCATTAATCATTTTTATGAATTCTTATGTCACGCCATTACGCTGCAGAATTCGCACCGATTTTCTAAGCCTATGACATTGTGTAGTGAATACCATGCCCATTTCTACATCAAGGGTATTCACTTTTATGCACATTTACTTATTGATTATAAAGTTTAATGTATGAATTCCACAATACTTTATTGTGGAATAAATGATTATGTTTAATGAATCTATGTTTTATGATCCATGGGGCACACTTATGCATGAAATGAGATGTTTAAGAAGGGTGCGCCCTTATAGTGCTCCAATGCATTGGGTAAAGTATAGTATCATGATACGTCATGTGAAATGAGTGTTGACTCATGATAATTCAATTGCAACGAGGGTTTACTCATGCTTCATGTGCAATGAGGGTTTATTCATGCTCCATTTGCAATTATTCTTGGCCCATGCAAATTCCATGTTAAGTGTTGTTTCCACATTTCCATGTAATGATTATCATGATTTATCATGCCTTTATGTTCATGTTTCTCTTGTTCACTATTGATATTAATAATTTCTAACATGTTTTGTACTCCTCCTATTATTCCATGTGTATTACCTTACTGGGCTTTATATCTCAAACTTTACTTATGCATGTCTTCAGGTTATCCCATGCAATGCTAAGTACGAAGGAATGTAGTGGTCATGTAAAGGATGTTTTCAATAAAGATGATGTATTTCATGTTTTAGGTTTTTATGTAATGATCCTATGCCCCAAAGACACTAAACCTCTCGATCTTTTTTGTTGTATCAATTGATGTTTTATGTAATAAATAATGTTTAAGTTTGTAATAAAAGAAGGGTTGTCATAATGCATGAGTTATGAATATATGTTGGTAGTAAAGATTGTTATATTTTATTTTATTTTAATTATTCATTCTATATATGTTTTTACTTATGGGTGATCCTTTTATGTGTGTAAGATACCTTAATTTTTTAAGTACATCCCTCAAATTTTTTCATTATGTCTCTTTTAGTTGGGTTTTTTCCATTAAACATTAGTGGTTGAGACATTTGGATATGGAGAGGGTTTTTTTTAAATGACCAAAAGTATGGGGATGTATGATATTTAAATAAAAAGGTTCTATGTTTATAACACCCTCATACATTTTTTAGAGATTTTAAATAATTTAAAATTTATTGATTTAATTAATAATAATTCTGCTAAATAATTACAATTTCTAACTTTAAAATTAATTATTGATCTAAAAAACAAATACTATGTTGTAATATTATTTTTGTGTAAAAATATATTTTAAAATGAATATATATTTGAATATTTTTAAAAAATAGATTTCTATCAATAGATGTTTCAATTAAATATAAAATATATTTTAACTATTATAAATATTTTTCAAAATACTAAATTATGTTACGAATATGTTCACAATTAATATGACACCTGAATATTTTCTGTTATATTTCTCCATAAATAATTGAAATTCATTAAATAGCTTACATGAACACAACACTGAGTCTGTAGGAAAAAACACTTTTTTTAATATTATAACCTATCCATTAAACAAAATTTTACCACATATGTGATTTTAATTTTGAAAATGGATATACACCATTGTGATCAATATATTTTTAGAGTCTAATAGGATCATCATAATTTTTTGGTGAGTTAGTAACTTGACCCTTATGAATAGTAATGAGCCCTTATGAATAGTAATGTTAGCCATTTGAATCATAAAATGACCCATATGAATTTTAACGTTCCATATGAATGTATAAATAAAATTTAGGAACCTTATAAATGAGATAAAATGTTTAAACAATAATAATTAATTATTGTAGTTTTTATGAGTAATTAATATTTATTTACAATTTTAAATTAAATAATTAATTTAAAATTAAATTCATTTCAAAAAATTTATTTTTAAATATATATATTTTTTGTCCAATTATTTTAGGATAATTCTTCTGGGACCTTAGTTTATTGTTGAAAGTACTATAAAATTAGTTTTAAAATTAGAATCCATATTTTTCAAATAAATAATGATTTTATTAAAAAAATATAATTTCACATATTTAGAAAATATTTATTTTAAAATTTTGTTGTTTTTTTAATTCTACACATTCTTCAATATTTAGGGTGAATTTTTTTGTTTTTTCTGAAATACATGAATTTTTGGTGAATAGTGAAATTCAATAATTTATGAAATATGCTACATAAATGAATTTATGCTTCATAATTGAGTCATGGGTGATGTAAATGGCCATTGGTTGGAACTCACATGAACCTATACTATTTTTAGACACAAAAATCAATAATATTAATAGTTTTGAGCAAAAATAATAAAATAATGATTAAAATTACGTGAAAAATCTCTTCTCATCCACTATAAAAACCACTCCTCACTCCATATTCCTTTCAATACACTAATCCATAAACCTTCTCAAATATCTACCCAAATACTATTATCTATTCCGTCCTCATCTCCAGGATCCATTGTTCTTGACAAATATCTAAAACCCTTTCCCTTAATAAAGTTTTCAAGGAGGATATTTCAATAAATAAACCCTCTTCCTTTCTCTTTTAATTTCATTTTAATTTAGTTTTATATTATCATATTCTCCTAAACAAACCAATCCAAGTGGTCATGATAAATTCATTATCATATGTATACTATAATTATATCATGTCTATGGAATATACATCATCAATTTCATTACTCTCCCTCTTTTATTTTAAAAACGAAGTCATCGTTCTGGGGGGTGCCAATTTACAACCTTCATGGGTGACCAACATTTTCTCTTCATTTTTTCCTTCAAGAATTTTTTTGAAACAATTTAAACAGTTGAAAAAGTGTCTAAAATATATATAATATCTTATTTACTGATTTCAGAACAATCATTTGAACAAGATACTAAATAATATTTCAAAACTAGTTCATTATTATCGAAAAACCGCCATAAAAATCAATCGATTATCACAAAATGAATTATCCAATTATTCATCCTCATTAAATGAAACAAAATTAAATATATATAACCATTTACAGATATTTATAGTCATTAATAATATATAAATTTAATCTGGTATAATTATATCCCTTCCATAAGAACTTCCATACTTATAATCAAGAGAACTGATCATGAATATCACGAAACATACACTCTAGAACGATGATATTCAATCTTATAACTTATAAAATGTAAATAAATGTACACAATTAAATTATAATAAATTATAATCAAGTATAATATATTCTTAATTAAATTATCAATAAGTATAATTTCATATTTCTATACCTTAAGGTTAAGTCCAGAACACATTCCAACATAAGGAAAGGGTTATTCATCTCACCTCAATTTTTGTGAGATATTCCTTACTCAAAACATTATCTTCAGTAACATGTATGTATAAATCCCATTGATGTATCATATCATGAATAAATTTATTTTCATGGTACTCAATGTATCATTTTATGATTATTAATTTGGGGGCATATGATTCAATTGATTATAAGTGTAAGGGGTTCAACCCGTACCATGATTTTTCTTTCGGGTTATTCCTTCTCTATCCTTACCCAAATGTAATTCTTATTTATTTCTATGTATATATTATATATTAGTATATTATTTTATAAAATAACATATTCATATCACTTATATTTCTTTTATTTGTATTATATATTTTAAAAAAATTCCATGCTTAATTCATCTCGATAAATAGGCTCGATTCAAAAAAACTTCATGAATTATAACCCATTTTCTTGTAAAATATATAAACTAGTTTAATTAATAATTTTTTATTTAAAAAACATATTTTATAATGATAAAAAATCCTGGTCTATTTCTGGTTTTATTAAAAAAACATCCCATTCCACTTTAAAATCTCTTTAATATATTCGTTAAACCGAACTAATATATTCTATTTCCAAAGATTCATTATAAACACTTTTTATATGATTTCACTTTAGTGGGATAAAATTTATTCCTCAAATATTATTTTAATTATTTTCTATTTCATTTTTTAGGATAAACAGGTTTTCAATATAATTTTATGACATATAAAATTGGTTTTCTAAAAGAACTCTTCTATGAAAAATAAAAGGCGTTTTTATCATATCACTTTTAATTCAATGTGATTTATGACTTGTTTATCGCTTATTACTTTCATGTTGTGAATTTAATTAAAATTTATGTATCATATAAAAAGTATTATTATTATTATGATATTATATTAAATTATGAATTAAATGTTTCCATGCGGTATCACACACTTTTGAATGTTTAATGATCACTTTCCTCAAGAGTTTATCAATGGTTTGATTAGATTATTTTCATCTATGATTATGATTAAAATATTTAATAGTTGCAATGGAAAAATTGATATATATATATATATAAATTATTAGATATATTAGTAATTTATTAGACTTAGCATGTAATTTTTAGGGCTCGCTATAGCCCCTGTATGCATTGGTAGGTCTAATGAGACAAAATAGAATTGGATTTGGCTGATGCGTTATAATAGAATTTTCAGAAGGCTTGGTCGAGGCCTCAATGATATGATTAGGATTTTTTTCATATTCATTCAATTATTATGATATTAGTAGTAGATAAATCATGTGATTATTTGGCTATTATAATTTCCATGGAGATGTTTCATTTGATTATTAATTTGCAATTATTAATTCAGTTGTTATTCCTACCATATTATTCTCAAGATTATGTTTTAGTGACATGTGTTATTATATTTTCCTTATTTATTAGGCTATAATGTACTATATAACATATATTTACTAATCATATTATCTCACCCATTTTATAGGTTTCCTTTCCCTAGGTTATGAAGAAGGAAACATTGAATAATCTTTCCAGGATGCAGTTTATTTGATATGGTATAATGTTTTATTTTCATTTTTCAATGTATTATGGGTATCATGACTGTAATATGGTATTCCAAGACTGCTAAAGTGATCAGTATGTTGAGATTTGATTTATTTTAATCATTCAAATTTATTAAAATAATGCCTCGGCTCAGGGATTTAGGGGTCGAGGCATTATAGTTGGTATTAGAGGATGTTTACCAGTAACCTTGGAAACTAGATTTGGAAGCTTTGGTTTGGGAAAAAACCCTATGATAGAATTTGAGGTTAAGACTAGAATAACATCCTATAAATTTTTTAAGGTATATATTATGGGAATTTTTATATAAAATGAATCCCCCTCTGCATACAACAAGTGGAGGTTGTTGTGGCATAGATGTACCTAACTGTATTAACATCAACAAGGTGTTCCGAACATGACTTGGGGTAACCTGGTACATGACAACAGGACTTACTACGCACCTAGTCTGAACCTCTTGGGTTATATTCCAAGGATGTTTCACATTTTTATTACAAACCAATATGATGAATTTATTCTTCCAAAGTAATAAAAGTATATGGTTCTAGTATTTAAGATGTATATATTTATGTTATTTTCTATACCATCATTAGATTTATAAAATTTTCAAAATTGTATGTGCTATTATTGTATATGAATTTTTTATAAATGATGCCTATCCAAAGGAATAATAACTCCACCAATGCCTGTGATGGAAATAATAAGAAGGATTAAAACATTCATCGTCATAAGCCAAAATTTCGAAGGGAAATATTATCCACTGTATCCTCATTATATTACGAAATAATATCACATGTTAAGAAGATAAGTTAATAATTCTATGAGTCCTATGTATTTCAAGATTAGAAAGGGAAGAAAATGATGGAAGAGGAAAATATGTATAAATGGATGAAGGGGATGATTGGTTTTACCACATGTTATAACTTCTGAAAGAATCACACAGGAAAATGTTTGAAGGGAATGGGAGTTTGTTATAATTTTTGATAAAAAATGCACAAAATTCTTGATTGTAAGGGAAAGAAAAAGGATTCCAATGTATTATTCTTCAAATATGAGTAGATGAGAAACTATATGAATCATTGTCCCAAGCGTCAGATAAATATAACCCAAATGTTGATATTTGATAGTGATCAAGTTAGTCAAATGCATAGATTAAGATGAATAATTAATATTTATATTCATGATTTGTGTCATTTGAATATATTATCAGAAATTTTCTGGTTATCAGAATTCTGAAATATAAGAGGATTCTACTGATGTACTTTTTTATTAAGTATTTGAGGCCATATTCTTTATGGTACTAAGAAAAGATATTTTGTAGAAATTTAATTTTTTAGTAAAATACATGATTTAGGGAAATAAATCCCTTAATATATCTATGATGTTGATATAATGATGAAGAAATATTTTATTTTGATATGTAATGACTACCTTGGATCTTATTATTGACTTGTTGAAAAGTGGTATATGCTATAATTAATGGAGTTTACATCACTTTTGGATTAATGGAATTTATACAATAACATGTATCTTACTTAAGGAATACGGATGAATAGATGTTCCAAATATGGTTTTATACTAATTCAAGTCATTACCATATTTCAAGAGGATAAATTATGAAGATATTACCATGTGTGGACTTTTAATATTTGGATCTCCTTCATGGCTATGTTCAACTTGAAAATTTAGTGACCTTATTTCAAAATTATTGAATCATTATATTATGGAATGCTAAAAAATTTATAAATGTTCTATGTCGATCATTGTATGTGGTTTTAGAGGGTAATGTATTACTACACCACATGATGTAACACATGATAAGAGAAGATGAGTAGATAGTTCAAGATGTAATCAAACGTTGAGATTGTGTTTATGAAATAGAAATGTATATTTATACTCTCATAGAGTGGAATAATTTCTCAATTCATGGAAAAGAGTCATAAATAAAATTTGGTAATGTTATCCTAATATTTGATCATACCAATGAATCATTGTATAGTAGTTTATAGTATTTTAGTAATCAATTTTCACTTGAACATGTTCTTTATCACTTTACATTGGAACATTATAGTTTGATTTTTCTTCAATGTCTTTATTTTTTATTCTAACTAACAATACCTCATTCAAATGAAGAATTTTTGTGGTGACTACCTCACTGCCCATAACCTCTTTTTAAGAGAATCTTTTATTAAACATATTTATGATGTGGGGTTCCCACAAGAGAATTATCAATCATCAACCATTAACATTCAAAGTGCAGTTTTGAATTGTGAGGACACAATTCTATTGAGGGGGAATAATGTAGCACCCTAGTAATTTGTTTAATAATTTTAATTAATTTAAGATTATGTTTTTTAATTAATAACGATACTTATCAATAATTATTATTCATTGCTTTCAAATTATCTATGGTAAAAAACACAATTCTACAGTATTATTTTTGTGTACAAGAATATTTTAATATGAATATATATAATTTTTTTCCAAAAATGATTTTTATAAATAGATTATTTAATTAAATATAATATATATTTAATATTATAATTATTTTGATAAATAATAAATTATGTTATGAATCTATCCAATATTAATATGACACCCTTTGATTTTATGGTATATTTTTTCATAAATAATTTAAATTCGTTAGATAGCTTATATACACACAACCGTGAGTCTTGGTGAAAAAACACTTTTTAATAGTCATAAACTATCCATGAAACATAATTCATTCAATTATATTATTTGAAATTCCAAAAATGGGAATACACCATTGTGATCAGTAATTTTGTTATAGTATAAAAGTATCAACTTAATTTTTCTTGTGAATAGTAACTTGACCCTTATGAATTGTAATGTTCCTTTATAAATAGTAATGTTACTATTATGAATCATAAAATGACACTTATGAATTGAAACCTCACACATGAATGTATAAATAAAATTTAGGTAGTATATATATGGGTGTAAATGTTATAAAAATAAATAAATAATTTTTGGTATTTTTATGGGGAATAAAAAATTATTTATAATATTAAATTAATATATTTAATGAAAATAAAAATAATTTCAAAAAAAATTCTTCATAAATATATATATTGTTGTCCAATTATTTTCAGATAATTTTATTATACCTTTGTTAATTTTTGAAAGTATATTAATATTAGTTGTAAAATTAAAATTCGTATTTTAATGTAAATAATGATTTAATTTATAACAATTAAATTTCATGTATTTAGAAAATTATTTTGTTAAAATGGAGTCCACTTATGAATTTTACACATTGAGAAATGTTTATTGAGATTTTTTGGGATTTTTCTGAAATACTTGATTTTTTGGAGAACAGTGAAATTTGATAAATTATGAAATATGCTAAATAAATGAATTTATACATATTTCTTGAGCTATGTATGTTTTAAATAGACATTGGTTCAAAATAACATGAACATAATTTGATTTTTAGTCACATGAATCATGAATATTCATTGTCTTGTGCCAAAATAATAAAATTATGATTAAAATAATTGAAAACCCCACCTGACTGACTGAAACGCCCGAAGGCTTCAATTTTTATTAATTTTGTATAAGCCCCCATTTAAATACAAAGGGGGAAACCTTACATGACTTCAAGGACATAAAACCATCAAAATTAAATGAATGTGAAATCCCAAAACAAAGCTACTAAGTAATGTCCCTCCCCAACATCATCATTAGTATGGAACCTCCACCAGTGCGTGACAGTTTAGCAAGCTATCCCGTGCAGACGTGCACGAGCCCGATAGCGATGGAAGAGCCATACCCTCCCAAAATACAAGATCTGAAAGGTCTAACATGATGAGAGCACCTGATCTAATCCTCATTTGGGGAAAATTGTAGTTGAATGTAACACCCCGAGCTTCCATGATACGCTTCTCAATCAATAATGCAATTGCGTGTGTTGTACGCAACCTCGAGCTCTAACACACACCACAACTAATTAAACTAGCCGTTGTGAATAGTAATACCTAGTTTTTGAAATTTTATAAATTTTATTTATCAAAATGGACTACATTTTTGGATTCGGAATATTGAAATTAGCCTATGTTGAATTTTTGCTATTTTTCTGAGAACTTCTAATTTTCTATGAATAGTGAAAAATACTTAAAAACAACTTTTTAAATCAAAATAATTTATAGTGATAAATTATACTATTTAGTGGTTTTAAAGTATAATTAGAATATAGTTTTACCATTTTATCCAATGGTGGTCATTAGAATTAATTTAACATTGAAATCGGACATAAACAATTGCCAATCTTTTGATATAAATTGTTTCTTAGAAACACGCTATTTTTTGTAACAGCGGGAATTAATTATAAAATTAATTAATTCAAATTATGTGTTTGTAATTTTGTAAAATAGACATCATTTTTGAATTCGGAATATCAATTATAGATTAGGGTGAAATTTTGGCATTATTCTGAAAAACTTCAATTTTTGATGAATAGTGAAACCACTAAGTGGTAGTTAAATAACTGATTTTTTGTTTAAATGAAATATTACAACTTCTGTGATTTGATTTTCAAAAATCCGACATACATGGTTGTCATTAATAAGTAAAATGTGGTTCAATGAGATTAAAATAATTTTTTGGTGAATAGTAACTTTTAAGTTCTTAATCGCGATTAGAGGTAATTAGTGTAGTTTAAGGTACAAATAATGATTTAATAATATGAGATGACCATGAAACTTGTCCTACTCCTATTGGATGAGTAATGGACGACCAAGACAACCCATGGGTCAACTAGGGGACCCCATGGAGCCACTTTAGTTGGAAAATGACATTAATATATATTTATTTAATGTTAAAATTAAATTGACACAAACATGAGTTATTTTACTAAAACAGTTTTTAAGTGGGGTTACAGAAGTCAACATTTTGACTATAAATATTCATTATAAATCTAAAAAGATTTCCTACATCATAGTTTTTTTTAATAATTTTTAGACATTAAATAAATTAAATTATTTATGACATCATTATGATGCAGTGATGACCTCATTATTTAACGATTTAAATAAAATGAGAAGATAATGCAAAATCCAAGGCTTACACTTGTCCAAAGCCTATTGGATGAGGATATTTAGAACCCTTATTACCTTAGCCACGAATTATATAAGTTTGGGACCTTTAGAATCCGAAAATCATTGTATAATAATGTAACATTTCAATCTTTCCAAAAGAGCCCCTCCTCTCCACTTATAAAAGGCCCCCACCACTACCACCTTATTCACACTTTCAAGCCTTTTGGTTCGGCCAAACTCTGCCCAAATACTCTCCCAACTTCCCCCTCTTACTCATAGAAGCATCACTTTGGGCAGAAATCATCCCAAGGAAGCCTTTGGCTCAAATCAAAAAGAGTTACCCGATTTTGAGGAGGTTAAAGAACGGTTGAGTCAAGTCAGACACGAGGTAAGGGAACTTCTTAACCCAATTTCCATTATTTGGGTTAATCTCCTACTTTCAAATTATGTCATGATCTTATTATGTCCTATTTTGTATTTATACTTTCTTTATGTGTACCTATAGTTAATACACATAATAGATCTATTTTATTTTAAAAATGATCTTTTTAAGGACTTCGTCTCAATCTCCTTTCATTGAGGCATATTTGGTTTTATACTCAACTTTCTTTTATACGGTGTATAAACCCCTTTGACTTTTATGTTTATTCAAAAGGAATATTTTTATACGAAGCGTTTTACTAAACGACAAAAAGGGAATGTTTTTATTTCCGTACATATGCGGCGACAACGACTTCTCCGCCGCCATGACCATTATTTGAGTTTCGGCTTCCTCTACAAGCCATCACTTTTTTTTAATGAAAAATAAATACAAAGTTTTAAATTTATTTTATTTTGGTATTGAAAATGGTATTGAAAGAATTTTTTTATATCAATGTGTTGTATTGAAATCTTGTGATTGAAATGTGGAAATGTTATGTTTCATTTATGCATGTTTCATGTGATACGATTATGTTATGGTTTATGATATGTTTAAACCTATTTATATGAGGAATGAATTGGACTTAATAAGTGACGGGTGGAGCCCGCTATAGGTCCTCGATGCATCGGTAGGTCTCATGAGACAAACTAGTGTCTTGGCACGAGGCCTTCACAAAATATTATTTGTGGTCTTGGCACGAGGCTTTGACTACGTGGTTATGATAGTCTGGCATTATGCATTCCATCATTATGAAAGTGGTTATTGATATTGCATGTGATTATTCGACCAGTAGAATATCAATGTGAAAAATTGAATGAAATTATCTCATTTTACCTTTTCCATATTATGTTGATGTTCAAGTTTAAAAGGCTTTTGTTTTAGTTATACATTGCCTTAAATGTTAATGTTTATTTATGAAAGCTTATGCAATATTGTTATCCTTACTGAGCATCTAAGCTCACCCCTTTCAATGTTTTAATATTTTCCAGGATGTGAAGAAGTATTTTATGAATGACCTTCCGGGATTGTCAGAAGAGGATATGAGTGTGGACTATGGAGACATTGTTATTTTATTTTTTCACTTTATGATGTAATGTAACGTTTACGAATGTATCTAGTGTTTCCAAGGCTACTAAACTAATCGGCCTTTCGAGACTTGATCTTTTGTGATCATGCCAATGTTACGAAGTAATGCACCGACTCTGGGTAGCTGGGGTCAGGGCGTTATAGTTGGCATCAGAGGAAGTTTAGTACACACCTTGGAAGCTAGATTTAGATAAACTCTGATTAGAGCACGTAGACCTAAGATGAACTTTGAGGATTAGTATAAAAGAACTTTCTATTATTTTGGTATTGTAGAGATTTTGTGAGTTTTCCGAGAAATACATCCATGTCTGGATACGAGCAGGTAGAGGCGGCTCTGGCACAGATGTACCTAGGGGTAAAACCCAAAAACACCGCTTTAAGCTAGACTCGAACGGGAACTGGTGCATGACAACGGGCCTTGCTGCACTCTTGGTTACGACACTCCTGGGGGATATGCTTAGGATAATTCTCATTTTATTTACAAACCACTATGAAGGGTTATGAGTATATACTTCGTCAAAGAAAACATTTCTTTTTATGATTATGGATTATATCCATAAATAGTTCAATTTATGTTAAGTATTTTATAAGTATGGAATTATGTATTTTGATTCATAAACTAATCTAGTTTATGGCATTGTATAGAAATGGCGCCTAGTAGAAGGAATGTGAACTCGATCAATACGTATGATCCAAAGAGTAAGAAGGATCATATCTTTCATAGTATTAAGCCAACATTTAGAAGGGAAATATTCTCCCATGTTTTATCAACATATGAAGAAATAGTATCATGTGTTAATAAGATAAGTAGAGAATTCTCTGAGACTTATGGATTTTAAGGGATGAAAGAGAAAAAAAAGGATGGAAGAGAGAATGATGGATAAAGGGACGAGGGAAAAGAAGAATTTTCCAATATGTGATAACTGTGGGAAGAAACACCTTGGAATTTTCCTGAAGGGAATGGGATTTTGTTATAAGTGTGGAGAAAAAGGACACCATGTGCGTGACTGCAAGGGTAAGAAAAAGGTTTCAAATGTACAATGCTTCATCTGCAAGGAGTGGGGACACTACGCAAACCAATGTTCAGATCATCAGAGTATGCCCCAAATGATGTTATTGGATAATAATCAAGTTATGATACTACCACAGATGAGGAGGAATGATTAGAGTTCTTATGTTGTTATTAAAGAATTTTTTAATTTGAGTGTTGTATCAATGATGTACTGGTTATAATAATTATGGAGTATATAAGGATTGTACTGCAGTACTATTTCATCTAGGACTTGAGATTGTGTGGAACTAAGAAAAGTGACTCCACAGTAGGTTAAATTTTTGGAAAATATATGGTTGAAAGAAAGATAAACCATAATATGGTTCTGATACCGAGATAGTGATTTTGGAATAAGACATGATTGATTCGGATAAATTATGTTGGATATTCTTAACATCCTTGAAACTGATTAATGATTTGTATACATTTTTGGATAGAAAGAGTATATCTAGTTTTCTATAAAGAATAAGGGATCATGAATGTAATCAATAAAAATTTATGGTAATTCAGTATGTTGTAGTGTTTTAAAAGAATACATGATGAAGGTGTTCACTTGTTGTTACGCAGAAAAAAAAGAGTGCTTCATTATGTTTACCTTCCTCATAAAATCTGGATTGTGAGTTGGACAGAAGTATTTTGGATAACTATAAAGGTTGGAATGGATTATATTTTACATTGGATACTATTGTTAAGGTTATTTTTGGATATTTATAAAAAGGACAACATGCAGACCGAGTGACAACCCCTCACGTCAGACAAAGCTGTGGGAATCGAACCCACAACCATTGTGCGATTGGGATTAATCGCCTACCACTGGACTACATGAAGTCCCTGGTTATTACAAAATAGTTTTCTAATCTAAATGGTATGTGTTAACATTTATAACCTTATACAATTAGGATAAATAGAATATTTTTGAGTTCCGTTACCATTTGGAGTAAAAGTTGGGTTTGTGGTAAAAATTTATTAACGAATGAAAGTATACATAATAAGTATGTATATTCCCTTACGTTCTTATTAAATCTCCTAAATAAATTCCTCAACATTATAAAAGGTAACTTAAAACAAAAATGTTGTCGGTTAACTTTTCCAACTGGGGATTCAATGACCGTTTTACCAATCACAAGTTTGTGATTTTCTTGTGGTTAAACATTCTCCTAATCCTGTTTTCTATAACTCTCCATCAGACCTTGATGGTTTGTTTCTCCTCCATATCCATATTTTCATAGAATCCTAGAATGGGCTATATCGGGTGACCTTTTTACTTATATTGCTTTCTTTTAAAGTTATATATTTATTAACCTTATTTCCGATGTGGGTTTTCCTCAAAGGTATTTTCTCTTTTCAACCTTTTATTTTCAAAGAAAAATTTCAAATTGCGAGGACGAAATTTATTGAAGGAGTGGAGAATGTAACACCCCGAGCTTCCATGATACGCTTCTCAATCAATAATGCAATAGCGTGTGTTGTATGCAACCTCGAGCTCTAACACACACCACAACTAATTAAACTAGCCGCTGTGAATAGTAATACCTACTTTTTGAAATTTTATAAATTTTATTTATCAAAATTGACTTCATTTTTGGATTCGGAATATTGAAATTAGCCTATGTTGAATTTTTGGTATTTTTCTGAGAACTTCTAATTTTTTATGAATAGTGAAAAATACTTAAAAACAACTTTTTAAATAAAAATAATTTATAGTGATAAATTATACTATTTAGTGGTTTTAAAGTATAATTAGAATATATTTTTACCATTTTATCCAATGGTGGTCATTAGAATTAATTTAACATTGAAATCGGACATAAACAATTGCCAATCTTTTGATACAAATTGTTTCTTAGAAACACGCTTTTTTTGTAACAGCGGGAATTAATTATAAAATTAATTAATGAAAATTATATGTTTGGAATTTTGTAAAATAGACATCATTTTTGAATTCATAATATCAATTATAGCTTAGGGTGAAATTTTGGCATTGTTCTGAAAAACTTCAATTTTTGATGAATAGTGAAACCACTAAGTGGTAGTTAAATAACTGATTTTTTGTTTAAATGAAATATTACCACTTCTGTGATTTGATTTTCAAAAATCCGACATACATGGTTGTAATTAAGAAGTAAAATGTGGTTCAATGAGATTAAAATAATTTTTTGGTGAATAGTAACTTTTAAGTTCTTAATCGCGATTAGAGGTAATTAGTGTAGTTTAAGGTACAAATAATGTTTTAATAATATGAGATGAGAATGACACTTGTCCTACTCCTATTGGATGAGTCATGGCCGACCAAGACAACCCATGGGTCAACTAGGGGACCCCATGGAGCCACTTTAGTTGGAAAATGACATTAATATATATTTATTTAATGTTAAAATTAAATTGACACAAACATGAGTTATTTTACTAAAACAGTTTTTAAGTGGGGTTACAGAAGTCAACATTTTGACTATAAATATTCATTATAAATCTAAAAAGATTTCCTACATCATAGTTTTTTTTAATAATTTTTAGACATTAAATAAATTAAATTATTTATGACATCATTATGATGCAGTGATGACCTCATTATTTAACGATTTAAATAAAATGAGAAGATAATGCAAAATCCAAGGCTTACACTTGTCCAAAGCCTATTGGATGAGGATATTTAGAACCCTTATTACCTTAGCCACGAATTATATAAGTTTGGGACCTTTAGAATCCGAAAATCATTGTATAATAATGTAACATTTCAATCTTTCCAAAAGAGCCCCTCCTCTCCACTTATAAAAGGCCCCCACCACTACCACCTTATTCACACTTTCAAGCCTTTTGGTTCGGCCAAACTCTGCCCAAATACTCTCCCAACTTTCCCCTCTTACTCCTAGAATCCTCAATTTGGGCAGAAATCTTCCCAAGGAAGCCTTTGGCTCAAATCAAAAAGAGTTACCCGATTTTGAGGAGGTTAAAGAACGGTTGAGTCAAGTCAGACACGAGGTAAGTGAACATCTTAACCCAATTTCCATTCTTTGGGATAATCTCCTACTTTCAAATTATGTCATGATGTTATTATGTCCTATTTTTTATTTTTACTTTCTTTATGTGTACCTATAGTGAATACACATAATAGATCTATTTTATTTTAAAAATGATCTTTTTAAGGACTTCGTCTCAATCTCCTTTCATTGAGGCATATTTGGTTTTATACACAACTTTCTTTTATACGGTGTATAAACCCCTTTGACTTTTAAGTTTATTCAAAAGGAATCTTTTTATACGAAGCGTTTTAATAAACGACAAAAAGGTAATGTCTTTATTTCCGTACATATGCGGCGACAATGACTTCTCCGCCGCCATGACCATTATTTGAGTTTCGGCTTCCTCTACTAGACATCACTTTTTTTAATGAAAAATAAATACAAAGTTTTAACTTTATTTTATTTTGGTATTGAAAATGGTATTGAAAGAATTTTTTTATATCAATGTGTTGTATTGAAATCTTGTGATTGAAATGTGGAAATGTTATGATTCATTTATGCATGTTTCATGTGATACGATTATGTTATGGTTTATGATATGTTTAAACCTATTCATACGAGGAATGCATTGGAATTAATATGTGATGGGTGGAGCCCACTATAGCTCCTCGATGCATCGACGGGTCTCATGAGACAAACTAGTGTCTTGGCACGAGGCCTTGACAAAATATTATTTGTGGTCTTGGCACGAGGCTTTGACTACGTGGTTATGATAGTCTGGCATTATGCATTCCATCATTATGAAAGTGGTTATTGATATTTCATGTGATTATTCGACCAGTAGAATATCCATGTGAAGAAGTGAATGGAATTATCTCATTTTACTTTTGCCATATTATATTGATGTTCAAGTTTAAAAGGATTTTGTTTTAGTTATACATTGCCTTAAATGTTAATGTTTATTTATGAAAGCTTCCGCAATATTGTTATCCTTACTGAGCATCTGAGCTCACCCCTTTCAATGTTTTAATATTTTCCAGGATGTGAAGAAGTATTTTATGAATGACCTGTAGGGATTGTCAGAAGAGGATATGAGTGTGGACTATGGAGACATTGTTATTGTAGTTTTTCACTTTATGATGTAATGTAACGTTTACAAATGTATCTAGTGTTTCCAAGGCTACTAAACTAATCGGTCTTTCGAGACTTGATCTTTTGTGATCATGCCAATGTTACGAAGTAATGCACCGACTCTGGGTAGCTGGGGTCGGGGCGTTACATTGAAAGTTTTAGAGAAGCATCCAAAATTAAGAAAATATTATTGATTAGATCCCCTCACAATTCAAACAGCACCAGAAGATCGTATCCATGGAAACAACATCACTTCACATACATCAGCCAAACAACACATAGCACCACCTTCACTGATCAATACAAACTATATATCCAATCACTCGAACACCAGAAGCTAAACCCAGACGAATGAACTCTATAAACAAAAGTGCACAGAGAACAAAAACCCAGCATCAATCGGCCACTAGCCAGTCCAAAACAGCAGCCAAAACACCCAGAAATAGAAGAGAAGAAAATATTTAAGATCATACATCAACACCAAAACCTCAACCCGAACATGAATCAAAGACGATTCAAAAATCTAGACGCACCCAAAACCAAATGTGAAATATAGAAACAAAAAATTAAAGACATCACCAGCACTCTGTAGACCCATTGAAATCCAAATCCCATCGCCACCATCCCAGTCGCACGCGGAGATCACGACGAACCATACAACGCACACGAGGAAAATGAGGAGACACTCTCAAGGTGCAGAAGCTGGACCTCAGCCATGAACCAGCATCGTGCTGCCTTTGGAAACCCTATCCAGTGAAAAAGGAGTTGGGTGAGGTGAGGAAAGAAGCGGTGTGAATGATTGAGATGACCGAGTCTACAAATTCTCCGATGTCGTCACAACCGAGGATCTGCTGCCCCGTAACCCACCCTGTACGAGGAAGGAGGTGCCGAGAAAACCCTAGGTGAGGGAGGCTATGATGGGGGGAGGATAATGCTCAGAGACCTTTATGGGCTTATCTCATTGTTTTCTTCCGACTCCCCCATTGAAAACTCTGAAAACCCCACCTCTCATACACTATATAAACCACCCCTCAATACCTATTTCATTCACTCCTATAAGCTTTGAATATTTATATTGTTCTGCCAATATAATCATAACTAATCCATCCCCACCTCTAGGAGCCCTTCTTCTTTCAAAAAGACCAAAACCCTTTTTCAAAAGGGGGTTGTCAATGAGGATATTTCAATAGTTAAACCCTATCTCTTTATATAATTTCATTTTAAATCTGTTTTAAATTATTATCAAATCCACATATCATATTTAAAAATTATCATGATAACTATAGTATAATATATATACTATAATTATATTGTTTTAATGGAATATACATCATTAGTCTCCTTCATCTCTCTATATTTTATTTTAAAAACTTAATCATAGTTCGAGAGGTTCTAATTTACATCCATCATGGGCGAAAAACCATCATTATTCATTTTCTCCTTCAAGTAATGCCATGAAACCATTTATATGGTTGAACTAGATTCATAAATTTTTAATATATCTTATTTAGTAATTTTGGAAGCATCATTTTTACATGAAACAAAATAATATAATAAAACTACTTTGTTATGATTGAAAAACCACCGTAAAAATCAAAACGGTTATCACTAGTTGACTTATCTAATGATTCATCCAAATACCATGTACCAATTGATATTTACAACCTTTTAGAATTATGTATGTTCATTAATATTATATTAATTTAATTGGGTATAATTATATCCATTCCACATGAACTTCTATACTTATAATCAAGTGAATCGACCATAAATGTAAGGAAACGAGCACTCCAAAATGAAGGAATTCAGTATTATAACTTATCAAAAGGCTATAAATGAACATAATAAAATTATAATAAATTTTATTTGGGTATAATAGGTTTTTAGTTAAAAATTTAATGGGTATAATTTAATATTTTATATCTTAAGGTCATTTGAAGAACACATTTAGAAATAAGGTAACTGTTTTCTCATCTTACATCCATTTTCATGTGATATTATTTATTAAAAAATATTTATATGAATGGTTTATGTATACTTACCACTGATGTATCATATTTTTAATCAATTTAATTTAATTTAATTTAATTTATTAGTAATTATTTTTAATTTTTGGGTAATATGACCTGATTGATTACAAGTGGTAAGACGTTCCAATTGAACACTCATTTTTCCTTCAAGTTATTCCCTCACTATCCTTACCTAAATATAATGTTTATTTATTTTTATCTAAATCTTATACATTCTATTTATATGTTCTAAAATCAAATATTCAGATCATTTCATCTTTCATTTAATGGGATAATATGTTTTTAAATTTTCACCTTAATAATTCTTCCCAATAAACATGACTTATTCATGGAAACTTCAAGATTTATTAAAAAATTTCATGTGCACTATATAATCTATTTTATGCCACCATTATTTTTGTAAAATTAAATATTTTTCAGGTAAAATTAGCATGTTTAATTTATAGTTTTATTAAAACAATCATGAAATTCCTCTTTGAGATATCTTTAATAGTTTCCAGAAACCGCACAAAAATGTTTCATTTATCAATTTTCAATAAAAACTATTTTGACATGATTTCAATTTTGGGGGAAGAAATTTATTCCCCAAATAAAATTTCAATGTCCTTAATATTTCCCTTTTCGGGTTAAAATATTTTAGAACATGATTTTATGACATATAAAAATGGTTTTCCAAAAGATCTCTTCTTTCCGAAATAAAAGAGGATTTCTCATATCACATTTAATTATATGATATTTATGACACATTAACCACTTATTTATTTAATGGGGTGTATTTAATTACCTTTTATATAAAATTTCATCAGTCTTATTATTTTTATGATACTATATGGGATTTATAATTAATTGTTTCAAACTGGTATGTGACTCTTTGGAATGATTAAATATCACTTTCCTCAAGTGTTTATCAATGATTTAATTTGAGTATTTTCATCTATGATTATGATTAAAATGTTTCAAATTGTTTAGTGACAATATTATCTAAATATATATTTTATTATACATATGAGGAATTCACTGGACATATGAAGTGATAGGCAGGGCCTACTATGGCCCCTCAATGCACCGATAGGTCTCATGAGACAAAATAGAATTGGGTTTTTGCTGAGCACTTACCATATTATTTTTATAATACTAGTATGATGCCCCAATCTCATTATTACGATGTATGAAATATGAATTCACAGAATATGATATTAGTTATATATAAATCATGTGATTATTGGACTATTATAATATCCTTGGTGATGTTTTATGTGATTATTAAAATGGAATTAGTCATTTAGTTTTTAGTTATACCATATTATGCTCAAGATTATGTTTTAGTAGAATGAGTTATTCAATTTATCTTATTTTTTATGATATATTATTTTGTATCACTTAACCTTACTGAGAATTTAATGTCACCCCTTTCATATATTTCATTTCCCCAGGTTATAATGATGAAAACATTTAATAAGATTTTAAGGATGTTGTTTATTTCATATTAGATCAGGTTTTATTTTCTCATTCCAATGAATTATGGTTATAATTACTGTAATATAGTATTCCAAGACTGATAAAATTATCATTCCTTATGTATTTTATTCCATATAATAATGGAAATGTATCGGAAAAATGCACTGGCTCTTGGCTTATACGGTCAGGGCGCCACAATGCATAAATGGGTCTTAGTATTTTGAGGATTATTAGTTTTTATGAAATTAATTAGATGTGGTTTGGAGTTTTTCAGAATAACATAGTCTATGATATGTCTTCTAGAGAATTTAATTTCATGCATTGCTTACATGACATGACCCTACTTATGGAAAGATAACATGAACTATTTTATAGTGGGAAATGTTTACACATCATGAAAAAGTTTCACACCAATAAAAGTAAAATATAGGTTTTTTTAACATAAAAAAATGAATTATATCAAAATATAAACCATGATGATCATTCAAATTGTGAATAAAGGATTAATCTTAGAAATTCCCCATCTGTAGTAGGGTTCATTACTGTGACTATTGAAAAAATATCCAGTCACCATAGAGCCACTTCTCTGGGACCCTATGGTGCCTCTCAATGATTTTAAGGAGATCCTCACCTCTAATATGTCTCTATCAAGAAGTTGATATCTTATACATCCCTTCACATTGGATTCTTAATTTCTTCCAATATAATTTACTATAGATGTTTGATTTCCTATCAAATTTGTAATTGGTTTTTACCATGATTATTGTGTGATCTAGGTTTTCTTTAAAATCAGTCTCCTTCATTTATTTGTGGTAATTCCCAATTGTGAGGGATTATTTGATTGATGGATTAAGGAAAGTTTTATGGAAATCTTCCAAATTTTTTTTCCCAATTATCTAGGTATGCGTAATAATCTGGATTTCACTAGCCTATAATGTGCATGACCAAAATAATTGATTAATTATAATTTCAATGAAAATTATGTTCATATTAACCTCATTAGACCTTGAGGGATTCATTCACATTAATATAGATCTTCTCACCACCCAAACAATAATCATTCCATTGATGTTACATTGAATCAGAAATTTTAAAAATTAGGGTTTTTTAACAATGTCAATTTTGAATTCTGCATGTTGTGGCTTGGAAAATGAATTTAGATAAAATGGAAACATATCATGGTTTTATTTTGGTGATTCATCCCATCATAGTATAATCTAGTGATTGATAATATAATCATTTTTAATAGAATGAGATAAATTAATCAACTAGGCATGTGGTATGTATGTCAATGAAAATTATACATAGTTGTATTGTATATATGTCTATTGAAAATATAATTGATGTATTGAACCACTACCTACTGAGATGTGGCTCCAGTGATGCATACTGGCATAAAATAACCCACATCATTTGTTATAATTATCCTATTGTAGAGTGTACATGGGAAGATGTAAGTGAATCCACCATGGGAATTAGCAAGGAGTTCAGTATGAGATGGTTACATTCCCTTTTGAAGGGAATTTTACCATGGGAATTAGTAAGTGACTCCAGTAGGGGAATTCACATGGAGTCCAATTTGATATAGTTAAATTTTCCTTTGAATTATATTTCACCTTATGATGTTTTAGGTGAATCCTGTATGTGAATTCATATAGATACCATTTGTGCTTCTTGATATATGGTAAAAGAGATCAGTCTTGATGAAGGAGGATCAATTGTGTTCAAGAGACATTCAAAATAATGATGAAGCTAGTTTTTTAATCCTTGAGTGTTGATATTGAATTGAATGGCTACCATGTTTATGTTATGTGTTATTTTAATCGATTGAATAAAATCTTATTATCTCTTTATTGAATGGAATTTCTATCAGTTTAATTTTTTAGACATGTTGGTCTCAACCATATGAGTTTTATTCCCACCCTCTTCGAGCCTCATTTGGGTAATCGAGATGATTTCATGGATGTTGGATGGAAAAGGGAAATTGACCATGTTATTTATTGCTATTTTCTGGATGAAAAGGACCACGGACATGGGATCAACAGGGGATTTGCAACTGGGAACTTATGAGGTTATATAATATGTATATTATTTTTTCTATATGTCTTTTAACAATTTTCTTTCTACATTACATATTTTCACTATATTATTCAATTAATTTTAGAGGGTTCAGTTGGAATTCATTATCTTTCCAATCCTACATTATATTGTACTATTTCATCTATTTTAGTTACTTAGATATTTATTTATTAATTAATTTATTTCCAATATATTGTTACTCCAAATTAGTTTTTATAGTCTTGGAAAAATGTTTTATACACACATATACTTGTTTGATTGATTTATTATATGAGATGGCACTCTTGAGGTCCAATAACCAATCAGGTTTGGCCACATAACAGAGTGTCGAGTTGGGGGATGTTAAGAAGTGGTATAAGAGGAATAATTTTCTCTTTTATGTTGTTTTAATATTTGGGAATGGTATAAAGAATACTATGAACATATTGGGACTAGGAATTTAATTTTTTCATGGGATTAGCTAAGCCATTTATGAGAGGGAATAAAATTACCTAGGGATGTGATTATTGTTCATGTTGTTTACTTTTACAGTTGAAGTTATTTTACCTTGGGCGATTCACATATTATGTGATTTTTTTTGTTTCTCATGATTTATTATGGTGGACCAGTTTGGCATAATATGAGTACATGAATCATGATGGTAACATAGGGATATATATATATACACATATTCATATATAGTACCTATCTGACTTATTAATATAGGGGAGTTATACTGGAGCCTAGGGGAGAGGGTAATTTCATATTCATGTTATCCAATTGACTCTGACTAGTTTGGATATACCCCTTCTATCATCAGAGGTATGATTTGTATATCATCATTTTATCTTGGGTTTTTCTAGATATAGTATTATCACAATATTCTTTATATAAACTTTTTTCAACTATTTTGGGTTTGGTTGTGGAATTCTTAGATGGTGTATTGACCATCATCACATAATTTGGAGTGTGGTCATAGAATATGAATCATCGAATGGAGTGTTTTCTAAAATTTTTTGTTACCACTTATATTGGTAAAAATTTCTGCTAGAAATAAAACAATTGAATTTGATTTTGTATATGGATTGGTAAGTTATAAACTAAGATCAAATAAACTACTCTCATAGTAGGGTTACCTTTCTTAATCAAGTAGGAGTAGTCAATTTTAACTAGGGAGAGTGTGATCCTCTAGATGGTCATGAATAAAAAATTTTGTGCGAACAAGATTTTCTCATTGCTCTGATAGTTGGTGTCTTTGTAAATGATGGTATAATTATACAAGGTAATTTTCCTCTTGTTTTTGAATGTTTTCAGATTATCCTTCATGATGAAATCTACGGTTTACCACTTAAGAGGGACATCATGTTCATGATCGATTAAGTCTATAGAGTAGATCCATTGCTTACCCCACATACAAGATAACACCATTAAAGCATCATGAGTTGAAATTTATGTTGGAATATATATAATAAAGGGATTCATATAACATAGTATGTTGCATTGAGATTATTGTATTCTCCACTCTACGAAGGATAATGTGATTTTGTGTTGTTATGTTGATTATTGAAGATTGAACAGATGATAGACAGGAACTGGTTTCCCCTTCCACACATTAATGATCTCCTCAATAAGTTTAAAGTTTCCCATATTTTCCCTAATATTGAATTTAGATTAGTGTATCATCAGTTGAGTGTGAGACCATAAGACATACATTAGAATACAATTATGAGTAGGTAAGGAATACACAGGTTCATGGTTATGTTTTTCTCTGTGAAGAATACACTGAAGCTATTCATGTCCTTGAGGAATTAGATATTCCATAATTTTTTAAATCAGTTAATGGTGGATTTCATCAATGAAATACTACTATGCTTCTTATTAACAAAAAAATATTAACTAACATCTTAAAATCATCTTGATTTCATTTAGAGATAATCAACTTTACACCATGCTAACAAAATGCAATTTCTATAATGATAATGTTAATTTATTATGTCATGTTATCTCAGATGATGGTGTTTCAGTAGACCCATAGATGGGTAAATCCAATGTATCTTGGGATTAATAAAAAAATATTATGGTGATATTAATATATATTATATTTTTCTAGATATTAATGAGATGTCAAATGAGAATTCTCTATTCCGTAAGCAGTAGTGTATTTGATGTTGATATAAGGGGTGAAATTTTTTAGTCAGATTCTTGTAAGATAGATTTTCTAGTGTAGAATTGAAGGCTTACCTTAGGACTAATTCTCACCTTACTTATATTGGGCAAGGCATATATCATGTACTATGATGCATCCCAAGTTAGTCTTTGACAAATTTTGATGTTGGAGGACTGGGTGGTTTCTTATAGCTTCATACATCTGAGATGACATGAGATGATTTAACATAGTCAAGATCTATTTATAGTTGTTGTGGTACACACCCTAGGATTCTAGAGACACACATTTGGGTGAGAGGTTAGTGTTGTACATGAAAAAAATGAGAATCAGATACTATATTTCACAACAATCCACGAACCTTTGTTTTAGGAGGTGGGTTGAGTATCTATAGTCATTCAACATCAAGATGGATTATAAACCGAAAAATTGAAATATTTCCATCAATTCTGTGATATGGAATACATTGATAAAGGTATTTTGGGAGTCTTGTAAAGTGTGATAGAAGCTGTTAATTTTTCATACATGTATTGAGATGTTTATGAGTCTATGGGATGAGTGGATACGACATTAACATCCATTATACCCATGATTTTGGAATAGATAAACACTAAGAAGAAATCTAATCTTGATTATTTAGGTCTGAGGGAGAACATATGTGGTTGGGATTCATCATTAAGATGGTCTCGTAGAAGTAGTGGTGTACTTATTACCCATGGATGAGTATGGGTTTCTAGAGGTTTTCATAGAGAAGGGATAAGTGAGTTTCACACCTCTCTATGGGTAGTACATCTAAAGCCACAAAATCTATATTTTGAACTTGATATAAATTTATCGGTTTCTATGAATAAAAAAGGTGGTATCCAACTTCATATCAAGATGTTTTAATTGTTTCTAGGTGAAACCAGAGAATTAGTTTCCAAATTAGTTTTCAAACCTCTACCCAATCGATAATAGATGTGGGATAATATCACTATCGATTTTGTGTATGGGCTTCCTAGGAAAAATATTATGAACAATTTACTATGGGATAACATTGATATATTGATGTTGTTATCCTGATATTTTCCCATCATGAATACCCTCACTGTGGATGATCTTTGTGGTCTTCACGTGAAAGAAATAGATTTAATGCATGGTGTTATGAAGAGTTTCATATTTTATAGAGATCCTTGTATCACGTTTCTATTTTTATCGGGTCTTTAAAAGGATCTCTGATTGTTGGATCATATGCGTATAGCAATTCCTAGTCACACTAACGACCAAAATAAGTGGATGATTTAGATTTTTTATGATAATTTAAGAAACAATATACTGTATTTTGGTGGTTTATGGGAGTAACATTTTTATCTTTTGTAGTTCTCATATAATAAAAACACCATGTAATTAATATATCTTATAAATTTAATGTATTTAAAAGGAATGATATTCCGATCATATAATTTCTCAATAGTGTTAGGTATGTAATAACTAATTGGACCTAATCACATGTAGGATATATATGATCAAGTTCAATTGGTCATGTTGTTATTGGTGAAAATGTAAAAATGATAAAAATATTACTTTAACCATCAGGGATGACCTCTATTGTTTGAGGTGCGACAAACTATTTTCCTTCATTTGTCAACTAGGATTGGGAAATGTCATATCATGTAATAAGAAATGATATAACCTAGGGTTTTCAATCCATTCGCGATTGTAGGGAGGGTTAGTCTAGTTTCATATCGATTGGTCCTTCTAGAGTTCCACAGTTCAATGTACAATGTATTTCACGTGTCTCATCTTTGAGGATATCATCATATCTCTTCTCATGTGATAGAAATTTATGACAGTGATTTTTGTGTAGATTCTTCTTTCACGGAGAATCTGATAAGAATTTTCTACCATATTGAGATGTATATTTTGGAAAATGATGTACATCCAATGTTATTACAGTTGCAACATGGGAATGTTTAAGGGGAGATGTGGTAGAGGGAATCTAGCATACAAGCATTATGCATAGGATTTTTCATGGAGATCCAAAATTGATTGTTGGTTAATTTTGGGGAAATTCTATTATATGGTGGGGAGGTTGTAAGATTGAGATATTTTTGAGGTATGTCCCACTTATATATTTTTTGGTTAAGTCACTTTTAGTTAGGTTTTTCTTATATTAAACATTGTTTGTTAATTGTTTTGGAGATGGTGACCCTTTTTTTTGAAATTACATAATTTCTATGGATGTAGGTTTTTTCAAATTAATGGAGTCTGGGTATAATTGTGTCTAAGGATTTTGAGGGTTCTCTATGGGTTTGGAATTGAACCTGGTTTAAACCATAAATATATTTATCTAGGTTATTTTAAACAATGAGGATGCCTTTATTGGAATATAAATCATGCATAACATTATCCTTGGTAATCTATTTCAGCCTAGGAAAAGCTATGTGACTCGAGCAAGGAAATTTTCATGGATTCTAGTATGAGATGGTCACTTTCCAACTATATTTATATTGATGCAAAAGAAGAAGAAATTGACTCCATCATGGGAATTCAAATGGATCCCAGTTGTGATTCTAAAGACATGGTATATGAAATCTATCTTGATTCATGAGGATAAAACATGTGGTAGAGAGATCTGACATAGTCCTGAAGCATGTTTTTCTAACACTGTGTGATAAAACTAAAACATTATGATTATGATTATTAAGTAAATTTTTGTATAAATAGATTAAATATGACCTTGTTATTACTTTATTTCTTCATATTTCCATAATAATGGGTTTTAGACATTGTGGTGTAGACCTATTGAGTTTTATGCACACCATATTTAGGAAACTATTAGGTACTCATGAAAATATAATGGATATAGGTTTGGATAAGATAAAGGGAATTTTTTTTTTATGGTTTTTTGCTGGATGGGTTTGATCTTTGAAAGGAAAATGATGTGAGGTTAGAGACCAAGGACTTTTGAGTTTATATAGATTTTTTAGTCATTTATCTATATAAACGTTGACATGAAATTTAGTAACATTTCATCCTATCATTACATTAGTCTTATACTTTTGTATGGTTCAGTTTTCATTAATTTTATATTCTTTCATGTTGTATAATGTAGTATTTCTTCTATTGATATTACACTAAAATGTATTTTTTTATTTATTTCTTCTATATTGTAAATTTTTATCTGGGAGAATAGTCTCCCTCTATGTTTTATACACACCTCCTACTAGTTGGTATCATATTCCTTACAAGGAAGCACACTTGATATCCAGCGACAAACCTGGTTTTGGAATGTGATGGAGTTATGGGCCGGAAAAAATAACATTGTGTGTAGTTTGACAATGATGTTTTATTATAAAATTTACTTATTATAGTATTTTTCAAATTTAGTTATTTTTATTGTTTACATTGATGATTATTCATATTTTTCTAGTTGGTTATTCTCCACTATTATTTCATTCTAATATGAAGTTACAATATCTACACTCTTCCATTTTAAATCATTACATATCCTTTGCCTCCTCTATAATTTATGGAGTTGTGCTTTAGGCATCATGGAAGGATGAACTGGCTTAAATTTTAGGTCACCCTTGGGGGATTCAGTACTATTATATGTAATCAATGAAATTAAAATTTAATTTTAAATATTCTTACATTGAAAAAAACATCAACATGGGTATCAATATCTCCAAACCAATAAAATAATCTTCAATTTTTTTCAACATTTATAGTATATAGTATCTCCCATTTTTTCAGTATTTGTTATAAACTGATAATAATTCTTTACGATTGAATAATTGACCACTCTTTTTATAGTCCTTGAGATACATGTGAATTATTTTAAGGGGTTGGTTCCTCAAACTTTTTTTCTTTTAATGGTTACCATATATTTCATGTACTTCTATACAAGATAAATTTTAAAAAAAATTACATGTAATATGAAATAAAAATTGAAAAATTAATTATTAATCAAAACATTCATCTTATTTCGATTGATGAAAAAGTTTTTCTGGTCAAAATAAAAAATTCCCACTACTGTATTTAGTGATTTAAACCACCTTAATTTGATATCACACTATATTAGATAGATAAATGAAATAATGTACCTAATTAATTACATGATATAGATATATATGATGTTTATGTGTATAATACCCATGATTATGTATGATTGTATACACCATAATATGTAAATGGGGTTCCCCAAAATTCAACTCATAGTACAATGTCACATCTAAATGAGGAAGTGGAGGATCTTGGATAGGTAAGAAGTGTTTGTATCCATATATATGAAAACAATTCAAATACAAACGATTAAATATTCTTATATAATGACTGATTCAACCATCAATTTTCATGAATCAAGGAATCTATTTTCCTTTTATATTATTCTACCTTTTATACCATACTAGGATTTCTAAAAAAAATTATACTAGTAATTTCCTTATATCCTCTTATATGACCATAGAGTTCATTCATTCTTTAATAAGTTACAAGAATTAATATCTTACCCTCAAAGGTAAATGTATTAGGTGTCTACTACTCAAGATTGAGGTCATAAAATAATATATTTAACTGATATAGTAATGATTTAAATTTGGAAAAAATATCCCTGAAACATAAAAAATAATTTCTTATAGTCTTATCAACTACTTATTTTAATAGATTAGTTAGAAACACCACATTTCCTTTCATTTTTATCCTTTTACATTTTTAAGGGTCAGTGGAGGAAGATGGAGGAAAAATAGAAACATCTAGATCTACTGTACTATTTAATTCATTATTCAACAATATTTATGGATTAATTTTTTCCATAAATATATTATACTATTCACATGAAAATGATTAAGGTTATACATTATGTCACTTTATTTCATTGTGAGATATCACAGACACCTATTACATAAGAATAAATTAATAAGGCATCATATAATTAGAAAAAACATTATATGTTTTTTATAATTATGTATTATCATTCTAGGTATGCTTTCTCCATTTGGCCAGCAACAAACACGTCCTTTGTATATGTATATAAAACACCATATTTGAGTAATTTATTTTCATTATATTTATTCATAAAAAATTGAATTAAATTCAAAATTAATTTAAAATATATAAATTTAATTTCCATAAAATGAATATACCTCTTGTAAATTTATTTTTCATCAGGAATATAAACTGTCATCCACAATTTAATTGATAAAATATTATTGTGATAAAATATATAATAAAATCATAATTGAAAAAAATTGAGATATTGTATCTTCAAAATATATCTAAAATGATCTTTCTAGGTATGGGAAGCATTCCCCCAATAAGTATATAATATAAAAATCCAAAAATAACTCTCCATGACCATGAAACTTCAAAAATACTTATGTTTTTGGAATATTGGTTTATTGTTATTATTGAAATCAATTATAAAATTATTCACCTCATGGGAATGTTAATTTTTTGGTAAATGTGTAATCCCTTGTCTAATAACATTTGGTACTATCTTATTGAGAGAATATTAAGAGGTGAAAAAATATTAACAAATATATTTTTATTTTAATAATTTAATTTAATTATTACAGATATATGTTTATGAAGAAATTAACAAATTCCTCTTTAAATGTTCACCTAACTCCATGTATCTCATTTAATTAGATTTATTGGTATTTAATGAATATTTTTTACATATATTTGATTAATATTATATGATCTATCAATGTATATGTTTTTATAAATCATAATACAAATATTTTGACATATTATAAACTAATACAACATATGAAAAGATAATACATTAAAATAGTGAAGAAAAATAATTACCCCTTGTAAAACAATTATTTATTGATTATTAAACCAAATAATGTGTAACTTAAATTGATGAATATAAATATTAACAATAAATGGTAGAAGTTATCACTGTCTATGAAAATATAATTTTGAATATCTTTACTTTCATAGAATAAAAAATTCATTTAATGTTAAAATTTGATTAATCATAAATGAAATAAAATTATTAATATTCTATTAAATAATATAGCTAAATGAATTTTAATACAAGAAAAATATCAATAAAATGAAATAGTTTATAGAAAATAATGATATCGATCTACTTCTTTGAAAAATATCAATTTTAAAATGAGGAATATGATAAATATTACAAAAAGGTTGAAATGACCAACCTCTAAAAAAGTGTAATTCTTTGTACATATATTTTATTATAATTAAATTATTTTTATATGTAAAAAAGATGATTAATAAAAATAAAAATAAAATTATATATATATTTTTATCTTTTATCACTGAAAAGGTGTATAAAAGAAAATGATGAATATAAAGAAGTTGTCAAAACTAAACCATGATGTCATGATTCCTTATCCAAAATATGTGTAACTATAAATTATGGATATAAAATTTAATAAAAAAATATTGAAATGATAAATATATATATATTTAAATATCAAATTTTTAAAATATTTTTTTTATATGTGTACGTTTTACAAAAAGAACACAAATTTCATTTAATAATTAGAAAAACAACATTGTGTTTTTTTATATCCCTTCCACATGAACATTTAATATTGAATGGTGTATTTATATATTATAATCCTTGTTATCCTTAGGTAATCATGTAAAATAGTATGAAATATCATATAATTATCCAACATCATCAACATACACATCACCCAAATGAAATTATCCCTTTTAAAATGACAAATATCTAATCATTTTATGGGTTAATATCATAAAATATCCATATAACATTCATTTATATGATAAATGGTTGTTATTATAAGATACATATTTTCAAATCAACATGTTTATATATATGGTAATCCTATTTCACAACTGTTTTACTATCAAAATAGTCACACATAAACAACGTTACACAAAATTTAGTAAAATAAATTTTGTATATAATAGCAAAAACTCAAAAATATGTTATTGATCTAGATGATGTGTTTTTATATTTTTCAATTTAAAAATTAATTACTTCATCAATGGACATTAATCTCCTATTTTGAATGGTAGAGTTATTTAATTGAATTTTTTGTACGAAATATATAACTATTAGTGTGAAAACTAGACCATATGATCACATTAACCCATTGTCCTACATATATCAAAGATCTTGTTGTAGACGAACTGATATTGAATTTATCATTAATCCATGAAAATAATATATTTTTATTCCCATTGATTTATTACTTTTCATTTATTTTCAAATATCATATATTCAATATAACAATATGTGACCATATAATGGTTGAACATCACATGTGTTATTAAGTATGTACATATGTTTTTACATCATTATATCACAAGAAATTGACTATAATTTTAATCCATATATTCCCTTACCTTGCCTAATTTAATTTACATACCCAAAATCCAATGAAATGGATCCCTAAACTAGTTCTCTATGAGGCATCACGCACACCTTCTCTTATTATAGACACTATCAACTAGTATTGAGGGAATGTGGTGTGATATTGGGGAGAATATGGCCTTATATCAGAATAATAAAAATTATAAATATCAAAGAAACATCAATAATAATTAGTAGAAAAAGTGTATAAGTGATGAATATAATGAAATAGAAAAATATTGTAATATTAAATGATATTCACTAAATGATCAAATGGCCCGGTCATACATACAACACTGATCTATGACTAGTGTGATTGCATATAGATAAGTACATAAAATAAACTAAAATAAAAGTACATGGATCTCATACTAACATTGAGAAAAATGAAATATGTAGTCTCGATGTACTATCAAGAAACTCTAGAATGATAAAAAGAATCCACATAACCATTTGTGCTTAATCATGAAACCTCTTCCTTGACCATTTAATTTATAAAAATTGGAAAAAAATACAAAATGTCATCATTCACAACGAGGTGCACTTATAGGGGTGAAAAATAATATTCGCACACTTCCCTAGTGATGAACATAAAAATATTCTATCATATGTGCATGATGATTAAATATGATCATCCTAGAAGATACACAAATAGAAATGACATATAATATAAATAACTTGAAACCATAGTAGATCCCTTGGCATGTGATCCTGGTTAATTGGGAAATATTCCATAATATATATATATATATTATTAGAACCACTTTGTGTATATGTTTGTATTTGTTGTCAATAGCTGTCAATGAAGATAAAAATGAAGGAGATCAAGAAGTACTCAAATGAAATGGAGGATTAGAAGATCAAAATGAAGAAGATCATGAAGTAATCCACTGAAGTAGAGGAATGGTGATTCATACGATTGTTGTACTGATCGTAAGTTCAAAGAACATGTGTGAAAGGTGATACATTGTTTACAACAATGAAGAATGTGAGGTTTAATCCATATGAGGATGATTAAAGAATAATGGGGGTTTTTGTATGAAGTCCATGCAATTCCTATTTATTGCATGAGAACCATCGGTTTTGATGAAGACCATGCAATTCCTCATTATTGCATGAGAACCATGGGTTTTGATGAAGACCATGCAATTATTCATGATTTCATGAGAACCATGCAAGAGACTTCTTGATGAATTGAATCACATGGTTTTCATGATGTAGATCATGATAGTTGATGAAGAAGACAATGTGCCAATGATTGGAATTCAAAGAAGGCCGTGGAATGATTGGAATTCTGAGATAGCCATGCACATCACATTTTTATAGATGATGATGATGCTGAAGCTATGCCTTCATAGAATACATATCACAATAGTGGAGTTTGTGAAAAAAGCAGAAGAGTTGCTGAAAGATACAGATCACCAAGAAGAAGTACTGTTGAGGTTATCGCGCTTGTTGACAGAGCAAAAAAATGACATAAAAATTTGTTGAAAAAGGAGATTCCATGGTGGAATGTCGAGTTTGAGGACTATGGATAACGATACATGTTTTATTCAAGGAATATTGACAATGGAATGGATGGACAAAAAGAATAGATACAAGGTGGCGCTATTTTCCAGTGTTTGCCAAATTTTTTAGGTCCAAAATTTGCAGGTTGGTGAACATCAAGAAAAGTGGATTTCCATGAAGATCATAATTTAATATGGAAAAGGCATGAGTTTTGTGAAAATGGGATGCTTGGATTGGATTTCGCGAAACCAGAATAATGGAGGTGGTGATTCTTCTCGATTACGTCATTCTTCGCGAATGACAGAGGCTGGAGAGATTCGTGACGATGAAGGGATTTTCATGGGAGCTACGCGGAGATGAAGGGCTTTGAGAGGGAGCTTCACGGAGAAGGTGCGAAGGAATTGACAGGATGCTCCGCGATTACGATGAGCTCCACGAACGGAAAATTGCTGTAGAGCTTCATGATTTTGAGAGAATTCCCGTGGAACTTTGGAGATTCGCGATTTGAGATGACATGGCGTTGAATTCGTGCAGAAAGTTCGAGGGTCAGGGGAATCGCCTATAAATAGAGGCTGACCCCCTCAAGAGAAGAAGAGAGAGCTCTCAATGAAAATCCTTTGATCTCAGTTCGCAAAGGTCAATCGTGAAGGCAGTGTGATTCGCAAAAGAGGAGCTTCGTGGTGGCTATTCTAGCTCTGCGAATGTCGTGCTCCCCACGTTGGCTCAATGAGCTTCGCAAAGAGGCAGGATCTCCACAATAGCCAAGCATTGCGAAGGGTTGTGCATCGTGAGAGTTCTTCATGATTGAGCTTCACGATTGAGTTTCGCGAAAAGTTAGGGGCTCCACGAAGAATTGTTTGAGCTTTACAAAATTGGGAGCCTTGCGAAGTAGGGTACCTTGCGAAGGCTCCTTCCAAAGGTTGTTCACCCAGTGGACAGGGGAAAAAGGGGTATTCAACAATGGATGAAATTTGGACTTCAACAGAGAATCATTTATTGAGCAATCACACAAGTGATTGCGATTCAGGAAAACGAAGACATGAGGATCTAGTGCATTCATTCATTACACTAAAGTAGAAGGATTGAACTAAAAAGAACATCAACTCTGAACCCTGATGCAAGTAAAGTCTCATGCTGAACAGGAGACAGAGAAATTCATGTCTATCTATTGAAGAGACCTTCACGTCTATAAACTGAGTGCGACTTCACCAACGGCAGTGAGCCTGGGGGAGTCAAAGGGAGTGACCCGAGGGAAGTAGTGAGCTATCCCTGAACCTTTGTAAAGGCAGTGAGCCTGGAAAAAAGTGACTGTGCCCGAACCTCTATAATCCACAGCTACTGAAGATTAGTGGAATTTGGTATGACCGAAAACTTGTCGGCATATACTCCTTGGATGTATCCCTTTGTGGTGAACCAAGTAAAATTGCTATGTTATCTCTGTTCATGTGAATGTTTCATTGCTGATCATATCCAACATACAGGTATAAGTAGTTCCTACCTACGTTGGAACGAGATCCAAAACATTAAGAAGAAAAAGTTGACACCCTGATTCACCCCTCCCCTCTCAGGGTGTCCCGGGGTCCTACATGTGGTATCAGAGCGAAGAGTAAACGTATGATGGATATTCTCTAGTAACTCTATTCAGAATAGGATTTTAGTTTCCTTACTAAAGTCAAAAATGAAGGGAAGTCTTGATGAAGATTCATTCATTTCTGAGAAGAATTATACATCTAGTAAGACCATGACAAACAGGAAAAAGAAAGAGAAGAAGCAGCTAAAGAAATCCTTCATATCCAAATAAGATTTAGTGTCTTGTTCTCCATGCCATTCCCATAATGAAGAAATATCACACCTGGAAAGTATCGAGCAGGTGGCTCAGAATTACTCTAGAGGAAATGATGACATAGCTAACTCAAGCTTTCAGGAAAAACTCAAAAAATATCTGCATGATATTCCTGATGAAAGGGTTGCTATTATTTGTATCCTATTCGAATCTATGCAGGTTGAGATCACTCGATTAGAAAGGGAAGCTGAAAATATGGAAAAGGGGTTGGAAAAAAAAGTTATGGAAAGTATGAAGCTCACCAAATAGTTGAAAGCCATTGAAGAAAAAGTGGAAGTCAATAAGACTCTAAAAGAAAAGATCCATGCAATTGAAGCTGAGCTGAAGAAGATCAATGAAGTCAAGAGTTTTGTTTGGAAGAAACGTCCAAGAAATTCTGGGAACTAGAATCTTTGTTACAAAACAAAGTTAAGATGCATGGAGGTGAGGTCGAAATATTAAAGAAGACTTGTGAAGAGAAGATGATCATGATTGAAGATCATAAGATCATCCCCAATATTGAGGGTCAAAAATTGGAAGCCCAGTTGACCAAGATTGAGAATACACATATTGAGACATCTCAAAAGAATGAATTGAGTGATGCATGTACTCACTGTTCATTGCAGGAATCTAAAGGTGAAATACCTCCAACATGTGATAAGAAGAATATGAAAACTCTTGATTATCCACATCAAGAATCAGTTGCTGCTAGTAGTCAATGCTCACTGGAGGATTCTATTGTCAAAAGACCACCAACATGTGATAGGAAGATCATGACTTCACTAATTGATCTATCACAAGTAACTGAGAAAGTGAAGGTACCATCCCAACCATCTTGTACTCATGTTTTAAAATATGTTCCTACAATCAGTGCAGGTTGGAAGAAAATTTATAAACAAGTATAGATGTGGAAATTAGAGAAGAAAAAACCTACCACCATGTCTAGGGTGGATAGGAAGAAAAAATTGGATGATGGATCCCCAGATGGAGCAAAACACATCTGGAAGAAGTCCCAACTAACTTTTACATAAGTTAAAAAGAAGGCAAGGTTTGTACGTCAATGTTGGTGCTGCAACAGATTTTGGGCACTGTGCACTGGATTTTTTTTATAATCACTTACATGGAAAAGCACAGGGAAAGCCTATATCAAAGGGAAGGAATCCAGAGAAGAATCAACATCCGCAGGTCCTGAAGCATCTGTTTACCGTAAATAGATTTGGAATTTTTGATAACATCTATGATGTACGCAACGGTAGCGGTCACAAGGCTAGAACATGTCCATAACAACATGATTTCACTATTGATAAGAAAAGAAGACCTCTGATGCCGGCTAAGCATGAAGAAAGTACCTTGGGAAGAAAACAAAAAAAATATTGTGAACACACATTTACCCAAGAGGATCTCAAGAAGGGAAGCTGAGAAGACCTGTGATTTTAGGTCCATGAAATTAAAGGGTCATTCATCTGAAAAAAAAACTATGTGGGATGGAACTCAGATGAACCCATATGGATGATCCAAACCATCTTAAAAAGCTCCAAATGACATATTGGTCATCTGGCCAGAAGATTTGAAAAGAATGAGAAAACTTGAAGATGAAAAGTCCAAGGCTGGTGATAAAGGAAAAGAAAAACTTTCACGTGATGAAGACATAGTACAAGGGAGATTGCAAACCCATAGAAAGACACGTGTCAAAGACGTTCTATGTGAGAGATGCAAGAAATCTGGTCACATTGAAAAAGGATGTATAACCTTAATACCAGAGAAAGAAGCAGTCCACAAAAGGAGTAAGAATGTATCATTCATGATGGATGTTAGGCAGAACAATTCCCCACACAATGTAGAAAATAATGTGAAGAAAGCCATGCCACACCAACAGATGTCAGAACATATGTTCAAATGTGATGGCATGAAGACTGGAGTGAACAGAGGAACTTGGTTGATAAAAGAACCTCAACCATGCAGCTCATGTTGATGAATCATGTATGAACCACATTATTCTCTTATTTTTTGTGTATTGTATTTGTGATAATAGTGCAGGGAATTGACGGTGAAGCATGCTCTCAGGGGAAGAACCTGAGAAGTAGTGAATGCTGTCAACTCTTGATATCCAAGGTAAAGAAGTTTCCATCCTTAGTTTATTCTTAAATTGATATTCAATGATTATGATGATGAAGGATCACTCTTGATGAAGATGATGAGGATTGTTTCACTTGAGGGGGAGAAAAATAAAGAAGCTTCCATAATCATTGTGTCAATAAATATCAACTCCAGCTGGACTCAAAAGTAGTTACACTGTGAATTTCTTGATGAACATGTCAATGGAGAAGGTATTCCATTTATCAATCTCTATCCCTTGGTTACTCAGATCAAATTTCATTCTACCAAGGGGGAGTAAATAAATTGATCAGTGACATAAGAAGAATGGATGTGCCCCAAGGTCACTTATCCTACAGATCGCACTTGAATGTTTTTGATCAGTTTGCTTATGTAAGTGAAGGAATTTCAGGTTGATCATTCCCTATCGCATTTTATTTCTTATGCCTAAAATGAAATTGGTAAACCCTTGAAGATAGAATACATGAGTTCTCATCTCATGTTGGTATCACGATATGTGAATAATGGACAGCCTTGTTGACTCAATCAAATCCTCTTGTTTTTTACATCAATCATTGCTCAAGTTGACATAGAGTGAAATGTTTAATGAAACATTTCTTAGGTATGGATTGATACCCTCCCTACCATGCATTTTGTATTTCTTGTCAGTAAGGGGGAGAGAAAGTGGAATGAATGTTTGAAAAGAAAAGTTCATTGAAGGGAAGATTCTCATTTTGATGTTGACAAATTCATTTCAGAAGATGTATAAGGTATTGACAACAAAATACAAAGGGGAAGATTATTGGAACCAATTTGTGTATAAGTTGGTATTTGTTGTCAATAGTTGTCAATGAAGATCAAAATGAAGGAGATCAAGAAGTACTCCAATGAAATGGAGGATTGGAAGATCAAAATGAAGGAGATCATGAAGTACTCTACTGAAGTAGAGGAATGGTGATTCAGACGATTGTTGTACTGTTCGTAAGTTCAAAGAACATGTTTCAAAGGTGATACATTGTTTAAAACAATGAATAATGTGAGGTTTAATCCATATGAGGATGATTAAAGAAGAATGGGGTTTTGGTATGAAGTCCATGAAATTCCTCTTTATTGCATGAGAACCATCAGTTTTGATGAAGACCATGCAATTCCTCATTATTTCTTGAGAACCATGGGTTCTGATGAAGACAATGCAATTACTCATGATTTCATGAGAACCCTACAAGAGTCTTCTTGATGAATTGAATCACATGGTTTGCATGAAGTATATCATGACAGTTGATGAAGAAGACAATGTGCAAATGATTGGAATTCTATGAAGGACGTGGAATGATTGGAATTCTGAGATAGCCATGCACATCACATTTTCATAGAAGATGATGATCATGAAGCTATGACTTCAATGAATACATATCACAATAATGGAGTTTGTGATAAAAGAAGAAGAGTTGTTGAAGGATACATATCACCAAGAAGATGTGCTGTTGAGGTTATCATGCTTGTTGACAAAGAAAAAAAACGACATAATTTTTTTTTGAAAAAGTAGATTCCATGGTGGCATGTCAAGTTTGAGGACTGTGGATAATGATCCATGTTTTATTCAAGGAACATCGACAAAGGAATAGATGATCTGGAGGTGAACAAAAAGAACAGATACAAGGTGGAGCCGTCTTCTAGTGTTTGCCAAAATTTTGGGGTCCAAAATTTACAGGTTGGTGAGCATCGTGAAAATTAGTTTTCCATGAAGATCATAATTTAATATGGAAAAGGCCTGAGATTCATGAAGATGGGATTCTTGGATTGGATTTCGCGAAGACCTGAAGAATGGAGGCGGTGATTTTTCACGACTATGTCATGCTTCGCGAATGGCAGAGGCTGGAGAGCTTCTCGGTGATGAAGGGCTTTGCAAGGGAGCTACGCGACGATGAAGGTCGTTGAGAGGGAGCTTCGCAGCAAATGTGCAAATGAATTGAAGGGATGCTCTGCGATTACGAAGAGCTCCGCGAATGGAAAATTTCTGTAGAGCTTCGCGATTTTGAGAGAATTTCGGCGGGAACTTCATAGCTTCGCGATTTGAGATGTCGTTGCGTTGACATCACGGGGAAAGTTCGAGGGTTGGTGGAATCCCCAATAAATAGAGGCTTAACCCCTCAAGGGAAGAAGATAGATCTCTCAATGAAAATCTATTGCTCTCGGTTCACAAAGGTCACTCATGAAGGCATTGTGCTTCGCGAAAGAGGAGCTTCACGGTGGCAATTCTAGCTCCGCGAAATTAGTGCGCCCCACGTTGGCTCAGTGAGCATCGCGAAGATACAGGATCTCTACGATAGCCAAGCATTGTGAAGGGTTGTGTATCACGAGAGTTCTTCATGATTGAGTTTGTGATTATGCTTCGTGAAAAGGCAGGGGCTCTGCGAAGAATTGTTTGAGCTTTACAAAATTGAGAGCCTTGCGAAGTATGGTACTTTTTGAAGGCCCTTTCCAAAGGTTGTTCACGTAGTGGACAGGGGAAAAAGGGGTATTCATCAGTGGATGAAATTTGGACTTCAACAGAGCAATATTTATTGATCAATCACACAAGTATTTCTGATTCAGGCAAACGAAGACAAGGGAATCTAGTGCATTCAGTCATTGCACTAAAGAAGAAGGATTGAACTAAAAAGGGCATCAACTCTGAACCCTGATGCAAGAAAAGTCTCATGTTGAATAGGAGACAAAGAACATCATGTCTATCTATTGAAGAGACCTTCACGTCTATAAACTGAGTGTGACTTCACCAATGGCAGTGAGCTAGGGGGAGTCAACGGGAGTGACCAGAGGGAAGTAGTGAGCTATCCCTAAACCTTTGTAAAGGTAGTGGGCCTGGGACAGAGTGACTATGCACGAACCTCTATAATCCACAACTAGTGAAGATTAGTGGAATTTGGTACGACCGGAAACATGTCGGCGTATGCTCCTTGTACGTAGCCCTTTGTGGTGAACCAAGTAAACTTGCTGTGTTATCTCTGTGCGTGTGAATGTTTCATTGCTGATCATATCTATCATACATGTATAAGTAGTTCCTACCAATGTGGGAACAAGATCCACAACTTGAAGAAGAAAAAGTTGACACCTAGATTCACCCCTCCCCTCTCAGGGTGTCCTAGGGTCCTACATATAAATCTATATATTACAATATATATAATATATATATAATGTTATATATATACAAGAGTAAGGTGGATGATAAAATAAATGAAAAAAATCCAATAATTGGGCACATAATCCTGAATTTATAGTCATGTTGAAAAAATGGAATTGATATGGATGTTGTAAAACTCAAGATGTGTACAATTAGTTGATTCATGAGACATTAATCCTGATCAAAAATACATTATTTATTCATCACATGAAATGTATATAAGAATTATATGTTATAATAGGTTGAAACATGTCATATCGCAACGATCACTTGTACTTTCCTCTAATCACAATAATGAAGGATTCTATGTAATAACTAAAAATCATAAAAAGGACACTAAATGAGATTCCATACCAATCGGGCCTTGTAAATCTAGTCCAGTGTCTAAATATAAGGTCTTCACCCATATGAAATCACAAAATTGTGACTCAGATAATACCTAAGGGGGATAATACCAGAGCAGATAAACCTCAATAAATCTATAAATGGAATGAACTCCAATTCCATGTACATGATCAACATGAATTCAAATAGATGACTCAACAGACCACTCCCTGTTAATTTTGGAAATTTTAGTAATGGTGCATCCACCTACCCCTAGGCAGCATCAATGTATAGTCTTAGGAGAGAATAATCATTCTTCAGTGTATGTGAAATCAATGGTAAGGAGTTCCATGTACAACATTATGATAAAGTAAGGATCATATTCCAGATACAAGGGGAAACCTATTGGAATCCATGTAATATCCTTCATGTAGGATCAATAGTAAGATCATTGGTAGTAAATTTTAGAATCCCAATAATATATTAATAAAATAAAAGTCTCAGAAGCCATATAATATGATATATATTTGGGAATCACATTAATATAAAAAATCAATAAAGGGGTACAAAGATGGATCTAAGGAAATAAATTCTGGTATCCCATTGTTATAAAATAAAATAAAATGATAAGAAATCAGATCCTATGGAATATAAATTGGAATCCCAATAATTTAAAAATAAATAATTCAAAATCAAGATCCTTGGTTATACCACTATGAACCCAAAAAGAATGTCACATTTTGTAAGGATCATCGAGAAAATATAAGTAAGATCATCTAGTAATCATATCTGTATCAACAATAATCATTTCAACACATAAATTAATGAGGTAGGGTGGTTAAATGGCTAAACACACTACTAATCCCTCACCAACACATGTTTACATGTTTGTATGGGTTCTATAAGAATGGCCATTCAGAACTGATTGATAGAAAAATAATCACAAAATTATTTTATATTCAAGATATTCAATTGAATGAATGCATGAAAATAAATTATTATTTAATTATTGATATTAAATAATAGGCATTCCAGGAAAACATGAATAGCCCTTATTTTCAACAAAATCATTTATGATTGTAAAAACCCTATTGTGAAACTAATAAAGTGTATAAGAAAATTATCTGAGATCTTCTCCAAGTGTAAAATGACCAGTTTACCCCTTATAAGCATCTAAAATAAATAATTCAATTTTTTTCTTCAATTTCAAGTCTATAAAAACAACCATCAATAAAAAAACCCAAAAAATAAATGTTATTATCACCGAGTATCCTTGGTGTTCAATAAGTACCTATGTTGTTATACTTATCATTTTCAAAACTATTCTATCATGATTGTCTAACAAAGAGTATTTTAGTTTCGACAACACTCCTACACAAGAGACATTTAACTACAACCAATCTTGTATGCCCCACTAAAAAAGCATCATTATCATCGCCTGAATAACTTCACATCAAACTCAGCAACCCATGATACATCTACCATGAAATTACAATTGAATACAGGGTTCACCTTCTTCAATGGAAAATAGTACACTCCACTCTATATATCTTACCTTATACCTCTAATTAGAAAAATCACCAACAAGATCCACCATCAAACCAGAAATGAAAATTAAATTACCTCAGTGTAGAACTGACAATCTCTTAGCATAATCATGATGATGTCAAGATAGAACATGACCTTCTCTAAACTAGGAGTATACAAGGATTCCATTGATTGGTGGGTATAACCCTCCCGATCTGTGCTCACATCAAACAAGAAATAATTTCCATTAACAAATCACTGATACCACATATCCAGACAATGCATGTCTTGGTCCAGTCAGGGGTCAACCATTTCACAACACCCAATTTATTTTTGAAGAATCCTCTAAAATGAAGGTACATTATCATCTTTTTTCACAACTATTTGGAAACCATGTTGGGGAAGAGTCATTGAGTACATTGGTCATCATATAACACCCTTCCACTCACTGATTTACAGTTTAAATGGTTCCAGGCATAATATTTTGTACCTTTATATATATAATCATATTACAATAATTTTTCCATCAACAACACCGAGACGACTATTCTATATGGTACATCATCCTCATTATCCAGAATAACCATTGGATATCCTCTCCAAAAAAAACCTAAACAATGCAATGATTTATTATATGACCCTCATATGCATGAAATAATTCCCATAATGAGTATCTAACAATACAGATACAATTTATTCTAATAGAAAAATCACTCATCAACCATGATATGAAGACAAATAGTCATTCTTATGGAAGACATTCTCAAAATCGATGCAACATAGTTATTTCCTCAAAAGGAAATGGCCTTACTATGACTATATACAGAAACTTGAGGACATACAATGAATATTTATTAACAAGAGAACTCAACTAAGATCACTACCTATGATAGAATATGTAAAACTGGTCGAACCACTCTCATAGGATTCCATTTATCAAACTAAACATTGAAGTACATCGGTCCAAATCACAAATAAGGGCCTCTTGTTTCCCTTAAAGACCTACCATTTGAGTCATAAGATGGGTGAATAGGTCATACCACCTAGACCATAGCTGAAACATCTCCCAAAATTCACATATCAAGAGACATCATATACACACCCATCTCAGCATAAGTCGTCTAAGGAACCTGTTAACTATCTTGAAAAGATTTATAAAAAATTATGACCAATAAGTGTAAAAACTAACAAAATGGAAGCAATTTTAAAGAATCAACCTACCATGACTGATACTCTATGATAAACAACATAAAATACTAATCCCTATTAGTCATGATAATATTTTAGAATATATGTTGAACTAATAGTCAAATAGAATCTCTATAAGTCAAAACTCCCTTGAGGTTCAATATATTATAAAGGACTAGGTATCTATTGACATAAAAGAAAGAGACGAAACTAGCTCACCATAACAGAAAAGATACACCAACAAGTTTTCTACTAGAAAATTATCATCTTCCAATACTATACGACATGATTCAGTTTCATAATATCATGGTTCAGTTTAGTATAATTTCATTTAAAGATATGAATAAAAACAATATGTTTTTTGTTACTCACACTTTAAATAACCATGAATAAGTAAAAAAACCAATGATAGGATAAAAATATTATAATAATGTTTCATATAGACCAACTATGGTCACTGCGCACCTTGTTCATGAGGAATGTGTCCCCATCCTCTTCATCTAACATCTTATCCAAGATACACATCACCTACCATCAAAATGAAATATATTTACAAGTAAGAAGAATTGAGTATAATTCCCCCAAGAACCTATAAGGTAATAAACCATTTAGGTTACTCATGAAAAATTAAAAAATCATCCCCTTTCATCATTAATAATCACACACTAGTAAGCATATAACATGTGAATCCTATCTACAAAATATGATGCATGAAATTCCCCTTGTCTTTATTTGACTAGATTCAAAATCAGTTATAGAATTATTTACAATGGACCAAGAGACATTAATCCATCGATGACCTCTATCTAATTGGAGGAGATCCACATATCCATAATGAATCATTAACAATACACAAAATGTCCATTTCTCAATGAAAAAGACCTATAAAAATGTAACATCAAATATAAATAATATAAATCACATATCCCTAGTAACTCATAATTCCTTCTAAAACTAGTTTTCTCAAACCATTAGTCTGATATCAGTAATAGATTTTGAAATAATCTTAATGAATCTTCCTACTTTATATAAAATATTAATAAAACAAAAAATGAAAACTAATGATATAAATTTTTTTATATTCTTACTTGGAATCCACTAATATTGCTCCTTAAACCAATTCTTCAAAAGGCCTTGAGTATGTCTCCCCACATTCTAGAGTCTAATGACTAGCATCACTGACATAGGGAGTCACAATAGGAAGACTATGACCTCATACTAGAGTAAGAAAACAACATAAATAACCATTCATCTTTTATAAAATTAAATATATATATATAGTTTAGAAGGAAAAAACATATTGAAATAGAAGAATGATATAAAAAATATATTTAGTAATGTCAGGAAAAAATATTTCATATATACAATAATGTTCACTTACTAAGATACTCACATATACAAGATGTAATAAAAGAAACTAAATTGAATGTAACAGTCACTATAACTAATTCTGACATAGAGCACATACGTTGTATGCAATACCTCAGGGACCTAATCCTACACAATTAAAAGAGTCGACATCAATGGATCGACTCAATCCTGAAACATGAGAATCAGTCTTATCCATTAAGAACTAAAATACAAGAATAAGTAAAAAAGAAAGTAAGGTTCACTTAACAGGGTAATAAATAATATCATTATGCCACCCCAATGACGATCCTATAAATTTTCTATCATAATTTATTTCTCATTAAATATTATTATCCTAGGAGAGATAATACTGTAAAAGGTAAATTCATACCATAGTTTATCCTATGGTCTGTGATATTGGTGAACTGGGAAATGTTCCATAATGTTTGTATTAATTTATACATTTATATATATTTATTCCCATAAATATATATATATATATACATGCGTAAGATTAAAAAATAACATAAATCTAAACCATTAAATCCTAGGATTTTTAATCTCAATTTTCAAAATATCCATTGAAAATTGAATTGAGAGTGATATCGAAAAATTAAAGTGATGTATAATTAGTTGATCTAGGGGTCCATAATACCAATATAAAATTACATCTTTGTGTAGTTATGAAAATTAATCTAATCAAGATACATCACCACAATGGGATACATATCCTTTCCCTATGATCACCCATTATTTCCTCCAATATCTATAATTATATATTCCAAATAATGAATGTACATCATATAAATGGTTGCTGAGATGGATTCCATCCCACTCAAGCAATGTAAATCAAGATTGATATTTAAATACTAGGTCATGGTACATTCGAAATCACAAAATTGCGACGTAGATAATCACTATATGGATGACCCATAGGAGATCAATAAAAGTAAAAGTATATGTATCAATTTACATGTTTATAATCTAATCAAATAAATGAATCAATAAAACACTACCAGCCATGTCTAGTGACTTCAGTAATGGTTCATTAATACAACATTAAGGATCATCCTAGGTGTTTATCGAGAGGTCATAATCATCCTTGTGTATATGAAAAATAAATTAAGAGGAGCACGTTGTCCAACACTACATCCATATAAAGCTCATATGATAGACCCTGAGAATTTACTCAAAACATCCATCCAATGTAAATCACGTAGGATCAGTATCCAGATAATAAAAAGACCATATGATAATACCAATAATATAACAATCAAATGAATGGACCTGAAGCTTGATCCCATGAAATAAAATTGAGTATCCCATTAAGATAAAAATTAATAAGAAAAATCAGAAGCCAAATCCCAAGAAATACATATAGGAATACCAATAATATTAAAATAAAAAAAGGATAAGAAGATAGAACCAGTAGAATAAATTTCGTCTTCCCAATAATATAAAATAAATAAAAGTATTAAAATATGGATCCTAGGAAATTAATATGGGCATCGTAATAATGAATATTATGTTACATTAGGATTTATTGCCTATATACTAGGATACACCTCCAAATACCATACCTATATCACTAGTAATCATGTGAATGCATTAAAAAATATTATGGGTGAAGAAACACCTAAAACCAACAATATTTCCTCTACCTCATGGGATTACATATCTCGTCTGGGTTCTAAGGTGACATCAAATTCCATCTCCACCCCAACTTAACATACTATATCAGGGTCATTCTCATATTAGGACTCCCACAAGTATCTTTGCATAAAAACACTAAATAGACAACAAACATGGGATACATCACTTCCATATATAAGTGAACAAATCCCTCTTATTAACCTTTATAGTTGCACTATACCAGAAGCATCTTATATGGGATCCTACGATGGAGTTAGTAATGACATGCATCATAAATGTGATCCTCTAGGGCGAACATAATTGGGTGAATACTATGCGAGGTCCTTGGGATGGTATAAAAATGCATATTCTTTCTACATAAGATAAAAATGAAGCGTAAATAGGTAAGGGGAGCCTACAACGGGATTACGTAGGATAATATCTAAGTGAATTCATCCCATAGGGGACCCTAAAATATAGTAGTATAGTAGAAGAATCCAACTCAGATCATCTATATTAAATGATAAGATTTCCCCTTGTACTAAAATGAAAAATATTATAATTCCATCCTAGATGTATGGATATTTGACCACCTCAGATCAAGTTTACAACTCTCAGGAGATATATTTATTTGATTAGCATGTGATGAAATCATTTAATTAGTAATAAACTCTAAATGTCTACAAGTATCCCTAAAACACTTAAAGGGTTTCAACAACATGATCTACATGGAAACATTCCTAAAAAGGTAAGAAAGGAGGAGTACATTATGTGTGTAGATGAGTACTCAACTTGTATACTCAATTACTTACCTAAGTATAAATTTTTTTCATATATGGAATGTAAATCCAATGTATATGGAATTAGTAATGAGTATACGGAAAGTAACCTACATGGGGTACCATCTGATGTACTTCACATGGCTTGTTATTGTATTCTTCATGGTCGTATACTTATACATGACATATAGCCAACCCTGGGTCTTGTCATGTACTTCACATGACCATGTACAACAACATGGGTTTCCGGGATAGGTACTCAGTTATATAATTGAGTATCATTAAATTTGTGTATACCTTTTACATATAGTTATTTCAAAAATAGATCATCATATATGAATAATAAGAACACACGTCATGTGTTTCAAAACTATAGACCATGTGATTATAATTTTGGAAACTGAAACCCCTTAAATCGGTGTGAAACCGCTTTTATCTAGGAAAAAGCTATAGATAAAACCTGAAGGGGGGATATAAATACATATTAAATACTAAAAACTAGAAATAGGTTAATTTATTGGGATATATGGAATAAAAATTTTAGTTTTCTACCTTTTGGTGGAATCTGTCGAAGCTTCACTCGTTTATGTGATCCAAATATTCCACTCAATTATACACCACCTCTAGAGCTCGGTGGTGACACTAAAATTCCATTACATCGTTATATCTATATTCCTATCCCTTTTTCAATCTAATCCATGTGAAGGGGAATCACCTAAGGAGTATATTAGAATCCAAGGGGAGAATAAGAAAGGAATGAAAGAAAAAAATGAAGAAAAAAAGAAAAAGAAAAAGAAAAGGGGCCTTAGGTCATGTGCCTAACATGATTTAATGACATTCATAGGGAAAACCCCAATTTAATACACAATGTAAAAGATGTATTCTTACCCAAAAACAAAATTCAACAGATTCACCTAAAATAACATGTCCAATAAATAATGATTAAATTAATTAAATTAAATATTAGTTGTTCCATGAAAATTAGAACAACTATGAATTCCCCCAAACTTTTGTACCATGGTAAAAAACACATTACAAGAACAATAGGGAGGCTAGAAATGGTAAAAGGGATAATATTCTTGAGTGAAATGAATATTTTACCCCATATGTGATTTTAAATGAAAATATACAAATTTATGGTCAAATTTCCAATTTTGAAAAATATGGGATGTTACATCTATTTTATATATGATTTTGATATATTGGGAGATCAACATGATTCTTGTTATAAAATTTGTCAGTATTAAACTAAAAAACCTCATATGATATATACTTATGAAAAACATGATTCTAATGATTGCTGTGGGTTTCTAATATATCCCATTATAATTATCTTACATTATTAGAAAAGATAAATCTAATATAGATATATCGTCCCATATATCCTTAATTATATAAAAAAAAAAATCACCAGATAAAACATTATATAAAAAGTGGTAAAAAATACATTTCTAGTTGGTGATGTATAATTAGATATTCCTTATCTAAAACACTTAATAAATTTACATCCATGAATTTATATTAAAATGGATTTAAATGCAGTATAGTTTAATGATTGAATTTTTAATAGGTATGGATAACTTGACACACCGTTGAACACGTAGTTAGTTTTACATCAATACATGATTTTCATGGGATTTAGTCACTATTAACTTCAAATCTTGTCATGATATTAATATTTTCACATTTTCTGATTAAAAACGATGTATTTTAATACTAGGTAGACATTGAAGAGAATTTTTTTTAATCTTTTATAATGCGTGAAATTATATAATAAAATAATCTCTTTTCCTTTAAAATTTGGGATGTGACATTGAACAAATTTCCATAGATATTATGTCTGATATTGGATGAAATTTATCCTTTATATTTTATTTTTTATTCAAAACATTTCTGATCATACACTCACATATGGTTTTCTCAACCTGAATAAAATCAAAGATATTTTTTCCATAAATAATATCTAATAAGTTAAATCAAATATGATCGACCATTTATTCAATGACTTTTTTTAATAAATTAAAATTATTGTCTTACAAAATGTTATTTTGATATTTTTCAAATATTTTTATTATTAATTTGTTGTCAAAGTATGTAATGAAGTTCATATTATTAAAAATCATCAAATTCCTTTTCTAATATTCTATAAGGATAGTATATTCCCAAAAATAATAAATGAACCATGTAGAATATCATTCCCTCATTTTTATATTGAATATTTAAAGTCCCTTTTTTAAAAATTAGATAATATTTACATCCCTTAGTAGTGAATCCCAATAAGATCTCATATATAGGAAATTTATTTATAGTGAACTTTTACAAATCATAATAAATTAAATAATATTCATTTTATTTATAAAAATCATTAACACATTCCTCCCATTGAAATTCTAAATCATAAATTAATGTTAATACATAAGCATCAATCTCTTTTGTAGGCTCATGCTGTTGAAAAATTTTCATGTTAATCGTAATTTTTTTCTTCAAATATATATATATATGGAATTTGGTTTCAAAACACCAACATAAATGTAAAAAAACTATGTTTGATACTATGGCTCTAATATAGACTTATTCAATCAAGGAAATGTTAAATTATGAAATTTATATGTTCCTTTCCAAATTAAGTAGGTTATTGGAAAAAAATCCCCTTTTATGGTGAATCATGAGGGATATGTAGTTTTCCATAATAGATTCCATAATTTTTATGAAATGTCTACATATTTTCAATATCTGAATTTTAAAATATATTTTTTTAAATAGGAAATTATTAAAAGATAAAATCATTCTTTAGTTTGTTTTTTTGGGAAAGTCTTTGAGAGTGAATCAAATTTAGATATTCCACCAACTTTATTTCGTAATGTCCCATATATTGGGATATTTGGTAAAATATTATATTTATTTCCATAAAACTCACAACCATTAAAGTAAAATCTATTTTCATATACCCTAACCCCATTTGATATAATATTTTTGTACTGTTAATGGAATCTAGATGCTTATTTCTTTTTTGATGTAACTATTTCAAATGTTTATGAAATTAAAAATGAATTTTTCCCTCTAACTAGTTACCACAATTGATTTAACAATTCTCATCCCTAATTATAACACTATATAATTATTATAACATGGAAATAATTGTTTTTCATAATTTCTTTATAATTAGTTAAAACATTAACTTTTTTTCAATGGTTTGAATTCATATATAATGAAATAATATACCAAGATGATCCAATATATAATACTCAACATCTTCATCAATTATAGAATTTGAAAATTAAGTTATTACACCATAATAAATCACTTGTGTATAACTATGAATAAAACCATAAAAAGTCAGAAGTCCTTATATTTAAGGAGACTATAATTCTTCTTACTCAAACACTTAATCAATAGAAAAACAATTATATCTTTGTTTCGGCAAATTCAATTGTTGAATTTCTTAGAAATCTTCAAGACCTTTCTCATATTCATCACAATTTTTTATGAATTTATTCAATTAAGAACGATAAATTACAAAACATAAAAATATATTATTTTAATATATTAAGACATAAAAACATATAAACATTTATATTAAAATATATATTTAAAACATATTAATATATAATTGTAAAAAATTTAAACAAATATAAACAAATATAAATTTAATAACTATAGATAAAAATTATATATACATATATAAAAATAGAACATATGACTATATAATTGTTTTTAATATATTACATATAAACAAATAAAATAATATGTTTAAACATAAAAATGTAAACATAAAAATATAAATTTGATACATAAACATTAAATATATATACACATAAAATGAAAATAAATAAACATAGAAAAATATAAATATATTAATTTATTTTTATAAGTTTAATAAATATAAAAAATATATATAAAAAACTCATACATTTAAATATATAAAATATTATTTTATAAAATTATATATAAAAATTTATAACATAAAACTATATATTAATTAATATTATATATATATAGTAAATAAAAAATATATTTAAAAATATGTACACAATATATATCGTATAGAAAAATAAACATATATTTATGGATACAATTAAAAATATAAATATATATACACACACATGTAAAAATTGATAATAATATATAATTATATAAACATAGCATTATTTATAAAAATTAAAATATATTTTTAATCTTATAAACATTTATATAAACATATAATCATTAAATCATGTCTATAAAAAAATTTAAACATATAATCATATATATAATTAATTGATTTCTCACTGCAAAGCAAACAAAATTTAGGCAATTCCAAACATAATAGTGAATATAATGGTCTGTTAAAAAAAGAATGACAATATAATTAACAATGAATTTTAAAAATAAAAGTAATATAAAATCATAATAAGAAATCAAATAATATAATAATGAATACAATATAAACATACAAACCTATATATAAACATGTAATAAAATATTCAAATTCATAAATAATTACATGAAAATTAAACCTATATTCCTCATAAATAAATCTTTTATGAAAATAAAATGATAAATTTATACTCAAAAAGTAATTATGATTCTATAATTAGATTACCGATTGATGAAGGTGTTAGGTGATAGAAGGTGAATGAACATAGAACAAGGAGGAAAAATGTGGTCAAGGGATAAGGAATGTGGACGAGGTCAACTGAACATGATTGAGGGAGGATGATGGTTTTTAAAGGAGAAATAATTCAATGGAGGAATGAGGACAATGGAATAATATTAATAATTACTTTGAATCACAAAACATAGGGTTTTATAAAATCAAGAATAAAAAATTCCGACAAAAGAAAGACCCACCCATTTTTTTGTATAATTGATTTTAATATGATTTCTATTAAAAATGACATAAACATTATACTGTAACATTAGTTTTATTATAAATGATGTTAAAATATTGTTGTTTTATCATCATTTATTATATAACCATTGTAAAAAGAATATTAATGTATGTATAAATTCAAAAGATATTAAAACCCACTGATATAGCGGTTTTAACATCGTTTATTAGAATAGCCAATGGTAATACAATATTTAACATTAGTTATTTATATAATTCATTTTTAACCTCCATTAAAATATTTTTTATCAAAATTTATATAATAAATTATATTAAAATAATTTTTAATATAAATTATATAATTACTTGTTTTGAAACTCTAAAGCATATTCCATTTTTTCTATTAGTAGTCCCCTTAACAGAGGTCTGTTTATAAGTATATATATATTGTAAATAGTTTTTAATAATAACTAAATATAATAATTACATTTGAACATTATAAAATTACTTATTTCTTTGATTAATAATGTAAAAAAGTTTATTGCGAATAGGGGAATAAAGGGAGAATAAAAAAATTAAGATTAGTAAATGGGGAGTTTCCTCTTCCATAATTACTGACCTTTTATAACACTCTATCTTCTTAAAATATTTTAATGGTTTGAGAAAATAACATAAAAAAGACTGTTATTTTTCATAAAATGAGGCATTTTCAAAAATCTAGTATAATTAAAAAATTTCAATGTGATTTTCTATAGGGGAGATAGAGGTATTTATACATAAAGTAGATGGGTAAATTGGGATAAAATAATAATAAAAATAGCATTTCATGACCAAAACATGAAACAATAGTATTTGTTGAGATTATAAATTATATTTGATAAAAATATACATTTCAATTATATTAAAACCATTCCCCTATTAAATTTAATTTATTACTCAAAAATAAATGACCTAAAAATAAGAAAATTATTATTTATTGATTTTTTTTGAAATTTGATGTTAGTTTCTAATTTTTAAAGTATAATTTAATATTTTTAAATATATTCTTATTTTATTTAAAATATTTTGGGTTATGTAAACTATTATTTATTTAATCAGTTCTTTATTACACCAATATTTGGTCATAGAACATATAATATTTTTATAATTGAATTTTCCTTATTCATGCCAAGAACAATTTTTTTCAATAAATTAAAAATAAATAAATAAATCTTGTATAATTTTTATTTTTCTAATTTAAAAAATGATATTTATTTATTTTATATAATATTCAAATATAGGTAACAATAATATCTGATTGTGAGTGTAAAATTAATTTTTTAATAAAATATATCAAAATATACATTATTAAATATAAAAAATTATACATTATTTGTGTTACCTAATTCTAAAATTTATTTAAGGGAATTATGATTTTTATATCTAAATAGTTTGTGATTGGTAAAAATTACTGCTATTTATTTTATGATTATAATGATCAAGTTCTTATTTTAATGCTTAATTTACTATTCTATATCTAGGGTTTCTATTCTTGCATTTATATTTCTATTTCAATGGTTATATAACACTTAAACTTATTAAATATTCACTTTATTTCCTTATTTATAATTCACATAGTTTTCACTCAATGATTTATATATATATTTTAAAAAAAATGACCATATAATTTATAATGTTTACATTTATTTTTTATAGATTTTTTAATATTTTGATACATCTTGTTCATCGTGATTCTGTGGTTTTCAAACTATATTCATTTATTTATTCATTTTAATATCTCATTTTAATAAATTGAATTTTATTTAATATATGTATTTTTCATATTTAATATTTTATATTTATGAAATAAAATTGTGTTAGTTTTTATTATATGGTGTATATTTATTATTTATACTCTATGAGAAATATATTTTATGGGAAGAAATTTAATATTAGAAATACTAGGTCATTAATGAGACCCTAGGAATATATAAATAAATATTACTTCCTATTATATAAATATTAATTAAAATCCATGATAAAATAATAAATGTTTTTTTGTATTTATAAACATTTATATATAGTCAACTGGTTTAGAAACATATATATGTTCTTTTCCACTTTGTTCTTTACATATTGTTCACTAATTAAGTATAAAATATGAAAACAATTCTACATATCAGGGGTAAAAGAAGATGAAGGAAAGGGTGATCTTTAATGATCAGAATAGGTTAACATATGAAATATTAATCAAATATCCTTAGTGGGCACAAGGGTTTGAAACAATGATCATAGTATGAGATAGTCAATCCTAATTAATTAAATATATTTAATAATGAGTCATTGATTAAGGAATTTTAATAAAAAATAAAATTTTTAGTAGTTTTTGGAATCATCAATAATCAATCATGATCCCTGATTTCATATCATAATTTTAGAAATGTCACAAAAACATAAGATTATAACATTGTAAGAATGTATAAAAAATTACATGTTCATTCATTGTATTAAGGACCTAAAATCTGGCAGTTTCATAGATTAATTAATAATAAACTAGGTCTACAAATTAACTTATTTACATGATAATATGTCTACTCATTAAATTATAGACATGAATCTAGGTCCAAACATAACTATTTGAACATGGAATCAAGGTTACTCATAACATAGTTATCTCATTATTCATAAATGTTTACCCCTTGAATTTGGGGGATACTTAATTCCCACAACACCTAATATATAACCTTAAATAATACATTTTCTATAAGATCATAAAAACAATTTTCAATTCATTATAACATAACCCATTTAAAATAAACTTGTTTCATTATATAATATCATAATTAAATATCTAATGGAAAATAAAGTGGGTTCAAAATGATTTCATCACAACATAGTTAATTACTTGAAATGAAAAGAGTTATATAGAATAATATATGAACCATAATTATAATAAGACATATATAGAAATAATGTGGATTCTACCATCAGTTAATATCAAAAGTGAAGAAAAAAATAATCAATATATGATGAAATAAATGAAAAAGACCATTAAAAGATCATTTGGATTTTATTTGATAACATGGAAAAAATATCTTTTAATTTTGTAAGATATTATAAAATATAATTGGATGAGGATAAAATAGTTAATTTTGAAAACAATCCCAAAAAATGTATTAAAATATTCATAGAAAATAATTGCGATGATGGTTGGAAAATCCATTTAAGCAATATATGTAAAATAAAACATTCCTTTCACACTTTTGTAAAATTAAAGAAAAGAATTTTTTAGAAAATGTTTCTTTAAAAATATTCTTTTGAATAATTTATAAATAAATTTTAATTTACTAAAAATGAATTTTGTGAAATCATCAACATATATGTAAATATTTCTATAAAATAATTTTAATGAAAATAGACACGGGGAGAACGTTTGTGAGAAAAAAAGAAAATAGGTTCTACATTTATTTAAACAAAATTGCCAATAATATAAGTAACAATGTTTAAAAATGGTAATAATTAATAAAATTCCATGTAAAAAAGTAGGATTATAAATTTGAAGGTATTTGATGGGTAAAACACATACAATACCCATCAATTGGAATTTATGATATAGTACCTAACCCCTAACTGAGATGTCTATGTTCTCTCCTATGAGCAATCTCTATCTGGTAGATTTGACTGGGGTTTCTTCTAGAAATAGAGGCCCTTTTCCATCTTCCCCAAGGATATCATTTTTCTTAACCACTTTTCCATTATTCATGTTCTCTCCTTATGATGTCTTCTCTATTTATCTCTTAAGGATTATCTTAATATCATTTTCTATTCGTCATTCTCTACATGTGATTACTGTTAGAAATGATCTCCTTATCCATAATACATTGTTTCCCTTATTTTCAGACTATTCTTGTAATACCCCACCTTTTTTTGGAAGCAAATGAACTTAGATGACTTTGTTTGGTGTCGGTGGAACATTCAGCCGCTGACCCCCTCTGATTCTATCATAATATTTTATTATAGGTTTTTCTATTCCCATGGAGATAAATCATTTCTTTCTTCCTAACCCATTACATGAGACCACATCTTTGGTCTGGCGATATGGTGTCATTTAACAGATTGGGATTGTGATGGGGTTTTATTTGATGACTTTTCCTATCATTTTTGGGTAAATCATCATTTTAATTTCCTTTTATTCCTTTATATTTGAGGAATAATTTTTGGGTCTGGGATGCAAGGATTATTATACAAAGAAGGGTGCACATCAAAAATATTGTAATCTTAACATTAAGGTGGTTGCTCTGTCATTGATAAGTGGGGGTGAGACTATGTTTCCTATTTCACAGTGGATGTTCCATTTTCACGTTCCTTACTATATCCCAATGTATAGATACTGTGTTTTCATGAAAACAATATTGTATTTTTATTTATTATATGGTTTTTGTTCATTGGGTTCATAGAAGCGATGATTAAGATAGTGTTGGTGACTGATTATTTGTTTTGTATTGGATTTTTATATGTCAATAGTGAAGGTAGTGGTGGTGTTTTATGGTTTTTTTCAATGGCCTGGTATGTATTATTAACAACAATGCTTGATGTTATGGTTTTTTGGTGATGAGGTGGTCTAGCTAGTGCTGATGATATATGTGATATTGATGGAGAGAAGTAGCATTAGTTGTGTGAAGATCCAGAAGACTAGTCAGGCATTACTAGATCTATAGGTTATAGGGGAGGGTATCAAGGTGAAAAAAGGAAGTGATAGGATCGAGTTTTCACTTTTTACACCTAGATGTCCATCTTAGGGGATTAGAATTTTGAATATTGAAATTTTTTTTCTTGTTTTTCCAGTTTGAAATTTATGTTTTTAAATATAATTTATTTTATTTTTTATCTTGTAAATTGGTTGTAAAAGGCACCCACAACCCTTTAAAAGGGATTACTTGGAAAATCAAAATAATAATATGAGAGTTATTTATGAATAATAAATTATAATTAAATTGAAATGTAATTATAAAACAGTTACCACATTTTCAATGTTTGAATTATTAGTACATAAAAAAATAACTTAAAAAGAATCATTAAATTCGATGAAAATAATATTTATCATGATACACCATATAAAATGGGAAGTATATTGAACTCCTAAAAGAATATATGTATAATACAAAACATATGTTTTAATGAATTCCATTTGGGAAAATAAACCTATACCTATTTAGTAACATGATAACCAAAACCCCTTGGATAAGTTAATTTTAATGGAGAATCTAAATAACATAAATTAATAATGATAAATTATATAAAATTTCAATGTATAATTATATGAACCTCATTACAAAAATAGGTTCATAATATCAAACATATTTCAATGAAACTATATAGATATGAAGAACCCTTACCAAAAGTATTGTATAGATTTATAAATGTTCAAACATAAAATAAAATAAATAAATATTTTATATATATCTATTATAGAATCAAAATAAAATATATTATAACATATTTAATTTACTTGATAAGTACTATCACACTTTTATAAACTATTCTTTAATAAAATCACTATTCTGGGTGATAACCACTTCATTTTTCATGCACGTTTCGTTTCGACAGTCAAGACCCATGCATATTGATCATGATAACATCCTAAATAGAATTTTAATCAAGAAATAATTTTCATCTATATTCATCGTATACACTTTTATAATCATTCATATAAATATATGATAAAAAATGATTTACATCACTTTATAGAGATGATAGTTTATACGTACACACAATTGTTGTTTCCTATTTTTGATGTATGGAAGAAAATAATGGTAAATAACAATTTACCCTAACATAATCATTCTTATGTAATATATTTCATATATAATTGTTAATTATTTCATTTTTACCATCCATGTAAAAAGTAAATTTAAAATGAATCACATCTCTTTGTAGAGATGGCGGTCCATATGTATACCCAAGTAGCAAAATCATTTCCCAACTTATAGGAAGGTATAAAAGTATATAAGATATTATAATTATAGAAGACTCATTTCTTCACTAATATTATATATAATCATTAAATTCACAAAATAAATAATCCTTAAATATGCTAATGGAAAATTAATAATTTTTCTATATGAAGGCGGTGGTCCACTCGTAAACACGAGTGATATATTAATTTCTCCGTTGATGTAAAATGCGATGGATCGATGTTATGGCATAAACTAAATGATATATTAATATATGATAGATAATTATGATGTAATATTTTCTTTTATAGGATAGATATTATGGAAATAAATAATGGATAAAATAAAAGAGATTGGTTAAAAAATATTACCTCTTCTTTTAGGAACATCTTTTGAATTTATTTTAAAAGACAGTAGGGGTAGTATTTTGATTAGAAAAGATCCTAGATAATTTGTATAATTTTTTTAAAATAGTGCTATTTATTTTTTATGATAATTAGATCATGGTTTTCTGAATAATAATTTAGATGTGTTTCCCTTTATTGTGCTGTAAAGAACTCAATTTGAATTACATATAATATTTAAATATAATGAATTATTTTTCCTATAAAAGTGGAACTAAGTGTGAATAATTTAAAATAATAGATATTATAGGTTTTCCATTATTTTAAAATATAAAATTTTTATTTATTAATTTTTCATTTTAAACTATATAATTAGTTTTATCCCCTTTATTAATTAATTATAACCTTAAACATTGTAACAATGTTTTCAACACTAAAGGGTTGTGAAACTAATTATAAACAAAAATAGAAAAAAATGATCATGGAATGAAACATTATACCATATACGAACATTATTTTCAATAGTAATGATTTTTATGATTCTAAAATTATTTAATAATATATTATTTACAATAAAATATCAAATGATTAATTTTAAGAAAAATTATTTTTATTTTACATTAATGGAAATATCATAGAAATTTAATAATAATATAAACATTTAGCATAACAGTAATAAGTTAAATTTACAGAAAAAGGTCATGAGAAATAATATTTAATACAAATCTTATTAATTTATATATTTTTAAATTATATTATGTTATATTTGTATTACTTCAAGAAGAACTATGTCAACATTGTTTATGAATTAAATGTAATTATAACATTAGTGAAAATTAAAATCAAATTACTATTAAAAAAATAAATTATATATGATAAAAATATAATTTTAATTTAACTGATAGAATACTTTTATCTCTATGTAAACATATAATAGAAATTAAAATAATTCTACTGTCATTTTGGAATTTTTATTACATAAAATAATATAAAGCTATTTATCATTGAAAAATGAATCCAAAACACCATATATACAAATTTTGGTGTTATATGGTAAAATGAAAACAATTGAATTATATAAAATCATGTTATATGTTGATTTTGAGAACTTATGTCATATTTATATACATGTTTTATCTATTTTACCCTTACTAAGGTGACAAATATTTACCATAACTATATTTAATAATGACATAAAATTAAAGGAAAATATTCACCAAATATTAAACCATTTATTCTGAATATTGAGTCCATTTTTCATTATTAAATATTTATAAGTGGTAGAAATAAATTATAATAAAAAAGAATCTACTGAAAAGAAAAACATTTTCTTATAATTTTTTTTTCTTAAGCCTATATAATTGAACTTATAACAAAATCAAGATTAATTCTGATTCCTAGGTAATTAATTATATTTTTAGTTTATGGGCTATTATTTTACTTTATAATCCATTTAAAAACACAATCGTAATTTTAAATTAATTAATTTAGTTAATTTAACTGATAATTTGGAATAAATAATTTTTTTTATTCCCCAAAAAATTAATTATACATAAAAATATGAAAAATTCATCGTAAGATAATATTGAAATTATTATTTTGGAAATTATATTTACTTAGTGAAATAAAATATCTAAATTTTGTAGAAATTAATTATAATCACCATATAAAAAAGGTTATATAAACAATATTTTAAGAAAATATATATTCTATGAAACATAAAATGACTTAACTAAACATTGATTACTTTTTTTCTTCGTATTAATCAATGAATTTGATTTGAGTATTATATATATATATTTTATAATGTTGTTATTTAATTTTATTCTCTCTAATTTAATTTGTAGGTTATTATATTTCAGAATTATTTTTTAGAGCTATGTTGTATTTCAAACAAGCTATTAAACACTTAAAATTTATTTAAAAAGAGATTTATTCTAAAATATCTAGGTGATACATTGCATCCATCTTAAATCAATTTAATCCATGATATTTAATTATTCTTTCTATAATTAGTGTATCATGACATATTTTAAAAATATATTGTAGATTCTATCATGATATCCAATTCTTATGTCACTATTCAGAATCATAGTATTTATTAATTAAGTATTAAAAAAATAAGTTTCACTATAATACTCATAGTCCCCAAATACATAAATTTATAGATAATTAATAGATTCTATATAATACTCAATAGGATTATATTCCACTTTCTAGAGTTGAAGAAATCGTTTTCCATAAAGGTGTATAATACGATATAACATAATTACATGATTTATTTTTATACCATTAGAATAATTTCTAACATATATTATAGTTTATTAATTATTATATCCCTGATTTATCTCATTTTACATAAATAATTATTATTATTTTTAGTATCAACCAATAAAAATAACTATTAACAGATCATTAAATCAATACAAGAATGAGTAGTCATTACTTATATCTCAGATTAATACTGAAAAAATGTTAAGAAGAAGTTATCAAATTTTAATAAATATTCATACACAATTAATGTAATTCTCAGTAATAATAAAAAAAATTAAACTAAACATTAATATCATAAAAAATATAGTAGACCAAAATTGAAACCAAAATATTAGATTGACTTGATCAACATAACAATTATCACAAAATAATATCAATCACTCATATAGTCATATAATATATAATGAAGAGAGAAAAATCACATATTACTAAAAATATGCCATTCATTTCCATAAATATCATTAATCACCATAATCACACTTTAAAATAAAATATGCCTAATTTTTTTAACTCTAAACAAGTTAACCCATTTACATTATCAATATCAATCAATAAATTTCCAAATTAAATCTTAATATATCAATATGAGGCATATATTAAGGGTTATATATCCCAAAATCATGTGTTTTTATAAAAATACAAACTTACATGTAAATAATATTTTTATCTTTCTAGGTCCATTAAACACTTGCTTGGAAATACAAAAACAAAATACAATCCTGAAAGATAATTTTATGTTTCAGGATTTTTATAAAAATAAGTTCATTGATAGAACAATTATACTAATTAATTATTGAACCCCAATACATAAACACTTCAATCATTCGACTTTAAAAATTTTCATTTCATATTCCCATTACTGGTCTTGGAGTTTTCCATTGATTTTTTATTTTACATTGAAAATTTGCATATTCCATACACTTGTGATATTTAACTATAAAAGGTGATATTAGATGAAAATTATTATCATCCATCCGGAAATTTATTTTTCATCAATAATTACTGGCATTATTCTCTTATTTTTCACGTATAAAAGATATTCTAGTTCATCTGGGACATTTTCTGGGGAACTTATTCTAATATACATGATTCTTTAGAAGATAAAAATTCATCCATCCATTGTTTTTATTGACTAAACTCCAATAAAACTAAATTTTTATCTTATTATGTGTGTCAGGAATCTCACCTAATTTTATGTTGTTAATCATATACTGAGAAAAATGATTATTCTTAATTATATTATTTTTTATTCCAAGTCTGATTTCATGTGGTTTCTCGAGAGGAAAATCATTCCATTATCTATCAATTTTATTATTTTCACGAGTTATCATTCTTTCATCCATTGAATATAATCAAAAATCAAAGGTCGAGTAAGAATAATCACAGTGGGAAATCATATAAGAACGATACATCATCTATATGATGTATAAATCATGAGACCGTCTCTCCAATCTATTCCAAATGACGTTAAATTGATATTATTCATGGTCAATATCTATTCAAATTTTCAAAGTGATTCATAATGATGATTTTAATTAACCCAATCATATCTCTTATGTTTTTCTATATTGTTATAAAATTTTAGTCCCACTCACTATGCATCGATGATGATCGAGTTCACACCCAATCCAACGTAGTCCCATTTTTTACAACTAAGTGCATATATGAAATAACCAAGACCACATTATAGTATCCAATTATAAATTTATTAGGTATGAAAATAAAACTCCTTTATTTACCATAACATATCATGTTTTCATATACATATACAAATCCTATGTGTTATCACTAATTTTTACTAACATAAGTTTCCAGAAAAAAATAAACCATGATCTGATACCAATGGAGTAGAACTAAGAATAAAAATTTAAATTTTTCATCATATTATATGGATATTAATTATGATATATGAATGAAGCATACAGGTTTATTGTCTTTAGAAATTATAATACAAGAGAAACAGTTTTATAGAAAAAAATTTGTGTCATCTCCGACTATGTTCATCAATATTAATACCATTTTAAGGAATAACATACTTGAATCCATTCTTCATATATTAGAGAGAATAAAACCTCAAAAAGGGTGAGATCAGATTCATAGTAAGGGAATATACAGGAACATGCATTCTATTGTTATAAGTGACCATAAGGGAATGGGAACATGATCATAACAAAATCGGTTCATACCCAATAATTTTTTTTTCTTCTAATAATGAGTCTTGTATTATAGAATTATTATAACAATTTTTTTCTAAAGTGTGAATAATAATGAATAATAAATCATTTTCAATAATATAATATCCTCAACATATAAATTAAAAAAACATAATATTAAAACATATTGAACATTTAAAAATGATAATAAGTTATCGATTTATATTAGGTATGTGTAATAAGTCTTCATATAAACATAACGACATAAAAAAATGTATATGGAAGAATATTTGAAAAATATTCCTATTCCAAACATTAAAATATAGAGACAAAACTCAGTCTATGCATAATATTTTTAATATGAAACTAGGTTCACACATAATAATGGTATCTCAAGAGTTATCTATATTTAACCAACACAATGGAGGGATAAATAATTCTAAGACCACCCATCACATAACATTAAACAATAAATGTGCCCCACATTTTAAAAATATTCATCCTATCCTCATATCACAACATATAAAAAAACAAGTTTCATTCCATTATTTCACCATATCATAATCTTTATAATAGATATGAGTTTCATAAAGATTTCATCATATAATTGTTAACCTTTGAAAATTAAATGAGTTTCATAGTATCATATGTGAAAAATCATCATAAAAATTGACATAGTGAAAGAAAGTGTATTGTATCATAATATAATATTACTATTGAATAATAGATATCATTATAGGATGATGATATAGATGAAAAAATCTATTAAAATATCAGTTAATCCTATAACTGAAAACATGTTGCAATTATACAATTTTAATAATTTAATTTGAATTTATAATTCCTAGAATATTGAGAAAACAATTTTAATTAATGATTTATATGGAATAATTTATAATAATATTCAAAGAAAATAATTTCCATGATGATGAGAAAATATATTCATAGCATATAATTTAAAATAAAATATTCCTTCTACAATTTTGAAAAAAATAAAAAAATAATTTCTAAGAAAACAATCACCCAAAAAAAATAATTTAAAAAAATATTTAAATATAGTGGAATATAAAGAAATTTATCTTTTTAAAACATTTCATGTATAGTTACATACATATATAGAACAAATTTGATGATCATGGTCATAGAAGATATTTTTTTTTACCAAAATGGGAAAAAGTTACTCGATAATTTAATGTACCAACAAGAGGAAAATGGTCATAATAAAAAAAATTGATAGAGTAAATATAGTATAATAAAATAATATTGTTTTAATGGAAACTATCAATATAATTTCTATAAAAGGAATTTCATGCATAAACAGTCCGGATGAAATTGATATTGAAACATTAATCCCCTACATCTTTGGTAACATTTGAATCATAACCAAAATAAATCAAATAACATCAAATTAAACATTAAATACTTGGATATTATGCTTATTAATGATAAAATATGATAAAGTGTTAATATATATAACTAGTAAAGGGAGATAGGTGTATAACATAACATATATGACAAATAAGACAATATTGAGTAGGTATACCCTTACCACTTTGGAAACATTAAAACAAAAACCCATTAGATGATATGATTTTAATTTTAAATTTAATTCAAATTAAATAATAATTATTCAATATTTAGCATGATAATAGAAATATATATACACCTAATAAACTGATGTAAGTGAATAACACTAAACACATATCAATGAAGCACTATTAAGATGTAGAACCCTTACATGATGTTTTATCTTACTTCATACATGTTTTAAAATATTGTATAATAAATAAATAAATAATATTAATTTATTATTGGAAAATAATAATATATATCATAGCATATAATAATTACATATAATATCATCTTATATATTTATAATTTTCTTAAAATCAGTCTTACGGGTGATAACTGCTTCATTTTACAAATGTGTTTCAATTCAAAAGACTCAATAGTTTTACATTTATCATATTTTCATCATCCATAGAATGGGATTAATTACATATATATTATATATTTTCATCATATAAGATTTAATAATTAATTATATAAATCAATGAAAAAAATTTATTTACATCACTTCTTGGAGACAATATTCTATATGTAGACAGAATCAATGTTTCCACTTTTCAATGGATGGAATGAAGGAAAGGTGAAAAATAAATCTCCTTTATATAATCATAATTCAATGATATATATAATATATAATAATTTATAATTAATTTAATACAATAAATTAAAAGTAGGAATGAAAAAAGGATTGTGTTTCTTCGTGGTGGTGGTAGTCCACATATACACATGAGAAATGTTTTCATTTTCAAATGGATGGTAAAGGAAGTAGTTTGAAAAGATATTATAAACTTTAAAGAATAAATATTTAATAAATTTTATATATAAAAATGAAATCCACAATAATAACTAACCATGATACATTGTAATGGAAAATGAATCATATCACTATATGGAGATGATGGTCCATAAGTACACATAAGGAATAAGTTCATTTCCCTTTTGATGGAAAATGATATGGATAATGGGGATTTCAGAAATAAAATTACATATTATTTTATGGTTTTCATTTAATTTATTATACAATAATACATAAGATATAAATGAATAAAGTAAACTAAGAAGTAAAATGAAAGACATATATTAAAACAATTACCTCCTCATTAAGGGAATTCTACCAGATTTAATTTTAAGGACCCTATAGATTGTATATTGAAGATAACATCACCTATATATATTGGATTAGGATTTTTAAAATATGATTTTGTAGAGTTATCTAGATGTTTGTGGCTATTGGTGGTGCCAATAATAGAGGATAGGTCACACACTCTTATAGTGATGGAAATATCACACAAGAAATTACTTAAATGATTTAAATATAATAATTTTATTTCATGTGAATGTGGCTGAAAGTAGAATAAATTTATATTATAATAAATTTAATGTTTGAAATAACTTCATCAATTTTATTCGATATTCTTATGTGGTATTTTAAATCATATCTTCTGGATTTACCTTTTCATGAAATATATATCACTGACCATTGTCATAACTATTGCAATACTGAATGATTACGAATTTATTTCAGAGGTAAAAATAGAAGGAAATGGTAAAGGGATGAATTTTTATACTATTTTCATCACAATTTTTCTATTTAAATATTTTTTTAATTAAATATTTTTGATAAATTTTTTACAAATAATTCCATTACTGTTATTTGTAAAACTATTGACATAGTTTGAATTTAATAACATAAATATAGTAATTTAAATAAAATATAAACTTATAACACAGCACTAATATGTTACCATTTTCTAGAACATTTATGTAACATAATAATTCAACCAAATTCTTTTTACTTTCATCAATTTAAAATCATTTATTTAATTTTTCCATGACATTGACTAACACTATTTCAGCGTTATTTAAAAATTTAATATAATTACATCATTAGTAAATAGTAAAAATAAACTACCCTCATAAAAAATATTAGTTATGTTAAAAAACATTTAAATTTATTTATAAAATCTTTTTATGACTATGTAAACATATAATAAAAATAAATATCAATAGAGTGACAATTTTTAATTTTGTTTTATTTTAAACAATATTATGGTATTTATCAAATCTAAAAGGAACCAAAATTACATATATTTGAATTTAGGATTTATATGTTTTAATGTATCATATTATATTAAATAAATTCAAGTTTTAGTTGGATTTTGAGACCACGTCTCATAGTCTTAAACCCATTTTACTTTTTTTACTGTTATAGAGGTGAAAAATATTTACCAAAACTAATATTCATAATCACAAAAAATAAATGATAAATATTTAACAAATTTTAAACTAATGATTCTAAATATATAAAAAAATTTCAATATTCAATTTCTATAAATTCAAGAAATAAATTTTATTATAAATGAGTAAAATGCAATGAAAAACAATTTTTAGAAAAGTGTGTTTTGTATCCAAAGAATGAACTTATACCAAAATCAAATACAATACATATTACTCTTTAATTAATTATATTATATATAATCAAATTAAAATTATTTTAATTTAATATAAAATTATAAAAATTAATTATACTTTTATATTACATGATGTAATGATAATAAGGATAGTTTTCCTAAGATCCTTATTTTTTACCATTCACTTAAAAACATAATTTTTAAAGAAATACAAGAAAATAATTCTATGAAAATATTGAAATAATTATTTAATAAAATTACATTTAATTAACCTAATAATATTTAAAAATATGATAGAAATTATTTATAATTTTCATGCACAAAATTTTATAAAATCCATTTTTGAAGAAAACATATTTTTTAAGAATAAAATTTCCTTACTAAATATTGAGTACTTATTTATTAGTGATTAATCAATAAATTTTGTTTGAGTAATATATATGTAATAATCCTGTTAATATTTTTCTTACATTTAAAATTAAAAAGTATGTTTTAATATATCATTTTTTCTTTTAATATATGTGTTTCTTATCAATTAAGCTATAAAACACTTTTAGTTTATTTTAAATGAAATATATTATATGATATTGCGGTTTTATAGGGGTTAAATCCCCCTAATTAGTTATTAAATTCTCATAATTTAAATTTATATCCCATGATTAGAATATATGAGGGTTGTTTTATATTATTACATATTCTCTATCTCGTGATTCTAATCCATACTTATATGTTCACCAATGTACTTTAAATCAATGAGTTATCTTATTATATTCAAATTTAACTCTATGATCCAATTTAATCAATATATACACTTTATAATATTGTTTAGGCCCTAGTAGTCCAACCTTATGATCTAGTAAATATGAGAGATCAAATATTTATACCTCTATAGGGAAAAATAGAACACATCATACAATTGAGTAAGGTTTATAACAGGATCTAGTCAATAACCCACAACTCCAATATAATTAAGAATTTATTGGGGCCAATATACCGAGAGATTCATATTCCATATTTTTCTCATAGCCCAATAAATAATAATATAGACCCCAACCCATTATATTGGTTGGGATTGTAATTCTACTAACCTTAGGTGTATTCACATGAAACAAATGAATGGTAATAAATGCAAAGGGTTCCCAACATTATTTTGTGGTGATCTAACCTTATATAAAACTCCTCTTTTAAAAAAACACAACTTTATAGACTAGATAATATTATTTGATAAAACAAGTATAATGTTTATAATTAAAACATGAACTAATTTGTGTTATAATATAAATAAAAAAAGAAAATAAATAAAAATCCTAAAACACTCTAAAATATTCTTTTTTCCATAAGTGGAACTACACTGAAAAATATCCCACCTCCCCATACCCTATATGGACTCCATAGAACATTACCAATTAACCAAGGTGCTCAATTGTAGAAGTGAGAAAAATTACACTTACATGTATCTTGATTAATAACATCAAAGTATATTTCATAATGAATATGTTTTGGGTGATTACATATCAAAGAAGGTAATCCACCAGAGAGATACCACACATGCAACTACGAGAAGGATTTGTTATGTTAAAATAATATATATAAATCAATGAGAAATGATAATATATAGTGTACATGAAACATATAAATCCAAATAAGTTGTGATAATAAACATGAAATACAAAAATTCACCAATTATAACTTCTATTCTATGAACTAAAAGTAACCTTTCCCACAAAGGACCCCCTAAATGAATGATACACATGAGCATAAACCTATTACTACTAAACCAAGATATCTTTTTGATAATTAATATATGGTTACCCTACTTAGATATAAAAAGCAATCTAAACCAACAAGGACCTATTAAGTGAAATATAAATATACACCAACCTTTGTAATGTCGAGTGCCCCAATCTTAGCATGATATCCATGTCTTAATCAATAAGGACCCACATAATGAAATTTTCCCACATGAAAAACCAATATAATACATATTTTTTATAAAAATTATTCTTTTCTAAAAAATATTCCAATTCACATGTTACCCTATTTTTAGAAAAATTATTTACTAGGGATCAATGTAAGTATTTTAATTTAAAAACAATAAAATCTCATTTTTTTTAGAAGAAAGAGAGTGACAATAATACTCTTATATCTATGTGTTTATTCCTATAGAAAATAAGTAAAATAATTACTAAAAGAAACATTACACCCCAAAATTGTATCATGGAATATTTCAACAGAAATCCCATGTTAAGAGAGGGGATACGATGGTTTTCAATGGAATAATATAGTCAGTAACCTAATAATTAATCCCAAAAACATCACTATTGGATTATATTAATCAGAAATAACTTCCCCTAACATTAAAATGTTTATTTATCCAATTAAATTATTTTTGTTTTTTCGAACCACAATATAGTGTTATCCTTTATTTTCATGTCATCATTGAAAATTACTCCCCATGATTAAGAAAAATGAATGTGAGAAGAGATTTGTTTTGCTATTTTGGGTTGACCATGACTCTCTCAAGGATATGGTTGATTCTTCCTCCCTTTTTTCACTTCACCTGTATTGCTCAGCATAAAAATTCCAATGAACCACCACATACTCTGAAATGGTTGTGGATATTTTCCCAATTCACTGATGAAAACTCCAATGTTTTACAACAAGACAAATTACATTTCTTACCCCATGGTGCACCAAATATTTTGTAGAAGGACACATCACCTGTAAAAGAAACATGACTCAAACCAAACACTCTACTATATCCTCCACAATAATATGGTGATTTTTATTAATCTAAAAACTACATTATAAAACTGTACATGTTTCCTAAACATTCCAAAACAAATGAACAAACTAAAATAACTCTAAAATAAATATTAAAATATAATGTTCTCTTAAAGAAAGTGTGTTATTTTTTTTTCCTACTATTTGTCTTTATATTCCAAAAAGGTAGATGTTAGTTGATTCAAGAAAAAATCATAGGCTATAGGTATATCAAAATAATGTCTCATTCTATGGGCTTTTCACAAACGTAACCAATCTACCACAACATAAGTACCATAGGTATTAAATAGCCTCACTGGATAATCACATTCCTATACCAAGGAAAAACCTACGTGTTAAACCACTGGACATCTGACTTGAGAGAAACATATTTCTTAACACCTACACAATATATTCATTGTCATACATCTTGAGTTATGATATGCAAAATTTCCATCCATTAAAAAAAAACTAGTGTAATACTTCCATATTAGAAACTTGTTGAATGTGATCAAAAATATAAATGTACATAATAAACCATGGTGGTAACTACCGTTTTTCACCATGACAATGAATATCTAATCATGGAAATATACACAAGGTAAAACAATGCTTCAGTACCAACAATAATTGAATACAACAATGGTCCCAATAAAAAAATATAAATCATAACCATGATACTTAGCACTCGTAAATATAATTAGTAGTCACTCACATAATACTTAGTTTATTGACTGAAATTTTCCAAAAACATAACCTTAACATTGGGTATTAACATGTGGGACTATCAAATTATACAAACAAGGTAATATGAATCATTTTTTTGGTAACAAAAGATATATAAAATCTACATAATATTAAAATTTCCCCCATGAAAACTAAAATTGTTTATCAAATGAGCTATACAAAACTTCTCTAAGATTATGTTCACTCTTAACAACCCTCTAATAGAGGAAAATATAAAAAACTCATGGTTACGATAGATCCCAATAGTTAATTCGATGAAAACCCAACCCAGTGAGAAAGTAGGGTCTCTACCAAATAATATGGTAATTAGTACAACATGGAAGATCAGGAATTTATATTCATTTTATAAATCCATATTACTATATAAATATCCTTTTAATTGGAATGTAATTTCTTTAATTAGTGATCCAATCGACTACAATTCCAATTATATTATTAGTTTAAAGCATTTCTCAAAAAATATCAATTCTCATGGAATGTCACACCATGGATCTTAAGGTATATGTAATAATCCAAACATTACCCTTTAGTTTTTGGTTTTTTCCTTCATTACGTATCTAACATATCAATATCTAGATAGAATGTTCACTAGAATATACATTTAAAGAAACATTCCTGTTATTAGAATGTACCAATATTGTGTCCAAAAATAAAAGAGGTAATTATCCATCCCCTTCCATGATTGATGAATCCACATCATTAATGATTAATATAATGGTAACGGTTTAAAAATTTGGCAAATGAAAATTCTATCAATTTATCACTAAATTTATAAACTACTGTAACCTATTAGAAAAACAATATTAAATCATGGTCTATACAATCCAAGGCCAAAATTTTTATTAGACTGATGAATCATCATTAATCCCATGTTTTACTAATATATAACCCACAAACATGATAATAAGTCACCACCACATATATAATTAATACTTACACCTAGTATGAGAAAACTGTGGTGATACCATAAATGAGAACACATAAGAAAGAACTAGAAATAACCCACCAAGAATATGTTATAAGAGTCATCAAGTTATCGAGAAATGATTCCTCTCAACTAAGCAAAGAAAATATCTTAGACAATAATAAAACAAATTAAATGATCATGAAACCAACCATACCCCAAAAAACCTAAAATATGATTATCACTCTAGAAAACACTACCAAAAAACCATACCAAACCATGAAATTATAACCAAGAATGTTTAAATTAAAAGTAAACTCTATTTCCCAATTTCATTGACTAGAACCACAATTAAATTATTATATCATGTTAGTTACTAGATATAGTTCATAACTCTACCTATAAAGACTATGGTCCATCCAAATACACACCCCGTACAATTGAAAAGATGAAAAACCCACCTAATTATTTGAGAGTGACTCTACATGAATAACAATCTGTGTAAAATCTAATTATTTAAACCTATTTATCTCAAATGTTATACCACAAATTTTTATTTTTAATTGAGAGTATTAAAAAAAACTAGAACATATCAATGTTATTTGACCATATTGACAAGTTGAAATCGACATGATATCTTATTATCCACGAGGTTTCATAATTATCATCCCATAAGAAATCATTTCTACATGATACCTTTACCCCAGTTTCCTAGTATCATGTATACTATAAAACCCAAAAACAATTATAAAGAGATATAATAAGAATATATATTAGTTATTTTTTATAAATGAAAACTTAAAAAACATGGATAATAATTTTAGGAATAAAAAAATTCGACAACATCATTCCAATGAGGCTAAAATTTATTTATCAAAATCCAACATACCTTATTCTTATTTCCTACCATAAATTCAAGACATCACAATAATTGAGGAAAACCAACCTTCTAAAAAGATAAAAATAGTATAAAATATTTCGTTTCAGAATTAATTCCTATCGAGGTCTATTTAAAGAAATGTATTAAAGCATTATGAGAACCAAAATAGTAAATAAATTTTATAAAACATTCCAAAAATTCATTTATTGAAATATTATTTAAATATATATTTTATAAAAAATGTTCCAATGAAGTTATTTAATTTTAAAACCTATATATCATAAAAAAAATCCCTTCTTAAAATAATTTATTTAAAAAATAATAATAAAAAATTCAACCACATGCGTACATCATTTGATTCTAGTGAAATAGTTTCAAATTTCAATATCACTTCTTGATAAATAACTTATATTAATAAAAATAGAGGTTACATCATGTCCCATAAATAAAAAATATATAATAATATTTACAATAATATGAAAAAATAAGTTTTCCACATAATCTACTTCTATAATTATATCTATTATGTTCCACAATAAATCATTTCTCTAAACACATTATATTACTAATCTGGCATGCTCAATTAAGGAACAAATGAAATAACTATCAGTAAATTAACACAACCATTATTATGATATTAATAAAATTAAACTAACAATTATACGATTTATGAAACCAATGAAAAATTATAAAAATATATTTCATTATTCATGTAACTATTTCATTTCATTCCATGATACTCCTCATGTTAAACAATATTATCTAATAATGAAAAATTTGGTAGTAACATAAATGTGTTCATCCTTTTAGAAGGTCTATAAATTTACTATGAAAATCATAAATTAATGTAGAAAAAATACAATTCATCTTATAAGAATTAATTTTCACTATACATTCAAATGATGTGACTAAATTCATGGATTTATATTCCATGAAAATATTAAATGAGATTATAGAAAGTTTTTTATATCTCGTTAAAGGGTTTTCTAAAATATATACATGATACCCTTTATCAAAAATAGTAAATCATATAAATTTTAATAAAAGTAATCATTTTGGAATCATTAATTTTTTAAACATGTAGTCCATTGAACATTTAATGAATTACTTTTGGTGAGTTTTCATTTAGTAATACTCATTAGATGATGCTAGAAAAATAATCACATGACATAGCGAAAAATAATATTTTATAATATTTTAAAATCCAATTATTGTAATATAAATATTTAATCCAAAAGTACCACCCAAAATTTTAAAAAATATTTCATGGAAGAAGAAACCATAGTTTTACCAATAATATATCATATGATTGATGCACTCTTTGTGAGAGGTATCTTTACTAATGCATGACACTCATATCCCATTAACTAAACCCATAATGATGTGGTGAACATAGGAATAAAAGTTTATTATAACACTTTTTATACATGAATCACACTATTAACTTGATTCTTAATATAAAGTGTTTAGATATTCCTTTTTATAGCCTATAATTTAAATCCAACCACTTACTATCTCCACTCCCAGTATCTCCACTTAAGGACCATACCAAACTAAAACAGTTTGTAAAATCCCTATCTAAACCCAATGGCTTAGAGAACATCATAATTATTATAAACGTAGGTATATAACCTAGAAACCAAATAATGTTAATAAATTCCATATGTATTTTAAATTATCGTGGGATGGTTTACATATATATATATATATAAAACTCCCCATGTGACAATAAATTGTTCATAAATAAAATAGATATAATATGTGGATAAAGTAACACCAATGATGATAATTATACCATGAACTAAAAATTATTTAAGAAGATAGAAAAATTAAATTCATAATTTAAGAAAATCTATATCTCTAATGGATGTCTGTTTACCATATTTTTCATGACACTATACTCTTTCCAAGGATTTCCTCCATACTACAGTCCCTATATACTTGGGCCACTATGTTAAGGTTCTCCACAAGAGAATTGATTTTACATTACCTTACCTATATCATAATATACAACATATAATTTTTATCTGCTGGGAGTGAGTATAAAACCATGTAGATAATCCACTAGTGACTTCAGACATTTTCCACTGAGACAAGAACAATTTAGTTCACAATAAAAATATAAAAAAACCATATACATCATGAATTGCATTTTATAAGACATAAATAAGGAAAAAAATACTGAAAATATTGATTAACCAATTATACTATTATAAATTCCATTCTATGAACCAAATGTGACCCTATCTATATTGGAATCCCTAATAAGACCATACACATAAGCAAAACCTCATTATCAGGATACACAATATCAGTGGTAGAAGTAACATTGCGTGACATAGTTTTTATGTGTTATCTATGTATAAACCAATAAGGCCCCATTACATGTAATATGAATTCACACCAAACCATGTAACATAGAGTTCCATAAATTTAGTAGGGAAGGATATTCCAAATCCATAAGGCCCCACTCGTTGAAATATTTAGGCTCACCAACCCATTCTAATGCTATTTTTACCCTACCAAAATGCAATTTTCCAAAAAAAACAATTCAACAAAAAAATTAATTTTTATCTATAAAAATTAATTTAATAGAGATAAAAAATTAATTTCAATTCAAAAAAATATTATTTCATGTTCTTATGGAGGGACTGTGATATAGAATCCACATAATTCTTACTAGTTCATCTAGTAAAATCCAAGGAAACATGTTTCAAAATAAAAATGGTTTCATATAAATCATGTCTAGGAACCATATGTTCCAAAAACATGTGAGGTGGTCGAGAATGAAGTTTTATCCCGGGAATAATCATGAAAAATGATGTTAATTAACACAAAAAATATCATACATGTTTTCCTCTATGGTGAATAATACTACCCAAAAATTGTATTATTAATTCATACATATAAAAATATTTTGTTGAATTGAACCATTGTGTGGTGGTGCCCACCATGAACAAGGATACTATTTACCATGCCTTCTGATAGTATAGACTCACCATGGTAAGTCTTTTTATCCGTCCTCATTTATAGGACACCATGAGTTACTCTCTGTTATGAAGGTTCCTCCCTCCTCTTTTCATATATCCCACTCATCTTGACTTCACCACGACCAAGAATAACCATGACTACAACTAAATCCATAGAGATATTTCTATTTCCCTTTGGAAACTAACAAATCATCATGATGATTCAAAAAAAGTTATATCCCCTTGGTTCACATGGTTTATTGTATCCACACACTACACCCACTCCAACAACATGACAATAACTGCACCCTCCACTAATGACCTCTACCACGGAGTGGTGATTCCTAGAAATCCCTAACTCCTTTATCTTACTATACATCCTTTTTAAATTTCACAAGAATGAATAAAACCATCATAAAACACTAAACTAATTAATAAAATTCCAATATACCATTAACATATGGTCTCATAATAACCCTCATCTGGAAATATATTCAAGGGAAAACATTATCTCATACATTAAACATGATGTATCCATAATGGTTTTCAAAATATATATTCTATATAATTTTCACTAAATTAATATGTTATTTAACGAATTTAAACAATACTATCATTTATTATATATGTATTAACTCTGCTAGTTATTTTTCACCAAATTGATCATAGATAGTTTTTTTTTCTATATCTCTTCCCTTTCAAATATTCATATGGGGCGATTTGTATAATTTAGTGGAAGATTCTGTTGTATAAGAACTCAACCAATGTAATAAATTGATGATAGAGTCCTCTTGAATCCTATAAATCAATTCCTAAAAAATTATTTATATTTATATATGGTCTTTCTTCAATAATGATATTTTTAGGGATTTTATGTCATAAAAAAACCATCTATATGTAAATTTATATTGGAGACACAGACATAATTTTGAAGAAAACATTTTATCTTAGTAGATATATTTGAAAGTTGTTCCGAATACAATATTATATCATCATTGATATATATATATCTTAATTTTAAATAGGTAATAAGCATTCATTTTTTGAAAAAAAGTAATCGGTGTTTGTATATTAATCCACCAAAACTAAAAGATAATTATTTATAGTAAATGTCTTCAGAACACCCTATAAAATTCAATCATGATGTTATTTCATTCCAATATAGGTATGGGAAATTTTGTATCATTCAAATGAAATTTTAACAAACCTATATAACATATTAACAATGAATATTCTTAAATATGTAATTTTTAATTTTATTTTCTTGTTTTCTTATGAGAAATTATAATAAAATTAATGTAAATCTCCGTACATCCTTGGTGGATAAAGAAAGATGTTTTTTTCGTATCATCATTTAAATAATTATTTTTTATATTCAATTAATTAGATATATATTATAGTTCCAAAAATAATTTCCCCAAAATTGTCTTTATTGAACAAAATAAATATACTTTCCTTATATTCATTCATATTTTTAAATTCTCAAAATCATTCCATTAATGATCCTTTATTTTTTATAGGATATATGATTTGATAATCATTTAGATATGGTAGTATGTAAACCCCACATTTAGAAATGTTATATCCATCTTTTGGGTATGTAAGAAGATTCTATTTTTAGATATTCTCATCATGGATATAGTAGTGGTCTCATTATACTAAGAGGAAAAAGTGCGTAGTTTTTATTCCTTGTGAGACAATCTATTGAGAAAATAAATTCATTAAATAGATCTAAATATATTTGTTGAAATAAATTGTGATCATTAAATGATAATTTACACTTTAAACTCATATGTTCAATATATGGGTAATATATCTATTTATAGAGGTAGTGTAATGATATTTTCAATGAAAATATCGTTACCTTAGACTCATAAACCTGTTTTTGGTAATTTATCCATTTGATCATAATAAATAAGAATAATTATGATCTTAATTTATTATTTTATTCATGAGGTTACAACTTAATATCTTCATTGAATCATCACTAGATATCATAAATCCTTTTCCACATGAGGGTATATTGAGTATAGGTGTAATGACTAGACAATTCATAAAATCATATAACATTCATTAGATGTATATGTCGAGAGATAATTTACTCCAACACATGTTAACATATTATGTGAGATAGGAAATCATGATAATTTTCTCACTAATAATAAATTCTAAACATTCAATCCAATATATCTATAGTTATTTATGAAAATTTTCATATAAGACCATTATTATATCAAAATTTTCATTAAAGGATCTATATAAATTCCCATATATTTTATCTCATTACAAAATAATATATACTTATATATCCAAAAGACACAAATTTTGAATTCATTTTATAAAATATCATTCAATCAATTATTCATCACAATATTTATACATTATTCATGTTATTATTGAATTTTTTGATTAATAGGGAGAGTAATTAATAAATACCACTAAACGTTTTCATAGTACTTAGTTATGAACCTATTCATAAAAATCATGAAACAATGAGGCATTTTCTAGTCTAAATGACATCATTATAAACATATAGTTTATATTTCTTGTATAGAAGAATATGTTTTGAATATAATATATCTTAACCAGTAATTCATGATCTCATTAGTAAATATGAAATTTTATGATTTATTGAAATCTATGAACATGGTATGACAAGTCATTAATTCCTAATAGTGGATAAATTTTCTTTATGGTAGTATTATTTAGAGATTATTAATCAATTTTAAGCTACGTCAGACCTTCCCTTTTATTCATAAAGATAACTAATTCACTATAATGTGGTACATTTTATATATAAACTTTTTTATAAATACAGTTAATTTTTTTTATTGAATTTCAAATGTCCTATTGGGTAAATCCTATAGGGGACATTTTATATAGGCGTCACACAAGGTATATGTTCTAGTGATACATCTCCCACATAATCTGGGGGATGTCTAGGAATGTATTTTAGGAATACATGATAATATTCACTTATAATATGTTTTTTTGTTGTGGAAATTTTACTATTTCTAAAATATTTTAGAATAATTTACTTCTTGATTGGGTATCAATACCAATACCAATGAAGTTTTTTTATGAGAGGATTTAGAATCCACAATATTTTTCAATTGGATAATGGGATGATTTCTGTTATAGAAATATAATTCACTTTCCCAGTATTGAATATGAACACTATATAATGAGACCCATTCCATGAAAAATATTACATCAAATACAATTAATGGATGAATTGTAGGATTTTCATAAAGTGTCTTCATATGTATTTTAATTGCGTAAAACTTAACTACATGGTTTTCATTAACCACACCACATAGATTATTAAAATATATAACCACATATAATTATTATATTTCTGATCCAATATTTCAAGTCATATTATAAGATTTGATGTAATGTATTGATATATAATTAAATAAAACATTAACCATTATTGACTAAAAATGGGTATATCATTCACTACGTCGTTTTATTTCTCCAATTAAATAGTGGTGATTGAATAATCCCTCATTTTATCAATTTTATTTGGTTACTATAAATGTTGATTATCTATGATGAACCTTTATTTGTTTCCACCACATTATTTGTTTCCATGTTCCTTTTAATTGATCCATTAATCCTGAGTGGTGTATTACGTGATGATTTAACATAATCCATTATATTGATAAGTGATTTCATATTACCTTAACACAATTTTTATTAATGACCTTATTTTATATTACTGATAATTTTCTTACGATATCTAGAGTAAATTCCTTAGGAGATTCTTTTCACATTGTTGACTATTGGGTAGTTGGATCATCTTTCCTTCTTTTTCTTTTTCATTTGATCCTGCAGTGAATAATTTAATCATTTATTTCACGTATCTATTTCTATGACACTATTCATTAAACTGTATATATTATTTAAGATCACATAAAACATATTCTTTATCACTCCCAATGTATTGAATGAATAGTTATTTTAGTTGGCGTGTTTTTCAATCACCAAATAAAGAATCGACTTTGTATGATGTTCCATACCAATACAAAATTTGAACCTTGAAAGACTTACAAAATTACCTTAATATTGTGCGATATATTCAGTATTAATTTACTTTAGCTCAATAAATTATTTCTCTTAATAGGTAATAACAGTTTGAGAAATAATTTAATTTCATATCCCTAGTATGGGGCCACTGAATGAAACTAAAATCACAGTAGTAACCATTGGACCTCATGATCACCTCCTTGTACGCCAGAGGTTTCCAACTAGAATCATAGTTCTTCGCTGGTACGATGGAGAGAATATACCCTAACCATATTAGAGTTTAAAAACTAATTAAACTAAAAGAATAATATATTAATAAACATCATAGTAAGTGGAATTAAAATAAATCCATATAATACGATAAATTTAAATGAAACATATGATCATACATCACATAAAGATCTCCCACCGATTGAATCGCCTTTATTATATTAGGAACTCATAGAGATATAGTAGGGTTAACCATATCATAGTCTCACATCATCATAACCTTGAAAACTCCATCTGAGATATCCTTGTCTCTCATTATACATTGATCTTCTTCACAGCATGATCCTGCGATCAATAAATTCTACTTCATTACCCAACATCCATGGATTATTGAGTAGGGTGTGAGTTAAAATCAATAATGATCATCCAATGTAGTCCCATACATAACCATTAATATATTGTATAAGTTAATATGACAATATCATCAAAAAATTTATTAAATAAAAAACATAATCATAAATAAATAACTATATTTGATCCTCATGTTCTCACATGATACTTGATTTGACAAGAAGTAACTAAAATAGTGATGAGGTGTCTCTAAAAATGTCATTGAATAATTCCCTCAAATATCATGCCCATATAAAATTCCTTGGATCATCTATAAAGAAATAAAAATATCTAGGATCTAATATAAGTAGTGTGTCTAAGGAATTCAAACTCCCATACCAAGAAAAGAGAATACTAGGTGAATATATATGTAATTAAAGCCCAAATAATCAATATTCCAAAAAGAAGTATTGTTTCTATGTCATTTTAAATTTTGTAACCTATGTTCCACATCCATAGATCACATCCTTGTGTAAAAATATAGAAAAAAATTCATTTTGGACATTAAATCCCATACTATAGATCCATGAAGCTTTTCCTAGCCTTCTAAAACTGATATCAGACATGAAGGTCAGATCATAGATGATTGTTCTAAACATCTCATGTAACACAATACATCATTGTGGGTAGTGTTCCCCACCCTAAAATCTCATAAACTGTATCATTACATGTTAAACATCATCCCAAAGAAATCATATAAATCTACATTTGACCCCTCTAGTGTGCCACCTACCATCTCTTAAACCATAAAATGTTCAAATATTCAATTGGAGTTCTAAGGTGACACTTGAAATCATTAGTTCATATTTATATATACCGACCCTCTATAGGGTCAATTGATCTTTTGGACACCCATTGAGGTACCCCAGCTCACATCATAATACGTACACCTGAAAAGGGTCCCTAAATAAAGAACCCATAACATATGGTCTATGACAGTTTATTTAAGGTCTTAGTGTGACATACTGTTATCATAGTCACATCTCATCTCATTGGACTCATAGTGAAAACTATACATGTAACACCCTAATATTATAAAATATTAACATCATATTTGATAGTGTGTATGAGTTGTAACAATAAAAATGTAAGGGGGAATATTATCCCAAGACATTAATATATATTTATTTTTATATAATTCAATATATTTCATAGAATTATTTTAATGAAACACCATGATTCAATGAAACATGATATTGTATTAAAATAGTATTATTTAAAAAAATATTATTATAAATGTGGAATTAAATTAGAGTGTATGAATAGTACTATATAAATTATGAAAATAATATGCTTTAAATATTCATAAAATAATTAAAATGGATATCTATTGATTAGAGACAAAATTAGAGCTATTTGAGAGAAAATGAAACGTATTCTGAAAAGTGTATTATTCTAAAAGGCTATTTTCTTCTGATTTTTAAATATAATTTATAATTAATTTTTTTCACTATTAAAAAATTTATTTTAATAAATATTTGTTTAGTTATTCTTGTCAATATTATATTATGTTTAATTTTTTATATTTTTATGAATTGTATCAATTTTTAATGAATAGTGAAAATTACGAAATGTTAATTGGAAACTGCATTTTTGATTAAAATATTAATAAATATAGATTATTTTTAAACATTTTTATGTAACAATAGATCAATTATATATCTATTAATCCAATTTAGTTCATTAGAATCATTTTCATAGTAAATTATGATATGGAAACTTTGTAATCCTTTGATGATTTTTTCTTTAAAAACTCACTTTCTCGACTCCATTGTGGTATTAAATTTAAATTAAATTTTTCCAAAAAGGTGAATTTAATAAAGAAAAATGGATTATTTATTTGGAATAAAAATAAATGTATATTATCGAATATGGTCAATTAAATATTTGATCGTAATGAATATTACAAAATTAATAATCAAATATTTATAGCAGCTAAGGTAAAAATAAATTTACTGTGGGTGAAACACAACATATAAGGGTCAAAATGGCCTAAAGAACTTGCCTAAAATCTATTTTCTATCCATATTTTAACCCTATCATGTATGATTCTATATAATACCTTATTTTTACCCTTTTAGACTATGAAACAACATTAGAACAATATATATTTTAAAAAATTACTTATATGCTACTCACCTCAATTATAAAAGGATACCCCATATTCTCTCTTATTATATCCTTAAAAGCCATTTGAATAGATCATGAAATTTTCAAGTCACGTCCCAACTTAAATCTCCTAAACCTAGAATCTTTTTTTCATAAATTCGTTCTAGGAATACTTTATGAATAATCCTAAATTGGTTGTCCGCAAATAGGTAAAATTCCTAACTATGAATTTTTTATTTCTTCATCCACATCATTAAAATATTCATAATTTATGATTATATAGAAAAAGTATTTAAAATATAATTTTTTTTCTATGTTATGGTAATTACCTACATCCATCCCCTTATCCATTAAATGGGTTACAAAATCATTCTTGTGTATGGAAGACATCCGCCTTGCGAACTAATGATATTCATTTTTTCCATTACTTTATCTCAAGGATGGGTTTGCAGATGAATGTAATGTATATATATATATGATATTCATAACATACATAAACTTATAAAGTCATTAAATAATTTATATCTTTTTTTTCATTCCATACTATAGGGGATACGACAACCTCACTCGTGTGTACCACTGACTACCTCCTCTCAATGTGATTTGATTTGTTATTCTCTAATTCATTACATGGAAGGTCCAAGATATCTCAGTCAAAGGTAAAGCCTCTGACAATTTATTAAGAAATGAAAAGTACAGTGCAAAAAACAAAACAAACAAGAAAAACCAGTTACATTTCATATATTTCATATCCCTCACCACAGCCCTAATATATGACTTCCTCCGCAATAGTCGATTCCTATTTGAAGCTTTCATAGTGCTCCATGACCTTAGAATAATTCTATCTGAGATTCGGTTTCTTTAACTATAAAAACTCCATAGAGGATTTCCTGATAGATGTCCCGGTTGTCACCGTCTTTGGAAATATAGAATAAACCTTCTTCATTCTTGTTTTATCTAGGGGAGGTTCCTCACTTAAAGATTTATTCTTCCTATCCTTGACAACATCACTAAAGGAAGGCTTGACCAAATCACAATTATTTTCTTTGTCACTGTCCGAGACTTCCCCCCATTTTACAGTGATGACCATAGCTTGGAATGCATCACTCATGGTCTGGTTCTGTTCGTTTTTTTTTCATTAGGATCCATCATAGCTAAACACTGTTGAGGCTCCACAAAAATATTACCAGCATCCTCCTCCTTCCTCAAAATATCCTCTTTAACAATCTGCATGTTTTGGGCTTCCTTCATTTGAGGGCACCCATTCATCACATCATAACCCAATTCTTTGAAATCCGTTGCGAGTATCAATTATGATCTGCAATACACAATCATAAATTAGATACAAAAGAAAATCTTTAATGGCTGGACAAAAAGGGATTGCACTGTGGGATTTCCCATCGACTGAGATGAATGCCATCTCTCCCTCCTAGTCAGCAAAACTAGCTTTTATTAGCCCAATATCACCACTTCATTTATCATAGTGATCAACAAGATCCTCCCCATGCTTCAATACATTCCCTGAAGTAGAAGGGTCTCCCAACATGCCTCCAATTCCATTACCAGGACTAGCTGCATCCATATCAATATGATCCACACAAGTATTTTCTATAAGATATTTCTTTAATCTATCAAACACCACATCAAAAAAAAGATTAGGGGATTCCCATGCCTACCTTCATAGAGATTAATCACCCAGACTATCTACAGTTCAATGCATAACTACATTAGAACTCATCTGTCCTTGACCAGATACCCTACCAGGCCTCTTCATCAAAGAGGACGACCTTCAGATTATGGCTCCACGAACACAATGACCAGCCATATAAACCAAACGACAACAAGTTGAGATGTAATCAACCCAATTTTCAAACACAACAGCTTTCCTCCATCGGATGTCTTCGCCAATAGTAATCCAAATCCAGTCAACCGGTTGCTTTGAGGAATCCACCTCAACATAAAAATTAGGATTAACTGGATGAATCAAAGAGGATGTGTGAGCATCAGAGCAGAGGAAATGACTGACTAAGTACCCTAGCATATAAATTATATAAGGATTTTTAAAAGGAAAAAGATGATGAGGCATGATTACCCAGGTCACTACTGAAGGAGGATCCCGATTCATACCGAGATCAAAAGACTATCAGATGAAGGAAAAATTTGCATCTATTGCATCTGTGGGGATATCGGGACTATGCGCTGATTAATACTTCCTCTGAACCAAATCAAATAATTTGGTGACGATTATCAGTAATCCCTATAACATCACATTATTTTAGATACAAGTCACTGAACACAAAGTAATCAAACTCAAAAACGGAAGGCCTTCGATAAGAAAAGTGAGCAATCATAGTAAAATCTAGGAATCCCAAGGTCGTAGAGAATTCAGATAAAGAAATCGAAAGCTTAGGGAATGCAAGATGTTGATCTAGAACATTCGGGCTCAGAGAAATCGACGAGGATTCCAGAAGATAACTAGAGTTCAATAAAGTTACAAACAATTTCTATGACGCCAGGGTCGGTGGAGCCAAAAAATCATCTCCCCTCTCTCCACCAGGAAGGGGGGAAATCCTTCCTTGGGAATCAACTTGGGTTCATCTCCAGGAAGGAGAAGGCGAAGCTCTGGAATCAATCTACCTTCATCGGGAATCTACTAGGGTTCATTAGAGGTTGGTGATTAGTTTTTTGTTAGAGATTCACATTTCTTGGTAAACCATTAGTTAGGATAGATGGCTAAAATGACCCTAAGGTTTGTTATCCCCTTTGATATTTACATAGAAGGTAACAAGGATTAACATAAAAAATTTATTTCATAAAAATGAAATAATTTTTTTTATTAATGAATTATTTATCATTATAAAAAGATGTTTTTCCATTTTTTTCTTACATTTTTATTCCATAATTAATTATAACATCGTTTATATATATGTGGAATAACACCTCCTGAATCGATGTGACTCCCATTTCATCACTACACCACATAGATGATATACCTAAGAATATTTAAAGAATTATTATTGTATTTATGATATAATTTTGTTTCAGGATAAGGAAAATATTACTTACCACCTTGCAATTATGATTTTTGAAAAATGGTAACATTACTCATCGAAATGTACGATATACCATCTCCCGGATTGTATCATAGTTTTTTCACAACTATATTAATATATTTGTTTTAAAATTAAAATTTATGTATAAATATGATAATTATTTCATGATTATTTTTCTTTATATTTTTATATAATTACCACATTTACTATATTCAACTACCAATGTCATTTTTGACACATAAATAAAATATCATCATAACATCTAATGTAAACTTAATTGATTATGTAATCGTATATAAATTTGTAAGAAGTGAAATAAAAGGTTCTATAAACATGAAATAATTTTTTATGAAATTAAATAACTAAAATATGCTTAATATTTAGGAAAATATAGAATTTATAGGGTTATTCACACTCAAGGTAAGTGTTTCTCATCTAAATTTTACTTCTATGAGACATAATCCATATTCACCATTTATTTATTTGGTGTGGAATATAAATTTCATTTTTTATGTTATACTGTTAATTTTTTTATATTCATGTTATTTATTATTTGATTTAATGTTGTTTATTTCATAGGGCTTATGAAAAAATTTATCATAGTGGTGAGTGTTTATTCCACAATCACATCATTATTTGTGATTGATATTGTTTAAGTCACCACTGGGGGAATTATTTAATATTTTTCTATTAAAATAACAATATTTTATACTACACTAGTTATTCAAGATCATTTTCATGTAATTATACAATGATTTCAGAAATTCTAATGTTATTTATCTCTTTAGTCGAAAATACATTTTCTTCGGTACTCAAAATGATTAGAAAATGTTTCCATGAATATATAACTTTATTTATCTCCTCACTAAAATAATCCATTTTCATCCAAAACCATGTTCTCTAAAAATGTTTTGAAAAATATTTTAACATAATCCAAAATATTTGATAAAAATATTTTATTTCAAATGTTTGAATTAAAAAAATGGTTTTAAAATAATCTTCTTGCCATTTGCAGAGCCATGACCTATTCTATCATTTTAACAATGTAAAAAGAATGTTCTTTTTTATATTATATGACATGTAAGAAATTAACCCCAGTATTGAACATAATTTATTTCAATCTTCTATTGAAATATTATAAGGTTATATTTAATAAAAGTTTTTTCATAACATTATTGAAATTCATAGTTCTTAAAATTGATTTTCCAAGAAATATACATTAAAAATATTTTGTTAATTTTTTAATTTTGAAATAATTTTTATGGATTTCTGATAAAATATATTTTAATCACTGAATTTTCCATGTCATCTTTAAAAAAATCAATCTCAGAAAAAATACTATTATGTTACTTCTATATTAATAAGTATTTAATCCAATGATAACATCTTTATTATATATCTAGATGATTTATTATTAGTTATATTGGTACATACTCTATTGATACCATTCACTTTACTCTAGATGGTTTATGATTATGATTATTGAATAGAAGAATTATTTAAATTTCTTATACTTGTTCTAAAACAATTTTTTATCTGAATTAGGTTTCACCTCATTCATTTGAGGAATGCGTTGGACTTTGTAAGTGATGTGTGAGGCCTGCTACAATACCTAAATGTAATAATAGGTCTCATGAGACAAACTAGATCGAGTATTCTCTATATCCTTACCCATTTTTAAAAATGTTTTTGAAATTTTCTTCAATAGTATTAGGAGTATTTTCACAAGGACTTGATGGAATGTTTTAGATTTTTGTCACTATGAATTCCATCATTATGAATTTTGTTATACATATTCCTTCTGTTGTTCAATTAGATAAAATATACTTGGTTAGGTTTCATTCTCTTGTGATTAATTTTTTTCATTATAGGACCATAATTAATTTTTTCAATATTCTAATCATGATATTGGTGAAATATGAATGTTTATGAGTTTCTTACACTTCTATATTGATTATGCATTATTTATTCATAACAGTCATTATATTCTTACACTTATTGACCATCTGAAATCACTTGGTTCTTATGTGTTATTTTCTAGAAGATACCAAGAATTGTATTATGGTTTCTGTTACTGGATAAGATAAGAATAATTATTTCATTCTCAAAGAAAATACTTTGTTGATTTTATTCTTTCTATTTTAATAATAATTTTATGTATGTGTCTAGTTTACATAGACTAATAAACTATTAAATATTTCAAGATGTGAATACTTATATCTATTTCCAATGTAACTAGGTAGACACTTGTAACAAACCATTATTTCCTGGTATGTTTCTTCTTATATAAATTGAATATTTTGTGTTGTACGCAACACTGAGTTCTAGTGCACTAAAATTTATCAAATTAGTCTTTTAAAAGAATATTTTGAAGAATATTATTCACAATATAAAATTTATGAAATTTATTTTTCAAAATAGAGTGAATTTTTAACTTTATAATTTCAAAGTTATCTTTGGATGAGTTTTTGGTATTTTTCTGAAAAGTATCAATTTTTGATGAATAGTAAAAAATTATACATTGTTGTTAAAAATGAATATTTTCATTTAAATATTCATTTTAATTTCCATTTATTTAAATGTCAAAATAGATATATAATAAAAATATTTTCTCAACTTAGGCTATTTGAATAATTTTTATAAAATAATTAGATATCAAAATGTATTAATCTTTTGGATGTCTCTTTTACCCACCTTCATGCCACATTTGAAGGAGTAGTATTAAAAGTTTTTTTTATTTCTAATAATTGAATTTAAAAAATGGACATTTATTGTTTTAATTCATATTAAATGTGTGATTTAATATGTTCAAAGAGATTTTTAGGACAATAGTAACTTTCAAAAATATTATTTTTGTTTACCACTGTTAAGCCTTAATCAGACAATTAAAGGTAAAATAATAATAATATAATAGTATTACCAAATTACCTAGAAACCATTCCTAATTTCAATATATAAGTGTTTTATGACCAAAATAAACAGTATTCTAAAAATGTGTACCATTTTAAGCCACTTGTCATTGATTTCGACATTTATTATATTTTATTTTTTAAAGGGTCAAAAACAACATATTCTAATATTAATAAATATATCATTTTTAATATTATCCTATATAAGTGATATGGTCAAATATAAATTGTATTTAGAAATAAAATATTTTTATCTAAATCATAGTAATTTGTATGTAATTTTATAAAATAAATTATTAAATTAAACTGCGAAACAATATTGATGTAGTGATTGATTTTTTAAAGGAAGAATTAATAAAATGATATTAATAATATTTAAATAAATAAAATTTGAAATATTTTATGTCATACAGTAATTTTATAAAATAATTTTACATTTTTGGGATGATTTAAAGTTTCTTTTTTTGTCGGAATAAATATTTTCTGAATTTTTAACATGTCATTTAATTAATAGTATAAAAAATGACTAAAACTACACTTTCAAATAAATAATATTTTATAAAATGACATAAAATTAAAAAAATATAGGATTTTACCAAATAACTAGAATAAAGTTAAATATTTCCTAACTGATCCAATTGAGGTTATTTTGGAATTTTATAGTAATTTTTTTCTGAACTTTTATCAAGTCATTTGGTTAATAGTATAAAAATGACAAAACATCATACTTTTAAATAAATAATATTTCTTAAAATGATATAAAATTTATAAAATATTATATTTTCCCAAAAAATAGGATAATGTTCAAGATTTCATAACTGATCCAATTGAGGTTCTTTTGGAATTTTATAGTAACTATATTAACCTTATATTGTAAAAATACATGTTTTAAAATTAAGAGTTAATTTATTTAAGAAAGGGTTAATCACAAAAGACATGGATACTTTTGCGACCTAAACATATATAAAATTCATTGGTTGAGAGTATTTATATGCATACACGTATTATATTAAAAATAACTCACATAAAACCTAATAAAAATTATAAAACAATTTATATTAAATTAATAGTTTTAGATTTTCGTAAAATGGCCCTCCCCTCTCTTATAAAAGGCCACTTATCCTTCCCTTCTATTAACACATATAAATCCATTAGGCTCATCCAAAACCTTCCCATTTGTCCTCAAATATTCTTAACTCATCCTAGTGGCCATAATTTAGGAATAAATCAAGCCAATGGATTTTTCTCATGAATATAAAAATGAGACACTAGAAGACGAGGTAATTGTTTTTGCAAGTCTTTCAATGTTATTTTCTTCTCCTAAAACATTTTCCCAATTTTTTACATGATTATGTAATAACCCCAGAACATAATATATGATGAATTTTTTTTATGATTATGGGATAACTATATTCCTCCTTTAACCCATTCTATGAAAAACAATATCACCATGTGTGTGTACATACAACTTTTAGTCTCTATGATGTAGTGTAATTTTTTTTTCATATATAGTTTATTTCAATGGGTATAAGGATGAATATGAAGGATTTAAATATTAAAATTGACTTGAAATTTTTCATAAATAATATACCATCCAATTATGTTCCATATCTCAATAAATTTAATGATATCATCGCTTGTGCATACGTACGACTTACCGTCACCACGACAAAATGAGATTCATCCTCCACTACAACAATTTGACGATGGTTAATATATATATATATATATGTAATTAATATTTTTGAAAAATATGACATAATAATTCAATATATAATAGTATATATATATATATATATTTCATTTCATTTATTCCATTCAATATGAAAAAAATAGAGACAACGTTCTTGCGTATGCAGAACCTACAGTCGTCATGAATAGTATATCCCAGTACATATATATATATATAAATATTTATATAAGAATATATATGATATATAAATCATGTTTCACATTCATTATAAATTTAAATAATGATCTATTTAATAGTATTTGGAATTTAAGGTCAAAACACATACGGTAAAAAAATTATTATCTAAAGAGTTGTTTTGACTTTGAATTGATAATACATAAGTAAAATAATGTTATAAATTTATCATATATGATGTCATAAGTGTTATTATGATTCTGGTAAAAATTAATATTACATGTAAAACCACCAAAAATGAGTTTTGTAAATGTTTGGAGGGAATTAGACCTACGTTAAGGGAATTCCATCTCACTTATAAATTCCATGAGATATATGGAATGTTAACCACTTATTTCTTTTGTGAGGTGTTTGTACTAACCTTGTTATTTATGATATGATGAATAAAATTATCATCAGTGTATTTAATGATTTTTTTAAGGATATTAGGCTTGGGATTTATATTTTCCTAGTGGCAAGGTATAAATTTTCAATTTCAAAATTATCTGAGATTGTTTATAGGTAAGTATTTACTATGAAATGTTTACCATCAATGTCCATGTTTCATTATAATATTTTGAAAAGGAATATTTTTATGTTTTATTTAAGTTACACTTTAACTAAAACATCATTTTATTTGTTTTAAATATTTATTCTTTTATATATTTCTCATCAATGTCAATGTTTTCATAATGGTTTTAAGGATTTATTTATATTAATGTGAATGTTATAAAATGTTAAATTAATTCCAAAACATTCAATGTGGTATGAGACACTCTGATTAAAAAATAAGTTTTTAAATTTCATCTTTTATAAGTGTGATTGTTTTGAATAAATTATTTCAAATAAAATGGGTTATTTTCCTCAAGAAATTTGTAATGATTTTATTAGATGATTTTCATCTCAATTATCATCCTTTATTGGATATTATGTTTAATTGAGGTTGATTTATTATGATATAACATATCATGTTGTATTTCAAGGTTTTATGAATTATTTGATTTTGTATGTGCTATTTTAATACCATTCATGGTTTATAGATAATCTATTAATATTTCTTTTGATTTTTTTTAAAAAATGTTTTGTTTGGTTAAGATTTTAACTTTTTATATGAGGAATGAATTGGACTTATTTTCTGTTGGGTGGGGCCTGTTTTTGCCCGTCGATGCATTAGTAGGTCTTATGGGACAAACTAGTTTGGTTTTACATGTTTATGTATCATCTTGGCACAAGGACTTTATACTGTGGTCATGATGTCTATAAATAACCATTCCCTCATTATAAAATTAATTATTAATATTACATGTGATTTTTTAGCTACTACAATTTCTTTTTTAATGTTTAAACATAATTATTTGATTTATTATTTCGATATTATCGTGAATATTATGTTTAAATGGCTTGTGTTCATGTTTTATACTTCTCCTTAAATGTTTATTCTTATTTATAAAAGTCATTTCTATATTTTTTACCATTGCTGATCATTTGATATCTCCAAATTATTAGGTATTATTTCATCAGGATGCCAAGATGTGTATTATGAATAATAAGCAGGGTCAATATTGGAGAATAATGATGTTCTCAAAGGATTATCTATTTTGTGTTTTATATTATGAATTTTATTGTAATGTTTTTTGTATGTGATCTAATTTTTTATGATAATAAAATGATTAGTCCTTATGGATTTGATTCTATAAAATCATTCCTATGTATTAAAATGATGCACCGACTTTATGATCTTAGGTTGGCAGCATTATAGTTGGTATCAATGGATAATTAGAAACAACCATAGAAATTTTATTTTGAAAAAATATATTAGGTAAAATAAACCTAAGATAGATTTCGACGCTAAGTAGAGAATAATGTCCTAGAATTTTGGTAAGATAGATATTATGTGTGTATTCCAGGAAATAAAACCCTATATGAGTACTGCAAGTGGATGTGGTTATGGAACATAAGTTACAAGGGGTGGAAGCTTGGACAAGGTTTCTCGGGCCTGACTTGGGGTACACTTGTACATGACAAAGAGCCTTACTGCACACATGGTTTAACACTACTAGGGGATATTATTAAGATAATTCACATTTAATTTTCAAAAAAACTATAATGGATTTAAAAGTATACATGTTCTCAAAGAAACCCTATTTATGGTTACGAGACCAGATACACAATAATATTCATTCTATATTAATCAATTTTTATAGTTTTTCGAATATATATTATGATATGATCTATTTTAGCAAATCTGATCATGAAGAAATTGCTCCCACCAGAAAGAATTTGAACTTCATAGATACATGTGATACAAATAGTAAGAAAGATGATATCCTTCATGGTCTCAAAAAAATATTTTAAGGGAAAACATTATCCAAAGAAGTGTCATAATATGATGGCATACTATGAATTTATAGAAGGAAAGGTAATGAATACTCTAAGTATTATGGATTCTAAGGGAATAATGAGAATAAATGTATAGATGAGAATAATTTGGATAAAGGGAAAACGGAATGAAGGATTTTACCATATGTGATAATTGTGGAAAGAAACACCCCAATTCTTTCTCAAAAAAATGGATGTTTATTATAAGTGTGGAGAGAAAGGTCTCAGAGCTCATGATTTTATGAGAAAGAAGGATGATGTAAATTTGTAATGCTATAATTGTAGAAAGATGAGATATTATGATAATGATTTTTTAAAGAGTTTAGGAAATATATATTAGAAGATGCAAAGGGATCAAGGTCAATCTTATACTATTACTAGAGTAAAAGTATAATAACTAATGTATTTGTGTTTTAGGATTAATAAATTATGATATTATATTATAGTTTTAATAATTATGAGATATATAAGGATTTTTTGTAGTATATTTTGTTATGGATTTGTAGGCATGGACATTTTCATTAAGGTTTTTAAGGTGATCAAATATTTTGTATGTTTCAATAAGAGATGAATTACATTTTTTGGGGAATTTTATGTTATGCTTATTTTGTAAATTTAATAACATTTTTAGACTTTCAATTTGGCAATAATTATTTTTCAAAAATTCTTAAGGATAGAATAGATTATATTGAATATTGAATATTGTTGTATGAGGATAATGTATGATTTATTGGTTACTTTGGTCAAACTATCTTGGTTTCAGTAATCATTTTTAAGATAAAGGATATACATGCGGGCCATATGATATATAAATAGCACACCAAGTATGTAAAATTCAATTTACGCATCCATTTATAGGAGTAATGGATACAGTGTAAATGGATCTAGGAAAACCACTGAATGAGATTTATCTCATGACATGGAAATAAAGAAATTAAGTTCATCTTTGAATAGAAAAATAATTCACAGACTCAAGGGAAATGATCTTAAAACAAAAAATTCTATCATATTACTTTTTCTGATTTGTCAAATGGTCCCTTAATTTATCGTCAATTTATGGCTTTGAGGCCCTCAATTTTCAATTGATTATTAAATTTTTTTATTGATGAACTCAATCACACCCTATAAAAATTTACATTTTAGATTGATGTTGGTATCTTTACATCCCACTAATTTTCTCATATTCAAAAGACTAATTTTGTGGTGACCATCACATTTCACCTTCCCCTCTTATTAAGATTATATTTTTTTAACCCTATTTGATGTGGGTTTTCCAAAAATGTAATTTCTATAATGAACATTTCTTTGAAGTGAAATTTCAAATATGAGAAATTTTTTTTGAAGAGAGGATATTGTAACACCCCAATATTTCATGGTCCATTTCCCTTTAAATAAATTCAATAGGCTATGTTATACGCAACACTGAGTTCGACTGCACTATGATCTATCAAATTAGCTATTTAAAATGTGCTTATGAATAGTAATACCGAAGTTATGAAATTTATAAATTTTATTTTTCACAACAGGCATATTTTTTTGAATTAGTAATATCAAAATTATCTTTCAGATAATTTATTTTTTTTTCTGACAAGATTCAATTTTTGATGAATAGTGAAAAATACAACGTTATTGATAAAAACCGAATTTTTCATCGAAATATTTATTTTACATGAAACTAATTTTCATGAATATATATATAATATATATATTAAACCAACGAAAGTCATTGGAATAATTATTATAATAGAATTAGATTAAAAAATTTGTTGAACTTGTTAACATCTATTTTACCTGTCTTCTCGCCACATCTGTTAGATTAGCATTAAAAGTAATTTGTCAATTAATGGGAATTTAATTTAAAAAAATATACATATATGGTTGTTATTATAAGTAAAATTATGATTTAACTGGCTTAAATTAGTTTTTTGGTGAATATTGACTGTAGGAAAAAATTTACCATGGTTAAGAGTTAATCAGATAATTAAAGGTAAAAATATAATTATTATAAAATAACAACAAAAAAATCCCTAATATCATTTTATAAGGGTTTTTAGACCAAGATAATTTTTATTAGAACAATATTTTATTTTAATCCACATGTGTTATATTATGACATTTATTATAATTTATTTAAAGAAGAGTTAAAAATATCATATTCAAATTTTAATTACTATATAATTTTTGATACGATGTTATATAAGTGATATGGTCGACTATAAATAGTATTTATAAATGATAAAATGTTTATCTAAATAATAGTAATTTATTTATAATTATTGGAAATATGTAATTAAATTAAATGGTGACACAATAATGATGTCGTAATTGATTTATTTAAGGAAAAATCAATTATATTATATTTTTAATATTAAAATTTTTATAATTTGAAATATTGTAAGTCATTAAAAAATATTATTGATTACATTGATATTTATGGATTAATTAATGTAGTTTTTCTTCAACAGATTCACATTTTTATGAATTTTTTAAAAGTCAATTAATAACTAGTATTAAATTTGACAAAAAAATATACATTCAAATATATACCACTTTATTAGATGATATATAATTTATAAAAATATACAATAATTCCAATAAATAGGAAAATGAAAATTATGTCATAAATGATAAAATTGGGGTTCTCTTTTAAATTTATAATAACTATATTAACCATATAGTGTAAAATGAAAGATATTATAGTTAGAGAAATTTTTTTAAAAATAAAAGATAAACCCAAAAGATAAGGATTATTTTTTTGATGTAGGCATGTCATTAATTTAGTGGTTGAGAGGATTTTGACCCATTCCCATCTTATCATTGAAATAACACACTATGGATCGGTTTGTAATCAAAAATCAATTTATATTAAATAAGTATTATTCGAATTTCCGAAATTGACCATCCCCTCTATTATAAAAGGACACATCTTCTTCTCTTTTATTCAAACCTCTACATACATTGGTCTCATCCATACAATTCCCATTTATTTTATAAATTCTCCTCACTTCATAATAGAGTCCCTAAATTGGGATTAAATCCAACCTATGGAGTCCTTTTCTGAAAATCAAAAGGAGACCCTCAAAAAGAGGTAATTGATTTACCAAATCATTCAATGCTAATTTGTTGATCTACCTCATTTTTGAATTATATTTCTACAATAATGTTGTAAATTAAACATTTGATATTATAATGCCCCGACCTTAAATGTTACATAATCTTGAGTTAAGTCAATAATTTGACTTTAATTCCGTTAAAGTGTCTTTTCAGGTCTAGATATTTAGAAAATTTTGCCATAACTCAGATATAATAAAACCAGATGAATACAAAGTGGACCATTCTAATAGTTACCATTTCTTCTATAAAACAAAAAAAATCAAAATAAATGATTTTTTTTAATGTTAAATCATAACTCTTTCTTAATCTTATCTTTGACTCCATTAGTCAATAAAATCAATAAAAAACAATTCAAAACATGGTATGAGAATCAAAATATCAGTATGGAATACAAAATAATGAATAAAACTGTTAGTCCATGAATATTTAAAACACATGAAATTTTTTTCATAAAATCACACTTTTCAACCATAAAACATAAATTACATAGCTTATTTCATGTAATAATAAGATTCATACAAAATATCATAGAAATCCAAAAAATAAGGGTAACTTATGGAATCCTTATCATATGTACGTTTTAGCTTTCACAGTCACATAGGGAGTTACATTTATGGTTATGTTTTGAATAACCATCACAATATATTCATTAAAAATCTTAGGAGAAACCTTAACAATTACCTCTGTCACATTACCCACTTCATTAGATAGCCATCACAGGCTCACCTGCCATTAGTTTATCACGGAACCTCCCGTATACCTAATAAATTCCCAAGAACCATAAAATTATCATTACATAAAAGGAAATCAATGAGTAAAATAACATTTCAACATTTTCATTCACAAGCATCATTTCAAGATATTTATGTAATCAATCCATTTTTAAAACACAATTAAAACATTAAAAAATATGATTATTGAATCAAAGTGTGACTTGCCACAATAAAACTTTTTAAATGAATTATCATTTTGAAAATTTCATGTCCTTGTAAATAAATCCATAAAACACGTTTAAAAACATGGGAATCAATGAGAAATATTTAGATTAAAAATTATTTAAAACATTTAAAATGATGTTTTAGTTAAACAGTCATGTAACTATTAAAAAACACTTGAATTGAAATCATTAGATAGTAACATTAAAAAAATAATAACTATCATGATAATTAATTAATCCCTGAAATAACCTGTCAAAATAATTGCATAAACACCTTATAAGATAATAAAGGGGCACAATATCAAGATATGCCTCAATAAATGGAGATTGTGACGTAATACCTTAAAAAGATCATATCATTAGATTAAGGATAAATAAATGAAATAAAAATTTGTGACAAATACAAAGACACCCAATAAAAGTGGATATTAAGTTTAAAACAATCAGAGTTCATTCAAAAATATTCTTTCGAAAACAAAACCAATGTCATGGTTATTTAACTCAGTGAATGGAAATTGAGTTAAGATTTCCCTTACCTTAAGTATAACTCGTCATGGACAATATTTAAGATCCTAAATAATAAAATTAGGTTCATTTATACTTTATTTATAACATTTTTCATGTTTATTATTTCTTTTATTTAACTTATTAATATTTAATAAAAATTATATAATTATTTAAGTTAATATCGGTCGTTTTGTCGATATTCTGTACTTGAGTAGAAAATGTACTTATTTTAATGTAAAATGTCCATGTGGTCCAAAATAAATCATCTTAAAAATATTATTAATTATTTAAATATCATACACATCCAGTATATATGTATTTATTATATCCCATAAAATTTGGAAATAAGAAATGAAATGTACTGTTCTTGGAGACAGTAGGTTATACATACACATGAACAATTCTTTTATTTATTTTTCATATTAAAAGAATGAAAACTACATGATAAATAGGTATATTATAGTTAAATTATATTAAATTTGTTATATATATTACATAAGTTCTTTAAACCCTTCCTTTATACGTTCCATATATGGAATGAATGAGTCATATCACTTTTAGTGGGTGGTAGTCCAAAATTACTCAAATGAAATTATAGTATTTAATAATGTTGGAAAGAATATAGGTATGTTGTAAATAAATATTACTAAGGGAAAAAGACTCTAAAAATATAATATATTTGATATATAAATACTGTTCCATCATAATGGACACCATGAGAGGCAGTAGGATAGAATTGAGCAATCATAGTTTCGTGATGCAGTAGTTCGCCGTACACCGAAATAGTTTGTTCTATATCCATTAGAAAAATGTGACTGTAATTATAGGTCTAAAAATTTGAAAAAGAATCTTCTGTATTGATGATATTGTTGATGATATAAAATAATATAATAAAAATAGTTTAGGGGGTTAGAGAAATAAAATAAATGAAAGGATATAGAGAGAATACGTTACGTCTAAATCAGGAAAATCCTTTTTATTTGAGGAAAAAATCATCCTTAAGTTTACTTATGCTCAAATTAAGGATTCAAGGTGGAAGGGAGGGATCTTGGGAGATTATTTTAGTACAATTTGGGTGAGCCAAGGGGCTTGAGAGGTGGAATATTGTGGGTAGAGGTGGTGGCCTTTTATAAGATGGAGAAAGAGAACATTAGCAATGTCTTTAAATATTATTTTTTAAAAAATTGATTATAGAATAATAATATCAAAAAATCTATATATTTAAAGGATATGATGAGTATAGTTTGAAATCCTATAAAAAAATACGTTTTAGATAATTTTGATTTTGATATTTAACCATATCTATTGGAATTAATCCTTTGTTAGAAAAAATTACTCTTACCATGTCTTATAGTATTCTTACACTATATGGTCAGTATAATTTTTATAAAATCACGAGAGAACCAAAATTGGATAATTAATGACATTTTTAACATTCTATGAGTCATTTTTCCAAATAATATATTTCCATGACTATTATATCATTTAATAAAATAGTATTTGTTTTAAAAAATCATTGATGTCAATTTTGAAACTATTTAGTAATTGATTTCTGAAAGTCATAAAAACATTATTGATTTACAAAATCTAAATTTACTCTAATATATCATGTTATTATAATCTATAAAAGCAATTGGTGGAATAAAAATTATCAACTCACATTTATTTTAAAATTTATAAATACATTTATTTGAACAATTCATTAATAATGTAATCACTACAACATTACAGTGCCATAAATAAATTTATTTATTTAATGTCTACAAATTATAAATAAAAAACCCTGATGTAGGAAATAATTTTAGATTCAAAATTACTATTTATATTCAAAGATATCAAATATATAACCAACCTTAAACTTACTTTAGTAAATAGGTACAATTTTTTTATATTTTTTGTTACTTTATATTTATTATTAAGACATGTAATTTTCACACCCATGTGGATCCAAAATGCCATATTATTGGTTTAAGGATTGTTTTGTCTCCCATGACTCATCTGGAAAGATTATGAAAAAATTTAGGGAACTTTTATATTATTATAATATTTTTTTACCCCTATTTACCTAATTTATCCTTTAACCGTAGTAAATAATAAATAATTGCTAAAGTTACTATTCATAATGTCAAAAAAATAAGAGTTATATATTTAATTAATTTAAACATTCTGATTCCAAATATGGAGTCCACTATTCCAATTTCAAAACACATATGTTGCACTAATTATTTTAAAATTAGTTCTCGTTTCAAAACTAGAAATCAGGTTTTTATGAAGTAAAACATATTGAAAGATAGACATGTGTTAATTTTCAATTAAAATGTGAAATTACATACAATGAAAAATATTGAATTAAATTATAGAATAATAATCCAATTAAACATTAAAACCAATTAAATAATATACTAAATATATATATTAGTGAGACGAAAATATAGTATTTTTTCACAATTCATAAAAATCTAAATTTTATCATAAAAATATTAATAATTCAAAAAAAAATTAAAATGTACTTATTATAAATAACGAGTTTATTATTTCAAATAGAAAATATAAAATTTTTAAAATCTAGATATAAAAAAGGTTCCCCATCAAAAGGCGGTTAAATTGTTTTTTTTTCTAAAAATAATTCTTTTATGAAAAAGATTGAATTTTTTCGTATATCATACCGAGAAAACATATAATATGAATTTAAATCATTAAAATGAATATAAAAAATCTATTTTTCATTAAATACATAAATAGTGATGTGATTTTATTAACAGAATTGTTCTATTTTAAAAATGTTTTCATAAAAATAGTTCCTTTATAATTAATTGGGTTTTATTTTCATTTATAATAAATTTGGATACAAATGAATCATTATTTAAACATGTGTAAAATATAGATTCATAATTAAATAGATAATATTAATTCCATCCATTCTAATAGCTATGATAGGATGGTAATAATTAATTAACGTGTCTTACATTTTTTTTAATCTTCATGTTGCATATCATGTATGTTATTGAACAAAGTGTTTATTTCTAAAAACCTGGGATGTTAAATCCTACCCCATTTAATAAATCTAGTCCTTGCAATTTTAATTTTGGGTCAGTTACTAGAGAATGATATTTCAGAATAACTTCATTTCAATCCCACATCAGAAAAATGGTTAATGAATCATTGACTTTATATGATAGAAATTAAAGTATAATAGTCACCTGAGATAACACACAATAGGATTCCATATTGAAAAAAATGGATATGGAAGAAAAAATAATTATCATATTCTGAAAGAGATTTTTAGAAAACACGATTAAAAGAAATTTACATCCAGAAAACCACAAACATGTGGTGAGTTAAAGAGTCTTTGATTTCGTTGTAAGATAATGTAAATGGAAAACATTTTTTGATTTAAGATTCACATCATATATTTTAGAAATAATTTTACAACAAAGAATAATGAGATAAGTTAATATACTTAACTGTCATGAAAAGTTTCATCCCATAATCAATTTCTAAAACAAAATATTTTTTCCCCTAAACTATCAGTATTTAAGGTGAATTCTTCACACCAGAATCACTATAATCAGTATATATAGAATCACATAATCTGTAAAATATGAACCATATAATTTACCTCTCTTTGAAAATTAACAAAAAACAAAATGTTCAGAAAAATATTAGATAATCCACAAAAAAAATAATCCTTTATATAGAAAATGAAAACATTAAATCTATGAAATTAAAAAGTAATAAAAAAGTTCTCCATATACTATTCATTAAAAAAATGTCCTTAAAAATCATAAAAATAATCCCAACTATGATTGAAAACTAAAATTCTGAAGGATTTGATCACATATTCTTCCACGATAAATCTTAACATTTATCTCCAAATAACATCAACTACTCTTAAAGTAGAGAATAAATTAACCAAATCACATATTCTCTAAGATAGGTTAACCTTTTCCATAAATTAATCACCATATGTAAATAATACAAACATAGATTTTCCCAAAATAAAATTCAACCATTACTCCTCAAATTAAAATCCATATTACACTATTTTCCTTTGGCATATAGATTTCAAAAAAAAAGAAAAAATCTTACAAAAACATTTATCATTTAATCACCAAATAATATTCATATACTAAGGATAATCATTTGATAAATCATATGTTCCCAAAATCAACTTATTCTTAATACATAAAATCATTTCACTATAAATAATTAGTCATACTAACTGGGGGTTTCACGTTGTCTAGTGGTTTAAGATTCACCCTTACCACCCTTTAGTTGTGGTTTTGACTTCCACGACCCTACTGGATGTGACACGTTGCCACACACTCTGTGGGTTGACCTTTTCCTAAAACAATATAATTCATATAAAGTTGTCAATATGATTTAAAATCCTAAAAAATAACCATAAAATGTGTTATTGTCAAATGTTATTATATAAATTTCATTTATCAACACCAAAAGTAATAACCCATAAAAACCTCAAAAATAAATTTCACAAAATATACAATTAATTACCTTGAAATTTCAAAAACAAAATCCTCAAAAGGAATTTATAAAATATTGATCTTTTAATCAACCCGAAATTGATAATCTTATATGATATCTCAATCACATATGATGAAATCCTAATCTTGAATATTTTCTAAAATATCCTTTAATACCATCTATAAAGTCCATTCCTTAAATATATCATAATCTTGAGTTATGTTGATAATTTGACATTAATTCACTTCATGTAACTTTTCAGGTTATAACTTTTGATAATTATTCCATAACTCACATATAACAAATAAATATAAATAAAAAGTGGAACATTTTAATATATTATTTTTAGAATATTATTTAATGTCTATTATTCCATTTTTATAACTAACAACAATTTTATGAAAATTATATAATTTTTTAAGTTCATATCAGCCATTTTTTGGATATTCATTACTTTTGTCAAAAATGATCTTATTTTGATGTAAATTGTCCACGGGGTCAAAATTCCATCATCTACAGAATATTATTCATGATTTAAATATTATATATATCAATTATACATGTATTTAGAATATTCCATAACAGTTTGAGATATGAAATGAAATGCACTGTTCATGGAGACAGCAGGTCGTATATACACCTGAATGTTACATTCGTTTGTCTTCATATTAAAGGAATGAAAATGAAATGATTCATAGGTATATTATAATTAAAGTAAAATTTAAAAGTTATATATGTTACATAGGTTCTTTATAACTATCCATTATACATTCCATTTATTGCATGAATGAGTCATATCAATTTGAGGGGGTGGTAGTCCAGATTTCCTCCAATGAAATAATCTTATTTACACATTACAGAAAGCATTAAGTTAATTTCTAAATAAAAAATATAGATGTATGGAAAAATATAAATATAATATATTTCATATATAAATACAATTCCATCATAATGGTCACTATGATATATGGTAGGAGAAAATTGAAAAATCAGCATTTTGGGATGTAGTAGTTCACCGTACATAGAAACAATATATTCTATATCAATTAGATGAAAGTGTGTGTAAGTGTTTGGAGATCCATTTCAAGAAAAATATGATAGAATATTTAGGATACTGTTTTTTTATAAAATAATCAAATAAAATGTGTTGAGGGGGGTTGGAGAGGGAAAATAAATGAATGGAGTTTGAGAGAAGATGATACCAATAAATCAGGTAACTACATTTGATTTGATCCAAAAGGCACCCTTGATTTTCCTTATGACTAAATTAAGGTATATAAAAGTAAGGGACAGATTAATAAATCTTATTTGAGAATCATTTGGGTAAACTAGGGGCTTGAGCGGGGTGATTAAGTGGGTAGAGGTGGTTTTCTTTTATAAGAAGGAGAATGGGAACTCTAGGAATGTCTTGAAATATTATTTTATTAGAAATTGATTTTCGAATTATAATATACCGAAATAGATATATTTAAAGTTTATGATTTTTATTAGTTGAAATAATCTCGACCAATAGGTTTTAGATATTTTTTGATCACATATACAACGTTTTCATTCGACTTTTACCCATGGTTAAATAAATCAACTATTACCATGTCTTGTATTTTTACACTATATGTTCACTATAGTTACTATGAAATTCCATGAGAACTTCATATGGATAATTTATGAAATTTGTAAAATTATATAAGTCATTTGGATGAATTAATATATTTTTATTACTATTATATCATTTAATAAAATATTTTTTAAAAAACTCAATTATATCAATTTTAACACTATTTAGTAATTGATTTTTGTTAAAGTCAAAAATAATTGATTTATTTCAAAAATATAAATTAAATAAAATATATCATGTCATAATAATCCATAAAGTTCATGTATGGAATCTAAATTTTCAAATTACATTTATTTTAATATTTATAATATAATTTATTTGAATCTTTCATTAATAAGGCAATCACTATATCATAAATAAAATAAAATTATTCAGGTTACCGTTTTAGGTTTATAATGACTATTTATAGTCAAAGTTATAAATTATATCACCACACCTTAAAATTCTTTTAGTAAAATGATACATGGTTTTGTTATATTTCCATTTACATTAAATAAATTATTATAACATGATATTTTCACACCTAAGTGGAAGAAAAATGATAAAATTTCATAATATGGTTCTTTTGGTCTCCCATGACTCATCCAATAAGATTAGGACACGTTTTAAAGTAGTTTTCAAGTAAGAAAATATTATTTTTACACTTATTTACCTAATTTACCCATTAACTATGGTAAATAAAAAATAATTTCAGAATTTAGTATTCATAATGTCCAAAAATAAAATCTACCTATTTACTAAATTTAGACATTATATTTCCAAATAAGGAATCCATTTTTAAATATTCAAATAACAGAAGTTGCATTAATTAATTTAAAATTAATTATCGCAGTCAAAACCAAAATGGTGGGTTTTAAGATATAAAAACTATCAATAGATAGACTTTTGTTTATGTCAAAATTTAATGTGATATTACATCAAATGGACACAATTGGATTAAATTACTAAAAAAATAATAAAAATAATATTTAAAACCAATTAAAATGATAATCTAACCATATAAATAATTGAGATAAAAAGACAGTTTTGAATTAAAATGTATGATTTTTTCAGTATTCATTAAATTATAAATTTTATCAAAAAAATACTAAAATTAAAACAGAAAATATTTTGATGTCCTGATTCAAATTAATATTTTTATTATGTCATAGATAAATTATATAATTTTCAAAAAAATATATTTAAAATATTTTGTCTTTCAAAAGGTGGTAAAAATGTATTTTCTTGAAAACTACTTCTTTTATCTGAAAAAATTGAATTTATTTATATAACATGCCTAGAAGAAATAATAATATGAATTTAAAAAATTAAATTTAATATATAAGATATATTTCTTATTATGTCAATAAATATTGATATGTTATTATTAACACAATAAATCCCTTTTAAATTGGTTTTTATAAAAACACATCCTTTATATTGAATTGGTTTTTATTTCAACTTCTAACAATCTTGATACTTAATGAATCTTTATTTAAATATGTTTAGACCATATTTTCATAATTCCATTGACACTATTCATTCCATTCATACCAACGACTAGGTTAAAAAGGTAACATTTAAATAATATTATTTAGTTGTTCATTTATGCTCGATGTAGTGTATCATGTTAGCTATTGAAAAGAGTGTTTATTTATTAAAAAATGAGATGTTACATATATTATATGAAGATTTTTTATTACTATGCGATAAAAACATTCCCCCTTCTACTTATCCTATGAAAAACAATATCACCTCATGTGTATGTACGACTTACCATCTCCACAGCATGGTGTAAACCGTTTTTCATCTATAATTTATTTTTATGGGTATATTGAAGAATATAAAGGATGAGAAAAATAAATATGACTTTATATTGTATTTTTTATAACTAATATACTATCCAATTCCATAATACTTTACCATTAATGGAATTATATCATCACTTCTACGAACGTATGACTTACCCTCTCCATGACGTGATGAGATTCATCCTGCACTACAACTATTTATAAATGATTATAAAAATATATATACAACGAATACATATGAAATATATGACATAATTAATCTACTATAATATATATATATATATATATATATTTTATCATTAACTTTCCAATAATTATGATTAGAAAACAGAAACATTTTTCATGCGTACATAGAGACTACAGTCTCTTTGAACAGTGCATTCCATTCCATTATTTTATATATGTATATATTTATATAGTAAAAATATATTATATATAAAACATGTTTTATATTTTGGATGTATTTAAATAATTATCTAAGTAAAACGGGTAATATAAATTCATAAATAAAACATATATTATTTCATTATTATTATTATGATTTTGGTACAAGTTAATAATATTTGAAAACCCACTATATAGGAGTTTCAGGAACATACGAATGGAAAGAGACCTACGGTAATGGTGTTTCATCTCACTTTAATTTTTTGCCTGATATAAGCCATGTTCACCACATAGTTCTTATGTATGGTGTATGTATTTCCCCCATTATATTTTGTATCAACAATACATTTATCTTCATGATCTCTAAAGGTTCATTTAATGATATCAGGATTATGATTTAAATGTTCAAAGTAGGTAGTGTTAATTTTTCATTCAAAATTATTTTCTAATATTGTTTATACGTAAGTATTTACTCTGAAATATTTTTCTTCCATACCCATATTTCTTAAAAATAATTTTATAAGGAATATTTTTATAGAATTATTTTTGGGTATATTCAACTAAAATACATTTTTAAATGTTTTAATTATTTATTCACCCAAATTTTTCTCATTAATGACCATGTCATGAAAATATTTTTAAGGATTTATTATTTGGACAAGAAAATTTTAAAATGTTATTTCTATAAAAATGATTAAAAGAAGTAAGATACACCTATAATCAAAAATATCTTTTTAAATGTCTTATATTATATGTCTTCATCTTTTGAATAAATTATTTCAACGAAAAAGGGATATTTTACTCAATATATTTTTACTGATTTTATAAAATTATTTTTATCATTTTCAATATATTTTATTGGATATTATGATTAATTGAGGTTGATTTTCTATAATAAAAATGATTTATTGAATTGATGGGTTTATGAATATTTTGACTTTGGATGGGATATTTTTATACCATTCAAGGCTTTTTGATAATGAAATAATAATTCATATGAAATTTTTAATAAAAATAATTATGTTGGTTATGATTATCCCAATTTATATGAGGAATGTATTAGTCTTAGTAACTGAGGTCCATGGCTTGAAAAATCTCTTTGATGCATCTGTAGGTCTAATGAGAAAAACTATTTTCGGTTATTACCCATTTATGTATTGTCATGGCTTGAGGCCTTGACAATATAGTTTTGATGTATTAAATTATTCATTACACTGTTATGAAATTAATTATTGATATTACATGTGATTATTTGATGAGTATAATATCCATGTGAATGTTTAAAGGGAACTGATTGTTTTATTCATTCCATATTTTGGTAAAGATTTTGATTAAACAACTTGAGTTATAGTTATATTCCAAACCTAAAAAAAATTATGCTCATTTATGAATTTATAGTGTATATTTTTTACCCTTATTGAGCATCTGAGCTCACCCCTTTCTTATGTTTTATTATTCTTCGATTCCAAGATGTGTATTATGATGGATATGTAGGGTTATTGTAGGAGAATAATGTAGTTGTTGAAGGAATTTCATTGTTTTATTTCATGTTATAAACTGTAATTCATGGTTCATATATATAATATATTTTCCAAGAGTACGGAACTTATTTCTCCTTTGTTATTTGATTCCTTATAATCTTTCCAATTTATTTGAAAAATGCACTAGATCCGAGATTCTGGGGCCATGGTGTTATAACAATGTCATCTAGATACTTGGGTCGAGGATATACAATTGGTATTAGAGGATGTTTAGTAGAAATATTGGGAACTATATTTAAGAAGCCATAGAGTATAGAACACAACCATATGATATATTTTCAGAATAAGTATAGAAAGAAATACTTAATATTTGGAAATAAAGTAATTTTAAGGTTTTTTATATAAAATAAAAGCATTTCCTGAAACAACATGTAGATGTGGTCCTAGAATAGATATACAATGAGGTAATAACTTCAAGAAGGGTGAATTGTCCTTGACCAAATCATCCAATAGTGTACGGAAACCATCCATACTACACACATAGTTTGACACTAATAGTGTAAATTCTTAAGATAAGTAACATATTTTTTATAAAACGTTATGAAGGATTTAAAAATATTTTTATGATTTTAAAACATTCCCAAAAAACCATATTTATTATTATGTGATTAACTATTCATAAATTTCTGAAATAATGTTATATATTTCACTAGTATTTTTATTATACATTATATTTCATAATGATGTTATATAATCTATTGTATGGTATAATTTAAATATGTTTCCTAGTAGGAGAAATTTTTAACACATAAATGCACAAAATTCAAAGAGAAATATTGATCATTTCAATGATGGGATTAATACAATCATTTAAAGGGAACTATTACCCAAAATATTATCATCATATAAGGACATAATATCATTTACTAACAACATAGAGACTGAATTTTACAAGTTTGATGGCTTCAAAGAGAAGAAAGAGAAGATGAAGATGACAAAGAAAATAGAGATTAAGGGAAGAAGGGTAAGAAGGATTTTCCAACAAGTGATAATTTTGGAATGAAACACCCTCCAAACCGATCAAAGGGAAATGTAGTTTTTTAAATTTTTGGATAGAAAGGCCAACATACTCATGATTTCATGGAAAATAAAAAGGATTAAAATTTCAAATCATTCAAATACATTGAAAAGGTTTACTACACAAAAAATTCACTAAATAATAAAAGGAATATACCTCAATAGTATCCAATAGATCATGGTTAAGATTATGATGTTACCATAGAAAAATTTGTATTTTTGATTTTATTATTATTTGAATCAATAATTATGCAATTTGGGTATTCTACCAACAATATCATGGTTACAACAATCGTGAAATGTATAAGGATTGTATGAAAAATGATCTTCATCATGGATATGATTGAGTATTTTGAACGATAATGATAACCAAGAAAAATGAATCAGTGGAATGTTAGACATCTTGGAAAAAAATTATTTAATGAAAGATAACCCTTAATATATTTTTAATGTTGTTATAATAATGTTTGAAAAATCATAGGATTCATTGAGATAGTGTAAATTGTATAGTATTGACTAACTTAGAACTGATTAATGATTAGTTGAAAAAGCAGTTCATTCTATCATTGATGGTCTTAACATGAATTTTGGATTTGATAAAAATATCTAATAAAATCAATTTTTTTTTAATAAGGAATTATGATAATTCAAGTTACTACCATGACTCAAAAGATTACATGTTTAATATATCTAGATGGTTGGTATGTGATGATCCAGAACTACTATATGTATTTGGGGATTAATGATAATTTCTTTTTGGAAATTTATTGATTTTCTTCATAAATATTTGGATCATAATATTTGAGTAGGGTAATAAGGTTAAGCAATTTTTAAATGCTATAAGTGCTACATTGGATGACAATTTTTATGATTAATGTATTAGTTCACTATATGAAGAGTTATGAATATTGGATAACCTATATTAACCATTATAATATATAAATGACTAATGATTCAAGGATTGAATTATCAATCTATAATGGATCTTATGATCCATTAAATGTTAATTTTATTTATTTAGACATAGAATATTTGATTTTTTATATTCATTTCCTAGAGTACAAAATGAAATGAAAATTTATTTATGCATAAAAAAGGATGAAATTGTGATTATGAACTCGGAATATATAAAGTAAGAATATTTCATTATATTCATAGATAGTGAACGAATACCTCTACTCTAGGAGAATAATATTAAAAGAAAAATGATATCCGACTACCTTCATCTCTGATGAGTCATATGGTCCATTAAATCATAACAGATTTATATTTTTTTGGTTATTAACATACACTTGATCATCCATTTTATTGTGATAAATGATCACTATCAATCTATATTATCCCATGGGTGTAATAATTCTTTTCAATTTTCATGTTTTCATTTCCCAACACTGTTATCCATCATGGAATTCTAGTAATGTGTTATTCTAGGTGAACATAAATATTCATCATCTCTTTTCTAAAAGGAAATTTTTTATTATCCCATGTCAGAATGTTGGATTTCATGAAATTTATTTTTTAAATGAAAACCCCTTTATTACTGAGATCAATATAAAATTACGAGGAGACAATTTATTTAGAGAGAGGTGTAAAATTTTAAGCCCAGATATTTGAAAATATTAACCTAATAATAAATAGTGTGTATGAAATGCAACACAAATAATTTAAGGTAATATATCACCTTGATACATAAAAATTATTTTTATTTCAAATAATTAAATATGTTTGATAACTTGGGATGCACACAACACTGGGATTGAATGAAACATGATACTCTATTAAAATAGTATTTTTTAATCTTTACTATTATAACCTAGCAATTAAATTGGTGGGTATGAAATGTACTAACTTTGTTATGAATTTTATATGGATAAAAAATGTATAATATAATAAAAATTTATATCTATTTATTAGATAAATCATTAGAACTACTTGGGATTAAAATATATGAATTATAAAAATATGTTTTTAAAAAAGACTATTGAGTTGCGCTTGGAACACATAATTTATAAATAAATTTTTTCACTTTTATTATATTTAATTGAAAAAATAATCATAGTTTTTGAGAAATATATTCCAATATTATGTTATAGTTACTTATGTGATTTTTCCAAATTGATTCATTTTTTATTAAAATTAAAAATTACTGAATTTTATTAAAAAACAGATATTTTTTTAAATAATTTATATATATTAATTATATTTTAAAATTGTTTTAATAAAATATTATGGAATTATATTTATACTAATATATATTAGGTTATTTTAATAATTTTCATATTGATTTTTGATTTAAAAACATTGTAAACTTTGGAATACTTTTTATTAAAAACCATCATTCTCGTCCCATCTACATGATTAATTTTAAATTATAAATTTCAAATTATTTGATTGAAATTTGTTAAATATAATCCAATATTTTGAATAAGTTTAATATATATTTTCTAATAAGGTGAACTTTATTTTTGACTATAATTAATAATAAAAATAGTAAAACTTATTTACCATGGTAATGTTAAAAATGGAATTACTGAGGGGTTAAAATAAAAAGATAAGGGTAAAAATGATGTAAAATGTTATGTAAAATATAATTTATGGAAATATTTAGACATTATAATATAAAATTATTGATAATACATAATTTTTACCATTTTTCATGTCAAAAACATGGGTACACATTTTTCTTATTAAAAATTACACGCGTGACACTCACACCACTTATAAAAGGCCATCCATTATCTTCTATTCTTAACAACATAAAAGAATTGTGGTTCATAAAAGAACCTTCAAAATAACTTAAAAAATTACTTTTCATCAATTTAGAGGGCATATTTTTTCCTAAATCCATTCAGTGTAAACCTTACTAATAATCCATAATAGGATAACTTCAAAGAGGTAAAATTCATAACTATGAATTTTTATTTTATTTGTTCTCCCACCTCATTAAAATATTCTTCATTTAATATTGTATAATAAAATATTATATTCTTTATACAAAATTTTTATTAATTTAAAATAATTACATACAACTATCCCTTATTCCATCAAATGAGTTAGGAAATTATCATTCATGTATACAGCGGACTACCGCCTCGTGAACCGGTGCCATTTATTTTCACATTACCACAACTCATGGTTTGGTATGATGATCGATATAAAGTGTATATATTATATTTTAAAAAAATTATACCAATGTATTTATTATAACCTATATAAAAATTTTAATTTACATTATGTAGTGGATACAGTAATGTCCCTCGAGTGTGCGACGGACTACCGCCTCACGAAGCGATGTGATTCGTTTTTCACTAAAGATTTACGTAGAAGGTAATAAGGACACCATTAATTAACATATTCAATATAAATGATATAATTATGATGTATTTCTTTATTTACCATTCTAAAAATAAAATATAGCATTTTAATTCTTAAAATTTTCATTCACTAAAAGATGATAACATCATTTGTGCACATGTGGATTATCATATTCATGAAGCAATGTGACACCCATTTCATCATAAACCACATGGTTGAAATGAATTGGTATATTTGGAGGTATAACATGTTGTTAATGATATAATTATCATTATTTAAATTTAAAATATTATATAAAACTGTTCAATAATTATCACTGATAAACGGAAATGTTACTCATGGATACTTATGACATACCATCCCCATGATTGTAAAATAGTTTATTTTTGTTATACATCATTCATAATTGGTTGTGAAATTATAATTTTTTTACAAAAAATATTATTTTATCATGATTATTATTCAAGATACGATTAAATAAGGACCTCTTTGAAAATATTAAACCTACAAAAATAATTATTAACGCATAATAAAAATATTTCCAAAACATCTGATATAATCATAACTGACTAATTAGTCATATGTAAAATAATAGTATGATAAATATAAATAATAATATAATTTAAAAATGTTCTAAAAAAATTAAATATTTAACTAAACTTATTTATTTAGGGATATAAATAATTTATGAGATTCTTCAAATTGATGTTAAGGGTTTCTCATCTCACTTTTAAATTTCGTTAGACGTACACCATGTTCCGCATTTGTTTATTTTTTTGATATATAGACACCCAAATTTTTTATATATCACAAATTAATTTATATTCATGTTATCTAAAATATCATTTAAATTGATTTAATACATGGGGTTTGATATATAATAGTTACAGAAGTTGTAATTATTTATTTAACAATCTCATCATTACCAAGGGTTGTTTCTGTTTAAGTAAACAGTAAGAGAATTATTAGATATTTTTCACTTAAAATAAATATATTTTAATCTCCCATCTTATTCATGAAATTTTTCATTTGATATAATCATTTAAACTATTCGGTACTCAAATTTCTTAATAAATTTTTTCATTATAATCCATCATTATTTCTTTCTTATGTCGAAAATAATTTTTCTACCAAAATATTGCATTCTAATTTTTTATTAAAAAATATTTTAAAATTTTAAAATGATTTATTATAAACATTTTACCAATTTTTTAATATTTTTAAAAACTTTTTAATGTAATATACATTTTTTTTTCTAAAAAAGATACTTTTCTAACCTTTGACATTGAATAAAATGTTATTTTTAACTTATATAACATGTATGAAATTTCCCATTGTCATGACCATTATTTATGTGAGGATTCCTTCACAAGATTATAAGTTTAGTTTTTAAGGAAAATATTTTCTTAATTTTATGAAAATACCTTTTTTATGTGATTCTCAAAGAAAATTATTTTGGAAATATCTTATGATTGTTCTATTTGTAAACTAAAAATGGTGATTTTCAAGGAAATTATATTTTTCTTGAGGAATGTTCCAAGTGATATTTCAATATAATTTTACATATATGAAGTAATCATTTTATGTTACTTATTATTTAATAGGGATATAATCCAATGATTCCATATTATTTACTCCTCTATATTATTTTTGACAAATTTGACAGGGGATGCACAATATTGATGCCGTCAACATTACTCTAAATGGTTTTTGATTATGTTTTCTAATTGAAGGAAGTGTTTAAATTTTGATGGTAGTTTAAATAAAAATTAATATATTAATTATGTTACAAAAATTTCATATGAAAAATTAATTCGAATTAGTAAGTGATGGGAAGGGAGCTCTATACCATCGAATGCATCAGTTTATATTATGTTACAAACTTGATAGGGTTTTGGCTGTGGCATTGATCATTTATATATATGTCATGAAATAATTCCTAGAAATGTTATATATATTGAAAGAGGGAGAATATTTTATTTTTTAAATTTTTTTACGTATACATTACATTATAATGGATTTAGTTTTTGATATTCCATGTGACTATTTGATTAGTAATAATACCAATGGTTACATTTCTTGCTCATGAAATTATTTATATGGGATTAGTTGATCATCCTTTATTATGGCCATATTATGCACATTATAATGATTAAATATAATGTGATTTTGTTATTCACCTTTTCATATTATTTATTTCTTATTTATTCATATCTTCCCATGAATTATCACCCTTACTAAGATTATGAGCACAACTTTTTATTAGGTTTTATTTTCCCCAGGATATGGGGATGTGTTTTGTGATCCATTTTTAGGGATATTGTAAGTGGAATAATGGGTATGTAATTCAAAATATTTTTTTGTAATTTATGTTTAAAATTTTAATATTAATTTCAAATATATATCTATTTTATCGGTACTAATAATCTATTAAACCCTTTGGGATGTGAATCATTTTATGTTATGCCAATGTAATGATGTTGATACTGGCTTAAAGATACTAGTGATAGGGAACTAAAAAACTAGCAGTGACTTAAATATATTTCCCAACTCAATTCTCACACCCTATGTTACAGGTCAATCCACTTTCCTAACTAAATATAATATCCTACCCAGGGAAAACTGATCATAGTAATCAATTTTAGGGATGATCGAACTGTCAACCCACAGTCATCTTAAGTATCTTGAATACATAAGGTAATCACAAGATTTTATCCTGGACAATCTCTATGACATACATTATAGATAATTACTCACCTATTTCTAAGGATATCTTTACGATAAAACATTATCGACACAGTAAAATATCCAATATGTTTTACTTAGATCCAATCCCAAAGGTTTCACAAATCTTATTGGGAATACATTCGGAATCATGGACTCAAACTTTGGTGATTGAGGTATCCAACCATTTTCTGATGTCCATTAGGGAATTGTCACTTTTTCTACATCATATATAATAATTTAAATTTAATTTATCAATTTAATACGAATATTCAGTATCATTATCCTTCGATGGTGACACCACATACCTCATGACTAATATATATAAATAAAATAAATTACCATAGGGTAATTTTCATGTGACCACCTACCCCATTCCAAATCAAATCCATTTTGTTCAACATCCAGCGGATCTCACCATAGATATTTTTAGTATAGTAGCCACCATCAACCACCACATGGTCCTAACTCATGTAAAAGAATTAATTTTAGTTAAATAAAATAATTAAAAAATAATTAATCAATTAAAATTAATTTTAATCAATTAAAATTAATAATAAAAATTATTTCAATTATTCATAATACATAAAATCTCACAAGATGTTCACGTTGTATTGTAACTATTACCAACAAAATGAAATAAATATATGGAATTATCACAACATCTCCCATCTTAGAATAACATTCAAATGGTACCTATTTAATTTTTAATTTAAACATATTTAATCCAAATCACATTAAAATATGTGATGCTAATGAACACCTATCAAAATTGCATATAGAAACATGAAGATATCATATCTGGACACCCTCTATGTATGTTAAGTAAAAAATCATAAAAAACCAATTACATGATTCTATGATAGAATCAAGAAACAACACCCAGATATAATGAAATTAAATCTAGAGGAAACCACGGAAAATGAAGAACCAATGGAAAAATAAGAGGAGTATAAAATTATACAATAATGAATCACTCCCAAAATAGAAAAAATGTGAATGAAATATATGGTTTAAAAGGGAAGAATATATTTCACACAATGAACTTGTGATAGATAATGGAAAAGGGAGATGGGATTACAATTTTGGAATGGGTTAATGGGAAATTAATCATATATTAATGATCCGCACAATTTGGTAACACTTTTTACCAAGACATGTGCCAAATATGGAAATCATGACTATCTCAGTTTATAATATTTCACATGGTTTTTCTATAACCATTCAAAAACAACATTCCATGCCCCTTTTTTCCATCCAAACAATTTCCTCTGAGATCCTCATTATTTCCCCTTAACTATGCATGAACTATACATGAAAAAAATTTCTATACAAATGTCCCGAAAGACAACCCATACTCAGGTTTCTATATAGTTTCGCATAAACCATGCACACCAAACCATGCTATACATGAATAATATAAAAAAGAACCTAAAATTAACCCCAAACCACTTGAGACACACCCAATCATTTTAGGAATCTATTTTTCATTAAACAATATCAAAAAAATTTCTTAAGACACTCCATGTCTTGGAAATTCAAATCTAAATATCAATTTTATAAAATAAACCCTGCTCAAGATTTTCATAAATTAAATATTCCAATGATATTAACTAACTCATAGATTAATTAAGTCTCAAAAGCTATATATCTTAATAATTGTAATTCCCTTGAAGTATGTTTGATTATTTAACCATCAATACCATCCTTATTTGGTGTTTAATTTACCATCAAATCACAGTTTTCCTTCTGTATCCACTAAATGTTCTTCTTCTAAGAAACTCCATGAGCCAGGAACAAAGTTAAAAATTCATATCCACTACTGTTCACCATAACCATGATTATATATATTACTCTCCCATGCTAGTATAATTCATAACCACAAGGTGTAATAATCAAATTTATTACATAGGCTCTCTTTCTATCATTTAAAATTATATTGAAATCGATTTACAATACATGTGAACCATCCAAATATGTCCCAAAATTAATACTAAATCATATCAGACCTAACAAGTATGAGGAACCTTATGTGGTTCCCAACTCACATCATCCAATATCATGCCAAAACACAATCAAAATGACACCTAGATGTACCTTCCCAATAACTCTCCACTACAACATCAGACACTGTACTTCATCACCCAATCCCTATGACTTAAATCCAAAAGGAATATTGAGATCATCTAACAAATAATTTGATGTATACACATGATATAAGGTGTAATCCCATGGTTGGGTCCTTGACCATCCCAATCCACCCCCACACTCTGACCCAATAACTGATGTACCTCGGATCCAACTCACTGTTGAATCATATATAAATAATCCATAACCTATATTGAATTCAAATAATTCACCCATTATCCTATCCATATCCAAAATATTTTGTTTGATATAGGACCAAATGAAATGTATTCGTATATTACTAGAATTTAAATTCCATCTCGACTATAAACTGATGAATCTCATTATTCGGACAATATTACCAACACAAGGTCTCAATTTCATGGACCATACTCAGTCTATTATAACAAAAAATGATTGGATTATACCATCTCACTAGTTACCAATTTCCACCGACATGAACGTAATGTTTTACACATTCTCTACTCATGTGAACATCATTATTGGAACACATAAAAGTTATAATTTTCAACAAGAGCCACACCCATGATTTCCAATCCTACACTCCTCACCATATGTATTCCCTTATACCAAATCTGAAGATAACCTTTATATGATCCATCACCATACAAATGATACTTATCCTGAGGCACATTCATATCAGTATAGGAAAAACTTTTTATAGGATCAAATCATAAACTGAATAATTCATCATACCTGACCCAATTCTAATGAATAAACTCACCATTAGAGATATTAATTATTTTATCAATTCCCTAATGTCAAATTGTATCGTAATATCAGCAATTTCACTGGTTCGTAACTTGTGCATGGTCATTCACATATCTATGATTCAAATAGAACCATTTGTAAGAAACATGGACCATCACAATTAATTCTAAAATCTCGTGGTGTATGCTCAAATAAAACCATATAATTAACCTAACTCACACTAAATGAGCTTCATTTCACCACTTATGAGATTACTAACCTAAACTACTGAATATACTCCATGATGTGTCAATTTCATCAAGCTAAAGGAACCCTTATATCACCTCTTCATAAAATTTGGCATCTCACTTATGTGATATTTTATCACAGATCCACTCACCACCCCAGGAGCCATTCCAAATTATGAGCACACACCCGCACTATACTAGTATGTCAAATAAAAATTCTTCTAAAAAATATTGGAATAAACATCACACTATTCCTGATCTTGAAAAAAAACTAATACTAAAGGAATAAGAACTAATGGTGAATTCCATATAAAAATGGAGGCATATTTGCAGCTATAACATATCCACAGTGGAACCTTATATGAAATTATATCATAACATGAAGACACCACCCACATTTCTAGTTTTTATTTAATTCAACATCATGGGATATCACCCAGTAACATTACAATGAAAATTTTAATATCAAACATAAAATAATTATCACCTATCCAAGTACATATCTCAAAGTCACTATGTTATCCCAGACAACATGTGACATCTCTATTTTTAAAGGACATTGTGTTTGATAGCATATATAACATGAAACACATATCTAAAAAACCACAAAATGTTATAATTTATGAAAGAAAGTTATAAACGATAAATTAAATTAGAGAGTCTAAATAAGATTTACTAAATTATGCACTATATATCATATTCATATTCAGTAAATATTTATTTATTAATGTTTTGGATATAATCATTTAATTTTTATTAAATCAATTTATTGTTTAAAAATGTATTCTTAAAAAGTATTTTATTATTTTTCTGTGAGATAATAATAAATATTAATTAATTTAAATTTTATGAATTTAAATTGATTAAAATGAATATCATTTTTAAACCATTTTATCACAATTACTGTTGGGTGAATTTTTTTTCTAAAAGGTTTAATTTTTCAGTGAATTAAGAAAAATACAGATTGTTTTAAATTTTCTTTTTCTATTCATTAAAAAGTATCATTATTCAAAGAATTTTAAATAAATGTTAAATCATAATTATTTACTTAGATATAATATTGTTAACACTATTTGAATAATCGTTATACTTGATTCTTGTATAAGTATATTTTTATGCTTAAAATGGAATTTTCTAAAATCTTTTTTTGGTTGTTTTTTACACATTTATATTAAAATTAATTTCAACAATTTATATTAATTGAATCTAAAAAAATTCATTTCATATTTTGAGTATGTATTTCGAAATTTTTTATATAGGATTATTTTATTGTGGATATTATGAATTTTAATTTTAGTAATTTTGTTACAATAGTAAAGGGAAAATAAGTTATTAAGGTTAAAAAATGATTTCAACTAAAAATGACACTAAAAGCATCCATAATATTATCAGATGAGTAAGTCTCATTCATAATTAGTCAAACGTAATATATGTGGTATGTTTTTCTATTTGACAATTATTTTAACGCTTTATTTTATTTTATATAAAGAAAATTATGAAATGTAATTCTTATTGTTTTATTATCTACATATTTTTAACATAAGGATAAATGAAGGATATATTTATTTCTAAATTATAATTATAAAGATGAATTTTTCTCCATCATGTAAATTATATATTTATTTATTAGTAATGAAATAATTTCCTTAAAATCCTATACGACACTGACATAAATATTAGGAAAGAATTAATAAAATAAATCAAATAACATAAAAAGTTTATAAATAATATTATTTGATTGAATTTTGTGTTCCATGATTTTTAATATAAAACATATAGATGAAATAGGATGGGAAAATTTTTATTGAAATTCTATTATTTTATTTTATTTTTAAGAGTCAAATTAAATTAATAGTTCCAAAATTGATATTAATGAAATTTTATAATAAATAATATTTAATTAAATGATATAAAATTCATAAAAATATTAGATTAAACCAATTTAATTAGATATTGACTTAAACATCCACCATGGTCCATTTATGAGTTGTTTTTTAATTTATAGTAACATTATTAATGATTAACGGGTATAAAAAATTAATATTACACCAATTGTCAAAAGGGTTAATGAGGGGTTGAAACTAAAAGATATGGGTTAGAAAAACTAGAAATTATAAAAATTTATTGGATGAGATTAATTAGACTCATACCAATCCTATATTCAATATATTTCAATTTTTACCAATTTATATATGAAAAAAATTTATATTAATTTATTACTTTTGAAATTACAAGAATCTCCCTCCCCTCATTTATAAAATAACACCCCATCTCTCAATTATTCAAAACACATAAGTCCATCAAGATCAACCAAAACATGAAAATTAAACTTCTTAAAATTCTTATGATTTTTTAAGCTATTACTTACCTTAAAAAATACATACCCTAGTTACATTAAGAAGATATCTAATGAAAGTATACCAAAGATGAGTTAAAAATCATTACTAACACTGTCAAGATTATTTCTTTTTCTATTTATTGTTAATCTATTGTAACCATCCGAAAATACAAAATACAAAATAAAAAATATATTGAGGTGTAATTTTGATTATGGTAAAACTATATTTCATATATTTTCTACCCTATAAAAATAAAATACATTTCTCATGCATATGTACAATTTACCATTTTCATGTAGTGCTGTAATTAATTTTTCATCACCATTTCACTTGGATGTTTATAAAAACGGGACATATTAATATATATATTTTTTATGAAATATTTATTCTTCTAGAATTATAATTTCTTATATAACATATGACTACCCAGTTTATTGGAAAAACATAACATCACTCATGCGTGCATGTGAACTACCACATCCATGAAGCGATGTGATTCATTTTTTGTTTACACATTAAATGTAAGGTAATGAAGTTAAATTTTATGAATATTTATATATTATACATATGAAACTATAATAATTATTCAATGGTTATTTATTATTTATCTTTATTTCATTACCTAAATTGAAAAGTTAAAAAAATGTTCGTGCGTACGTATAACATAACGTCTCCAGGAATGGAATAATTCAGTTTGTATATCTATATTTTATAAATTATTATAAATATTTAGATGTTGAATATATATGATATTTAAATCATAAATACAATTATAGAGATGATTTAACCATGATATGGATTCAAGGATTGAGTCTACCGAATCAATACATACTTGAAAAACAAATTAGTTAACACCTGAAGTAAAGGTAATAATATAAAATTATTAACAATCATGTTAAAATTTTTTAAATGGACAACATATAATAATAAATATAGTAATATGGTTCTTGAATTTATTTATAATAAATTTATATTTATTATATGACAACATATAAGGTGTATAAGGTAATTTGAGATTGAGGTAAGGGAATTCCGTATCAATTTTCTTTTTACTAAGGAATATTTTAATATTATTCAAAAAATTTTCTTTATGTGGTGTATATATTAGAAACTTTGTGTATTTATGTCCATTATTAATTAGTAATTAAATAGTTCTTAAATGTACATAATGTTTTTATCATGGATATGCTTCTTTTGGAACTATATAACTTTTCTACATATAGTGTTTTAATATAAATATCAATTGATTGACTAGGGAATTAGTAATTAATACATATTCATTACATAATAAAGATAAATTTTGTTAAAGAATATTATTCTTTAATTAAATAAATAATTCAATATACGAGGAATTCATATGGTATGTTGTTATACTTGGGTCCTGAAATTATGTATCCCCTTGATGCATCGTCCGATAAATAAATTGAAAAAGTTTAATGGGTCTTTACCCATAGTTTTATCCTATCATAGAACATGTTCTTGAAGGTAGATATATGATGATGTTTGAGGCAATGATGCACAATATTATAAATTTAATTTATTGAGAAATCAATAATTATTCTTTAAAAAATAACCAAATTGATATTATCCATGGATATATTTGTTAGGATGGTATGAATCTGAGTATGATATACTATGTGATACCAAATGTAGGATCGAAATAAGAATGAGATTCTTAGATACAAGAGGGGGGGTGAATTGTAACTTTTAAAAATTCCCTTAGGAAATTTTTTGAGTGGTTATATTTAACAAGGTTAAACAGGAAAATTCAAAAGACCTCCATGAGTACTAAAAACATTCTAGATTCCGGAAAAGTGATTCCAAAAATGAAACTTAACACATTTTTACACCGGCTATGATTCTACCTTAAAGCGGTATAGAATATTACTAAATCAGAGTAAAGGTAAGGAAGTATAAGAAAGTTATACTTTCCTCATCAATACAAAATGCAGGGGAAAAACAAGTAGTAAAACTACATGTAATCAACAATAACTCTTTTAACCCAAAGAGAATGGTATCCAACAACCTTGGATAAAGTTCCCTTGATTTATACTATCATGAATGTCTGTCTTACCCACACCAGGGTAAGCCCTCGATACGAAGATCAGAGTCTGTCTTTCTATCCCCGCAAGACCTCAATTATCAGGTATTCAACACCTCTATCTTCCTCATCAAGGAAGCCCTCAACATGAAGATGTTGGAACCTATGTCTTCCTATCCCCAGAATCCCTAGATTTTAATCAGGAACAATCGGAGTCTCATAAAGTAATTCTTCAAAAGTAAATGCTTAAACAAGCTATTAAAACATTCTATAAGAACATTTGAGAGTTGATAAGAGCCTCTCTCTTTAGAAATCACTTTAACAGCATGTAAGCACAAATGTCAACAGATGTGTCAATGTTGTTGTCGACATTCAAATGAGCTCCTATTTATAGGTTAAGCTCTAACTATCAACTCCCCCCTCCAACGGTAATATTTCTCCTTGAATTTCAATGGGACCTGTACATGTGTCACTCAACCAATGGCTAGTCAATAACTGAAAGCACGAAATCGCTACGTAATGAAATATGTGTACGCATAAGAATAACTGAAGTTCAGAATGTATGCAAATAAAAGTTTGGAGTATAACCAAAAAGGAATTAGAATTCTAAAATAAACAGATATTTGGATTCTGTTTTATTAGAATTCGGAACCTGAATTCTGCAGAAATCAGGAGTCTGAATTTCTATGGAAATTTGGAGTCTGGTTTCACTAGAATTCAGAATCTGAACTTACAGAGTTCTCAGCCAAACTTGTAAATGTTTGGAGTGAAACTCATAGAAGATAGGAGTCAAACTAGTAAGAGTTCAGAGTCAAAATCAAAAATGTTCGTATCCATAACTCAGATATGAACATTTTGAGAGTTCGTATCCAGAATTCGGAGTGAAACGTTATGAGAGTTCTTATCCAAAATTCATAGTGGAACATAATGAGAGTTCTTATCCAGAATTCAGAGTGGAACATTATGAGAGTTTGTACTTGGAATTCGGAATGGAACATCATTAGAGTTCGTATCCAGAATTCGGAATGGAACTTCATTAGAGTTCGTATCCATAATTCGGAATCGAACTTCATTAGAGTTCGTATCCAGAATTCGGAATGGAACATCATTAGAGATCGTATACAGGATTTGGAATAGAGCTTCATTAGAGTTCGTATCCAGAATTCAGATCCTAAAATAGAATTTTTCAAATCAAAGTGTTATATTATTTCGAGGTTTTAGGTATGAATCTAATTTTTATACTTATGAAAAATATAGATATGGAAAATGACAATATGGTAGGGGTAGATTCCTTAAAGAAGGGAATTTTCCTTATTGAAGTAAAATATAGATTTACCTAAGAATAAAGTGTTTGTGATTTTCAAAACAAAAAGGAATGGAAAAGTCATAAAGAAAATCATATTGACTCAACAATATCCCCCTTTTTGGAAAGCATAAACAACCGTTCAAATAAGAATATAAGGGCTTAGAAAAAATTTCTTTAGACATTGAAATTAAAACTTATCTCCCTTTGTTCATAGATGATTGTGAATACAACTAACTCCCCCTTAGGCATAGGAACTATTTGTATTGTATTCTGGAATTCCAGAATGGATTATCCATTATCATGGGAATGTAAAACTTAGTAATGAGAAACTCCCCCTTTCTTAAGGATAGTTCTTGACTTCTAATTTTTTCTTCTCCCTTTTAGATTTTCCCTTCTCCCCCTTTGATTAGTTATTTTTCCTTCTCCGCATTTTTGATTTTCAAAAATAATTTTAGGGAATGTAAAATAAATAATGAACTTGAATCATTAGTACATAACAACACAGGCTACATCAAACCAATGATTTCATTAGAATTGAAAGAATTTTTACAAGGAAAGCAATTACAACAAAAAATCGGATTGGTCTATTTGTCTTTTTTTCCTTGCAGATTAACTTCTTCAACATGGTTTTTAGCTTTTTCAAGTCTTTCTAATCCTCCTCAGATTGTTTCTCTAAGGATTTAATCCTTTCATCTTGAGATTTCAGGACCTCTTCCTAAGCCTTCATGGCCTCTTCCTGCATCATCATTAATTCATCCTACTTTTCTAGCTTCTCTTTGATCTCAATGCGGATATCTCTTGCCCCTTTACAGTTTTGATCAACTGAGTTAAGATTCCCACTCAGATCCCTCACTTGTTGACTCCAAGAATTTTGCACAAGGGTCAGATTATCTTGAATATTCTTCAACTTTGCATCCTTGGTGTCAAATTCTTCTTTAACATCATTCTGGAAGGTATCACGCTCATCCATGTCATCATTAATGTTTTTTACCATAATGTCATTTTTCTGCATGGCTTTCTGTGAACATTATAATTGATGAGAATATTTCTATGCTCCACCTCAATATCCACACACTTATCCATCACCATGGATAAAGATTCTTATTTCAGATTTAGGATATGTTGAAGAATCTGGCATCTGGAATCTATGGTGGGAATTATCGGAATAGTGTCCACCAATTTCTTCAAAGATTAAACAACAAAATCATGACCCAGTGCATATGATTCCAAATCATACACCTTGCTCGAGGATTATTCTTCTTCAATTTCCACCAAATTTCTTCTTGAAGATCTAGCAACATCCTTTTTTCTTTATAACATCTTTGGTTGGGGTGTCCATAAGAACTTTCTTAACTTTATTATCTTTTGGAATAGGCTCTTCACCAGGTGATTCTTCCTCACTTTCAGATAGTTGAGCTATATTGTCTTCATCAGGATTCTCCTTCTCTGCTCCTTCTTCAAGATAGTTCTTCTCATAGCTTTATTCCATGGAAAATTCATTCTATTTCTCTTCCTCCTTGTCATCAACTTCCTTACCTTCTTCCTCATCTCCATTTCCTTGAGTGACAAGCTTTGAGGTCTTGGCCTCAGAATTTTGGAGTGGTAGTTTTTCTAATAGGTTTTCCTTCTCCTGATAATCTTCCACTTGTTTAATCAAGTCATGTAGATCACCATTTCCTTCTTCTAATTCTTCTTATTCTTTAATTTCTTTAATAATTTCTTTCATCTACTTCTTCACCAGCTCCTTTCTTTACTCCTCCAACAACCTCATTCCCTTTATACTTTTCCGGAGTGAAGTAATTTTTTCTAGGGGTCTCCGGTAATGTCTCAACAAGAAAGGTTTCTAGTATAGGAATATTCTAAAAAGCTATTTATGTGTCACTCAAAAGGGATTGTACAACTTTATCTTCAGACATCTTCTTCTTCATCTTCTTCTCTTTGGCCTATTTCTCTAACTCATCCGCATCTTTTTATTTTAAGGCCTTAGCCTCAGCCAGGTCCAATCCAAACTATGGATCTCCTTCTTTCCTTTTATCGTTATCTTCCCTCCATTTAGAAGCCACCTCATCTAAATATGCTTTATTTTTCTTCGGCTTGGGTGGTGCGGATTGGGTTTCCTTATATTTGGGGGTCTTGTCTTCAGCAACCACTTATTTTAACTTCCACTTCTTACCAACGTTCTTCACTAGCTCAGCTTTCTCCACATTTTCTAGATTCGTTTCATCCTCTTCCATCGGAAAATAATAAAACTCTAACGTTTCTTTGGAATAAGACATATATATCCTTTTAATGGTATCATCACTAACAAGCATAACCTTGCAATTCTGATCCTTAGACTTACATGCAATCTTGAAAGAATCCAAACACCGAACTATCAGCATTGATATTAATGTAGGGTACATGATGATTTGAGATCTCAAATTTCCCTACATGATGTTCTTGATTGTCACAAGAAAATGCCTCATCAGATTGATTTTTCTTAGATTCACCAAGAAGCCTAAGAAATATATATCACTTTTTATCGTGGTATCTTTGTCACCCTTTCTCGGAACCAGAAAAACGTGTACCCATAGTTAAAGTATAAGAAATCTAATGATGTTCTACTACAAATTGTGGATACAACCTTTAATGAAGTTCCGCTCCAAATTCTAGATATGATCTCTCATAAATTCCCACTCTAAATTCTGGATACAAACACTCACAAAGTTCAACTCCGAATTATGGATACAAACTTTAATGAGTTTGACTCCGAACTTCTATGAGTTAGACTCTGAACTCCTTCTAGTTCGACTCGAAACATCTATGAGTTCAACTCCAAACTTGTACGAGTTCAAATCCAAACACTGTAAGTTTGGATTCTAAATTATAGTGAAACCAGCCTATAAATTTCCTTAGAAATTCAAACTCTGGATTTTTACAAAATTCAGGTTCCGAATTCCTATAAAACATAATCCGAATATATCTTTATTCTAGACTCCGAATTCTTTTTTGGTTAGACTCCAAACTTCTATTTACTTACATTCCAAACTTCAGTTTTTACTTATTTAATTACAAAATGATGTCATGCTTTCAATTATTGACTAACCGTTGGTTGAGTGACACGTGGATAGGTCCCTCCAAAATTCAAGGAGTAATGTGACCGTTAGAGGAGGGATCCAAACGTTGGAGCTTCGACTATAAATAGGAGCTCATTTGAAAGTTGACAACAAATTTGACATATCTGTTGACATCTAGTCTTACATGCTATTGAAGTGATTTCTATAGAGAGAGTCTCTTATCAACTCTCAAAGCTTCATGAAGAATGTTTGAAAAGCTTGATCAAACTTTTCCTTGTGCATAATTGCTTCGTACGACTCCGATTGTGAGTGTGTGTTGCATCCAGAACAATTGAGCACAACAACTTACATCTGCTACATATTCATCTTCTGTAGTAGAGAGTTCTATAGAATGTTTCTTTTTTCACGACCAAGAAACATATAAATCTCTTAAGAAATAAAAAGTTCCAGATGTACTCTTTCTATTCATTCTACATCCACAAAAGTCAGCATCTGAAAAGATCTTTAAAAAAATCATTTCCAGAAGTATAAAATAGTCCTAGATCCATGATTCCCTTTAAGTAGCGAAATATTCATTCCACTACCTTTAAATGAGATTCCTTAGGATTGGATTGATATTTTTCACATAAGCATACTGAAAATATCATGTCAGGTCGACTAGATATCAAGTAAAGTAGACTTCCTACCATACCACTAAATGATCTCTAATCTACTAGTTTCCCAACTTCATCGAGATCAAGTGTGTTTGAGGTAGCAATAGGAGTAATTATACTCTTAGTGTTTCCATACCCATAAATGATAAGAATATATTTAGTATACTTATGTTGTGATATAGAGATTCCTACTGGTTTTTGTGAAATTTTAAAACCAAGGAAAAATGTTAACTCCCCCATCATACTCATTTCAAACTCATATTTCATTATATCCACAAAGGAATCGGTTAATGATTGCTCATTTGAACCAAATATAATGTCATAAATATAAATTTGAACTACAAAAACATTGTTCTTATTTTTCTTTAGAAAAATGGTTGGATCTGCATTTCCTTTAACATAGTTATTTTGAAGCAAAAATCTTGTAAGTCAATCATACCAAGCTCGTGGGGCCTGTTTAAGGCCATACAATGCATTGTGAAGTCTAAAAATATGATTATGATATTTTTAATCTTAAAATCCAGGCGATTGTTCAACCAAAACATCCTATTGAACATAACCATTAAAGAAATAACATTTCACATCCCTTTGATAAAGTTTAAAAATGAAGAATGCTATAAAGGCAAGTAAAATATGAATATATTCAAATATAGATACTATGGAACAAGTTTCTTCATAGTCAATTCCTTCTTGTTGATTATATCCTTTAGCAAATAATCTAGATTTATTTCTTATGATGATTCCATTTTAATCACATTTATTTCTAAAGAACCATTTTACAACATTTACAGAAGTTTCCTTAGGTCATTCAACCAAGGTCCAGACTTTGTTCCTTTCGAATTAATTTAGTTCATCTTGCGTGGATTTAATTCAATCTTCATCACTTAAAGCTTCACCATTGTTTTTGGGTTCAAATTAGGAATGTAATGATAGATGTTCTACTTCATTTTGTAAGAAACTTTTAGTCCTTACAGATTGATAATATCACCAATGATACTCTCACCGGGATGATTCTTTAGAAATGATTGGTTTGGGTTTTCTAAACCTGTTCATCAATATAGGGTAGGAAATATTCTTGGGTAAATGTTTTAGAAGTATCTTCTTGAAAATTTCCTTTATCAGACAGATTTTCTATCAAATGATGATAATCAGTTTTTGAAAAAACATCCAAAGATGTAGGATGGGGTTGTTTGAAAACAAAATGATCAGTTTCATCAAATTTGACATGTATTGTCTCTTCAACAGTTCAAGTGTTTTTGTTAAAAACTCTATAAGTCATAGAGGTTGTGGACTAGCCAAAGAAAATTCCTTCATCAGATATTGGTGCAAATTTGTGTAAGTTATCTTTAGTATTCAGGATGCATACCTTGCAACCAAAAACCTTAAAGTTGTAAAGTCTTGGTTTTCTACCATTCCATAACTCATAAGGGTTTTTATTAAGAAATGGTCAAATTAAAAATAAATTTATAATATAAAAATTAGAATTTCACTTTAAGCCCAAAAATGTTTGGTAACAAAATTCTCACTCAACATGGTTCTAGTTATCTCTTGAAGAATTCTATTTATTCTTTCCACAATACCATTTTGTTGAGGTGTTCTGGGGGATGAAAAGTTAGAAGTAATAGCTTTTCTACTACAAAAATTTTCAAAAACAGAATTTTGAAATTCTCCTCCACGATCACTATGAATAGTTTTCAATGGATGGTTTTTCAAATTTTTCCCTTGGGATTTAAAGCTTTTGAAATAATAAAAATTATCAGACTTCTTTGCTAGAAAATATACCCATGTAAATCTAGTGTAATCATCAACCAAAACAAATATATAGTACTTTCCTCAAATGCTTCTAGTTTGTGTTGGACCAAAAAGATCCATGTGCACCAACTGTAGTGCATCAGTAGTTGAGGCTTCACTAATTGATTTAAAACTTGATTTATGTTGCTTTTCATATTGACAAGGGTCATAAACATATGAAGAATCAAATATAAGCTCTTGTAGATCCTTAAATAAACCATTCATAGAAATTTTTCATAAGTTCCTAAGATTACAATGTCCTAACCTTCTATACCACAACCAGGAATGATCTTCCACTGCACTAAGGCAAGGTAATTCTTGGCTCCTAAGGTCTTATATGTTTAGTTTGTTAACATTGTCTTGCCTATGGGAAGAAAGAATAAATTATTCCTTGGAATTGTGTACTAATAACTTATCATTCATAAAATTCCCAAGGTATCTTTCATTACATAATTGACTTATACTTATGAGGTTGTGCTTAAAAATTTTAACAAATAAACCATTTGAAATTAATGTTTTTCTAATAAGAACTATGTTACCTATACCAATAATTTCCTATCTGCAAATTATCTCCGAAAGATACTTTTTCTCCTTTCATATTGATTATATTTTTGAAATAGATTTTGTTATGAGACAAATGCTGGGAACATCCACTATCCATGTACCATGTATTGTTGTTGGTACTTTCCCTATTCTCCTGAAAATAAGAAAAAGTTAGGTTTTCGGAATCCAGACTTTCTTGGATTCGGAATTGTTAGACAAATAAAATTTTGGGTATCCACGTTTGTTTAGAAAAATATGCTTTATGAAACCAAAGATATTGGACTTTATTCAAGGAAATTTTTTTCTTCCAATGCCCACCACTTAGTCACTTATTGCAAGAAGGGGCTCTAAAAGGAAGAAAGTTGTTGCTTTTGAAAACTGGGTTTTTTGTGAGTATAACCTGCTCCAGTAGTGCTTCCATGAGGATTAATTTGAGAAAAAATCTTGTCAAAATTTTTCTTCATAGAGGTAAATTTTGAAAGGAGTTTCTTAAGATAAAATATTTCAGATATCAGTATAATGACTAAATTCCTATCCTTAGGGATAATTTCATTAGAGTTAGATTTTTCATCAAAAAAAATTCATCTCTAAAATTGAATTCTTAAGATCATTATAAAGTTCTTCCTTAATAAAATTTTCTTTCTCAAGGTATTTAGAATGTTTTTCTAAAATCCATTCATTATCTCTATGATTTGTAGTAAGAACTGAAATCTCTTTTGTAATAATTTCTTACCTAGTACTTTCCTTGTATAATTTCATATAAATTTTACAATTTTTTGCTTCACGTAACATGGAAAATATAGATACTTCTTCATATAAAGGTTCTTCATTTTATGAAGATGATGTAACTTCATGACAAGTACTATTTTCGGAATAGTAATTTGTATTAAGGTATAAATTTGTTAAAGCCTCGTCAGAGCATACCTTGGCCATAAATCATGTATGTGGGAAAGAAGTAGTAGAAATGAATCCCATATTCTTCTAAGCTGATGAATCATATTCTGAATATTCGCTTTCTAAAGAGTCTCCACATCTACCAATACAAGTAGTATTAGCTTTCCAAAGGTTTTAAGCTTTAGCTTTGTATAACTTCTTCCTGTTCCTTTCTGAATGCCTCTCTTTCTTTTCTTTCTTTTTATAAAAAGTACAATCCGGTCTTATGTTCCCACTTCTCCTGCATTCATAGAATGTGAACTCTGAATCTTTCTTATCTTTCCTTTATTTCTTCTTATACTTGGATTGGAAATTTCTCTGTCCAGAAATTTTGTTCATCCTTCGATCAAGATTAGCTAACTCGTTTTTTAAGACTTCAGTCTCCCTAGATTCAGATTGGATAATAACCTTCTTAGATTTGGATCTAGTAACTCTTTCAGGAGTCTTAGCTTTTATGTGATTTGATGTTTTAGTAAAATCAACACTACCATTCCAATTTTTCTTCTATATGTTTTCATAATATCTCTTCATTCTAGTTTCATGTTGAAGAGGAGTTCCAAATAGTTCATCAAGAGAAATTTGATTAACTTTTCTATTTTCATAGATTTCTGTCCTCTTTGATTCCCACTCATTTGGCAAGATATCTATAATCTTATCCACATGAGCCTCATCATCCAAACCTTTTTCTCACATTGATTGTAAGATGTTCACGATAGTCATAAACCTTTGATGTACATTGCTTATAGGTTCTCCATAAGGAAAATTTAAGATAGGGTTTCTTTCTCTCAACATATATCATCTTGTTTCTATGACTTTGGATGTACCAAAAAGCATAACATCGAGTTTCTTCCATATATAGTTAGTTGTTTCACAAGAATAAATTTGGATATATATGTTCCTAGCCATTGAACTATGTAATGTATTGCATACTTTATAGTTGAGTTGGTATTCATACTTTTCTTGATTAGTAAAAGCACTTACTTCCTAATCAGGAATCTTGTATGCAACAGTAATAATAACAATGTTTTCTACACTAGTATTGATAATGAAAGTCTTCATATGATCTCTATAATATTCATAATCATTACCATCAAAGATATGTGGTCTGATAGGATTTATGTTGTCGATTGAACCAACATTTAAACCTACCATCCTTAATAAAGTTATTTCCACAAAAACTTGTTAGTAGAAAAAGTTTGTAAACAAGGATAATATTCTAAGAAATAAAAATTGTATCTCAAAGAAAAAAGTGAGTCAGAACTATGATTCTGAAAAATATGAATTTGAAAAGTATCAATCCAGAAATATGAATCTGAATAAGAAATTATGAGAAATATCTATTGAATCTAATCATGGGATTAATTCTAATTTAACCAAATCCTCTGATACCAATTGATAGGATGGTATAACTCTGTGTAAGATATACTTTGTGATACCAAACGTAGGATCGAAATAAGAATGAGATTCATAGATACAAGAGGGGAGTGAATTGTACCTTTTAAAAATTCCCTTAGGAATATTTAGGATGGTTTTGTTTAACAAGGTTACAAAGGATAATTCACAAGACCTCTATGAGTACTAAAAACTTGGTAGATTCTAGAAAATTGATTCTAGAAATGAAACATAATAAAAGTTTACACATGCTAAAATTCTACCTTAAAGTGTTATTGAATCTAACTAAATTTGAGTACAAGTAAGGAAGTATAAGAAAGTTATACGTTCCTTAGAAATACAAAATGTAGTGAAAAAGCAAGTAGTAAAACAACAAGTAAAAAACAATAAATCTTTTAACCCAAAGAGAAGGGTATTAAACAACCCTGGATAAATGTCCCTTGATTTATAATTTAATGCAAGTTGTTCTTAACCACACCAGGGTAAGGCCTCGATACAAAGATCAGAGTATGTCTTACTATCCCCGCAAACCATCAACTACCAGGTAGTCGAAACCTCTGTCCTCTTCAGGAAAGAAGCCCTCAACTTCAAGGTGTTGTAACCTTTGTCTTACTATCCCTGGAATCCCTCTATTGTAATCAAGAACAATATGAGTCGCAAGAAGAAAATCTGCACAAGGAAATGTTTTAACAAGCTTTTCATACATTCTGTACGATGCTATGAGAGTTGATAAGAGCCTATATCTCTAGAAATCACTTCAACAGCATGTAATCACAAATTTCAACATATGTGTAAAAGATGTTGTTGTATTTCAAATGATCTCTAATTTATAGGAGAAGCTCCAACGATCAGCTCCCTCCTCTAACAGTCATATTTCTCCTTGAATTTCAGAGGGACTTGTAAACATGTCACTCAACCAACAGTTAGTCAATAACTAAAAGAATGGCATTGTTTTGTAATGAAACAAGTGTAAGAATAAGAAAAACTAAAGTTCAGAATGTAAGGAAATAAAAGTTTGGAGTCTACCCAAAAAGGAATTAAGATTCTAAAATAAAGAGATATTAGGATTCAGTTTTATAGGAATTCGGAACCTGAATTTTGAAAGAATCCGGAGTCTGAATTTCTATGTAAATTTGGAGTCTAGTTTCAATATAATTAGAAATCAGAACATCCCGACTTTGGAGTCAAACTCATAAATGTTCAGAGTCGAACTCATTGAAGTTCGGAGTCGAGCTAGTAGAAGTTCATAGTCAAACTCATTAATGTTAGTATCCATAATTCAAAGTTTAACTTTTTGAGAGTTCGTATCTAGAATTTGGAGCAGAACATTATGAGAGTTCATATCCATAATTCGCAGTGGAACATTATGATAGGTCATATCCAGAATTCGAAGTGGAACTTTATGAGATTTTTTACTTGGAATTCGTAATGGAACATCATTGGAGTTTGTATCCAGAATTCGAAATGGAACTTCATTAGAGTTAATATCCAGAATTCAGAATGGAACTTCATTAGAGTTCATTTCCATGAATTTGGAATGGAACTTCATTAGAGTTCGTATCTAGAATTTGGATCCTAAAACAGAATTCTTCATATCTAAGTATTATAAGATTCCGAGGTTTTAGGTATGAATCTGATTTTTATAATTAAGAAAAATATTGATATGAGCAATGAAAATATGGTACGGGTAAATTCCTTAAGGAAAGAAATTATCCTTATAGAAGTAAAATATATATTTACTTATGTTTAAGGTGTTTGTGATTTTCAAAACAAGAATGAATGGAAAAGTCATAAGGAAAACCTTATTGACTCAACAACATTTCCTACTCAAGTTATTGATTAAATGACATGTGTTTTCAATTATTTATCCTGTCACATTATTAAAAATTATTAACTCACGATAGGTTATATTTTACATAACCTAGACTAGGAATCGGATCTCATTATTTTGTTTGTTAAATTTTCCCCATGATATGAAGAAGGATACTTTGAATAATATCAAGGATTCATGAAGTATTTTTTGAAATGTATTTTTTATTTCAAATGTAATATGTAAATCATGTGTGTATATGGTTATTCAATACTATTCAATTGTTCAGTATATTTGGATGTGATTACATTTATATAGTTACAATATGTCAAAGTATACACCATCTTTGGGTTATGGTAATTAATTTTTTTATACATGGTATCAAAATAGGTTTAGTAGAAACCATTGGAATTTTATTTTTAGTAATCATAGATAACATGATAATTATGATAATCCAGTAATGTAGATGAAAAACTTTTAACATTATAGTAATTCTTTATGGATGAATATACATGATGATTATGAGTTAAATCAGCGTGTTCTGCCATTTAGTGACATTCTAATACCCCGAGATTTTATGAAATATATTATTTTTAATTTCATTGGTGTCTTCTATTGTACACTACACCAAAATTGGCTTGTAATATATGCAACATTGTTTTAGCTTGCAGTATAAACAACGCTATTCATGGCTCGTGTTACAGACAATTTCAAATTCGTTTTGTGGAAATTATAGTACGCATCATTAAGAATAGATTTTGTTTAATGTATAAATGAAATAAGTTTTTATTATGTTATACGCAACACCAAAGGTAGAATTCATTACATGTATCCCTGACTTGTAATGCATTACATGCAATCTTGACCTTCCTTGATTGCGTGTGTAGTACGCAACACAGAGTTTCACTAAACAATGATATATTGTTATAATGTTATTATGAACTAGCAGTTATGAATAGTATTAACTAAATTTTGAATTTTATAACATTATAATTAATCTTACACATTTTCTATAACATGGTATGAGAACAAAATAATTTTTTTGGGTAAAATATGTATTTTTAAAAAAATGCAGTTTTGTTAACTTTTGAGGGCGCACCCACTTTAAATCTAGTTTTTGACATGTTTTTAAGTTCAATTTAAAAACTAAAATTCTTATTTGGAATAAGGATATAAAAATTTACATTGGATAAAATTTTCATATTATTCAGATAACTTTCATATTTTAATGAATAGTAAAAACAAGCGATATTTTAATTAAAAACCAACTTATTTCATCATAATAGTTTATAATGTTAAATTATAACATTAAATTGTTTTAAATTATAAATAGAATATATTTTTACCATTTAATATTATTTATATAATTATCATTGATTTTACATAGAATTCATAGGTAATATCATTTCAATCTTTTTCAATGTTTTAACTTTTAAAACTCGTTTTCTTGACAATGGGATTAATTTTAAATTAATTTCTGCTACTTCAATGATTTGAATTTGAAAAAATGTATTCGATATTTGGAATCAGTAAATCCAAATTATGTTAATAGGCTAATTTTAATTTTTGGGCACTATGAAATGTAACTATGGTAAATTTTATTTACCATAGTTAAAGGTAAATTTGGTAATTAAGGGTAAATATAATATTATAAAATTACCCTAATACTTGTATTAATATAATTGGATGATTATATTTCGTCCTAAGTCCTATTTTGGTCAAAATGGAATCCATTGGAACCCACATGGATGTGATTAAGACCATTAATTTATTTTATTTTAATGAAAGTGAAATATATATCACTGAAACTTTAATAAATAATGTATTTTTAATATACAATAATAGAGAAAAAAGTCTATTATAAATACTAATTTGAAAGATAAAATTTTTTTCTTATTTATGGTAATTTATTTTTCAATTATAAGAAATATTAAATTACCTTAATAGTTTATACATTAATTATGAAAGAATTATTTAGTTAGCAAAAAATTAGTAATGTATTTTTTATTATAATAATAATACACATAAAAAAGACTATAAACTTGGCCGATATTTTTTTCTCGTTTATATATATACACTGAGAATCCAAGGGTCGAATTATGGACCATTTGGGGCCTTATAAAACTGATTAAGAGATTTATCTTATTTTATTTTAAATGATGTCAAAGTTGTCGCCTTCATACATTAATAAAGATGAAATATTTAAAAGTTGGTTTTTTAGAATATAAATTTTACTAAAAGTATTCTTATAAAATATACTATATTTATCTTCATCATATTATTTTATTATTAGTTTTTATAAAATAATAAGTATATTAAATATTTAAAAAAAATTTATTAATTAATTTATTTAGAGAAATATAAAATAAATGATTTCTAAAGTATATTAATAAATATTATATGAACTAATTAATGTGCTCCATGAATTATATAGATGAATATTATTTTTAGTAAAATATTAAATTGTTTTTGTCGAAAATATATTCCATGTGGATTTTATTGAAAATAAAATAAATGATTTGTTACAAAATTGACACATTTGATATTTTATGTTATTAAATTGTTTAAAAATCACAAAAATATTTAAAAATTACAAATTAAAATTAATATTATATAAAATTTCATAAATTATCAAATTATATATTTTTAACAACACATAAGTAAGTATTTATAAACATATAAAATTTATTACATTATTACCACAAATAAAATTAAATAGATTAAATAAGGATAAATCAAAATGATATGGTATAAAATAAAATAAAAACATGTCTAAATTTAGTTGTTTGATGAGAATAAAACCCTATATTATCAAATATATTAATTTTAGTCTCTTTGGAAGTTTTTATGGGGGTTACGCTTTATTATAAATTAATATTTTAGATGTTTCCCAAGGTTCCCCTCTCCTCCCTTATAAAAGGGAACCTCCTTCCTCTCTTATTCCCACAATTGTGAGCCTTAAATCTCAGCCAAACCCTTCCCATTTCTATTCTAAACATATTTATTTATATTATAGATGTTCTGGTATTCTCAAAAGGCCAAATCTGGTGCCCTTAGAAGAAGTTTAAAAGAGGCACGTCGTGGAAGAGGTAATCTCTTCTACAGATTATTTCAAGTTTATTTCTTCTTCTACCTTTTCTTATTTATTTGTCTCATTATAAAGTAATAATATCAGTATCACTAATATAATTATATGTTAGTATAAATATGAAACAACCCTATTTTACCTTCTATCCATCATACAGAAAATGAAATCATCGCGCGTGCGTACTTACAGAATACCGTCTCCACACCGAGGTGTAATCTGTTTTCCACCACCACCTTACTTGGATGGGTATAATGGTGTAAAGAATAACTATATATGAATATTATAACATGATACTGATTATAATATATTATATCATCAACTCCAATTCCATTCATATAATTATGAGAACGATATCATCTCTCGTGTGTACGTTCGGCCTACCGTCTCCATGATGTGATGCGACTCGTTCTACATGATCTTCATTGTATAATGATTATATAAATAAATTCAAAGATTATATATTATTTATATTATAATAATACCATTCTGTAAATGATATATATATATAATATAAAATGTGGAATACGAATTTATTCGACAAAACTTTCATAAGAACATAATGAAATGAACACCCAAATAACAAGTAGCAGTGAAATATTATTAATAAACAGATAAGAATATGACCTTATATGATATAATAATAATTAAAATTATTATGGAATAAGTCAATGAAATGATATAAATCATTATACAGGAGGTTTAGATACAAACAAAGCATATCTGACCATAAGGTAAGGGATAACTCTTCCAATCTCATTCTGACCGAGATTGTTTATTCATAAGTATTTACTGGTGTCATATTTACCATCCACATCCATGTTTCTTTAATATTTAATATTATATATATCCTACTACAATTTTTAAATACAATTTTACCTATTCGTTAGTTTTTAGAAGAATATATGAAAAGAATATTTTTTCATTTTTGGTACCTGGTACTTTTTGACTTTTTCGGCCAAAATACGAGAAGAATGTTTTTTAACTTATACGACATGAATGGATTTTTATTAATTCATAGAAAACTATTTCGATGATGCTTCCTTTACAAGTTATCAAGATTATATTAAATTAACTTATTTTAGTTTAAAGTTTTTTGACATGTTGACAAAGGAAAATTGTTTTTGAAGAAGAAAGGATATTTTCCTCGGGAATGGAGTTAAAGTGTTTTGTCAAAATTATTTTCAATCTAAGATAATTTAGGGTTTCGTTACTATCACTATTATAAAGTTTATTTTTCTATGTTATGATGGAATGATTTTTATTAATTCCTTTATATCATACATGGATTATGTTAGGATTGCGTGATGTTTAAGAATAGCATTTTTATTACATGGGTTATGCAATGATGTATGATTTATGATTTTGTGGCACACATAAGAATAGTTTCATTATGAGATGGATGAGACCTATATATTACTCCAATGCATTAGGTAATTATTTATATATAATGTTATAGGCATGTCATGAATGGAAAGATAATCCGGTTCAGTGATACAGAACTGGAACAACGAGTGAACTCAGTTCAGTAATGGACTTTGTTCGCTATGGTAGTCTTGGCAATTAGTCTTGACTAATATGAAATAATTTTCTATGATTATATGTGTATGCCACAACATTTCATGTTTTATTTTAATATTATTGGAATTACATTTCACTACTATTATTTCCCCCATGTCATGATATTATGATCTCTTTTGCAGGATACGATTTTCAAAATATAATTTTCTTAAGAATATTATATGTTTGATATTTCCTTCATTTACCCTTTCTATGAATTTGACATCACCATTTTGTATGTTTTCATTTCCCCAGGTCAGGATGAAGGGTATTAAGTAAGATATTCCAAAAGGGTCTCCAGATATGATGAAATAAATGGGAGACAGTGTAGATGATTTATGAACCAGTTGTTTATGTTTCCAAGTTTCTAAAGACACTATACCTATATGGTCCTTTCATGGTTTTGATATATGTTGGAATAAGTGTGCTTCAATTCTGAAGTAATAACAATGTATGTAATATATGGGTCATTACAGTTGGTATCATAGGAAATTTTTAGTTAATCATTGGAAACTAGGATGCGAATACTTTAGTGAAATCCTTAGTGATATTTTTAAAGTATGTCTAGGGATGTCCCTATGGTTTAGTATTAATATATTTTATAATCCCAGAATTATGTTCACGGTCATGAATAACCTAGGGTGAACCTCGGGTGTCGTGGATTAAAGAATGTGTGATATGTTAGACATCACATAAGTGACTTTTTATGATTATGTGGTTCCTTGTTATTATAAATGTTTCTTACACCATGGTTTTTGGTTTTAGTCAATGGTGGGAACCGAAAGCAATTGGGTCAACATTGAATCCAATGGACAAATTGGTGACTATGATCAACGAAATTGGTTAATTCCTTGAATGAAAGATTTTGTGATTATGTTGAATCAGTCATTGCGGTATATGATTAAAAAGGTGAACTTTAGTGGTATTCCTAATTCATCAAATAAAAGGAAGATGTTCTTTTATGCATGTTAACATGGTGAGGAGCATAGAGAATGGAAGATTGAGATTTCTAAATATGGGAAGAATAACCTTGATAAATACCTCAAATCGAGGGGAAGATGTTATCTCTGTGGAGAGAAGGTTCATAGAGTGACATACTGTTATGGAGTTCAATGTCTTATCTGTGGAGAAAATTTGCATTATCCAACTCAATGCCCTGACCTAATAGGATACTTCTAAATCAAGGAAGGACTTATTCCCTAACAATCATTAAAGAGGATGGATTGAAGTGTTTAGGTATTGGTATTCAATACTAATGTTGTTAAGGTACTTTAATTTTATATTGGAATATATATGTATTGGTCCATTGTGGTTTTCAATAAAAATATGGTACCAGTAACCATGAAATGTGATTGAAATATTTTTGGAAAGCAGATGATATGTACATATTGAAGGGATAAGTAGAAAATAATATGTTTGGTGCCTGATATAAGGACAATGTGATATCATGGTTTTTGTATATATAATTTTTGGGATTTTGGTATGTGGAAAGAGTTAACATTTGATAGAATTAATGTTCTCACTAATGTTCTAGGGTAACTCATATTTCAAGAGAATATAAGATTATTGTATTAAAATGTTTGTAATGTGACCAACAAGATATATATTGTGATATATGGGGGATAAATGATGGTATTCACATGCTTAGTATATGACTATTCTAGTAGTTGTTTTCTATATATTATGAGATTGGCCATAAGTATTTTTTGATAAGCCTAAAGGTTGTAATACATTAAGTTGGACATCAGATAGTATTGTTTATGGGAAAAAATTAATGATATTATTTCTCTAATGTGGTAATAGTATAGTTTTAGAAAAAGGACTACCTACAGGATTGGTGACAATCCGTCACGTCGGACTAGGTTTCGGGAATCAGACCCACAACTGAAGTGCAACAAGCCTTTATCGCCTACCACTGGCCTATAGTAAGTCCTTGGTTAGTAGAAACTAGTTTTATTTTATTATGCAGTATGATAGATAAAGAATAAGTCCATTTTTGGAACCATATACGATTAATCTCACCATAAGATGGATGTATGTATATAACTTTTTCTAACTTTATGTTTTAGAAAGATGGAATGACCTATCATTATATCACATGATCTTCTAACACATCACAGAAGACAAATTCAACTTCATTTCTTTAAAAGATGAAGTGGAAATTGTTCAAGGTACAAACAACATTTAGATTGTTCCAAAATCAAGTAAGTATTTATTTTAATTGAATAATTCTTCAACATTAGGGAAATGATCTTGAAAATGAAAAATGTTGTCCTAAGCCTCATATCTGATTAATTATATGGTACCTTAGATTATCAAAAATTTATGGCTTTGTGATTTTTGTCTTTTTCATAGCCAGGTTATCTACCACTCTTTATCAGAACATGATGGTTAGATTTCTCTTCAATATCCATATTTTCACCTATGTTATCCTATGTGGAAACACAATGATGAGTTAATTAGGGAAACCGTTATACTTCACATTTTAAAATTAAGTTTTAGTATTCCTTTTTTACTTTGTTGGTTTCGATGAATGAAACTTTCAAGTAGTAAACGATTTATAACCCTGACGAATTTCGAGGGAGAAATTCATTTTAAGGGGGAAGAAGATAACACCTTGAGATTTTATGAGATATATTATTTTTAATTTATTTTATATATTCTATTGTACACTACACCATTTTTAGCATGTACTATACCCAAAACTGTATTATATTGCAATATACACAACAATATTCTTGTCTAGTGTTACACAAACATTCAAATTCATTTTATAGAAATTATTTTACACAACGTTAAGACTAGATTTTTCAAATGTATAAAAAAATAAGTTTTTATTTTGTTATACAAAACACCAAAGTGATCTTTCACTACACACATCCCGGACTTGGCTTGCATTACATGTAATCGTGACCTTCCTCGATAGAGTGTGTAGTACGCAATACCGGGTTTCACTAAAAAATGTTATATTCTTATAATATTATTATGAACTATCCATTAGGAATAGTATTAACAACATTTTTAATTTTATAATATTATTATTCATATTAACCATTTTCTAAAAGTTTCAATGAGAACAAAATAAATTTTTTGGGTAAAATAAGTATCTTTACAAAAAATTCAGTTTTGTCGCCTTTTGATGGCGCACCCACTTTAAATCAAGTTTTTGACAACTTTATAAGTTAAAATTGAAAATCTAGAATTCTTCTTTGGATAAAATATATAAAAATTAACATTGGATAAATTTTCTATATTATTCTGATAAGATTCATATTTTAATGAATAGTAAAAACACGCTATATTTTAATTAAAAAACAACTTTATTCATTGTAATAATTTATATGGTCAATTTATAATATTGAATGGTTTTAAAATATAAATAGAATATATTTTTACCATTTAGTATAATTTATGTCATTATCATTGTTTTTACATTGAATAATAGGTAAAATCAATTCAATCTTTTGCAATGTTTTAACTTTTTAAACTCATTTTCTAAACAATATGATTAATTTTAAATTAATTTCGGAAAATTATGTGAATGAATTTTGAAACATTGATTCCATATTTGTAATAAATAGGTCCAAATTATGTTAATAGGTAACTTTTATTTTTGGGAACAATGAATAGTAATTATTGCAAATTTTATTACCATAGTTAATGGTAAATCGGGTAATTAAGGGTAAATATAATATTATAAAATTACCATAACAGTTGACTTAATATAATTGGATGATTACATTTCGTACTAAGTAATATTTGGGATGAAATTTAATCCCTTGAAAACCACATGTATGTGATTAATACCTTTATTTTATTTTATATTAATGAAAGTGAAATATGTATCACTCAAAATCTAATAATTAATGAATTTTTAATATAAGGTTATACAGAATATAAATTCGATTATAAATCCTCATTTTGAAGCTAATTTTTTTTTCATTGTTATGGTAATTTATTTTTAATTTTTAAGAGATATTTAATTACCTTAATAGCTGATACATTAATGATGAAGAAATTATTTAGTTAGAAAAAAATCAATAATATAATTTTTATTAGAATAATAATACCAATCAAAAGAACCGGAAACTTTCGCAACCCTTATTGGTCAAGTATATATACACAATAAGCGAACAAGGGTAGAATTATGGACCATTTGGTGTCTTAAAAAAAGATTAGGACATTTATATTATTTTATTTTAAATGATGTCAATGTTGTCACCTTCATAATTTAATAAAGATAAAATTTTAAAAACCTGGTTGTTTTAGATAATAAATTTGACTAAAAGTAATCTGACGAAATATATTATATTTATCTTCATCATATTATTATATTTTTGATTTTTATACAATAAATAAGAATATTAAATAGTTATACAAAAATTTTGTATTAATTATTTTATTAAGAGAAATATCAAATAAATTATTTTAAAAGTATTACAATAAATTTTATATTTTTTAATTAATGTGATACATGAATTTCATAGATGTATATGACTTTTTAATAATATATTATATAGTTTTTTCGATAATATATTCTATTTGGATTGTATTTAAATTCAAATAAATTAATTGTGTCAATGTTGACACTATTGATATTTTATATTATTAAATTATTTAAAAATCACCAAAATATTTAAAAATTACAAATTAAAATTTATATGATCTAAAATTTCATAAATTAGAAAATTACATATAATTAAACACAAATATGTAAGTATTAAAACCATATAAAATTTATAACATTATTACCACAAATAAAATTAAATAGATTAAATAAAGATAAATCAAAATGATTAGGTTTAAAATAAAATAAAAACATGTCTAAATTTAATTTTTTGATGATATTAAAACCCTATATTATCTAATATCCTAATTTTAGTCACTTTGGAAGTATTTATGTGTGGTTTGGGTTTATTATAAATTAATATTTTAGAGGTTTCCAAAGGTACCCCTCTCCTCCCTTATAAAAGGGAACCTCCTCCCTATCCTCTTCACACAATTTTGAACCTTCAATATCGGCCAATCCCTGAAAATTTCCCTTCTCAACATCACTAGTTATATCATAGTGGTCATGTTCTTCTCTAAAGACTATCTATAATGCCCTAAGAGGATGTTTAAAAGAGGCACGTCGAGGAAGAGGTAATCTCTTCAACCGATTCATTCATGTTTTTTTCTACTTCTACTTCCTCTTATTTATTTGTTTCATTATAAAGTAATAACAATAGTATATCTAATATAATTATATGTTATTATAAATATGAACAACCCTATTTCACCTTCTATATGTCCTACGAAAAATGAAATCACAATGTGTGCGTACGTACGGAATACTGTCTCCACGCCGTGGTGTAATCTGTTTTCCACCACCAACTTAATTGGATGGGTATAATGGTGTTAAGAATATCTATATATGATTATTATAACATGATACTGATTATGAGATATTATATCATCAACTCTAATATCATTCAAATAATTATGGGAACGATATCATCGCTCGTGTGTACGTACGACCTACCGTCTCCACGATGTGATGCGACTTGTTCTACATGATCTTCAATGAATAATGATTATATAAATTAATTAAATTAATATATATGATATATATTATACTGATACCATTCTGTAAATGATATATATATAATATAAAAAGTGGAATATTAATTTATTCGATAAAACACGCATGAGAGCCTAAAGCAATGAACACCCAAATAACAAGTAGCAATGAAATATTATAAAAAGTGGAATATTAATTTACCCTCACTGAGAATTTCAGTTCACCCTTTTTTATGTTTTATTTTCCCTAGGTCTGGAAGATGGTTATTAAGTAATATATTCCAAAAGGGACTCTAGATATGATTAAATAAATGAGAGACAATTTAGATAATTTATGAACCAGTTGTTTAGGTTTCCCAGTTTTTAATGACACTATACCTATACGATCCTTTCATGGTTTTGTTATATGTTATAATAAGTGTGCTTCAATTCTGAAGTAATAAAAATTTATGTAATGTATGTGTTGTTATAGATATAACCTATTTTTTGAAATAGAGTCAATGCCCATAGGTAAGGTATGTATTAATCCACAATGAAAACCAATAATGTTGGTGTTTGATTTGAGTATATCATGGAAATATTAGGGATTCTAACCCATGGTATGTCTTTTAACCTTTAACACAAAAAAATATGATGTTATGTGGAATTATACACCAATATTTTATAATTATTTGACAGATAATCTTCCTTTTTAGTGAAATTTTAAATCTTGGGGTACCTAAACTGCAGATCAAATCTCTTGAGAAGACATTTCTCTCATTAGGATGTAGTGAATGAGAAATGGATATTCTATCCGTATATTGTATTGGAAGTCAAGATAATTAGTGGTGGTCATTTTTCTTGAATATTAATGAGGAATAAAGAATGAAACATATTTAGGGGATATATTTTAAATTAAAATTATTCGATAAAAATTTCCCTCATGGAATATGAATTGAAATGAAGAGAAAGTTACTCAGCTTAATTAAAAAGGACAACTAATGGATTGGGTAGTTTCATGAAACATTTAGAAGAATATTCTTGAATTTTATAGATTAAATACATAATATAAATACCATGGTTGAACATTAATTTTAATTCCTTAAGAAAAACCATAAAAGGGAACTAGTTTGTCAAAAAATTCATCATATGATATGATATTATTATGTGATACCAAAATAGATAATGAATTTTCTAGATACTATATCATTAAGATAAATTAAGTTATGAATAGGTTAGCTAAGAAACATGAAAAATTTATTTAATAACAGAAGAATAAGGGTATAGAAATTACTATCATGTGAGAGTTGGGGAATGATTCATCCTATAAAATTATTAAAGGAATTAGTTTTTGTGAATGGTTTAGAGATAAGGGACCTATGGATAATGAATACATGTAAAAGAAAAAAAATAAAAATTTTCTATTGAATAAATTATTTTTAATTGGGTCAATTTTTACACCAATTCACATAAATCATTGGAATATACTGTATAAGTGGTAAATAGGATAATTACAATCTTACATGATCACTACTACTGAATACTATGTTCATAATGATTTTCTATAAGGTAATTTTACCATAGCCTCAAAGTTATCAAATGCATTATTTCATTATATATTTTAGAAATATTTTCTATCTACTATATTTTCAGGTAAATTTAGATATTTTTCAATGACATTAAGAATGTATTTATTAGTTCAAACTCCCAGTGGAATCCAAATTGTAATAAGGATGTGTCTATTAGTTCCAATTATAACACATTAACGTGACCCATTTATAGAATGGAATTCTAAAAATATGTTATATATATATATAATACATGGTATTGATTGGATTTCAAAATTTAATAATATATCTTTTAAAGGGATAATGAAAATAGGATTTGTGATGAGGATATAAAATTAATTTTCTTTGGATGGGATACATCATCAATAGATTCATTTTTAGATCCACTCCTAGTGGCTCTTCAGAATGATATTCTTAGAGAGGTAGATAAGACAATATTTATGGATGAAAAATGAAATATTTGAATTACTAATGTACCTATCATATATGAATAAATTTATCTCTTTCCTGAAGAATTACCTAGACATCCAATGGAGTGTGATGTTGAGTTTTCCGTTGATTTAATCTTTGATGGAGGAGATATATAATTGAATCCCTATAGAATTTACCTAGTAGAATTAGTGGATTAAATTATACAACAAGAAGTGTTGTGTGATATGATATTTATACTCCCTATTGTTTCACCTTGATGATCCCTGATTCTTTTCATTAATTATAAATTTTTATTATGATGTTTTATATTTATTATTAGGTAATTAATTCCCTTACAACAATGAACATGTATCCTTTATATTGAATTAATGAATTATTTTTTAAATTTAATGAAGATTAATATTTTTCAATGATTGAAAATCATTTTGGGTATCGTAAATTATGAATAATGAATGATTATATTCGAAACACAACATTCCTAATGTTGTATTGAAATTATGAGTTTACAGTAAATCCACATGAATTGACTAATAAACCGTTTGTTTTTTTAATCAAACCAACAGAGTGTTAAATTAATATCTTGATAATTTATTTGTGGTATTCATTGATGATGTTGTAGAGAAAAATAAAATCTATAATGATCATGATATAAATTTTCATATCATTATTGAGTCTATTTGAGTAATATTACTATATGGGAAATTTAATAAGTGTGAATTTTGAATTTAGAATGTCTGTTTTCAGGAAAATATTGTCTCAAAAGATAAAATCTCATTTGATCATTCAATGGAAAATGTAGTAAAATAATATCCAAGGATAATGAATATAACAACACTGTATAGTTTCTTTTTTTGGAATGATACTTTTGGTTATCTTTTTAATAGTTTTCATGATTGGATAAGTCATTATCCATGACTTAATGTAATTGGGTTAAGATCATAGTGACAAAGGAATGTGAAGAAATTTTTGAATAATTAATGAATAGATTGATCCATGATATTATTGTGCATAATCATTCAATAAATGATGGTTTGGTGATATATATTGATACATCAAAACGTTAATTTGGTTTTTTGTTTTGCAGAATTCCAGGGATGTCAAATATTCATCATTGAAGCTGATGAAACAAGAAAAGAACAATCCAACTCATGATATTTTTTTGGAAGATGTAATCCTTACATTGATGATATGGAGAAATTATCTTCATCATGTAATATGTGGGGTGTACAAAGGAGATAAGATTCTAAAATTCATATTCTAACAGAAGGATAAAAGTTTGAAGAAAAATAAATGTCTTTTGAAACTTAAGGATTATAATATTTCAATAAAGTTCCAATCGGGGAAGGAAAATAAAGTACAAGATGCATCGAGAATGATGGATCGTCGAATCTTAAACAAGATTAGGATTAAAATGGATTGTGTGATCATGGATTTAGTAAAGATGAATATTATAAAAATTAAATAAATGCAAACACCATTTTTTTTAAATGATTGGAAAAACTAATTTATTGGAGAAGATAAATAATTTTTATGTAGACTAGAAATTCATTTTTTGGATTCCTCATAATATCACTTTTTGGTTAAGCATGAGATTTGACAAGACATGGAAACACAGTTGACTAAAGATGATGTCAGATTGTAGAAACACACCTATGAAAGAATATTTGACTCATAATGTATCTAAAATAACTATTAAAACCTTACATTCCATGTTGAGGTAATGCTCATATGACATTCAAGGTATGTAAGGCCAATATTTACCTCTGGTGTGTTTTTCATATAATAATAGCTTACATTCACATATATAAGTAGAAATGAATGAATCATTATATGGAAAGAGAAGTTTTATTCCAATATTTTGGGAATAAGTTGGTGGAATAAAACTCGTGGGTATATATCTTTTCGAATAGACAACAATAATGGTAAAGTTTACTTAGTATTATAATGAAGCTACTCCAATAACGAAAAAGAACTATACCAATAAGAGAAAGAAAGGCTTGGATTATAAATTGGGAGATAAAATTTTTCTGAATGTGTATCCATGGAAGGGTTTTATAATGTTTTAAAAAATATTGAAAATAGAAAACCAAGTACATTAGACATTTAGAAATTCTGGCACGAATTGTAGATGTGGATTACCGATTGGAAATTCTATCGAGCCTCTTTAACATAATTGATGTGTTCAATATCTATTTATTAAGGAAATATTTTCAAAACAAATGCATTTGATCAAATATGATGAAATTTAACTGGATACTTATCAATCATACTATAATTATCCTATCAGGCATGCTAATTCAAGAGAGAATGTGTTAATGAATTGAACGACATGACTGGTAATGTTACTTTGAAGAAATCATAAGATAGAGGAAGAAACATGTGAACATGATGATTCTTTAAAGAATAAATACCATTATCGTTTTAGAATCTAATATTCAATAAATTTTTTAGGGTGAAATTTTATTATCAAGTAATTATGTAATATCTTTGTTTTTATGATCACTATTTCAATACTGTATATAACACACAACACAGAATCAAAACTATCCATAAATAACATCATGTAAATATGATCATTATAAACATTCAATTATATTTATGGGTTATATAAATAACTACACTAGAAAATTTAATTCATGATTATAAAAAATATATTTTTTTATTATTAGAAAATAATATTATTTTTTTAATGCCATTTTATTCATGAAAATCACGTTTTCTATAAAAAATGTTTTCTTTATTAATTTTAGAAAATAATTATTACTAATTGATTTAAATTTTCATATTTTTTTGATAAAAATATATAATTTTTGGAATTAGCATATCAATATCATGTTTGGGTGAATTTTTGTATTTTTATGAAAAGATTTATTTTTCAGTGTACAGTGAAATATAATGATTTTTTGTAAAAAAGAAATTTTTTGTGCACTAAAAATTATCATTATGATATGAATTTTATCTCAAAGTAATATAATTTTTATTTAAAAATATATAATATAATTAAATTCATTTTAATTATCATTATATCTAATTTTGATATATGTATAGTTTTTTTCGTAAATATATTTTTTTCCATGAAACTCGATTCAATAAATTTTAGTAATTTTAATGAAAAATATATCCACCACATATTTAAAATGAATATTGTAAAATGTATTAAATTTTGTAAATCATGATATCCAAATTTGTTAATGATTTCCCTATTAGTTTTCACATTATGAATAACAATATTTTTATTTTCCTACCTTGATAAAGGGTAAATTATGTAATTAAGGTTAAAAATAAATTGATATAGACTAAGGAATGCCGATAAATCATGAAGTAATTTTTTATGAGTATATATCATCCATAATCATCCAGAAGAATAATATATGGTCTTTTTTCATTTGGATATGATTTTGACCCGTTATATTATTGTATATAAAGGAATGTCATAAATGTCTTTCTCTTTATTTTGTTATCTATAAATTTTCTAAAAAGGGATAAAAAGAGGATACGGTTGGTTATAAATATTCATATGAAATATAAATTATTTTTTTTCAACATGGTAATTTATTTTTAAATTTTAGTGATGAAAATAATTACCTTGAGTGCTTGTGAAAAAAGTAAAAGAATTTATAAAATTATTTTTAAAAAATTATATATTGTATTATTTTAGTGGGTAATTGCATAATATGATTTTTTATAAAAATAATTTATTTTGGAGGTTTTTATGAATTTTATTCACATTCAATAGTTTTATATTGATTTAAAAAATTAAAATTAAATCGATTGTCAAAAAAGTGACATTATTGATATCTTATAATAAATAATATATTAATAAAAGATTTAAAAATAATAAAAATATAATATTAAAAACAATTAATGATATATTCAATTAAAAATGAATCATGGTCCATTTATAAGCCTTTTTTCATTTTATTGTATCATTATTAACCATTAAAGGGAAGAGAATTTTAATATTACCATAATTGTTAGAAGAGTTATCGAGGGGTTAAAACAAAAAGATAATGGACCAAAATATCACTCAAACATGTCAATATTTAATTAAATTATAATATTTAAACTCATAATAATACTATATTATAATTAATTAGGATTCGATCCATTTTTAAGGGAAATATAATGTATATTTATATAATAATTTATCAAATTCCAAGAATACCCCTTTTCTCACTTATAGTAGGATACCCCTTCTCTAAATTCTACAGAACACTTTTAGCCATATATATCAACAAAACCTTACCATTAATCCTATTAAATTCCTTATATATGTTATTTAGGTTCTATATCTCAAAAATAACATCACTAGGTCCCTTAAGATGACATATTAGGGAAGTCAACTGAAGAAGAGTTAATGGTCTTCACCACACATTAAATATTAATTATTATTTTAATTGATCGTAATGTGTTTTATGCATCATAAAATAATAAATAAAGTATAATTAATAAATTTATATTTTTTTATTATTATTTCAAAAATTATATTACTTTCTTTTTCTACCCTATGAAATGTGAAAACCTCGATCATTCGTTAGTTTGGCTGACCATCTCTACATTGTGGTGTAATTTTTTTTCATCACACTTTCACATAGATGGATGAAAAAAGGAACTGAAAAATATATATGATAATAATGAAATAATTATTCTCTTATAATTAAAATATCATAATTTCCTTCGAATATTACATTCCATTGGGAAATAATAATGTCAGTAATGTATATGTGTGGACAACCACCTCTATGGAGTGATGTGATCTATTGTTCATAAAAAATTACATAGATGGAAATTAGGTGAAATTTAATGAATATATATTCTATATATAAAATTAAAATGATTCTAGTAACGTTAATTATTTTATACATTTCATTTACTCCATTCATCAAAAAATGAAAATAATGCCCATGTGTATGTGAAACCTCACATATCAACGAATGACATAATTCATTTTTATATTTCTATATTTTATAGATGATCCTAAATATATATATATATATATATATATATTATTTAAATAATTAATATATTTCTAGAGATGGTGGAATCATATTTATGGTTTGAATGACTGAGACTACCGAATCAAAACATATTTGAAAAGTAAAGGAGATAACAATGAAAATAATGATAAAAATAATATATTAATGACTGAAGGGGTAAAAATGAAATAAGTGGATCATTTATGATATTATATATATGAATATTGTTTTGATATATAATATATTTTATTTTATTATAACATATATTAGATAACCTATGCGTCATGTCGGACTTGAGTTAATGGGATTTCATATCAATTTCCATTAAATGAGAAATACAATAAAATTATGCACCTAGTTTATTTAATATGGTTTATATACATTCCCATTTATTTATATATTTAAATTGTTTTTTGAACATCATATTTTTTTAAATATTTATATTCTTTGTATTAGAGATATGCTTGTTTCGTAATCTATATTCTGTTTTTAGATATATAGTATTCCTTTGAAAATTATTTGATTAGATGTTCAATTAGTCATTAATATTTATTATTTACTTAATGAAAATAGCTATTGAAAATTTATTCTTTTGATAAATTAAACCTACCATTTTATATATGTAGAATTAACCAGACATACATTTTTTGTTGGGGATGGAAATGATATATCCCCTCAGTGAATCAATAGGTCTAATGATACAAAATAGTTCTCCAAATTATATGGATTTTAACCTATAACATTAAAAAAATATGAAATCATGGCCTTGATGGTAAATATACCATGCCGTTTGATATAATAAACTCTAATAGTATAAATTTAATTCATATAGAATTATATAATTATTATTTAATATATTCTTTCATTGAAATCATAAATTGATGTTTTTCTCTTAATTTTATTGATTAAATGAAATGTGTTTTTTGGTATTTACATTAATATATTGATTATTCATTATTTACTCAGGTTTCATTACAATGTACATTGCTCTTATGAAGCATATGAGATCGTAATTTTATTTTTTTCATTTCCTTATGATATGGAGAAGGATATTATTAATAATTTCAAGGATTAAAGAGTTAAAATATTCATTTAATTTTATATTTATAATTTAATATGGGAATAATTTACATATATTTTTTTATCAATAATACTAAAATATTTGATCCTTAGGGATTTGAATACTTGAATTTTGTGATAATGAAATAATTCAGACACCCATTATGGGTAACTGGAGTTGGGGTTATTACATAACCCATAAATCATTCTCACATATATCAGAACTCACTAGAAAGACCCCCTATTCCCATTCTAATGTCACATAGTGAATCAGGATCCCAAATAAGCACTCTAGGTTATCAAAAATACATATAACCATATCAATAAATTTAGTAAATCAATATTCAGAAATCATAAGACTCATTTGAATTTGTAAGGGTGAAATAAAGAAACTATAACACCATAAATATGATTTTAAATCCGATATATTTGTTAAACGAGACATACTATGGGAAATGTTGATCATGATGTGTCTCTCTTATATCTGTCACAATATTAGACACATCCATATGCCACCTATCTACCTTATTATAAAATAGTAAGGACAAATAAACCATTGATAATATCCATGATATCACCCACATTAAATTCTTGATACCACTTTGTAACATCCAACCCCTAGTCTACACCCACTGAGAAGTTACCGAACAAGGGGAGTCAGCACTAGGCATCAAGTGCAAAAAGATATATCCTTGGGTATACCAACTAACATCTTGGGTCTTGCGTAATATCATATGAAGACTATATGAACCACATATTATAGTATACATTCTATGATAATAAATGAAACATCATAAATCAATAAAAGTCATAAACTGATAAGATATAAATATAAACATATAGTAATAAATTTAAATGGAATATATAATCATTTTACTGATATTTATTTCCCACTAATCCAATCATATATACAAAGAAAATTAATGAATAAAAATAACAGGGGTTTTTTCATCTTCGATCCATACCTCATCCTTTTCTTTTGGACCCCATCTATTCTACCATGCACCATAATTATACCCCAAGACTCATCTTAACCTGATATAGTAATTATTTATGTATGGATGAGTTCCCGTGTTCCAAGGCTAGTCTAGTAGGGTGTGAGTACAAATTATAAGGGAACTAAGAGAACATTTTAATACCTAACTAGAAAATTGATGTATATATTCTAGAGAAATTATCTAATGGGAAAATATACAATTAAACTAAGTTATCAAAAATAAATAACCATTATCGATACATGAGTTCTCACAAGAAACTCAAGATTGACCAAAAAAATGATTCGAATAATTTCAGGGTTTATCTGAAAATTTCACAAAATCATGAAAACTAATAACTGGAAAATGTATGATTGAAATGAACAATTCCTCTAAATTCCCTATAATTTTAATTTTAAATCAATGATTGTGTCCTAGGGATTTTGTCTCTAATAATAACATTTCATGATATATGGGGAATTTCAAATAGATTCTCTTCCATGTTACTTTTTAAATTAATCAAATGATTGTTTCTATGTCCTTCATACCCATATAACATAATATTAGAATCCCATAAATATTTACATGGAATTCTAGCATAGTAACCTATGGATTTGTAGAATATTAAACCTACCATATGAATGTAATTAGTGTGTTGATGGAATATCCTACCGAAATTAGGCATGAAGGAAAAATCCTAGGATAATTACCTTAGCATCCAATTAAAATCAGTACATCATAGTTGGTAGTGTTCTACACCATAAAAATTTACTAAAATTCATCATTATTGGTTTTCCATCTACCCATTCCCATCATAAAATTTTATGGTCGACCACTCTTGTGCAAGACCTATCATTAATAAGCCATAACAATCTAAAATCATTAATTCATGTTCGAAGGTGGCACCCACAATCATCAGTACCCATTTTCATATACACATCAACTCTAGGGTGAAAACATCATCCCATAACCCTTTAGGTCCCATTATGTTAGATAATAGTAATGAAAACCTACATAGGTCCCTAAATTTTAGTCATATATATCAAGGTAAAATTTTATCACTCAGAGGTCCAATTGTACTATAACATCATCATAGTCATATCTGGCCACAATGGGCTCATAGGAAAAATATTACTATAATTTGTCTCAAGAGATAGTGAAACATTGATATCAAATCCTAAGGAACAAGTTGTTCCACTTATCCATCCTAGTGTGAAGTCCAACATATTGTATATGAAACTGGGAAATAAAACATTAGTGGGAAGGAAAATGTTCCCCATAGTCATCTTCACTATCCTAATGTCTCTGATACTTCATTCAGTTTTCAAAAGACCAATCCCTAGGATATCCATCCTAATTCATCACTCACCATTATGTGGAGGTCTTTAAGATATTATATACTATGACCACTACAACTCTTCCGTTACATTTGATTTATTTCACACCCCACATGATCCACATTTCCCATTAGAAATTAAATCATAATTCCGAACCCAACCTTCAGCGTAAGAGGAATGTAGCTATGGAACAAGGTCTATCATGGCCTTGGTAATTTATTAGCATCATCAATAAGAATTTAATAATAATTAAATATTTTAAAATTTTTAAATGGTTTGAATCATCCTCGAGGGAGAGACCACATACCATGTTCCAAATATTTATAAATAATAGAAATTACCATACGAGTATGCACAAGGGATCACCTACATCCATTAGAATCTGATCCCTTTTGATCACTACCTGACATCTCTCACCTCATATTGTCCATGTCCATTACCGATCATCAATGAAAATGAGGCCTGAAATGAATAAAAAAATCCTACTAAATTAATTATATTCAAATTATATTTAATTAATTGATTTTTTTTGAATATATAAAATTAATATTTAAAATTTTTTAATTTATAAGAAATTATTGATATATCAGATTACGATATAATCACACCAAACCCATGACTAATATGATTCCAACACCCCATGGCATGATCTTGATAATACTCTATTAAATATAATTAAAAAATAGAACTATTAAATTGAATATTTAATCAATTTAATCCAAATCCGTTGGAAAATCTATAAATTGATGTATCTGTAACAAATTGACATGAGACAATGTGAAAATACCATCACTGGACACCCTATTTAAATTCCATTAACAGCCTCTTTATAAACTACCAATTATAGCATAATTCAACAGAATAAGATATAAACAATGTCTGAGAAAAAATTCAAGAGGAATACACCAAAAATTCAGAACAAAGGTAAACAAAGGAGGTATATTAGCTGAAAATATGAAGAATCAGACACAAAAATACAAATATGATGGGAATTGATGGGGGATATGGGAAGAAGGGATTTCATCCAATAAGAATATGATGGAAAAAAGAAAACATTCAGAAGGTATTAAAAGGTGGGAGTGGAAAGATAATAATGTTTAATCATTTAATAGTTGAATATATTTCCAACCCATGTATTAACAACGTGGTTGGTACTTTCTATGAAATCATCATTTTCATGGTTGGGCTATACATTTTAACAAACTATACTCCAATTGTGAAAATCAATACTATAACAATATGGAATATTTCACATGGTTTGTTTTCATACTTGTGAAAAAGATATGCTAAGATCTAGGTAAAATAATCCCCAAGAAGTTTCTTAGGATATATTCATGTTATACACTTAATTTTGTGTGAACTATTGTATCCAAAACTGTTCTATATGAAATAAATGAAAAATCACCCATGCATATGAGGCATCACGATTTATCCAATATAGCGCACACCAAACCATGTACCTTCAGAAGAATCATAAATAAAATCCCTAAATTCAACCCAAATCACTCAAGACTATCTCTTTAACATATAGAACATCATGTGACTCAAAATATTTCAATAAAAATGTAATTGGGACCATTAAAATATCATAAATTCAAACAAAAATATCAGTTTTAAAAATGATCCTTTATTTAAATTTTCAAAATTCATATTACATCATTATTTCATTACCCAAAATGGAATGGGATTTTATAAAAACAATTTTCCAATAATATTGTATTTATGTCATCTCAGTCCATTTATTCAAATTATTCCTTCTGTTTTTTACCCTTGTTCATTGTAAACCACTGATCAAATTCTATTCTTAAATGTTATATGACCTGATTTAACTTCTCTTAATTGAAAAAATAAAGCAATGAAAATATATTTTCTAATGAGTTAACCCATTTTTCTTAAATAAGTTGATTAAAATATACACTAAAGGAATATGTTTTTTTCTCATGAAGTAATCAATGGATAATTAATCTTTATTATGTGAATTTTTTCATCCCACATGGTTTTTGTTTTTTCATAACCTTTGATAAGTAGTTAAGAATGTCTTGGAGGTTTTGAATGTCATATCTCTTTTTATTAGAATTTTCAATATAAAAATCATTGAACTATCCATCACATGGGATGTTGGATAAGTTTATATTTGGTCCCACCACTTAGAAAAATAAATAAGTGTTAAAAAAAATATACAAATAATGTGTAAAAATATAATTTATATGTGAAAATATTTAATATACCAATGCAGAATGAATGGAAATGTTCACACTCTTTAATGCTCTTTCTGATATGTAATATGAATCTCATCACCAAGGTACCATCATGAATGATGGATAATTAAATCTGACTCTATTTTTTAATGTTTATATCAATCACATTTCCCTTATTATTTGGATTGAGTAATTTTTACCATGCCTCCATCCATTGAGTAATTCAATCCTATCTAGTGACAATAAAACTCTACTTCAGAATGGGGTTATTTCGATAGAGTCATGATATTTTCTAAAATTTAACACATATGTGGACTACTCAGATGACTGTACATGGGGGAGATTATTCATTATGGGAATATTTTATTTCTTCTTATTTATATTAATTCTATGTTGAAGGTAATTATATTCCTACAGAAGATGTGTGATGAATACGAGAATTCATTTCTGCAGGGTAAATATCTATATTTATAATGTTGAGATAGATTCTATTTTTATTTCTAACTTCTTAAAGGGAGGGATGAATCTACATTGTTTTATATCTTATCTCAAAAAGAGATTAAAAATTATCTATTATATTTAATTGTTAATTTTACACACTTTGAATTTTAGAAATAAAGTAGTTGTTTTATTAGATCCAAATTATGTTTTAAATATAGACATTGAATTTTCTCTTGTATCAAATACATACAAATAAATTACAATGTTGTTTTATGTAGAGATTCCCGTGGGATGCACACTTTTAGACCTCCTTCCACTTTTTTACATATTTTAATAAATATTTAATCCAAGAGAGTAAATATTTGGTAGAATCTAAGCCTATAGAGTCCATTAGTTTTTTAAGGGTGACTTTCACTATATAAACATATTCCAAAATTTAATAATGCTTTTATAATAAAAAATATAAAAAGCCAAAATTTTCATTTTTACATATCGTTCTCTTAAAAACAAATTTAATATTTAAAAAAAACATTAAAAATTTAATAGTAATAAATTGAAGATATTATTGAAGATTAATTATCAGTAGAAATTAGTTACTAAATTTTTATTAGTTATACAAGGGTGCAACAAAATGCTTGTTTGAGTAATTCCATTTTCATTTAAATATTTCAGTTTTGATCATTATTAATTATCCATTATCATGATTTACCCGAACTCCTTAATTTTTTTAAATATATATATATAATTTATATGAGCCCCTAAAATTACACATGATGATGGAGAAAAATTAAATATTTTAAATTTCCTCATATTTAGAGAAAATGACCATTAATATAATGTGATAAAATCAAGGAAGGGATAATTTATATATTTTCAATTATCAATAAATTAAAATAAATAAATTTATATATTATGTACTTTTTAATTTATTATTTTAGGAAATTTAACATGGAATGAGAATTGTGTAATTGAAGAAGAAAAAAATGAAGAGAAATGAAAGAGGAGTTACATCTATAAGGCCCCAGCGTTAAACCTTACTTAAACTTGAGTTATTACAAGATTACACATTGAGGATCTTTTCAGGTTTAGAGTTTTAGAGAATTAGATCATGAAACTTGCATTACATTCCACAATTAAACAAGGTGGTTACATAAAAGACAATATTCATTCTTCCCATCAATGGAAACGTATTTAAAATAAAACACGGATTCTTTCGTGACACATCCTTGACACTATCGTCACATCATGTACCTTTCCCTTGACCTGTGAAAAGCATTTCAAAAACTTGGGATGAGCATAAAAAGCTCAGTAAGGGTTATAAAAATATTTAAAGGAAACATGAGTTCATATATACATAATAATGAAATCATACTTTACCCATAAAACATAGGCATATCAAATCATGAATAAATCATAGAAAACATAAGACATAAAGGTAACTTGAGGCATTCATAACATTCTTACGTAGGGAGTAACCCTCTTGGTTAAGTTTGGAATACCCATCATAGTATATTCCCTAAATCTCTTCGGAAAAACCTTAACGTTTCACTCCTTCGCGTTACCCAATGCATTGGAGAGCTATATAGGGCTCACCCGCCCTTAGTTTATCACAGAACCACCCGTTCTTCATAATAATGCCCAAGAACCATAACATAATCGTATCACATAAACATGAATAAAGGAAACATAATATTTCCACATTTCAATCACAATATAACATTTTAGGATATTGAAATAATGAATCCATTCAAAAAGAAACCATTTCCAAAACCATTTAAAACATTTAATAAAGAGATTTTTGAATCAAAGAGTCTCATACCACCTTGAAGCTTTTATCATTTTAAACCATTAATATACATATAAATAAATCCTTAAAACCATTTTGAAAACATGGATATTAATAAGAACAAATAATTAAAACATTTAAAACGTTATTTTGGTTAAAGGGGTTTTACCAAAATTAGAGACACATGAATACAATAATCGAGGAATAAAATTTAGTTAGAACTTTATAATATCATGAAAAAAAGCATTCATGATATAATACTGCAAAGGATAGTATATACACCATATAAGAGTGAATTGGTGCATAACAACAATGAACCCTCAATAGAAATGTCAAATGTGATGAAATCCCTTATAAAGAAGGTATCCTTAAATTACGGACAAATAAATAACAAAAATATGTGTGAAAAATATATATACACCCAATATAAGTGGATATTAAGTGTAAAATAATAAAAGGTCATTCACACATATTCAATGGATGACATATTCAATGACTACAAGTTGAACCCAAAGAAATCAAAATTGGGTTAAAAAGTTTCCTTGACAGCCTAACGGCATCACATCAAAATGAGTTGATGAGAGATAAAAAGTGTATCTCATAACTTGGACATAAAATCTACATCAATAAGGATGTATGAGAACATATCCCAACATAAAAATATGTAAATTAAAAGACCCAATAAAAGAAGTCTTTTAAAAAAGAGGAGGGTGAAAGGTTCCCTTACCGACTTGGGTATCTTTCAAAACATACACCCCATGAAAGAAAGACAATAGGTCATTGATGTAAATACTCATAAACTAAAGTATATTACACAAATATTATAATAATGGGAAGTACATACACCACTCAATGGAATTTGTGGCAAATGTAGCATAAATCTCACGGGAATAAAAGTGAGATGAAAAATCCCTTACGAAAACTCGGCAGCCTAACGACGCCACATAAAACTTCTGAATATGGATTGATGAGATCAAATAGAGTATCCCATCATATTACAATAGAATTTACAGCCAGTGTTATATAAATGAAAATCCCCCAACATTGCAAGGAGGAGTTTAAAAGAAGTGACATAAAGGAGAGTACTTAAAAAGAAAGATAGAGGTTAGATCTCTTACGAAAGTTCGGCAGCCTAACGGCGCCACTCAAAACATCCAAAATGGATTGATGAGAGAGAATAGGGTCCCTCATCACATTAACATAAAAATTACAGTAAATTTAATATAAATGAACAACCCAATCATAAGAAAGATGAGCTTAAAATAAATGACATAAAAGAGTGTAATTAAAAAGAAAGAGAGTTGTAGGATCCCTTACCTCGGGTCCGACTTGACTCAATCGTTCTTTAATCTCCTGAATAATAAACTTGAGTTAATTTCTAATTCCTTAAGAACATTTTTCAATTTCATTATTACTTTTATACCACTTATTACCATGTCATAAACATTATGTAATCATTTAAGTTAATAATATTTGTTTTGCCGATATTTGGTTCTTAAGTCGAAAGTGGACTTCTTACAATTACATGTTGTTCATGTGGCCAAATGTTTATTATATCAAGAATTTTATTCATTATTTAGATATCATATATTTCATATATATCCAGTACATGCATGCATTTATAATATTACATAATCATTTAAAGGTATGAAATGAAATGCACCGTTCATGGAGACGGTAAGCCGTACGTACGCATGAACGCTACTTTCATTTTTATTTCGTATTTTATAGAATGGAATAATAATGATATAAAGGTATATTATAATTCCAGTATAATATCATATATAATATCATATTTCTATCCTTTATACATCCCACATATGGTATTTAACGAATCAAATCACTTTGAGGGGGCGGTAGTCCGCACTTCCTTAAATGAAGATATCGCGTATACCCATAATGGAAGCCATAAAGGTAAGAAAAAAATGAAAAATACAGAAGCATAAATAAAACATAAACATATTATATATCATATATAAAAATAGTGACATCATAATGGCCACCTTTGAAGGTGTTAAATGAGTATTGAACAATCATCGTTTCGGGAGGCAGAATTTCACCATCCACGGAAACCGTATGTTCTTTAACCATTTGATGTAGTTGTGTGAGAGTTTAGCTCGAATAAATCTTATAACAACATCCTTGTATATTGAAGATACTGGTGTTGTTACAAAATATTTAAATAAAAAGATTTTAGGGGGTTGGAGAAGCAAAATAAAACAAATGAACATGAGAGAGTGAATTACCTTTAAAAGTGTAACTCCTTTTTATTTGAGCCTAAAGGCTTCCTGTGAAAGGATTATTCCCAAAGGGAATCCTCTAGGGTGAGTAGAGGGATTTGGAGAGAGTAAATGGGCAGGGTTTGGCCGAGCCAAAGGCTTGAGGAGTGTGTTAAATAAGGTAGAGGTGGGGGCCTTTTATAAGAGGAGAGGAGGGGCACTTTTGGAAAGTAAAAAAATATTACTTTATTTGAAAATGTGTTTCGGTTTAAAAAGGTCCCAAATTGTTATAATTCGTGGATAATGTGATAAGGCTTCTAAATCCACTCATCCAATAAGTTTTGGACATGTGTAGTTCATAGATGTTACATTATCTTTCCATTTTATTTAAATCGTCAAATAATGATGTCATCGCTGCATCATTATTATGTCATAAATATTTTATTTTATTTAATGTCTAAAAATTAAAAAAAATCACTATGATGTAGGAAATCTTTTTAGCTTTCCAATGACTATTTATAATCAAAATTTTGACTTTTGTAACACCAGTTAAAAACTGTTTTAGTAAAACAACTCATGTTTGTGTCAATTTAATTTTAACATTAAATAAAAATATATTATTGTCATTTTCCAACTAATGTGGTTCCATGGGGTCCCCAAGTTGGCCCATGGCTTGTCGTGGTCGGCCATGACTCACCCAATAGGTGTAGTACAAGTTTCATGGTGTTTTCACATTCATATAATATCATTTTTACCTTAAATGACACTAATTACCTCTAATCGCGATTAATGAAAAAAAGTTATTATTCACCAAAAAATTATTTTCATCCCATTGAAACAAATTTTACATAATAATTACAACCATGTATGTCAGATTTTCAAAATTCAATACACATTAGTGGTAAACTTTCATTTAACTGAAAAATCAGTTTGCTTGATTACCACTTAGTAGTTTCACTATTCATCAAAAATTGGAGTTTTTCAGAAAAATACCAAAACTTCACCCTAAGATATATTTGATATTCCGAATTCAAAAATGAAGTCCGTTTTACAAAATTCAAAACATATTAGTCACATTAATTAATTTAATAATTAATTCCCGCTATCAGAGGAAATAGCGTGTTTTTATAAAACAATAAGTATCAAAAGATTGACACTAGTTTAAGTCTGATTTCAAAGTGAAATTAATTCCAACGACCACTATTGGATTTAATGGTAAAAATATTTTCTAATTTCACTTTAAAACCAATTAAAAATATAATCTAATCATATAAATAAATTATATTAAAAAGAGGTTTTGAATTCAAATACAACATTTTACACTATTCATTAAAAAAAGAACATTATCGGAAAGATACCAAAAATTTACAAAAAGTAAATTTTGATGTCCCGATTCTTAAGAAGAGTTTTATTTGGTCCAATAGAATTTATAAGAGTGAAAAAAACTATATTTAATGACGGTTTTCCATCAAAAGGTGATAAGTGAACCTTTAGTGAAAACTAGGGCATATACGCCTAAAATTGAATTATTTCCGTATTTTAAGCCATTATCTTTTATTGGATAAATGTAAAAAAATTTAAAAACATATATAATCATATTTTAGTTATTTTTATCTATTCCCGCCTATACAATGGCTACGTGTTAACTACCATTTAAAATAATATTATTTTATTATTAGAGTGCAACGTAAGATTCCCAAGAAACTTGATGTTGCGTGTTGGGTACGCCATCGATCATAGCGTCCCCTTTAAAGTCATTTCAATATTTTATTCACAAATATGGATAAATATGAAATGTCATATTCTTTATTTACCTTGGGTGTTACATCCTTCCCCCCTTTTGGGAATTGCGTCCTCGCAATTTTAAAACTGCGCTTGGAAACATCCTTGAAAGTCCCACATCGGAACAAGAGTCGGTAAAACAATCACTTTAAAATAAAGAAAGATAAGTACAGAGGTCACCCAAGTTAACCCATACTAGGACTCCATGTAGGAAAACATGGACATGGAGGAGAAAACATAGGGTCATGTTTTGATGGAGAGTGATAGAAAACATGTTTAGGATAAAGTTAACAATAAGAAAATCACAAACTTGTGATGGGTTAAATGGTGTTGGGTTCCCCAGTAGGAAAAGTCAATAGACAACATTTTTGTTTTAAGTTACTTTTTATTGAGGAATTTATTCATAAGGAAACATAATCACTTATCATGTTGACTTTCAACTTTTACTAGATTCCTTAAGCAAACTCATATTTTTTTCAAAAGACGAGTATTTAGGGAGACTTATTCGCATTAAGAGTACTATAATAAACTTCTAGAGAATCACCTAATCCACAAAAGATAACTATATAAATCCCATGTCTTTAGGCTTTAACCAAAACCAAAACAAAAAAGGTTAGTACAAGGTTAGATAATCTAGAAAAGTATAACCCTTTATAAAAAGAAGATCTATTCTTAATCTCCAAAATTTGTCCAACAAAACCCAAAGATCAACGAGAACCATTCTATAATCAATTTGTCCATGAAATTATTCAATGTAAACCAATCTAAGATTGAAACCCAAATATTTGAAGGATTTAGTCGCATAGTCATCCAAGATAAATCGTAACATTTATCTCCAAACAACATCAGTTGCTCCTAAAGTCTCGTATTGAAAAGTAATTATCCTAATGACATATCCCCCATGATAGGTTAATCATTTTCATAAATAACCCAAAATGAACATACTCTTAATTCATAAAATAATATAACTAAAAAGAATCAGTCAAACTAACCAGGGACTTCACGTAGTCCAGTGGTAGGCGATAAATACTATTCGCACCTTAGTTGTGGGTTCGATTCCCGCAGCTTTGTCCGACGCGACGGGTTGTCACACGGTCTGTGTGTTCTCCTTTTTCCAAAACTATATAATTCCTAAAACATTCCCAAAAAAGAGATAAAATCTTCAAAAATAAACATAACATATTTTAACCTCAAGTTTATCTCATGCCTTTCATTTTCCAGAATATCATATAATAACCCATAATTACCTCAAAAGTAAGGATCATATAAACTCTAATGGTTACCTTTATAATTATTACCTGAACTTCCACATGGATTAGTCATCTCGTACATGATGTATTACAGAACATACCAAGGTTCAAGTGGTTGATCATGACTCCTTGATATTTGGTTTAGAACAACCATGAGTTTCCTCATTGAATCCTCCATTTTATCTAGTATCTTAATCAGAGAACCACTACAGTTTCCTTCAAACCTGTTGTCTCTCTGGTGCCCGCAAGATCCAGCCATTTACTAAAACCAAAAAGGTATGTGTGAGTATATCAACAAAACCATCATGTACTAATGAGTAAGATAAACACTAAGATATACTTACTCATTCACTTTATCTAAAACGTGGACTCTTTCTGAAATCCTAACCATTGTGGTAATGTCACTTATGCTTAAAGAATACCCTAACCTCTAAAGTTATCTAAACCGACCTTTGATACCAACTATAAGGCCACAGCCTTAAACCTTACTTAAACTTGAGTTATTACAAGATTACACATTGAGGATATTTTTAGGTTTACAGTTTTAGAGAATTAGATCATGAAACTTGCATTACATTCCACATTTAAAAAAGGTGGTTACATAAAAGACAATATTCATTATTCCCATCAATGGAAACCTATTTAAAATAAAACACGGATTCTTTCTTGACACATCCTTGACACTATCGTCACATCATGTACCTTTCCCTTGACCTGTGAAAAGCATTTCAAAAACTTGGGATGAGCATAAAAAGCTCAGTAAGGGTTATAAAAATATGGAAAGGAAACATGAGTTCATATATACATAAGAATGAAATCATACTTTACCCATAAAACATAGGCATATCAAATCATGAATAAATCATAGAAAACATAAGACATAAAGTTAACTTGAGGCATTCATAACATTCTTACGTAGGGAGTAACCCTCTTGGTTACATTTGGAATACCCATCATAGTATATTCCCTAAATCTCTTCGGAGAAACCTTAACGTTTCACTCCTTTGCGTTACCCAATGCATTGGAGAGCTATATCGGGCTCACCCGCCCTTAGTTTATCACGGAACCACCCGTTCTTCATAAAAATGCACAAGAACCATAACATAATAGTATCACATAAACATGAATAAAGGAAACATAACATTTCCACATTTCAATCACAATATAACATTTTAGGATATTGAAATAATGAATCCATTCAAAAAGAAACCATTTCCAAAACCATTTAAAACATTTAATAAAGAGATTTTTGAATCAAAGAGTCCCATACCACCTTGAAGCTTTTAACATTTTAAACCATTATTATCCATATAAATAAATCCTTAAAACCATTTTGAAAACATGGATATTAATAAGAACAAATAATAAAAACATTTAAAGCGATATTTTGGTTAAAGGGTTTTTACCAAAATTAGAGACACTTGAATAAAATAATCGAGGAATAATATTTAGTCAGAACTTTATAATATCATGACAATAAAAGGATTCATGATATAATACTCCAAAGGACAGCATATACACCATATAAGAGTGAATTGGTGCATAACAACAATGAACCCTCAATAGAAATGTCAAATGTGATGAAATCCCTTATAAAGAAGGTATCCTTAAATTAAGGACAAATAAATCTCAAAAAATATGTGTGAAAAATATATATACACCCAATATAAGTGGATATTAAGTGTAAAAAAATAAAAGTTCATTCACACATATTCAATGGATGACATATTCAATGACTACATGTTGAACCCAAAGAAATCGAAATTGGGTTAAAAAGTTCCCTTGACAGCCTAACGACATCACATCAAAATGAGTTGGTGAGAGATAAAAAGTGTATCTCATCACTTGGAAATAAAATTTACATCAATAAGGATGTATGAGAACATATCCCAACATAAAAATATGTAAATTAAAAGACCCAATAAAAGAAGTCTTTTAAAAAAGAGGAGGGTGAAAGGTTCCCTTACCGACTTGGGTATCTTTCAAAACATACACCCCATGAAAGAAAGACAATAGGTCATTGAAGTAAATACTCATAAACGAAATTATATTACACAAAGAGTAGAATAATTGGAAGTACATACACCACTCAATGGAATTTGTGTCAAATGTAGCATAAATCTCACGGGAATAAAAGTGAGATGAAAAATCCCTTACGAAAACTCGGCAGCCTAACGCCGCCACATAAAACTTCTGAATATGGATTGATGAGATCAAATAGAGTATCCCATAATATTACAATAGATTTTACATCAAGTGGAATATAAAATAAAATCCCCCAACATTGCAAGGAGGAGTTTAAAAGAAGTGACATAAAGGAGAGTACTTAAAAAGAAAGAGAGAGGTTAGATCTCTTACGAAAGTTCAGCAGCCTAACGGCGCCACTCAAAACTTCCAAAATGGATTGATGAGAGAGAATATGGTCTCTCATCACATGAACATAAAAATTACAGTAAATTTAATATAAAATAACATCCCAATCATAATAAATATGAGCTTAAAATAAATGACATAAAAGAGTGTACTTAAAAAGAAAGAGAGTTGTAGGATCCCTTACCTCGGGTCTGACTTGACTCGATCGTTCTTTAATCTCCTGAATAATAAACTTGAGTTAATTTATAATTCCTTAAGAACCTTTTTCATGTTCATTATTACTTTTATACCACTTATTACCATGTCATAAACATTATGTAATCATTTAAGTTAATAATATTTGTTTTTCCGATATTTGGTTCTTAAGTTGAAAGTGGACTTCTTACAATTACATGTTGTTCGTGTGGCCAAATGTTTATTATATCCAGAATTGTATTCATTATGTAGATATCATATATTTCATATATATCCAGTACATTCATGCATTTATAACATTACATAATCATTTAGAGGTAAGAAATGAAATGCACCGTTCATAGAGACGGTAAGTCGTACGTACGCATGAACGCTACTTTCATTTATATTTCGTATTTTATAGAATGGAATAATAATTATATAAAGGTATATTATAATTACAGTATAATATAATATATAATATCATATTTCCATCCTTTATACATCCCACATATGGTATTTAACGAGTCAAATCACTTTGAGGGGGCGGTAGTCCGCACTTCCTTAAATGAAGATATCGCGTATACCCATAATGGAAGCCATAAAAGTAAGACAAAAATGAAAAATACAGATTCATAAATAAAACATAAACATATTATATATCATATATAAAAATAGTGACATCATAATGGCCACCTTTGAAGGTGTTAAATGAGTATTGAACAATCATCGTTTCGGGAGGCAGAATTTCACCATCCACGGAAACCGTATGTTCTTTAACCATTTGAAGTAGTTGTGTGAGAGTGTAGATCTAATAAATCTTATAAAAATATCCTAGTATATTGAATATACTGGTGTTGTTACAAAAGAAGTAAATAAAAAGATTTTAGGGGGTTGGAGAAGCAAAATAAAACAAATGAACATGAGAGAGTGAATTACCTTTAAAAGTGTAACTCCTTTTGATTTGAGCCTAAAGGCTTCCTTTGAAAGGATTCTGCCCAAAGGGAATCCTCTAGGATGAGTAGAGGGATGTGGAGAGAGTAAATGGGCAGGGTTTGGCCGAGACAAAGGCTTGAGGAGTGTGTTAAATGAGGTAGAGGTGGGGGCCTTTTATAATAGGAGAGGAGGGGCACTTTTGGAAAGTAAAGAAATATTACTTTATTTGAAAATGCGTTTCGGTTTCAAAAGGTCCCAAATTGATATAATTCGTGGATAAGGTGATAATGATTCTAAATCCACTCATCCAATAAGTTTTGGACATGTGTAGATTATAGATTTGACATTATCTTTACATTTTATTTAAATCGTCAAATAATGATGTCATCGCTGCATCATTATTATGTCTTAAATAATTTATTTTATTTAATGTCTAAAAATTATAAACAAATCACTATGATGTAGGAAATATTTTTATCTTTCCAATGACTATTTATAATCAAAATTTGGACTTGTGTAACACCACTTAAAAACTGTGTTAGTAAAACAACTCATGTTTGTGTCAATTTAATTTTAACATTAAATAAAAATATATTATTGTCATTTTCCAACTAAAGTGGCTCCATGGGGTCCCCAAATTTTCCCATGGCTTGTCTGGGTCGGCCATGACTCACCCAATTGGTGTAGTAAAAGTTTCATGGTGTTTTCACATTCTTATAATATCATTTTTACCTTAAATGACACTAATTACCTTTAATCGCGATTAATGAAAAAAAGTTACTATTCACCAAAAAAATTATTTTCATCCCATTGAACCACATTTTACATACTAATGACAACCAGGTATGTCGGATTTTCAAAATTCAATACACATTAGTGGTAAACTTTCATTTAACTGAAAAATCAGTTTGCTTGATTACCACTTAGTAGTTTCACTATTCATCAAAAATTGGAGTTTTTTAGAAAAATACCAAAACTTCACCCTAGGATATATTTGATATTCCGAATTCAAAAATCAGGTCCGTTTTAAAAAATTCAAAACATATTAGTCACATTAATTAATTTAATAATTAATTCCCGCTGTCAGAGCAAATAGCGTGTTTTTATAAAACAATAAGTTTCAAAAGATTGACACTGGTTTAAGTCTGATTTCAAAGTGAAATTAATTCCAATGACCACTATTGGATTTTATGGTAAAAATATTTTCTAATTTCACTTTAAAACCAACTAAAAATATAATCTAATCATATAAATAAATTAGATTAAAAAGAGGTTTTGAATTAAAATACAACATTTTACACTATTCATTAAAAAAAATGAACATTATCGGAAAGATACCAAAAATTTACACAAAGTAAATTTTGATGTCCTGATTCTTAAGAAGAGTTTTATTTGGTCCAATAGAATTTATAAGAGTGAACAAAACTATATTTAATGACGGTTAGCCATCAAAAGGTGATAAGTGAACCTTTAGTGAAAACTATGGCATATACGCCTAAAATAGAATTCTTTCCGTATTTTAAGCCATTATCTTTTATTGGATAAATGTAAGAACATTTAAAAACATATATAATCATATTTTAGTTATTTCTATCCATTCCCTCCAATACAATGGCTACGTGTTAACTACCATTTAAAATAATATTATTTATTATTAGAGTGCAACGTAAGTTTCCCAAGAAACTCGTTGTTGCGTGTTGGGTACGCCATCGAGCATAGCGTCCCCTTTAAAGTCATTTAAATATTTTTTTCACAAATATAGATAAATATGAAATGTCATATTCTTTATTTACCTGGGGTGTTACATCCTTCCCCCCTTTTGGGAATTGCGTCCTCGTAATTTTAAAACTGCGCATGGAAACATCCTTGAAAGTCCCACATCGGAACAAGAGTCGGTAAAACAATCACTTTAAAATAAAGAAAGATAAGTACAGAGGTCACCCGAGTTAACCCATACTAGGAATCCATGTAGGAAAACATGGACATGGAGGAGAAAATATAGGGTCATGTTCTGATGGAGAGTGATAGAAAACATGTTTAAGAGAATGTTAATAATAAGAAAATCACAAACTTGTGATGGGTTAAACGGTGTTGGGTTCCCCGGTAGGAAAAGTTAATAGACAAAATTTTTGTTTTAAGTTACTTTTTATTGAGGAATTTATTCATAAGGAAACATAATCACTTATCATGTTTACTTTCATCTTTTACTAGATTCCTTAATCAAACTCATATTTTTTTCAAAAGACGAGTATTTAGGGAGACTTGTTCGCATTAAGAGTACTATAATCAACTTCTAGAGAATCACCTAATCCACAAAAGATAACTATATAAATCGCATGTCATTAGGCTTTAACCAAAACCAAAACAAAAAAGGTTAGTACAAGGTCAGATAATCCAGAAAATGATAAACCTTTATAAAAAAAAGATCTATTCTTAATCTCCAAAATTTATCCAACAAAACCCAAAGATCAACGAGAACCATTCTATAATCAATTTGTCCATAAAATTCTTCAAAGTAAACCATTCTAAGATTGAAACCCAAATATTTTAAGGATTTAGTCGCATAGTCTTCCAAGATAAATCGTAACATTTATCTCCATACAACATCAGTTTCTCCTAAAGTCTCGTATTGAAAAGTAATTATCTTAATCACATATCCTCCATGATAGGTTAATCATTTTCATAAATAACCCAAAATAAACTTAATCTTAATTCATAAAATCATATAACTAAAAAGAATCAGTCAAACTAACCAGGGACTTCACGTAGTCCAGTGGTAGGCGATAAATACTAATCGCACCTTAGTTGTGGGTTCGATTCCCGCAGCTTTGTCCGACGCGACGGGTTGTCACACGGTCTGTGTGTTGTCCTTTTTCCAAAACTATATAATTCTTAAAACATTCCCCAAAAAGAGATAAAATCTTCAAAAATAAACATAACATATTTTAACCTCAAGTTTATCTCATGCCTTTCATTTTCCAGCATATCATATAATAACCGATAATTACCTCAAAAGTAAGGATCATATAAACTCTAATGGTTACATTTATAATTATTACCTGAACTTCCACATGGATTAGTCATCTCGTACATGATGCATTATAGAACATACCAAGGTTCAAGTGGTTGATCATGACTCCTTGATATTTGGTTTAGAACAACCATAAGTTTCCTCATTGAATCCTCCATTTTATCTAGTATCTTAATCAGAGAACCACTACAGTTTCCTTCAAACCTGTTGTCTCTCTGGTGCCTGCTAGATCCAGCCATTTACAAAAATCAAAAAGGTAAGTGTGAGTATATCAACAAAACCATCATGTACTAATGAGTAAGATAAACACTAATATATACTTACTCATTCACTTTATCTAAAACTATGACTCTTTCTGAAATCCTAACCATTGTGGTAATGTCACTTATTCTTAAAGAATACCCTAACCTCTAAAGTTATCTAAACCGACCTTTGATACCAACTATAAGGCCCCAGCCTTAAACCTTACTTAAACATGAGTTATTACAAGATTGCACATTGAGGATCTTTTCAGGTTTAGAGTTTTAGAGAATTAGATCATGAAACTTGCATTACATTCCACATTTAAACAAGGTGGTTACATATAAGACAATATTCATTCTTCCCATCAATGGAAACCTATTTAAAATAAAACACGGATTCTTTCTTGACACATCCTTGACACTATCGTCACATCATGTACCTTTCCCTTGACCTGTGAAAAGCATTTCAAAAAATTGGTATGAGCATAAAAAGCTCAGTAAGGGTTATAAAAATTCTAGAAAGGAAACATGAGTTCATATATACATAAGAATGAAATCATACTTTACCCATAAAACATAGGCATATCAAATCAGGAATAAATCATAGAAAACATAAGACATAAAGGTAACTTGAGGCATTCATAACATTCTTACATAGGGAGTAACCCTCTTGGTTACGTTTGGAATACCCATCACAGTATATTCCCTAAATCTCTTCGGAGAAATCTTAACGTTACACTCCTTCTCATTACCCAATGCATTGGAGAGCTATATCGGGCTCACCCGCCCTTAGTTTATCACGGAACCACCCGTTCTTCATAAAAATGCCCAAGAACCATAACATAATCGTATCACATAAACATGAGTAAAGGAGACATAACATTTCCACAATTCAATCACAATATAACATTTTAGGATATTGAAATAATGAATCCATTCAAAAAGAAACCATTTCCAAAACCATTTATAACATTTAATAAAGAGATTTTTGAATCAAAGAGTCCCATACCACCTTGAAGCTTTTAACAATTTAAACCATTAATATCCATATAAATAAATCCATAAAGACACTTTGAAAACATGGATATTAATAAGAACAAATAATTAAAACATTTAAAATGATATTTTGGTTAAAGGGGTTTTACCAAAATTAGAGAAACTTGAATAAAATAATCGAGGAATAACATTTAGTCAAAACTTTATAATATCATGAGAATAAAAGGATTCATGATATAATACTCCGAATGACATTATATACACCATATAAGAGTGAATTGGTTCATAACAACAATGAACCATCAATAGAAATGTCAAATGTGATGAAATCCCTTATAAAGAAGGTATCCTTAAATAAAGGACAAATAAATCTCAAAAAATATGTGTGACAAATATATATACACCAAATATAATTGGATATTATGTGTAAAACAATAAAAGTTCATTCACACGTATTCAATGGATGACATATTCGATGACTACAAGTTGAACCCAAAGGAATCGAAATTGGGTTAAAAAGTTCCCTTGACAGCCTAACGGCATCACATCAAAATGAGTTGATGAGAGATAAAAAGTGTATCTCATCACTTGGACAAAAAATTTACATCAATAAGGATGTATGAGAACATATACCAACATAAAAATATGTAAATTAAAAGACCCAATAAAAGAAGTCTTTTAAAAAAGAGGAGGGTGAAAGGTTCCCTTACCGACTTGGGTATCTTTCAAAACATACACCCCAAGAAAGAAAGACAATAGGTCATTGATGTAAATAATCATAAACGAAAGTATATTACACAAAGATTAGAATAATGGGCAGTACATACACCACTCAATGGAATTTGTTGCAAATGTAGCATAAATCTCACGGGAATAAAAGTGAGATGAAAAATCCCTTACGAAAACTCGGCAGCCTAACGGCGCCACATAAAACATCCGAATATGGATTGATGAGATAAAATAGAGTATCCCATCATATTAAAATAGAATTTTCAGAAATTGGAATATAAAATAAAATCCCCCAACATTGCAAGGAGGAGTTTAAAATAAGTGACATAAAGGATAGTACTTAAAAAGAAAGAGAGAGGTTAGATCTCTTACCAAAGTTCGGCAGCCTAACGACGCCACTCAAAACTTCCAAAATGGATTGATGAGAGAGAATAGGGTCTATAATAACATGAACATAAAAATTACAGTAAATGTAATATAAAAGAACATCCCAATCATAAAAAAGATGAGCTTAAAATAAATGACATAAAAGAGTGTACTTAAAAAGAAAGAGAGTTGTAGGATCTCAAACCTCGGGTCCGACTTGACTCGATCGTTCTTTAATCTCATGAATAATAAACATGAGTTAATTTATAATTCCTTAAAAACCTTTTTCAAGTTCATTATTACTTTTATACCACATATCACCATGTCATAAACATTATGTAATCATTTAAGTTAATAATATTTGTTTTGCTGATATTTGGTTCTTAAGTCGAAAGTGGACTTCTTACAATTACATGTTGTTCGTGTTGCCAAATGTTTATTATATCCAGAATTTTATTCATTATGTAGATATAATATATGTCATATTTATCCAGTACATGCATGCATTTATAACATTACATAATCATTTAGAGGTAAGAAATGAAATGCACCGTTCATGGAGACGGTAAGCCGTACGTACGCATGAACGCTACTTTCATTTCTATTTCATATTTTATAGAATGGAATAATAATGATATAAAGGTATATTATAATTCCAGTATAATATCATATATAATATCATATTTCCATCCGTTATACATCCCAGATATGGTATTTAACGAATCAAATCTCTTTGAGGGGGCGGTAGTCCGCACTTCCTTAAATGAAGATATCGCGTATACCCATAATGGAAGCCATAAAGGTAAGACAAAAATGAAAAATACCGAAGCATAAATAAAACATAAACATATTATATATCATATATAAAAATAGTGACATCATAATGGCCACCTTTGAAGGTGTTAAATGATTATTGAACAATCATCGTTTCGGGAGGCAGAATTTCACCATCCACGGAAACCGTATGTTCTTTAACCATTTGATGTAGTTGTGTGAGAGTGTAGCTCGAATAAATCTTATAAAAACATCCTATTATATTTAAGATACTGGTTTTGTTACAAAAGAAGTAAATAAAAAGATTTTAGGGGGTTGGAGAAGCAAAATAAAACAAATTAACATGAGAGAGTGAATTACCTTTAAAAGTGTAACTCCTTTTGATTTGAGCCTAAAGGCTTCCTTTTAAAGGATTATTCCCAAAGATAATCTTCTAGGATGAGAAGAGAGATGTGGAGAGAGTAAATGGGAAGGGGTTGGCCGAGCCAAAGGCTTGAGGAGTGTGTTAAATGAGGTAGAGGTGGGGGCATTTTATAAGAGGAGAGGAGGGGCACTTTTGGAAAGTAAAGAAATATTACTTTATTTGAAAATTTGTTTCGGTTTCAAAAGGTCCCACATTGATATAATTCTTGGATAAGGTGATAAGGCTTCGAAATACACTCATCCAATAAGTTTTGGACATGTGTAGTTCATAGATTTTACATTATCTTTCCATTTTATTTAAATCGTCAAATAATGATGTCATCGCTGCATCATTATTATGTCATAATTAATTTATTTTATTTAATGTCTAAAAATTATAAAAAAATCTCTATGACGTAGGAAATATTTTTATCTTTCCAATGACTATTTATAATAAAAATTTGTACTTGTGTAACACCACTTAAAAACTGTTTTAGTAAAACAACTCATGTTTGTGTCAATTTAATTTTAACATTAAATAAAAATATAATATTGTCATTTTCCAACTAAAGTGGCTCCATGGTGTCCCCAAGTTGGCCCATGGCTTCTCTTGGTCGTCCATGACTCACCCAATAGGTGTAGTACAAGTTTCATGGTGTTTTCACATTCTTATAATATCATTTTTACCTTAAATGACACTAATTACCTCTAATCGCGATTAATGAAAAAACGTTACTATTCACCAAAAAATTATTTTCATCCCATTAAACCACATTTTACATACTAATGACAACCATGTATGTCGGATTTTCAAAATTCAATACACATTAGTGGTAAACTTTCATTTAACTGAAAAATCAGTTTGCTTGATTACCACTTAGTAGTTTCACTATTCATCAAAAATTGGAGTTTTTCAGAAAAATACCAAAACTTCATCCTAAGCTATATTTGATATTCCGAATTCAAAAATGAAGCCCGTTTTACAAAATTCAAAACATATTAGTCACATTAATTAATTTAATAATTAATTCCCTCTGTCAGAGCAAATAGCGTTTTTTTATAAAACAATAAGTATCAAAAGATTGACACTAGTTTAAGTCTGATTTCAAAGTGAAATTAATTCCAACGACCACTATTGTATTTAATGGTAAAAATATTTTCTAATTTCACTTTAAAACCAATTAAAAATATAATATAATCATATAAATAAATTAGATTAAAAAGAGGTTTTGAATTAAAATACAACATTTTACACTATTCATTAAAAAAATGAACATTATCGGAAAGATACCAAAAATTTACACAAAGTAAATTTTGATGTCCCGATTCTTAAGAAGAGTTTTATTTGGTCCAATAGAATTTATAAGAGTGAACAAAACTATATTTAATGACGGTTAGCCATCAAATGGTGATAAGTGAACCTTTAGTGAAAACTAGGGCATATACGCCTAAAATAGAATTCTTTCCGTATTTTAAGCCATTATCTTTTATTGGATAAATGTAAGAACATTTAAAAACATATATAATCATATTTTAGTTATTTCTATCCATTCCCTCCAATACAACGGCTACGTGTTAACTACCATTTAAAATAATATTATTTTATTATTAGAGTGCAACGTAAGATTCCCAAGAAACTCGTTGTTGCGTGTTGGGTACGCCATCGACCATAGCATCCCCTTTAAAGTCATTTCAATATTTTATTCACAAATATGGATAAATATGAAATGCCATATACTTTATTTACCCGGGGTGTTACATCCTTCCCCCCTTTTGGGAATTGCGTCCTCGCAATTTTAAAACTGCGCTTGGAAACATCCTTGAAAGTCCCACATCCGAACAAGAGTCGGTAAAACAATCACTTTAAAATAAAGAAATATAAGTACAGAGGTCACCCGAGTTAACCCATACTAGGACTCCATGTAGGAAAACATGGACATGAAGGAGAAAACATAGGGTCATGTTCTGATGGAGAGTGATAGAAAACATGTTTAGGAGAAAGTTAATAATAAGAAAATCACAAACTTGTGATGGGTTAAACGGTGTTGGGTTCCCCAGTAGGAAACGTTAATAGACAAAATTTTTGTTTTAAGTTACTTTTTATTAAAGAATTTATTCATAAGGAAACATAATCACTTATCATGTTGACTTTCAACTTTTACTAGATTCCTTAATCAAACTCATATTTTTTTCAAAAGACGAATATTTAGGGAGACTTGTTCGCATTAAGAGTACTATAATCAACTTCTAGAGAATCACCTAATCCACAAAAGATAACTATATAAATACCATGTATTTAGGCTTTAACCAAAACCAAAACAAAAAATGTTAGTACAAGGTCAGATAATCCAGAAAAGGATAACCCTTTATAAAAAGAAGATCTATTCTTAATCTCCAAAATTTGTCCAACAACACCCAAAGATCAACGAGAACCATTATATAATCAATTTGTCAATAAAATTCTTCAAAGTTAACCAATATAAGATTGAAACCCAAATATTTTGAAGGATTTAGTCTCATAGTCTTCCAAGATAAATCGTAACATTTATCTCCAAACAACATCAGTTGCTCCTAAAGTCTCGTATTGAAAAGTAATTATCTTAATCACATATCCTCCATGATAGGTTAATAATTTTCATAAATAACCCAAAATCAACTTACTCTTAATTCATAAAATCATATAACTAAAAAGAATTAGTCAAACTAACCAGGGACTTCACGTAGTCCAGTGGTAGGCGATAAATACTAGTCGCACCTTAGTTGTGGGTTCGATTCCTGCAGCTTTGTCCGACGCGACGGGTTGTCACACGGTCTGTGTGTTGTCCTTTTTCCAAAACTATATAATTCTTAAAACATTCCCCAAAAAGAGATAAAATATTCAAAAATAAAGATAACATATTTTAACCTCAAGTTTATCTCATTCCTTTTATTTTCCAGCATATCATATAATAACCCATAATTACCTCAAAAGTAAGGATCATATAAACTCTAATGGTTACCTTTATAATTATTACCTGAACTTCCACATGGATTAGTCATCTCGTACATGATGCATTACAGAACATACCAAGGTGCAAGTGGTTGATCATGACTCCTTGATATTTGGTTTAGAACAACCACGAGTTTCCTCATTGAATCCTCCATTTTATCTAGTATCTTAATCAGAGAACCACTACAGTTTCCTTCAAACCTGTTGTCTCTCTGGTTCTTGCTAGATCCATCCATTTACTAAAACCAAAAAGGTAAGTGGGAGTATATCAACAAAACCATCATGTACTAATGAGTAAGATAAACACTAATATATACTTACTCATTCACTTTATCTAAAACTAGGACTCTTTCTGAAATTCTAACCATTCTGGTAATGTCACTTATGCTTAAAGAATACCCTAACCTCTACAGTTATCTAAACCGACCTTTGATACCAACTATAAGGCCCCAGCCTTAAACCTTACTTAAACTTGAGTTATTACAAGATTACACATTGAGGATCTTTTCAGGTTTAGAGTTTTAGAGAATTAGATCATGAAACTTGCATTACATTCCACATTTAAACAAGGTGGTTACATAAAAGACAATATTCATTCTTCCCATCAATGGAAACCTATTTAAAATAAAACACGGATTCTTTCTTGACACATCCTTGACACTATCATCACATCATGTACCTTTCCCTTGACGTCTGAAAAGCATTTCAAAAAATTGGGATGAGCATAAAAAGCTCAGTAAGGGTTATAAAAATATGGAAAGGAAACATGAGTTTATATATACATAATAATGAAATCATACTTTACCCATAAAACATAGGCATATCAAATCATGAATAAATCATAGAAAACATAAGACATAAAGGTAACTTGAGGCATTCATAACATTCTTACGTAGGGAGTAACCCTCTTGGTTACGTTTGGAATACCCATCACAGTATATTCCCTAAATCTCTTCGGAGAAACCTTAACGTTTCACTCCTTCGCATTACCCAATGCATTGGAGAGCTATATCGGGCTCACCCGCCCTTAGTTTATCACGGAACCACCCGTTCTTCATAACAATGCCCAAGAACCATAACATAATCGTATCACATAAACATGAATAATGGAGACATAACATTTCCACATTTCAATCACAATATAACATTTTAGGATATTGAAATAATGAATCCATTCAAAAAGAAACCATTTCCAAAACCATTTAAAACATTTAATAAAGAGATTTTTGAATCAAAGATTCCCATACCACCTTGAAGCTTTTAACATTTTAAACCATTAATATCCATATAAATAAATCCTTAAAACCATTTTGAAAACATGGATATTAATAAGAACAAATAATTAAAACATTTAAAACGATATTTTGGTTAAAGGGGTTTTACCAAAATTAGAGACACTTGAATAAAATAATCGAGGAATAACATTTAGTCAACACTTTATAATATCATGAGAATAAAAGGATTCATGATATAATACTCCAAATGATAGTATATACACCATATAACAGTGAATTGGTGCATAACAACAATGAACCCTCAATAGAAATGTCAAATGTGATGAAATCCCTTATAAAGAAGGTATCCTTAAATTAAGGACAAATAAATCTCAAAAAATATGTGTGAAAAATATATATACACCCAATATAAGTGGATATTATGTGTAAAACAATAAAAGGTCATTCACACATATTCAATGGATGACATATTCAATGACTACAAGTTGAACCCAAAGAAATTGAAATTGGGTTAAAAAGTTCCCTTGACAGCCTAACGACATCACATCAAAATGAGTTGATGAGAGATAAAAAGTGTATCTCATCACTTGGACAAAAACTTTACATCAATAAGGATGTAAGAGAACATATACCAACATAAAAATATGTAAATTAAAATACCCAATAAAAGAAGTCTTTTAAAAAAGAGGAAGGTGAAAGGTTCCCTTACCGACTTGGGTATCTTTCAAAACATACACCCCATGAAACAAAGACAATAGGTCATTGATGTAAATACTCATAAAAGAAAGTATATTACACAAAGAGTAGAATAATGGGCAGTACATACACCACTCAATGGAATTTGTGGAAAATGTAGCATAAATCTCACGGGAATAAAAGTGAGATGAAAAATCCCTTACAAAAACTCGGCAGCCTAACGGCGCCACATAAAACTTCCGAATATGGATTGATGAGATAAAATAGAGTATCCCATCATATTACAATAGAATTTACAGAAAGTTTAATATAAATTAAAATCCTCCAACATTGCAAGGAGGAGTTTAAAAGAAGTGACATAAAGGAGAGTACTTAAAAAGAAAGAGAGAGGTTAGATCTCTTACGAAAGTTCGGAAGCCTAACGGCGCCACTCAAAACTTCCAAAATGGATTGATGAGAGAGAATAGAGTCTCTAATCACATGAACATAAAAATTACAGTAAATGTAATATAAAATAACATCCCAATAATAAGAAAGATGAGCTTAAAATAAATGACATAAAAGAGTGTACTTAAAAAGAAAGAGAGTTGTAGGATCCCTTACCTCGGGTCCGACTTGACTCGATCGTTCTTTAATCTCATGAATAATAAACTTGAGTTAATTTCTAATTCCTTAAGAACCTTTTTCAAGTTCATTATTATTTTTATACCACTTATTACCATGACATAAACATTATGTAATCATTTAAGTTAATAATATTTGTTTTGCCGATATTTGGTTCTTAAGTCGAAAGTGAACTTCTTACAATTACATGTTGTTCGTGTGGACAAATGTTTAGTATATCCAGAATTTTATTCATTATGTAGATATCATATATGTCATATATATCCATTACATGCATGCATTTATAACATTACATAATCATTTAGAGGTACGAAATGAAATGCACCGTTCATGGAGACGGTAAGCCGTACGTACGCATGAACGCTACATTCATTTCTATTTCATATTTTATAGAATGGAATAATATTGATATAAAGGTATATTATAATTACAGTATAATATCATATATAATATCATATTTCCATCCTTTATACATCCCACATATGGTATTTAACGAATCAAATCACTTTGAGGGGGCGGTAGTCCGCACTTCCTTAAATGAAGATATCGCGTATACCCATAATGGAAGCTATAAAGGTAAGACAAAAATGAAAAATACAGAAGCATAAATAAAACATAAACATATTATATATCATATATAAAAATAGTGACATCATAATGGCCACCTATGAAGGTGTTAAATGAGTATTGAACAATCATCGTTTCGGGAGGCAGAATTTCACCATCCACGGAAACCGTATGTTCTTTAACCATTTGATGTAGTTGTGTGAGAGTGTAGCTCGAATAAATCTTATAAAAAAATCCTAGTATATTGAAGATACTGGTGTTGTTACAAAAGAAGTAAATAAAAATATTTTAGGGGGTTGGAGAAGCAAAATAAAACAAATGAACATTAGAGAGTGAATTGCCTTTAAAAGTGTAACTCATTTTGATTTGAGCCTAAATGCTTCCTTTGAAAGGATTATTCCCAAATAGAATCCTCTAGGAGGAGGAGAGGGATGTGGAGAGAGTAAATGGGCAGGGTTTGGCCGAGCCAAAGGCATGAGGAGTGTGTTAAATGAGGTAGAGGTGGGGGCCTTTTATAAGAGGAGAGGAGGGGCACTTTTGGAAAGTAAAGAAATATTACTTTATTTGAAAATGTGTTTCAGTTTCAAAAGGTCCCACATTGATAAAATTCTTGGATAAGGTGATACGGCGTCGAAATCCACTCATCTAATAAGTTTTGGACATGTGTAGTTCATAGATTTTACATTATCTTTCCATTTTATTTAAATTGTCCAATAATGATGTCATCGCTGCATCATTATTATGTCATAAATAATTTATTTTATTTAATGTATAAAAATTATAAAAAAATCTCTATGATTTAGGAAATCTTTTTAGCTTTCCAATTACTATTTATAATCAAAATTTAGACTTGTGTAACACCACATAAAAACTGTTTTAGTAAAACAACTCATGTTTGTGTCAATTTAATTTTAACATTAAATAAAAATATATTATTGTCATTTTCCAACTAAAGTGGCTCCATGGGGTCCCCAAGTTGGCCCATGGCATGTCTTGGTCGGCCATGACTCACCCAATACGTGTAGTACAAGTTTCATGGTGTTTTCACATTCTTATAATATCATTTTTACCTTAAATGACACTAATTACCTCTAATCGCGGTTAATGAAAAAAAGTTACTATTCACCAAAAAATTATTTTCATCCCATTGAACCACATTTTACATACTAATGACAACCATGTATGTCGGATTTTCAAAATTCAATACACATTAGTGGTAAAATTTCATTTAACTGAAAAATCAGTTTGCTTGATTACCACTTAGTAGTTTCACTATTCATCAAAAATTGGAGTTTTTCAGAAAAATACCAAAACTTCACCCTAAGCTATATTTTATATCCCGAATTCAAAAATGATGTCCGTTTTACAAAATTAAAAACATATTAGTCACATTAATTAATTTAATAATTAATTCCCGCTGTCAGAGCAAATAGCGTGTTTTTATAAAACAATAAGTATCAAAAGATTGACACTAGTTTAAGTCTGATTTCAAAGTGAAATTAATTCCAACGACTACTATTGGATTAAATGGTAAAAATATTTTCTAATTTCACTTTAAAACCAATTAAAAATATAATCTAATCATATGAATAAATTAGATTAAAAAGAGGTTTTGAATTAAAATACAACATTTTACACTATTCATTAAAAAAATGAACATTATCGGAAAGATACCAAAAATTTACACAAAGTAAATTTTGATGTCCCGATTCTTAAGAAGAGTTTTATTTGGTCCAATAGAATTTATAAGAGTGAACAAAAATATATTTAATGACGGTTCGCCATCAAAAGGTGATAAGTGAACCTTTAGTGAAAACTAGGGCATATACGCCTAAAATTGAATTCTTTCCGTATTTTAAGCCATTATCTTTTATTGGATAAATGTAAAAACATTTAAAAACATATATAATCATATTTTAGTTATTTCTATCCATTCCCGCGAATACAACGGCTACGTGTTAACTACCATTTAAAATAATATTATTTTATTATTAGAGTGCAACGTAAGATTCCTAAGAAACTCGTTGTTGCGTGTTGGGTATGCCATCGAGCATAGCATCCCCATTAAAGTCAATTCAATATTTTATTCACAAATATGGATAAATATGAAATGTCATATTCTTTATTTACCTGGGGTGTTACAACATCTTCCTTGATGATTACCCCATTATAAGAGAGTATTTAAAAGGAATATGTCATAATTATATTTTATATCATATAGTAATATAGGTTTTTCATATAGTGTGACAAACATATGATATAAAAACAATATCTACGCTTAAAGGTGTATCATATTTGATAATTATAAGAAATAATAAAGGCTACCATAGTTAATTGAATTTAATAACTTTATTGAAGAAACATTCCATGAATTATCAGTTATGATTAAATTGGAACTAACATTATTAATAAAATTGTAGTTATTAATGATAAATTTTATTAACATTAATTATTTTTTTATTAGATTAAATTGTTAAAGGTTTTTGATTGTCGAATGTTACTTGTGACATTGTAGAAGGTATTAATCATTCATTTAAAAAATATATGGGTGAATACATTAATTTGTTATAATAATCATAAGATACCTATAAAGTAATCAATACTATTTATTGAGTATTTGATATCTTAAAGTGATCACTGGATAAACCTATTTTCTCCCAACATCACTATTCTTATATACATAATTTCTTTCATGTTACTAGTAGGTAATGAATAATTTTATCGGTCTAACCAAAGTGTTATATTGATTTCCTTAAATTCATGGATATTACTTAGGGAAAAATTCTTAATGTTTTTTTCATTTCATCATTCATGAAAATAAGTAAAAAATAGAAGCAATGGATAGTGTGAGGTACACATTTCATTACCCAGACTATATGATTTCATTTTAAAATGTTCTTGGTGTTCATGGGTTTTCATTTATATAATAAATTTCATTATAATTTAATATGATTAATAAACCATTATAACCCATTCGTGTTTATCAGATCCTTACCATGTATTTTGACTGCTAAAATAATTTGGGAAATTTGGGTTTCAGAAATTGTTATATATCTCATAATCCATATCAAAAAATATTATTCAAAAACAATTTCTGACCAGTGGATTTTTGACTTCCAAAATGGAATATCATAACCTACTACTCTATATTAATCAATTGACTTTTATTAGTCTTTTTATATGGCATTGTGTAATTTTATTGGGTAAAAACTCTTTGTCATGGGTTTCAAAAAAAGACTATTATATTACTTTTCAAATTTCGTTACATATTATAAAATATTATTACATAGTGTATTTTATAATTTTATTAGTAGTAATAAATTATTCCAAATAGAAAATACAGTTTTTATATTCAATGACATGTCTATAGTATTCAATGGTTGATCCAAAATAATTAAATATGATTTTTTGATATATATTTTTTTTGTTATATTCATTTATGAATTGAATTGTATAAGTTATAATTTATTTATAAATTATAATAAAAATTATTTCTTGGTATTTTTTAATTATGAATATATTTATTAGTTAACTATACAAAAAATGTTTGTAATTAATTATTTAATTTTTTATGAAACATTTATTAAAAAATATTTAATACCATTAAGTGTTGACATTTAAATATTTCTTCAAAATTATTTGGAATGACTGTTAATATAAATATAATATTTTTATATAAAAATTATTTGTGTAATTTATAAAGGGTTTATGAATTATAAAATAAAGGAAAAAAATAAAGAAGTCATATGTAATTTTTTTGAATTGTATATAAATTGTAATTTAAATTGTTAAACTTTGAATGGCCTTATTTGGAAATCCTTTAAACCATGTAAAAATAATTCTGATAAATGGTTTAATAATGTTTTAGATAATATTATTAATCGATAATATGTTATTAAATTTTTTACACATTAGATGTTGAAAAATAAGATGAATGTATTTATGAAATATCATATATTTAGTGTAAATAAAATTTAATGGAAAATATGACTGAGTTTATATTGACAATAAATATAATGGTTTTTGAATTTTTCATTTAAAAATTATTCTAAATTGAGTATATCTTTTTTTGATAATAAATAAAATGTAATTAATTTATTCCTTTCTATTAATCATGCTTACAATTTTTTCATGAAATTAGAAAATTTTGGTTGATTTATTTTGTGTGAAAAAATTGATTCATTTAAATTACCACTCCATGATATGTACAATAACATAATATGTAGAAGATTAATATAGTTTATAAATATAAGGTTTTTGAGTTATAATGAATTAAAATTTCCCTTGAGTAATGTATCATTGGGTAGAGGGAATTTGGGGTAAACCTCCCACTCACTTACTAGCTATTTGCTAGTCTATAAAGGTGAGGGAAAACGATATGAGGTTCTAAGATTACTCTTGTTTATATTATCAATATTATATAATTATAAACATTTATTTGAAATGTAAATGGTTTTTACTAATAGTATGTATTTTCATATGTGTAAATATGTTTGACTTATATTTTTGAGAAGGTAGCATAAATAAAGGGTTGTGAAAAGAGCATCAAATTACAATTTTATGATAATATTATTTTTTGGGATGGAATTTTGGTTAAAAAACTAAATAATTATAACCATGCTTCAATATAGGGAAAATTGAAGTAATTAAGATTTAAAATGATGTAATAACTTTGAAGTATATATATATATGTGATATATATTGAATATTCTAGTCTTTAAAATAAATCCCATCAAATACTAATTATGAGATTCCTTCAAATGAACCACTATTCATGACCTGAATAATTTAGTATAGGTTACCTCAATTATTAGGATTCCCTGGATTACCTTAATAAGGTAATCAGCTAACATGGTGACCCCAAATATTATGTGTATTTTTTTTAAAAATTTATTTGGGTTATAGTTCGCGTGAAAAACATATCCATTATGATAATAGGTAAATATAGATAAGAAAACCTATATGATGAATTTTGGATAAAGTGTTATATTCTCAACTGTCCATGAGTCATATATAATATATTTGAAAAATGTTTTCTACCAAATATTTTACAAGTATATTTACATAATACCATGGTAACTAAAGATTAATTAAGGTTCTTTCCACACATAATACATATAATATATGGGTTCATCATTTTTAGTGGGGGTAATTTTAATAAAAGTCATTATTATGTGAATAAAAAATGATAACCATCTAAAAAATATTCAATATATATATTAGCATAATTATCATTGATCATAATTATGAGATCAATATTGAGGAGGAAAAAAGTTAAATGGTGTTAATTTCATTGATTAGTACTAGTACACAAGAATATATAGTTTTCAATACTGAATATTTTAATTGTTGGACAAAACTATTTATATGAAATTAACTTGTGAATCCCTTCAATAATAATAGATGGTTATCTACCATAAAAAAGGATTCATTTGATATATTTACTCTCATTCTCATGAACATAATATCCTATTATCAAAATTTTAGGGAGATGATGGAGGCCTATAAGTTGATTAAAAACCTAAAAAGTATCTAACAAAAATAATCTATGAATTAGTGGAATGTGGAAATGGAGGTTAATTTACACTTTAAAATAATAAATACATCCTTAATATATACTCATGTTTTAAATATTATTAGATTCATTAATGAACCAGATAGAATATGATCACATAATAGACTCAATCAAACAACATAACTCATTCAATAATCCTTATTTGAAACATTGTAATAGAGTATTTTGAAAAAAGACAATATCAACGATTTATTTAAAACAATAAATTATATATAGAATATGATTACCTTGGATGAAATATATCATATGATATAGTCCCAATTTCATCACAATGGTACAATAGTTTATGGGTAAAATTTATTGTGAGAGATAAGAAAAAATGGTTATGGACATCCAAAATTCCAACTATACCTAACAGAAGTAAGGCGGGATAGTTATTTAATTAATATAACATTGGCCATTGGAAAAGAAACTATCCAAAATTTGTGAAGGTTTAAAAGAAACAACATTGATATTCCATACCAATTATAAATTTTATATAGATCAATTCATTTTTTCTAAAGGTTATATTATTCAAATTATATATTTTACAAGTGTTGTAAATATATATGAGTTCAGAAAATAATATAGGGTTTAAGATATGATTTTGGAGTTTACTTTCTTTCAAGGGAGAAAAATGTTTCAAAAATTACATCAGTATGGGTTTAATTCATAATAAAAAAATAAATATTTTATAGTTTTTAATCTATTTTATGTTATTGTAAACAATAGTTTCAAAATCATGGTGTTAAATTTATTTTTAAACATGATTTATGAATTTTCTAAATTCTATAACATGTTAGTGAATGAGCCAAATATAAAAGAAGTTTTTTATATATTAAAATTATTATTCAAAAATATGAGGGAATATTATTCCACCCCCAATAATATTATATTTTATAATGTATTATTATTACAAGAGTTTATAAAAACATAAAATTCTATATGTAAATAATGTTTTATTTGGTATATATTTCTATTAAAATGAAATAAGAGTTATTATTTAAACATACAAAAATTAATATTTAACATTTAATAATTTTTTTATTAAAAATGATTTATATATTTAATCATGATATTCTATAGATAATATAATTTCTAGGAGGTTTGTGAGAGTATGTTGGAATTTAAAGAAGTTAAATATTAAAAAATAAATGATTATAGAAGTCAATGATATTATTTGATTTTTGTAATGATCCTAATGGCATTATAATATGGTGGTTAATGAAATAATTTTATATTCATATTTAATTATCATAAAAAAGTGAATTTCACAATATATGATACATGATTTTAGTATATGATAGTAAATAAACAATATAAATGTTATATTAAGTACCAATGGATTTCAAGGAATATTTTAATTGAATGGTTTCATGAGTGATGATGATGAAAATGGAAAGAGTTATAGGATGAAATAGAAGTTACCAAATTCATTTTATTGAATTTTGTGTAGTTATGGTGTTGAAATATTTTCAAGGAGATGATCATTTGGAATATGAATCCTATTTCAGACAATTATTCAAATGATATTACTTGATAAATGTTACTAAATAAAGGGTTTATAAGAAATGTTTTTTCAGATATTTTATTGTGATATGACATGAATTTCTTAGGGATTTAATGAAATTAATCACCTCAATTTTGAAACAAATATAAGATTAATATTTGACCCCATCAAATATATTGCATTATATAGATTTTTAACCATTATTTATTAAAAAAATTATTTAGGAGTTTTATAATATAAAATATTATATAAAAAGGAAATATACACATGATCATTCATTCACATTGACCAAATATATGTATATATTGATATTAATTTTTGGAAATCAAATGAAAAATAACCTATCAAAATTTGACTTAGAGTTATATACATCAAATGATCATGATGATGCATTATAGGTTATTTAGAGAGGTTATTTTTTACAATTATAATAATTCTTGTATTAGGATATAAAATAATCTCATGAGGATGAAATTTTTTTTATTGTGTTATTAGACCCAATAAGGTTACTAGAGGGATTGTAATACACTATATATATAGTATTGTGTGGGTTAATATTTCATAATTAGAGTCTCTATTTATTGAGGTCGGTGATGAACCCTATATGTGAACCTTCATAATTTGATAATTTTTTTACACAAATCATATATATTATCTAATCGGGGGTGGATGGGTATGTTTCTAACCCCATAATGGAGTAAATATCAACCATCCATTTTTCCCATGTATACCATGTATGACATCTGGATCATCAATTCATATAAAGTGAGGAAATAAATTGCCATACTTATAATGCACATATGATTTTCCTATCTACTCTCATGAGGTTAATGTGATGTAATAATATGCCAGATGAATAAGATGTGAGGTATTTATTGACCTGGAATGTCTATAATCAGATAGTAGATAACAAATTAATAGTCTCTTTGGGTTTGATATTCACTATATCCTAAGGGAACATGATGTCTTCGACAAAGGTAATGTATAAATATTCATGTTACAAAATTATGTTTCAAGGGAACACATCTATAGTTATATATCTTATTTTTAAAGAACACTCAATATTTTTAAATATCTTGAGTATAATGGAAATATGATATATCTTATTTTCATAAATACATTCATCTTATTTTCACCCAGGAAATTATAAATAAAATTTTTCCTTATTATAAATGAAAATATTATATAATTGTACCTTTGTACAAGCAATTAAATGTTTTTCAAATGAAAAATTAAATGTTGGTATTTTTATAAAACATAAATTTTTATTCAAAATTTTATATTTAATAGAATTATTTAAAAGAAAATATATTTTCATAAAATATATTCATAAATAATTTTTTTATCTTATGATTAGAAGATTATCTTATGATACCATATTTAATATTTTAATTTTTTAAAAAATCAGTTATAATTTTAAAATTGTTGTATTTTAATAAATTATGATTTTAAATAAAATAATTAAATTTCTCATATTTATGTCATTAATTTCATAAAATTAAAATAAATTTTGAGTTATACTCCTTAAAAACTGGCGAGGGAGAATATTTAGGATTTTTCTAAAATATTTACATTTTTAGATAATAGTGAAATACAAAAATTTATGTTATTTAACAAATACATGATTTATTGGGAAATGGATGATTTATTGATGATGTAAGACCATAATCTAGAACTATGCTTAATTATTTAATTTATTTATTAATATGGTTCAAAAAATCACATTATTAATGAAAATTAATAAACATATGAATAAAATCATAAAAAACACTCATCTCTGTCATAATAAATAACACAGCTCACCAAGTCTTCTTCTCTGACCTAAAATGCATTGAAGACATTAAAAATTTAGGCCAATACCATTCACATGTCCCTACCCCACGTTTAGAAGCCTATTATCTTAGAAAAAACCAAACCAAATTTCATTTTGGAGGATCTCAAGAAGATGAATTCAAAAGGTAAAAACCTCTTTCTTTTTTGTTAAATTTATTTTCAAATTATTTTAATTTATTTTTCTATCCATGCATAGACTTATCCATGTGAAATGATATATATATATTAATATTTATTTACTATTTTTTTATTGTGTTTAGGGAAGAATCCTTCGTCATTTCAATTCCCATTACCTTTTTTTTCTAAGAATGAAAACATCATGGGTGATGTGTTAATTTAACAAATTCAATGATGATGAGTTCGCATTTTCCATTAACCGCTTAAAGGATGATAAAAATTCCATTTATATTTAAAAAAAGATTATAATATATCTATTAAATATTATTTAATATTATATAACTTGTATATATACATCATAAAAACTAATTAAGTGAATCAAGTTCTTGATGATTAAAAAAACGCCAAAATAATATAAATGGCCATCATTTGCATTTTATATAATGTATCATCATCAAAAGTTGAAATAAAATGATATATAATACAAAATAATTTTATAAAATATAATTAATAACATATAATTTCAAATTTAGGACAACTATTTTCATTTCGCATAATAATCCATAAATGTATACAAGTAAGTCGATCATGATAACCAAGGAAACCAACGCTCCTTGAACGATGAAATTATAAGTTATTTCTAATAAAAAAGGATAGAAATGAACATAATAAAATAATATTAAATAAAATATCTCTTAAATTTGTTTTAAATAAAATTATAGATGAATATAAATTTATTATTGAATATATTATGTACAATGTAGAACAGTTTTTGATATAAGGTAAGGGGTTCACTTCGAACTATCATTTTTTCTTCTAGATTTTATTTATCTATCTTTACCCTAGTCTAATTATTATATATTCTTGTTTAGTTTTTATAAATTATTATAATCTGTTAAAAACTCATTTATCTATATCATTTCATCATAATTTAATAGGTAAATATATTTATTTTTAAGGATTCTTAATTTTTTTGGATACAAAATCTCGATTAATGGAAACTTATCAATTTAATTTCCAAATTCGTGTTCACTACATAATCTATTTTAAGAAACCATTATTTTCTTAAAAGAAATCATTTTATCATGAAAAACATTCATTATTAATTAAATATTATATAAATACAATTATTCCTTTTCTATTTTAAAAAATCATTAATATTTTCCTTAAACCGCACTAAAATGTTTCATTTCTGAAGTTTATTAAATAGACTTTTTACATACATGCTTTTCAATTGAACATTATTTATCATGATATTTGTATATTTTATCTAATAAATTTCCATGTATGATTAAATCCATTCATTCATGGAAACTTTTATGATACACCCACTTCTTATGCTCTATTTCATGATTATGACACCAAATTCTTTCCATGGGAATCCCTTCAGATTAATTTTTCAAGTGGCACAAAAATTAAAAAAAATTATGATGGGTGTAACCAGATATCTTTATAATGCTTGGGATAATTTTTATTCAATTTTCTATTCATGTGAAATGGTCTGGGTGGTTAGGCTTGACTAATTCTTCTCCATTTGCAATGGTCTTGGTGGTTAGCGTTGACTCATATATGTCCCGGTGAAATAGCCGTGGTGGTTAGCCTTGACTGATGATCCGCCATGTGAAATTTCCTTGGTGGTTATCCCTTTCTCAATATTGTGGTATTTTTTGTGTAATTTCAACATTTATATGACTCCATGATTACATGATCCAATGTTACGTATGTTATTATTCCATAAGTTTATACATAGTCCATGCCTTTTTATTCCATCATGTTATTCATTCAAACCCATGTGTTCTGATTTGTTCAAATGATTATTATATATCTAGAATTTCAAATTCATATGTTTTTTAATGTATTTACTAGGTTTTCTTATGTATATGTTAGAGCTGAATAGATGTTTAGGAGATCATTTTCAAGATTAAATAAAATAATTTTTTATTTTCATTCCATGTCTTCAAATTTATGTACATAATCATCCAAAAACACTGATATTTATGATACATGGTTTTTTATGAAGTATATTTATTTTTAAAAACATTTAATAATATGTGTAAATGTTTAGGTATGTTATAGATGGTATTAGTTGATGGCCTAGTTATTTTTGGAGATTAGGACTAGAGAACATTAGTATAAACCCTTGGTATAATTTTATCACCATGGATAACCTAGATTAAAATAAATGGAACCATAATCTAGGATTTTTTTTATTTACAAGTTTATTCTTTTATGTTCAATGTTTTTTTACATGACTATTAGCTAAGTATTTTACCCACCAAATTATATTGTCTTTTCCATAGTTAATGGATGGAAATTGGAGTAACCATGCTAACAACCAATGTGATGGGAAATGTGTTTATTTCACTTATAAAATGAATAATTTTATGGGGATAGGACCTGAAAACCTTATGAGAATACATTCCCAAATAGATCAAGTTATCAGTAATAACATGAATCATGTGGAACACCCTACTTCTCCAAATAATGAGAAAACTACGGTCGAATCCTTTATATGATAAATTCCTCACTTGTTTAGTTGATATTCTAATACCCTTGTCGTAGAAAATTGGATTAAATCCATTAGAGGATAATCTCTGTCCTCCAATAAATGTAAGAAGAGAATGTTGTTCCTGAAGAAGATCATTTTGATAGGGTTGCTAATAAGTTGTATACACTAATTAAGAACAAGAAATCCAAGGATGAAATTTATTCCGTGGAATAAGATTTTAAAAAATATTATTGGGTAATTGTTACGCTGAACCCCCCACCATCTCACGATTTAAATAGAGTTATTTGGACTAATAAACAAAGAAGATTACTTAATTTGGCCTTATGAATCAAAAATTACAAGACTTGTGTTGTAATAGTGAGTACCATAGATACAATAGTAAAAGAATTTTGATTTAAAAATCTTGTATACAATGAGATATAAAGTATATTTACATAAAAGTCTAGTGTAGGGATTTTTACATCCAATATTTAATGGAAATTATAATAGATCAATTATCATAAGAAGTGTTTATGGAAGATCCCGGGCTATAATGAGGACCTGAATATACAATTAATTTAATAATAAAAAAAATTATTATGGTCTAGATACACAATAATGACTAAACATAGTTGGTGGTTGACAATTAGGTGATGGGGGATCAAAATAATTGAGACTTATTCTCATGAATTTCACACTTTGTTACCTAAATAAGTGATATCAAGACGACATACATGAAAATTGGAACACCACATTTTTTAGGTGTCATTTGTTGTTATTATCTATGAAGATGGGTATTACTCTTTTTTACTTGAGTACATTACTTGTGTATTCCATTTTATAGTGTAATTTTATGCAATTAAAATAATTTACAATGAAATTATAGTGGGAAATATTATGTTAAGAGCGTTAGTGGTGGTATGGAATTGGATTATTGTTCAAGAAAAAATATATCACTTCTAGATGAAGAATATAATATATAATGGTCATAGTTGATAAGGATGGTATTACCATCATATATTCACGGCCATAGAAGTTGAGGTTAAATATATCCAGCTATATCAACTAATAATAATGCATTTAATGGAATGTTACATTGGTGTGAATCATTCTTTTTGATATATTAATGTGAAGGAGATTATATTAAACAATGTATGTTCATATTTTTATTTTCATTATAATGACTATAATTATCACTTAAGGGTTTTGTGGGGAATCGATAATCCTTATTTGGTCTATATAAAATATATAATTCTATCATGATAAGGTCCAAGAGGGCCACACACTATAGAGTATTGGAAAGTCTTCCATATTACAGTGAATAAGTGTTCTGGAAATGGTATCCCTACCACTATGGTTTGAGTTTTATCCTTGGTTGTAAAATCACTAATGGAATAAATAAGTTAATATTATTCATGTAAAGAATAATTGGTAATGAATTGATCTATTAAGACATATATTATTTGTAGGGACCCGACAAAATATATCTGAAAGATAGTGTTTATTATAAATTATATTCACATGATTAAAACAAATCATATCCCAAAAGACTAAGAGTTTATTAGATATAGTAAACAAGATATATACCTGAGGCTTGTATTAAAATAAAATACACAAATTATAACATTAGTTTTTTCGAAACTAATATTGAGTATAATAGAATTACATCTTATATATTCATGCTTACCTTTAATATTACACTTCATTGATTTCTAAGGTAAGAAATATAATAAGGCTGAGCTCAAATTTACAGTAAGGTTAATGTATAGCTAAAAAAACAATGAAACATTGATAATAATAATTATGGAATGGTAAATAATAAAAAACACATATGATATAATAAACAAGATGAGAAGGAACTGTATAAACAATATGGAATGGTAAAATATGGAAACACATTTCATTAAAATAATTGGATAATGAAAACTAATATAGCAAGGTAATAAATGGAAAAAACATTCCATTTAATAAATTAAATGAGAATGAAATGCTTCCAAATATTTTATCACATGAAATTATCTTGGATAATAAATAATGAATCACAATGAAGGAAATTATTAATTATTGGGAGTCATCTATTAGGCACATGAGTAACTCTATTATCAAGATACATCCATCAGATAGTTTAAACTATGGATAAACCTCCATTTATTTTTAGAAACATATTTTTCTCATGACAACCCATTGACTCATGAAAGAACGATATAATTTTTAGGATCCACTCATCATTACATATCCAAATGATTCTTCATACCGAGTAATCGATTTAATTAATAAACAATATGCCTTATCATTTATACATATTTAATGAAGAATACAGAATTATAAACATTACAACAAATAGTCATATAACTATAAAAGTAGAAACAATATATAAAATTATACATAGTTTAATAATTATTAATATCAATTATAAATGAAATGTATAATTTAGTGTAAATTCATTATTGAATGATTATAAGAGATTTAAAATTTCAAGGGAACTAAAAAATAAATCAAGGAAGTGAATTTGAATACAATCCTTGGTCAAATCAATCATAAATAACCCATATAAAGTATATGTATGGTATCAAAAAAATATATCCCAAGTGGATTAAAAAAGATGGTTATTGTCATTGATTAAAAGAAATACTATAAAAATATCATTTAGAAACATTCTTCTGGAAAATATCATTTTTTTAAATGTTTTGAAAAAACATTTCTTTGAATATAACTTTTTAATAAAATCATTTTCAAATTAACCATTCAAGCCTAAAAGTGGAGGTTCAAATAAATAACAGTGAGTAAATCCATAAATTTCATTCAAGGTAAAAATAAAATTATTTATTCACATTTAAATGGTTATAAAAATGAATTTTTTTTGGAAATATACTAAAATATTACATTTAAATCATTGGTAAAAGAAATATAGGGTAAAAATTTAATTAATAATTCATGTTTAACACAGCTTTGAAAATGGTTTTAGAAAACCAGGTTTTTGAAGGAAATATATTCTTTTAATAAAGTGAAAAATGAAGTCGGGTTTTATTAAAAACATTTTCTAAATCATTTTGAGTAGAAAAGAGTGGAAAATGGTAGAATTACTTAATTAAAGTCATGGATGACTACCAGATGATAAAATTAAAGGATTTATTATAAAATGTAATTTTTTTTTCTTTTATGGATGTTTTAGTGTAAAAATCTCAATAAAATGACATTGTAATTTATATCCTTGAAATTAGTATAATTTTTGAGTAATAATAAATCAATTGGATGCTTATGTGTATCAACTGTAAATCCAAAAATAGAAGAGTAAATACATCAGCAGATATTCATGGTCATTATACACATGATTAAAAAATATTAATGACAATGAGGAAGTAATATAACATAAATAAAATGAATTGGTTTATGAAATTATCTTCCACTTCATGGAATTTAACTCAAATCCCCTTAAATAAAATAATTCATAGTGAAACTAAATATATCATGATGAATGATTGAATCATAATTTTATATGATGATGTCGAAGTATATGAAATATATATAAGAAATTATTATTTAAAAAAATAATGTCAGTTTCTTATGATAATGATAACAATCCACAAGTGGAAGTGAGATTGAAATTATAATTATTAAAAATTTCCTCATGTAGAATAATCATCAATGATTAAAATGTGTCAGATACTAGTTTAAAATATATAATTCAAAGTCGACATGAAGAAATTAAATTAAAAGAACCACATAATATTATTAGAATAATTTTATTCATTATATAACTTGTCAAATGGAAGTACGTACACTGTATAAAAGAAATATAGTGCATAAGAACAAATAAATCTCATGGTAATGTAAATTGAGATTAAATTCATTACATTGCATCTGATTTGTCTCTTGTGACCATTTATTAATAAATAATTATTTTATTTATTTTATTTTTTAGAACGATTTTAATGTTCATAATTACTTTTATTTCGGTTATTTCTATGTTTTATACAACAAACTAAACAATTTAGTTTACATTAGTTGTTCTGACCAAATTCGGTTTACATGTCAAAACAACTCTTGTAGGTCAACTATGGTAAAAGGGTTAATTATGTAACATATCCAAAATAATAATAATGAAATATTTATCATCTTTATACATCAACTATAATTTTAAAACCAGTCATTAAATATGGTTCGGAAAAATGTACAAACGTTAAAATCATGGAGATGATTGGTTGTACTTACGCATGAGTAACGTTCCCATTATTCAGTGATTGTTACGGAAGGTAGTAATGTAACAAAATATCTGTACAAAATTATAATTATGTCATTAATAACTTGTAATTTAATCATATATATTAATATATATAATTCTTATCATTATAGTGGAATCACATCATGTAGAGGTGGTCTTAATCCACACGTCCACACATGACGTTATCTATTTTTAATTATGTTAAAGTGTAATAATGAAATATATAAATATATAAATGTAATTATGAAAGTAATTTAATTTAACTGTTTTATATATTAAATATTTTTAATTTAAATAATTCTTTATTCATTCCATGTAACGTGTAAATGAATCACATCTCTTTTATAATGTGATAATCCACACTTCCTCAAACGATGTTATCATATTTACAAAAAATACGATATTAAAACAGAAACTATTTTAAAATAAGGATATAAGAATAATGAAACATTTAATAGGTTAAATATCATAAGTAAATATATTTTACATCATAATTATTATCCATGAATGATGGTAAAGGAAAATGAATAATCATTGTTTCATGACGTGGTTGTTCGCCATACATAGAAACAGTTAGTTCATTACCAATAAGATGGATGTATTTTTATGTGTAGTTAGTAACCATATAGTAAAAAATATCATAGTATATTTTGGATACCAATCATTTTATATAATAATTTAACACGTAGATTTTATGGAGTGGACAATGGAAATAAAATTAAAAAGTATAAGGAAAGATGTTACCTATTAATATTGAAACTTCTTTTGGTTTTTACCAAAATGAAACCTTAAATGGATTTCTTACCAAGTGGAGGCTTATAATATGAGTATGGGTATGTTGAGAAAATATTTGGGTATATAATATTCTAGATAATGTTTCTTGATATGTGAGAGGAAGTGGGGGGAGAGGATTACTTTTATAATGTAGGAGGAGCGACACTCTTGTAATATTTTGACAATGGAATTCCATACAAAATTTTCAAATTTCAGGTGGATGAAAATATGGTAAAATATTGATCAAATTTAGGATACGATATAAATAATTCCATAAAATGTATATAGTAGATGTCTATAGGTAATTCGGGATGTGAAAACTAAGGTTTAGTCCCTTATGAAGCTTAAATATACCTTAATAATTATAATTAATTTTAATTTCACACACTAATATTTTTAAAACTAAATTTAACTCATTATATATTTTAAATTATACATAATCCAAATATGTAATCCATTTTTTCATATTCCAATCATAGTAGTGGTAGAAGTTAATTTAAATTTAATCTCACATACGAGACGATAATGTAGGGTTAATGTTAAAAACATCCAAAAGATAGTAAGTTTTTATAGTCAATTTCAATACATAATTAATTAAAATGACCTCAATTAGATTAATAGATAAAAATATTATTTAATTAATTATTAAGCCCTATTAAAAATTTAATTTATCTTTATAAATAAATAATATGAAAAATAAAATTTGAATTAAAATTCATTATTTTTCACTATTTATTCAAAGATGAAACATCAATGAAATTTAACAAAAAAAAATCCAAATATAATTTTTATGATTCAATTTTAAATATTATGTTTATGTTGACTTATAATATTTATAAATGTTTCAAAATTTAGATTTAAAATAGGTTATCCCTTTAAAGTGCGTAAAAGCGCCTTAAAATTTATATGTTTTTAAACATAATATTAGGTGTTTTCTCATCATACGTATTTAAAATCAATTGGATTGTTGTAAAAAAAATTTATTTAAAATTTAATATATATATATATATATATTTCTCTCACTAATTTTAATTAATTTAATTTATTATGGTATAACCACGTTGTTTTGAATAAAAAAAATTGATAAAATATTCTCATTCATTTTAATGGAACTTATAATCATTTATAATTATGTTGTATCCAATGAATTCATTTTTTATTTGAGTAAAAAAAATATTTTCATAATTTAGTTAATAGTACTCATCAAAATTAGTTTAACGACTAGATAATATCTTAAAATATATAATAAAAATATGTTCTTAATATGTTATTGTTCGGTAAAACTCATTCTTATGTGTAATTCATGCCATTTAAAAGACATTTTTCTTTATGCAATAGAAGCTAAATTTGTGTCGCATGCACTACAAGATATAAAATATATTTAATTTATTTAAAATGTTAAATTTAGTATATATTATTATGATATTATGTTTCTTTAAATGATTGGTGTTTCATGTCAAATAAGTTATCAAATACATAGTTTCTACTTTAGATTTACGAGGTATTAGATTCTCCACACCATAATTAAAATGGATATTTGTAATTTAAACTTGATCTTGTTGATATAGTTTTTTAGAATTCTTTTTTTGAAATACCACATCATGATAAGGGTTCATAAAAAATCTTTTATAAAAGAGAAATGGAATTTGAAAATTTTACTTGGACTGAAATATAACTAGGTATCTCATTAAGATAACAATAATGTAAAGAAAAGAAACATACAGAGAGGAAAAGTGTAAATTTTTATAGGGAGTAATATAGGTCATCAATCAAAAACATGTAAATGATAAATATAATATTGATGGCCTCAAATCCATAAATATGTGACAATTTATAAGACCACCAGTTCAAAAAAAGGTAATAGGAAAAAAAATTATTTCGAAGTCATTTTATTAATGTCAGGTAATTAATTTACTTCTTTATAATTTAAGGAAATATACATACATGGTATATTTATATAATCACAATTTCATCATTTGGTTTTACTGTTATGATTTTTTCAAATTAATCTAAATATTAATTTTGATTCCTGAAGCATTAAAATACATTTATAAAGGATATTAAGGCCCGTAAAATAGTGACAAGTATAACTATTCATCTCTAAATATATTCCAAAACTAATATGTTTGCGAAATTAATCTCTAAACCATAAAAAACACAATTGGTTCATCATTAATACTTATTCATAAATTTGTTTAACTAAATAAATTACATTTTCACCAAGACGTTGTGTAGGTCATTGGTTGGCGTCAAACCCTTAATTTCATTTGGACATGGGTTCATGTCAAATGACCATTTTGGAATTTATTGGTCGCCACTTGGCCTACAAGTTGTCCGTTTCTTAAACAATATTAATATAATTTCAAAAATAAATATACTACAATCCATTAAATAAGGTTAATAATTAAATAAAATTTTAAATTATGTTTTCAATAGAACCCCAATACATAAATACTTCATTCATTTATTTATTCATAGTTTATTCCATTGTTATTTTTTTATCCATTATATCATTTGTAGGAAATATAAACCATTTTTATTCAATATATGAAAACATATCTTTAAACAAGTTTATTCATTATCAAAATCCTTTATAGTGGTTTGTGAAGACAATTATAATTTATCCAAAACATATCTCCCAGGAGTTTCAAACTAGGTGGGTAGTAATGCCCATTTCCATGAACTAGTTTACACAAAGTCTATTTTCACAGACCTAGTCAGATTTGTTACTACTAGTTACATGTATTCCAGAACAACATCCACTTGTATTATACTGACATGGATGTATTTAAATGGAACCCACATAATCTCTACTTTTCCAAAATTCTATAGTGATTTTCTACACATATCCTAAATTTCTACACTATGTTTATAATATATAATTTATGTTTTCCTAAATCTAGTTCCCAAGGGTTCTATAAAATTTCCTCTAATTCCAACTATAGGGAACCAACCCCATATATCGAAAAACCATTGTGTTCTATGATTTACATTAGCCTGATTATTAGGAATAAAATCCAGAATTTCAATGTTTTTAGTTCAATTAGTGAACCAGATACATACATGGGTCTTGTATTACAAATGAATAAACTAATTAAAACATATTTTTTTTCTAAAAAATACTTAAGGATAATAAAATTACATTCTATATATTCATGAATATATTTCATAGTATGCTTCATTGATTAATTGGGAATGAAACATAATAATAGTGAGCTCAAATTCTTAATAAGTGTATAACCGAAGAAATTAAGAATCAATGAAAATAAAAGTTATTTTATGGAAAATAAGAGAACAAAAATTCCATAAAATCAATTAACTGAGAAGGAAGTGTATAGAAGATATGTAATGGTAATAAATGGAAACCCATTCCATTAAAATAACTAGATAAGGAAAAATAAATATTGAATGGTATGAAAATTACAAAAGATTTCATTTAATTAATAAACTAGTAATGATATGAATCCATATATTTTATAATGCCAAAATCACATGGATAATGAATAATGAATCAAAATGAACACAATGCTTAATTATTGGATGTCATGACTCATGACCATGAAAAGGTGTACAATCATGATAAATAGTATTGATAGTATAAAACAATAGATAGAAACCCATTTAATTTTTACAACATATCAGTTTCATGAGAACAGTTTTATGAATTAAGGAACAATATAAATTCCAACCTCCACCCATCATTTCATGTCGATTTCATTTATCATATCAAGTAGTTGATTTAATTAATAAAAAATAGACCTTATCAAATATGTGTATTTAATAAAGAATATGTAATTATCAATATTTCCCCAGATAATAAAATAACTATCTAAGTAGACACCTTTTGTAAAATGATATATGGTTTATGAAATAATTATATCCATGATAATTGAAAAAGATAATTTTTGTGAAATTCAATTTCCAATGATCATAACATATTTAATATTTCAAGGGTACTAAAAAATAAATCATGTAAATGAATTTGAATACTATCCTTGACCATATAAATCATAAATCATCTAGAGGAATAATAATGATGGTATCAACAAAATATATCACATGTGAACTAAAATAAATGGTTTATGTTGCTAATGTATAGGAATACTATTAATTTTTTTAAATAAATTTTGCAAAAAAAATGCTTAAAATTTTATTATTTTAAATATGAAAATTAATCTTCAAAGAAATGATAGAGCATAAATCCATACATACTGTTTGGGGTAAAAAAAATTTCTTATGCATAATAAAAGAATATAAAAATGTGTTCTTCAAAAAGATAAAAAATTAAAATAATTGTAAAACATTGGTAAAACACTAAAAGTGTAAAAATTAAATTAATAAAGCATGTTTAAAAAAAATTGAAATGCCTTTTATAAAGCATTGGTTTTATATGAAAACAGGTTCTCCGACTAAAGAGTGAAATATATTCTTGTTTTTTAAAAATCATTATCTAAAATAGTTTGAGTACCAAAGAGTGGAAAAATTGTACAATTTATTAATTAAAGAAAATAATAACCATAGTTGAAATAAATTAAATGTTTTATTATAACATGATCAAACAATTTTCTATTATATAAAATTAAGATTAAAAATCCCCAAGAAAATGAGATTGGAATGTAAACCTGTGAAAATATTATATTTTTGGAGTGGGAATAAATCAAGGTGTAGATTATGCGCATCTAATGTAAATATAAAAATAGAAGGGTAAATAAATCAGTAAATATATAAATTAATTATATACATGATTATAAAATAATACCAAATTTGATTATGTAATATAAGTCATTGAAAATAAATTGGGTTCGAAAATTCTTGTCCACTTTTTGAATTTTAACTCAAATCCCCTTAGATGAAATAATTCAAATTAATACTAAAAAAATATAATGAGGAATTATTAAATCATGATATTATATAAAAATGTGGCAGTATTTCATCATTATATAAGAATTTATGTGCACAAAAATAATAATATTATTTCAAGATAATGTTATGAATCCCAAAAAAAGTGAGATTGCAAAGACAATAACTAAAAAAGTTATTGAGGAGAATAATATTTAAACATTCCAAAATGTCCCATACCACATTGAAACATTTAAATCAAAATACGCATAAAGAAAAAAATTAAATAATATTATAACATGATGAGATAAAATATATCCATGATATAACATTTTAAAGGGAATAATATACACTATATAAAATACTTGGTGGATAACAACAAAGAAGTGTCAATGGAATGTATATTGAGACAAAATTCATTTGCATCTAATTTGTCTCATTTGTCTTTATATTAATGAAAAAAAACTTTTTTTATTTTTTTATTTTATTGACAACCTTTTTAATGTTCATAATTATTTCAATTTTACTTATTTATATTTTTCGTATAAGTACTCAAACAACTATGTTTACGTCAGTTATTTTGACCAGATTCGGTTTATGCGTCAAAAAATCATTGATAGGTCAAAGAGGGTCAAAGGGGTTATTATGTAAAATAATTGGAATAATAATAATAAAATATTTAAAATATTTATACATAAATTATGCTTTTGACACCAATCATTAAATATGGTTATGAAAAATGGACCAACGTTGCAATCATGGAGACGGTAGGTCTTATATATAAATGAGTAACGCAATCATTTGTCAATGATCTTTATTTGATGAATGAAAGATTCACCATATCATTCTATAATGGACATTATTTCATAAATACTAAAATATTTAGTCATATATTATTAATTATATAATTCTCGTGATGTAAAAGAAATCACATCATGTCGAGGAGGTGGTAATTAATATATCCATGAACGACATTATATCTTTTTAAGTGTTTCAAAGGGTAATAAAGATAGATATATATATTATATTTCTAGAAATTTATTTATGTTCTTAATATAATTCAGATTTTTGATATGTCACATATGTTTAATTAAAATCCTTTTTTTACATTTTGCATATCATGTGAACAAATCACCTAACTTTTAAGAGGCTCTAGTACACACTTCCACAAATGGTGATATCAAATTTACACAGAATGGAAATTATAAGGGTTTTGGTTTAAAAAAAATATAGACTCTTAAATAAATAATATATATCATATATATCATAAAAAATAGAGATTCCATCATAATGTACAACCACGAATGATGGTAATGGAAAAATAAACAATCTTCGTTTCATGAGGCAATACTACATCATAAACAGAAACAATATGTTTGTTACACATTAGATGGATGTGTGTATATGTGTAGGTCTAATTCTTATAACAATAAATCCTAGTATTTTCAGGAATCTTTTTTAAATATTAATAGAATATGTATAGTTTAGGGAGGGTATAATAAAAAAGAAACTAAAAAATGTAAGGAATAATGATACCTCTGAGTTGAGTAAAAATATTTTGTATGAAAAAGTATTATTTGATAGATTTTTTCCAAGGAGAGGCTTCATAGATGAGGGTAGGGGTTTTTGAAATCTATTTGGTAATATCATGGTTGATACAAAGTGCATTTAGAGGTGTGAGAATATGGGAGGAGAAGAGACCTTTTTATACTGGAGGTTGAGTGGCACTCTTGTAATATATTTACAATGGAATTTCAAACACGTTTTCCACATTGATTGTGGCTCTCATTTTTGTATAATTTCTAAAAAAGTGGGAATATGGTCAAAATATTTATAGATAATAGATCTTGGAGAAGCTTATGGGTCATATGTGTCCATAATATTTGGTTTAGTCTTTTATTGAGCTTAATTTTACATTAATCTTTGTAATTAATTTTAATTATATTCATTTATATATTTGGTCAAAAATTAATTTTATCGTATTAGAAATTATAAATTATGATCATTAAAAACATGGTAAAAATTATACCAAATTAAAATAACATACGTGGAAGAAATTAGTGTAAATTTAATATGATATATGGGATGAAAATACTAGTCTTTATAGTATTAACATCCAATGGAATGCTACTTTTTATATTCAATTTCAAATAGATATTGATTACAAAGACTAATAATATATTAATTGATAAAAAGGTGATCTAAATCGACTTTATAACAAATTTAAAATAAAATTTAACAATATAAATAATATTGATAAAAATCATTTATGTAATAAATCTCATTATTTTCACTACTCAATAAAAAAATAACATCACATATATATATATACATAATACATCCAAACCATGTTTCTATGTTTTTATTTCAAATATTAGGTTTATTTTTCCATATAATATTTATAAAAGTTCCAAATAAGTGTATATAAAATAGTTTCTCCATTTAATGTTGGTATAAGTTCCTTAATAAAAATATCAGTTTTTATGTGTAATATTGGGTTTGTTCACATCTTATGTGTATAAAATCAATTGGATGAATTTAAAAAATATTTAATTGAATATTTATTATATATATATATATATATATATTAAATTAATATCTCCCAATAATTTTAATTAATTTAATTTATTTTGGTGTAATAACTTTTTCATCATAAATAACAGTTCTATATAAAATATCCCTTTATTTGAAATTTTCTATTAGATTTATTTCTAATTAAATTGTAACCAATGAATTAATTTTATATTTTTATAAGTAATAAATTATAATAATATATTTAATGATATTCATATCTACTAATTTAATGGCTAGTTTAAATCTTATTACATTCAAAAATAATATTGTAATATTACATTGTTGTTCGGTAAAACAATGTCTTGTGTGTAACACAAACATTTGAAGAAAGTTGTTGTTGTGTTAAACACATTTTAACATAGTGGTGTGAGTATTAAAATGTATAAAATATATTTAGTTTATTTAAAATATTAACTTTATTATAAATTTTTAGGATATTATGTTCCCTTACGTGATTGATGTTTCATGTCATACATGCTATCCGAATCAATGTTCCTAAATTATATTGTCTCTACATTACATTATATAAATTAATATTAAGGATGAGTGTATTTAATTTCTCAGGTTTTATCATGTAATATATATAATAAATTACTACAATGTAATAAAAATATAAAAAATATTTATGATTCATTTCAGTATTCCTAATATATCATTTAATTAGTGAGAATTAAATATTTGGGTATCAGGTAAATATTTTATATATTTATGGAATCTCTATAAATAAAATTAAGATATCTCTCACTAAATACTATCAACTACTCAAATGGTAATAGCTTCTCTATCTATTATATATCTATTGACTCCTAGAGAGAGACATTCTGGTTCCAGGTACTCGATCACAGTTCTTCTTCATAGATCAAGGAAATAGAGTAGTTATGATTGTGGGTACATTAAAGGGGTCTTCAAAACTCTATTTTATACCCCAAATTCATACATCGATGTTCTCAATATATTTTGATGCATCTGTGGATGTTATATAGGGATTTGACAATGTATCTTACAAGAAATTATTTCTAAAAATTCATAAAAAATCAAGAGTAGCTCAAAATCATATCTGATAATTATGGTTTTATTTTTGTGATTTTGATTTCACATATACAGATCATTAGGCTCATACCTTGAAATGATTTATAATAAATGATGGTGTCTTGTCGATTTTTTGTGGAATTTTTTTAAAAACCTAGGTTTATGGGATTCCATTGTGCCCACTGTACCTTTAATTGGTGTCATAGGGACACATGATGATTTTAAGAAAAGAAAAATTAAATTTCTATTAATATTAAATAGAGGGCATTGTTCCAATCCCAATATAGCAGACAATGTTTTAATCCGACATTGAATGACCATTCTATATCATTAGATGTTTTTAGTAGAATTTAAAACATTAAATTTTATGGGTTATTTTTATGAATTTATCTTATATATATTTTTATGTTTTGATAACATGAATAAATTAACAGATTGGTGATTTTTCTGATGAATTTGGAAACTAGTCGGGGTTTGGATAGTTGAAAATGTTTTCCCCCCTCTATCTTCCCACAAGTGTTAATATAAGAATAAGATTTCCTATTTTAGAATATTTAATAGGATTATATATTTTTTAAAATCCATGTGTAATTATCCACACATAATAGAGACCTAAAATTGTAAGAGGGTATGATGGCCTAACTTGTTAAATGTCGAGGAATTTTTTTTGTGATGGTTCTTTTTTCATTCCACATCCAATTTGTGTCATTTTTTATTTTTTTTTAAAATAATTCAACTAGAGGGAAATGCCCCCAACCCTATCCTAGGACTCATTTCCTCACAACATGGTTAAGGTCCTCTTAACTCCAACTTTCACAGAAGTCCTCTGTTTTCCCCCCACATTAGGGATTCCTCTTTCCTCCAAAGAGAACCAGGTCATCTCACTATGTTTCAGATCCTATATCTCCCATTCTTTCTATTTTCCACATCATCCCACGACAATAGTCATCTTCCTTGGTCGAGCCAATCCCAACTGTTCCACCATACGGTGCTACCCTCCTTCCACCACCATAATACCTTCTAGACCACTACCTCGTTTTTGAAAACCACCTTTTAGAGTAGCTCCTGTTACCATGCTACTAGCTAAGGTAGAAGGTGGTTCCTTCTCCCCCAGCCTTGTTTGGATAGGTGCCACCATGTCACATCACTGATGACCATATCACGATTTGGCTTCCAGCTACCTCAGATTTCATCCCCCGCAGCTATACGAGGTGGACCCCTATTCTCCGAGAACAAGGTCACCTACTAATTTAGGTGCCACCATCTATGATCTCAACCTATCCATAGAGTCGAATTATTTTTCTGACCATCTAAGCGAATAACTCGATCCATGAGATCCAATAGAGAACAATGATCTTTTGGCTGCCCATTCTTTTTTGTCAGAATGTACCCATATATTTATTACTAGTTTTCTATAGGACTTAGTTCATCCCAAAATGGTTTTGGGTGGGTCAGCCCAGCATTCAACTGTTGTGGGTGTCGAGGAAGTCCCAAAAACCCTTGAACGAGGTCTACAAGTCCATAAATGGGATTTGGGGGATTATCCCAATAGAAATAGGCATTTTTTATACTTTTTAGGGTTCTACAACTATTTATAATCAAAAATTAATTTATGTAAATATTTTAATTTTTATTTTAAATAAAAATAATTAAATATTAATTGTTTTCTTTACTATTTTTATTTAGTGTCACATTAATTTAATTATTTTTGTTAAAATAATTTAATGAAGTATTTAATTACTTTATTTTAAAAAATTATATTAATACCTGCACCGAACGACAGAAATACTGAATTAAAATAATAGTGAATTTTCATTCAACAATACACCATCAAGTATAATTTAATGAAAGTTAATTTTTTAGTTAAAAATTTATTATAAATATAAACATTTAATGAAAATAAGAATGATAATGAGCCTATGACTAACCAATGTAAATTTGGTACATTTTTATTAAATTATTTAATTATTCAAAAGGTTGTTTTTAATAATTAGTTTAATAAATGGCATGATGTATGTCGTCTAAGTGTCATTATATTTATAATTTCCTATATATCCAATTATGAGTTTAAATTTATACTTATTTGAAACCCTTTTCTATGTACGAGTATTTTATTATAATGATGAAGGTGATCAGTGATGCACTTCTTGGAAGGTTATGGCGACACACCAGATATGAGTTTGATGAATTGGATGGGTAGGTGTTGTAATTCAAACTGCAAGTGATAATGTTCAAGGAATTACTCCTAGAGTCAATGATTATCCTTTATTCACTAAATTGACCATCCATTAATATCTCCTCACAATCATGTCATCATTTTATTTTTCCATGGTTGATTATTACAGATATGTTTAGTTTATGTGTGATCACATAGAACAATAAACAAACGTTCTCAAATAAAATGAACAAGTAACGCAATGGATATTTTTCTATTTATTGCATGGTCATTTCTGAGTGAGACCTCATAGTATGTTTTAATAAGAATGAAAATGATTTCATTTCTTCAATTAAAAAAATATTAATATAATCAAAGATATAATGTTCCAACCTCGATCCATCATTCAAATTTAGACAAAACCAGTTGTTCGGGGTGCTCGGTCAGCTATAGCTAAGGTTAATATTACTAATAGGGAGTTATTGTGAGAGTGGTGGGTTGAATAAAATAATGTGGTTGTATGGATTATCCATGTCTAACTTTATATCATCTTAGAAAAATGTATTGAGTAAATCATGGTATGATTTTAAAAGACGGGACTCCACTCAACATATCAAGGATTTATGAGTGAATGTGGTTGGCATGTCAAATTTTTAACTTGATCCCTAGATGTAGTGATGTAACCATTTCTTCTAGTTTATGGGTGGGGTTTAGGTATCCATTCAACTAGAATACTCAAGTAAATAATTTTCTGATTCTATCATAGATGGTTCTTAGATTTTCATAAAATAGTGGGATACATTTAATGATTAAAATAATTATTCATTAATTTATAAATCTCAAATTAAGATAAAATGTACTATTATTGTAATATTTTAATTCTATAGAAAATATAAACATATACCATAAGAAATACTATGGTAAATAATGGAAAATGTAAATTTCCACACTAGCATAAATTCCCATGAATAATAAATGCACATGCACAAAATACTTTTTATATTAAATTCAAGGTGGTGGGTCCCCAATACCTATTAATATATCTTATTATTGACCTCACTTGTTTTGATAACCCCAATTATGATTTCACATACTTTAAAACTACCAAATAATTTTTATCTATATATATTAATTCTTTTAATCTATAACATTCTATTTGATAATAATATTTAAATAGTCTTGAAATATTGTAATCTATCTTTATCTATGTTTATATGACTTTTGAAATAATTCTAACTCAATCAGATATGTTTTTCCAAAAGCAGATAACTGTTAAGTCACTGATATGCCTATAGCTGCTGATACAGATCTATCAGTACTTAGTATACTGATAGACATATTCAACGATAAGAAAAGGTCACTGATACACAGAGCTACCGGTATGTATAAGTCCATCGGTAAGCACAAGACATTGATAGATCAAGTCCCCCAATACAGAGAGCCTATGATGGGAGCTCATCTAATGATATAACAAGTCTACCGGTATCCATAAGTCTATTGATATACACTTCAATGGTACAGAACGGAGCTACCGGTATGAAAAAGCTACCAATACAAAGTTCACCAATACAAACAGTCACTAATACACCAAGCTATCAATTCAAGCAAGTTACTGCTAGAATAAAAAAGAAACCGATAGAAGGAGTAACTGGTATATAGAGTTACTAATACATGAAGTAACAGTTACTGATACAAGGAGCTACCGATACAAGGAAAAATAGCTACTGATAGGAGGTCACATCTATACAAAGTCCACCAATAAAGATCTACCGACCGAAGGCTGCTCATGAAAGGGTGACCAGTCAAACTCTATACTCTGAATATTATTTAATTATTACGAAACGATCATATTTAATGTTTTTAATGAAATTAATGTTATTTAATGACAGTTGTTGGCATGTTAGGGAACCATCACTCATACCTGTAACAAGGTAATCATTTCCTTTTACCTAATCTAAAATCTATACCAGGAAGGAAAAAGGACAAGGAGAATACAACTATGAAGGCACATGAAGTATGTGAAAAAGCAAGGGCAGAATATCGTTGGAATGTTGTGCATTCACACAGAAATGAAAGGTGACATTCATACTGGAAGAACATTGGACATACATGAAGCCATTCATTCTAGAGGAGAACACAAGCTGCACCTTAGTCAAAGAGTGAAGAACTACAATGATCTCTTCATACACTCAAGATAATCAAACAGAACTTGAAGAAAACAACACTCTATTTTTCAGAAAAACCCAGAGAAGGACTCTTAAGAATACCTGATTAATCAAGAGTCTAGATATGCCCTTAAAATCAATAGAAATTTCTGAAACTCATATATACTCTCTCAGTGATTCTTTTATTTACATTTTGTGTAGTGGGGATACTTTGTACATTTTATACACACACTATCTTCTAAGCTAAGATGGTGGATTTCTAAATCCTCACACAATCCTTCTATAAATCTCGTGTATCCCACTGTGGATAGTGGTAGAGGTCATGTAAAACCTGGAAAGCCTATGTGTTGTTGTTTTGTTTTCCCATGAAGAATTGTGGTAGAGGTCTTAGTACCTTTAAAGTCTTTGCACTGTTGTTTACCCTGATCCAGGGTGTTGATAAAATTTATATAAATTGTTTGAGAGGACTAAGTCTTAGCTCGAGACTAAACCTCTTAGTTATATATGTTATGAATCTTAGTTTAAATCTAAAGTATATTATATATATTTTCTATTCCACTTCTAATTACTTTGAAATACAATTTGATTAAAAGTTACTTTGATAGTTAAATTAGCTAGTGTTTATACTTATTGGGAACTAGTAATTTAGTTTCAAAAGTTTATTTAATATTCTGATTAAATTAACTGAGACCTAATAAATATTTGAGAAACTAATTGTACTTTTACAATCTGTATAAATTTAGTACATCTTAACTTGTTTGTAAATAAGGTGATTATAATATAAATATTTTCAAACAAAAATTTTAATTGGAACTCAATTCACCCCCCCTCTTGAGTATCCAATCTGGCCAGCATTTGGTATCAAAGGAATAAATATATTATTTATGGTTTTTGAAACACTATATTTTTTCAACTATGATTTTAGTTGTATATTAAATATATTAAATATCTGTTAGTTCTAAAGTTTATATCTTTAAATATTTTTGCTATACTCTACCTGTGGATAATACAATTGAAGGTGCCACTACAAACATTCCACCTTTAATTAATCGTAAAAATTATGCCCAGTGGATGTTTAAAATGAAAATTTATTTAGAAAGAATGGGATTTTATATCTGGATAGCTATAGAAACCCAATATACGATTATAGAGACTGCTAGAACTACTTGGGATGAAGGTACTAAGAGTTCCTACCATAAAAACTGTAAAGAAATGAATGCTTTATAATGTGCTTTAGGAGATGAAGAATTTAATCGCATATCTTATTGTAAAATTGCTTATGAAATTTGGGACACTTTGGCTATTTCCCATGAGGGAACAACCAATGTTAATAAAATGAGGCTGAAGACCTATACTATCAAATATGATAATTTTAAAATGAAGCATGATGAGCCTATTTATTACATGTATCTCAGGTTCAATGATATTGTCAACACTATGAGATCTCTTGGTGAAGCTGTTCCTATAAAACAAAAAATCATGAGGATATTAAGATGTCTTCTAGAAAGATGGAGAGACACATCCATTTCCATTAGAGAATCATGTGACATCAGCAAACTGCCTGTTAAAGAAATAATTGGTAAGCTAATGATGTATGAGGAAAATCTGAAGGTCAACAAAGAAGAGGATGATGAACCAAGGAAGAAGTCATTAGACTTCAAGACATCTACTTCAAAGAGTAAAGACAAAGGAAAAGTTCAAAGTGAAAGTGATAGTTCGAGTAGTGACGAGAGTGCATCTGACAGTGATGCTAAGATTGTTCAAATAGCCAGAAGATTCAAGAAGTTCTACTGGAAGAATAAATTCATCAGAAAATCAAATTACAAACGAAAATATGGTAACAAAGCTCATTGGAATAATGATTGGAAGAATAATGATAAAAGTGATGATATTATCTGTTATGAATGCAAAAGTAAAGGACATGTAAAAGGAGACTATCCAAAATTGATGTTCAAAATGAAATATGACTACAAGGAAAATAAGTATAGTAAATCTATGAAAGATACCTATAGTGCTTCAGAAGACAGCAGAAGTGAATATAATGTTTCTAACTATGAAAAGAACCATTCTAAGATGTGTATTATGACAAACACATATGAGGTAACACTGGACACTCATGATTTAAATTCATATTCTTCTAGAGTTCATTCTGATTCTGAATCTGAAAATATGTCTAGTGAAGAGTTATTTGAATATTGTAATATGCTTGAAGAATCATGTAATTAATTGCAGGACAAGTATAATGATTTGAAGAAATAGCCTGCTCTGACCAGTTCTATTAAATATTCACTTGATGTAGAAAAGGAAAAGAATTCTCAATTACTAAAGGAAAATACTAAACTAATATATTCTAAAGAGAAATTAAATAAGGACATATAAAAATTCTCAAATGGAAAAGATACACTTACAAAAATGTTAGGGAAACAAGTGGCACCAAAATATACCACTGGAATAGGCTATCAGCCTAGACATAGACAATTTACTAAAATGAGATTCATTTATAAATCTAGACAAAATGCTGATATTTCTAGTTCTAGAAATCTGTATGCTTCAACTAGTTATTCATATGCTTATAGATCAAATAAATTTTATCTTTTAAAATCTATCAAATCTGTAAGTTATTTGATACCCATAAGAAAAATTTGGGTACCTAAATCTATTCTTTCTAACCTATTTGGACCCAAAAAAATTTGTGTACCTAAATCATTCTCTGTTTAAACCTGTTTTGTAGGGAATTTTCTTGAAGGGTTCTCACAATAAGGTATGGTACTTGGATAGTGGATGTTCAAGGCATATGACTGGAGATTAATCATGCTTCAAAAGTTTAATCAATGTTGATGGAATCCATGTCACCTTTGGTGATAACTCTGAATGAATGATAATTGGCCAAGGCCAGATTGGTAACACTAATTCTGTTTTAATTCCTAATGTTTTATTTGTTGATGTACTTAAATATAATTTGTTGAGTATTTCTCAGTTAGGTGATGATGGTTTTAATGTTAAATTTGAAAACGATTCTGGTAATCTTTTTAATTAAATTTTTTTGGTATTTTGTTCATTGAGAAATGAAAATGTTTATGCGGTTTATTTGAATTCTTTATCTAAACAAAATGTTTCTTGTTTAAATTATTTTCATAAAGAATCTTGGATGTGGAACAGAATATTAGGACACTGCTAAATTCATTCACTTGGAAAACTGACTAGGAAGTACTTAGTTAGAGACCTACCCAAACTTGAATTCCCATCAGACAAAGTTTGTAATCCCTATCAAAAGGGTAAGCAACATAAAGTTTATTTTAAATCAAAGAAAGAACATCCAACTTCTCAACCTCTCGAGTTGGTTCACATGGATTTTCTTGTAACTTCTAGAGATTCTAGTTTAAATGGGATGCACTTTGTCTAGGTCTTAGTAGATGAATTTTCTAGATATACTTGGGTATACTTCTTAGCTCACAACAGTGAAGTTTGTTTTTACTTTATTAAATACTCTAAGTCTGCAGAGAACCTTAGTGGACTTAAAATTAAGACTTTGAGAAGTGACTATGGTATTGAGTTTGAAAATCATTAGTTTGAATATTATTTCACACACAATGGTTGTATTCAAAACTTTTCTGCCCCTAGGACACCTCTGCAGAATGGTGTAGTAGAAAGAAGAAACAGAACCCTTCAAGAGATTGCAAGAACTTTTCTTAATGAGTATAACCTGCCAATTTATATTTTCATTGAAGATATAAATATAGATTGTTATATTATCAATATAGTCTAAATTAGACCTGTTATGCAACGCTCTGTCCCCAGTTACCTAGAGTCGGTGCATTATTACATAACATTGGCATGATCACAAGAATGATCAAGTCTCGAAAGACCAATTAGTTTAGTAGTATTGGAAACACTATATATATTTATAAGTCTTACATTACATCATAAACTCAAAAAAAAACAACAACAACATATTTTATTCATATCCCATAATACTGACCCTACAGAACATTCATAAATTACTTCTTAACATCCTGGAAAAAATAAAACATTGAAAGGGGTGAGCTCGGATGCTCAGTAAGATAACAATATACCAGAAACTTTCATAAATAAGCATAAAAATTTAAGATAATGTATAACTAAAACAAAAGCCTTTTAAACATGAAATTTATAATAATATGGAAAATATAAAATGAAATAATTCCATTTACTTATTCACATTGATATTCTACTAGTCGAATAATTACATGCAATATCAATAACCACTTTTATAATGATGGAATTCATAATGCCAGACTATCATCACCACATAGCCAAGGCCTCATGCCAAGACTACAAATATGATTTGTTCAAGGCCATGTGCCAAGACACTAGTTTGTCTCATGAGACCTACTGATGCATCGAGGAGATATAGTAGGCTCCATCTGTCACTTATTAAGTTAAATGCATTTCTCATATGAATAGGTTTAAACATAACATAAACATTCGTATTAAAACTAGCATACAAAATTTCAATACTTTCTTCATAAACCATCAATGGTATAAAAATAACACATACATAGTCAAACATATCACTATAACATCAATTCAATATGGATGTTTTGTATCATAATAAATCAACTACAAAAAAACGTAAAATCCATCAAATGATGTTCACATAGATGAAATCAGAACTCTTTTTAGCAAAATATCTCTTTCTATTTGGAAATCATTTAAGAGTCATATATTAATAAAATAAAACATTTTCTTTGAAAATATTCTTATAATCTTGTAAGGGAAGCTTCAAGGATTTTATAACGACGGAAAATTGCCGCACCCGCCGTATAAGTTAAAAAAACATTCTTACCTTAATTCTATCGAAAAGGTTAAAAAGGACCTTATTTAGAAAACGATGGAAAGATTCCTTTATTAACCCTTTATAAAAAGTAAAACTAGGGTATAAATTACTTTAACCCATATTCTAGTAAATAGTAAAAATGATTTGAAACACATTTTTAAGAAACATGGATGTGGATGATAAAGAGGTCCCAGTAGATAATTACATATAAACAACCTCGGATAATGAAGGGATTATGAAATAAATCCTTACCTTGTAATTTTCCTTGGTTGAGGGTAGGTTAACCTCTTGTATAATGGTGGAATAATTGTTATCAAATTATACAATAATCATATACATTAATATGATATCATATATGATCTTTTAACATTGATTTGTTAATAATATCTTAGCATTATTGTTGTTTCGGGTGTTAACTTACTCGTTTTCTTTTATATGTTTTGTTACATAAGCCGTGTTTGTCATAGATAGGTTGTATCTTATTCATGTACAAAATGATTTCAAGTCCTTAAACATTATTTTTAAATCATTAAATGATAATTACACTTGAATGGATACGATGGAGAATGAATCTTATTGGGTTCATGGAGACGGTAGTCCGTACGTACGCACGAGTGACAATATCATTCTTTTGATATTAAAATAATATAGAATGGATGGTATATCATATATAAAGAATCATTATCATATTATATTTATTATTTACATGAATTACACATCATTATTATACCCATCCAAATAATAATTTATTGAATAACAATTACACCACGACGTGGAGACGGTAAGCCGTACGTACGCACATATAGTGGCATGTCATTCAAGGGATGGATAGAATACATAATATGGTTGTACCATATTTATAATAACATAAAAGTATATATAATATAATGGAGTTATTATTTTACAATGGGAATAAAAAAGAAAGTAGAAGTTGAAGAAGAAAGGAACATGAATGATGGTGGTGAAATCATTATCTCTTCTTCGGGTTCTTTTTTTTTGATTTGATCAAAAGGGCTCCTAAGGTTGGCTTTCTGATCAAACTAAGGCCTATAGGATGAAGTGATGGAAGTTTAGAGAGTATTTGGGCAGGGGTTGGCCGAGCCAAAAGGCTTTGAATGTGTGAATTAGTGAGAAGGGGGTGTGCCCTTTTATAAAAGGGGTGAGGAGCACCTTTGGAAAAGCTAGAAATATTATTTTATAATAAGTTCATTTCGGTTTCGAATAGCTCCAAAGTGGATTATTTAAATTTTATGGTGGTGATGGGTCGAAAGCAACTCAACCAATATAATTTAGATAGGGTTGGGTAATTATATTAAGATTATCTTTTTTTTAACTCATAGTTAATTAGTTTGAGACTGACCATGTCACATTGTATTTTTATATTATATAGTTAATAAACAAACTATATACCTCCAAGATACTCCCAAGTGGTCCATTAATGATACACCTATCATGATATAAGTCTCTTGGACGATCCTTAGATTTTTTGGAATTGAATATAAATTAATAATATAATATGTTTTTTAAAAACACTTTTATGTCAATTTTGACACTATTGGGTATTTTGTTTTTGATAAATTCATAACAACATTATTACTTCAAAAACAATTTATATAATCACTCCCAATATGTCATATTAACCTATAAAGTTAGTGTAATTCATAAAAAGTCTCAAATTACATTTATTTTGATACTTATAATATCAATTATTTTAATATTTCATTAATTAGGTAATTACTAGATCCCCATTGTGTCAAAAAAAACTAAAATTAATTAATGTCTAAAAATTTCAAATAAAATAACATTATGTAGGAAAGATTTTTATATTTATAATTAATATTTACAATTGAATTTATCTTATGTATAAATCTATATAAAAAATTCTTTAGTAAATAAACATTTATATGAACTCTTTTAACATTTCTTTAAATTAAATAATAATAAATGTCCTAATCTAATCCAATCGACCTAAATGATAATATTTTATTCCTAAGGTTGGTTTTGGTCGAGATAAATTTGTCCAATAGAGTTAGGACATGTGTTAGGGTAGTATTAATATCATTTTTACCCTTAATTACCCTATTTACTTTTAACCGTGGTAAATAAAAGTAAAAAGATACTATTCAACAAAAATTATTTTCATCTCATTGAACCAAATTTTACTCCTTGATATTAACCATGTCTCTTGGATTTTAGAAATTCCACTCACATAAGTGGTATATTTATGTTTTATGTGAATTTCCAAATTCTCTTAGGAGGTGGGTAAAAGACTATAAAAAGTTCAATAAAATTTTTATATATCTATAATCATTCTAAATTAACTCCAATGAATTACATTGAACATATATAGGTATTATGTATCTATTTTGACCTTAATAAAATATAAATAAAATAAATTATTATTTAAATAAAAATTCAGTTTTAAACTATAACTCAGTGTTTTTTCACTATTCATCAAAATTGAATGTTTTCATAAAAATACCAAAATTTCACCATAGGCTAAATTCGATATTCCGAATCCTAAAATGAAGTCCATTTTGAAAGATAAAATTTATAAAATTTCCCAAAGTTGGTATTACTATTCATAACGGCTAGTTTGATTGGTTGTGGTGTGTGTGTTAGAACTCGAAGTTGTGTACAACACACGCTACTGTATTATTCAAAGGAAAGTGTACCGTGAATGCTTGGGGTGTTACATTCTCCCCTCCTTCAAATAATTTCATCCTAAAAATTTCTAGAGTAATACCGCATGAAAAGACTTGAGTCATTCTTCATCATAAGTTCCTCGGGTTCCCATGTTGCCTCTTCCATCTTATGGTTTCTCCAAAAAAAAATTACCAGACGAGACGTCTGGTTTCTTAGTACTTGTTCTCTTGTATCATGAATCTTGATGGGCTCTTCGCAATAAGACAGATCAGGTTCCAATTCTAATTTCTCATAGGTGAGTACATGCATTGGGTCAGACATGTATTTCCTCAACAGTGATACATGGAACACATCATGAACTTTGGAGATACTTGGCAGCATTGCCAAATATTAAGCTACAGCCCCAATTCATTCTAGAATTTTGAATGGTCCGATGTACCTTGGACTCAATTTACCCTTCTTACTGAATCATATAACTCCCTTCCATGGAAATACCTTCAAGAAAACATGATCTCCTAACAGAAATTCCAAATCCATCCTTCGGTTATCGGTATAGCTCTTCTTCCTACTTTGAACTGCTTCGATATGGTTTTGGATTACCTTGACCTTTTCAACTTTTTTCTCCACCAGTTCGGGGCCTACAAGTTTTCGTTCACCAACGTCATCCCAACAACTTGGTGTGCGACATCTATTTCCATATAACACTTCATATGGTTCCATCTGAATACTCAAATGGAAGATATTGTTATAGGAAAATTCAATGAGAGGTAAATATTGATCCCACATACCCTGAAAGTCAAGCGAGTAGGATCTCAACATGTCTTCTAGGGTTCGAATAGTCTTTCCTGATTGTCTATCTGTTTGAGGGTGGTAGGCAGTGCTCAAACGAAGTTTAGTAACCAGGTATTTCTGAAGACTCTTCCAGAATTTTGATCTAAATCAGGGTTCACTATCTGAAACAATCGATAGAGGTACTCCATGAAGATTCACCACTTCATTAATATATATCCTTTCTAGACCTTCAAGTGGTAAATCATCCCTTATAGCAAGAAAATGTGGTAACTTGGTAAGACGATCAAAAATGACCCATATTGCATCGTTACGTCTAGGTATCTTTGGTATTCCCATGGAAATGTTCATTGTAATATTGTCCCATTTCCCCTCCAGTATGGGAAGAGGTTGCATGACTCCTCCAGGCTGTTGCCTTCCATATTTCACTTGTTGAAAAATCATAAATCTTGACACAAAATTAGTAATCTCCCTCTTCATGTTGTCCCACCAAAAATGATCCTTCAAATATCTATACATTTTGGGGCTCCAATGGTGTATAGAGAAATTAGAACGGTGAGAATCATCCAACAATTCCCTTTTTAGATCTGGTATATTGGGAACACAAAGTCTCTTCCCAAATTATAAAATTTCATCTTCCTACCAAAAGTCATTCAATCACCCATCCTTCACAGCTTTAATCTTCTTTTGAAATTCTTCATCAACGGTCTGAGATCTCATAATCCTTTCTAGTAAAGATTGTTTGGCAACCATTTGAAAAATCACTGATGTGTCACCTTCCATGGTTATTCCGATGTCCATCTTCACTAGATCCATGAAAATTAGATCCCTTTCAATACTCATATTGTTCAGAACTCCATGATCTTTTCTGCTCAAAGAATCTACCACCATATTTTCCTTCCCTGGGTGGTAGTGTATTGTACAATCATAGTCCTTGAGTAATTCAAGTCATCTCATTTGCCTCATGTTGAGTTCTTTTTGTGAGAAAATCTACATCAAACTCTTCTGATCAGTATAAATCTGACATTTTTCACCATAGAAGTAGTGCCTCCATATCTTCAATGAAAATATCATTGCAGATAACTCAAGATCATGAGTAGGATAGTTTTTCTCATGAATTTTCAAATGTCGAGATGCATATGCAATAACCCAATCATTCTGCATAAGGACACAACCAAGTCCTTTCTTCGATGCATCACTATAAATAATGAACCCATCATTCCCCGATGGTAGATTCAATATAGGATCGTTGACTAATATTCTCTTCAGTTCTTCAAAACATTCTTCACACTCTTTTGTCCAAACAAATTTAACCCCTTTACGTGGGAGCTTTGTTAATGGTTTAGCCAACGGGGAAAAATTCTGGACGAAACATCGATAATAACCCACTAAACCAATAAAACTGCATACCTCAGTTATACTTGTTGGTGCTGGCCATTCTTGGAATGCCTTGGTCTTAGAAGGATCAATAGAGATTTCATCTCTAGAGACAATATGGTCAAGAAAAGAAATCTCCAGAAGCCAGAATTCACACTTTCTAAAATTACCATTTAATTCATGTCTTCTCAGAGTCTTCAGGATAATGCGCAAGTGATTTTCGTGATCTTCCTCGTTTTTGGAGTATACCAAGATATCATCAATAAATACCACCAAAGAATCATCGAGATATTCCTTGAAAACTCTATTCATTAGATCCATGAATACAGAGGGTGCATTAACCAGCCCAAAAGGCATTACCATAAACTATTAATGCCCTACCTGGTTCGAAATAAGGTCTTCGGAATTTCTTTCTTCTTCACACACAATTGATGGTATCCAGATCGAATGTCAAGATTTGAAAAGTATTTATCTCCATGCAATTGGTCGAATAAATCATCAATGCGAGGTAGGGGATACATGTTCTTTATTGTTATAGCATTGATCTCCCTATAGTCGATACATAAACGCATACATCCATCTTTATCTTTAACAAAAAGAACAGGGGATCCCCATGGAGAAACAATAGGGTGAATAAATCCCTTATTACTCTATTCCTCTAGTTGTTTCTTTAGTTAAACTAATTCCACAATGGCCATTCTATAATGGGACATTGAAATAGGCCTTGATCCAGGAATTAAATCAATGGAAAACTCAACTTCTCGTTCTGGAGGATGTCCAGGTAAATCTTCCAGAAAGAAATCTACATATTCTTTCACAATAGGTACATCCTCAACATTCATTTCCTCAGCCAGATTAATTTCATTCTCTCCCTTCCCAACAATTGAATTCATTTGAGCTACTGGGGGTGGATATAGATAAGAATTAGGTGGTGATGATTCTTCTCTAAAGATATGGTGTTCCTTATCATAATCATCAATAATCATAACCTCCTTCTTCTTAAAATAAATCTTCACATCATAGTCTGAAATCCAGTCCATACCAAGGATTATATCAATCTCAATCATAGGTATGATGATGATATCAGCGGATAAAGAACATTTATGTGCTCTAATGGGGACTGATTCACAAAACTTTGTTGCAATAATACTTCTTTTGGGAGTTTTAACTGAGAACTCCCTTGTTAAATCAAATTGAAAATATCTAATTTTCTTAGCAAACTAGGAAGATATGGAACAATGCGATGATCCAGAATCAAATAATGCATTTTCTAAACTTGAGGAAACCATTAAATTTCCTGCCACCACATCCTTGAGAGCTTCTACCTCAGCAGTAGTGATAACATAAGCTTGGCCTTGATCCCTTAGCCTTTTTTGAGGTATGTTCCTCCAACGCTTAGGAAATTCATTTTCATAATGTCTCATCTCCCTGCAATTATAGAATTCGACATCGGTAGCTTCCTTCATCACCTTGAAATCATGTGTTTGGAGGCCTTTTTCACCACACTTGTAACAAACTCCCATTCCTTTTAAGAAAGTACCAGGGTGTTTTTTCCCACATTTACTACAGGATGGATATTCACATTTTCCCTTCTTCCCCTTACTTAATTTCCCATATTGATCAGAAGATCTCTTTTTCTCTTTCTTTGCTTTAAAGTCATAGGACTTAGAGAATTCCTTTTCTTTCTTGATAGCACATGAGACAATGTCTTTGTACGACAAGATGGATTGTGAGACTAATGCTCGAAGGAAAAATGGTTTTAACCCATAAGAAACGATCAGTCTTACTTCTTGGGTTACATATATAATCTCCAGCATACCTTGATAACCTCGTAAGGTTAGCCTTATACTTTTCAACATTCTCATCATCCTTTTTCTTAGACTCAGAAATCGCCTTTCCATATCTGCTCGATGGTCATGAGGAAAGTATTTTTATAAAAATAGATCTTTGAAGTCCCTCTATTACATATTTGATACTTCATCATCTTCCATCGTATTTTGAATCAATGAACACCATTGATCAGCATCTCAAGTGAGGCGGTAAACTTCCATGATAACTTTTTCCCTTTAACTACTCCCCAAAGCCTGAAATATTTGCTCTAGGGAACTTATCAATTGATCAGCTACTAATGGATTTGTACTCCCATTGAATGTTTGTGGTTTCTGCCTCATGAAGAGATCTAACATTTATCCTCCACACTATGGATCAGGGTGCTCCACATGGGTATGGTTATTATTAATAACTTGAGTGAGTTGTCCCAGTATGGTGATAAGCTGGTCAGCACCAGTTGTATCACCAGCTCTACTATAATTATCTTGCGCAGACAGACAATCCCTACATGGAGTGCGTGCATTGATACAGTTTCAATTTTTTCACGAGGCTCCATTTCTGAATAATTTCATAAACTAGATCAGTTTATGAATCAAAATACAAAATTCCATACTTGTAAAACACTTAACATAAATTGAACAATATGTGGATATAATCCATAATCATAAAAATGTGTTCTATGAGGAAGTATATACTCATAAACCCTTCATAATGATTTCTATATAAAATGAAAGTTATCCTAAGGATATCCCCTGGAGTGTTGTAACCAATAGTGCAGTAAGGCCCGCTATCGTGCACCAGTTCCCGTTCGAGTCTAGCTCAAAGCGGGGTTTTCGGGTTTTACCCCTAGGTACATCTGTGCCAGAGCCGCCTCTCCCTGCTCGTATCTAGACAGGGATTTATTTCTCAGAAAACTCACAAAATCTCTACAATACCAAAATTCTAGGAAGTTATTATATACTAATCCTCAATGTCCATCATAGATCTATGTGCTCTAATCAGAGTTTATCTAAATCTAGCTTCCAAGGTTTGTACTAAACTTTCTCAGATACCAACTGTAACTCCCTGACCTCAGTTACCTAGAGTCGGTTCATTATTTCATAACATTTTCATGATCACAAGAAAGATCTAGTCTCGATAGACCGATTTGTTTAGTAGTCTTGGAAACACTAGATATATTCATAAGTCTTATATGACATCATAAACTCAAAAAAACGACAACATAATATTTTCTTCATATCCAATCATTCTGTCCCTACAGGTCATTCACAAATTACTTCTTCACATCCTGGGAAAAATAAAACATTGAATGGGGTGAGCTCGGATGCTCAGTAAGGATTAAAATATTGCAGAAACTTTCATAAATAAGTATAAACATTTAAGACAATGTATAACTAAAACAAAAGCCTTTTAAAACTTGAACTTTAGCATAAAATGGAAAATATAAAATTAAATAATACCATTTACTTACTCACATTGATATTCTACTAGTCGAATAATAACTTGCAATATCAATAACCACTTTCATAATGATGGAATGCATAATGCCAGACTATCATAACCACATAGCCAAGGCCTCATGCTAAGACTACAAATAAAATTTTATCAAGGTCATGTGCCAAGACACTAGTTTGTCTCATGAGACCTACTGATGCATCGAGGAGCTATAGCGGGCTCCACCCATCACATATTAAGTCCAATACATTCCTCATATGAATAGTTTTAAACATAACATAAACATTCGTATTAAAACTAGAATACAAAATGTTAATACATTCTTCATAAACCGTGAATGGTATAAAAATAACGCATCCACATTCAAACATATCACAAAACGATTAATACAATATGGAATTATTGTAAAATAATAAATCAACTCCAAATAAACTTAAAATCCATCAAAGGATGTTTACATAGATGAAATCAAAACTCTTTTTAGAGAAATATCACATTCTATTTTGAAATCATTTAAGAGGCATATATTTATAAAATAAAACATTTTCATTGAAAATATTCTTATAATCTTGTAAGGGAAGCTTCTACGATTTTATAATGGTGGAAAATTGCCGCACCCGCCGTATAAGTTAAAAAACATTCTTGACTTAATTCCGTCGAAAAGGGTAAAAAGGTCCTTGTTTGGAAAATGATGGAGAGATTCCTTTATAAACCTCTTATAAAAAGTCAAAAAAGGGTATAATTGACTTTAACCCATATTCTAGTAAATAGTAAACATGTTCTGAAAGACATTTTAAGAAACATGGACGTGGATGATAAAGAGGTCCCAGTAAATAATTACGTATAAACAACCTCAGATAATGAAGAGATTGTGAAATAAATCCTTACCTTTTACTTTTACATTGTTAGGGGTAGGTTAACCTCATGTATAATGGTGAAATAATTGTTATAAAATTATACAAGAATCATATACATTAATATGATATAATATATGATCTTTTAACATTGATTTGTTAATAATATCTTAGTATTGTTGTATTTTTGGTTGTTAACTTACTTGTTTTATTTTACATGTTTTGTTATGTAAGCCATGTTTTTCATGGATAGGTTGTATCTTATTCATATCCAGAATGATACCAAGTCCTTAAAAATTATTTTTAAATCATCAAATAATAATTATACTTGAATGGATATGATAGAGAATGAATCTCATCGCGTTCGTGGAGACGGTAGTCTGTACGTACCCACGAGAGACAATATCATTCTTTTAATGTTAGAATAATATATAATTGGATTTTATATCATATTTACAGAATCATTATCATGTTATATTTATTATTTACCTGAATTAAACATTATTATTATATCCATCCAAATAATAATTTTTTGAATAACAATTACAACACGACGTGGAGACGGTAAGTCGTACGTACGCACGTATGGTGACATGTCATTCAAAGGATGGATAGAATACTGAATATGGTTATACCGTATTTATAATAACATCACAGTATATATAATATACTGTTGTTATTATTTTATAATGATAATAACAATCAAAGAAGAAGTTTAAGAAGAAAGGAACTTGTAAGAGGGTGGTGAAAACATTACCTCTTCATCGAGTTCTTCCATTTGATTTGATTAGAAGGGATCCTTACATTGACTTTATGATCAAAATTAGTCCTATTGGTCGAATCGTGGGAAGGTGAGAGATTATTTGGTTAGGGGTTGGCAGATCCAAAATGCTTTGAATGTGTGAATTAGTGAGAAGGGTGAGTTCCCTTTTATTAGAGGGGTGAGGGGCACCTTGGGAAAAGCTAGAAATATTATTTTATAATAAATTCATATTCGGTTTCTAATGCATCCAAAGTGTATTATTTAAAGGCTAAGGTGGGGATGGGTTGATAACCACCAACCAATAGAATTTATATAGTTTTCGGTAATTATATTAACCTTATCATTTAATTTTAACTCTTAGTTAATTAGTTTGACACTTACCATGTCACTTTGTATTTTTATATTTTATAGTTAATAAAATTACTATATTCCTACAAGAGACCCCCAAGTGGTACATTAATGATACACCTATCATGATATAACTCTCTTGGCCTATCCTTATATTTTTTTTGGAATTGAATATTAATTAATAATATAATATTGTTTAAAAAAACTCTTTTATGTCAATTTTGACACTATTGGGTATTTTGTCTTTGATAAATTAATAACAGCGTTATGACTTCGAAAATAATTTATATATTCAATTATAATATGTCATATTAATCTTGAAAATTAGTGGAAGTTATAAAAAGTCTCAAATTACATTTATTTTGGTATTTATAATATCAATTATTTAAATATTTCATTAATTAGGTAATTACTGCATCACCATTGTGTCATAAATAAATTACATTATATAATGTCTAAAAATTATAAATAAAATACAATTATGTATGAAATCTTTTTATGTTTCTACTTAATATTTACAATCGAATTTATCTTTAGTATTAACCTATATAAAAAATGTTTTAGTAAATAATCTTATATGTTAACTCTTTTAACTCTTCTTTGAATTAAATAATAATAAATGTACTAATCAAATCCAAGTGGACCTAAATGATAATATTTTATTCCTAAGGTTTTTTTTGGTCGAGATACACTTGTCCAATAGAATTTCAACTTGTTTTGGGGTTATATTAATATCATTTTTAACCTTAATTACCCTATTTGCTTTTAACCGTGGTAAATAAAAGAAAAAAGTTACTATTCACCAAATATTATTTTCATATAATTGAACCACATTTTACTCCTTGATATTAACCGGGTCTCTCATATTTTCGAAATTCCACTCATAGATGTGGTAAAATTACGTTTTATGTGAATTTCCAAATTCTCTTAGAAGGTGGGAAAAGACGGTGAAAAGTTCAATAAAATTTTTATATATCTATAATCATTCTAAAAAAACTCCAATGAATTAAATTGAGAATATATAGGTATTATATATCTATTTTTACCTTAATTCAATTTAAATAAAATAAATAATTATTTAAATTAAAATTCGGTTTTAAACTATAACACAGTATTTTTTGACTATTCATAAAAAATTGAAACTTTTCAGAAAAATAACAAAATTTCACCCTAGGCTAATTTCGATATTCCAAATCCAAAAATGAAGTCCATTTTGAAAGATAAAATTTATAATATTTCTAAAAGTATGTATTATTATTCATAACAACTAGTTTGATTGGTTGTGGTGTGTGTGTTAGAACTCGATGTTGCGTACACCACACGCTACTGTATTATTCAAAGGAAAGTGTATCGTGGAAACTAGGGGTGTTACATTCTCCCATCCTTTAAATAATTTCATCCTCGAAATTTCTAGAATACTACCACATGAATAGACTCAGGTGGTTCTTCATCATAAGTTCATCAGGTTCCCACATTCCCTCTTCCATATTATAGTTTCTCCATAAATATTTTACCACACAAGTCATCTAGTTTCTCAGTACTTGTTCACTCGTATCAGGAATCGTGACGGGCTCTTCGCAATAAGACAGATTGGGTTCCAGTTCTAATTCCTCATAAGTGAGTACATGCATTGGGCCAGGCATGTATTTTCTCAATAGTGATATGTGGAACACATCGTGAACTTTGGAGAGACTTGGCGGCATTGCCAAATGGTAAGCTACAACCCCAATCCTTTCTAGATTTTCGAAAGGTCTGATGTATCTAGGACTCAATTTACCCTTCTTACCGAAACTTATAACTCCCTTCCATGGAGATACCTTAAAGAAAACATGATCTCCTACCTGAAATTCCAAATCCTTCCTTCGGTTATCGGCATAGCTCTTCTGCCAACTTTGAGCTTATTTGATGTGCTTTTGGATTACCTTGACCTTTTCCATTTTTTCCTCCACTAGTTCTGGGACTACAAGTTTTCGTTCACCAACGTCATCCCAACAGGTTAGTGTGCGACATCTATTTCTGTATAACGCTTCATATGGTGCCATCTGAATACTCGAATGGAAGCTATTGTTATAGGAAAATTATACCAGAGGTAAATATTGATCCCACATACCCTGAAAGTCAAGAGATCAGGATCTCAACATGTATTCTTGGGTTTGAATAGTCCGTTCCGATTGTCTATCTGTTTGAGGGTGGTAGGCAGTGCTCAAACAAAGTTCAGTATCCATGTCTTTCTGAAGTCTCTTCTAAAATCATGAAGTAAAATTGGGATCATGATCAGAAACAATCGATAGGGGTACTCTATGATGTCTCGCCACTTCATTAATATATAGCCTTGCTAGACGTTAAAATGGTAAATCTTCCCTTATATCAAGAAAATGTGATGACCTGGTAAGATGATCAACAATGACCCATATTACATCATTCCTTTTAGGTGTCTTTGGTTGTCCCATGACAAAGTCCATCGTAATATTGTCCCATTTCCACTACAGTATGGGAAGAGGTTTCATGAATCCTCCAGGTTGTTGCCTTCCAGCATTCACTTGTTGACAAACCATACATCTTGACACAAAATTAGAAATCTCCCTCTTCATGTTGTCCCAACAAAAATGTTCTTTCAAATCTCTATACATTTTGGTGATCCTAGGGTGTATAGAGAAATTATAACTATGAGCATCATCCAAAAATTTCCTTTTTAGATCTGGTATATTGGGAAGACAAAGTCTCTTCCCAAATTTCATAATTCCATATTTATACCCAAAGTCATTCAATCTCCCATCATGCATAGCTTTAATCTTCTTTTGAAATCATTCATCATTGCTCTAAGAACTCTTAATCTTTTCTAGTAATGATGGTTTGGAAACCATTTGAAAAAGCATTGATGCTTCACCTTCAATGGTTATTCCCATGTCCATCTTCACTATATCCATGAAAATTTGAACCCTTTAAATTATAATATTTTCCAAACTCCATGATCGTTTCTGCTCAAAGCATCATCCACATTATTTTCCTTCCCTGGGAGGTAGTGTATCGTTTAACCATAATCCTTGAGTAATTAAATCCATCTACTTTTCCTCATGTTGAGTTATTTTTGTGAGAAAATATACTTCGAACTCTTTTGATCAGTATAAATCTCAAATTTTTTACCATAGAGGTAGTGCCTCCATATCTTCAAAGAAAATATCGCAGCTGCTAACTCAAGATCATGAGTATGATAGTTTTTCTCCTAAATTTTCAACTATCGTGATGCATAGGCAGTAACCTTATCATTATTCATAAGGAAATAACCCGGTCATTTCTTCGATGCATCACTATAAATAACAAACCCATCATTCCCCAATGGTAGAGTCAATATAGGAGCATTGAATAATATTCTCGTCAGTTTTTCAAAACATTATTCACAATATTATTTCCAAACAAATATAACTGCTTTACATGTGCGCTTTTTCAATGGGTTAGCCAACCGGGGAAAATTCTGTACGAAATGTCGATAATAACCTACTAACCCAATAAAACTGCATACATCACTTATACTTGTAGTTGCTATACATTCTTGGATTGCCTTGGTCTTAGAAGGATCAACAGAGATTCCATATTTTGAGACAATATGTCCATGAAAACAATCTCTTGAAACCAAAATTCAAACTTGTTAAACTTCCCATATAATTCATGTTTTCTCAGAGTCTTCAGAATAATGCGCAAGTGATTTTCATGATCTTCATAGATTTTTTAGTATACCAAGATATCATCAATAAATACCACCACAAAATCATCGATATATTCCTTGAAAACTCTATTCATTAGATCCATGAATAAAGATGGAGAATTAGTCAGCCCAAAAGGCCTTACCGTAAACTAGTAATGCTTGTACCTTGTTCTAAAATGATGTCTTCAGAATGTCTTCCTTCTTCACACACAATTGATCGTATCAAGATCGAATGTCAATCTTTGAATATTATTAAGATCCATGCAGTTGGTCAAAAAATCATCAATGCGAGGTAGGGGATACTTGTTCTTTATTGTTATAGCATTGATCTCCATGTAGTCGATACATAATCTCATAGATCAATCTTTCTTTTTAACAAAAAGAACAGAAACTCCCCATGGGGAAACACTAGGGTGAATTAATCCCTTAGTACTCAATTTCCCTAGTTGTTTCTTTAGTTCAATTATTTTCATAGTGCCCATTCTATAAGGGGTCTTCGAAATAGGCCTTGATCCAGGAATTAAATCAATAGAAAATTCAACTTCTCATTCTGGAGGATGTCCAGGTAAATTTTCCAAAAAGACATCTACATATTTTTTCACAATAGGTACATCCTCTATTTGAACATTCCTTTCCTCACCCACAGTTATTTCATTATCATCCACCCCAATAATTGAATTTAGTTGAGATATTGGGGGTGGATATAGATAAGAATTAGTTGGTGATGATTCTACTCTAAAGATAAGGTGTTCCTTATCAACATCATCAAAAATTGTAACCTCCTTTTTCATACAATAATTCATTACTTCATGGTCTGAAAGCCAATCCATACTGAGGATTATATCAGACTCATTCATAGGTATGACAATGAGATCAGCATATAAAGAACATTTATGTGCTCTAATGGGGACTGATTCACAAAACTTTCTTTCAATGATACTTCCCTTAGGAGTTTTAACTAACAAATCCATTGTTAAATCAAATATGAAATATCTAATTTTCTAAGAAAATTGGTAAGATATGAAACAATGTGATGATCTGAAATCAAATAATGCATTTTCTAAACATGAGGAAACCATTAAATTACATGCCACCATGTTGTTCGGAGCTTCTACCTCAGCAGTATTGATAGCATAAGCTTGGCCTTGATCCCTTGGCCTTTTCTGAGGTAAGTTCCCTTGACACTTATGAAATTATTTTTCATAATGTCCCATCTCCCTCCAATTGTAGAATTGGACATCGGTAGCTTTCTTCATTCCCTTGCAATCACGAGCTTGGTGGCCTTTTTCACCACCCTTGTAATAGAACTCCATTCCTTTTAAGCAAGTGCGGGGGTGTTTCTTCCCACATGTACTGCAGGATGGATATTCAACTTTTCCCTTCTTCCCCTTACACCCATTCCCAGATTGATCAGCAGATCTCTTTTTCTCTTGTTTTTCTTTAAATTCATAAGCCTTAAAGAATTCTTTTTCTGTCTTCATAGCACATGAGACAATGTCATCGTATGACGAGAACGATTTTGAGACTAATGCTCAACAAAAAAATGGTTTTATCCTATCAAAGAAATGATCAATCTTACTTATCGGGTAATGTATATAATCTCCAGCATACCTTGCTAACCCCATAAAGATAGCCTTATACTTGGCGACATTCTCAACCTACTTTTGTCTCAAACTCAAAAATTACCTTTTTATATCTGCTCGATGGTCACGAGGAAAGTATTTTTCTAAAAAAAGATCATTGAACACCCTACATTCCTTATTTGATACTTCATCATCTTCCTTCGTATTTTGAATCAATGGCCACCATTGATCAGAATCTCCAGTGAGCCGGTAAACTGTCATGATAACTTTTTCCCTTTCACTAATCCCCAAAGCCTAAAATATTTTCTCTTGGGAACTTATCCATTGCTCAACTACTAATGGGTTTTTACTCCCATTGAATTTTGGTGGTTGCAACCTCATGAAGTGATCTAACATTGATCCTCCATGATGTAGATCAGGGTGCTCCATACAGGTATGGTTATTATTCATAACCTGAGTGAGTTGTCCCAGTATGGTGATAAGATTCTCAACACCAGTTTTATCACCAGCTCCACTATAATTATCTTGAGTAGGCGGACAATCCCTATATTGAGTGTGTGCATTGATATAGATTCCATTTCTTCCACTATGTGTTATTTCTAAACAATGTCATAAACAAGATCAGTTTATGAATCAGAGTACATAATTCCATACTTGTAAAAAACTTAACATAAATTGAACAATATGTGGATATAATCCCTAATCATAAAAATGTTTTCTTTGAGGAAGTATATACTCATAAACCATTCAAAATGATTTGTAAATAAAATGAGAGTTATCCTAAGCATATCCCTCGGGAGTGTCTTAACCATGAGTATAGCACGGCCCGTTGTCGTGCACCAGTTCCCATTCGAGTCTAGCTCAAAGCAGTGTTTTTGGGTTTTACCCCTAGGTACATCTGTGCCCGAGCCGCCTCTACCTGCTCGTATCCAGACAAGGATGTATTTCTCTAAAAAATAACAAAATCTCTATAATACCAAAATTCTAGTAAGTTCCTCTATACTAATCCTTAAAGTCCATCTTATATCTATGTGCTCTAATCAGAGTTTATCTAAATCTAGCTTCCGAGGTTTGTAAAAAACTTTCTCTGATACCAACTGTAACGTCCTGACCCCAGTTACTTAGAGTCGGTGCATTATTACATAACATTGGCATGATCACAGGAAAGATCATGTCTCGAATGACCGATTAGTTTAATAGTCTTGGAAACACTAGATATATTCATAAGCCTTACATTACATCATAAACTCAAAAAAACTACAACAACATCATTTCTTCATATACCATCATATTGTCCCTGAAAAACATTCATAAATTACTTATTCACATCCTGGGAAAAATAAAACATTGAAAGGGGTGAGCTCGGATGCTTATTAAGGATAATAATATTGGAGAAACATTAATAAATAAGCATAAAAATTTAAGGCTATGTATAACTAAAACAAAATCCTTTTAAACTTGAAAATCAGCATAAAATGGGAAATATGAAATGAAATAATTCCATTTACTTATTCACATGGATATTCTTCTAGTCAAATAATCACATGCAATATCAATAACCACTTTCATAATGATAGAGTGCATAATGCCAGACTATCATAAACACATAGCCAAGGCATCGTGCCAATACTAAAAATACGATTTTTCAATGGCTTGTTCCAAGAAACTAGTTTGTCTCATGAGACCTACTGATGCATCTAGGAGCTATAGCAGGCTCCACCCGTCACTTATTAAGACCAATGCATTCCTCATATGAACAGGTTTAAACATAACATAAACATTTGTGTTAAAACTAGCATACGAAAGGTCAATACATTCTCCATAAACCATGAATGGTATAAAAATAACACATCCATAGTCAAACATATCAAAAAACCATCAATACAATATGTAATTTTTGTATCATAATAAATCAACTCCAAATAAACATAAAATCCGTCAATGGATGTTGACATAGATGAAATCAAAACTCTTTGTAGAGAAATATCTCTTTCTATTTTAAAATCATTCAAGAGTCATATATTTATAAAATAAAACATTTTAAATGAAAATATTCTTATAAGCTTGTAAGGGAAGCTTCGACAACTTTATAACGGTGGAAAATAGCCACACCCGCCATATAAGTTAAAAAATCATTCATACCTGAATTCCGTCAAAAAGGTTAAAAAGGACCTTGTTTGGAAAACAATGGAAATATTCCTTTATAAACCTCTCATAAAAATTCAAACAAGGGTATAAATTACTTTAACCAATATTCTAGTAAATAGTAAAAATGTTTTGAAACATATTTTTTAGAAACATGGATGTGGATGATAAAGTGGTCCTAGTAGATAATTACGTATAAACAACCTCAGATAATGAAGGGATTTTGAAATAAATCCTTACCTTGTACTTTTCCTTGGTTGAGGGTTTGTTAACCTCCTGTATAATGGTGAAAAAATTGTTATTAAATTATAAAATAATCATATACATTAATATGATATCATATATGATATTTTAACATTGATTTGTTAATAATATCGTAGTATTATCGTAGTTTCGGTTGTTAACTTACTTGTTTTATTTTATATGTTTTGTTACGTAAGTCATGTTTGTCATTGATAGGTTGTATTATATTCATATCCATAATGATATCAAGTCCTTAAATTTTTTTTTAAATCATAAAATTATAATTATATTTGAATGGATACGATGGAGATTGAATCTCATTGCGTTCGTGGAGACAGTAGTCCGTACGTACGCATTAGAGAAAATAACATTCTTTTGATATTTAAATAATATATAATTGGATAGTATATCATATATACAAAATCATTATCATTTTATATTTATTATTTAATTGAATTACACATCATTATTATACCCATCCAAATAATAATTTATGGAATAACAATTACACCACGATGTGGAGAGGGTAAGTCGTACGTACGCACGTATGGTGACATGTCATTCAAAGGATGTATAGAATACTGAATATGGTTGTAAAATATTTATAATAAAATCACAATATATATAATATACTTGAGTTATTAATTTATAATGGTAATAACAATGAAAGAATATGTTGAAGAAGAAAGGAACTTGAAAGAGGGTGGTGAAATCATTACCTCTTCTTCGGAGTCTTCCTTTCAATTTGATCAAAAGGGCTTTGTAGGTTGGCTTTCTGATCAAACTAAGGCCTCTAGGTTGATGTGACGGAAGTTGAGGGAGTATTTGGTAAGTTTTTTTCCAATCAAAAAGGCTTTTAATGTGTGAATTAGTGAGATGGGGGAGTGTATTTTTATAAGAGGGGTGAGGGGCACCTTTGGAAATGCTATAAATATTATTTTATAATAAATTCATATTCGGTTTCTAGTGGCTCAAAAGTTTATTACTTAAAGGTTAAGGTGGGGATGGGTCGAAAACCACAAACCAATATAATTTAGATAGGTTTGGGTAATTATATTAACCATATCTTTTAGTTTTAACTCTTAGTTAATTAGTTTAACACTTACAATGTCACTTTGTAATTTTATATTTTATAGTTCATAAACATACTATATACCTCCTAGAGACCCCCAAGTTGTCCATTAATGATACAACTATAAGGATATAATTCTCTTCGCTGAACCTTAGATTTTTAAAAAATGAATATAAATTAGTAATATAATTTGTGTTTTAAAAACTCTTTTATGTCAATTTTGACACTATTGGTTATTTTTTTGATAAATTCATAAAATCATTATTACTTCTAAATAAATTAATATAATCAATCCGAATATGTCATATTAACCTATAAAATTATTATAATTCATAAAAATACTCAAATTACATTTATTTTTATTTTTATAATATCAATTATTTTAATATATCATTAATTAGGTAATTACTGAATCACCATTGTGTCGTAAATAAATTACATTATATAATGTATATAAATTATAAATAAAATACCATTATGTAAGAAATATTTTTATCTTTCTAATTAATATTTACATTCTAATTTTTTGTATGTATAACCCTATATAAAAATGTTTTAGTAAATAAACTTTTATTATAACTCTTTTAACTCTTCTTTGAATTAAATAATAATGAATGATAAATCTAATCCAAGTGGACATAAATGATAATATTTTATTCCTATGGTTGTTTTTGGTCGATATACACTTGTGAAATAGAATTATGACATGTTTTAGGGTAATATTAATATCATTTTTACCCTGAATTACCATATTTACTTTTAACCGTGGTAAATAAAAGTAAAAAGTTACTATTCACCAAATATTATTTTCTTTTCATTGAACCACATTTTCCACCATGATATTAACTATGTATCTTGGATTTTTGAAATTCCACACACAGAAGAGGAAAATTCTATTTTATGTGAATTTCCAAATTCTCCTAGGAGGTGGGTAAAAGACGGTGAAAAGTTCAATAATATTTTTTTATATATCTATAATAATTCTAAACTAACTCCAATGAATTAAATTGGGCTTATATATGTATTATCTATCTATTTGGACCTTAATTAAATTTAAATATAATAAATAATTATTTAATTAAAAATTCTGTTTTAGATTATAACTTATTGTTTTTTTAGTAATCATCAAAATTTGAACGTTTCCAGAAAAATACAAAAATTTCACCCAAGGCTAATTTCGATATTCCAAATCCAGAAATGAAGTCAATTTTGAAGATAAAATTTATAAAATTTATAAAATTAGGTATTACTATTCATAATGGCTTGTTTTATTGGTTGTGGTGTGTGTGTTAGAACTTGAAGTTGCGTACAACACACGCTACTTTATTATTCAAAGGAAAGCATATCGTGGAAGATTGGGGTGTTACATGTTCTCAAGAAGACCCCATATGAGTTGTGGAATAATAGGAATCCTAAGGTTAGTTACTTTAGAGTTTTTGGTTGCAAAGTTATTATTTTCAACAGAATGGATAATCTTGACAAGTTTGCACCCAAAAGTGAAGAAGGAAGTTTTCATGGTTATTTTTTACCTAGAAAATCCTATAGAGTATTTAATAAAAAACAAATGCGTGGAAGAATATGTTCATATCATGTTTGATAAAACTGATCCACATGAACCTAAGTCTTCTCTTGAAAATCTTGAAGAAGATTTGTCTGTTTTGGACCTTAATGATAAAACCAATGAGCCTGTTGTAAAGACATCCATTTCTGGACATATTCCAGAATCTGCTTCAATAGAATCTGAACATAGAGACGATCCCAAAATTTCTAGTAATACCATTACTAGATCAACTAGGATTCTAAATTCTCATCCTTTAGATGGTTTGTTTTGGTAATCTTGATAAAGGAACATAGACAATAGCTTCTCTAAGAAACCAGGTTGAACATCAAGATTTTATTTCATAGTTAGAACCTAAAAATGTCAATGATGAAATCAATGAGAAATTTGGGTAATAGCTCTACAAGAATAATTAAATCAATTGGAAAGAAACAAAGTCTAGGAATTAGTTGAAAGACCTAAGGACACTTTGACCATATGCACTAAATGGGCTTTTAGAAACAATGTTGATGAATCTGGATATATAGTTAGAAAGAAAGATAGGATAGTTGTGCAAGGGTATAGTCAAGAGGAAGGAATAGAATATGATGAAACTTTTTCCACTGTAACTATATTAGAAGAAATTCGGATCTTAATTTCCTATGATGCTCATCTGAATTTCAAGTTATATCAAATGGATGTTAAAAGTGCTTTTCTAAATGGTTTTATAATTGAAGATGTTTTTGTTGAACAACAACCTAGATTTACTAATACTTATTTTCCAAATCGAGTTTTCAAACTATCTAAAGCTTTATATGGTTTAAAACAAGCTCCAAGATCTTGGTATTATAGACATTGTAATTTTTTTATTTCAAATGTTTTTACTAAATGAATTGTTGATCCAACTCTTTTTATTAAATGTATTTCTAAAGATACTTTGATAATAAAAATATATGTAGATGACATTATTTTTTGGATCTTCTAAACATTCATTATGTATTGATTTTTCAAAGAGCATAGAAAAATGAATTTGAAATGATTTTAATCTGAGAACTCAATGATTTTCATGGATTTCAATTTTTTCAAAATGAAAATGGTATTGTTTTGAATAAATGTAAAAATAGAAAGGATATTTTGAAACGTTTTGGTTTGGATGGTATTAAGGAAAGTGATACTCTTATGAGTACTGTCTATAAATTGGATACATATGAAACTGGGAAACCAGTGGATCAAACAAATTATAGAGGAATGATTGGAATCTTACTTTACCTTACTGCTAGTCGACCAGATATTATGTTTTGTGTGTGCATGTGTGTTTGATTTAAAACTAATCCTAATGAATCCCATTTACTTTCTGTTAAAAGAATTTTCAAATAACTTAAACAGACTGAAAATTTGGGTTTGTTTTATAAAAAATGTCAATCGTTTGAATTAATGAATTATTCAGATGCTGACTTTGTTGGTTGCAAGTTGGATAGAAGGAGAATATCTGGATAATTTAATCCTTTTAAGAAAGTCCCCTGTATCTTGGTGTATTACGAAACAGACTTCTGTTGCATTTTCTACTGCCGATGCAGAGTATATAGCAGCTGGTAGCTTCTGTGCACAAATTCTGTGGATGAAACACACTCTTTTGGACTATGTATATGATTTTAAGAATGTTTCAATTAACTGTGATAATACTAGAGCAATTAACATTTCAAAGAATCATGTGTCTCACTCTAGGGCCAAAAACATTGATGTAAGGAACCATTTATTGAGATATCATTACCAAAAAAGAGATATTACTCTTCAATTTATAGGTACTGAACATCAATTAGCTAACATTTTCACCAAACCGTTAAGTTCTGATTGGTTAAGTTACTTTAGACATGAGATAGGAATGATTAACCTTGACTGGTAGATACCTCACCGATGTGATACCTCACTGATATACCTCAACGGTGTGATACCTCAACAATTTACCTCACTGATGTGATACCTCACGGATGTACCTCACCGATCTGATACCTCAGGGATGTACCTCACTAATGTGATACCTCACCGATGTGATACCTCACTGATGTGATACCTCACCGATGTACCTCACCGATGTGATACCTCACCGATATACCCTACTGACAAGTATGCTCTGTTTTAATCTTCTATCTGCCACCAGAATCTGTATCATTTATACTTTACTTTTTATATTTTAATTATTTATAATTATTAAATGATAAAACTACATCTTAATCACTTCTCAATCCACCAAACCTTTCCTTTTCCCTCAAGACTTTGCTCCGAAATATCTTGAAAATCCTACATTCCATAATGAAAAATGGAAAAAACCAATCTCCCTACTGTTAGAGATGGCATTGATGAGCTGAATTCAAAGAATTAGAAGACATACTAAGAAAGAAGTAGCAATATTAGTAGAACAAGTTTAGGAAGGCAACCAGTGAACTTGCATTTACAAAATAGAGTTATTGTGATTGAAAAAGAGCTATGCGTGGAATGGTGGTTGTTTAGTAAATCATTAGTTCTTGTGGTAATGGATGATCAGAAGTGGGTAGAATTATTTTCTAACAACAATGGCCCCTACTATCCGAAGCTGGTGAAACAGTTCTATGAGTTTGTATGTTTTGAGAAATCAGAATATGAGAACCAAATGATTTCGCATGTAAATGAAAAGGAAATATTGTTTTCATATGTTGAGTGGGATGAATTCTGGAAGGTTCCACATGAAGGGGTGTCTGGATATTTCTCGAAATCAATACCACGTACAAGAGAGATATTTGATTATGAGATTGCCTTAGAGGAACTCACTAGTATTCGGAAGAAAATACAAGTGGTGTGTACTGAAATGGATGGAGAGAACATATTGTTGTTCATGTTTGTTCAAAATATTTTAATTCCAAGTAGGGGGACTTTGTAAATTTATGATATCAATATATCTTTCTGCAACATATATTGAGAAATGGTGTGAAAGTGAATCTGTGCATGCTGCTAATGATTCAAATGGAGGATATGACCAGACATAAATCAAAACCCAATACCTTATTATTTGCAATGTTGATATTAGTGATGATCAAAGTGAAAAGGGTAGATGAGTCTCAAGATGAGACAATGGTAGTATAGAATAATTTTTGTATCACAAGAATTGTTTGCAAATACATGATGATAAACTAGAACCCATGGAGAATAGAGTGGGTTAAAGATGAAAAGAATCTATATGATATGTTCAATCCTGTGGGTCATCCTTTATGGCCTAACGATGTGAGGGATCCAGGTCTAGGACCTGATGAAGAAGAAACTGAGTACAGTGATGAAACTGATGAAGAGGAGACTTCTATGGATGATGGAAGGGATTCGAACATGCCCCAGACTCATGTTTCTGAAATTATATCTTCATAAAAGGAAATTTTGTTTGAAGAATAATAATCTTTTGACAAGGAAGACAAGCCAACCCATGAGAATGAAGAAGAAAGAGAGAATGAATCTGAAGGCTATGATTCTGTCTGCTTAAATATGAGTCCATTGAATGGAAGCTCAGTTGTGCTTATTAAAGATGTAGTGGGTGAGATGGATGGACATGTCCCTAATCCTAAAGAGCCTATTGTTGTTTCCAATGGAGTTTATTTTAAAATATTCCTCTGAGGAAGAATTCCCTACTGAGAATTTTGTTGATGTATAAGAGAATGCACCAGTTGAGGGGGAGCATCCAATCAGGTTTGGTAGTGTTTCAGTGGCATTTGAAATTGAGGATTGGTCAGAAGACCCAGGTTTTGTGGTTTGTGGATTGGATTATTCAGATTATCATAATAAGACGTCCCTCAATAGAACAAAAGTCAATTATGATATTTAGGCTGAGTTGTTACCTGAAGGTGTGGTCAGAATGCATGATCTGGATAATCTCAAGTTTGATCTCAAAATCAGTTTTGTGGAAGAAATAAGGAAAATGGAAGCCTCGCTGGATTCATCTATTCAATCTATTATGAATGACTCTGTGTCCAGTATAGTACATGAAAGATCACATGTTGTTGTTTCACCTACTGATATGATCACCGGGGCGGATCTTGAATCCTGAAAGAATGAGCTGAAAGAGTATTTTACTGCCTCTGTTGACGAGTTGTAGCACTGCTTTTTCGAATAGATGAGTAGTTTGGAAAAGTCATATGGACACTCTCTTGGATGTAATGTCTCTACCTTTGTTGAAGAGATAGTGGATGAAGTTACAGCTTTCCAGAATCATATTTCTAGCCTACCATAGGATGTTGAAGTTATAAAGAAGTATGTTATCTCTTTAGAATCTTATTTGATTTCTAGACCTCAAGCAGACAAGGACTTAGCTTATGTCAAAAGTGTTGTGACCCAGATGGTATCAGTCTTTGAGGGATTTAAAACCTCCATGAAAGATCATGATAGCACACAAGATTCTCAAGTGTAAACTCTTATCAGTGGGTTGACCAAAAACATCAAGGAAACAGTAACCTTCTCTATTTGTTCTCCTTCCTGCAGACCATCAATAGAACTGAATCAGATTCTAGCATTGATGAAGGAGGAGCTCAGTTCAGCATCAAATAGTGGCTCTGTGGACTCATTTTATCTGACCAAAGTGGTAACTTCTACTAGAGATACAACTAGAGATATAATGAATATTGTTCAGGACTATATGAGAGAAGCTTATACTTCTCAAAAAGAGGTTAAAGACAAGGTACATTACTATTTCCAAAGGATTTATATCAACCATCAAATTAACCATAATTTCAATCTTATGTTAGAATACATGAAGCTACCTTCTATCAATCAAGAATTCATGGAGAAATTAAGAAAGGTCAGGTAACTAACTCTATCCTTGGACAAATTTATGGAAAACAAGGATGATTTAATATCTTATATGGATAGAGGACGAAGAATAATTATGGATTTCAGAAATCTCTTGTGACCCTTATTGCATGTCGATGTTAGTCTTGTTATTATACCTCCAGATTCCCCTTCATCTGGCTCTACTACTTCTCCTATTCAGATGACTCCATCCCAGGCTATCAGAATCCTTACTCCTATGATCACTCAGCGAGCTACACTATACAGACCAGGAACAGTGTCAGTAGCTCAGCCACCTCTGATTATTTCTAGTGTTCCTAAGCCTCCACCTTCCTCCACCTCACCTGAATCCTCTTCTGATCCCAAGGGTATATCTCTTTCTAAGGATGTCGATTGATCAGTGGATATAATGTTTTTATAGGAATCACCTGTATTTCTTTTTGTATTTATTTCTATCTATTTTCTCCAAGAAATAAATATGATCTTAATTTCATTTACCATCTGTTACTTCTCTTATCATGTGTTTTTTCATATTGTCCCACTGTTTTATTATCTCAAAGGGGGAGAAATATTATATAAGGGAAACATATCTGGGATATGACAAATGAGAGAAATACTCTCTTTTTTGAGATTAATTCATTTTCTTTTGATCCATTTGTTATATTTTATCTTTGATATATATGATTTATAATACATTTCTTTCTATCAATGAATAAGATCTAATGCACTATCCTCTGATACATTACTAATTATATTGGGATTATAAATTCATAAGTTGGGATTATCAAAAAGCGGGAGATTTTTGACCTGACCTGTTTTGATAACCCCAATTATGCTTTCACATACTTTAATAATCCCAAATAATGTTTATCTATAGTAATTATTTTAATATATGATATTCTATTTGATAATAATATTAAAATAGTATTTGAAATATTTTAATCGATTCTTATGTATGTTTATATGACTTTTTAAATAATTCTAACTCAATCGGATATGTTTTGAATAAAGCAGATAAGTGTTAAGTCAATGATATGCTTATAGATACTGATACAGATCTACCGGTACATAGTCTACTGATTTAAATATTCACAGATAAGCAAAGACAACCGATACGCAGAGCTACCAGAATTTATAAGTCCACCGGTAAGAACATGCCACTGATAGATCATGTCCACCAATACAGAGAGCTACCGATAGGAGATGATCTACCGATAGAACAAGTCTACCAGTATGCATAAGTCTACTGATATACACTTCACTGGTACAGAACGGAGCTACCGGTATGCACAAGATACCGATACAAAGTTCACCAATACAAACAGTCTCCGATACACCAAGATATCGATACAAGTGAGTTACTTCTAGCAAAAACAAGCTACTGATAGAAGGAGTCACCAGAATATAGATTTATTGATACATAAAGTAATTGCTACTGATACAAGGAGCTACTAGTACAAGGAAAAATAGCTACTGATAAGAGGTTACATCTATACAAAGTCCACTGATACACATCTACCGACAGAAGGCTACTAATGAAAGGGTGACCTATCAAACTCTATACTCTGAATATTATTTATTTATTAAGAAACAGTCATATTTGATGTTTTTAATGAAATTAATGTTATTTAATGACAGTTTTTGGCATGTTAGGGAACCATCCCTCATACCTAAAAAATGGTAATCATTTACTTTTACCAGAGCTGAAATATATACAAGGAAGGAAAAAGGACAGGCAGAATACAACTATGAAGGCACATGATGTATGTGAAAAATCAAGGGCGGAATACCGTTGGAAAGTTGTGAATTCACACAGAAACGAAAGGAAAAATTCATATTGGAAGAACATTGGACATACATGAAGCCATTAATTCTAGAGGAGAACACAAGCTGAACCTTAGTCAAGGAGTGAAGAACTACAATGAGCTCTTCATGCACTCAAGATGATCAAACAGAACCTGAAGAAAATGACCATATGTTTTTCAGGAAAAAACCAGAGAAGGACTCAGAAGCATTCCTGATTAATCAAGTGTCATGAGCTGCACTTCAAATCAGTAGAGCTTTATAAAACTCATATCTACCCTCTCAGTGATTATTTTATTTAAATTTTGAGCAGTGTGGATACTTTGTACATTTTATACACACTCTATCTCCTAAGATAAGTTGTAGGATTTCTAAATCCTCACGAAAACATTCTATAAATCTCTTGTATCCCACTGTGGATAGTGGTAGATATAAAGTAAGACATGGAAAACCAGTGTGCTATTGTTTTTTTCCCATGAAGAAATGTTGTAGAGGTTTTAGTACCTGGGCAGTCTTTTCACTATTGTTTACCTCGATCCTTTGTGTGGATCAAATTTATATAAATTGTTTCAGAGGATGAAGTCTCACCTTGAGACTGAACCTATTGGTTATGTATTCTATGCATCTTAGATTAAATCTAAAGTATATTATATATTTTTTTTGTTCCGTTGCTAATTACTTTGAAATACAATTTGTTTTAAATTTACTTTGATAGTTAAATTAGCATCGGTTTATACATATTGTGAACTAGTAATTTATTTTCAAAAGTTAATTTAATCTTCTGATTAAATTAACTGAGACCTAATCAATCTTTGAGAAACTAATTGAACTTTTCAATATGTATAAATTCACTACAGTTTAAATTGTTTTTAAATAGGGGGGTTTAAATAGAAATATTTTTAAATAGAAATTTTAACTGGAACTCAATTCATCCCCTCTTGAGTATCCACTTCGACCAACACTTATGATGCGAGGGTGTAAAAATGATTAGAGGAGACTCATTTATGGTTCTTGTGATGGTTATTTCATAATAAAATTATTAATATTATTGGATGGTTTCATCCACTACTTCAGGACAAGGATGATGTATAATTTATTATCATCTCTGATAATTTTTCTTAGTGAATGTGATGAAATATACGTATAATGTGATGATTACACTAGACATGTGTAAATTTAAATATGGATCATGATATTTAAATGGATATAATTCCTATATCAATATTACCCATTTAATCTAGTATTGTTTTATATTATATAATCAACAATATTGAGTAATTTCTTCATTACATATTTAGCTATAGTTTTCTATGTGAATATGAATATAAAGGTCATATTGATCTTTATTTGTTATACATGAAAAAATGTAAAGAAAATGTGTAAAGAAAAATTTAAAGTTGAATTCTAAGGGAATATTCATAATGTCCATCAATGCAATGAGGTTTGATATTAAATAATTGGTTACATTATTCTCAAATCCTGAAATCAATCTAGGGATTATTAATCCCAATGATTTCAATTACAGATTGAAGTTACCGCTTCTTCTTCAAGAATATTCATATATAAAATTTAATTTTTTGGTAAAAATTTCTTTGTTATTAAATTTAATATTTCATTGAAATATGGGTATTTAAATATAGTTACCAAGTAATAATAGAAGCATTTATAGAAGTATTGTGTATCCTTAAAGTGGTAGAAAAAGGTTGATTCCTATGTTAGTGGTGAGAAGTGCATGACTTCTATATTTACATGTGAATAAGTCATGTAAATAAATAATTTAGTATAAAAAAAATTCTCATGAGTCCTTTGGACACAAAGATACATTATTCCAGGTTTAGAAATGTATGCTGTTTATGTGTTGTAATACTCAATCAGTAGTTCAATGAAACATAAATCACATGAAATACCTTATGAATATAAAAATGTAATAGTTATTAACCTACTTTTAACTATATAAATATTTTTTAAGTAAAAATAAATTAGAAGTCCATGATATACCCATTATATTATATAGAATCAGTCGAGCTAAATACTACAATTATTATTGAAATATGTATTTGTTTTTGGAAAAGGAACCTTTAGAAAATAAGGTAACCCACAAAGCATTTGGAATTTGTTCTAAAAGGGTGTCTGAACTATTCCAATGATAATCTAATGGTAAACATATTTCATTAGATTCCATTAATTTATTAGAGAAAATGGATGTGATGTATGATATATTCATGGCCAGATGATATGAGTTGAATTATAATGTAATGTCGAATTTTACCTTGACCAAGAAATAATCAATAAATATAATAATATTTTGAGTAATTCATAAACACAGTATAATTTATCTACATCACAGTATTGACATTAATTAGAAGGATTGAGGATGAAGGCATATATGTTAACATTAATTTAAAATATAGCGAGGATAAATTACAACATGCACATTTTATAAATCAAAATTTTGATGTATGTAATATCAATGATGAAAATTGTAGAAAATGAAATTATATATCATGAAATTCTTCATAAATAACATAAATATCTGATAACCATAATCCAAATATGATGAAAAATGGAAATTATATGACTCATAATATAATGGAAATCCATTTTTTATAAGGACTTGTGTTTATATAGAAAGACATTGTTTGGACATAAACAATCATACATAAAAACACTATATGTATCTATGTAAATGTTCTAACAGTTTCATATGATATTAAATAATCCCCATAATTGTAAATTTTTAGTTATGTAATAGACTAAGTTTCTATAAAATGTTAAATGTCTCTGTTAGATATATTGGGAAGATGATTGTCATGGTTTTTTTTCAATGCATGAGATGAACATGTAGTTGGAATATAAATTAGTTCCACAATTGTATGTCAAAAAAATGATCCAAAGACACATACTGTGTAGAATGGTTAAAAACATATTGATGGTGTCGTATTCACTATAGATGGTGGTAGATTTTTCATTAAAAGTAACATTTCATTCATGTAATAAGTATATCTAAATATCTAAAGACTAAAAAAATCCAATAATGGATTTCATGTATTCAAATGCAAATGGGATTATAATTTTGAGTAATGTGGAGGGTAGTCAAAGGAGATTATATATGGATGGTACCAGAGTAGTACCAGTAAGGATTTATTGATTATTACTTGTAATGTTTCTTAAATACATTGGAATTTTAATTATTATAGTCTTTTTAGGATTATTTATTGTGAATTGGATGTCATGACCACCAATCATGGAATAAGTTTATACAATGCAAACAGAAAGGGATGGTTATGACACACAATTCTAATAATGGTTGTAATTTAATGAAGTCTTATTTAGGATTGGAGTATGAAAATAGATCATAGAATATCCATTTGAAATGACGGTTTTCGATGTGTATACTATTGTTTAGTGCAAGAACCATTTTTTCTAATTTAAATATGTTCGGGAACATATGGATAATAATAATTGGTATTAAAGTTAGAAAATACCATAATGAAAGTATATTCTCTAGTGATTGACTTAATAGAAAATCCTATGCTCAAGGGAACAAGATCAGTTTTGGTATATCTAACAGTTTCTCATACCTATTCAATTGTAAATATAGTGAGACGGTATTGAAAAATTCATGTTAGAAATATTCAAGTTAGAATTGTCGCATGGGTCATATAGCCTAATATCTCCATGATAAAATTTCCATGATATCAGAGGAGATTAATGTGGTATTTTGAGAACCATTTGCTTTAGTAATGGATCAATCACACTTTTAATGATAAGTAAAAAATGGATATTTAAATTATATACTTTATCATAGGAAAATATATTTTATATTCAGGAGAACTACAAGTGAAGCAGCAGGAACAATCTACTTTTACTTTGGAAATTATTGAAGATATGTACCTCATAAGCGGTGATGAAAGGATACTAGTAATGAGGGGACACAATCTAGAATTCCTTATATTTATGTCATATAATATCACATTTAGGATAATGTGATGAGTGATTAAAGATCATATAAGAATGCCTTAGCCATACCATCAAATACTGAGTAAGATGTATCTTTTGTGGAAGCTAAGAAGCAGAGCTAATGATTTTTTCCAGTTCTTGGAATCATACCTAGTAAGTGAATAATTATTATAATGTAAATTATGATATAATTACTATCCAAGATTTCATGTTATGAAAATAGAAAAGAGGATATAATCAAGGATACAATCCCCTGTGATGTTTTACTAAAGGTGATGAGGATTCATATAGTAGAATAACCATGAAATGGAATCATGGAAGGCCCAGTGACAAGAACCATGAGTTAGTAGATAGATTTTTTTAATCATGTGAGAGAAAATTAGTATGGTAAGAATGTTGGATCTAGTGCAAGTGGGAGTGTTTTAATAGTTGGTTCTCTAGAATAAATTATCAATTAAATTTCATTACCATATCATTTATATAGTTATATATACATGATGTTGACATACCCTTATAGTGTAGATATTTTTTCATCCACTATTTAGTTATAATGACCATAAATTAATTGTTGAATCAAAAGGCTGTAGAAAATATGGGGCAATAATGAGAAATTTTTTATAGATATTAATCATAAATAAAGGTCCCATATTATATATAAATATAGTTGATTTTTGATTATTAGGTACTAGGGTATCATAATCTTTGAGACTTGTTATTCTGAATTTCACACTTAGTGATATCTAGTAGTGAAATCATGAGAATAGACACACCAATAAGAACCCCAAATTTTTTGAGTGGTATTCATTATTCATATATACAAACATGTGTATTTTCCCCTTTATAGAGATCAATACCAGTCTATGACATTTGATTACATTCATTGATTCAAGGAAGAAACCACAATACTGAAATCATGGTGAGTTAGTTTGTATTGGTTGAATCATTGGTGGTATGGTGTTGTTGAATGTTCAAGAATGTATTTGTTTCATACAAGTTAATGAAGTAGTATATCTTCGACCTATTTCATCAACATGGCAGTACCATCATGCATTCATGGCCATTGTAGTTGATGGAAAATCCATACTATTAGATCATCAAATAATAATGTAAGAAAATTGATATTACATAAGTGTGAATCCTAATTTATGAGGGATTAAATTCAAAGATATTATATTACATTGTGCTTGCTCGTAGGTTGGTTTTCATTTCTATGATTATACTTATATCTTTTGGGGCCTTGATGGGTTTCTAAAATCCAATATCAGTCTGTAAATAGTATTCACCGCAATCTAGATAAGGGCCTAGAGGGATTCACATTATTTAATATTTATAATTTCGACTTATTCTGGTGAATATTAGTTTTTCACATGGTGGGACCTCCAATGGGGTCTGGGTTTTGTTAAAGGTTTTACGGTTACAAAAGAAATAAATAAATTCATATAAATCACGTTAAGAATAATTTGTATTGAATATGTTTCATGAATTATGTTATTTTAATGAATATTAGTTTAAAATTTTCATGCTTTACTTAATATTTGAGGGAACGATGAGTCGAGTTAAATGATCATGTTTTATCACATAATATATTAAATATATTACAATAAAGTGATAAAGATATAAATGCAATTTATGATTCAGATTATTAGTCCTAATATACCATTTAATTATTGGGAAATAAATATTTAGGTATCATGTGTATATATTATAAATTAATTAATGCACTACAAATAGATCAAAGAGATATCTCAAATATACTATTCATTGCTCAAATTTTGAGAGCATCCCTATATTTTATCTCTCATGATTCATAGAGAAATATTCACTGGTTCCAATTTCTTGATCATAGTTCATCCTTATGGATCAATTGAACAGAGCAGGAATGATCATAAATACTTCAAAGGATTCATCAAAAGTCCACACTATCACCCAGATTTTGATGATCGATATTTTCATCTTCTTTTGAAGTGCATGAGGGTTATCTAGTGGGATTTGATATCAGATCCATCAAGAAATGATCCTCAACAATGAGCATATGTCAAGTGTACAATCAGATCTGACCAGGTAGTTATGAATTTATAATTGTGTGTCAAATTCCTCATTTCAAGAACCTCAAGCTCATATCGGGGAATGTTTTTCGAATGATGATGTTTTCATGTCATTCACCAGGGGGAAAATTTCAAAAATCCTCGGTTTTGGGGAATTATCTATGCTTTTGATTCCTCCAAAATCCATGATACTCCTCCAGATTTATCCTGAACACAAAATGTAAGGTGGATCGCTTCTTTAGTTGATTAATTACAAGGGTTAAAAATGAGTTTGAAAATCGAGACATTAATACCCGTGAAGAGATTTTACATTTCACCCTTAAGGATGTAATCGATATCAGAGAATCTCAATTGTCTCATGCTCCCAGAGATAAAAATCATAAATGGAGTTCAATATGGGAGGATCATTGGATAAATCACATGATGTAATGAAAACACAGCATCCCGCATGTCAAATGTTATGGATGAAGTGTCCTGAGAAAAGACTAAGGGGAACCAAGAAATTCATAAAATGGGGAAGAATGTGGAATTTGGATAATAACATCCAAATAGATATAAATAATCTTACTAATGTAGAATAATAAAGGAAGGTTCTGATAAATTCTTCATCTATAGTGTAGTGTTTAAATGACCATGAATAAGGGGATTATATGAACCATTACCCTAAGACAAGTGTTTTTTGGAGGGAATAAAAAACTACTACATCCAAGGCAACATTAATGAGCATATTATTTCACATCTACTAAGATTGAGCCTGAAAATGATGTGGTGACATATAATTTGGTTATTCATTCTTGAATAGTGAACATACTGTTCGATTCTGGTTATACGAATTCTTTGATATCTTTCAAGATTAGTAGAACTATTCAAAACCAACCTAAAAAAATAGAGGATGAGTTATATCTCAGGAAAAAAAATTGGGAAATTATTTCATCATAAGTATATAAATCTTCACAATTAATATTTTTTGAATGAAACTCACATAAATTGTTTCCTTACTTCCTTTGGTGGAGTTTGATTCTATAATAGACATGTATTTTCATTCTTTATAAAAATAGAACATCGAATATTGGTAAAGGGAGGTCACTCTTCACATCCCGAGGTATTATTCAATTATTTACATGTATAAAAATATGGTTGAAGATATATATTAGAAAAATTTCCTCAATTCTGGATATTATTTCCTTTTGAGAATGCATAACTTGCTCAAATAATGGAGACAATGGAAGATCATGCTCGAAGACATGACCATTTTGAGGGCCTACAGTAATGTGTTCCTAGAAGCGTAACATAGTATTAATCTGGACTAAGAGTTTGTGCTATAAATTGAACATATTACAGGATGTCTACCTCTATCAAAGACACCAGGGATTATGAGCTCAATTTAGTGGGAATAACTGAAGACGCATTGCAGGAGAATCTAGAAAAGGGTTCTATATAATCTATAGCATCACCATGGAGTGCATGATTTCTCTTCATCAAAAATAATGTTGGATCAATGAGAACCAATATTGACTTTCATGATCTCAATTAAATCACGATAAAGGAAAAGTATCTCATTCCACAGATAGATGAATTGATTGATTAACTACATGGAGCCACACATTTATCTATGGTGGACCTTTAATCCGGATATCACCAATTAAAGGTGAGGAAATGAGGTAATTTGATGAAATCCTTTTAAATGATGTTTAGAAACTATGAAATCACAGTTATTCCAGACATACCCACTAATTCTTAAACAATTTTCATGTATTTAATGAATAGATCCTATAGAGATTAACATGAAATTTTATGAATAGTCTTTATTGATGATATTATGATATACTCTATGGGATATGAGGAACATAAAGATAAATTAAATTCTATAATAAAGTCTTTTAAATGTGAAAAATTACAGGAAAAGTAATGTAAATGTGGGTTCTTGATGGATGATGTAACACTATTGGGGCATGTTTTCACCACCAAAAGAATATCTATGAACCCTTCTAACAAAAAGGAAATCAAAGTGTGGCCCTGGAAAACATATGTAATTGATATCCCTAGTTTCCATGGTCTAGCAGGGTGTTACCAACAATTTCTGAAGAAAATCCATTTATATTGAATGCCAATAAACAGGATGACTAGTAATGGAGTGAAAATTTGATGGACCAGTGAATGTGAAAGATGCTTCAAAGAGTTGACAAAAAGGATTAACAATGTACCAGTGCTCACACTATCAACAAGTGGTTAACTCATTGTGTAATAAAAATATGCTTCAATGAAAAGATTTGGATATGTACTAATGATAAAATATAAAGTGATAGCCTATTCCACAAGGCATTTGAAAATTCATCAGTGAAAACTTCCCATGCATGATCTGGAGTTGGAGTCTATGATCTATTCATTGAAAATATTGAAGAATAATCTCTATGGGGAGATGTGTTATATATATATATATATTGATTGAAGGAACTCACATATATATTCCAATAGAAGTATCATAATTTTCACCAATATATATGGTTTGAGATCATCCAATATTATGACCTCTCAGTCCACTACCATCCATGTAAATTAAATAAGGTGGAAGATGATCATAATATAAAGGATTCTTCATATTTTTCAATAATGAAAATATAGAAGGATACAATCTTATTAGTTCTTTATAGGATAGACAAGGGAATCATTAATGAATAAACATCATCAATACTCTCTCATATAATTCCTCAAAAATCATTCAAAGAGAAAACAATGGATGATCAATGAAATGATGTGAAAAATAGAAAAATGCTTGAAGTTATCATAAACATTAAATCTCATGTGATCATAATGGATGAGTAAGGATTCATGATATTTGGGTCATGATTATGTGTACCATGAAATCCATTGATAAAGAAAAAGATTCTGAATGATCCACATTACTCAACCTTCTCTATTAACACAAGGAGCAGAAAGAAATATCAAGAAATAAAATAGAACTATTGGTGGGAAAATATGATGAAGGAGATAATTGAATATATATCAAGGTTCTTGGTATGTTAGAAAGATAAGTTTTAAAGGAAAAATTATACGTGGAAGATTCAACCATTACATGTACAGGCATAGAAATGGAAAAAATTTAACTATATAAATTTTCACTTGACATTAAAAGGAATTCATAGAAAATAATGATATAGAGGTTTTTATATACCATATTACAATGCTATCACACATTATCACAATTTTAGAGGACATCCCACTATATCAACATTGATAGATATACATCAAATAAGCGGTAAGGCTTAATGGGGTACCACTGTCGATTATATCTGATCAATAAATGAGATATAACTCATTGTAATGTTAAAGTCTTTAACATTATCTAAACATTAAGATGATCTTTAGTATGACCTATCAATCCCAAAATGATGTACAATCATAAGACACCATTCAGACAATGGAAGACATATTGAGATTGTGTTGTATGTACTTCACGGGAGGATGGTGCAAACATATTCTTATGGTTAAGTTTTATTACTATAAAATTTTCCACGTGAGAATCCATATGGCTCTATATGAATCCCATTATAATAAAACATTCAAAATACCCACATGTCTAAATGAAGTCAGTAAACGTGTGATGTTATGAACTAAAATGGTCAAATAAATGGTGGAAAAGGTTAAAACCATTTAGTAACACATCCATGGATCCTAGAGTTGATTGATTATCTATGAATAACATCAAAAATAACAAGAGTTTAAGGGAGGATATATACTATTCCTCTGTATATCTCTATAGAAGAGGATCATGAGATTTGGGAATAAAGGAATCCTTAGTCCCACATACATGATAACCTTCATGATTCTTGATCATATGTGTGTTGTGGCCTATCAACTAGCACATTAATCAACCATGTCTCAAGTATATGATGTATTCCATGTATAACTCTTTAGGATGTATATACGAAATCCCTCACATGTACTAAATTTAGTGATGGTGATGTTGGAAAATGATCTCTCTTACGAGGAGCAAAGAATGATGATCCTAGACCATAGAGATAATTTTAGGTGAAACAATACCACTCTCTTGGTAAAATTACTATGGTGGAACCATAAGTATGAAGAAGAATATTTTGAACTAGAGGATGTGGTGAAGGAGAAATACCCATACTTTTTTATGTAAAAAACAATTTCAGGAGGAAAGATTAATTTGGGGGGAAGAATGTAATGAAAAAGCAATTAATCAATGAAAAATGCCTTCTACTTATTATTTCATATTGTATAAATCACATAATATCACTAATATGAACACATTAAAAACAATATAAATGATGAATGAATGAAATACATGTTATTGATATAAATTAAAGAAGCTATACCAATGGAGGCGTAAAATGACATTTGTAATAGTAATATGACTCTTATAAATAGTTAACCAACTAATATAATAGTAACCTCACCCATAAAGGTATAAATAAAATTTATCTATTTTTTGAATGAAAATATGATATAATTATAACATTGTATAAGAAATTAAATGACATAAAAACGATAAATTATGTGTTGGTATTTTTATAAAACATAAAAGTTTATTTAAAATTGTATTATTAATAAAATGAAAGAAAATATAATTTATTTTAATGAAATATATTTATAAATTAATATATTATTTTCTTACGATTATAGGAAAATTTTATGATACCAAAATTGAATTTTAAAAGAAAAAACAAATCATTTAAAAGTTTAAAATTGGTATTTTTTCATATTATTGATGATTTTAATTAAAAAATAATTTTCTCATATTTAGAGTTTTATTTTTAGAAAATGGTTTTTATTTTTTAATTATACTCATAAAAAATGGTATTTTTTATTTTTTTAATTTTTCTTCTAATATAGTTGATTTTTTGTTGAGTAATGATGTATGAAAAATTATAGAATTTATAAAATAGATAATTTGTTGAGTCATAAATGATTTATGACTCATGTATGCCCAAATATAGAAAAATACATAATTATTTTATATAGTTAGTGATATGTTTCAAAATATTCTTAGTACTAAACCAAAATAATAATAAAATGTATAAAATAAGAAAAATCAATTCTCTCCTCCACCATAAATATCTCCCCTCACCACCACATCTCTTCACACTTAAAAATCCATTAATACTTAAAAAATTCTTCCCAATTGTCTCCCCATGTATTTCCCCCATGTATATGATCCTTTGGTCTCATAATATGTCCAACCAAAATTCACCTAAGGATGTTCTCAAAGAAAATAATTCATGTGGTAAAACATCTTTATTTTAAATTTAATTTCTTTTAAATATATTTTCATTTATTTTACTCTACATATCCATCATTATAGAAGATACATGATAACTCTAGTATATTCCATCTATCATGACCCATCCCTCGGGGCCCGTATCGTGACTACCCCAAGCCTGCCTTCCATAGCACATGGTTTGGCGACTAGCACCAAAGGCATAAATCCCTAAACTGGGAAGGAATTGCCTTTATAAATTTAAAAAAACACAATGTAATACACAACTAGAAGAAAATCTCTTAGTAAAACTGTATACAAAAAGAAGTGATGGAAAGTAAAATGGGTTGGAAATACAATCCAAACAGGAAAGTAAAAGTACAACTGAAATCATGTACAACTGAATAAAAGAAAAGCAGCTACTGGGTCATCCTCCGGGGTTCTTACCTGAAGGATAGGAACAGATGGCCTCCACATCACTCCTACTTTTCTGTCTTATCCATCTACCGTCACACCATGTGTTCCACCTAAGGGTACCATCCAGTCCTGCTTTTCTCTACCTCAGTTAGCGTTGTTCGTCGTCTTAAACCGCCACAACGAGGTGTGGGCATAACCTGTGAAAGGGTGAGTATAATGATACTCACTATGGACCCTGAGACCCTAAAGGTCTCACTAAATTCAACAATGATAATCCAAAATGTATGGAAATAACAGATAACCATTGATTTGGTATATGACCACACATATACCTATGTTTTCTAGTAACCAATCTCAATCAGGAGGAAACCCCAAAAGTCATTGAATCAGCTCAAAACCAGGATTTTATTATAGGGGTGGTAACATATAACACTCCTAGTCAAACTGTCAAAACCTCAGCTGCTGGTGTACTACCTCTCTATAGAGTACTGTTGGCCTGCCTCATCACACAGAGGCACTTCCCACTATCCTAAACTACTGTAGTACTCCTCCTTTCGATTACCATGGGTCTACTGCATCACAAAGAGGCACTCCCCATTGTGGGTATGCCACATCACACATAGGAACTCCCCACTATGGCTCTATCACGTAACATAGAGGCACTTTCCACTGAGCTAGTCGAAACACTCTGAGTCGAATGGTCAGCAATCGTCAAGACTTAGCCAGCTACTAGGTCTCCGTACTCGTCTCGCTAATCTCCAAGAGGATCCATTCCTCATGTTACTGGTCGATACTATAACTTCCAAGAAGTTCCAAGTATAAGTATCACAATGGTCCTCCTCATCATAGGGGTATCAACACAATAGTTGGCACGTCAATCGGACGCCCGGTCTGTGAGTTGTTGCCATTTTCACTCCAAGGGCCTGGTTGGATTTTAGGTTCAAACCAACATGACCATACCTCAACTGTGGCTAAACCTCATGTGGTTTATGCTAAGATAACTTTCTATCTCCAAGATTTCCATCTCCACAGACGGTTTGTCGATTGGAAACCCGTATCCCATGTAAAGGGCGAAAAGGTTTGTTCAGGTCAAACGGGTATGGACTAGAGTCTGACCTGGTTTGCGGTTCTGACACAGCCGAAGAGGGTGGCGCGACCCAAGGGAGACCTGGCCCGAGGGGGTGGCTAGGCCCAAGGGGGAGGCTCAGCCCGAGGGAGGCGTGGCCTGAGGGGGATGCCTGGGCCGAGGGCGGCCCGGCCCGAGGGGGCGGCCCGCGGGGCCAGGCTGGCTGCCTGTGTGGCCTCTTAGTAGCCCGCATGCCCAGATGGCACCATGAGTGGCATGTCCAGCCCATTTGGCCTTATCAGCTAGTGGAAAGAGGTGCCTTGTGGGGCCCGCCCAAGCCACATAGTGGGAGGGGGTGTCACGCCCCCCTGATTTCCGAAATGAACCGGCGCTATGCGCCGGTTCAGAAACCCGCAGGACCCGGGGGTTCCCACCTTGTCCGGATGGCCGAGCAGCCAGCTGGTTCCGCACCTCCGGTGGCTGGCCGGATTTTGACTATCCTGGATCCCCAACCATGGGGCGACGACACCATGGTTCTGCTCTTCCGCATGGCGCAACAGCGTCACTACCTTTCACTATGGCCCACCCTGGCAACGACACTACTCCTCCATGTGGCACGATGGTGTCGTGCCCCTTCTGACAGGGCCTGCCATGCCCATGGATTTATTTCTGCATGGAACGGTGGGTTCGTGACCTTTTGGTAATTCAGTGGCCTTGCGCCACCATTTTTCTTCACGGTCGGCCCATCGCTGGCCGCCGTCATCAACAAATGAGGAGAAACGATGGGGGAGGTTCATGCCGTGTTCATACGGTCCGATCCCTCATTGTTAGGGTGTTATCATTTAAAAATTATCATTCCATAAATTCAACAATGTAGAACAGGAACAAAATCAACTCAAATCCCTTTACATCGTTTGTTGATCGTTGACGGTGGAAGGAGAGTTCGTAGAAGACGAAGTCGAAGACGGCGTCGTCACCTTTCTTCGCGGGCGGCAGTTTCATCCCTCGACCGAAGGTTCTTTATGGTAAGAATAAGTGTCTTTCATCATTCGGTGATCGTTCTTTGTTGGAGCGTTATTCCCCTTCCCAAATCTCCATCACAATGGAAAGCCAAAAATAATAGATGAAATTGTATATTATTTGTAGGAACAACAATACAAATTATTGTGTGTAATGAAATGAGACAACTCATTTTAATAATGTGGTGGATTTGATTCAAATTCAAAATTAGGGGAGGTGGACAGTTTCAATTAAATGAAGGGAGTTGGCATGAAATTAAACAAGGGAAGTGAAAATGCTTCTCCACTTAATTGGGGGGTCCAAGGGGTTATAATCCCTGGTGGTCCCCACTGAAAATATCTTCCCAATAGAGTTTATGTGCGGGTTGGCCCCACCACCATATCCTCTCATGGGAGGTTATGGTGTGGTGGCCTCCACCTTTAACCTCCACTTGGAGGTTTTATCCACCTCAAATTAAAATAAGCTAATACTTAATTTTTATTTTATTAATAATACTCAAAAACTAACTTCCATTCTCAACCATCTACCATTGAGGATAAAGTATTCTTAAGAGAATACTGACATTATGAGTTCAACAGTGCCCTCAAAATTCAATTTCGAGCACTGGTTCAAATGTTATAAAATCTTGCTCACGTGATTACTGAATGTACCTGATCTAAAATTCAGAAATTTTTTCTGGCCAAACTGGTCATTGGAATCAAGTGCCTTAAATTTGTGCAGACTCATAAAAATCCAACGTATTTAAGAAAAAAATTACACAATATTTCCGGGTCTTTACATTCTCCCCACCTCAGGGCTTTACATTCCTGTAAACTACAAATCGTATAATGGGACCAAAATGGGGTACTAAGAATGAATCTGAGCATCCTGCTCCCATGTTTTCTCTTGGAGGTTCTCGTGCTACCAGTAAACGCGCACTAGAGGTATTGACCATCCACGTAGGACCTGTTCTTATCAATCCTCAATCTCTATTGGATCCTCCGTAAAAGTTGTCTCGTCATCTATATCCCGCTCTCCATGGTCGATGAAGTGGTAAGGGACATGCATGAGTCTCCTCAACAAAGATATGCGGAAGACGTCGTGAAACCGGTGAAACTGAGGTGGAAGAGCTATGTGAGAATCCACATATCCTACTCTACTGAGGACTTGGAAGGGTCCGATGAATCGTAGATATAACATGCTGCCACGACCATGTCTCGGTAGAATTCATCGAGGTGAGAATCGTAGAAAGATGTGGGTTCCATCCTAAAACATCTGAGGTCTCCATCTCCTATCAGCATATAAATAATTCATGCTCTATGTAGGCTTTATCAACTTTTGGATGATCTGCACCTTCTCCATAGTAGCTTGTACCATCTCTGGTTCCACTAGTTCTGACTCCCCTGGGTCTATCCAGCACAGTATTGATATGCAAGGATGACCATACAAGGCCTTAAAAGGTGTCATACCGATGGTGGCGTTATATTTTTTGTTGTAGGAAAACTCTACCAATAGTAAGTTATCCTCCCAACTGTGACCAATGTCGAGGACACAAGCACAGAGCATGTCCTTGATGGTCAGGATGGTCCACTTAGTCTGACAATCGGTATGAGGATGTAAGGTGGTGTTCAAGAAAAGATATGTCCTGAAAGCCTTTGGAAACCCCTTCCATAGCCGAGAAGCAAACCGTGTGTCACGGTTGGAGACAATTGAAGAAGGCACTCCATGTAAACACCTAATCTCCTACACATATAAGCGTCCCAATCTCTCTACTGAGCCCTTCTCTCTGATCGGTAAGAAGTGTGGTAACTTGGTGAGTTGGTCAATGATCACCCATTGTTAATTGTGACTCTTGGATGTACATGGAAGACCCATCACTAATTCCATGGATATACCATTCCACTTCCAGTATGGGACGTCTAAAGGATGAACCAAGCCTGCTGGTACCAGGTGTTCCACCTTCAATTTCTAGATAGTGAGGCATATCGAGACAAACTTTGGTACTACATTCTTTATACCTAACCACATGTTCTATCGTCGAAGGTCGTGGTGCATCTCCATCACTCATGGATGTACCGCTAGAGGGGAAGTGTGGAACACCTTCAACACATCCTCCAAATGTGAAACTGCTACCATGGTACGACCTCTGAAAAAGAATGACGTGCTCCACACCATTATAAAATCTGTCAGGTGCCTGCCCTATGGATATATGAGCATGTCATGTCTCAGAGTCAGCGTCCTCATTTTCTGCCCCCCTGACTCACTGAAGAAGTGGAGGAGTGACTGTAAGAGACTGTAGAAAGACTGCTCCATCCCTATCTAAAACAGATCTCTGTAAAGCTGCTTGTACTCTGTTGCCTCCCCTAACAGTTGTATACCAGACCTCTTACAGAGTGAATCTGCAACAACGTTCCCCTTTCCAGGAGTATATACTATCTATAAGTCATAGTCCTGGAGGAACTCAATCCATCACCGCTATCTCAGGTTCAAGTCCTCATTAAAGAAGATATACTTGAGACTCTTGTGATCAGAGTATAGGGTAAAACATTCACCCATCAGATAGTCCCACCACTTATTCACGATAAAGACCACTGCTGCTAATTCTAGGTCAGGGGTAGCATAGTTCTTCTCATGTCGTCTCAGCTACCATGAACCATACACGATCACTGCTCTCTCGGGCATTAGGACACTCTTGAGTTATGTACCTGATGCGTCTCAGTAGACTACGTACCCTACAACTTCCTCTAGAATCCTTATGATAGAGTCACTAGTCAGCCTCTGCCTTAGCTTTTGAAAGCTCTGCTGGAATCTCTCTGACCACACGAATGGTTTCCCATTCTTCGCCAAGATTGATAGTGGTTCCGCATCTCTGGAGATGTCTTGATCCAACCTACGGTAGTATCTATCCAAGCCCAGGAAACTCAGTACCTCCGTCACACTCCTAGGTGGCTCCCTAGAAAGTACCGCCTCAATCTTCACTGGATCCACTGCAACTCCAGCATCCGAGATAACATGTCCCATGAAATCAACCTCTCAAATAAAAAACTAGAACTTCGAGAGCTTACCATAATGTCAGAGCTCTCAGAGTGTGTTTAGTACTACCTACTAATGTTATTCATTCTCCTCCTCATTAGTCAAGTAGATCATAATGTCATCGATGAAGAATACAGCAAAGCAATAGAGGTATGGATGGAAGATCATGTTCATGAGTCCCATGAAAACTTCTGGAGAGTTGGGTACACCGAAATGAATAACCAAGAACTCGTAGTGTCCATAACGACACTTGAAGGCCATTTTCTGCACATCCTCATATATAACTCTTTGTTGGAGATAACCTTATCTGAGGTCTATCCTCGAGAACCACTTAGAACCATTCAGCTTGTCAAAAAAGTCATCAATCCTTGAGAGTGGGAACTTGTTCTTCATGGTCACCTGGTTTAGTTGACTATAGTCGACACAGATCCTGAAGCTCCCATCCACCTTCTTGGAAAATAGAATCGGGGCTTCCAAAGAAGAAACACTGGGCCTTATGAATCCCATTTTTTACAAGTCTTCAAGATGTACCCGAAGCTCGTGATTCTCAGTGGGAGACATACGATATGCTGGAGTTGATATCAGTTTCTTTTAGGGGTACAAGTAAATGTATAATTCCACCTCTCTGTGATGAGGTTGTCCCAGAATATCGTCACGGAAAACATATGTGTACCGGTCCACCACTATTGGATAACTCAGTCTCTGGACATCAACTACTCATAGGGTAAGGCAACCCAACTGGTGAGAAATTGGATGCACCCTCCTCCAAGTAAGTCCTTCCTATGCTACAGAGGTTCATTTCTAGCCAGTGAAGGTGAACTTGGTCCCATTCATGCATACATAACGCTATTTCCTCTTAATACAGTCAATCCGAGCATAGAATGTATATAACTAGTCCATACCCAAGATGGCGTCTTAAGGCCTTGACGCCGCTATGAGGAGATCACATCCGAAACTATACCCTCCTAGAGTAACCTCACACTAATGGTACCAGTGTGTAATCATCGATTCTACTCCCGTAGAAGTCTCTAGCCATAAGGATCTAGCCAACAGCTCTATCGGAATCCCTATGCTCCGACCGAGGGAAGTGGCAACGAAATAATGACTGGCACCGGTGTCTATAAGAACTGCAGCTAAGGTGGAGTAGACACAGATAGTACCTAGAATCATCTCCATAGATCCATGGTCATATGACTCAACTGACAGATGTTGAGCTTTCCCCTATCCAACTACACCCTTCGGTCGGGTTGGACCTCTTGGTGGCGGTGGTGGTGGTGGTAACACCTCGAATTGTCATCCACCACTGGCTGCACAGCCAGCTCCTCTTCCATGTCCTCCTACTACCTGTAGACAACCTTAATCAAATCTATACATCATCCTGGGAGGTCCCTCAACTGTCTGATGATCATCAGCACGGTGGTTTGGACAGTCACGAGCCATGTGACCTTGCTCGCCGCATGAGTATCACGGTCTTCTCCAAGCATATATGTCACTGCCCCGGGTGCGCCGAACAACTGATCTAGAGTCATTTGGTCATACCACCGTGGTTATGGTCCTCTTGGACCACTACTTCATATGTGTACTATCAGATGCAGATGACTCCACTACATGTTTACTAGTAGTGGGTCTCGTTACTGGTGACTGCTCAACCATGAATCTATCTACTACGAGGCCTCTCTCTAATACCCTCACCTGCGTCAGGATACTGAGGGAGATCATCGATGCTCTGATCTCTCACATGAGGCCCTAATCTATGCTTGGGTCCTTGAATAATGGGTTCCGTATCATATCATTGAAATAGAGAGAGGTTGGTGAACCTCGCTGAGTATTGCACTACCGTCATGCTAACCAACTGTATATGTAGTAGCTCCTATATTGGCACCACTCATAGAGTTGCTGGATCAAACTCCTCCCGGAACTAGCTCTCTAAGTCTGTCTAGAGTAGTGTCGCCTCATCATGCACATGAAGCAATAGGCTCCATCATCTGTTTTCTATTGCCTAAAGGAGACGCGCATAAACGATCACCATAAGGTTTTCTGGTGTCTGTACCTGCCTGAAGACTCTTACTACGACCTCCATCCAATCCTCAGCCACCTGTGGATCCGTCTCTTCCTGGAACCTAGGTGGCCTCTGGCACTGGAGCTCGTGAAATGCGCTCAAGAGGCATGCATCATCAACTGGTGTGGCTGGTGGCATCGGTGGCCCAATGGAAAGTTGGTAACGCTGGTGCCTCCACTGGTAAAGGGCCCTGCACCGAGGCCTCATCCCTCAGTGGGGTGTCAGAGCATATGACTCTCGAGGCTCTGTGGGCAAAAATCCTGAAAGAAACAAATGCAACACGATCAAAGGATTATACCTGATGAGCTGACCCGATTGAGTGGACTTAAGGAAAAAATTTGGAACATGCACGCAATCAGTGTTTTCATGCACTAAGTCAGAATTCTATAGTCAGGGTCATAGTGTATGGATACGTCGTCCACCTGCACCAACACTGGACTCCCTAAACTGAAAACCACACTTAGTAATCTTAACACTATTTCTACAAAGAAAAAAATGATCAGAGTTATAAATTCTGTGGTAGAACCAACTCCTCTGATACCAATCTGACATGACCCATCCCCCGAGGCCCATATCATGACTACCCCAAGCCCACCTTCCACTGACAAGGGGATGGAGACTAGCACCAAAGGCATAAATCCCTAAACTGGGAAGGAATTTCCTTCATAAATGTAAACAAGAACATTAGAGTACAATACTAGAAGCAAAGAACTAAGTAAAACTGTATAAAAAAAGAAGTGATAGAAAGTAAAAGGGTCCAGAAATACAAGTCCAACAGGAAAGTACAAGTACAACTAAAAGAAAGAACAAGTAAATAAAATTAAAGTAGCTATTAGGTCGTCCTCCAGGTTTCCTACCTGAAGGGTAGGTACTGATGGCCTCCTCAACACTCCTATCCATCCGTCTCCTCCTTGAACTGTCACACAGTGTGGTCCACCTCTACATACCGTCTAGTCCTGCTATTCAATACCTCAGTTTGTGCTATCTGTGTTCTATAACCAACACAACGAGGTGCGGGCATAGCTCATTAATGGGTTAGTATAATGATACTTAGCAGGGACCTTGAGACCCTCAAGGTCTCACTAAATCCAACAAGGATAAAACAAAATATATGGAAACAACAAATAACCATTCATTAGGTATATGCCCATACAAATACCTAATTTATCTACTTACCAATCTAAATCATGAGGAAAACACAAAAGTCATGGACTCATCTCAAAAACAGGATTTTATTATAGGGGTGGTAACATGTAACACTCCTATTCAAACTGTCAAAACCTCGACTACTAGTGTACTCCCTCTCTATAGAGTACATTGGGCATGCCGTGTCACATAGATGTGATTCCCACTATCCTAAACTACTTTTATACTCCTCCTGTAGAGTACCATTGGTCTATAGTGTCACACAGAGGCTCTCCCCACTGTGGGTCGGACACATCACACAAAGGAGCTCCCCTCGTAGCCTACTGAGGTACTCCTCCTATCGAGTACCGTGGGTCATGCTCGTCACACAATGGAACTCCCCACTATGGTTCTACCAAATCACATAAAGGATCTTCCCACTGGGCTAGTTGGAACACTTCGAGTCGAAAAGTCAGTAGTCGTCAGGTCTCAGCCACCAACTAGGTCTCCTTATTCCGCTTGCTCGTATCTAGGAGGATCCGCTCCATGAGCTACTGGTCGATACTCCAACTATCACTATGTCCCAAGTAGAAGTATCACAATGTTCCACATCATCATAGAGGACTCAATATAATGAACGACACGTCAATCGGATGCCCGTTCTGTGAGTTATTGGCATTTCTATCAAGGGACCCGATTAGATTTTAGGTTCAAACCAACCCAACCAGACCCCAACTATGTCCAACTCTTTATTGGGGTATTCTAAAAGAAATGTCTCACTCTTAGATTTCTGTCTCCATATACGGTTCGTCGACCAGACACACATAACCCATGTTATGGGTAAAAAGGTGTGTTCGGGTCAAAAGAGTTCGGACTAGGGTCTTAACCGGTCCACGGGTCTGATCCGGCCTGAGAGGATGACCTTGCCCGAGGGAGGCCCGACCCAAGGGGTGGCCTGGTCTAAGGGGGTGGCCCGGCCCGAGGGGGAGGCCTGGCCCTATGGGGCGGCCCGCGTGGCCTGGCTGGCAGCCCGCGTGGCCGGCTCATGGCCTGAGTGGCCTACTGGCAGCCTTAGGGGCCATCTGGTGGCCCACATTTTCTTGTCGGCCAGCGGTTGGCAATGCCTTACGGGGCCCGCCCTAGTCGTGTTTGGGGTGAGGGGGGGGGGGGGGTGTCACACCCCCTGATTTTAGAACAGAACCCACGCTAGGCGACGATTCAAAACCACGTGGGACCCGGGGGGTCCTGCTTTCTCCGGCTGGCCAAGCAGCCAGTCGGTTCTGCACCGTAGGCAGCCGGCCCGACACTGGCCATCCTGGCCCCTCCACAGCGGCGTGACAGCACCGTGGTTCTGCTTCTCCGCGCGGCGCGATGATGTCATGCCCTTTTGTCGTGCCCCACCCTGGCCATGAAACTCCTCCTCAGCACGGCACGACACCGTCGTGCCTTTTCCGCAGCAGCCCAACCTGGCCATGGCTTTCCTTCCACAGGGCACGGTGGTGTCGTGCACTTTTGGCGACCCAGCGGCCTTGCGCCGTCGATTTTCTTCACAGATGGCCCATCAACGGCCGTTGTTTCTCCGTCGTGGTCCACTCTTCCAGAGGCACTGTTGCACCACAGTCGTCATCAACAAACGAGTAAAAACGAAGGGGAGGGTCGGGCTATGTTTGTGCAGATTGATCACTCCTCTCTATGGTGTTATCATTCGGCAATTCAAATTCCATAAACTCAACAACGTATAACGGGAAAATAACAACTCAAATCCCCCTACCTTGTTTGTCAATTGTTGACGGTAGAAGGAGAGTTTTGAGAAAATGAAGTCGAGGACGATGTCGTCAGTGTTCTTCATGGGCAATGGTTTCGTCCCCCGACCGAAGGTTCGCCATTGGCTGAAGAAGTGTCTTTCATCCTTCGGTGATCGTTCTTCATTGGAGCATTATTCACCTTCCCAAAGCTCCACCAAAATACCATGCCAAAAATTATAGAATATGTTATTTATTATTTGATGGCAGAACAATAAATATTTGTGTGTTTAATTAAATGAGACAACTCATTTAATTAATGGGGTGGAGTTAATTCAAATTCAAAATTAGGGGAGGTGAAGAGTTTAAATTAAATGAAGATAATTGGAAAGAAATCAAACAAGGGATGTTAAAAGTCTTCTACACTTAATTGGTGGGTTCCAAGAGGTTATATGCCCCGGTGGTCCCCACCGAAAATATCCTCCCAAGGGAGCTTATGTGGAGGTGGGACCCACCACCATACCCTCTCATGGGAGGTTATGGTGTGGTGGCCCCCACCATTAACCTCCACTTGGAGGTTTTAACCACCTCATATAAAAATAAGCTAACACTTTATTTTCATTTTATTAATAATACCCAAAAACAAACTTCCTTTGTTGACCAACTGTCGTCAAGGTGAAAGTCTTTTTAAGAGAATATCGGCACTGCGAGTTCAACAGTGTCCTCATATTTCAATTTGGAGCACTAGTTAAAAAGATATAAAATACAACTCGCACGTTTACTGAATGTACCCGAACTAGAGTTCAGAAACTATTTCCGGGCACGACAGACCTCATAATCAAGCACCGTAAATTTTCATAGACTCATAAAAATCCCAAGTATTTATGAAAAAAAATTCCATGGAAATTCCGGGTCATTACACTATCTACTACAATTTTATACTGTTAATATAAAAAATAATCATTTCTCTTTCCATCCCATATTGCTCTAAAAATGAAAACACCATTCATGATATGTTTATTTATTTCATTCATGGAAGACGTGTTTTCTATTTCATTTATTACATTCAATTATAGTCATACAATTTTATTTTGGTTAGAAATGATAATATTATATTTATTATAAATTTTTTAATGTTATGGGAGGAGTATATATATAATATTAATTAATAAAATTAATGTAGTTATTGATGATTGAGAAAATGCCAAAATAATCTAAATGGTTACCATTAATTTGTTTTCTAATTGAGCATCATCACATATAGAAATAAAATGATATAAAAGAATATTTAATATTGTATATGTTCTTTAATAACATATAATTTCAATTTTAGATGAGTATTTTCATTTAAAAAGATATTTCATACATGTATACAAGTAAAATGATCCAAGAAACTATTGAATCAAACAATCTCGTTAGGATGGAATTGTATATTATAAATTATCAAAAAGGAAATATTTGAATAAAATAAAATTATAAAAAAAATGTAAAATAGGTTCTAAATTAAATTATTAGTTATTATAATTTCATCATCTCGGACATTATGTACAAGTGCATAACAATTTTGGACATATGGTAAGAGACTATCTATGAACATTCATTTTTCCTTTGGGTTATTCTCTATATATCATAACCCCAATGTAATTAATCTATATTTTTATGTAATTATTATAAATTATATTTATATTTTTTATCAAAACATATTCAGACCAGTTTATACTTATTTTACGGGGATATACATGTCTTAATATGTCTCCATTCTCAATTCTTCTTGATAAGCAAGACTGATTAATGGGAAAATCTAGTCTTTTTACCTATATTCATGTTCACTCCATTATCAATATTAAGAAAGCATTATTTTCTTAAAATCATCCATTTTATCATTAAAATAATATCATGTTTCATTTCTTGTTTTATAAAAACTATTATTCCTTTTCTGTTTAATATATATATATATATAATATTTTACTTATGCGGTAGTAAAATGTTTTAATTATAAAGTTTCGTAAACACTATTTTTAAATGTCTACACTTAAATTGACCATAATTTATCATGTTCAATAATAAAATTTTCTTATTAATGTTCATGTGTTATTTAATCCATTATTTTAATGATCGTTTAATGATACACACATTTTTATGCTCCATGACATGATTATGATACCCAATTTATTCTAGGGATAACCCTTATGATCGACTGTTCATGTGGAACACATATTCATTAACATGTTACGATGGGTCATCCATATGTCAATCCAATGAAATGGGTATTGTTTCTTTTCATGATACGTCAATGATGTTTGTAGTTATCCATGACTCACAGTCCTCCATTGGTAATGGTCTTGGTGGTTAGCCTTGACTCATGACCCCCCATGTGCAACGGTCATAGAGGTTATCCCTCAATAATTATCATTTCACGTTGTATATTGTTTCCACTTTTCTATTATTCCATGACTACATGATCTAGTGTTCTGTATGTCATGATTCAATATTTTTATTCTTGATCCATTCCTTTTTATGTAATTGTGTTATATCTTTTAACCCATAATATATGATTTCATCATATTCTTATTCTTTTATAGGGTTTTTAGCTCATCCTTTTGATCATTTATTCCCCAGGTTTTCCTATGAAGATGTAAGATCACAATTATTTTTTAGGATATCATTTTGGATATTAAATAAAATATTCTTTTATTTTGGTTCCTTGTTTTCAGTTTTATATACATAATCTTTCAAAGACACAAGACTTTATAATCCATGGTTTGAATTTTTTGGATAGTTTTTATTAAAATCATGTAATAGTATGAGTAAAAGGAAATGGTTATTATAAAAAACGCCAATGGTGTTAGACTTTGAGTTTGAATGAAAGGGGATTGTATTAGACTTAGATATCTTTACCGTAGGTGTTTTACAGTTTTATCAAAAAGTGATTTTTTTGGTTTTTTCATGGTATTATATAAAATGAAATACATGATTGAGTTAATTATACATCTTTTTAAAGTGGACAAGATTATACAAAAAGTTATTTTGGTATATGGGTTCAAAATTTATCAGAGAAGATATCAACCTTAGTGAGATATCATGACAATATTTTTGGTTGTAGCTCAATTGGGAGTTGAAAGGTAATGTTCCCTAAAAATCTTTTATATCAAATACTATTATAGGGGTTTTTCATACAGTAATATAAACACATGAAAATTGATTATATATATTCTCAGTGGTATATCAATTTTAATTATTTGATTAAAACATAATGTACATGTTGGTCAATTGTATTTAATGACATGAATGAATTATATTTTAATGAATCGTAATGTATAATTATTTTGGAACATGTATGATTTTTTACAATCTAGTGAATTAAAAACATGTTTGAATATATTAAATTAATCAGTTCACAAGACAAAATAGGGTGAGGATATTATAGGTGGGAGAGTTATACGAGATGAATCCAAAGACATTATTCATATGATTATAATGTTTTTTAGTAAATGTGTGGCTCTTAGATCATCCCTCTATCATATATAAAAGAGGATTGGCCATTGGTTTACAATGTTATTTCCGTATAATGTATCATTAGATGAAACACTTCTCCTCCATAATACTTTTTATTACATTTTTCTTTACTTCAAAGATAAAATCACATTACAATAAATTGGATAATCTTATCAAAATTTTTTTTGATGAATTTATGTAATCCTTGGATATAAGTAGAAGGGAAGATATGTATGGTTATTTCTTAGAGATATTCATTTAGAACTAATATAATGCATAAAAAAGAATGTAATTGCTTGAAGAAATTTTTATCATGTTTAGAATCATATGATTTTAGTTTCTATTGAATGTGGTTCTTGGATTTGATTTTTTATTCACTATCAGTACTCTGGTTAATTGATTATCATTTCATATAAATATATAAGTATTTCATTGATTCTTTGGAGTGGGATGATTCTAGAATGTCTCCACATATCATAAAATGATTAATAAAATGGTTTGAGGTCAATACTAGGATATGAGATAAATTTAGGAAGTTATTTTCCATGGGGATCATATACGGAATATATTCTTGACGAAGAGGGGGTATTTTGGGATAAATTAATGAAAAAATTATAATTTAAGGAAAACAATAAAATATGTGTCTTTTAATACAATAAATATTAGTTACATAAAAATAAAGCTATCAATAAATTTTTAACCTTCTAGAATAAAATATAGTTATTTTATAAAAGAATGAAATAAGAAAAAAAATTATATGGAATAAATTATCAATCTACACATTGGATATTTATGTTTTTCTTATGAAATTGAAGTTATTATTTTAAAATATATTATTAGTATTATTAAAAATATTTTTTTATGAAAAATGATATTTGTAAATCATTTGGTAATTATAAAATGAAGATTATTTTTTAATGCATCCCATAGTTGAAAAATAATATTTATGTTATTCCCTCAAAAAATTATGGTTAGAGATTTATTTTGAAAAATCACTAATAGATAATTTGAACACAAAGATTCCAAAAATTATAATTAAATGTATTTGTATAATTTTCATTCAATGGGAACTATAATATTTTACTATTAACACCAAAATTATTTATTTTACAAAATAACATATATTCATTTTTTCAATATATAGTTATACTTTTTGGAGTAGAAAAATTGAAATATTTATTTTTAGGGATTATAAGATTTATATCTAAATTATTTATTCATGGTAAATTTTAATTGAGTATTGTGAATGGATATCCCTCCATCAAATGATTATATGTCCATCCTTTTATATAGGTTTCATTAGTTGATATAGATTTTACAAATGTAATCATGCTCAATCTATTTGTAGGGGAAATATATTTAGCTCATGTAAGTATATAATTCTAAAAAGAATAAAAAATGGTTCTTAGGTGATAAAATACTATTGGTCGAGGAAAAATATAAGGACCCGACTTTATAATAAACATAATCTATAAATAAATGAATAATTCACATTAAAGATCTTTTCATGTTTAGTGTTTTAGATAATTAGGACAAAACTATAACATTACATCTTAAAAATTACAAATTAGACCCTCCAACTCTGCATCCATTTTTTCATAAAATAAAAACTTTCTAAAAAAATGAGTCATGTATAGTAAGAATGACCTTTCCATGCTCCCATCCTTGACACTATTCATCATTAAGTCCCATGATAAACATTAAAAAAAGGTGGTATGAACATAAAAATCTCACCAAGGGTTATAAAATAAGGAAAGAAAACATTATCCCCAAAATAAATAAAAATCAATGAAACCAAAATTCTCAAACACAATATACACATGAAATCATAAGAATTTAGAATAACATATAGAAACCATAAATCACAAAAGGTAAATTATGACATACATAACATACTTACATTGTAGCTTCCACAGCTAGGTATGGAGTCACATTTGGAATAACCATCACATTATATTCCTTAAATATCTTAGGATAATCCATAACATTTACGTCCGTTATGTTACCCAATTCATTAGGGAGCTATCTCGAGCTCACCCTTCCTACGATTATCACAGAACCACCCGTATACGAAAACAATGACCAATAACCATAACATATTAATAACACATAAAAAAGAATAAAGGAATGATAACATCTCCACATTTCAATAACAATATATCAATTAAAGATATTGACTTAATCAGTTCTTTATCAAACCATTTTTAAAACCATTTAAAACATTTAATAAAGAGATTTTTGAATAAAAGTGGTCTATAAAACTTTAATGCTTTTAAAGGAATTAAAATTTTAAAACATTAATTTCCTTATAAATAAATCCTCAAAAACATTTTGAAAAACATGGAAATTAATGATAATGATTTAGAAGAAGAAATCATTATAACATTTAAATCGATATTTTAGTTAAAGAGATCAAAACTAAATGTGAGATGATTGAATAAAAATAAATGAATAATAACATTAATAAAAGATTGTAATATCATGAGAATAAGGATATTAATGACATAATATGTCAAGGGGATGTATATACACCATGTAAAAGTTAATTTGTGCATTACAACAAAATAAGTCTCAATGGAATATAAATTAGGACAAAGTCCCTTACAAAGATCGTAACCTTAGATTAATGAAAAATCAATGACATTATTATGTGTTAAAAATAATAATACACACAATATAAGTGGATATTAAGTGTAAAAAAAACATAGGTCATTCACAAATATAAAAATCATGATATCATAAAGAAGTATAAGTTAAACCCAAAAGAAATGAAATTGGGTTAATAAGGTTCCTTACAAAAATTAGACAACCTAACGTCGTCACATAAAATTTCAGAAAAAAGTGTTGATGAAATATAAAAAGGAATATCATCACATGGACATAAAATTTAAATCAATAAGTATATAGGAGAACATATAAAAATATAATAATATGTAAATTAAAAGGCATAACAAAAAGATGTCTTTTAAAAAGAAGAGGGAGAAAGGTTCCCTGACCGATTTGATAACTTACGAATCATACACCTCATGAAAGAAGAATCATACAATTAAGATTAAATTACCTATAAATTAATTTCTATTACACCAATAATAAAATAAGTTTTCGTATATATTCTACCCAAAAGGAAATAGTGGACAATTTAGAAAGAATCTCATGGGAATAAAAAGTGAGATTAAAACCACTAAACACATTGTAATGAATAATGTCGTATGACCAAAAGTTAATAAACACCAATGATTCATAGAATTAAATGAATATAAAGATAATCATGATAATATATATCAGAGGTATGTTCATAATTTTCCACATTTAATTAATAAGTTGTGAAGAATAGAAATCTCATGGAATTAAAAGTGAGACAAGAAACCCCTTACCTCGTGTCCGAATTGAACCATTTGTTCTTTTTTCTTCCTGAATAATAGACATAAGTTAATTTATACTAGTTTAAAAACATTTTTCATTTTTATTAATCCTTTTCTATCACTTATTACATTACTATAACAATTAGTTAATTTTTGGAGTACATCTTGGGCATTTTATCGATATTCGGACTTTAGTAAAAAATGATCTTCTTATAATTACAATTTGTCCATGTGGTCAAACGTAAATCATCTCTGGAATTATATTAATGATTTTAATATCATATATATCATATATATATATGGTATATATATGTATTTATAACAGTACATAACATTTGGAGATAATATATAAAATGCACCGTTCATAAAGATGGTAAGTCGTACGTATGCATAAACGCTTATTTAATTTCTATTTCATATTTTAATGGAATTAAAACATAATGATACATAATTTTATTATAATTTAGTATATTATCAAATATAATTTCACTAAATCCATCTTTTATACGTCCAACATATGTCATGAACGAGTCATTCCACTTTGAGGTGGTAGTAGTCTGCACTTCCTCAAATGAAATTATCACATTTCCTCATAATGGAAACCACAAATTTATGTTATAAATGTAAATGAAAGATGCATATAGAAAACATAAACATAATATATATCATATATAAATACATTTACATCATAATTTCTACCCTATGTTTTGGTTGGATATATTTGAACAATCATCATTTCGTGAGCAATAGTTCATCATCCACAGAAACATTATATTCTTTTCCCATTAGATAGAGGTTGGTGTAAGTGTAATTTGAATCTTTCACATAATAACAACATTGTACATTAAGTATAAGTTTATTGTTATGAATTAAATGAATAAAAAATAGTTTATGGGGTTGGAGAAGTAATATAAAATAAAATAACATAAGAGAAAATGTTACCTTAAAATCGGGTAACTCTCTTTGGTTTGAACCAAATGGTATGCTTGAAGTGACTTAGGACTAAGTTAAAGATTATATGAGTAATATAGGGATGTAGGTAGAGTAATTGGGTAGAGTTTAATTGATCCAAGAAGCTTTAGAGGTGTGAGTAATGGGTTATAAGTTGTGTCCTTTTATAAGGGGGAGAAGGGGATCTTTGGGAACGTTTGAAAAATTATTTTATTATAAACTTATCTTCGGTTTCAAAAGGTTAAAATCTTATTAATTTCAAATAAAAGATAAATAATTTTATAAATAAAATAATAATTTAATAATTTAATAGGTTTCAGATATTTTTTTATTATTTATAATCTTATTTATTTAAATCATTCCTCAATGAGGTAAACACTGCATCATTATTGTGTCATAAATAATTTTATTTATTTGATGTCTAAAAATTATAAAAAAATACCATCATGTAATAAATCTTATTATATTTCTAAATAATACTTATAGGATAATATATATCTTATTTAACCCTATGTAAAAATGTATATACTAAAAGATATTTTTTTATGTCATTTTTGGATTTACTTTATGTTAATTAAAATAAAGTGTCATTATCACTACCATGTGGCTCAATGGTGTCCCAAATTAGACCCAAGGATGACCATGGTCGGATATGTATGAAAAAATAGGATTAGGACACATGTTAAGGTAAATTAATATTATTATAATATTATTTTTTAACCCTTATTTATCAGATTTACCCATTAACCATGTTAAATAAAATATTTACTAAAGTTAATATTTTAAAAGTCTAAAAATAAAAGTTACCTATTTACACAATTTGGACCTAATGATTGAAAATATTGAAGCCATTTTTTCATATTCTAAACACATAAGTGGAAGTCATTAATTTTAAATTAATTCCTACTGTCAAAACAGAAAGTGTGTTTTTAAGAAATAATAACTATCAAATGATTGATACTTATTTATGTACAATTTTAAAGTGAAATTACTTCCAAGGACCAAAATTGTATTAAATGGTAAAAACATAATCTAATTACACTTTAAAACTAATTTTAATGATAATCTAAACATAGAAATAAAATATACTAAATGGAAAAATTGAATTAAAATTCAATATTTTTTCACTATTCCTTAAAAAGTGAACTTTATCTGAAAAATTCCAAAATTTCATCCAAATTATATTTTGATGTCCTGATTATAAAAAATATTTTTATTTTTCAAATAGAACATATAAAAGTGTCAAAAACGTAATTTATAAGGGATTCTACATCAAAAAGAGGTAAAATTACCTTTTAAATAATACTAGAGTATTTCATGCTAAATATATGATTAATCCTTATTTTAATCCTCTAAAATTTATTGGATAATTGTAAAGTCATTCATCAAATATTATAATCATATTTAAGTTAGTTCTGTTCATTCCTGCTCATACAATAGCTAGGCGTTAATGACCATATAAAATAATAATAATAATAATATATTATTTTTTGGTATAACTCAACGTCGTGTGCAACATAAGATTTCAAAGAAAGCTATTGTTGTGAGTTGAGTACGCTATCAAACATATAATACCCATTAATTTTAAATTAATATTTAATTCAAAAGTATTAATAAATATGAAAATTTCATATCCTTTATTTACCTGGTATGTTACATCCTTCCCACCTTTTGGGAATTGCATCTTCTCAATTTTAAAATTGGGCATGAAAAATTCATTAAAATCCCCACATAGAAAAAGGGTAAATAAAAATATCACCTTAAAAGAAAAAAATAAATGAAAAATGGTCACCCAATATAATAGATACTAGGATTCAATGAAAACCTGGATATGGATGAGAAAACAAACCATCATGTTCGGATAGAGATTGATATAAAACCTGATTAGGAGAAAGTTAACCACCATAAAATCACCAACCTATGATGGGTTAAATTGTCTTTGTTTTCCCCAGTAAAAATAGTCAATGAAAAATGCTTTTGTTTGAAGATCATTTTCATAAATATGAAGAATTTATTTAAGAGCATGCATAATAATATAATGAACCATACTTACTTTTTATGTAGAATTTCATCCGTAACTATATTTCTACCAAAAACTCATATTTTATCCAAATGATGAGTATTTAGGATGACTTGTTCACATTAGAAGCACTATAATCAACTTATAGAGAATAAAATTATCCCCAAAAGATGAACTATATATTTCCCATGTATTTAGACATAAACAAAAATCAAAATGGTTAGTACAAGAGAAGATAATCCTTAAAAAGGATAATCTTTTACAAAAAAGAAAACTACTCTTAATCTCCAAAATATTTTAAACAATACCCAATGTTAAAAAAGGAATATTCAATAATCAACAATCCATATAATTACTCAAAGTAATCCAAACTGATATTGAAACCCCAATCATATAATGATTTAATCACATAGTTGTCTAATATAAATCTTAACATTTATCTCCAAATAACATCAGTTACTCTTAAAGTCTCATACAGAAAAGTAATTAACCTAATAACATATTCTCCATTATAGGTTAATCATTTCTATAGATAACCCAAAATATAATTATTCATGATTCATAAAATCATCTAACTAAAAATAATTAGTCATACTAAATAGGGACTTCACGTAGTGTTGTGGTATGTGATAAATCCCAGTCACACTTCGGTTATGGGTTCAATTCCTGCAGATTTTTCTAACACGATGGGTTGTCACATGTTCTGCATGTTTTCATTTTTCAAAAAATATATAATTTTATATGATTCCAAAAAATGAGATAAATTCATCAAAAATAACCATAACACATTTTAACCCCAAATTTTATCTAACAGTATTCATTTTGCATCCCAAAATGTAATAACCTGTAATTGCATCAAATTCAAGGATCTTATAAACCCAAATGGTTCCCTATAACTATATCCACAAAAGAATAGAAAATTAATCCTTGAATGAAATTTTTATATATTAATCATCAGGGTTACACATTTTCTAAAATGTATTATAATGTAATCCCATCATCAAAAGAGCCTTAATACTTTTACGAATTTCACAATCCTAAAATCTACCATAATTATTGAATCCCTTGTACGTTGACTTCTTACTCGTTCAATGTTTTCATGACCCATGAACAATTATTCCCCAACTTTTTATAAATTACTTCTTTCTACAAAGAAAATCATGAATCATATCCTTTTATTCAATAATGTAAAAACATAAGTTATGAAATAATTATACCTTTCATTGGTTATTTTCAATTTCCCTATCTTCAATTAGAATGTCATCAGGAAACAGGTCAACGTATATTTGTATGATCCTTCTGATCCCTTTCCCAAAACAGCTTTGTAGAAAATCTATTTGTGTAGTGACCATGCACACCACATTTTAAACATTCATTTGATCTCTCAGAAATAACACATTACCCTTTCCTAGAGTCAATTGGATTTTTCATTATTCTATGGTAGGTTCTTACTTTATTTCCACAATTTTCACATCTATAGAATCTTCCTGTCCCATTGAAGCATTTTTCTATGTGTTTCTTTCCACGTCCATGCAACATAGTATTTTGAATATACTTACCTTTATGATAATTACCTGAACATTTGTTGGGATTTTTCTCTAGTATATACAATGTCTTATAAAAATCCCCAAGGTTTAGGTGGTCAATCATGACTCTCTATATTTGTTTTAGAATAACCACAAGAGTTATCATTGTAGCTCCCATTTTATTCAATTTCTTATTCAGAAAATCGTCACAGTTTTCTTCACATCCACTGTTACTTTGGTACTGGCAAGATCTAAAAATTTACTAAAACCAAAAATTTCAGTGTGAGTATATCATTAAAATCATCATATAATATCTTATGAGGAGGATCAACACTAAGATATAATTATTCATGTTATCTTAGACTCATTCACTTTATCTTAAAAAAACATGACACTTTCTAAAATCATAATCATCATAGTTATGTCACTTATGCTTAAAGATAACCCTAACCTATAATGTTATATAAACTGATCTTTGATACGATCTATAAGTAACCAACCTTAAAATTGGAATAATACCTAAATAAATGAATAATTAACATTGAAGATCTTTTTAGGTTTAGAGTTTTAGAGAATTAAGCTATAAATAGTACATTATATCTCAAAAATTACAAACTAGACACTTCTACTAAGTATCCCTTTTTTTCATATAATAAAAAGTCTTGAAAAAAATAGTTATGTCTAGTAAATGTGACTATTACTTGATCCCATCCTTGACCCTATTCATCTTTATGTCCTGTGAAAAAAATTTCAAAAACATGGGATGGACATAAAATTATCATTAAGGGGTATAAAAAAAGGAATGAAAACATTATCAAAAAAATAAATACAAATCAATGAAACCATACTTTTCCATCATAATATACCTCATTAAATCATAAGATTTATGAATAACATATATAAATCAACAATCATCAATATAACTTATAGAATACATAACATACTTACATTGTAGCTTTCACTACTATTTAGGGATTCAAATTTAGAAAACCCATCATTATATATTCCCAAAATCTCTTAGGAGAAACATTAACGTTTACCTTCTTCACATTACCCAATTCATTGGAGAGCTATCTTGGGCTCACCCACCCTAGGTTTATCACAGAACCACCGATATACACAAATATTCCCAATAACAATTAAATATTCATAACAAGTAGAACAATAACAATGAAATGATAACATTTCCAGTTTTCAATAACAATATATAATTTCAAGATATTTAAATAATCAATTCTTTATCAAACCATTTTCAAAATCATTTAAAACATTTAAGAAATTTAATAAAGTGATTTTTGAATTAAAGTGTCACATACCACTTTGAATATTTTAAAGCAATTAAAATTTTAAAACATTAATGTCTATATAAATAAATCCCAAAAAAATTGAAAATAATGAAATTAACGAGAAATATATAGAAGAATAAATCCTTTAAACATTTTAAACGATATTTTAGTAAAATAGTTTATAGCCAAATGAACGACATTTGAATACAAATAAATGAAGAAAAAAATTAATTAAAGATTATAATATCTTGAGAATAAAGATATTTATGATATAATATGTCATGGGAAAATATATACACCATATAAAATATTATTTCTATACAATAAAAAATCAGTCTCAATAGAATGTAAATTGAGACAATGTCCCTTACAAAGATTGTATCCTTAGATTTTGGAAAAATTAATGACATAATTATGTGTGAAAAATTATAATACTCCCAATATAAGTGGATATCATGTTTAAAACAATTATATGTAATTCACACATATTCATTGCACAACATAATCAATATGTAGATGTTTAACCCAATATAATTGAAATTGGGATTAGAAGTTCCCTTACCAAAATTCGACAGCCTAACGACATCATATAAAATTTAAAAAAAAAAGAGTTAAGGAGATATAAAAGGGTATATCATCACTTGTACATAAAATTGATATCAATTATGATATATAAGAACATCTCCCAGCATAAGAATATGTAAATTAAAATACATAACAAAAATATGTATTTTAAAAAGAGGTGGGTGAAAGGTTCCCTTACCGATTGGTAACATACGAATCATACACCTCATGAAAGAAGGATAAAAAAATGAAGATGTAAATAACAATAAATTAATTAATATTTCACCAATAATAAAATCATTGTCAGTACATATGCCACACAAATTGAAGTAGTTTCCAATATAGCATGGATGTCACAGAAATAAAAAGTGAGATTAAAACCCCTTACCACATTGTAATCAATCAAGTCATTTGACCAATATTTAATAACCACCAATGAATCATAGAATACCATAATATTAAGAGAATAATGATAATATATAGAAAATGGAAGTTCAAAATAAACCACACACAATAAATAATCGGTGAACAATAGGAATATCTGCGAATTAAAAGTGAGATAAGTAACCCCTTACCTCGTGTCCGAATTGACTAGTTTTTTCCTGGATATTCCTGAATATTAAAAATAAGTTAATTTAGACATTATTAAGAACAATTCTCAAGTTTATTATTAATTTTATATCACTTATTACCTTTAGATGACAACTATTTAATTTTTTGAGTTCATATTGAACATTTTGTGGATGTTCAGACTTGATTCAAAAATGAACTTGTTATAATTACAATTTGCCCATGTGGTAAAAAGTACATTATCTCCAGAATGATATTAATGATTTAGATATAATAAATATCATATATATCTGGTATATATATGTATTTATAATAGTACTTTAAATTTGGAATTAAGAAATGAAATGCACCATTCATGGAGACGGTAAGTCGTACATACGTAGGAACACAGCTTTCATTTCTATTTCATATTTTTATAGAATGAAAACATAATGATAAATAGTTATATTATAATTCCAGTATAATATATTATATAATTTCATTAAATTCATACCCTATACATCCCACATATGGTAGAAACGAGTCATATCACTTTGAGGGGGCGATAGTCCACATTTCCTCAAATGAAATTATCGCATTTACCCATAATGGAAACCATAATGGTATGATATAAATTAAAAATACATAAGCATAAACAAAAACTAAACATAATATATATCATATATAAATATATATCTATCATAATGTCCTCCATGAGAGGCGGTTGGAGATATATGAACATTCATCGTTTTGTGAGGCAGTAGTTCATCGTCCACAGAAATAGTATGTTTTTACCCATTAGATAGAGGTGAGTGTAAATTTATTTTGAATAATTATAATAAAAACAACCTAGTATATTGGGGATAATTTATTTTTTATAAAAGAAAATAATAAAAATAGTTTATTTTGTTTTAGATGTAAAATAAAATTTAATATTTTAAGAGTAAACTTTACATTAAAATCGGGTAACTGCCATTGGTTTGAACGAAAAGGTTTACTTGATGTTCCTTATTAATAACGTAAGGCTTCTATGAAAAATATTGTGATGTATGGAGATTAATTGGGTAGAGTTTGGATGAGTCAATGGGAATGAGAGGTGTGTTGAAAGAATTAAATAAAAATTTATTCCTGCTGTCAAAACAAAAAGTGAGTTTTTATTAAATAATAACTATCAATAGATTTACAATTTTTTATGTCCAATTTAAAATTGAAATTTATTAAAATGACCAAAATTGGATTAAAAGGTAAAATAATAATCTAATTAAACTTTATCAAAAATTAAAAATATAATCTAACTATATAAAGAAATTAGATTTAAAGGTAACATTGAATTAAAATACAGTATTTTTAAATATTCATTAAAAAATGAACATTATCAGAAAAATACCAATATTTCATTCAAAGTAAATTTATTTTTCCAGATTCTAATCAAAAATTGTATTGTGTCAAATTGAACAAATAATAGTGACAAAAAATAGATTAAAAAAGGTTTCTCCACAAAAAGACAGTAAAATGTCCTTTTAATGAATTTTTGAGTATTTCATGCTTAAAATATATTTCATTCTTATTTTAAGCCTCTAAATTTTATTTAATAATTGTAAAGTCAATTATCAAACATGTATAATATTATTTTTGTTTGTTCTATTAATTCCCACCAATACGACAACTAGGTGTTAACTACCATTTAAATTAATAGTAATATTATATTATTTTTCGGTATAACTCGACATTGCGTGCAACATAATATTTGAAAGACATCCATTATTTCAATTTGAGTACTCTATTAAACATAACATCCCATTTAAAGTAAAAAATAATATTTAACTCATAAGTATTAATAAATATTAAAATTTCATATTATTTATTTACCTCAGATGTCACAAAATATCTTTGAAAATGAACATTAAAACATTAAAGTTCATAGCCATGGAACAAATTACAAATAATGAGGACACATCTCATGAGGTTATTAATTTATATTCCATTCTTTATAGATATAGGATTTTAGAGAACTCATTTATTTCTCAAATAATATTTAATGTATAGGGGAAAGAATGGATATATGGTGATATTGTTAAGGAATTGAAATAGGTTTGGTGCATTTCTCATTAGATATTTGTTTAAATGGGTTGGGATCACTTTCATATTTTTTTATTTAATTATGACCCAAAGTAATAAAGAACAGTGTTTTTATCCATCATGTCATAAGTATGCATGGTCTAATTTTTGAAAATAACTTTTTCTTCAATTAATTTTTAATTAGGAATTAATTATTTTAAACATTGACTAAAATTACTAGTCACAATCGGGTGTTGTGGAGTCCTATGAATATGTTTTTTTTAATTTTCAAGAGTGATTTTGATGAAATTGGATATATTGAACGAGTCTTCTTGGATCTGTAATTTTAATAAAATAATTTTTTTGGTAGAATATAATTATTCCTTGATCAATTAGGTAGTGTATTCTACAATTAATGATATAATTTTAACCCAAATTAGTTACGAGTGACTTCCTTTAATTTGTTTTTTATGAAATACTATTGTAAATTTGATGAAAATATTTGAAAATGAAACTATTTAACTCTTTTTTATTTATATGGATATGTTGTGTGATATTTCCTAGAATAATAAAGAAATAAGAGGTGATATTTTGTGTGGTATGGAAGACATTGAGTTCATCGGTTGGATGGTAGAATCAGGCGCACAATGGACTAGTAATGTATTTTACACCTGATGAGAAACATGTGTGTTATTGTAATATTTAGTGGAATATGTAGAGGAATATATAGGATTGAATCCAATAATATGTTACACTAATGTTTTAAAGGTGTGTGTTGGGGAAAGAGGGTTTGGTGATAGTGCACATGTATCAGGGTATAATATTTTTAGGATATGAGAAAATTCTAGTACATGATATAAGACAAACTCAACAAGTAATGATAATGTATATATATTTTTTGAACTAGGATAGTATAGTTGTTATTAGGGATTTTCTTATTAAATTTTATGGTCATAACCCGCAAAATTATTGATAGGCCTTGTATATCTATATATTTTTTAATGTTATTAGAAATTTATCATAAATCATATCATGTGGAAGTTGGACGGAATTTTTCGGATAATAATACCATTATATTGGTGTTGGATCATCATATTTAAGATCAGACTATAATGAATAATGAGTTACATTAACCACAATGAATTATTATTGTGAAGCATTTTTTTATAAAATCAACGAAGTGATATAGTTTCATTGAATTTAGGGAAGTTGGGATGGTATGGATGAACCTGGTCCTCCAAATAATTATCCTTAAATGGAGTCACTATTAAAAGCAAATAGTTACTTGGATGATAAGGAATGATTTTAAATATTTCCTCTCAATAAATAATGGTTTAGAAGATTCTATTATTACCTAAAAAAACTTATGATAAAAAATTCTCAATAACCATTTTTGTTAATTCATATTTGAATAATGATGATTATTATGAATTTTTTCTACACTATGATACTTCATGTGGCATTTGATGTTTTTCTTCAGCTATGGTATTCCCTAGATAGATGGATAATTTTTCATGACTGAATATGTTCACCATCTTTTATACATTCCACATTTAATAAATGGTACTAGGGTCCATGATTCCTTGACATTAATATTTCTAATTTTACATTATATTGATTTTATTATTATAGTAGTTAACTTACTCACCTAATATCTCTGATTCTATTTTAATTATCATGTTATTATTACAACTAATATGTTATTATTTCAATGAACATATAACAATTACAATTTATATATATATAGAACTTTTTTATTTCATTCATCATTCACATTAATTTTTCTAATTATTCACTAAACATAATTTGAAAAATTAACATATTATTTCTAATGTTTTGATTTCATTTAGGATATTTTTCGTGACTGTGATACTTATAAGAGACCATGTCGTGACAAATTATCAAAATATACTAATTTTATTTATTTATTTTATTATCCTATTATATGATTGTTTTATAAAAGTTATTTATCCATCATATGTAATGTTATATATTAATTAAATAATACATTTTTTATATATTTTTATGTGATTTAGTTACACTATACCAATAATATATATTATGAATAAATTTATATGATTACAATTTTTGTGTGATTATCTCATATCCCTCCTAAATTCATTATTAAGGTCCCTAAAAAACTCAAGTATTTAAAATATTAAAAAATTATAAAAAAAAATTAATTTTCATAACATTTGATATTCGTTTCAATTTTAATTAATTGAATATTTTGGATTAAATATATATATGTGTGTGAATGTGTGTGTGTGCTTATCTACTTATATTATTTTTGGTAATATTTTACTAAGTATTTTAAAATATATTCTTAATAAAAAAATATTAATTTTTTTAATAACAGTGCCAAAAATCTACATTTTTCGAAAAAACCTCTCCCCCTTTATTTTTCTTGGTTCTAACCTATCGTCTTTTACCATAACTACACGATGATATTTTCCTACTGTTTAATTACTAATAATTTTATTACATCCTTTTTAGTATCTTATTGTTTTTATATTAAAATTAATATAATACTCTAGAATTATCTATAGAAAATGATTACTGAGATCATTATTTTCATTGGCTTTTTGGTGTTGATATTTAATGGGCCAATATAATCGATGACCAAAAAATTATTATTTTAGGGGACGATAGAGCACAATTATTACTTCAAGAAAGTGTAAGGATATTTAACAGTTCGCCTTTGTTAATATGTATTTGATATTTTTATGCTTTAATATTTAGTTTTTTCAGATTTATAAGAGATAATTTAACTACAAGGGCTATGATAAAAAAACTATAACTTTTATATTATTATTTTGTTTAAGGATTTTATTCTCCTAAAAATTATTGGTATTTAAAAACAGAATATATATTTAATAAGTATATATTTTTAACTAAATGTTTTATTTTTTATTAAATAAGGTGCATTCCCTATAAGTTCTCCATGAAATGAATTAATGGGGGTTTTCAAATTTTTTGACATATTCGATTGGTCCCATTTTCGAAATAAATATAGATAAAATAACTCGAAGGATTTCAGGATTCATGGATTTATAAATAATATTAATTTGTTTTAAAATCATAAGATATGATTAATTTTTTTGACTTATATATTTTTTGTATCATTGGGAGATAACAGGGTACAAGTTATTTTATTTTTAATTATTATAGATACTAATGAACCAATTTATTTATGTCGGTTAGTGGTGGGAACCCATTATTTCTATAGGGGTGTGAAGAACCCTTGTAGTTGGTAGAATAATTTGAGAGGGAGGGGGACTAATTAAACTATGAATTTTTTTTCTTCTAAATTCACATTATTCTTATGAACCTTTTCTATAATTAGTATTTGAACATATAATAATGTTTAATACAAGTGGAGTTATTTTTACTTTACCCTATATAAAAGATTCACATTTAAAGTTGATTTTAATGTAACGATCATCATAAAATTTTTATAAATATTTTCACACCAATAATAGAAACTCACAAAATTTATTGGTAATTTATTATCCCAAGGTATATAATTTAAATAATATTATAGAAGGAGTCACAATGGTAATCATGAAGATATCAAAGTGTGTCTCCCATTAATATATTATCTCACTATCTTCCCAACATATTGTTACATTCAAATGATCCTGCTACCTATTAAAAATGTTCCCTTCTAGAATTATCAACCAATATAAGATTCAATATATTAAATGTCGCCAAATCATTTGATGAGGTCATATTCCTTAAATAAAGACTTATTTTTTCCAATATAACATCATGAATTGTTCAAAAATTGTCTATCCCATAATGTAACCAAATAGCTAAAGATTTTTATTATTAGGTTATTTGTCCTTACACAACATTATAAAGATCAGAATGTATAAATAGAAATCAATAAATATTTTCTTCTACCCCAGTCCCTGTTATGTTATTTGATACTATTTATAAATAGTAACAACCATGCTAGCCTTTCTCACTTTATTCCAAGATTTAATGTTCTATTAGACACCTCAACATGAATCCTCTGGTCCAAGCTAGAGAATGACAGGACCTAATGAAAACCTCCCTTTAAAGATGAAACTACTGAATATCAAAGAGCGAATATGTGGAACCATGGGGGGACTATTCCCTCAATAATATAAAATAATCATATTGTACAATAGAAGAAAAAATATTCCGAATAATAAAGTAAAAACATTCATAAGAAATAAAAAATTACATCATCCCATTCATTAATATTATGACATATAATATCTTGTATAAAAATTTAAGAGGGCCCTACATATTTGTTGATGCTCCTTCCCATCACAGAGTCTAAACGATTGAAAAGGGAAATACCTTAAACCCAAAATGATAGATCCTTTGAAAAAACATCAAAAATTTACAAAGGCATGAAAAAAGATTCATTTGCACTCGGGTCGCACAAGTTCCACCAAGGTCGCGCAAGTATACTTGCGCGCAGCCCAATGGTCGTGTAGGTGACATGCGTGCCCTCTTTGAATTTCGCCCAAGGTCTTCACCAGCCTATAAATACCCCCGGTGGGCCCCCCATTTCAAGGATGAAAAATTCTAGAAACTCAAATTTGAGATCTCGGTGCCATAGTCTCTTCTCAAAGCTTCTGAACACTTCTAAGGTAATTTATTACCTATAACGGAAGATCTAAAGAGGGGGAGTAAGGACTAATTATTGAAACTCATCAACACTTGCGCGACTAAGTGGTCGGCCCTTAAGGGAAATTTCCACACTTGCGCGCCACCTTACCCCTTCGATAGAACTTGCGCTCCCCTCTTTTGGAAGCCTCTAGGGATATTACAAAGGGATTGAGCCAAGTCTCGCCCAAGTATTACCCTAAAGGTTGACCATCACAAAATTACCCTTGTGTTGCACAAGTATACATGCACGACCAGGAGTTGCACGCCCATACAGGACATGCACGCCACCTTCATTTTGGGTTCCCCTCATGCCTATTTCACCTCTCTTATGCCTATCCACTTACACTATTCATGATTAATCCTTCAGAACTCTCTCCAATGACATTCATGGCATGATTTCAATGTTGGCTTCCTTATCTGAAAGGAATTATGTGGAACATCTGTTAAAAACTAGTGATTTACATATCTTCATGTCACTAAGGTCAAATATTTCACTCATTCAACCTCGTCCTTTAAGATGGGAGAATCCTTAACCTGAGCCCCCTTTTCATGAGTAAGCCCTAGTCCATGTTCTCTTAATTTGGGCCTCCTTTTCAGGAGTAAGCCCCAATCCATGTCCCCTAACCTGGGCCCCCTTTTTAGGAATAAACCCCAGTCATTACGTTCCATTAATTTTGGGCATCCTTCTCAGGAGTAATCCCCAAACCATAATTCTTTTAATTTGGGAATCCTCATTAGGAGTAAGCCCCATGTTCCCAAAATCCAAATTTCTATAACCTAGGCTACCTTTTCAGGAGTAATCCCTAGTCATAATTCCTTTTAACCTGGGCCTCTTCTTTAAGAGTAATCCCCAGTCATAATTTCTCTGAACATGTCTTAATTTACTTTTGACTTGGTATTCCTTTTCAGGAGTAAAACTCAATCATAATTACCCTCCTTATTTGGGCATCCTCTTGAGGAATAACCCCCATGTTAGAGTATCCAAATCTTCATAAAGAACATATACCTTTATGGACCTATTTTTGGGTTTCTTCCTTGAAGTAAATCATAATCTTTATCTATTTGAGAAGTCATACATACATAAGCCGCACATCATTTCTTATAATTGCATCCTTCATCAAAAAATTGGATGGTTTTACCAATACCTCTTGTTTCTCACAACTAGTATGACTCATGTGAGTTTAGAGTGTAAAAGTAATTAAGACATCTTTCTTTGAGCCATTTAACATGCATAAACCTCATAGTTCTTTACCCAAACAATGTGGGTTCTGATTCCTTTTCCAAAACAAAGGATACATAGGTAGCCCATTCTGTGGGTACAATCCCAACAATGAAATAATATATGTCCTTATGAATGACAATAAACATCAAGTGCCCTGCTGAGTGGCTTTAAAACCAGTATGGTTATCATAATAACCAAGATATTTCTATATAATGTGTCGAAGGATACCATTGACCAAGAATCTCTAACAAATACAAATGATTATCTATCAATGAAGATCCTCTAATACATATAAAAGATTCACTAAATTTTATACATATTAATCATTGATTTTCAGATCTAATGGAAAGCCCATTTTCATACATGGTAATGTAATAAGGATTCATGAACATAACATAAATCAATAGAGAGACTCCTGGAGTATATGACAATTCCCCCCCAAAGGGTGTGATTAGTCCACCTCCCATTCTATCAACCAATGAAAATTCTTATGCCTCATTGGTTCATAACGGGTGAGCACCTACCTTTGTTGATTCTCCTTTCCATCATAGTTTCTAAAAGAATGAAAAGGGAAATACCTTAAACTGAAAATGATTTATCCTACAAAGAAACATCAAAAATTGACAAAGGAATGAAAAAAGAATCATTTTCACTTGGGTTACGCAAGTTCCACCATGGTCACACAAGTATACTTACGAGACGACCAATGGTCACGTAGGTGACTTGTGTGCCCTCTTTGAATTCTTCCAGGGTCTTCAGCAGCCTATAAATACCCCCGGTGGGCCCCCCATTTCAAGGACGAAAAATTCCAGAAACTCAGATTTGAGCTCCCGACACCCTACTCTCTTCTCAAAGCTTCTGAACACTTCTAAGGTAATTTCTTACCTAGATCGGAAGATCTAAAGAGGGAGAGTAAGCCCTAAGTGTTGGAACTCATCATCACTTGCGCGCCTAAGTGGTCAACCGTTAAGGAAAATGGCCACACTTGCACGCTTCCTTACCCCATCAATAGAACTTGTGTTCCCCTCTTCCAGAATCCTATATGGATATTACTAAGGGCGTGAGCCATGTATCGCCCAAGTATTACCCAAAGGATTTATCATCGCGCAAGTACCCTTGTGTCGCGCAAGTATACTTGCATGAACAGGACTTGCGCGCCCACGCAGGACTTGCATGCCACCTTCTTTTTGGGTGCCCCTCCTACCTATTTCACCTCTCTTCTACCTATACACCCATCCTCTTCTTGATTATGCCTTCATAACTCTCTCCAAAGCCATTCATGGAATTATTTCATTGTTGGCTTCCTTATCTGAAAGGAATTCTGTGGAACATCTATTAAAACCTAGTGATTTATATATATTCATGTGACTAAGGTCAGAGATTTCATACATTTATCCTCATATTGTATGATGAGAGAATCCTTATCCTGGCCCCCCATTTCAAGAGTATGTCCCAGTCCAAGTTCTCTTAATTTGGGTCTCCTTTTCAGGAGTATGCCCTAATCCAAGTCCCCTAACCAGGGCCTCTTTTTCACGAATAATCCCCAGTCTTTATGTTCCCTTAATTTTGGGAAACCTCTTTATGAGTAAGCCCCAAACCATAAATCTTTTAATATGGGCATCCTCTTTAGGAATAATCCCCAAGTTCACAAAATCCCAATTTCCTTAACCTGGGCTTCCTTTTCAAGAGTAAGCCCCATTCATAATTTCTTTTAACCTGTGCCTCTTCTTTAAGAGTAAGCCCCAGTCATAATTTCTCTTAAACTGCCTTAATTTACTTTTGACCTGGGCTTCATTTTTAGGAGTAAAACTCAATCATAAATCCCCTCCTAATTTTGGAATCCTCCTTAAGAATAAGCCCCAAGTTAGAGTATTCAAATCTCTATAAAGCACATATACCTTTATGGACCTTATTCCTGGGTTTCATCCTTGAAGTAAATCCTAATCTTCATCTATCAAGGCAGTCATACATACATAATCCCCACAAAATTTATTATAATTTCATCATTCGTGGAACAATTGTATGGTTTTACCAATACCTCTTGATTCTCACACCGATTATGACTCACGTGAGCTTAGAGTGAAAAAGTACTTATGGAATCTTTCTTTGAGTAATCGAACATGCATAAACCTCATACTTCTTTACTCGAACTACGTGGGTTCTGATTCCTTTTCAAAACCAAAGGATGCGTAGGTAGCCTATCTGCGGGTACGATCCCAACTATGGAATAATCTATGTCCTTCTAAATTAAAATAAACATCATGTTCCCCACTGAGTGGATTTACAATGAGTATGGTTATCATAATAACCAATATATTTCTATATAATGTGTCGAAGGATACCATTGACCATGAATCTCTAACAAATAAAAATGATTGTCTATCGATGAATAACCTCTAATACATACAATAGATTCTCAAAATTTCATTCATATTAATCATTGATTGTCAGATCTAAAGGAAAGCTCATTTTAGTACTTGGTAATGTAATAAGGATTCATGAACAAAACTAAAATCTATAGAGTGATTCCCGAAGTAGACAATAATTCCACTTAAAATGGTGTGGTGAGTCCGAACTCCCATCCTCTCGACCAATGAAAATTCTTAAGCCTCATTGGTTCATAATAAGTGAGAACCTACCTTTGTAAATTAGGTCCAAATGGATATGGAATCATTGGATGTTTCCGGTTCTACGAACAAAACCGTTATAAACCACATGGAATGTTTGAACATTAAATCAACGATGTCATCCCCATTTCTAGAGGAAACAAAAAATGGTGAACCCGACGTGAATCTTCATCCATTTTAAAATGATGTTTTACTTATTTGTTAGGCCCCTATTTAAAACCCATTGAGAGGTCCAACAAAACAATCAATAACATATGCTCTCATCCAAAAGATGTAGAATCCGATCATATCTTGATTATGTTTGCTATATCAAACATGAACTCTATTCGAAGATCTTCTGCATTAATAGAATGTCTTTACTTATGTTCATGTCTATGAATGCCTCTCTTGTGAAAACCTCTACTGTGAATGCATCTGCAGCTACTCCAGCTAGATCATCGTCCGCTCTGAGGGAAACACCACCTACTCAGCATCTTCAAAGCTGGGTATCGAATGAACTGGTTATGGTGTACCATCAAAACGGTACCATTATAACTCTAGAGGCTGCACAACAATCCCTCCAAGTGAGCAACTCACCCTGGTCGTCCGAATAGCGACGAACAGTGGTCAAGAAGCAGGCAGTGCTAACCACCGTCTACAACCGTTTCAGATTGTTATCCCCGGAACACAACAACCATTACCTCCCATATTCTAAGGAGTTGAATGGCAAGGCCACTCAGGGCATTTATTCAAGGAAACACGAGTCCTTCCCAAGGGCTCCCACCAAAAATCTCCGCCAGACTCATGCGGCAGTACACCCTCAACATGATGAGGGTGTCATTTCCAGGGGTTCGGCTCAGGTTCCTTGAACCCGAGTAGGCCAGACGAACCACCAGAGGCGAAAACCTATTAACAGTGACCAGGTTCTTATATCTTCCATTTTTTGGAGAAGTCCACCAACCTAACATGGTGGCAAGAAACAAGGGGGCACACACCCGTCAGTTTTAATTCCGTTGTCCAACAGACTCGTCTGGAAGCAGCACACCAATCCCGCCAGGCAATTCTGGCGGAGTACTATAGATAGGAACATACTCCTGTTTATAAATCAGCAGGTGGTCTATAGTCTCATCTGACTAGATATGATGGAGCCCACTAACCCAATGTGTTGACAACTGGTAAACAAAAACATACACATTCTTACACTCATCAGTCCTGCCAGAAGCCTCATCTGTCAGTATTGAAGGAAGATTGTCAACCATGTTCGGCAGAGTGAAATCAGCAGGCACATACACCTGCTAGTATTGATCAATCCAACCAATAGTCTCGTTTGGTAGGTTTTAGAGGAATCAGTCAGAATGCTCCGACGACAAACAGGAGGTAGACACAACTATCTACCCCCACATATGAGTACTATCATAATTAACTAACAAGAAAAGGAGGAAAGGAGAAGGCACATACACCTACTCCAAGAACAGAATGTACGTATATCCCCATTACGGCTTTGGAAGCCACCAAGCACATTCTATTAATGGTGAAAGAGAAGATGAAAATCTCTGCTCATATTCTGGATGCCTGTCAGGATATTATAACAGCTTCAGCAGCATCACAGTGGAAGAAATTAAAATATATCCATACCAATGGAGTGACACATCAATATTTCACTCTAGAACAGACACACACATCTATTCCAGTCCAAAAGGGTTGTAGGGAATACTCCCCCATATCATACGGACAACCATGTTAGGAACATACACCTGATTTGAGTGGAGATAATCAGCCCAACCTAATCATTTCTCCTGAGCAGGCACATAAACCTACCATAATGACCACATTCATCAACAAGTGGTTCCTAAAGTGAGTAAGAAGGTTTCTAAGAAGAATACCTTCCCAGATGTGTCAAGAAATCAAGGGCCAATCTGTAATAATGCTTTACTCGATGTTGGAGTTCTTGATGCACTCAGACGATTATCTATTGCAACTCAAGATTCTACTCTCTCAATTCCCAATAGTGGGAACATTAATTTCGAATGTCTACACCAGACACTTCCTCATGAAGGATTGCTTCATGACAATTCAGTCGATCTTAAAGTTTCATCTCCAGATGAGAGCCACAAGAACCCTCTGTGTGGTCAGAAGATCAAGGAGGAAAATGTTTCATCTTTTTTTGTAACCCACCATGGTGTTCCTCTCCATGATGATGAGTTTTGCTATGAATGACCTCTCCAAAGTAATAATGCACATTTCCAGAAAAATTCTCTAACGGACAAATTAGTGATGAGAAACTGATCTTATCATGAGGCACATGCAAATTTGTATCCAGTCCTGTCTGATTCTTTACCACTATTAGGTGAAACTCTTTCTGAATCAGATGACATCCTGGGGTGTAGGTCATTCTCCGAACCACCCCTAGGTGGTTCATCTTATAGTTTAATCAGTGAATTCTCTACGAATATTACTGAATCTAATAAAGCAGCAATAAAGAACCAGCTCTAGTCTAATCAGGTAGAAGAATATTCATTGAATGATAGAGGAAGTACTGAATATGAGAAAACAACTGGATAAAGGTGAAGTTCCAGTTATTTTTTTGGCCTTTGGTTGATTCTCAGTATGACATTCCAGAGATGATGACGGAAGATGGAATTCATGATATTAGTCTCAACATATGGAAAACTCATTGTAAGTTGAAAAAGAAAACATAATCTTATGATGAATATGAAATCATGTCAAGATAATAGAAGGTTACAATTCCAAATTGATTTGGAATCTCTCCCAGTTTCTCAATATCTGAAGCCTGAAAAGCAGTAGAGATCCCTTTAGCATTCATTCCATGGTGCACTAAGAAGATTGCGCCAGTTAATTACCAATGACCAATCTAGTATTCATATCAGGGGATGGGTTGTTCATGGAGCGGTACATTTCACTATACTCTCCAGTCAGCGAAGGCCGCTGAAAATGGTCTCATGCGATGTTATTTCCCATGGCCGACCACAGCCATTTGGCATTTTTTGTAATCAAAGGATCTCTCAAGAACATGCCTCAACTAGTTCCTCTCAAAATCAAGCATATAGAGAACATGTTGTTGAATTAGTTTTGCATCATGAAAACAAGAATATTGAACATGCCTCTCATTTGGAGCAAGCACACCATCGCATGGCAGAAGTGTCAGAAATCATCCAATGGTCTTTTGAGCCAGGTGATAGAAGTGGATGCAAGTTGATGCATCTAGAAAATTTATGGACTAAAGTATGCAAAATAATGAAAATTTCAAGAAATTATCATATATAGAAATTTTGGAACCACCCCAACTTTCCAGACTTGGAAAGGTTTTAACCCAACCCTCAAAATCAACAAATATGATTCGAGGAGTTGAACAGGAACAGCCATAGTCCACAGGACTGGGGAATTTTTCAAATCCTCAATCTCTCCCTCAGAGAAATTTAGACTTCTCTGGATTAGGGAAGAATACACAAGAGGAACGAAGAGACAAATTATCAGGAGATTCCCTCCAAATTATGGTTCGTCAAGTAGTTTCTGAGGGGTCAAATCAGCAAAAGGAAGTGTATCAACAAGGAAATGGAAGAAGAGAATATCGCAGAAATTCCAATAGAAGGGATGAAATGCATTATGAATCCATCAATGTCATCAATGCCATTGTTGTTGATCCCCTAGATGAGGCTCACTCAGAGGGATCTGATGAGGAATATCTTTCTCAAGAGGTTGCACGCACATACACAAATGAAGAAGGTGTGCGTACACGAAGTCATAGGATTACCTAGAATTTAGTTAATCTTTCACGTAACCAACATCCGCCCTCTGAAAGGGATCTAATAAAAGGACAGAAAAGAATCAAGTTACATACCCTTCCTCTGGAGATGTCCAATCACTCTCATTAGAGCAATGATTTGCAAAACAAGAGGAAGAAATGAAGGAGTTGAGGAGGTTGAATGCAGAACTACATCAGGGTAGTCTTCGTCTTAAGCATGCTGGAGTCAGCCATCCAAGGGAATTTGTTACGGATACTTAGATAGATCAAGAATATCCTCCTCTACCAGTACACCCACACAAGTCTAATCCTATGGGTCATGTGAAAAAACAATCGGTGGTTATACCATCAGTTGCAGTACCAGCCACCACATCTGTCCAAGCTCTAGTCATTAAACTTGCTCAAGTCCAAGCTCAAATGGATGTTTCTCAAATGTTAATAACTATTATTGAGTCATTAACAGCTCGGTTGGAAGCTATGGAGGGAAGGCGCACTCAAATTTAACCAGAAATGAGAGATTACCCTGAATGGGTTCATGAAATTCTTCCCCCTTAAAATTTTGCAAGTACCACATTCCCATTATTTAATGGTTTGGGAGACCCAGAGCAACACTTAACACATTTTTTTTTCATTGTGATCCTATGATGGGAACCCCTCATCAACAAGATTTAGTTAGGTTCTGGTGTTTTGTACAATCATTATAAGGGTTTGCCTTTGTCTGGTACACAAGCTTTCAATCCCAGTCAATTCTCAGATGGAAGGATCTCTTCCAACGATTCCTTCTTCAATTCAGCTCAACATCACCAAATAAAACATTTTTTGATTTTACAAACTGTAATCAAAGGGATAATAAAAGGGTTTTAGATTTCATTGCTCGCTGTAAGGGATTAACATATTCCCTGAGCTTAGCACTCCCTCAAGAGGAATTGTTGCCAATATATGAGGAAAATTTATGTGATGAGCTACGCACACTTTTGATCCCTGTGAAATATATAGGAGGGTTTCGAGACCTTACTTCAATCACTCAATAGATTTAAGATTCACTTATTATGACTAAGGATAATGCTAGTGTAATTATATCATCTCTAGGAATGAGAATGGGTAAACTAGAGATTGCTATAGTTATGCTTAAGCAAACACTTGTACCTGCTTCTACTTCAAGGCCTTCATCTTCTCGAAGGGATCCACCTCTTGAGCATCAAAAACAGAGGTCGTTTCATCATGATGACCAAAGAGATCAATGACGGAAGCAATTTGGGGATCTAAAGAGTAAATTTTAAAGTTTCTGAAATGAAAAAGTTCCTGGTTACTTAATTTCAGCTTTGGAAAATAATTTGGTTCAATTTCAAAAGCCCAATAGGCCATACAAGGAAGGAGATGAAGACTGTCCCATATATTGCACATTTCATCAAATGATGGGGCATCCCGTTCAGGAGTGTTCTGTCTTCAAGGACCTCCTGCAAAAAATGGTCGACTTGGGACAATTCGAACTAAAAGGTTCTTCAGCTCAGGTAGCATGTGTTACTGCTACAGATCAAGAGGAAGAAGGCGAGTGGAAAGAAGTGAAGAACAAAAATTCGCAAAAATATGATGATAGGATTGTCTGAAAAACGATCAACCTAACTCATTCCATTTTGCGAATGCAATTGAAGAATCCAATTGTGTCTTCTTCCATGAATTCCACAGCAAAAACCTCTTCATCAGAGGGAAAATACTCAAAAGGGTGGAATAATTACAAGAAAGAGGAACAATTAGAAGAAGATGAAATCGTGTCAAAGCCTATGTTTTCATTGACTCTGGAAGCTTTTATTCCATCTACTTCGAAGCCACATGCACTGTCCCACCAAACGGCATAACCGAAATTGGCTAATCAGGCATAGTCATTATCAGACGAAGAGTTGATTTTTGCTTCTGTTAATATGATTCACTTAATAGACCCATATGCCAGTCGCAGTTTCAATTTTGATGAGCCTGAATTCCCTATATCAAACAAAGGAATCAGAGGGAGTTCCAGAGGCTTAGGGTACATGGGAAGACATGGATCTTTCAGAGGCCACTATTCTAATTCTACCCCTGCTAGAACTGTGTATCCAGTAGAAACGCGTGGTAGATCACTTCAACGAGCTCAAAAAGAACAAGCATGTCCATCTACACAAGGTAGATTAAGTCCTAGCACAATTATTCTGGAAGATTGGTTGGATGTTCCATCTTATTCCTCTCAGAAAGTAAATAGACCTAATCAGTATAATTTTCCAAAGCTAGGAGTATTTCCAACTCCTACCCCAATACAAGATGCATCAACTTCCAAAACATCAAATTCTAAGGTACCTTCAGAACCACATGTTCCTATTGGGAAAGACATACCTCTGGATCATAATTTTGACGTATTGAAACAATTGGCCCAAGTACGATCCATGTTATCAATCTTGGATGCCTTGAATTTATCAAAGGAACTTCGGGAGGCACTCATCGAGACTTTTTCAAGTCCCCAGGAGTTTGAAACTGAAACTGATATGATTGAAGCCTACCTTTTTGAGAATAATCCTGCAGAATGCAATGCATTGATATCTTTCACAGATGAAGATTGAGATGATGTCGTGAATGGAAATATTAGACCTTTGAACTTATCTGGCAAGGTCAATGGTGTATACTTCCAAAGAGTCTTCACTGATAATGGTTCAAGAGTCAACCTCACCCCCATTCGTACACTTCATCGATTCGGCCTCACAGAATCTTATTTATCTCCTTCTACATTGATGTTACAAGGATTTGATAAAAATTAACAAGAACCACTGGGCAAGATTACACTCAGAACTCAATTTGGAGATCTTGTATCCAATTCAATTTTCATGGTTGTTGATCTAGACTCAGCCTTCAACATCTTTCTTGGTAGATCTTATTTACATCAGCATGCGGCTATCCCTTCATCATACCATCACTGTCTCAAATATTGTTTTGATGAAAAAATTGGGTCATTTTATGGTGATATGTCCCCATTCAAGACATGTGAATCTCAACACATTGAGGCATAATTCTATCACATGAAGAGAAAGGAGAAATCAACAACAAGGGAGATTGCCAAATTTAATACTCCATATAATTTGGAAAAGATTACAGTAAACCCATTTACACATGTGATTACAGATTATGTGTTTCCTATCAGTAAAATTGATAGGTTAAACCCAAATCAAAATACTCTTATGGAAACTTCCATAATTTCAATTATGGAAATCAAGCCAGACATCATGGGAGAAATTGGTGATCCACCAAGAAATGATGAAAGCTCGAATGGATATGTCTTCATTTCATCCGTTGAAATCTGACAAGTGTATAATTCTCCAATCTAGAAATAAGAAGTTATAACAATGTTAAAGGTGAACGATGATGCCGATTCTCAATCCATTATCTCTTCTATATTACCCAAGGAAGACCCTTCATCATCAATTGGGTTGAAAATGGATGCTTCTTCTTCAAGATGTTCAAATTTTAACATTTCTTCTGATTATGGAAATTCCTCTTCTTCATCCACTATGCAAGTAGAAACAGAAGAAATAACACATGTTGAAGAAGAAGAGGAATACCTTAGGGATGCTCCTCCAACATTTAAAGAGGGTATCTCTACCACCATGGATGAACTCAGAGAAATAAATCTAGGTACAAAAGAAGATCCACACCCCACTTTAATTAGTGCGGCCATGACTCATGACGAGCAAGAGATGTATATTTCCCTTTTAATGAAAAATTGAGATATATTTGCTTGGAGGTATACAGAGATGTCATGGCATGATCCTGATGTTTCCACTCATCATTTGGGTTTTCCAAAAGAACATCAAGGATTCAATCAAGTTGCTAGAAGAACACACCAACCTATGATTCCAAAATTAAAAGCGAAGATGATAATCTTATCAAAGATAACTTCGTCAGAGTAGTTAAATATCCCAAATGGTTGGATAATATTGTCCTAGTGAAAATGAAGAATGGGAAAATTAGAGTTTTCATTTATTTCAGTGATCTTAATCGACATTGTCCTAAGGATGATTTTCCAGTACCAATTACAAAACTCTAAAGCGATGCAACAGCTAGAAATAGAGCACTTTCCTTCATGGATGGATATTCTGGATATAATAAAATCTTAATGGCTCTAGAAGATGAAGAATCTACAGCTTTTAGAGCCCCTCAGGGTGTGTTTTTCTATCAGGTAATTCCCTTTGGCATGAAGAATGCAGGGGAAACATAACAGCGTGCCATGCATCGTATATTCAAACAATTTTTAGGGAAGTTTGTTGAATGTTATGTGGATGACTTGGTGGTTAAGTCCAAAAAACGTTCTAATCACTTGGATGTTTTGGAAATCACATTCCACAAACTTCGGGAACATAATTTGATGATGAACCCCTTAAAATCTTCTTTTGGGGTAACCACATGAAAATTTCTCGGCTTTGTTTTACGCCATAGTGGTATCGAGGTCGATTTTGAGAAAAAAAAGTGAATCCTTGGTATGTCACCTCCACGAAATTTAAAAAAATTGAGAGGACTTCAAGGAAACTTATTCTATATTCAGCGTTTCATCACCAATTTAGAAGGAAAAATATTACCCTTCACCAAATTGATGAAGAAGGGAGTTAATTACAAGGGGACTGAAAAATGCCAAGAAGAATTCAATATTCTCAAGAAGTATCTCTTGAGTCCACTGGTTTTAATTCCACATGTTGAAGGAAGACCACTTATCCTCTATGTTATAGATTTAGAGAGATCATTAGGTGCCTTTATTGGTCAGAAGAATGATGATGGGAATGAAAACAACCTGTACTATCTTAGTCAGACTATGCATTAAGAAGAAACCCTGTATTCAAATATTTAGAAGTGTTGCCTAGCATTAATCTTTGTAGCTCAGAAGATGAGACACTATCTACAACATCACGAGGTCCAATTGGTATCTCGCAATAACCTGCTCAAATTCATCCTTAGTCATCCAATTCTTACAAGACATCTGGCAAGGTGGGTAGTTATTTTTCAACAATTTGATATTCAATATGTTTCTCAAAAGGTAATAATGTTTCATGCTCTAGATGATTTCCTTGTTGAACATCCTTCAGCAGAAGATACATCTTCAGATATTGAACTTCCTGATGAGGAAGACTTTTCAATTCATGGTAGACTTCAATCATGGGATATGTACTTTGATGGTGCTTCCAGAAGTCCAACAGGGAGGAAAATGGAAAATACTAAATTCAACAAAGTTGGTTTAGGAATTGATTCCCCAGAAAAGGTAATGCAACCATATTATTTTTCATTTTTGGGAGGCGGTACATAAAATGAAGCAGAATACCAAGCTCTCATTGCAGGCTTGGAGTTGGCACTTCAAGCACAAGTGATTCTATTAAAGGTAAAAGGTGATTCAGACCTAGTAATCAAACAAGTCAGTGGGGACTACGAAATCAGAAAAGAAGAATTAATCCCTTTGTATGATAATGTCATAGAGTTAATGGATGAATTTCCATCGGAACCGACATTTTCTTATGTCACACGATCACAAAATTCCCAAGTTGATGCACTGGCTAATATAGCTACAACTTTGAAAGATCCAAATCAGGACGAGACAAACATTAGTATTGCCCACCGTCGTACAATTTCACCTTATGTTCAAACCAGAATAGAGGAAATCAAAGAAATTAGTCCCATTCCGGAACAATGTGGTCATACTACAGGATGGATGATACTTATCAGGGAATACCTTCAAAATGAAACAATTCCACCTAATAAATAGAGGAAAGAACATGTCCGAAGACGTTTGGTAAATTTTAAACATTATGACAGCACTTATCACTGAGGAAAAATTCTATACGAAAGTGGTTTTGATGGAATTATCTTCAGATGCATTGATGGAAAAGAGAGAATGGTGGTCATGAAAGAAGTACATGCATGATTCTATGGTGCCCATCAGTCTGGACACAGACTATCTAATCAAATTCGAAGGCTTGGATACTTTTGGCCTTTAATGATATAAGATTGTGTTGATTTCACAAAGAAGTTTCATTCATGCCAAGTACATGCCAAATTTATTCATCAACCACCGGAGTTTCTTCATAAAGCTAAACACGCATGGCCATTTTCCACAAGGGTAATGGTTGTAGTGGGACCTTATCCTTCAGTTATAGACAAACAGTTGAAGTATATTCTTACTGATGCTGACTTCTTTTCCTAATGGGCAGTGGTAAAACCCCTCAAAGAAGTCAGTTCTAAATTCATTTCTAACATCATCAAGTCTAGCATCATTACCATATTTGGTGCCCCTCATACCATATTGATGGACAATTCCACAAACTTCTGTTCATCCGAGGTGAGGATGTTGTATCGAGAATACAACATTAAATCCAATCTTTTCTCTCAGTATCATGCAGTGGCCAATGGACAGAAAGAAGATTTCAACAAGACTCATTCATATTTAATGCAAAAGATACTGGATAAAGATAAGAAATCATGGCCTGATAATCATTTTCATGCTTTATGGGCTTATCAAACCCCCACTGGCACAGTAACGTGGTCAACTCCATATGCTTTGGTATATGGAACGGAAGAATTCTTCCTCGTTGAGGTTCAATTACCCTTGTTCAGAGTATCCATTTGTGATTAGTCATCTACAGATGAACAATCACAAAAGCGATTTGATGAATTGGAACGATTAGATGAGAAAGGATTGTACACCCTACACCACTTGGAAGTCTATCAGGATCAAATAGCATGAGCTTTCATCAAAAAATTTCATATTAATTCATTCGTTCAAGTAGAATTGGTATTAGCTCTCATAACTCCAATGATACCAGGAAAGAAAACTCCCAAGCTTGAGCCAAAATGCGAAGGACGTTACACAATATAGAAGGTCTACTCTAATGGAGCTTATTCATTAATCTCAGTTGCTGGAGAACTCATCACTACTCCAACCAATTAGATTTTTTAAGAAGTATTTTGTGTAACCCAAATACTTTTTCATCTAGAAAGATGTTAAACTGAAGTATCAATGGTACATGCATATGAACTTAAACAATTTTCATCCTTATTGTCTAACATGATGCTTTACTATATCGTCCCTTTTCGTCCAACATGACATTAAACCGTGCCATCGTCCATCAAGACGTTAAACTGCAGCATCAATAGTCCAAGCATATGCCCATAAACTATTTTCACCTTCATCCAACATGACATTAAACTGTGATGTCCTATCTACATGAAGCTAAACTATACAGAAGTACCATATGTCCAGCAAGATGTTAAACTACATAATCTACGGTCCATGCAAATGACCTTAAATTGTTCATGCCATCGTCCAGTAAGATGATAAACAACAGCATCAATAGTCCAAAATATGAACTTAAGCTATTGGCATTTAATATCATCCTACAAGACGTTAATCCTCGTCATCATCCATGGTCCTTGCATACAACCTTAAACTATTGGCATTTTATATCGTCCAGCAAGATGTTAAACTGCATCATCATCCACGGTCCACTCATACGACCTTAAACTATTGGCATTTCATATCGTCCAGTAAGACGGTAAACTGCATCATCATCCAAGGTCCATGCATATGACCTTAAACTAAATGCATCCATAGCGTCCAACATGAGGTTAAATTGTATTTTCCACATCCTCTTAGCTACAGGATTCTAAACTGTACTACACCTTTATTGTCCAACATGACGTTAAACTGTGTGTCTATATTTTTCCTGCATGACATTAAAATGTACTGATCATTCATCCTACGTGACGTAAAACTGGAAAAGTCTCTAATACGTCCAACGTGACGTTAAATTGTGTCCTCTTTTGTCCTTACTTCATGACATTAAACTGCACAGTCCCCCTTTTTTCTAACATGACGTTAAATTGTATTGTCCCCATCGTTTTAGATACATGTTTCTAAACTGTTCAGAAGTCCCTTAATACGTCCGACATGACGTTAGTCTGTATTTTTTCCATGCTACATGACACTAAAATGTGCAGCACCAATAGTCCTCACTGCAAGACTTTAAACTGCATAGTCCCTTCATATTTCCTACATGACATTAAAATGTGCATTGTTAAGGTTTTTTCTACTTCTTGTTTCTCACACCGAGTATGACTCGCGTGAGCTTTGAGTAAACATCAACCATAACACCCTCTCTGGGCCGCTAACCATGCGTAAGTCCCAAAAACATTTTTTAGGTCGTTTCCCCCAAGAAAAACTTGATCACTAATTCATTCATTAATTGAACTAATTGGACTTTGATACTTTCCTTCTAGTCTGGGTACGTAGGCAACATCTTGGGGTTCAATCCCAAAACCAATCTCTTCACATTGGTTCACCTTTGTCCGTGCTACATGACATTAAACTGTACATCACTTTTGTCCAGTACGACAATAAACTACAACATTATTTGATACCCTCATCTGAGAGGGAATAATTATTTAAATTGATCTCTAACCATGTTATATTCTAAAGAATACGTGCATACATGGAAATGCCTGAACCTTTTCTCTTGGGTCAAACCATCGTTGCACTAAAGTCCCCTTTCACCCTTCACTTGTACAAACCAATCTGTATAGAGGGTATTTCAAGAACTACGTGCGGCATGATTCCCATCCTTATGGGATACGTAGGAACGTTCAAGTGTCCCTTGAATCCAGCCCCAAGTCTTTGCGCCAAACCCCAAATTCCATTTTCAGTCCCTTGGCTGAAAAGTCCCTATGAAAACACACACTATGTATTCATTATTATGGTCTGAGTTCTATGACCCTAAACTAAGATCTCCCATAATATAGTCCCACAAGACATTAAACTATATTTCAAGAACTACATATGGATTGATTCCCATCCTTAGGGGATACATAGTGAAGTACAATATTTCAATTTAGGACCCAGCCACAACATGATTATGGTTAGCATTGGTCCTTTTATCTCTAAATGAAAAGAACAAATGGCCATTTTTATGTGTCATACTCCTTGTCTTAAATACTTCCAGATCATCATAATATTTTTCTTGAATTCTGGTCACAAAATGTCCAATTTCTAAGAGTTCATTTACCTGACTATGTAGCACGTGCCTTTAGGTGGCCTTGCATAAACAGTCTACATAATAGACTTTTCAGCCAAAAGATACTATTATTTAACTATGCAACCAATGCCCTTAGGCGGCCCTTCATAATTCAACCCCCTAACAGGTTTGTAAAAACAATGGTAACTTCATTTTTGGGAAGAAAACCTATTTTTTCCTTATTGGTCGTATCAAAAATATATAAGGATCAGAAAAAATAGTTATCCTTAAAATATTTGTCTCATGTTGATTTTTATGATCTGAAATTATTCAAGTATATGATTTATATATCTCTTCCCAACATTTGGGTCAGACCTTCATAGGAGTGACTTTCATCATGTTCTTAGACGATCTTGCTTGGAAATATCTTCTCCATATTCATGTACCTTTCTCCATAAATCAAACTCTATGCTTTGGAAAATTTGAATTCCTAGAAACATTCACTGGCTTTTTAGTAATATAAAAGTAACTTTCTGAGTGTTGTTATTCCTAACTATGCAGCACATGCCCTTAGGCCGCCTTGCATAAGTAGTCTACATAACGGACCTGTCAGCCAAAAGATGCTATTATTTTACTATGCAGCCAATTCCCTTAGGTGGCCCTAAATAATTCAACCCGCTAATGGGTTTGTTAAATATTGGTAACTTCATTCTTGGAAACTACTTCTTCTAATGCATTTTAGCCATTATTCATATCATTCCTCAGATTCAAAATTTCTTAAGTCTTTGTTTACATATTTCTCTCATACATGAACATTGTAATATGTTTTCTAATAAATTATCAAGGAATTGAGTCACTATTAATATAAAACCCCAAGCTTCCATGGTATGATTCTTTTTGAATAATACTATAGCGTGTGTTGTACGCAACTTCAAGATTCTAACACGCCACGACCAATCAAAGTAGCCGTTATGAATAGTAATACCCAATTTTGGAAATTTTATACATTTTATTTTTTAAAATGAACATAATTTTTGGATTCAAAATATCGAAATTATCCTTGGATTAAATTTTGGTACTTTTCAGATAACTGTTATATTTTGATGAATAGTGAAAATTACTAATTTTTTTTAAAAACAACTTTTTTAATTGAAATAATTAATAGTGATAAATTTTGAATTTGAGTGGTATTAAATTATATTTAGAATATATTTTTACCTTTTAATACAATTTTGTTCATTGGACATAATTTCACAATTAAACGGGATATAAACAAGTATCAATCTTTTGATAGTTATTATTTCTTAAAAACACGCTTTTTCGTTTGACAGCGGGAATTATTTTTAAATTAATTTCTGCCACTTCTGTGTTTTGAATTTGGAAAAATGGATTCCATATTTTTAATCAGGATGTCCAAATTTTTTAAATACTTTTCTTTCATTTTTAGACATTTTGAATAATTATTTCGGTAAATATTTTATTTACAATGGTTAAAGGGTAAATTCGGTAAATAAGGGAAAAATAATATTATAAAAATAATAAATTACCCTAAAACGTGTCCTAACTTTATTGGTGGATATATATCCGACCATGGGAATATTTGGGTAGATTTTGGGACCCCATGGAGCCACTTTTAGGTGATAGGGACACTTTACATTAATTAAGTTAATGTAAATACAAAATGACATTAACATATATCTTTTAGAAAAAAAATACCTAGTGTTATATATGTTATATTTTAGACTATAAATATGAATTAGAAATCTATAAATATTTCCTACATAATTTTATTTTATTTATAATTTTTAGACATTAAATAACTTAATTTATTTATGACACAATGATGATGCAGTAATTACCATATTAATGACAGATTAAGATAATTGATATTATAAATAACCCAATAAATGTAATTTGAGACTTTTTATAAATTAAAATAATTTTATTGGTTACTATGACATATTGGGATTGTTTATATAAATTTTTTTTCGAATTAATAATGCTGTTATAAATTTATCAACAACAAAATACCCAATAGTGTCAAAATTGACTTAAAAAAGTTTTTAAAACAAATATTATATTATTAATTTATATTCAATTCATAAAAATCTAATGTTAGGCCAAGAGACTTATATCATGATAGGTGTATCATTAATGGACCACTTGGGGGTCTTTTGGTGGTATATAGTATGTTTATTAACTATATAATATAAAAATAAAAAGTGACATGGTAAGTGTCGAACTAATTAAATAAGATTTAAAAGCAAATGATAAGGTAAATATAATGACCCAAACCTGTCTAAATTCTATTTTCTGAGTGGTTTTAGACCCATCCCCACATTAACTTATATATAATACACTTTGGAGCCATTAGAAACCGAATATAAATTTATTATAATATAATATTTCTAGATTTTTCTAAGGTTCCCCTCCTCCCCCTTATAAAAGGACACCATTTCTAACCAATTCTTCACACATTCAAAGCCTTTTGGATTGGCCAAAACCTGCCCAAATACTCTATCAACTTCCCTCACTTCAACCTAGAGGCCTTATTTTGATCTTTTTCCAACCTAAGGAGCCATTTTGATCAAATCAAAATGAAGAACCCGAAGAAGAGGTAATGTTTTCACCACACTCTTCCAAGTTCCTTTCTTCATCAACTTCTTCTTTAATTGTTATTCCCATTTTAAAATGATAACTACAGTATCTATGATATGATTTGATATTATTATAAATATGGTACATCCATATTCAGTATTATATCCATTTTTTAAATGACATTATACCATACGTGTGTACGTACGGCTTACCATCTCCACGTCATGGTGTAATTGTTATTCAATATATTATTATTTAGATGGATATTATAATGATATGTATTTCATGAAAATAATAAATATAAAATGATAATTATCCTTTATATATGATATAACATCCAATTATATATTATTTTAATATCAAAAGGATGATATTGTCACTCGTGCGTACGTACGGACTACCGTATCCATGAACATGATGAGATTCATTCCCCATCATATCCATTCAAGACTAATTCTAATTTGATGATTAAAAGTAATTTTCATGAACTTTATATCATTCTAGATATTAATAATATACAACCTATACATAAAAAAATGACTTATTTAACAAATCATATAAAAGAAAACGAGTATGTTAACACACGAAACGACAATAATACTAAAGTATTATTATCAAAGCATTATTAGAAGATCATATATGATATAATAATTATGTATATGTTTCTTTTAAAATTTAATAACAAAGTTTTAACTATTATACAAGAGGTTAACATACCATCGACTAAGTAAAAGTTTAAGGTAAGGGTTATTTTACAATCTCATCGTTATCCGAGGTTGTTTATACGTAATTATCTACTTGGACCTCTTTATCATCCACATCCATGTTTCTTAAAAATGAATTTCAAAACATTCTTGATATTTTACAGAATATGGTTTAAAGTCATTTATAGGCTTGTTTGACTTTTTATAAGAGTTTTACAAAGGAATCATTCTGTCTTTTTCCAAATAAGGTCCTTACAAACCTTTTCGACAGAATTAAGGTAAGAATGTATTTTTTAACTTATACAGAAGGTGAGGATATTTTCCAACGTTATAAAATCTTAATAGCTTCCCTTATAAGATTATAAAGATATTTTCAAATTAAATGTTTTATTTTATAATTATGTGACTTTTAAATGATTTCAAATAAATATATATTTCTCTCAAAAAAATTTGATTTCATCTATGTCAACATCTTTTGATGGATATTAATCTTATTTGAAGTTGATTTATTATGATACAAAAATTCCATATTGTTTGGAATGTCTTGTGATATGTTTGACTATGGATGTGTTATATTCATACCATTAATGGTTTATGGTTAAAGTATTGACATTTCGTATGCTAGTTTTAATAAGAAGGATTATGTTATGTTGAAACCTATTCATTTGAGGAATTAATTGGAATTAATAAGTGATGGGTGGAGCTCTCTATAGCTCCTCGATTGATCAGTAGGTCACATGAGACAAAATAGTGTCTTGGCATGAGGCCTTGGCAAAATATTATTTGTAGTCTTGGCGCGAGGGCTTGGCTACATGGTTATGATAGTCTGGCATTATGCATTACATCATTATGAAAGTGATTATTGATATTTCATGTGATTATTTGACAAATAGAATATCCATGTGAATAAGTAAATTGAATTATTTCATTTTATCATTGCCATATTATGCTGAAGTTCAAGTTTAAAAGGCTTTTGTTTTAGGTATACATTGCCTTAAATGTTTATTCTTATTTTTGAATGTTTCCGCTATATTGTTATCCTTACTGAGCATCTAAACTCACCCGTTTCAATTGTTTTATTTTTCCCAGGATGTGAAGAAGTAATTTATGATTGACCTGTAGGGATCATATGAGGGGATATGAAGACAATATGCTGTCTTAGTAGTTTTTTACTTTTTCATGTAATGAAAAATTTATAAATGTATCTAGTTATTCCATGGTTACTAAACTAATTAGTCTTTCAAGATTTGATCTTTCTTGTGATCATGCCAATGTTATGTAATAATGCACTTACTCTGGGAAACAGGATTTAGGGCGTTATAGTTGGTATCACAGGAAGTTTAGTACAAACCTTGGAAGCTAGATTTAGGTAAGCTCTGATTAGAGCACATAGACCTAAGATAGACTTTGAGGATTACTATAGAAGAACTTCCTAGAATTTTTGTATTGTAGAAATTTTGTGAGTTTTCCGAGAAATACATCCCTGTCTAGATACGAGCAGGTAGAGGCGTCTCTAGCACAGATGTACCTAGGGGTAAAACCCGAAAACAACACTTTGAGCTAGACTTGAATAGGAACTGGTGCACGACAACAGGCCTTACTGCACTCTTGGTTACGACCCTCCTGCGGGATATTATTAGGATAATTCTAAATTTCTTTATGAACCATTATGAAGGGTTTATGTTTATATAATTATTCAAAGAAAACTTTTTTATGATTATGGATTAGATCCATAAACTGTTAAATTTATGTTCAGTGGTTTACAAGTACAGGATTATGTATTTTGATTCATAACTGATCTAGTTTATGCCATTGTTTAGAAATGGCGCCTAGTGGATCAAAGGGAAACTGTATCAATGCATGCACACCCTGTAGGGATTTCCCTCTTGATCAAGATAATTATTGTGGACCTGGTGATATAACTCGTGCTAATCAGCTTATTACCATACTGGGACAACTCACTCAGGTTAGGAATAATAATCTTACCTGTATGGAGCACCCTGATCCACAACATGGAGGATCTATCATAGTTCGATTCATAAGGAAACAACCACAAACATTCAATGAGATTACAAATCCATTGGTAGCTGAGCAATGGATAAGTTCCCTAAAGAAAATATTTTCATCCTTGGGGTGTACTGAAAGGGAAAATGTTATCATTCCAATTTACCGACTCACTGGAGATGCTGATGAATGGTGTTAATTGATTCAAAACATGAAGGAAGATGATTAAGTATCAATTATGGAATGGAGGGAGTTCAAATATCTATTTTTAGAAAAATACATTCTTCATGACCATCAAGACGATATGGAAAGGCAATTTCTGAGTCTGAGGCAAAAGGAGGATGCGAATTTTGCAAAGTATGAGGCAAACATTTCACGGTTAGCAAGGAATGGTGGAGAGTATATATGTAACCCAAGAAGTAAGACTGATCGTTTCTTTGATGAGTTAAAACCATTACTTCATCAAGAATTAGTCTCACAGTCCATCTCATTGTACAAAGGCATTGTATCATGTGCTATCAAAATAGAAAATGAATTCTCTAAGTATTTAGACATTAAAGAAAATCAAGAGAAGAAGAGATCTACTGATCAGTCTAGAAATGGAAATATGTGGAAGAAGGTAAAAGTTGAAAATCCATTCTATAATAAATGTGGGAAGAAACACCTCGGTACTTGATTAAAAGGAATGGTAGTCTGTTACAATGGTGGTGAAGAAGGCCACCATGCTCATGATTACAATGGAAAGAGAGTTGATGTCAATGTGTAATGCTATAATTGTAGAGAGATGAGACATTATGAAAATTAATTTCATAATTTTTAGGGGAACTTGCCTCAGAATAGTCCAAGGGGTCAATGCCAAGCTTATGCTATCACTACTGCTGAGGTAGAAGATCCGAAAGACGTGGTGGCATGTAATTTAATGGTTTCCTCATGTTTATCAAATGATTCATTTGATTCTGGATCATCGCATTGTTTCATATCTTCCCAGTTTTCTATGAAAATTAGATATTTGAAATTTGATTTGACAAAAGAGTTGTTAGTTAAAACTCCAAACGGATGTATCATTGCAACAAAGTTTTGTGAATTAGTCCCCATTACTGCACATAAATGTTCTTTATCTGCTGATCTCATTGTCATACCTATTATTGAGTTTGATATAATCCTTGGTATGGATTGGATTTCAGACCATGATGCGAAGATTTATTATAAGAAGAAGGAGGTTACGATTTTTGATGATGATGATAAAGAACACCTTTTTAGAGAAGAATCGTCACCACCTAATTCTTATCAAGATCTACCCCCAGTAGCTCAACTAAATTCAATTATCCTGGAGGAAGAGAATGAAATAACTATGGGTGAGGAAAATAATGTTTAAATAGAGGATGTACCTATTGTAAGAGAATATGAAGATGTGTTTCTGGAAGATTTACCTGGACATACTCTATATCTAAAAGTTGAGTTTTCCATTGATTTAATTCCTAGATCAAGGCCTATATTGAAGACCCCTTATAGAATGGCCACTGTATAATTAGTGGAACTAAAGAAACAACTAGAGGAATTGAGTAATAAACGATTTATTCTCCTTAGTGTTTCTCCAAGGGGATCCCCTGTTCTTTTTGTTAATAAGAAAGATGGATCTATGAGGTTATGTATCGACTACAGGGAGATCAATGCTATAACAATAAAGAACAAGTATCTCCTACCTCACATTGATGATTTATTTGACCAACTGCATGGAGATCAATACATATAAAAGATTGACCTTCGATCTGGATACAATTAGTTGTGTGTGAAGAAGGAATACATTATGAATAGAGCATTTTGAATCAGGTACGGGCATTACTAGTTTACAGTAATGCCTTTTGGACTGACTAATGCACCCTCTGTATTCATGGATCTAATGAATAGAGTTTTCAAGGATTATCTTGATGGTTTTATGGTTTTATTTATTGATGATATCTTGGTATACTCCAAAAGCTATGAAGATTATGAAAATAACTTTCACATTTTCCTGAAGACTCGGAGAAGACATAAATTATATGGGAAGTTTAGCTTGTGTGAATTCTGGGATCAGGAGATTTCTTTTCTTAGCCATATTGTCTCAAATGATGGAATCTCTATTGATCCTTCTAAGAGAAAGGAAATCCAAGAATGGCCAGCACCTATGATTATAATTGAGTTACGCAGTTTTATTGGTTTAGCAGGTTATTATCGACATTTTGTCCCGAATTTTGCCCGATTGGAAAACCCATTAAAAAAGCTCACACGTAAAGGGGTAAAATTTGTTTGGAAAAAAGAGTGTGAATAATGTTTTGAAGAAATGAAGAGAATATTAGTCAATGATACTATATTGACTCTACCATCGGGGAATGATGGGTTCATTATTTATAGTGATGCATCGAAGAAAGGACTTGGTTGTTTCCTTATGCAGAATGATAGGGTTATTGCCTATGAATAATGATAGTTTCAAATTCATGAGAAAAACTATCCTACTCATGATCTCGTGTTAGCAGCTGTGATCTTTGCTTTGAAGATATGTAGACACTACCTCTATAGGGAAAATGTGATATTTATACTGATCACAAGAGTTTGAAGTATAGTTTCTCACAAAATGAACTCAACAAGATGAAAAGGAGATGGCTTGAATTGCTCAAGGATTATGATTGTACAATACACTACCACCCGGGGAAGGAAAATAAGGTGGCAGATGCTTTGAGCATAAAAGATCATGGAGTTTTGAACAATATGGGAATTGAAAGGGATCCAATTTTCATGCATCTAGTTAAGATGGTCATGGGAATAACCATGGAAGGTGAAACATCAATACTTTTTTAAATGGTTTCCAAACCATCTTTACTAGAAATTATTAACAGTTCTCAGAATGATGATGAGGAATTTCAAAAGAAGATTAAAGCTATGAATGATGGGTGATTGAAAGAATTTGTGTATGAAGAATGAATTTTGAAATTTGGGAAGAGACTTTGTGTTCTTGATATACCTGATTTAAAAAGGGAATTGTTAGTTTATTCTCATAGCTCCAATTTATCTATACACCCTAGGAGGACCAAAATGTATAGAGATTTAAAGGAACATTTTTGGTGGGACAACATGGAGAGGGAGATTGCTGATTTTGTGTCAAGATGTATGGTTTGTCAACAAGTGAATGCTGGAAGGCAACAACCTGGAGGAGGCATGCTACCTCTTCCCATACCTGAGTGGAAATGAGATAATATCACTATGGACTTTGTCATGGGACTACCAAGGACTACTAGAAAGAACAATGCAATATGGGTTGTTTTTTATCATCTTACCTAGTCATCACATTTCCTTGCTATAAGGGAAGATTTACCACTTGAACGTCTAGAAAGACTATATATTAATGAAGTTGTGAGACTTTATGGAGTACCCATATCAATTGTTTTGGTTCGAGATCCCCATTTTACTTCGAGATTCTGGAATATTCTTAAGAAGGCCTTGGATACTGAACATCATTTGACTACTGGTTACCACCCTCAAACAGATGGACAATCAGAACGGACTATTCAAACCTTAGAAGACAAGTTGATATCTTTATCACTTGACATTTAGGGTGTGTGGGATAACTATTTACCTCGGGTAGAATTTTCCTATAACAATAGCTTCCAATCAAGTATTCAGATGGAACTATATAAATTGTTATATGGAAAGAGATGTCGCACACCAACCTGTTGGGGTGACGTTGGCGAAATAAAACTTGTTATCCCAGAACTGGTGGAAGAAATGATAGAAAAGGTGAAGGTAATCCAAAACCACATCAAAGCACCTCAAAGTAGGTAGAAGACCTATGTTGATAGCCGAAGAAAGGACTTGGAATTTCAGGTTGGAGATCATGTTTTCTTGAAGGTATCTCCATGGAAGGGAGTTATACGTTTTGGAAAGAAAGGTAAATTGAGTCCCAAGTACATCGGTCCTTTAGAAATTCTTGAACTAATTTGGGTTGTAGCTTACTGTTTGGGAATACTGCCAAGTCTCTCCAAAGTTCATGATGTGTTCCACGTATCACTGTTGAGAAAATAAATGCCTTACCCAACACATGTACTCACCTATGAGTAATTATAACTGGAACTTGATCTCTCTTATTGTGAACAACACGTCAGGATTCTTTATATGAGAGAACAAGCACTGAGAAACCGGACGACTCGTCTGGTAAAAGTTCTATGGAGAAACCATATAATGGAAGAGGCAACGTGGGAACCTGAGGAACATATGATGAAGAACCACCCATGTCATTTGATGCGGTAATATTCTAGAAATTTTGAGGATGAAATTATTTGAAGGAGGGGAGAATTTAACACCCCAAGCTTCCACGGTATGCTTCTCTTTGAATAATATTGTAGCATGTGTTGTATGAAACTTCGAGATTCTAATACGCCGCGACCAATCAAAGTAGCTGTTATGAATTGTAATACCCACTTTTTGAAATTTTATACATTTTATTTTTCAAAATGGACTTCATTTATGGATTTTGAATATCTAAATTATCCTAGGATGAAATTTTGGTACTTTTCGGATAACTTTTATATTTTGATGAATAGTGAAAATTACTAATTTTTTATTAAAAACATCTTTTTTAATAGAAATAATTAATAGTGATAAATTATGAATTTGGATGGTTTTAAATTATATTTTGAATATATTTTAACCATTTAATAAAATTTTGGTCATTGGACATAATTTCACAATTAAACCGGACATAAAAAATATCAATCGTTTGATAGTTATTATATCTTAAAAACAAGCTTTTTGTTTTGACAGCTGGAATTACTTTTCAATTAATTTCTTCCACTTCTGTGTTTTGAATTTGGTAAAATTTATTCCATATTTGGAATCATGATGTCCAAATTGTGTAAATAGGTAACTTTAATTTATAGACATTTTGAATAATTACTTCGGTAAATATTTTATTTAACATGGTTAAAGGGTAAATCCCGTAAATAAGGGTAACAAAATAATATTATAACAATAATAAATTTCCCTAAAACGTGTCCAAACCTTATTGGTTGATACATTTACGACCACGGGCATCTTTGGGTCGATTTTGGAACCCCATGGAGCCACTTGTTGGTGATAGGGAAACTTTATATTAATTAAGTTAAAGTAAATACAAAAATGACATAAGTATATATCTTTTAGAAAAACAATTTTTACATAGGGATATATATGATATATTTTCGACTCTAAAATTTCATTAGAAAGATAAAATTATTTCCTACATAATGGTATTTTATTTATTATTTTTAGACATTAAATAATTTAATTTATTTATGAAATAGTGATGATGAAGTAATTATCATATTAATGAATGATTATGATAATTGATATTATAAATACCCAAATAAATATAATTTGAGACTTTTTATAAATTCCAATAATTTTATAGGTTACTATGACATATTATGATTTTTTATATAAATTTTTCTCGATGTAATAATGCTGTTATAAATTTATCAATAACAAAATACCCAATAGTGTCAAAATTGACAAAAAAGCATTTTTAAAACAAATATTATATTATTAATTTATATTCAATTCATAAAAATATAAGGATTTTCCAGAAGACTTATATCATTATATCTATATCATTAATGGACCACTTGGGGGTATCTTGGAGGTATATAGTATGTTTATTAACTATATAATATAAAAATACAAAGTGAATGGTAAGTGTTAAACTAATTAACAAAGAGTTAATACTAAATGATAAGGTTAATACAATGACCCAAACCTATCTAAATTATATTGGATGAGTGTTTTTAGACCCATCCCTACCTTAACCTTTAAATAATTAACTTTTGAGCCATTAAAAACTGAATATGAATTATTATAAAATAATATTTCTAGGTTTTCCTAAGGTGCCCCTCCTCCCCCTTATAAAAGGACAACAGTTATAACTAATTCTTCACACTTTCAAAGCCTTTTGATTCATCCAAACCCCACCCAAAAACTCTCTAAACTTCCCTCACTTTATCCTAGAGGCCTTAGTTTGATCATAAATCCAACCACGGAGCTATTTTGATCAAATCAAAAGGAAGAACCCGAAAAAGAGGTAATGTTTTCACCACCCTCTTTCAAGTTACTTTCTTCTTCAACTTATTATTTATTTGTTATTACCGTTCTAAAATAATAACTCTAGTATATATTATATACTGTGATATAATTATAAATATGTTATATCCATATTTAGTATTCTATCAATCCTTTGAATGACATGTCACCATACGTGCGTACTTACGACTTACCATCTCCACGTCGTGGTGTAATTGTTATCCAATATATTATTGTATGGATGGGTATAATAATGATGTGTAATTCATGTAAATAATAAATATAACATGATAATTATTATGTATATATGATATACCATCCAATTATATATGATTTTAATATCAAAAGGATGATATTGTCACTTGTGCATACGTACAGACTACCATCTCCATGAATGCGATGAGATTCATTCCCCATCGTATCTATTCAAGACTAATTCTAATTTTATGATTAAAAGTGATGTTTAAGAACATTATATCATTATGGATATGAATAAGATAAAACCTATCCATAACAAACATGACTTATGTAACAAAACATATAAATGAAAATGAGTAAGTTAACACCCGAAACGACAATTATTTTAACGTATTATTAACAAAGCATTATTAGAAGATCATATCTGATATCATAATTATGTATATGGTTCTTTTATAATTTAATAACAATGTTTTACTATTATACAGGATGTTAACATACCATCGACTAAGGAAATATACAAGGTAAGGGTTATTTCACAATCTCTTTATTATCCGAGGTTGTTTATACGTAATTATCAACTAGAACCTCTTTATCATCCGCATCCATTTTTCTTAACAATTTATTTCAAATAATTCATTCTATTTTACAAAATATGGGTTCAAGTCATTTATACCCTTGTTTTACTTCTTATAAGATGTTTATAAATGAATCATTCTGTCATTTTCCAAACAAGGTCCTTTTTAACCATTTCAACAGAATTAAGGTAAGAATGTCTTTTTTTAACTTATATAACGGGTGCGGCTATTTTCCACCATTATAAAATCATAGAAGATTCCATCACAAGTTTATAAGGATATTTTCAAAGAAAATGTTTTTTTTATTATGTTACTTTTAAATGATTTCACAAAATAGATATTTCTCTCAAATAGTTTTGATTTCATCTATGTCAACATCCTTTGATGGATTTATGCTTATTTGAAGTTGATTTAGTAGGATAAAAAACTTCCATATTGTATTTAAGGTTTTGTGATATGTTTTACTATGGATGTGTTATTTTAATAATATTCATGGTACATGGTGAATGTATTGACATTTTGTATGCTAGTATTAATATGAACGTTTATGTTATGTTGAAACCTGTTCATATGAGGAATGCATTGAACTTAATAAGTGACGGGTGGACCCCGCTATAGCTTCTCGATGAATCGGTAGTTTTCATGAGAAAAACTAGTGTCTTTCCATAAGGCCTTGACAAAAACTTATTTGTAGTCCTGGCACGAGTCCTTGGCTACGTGGTTGTGATAGTAGGCATTATGCATTCCATCATTATGAAAGTTGATATTGATATTGCATTAGATTATTCGACTAGTTGAATATCCATGTGAATAAGTAAATTTCATTATTTTATTTTATCATTTCCATATTATGCTGAAGTTCACATTTAAAACGCTTTTTTTAGCTATACATTGCCTTAAATGTTTATGCTTATTTATGAATGTTTTTGCTATATTATTATCCTAACTGAGCGTCTGAGCTCACCCATTTCAATGTTTTATTTTTTCCAAGATGTGAAGAAGTAATTTATAAATTAACTGTGGGTATAATATGAGGGGATATGAAGAAAATATGTTGTTGTAGTAGTTTTTCACTTTATGATGTAATGTAATCTTGATGAATGTATCTAGTTACTCCAAGGCTTCTAAACTAATCAGTCTTTTCAGACTTGATCTTTCTTGGGATCATGCCAATGTTATATAATAATGCACTGAATCTGGGCAACTGGGGTCGGGGCATTAAAATTAATCCATTTGGTCAAAGGTATTTCGACCTTAAACATTAGCCTTTTTATGTCCGATATGCATGACATTAAACTGCTAATAACCACAAAGACCCATGGTTTGTCTTTTTTCCTCAGCGTCAAATCCTCATTTCTATCAGATCCAACTCTAATGGGGCACTTTTGTTGACTCTCCTTTCTGTCACAGAGTTTAAATGAATGAGATGGGAAATACCTTAAACCCAAAATGTTTCATCCTTTGAAGAAGCATCAAAAATTGACAAAGGCATGAACAAAGAATCATTTTCACTAGGGTCAGGAAAGTTCCACCATGTTCACGCATGTATACTTGTGCACCGCCCAATGGTCGCATAGGTAACTTGAATGCCCTCTTTGAATTTCTCCCAGGGTCTTCACCAGCCTATAAATACCCCCGGTGGGACCCCCATTTCAAGGACGAAAAATTCAGAAACTCAAATTTGAGCTCCTAGAGCCCTCGTCTCTTCACAAAGCTTCTGAACACTTATAAGGTAATTTCTTACCTAGAACGGTAGATCTAAATAGGGGGAGTAAGGTCTAAGTGTTGAAACTCATCAACACTTGCGTGACTAAGTGGCCAGCCCTTAAGGGAAATGGACACACTTACGCGCCGCCTTACCCCTTCTATAGAACTTGTGCGCCCCTCTTCTGGAAGCCTCTAGGGATATTACTAAGTGCTTAAGCCAAGTCTCGCGCAAGTATTACCCTCAGGGTTGACCGTCATGCAAGTACACTTCTGTCGCGCATGTATACTTGCACGACCAGGACTCGGGCGCCCATGTAGGACTTGCGCACCACCTTCTTTTTGGGTTCCCCTCCTGCCTATTTCACATCTCTAATGCCTATCCACCTATCCTCTTCATGATTAAGCCTTCAGAACTCTCTTCAATGCCATTCATGCCAAGATTTCCTTGTTGGATTCCTTATCTAGAAGGAATTATGTGGAACATCTCTTAAAACCTACTCATTTACATATCTTCATGTCACTAAGGTTAGAGATTTCATTCATTCAACCTCATCCTTTAAGAGGAGAGAATCCTTAACCTGGCCCCCCTTTTCAAGAGTAAGACCCAGTCCAAGTTCTCTTAATTCGGGACTCCGTTTTAGGAGTAAGCCCCAATCCAAGTCCCCTATCCTGGGCCCCCTTTTCAAGAATTAGCCCTATTATTTATGTTCTATTAAATTTTGGAATCCTCCTCAGGAGGAATCCCCAAACCATAATTCTTTTAATATGGGAATCCTCCTTAATAGTAATCCCCATGTTCCCAAAATCCAAATTTCCTTAACATGGGCTTCCTTTTTAAGAGTAATCCCCAGTCATAATTCCTTTTAACCTGGGCCTCTTCTTTAAGAGTAATACCCAGTCATAATTTCTCTTAACCATTCTTAATTTAATTTTTACATGGGATTCCTTTAATGGAGTAAAACTAAATCATAATTCCCCTCTTAATTTGGGAATCCTCTTAAGAAATAAGCCCCAAGATAGAGTATCCAAATCTCCATAAAGAACATAGACCGTTATAGACCATGTTCTTGGGTATCTTCCTTGAAGTAAATACTAATCATCATCTATCTAGGTAGTCATACGTACATAAGCCCCACATAATTTCTTAAAATTCCACCTTTCATGGAACAATTGTCTAGTTTTACCAATACCTCTTGTTTCTCACACCGAGTATGACTTACGTGAGATTAGAGTGTAAAAGTAATTAAGAAATCATTATTTGAGCCATTAAACTTGCATAAAACTCATACATCATTACTCGAACTACGTGGGTTCTGATTCCTTTTCCAAAATAAAGGATACATAGGTAGCGCATTGGCGGGTACGATCCCAACTATGAAATAATCTATGATTTTTTGAATAAAAATAAACTTCAAGTGCCCCGATGAGTGGCTTTAAAACTAGTATGGTTATCATAATAACCAAGAGATTTATATATAATGTGTCGAAGGATACCATTGATCAAGAATCTCTAACAAATACAGATGATTCTCTACCGATGAAGAACCTCTAATACATATAAAATATTCTCTATATTTTATACATATTAATCATTGATTGTTAGATCTAAAGGAATGCTCATTTTCATACTTGGTAATGTAATAAGGATTCACAAACATAACTTAAACCTATAAAGAGAGTCCTGGAGTAGACAATAATTCCCCAAAAAAGGCTGTGATGAGTCCGACCTCCCATCCTCATGACCAATGAAAATTCTTAAGCTTCATCGGTTCATAACTAGTGAGCACCTACCTTTGGAAAGTATGTCCAAATGGATATGGAATCATTGGTTGTTTCTGGTTCAATGAACCAACCCGTTTGAAACCGCATGCATTGTTTGAACCTTAAATCAATGAGGTCATCCCCATTTCCAGAGGAAACAATATGGTAGATCTATAAAGAATAAATAAAAAAAATTAATAAATAATCAGAATAAATATAAGGAAACTATTTTCTCTCTGGACATCAGCACATCTCAGTTGTTCATTTAGTACAACTACACTATGTAGGGCCATTTCCCTTATATGAAATCAAGGTCAACATAGTCTATACATGGACTGAGTTCCCCATACATTATGTGAGTATAAAACTAGAAAGACACTAAAAATTAATCCTTAATATAAGAAAAATAATTATATATAATTTTTTTGTGATAAAAATTATAAAATTTCGGAGTGTATTGCCACATTCTTGGTCATTATATACTAGCTAGGATTCTGTGAACCCAGACCCCACCGACATTGTCTCCCTACTGGAATAAAAGTTATGTATAACATCCATGAATTTAAGAATGATCCAAAAGGACAATGTAAACCATAGAAATGGTCACATGGACATAATGACATTGGCCAAGAAACGATGTCATCATACCCCAGTTACGGTCTTAGGTTATGAAATAAGGATTTCAAGCCCTATAAACTATATCCAATAAAGATTCATGGGAATCAAATCCTAATATCATTCAATCAAGACCTTACTATAATCACAATAGACCATGTAATATATGAACCACTTTATGGGATTAGTCAACACATAATGGGGCTACATGTAACAATGATATTATATTAGATTAGCCAATGAGCTATACACATGGATAAAAATAGAAGAAATAACAACAAAAGTCTTGATCTATACCCCTGAAAAAATATTTCATATCTAGAGATGTCTCAAAAGTCAAACACAGACACACCAACATGATAAATCATGTGTTATCATGAGATGTGTCTTAAGAAACAGAAACATAGAGACACAACCACAATCATGTATCATAATGAAATGTATCATGACCATTCATTCACAAGCATATCATATCAATGGAGGTGTCATTGGCCACACAAAAAATTTTATATTCACTTTAAATATATTAAAATTCAATATAATTTCAATAACATATTAAGGAACATCCCACATTAAGAATATTTAAGCATAATGTAAATGTTCACCAACAAAATCATGCTTAGAACTAATGATCCATTGAACTAGACAACAATCATAACTTGAGGATTCAAGAGTGTAGGTCCATGATAATGAACATCTCAAGGGTAAGGATCTTATTATATTAACCTAATGAAATTTAAAAAATAAATATATCAAGATTAATATACAAATATTAATGAAATGACCTGATCACCATCCATTACATGGGGGTCTAACAAGGATCACTATCATTCATGTCTATATTCCTAGATCATTCCATAATATCCAATATCTAAGGTCATTATATAACACCCTAAGACATAAAGATAGATATATTTTAATTAATTCAAACTCTTTTATTATTGAGATGCATGAAACCCCCAAACATTAAAACTAGAACATTGTATTTGATAAAATATATGGCCTGGAACATCAAACATAAATTAAACATGAAATATATTATTTAAATATGAATTTTATAACATAAAAATTAAAATTTTAGGTATAAATTGGTTAAAAAAATAATATTATAAATACATGATTTCTAGATGTATATAATAAATTATTTAGTTTTACATCAATTAGAAAGAATACTAAAAATGAGTTTACTATAAAAAAAATTTTAAGAATTTTTTTGCACACTATGAGTTTTTATATTAATAAATTTAATTATTTAATATTGTTTTATATTTTTATGAAATTTTATATTATATAATCCATCATATTTTTTATATTTATCATTTTTTAGAACGAGATAAGAAGAAACCCAATCTTTTGTTTAATAACATAATTTTTTAAAAATGTTGTCATGCCCTGTTTTAAAAACATATATTAAAATTAATAATTTATAAATTTATAAATCTTATTTGAAAAATTAAAATTAGAATTTTAAATTTTTATATAAAATTTTCTATAGAGTAAATGTTTTTATATTGTTCAAAAAAGATTGTTTTTTGATTAATATTGAAAAATAAGGATTTTTTTTGAAATAAATTTTTTATTTAAATCATATATAAATTTATATTTATTTTTAAATAATTTTGAAATTATTATTTTCACATTATATAGTAATTAATCCAATATATTTAATTTTAATAAATTATTTTTGAGTTTTTATAAAAAACAACATATTATTTTGAAAACTTTTGCTTTAGAAAAAAGTTTTTTATATCACGTCTATGGGTCTAATTTTAAAAATAAATTATATAAATTTATATGAGTTTAGTTTTGGTAAAATTATCTCCACATTTTAAATAATAATAATTAAAATTATAGGACCATTCCAACATATTTTTTGGTCATAATGAATAGTAAAAAAATTAATATTTATAACCGTGGTTATGGTTAAAATGTGTTTTCTAGGTGTAAAAAAATGGGACAAGTATTAAATTTATCTAAAACCTTATATAGTTCATATTTTAATGAAATATTTGTATTCTATATCATATAATTTTTTATAATTATAATTTTTGGGTAATTATTTCATGTGACATTTGTGAGTACAAAATATTCTTTTCAAAAATTCCAATTGTATCATTCTCCCCTATTATAAATGAGAACCCCCTCTCCCTTATTCATCACAATATCAAACCTAATTGGATATGCCTAAAAATACCCAAATAAATTCCCTAAATCCCTAACCATGAATTGGTGTCCTTTTTTCATTCAAAAAACCAATTTTGGTAGTCTTTATGTATAAGCCTAAAGAGGTTTTCCGTAGAATAGGATCATTTCATAATCTTAATTATTTATTTTATTTCTTCATGTATCTCATTAAACTCTTAAAAATAATTAAATAAAAAAATAAGCTTCTCAAATTTATAAAAAATTATTATGATATATTAATGACCTATATGTATCTTATCTTTTATAAAATGTGAAACAAACCATCAATTGTGTATATATAAGATAACCACCTCACAAGCTGACGTAATTTGTTTTTCATCACCACTCCTCACAAATAGATATAATGGTGGATTTAATATATTGATATATATAAATATTTCAATATATCATACTTTTAAAATCAGTAAAATTATTGATTTATTATATCACATCTACATTATTTCCTTCCATTCGGTTGAGAAATGATAATGTCACTCATGCATATGTATAGACTACAACCTCCACAAAGCAATGTATAGCATTTTTCATTTTATTTTGAAATATATGGTTATAATGATATATGCAATGAATATATATGATATATATGATATATTAGTTATTATATAAATATAAAGTAGTGTTTACCATACTTCCATTCAATGCATCAAGATATTGAAAACAATATTCAGGTGTTTGTATAGCCTACAATCTCCATGAATGGTGTAACATAATTTTATATCTCAAAATTTAATGGGAAATTATGAATAAATATATAATGAATATATATTGAGTTAATACCATGGGAATAATTATTTTTATGATGTATCCATAATCAATTTAGATGGAATGAAACTACCAAACCGAAATATATATGGAAAATGAAGTATTTATCACATGGAGTAGTGTTTTTAACAAGGAATTGTTAATTGGGGGTGATATACGTATATAATAAAATAATTTAAGGTCTGATATATTTGATTATTGTTCAAAAATTAGATATAATAAGATATTATATATTATAGAGGACATTAAATCCCATACAATGGAACTCATATGTGAAATAAGGGTTTCTCGTATCACATATACTTATGTGAGACAAATACCATTTTAATAAATTATTTTTTGGTGTATATATCATCCCATTGATATTTTATATGCGGATTATATTTATATTCATTGTATTTAATATTTTATTTGATTTTATTTCTTTCATTGGGATTATGATTAAATGGATATCAATGTATTATTTCTTTATTTCCCACTCTCGGTATTATTCATGATTATTTATGTTAATGAATATCTTTGGGGAATTGATTGTCATTTCAATCATTAACCCAATTTATTTTGTTAAAATATATTTATTCATGTAAATTTATTATATCTCCCCTACATTGAACATTATGAAATCTTATGATAAGTAAAATAATTGCATTTAAATAACATAAAGGATCTTTTTAGGTTAATAGCTTTAGATAATTAGGCCATAACTATTACATAACAACTCTAATTTCTATGAAGTGGATACCAATAAAGAAGAATCCATTTCTTCTACATTATATATATATATATATTAAAATTAAACATTATTTAATTTTCTTGATTAAAATATTATTGAATTCTGCCTTTCTATTACCCATCCTTATACTATATGAAAACATATGAAAAACATAGGATGAGAAAAAAAGAATAGTCATGGATAAAAAATCCGAATAGAAAACATTAGCCCATTAATATTTATAAGCACCATGAATATTAAGAATACCAAAAATAATTATAGAAATCATAAATCAGAAAGGAAACTTGTGGTATCCATATCATACATACATTATAGTTTTCACAAATACAAATGGAGTGTCCATCATGATTACATTTGGATTACCCATCATAGAATATTCCCTAAATCTCTTAAGATAAACCTTATTTTTAACACCGTCTCATTACCCAATGCATTAGAGAGCTATTATGGTCTCGTCTACCCCTGTTTTATCACTAAACCACCACTATACATAAGAAATTCCCATGAACCATAACATAATCATAACACATATGCAATTCTTAATGGAAAAATAACATTTCCCCATTAGATTCATAAGATATCATTTCAGAATATTGATATAATAAAATAATTCTCGAAACCATTTTCAATAAAAATACCTATAAAGGGAATATGGTATTGATTTTTTTCATTTAAAACATTACATATTATAGACGATTCAAAATATAAAATAATGGTCATAACATTGGAAAGGTTTTAGTCACCTCATATGTTTAAAAAACATCCCTTTCATCACTAAATAAGACAAGTCATATAATAATATTATTTTTTAAGAACCTTTAATGAAATTAAAAATCAAAGGGTTTGATTATAAACTGTATAAAATATGGTGGTGTATATTATAGAAATTTTTGTTAATAAAAGAAGATTGAGATGATGCCTACGAGCTTGTACCCAAGTTCTACATGCTCTTTCTTGCATCCAAAAAACCTATGATCAAAACATGGAAGTGAAAAATTTCCGAGTTACAGTAGAAGAACTGTAATAGGAAATTGTATCAGTACTATAGTAGAGGAGGAACTATACCAGCAGTGACACTATAGCAGTAGAGGAACAGTATAGAACTGTAGTGGCAACGGTACTGGAGTAGTTACATTAGGAGCCAGGGTTCTATAGAAGTACAATTCACCAAAGGGTCCTTCTGGCCCAAAAATGGGATTTCAAGCTTAGTATTTAGGACACATGTTCTCAGGCCTTCATGATATCTAATGGGTATCCCTCTACACAATCAAAATATGACTTTTCTTTAATAATAAAATGAGGCTTCAACCCCAAACCTTTTTAAACGTGATTGAGATGAAGTTGCTTACTATGAGTTTGACTCATCACGTACAATCATTATATTACTGAATAATAAAAATAGAATAATTTTTAATATCTATAGAACCATATTCATTTTTTTCATTTATTTAATATCACTTATTACAATGTTATAAAAATTATATAATTATTTAAGTTCATATCATATTTTTTTGTTCATATTCGTTACATGAGTAAAAAAATGAACTCGGTTTTGATGTCACTTGTCCATGTGGTCATAATTACATCATCTCCATAATAATATTCACTATATAATAATCAATTTTATAAATTAATCATACTTTTTATATCAAACCATTAATTATGGTTATGAAAAATGAACGACGTAATATTTTTGGAGATGGTAGGTCGTACTTATGCATGAGTAACATTTTCCTTTTTTGTTGATTATTATAGAAATAAGGTAAATATTATTTTATCGTAATATAAATACCATTAAATTATTCATATCATAATAATCATTTAAATATACTCATATATATTTCATACAAGTTATGTGGTGAATAAAAATGATTCACATCACTTCGTGGAGTTGATAATTCACACGTACACACAAATGACGTTATTGTATTTATGTGTATAGAAGGTCAAAACATAAATAAAATATTATTCGTTTAAAATGATTAATATTTCATGAATAACACTTATGAATATTAATTACATCATTATTACTGATCTTGATTGATGATAATTGAAATTAAATATATTAGTTCGTGGAGGTGATAATTGACACGTACACACGAATGATTTATTCATTTTGAATTTAATATAAGTATAGATGGATTTAGGGGAAGGTATTAATATATTAATATTTAATTATATGAAGGATAATGGAGATGTAATTTATTCTTGGAAGAAGAATATTTAAAGGATGTGTAAGATGAAATAAAATTGGAACTCTTAAAAAATGATACCTCTTCTTTGGTGGACTACCTTTGAGGAACAACTTAACACCTATCATAAGGGTGTTTTGTCTAAATTACGGTCACCAGAATGTGGGGATGGTATCTAGAAAAAATTGTTATCAGATCATGGTCGAAGAAAAATGATTTTTAATTGCAAATATCAGATAAGAGATGGTTTATTTTTATAGAAGTGGAGAGGGGCACCCTTAGAAATTAATATAATATTAATATAATATAAATTAATTTTCTAATCAAAATGATTCAAAAATAAATTATGCAAAATATAAGATAATAATAGTTCTAAATCTTCTAATTTAATAATTTTTAGAAAAGTATAGGCATTATTTTAAACCTTATCTTTTAGGTTTACCCTGAATTATTCTCATTTTATTTTAAAAGTGGAATGGACATTTTAAATATTAAGAGGTTATTAATTTAGCTAATATGGGGAAAATTTATCATAATTGGGCACTTTATTAACTTTTATACATTATCATATTAACTTTTTAATTTTAAAAGTTTTTGAACTTTAAAATAATTTAATAATTTTCTATTTTTATAAAACATAAATCTTGTCAATTATTACTCTATTCATTTTAGTTAATTTAAATAAAATATAAAAAGATATATAACACCAAACCAAACCATTTTATAGTTTTATTAGATGTTATATTCATCAATAAATATTATTTATGACATAAATTATGTCAAAAAATATTTATTTTAATATTAATAATATCCTTTATTTGATTCTTTTATTAATAAGGAAATTTCTCCATCATTGGGTCAAAATTAAATATAATTATTTTATGTATAAAATGTGTACATAAAATACAATGATGTAAGAAATATTTATATATTTCTAATTACTATTTATATTTAATGATATAATATTTATAAACCTATATTATATTTTTTTAGTAGGAATATATATTTTTTTAACAAATTTTCTTTTACTTTAGATTAATAGTTATAAGTGTCATAATCATAACCAAGTGTCTCACAATAGAATAATTTTCATCCAAAGGTCTGTATTGGTTGAAAATAAATTACAAAATAGGATTAGGACAAGTGTTACGGTATTTATATATTATTATAATATTAGTTTTACAATAATTTACCTGATTTACACTTTAACTATTATAAATAAAAATAATTACTAATGTTATGATTCATCATGTATAAAATAAAAAGGACCTATTAAAATAATTTTTTCCTTCTAATTCAAAATAAGGAATCCAATTTTACAAATTAAAAACACATAATTTATAGTAGTCAATTTAAAATTAATTCCAATTTTCCAAATGAGAAAAGAGGTTTTTAAAAAAAGGTAAAACCATAAAACGATTAACATGTGTTTATATAAAATTTCAATGTGAAATTTACTAAAATGAAAAAAATTGGATGAAATGATAAAATAATAATAAAATTAAAAATTAAATCCAATTAAATTGAAATTTCAACATATAATAAAATTAAATGAAAAGATATATTTGAATAATAATTCATTATTTTTACTGTTTTCATTAAAAAATAAATTTTATCTGAAAAATACAAAAAAAATCACAAAAGTAAATTTGTGTGTCCCTATTCAAAAGAAGATGTTTATTTTTTTAAGTTAAAATATATAAAAGTAAGGAAATATATATTAAAAAAGGGTTCACCATCAAAAGGATATTGAACTACATTTTAAAAAATATTCAAGTATTTTATTCTTAAAATTTGATATATTGTCATTTTAAGCCACTAAAATTTCCTTTATGAATATAAAACCATTTAAAAAACATGTGTAAAAATAATATATTTTGTTATGATAATTATTTCTAGTAAAATATATAGGTGTTATATACCATTAATAACAATAATAATAATAATAGTGTATTATTTTTGGGTATTAATCAGTCTTGTTTGCAACATAAGATTTTGGAAAAAACCCATTTTTGGGTGTATGGTATGATATTAGACAATACATCCCATTTAATGTAAAATTAATATCTTATTAATAAATACTAATAGAAATGGAAATTTGTTTTTATATAATTACCTGGGATGTTTCATCCTTCCCTGTTTTTGGAAATTGAAACCCCATAAATTTATTCAATAATAAAATAAGAGTGGTCATTTATCCTTTATAGAAATTTCATATTCCCATGTTTCCTCTTGAACTGTATAGTTTTTCCAAAAAACCTTAACCTAATAAATTAACATATTCTGTAACATATTCTCACTATGATCATGAATTTTTACTAACTGTTCCTCATAAGAAATATTCTATTTAAATCAAACTACTTCGAAACTCAAAACTTGAGATAGATTTGGCATATACTTTCTTGAAATTAGAACATGAAAAAATAGTGTGTACCTATGATAAACTCCTTGGTTAATCTACTTGGTTGGAAATTGATCCAACATTATCCATGATTTCATAGGGTCTAATGAATCTTGGAATTATTTTCCCCTTCTTACCAAAATAGATCACACTTTTACGTGTATATACCATGACAAAGACATGGTCACCTAACTCAAACGAAAGAACCTTCTTCTATTAATTCGAAAAACACTTCTTCCCAGTCTATGATGTCCTCATCTGTCTCTATTTCAACGGAATATTCTCTACAATTTCCTCTACCAATTTTGGTCACATCAACATCCTCTCACCTACATCATCCCAAAAAGATGGAGTTCAACACTGATTACTATATAGTCACTCAAATGGTTTCAACTATATACTGGAATGAAAATTGTTATTATAAGAAAAATAAACCAATAAAATATGTTGATACCAATTTCCATGGAAATATATTGAACTAGAACATACAATATCCCCCAATGTATGAATTTATTATTATAACTTCCCATATGATTGAGGGTGAACAAATTTACAAGAAATTTAACTCAACAGCCAATATATTTGAAAGGAATTTCCAAAAGTTCGAAGTTAGTATGGGATCATGATCTGATATTATGGAGAGAGAGGATCTCCATGTAACCAAACTATCTCTTTAATATACAATATAGTAATATGGTCTTGATATAGGGTATCTTGAATATGAAGAAAAGGAGTTTATTTAGCCAATCAATTGTGATTAACCAATATCACATTTTTAGGTCAATAAGTATTTGTTAATCACACTATAAAACCCCGGTTTATATTTTCCCATATCCACTCAGTCACAGGAAAATTTGTATACATCACTTTCTATAATTTTCACTCTTATTTAACCTTTTGTCAAATAAAAAATCTCCAGGTAATGTCAGAAATATCTTTTTTCATTCCATCCCACCTATAATACTCATAAAGGTCTCATTACATCTTAGTGCTGCTAGGATGTACTAAAAATAGAAAACTATATGCCTCACATAAAAAATGTTTCATCAACTATGAATCAATGGAAAAACATAATCTTCTTCCAAACCACCAAACACAATCTTTACCAATTTATAAGTCAGGTATCTTTCCCTTCTAAACCAATTCTACCATTCTCTGCAACCCATTGTCTTCTTTCTATGCTTGTTTAATTTTTTTTATTAAAGATGACTTCACTACCACTAGAAACAATACATATGAATTCATTGCACCAATGACATCTAATAAAAAATTCATCAAATCATTTACTAATGGATTTCATTCCCAACATAGAATGATTAATGTATCATTACTTTTTCAACTCAAAGAATCATCCACTTTATTTGTTTTTCTAGGATGGTAATGAATCATGAAATCATAATCCTTGATTATTTCCAACCATCTTATCTATTTCATGTTCAATTATTTATGAGTGGATATATTTTTCATACTTTTATTGTAATTATATATTCTACATTTTACACATTAAATATGATTCCTCATATTTTTTATGTAAAAACTACATCATCTAATTCCTATTCATGTGTAGGGTAATTTAACTCATTATTTTTCAACTGATGTGAAGCATAGGAAATTAACTGATCATTATTCATTAGGTTACATCTGATTTCATTCAATTATTCATAACTTTATATAAAAATTCACCATTACTAGTAGTTAACGTCAATATTAGAGAATTTACCAAACTTTATTTTAATTCATGAAAAATTATCACATTCTTTTTTCCAAAGAAACTTAACACTTTTTTGAGTTATCTAAGTCATTCGGAAAGATAACCATAAAAAATATTCATCAAAACAATGGAAATAGACTAATAAACCATGTAAACGTTGAATATTGGTTATATTTTTGGGTTTTGGCCATTATTCAACAAATTTTGTTTTAGTATAATCAATAGTTATTCTATATTTTGAAATAATGTATCCAATACAAGAAATTTACTGTAACAAAAACACAAAATTGTTTAATTTCCCATATAATTTATTTTTTTTAATGATTGAAACGATACCCTTAAATGACATTCATACTCTTATATACATTTATTATATACCAAAATATCATCGATAATCAAAAACACAAACATATCCATGAAATAATGGAATATTATATTCATGAGATCCAAGAATACATTAGGAGCATTAGTTAACCCAAATTCTATTACTACAAATTCATATTGTCTGTATCTAGTATGAAACACGTTATTTGGAATGTATGATTCCTTTATATTCAACTAATGGTACCCTAACATCATGTGAACCTTTGAAAAAGAATGAGATCTACGGAGCTCATCAAACAAATCATCGATATGTGGATAAGGATAGATGTTCTTATTAGTGATGTTATTCAAGGACCTATGATCACTGAAAAGTCTCATTGAACAAAATATATTTTTAACAAAAAAGACAGGATCACCCCATGGTGATGTTCTAGGTTGAATGGAACCTTTACCTAATAACTCCTGCAATTTCTTCATTAAATCTAAATGTTATATTTGATCCATTCGATAAGGTTGTTTTATAAGTTTTCGTACAACCAGGTTGTAAGTAAATAGTAAATTCAACTTCACTATTAGTTATAATACCATGAAACTCATCATTAATAACTTCAGGATACTCATTTACCAATAGTACATGATTAATCTGAAAAGTTCACGGTTTTTCGGAATTATGTGAAAGGTAATATTCATTTCTATATTTGATGAGTTTCTCAAATCCCTCAATTATTATCAATGTTAAGAGTTCATTCTTGTAAACAAACTGAAATTCTATATGAAAATCAACTTCTTTTGATATATAGTCAATCTTATTATGGTAAATAGAAAGCCAATCCATAACCAAAATCACATCAAACATTACTGGAGGCAAAACAATATGGTTTTATGTCGGATTCATTCTACAGACAAGGATATGAACATTATTATAATTTATTTTTATCTCAACATTTCCCCTAGTGTTTTTACTATAATTTATGGAATTATTTCTTATGATGGAATTCTTAATTTTCCAGAAAATTTCTCAGAAGTTAATGAATGTCTATATCTAGAATCAATGAAAACACATGGGCATAATCTGAATAAACAAACAATGTACACGATAAAACTTCGTTTGATGGCCCTATATCTACTGAAGTAGTTTCAAAGGATTTCACCACACCTTTCTGATTATATTGTTGTTATCATTAGAGTTCTTCGTCAGACACTCTTTTCCATATTGAACCATATCAATTCACATTAAAAATTTTAGTAACTAAAAATAAATTTTTTTCATACCACTACCCTAATCATTTTCTATGAAATTGCGAGCGTTATATACCATTTTACAACACCGAATACACTTACCATAATTCCTAATGTATTCCCCAGTGTGCTTTTTCAACAAATTTCACAAACTATAAATTTAATTTTCCTACCATAATAATTTTTTGAAGAAGTATTCCCTTTCAACTACCGCATCAACCTCTTATTCTGCAATTTTTCAAAGAAAACCTGATCAATATTAAACACTATTTCCATCTTTTCTATAAATTAAAAAATAACATTATACTATTTGAAAAAAATAGTAGCCTATTCCCTTCGATACATTAGATTTAATCTTGATTCAAAATGATTTATTTAACTATCAATATCTAGGATAAAATTATGAGAACGCTTTTCTAGTTGAGTGAATTTTTGTTCACATGTATCCACTAATCGATCATATTTCCTCAATTATATTAATATTTTTTACATCCTATGTCGAAGCACCTTGGAAAAATATTTCTCATGAGACATACATTTGAAATCATTTCAACCAAGAGTTTCAATATCCTCACCATACCTAGTATTATTATCCATAAACCGTCCCTAATTGGCTTCTCCTTCAAAATGGTATATAGAATGACTTATATTTTGAGAGTTTGAAAAGGCCATCACATCAAATTTTTTTCCATTACATTAATACAACCATCATTTAGATTAAGATAAGATGATCCTCTAAATGATGGAGGATGTTGCCTCATTAAATGCTCCACTACGAAGATATTCCTCTATGGTTGATCTGGCTAATCTTGTTCATTGATATCACCATCATTTATTTCTCATTTCAACGGTTACATAATTATTAAAAATTGTTCAGATCTAATTCTAACCATTCCAGGTTGTTGATTTAGAAGGTGTTTTTCCTCTTCATGTCATTCCAGCATAGCATCTATGATTCATTCATGTAAAACCATTCTGAACAAACATATCGTAGAAAAAGAAATATGGTAATCTTAAAATTCTATATTTTATCAATTTTACCATAAAGTAAATTGTTTTATATTCTATTATCAATATCCAAACCCATAAAGTTACATATACTGACATTTGATACCAACTATAGGGCCAAAAATTTATATATTAAAAAATATTTAGAAACGTAAATGATTTGAATTTAAATCACATCAATCATATTTTTTGATTTAGAGCTTTAGATAATTAGTAAAAAAATTACATAACAACTCAATATTTATAAAAATTGGATTGCACTACAATAATATCAATTTATTCCAAAATATAAGAAAATTTAAAGTAAACATGATTTCTATTTCTTGATATAAATATTCTGGACTTCTTCCTTTAACAAACCCATCTTTATACCATATGAAAATATTTTATTCACATGGAATGAGCACGAAAATATTAATAAGGGATATAAAATAAGAAAATAAAATTCTAGTCTTAGAATATTTACAGACACATGAAATCATAATAATCTTGAAAAACATTGTAGTAATCCTAAATCAGAAAGCTAACTTGTGGTTTCCATATCATACTTACATTGTATCTTTTAAAGCTATATAGGGTGTAACTTTTGCAGTTATGTTTGGAATTCCGTCTATTTACCCAATGAATTAGTGAGCTATCACGGGCTCACCCACCCTCAGTTTATCATGGAACTACTAATATACATTAGAAATTAACATGAACGATAACATAATAATAACACATAAACAAAGCATAATTTAAAAATAACATTTCCACATTACAATCATAAGATATCATTTAAAGATATTGATATAATTAATTCATTCTCAAAACCATATTCAATACTAGAACACCCAAAAATGAAATATGGTATTTACAATGTCTTAAAAAACATAACATTATGTAGAATAAGCGAAATACCAAATAATCATCATGGAGGAAGAAATATCATTGTCGCATCATGTGTAAAAAAATTATTTTTATGTTTAGTAAAACTATTTGTATAAAAATATTCTTTTTGAAAACTAATGAATGAAATTACAAGTCAATGTGGTTGATTATAATCTGTATAAAATAAGTTCATGTATATGATCAAAAAATTCCTCAATAAAAAGAGATTGAGATGGATTCCATTACTGTGAGTTAGAATAATAACTAATAATATTTATATTTCAGAATAATAATCATATATTAATTTTAACATTCTTAGGAAACTTTTTAAATTTTATTATTTAATTTGTACCACTTATTAACATCTAATAAAAATTATATAATTTTTATTGTTTATATCGAATGAGCATTGTTTTGATGTCACTAGTCTATATGGTAATAAGTGAACTATCTAAATAATATTATTAATGAAATAATAACAACTTTTTTATATTGATTTTTTCAAATAATACCATTAATTTTGGTTATGAAAAATGAACAACATTATATGCATAAAGACAAAAAGTCATACGCATGCATGAGTAATGTTTTCCATATTCATTGAACATTATGGAAATAAGGTATTTTTTATTTTATCATTACATAATAATTATAATATTATTAAAATAATAATAATCATTTGAATATACTTATATAAATCATACAAGTGATGTGGTGAATAAAAGCGATTGGCATCACTTCTTGGAGGTGACAGTTCACATGTACGCAAAAATGACATTATTATTTTAATATAAAGGTCAGGTAAGAAAATAATTGAAATATTATTCTTTTAAAATGATATGTATGTCATGAATTTCAAATATGAATATTAATTTCATCATTATAACTGATCTCATGTGAAGGAAATGGAAAATTAACTAACTCAGTTCATGGAGGTGATAATTCTCACATACAACCAAATGATTAATTTGTTTCCAATTAGATGGATGTAAATATTTATTTAGGGGATAATATAAAAATAATAAAATATAACGATATTTATGATAATTTAGTTTTTATTTCAACATGTATAAATAATATTTAAAGGAAGTGGGAGAAGAAATAACATAGAAACTCTTAAAAATGATACTTCTTCTTCAGTTGATCACCTTTGAAGAACAACTTAACCCCCATAAAAAGTTTTTATTACTGAACTAAGGCATCAAGAATGTGTGGAGTGATTATATAAGGTGTTTTGGTAAGATCATGGATGAAACAAAAAGATTTTTAAGTGTATGTAATAGAGAATAGAGGGTACCTTTTTATAAGAGAGGGGAGGGGAACCTTTGGAAATTTGTAAAATAATAAATTAATATAATTTCATTTTTTATTCAAAATTATTCCAAATTGAAAAATTTCATATATAAGATGACTATATTTCTAAATAATCTCATAATATAATTTTTATATAGCTATTAATTTTATTTAAAACCTTATCTTTATAGTTTACCCTTGATTATTCTCATTTAAATGTAATAGTTGTAACATTATTTTAATTAATAATATTAAATTAATTTTCCATATATTGGGAAAATTTATCATAATTAGACACTTTAATGAACTTTTAGACCTTAACATAGTAACTATTTGTTTTTAAAATATTTTTAGGATATTTAAATAATATAATTAATTAATATTTTTATAAACCACAAATCATGTGTGTTTTTTCACTATTCATTTTATTGAATTTAAATAAAAGTTAATATTAGATATAACATCAAACCAAATAATTTAATTGCATTATAACATATCATATTCACCTATAAAAATCATGAATGACATAAATTATGTCATTTAATTATAATTTTAATATTATAATATCATTTATTTGATTACTTCACTAATAAAGCTATCATTTCATCAACATAGTGGAATAATTAAATTAAATTAATTAATGTATTAATATTAAAAATATAAATACCCTAATTTAAGAAATATTTTTATCTTTGAAATTACTTTTTTTAGTTTAAGAGATTAATTATATAAAAACATATTGAAATTTTTTTAGTAATAATATATAGATTTATAATATATTTTAATTTACGTTAAATTAAAAGTAATAAGTGTAATAATCATACACTAGTGGCGTCAAAAAGTCCAATTTCATCCCAAGGATTATATTGGTTGTACATATTTCAATAAATATTAATATAAAAAGTTTTATGTTAGTTTTATATTATTTTATTTTTATTTTCAACCTTATTTACCTTATTTAACGAAAATCGTGGTAAATTAAAATAATCACTACAGTTACTATTCATGATGTCCTATAAAAGAGAAATATTTATATATTTTGTAACATGTGATTCCATATATGGAATTTATTTTTCCAAATTAAAAACACAGAAGTTTCATTAATTGATTTAAAATTAATTCCAGTTCTAAAAATGATAAATCATGTTTATTAAAAGTATAAACAATCAAAGGATTGAAATTTGTTTATAACAAATATCAATGTGCAATTACCTTCAATGACAAATTTTTTTTAAAATGATAAATAAATAATCCAATAAAAATTTAAAAACAATTAAATGGGAAGTCAAACAATATAAAGAAATTAGACGAAATGCCAGTTTGGAATTAAAATGTAGTATTTTTCACTATTGAATAAGAAATAATTTTTATTAAAAAATACCAAAATTAAAAGAAAGTAAATATTGATGTACCAATTATAAAAAAGATGTTAATTATCTCAAATATGACATATAAATTTGTCAATAACTATATTTAAAAAGGTTTCACCATCAAAATATTGTAAAAATACTTATTAAAATGTTATTAGAGCATTTTATACTTAAAATTCGATTTATTCTCATGTTAAGACTCTAAAATTTCTTTTATTAATGTAAAAACATTTAGCAGACATGTTTAAACATAATATAGTTAGTTATTTTCATTTCAGAAAATACAATGGCTATGCGTTAAAAAAAATTAAAAAATTAATAATAATAATGTATTATTTTTCAATATAACTAAGACTTTTATGCAATGTAAGATTCCAGAGGAACCCACTGGTGCATGTTTTGTATGCTATTAGACAAAGTATCCCCTTCGACACAAAATTAATATCTTATTCATAAATTATAATAGATATGAAATTTTTTTATTCTTTAATTACCTAAGATGTTACATTTAATGTAATAATACAGTTTTATTATCTATATTAAATAATAATGTTAAGAAAATATTTTCAATAAAAATTGAAATTATTTCTTATTTTAATTAAAAATCATTTTTCCTCAGCTTCAATTTTTTCTACAAATAATTTCAAAATTATATTTAACAATCCCAAATAATGTATTAAAGAAATTTTTACATGAGTTTTAATTTATAGAAATTGATTTCAAATTGAACATCCTATCAATTTCAAAACAATAAAATTTTAAATTCATTTCCACAGTGAGAAAATATTATTTTTTATACCTATAAAATATGTAAATAACTACCCATTATGATGACCAATCATTGTTTTATTGATAAATTTACAATTTAGAAATGTTTTTAATTATTTTTTTAATATTCTAGAAGATTTTTGTTTTTAAAAGTGTTTTTCAAAGTAAAAAGGTTTATTTTTTTAGTAATAAAATTTTATGGTATTTATATTCATTAACAAAAAAGCCCTTATTTTACCGTATTATCTATTTTAAATTATTTTTAATAACACCATAATTATTTGTTATATTGATGGTTTATGATCACTTTTATTGGGATGTAAAATTTTGATACTATTTACTTTACTAAAGTATATGTGTTTTTGATCTTTTATTGGTTTGGGAAAGTATTATCATTCATATGGTAGTTTATGAATATAATTTTTTGGTAGATTATGTTTATTGGTTGGGTAAATTATTAATATTTTATATAATAGTTTACATTATTAATGTTTAAATTGACTATGTTTCACTACATTTATATGTGGAATGTATTTGACTTTATATGTGTCAATAAGGGCCCACTATATCCACTCAATACATTGATCGGACTCATAAGAAAAACTAGATTTTCTTTTTGCCTATGTCCATAACCAATAAAATAATATGTATTAGAAGAATACTTGATGATATAGTTATAATTTCTTTCTATATAAATTTTAACATTATGAGATTAGTTTTTTAATCCCTGTGTTTATTTTATTAGTTCTAATACCCAAGAATAAGTTTAAATCTCTTTTCATTCTTTATATGCAATTATTTTATTATTATTTATTCATTCCATATTATTATTCAAGGTAATTTTACTGATGATGTGTGTTTTTTCCAATTATTTACCTTATGATAATGATTATTACTTATTTTTTTATGACTTCTTTCACTCTACACATACCCTTTTGGAGAATTATAGTTCAAACCATTCTAATGATTCCTTTCACTAGGATGTTAGAATGTTTATTATGAATGATATACATGATATTATTAAGTTTGTAATAGAGTTTTTAAGGAAATATATTTGCTTTATTTCATGATTTCAAATGTAATTTAAATTTGAATGATGTATCTAGTTTTCCAAGAGTACTAAACTCTTTTAGTCCTTTTTATGAGATCACTATTATGATAAAGAAATGTAATATATAAACTAGAAACTATATGATTTTATTTTTAGGGTCATTAAAGTGTATATTACATAAAATTAATAGATTCATTTGGAATAAGATTTTAGAAATTATATGTTAGAGTAAAAAAATACTAGGACTGATTTTGAGGATAATTATATGTATAAGATAACAACCTATTGTTTTTATAATGTATAGATTTTGAGTATTTACATGAAATAAATACCAATATACATTTTACAAAGGTATGTGTATTTCTCATAGTTGTTATGTAAAGTAATAACCCCAGAAATGGTGCATTGGTATTTGAACTAATCGTCACATATTCCATGATAATGAGTTTTATTCCACACCTTGTTTGAAATTCCATGGTGTTATACTTGGTCCAAAAAACCATCTATTTATAATCCCTAAAAATTGTATTGAATATATAATAGTAATTAATAACCTACTTTTTACATATGGTTTCATAGATTGAATATAAGGTTTCAGGACATAGGCATCATATTACTGATTATATGGTTTACACTATGATTGTTGTTTCTCAGATTATTCTTCTGTAGTTTTAGTCAATGGATGGATCCCCATAGAAACATGTTAACATTGAACATGATTGACAATGTGGAAATTATGGGCCAATAAATGCTATTATTATTGAGTGAAAGATGAGTGATTATTAATAATCAGTTATCAACATATATGATCAATAACCTACACCTTGACCTACTGCTAGAGTCACTATATAATTGAATAATAGAGTATACTCAGAGCTATGCTGGTGGAGACCCTGTTGGGATGAAGGATAATTTTATTCCATGTAATAAATGTGGATTGAGAGTCCTAAGAGAATTCCTTGAGTAAATAGAAAAATGTTTTATCTGTGGAAAATAATGGTATACAACAATGAGTTACTAAGTAAAAGTGAGTAGTTTAGTGAAGAGAAATAAATATCATCTTAGAGAACTATTTATAGTTCGCTGTCTACAATGTGTGGGACTAATGAATTATCTAATTCAATTACCACATTTAATGATTTAATACCAATCAATATTAGTTTTGATGTTATACATATCATTAGAGTAAAATTGATTATGTATTTCCGTATTGGGGTATATGAATTATATTGTAGAGGTATTTATATTATTAGAATTTACTGTGTAATTTTTTGGATGAATACACATATTTATCTATGAATAACATAAGAGTTATGTATAACATCATGGGTTTATGTGTTTACTCTTTTCTATATGATTAATTATATAGAGATCCCTTTGAGTGTTTAGGTTATTGAATCTTAGGATGATTAAGATTATTTTGGGAAAAATTAATGGTAATAAAAACCTTTAGATTAGTATTGGTATCTGAAAAATGTTATATTAAGAATAATTACATTATATATCATGGAAATAAGTGCAAATATATTGATTAAATTTTGGGTTAATATGATCATTATCGTTATTCAAATAATAGTCAATTAGGAATATTAAAATATTCAAAATAAAATTAAGCTACATAGAATACCATAGTTTTTAATATTAAATATGATAACTAACAATATTTTTTAGGTTGATTATCATATTTTTTGGAACATTATAGGAATTATAATACAAAATTATTAGAAAAAGTACAACTATCATGTTAGGCGACAACCGGTCGCATCCATGCTGGTTATTAAAATTGAACACACAACTGATGGGTGACAAAGGTGTAACAACTACCACTATCCATCTTTATATAGTAGTTAATTTGATATTTTTTTTACTATAATGGTTTGATGGATGTATAATATGTTGATAAAATATTTATATTGTTTTATGATTATGAGGTTAGTCATGTTATTTTCGAATATTTTTTATTTTCATGAGATACATATACAACCAATAAATTTAACATAAAATATTATTTGGAAAGAATTATATTATTTTTCTGGAGATTTAAGACGATGGGTTATAGTGATAAATATTTTTGTAATGGACTATTAAAAAAATCAGTGATACTATCGAAATGATGTTTATATAGATCAATGCACTAACAAAGGATTAAATCATGATTATGAAATAAAAATATATCATATATGTATATTTTATGGTTCCTCTATCTTTATAGTAAAAGAATCCCTCAACATTCGGGAATTCATATTGAAATAAAAATGTTATACATTTACATTTATTTTTATTGAGTCTAATGTTCTTTTTTCACATCACTTTGTTTTATGGTTTTGTGGTTATTAACATTATCTTTAACATTCAACTTCTTGTGATTAATTATCTTTATCAGTCATTGTAATAATTTAATCTTTTCATAAAAGTATCACTAATATTTTCAAAATTTAATACTAGTTATGTTTTATTCTATTTTAACATCATATTTCTCTTAAAACATTTTATGAGTTTGTTTTATTTTTCTTTTTATGATGTTTTTTTTCCAAAATTGAATTTTCAAAAGTCAAACACATCTTTCATAAGAGAGAGTTCAAATTGTAAAGACTCATTTTTTAAGGATGTGAGAATGTAACACCCACAGACGTCATGATATATTTAATATAAGTAAATTTAACCACTATGATAAAAATAGATATATCAAACTCAGGTATTTTTAATTAATAACATTATGTTCGATAACATATAAGATATAGAACAACATAATTAAATGATGCATGAAATATTTTATTTCAATTTGACCATTATTACCTAGATTTTCAAATGGTTGGTATGAATAAAAAAATTAATAATAAAACTATGTATTTTATTCATTTATAATATAAATTCAATAGTTATAAATTGATTGTAAATATAAAATTACATTTGAAAATAAAATATTTTTTTTATGAAAACATTATTTATGCACTCATTGTGTTTTAATCTGGAAAAATTAAATAATTCATAATAATTGAATTATTTTTAATGAAATTTACATATTATAAATAGAATAAAATGTTTCATAATTCGTCTTATATTTTTTAAAATCCTAAGAAAAGAATAAACTCAGTTTTATGCTTAAAATTATGTTTTTACCAAAAAGTGGGTTTGTATTATTATGAATACATATTTTAAAATTAATATTTAATAGTTTTAGATTTATTTTCTGAAATAATAAAAATAATTTTTTAAGTATTCATTTAAAAATTATCTTAGATATTATTCTTTATACATTTCTGAATTGATATTTTTGTGGATGAATACCAAAAAAATAACAACTTTTGAAGAAAACTAAATTTTCATCTAAATATTTTCCAAAGATATATGTAATTTAAAATTTTCTTCATAGTAAAATTTAATCAATTATATAATAATAAATCCATTTTATTTCATTATAATATTTTTTTACTTTTTATATAAAAACATTTTATATTGCTGAAAATGTTTCTTTTGGAAAATATTTTTCTACATCGCGTACACATGTTTATTTTTAAATTATATTATAAAAGTTATAAGAATATAATTTGATAAAATATATTTCATAATTTGATTCATAATAATTAATATTAGATAATAAAGAGAAATTAATTTTTAGACATAATGGTTAGTAAAAAATGTAAAAAATAATTTACAAGATTAAGGTTAAAACTAGTTTAGTGGGGTGTAATACTATGAAGATAAATGTTTAAATGAAATAAATTATATAAAAATTCCACCTTTACAGTAATATTATAACATTATATCATATATTATTCAAGAATGATCCATTTTTTTCTTTTTGGGGTGCAAATAATCTGGTATATCATATTATTTTAAAAAAAATCAAGTGTGTTCTTCACCCAACATATAAATGGGGACCCATATCTCCTATTATTCACACATAAAAATCCCATTGGATTGGAAAATAAATATAAAACACCTTCCATAAATCTATCCCCAATACCTAGATTTTATGGTTTGATCTTTAAACAAATATAGAAAGGATTAGTTATAATCAAGGAGATGTTGTCTAAATATTAGGTACAGTTCTTAACCATGAATTTTCATTTTTTTTAATTATTTAAATATATAAAATATTCATAAACTATTTAAAAAAACAAAATTATATCCCTTATAATTTTGTGTTATTATGTTAATGTAATGACCTATATCCATCTTCCCATCCAACAAATGGTAAATTTAATTGTCGATCATGTTTACAAGAGACGATCGAATCACAAGTTGATGCTATTCGTTTTTCATAACCAACTCGTATGGATTGATTTAATTATTAATTTAATTTATATATATTATATTTTTGTCATAAATAATCTTCTTTAAATATAATATCACTTATATTTCTCTACCATCTAATCCTCTAGGAAATAATAATGTCACTCATGCGTATGTGTGGACTGCCGCATCTACAATGCAATATGAAACATAGTTAAAATTATTTTAATATGGATGTTAATAAGGGTAAATTAAATAAATATATATGATATATATTAAATAATACATCTTATATAGATGTTATATATTATTTACCTTTCTTTATTTCCTCTATTAAAAATAGAAAATTACATTAATGTTTAAGTATGACATACCATATCTGTGAATAATGTCACTGGTTATTCTACCTATAAAATTTATTAATATTTTTAATAATTATACAAGAAATATACATGATACATATATCATGGGTCACATTATGAATAAATTTTACATGAATAAAAACTACAGAACCAAAACATACATGAAAAAGGAAATATTTATCACCCAGAATAGTTTTTTACGAAGAATTAGTAATAAAGGTGTGATAAAACTCTATATGTAAATCATAAATGGTTTTATATATTATTATTATATATATATATATATATAAATTAGATAATTTCTATTTATTATTTTTAACACATATAAAGGAGATCAAACATGAGGCATGTTTTCTCGTCCAATAATAATTTTTTTTGTGAATAAATATATATTCAACATAGATTTCGTTTTTTATAATTTATAAACTATTTGTTTGATATTGTATACGATTACTAAATTTATCTTCATTTTATTTAATATTTAATTTTATGTTATTTCTTCAATGGGGCTTACGATTCAATGGATACAAATGTGGTGTGTTTTTATTTCACATTCTCATCATTATTGGGGATTGTCTATGTTTAATTATACCATGGGAATTGTTTGATATTTATATCAGAAAACCAATATATTTTAATCTAAACTAGTCAGTAAATTAATTTTCATTTAAAATTACCCTTTTCCTCTAATTGGTAATTAAATATTTCTTTTTTTTGAAAACTAAATTAAATAATTTTTTATCATTCAAAAATTTATTTATTAATGATAATTTTACCCATATTTTAATTTTTTGCAGAAGTTTTAAATATAATATTATCCTCATTTTTAGAATGGAGTACTTTTATCATTTTCTTCAAGAGGTTTAAAATTATATTCTTTTAACATAAATGACATGTATAAAATGACCCACCATCATGACCAATCATTGTTTTGAATATTTATTTATAATTTACAAATGTTTTTTGAATAAAATATTTCAGCTAATATTATGTAAATTTTTACTTTTTAAAAGTGATTTTCTAAGTGAATTTGATATTTTCCTCAAAAACAGTTTAAGGTCTATTTTATGATATTTTTATTTATCAATAATAAAACCTATTATTTTACTTTATTATCCATTGAAAATATGTTGTATTCATACCGTCCATATCATTTATATAGATGGTTTATAATTATCTTGACTGGGATTTACTATTTTTAAACCATTATCCATAGAAAACTGTATGTTTAATGATTATGTTTATTGATTATGGAATGTATTAATATTAACATTCTAGGTTTCAAATATGAGTTTTTATATTGATTATGTATATTTATTATGGATGTTGTTAACATTTAATATTTTATTTTTAAGTAGTTTCTTTATTCGTATTATGTTTCTCCTTATATATATAAGAAATACATTCGATGTAATATGTGATAGGTAGTATATGTTATCGCCACTCGATGCATTAGTATATTTCATAGAAAAAACTAAACTCATAATTTGGTTGAGGAATTCTCCATATATATATATATATATGATATGATGTAATGATTCCTTGATGTTATGGTTATAATGTATGACATTATGGGTTCCCTCATTTTGACAGTAGCCATTTATGTCTACATGATTATTCGATTAGTTAGAATATCAATGGCTATGTTTCAAGCTCATACAATTATATATGTGGAATTACATTGATAATTGTATATTCCAATCATATTATTATTCTTGTTAAAGTTATTTATTGAATGGTATGTGTTTCATTTGTTTAACATACCATATTTAATGTACCTTTTTTTCCGGATTGCTTCTCCTATAAACATACCCTTAATATGCATTAGAGTTCACTCATTATTTATGTTTTATTTACATAGGATTCTAAGAAGTGTATTATTATTGATATATAACGACATTATAATGAAAAACCAGGTTATATTATTTAAAAATAATTTTTTATTTAAAATTTTCAAATGTAATAATAATTGAAATTATATATAATGTTTTCCATGACTATTATGTTATTCAGTCCTTTGAGATGTGATATATTGTGTTTTCCACCTATGTAATAATGTGACAATAAAATATGGCATACATGGGAAAGGGTATTTAAATATTACAATAGAGAAGTGAGAAGATCTATAAATTACAAGAATAATAGAGGAATAATGGTCACTAACTTAAGAATCCAAAAGACATATGTATCTAGATGTAATGGATTTTCACGAGGTATTAATGAATTCATCAACTACAACCACTTGAGTCCCTAAGTTAATATTCCCTAGATATAGGAAAAAAATTAAGTGGTTTTAGGAGATTTTATATCGAAATATATATTTTCACATTGTTAAAATCCATACACATGGTTTGGTTGCACGATTTACCAAACCATGAGCCAACCGGGTGAGGATCCTTACCTCTTCAGTTAGCCCACATGTTTTTTAAAGATGGATTAGTAGCCTAAAAACATATATTTTTAATCATATATTTCATTTTTCAATGTCATATTTGGAGTTTTGAATGTTTATTTCGTTGAACGCACAAACATTTAACCACCCTCCGCTCTTCTCCAATAGGCCACATGGTTTACCTAAATAGTGATAAAATCATGCTCCTTCCTTAAGGTTCTGTAACATTTCCCAAAACCACCTAGAATATACCAGATAAATCACCTAAAAAAATATTAAAAAAAAATAAAGTATGATAATTGAATAAATCACTTGGGATGTTCAATGATGTTACCTTGTACCACTCTAATGAATTATAGTCCTCGAAAAGTGTCTCTAAATTCAATTCTCGAACAACTTGGTCCACACAGATGAAATGTATTATGCCTATTATAGAGTTACCTTTTTTATACATCCATGAATCCACACCCTCATTGTAGTCTCTCTACCTAATATAATATTTATTTCCACATTTTTGATAATAACTGAAGCTAGAAACTCTATAAAAAATTTAACGTCATATAACCTAACTTTTATGATAATGAACATTACAACATGTCATGGTCATTCTAATGAGCCATGATACCAAATTTTCATACATCCCTAATTTTTAGTGTCCTAAAAAAATTATTATTATTTTCACATGATTCATCCCCTGAATCAATTCATGAACTATAAATTCCACCACCATCATGTTCACATACCAACCCTTGCCTTTAACCATAGGATAACATCGCTGATTCATTCTTGATAATCAAGTACTGAAACCCTCATGCATATATCTATCATTTATCATAACAAATCATCCACTTACACTAATTTTACAATATTCCCACCTCTACAGATGGGTCAGTTTCAAATACACATCACTCGTGACATACAATAACAAATTAAATAACTACTAAGAAGCAAATGAGAACATACACCAGTATCATCCAAACACAAAAAACCCATATGCATTGTTTAAAAATCCCATACATGATTACTTCAAAAAATACACTGAAAAAATTCAAGGAACCCATACACTAACCTAGAACAAGTGTTGAACATTGAGATACTAATAACTCAAATATACATACTAGTAACAAATACAATTGTAGTCTGATAACATTCCATAATAGATAAAACTTCAACATTGCAAACTGTCACTAACAGATCAAAACCCAAAATGGATTCAAAAACATAGATTTAATCCCAACTCTTTATAGTCCTTGTTGGTACAAATTATATCTTTAAATTAAATGATCATCCCTCAAACCTCATATGTGATCTTACTTCATTAATTTTTCTTACCCTCATTCCCAGGTCTAATTGGTATTTTAGGTAGTTGTAGAGCTAATCACGAACACATCTCTTATAAGAAACACTAATAACGTCCACCAACATAATTAGACCATAATATATGGTATTTATCTTGAACTAATATTTTACCTCTTTTATTGGATACACATCAACAAAAACCTCCTAAAAACAACAACGTCACATAACTCGATTCTAATCTCTACCCCTCTCTTGGAAGGCCACTATGGTTTCTCCACACCATTCTCGAATAATACTGTAGTAATGGAAATCTCATCAATTGGTTTTAATTCCATGTTATTAATACCAATAGCATAAAAATAATTAGTTTTCTTATCCATTCTATAGGTTTAAACACTCACCAAACTCATATTTAACTACACTGGCACAACAAAACCTACCCACAATGTCAATAGAATTCCACTTCAGTTCCAAATTGATAACCCACCCATGCAATGGATTCACAGTTCTAAAATTTAGTTCACATATTGATGTTTTAATAATACACATCATTATTCATGTATAACATCACCAATAACATCTTTTTAACCCACTATTAACAAAGGATACTGATCCACTTTAAGTCCCCATATTACACTTCTAATGCTCCACCAAAACCACTGCATATCAACTAAATTAATCTACATGACTAGAGATTATTTTTTACCCACAAATATGTTCCGAACTCCTCTAACATATCATATGTTCCAAGGAAACTGAATAGAATTAATCCACTCTTCTATATATGGACACATTTTGAATAAATATACTAATTCATAATGAATTCACACATAATGAAATTATCTGAGGCTCTACCCATTAGAGACACTTGAATCCAAACATAACCCTAAAAAAGAAATATCTCACTGTTATTTCATGGAAATTATAACAAATAAAAAAATTCCAATTCTTTATCAGCCCTTTGGAAAGCAAATGGTTCTCAAAACAATGGTACTCCAAACATGAATAAAAATAAATCACTCTTCCCATAACCCTCCACCTTTTATTATTCCTTAGGATAACCATCACTTGGATGTTATCTTCCATTCCAATGAAAAATGGTAATTTCTGACTATAAGGAAAAACATTGGTTCCCAAGATGAATCCACAAGTAAAAATATACACCTAATACCATACCAACCTCCTTAAGGACCTACCAAGGATCCCATTAATAGCTTGGAAACTTTTTTCACATCATGAAAAACTTGAGACAATATCCCATTATCTATTAGATGGTATGATTTATCCTAAAATCATCTATGATCAACTTCTATGGTGTGGAGAATCTCACTGGGGTAACACTTTATAACCCTGACATTAAATAACAAATTTAGAGTCCAAGTACCATACCAATTGTGCATCAATAGTAAATGTCTCCATGACCATGGCGACAAACCAATAAAAACTTATCCTCAGAACATTCCGCTGACATTGAAATCAATATAAGGATAAAAATGCGCTATATTTACTTATAATTCCTATGAAATAATATCAACCCATTAGCCGATACATGACCAATAGAATATTATAAAAATGTCTCTCCTTACACTATTAAAATCCAAACAATGAAATCTAAAACACATCATAATAGTCCATGGAGACATCACACACCAACCCAAATAACCCATGTAAATCTACCCAATATAACTCTATAATTAATCAACTAATGAATGGGTCACATCGCACTCAAGGTTCAAACATCGTAAAACATCCCATAACCAAAATCTACAGAAATAGAGAGTTCCATATGACAAAAAAATGAAACCATCACAAGATAAACCACCATTTTTAGGGAACATGGATTGAGAATCCTTCAATCCAAACAGTTTATCCATTTATGAGAATATACCATAATAGAATTCATTTCTCCAACCTCAAATTTAGAACACTAATAAATGGGATATGAAAAAAAATAAAACATTCACTTTCACCTCATTTAATTTAAAAACGTTAATAAAAACTCATTTTTCATTTAAGAGAATGTTGCATGATCACTAGATAATTATACAATAATTTTTCCACATATATCTATCACTATGTCGGATCATTCATTAGAACCATTTATGATCATGGAAATTTCCATTTCAATTAATAGTTTTAACTAAAACATTTTGGAAAACCACATTGAAAACAATTTTAATTCATCCAAATACAATATTGATTTTCTAAAAATCATGAAAATACCAAACATTTTTATCATTTATAATCATAACATTAAAAAAAATATAATTTTAGGAGCCAAACTGGGTTATAATACCCTTTAAAAATCCCAATTACATTTAGAAAAACTATTGAAGCAGTTTCGAAAGATACTTTGAATAAAAATAATTTCATGTTGAAAACATACATATTTCATAATACAATTTACAATCTAATAATCACTGAAAAAATCTAAAATATTTTATTCAAATTGACTTTCATATTAAAAAATTTAGAAATATAAAACTTAAATGAAATTCTAGAAAATAAATAAATAAATAAACTTACAACTCACAAAGGGCTCAAGTCCATATCATCAACACTAGTATGTCATTCATAATCACATATATAATAGTTTATGCAATTAAATAATTATATAAATTGTATGAAAAAATATATTCTTCCTAAACCAACATGCATATCAATAAAATATGATCTCATCCACTATTTTCTATTTTTATAATATAAAATCCTATAAACCATAAAAACAAAATTTTTGTTATTACACATGGTGAAATATGTCAACAGTAAAAGGAAATAATGAAAACCAACATCGCACCACATGAGTCATGAAAATCCATCCATAATAGGGTTGAAACTCCCAATGATGGGTTCTATACCATGTATGAAAAACAACCAATCCATTATCTACCATACCCAAATACTCATACAGAAGGAAACAATGCTCTGTAACCATTTTTTAACATCCTGACCTAGATCATAAAGTCTAGAACTGAGGGTCACCGGACGAGATGCACACCTCCCTATATGCAAGAGGATACCAACTAGTTGTGGGGGCCCAAATGGTACTATGGGGAGGTTTTTCCCATAGAACTATATAACAATAAGAATATAAAATAGTGGAATGAATCATTCGATTAATTATTTAAAAAATGGGGCATATATAACAATAACATCATCCCATTATTTAATAATATGACGTATAATATCATGAGAAACAAGTAAACAGGTCTCCACTTGTTTTTGATATATATATATATAATTATCTCTGTAATTATCCTTGAGTTTTTCTATACTACACCTTGAAAAAACAGATCCTTTGTTAATACAACACAATGTACGACCACTACCTCTTCTAAAATCTAGTTTAGTAATGTCTAAAAATTCACCAAGATTACCCTGAATGATATTAGTGTAAAAATTATATATTAAAATCAAATATTACCATAAAAAATATATAACAATTATTTATATGTTTATGTGATTACATTACATTGTTTTTATAAGTAAAAAATCATATACTAGGTTATTAGGCACTATAAAGGTTTCCATAAACCATGACCACACAAATTTTAGCTCGATGATAGAAGATAAGTTATTTATATTTTCCATGAATATTAGAATGTTCTACAAGGCCCATGTATGAATAATAATTTTGATAATGCCACAATGCCTTAGGCTAAACAAAGTGACATCATGCCCCTTCAACTATGTCTGGTCTAGGCAGAAGGCCATAATTCCTCACAAAACTGACAACCTTAAACATTCTAGGTGATTTATGTCTTGTCTTACATATTTCATTTATGTATTATGAGTTTCAAATTTTTATTTTTGTCTTCTATTCCTTCTAATTTGTTTTTATTAGTTCAAGTATCCATTAATGTAGAGAATGATTTCATCATAGAGAGTAGAAACCAAGTGGTTTTCCTCATATATCAGAAGAACAATTTCATGAGGCGCTATGGGTGGGACACGGTTGGTACAAGGATAGATATAACCATGAAACATTCCATAGATAACCATTTTAAGTGGAATAAAGTCTTAAGAATGTTGGAACATGGCTTACCAAACCATGTGGCAGAACCATTAAGGATACCAAAATCTATAGAGGGCCTCCCATGGTATCCATACATCCTAGTAAACCACGTGACCAAACCAAGTACAGCAAATTAAATATTTTGAACATTTTTATTCTAACTTTAATACTTTCAAAATCTACTTATTATTCATTCTACACATCGGGATCCTAAACAGAGGGAATATTGTGGATATTCTTAGGGAATTCCTTCTCTCTGAAGAGAAATTATATTTAATTAAAAACATCAGTACTAGGTATTTAATGATAAGTGATCATTATTACTTCTCTTATCTTATTTACATATTATATTATATCTTCTCCCCCAAAATGTCCAAACATCCTACCTGTGTTGGGAAGATGTTGGAATTAATTGAATTTTTAATGTGATATCTTTTAAATTATTAATGAAATAAATGTTGAAATATAGGGTTTTCTTGACCATCCTAGGATATATTTTTATCTTTTTTATATTTATTCTTGATGTGTGATTCTAAACCGTTCCTAAGACTTGACATGATATTCTTATTGGATCATCACTCATGAATCCCACATTATAATTTTTGTTCGATTCAAGAGATCAATGGTGTGTGATCTTGATTCTTGTGGTGAACATTTACATTGGTCCTCAATAGTGTTATTCATTGATGTTAAAAATGATGAATAAAAATTATAAATCTATATGAAATGATATTTACATTAACAAATTATTGGGTTATTTCATACATCTCTTAAAATGACACGAATGCATGTGTGTGAGTGTGTTTTTCAATGATAACTATATTGGTGTGAGATGTTTGTGAATGTGTGTCTAACTAAAGATATCTCTCTAGAAAATATGCATGTGCATGTTTGTGTATGGTCTCTAAAAACACTCTTGTATTCACATGTTTTTTCATGTGTATAACCCAAGACATCTATATTAGATAATGCATATGTATAGATGTGTATTAGTCATAAGATTATAATATAAAGTATCTATGTAGTACCCTCGATTTCTGGTGTATAACCCTTAATGATTTTCATGGTTATAAATTTATGGGTGATGAATGAGAGAGTCGGGGGACCTTGGAATGATGCTTTGAGGAAAAGGGATATCGCACATGCGGCACACGGTTTGTCTAAATGTGCAGCCAAACTGTGTGTAGTTGACACTTTTGAGGAAGTGGCTCGCACAAGGATAGAGCACGGTTCAGGAGACCATGCGAGGAGGTTGTGTGAGGGTCTACTGAGGTAGTGGAAAAATCGCGGTTAGTGCACGGTTTGTCAAACCGTGTTGGTAGTTAAATGAGATCCTAAAAAAGTGAATCTCACACATTTTTACCTCTAAATGGATCGTTTTCCCCTTAAGAGGTGATAAGTTTGGATCAATATCCCTTTATGTTTGGAGAACCTCTCCCAATCTTTTTGGACGCGATCGGAAGGCTTTCCTTAGGGAATCAAAGCTGGATTCTTGAGGTATGATATCATTCATCATTGTTCTTGATTAGTTTCATAGATCTACTTAGATCTATATATTTTAATCTCCCAGTTTCGTAGATCTACAACAGTTATGGTAAGATATAAGTGTGTGGATCCCAAATATGATGAGATTTGGTCGTGGACTTTCTATGAGAAGAGATCTAAGCCGGGTTCGTGAAGTATCAACCTGGTTTTCTTGTGCATTCTTCATTTGTTGTGGTTTTCATCAAAACCTTAAGGGTAAGAGGTTTAAATATTGACTGCTATTATTAGAACTTATTTTATTAGTCACAAATTGGTTTATTTGAATGGAATTGATTTTGAAAATAATAGAATAAATCTTTTTTGGTGATGATTTATGGTTTTAGTGAAATTGTGAAATCCTGGTGAATTTTTGTGCAAAGTGATTTACCATCAGGAATTTAGAATTATTATTTTAAAATATCTATTTTATGAAATGGCTAAATGGTTTGATGAAAAATGGGTTTTCAATAAAAACTGTGTTTAATTGAAATGGTTTGATATTTAAATGTCTTTGATGGAATTGGTTTTTTTAAAAAAGGAGTTTTACTGAAATGGATGACATGTTTGTCTTGGCATCAGTGTAATGGAATAATGGTTTTGTGTATTCACATTTCATTTGGGACAGATAAGGGTTAGGGGTCTCCCCCATTTGTTTTTGGATGGATATGGTTTAGGGCTCTCACACCGTAAAACATTCATATTGCATTCTGGATGGATAAGGGTTAGGGGTCTCCCCCATCAGTGTTGGGATGAATAAGGGTTATGTATCTCCCCCATCGAACATACATATCGTATTCGAGGTGGATAAGGGTTAGGGGTCTAACCAATAAGTGTTGGGATGGATAAGGATTAGGGTTCTCCCCTGTCAAATATTCATTTTGCATTCGGGATGGATAAGGTTTATGTGTCTCCCCCATCAGTGTTGGGATGGATAAGGTTTACAGATCTCCCCCTTCAAACATTCATGTGTATTTGGGTCAGATAAAGGTAAGACACAACCTGAATAATTGTTGGGAAGGATAAGGGTTATGGACTTCACCCTCTTCTAGGTAGCATGCATGGTTGGTTTCATGGGTTGGTGGAATTGATGGGTATGACAAAAATGGATCTTGTGAATTGGTTTAAATTGTTTGTTTAGTTATTTTTTCTGAAAAAATAACTAGTAGAAAAATTTATTTCAATTTCATTTGTATTCTTTTGGTTATGAATGGTTTTGGAAACTTAATAATATTTTGTTATAAACTATTTTTTAGAAATTGTTTTAAATTAACTATTTTATATAAATGTGGCTAAATTTTCAATCCTAGTGGCGTGATTGGGGAAGTAATTCGAGAAAAACTAATGGGTTTTATACTAAGCCCTAATTTATTGCTTTGGTGCTTTTGCAGATTCCATCATTCATGATAGGGGTAAAGGTAACATTTCCCATGTTTTTAGCACAATGTCATGATGTTTGGGTTGTTGGGAGATTATGGAGCTTGGAGTTTGTAGAGCAAGGAGTAATGTGATATTTTGAGAGTCTTGTGTTGTTTATCTACTGTGTACATTGATACTTGGTTATTCTTCTGATGTTTAATACATTTATGTGGTTTAGAGATACATGAAGTTGTTGTGATTTCATTCATTAATTCATACATCATATAAGGAATGTTTGGTTATGGTTGGTTGGTTTATAGGATTATTTTGTAACGGGTAATTCTCCCCCACTTGTATTTAAAACAATTTGGCATTTATATCCAGCCTTTGGCATCTCGGGGACATCGCTTAAGGTATAGTAATGACTCGTTTTACTCTCAATCCAATGAAAATTAGCGGGTCATCACAAATGGTATCAGTCTGGTCCTTCCCTTGTGGTACAAATCATCATTTTTCTTAGTATTGGATATGAAATTCCTTTTCATCTGTTCCTTGGGTTGGAATCTTAGATAGGAGTATGATTCTCATAACTTGAAATGTAATGCAAAAATGACATAGCTAACCCCTTTATGCTGAACATCAAGTTACTTGGGAGTTGGGTTCATAAGTGTTTGGAGACACTTCTAGAATCTATAAAATCTCATTGTTATGGGGTTATCCAATGATATGAGTATGAGATTAATTTTAGAGGAATGAAATACCACTAGTATTTTATATATTATTGTGAGGAATGATTTATGATTCTGTGAAATAATGTAATTTTTTTGAAAATGTAGAATTTATTTTCTGATGAATGATTTTGAAAAGTAGATATTTGGAGTATCTTGAAAATGGTTTGGTTTTCAAAAAAAATATTGGTTTTATTAAATGTTTGAATGTGGGAAAAGGGTGTTTTTGGAAAATAATGACATGATAGTTTATTTGATTGCATTTGAAATGCTAAGCCATCAGTTTCTAGAGAGTGATATTGACAGAGTTTTTTATTAGTTTGGAAAATAGTATCACTTAGGCATCATAGAAACCAATCAAAAAAGGACAATGAGAATGTGGTAGAACCTGAACCACATGTTAACCAATAGTTATTCCAAATCATCACTCAGGATTTCAAAACCATTGAGTTGGGACTACAACAACATAATTTGTTTACGATATCTGTCACTGCTGAAAATCCTAGTAGAGGAAGTACAGTTGTCTTCACTAGAGGAGCTGAGATCTCTAACACTACGAGACTGGGGAAATCATATAAATTTTCTCAAGGAGGAAGAATATATAATAATCAGACCACATGAGCAATTAACCTTTCTATAAGACCCAAGAGAAATCATGGATGTTTTCAGTGTGGTTCACTGAGTCACATCATGTGCGAGTGTATAGAACAACCGATAGCATGCTACTATTTCAACAAGATGGGACACCTTAAGCACTTTTGTCACACTACTCCATGTTTGGGTGTTAGGGACACTACTTTGGTGTCCCAAACACCATATGCTTTCATAAAACGAGTGCAATCCAGCGACAAGCATAAAATTATAACAATAATGAAATTGTATTGAGTTGTGCATATGATTTTTGATAATCAGACTAGACTGCCTATAGTGAGAGGTACGATTCTTTTGAATTATACCTTTGTAAAAGTTTTTTTTGATACCAGTGAATCAAATTCAATCATTTCTTCTGATGCTATTGATTTTCAATGTTTAAAACAATAAATGATGCCTTCTGTTTTGAAACTGAAAACACCTCTCGGTGAAAGAGAATGGAAAGCCTTTGTGTGTGGAGATTGTGTTATAACTCTTGATGATGTTGAGATGAATTGGGAATTATCAATGTTTGACATTGATTTCTATTCTGTAATCATGGGTATGGATTGGTTGAAAATGATTAAGGCTCACATCGAGTGTTATACGAGAACAGTTAGTTTCATGATCGAGGATGGTATCGACCATATCTTCAGAGGAGAGAGGATTGTAAAGAAAGGGAAAAATTCCTTTTTGGCACCAATGGTGGGGATTTCAAGATATATGTGGGAATATTTGAATTTGTAATCAATTTAAGAGATCACGGAAAATAGTTTTCCAGGTGCTGTGAATCAATTTCTAGATGTATTTCCCACAAAATTGTCAGGGTTACCACCTCTATGGGAAGAAGAGTTTATGATTGATCTAATTTTGGGAAGTAGTCTGATTTCCCTTCCAACTTATAGGATGGCACAAACAGAATCATGGGAATTGAAAGTTCAGTTAGAGTAGCTGGAAGGAAAGTGTTTCATTCGGCCATGTATGTCTCCATGGGCAACACAGATTTTCATTGTGAAGAAGGAAGATGAAACTCTTCGTTTGTATGATGATTATAGTAATCTTATCCACATAATCATAGAAAAAAAGTACCCACTTTTACACATTGATGATCTATTTTATCAATTACGGGATGCTCAGTGGTTCTCCAAGATTGACTTGCGATCAGGATATCGCCAATTGTGAGTTCGGAAGAAGAATATTCAAAAGGCCATGTTCAAAAGCAGATATGGCCAGTACGAATATGTAGTCATGACTTTCGGTCTAATGAATGCACAATAATCCTTCATGGATTTTATGAATATGATATTTCAACAATATCTATATTCATTCATTGTGGTGTTTTTGGATGAAATCTTGGTGTATTCATAGACAAGGGCTGACCTTGAAGAGCACTTGGAAATAGTGTTAAAAATATTGAGAGATCACATTTTGTATTCCAAATTATCAAAGTGTTATTTATGGATATAGGAAGTAATCTTTCATGGACATGGAATTTTTTTAAAAAAACATTTCTATTGATCCTAAAAATATATTAGTTGTTATCTCATGGAAACCACCGATGAATGTTTTTGAGATACGATGTTTTATTGGTCTATCTAGTTACTACCGATGCTTTGTGCGTGATTTCTCATGACTATCATTTCCAATGAAAGATCTGACATAGAAAAATTCTCCATTCCAATGGACAAATTAATGTCAAAATTATTTACAATAATTAAATTTTTGTCTAACATTAGCACCTATATTGATTTTTCTAGAATTAGGATAGAGGTATGTGGTGTACTGTGGTGCTTCGGGATCATGGTCAGGTTGTGTTCTCATGAAAGGATAACATGTGGTTTCTTATGGTTCAAGGTAGTTAAGACTGCATGAGAATAACTACCCAATACATGATTTTGTGTTATCTACATTTTTCCATGCTTTGAAGTCATTGAGACATTATATCATTGGTGAGAAATTTACTGTGTTCACAATCCACCAAAGCATGAAACACATTTTCTCACAGAGAGATTTAAATATGAGGAAAAGGATATTGATGGAGTATCTCCAAAATTTTGACATTGATTTGATGTACACACTAGGGAAAGTAAATTTGGTGGTGGATGCATTTATTAGAAATTCATATGCTCTGTTGGAGAAAGAAGTTTCAGATGAGTGGAGGTTTATGTCGATCCTAGTAGACATGCAGGTGGAATGTGAAGACTGAGGTGATGTGGTAGTTTTCTTTTCAGCTACACTTGTTTCGGTTTTAGTAAAAATGATCCCAGAGGCACAAAATTCTGAGGAAGAATGTATGGTTATGATTTTAAAACTCAATGGTGTGGAGACCATTGATGGATAGATACTTCATAAGAGTTCGGTTTTTTTCTTTAGAGATCAAATAGTAGTACCTATGACTTTTCAGAAACAAATCCTTCATGCTTACCACCAATTAAGATGGGATGTACATCCACGTACACCGAAGATGTATAAGGCATTGAAGGCACAGTTTTGGTGGAGCAGCATGAAATGAAAGGTGGTCGAGTTCATCTCACGATGTTTAACTTTTCCGAATATTACGACAGAGCATTAGAGTCAAACATTATTATTGCAGTCATTACCTATCCTAGTGTGGAAATGAGAGCAGATTGTGATGGATTTTGTTAGAGGTATTCCTAGAATGGTTTGGAAACAAGATTCCCAATGGGTGATAGTGGATCGACTTACCAAGTCGGCCCATTTCATCCCTCTTCGTGATACTCATACGGTGGAGGATCTATAAAAAATCTACATCTTATAAGTGGTAAAAATGCATGGTGTACCAGTTTCAATTGTCTCAGATAGAGATCCGAGGTTCACATCTTGTTTCGGGAAATCTTTACACCAAGATCTTGGGACTCAGTTGACTATGAGAACAATGTATCATCCTCAAATGGACGGACAATCCTGGAAGATAATACAGACATTGGAAGACATGTTGCGGGCTTGTGTAATGCAGTTTAATGGCTCATAGGAGGATCATATACCCTTTGTGGATTTCTCAAACAATAACAATTATCAAGCCTCGATATATATAGCTTCTTTTGAATAATTGTATGGGCATCCTTGTCTTTCTCCACTATGCTGGGTGGAAATAGTTGAAAAATCACTTGTTGGGCCGAGTTTTGCATAAGAAATAAAAAGAAGGTCCAATTGATTAGAAATAGGATGGTGATGACTCAGTGTTGTCAGAAACCAAACAGAGATCATCGTAGAAGACCATAGTCGATTGACATGAGAGATCATGTTTTCTTGAGGATCTCTCTAATACATAGACATCATCGTTTTGGGATGAAGGGCAAGTTATCATTTAGATACAATGGACCATTCGAGATACTAGAATGGGTCAGAGGTGTGACATATCGGTTGACATTACCACCATTGTTCAGTTTGGGGTATAACGTGTTCCATGTATCTCAGTTGACAAAAAATCATCCTAATCATGAACACCTAATCATATGAGGTCACTTTGAGCTAGAACCAGATGCATCACTAATAAATATCCCATTGTAGATCATGTATAGGCAATAGAATGTCTTTCAGGGAAAAACATCAGTTTAGTGCAGGTTTATGGCAGCGATTTCGGAAGAGACTTGGGAACGTGAAAATTAAATGAAAGAGGAGTGGCTCAAACTCTTTCAGTTGGGTGAAGAAAATATACTTTCCAAGGATGAAAAGACCAATAGTGAGGAGAACGTAGTACCCTCTATATCTGTTATGTAACCCTTACATAAGGCATCTCATGGTTATAAATTTAGGGGTGATGAATGAGAGAGTCGAGAGAACATGGAATAACGTTTTGAGGCAATGGGGAAGTCGTAAAGGCGGCATAGAGGTTGTCAAACTGTGGGGCCAAACCATTTGAAGTTCACAATTTTGACGTAGTGGCTCCCACACGGTTGGAGCATGGTTCAGGAGACCATATGAGGAGGTTGTGCGAGGGTCTTTTGAGGTAGTGGCTAACAAACGGTTAGCGCACAGTTTTTCAAACCGTGCGAACTAATCATGTGAGCACTTAAATGAGATCATAAAAAAGTGGATCTCATATGTTTTTCCTCTAAATGGATCATTTTGCCTCCAATAAATCCGTAACACGGGATCACTCTCCCTGGAAGGTAGGGATCCTCTCCCAAGCATTTTGGAGGTGATATGTAAAAATTCCTTGGTGAATCAATGGTGGATTCTTGACATATGTGATAGTTCGTCATCGTTCTTGATCGGTTTATTAGATCTACTTAGATATACTTCTCATATTCTCCTGGTTTCTTATATATATACCTTTCATGGTTATATATAATTGTTTGGATTCCAAATATGATGATATTTGGTCTTGGCCTTTCTAGGAGAAGAGATCTAAGGATGGTTCTTAAAAAATCAACTCGACATTCTTGTGCGTTCTTCATTCGTTGTGGTTTTCATCAAAAATATTGAGGTAGTAGGCTTCAATATTGACTCCACTTGTCATAATTGATTGTATTAGTTTCATATTGGTTTATTTAAAAGGAATTTATTGTGAAACGAATGGAATAAATCTTCTTTAGTTATGATTAATGGTTTTAGTAAAATTGAGAAATCTTGGTGAATTGTTGTGAAAAGAGATTTAGCTTCTTAAATTTAAAATTTTTATTCTAAATTATTGATTTTCTGTAATTTCTAAATTATTTGATGAAATATGGGATTTCAATAAAATTGGAGTTTTATTGAAATGAATGACATGTCGGTTTTGGCATTAGTTTAACGACATAATGGTTGTGTGTATTCATATTGCATTTGGGATAGATAAGGGATTGGGGTCTCCCCCATCAGTGTTTGGATGAATAAGGGTTAGGGCTCTCCCTCGTCAAATAATCATATTGAATTTGGGATGTATAAGGGTTAGGGTTCTCCCCCATCAATGTGGGGATGGATAATCATTAGGGTTCTCCCCTGTCAAAAATTCATATGGCATTCGGGACAGATAAGGGTTAGGGATATCCCTCATCTATGTTGCGATAGATAAGGGTTAGGGCTCTCCCCCATCAAACATTTATATTACATTTAGGATAGAGAAGGGATAGGAGTCTCCCCCATTAGTGTTGGGATGGATAAGTGTTAGGTCTCCCCCTATCAAACATTCAAGTTCTGTTGGGTTAGTTAAAGGTAATAAGTCTCCCCCATCATTGTTGGGATGGATAAGGGTTAGGGATTTCCCCCTCCACTGGGTAGCATGCGTGGTTGATTTCATGGGTTTGTTTAATGTTTTGTTTTTCCAAAAAGGGATCTTTTGAAATGGTTTCAATGCTTTGTTTAGTTATTTTTATGGAAAAATAACTTGCTGGAAAATTGGTTTCAATTGCACTTGTATTCTTTTGGTTATGAATGGGTTTGGAAACTTGTTTATATTTAGTTATAAACTATTTCTGAAAAATTGTTTTATATAAACAGTTTTATATAAATCTGGATAACTTTTCTATCCTAGAGGTGTGATTAGGGTAGTCATTGGGGAAAACCTACTGAGTTTTAAACTCAACCCTACTTTGGAACTTTGGGGCTTTTTCAGATGCTATCTTCCACGACAGAGGTAAAGGTATCATTTCCAATGTTTTTAGAACTAGTTTGTGATGTTTGGGTTTTTTGGACATTGTGGATCTTAGAGATTGTGGAGCATGGATTCATGTTATCTTTTGATATTCTTGTGACATTTATCTGATGTGTTGTTTGATACTTGGTAATTCTTCTGTTGTGTCATACATTGATGTGGTTTTGAGATACATGAATTTGTTGAGTTGTATTTAAGTATTTTTTAAATCATATAGATAATGTTTGGATATGGTTGGATGGTTTATTGGTTTATCTTTTAAAGGGTATATCATCCCCCAATTGTATTTTAAACCCTTCGTCATATATTTCCCGCCTTTGGCATCTAGGGGATGTCTTGTAAGCCGTAGTAATGACTCGTTGTACTCTCTAGTCAATTATAATTGGAGGGTAATTATAATTTAAGTGATAGGTTGATCCATAATGTATTTATTAATAAATTAGAGCGGAAAATGTGAGATATTATGTGTGATGATTATGGAGGGGTCCTCAATGAATGATAGCACAAAATGATGATCTTCTAGCCTGACATGAGACTTGAAGTAGGGAATGTTGGTCGTGTGTCTTGTCCTATGATATTTGGTGAATCATTATGGCCTTGTATCCTATTTTGAAATTTATATTGGATTTATGGTCCATTATGAGATTCATGTATACCTTGTATAACATCTATTTTGTTGTGTAACCACGTAATGTTGGCCTGAGGGTCATAGTAGCATGTTTAACACACTATAATATAAAATGTGATTTCATACATGTACAATTATGTTCATGTAATTTCATTCCCTTACATATATAATCATCAATTAGGTTATTGAGACATTTTGTAGTATCTCATCAGGATTATACTAACACCCTACACATACATCATAGTGTGTTTTCCGAATTCGATAACATGGATTTCGGATGAAGGTGGTGGCCTTAGTTATGGAAGTTATAATAGAGGACCATGTTGGTCATTTCGATGCCTAAAAAGACTATAATATCCCTATATAAATACATAATATATTTATATTTATATATTTATATATTTTATTGTGTATTAAATATATATTCACAGTTATGGGGACCTGTAGAATTTTTGTTCTTGATATTGTATGTCACTTTGTTAAAGTAAGGGAAGAGGTCATTTTTTCCATAAAAATTATTTTCTATTTTTACTCTTATTATTCTTTCTACTATTGTATACTATGATTGTTATATACTATATATAGAATAGACTATCCATGGTCCAACATATTCCCTCATTAATAATTTATGAACATATATTTACATGGTGGTATTTATGAGGTCATGTGGCTCTTCATCTTGGACTAGGTTATTCAGGTCGTGGTGTTACAATCTTTTTCACTCAACTTAGTCATCAAGGTTCTCAAGTAATAATGGTTGATCATGTGCTTTTTGTGTTCCTTAAAATTTCTAAAATATTATATTTTCTCATCCTTATTTTTTCATGAACTATACAGTAACTAGTTTCATATGAAGGATCTCAAAATTTATTTCCCATACTTCTATTTCTCTTCTATATCGAGACTCTTAATATAATATTTAGAGTTATTCTTGGTTCTTCTTATTTCCCTATAAATTAAATTTTCACATTTTTAGAGTAGTATTTTTGGATCTCAGGTTCATTAATATCACTTTGTATCTTACCTTTTTATTATATTTTATATTCTCATTTCACGAAAATATATTTTATATACTACCAATATTAAAAATCATTTTTAAAATCATTATTTCTATAATATCGATCACATTTTCCTTAACAAAAGCATTAGTATATTCCCCAAGTCAGTAAGTAATCCTATCATTAAATTGAATAACCTAAGTGGTATTATAGAAATAATGTTCTTAAAATTTATTCTCTTTTTACAATGATCAATTATTATCCACATAATCCTACTATAATGATTGAATATATTCTTCTCAAATGAATTACAAAAATATTTGTATTGAATAAATAATCATTTCTCAGTGGGAATAATATAGTAAAACATTTTTTTAGTAAATTGTTTTGGTGAAATATCCTTAAAAACTATATAACCATCATTGATTGGTTTCTCATACAATTTTTTAGTGGTTTGGAGAATCCCATCATAGTACAAAATTTTCTGTACTCATCTCGAATATCAAAATCATAAATTTTATCTTTACATGATATTATCCACATGAGACCTAATATTATCTTATCAATCATTTACATTTAATAAAAATTGATTTTATTTCATTTTAGCCACTAAAGTTCCTTTCTGGTATCAACTAAATTTAAATTATTTCTATATTTTTTTCCTAAATTTAAAATATACAAATTTTTCTCTAAATATAAAAACTAATAGAAGATATTAAAAATCATATGTATCATATATATGATAACCAAATATTTTACATACTATCTATGATAATTCAATTTGTTATAATATCAATAACTCACAAAATATCTTACACATACCTAAAAATTATCTTACATAATTTTTATGTTCCTAGAATTCATTATTTTTTTTGAACACTACATAGAAAGACTTTCACATCGTCAAAAAATGTTACGTATCACAGTATTCATTCATTCCTATTAAATATTCTAGTTATTCATGATAAATAAATTATTTATTATCATGTATGTTATGTAACATATATATTTTAAAAATTATAGTAGTGATTCTAAAAAAACATTAATATGAAATAAAAACTATTACATATCACATATTTTTTCATTTTAACCTATTAAACATATAAAAAATATTATATATCCTAATATAGTATAATGAAATTGAAAAATAACTACATTAAATAAATATTTGATGCATCAAATTTATTTTACCTATTTCATCACAAAAATAATATGAATATTAGACACTTATCTACCTTTTCTAATTTTGAGGTTTGTGGAATGAAAATATACTACATATGAAGTGTCGTAGATGAAAATTTGATTATTTGAAAATAAAATTTTTTGGATAAAACCTGACCAAATATATATATAATATGTTAAAATTAGTTCCAAGAAACATCCAAGGATTCTAAAACAACTCCAGTGACTTTAAATGGATTTGTAAAATATAATAATTTTTCTAAATATCTTAACCAGAAGTCCTAAATCATTTTAAACATTTAATTACCCATTTATTATTATTTTAATACCCATTAATACCAATTTTATTCTGTAATTACATTATCCTCTTCAATACTCAATGTGATTGCTATTTTTAATTGTATTTAGAAACTGTCCACCCAAACACATCATTAATGGTTTCTCAAAACTACTTCCAACATTTCCTTCCATTAATCACAACTGTAATAAATGTTTACCCACTAAAATTCATATTCATGGTTAACATGTTTTAGGCAATGAGGTATTATTTAACATCAATTTTTATTTATTTCCATTAATAGTAACTCAACAATCATCATATCTATTCTTTTATCAATAAGAAGAATGATTACTCTTATTTACTCAACAATGTACGTGAATAATCTTCATTGGGATATTTATCCATCCCTGAAATTCATATTTTCGCATTAAAAATGTAGCTAATTTTTTGTATCATTATAACCATTATAGAACCCATGCCAGAGTTATTAAGTGAAGAGATTTATGAGGTGGTTCCATATTATTTGGAAATATATATTTGAGGCTATATATTGAATAAATCAAGTGGATATATTTATGAAAAATACATAAATATAATATGGTTATAAATTTACTCATATTCTAGACAAAGTAATGTATAAATGGAGAATAGTAATATCTACTACATTTGATGTATATTAGAAGACCATGGGATTAATTGAGAACTGAAAAAGGTCATTTTTAGAAGAATTTATTAATTTTGTAAAGGAAAACCATTATTTATGTTGAATTCTTAATAGTAAATTGATATTTAAAATTCTTATATAATGGTAAATTGGTATTTCTGAAAATGATATAGTGGGGTTAAATAAATTCATAACATTCCTACGTAATCCACTTGAGCTAAATAAATGAAATTCATTACTTTTATAATGTGAAAATCATAAATATCTAAGATAATAAATGTTAACAAAATATGGGTTTTGTAAAGGAATAATGAAGGTTACATAATGGTATCAATGAAAATCCATTATTTCTCAATGGTCATGGGTGAAATACATAAAGACAACTCTAATACAAAAAACTAATGTAAGGGTAATGAGGGTAGTTTGAAATCCATGTAAAGGTCACATAGATTTATATAGGGGTAAAAATAGTAAAAAAGACTCCTAAAGGTCATACTGGTATATATAAATGAAAATTTTTTGTTAAGAGAAGTTGTATAAATGTATTATTGAGTTTCAAGGTTATGAAGATATGTTGAGATTTTTTAATAAGAGAAATTCAAATTAATTGAAAACTTGAACCAGACAACGCATATATTGTTTGTTGTTTATTGATGTATCATGAATATTAAAACATATCATGATCCAAGATGTTTTGAATAATGTCATGATACCAAAGTTGAGGAATTTAGATTATATAATATCCAATGAGAAGAAAGAAGGTGTGTTGGAGTTTTTCAATGCTTAATCAGTGAAGACAACTTAATAGGGAACTATGAAATGACTATTCCACCATGTAAAATTTTATTATTAGTTGGTTTTTTGTGAAATTGGTATCATTATTACTTTTCTATGAGAATAATTGAGTTAAAACTATGCATGGATGTTCCTATGGTGTCTGAATGAGATATGAAGGAGTACAGATCAAAATGAAAAGAACCATGCCAAAGTGTATTCATAGTGGCCATTTTATGATATCCTCAAACATAAACGTACAACACGGGTAGTGATATCATGTAATATATTCCATGGTTATACACAAAATAATTAGTACATTGAGGATTATTTAATGGTTTATAATTTAGGAATATTTGTAGTGAATATGTGGTTGTGGGATTTTTATAGAAAATGGATTGTCAATAATTCAAATACATCATTTATACAATCATTTATGTTAGTAGGTGATATTATATATGGGATTTAATATATGGTTTATGTATTTTAAATTACTATTCATGTAAAATAATTCAGAATTCTAAAATCATAGATAAAATACCGATTTTTGGTTTTGAATATTTATCTATACGGATGATGTAGATATATATTGAATAATATTGAGAATTTGAAGAAATAAATCAAGGTATTGGGGAATTATTTAAGAACATTATACTATACAATATTAGAGATGAATATATAAAAAGAAATATGATCTTAGAATACTAATATCATACTAAATAGATTAATAATTATTGATGAAGATGAATCATATTACAAAACATTTTATGAGAGTTTTTATTCAAATAGAACTAATTCAAGAGGTTTTCAATGTTATTGAATGTGTACAAGAGAAAAATAGAAATAGTATAGTTATGGATTAAGATCATCTCAAGTCGGTGTTAGAGAAACCATGGGATGATTGAAATCTTTATACAATTTAATCATTCACATGAATTTAGGGTGTATAACTAGTTGTTTTTTATATTTTTTTCTAGGATGTATAACCAATCAAGGATGAAGGATATGTGGTTGGTTCATATAAAAAATAATGGAATAAGAGGTAATGTTTAAGGGCATAACCATAGAAAATTTTGATTACTGAATAATATGGTGTATAACTAGTTCCAAACATCAATAGTTTTGGGGAATATAACCAGTTACACTCTTATGGGACTCAAGAGACGATTGAAATTGATAATAATAATACAATATAGATATTTTCGGTTGGGGAGTCTGAAAAATTCTGATAACTAGAATGATTTTGTAAAACCCCATAAATCAAATGCACAACTTTCATTTTTATTAATTAATATGATGTAATGATATTATATATTAAGAAAATGAGGATCAATATTTAAACAAGCCTTATGGTTTAATGTCTAAGTGGAGGATATTTCAAAAAAATTAAGCATATCAATGATTTAACTCACACCTTATTAGTGATCCATAAAAACATGACATCATATAGTTTTATTAGAGTAATGGTCCCATTTCATAATATAAACTTTTTTCTCAAATATGGGGAAAACAATAACCAATTTTCCTTTCCATGATGCTAAATATGATGAGGAAGAGTTAAAAGATATACTAATTATCATCACACATATATTATAATGTTGAGTAAATAAAAAAACTATTGTGGATTCATAATGGAAATTTAGAAGAATATATAAAGAATAATTAAAAGATTAATAACAATACAAGAAAGATAAATAAAAATTACATGAAGATGCCTTCTAATATTCAAGGGTTTTAACAAATATTTATTTCTTATTGATTAAAATATGAATAAAATATTGAAGGTGGATAAGAACGAGAAGATAGTAAGTGATCTTGAGGGGAACATTGTTTAGATGAAAGGAAAATTCACTGAGAGAGAAAACATCCATATTTTCATCACAATGAGTAATATAAAATAATATAAAACACTAAAAATGTTTTTATATAAATGGAGTGTCTTTAAAAAAAGATAAATAATGTGATTTATTAGTCATTTATAATCTATTTTTAACAAATATAAAAATTATATCTATTATTTCAGATAATACATGGTTTGTAACAGAGTCAAAACCCATATAGGAACATAATTAATTTAAGAGGACCAAATAAACATTCAAATTAGAGATAAATATCTAAAGGAACCAACTTCTCGTATTGAAAAATTAGGACTTTATTTCACAAGGAAAATATAAATTTAAATCCTAACATATATATATAGTCATCATGGGAGATAAAAAATTTCAATGTTTCTATTAGTGTTTTGGAAGGTATGGAATCAAATATTTATTTTTATGGAATAATTTATTATTTCTATTTATGTGGAAATACGAAAAGGGGGTTTTGGGTGAAAAAAGCATAGAAAAATCAAAGAGTAAGATAAATGTGACCATATATGCACTGAACCTACCCAAAAAATATAAATGATCATGTTTATAAGAGGTATGTCAGAAATGTGTAAAAGAAAGTCAAAAGGATGTGGATTTCATGACTATATTACCAAGAGTGGTTCCTAATGTATTTAATGCAAATAATATTTATAAATATAATTAGGATGAGTTATGGATTATTATTTCATTTATGAAAACATGAGATAATCCCAAAAAAATAAGAATTTCAAGGAGTGCTTCATAGCTTAGCCAAACCAACTATACAAGGATTAAATAAAAGAGAATACACATGTGTGTTATGAAGTTAAGTTAAATCAAATTATCTTAGATTTTATTTCCTACAATGGCATATGTTTGAATACTCATGAGATTAATTCAAAAATACATGACATGAAAATTAAAAAAAAATGTGAACCATGTGGAATTTCATGGAATTGTACAATGTAGTGTATAACAACCCTTGAAACTCAATAAATTTAATTAATGAAATTTTAGAGATATTTAATTACCTCATTACTAAGGTGAATATAAAATATCATTATAATGATTCAACCCATGGGATGAAATAAATGAAAAAACTATGATGGTTTTTTATTAGAGATGGAATTATGTGTTTTGAAGCATAAAATGACTAAAGTTGAGAAAAATATATTTATTTAATTATTAAATATAAGGAATAAAAAGTTCTCTCATTATTAAATGTAATTTTTTTATTTATACTAATATATTCTGAAATTAAGGAGATGATTGAATGTTATCACTATTGGACAACAGAAAAAAGTTGACCATGGAATATCTCAATTTTCATGAAGTGATGGAAATGATTAATTCTCTTTAAAGGATGAAAATATAACATGGATCTATCAAAAATTACTAGTTGTGTGAATTTGGAGATTTATGATAACAACATGAAATATTGATAACTAGTCTTACAAATCACAATAACCTTATATTTTATTGTATTCTATATTTTTAAAAAGGGAGGTTGTCGGTTGATGATATGATAAAACAAAGGGGGTGTCTTATGCATTTCAGTTGAATTATTTTAATAAATATAAGTCATACATCCATGAATGTGTTCTTGAGCATGGTATCACATGAATGAAATTTTATAAAAGGTATAACTTTTTTTGGTCATATATCCCATGTTTTCTACACCATGTTTTCCCCAACAAACATAATGTAGATTAACAGAAGTATCTTTTTTATGAGAACCATGTCGCATCATTCTGATATCATAAATATATATCATTTTATTCATATTTAAAAAGTAAAAATATATAAGTGATTGGGTATCCTTGAAATTAAAACGATGATATAATATGACCCGTTAATGGAACATTATATTTATTATCAATAATGGGGGAATATAGAGGTGGATAGACTACAAAATTGACATTATAATGTAGAAGTGTAATGGGAATATGTTCATATGGGGATGTTTTATTTCCCACTTTTATTGTGGATGTGTTTATTTTCCAAAAGTTCAATAATGAACCTAATTAAAATTTGTTGATTGAAGATATATATGAGGTATTGTCAGAAAATCATTCAACTCATATTTTAGGCTACAGTTTGAAAAAATGAAGTGGATATGTTAAGGATAAATTAAAAAATTAAATGTGATAATTAATGTACTAATATTCTAACAAAAGAAATTTACATATCAAGAAGAGTATTAACTAAAATATTTTATGGAATTTATATGACAATGAGATAGATTGAAAATTTATCAATATGCATTTGAGTTTTTTTTCTTATTTAAAGGTAATCATAAATTTTAAAAGGCTATTTATGTGTAAATTATGATAAAAATTACCTATGAAAAGATATATCAGTACCTGCAAAATGATAATAACATATTTCTATAAATATGTATGTTTCAATTGGAATATATGTTAGTTTAATAAAAGTAATTTCATTCATATGTATATTTTAATCAAATAATAATTGTTTTATATAAACATAACATAAAAAAAACTATATGTTTTATATGGGTATCATAAAGGCTTCATAAATGTATAACTGAAAAACAATAATTTCATAACAGCTAGAGGAAATCTAGTTAAGGTAACTCCTAAATCAAGGACTAACATAAGGGTAACGAGGAATGAGGTAAGTCCATGTAATGTTCTCCTTTAAAATGAATGGAAGACACAAATGAACTAAAGGATATGTAAATGTTATCCTTAATTATGTAATTGTAATATTTTGGATTCAATTATCTATGGAAATTCATGTCAGTGTTTCTATATTATTATAAGAATTATGTATTTTAGAGTATGAAATATTATAAATAATGGAATATTTGTTTAATGAAATTATCAGGATATTATTCATTGATTAAATTATCAAAATATTTCAACTCGATCATGATCATATCAAATAATAACCATTGAATCAATATAATGTTTTTTATATCAGATCGAACAAGGTCAATCGAGAATGAATTTGATATATTTGACACTCTCTATATTGTTGTAATGGAGAATATTCCACAACGAACAATTAAATGTATAGACCAACACAACATAGTTTAATGTCAATCGATGTTTTGGGGGATATTCTAATATAATAAATTGGAGGATTTAAATAGTGAGTATAAATAATAAGTGGTGATTCCTATGATTCCTAAAATGAGAGAAGAATTTTGTATAAAAATCACATAGACCACAATTTATATCATTCATGGTTCTTATTTTGAGAATTATTCTATGCCGAAATAAAAAAATGGGGAGTTTCATACAATAAGATATGACATGTTTCTATAGAAATACATGCTTATATATAGGAATATTTATCTAGATTTAATGGATTTGTCTTTGTAGTGATCTTTTAGATGAATCATTATGAAGTTAATGGCATGTTAATTCAAACAAAATGTAATGATAATAAAAATAGTCCTCATGATATATTATATCAGAAAAAATACTTAGTTAAAATGTGTTTAATTGACTACTAATTTAGGATAATTTGATGTGTATGATTCCTAGAGAAAATATTCACATTGTGTCATGAATATATACAATCATAAGGGAAATATTAATGTGACTAAGAACATTGATAACATCTAAAAAGAAACACTATGTGAGATAATTAATTGATTCCCAATACTATAAATTATTTAATATAGATATGAGAAATATATTATAAATAAGATCACATGAACCCAATAATCCATGATGGATAATGAAGATCCAAATCATGGAACATAATATTATCTTTTTGTTAATAAAATAATTTATCAAAGGGTATGTAGTTTTTATTGATGGTGAACTTGAGGGAACTAGATATTTAATTCCTATGGAGTAAGATTATCTCATTTTTATATAGAAGTATCCTAAAGTTTCTAGTGATATTTATAAAATTGGTTTATTTATCTGTACTTGGGGTACATAACTAGTTGATGTTAGAAACTATTAGTTGGGGTGTATATCCATTCAAAGATGGTGGATAAAAGGATGGGGTGTATAATAAATTTTGGTAGATTAGTTTGTGGTTGGTGAGTATAACCTGCCATAAATATATAATAGACCTTGGGGTGTATAAAAAACTTTTTCCGAATACTTGTGATTGGGGAATATATAGCTAATCACACAACCATATTACATACTAGACCATTGTAACAAATAATGAGAATAAAATGGAGAATTTGTCAGTTAGGGAGTCCAACTAACTTTATTAAAAATATTATTTTGATGAGATTTTAAAATATTTTGTTCCATTAGCATTCAAATTAACTAAAAAGAATTGAGGCTGTAAGTTATTATAGATGTAAGTATCAAGGCATTAACCATACAAAGACTATAAATATTAGATGTTTAACTTACTTAAAAATAGAATTGATCATTGATTCACCTCCCTATCTTAATTATCTATATGAACATATGAAAATCACTTTATAACATATTGACATTATGATAAATTACTATAATGAAAATATATTAGTTTTATTAATCTATTTTTGTTCATCAATATCTCCCTTTGGATTTGTTATTAACACCTAATTCAATTTAAATATCTTTTTCAATATTTTCCTTCTTATTGATAAAAAATTAAATGAATAAATTTTGAAAAATTTTACTACTCTCTCTTATATCCTTGATTTTAAAATTCACATTCTCCACTTTTTTCTAATTATGTCATTGTTTACCCTTGTTAACATAATAAGTAAATTAATTTTTAAAATTCACATTCTCCCTTTTTTTGACTCTGTCATTGTTTCCCCTTGTTGAAATTGTTAGTAAATTACTCTTGATATGAGTGTGTAACAACATTTGTCTTATAATTTTCTATTAATTAATGATCTACAAGTGTATGGGACCCATGAAAAACATAGAAAACAACATTGATCAGTCGTGAGAAATAATTTATCCACATACTATCAAAATGTGCCACCAAATTTGACTTTACCTTATAGATTCAGTATATCATTATTTTCAATAGATTATATGAATTTGAAACCATATAAACAAATAGTTCTTGAATATTCAAAATAACGAATATTTTTCCTCATTTAAAATAATTTTTATTTTAACAATAACCACTTAATGTCCTAATTTTACATAATATATCATTACAGGGAATGGTGATAGTGTAACATGAATCCTCAGTTTTTATTGTGTTATCTATAATTAGTAATTTTTTATAACAAATTATATCAGAAATTTTTTTCATTTTCTTCAACCACCAGTAAGGGATTATATTAAACAACCATAATGATGATTGATTATCATCATAATTTATCCCCATGAGTTACAAATTTTAGTTATATTCTAATAAAAATTGGGGTGTTGAAAATAATGTGTTTCAAGGAGTCAATAATAAAAATTCACCATGATAGATGTAAATTTTATGTTGTTTAGAAATTGGAACATTTTTTTATCAATTATCACTTTTTATACTTCACCATAAGTTAACTATATTGTAATTATACAAAAAATGACATGATAATAAGGATAGTCACTAAAAGATCCTTATCTAGTAAATTAGGTATGAGATTTGGGACAGACACTAGAGATATTTTTCATTTAATCTCTAATATATCGATAACATTTTATGGATACTTCACAACTGATATTAAAAATAAGTGTATCATTGTGAATAATAAACTTCCCCTATCTCTTTTTAGTTATATTTTGAGAAGGAATTTGTGTTATCACTTCAGAAAATAAATTCACCCTTCTCCACGTTATTTTCCAATTTCAACTTATTTTTTCCAAATTATTAAATATTATCTTATCCCATGTACATCCTTGTTTATTAATATATATTATATTTTAGTTAATATTTTCATGATACTTAGAATCATTGGTTAATTCCTTCTATTATGGTATAATTATTCTAGTTAGGTAATCCATTACATTCCATTTTTTGTCTATTTAAAGATAGTTTTCACCTCTTCAACAAATGTTCTGTATCCTTTGGATTACCCATTGTATATAATAACAGAAAATCAACTTCAAGGATATCTTATTTTAATCTAATCCATATATTCTTCTCAAATAATTATTTTTTATAGGTTAGTTATTTATTCATTCCAATGTAATTTCTATGGTGTTTTTCCAATGGATCATGGTGTGGCATTTTTTCAGATAATATAAGCATCTATAATTTTGATTCACATAATTTTCAAATATCATTATTTATGTATTAGGACTATTTTTCTTATTTCTATTCTTTTATTTACACATCATTATTTTTTCACCTGATTATTTTCTTTTTATGGAATTATCATCTAATTATCCCTTGAATTATATGTAGTTAGTATATAACTATATTTTTAAAAACTATGAAATTTTTTTGGAAGGATTCATAGAAATTAAAATGAAGATCTAATGTAAATATGGAATAATTATTATTATTATTCTGTTAATTTATCTTATTTTATATTATATTACACATAAATTCAGTTATTTTATAATTTAAATAATTAAATTTTCCTTTTCAATATTCAGTGTCCCTAATCCCAATCTTCAATCAATACCAAAAAAATCCAATGAATCTTATTAATTTTCAATTTAGTAGTATTATAAATAGATTTAAAATGTATTTATTTTTATATAATTACAAAAATATTTTGGCATCGTGTTATTGAGTAACACTTTATAGAATTTCTATTATCTACTGTTGAAACATTGTGGGATTCTCAAAATTTTGGTTCCCCAAAATTTTTATATCTTTTTAGAATCAGGAACTAGGAAATGAAACAAAAAATGTAAAAATAGAATATAATGGGTCACATGTTACCTTTCTCCAATGGAATACAATAGATTTTTCATCAATGGTCCAAAGATCAATTTATTAACCAAGAGTGTGTTTTTAGATGAAATGCTCTTATAAAAAAAATTATACGACATAGTCCAATATTTTAGACAAAAAATAATATTATGATTGAGATAATTCCAAAACTCTAAAAATCAGTTATATTTAAATGTAGCATAAAATGAGAACATAATTATGAACCTAATATAATATCATTATATCTTACCGCTATTTATTTACCTTTTATATATGATATTCATTCATATTTTTCATCCCTTATATAGAATTTATTGGGACTTTCAAATTTAAAAATTATTTTCTAGTCTAGAACATTTGACATTATCATAGATTATTTGGAATTTATTTCCAATTCTTTGACCACTTAATAAAATAATATTTCAGTAAAATCATTTCTACAAGTATTGCTGTCAATTATCATTTTATCAATGATGTCCTTACATTTTAATGTTATACAAATTCTACTTTCATATCATCATGTTTTATGTGAGTGATGCACTTTTGTAACTTAATAGCCAATTATTCTTCCATTTAATATTCATTTACCTATAACAAAAAGTTTTCATACTATATCCTCTTGATGTATGAAATAATATATGTGAACAATTTAATATGAAAATAATTAAACATAGAATAAAAATATTCAATTGATGAATTAAACATAAATTAATCATAGCGTATAAATGAGTTATCACCAGAGTCATTCCAAATATAATAAAATAAAAAACCAAAATGATTACCTCATAATAATTGTTTTTTCACCTATGAGATTTTATTATGTTTCATTACTTTCATTTTATTAGGGTCCTAGATTAAGAACTCTTTTTAAAACAATATAATTAAAAACTGAATTTTTAAAATGAGGTTTTTTGTAAATTTCATTATCTATCCACTTCATATTCATCATATAAAAATAACTTTGGTTAAAATACTTCAAATGGGAGGAAAAATTTTTATCTGATACCAATTAATTTTCCCGATGAGTTGTTGAAATCAATATGGGTGAATCTAGTGTGATTTATTTTAACCAAATTATAAATATTCTTCTTAATTTTTGCGTATAATATAATTTGATCATCTACTTACAATTAGTATATATGGATATATTCATTTATTTTCATAACACGTAATATCGACAAAGAAAAAATAATATAAAATAATATTCTATATAAAATGTTTTTAATTGGTTTTCTGTGATGATGGTATCCTTTAATTTCCCAAGATCAGTTGTTATATGGGAACATTTATTTCCAACTATATTATTCAAGTGGTTACAATGCGTATCACCATGATCCCCAAAGTGTGTTGGACTATTAGAATATCTTATTATTTTTTGTAGAATCTCCCAAACAGTAATAAATGTTTCATTTGAACGCCATAAAAAAGGTTCTTATCAAAGATCTTGGATGTCACATACACTAGTATAAAATGTGGATTTAGATTTAGAGTTCTATAATAGGCTATGGGTTACAAAATTAAAATAAAAATGAAGAAGACTTTGAAATTTGTCATAAAATAAAAATAATATTTTAATATCTTTTATTGGATAACAAACACTAAAATAATTTGAGTTTTGTTTTTAACATCATTTATTTGATAATCGATGTTAATTTTCAATGTTGGTTATTTGAAAATTGAAAAGAAATCATGTGTTTTAACATCAATTAAAATATAAATATTACTAATAAATTTAAAAAAATTAGATCATGTGACTATATAATTTCCCTTGATAAATATTACACCATATTCTCTCAAACCATAGTCTTTAATACTCATGAACGATATCCATTTACTTCTTTTCATCATATTCTATAGTAGTTTTGTTCATATTATATCATCCTCATGCATGTTCCATCATCCAAGACTACATTCTATCTTCCTCATTTAAATTCCATTTCCCACGGATATGCTTGATTTCCTTCTGCGGTTTTCCTCTCTATTCTTATACATTCTACCTCTTTTTGGGTTCTACCTCTATCAATTACGGTTTTATTACCAACATCTCCATTATTTCTGGGTTTAAAATTAATAGTTTATCTAATATTATAATCTTGATAATTATTATATTATATTCCATATTATCTATTTTTTGAGGATTTATTTATTCTATCAGTTTATAATTTTATATTGTAGTTACATAATAAAAACATTATAAATATTGTTGCTAGTATTTATGTATAAAATTTATTATTATCCTTGTGATCATGAATCTAAAAATAACCAATCCATTTTTATTTTTCATTTTGAACTAATTATTATATATTCCATAGTAAATGGTTTTAAATTTATATATGTATATATAATTTTAAAATATAAATTTATAATTTTTTAATGTTTATATATTTATAAGCTTTAAATTTTAATATTTTAAATATATCATTATCTATTTTTAAAATTAATCTATTTATTTATATGGAAAAATATTAATATAATATAACATATTTAAATTTTTTATTATTATATAAGGTAATGAATGCATAAAAATTGGATAAATAAATAAATAACTAATGAGAGATATATGAAAGGGGATGGTGATTTCAATGTTTTTTCTAATATAAATCTTAAAAGTAAACAGTTTTTTCAATACATTAGGGAAATGATTAAATTTTAGAATGGTGAGGTCAATATAAATCAAACAAAAAATGATTTTATATGGACTTAATAATATTTATACAAAATCTATCTTTCATGGTAAAATAATAAAAATATATTTATCAAAAATTGATGAAGATATTCAATATTATAAAAGGGATTGTATTATTTAATCCATTCCTGATATAAGAATTGAAATCATTGAAAAAAAGAAACACATGAACTATTGTATAGGGATGTTATAGAACCATTATTCCCTAGATGTTTGAAATTTAATGTTCTATTATTTGTATTGATATTTTTTACCATAAAACCATGAAATCATTGGAAAAATAAATTTTTTACTAAATTTCTCAAACTATTTAAATTGTTAATTCCTAGTGACCAAGGGAATTTAGATTCTAATTATAATGAAAAAAATACTATATCCAATGATATTGGGAAATAAAAAAAATGCACTTTTCCCAATGAATTTGTTGTAAGATGAATGAATATGAAGATTTATTAGAATATCCTAAAATTTTGATATCAAAATATTAACTGAAAAGGAGATCTAATTGAGATTCATTCCTACAGAAATACCCAAATAATCTTATTATAGTAATATGGATCCTTCATATAATGAAATTTTGGAACTATATATTTTAAAATTCGATTTATAAAATATGACCGAGATGGAATTAAGACCAGTCAATCGTTGATTGAAGTCTATATTACCCAATGAAATCACAAGAATAAAAGACATTTGATCATAATTTTTTTAATACTATAAATAAAGTTAAAAATCACAAAATGAGATTTTTCATAGCTAGAATATATTTAAACCATACCCTCAATATCCATAATTGTTTATTTCCTATTATGTTTGTAGTTTAAAACTTATCCACATAGATAAATATTATAGAAAAATAATTGTCAATGAGATTGATGATTTTAAGAATTTTTTCTAAATAAAATTTTGATGAATATAACGAAATATTTATTGGTTATTTGATATTTTTAGGAGATTATGGTGTTAAGGTGTTTGTTTCCATTATTTAATAGAAATTAAATTTGAGTTTTATGGGACCTTTGACTATAATATAGTTTCCGATATAAGAATATGTAACACCCCAAGCTTCCACATTATGCTTCTCTTTGAATAATACAATAGCGTGTGTTTACACAACACTGAGTTCAAGTGAACCAAGACTTACTAAACTAGCCGTTCAAAAGCGGTTATGAATAGTAATAACAGAATTTTATTTCTTATATTAACCTTATAATTTTATAATCCATATTATGAGTTTCATAGACATAATTTAAGAACAAATTCATTTTTTTCAGATAAAATAAGTATTTTTAAAAAAATGTAATTTTACTGCCTTTTAATAGAGTATCCATTTTTAAATCCAATATTTGAAACTTTTATATATTCAATTTGAAAAAATGAACTTTTTCATTAGAATTGGGACATAAGAAATTAGTTTCAATAAAGTTTTTGTGTTTTTCTGATAACTTTTCTATTTGTTTGAATAGTAAAAATACTATATTTTAACTAAAATAATCATTTTTAATCAAAAATATTTTATATTGTTAAATTATAAATTTTAATGAATTGGAAGTATAAAAAGATTATATTTGCACCATTTAATCCAATGATGGTCATTTTATGTAATTTAACTTTGAAATTGGACATAAACAAGTGTCAAACGGTTGATAATTATTATTTCTTAAATATACGACTTTAGGTTTTGACAGTGGGAATTAATTTTTAATTTATAAATTAAACTTTTATTTTTTTTCAATTTGTTAAAATAGACTTCATTTTTGGATTTGTAATATCTAAATTATCTTAGGGTGAAATTTTGGTACTTTTCTGATAACTTTCATATTTTGATGAATAGTAAAAATAGTAAAATTTTATTTAAAAACTACTTTTTTAATCGAAATAATTAATAGTGATAAATTATAAATTTAAGTTATTTTGAAGTATAATTAGATTATAATTTTACCGTTTAATCAAATGTTGGTCATTGGACATAATTTCAAATTTAAACTAGACATAAGAAAGTGTCAATCTTTTGATAGTTATTATTTGTCAAAAACACTCTTTTTGTTTCGACAACGGGTATAAATTTTAAATTAGTTTCAAACACTTCTATGTTATGAATTTAGAAAAATAGATTCCATATTTAGAATCATGATATCCAAGCTATGGAAATAGGTAAATTTTATTTTTATACATTTAGAATAATTACTTTGGTAAATATTTTATTTACCATGGTTAAAGAGAAAATCTGCTAAATAAGGGTAAAAAATAATATTATAATAATACTAAATTACCCTAAAACTTGTCCTAACCCTATTTTCTGATACATGTCCGAAAATTAGCATCTTTGGTAGATTTTGGGACCCCATGGAGCCACTTGTAAGTGATAATGACACTTTATATTAATAATGTTAAAGTAAATACAAAAATGACATAAGCATATATTTTTTAGAAAAACAATTTTTACATAAGGTTATATATGTTATATATTCTACTATAAATATTAATTAGAAATATAAAAACATTTCCTACATCATTTTATTTTATTTATAATTTTAAAACTTTTAATAATTAAATATATTTATGACACAATAATGATGCAATATTTTCCTTATTAATGAAAGAATCAAACAATTGGTATTATAAATGATAAAATAAATATAATTTGAAAGTTTTGATAACATAAACGAATTTTATTGATTAATATGACATTTTATAATTTCCTAAATGAATATTTTTTGAATTAATAAAGAATTTAAGACTTTAATAAAAATCAATTATTAAATAGTGTTAAAATTGACATAAATGAATTTTTAAAACAAATATTATATATTAATTGATATTCTATTCATAAAAATATATGTATATGCAGAAGGACTTATATAATGATAGGTATATCATTAATGGACCTCTTTAGGGTCTCTTAAAAGTATATAGTATGCTTATTAACTATATAATATAAAAATACAAAGAGACATGGTAAATGTCAAACTATTTAACTAAGAGTTAAATTTAAAAGATAAGGATACTATAGTGACCCAAACCTGTAAAAAAAAATATTTGATGAGTGGTTTTCGACCAATAACCACCTTATAAATTTAATAATCCACTTGGAGCCATTATAAACCGAATATGAAATTATTATAAATAGAAACTTTACATTTTTTCTAAAGAGCGCCTCCTCCCTATTATAAAAGGACACCACTTCTAACCAATTAATCACACCTCTCAAGACTTTTGGCTCGTCCAAAATCTGACCAATTAATCTCCCAACACCCCTCTTATCCTCTTAGAAGCCTTAAAATAATCAGAAATCACTTAAAGAGTCCTTTCTGGATCAAACCAAATGAAGTTACCCAAATTAAAGGTAACGATTTCTCTTAGCTTCTTTTCTTTTATTATACTTATCCAACCCCTAAACTCTTCATATTATTTTCTGAAAAAATATTATACTCAATATAATAGGATATTGTTATAAAATGTATTCGATCTACACTTACACAATCTTCCATCTAATGGGTGAAGAACATAATGTTTCTGTGGATGGCAACCAAACACCTCATGAAATGATGATTGTTCAATTATCTCCTACTAACTCTCATTGTGGCCATTATGATGGAAATGTAATTAAATATGATATTTATGATATTTATTTTATATATAATCTTCTTTAATTCCATTTTATAGTATACCATTATTCATTTAATGATGTTTATATATACAATAATTTCATTTGGGGAAGTGCGGGCTACCGCCCCTTCAAAGTGATATGAATCGTTCATACCATACATGGACGCATAAATGATGGTGTTAATGAACTTATGTAACATATATAATATATTATATTATATTGGAATAATAATAGACCTATGTTTCATTTGGTTTTTATTTCCTTTTAAATTGAAAAATTAAATGGAAGTATCGTTCGTGCGTACGTACGGACTACTGTCTCAACAAACGCGATGAGATTCATTTCCCATCATATACATTCAATTATAATTCCAATTTGATGATTAAAAATAATTTTTAAGGACTTCATATCATTATTTATATGAATAAGATACAACATATCCATAACAAACACGACTCATGTAACAAAACAAATAAAAAATGATTAAGTTAACACCCGAAACGACGATAATACTAAGATATTATTAACAATGCAAAGTTAAAAGATCATATATGATATCATAATAATTTATATGATTCTTGTATAATTTAATAAAAATTATTTCACCATTATACAGGAGTTTTACCTACCCTCAACCAAAGAAAAGTACAAGGTAAGGGTTTATTTCACAATCTCTTCATTATCTGAGATTTTTATATGTGATTATCTACCGTGACTTATTTATCATCCACATCCATATTTCTTAAAAATGTATTTCAAAAAAATTTCACTATTTACTAGACTATTGGTTAAATTCATTTATACCTTGTTATACTTTTTATAAAATGGTTTAAAATAAATCTTTCTGTCGTTTTCCAAACAAGGTCCTTTTTAACTTTTTCGACAAAATTAAGGTAAGAATGTTTTTTTAACTTATACAGTGGGTGTGGATATTATTCACCGTTATAAAATCATTGAATCATCCCTTATAAGATTATAATAATATTTTCAAAGTAATTGTTTTCTTTTATAACTATGTTACTTTTAAATGATTTAAAAAATAGACATTTCTCTCAAATAGTTTTGATTTCATCTATGTCAACATCCTTTGATGGATTTTAAGCTTATTTTAAGTTGATTTATTATGATACAAAACTTTTGTATAGTATTTAAGTTTTTTTGAAATGTTTGACTTTAGATGTGTTTTTTATACCATTCATTGTTTATGGAGAAAGTATTGACAATTCGTATGATATTTTTAATGTTAATTTTTATGTTATGTTTAAACCTTTTCATATGGAAATGCATTGGACTTAGTAATTTACGAGTGGATCCCACTATAGCTCCACAATGAATCGGTAGGTTTTATTAGACAAACTAGGGTATTTGAATGAGGCCTTGACAAAAACTTATTTGTAGTCTGGGCACGAGGCCTTGGATACATGGTTATTATAGTCTGACATTATGCATTCCATCATTATTAATGTGGTTATTTATATTTCATTTGATTATTCGATTCGTAGAATATCCATGTGAATAATTAAATGGCATTATTTCAATTTATATTTTCTATATTACACTGATGTTAAAGTTTAAAAGGCTTTTGTTTTTGTCATAAAATTCCTTAAATGATTGTATTTATTTATGAAAATTTCTTCTATATTGTTATCCTTACTGGGCATCTGGGCTCACCACTTTCAATGTTTTATTTTTCCCAGGATGTGAAGAAGTATTTTATAAATGACCTGTAGGGATAATATGAGGGAATATGAAGACAAGATGTTTATGTAGTTTTCATCACTTTATGATGTAATTTAAGACTTATAAATATATCTAGTGATTCTAAGGAAACTAAACTAATTGGTCTTTCAAGACTTCATCTTTTGTGATCATGACAATGTTATGTAATAATGCACTGACTCTGGGTAACTGGGGTCGGGGAGTTACAGAATAAATATATAAATAAAGTGTATAATGGAATTAATCCTGTATATATTTTATTTAAGGTAAATAATATCAATACATAAATAATACAAGAAGGTTATTGCACATAGTTTATTAAAAATTTCAACAGATTACACTTATTTTATGTTTTTTTTAAAATATTAATAATTTAAAAGATTGGGATTTTCCATAATGAATTTGTTCAATTGAATAATTTTATAATAAGGTGAGAAATAATGATCTCAAATTTAGTTAGAAACAAATATCAAGCAGTTAAAAATATACATCGATGAAATTTACCATCCTATGTCTTCTTCATTATTGATTGTTTTTATGTTATAACATTAAAAATGTTTTTTCATGTTCGAAAAACCCAATGTGAAGTCTGATAAAAAACATAGATATGAAAATAAAAAAATTATTTATTTCTTGTAGGATTATAATTAATATATTTGGAAATAAATTTGGAGTTACCACACACATTGAAATGGAAAAAATAAAATAGATTAATCCCTTCTGTCAAACATTTAGTAAGATTAAAATGACGAATTTCTATCAATGAATTCATATTACTAAATTTACATTTTTGTATTCTTAAAACGTTAAAAATTTTATGTCATTTGAAGGATTTAAATGTAGTAATCTTGGATTCATAAATAATTCATTTATTGATGCAATGAATACTATACGTTTAACTACATGACATTTTTTGATGCATGTTATAATGTCTATTATCAATTTGTGACACTTTTTCTATTCCATTTAGTATAAATTTAGGGATATAAATTTGATAAATTTATTATATAATGAAGTTTTCCTAATAATTTCTCAACTATAAATTTATTTTCCACCATAATATATTAATATAATGGTATATATGAAGATTCAATTGATGTTGGTGTTATGAATATATAATCCCTTATATTTTTATTTGATGTGTCATATTGAATGATATATGAAAATTATTAAGTTATATGTTAAAAATATGCACCCACCTAAAGCCTCAATAATTTTAAAATATATGTTATACGATGTGGTCGAGTTTCATAATAATTACATTTATAAAGTGGAGAATTTTAGTTTCCCTATATGTTAGAATCTGGCAGTAATTAGCAACGATAAGTGAATTCTAAAAATAAAAGTAATGTTAATTTCATTTCATATAGTAATGTATATAGATTTATACATTGTGAATAGTAGAGGAGATGTTAAACCATAATGACTACATTTCTGATTTTAACGGATGATATTCAAAATGAAATGAAATGTAGCTAATAAAAAATCAAAAAAATACATTTGTATCATATTTTAATGAGAATGTTAACATTGATTCGTCTTCATAAATCCTTTAAATGATTTGTTATGGGTTCCCGTGTTTATTTAATAACATTTAATTTTTTTGAAATTAATGGTTAACCATTTTATAAAAAATTATTAGAAAATAATATTACCATTTAAAGTAGTAGTTTAATGGTTATCACTATAGAATTGAATTTTTCAAGAACAAAATTAAAAAACCAAATTTATTTATCAATAAATATTTTATTGTTGTTGATTATAGAAGATAAATAGGATATTCTAAATTTCATCTACCACTGTTTAAGAATAAATAGGATGATAGTAACAATGGTGTAAAATATAAGGATTGTGTATTTACACAAAATGATTTTAAAATATATATTTCTAAAGAGGAACCACATAAAATATAAATGTTTTTAAAGAATATTTTTTATGTTTTTAAGCCATCAAAGGATCATTGGTCCATCAATATTCATTGTAAAAATAATATTTTGGAAACATATATGTTGATAGTGTTATGTAATTATATAGGGATTCTTCATATGTTATACAATTGGATGATGATACAATGGAAAATCATATAGACATACTCCATGATGTATAAAATGATCATGTATAATGGTATGGGAAAAAACTCCATTACCCTACTAATTATTCTGGTAAAATTATGTATTTAATTTTTTTGAAACATTCATATGTAAAAAATTAATTTTTTTAATTTATATATTTAAATATATATATTGATTATTTATATTATTTTTTATTAAATTTTACATTCAACAGTTTCATATAAATAGTTTCTTATTGAAGACGCATGTCATATTTGTATTAAACATACACATTAAAATGAAATATTTTTTTGACTTCAAAATTTACGTATATTGATTCAAATATTTTCCCCCAATTCAATATTAATATTTATATTTATTAATTTATATTAAATTATTTTTATTGATGTACTGTAGACATTATTTTTTATTATGTAAGATTCACATGATATTACACTGTTTACTAACATGCTTATTTAAATATATATATATATATATAGCGACCCAACCCCATATATTTTGGATAAGGCTTATGCTATCAATTGCATTGTATTGATTACAAATAATCAAATCTCGAAGTACTAATCAATTTAGTAGTCTTGGTAAACTATATAGAAATAGGAGTCTTGTATTAAAATGAAAACAATAATTAAAACCTAATATTTTTTCAAAATAAATTTGAGGATAACAGCATCCAATCTAGTATATTCTAATATATCATTAATATTATCCTTATTTGATTCCTGGGGAAAGAAACTTAATAATGTTGATCTTATATTCCCAGTAATGGTAAATTAAATCAGATGAAATAATTAATTATTGAGTATATTAATTATGACATAGTAAATAATAGAATACACATACTATATAATCAAAAAAATTCAGATGGAAGAGCATAACAAATATGTAAAGGTAATAAATGGAAACACAATCCATTCAAATCAGTTGATATTTTAATATAAATATTATATGGTTTGAACTAAAAACACAATCCCTTTTATCTGTAAACTAATAATTAAATGCATACAAATATTTTATCGTGTGAAAATATCATGGATTATAAAGAATGAATCCAATTGAAGGAAATTATTAATTATTAGAAATCATGTTTTTTGGAACATGAAATTTCCTATTATCAAGATCCATCCTCTAGAAAGTTTAATACTATGGATATAAACTTTTTTATATTTTCTCAACTTATGTCTCTCATGAGAACTAATCGATGCATCGATGATCTAAATAATTTTCAAGATCCACCCCTCATTGCTTGTCTAAAAAGCTGAAGATATCAAATAATAAATTTAATCAATAGATAATATGCTTTATCAAATATCCATTTTGAATAAAATATATAGGTTTATCAATAATTACCAGTTAATAAAATACATATCAATGTAAACACAATTGGTAAAATGATATTAATTTTATGAAATAATAATATACAATGTATAAAAATATAGATATTCAAGAAAATTACAAATGAAAAATTATTATAATAAAATAATAATTTTAAGATAATGTTAAAAATCTAAAAATTAATTGAGATTGGGAATATATCCATTATGAAGATTATTGGGGAGAATAATCATTAATCATTCCAAAGTATCTAATACCACATTGAAACATTTAAATCATAATCCTTATTAATGTATGAAATTAAAAGAAACATAAAATATAATGAGAATATATATATTCCTAATATTTTTTGTCAAAGGGTATTATACATTCTATATAAAATTGAGTTGTTCCATAACAACAAATAAGTATCAATGAGATGTAAATTGGGATGAAATCCCATACATTGCATCTAATTTGTCTCTAGTGTCTTTATATTACTGAATAAAAAATGAATGATAATAATTTAATTTCACTAGAAAATTATTTAGGATTATCATATTTTTTATTTCACTTGTTACTATATTTTATAAAACTATTTAAAAAATTATGTTTAGGTCAACTGTTTTGATAAAATTCAGTCTATGTGTCAAAAACAACATTGGGTTAGTATACTTGGGTCAAATGGATAATTATATGACATATACTAAGTTATAATAATTCCATATTATCATATTGATTCATAAATTAAAAATTTAAAAATAAAAATAAAAAATGGAAATGAAAAATGGGCCAAATCATGGAGATGGTAGGTCGTGCGTACACATGAGTAACGTTCCCATTTTTCTATAATCGTTATAGTACAAAGGTCAACAACACCATATCATTAATTAATGGTCATTATATAATAAAAAATATTATATAACAATATATTCATATATATATATAATTATATTTATGTAAAATAAATCACATCATGTCGAGGATGTGGTAATCCAAAAGTTCCCAAATGACGTTATCTATTTCTAATTATGAGAAAGGGTAATAAATAAAATGATATATTTTAACATTAAATAAATTTAATTATGTATTTATTATATCATATATATTTTTTTATATTTCACAAATATTTACTTATAATCATTTTTATACATTCAATGTATCGTGTTAATTAATTAAATCAATTTTAGGAGGCATTAGTCATCACTTCCACAAATGATGTTATCATTTTTACACAATATGAAATGTTTAAGGATATGTGTTGTCAAATAATTATAGAAGTATGAAGACATAATAAATATTATATTTATCATATTTAAATATGGTTTCTGTAATGATTTTAAACCATGAATGTTGGTAAATGAAAAATGAACAATCATCATTTGGTGAGGAGGCAATTCACCAAACAAACAAACAATATGTTTGTTACCCATTTGATGGATGTGTGTATTTATGTGTAGGTTGAAACCATAGTATAAATAAAAACTTCTATATTTATAATAATTTTTTTTATATAATAATTAAATAAGGAGTGATTAGTGAGTTGATATTTGAAATAAAACAAAAAATTATAAGGAAAGATGTTACCTATTAATTTGGAAAGTCTATTTTGATTGGACAAATGGGATTACATGGATGGATTTATGAACAAAGTGAGGGTTCAATTATCCGGTGATGGATACTATGTATATATATTCATTAATATATTGTTTAGTCCAAATTGTCTTGTGTGGTGTGACAAATTTAGAGGAGAGGAGGCCTTTATAGTGTAGGAAGAGTGACACTCTTGTATTATTTTGAAAATGGAATTCCATACAAATTTGTTACATGTAATTTGGATCCCATAATGGTAACATTTAGATTTATGTGGTTATAATTTATTAATATGCATATCCAATAGATTTTGGACAAGTTTATTGGCCATTTGGGACCTTAATATTATGGATTGGTCCCTTATAAATCTTAATTTCACCATAATCATTGTAATTAATTTTAATATAATTCAATAAAAATTTAGGTCAAAATCTATTTTTTCCATATTATATATTATTAATTATTCTCATTAAAATTATGGATTCCAATATTCTAAATTCCAATCAATGTAGTGGAAGAAATTAATGTAAAAACTAATCCTATAGATGGGATGACAATGTAGTGTTTTAAAGTAAAAACTTTTGAATTTTTGATATATTTAAAGTCAATTTCTGAATGAAATTTTTTCAAATTGCATTAATTATGTCAAAGGGTAAAATTAAAATATAATTAAAAATTAAAACACATTAAAAATATGATTCAACATTATTAATAAATTATATGAAAATGTATTTTTGAATAAAAATTTATTAGTTTTCAGTATTTGTTAAAAAATTAAACATTCTAGAAAGATAAAAAAATTAAAACCAAAAGTAATTATTAAATTTTTATTTCAAATATAAAGTTTATTTTGTTATATATAATCCATAAATATTCGATAAATTGAATTTCAAATATTTTCTCCATTAAAAGGAAAAAAAGATGCCTTAATAAAAGTATTAAATTAAAGGTTTAAAATTGGGTTTGATCTTATCGTATGCTTATAAAATATATTCGATGAATATAAAAACTATTAAATAAAATTTTAATATATATTACATTGTTATAACTTAATATTTTAAATAAATTTAATTTATTGGTTTAAAACATCTTTTGAGACATAAAAATTGATTTATATAAAAATAATATTTTCATATTAAATTAGTTCCCGTAAACATTTATAATTAAATTTTAACCAGTTAATTAGTTATATAAATATTGTATTTTCATAATGTAGTTGATAATATTCATAATGGATATTTAATATCTTATTAAATAATAGCATTTTTTATAATATTTTTTCTTTCGGTACAACATGGGCATGTATGTAGAACTGGCCATTGAAGAAACATATTGTTGTGTATATCCCATGCTAACTCGATCTCATTTGAATTTAAAGAAATAATTTTTAATTTATTTCAACATTTAATAAATAATAAATACTCAGGATATTATATTTCATTACAAGGTTGGTGTCGCGTGTCATACACGCTATCGAATACAAGTAACTATTTTATAATATTTGGGGTTTTAAGTTCTCCCCTCCTTAAATAAATTGCAACCTCATAATTGAGATTAAATCATAGAAATATATTTTTTGATATTTCCTAGTTTTAAAATCACACATTGTGGGAAGGATTCATAAAAAAATTCTATAGAAATGTGAGAATTTTCATTATAATGGTCACTTGAACTAACATGTTATTAGGTCTCTAGGTAGGATAAAATTAGTGACAAGTAAAGACATATACTAGAGAAAAAGTTTAAACATATATAAGAAGTGATTGAGGTCATCAATAAAAAACAATTGAATGATAAATTGAAAGGTGGGGGATTCAAATCCATAAGTAGTTAATTATTTTGAAGGATATCAGTTGAAAAACGTTATTAGGATAAAAAATTTATTTAAAGATACTTTTCCTATTGTTCATGAATTGTTTTACTATATTTCTGTACTTAATGATATATTTATATAAACATACATTTAATATTTGGTTATACTTTGAGAAAATTATAATTCATCCATTAATCCAAGAAATGTTTATCCAATAAATAAATTTGATGCCTAAAGAACTAAACTACACATTAAACATATTGTAAGGACCATAAAAGAGTGATAAGTCTGACTATTTTTCTGTAACTATTTTCTAAAAATAATATGGTTAATGTGTTAATATCTACACCCTAAATGTTATAATAATTATATTTTATTAATATTTATACCTAAAATTGTATCACTAAAAATAATGGCATATTACTAATGACATTGCATAGGTTAGTGGTTGGAGTTTAACCAAAATCATATTCCAATCATGGATTCAGGGCCTACAACATAGCAAGACAAGATTGGTTTTCAACCATCATACAAGTATTCATTTTTCTAGAACCTTGTCAACATAGCTTAAAATTATATGGTGGATATCCATGAAATACTTTCAAACAATAAATATCCTTTTAACTGGGGGTTTTAAAATAACCCAAATACATAAATACAACAAACATTTATTTTAACATAGTTTGTTCCTGGGTCTAGGGTTTATCCATAATATCAACTGAAAATTTCAAAATCCTGACATGTTATATTAAATCTAAAACACCTTATGTTTAATCTATGTGATTAATTTTAATTATATATTAAATTCATTCATATTTACCTATAATAAATAGGAATTATTATAAGTGTATCCTCCCTAGGAGTGTCAATTCAGAAGCACAGTAAGTCCCGTTATTGTGTACCAAGATACATCGAGTCAGGCCTGACACACCTTGTCGTAGTTTTTACTCCTTGGTATATCTATTCCAGAACCACATAAAATTATATAATCCAAATAGAGATTTTTTTTAGGGAATAACCAAATAACATCTACTGTGCTGATATTCTAGTATGTTCTTATATACTTATACTAAAATAATACCTTAGTATTATGTTATAAAATATATTTTTTTCCTAACTCTAGTTTTCAAGGATTATACTATAATTACTATGAAATCAATAGTTGCGACTCGAACCCATATTTCACAGAACTAGTGTCTGATATCAATTTCATTTTAATGATGAAGAGAAATAAATTCTATAAGGATTGATTTTTTTATTTTTCTTGTTAAACCATATATATATATATGAGACTTTTATTACAAATTAATACAATAATTATAACATATTTTTTCTAAATAAATTCTTGGATAATATAATATTCTATTTTTATATTACTTCATATCATTTGTAGTACAATTATTTTATTCCTACATAACGAAATATAATAACGGTGAGCTCAAATTCTCCACAAGGTATAATTATAGAGGAATCAATAGTGAATAAATGAGAATTAAAATTAGGACATGGTAAATAATATAAAAAACATGATGTATAATCAACAAGAGGATAAGGATGTGCATAAAAAATATAACAAGATAATAAATTCAAACACATGGAATTAAAATAACAATATAAGAAAAAATAAATATGGCTAGGTAAATAATGAAAATACAAGAAATTTAACCAATAAACCAACAATGAAATGAATTTATACATTTTATCAAATGAAAATGTCATTTAAGAAAAATATAAAATAAAAATGGAGGAATTTTTTAATTATTGGACGTCATTTACTAGGCACATGATAATATATACTTTCACGATCCGTCCTCCGAGAGTTTAGAACTATGGATTGAAAACCCATTTCACTTTCACAACTTATTTGTCTCATAAGAACCTATCGATGCATTAAGTATAATTACAAAGTCTAATATCTGAACATAATTTCATATCAAAATTATTCATAATATCTAATAACCAATTTAATCAATATAAAATATTCGTTATAAAATATTCTTATTTAAAAAGAGATATTGATTTATCATCAATTCCCCAGTGGATCAAATTACTTTTAAAGTAAACAACATTGGTAAAATCTTATATTATTTAGGAAATAATAGTAACCATAATATAAAAATATGGATATTTACAAAAAATCCAATGAAAAATGATTACAATAAAATGATTTATTTAATAAAATTTATCAATATCAAAAGGAGGGGAGACTACAAATACCATCATTATGAACATTCATAAGGATAATAATATTTAAACATCCCAATGTGTCCTATACCTATTTGAAAACATTAAATCATAATAACAATGAAGTTCTAAATTTTAATGAAACTTATAATTTCATATTAATAAGTATATTCCTAATATTATGTGTCAAATGGTATTATATATGATATATAAAATTTAGTTGGTGAAAAACAACAACTATGTTATGATGGAATGCAAATTTGGATAAAATCCCTTTCCTTGCATCCGATTTTTCAAGTGTTCCTTTATATTCATGAATTACATAATTATTTTAATTATTTTCATAATTCAGAAAATTTTTTATTTTTATCATAATTTTTCATTAACTTATTTCTATGTTGTATATATCTACTAAAAAAATAATTTTTACGTCGGTTGTTTCGACCAAATTTAGTTTATGTGTCAAAAATAATGTTTCGGTGTATTATTTGGTCAAATGTATTATTATATAATATATACAAAATATTAATAATGAAATAATTATTATATTTAAAAATAATTTATAATTTTAAAACCAATAACTAAATAATGTTATGAAAAATGGGACAACCATAGAATCATTGAGACAACCGATCGTACATATGCATGAGTAACATTTCCATTTTTTAACGATCTTTTTGGATGGAAGGAAAGTAAAAAATATATATATCTATAAAGATAATTATATCATTAATACAATTTTATTTAATGATATATTTATATACACATAATATTTATTATTATTTAAAATGAATCACATTATGACGAGAAGGTGATAATCCAAATGTGTATGAATGACGTTATCTCCTTTTATGTGTGTGAAGAGTAATAAATAAAATGATATATATTATATTTATAGAATAGTAATTATTTCTAGAATATCATAAAGATTTATGTTTTTACATATGTTTAATTATAATCATACTCTATACATTCCAGGTATCGTGTTAATGAATCACATTACTTTTTGGAGCCGGTAGTGCACACTTCCAAAAATGATGTTATCATATTTACACAAAATGAATAGTATAATTGTATGTGAGTAAATGAATAAAATAATAAATAAGGAATAATAAATATCATATTTATCATATAAAAATATATTTTCTATCATAATGGTAAATCATGAATGTTGGTATTGGAAAAATGAACTAACATCGTTTTGTAAGGTCGTAGTTCTCTGTACATAGAAAAAACATTTCATTACCAATTAGATGGATGTTTTTGTAAGTTTATGTCATAAAATTTATATAAAAAACATCATATTATATTGAATATTAGGATTTATAAATATAATAATTTTAAAGGATATTTTAAGGAGTGGGTAATGGAATGAAAAATAAAAACCTTAAGCAATGATGTTACCTCTTAATTGGGTAACCCTTTTTTATTTGAACCGAAGGGAATCATTGGATGTATTTGTGTAAAATGGAGGGAGTATTGGATGGGTGGAGGTACATTTATAAGATATTTGGTCTGATATTGGTTTCAAAAATGTGTGTGGAGGGGTTTATGTTAGTTGGAAGAGAGGGGTCTTTTTTATTGAGGAGGAGGAGTGACACTCTTGTAATATTTAGACAAGGGAATTCCATACACGTTTTTCACATTTTAAGTGGCTCCAATAATGGTTTAATTTTTTTCCATGTTGATATTGGGTCAAAATATTGTAATAAAATTGGTTTTAGAAATGTTTCTATCTCATTTGTGTTCTTAATATTAAAGATATGTCCCTTATTACGCTCAATTATAACTTAATCGTCGTAACTGATTTTAATTACATTCACTACTATTTTTTTTAAAACAAATTTGACCTTATTATAGATTATAAATTAATATTATTCCAAATATAGAATCATTTTTTCATTTTACAAACATACAATTTCTAGAAATAAATATAAATTTAATATCGTGGATGGGATGACAATACAGGTTTTTAAAATAAAAATTCCCAAATGTTTGCTATGTTTTTATTCTAAATTTCTAAGGTAAATTGATTCAAATGATCTAAATTGGGTTAATAGATAAAAATATTATCTAATTAAAATATAAAATAAACATAAAATATCCTTTAAACTTATAAATAAAATATGTTTAAAGTAGTTTTCAATTAAAATTTTGTATTATTCAATATTCGTTAAAAAATGAAACATCACAGTAAAAACTGAAAAATTTACCTTATCCTAATTTTTATGTTTATTTTTTAAATAAGAAGTTTATTTGTACATATAAAATCTACAATAGTTAAAAAAATTAAATTTAATATAAGTTCTTCATTAAAATGCGATAAAATGTGTTAATAAAAATATATAATTTTATATTTAAAATTGGGTTTGTTCTTATATTTTGATTATAATATATATTTAATGAATATAAAAAATAAATTATTTAATTTAATATATATATATATTAAATTAATAACAATAATTAATTGTAAAAAATTATATTTAATAGGGTTAAATAGAATTGTGAGCATAAAAATTTCATTCTATTAAAATAATATTTTTCATATAAAATTGGTTTCTATTTTAATTTATAATTTATTTTTAACCAATTTTTTAGTTTAGTATAATATATTTTTTCATAATTTAGTTAAATTTTATTCATATCATCTAGTTTATATAATATTAAATAATAATATTTTGATAATTTTTATAGTTTAGTAAAACTCAGTCTTACATGCAGTGAAAGCCGTTGAAGAAACTCATTGTTGCGTATGTTCCCTGATAACATGGTATCCTGTGAATATCAATCTAATATGTTAAATTTATTAAAATTATTATTTATATTATAATTACCCAGGATATTATATTCCCTTACTCACTTTGTGTAACGCATCATACAAGCAATCAAATATGAGTTACTGAATTATAAATTTCTCAGTGTTATATTCTCCCAACCATAGATATATTGTTTCCTTGAAATTTACACTTGATCATGGTAATATATTGTTTGATATTTAATATATTTAAAATTACACATTGTGATAATGGTTCCTAAAACATTCTATATAAAAGTTATATGCGATTTAAAATGGTAACATGGACTAACATGTAACTAGGTCTCTAGGTAGGAGAACATTAGTGGCATGTAGAGATACATAATTGGATGAAAAACCTAAATATTTATAGATAGCGATTGAGTTCATCAATAAAAATCTAGTGAATGATCAATTAAATGTTCAGTCGCTCAAAGCCATAAAATTTTTAATATTTAGAAGGCCATCAGTTCAATAAATAATATGGAATGATGAAAAATTATATGTTTAAAAAAACATTAATAAATGTTGTGGAATTATTTTCCTACATATGTGTACTTACTAGATATATTTAAATAAATAGAATTTCAACATTTTATTATTCTGTAATAAAATTCTAATTCACACCTTACCCAACAAATAAATGTCAAAATACTGAACTTGATTCCCAAGGAACAAAATTACACTATTAATGGGTAAGAGGACCCATAAAAGAGTGGAAAGTATAACTATTTGCCTGTGACTATTTTTCAAAACAAATATGGTTTATATTTAAATCAATGAACCCTAAAAGTAACACTACATTGTAAACACCTATAAATTTCAGGGAATTTTTTTTAAATACTTTGAAATTTTATGAGTACGCAGTTTTTGACGGTGCTTGATTTCGAGGCATGATGTGCCCAGAATCAATTTTTGATGTTTAGCTCGGGTACATTCAGTGAACGAACGAGAGGGTTTTTCTAACTTTTAAACTGCTGCTCGGAATAAAAATATGAGGCCACCAATGAATTCACAGTGCCAGGATTCACTTAGGCAAAGCTTAACATCGGCCGGCAAGGGTCGAGAGAAAAAGTTATTTTTCGGACCTTTTGAGAAACATAAAAAATTAAATTAAATGAATTATTTTATTTATTTCTCCTTCTCCATCTTTTTTGGGTGGCAGGGGGTGACAGGGTAGTGACGATGCACATCAATGAAGCTCATTAATAAATCAGTAATCTCTTAGCATAACAATGCTTTAATGACACCATTATGGAAACGATGCGACATGCTCCTTTATATATTTTGGCACATTGAGAATAAGGAGGAAAATAAATTAGAGGATTCTATGGAGAACCTCTGACGGACTTCCACCCCAGCAAAGAATGAAGAACACCGAAAAAACCTCTTCTTCTTCGACAACTTCCAAATATCGGAGCCGGAAAGCAACGCTGACGCCTTAACCCCCCCCCCCCCCCCTTGAGGATAAACGCGCGTCAACGAACCACTAAGAGGTAGTGGTTTATTTTATTTTATTTTATTATATTTTTTGAGAATGATAATACTCCCATGTTTTTTTTCCTATAAAACATAAACATGGATCAACTCACTATCATATTGATCCGCGAATGCTTATTTGCGGGTTGGAGATTATTATTTGCAGGGAAATTGTTGGGAGTTGTTTCAAACCACTAACGTGGTGGGTGCGGACAAAAGAACAAGTCTGAACCCACCGTTTTTCTGTTCTTGATGCACAGAATGTTGGTCGATGATGGAACGGGACCGCAGTGGCGTGTGAAGGCCGTAGAAGTGAAGAGAGGGTCCCGAGATGACCCGCAGGAACAGACGAGAGCCAGAACAGACCACCAGAATGACTCCGATGGCCCGCGGAAATTTCCGGCGGCTGGAGGTGGTGGCCGTATCTCGTGGCCATATGGGATCCGGAGGAGGACATGAGACCTGACACGTCTGTCGATTGCAAAAGAGGGGGGGATGCATCCCCCACCCTACTTGGACCGCTGGCCGAGCCATCGCGCACCCCCCCCCGACTGGGCCCAGCCGAGCCAGACACGGACCCGGGGCGGGTCGACCCGGTTCGGGCTGACCTAGGGGCGTAGGGCCGGGCCAGGCCCAGACCGCCCACTTCGGACTGTTTTCAGTATTTTTCCTATAGCATAGGGTACAAACCTCCGATCGACGCACCTCCAGTTGTATTGGGATCCTTGGTTTGAGACGGTAGTTTCGGTATATTACACTCAAGGTTTCTAGGAACGTTGTGTATGGCCGGGTTGGTTCGAACATGAAACCAACCGGGCCCTCGGAGCAAAAATGCTTATAATTCGATCTCCGGATGTCCGATTGACATTACGTCCACTTTTTTGGTTTCCTTTTTGTGATACGGTTCATTTGGCTCACTCCAATCGATGTTTGGATGCAGTTGGTGTATAGTCGGGTTGGTTTTATCATAAAACCCAACTGGGCCCCTAGGACGGAAAAACCAATATCTCTCAGACCGAGAGTCCGATTGACGCGTCGTCTATCACGTTGAGTTCCTATTGATGAGAAGGAATTTTTTGATACATCAACTCTGGACTTTGTGACTATTGATGTATCGACCCCCCATGGATCGTGGAGCAGACCCTCTCGGAATCGAGCATGTTGTGTGCGGGAACCCTAGAGCTGGCTGCGACTATGACGGTAAAGACTGCACTTGGATCCTCTGTGGGTTCGGCAGCGAGGTCGACTGTACATGGATCATCTGTGGCTTCGACAGTGACGATGACCGTACTGGGATCCTCCGTGGGTTCGACAGTGATGACTACTATCCTTGTATCCTATGTGGACCTGACAGTATTTGACTCTATACTTGTATCCTATGTGGGTCAGGTAGAGTAGCTGGTCTTGTATACATTGTGGGTGTGATAGCTTAAATGTCCTTGTATCCTATGTGGGTCTGACAAATTAGATAAACAGTGTCTACATTTGATCATATCTATCGCCTTATGAAGTGTATACCTGGGTGGGCTGAGTCTTGATTCTCAATCATTATCTTTGATGTGGTTGACTTTCTTTTCCTGTGTGGATTGGGTTGTGCATTCTTATGTGGACTGGGTTGTGCTTGGGCTCGAGAGCTGGATCCAAATTGTAACTGATTAATTAGATATATGTATGGCTATATAACTAAGTAGTGTTATTGAGACTTTGTGATTGTATCTTTCCATTGTGGTTTATCCTTCGTGGATTCTGAGAGACCTTCGGGGGTCTTGGGGTCCCTAATGAGAATGGTATACTCACCCCTGCATGGGATATTCCTTCAATACGTTCTGTTGGATGCAGACGACAGACAACACTGATCGAGGTAAAGGCTTGTGGAGCTGGATGGTACCCGGAGGTTGACCACATGGCAGGACGTACATGGAACGAACGAATGGACCGCAGAGCTGAGAAGACTATATGTACCATCCCATCAGGTGGGATTTCTGGAGGATGAATCAGAGTTTCTGTTTTACTCTATGCTACTATAATTCCTTTTCAGTTGTACTTTACATTTGATTGGGTTTGTATTCTCGCCCATTTACTTTCCAGCACTAACTTTTGTACTCAGTTTACTAAGTATTTACTTCATCTTGTGTACTCTTTAGTGTTTGTTTTCTTATTTAAAGGTAATACCTTCCCTTTTTTCAACATTTATTTGTTTGGTTCTAGTCGCCCACCGCTGGCATATGGAAGGCGAGCTTGGGTTAGTCACGACATCGGCCCCGAGGACGGGTCGTGACAAATTGGTATTAGAGGAGTCAGTTCTACTGCGGAACATAGGACTCTGATAATTTCTTCTCTGTGATGAACTAATGTTTAGAGTAATGAGTGTGGATATCAGACCAGGGAGTTCAGTGTTATTGTGACGGCCGACGTATCCATACACCAGGACCCTGACTTCGGATTTCCGACTCATTACATGAAAACATTGATTGCATGTGTGTTTTAAAAGTTTTCTTTGGGATTATTTTGTGTCAGCTCACCAGGTATACTCTATTAACCATGGCTCACATGTTCCTTTTCATGATGGCCCCACGATGGCAGCCATCTAGGGTTATGAGTATTGTGCGAGATGACAACATACCCAGCGACAAGGCCTCGTTTCAGGGCCCCATTACCGTGGAGGCACCGTCGGTACCTCTACCCACCGAGCCACCGATGCCACCCACCCGAGTGGCGGAGAGTGCACACCGCCTGAGAGCGTTGCATGAGTTTCAAAGGCAGAGGTCACCCAGGTTCAATGGAGAGATGGATTCTCAGGCAGCCAAGGATGGGCTGGAGGCTGTCGTCAAAGTCTTAAGGTTGGTAGGGACGCCAGCCGACCTCATGGTGATCCTTGCCGTGAGTCTCCTACACACAGCAGCAGGTAGATGGTGAAGCCTGATGCTCCAGGTGCACGAGGAGACATCTCTTCATTGGAAGGACTTTGAGAGCCTATTCCACTCGGAGTTCGTTCCGGCCACCGTCAGTGCGGTGCGCATCCAGGTGTTACTTTTGTTGTGGCATGGCAGCATGTCAGTAGCATAGTAGGCGGTGAGATTTACCGACCTCTCATGATACTCAATGGACATGGTACGAGACCCATTCTTCCGGGCCCAGACCTTTGAGTAGGGGATGAGGCATGAGATTAGAGCTTCTACGATTCTGATCAGCATCCCGACCCAAGCGGGGGTGCTAGAGAGAGCCCTGCTAGTGGAGATATTTCTCATCGAGTAGTAATCAACAGCGAGACCCACTGCAGGACGGAACGGAGCGGAGTCTTCTATACCTAGCAGTAGACAGATGACGCAGGGGTCCAAGAAGACCAGGTCATCTGGTGGGAGACCATAGGACATGGGTTCAGCTATGCGGGGCACACGATGTAGATCCGGCCTTTCGAGGATCAGACAATGTTATGCATGCGGTGGGTAGGTCCACATGGCTCGTGAATTCCTGACCCGCCATGCAGATGAGTAGTAGATAGTGGAGGTACCTCCGAGGAAGAGGCAGAGTTTCGACAGTAGCGGTCCACAGGGAGAAGGCTGACGAGGCAGAAAATCTGGCCGAGCAGCGGATGGTGGTCGACGCTTCGAAGCTCTAACACCACCACCCCCAGGAGGACCACACTGAAAATAGGGAGATGGCAGGCAGAGGCAGGCTCAGCTCCCGGAATCAATGGCATATGACCATGGAACCCCCAAGATGATTTGAGGTACTATCTGTGTCTAGTCTAACCTTGCTGTGGTTCTTATAGACACAGGTGTGATTCATTCTTTCATTGTCGATGCCCTTGTTCGGAGCTCATAGATTCTTACGGATCCTTTGTCTCTATCCTTGTGGATAGAGACTCCTACAGGAGAAGACTCGACAATTACACACTAGTGACGGTAGTGTGAGCTTACTCTAGGAGGCGAGAGCTTTGGCTGGGATCTTCATGTAGCGGCGTCGAGGCCATACAATGTCATCTTGGGTATGGAATGTTTATATAGAGTCCATGCCCACCTTCACCGTGTGAGAAAGGAACCTTTGTAGCACATCATGGGATCACCCGGAGGACAGGGGATCCGATCACACATCAGTTGGCTAGTCTCATCCTCGGGGAAATTGGCATGCAGAGTTCTAGTATTCCTGTTGTGGTGGACCAGTATGCAGACCTTTTTCCTAACGATGTTCCAGGACTACCTCCTCGTAGGGAGGTATTTTTCTACATAGACCTGTACCCTGGGACATCACCGATATCACCCCAGTGTAATGGATGGCTCCCGTCGATCTCTGTGAGTTGTGGGTACAGCTATAGGACTTACAGGTGAAAGGTTTCATCTGACACATTGTTTCACCCTGGGGTTCCCCAATACTTTTTTCCAAGAAGGCGGATGGTGGCTTGCGACTTTTTGTTGATTACTGTCGCCTAAACCAAGTGACCATGAGGAACAAGTATCTGCTTCCGAGGATTGACGAACTCTTTGATCATCTCAAGGTAGCACTTTGGTTCTCGAAGAGAGACCTCAGGTCTGGCTATCATCAACTCCGAGTTTGGGATGAGGATGTGAAGAAGACTACCTTCAGACATTGGTACGACCACTATGAGTTATTGGTCATTCCCTTTGGTGTGAAAAATGCTCCAGCAGTGTTCATGAGTATCATGAATAGGATCTTCCTGCCATACCTCGATCGGTTTGTCGTAGTCTTCATTGAAGACATGCTGATTTACTCAACGACTGAGGAGGAGCATGCCTACTACTTACGGGTTGTACTAGATACACTATGAGAGCACCATCATTATGGTAACCTCTTGAAGTACAAGTTCTGGCTTTGAGAGGTCCACTTCTTTTGGCACGTCATCTCTGAGGTGGTAGTTGTAGTGGATTCTGCGAAGGTCGAGGCGATACTTTCTTGGGAGCCACTCATGAGCATGACAGAGGTGCATAGTTTCCTAGGTCTGGCTGGGTACTATCAGATATTTATGCCAGACTTCTCCAGAGTTGCAGCATCACTTTCAGCATTGATGAATAAGGGTAAACCCTTTGTTTGGTCAAACAGATGTTAGCAGAGCTTCCAGGAAATGAGGCAGAGATTGACCACTGCGCCCATATTGAGGTTGTTGGAGGAGGGAATAGGGCACAACATTTATTGTCACACATCAAGGACGAGAATCGGGTGTGTACTGATGTAGAAGCGAGCAGTGATTACTTATGGTTCGTGGAAACTGAGGCCGCACGAGCAGAACTATGCCACCCATGACCTGGAGTTAGCAGCAGTGGTCTTTGCCCTGAAGATGTGGAGACACTATCTGATTGGAGAGCGCTTAACAGTCTAATATGACCACTAGAGTCTCAGGATCATCTTCTCGCAGAAGGACCTGAACTGAAGATAGTGGCGATGACTCGAGTTCTTCCAGGATTATGACTTTGAGATTGTCTATAATCGTGGGAAGGGGAACGTTGTGGATGATGCTCACAACAAGAGATTCGACATTCAACTACTTGGAGAGATGACAGAGTAGTTAGCCGCTTTGCAGATATCCTTCGTGGATAGTGATGGGGCATCCTATCTTCAGTACCTCACTGTCACTCCTCCACTACATCAGCGGGTCCGAGAGGCACAACGTGGGGACGCAGAATGTGATACGCGACGTGCACAGATATCCTTAGGACATGCACCTGATGAATTTTCTATAGGATGAGAGCACATCATCCTTTTCAGGGAACGTACCATGGTACCAGTTACACTATAGGATGAGGTGGTGAGGGAGTTCCCAACATCCCCTCTAGTGGCACATCCTGGAGTATCAAAGATGTATCAGGACCTCAGATGACAGTACTGGTGGCTGGGTATGAAGAAGGTTGTGGAAGGATTCTTTATTCGATGCCTCCCTTGTCAGCAAGTGAAGGCAGAGAACCAGGTACCTGCAGTCTTGGTACAACACTTAGAGGTCCCGAAGTGGAAGTGGGACATGATATCCATGGATTTCGTGATGGGGATTCCATGTACTTCTAGAGGACACGACTCTATATGGGTGATTGTATACTGACTCACCATGTCGGCCAACCACTTACATATCAGAGAGTAGGGCTCAGTAGAGAGCTTGAGACGCCACTACATTCAAGAGATTGTACGACTTCGTGGTGTGCCATCATCTATTGTCTCTGATTGAGATGTCTTCTTTACTGACTGGCTTTTGAAGGGGTTGAAGGAGGACTTTGGGTCCAAGCCACGCCTCAGCACTGCCTTTCACCTGCAGACAGATGGCCGGACAAGAAAGGACCGTTCAGACACTTGGGGACATGCTCTGTGCATGTGTCCTTGACTTTGGTCGCAGTTGGGAGGATCACCTACCATTGGTGGAGTTTGTGTACAGCAACAACTACCACTCCACCATTGGGGTGACACCATACGAGGCCTTGTACAGCCGACCATGAAGATCACCTCTGTGCTGGACAGACCCTGGGGAGTCAGCATTTGAAGGACCATAGATGATCCAGGCCATGACGGAGAAGGTACAGATCATTCAGGAGCAGATGAAGGCTACTCAGATCCAAAATAAGTACTACAATGATAGGATACAGAGACCACTGGAGTTCGAGGATGGCGACCACGTTTTCTTATGGTTCTCACCCCGATGAGGATAACAGATATTTGGTCGGGGTGGCAAGTAATCTCTGTGATTCATCGGACCATTCCAGGTTCTCAGCAGGATAGGCGAGGTGGCTTACCGCCTGTCTCTACCACCTCAGTTGCATCGGGTGCACGACATCTTCCACGTATCTCAACTGAGGAGATACGTGCACGACCCGACGCATATCATCGATCATGTGGAGCCGGATGTTGATGATGGGTCGACTTTTTCGGAGGTCCCCGTGGAGGTTGAGGATCGGTAGGAGCGGGTCCTACGTGGACGGTCGATTCCTCTAGTGTGAATCAAGTGGAAGCACATGAACCTCAAGGAGAGCACTTGGGAGCTGGAGGCTCAGATGCGTGCTCAGTACCCTCATTTGTTCCCCAAGTTTATGATGTAGCATTACGAGGATGTAAATCCCTAAGCTGGGAGTAATGTAAAGACCATCAAATTTCAAGGATTTTTTTAAATTAATTTGGAATTTTATGAGTACGTAGTTTCTTGACAACGCTTCATTCCGAGGCCTGGTGTGCCCTGAATCAATTATCGAAGTTTAGCTCAGGTACGTTCAGTGAACGAACGAGCGGGTTTTTCTAACATTTAAACCGGTGCCCAGAATTAATATCTGAGAGCACCGATAAATTCGCAGCGCCGGGATTCCCTTAGCCGAACCTTAACTTCGGCCGACAAGGGCTGAGAGAAAACGTTATTTTTAGGACCTTTCGAGAAAAATAATAAAATAATTTAAATGAATTATTTTATTTATTTCTCCTTCTCCTTTTTTTGGGTGGCGGGGTGGCAACAGGGCGGTGACAATGCATATCAATGTGGATCATTAATGGATCATTAAACTCATAGCATAATGAAGCTTTAATGACACCATTATGGAAATGCTGCGATGTGATCCTTTATATATTTTGGCACATCGAGAATATGGAGGAATGAAAATTGGAGGATTCTCTGGTGAACCTCTGACGGACTTCTGCCCTAGAGAAGAACGAAGAACACCGAATAAACCTCTTCATATTTGACACCTTTTGAATATCGGAGCTGAAAAGCGATGCCAACGCCTTATACCCCCCTTGAGGAAGAATGCACATCAACGAACCACTAAGAGGTAAGGGTTTATTTTTTTTAAATTTTTTTTGAGAATGATAATACTCCCATGTTTTATTCCTCTAAAACATGAATGCGAATCAACTCAATATCATGTTGATCTGTGAATGATTATTTTCTAGTTGTGGATTATTATTTGTGGGGAAATTGTTGGGTGTTGTTTCAAACCACTAATGTTGTGGGTGTAAAAAAACGAACAAGTCCGAACCCACTGTTTTCTGTTCTTGATGTGTGGAATGTTGGGAGATGATGGAACGAGATAGAAAAGGTGTTTGAAGTCCGTCACAGTGAAGAGTGGGTCCCGAGACGACCTTTGGCATAGACGAGAGAAAGAACGGACCACCAGAATGACTCCAGTGGCCCGCGAAAATTTCTGGAGGTGGCGACGCCCCAGCACGCCACTGGCAGGAGCCACCACAACAGAAGTCACGGTGGCAGGCATCCAGATCTCACGGACGAGTGGGATCCAGAGGAGGACGCGGGTCTCGTGTAGCGCAAAGGAGGGTGGACCATGTCCGCCCTGCTCGGCCCGCTGGTCGAGCCAACGCCCCCCACCCCCACCCCGACCGGGCCAGGGCGGGTCACGCGGACCGGGCCGGACCTGGACCCGGGTCGGGTCTTCCCAGGGGGGGTTGGGCCGGGCCAGACCGAGACCCCCCACTTCGGACTATTTTGAGTTTCTTTCCCATAAAATGGGCTACATACCTCTGATAGATGCATCGTCATTTGCGTTGGGATCCTTGGATTGAGATGGTCATTTCGGTATATTAAACTCAATGTTTCAGAGAACCTTGGGTATAGCCGGGTTGGTTCAAACTCGAATCCAACCGGGCCCTCGTAGTGGAAACGCTTATAACTCGAGCTCCGGACATCCGATTGATGTGTCGTCAACATTGTCAGTTTCCTCTTTGTGAGATGGTTCTTTTGGCTTACTGCGCTGGAAGTTTGGAAGAAACTGGAGTATGGTCGGGTTGGTTTTAACATTAAAACCAATTGGGCCCCTGGGATGGAAAATCCAATATCTCTCAAACCGGGAATCCAATTGACACGCCATCTGTCATGTTGAGTTACTATTGATGAGATAGAACTTTGTGATACATCAACTCTGGACTTCGTGACAGTTGATGTATCGACCCCCTTGGCTCATGGAGAAGACCCTCCCGGAATCGAGCATGCTATGTGCGGGAACCCTGGAGCTGGCTACGACTGCGACGATGACGAATGCACTTGGATCCTTTGTGGTTTCGGCAGAAAGGACGACTATACATGGATCCTCCGTGGGTTCAGCAGTGACGACGACCGTACTGGGATCCTCCATGGGTTCAATGGCGATGACTACTATTCTTGTATCTTATGTGGTTCTAGCAGTATTTGAATCTATACTTATATCTTATGTGGGTCCAGCATAGTAGATGGTCTTGAATCCTTTGTGGTTCTAACAGCCTAGTTGGTCTTGTATCCTATGTGGGTCTGACAACTTAGATGAAATAGTGGCTACATATGATCATCTCTATCGCCTTATGAAGTGTATACCTGGGTGGGCTGAGTCTTGATTTTCAATCATTTTCCTTGATGTGGTTGACTGTTTTTCCTCTGTGGATTGGGTTGGGCTTTCCTATGTGGACTGGGTTTTTCATGGGCTTGGGAGCTGGAGCCAAACTGTAACTGATGACTTAGGTATATGTATGGTCATATACCTTAGTAGTGTTATTTATACTTCATTATTGTATCTTTCCTTTTTGGTTTATCCTTCATGGATTCTGAGAGCCATTCGAGGGTCTCGGGGTCCCTACTGAGTATCATATACTCACCCCTGCACGAGCTATGCCCACACTTCGTTGTGTTGGATGCAGACGATGGACAACACTGATCGAGGTGGAGGCTTTTGGAGCAGGAAGGTACTCGGAGGTGGACCACATGACGGGATGTACACGGAGCTGACGATTGGACTGAGGAGCTGTGGAGACTATATGTACCCACCCTTCAGGTGGGATTTACAGAGGACGACTCGGAGTTTCTGTTTTTCTTTCTGCTGCTCTACTTTCTTTTCAGTTGTACTTTACTTTTGATTGAGCTTGTATTCTGGCACATTTACATTCCATCACTTACTTTTGTACTCAGTTTACTTAGTATTTAGTTCGTCTTGTATACTCTATGGTGTTTGTTTTCTTATTTAAAGGAAATGCCTTCCCTTTTTTTGAGATTTATGCCTTTGGTGGTAGTCGCTAGCCCCTGGCCTATCGAAGGCAGGCTTGGTGTAGTCACGACACGGGCCCCGAGGATGGGTCGTGACATACATGTTCCCTATTAATATTTATTTTTCAAATTTTTATCTAAAAAACAATGTCATATTAACAACGATATTGGTTAGGTCATTGGTTGGAATACACAACTTATCATCCTTCGGTCCTAGGTTCAAAACCAATAGCCTTGCTGGGCTTGATTGGTTGTCAACCATCAAACCGGTTTCCCTTTTCTATAGCCATGTTAACATAATTTCCAAAATAAATATTATGGACTTCTTTGAGATAAGGATAATCACTAAATAGCCTTTTAACTAATTATTTAAATACTAACCCAATATATAACTAATTGATCTTTTTATTTCCACACATGAGCTTCAATGGTCCATGGTTTATCCATAATATCATTTTTAGGATTTCTAAATCATAAAACCATTTCATCAATCTAAAACACCTAAGGATTAACATAGTACATTCATATTCATTTGGTATTCAAATAATTCATATTGGATTGGAATGAAAATTTTAATTATCCCCAACTTATCCTCGATTTGTATCGAACTAGGTGCATGGTATGGCTCATTGTCATGTACTAGGTTATGTCGCATCATACCTAACATATTGTGTCATATTTTTTACTCCAAGGTAGAACTGGTCCAGAACCATGTTCACATGAATTATCTAGATAAGGATGTATTTCTCGGAGTACCAATATAAATTATATGATGTTATTCTATACATATCTTGAAATTATACCTTAAGGTTATGTTATCTATATTTTTTCCTATAAATCTAGTTCCCAAGGTTGCTACTAAACATACTCTAATACCAACTGTAGTGACCCAACACAATATATCCCAATGCCATTGTCTGTTATCAATTACGTTGACATGATTACAAGGTATAAAATCCTAATGTACCAATCATTTTAGTAGTTTTGGTATTCTAGATACATTCATGCCTCTTGTGCTAAAAATGAATACACTCATTAAAACATATTTTTTATAATAAATTCTTTTATAATGAATTTCCATCTATTATATTCTTGCATTTCATTCATAGTACACTTCATTTATTCCTGGGGAAGGAAACATAATAAGAGTGAGCTCAAATTCTTAGTAAGGGTAAATTATACTAAAAGAAATTGCGAATTAATTAGAATAATAATTATGGAATGGTAAATAATTGAACGCACATACCATATAATCAACAAACTAAGAATGAATTTTATAAAAAATGGTAAGGTGATAAATAGAAAAACATTCCATTCAAATAACAAGATAATAAAGAATAAATATGAAAATTTATGAAACTTAAAACACATACCATTAAATCAATAAACTGAGAATAAAATGCAACCACATATTTTATCATGTGAAAATATCATGGATAATAAATAATGAATAAAAATAACTAAAATGCTTAACTATTTGACATTATGTCATAGGCACATGAAATCCACTAATGTTAAGATCCATCATCCAGAAAATTTAAAACTATGGATAGAAACCTATTTAATTATCAAAACTTATTGGTCTCATTAGAACCTATCGATGCATCAAGGAGGTATATAATGTCCTAGCTCAACCCATCATTGCATGTCGAAAATATTCCTCTTATTGAATAATCAAATTAATCAATATAAAATATTCCATCAAATATCACTTCTAAAAATATTTTAGTTTACAACACCAATATTTACCCGAGTAAAAAAAATGTGGTGAGAAAGTGTAGCTTTATCAGTGCTAAAATAAGTGCTGATAAAATGTGACCTTTATCAGGGCTTTATTTTAGCACTAATAGAGGTTAACCTTTATGAGGGATTTATTTTATGCAATGATAAAAAGTATCCTTTATGAGAGTTTAAAATAAACTGCTGAAAAATAGTTGCCCTTATTGTCACATTATTAGCATTGATTAATGACCATAATAAAATGAAATAATTAAACAAATAAAATTTTGAAAGAGTAAAAATTTAAAAATTTAAATAATTATTATTAAAAATTAATAAATTGAATATACATATATATAAATTATAAAACTTAATAAATAGTATATATTAAATATATTGATATTTAAAATGAATAAAATGACATAACTAAGAAAATGAAAAATGAAAAATGATTAAATTATGAAAAATACTAAACATTTTATTAAATAAATATTTATTGGTAATAATGAATAGATTTAATATACATATATGTAGATTATAAATATTGATAAATATTATATATTAAATGTATATATATATATGAATATTTAATAAAAAAAATTAAATTGATTAAAATAAAAAAATTAAAAATATTTAATATTGATACAATTAATAATAAAAATGAATATGTAATATATATATATATATATATTAATTATTAATAATAATAAATAATAAATAATAAATATAATTATATATAAAAGGAATAATATTCTAATTAAAAACATATTAATGTCTCATTCATTTTTAATATTGTTTGATTTTTAATTTTAACATATATCAAATGTCATGTGTTACCATGATTTCAAGTAAATGTAAATATCTACATGTAATTATTGTAGTTTTATAAAAACACACATACACAAATATATTCACGCAATATATAGAAACACAAACAACTAATATTTAGGTAATTTATTTAAATTTCAGTAAGTTTTTTAATTTCAGTGTAACATGATACATTTAATATATTATGTTTTTAATCAGTTAATTTAATTTATTTATTTTTAATAATATTACAGACATAGAATTAATTTTTTAGTAATTTAATTTTTTTTTAAACATTCATTCTCTAATATTTATTTATAATTATTTTTTTACTATTTTTTATTATTTTCAATATTTATTCCTATTACATCATTATATATCCATTTTTTCACGACCCCCTCCCCACAAAGTATACCCCTCTTGGGCCAGCAATGTGAGAAGGGAGATAATGACCCTCGAGTCCCGCCTCCAGTAGGCCCCGGGTTGGCGACTAGCATCGAGGGTATAGTAAACACACAATGGGAGGCATTACCCTCTAACAGAAAACATGCAGAAGAGAGAGATAAGACAGACACCAACCAACTCCAACTCAGAACTGAAATGTAAAGAGAAAACCCAAGTGTGTATATTTAGTGGCATGAAAAAAGTACAACAACTGAAAGGGGAAACTACAAGTACCCAAAATAAAGTAAAATAGCAGGGAACACAAGCCCGAACAGCTCCTCCAACTACAAGCTAGTAGTAACCAGCCTGATCTCCAACTTGCTCCAAGTGACCTGAAAAACAGTTTATATATACATAGGGTGAGTATAATAGTATACTCTGTAGGATTCTCCCCAGAGCCTATCATGCAATGGTAAAGAAAACATGCTAAAGCATATTGAACACCAGTGAAACCAACTCATCACCTAAATAGGTATACTATGTTCCCAACCTCACCATGGCTACACTCATAAAAGTAACACATACAATAATATATCATATAGTAATGAATATCGAGGGTACCCCACTACTACTTCCTCACTAGTTTTCATCTTTTCCCCAATGACATACGTCATGTGCATCTCTCTCTAAAGGCTTGCCCGTATAATCTTTGGCCAAGATCCACAATCTGCACCACATGTACCAAAAAATCTTTCTCGCAAACACCTGGGCTAAGAACCACACCATCCTCACAACCAGAAGTAACAAGGTAGGTTCTAGGAGCCACCATAGCCTGCATAACGTGTATCATACGTCAGGTATTATATCTCAAGCCATTATAGCCATACACCGCGTACGGATCCTCAAGCCATCACATCCTATACACGTTACACCTATAGTAGTCCATAGGATACTACATCTAGAATATATTTGTGGAAATAACCACAAGCCATTATAGGCCTCTACACACATATATGCGGAAAACTAACCGATGTGCCAACGGCACTAGTATCTACCAAGAGAACAGAGAAGGGTCAAAGTGGGTAGTGATCCATTCATCCTCCCAATGGAATGTTGGGGAAAACACCCCCAAGGCTCAGAATCCACGGGGTGCCAGTTTCCCTTACCGATAGGGTGTATTAGCATATAGAAAAACAAAATGTACAGAATTTATATAACTCACAACCACACTATGGGCATAACATTGTCTTAGCCTCAACTGCAGCTAAAGTCTCTCAGACCCCGTGCTGCTATTTCTAAGACTAGGTATCCTATAAGGACAAAACCAGTTAAAGAACTTCATTAGGTTACTTCATTCCCTTTATCTTCAATTCCACTTTACGTTAATTTATTATTTTCCAATTAATTAACCATGAAAAAATACCACATTTAAACTTTCATGGCATCACATTCAAAATTTACTATTCCATTAAAGTTACAACATCACCATTAAATCAAACTTTCATTTTAGAATTACTTTCCCATATTCCCAGTTATTCTAGAAAAGCATCATATGCTACTAAACACAAGGGGGCTCAACACAGTGAGTAGATATACTACCCTTCAAGTATTTTCCGCCTATAGGAATATTGAACGCCCATTCTCCCTCGAGAGGATAAACTCAGAAAGCACGTGGTATACCCTGAGCGTCATCGCCCCTTTCGGAAGAAGGGTAAGAAAAACCATCCGCCTTGAGAAATGGGGAAAAGTAAAGCAGATAACAACCAATCAAACAACCAATCATTCATCCAACACATCCATCCCATATCATCATCCCTGGTGTCCTCCCCGACACCCACATTCAAAAACCGATGCATCTCGCCACTCAAGGCGTCATCCACTGCGACAACCACAAGGCCTCCCTGCATCCACATATCACAACACCCCTCCAGTGTCACATCACAACAGAAGATATCACAACACCCCTATAGGGTCACATCACATCACAAGATATCACAACACCCCTGTAGTGTCACAGCACAACACAAGCATCACAACACCCCTCCAGGGTAACATCACAGCACAAGCATCACAACACCCCTCCAGGGTCACATCACAACACAAGCAGCTGGAAAACAACACATTACATCAATTGGGATCTCATCACTAATTCACAACAAAGGGGTAACTCAGAACACTTCATGGAATTCAATCAATCTAGTTCATAAATCCAACTTGAATTAACGTATTCAATTCATTGGTTCCAACATAAATAACCAAAACAGTAAGCTATCACAAGGATTAAACATGCCTACTATGCCAACTTAATCAATATCAAATTACTACAAGAACCAAATTCTAATTCATGAATCTTTATTTTTAGCCAATTAATTATCAATTAATTCTGTATTTATGTTCTTTATCAATTTCATCAAGAGAAACATGCTAAGAAATCAAGGCATATATATCACACTATCTAGAAAATCAAGAGGCGAACCGTTATCACAGTACAAAGAATCAACTTGAGATCACTAATTATTTTAATCCGATTCAAGTATTTAATTAGTTCAATTCTATTGTGATCCAAAGTACTAAATCATGATAACTCGATGATTTCACATAAACAATTAGATAAGACACAAATCCCATACCTCAAAGGTTTTCGATGGAAACCACAACGTGTGAAGAACTCCCAAGAAACCAGGTCGATTCTCCACGAATCCTCCTTATATATCCTGACCAAACACAACCAAGACCAAAGCTCAATACGTACGTCATCCACACACATGGATCTACCCATAACAGGTGTATATCTATGATCCCAAGAGAAGAGGAGGAGTAGATCTATATAGATATAAGAATCCAAACAAAAGGATCACTTACCTTGAGAAACCGGCATTGATTTGCGAAGAGAAGCCTCCGAATCACCTCCAAAATGATTGGGAGAGCTTCTTATACCTCTAAGGAAAGTTAATACCAATTTATGGACGATTAGGGGCTGAAACAAAATGATTAAAGGAAAAACGAGTTAGATCCCCAATTTTAGGATCTAACATTAAGTTCCTGCGTGGTTAGTCCGCACAGTTTAACAAACCGTGCACTAACCGTGTGTTAGCTTCTGCCTTGACAATCACTCCTTGCATAGTTAGTCCGCACGGTTAGACAAACTATGCACTAACCGTGTGTTAGCCACTACCTCCAAGAGCATCCTCGCACGGTTTGGCCGCACAGTTTAGGCAAACTGTGCACCTCACATGCGAAAGCCATACCCCTTTATATTGCCTTAAAAGTCCACCCAAATGCACCCCAAGTCACCTTGACCTCTCGGAACACCTATATTACCACATTTTCACAAAGGAATGGACCGGAGAGATCCATACCATTACATCAGATGCCTCTCAAAACATTCTCATCCTCAAGAATCCCAAACATACCTAAATAGAATATGAAACAGGTTTTGAACGACCACCCACCAAGATACCTCTCAAAAGAGATCAAGCCACCAAAGCAACAAACAATGCCATCTCATAAACATTAAAGTTCCACAACCACATAAGTTACAATGATACATGAAAAGAGTTAAACATCAAAAAACTTTGGGTACTGAGCGCGTTTCTGTGACTCACATTCCCAAGTACTCTCTTCCAAGCTGTCGTCTCACCATAAGACATGATCTAAAGGGATGGATCGCCAGCGCAACACCCTCTCTTTGTGGGCTTGGATCTCCACAAGTTGCTCCTCAATGATGGAATCATCACCAACATCGATCTATCCTCAATCTATGATATGGGAGTCATCATGAAGATAACGACGTAGCTGTGATACATGGAATACATCATGTATCCGACTCATCCGAGGGGGGAGCGCTACTCGATATGCCACAAATCCAACACGAGTTAACACCTCGAAAGGCCCATCAAATCAGGGAGAAATCTTACTCCCACGACCAAACCTTCACTGCCCACGATGGGGAGTAACCTTCAGAAACACATGATCCTCAAAATCAAACTCTAAGGGTCTCCATATTTGATTGGCATATGATTTCTGACGATTTTGTGCTGCCTTCATCCTCTCATGATTCACCTGAACCATCTCTGTTGTATTCTGCACTAGTTCTGGTCCAAGAATTGCTGACTCTCTGACCCCAGTCCAGCATAATGGAGAACGAAAAGGTCATCCATACAAGGCTTCAAATGGTTCCATACCGATGGTGGAGTAAAAAGTATTATTATAAGCGAACTCTACCAAGGTTATGTTCCTCATCCATGAACCTCCAAAATCAAGAACACAAGAGCAAAGCATGTCTTCACGATTCTGGATGGTTTTCTCCATCTGACCATCCGTTTGAGGATGAAAAGCAGTGTTAAGGCACAGACATGAAAAGAAAGAATGTTGGAGACTTCTCCACATCCTGGAGGTAAAACGAGGATCTCTATCATAATTGATCATCCTTGAGACTCCATGAAGTCTCACCACCTCTTCCAGATACTACCTCTACAAAAATTCCACTGAGCTTGACTCCATGATTGCTATGAAGTGGGCAGATTTTGATAAATTATCCACTACCACCCAAATAGCATCATGTCCTCCCGGAGCTCGAGGTAAACCTATAACAACGTCCATTGAGATGTCCTCCCACTTCCACTGAGGAATTTCTAATGGCTTGAGAAGACCACCAAGAAAATGGTGTTCAGACTTCACCTTCTGGCAGACAAAACATCGAGACAAGAACTCTACAACCGCACGCTTCAGCTCAGGCCACCAAAACTGACTCCTCAAGGATCAGTACATCTTTGTCACACCAGGATGCACCGCTAAAGGAGAACCATGGAACTCTCTAAGGACCACCTCGCGCATCACCAAGGGAACAAGAAGTCTACAACACTCTGTGTTGTTAATCTTCAGACCAACCATCTGGGGCCTCACCACAAACAACTAGGTCTCTCCAGACCTCCACCTCAAGATCCCCCAACTAGGACTCTTCCACCTTCTGCATCAGGGATTACTGCACCGTCATCTGAAAAAGACTACCTCTACCTCCAACATCTCGCATGTTTAGATGTAAAGCTGGCAGTACCTCCATTACCCTCCATGAATCACTAGATTCATGCACAACATAACTACATGACTTTAGTCTTAGCACATCATCTTCAACATTCCCTTTTCTAGGTGTATACGATATTTCAAAGTCATATTCCTGTAGGAACTCTATCCACCGACGCTGCTGCAAGTTCAAGTCACGCTGGGAGAAAACATACCTTGAACTCTTATGATCAGTGAAAACTACTAAGCGTTCAACAATGAGGTAATGTCTCAACAACATTAGAGCTAACACAATGGCTTCCAACTAAAGATCATAGGTGGAATAGTTGCCTTCATGGGGATGCACCTGCCGAGACCCATATGAAACAACTGACTTCTGTGGCATGAGAACGCAACCTAACCCCAGAGGTGAAACATTGCAGAAAACATCAAACTGGACTCCCTCTGCTGGAAGACAGAGGACTAGAGCACTTACTAACTTCTCATTTACATACTCGAAAGCATCCTGACACTGATCATTCCATATTAAATCCTGATCATTCCTGGTCAAAGATGTTAGAGGAGTTGAAACTCTGGAGAAATTGGGTACGAACCACCTATAGTAGCATGTGTGACCATGAAAACTTCGCACCTCTAACACTGTTGTTGACGCTCCTTTCGTCACAGAATCTAAAGATCGGAAAAGGGAATATCTGAGCTCAAAGTGATTAATCCTTTTAAGAAACATCAAAAATCGACAAAGGGATAAAAAAGGAGAACATTTCCCATAGATCGCGCAAGTTCTCTCTTTGTCGCGCAAGTACACTTGCGCGCCGCCTCAATACTTGCGTGACTACTCATGTTCGTGCAAGGGACTTGCGCGACATATGTGGTAACCGCCCAGTAACCGCCCGGGGTCTTCTTTTGCCTATAAATAGACCCGGTGGGCCCCCCATTCGGGAGGATCTTTTTCCAGAAACTCGGATTGAAGCTCCCGACGCCCAAGTCTCTTCTCAAAGCTTCCGGAACACTTCTAAGGTAATTTCTTACCTAGAACGGAAGATCTAAAGAGAAAAAGGAAGGCCGAAGTGTTGAAACTTATCAAACACTTGCGCGCCTACTTAATTCCTGCAATATAACTTGTGCGTACCTCTTCTGGAAGAACCTCAAGAGGATTGTAAAGGGTTTAATAAAGAGTCGCTCAAGCATTTCAATACTGGTTGAAAATCGCGCAAGTACCCCTAATGTCGCGCAAGAATACTTGCGTGACCAATACTTGTGCGCCGCCGCAGGACTTGCGCGCCTTTCAAGACTTGCGCGCCCCTATCTTTTTGGGTGCCCATCTTGCCCATTTTTACCCCTCTTAAGCCATTTCACCCTTCCTATTCAAGATTCAGTCTTCAAGATACTCTTCAAAAGCCATTTATGGCATGATTTCTTGATTTGACATCCTTATCTGAAAGGAATTATGTGAAATACCTCTCAAAACCTAGTGATTTAAACATCTTTATGTCACCAAAGATTGAGAGTTCATTCATTTCAACCTCATCCTTTAAGATGAGAGAATCCTAAACCTGGGTCTCCTTTTCAGGAATAATCCCCAGTTATAAAAACCTTTTGGGCATCTTTTTTAAGAATAAGCCCCAATCAAGTCCTTTAATCTTGGGCATCCTCCTCAGGAGTAAGCCCCAAACCTTAATCCCTAACCTGGGTCTCCTTTTCAGGAATAAGACTCAGTCCTAACCTTGGGCTTCCTTTTCAGGAGTAAGCCCCAAGTCCCCTAACCTAGGCTTCCTTCTCAGGAATAAGTCCTAGTCATAAATCTTGGGCATCCTTCTTAGGAGTAAGCCCCAAGTCTCTTAAAATTTCTCTTAACCAGTCATAAATTACCTTTGATTTGGGTTTCCTTTTCAGGAATAAAACCCAATCATAAGTCCCCTCTTAACTTGGGCATCCTCCTTAGGAGTAAGCCCCAAGATTAGAGTATTCAAATCTCCATGAAGCACATATAACTTTGTGGACCCTGTTCTTGGATTTTCTCCCTAAAAGTAAATCCTAAACCTTCGTCTATCTGGGCAGTCATCTATACATAATCCCCAAAACAAAATTCTTATGATTGCATCTTTTATGGCACAATTGTCTAAATTTTACCAATACCTCTTGTTTCTCACACCGAGCATGACTCACGTGAGCTTAGAGTGTAAAAGTAATTATGACATTCATATTTGAGCCATCAATCATAAAACATCATATCCCATTCATCGAACTACGTGGGTTCTGATTCCTTTTTCAAAACAAAGGATACGTAGGTAGCCCATTTATGGGTTCGATCCCAACATTGAAATAATCTCTGTCCTTCTGAATGACGATAAACTTCAAGTGCCCCACTGAGTGGCTTTAAAACCAGCCTAGTCATCAAAATGACCAAGAGACTTTTATATAAATGTTTTGAAGGATACCATTGACCAAGAATCTCTAAACAAATATAGATGATTCTATATTGATGAAGAACCTCGAATACATATAAAAGATTCTCTAAATTTCTTACATATTTAATCATTGATTGTTAAAACTAAAGGAAAGCTCATTTCATACTTGGTAATGTAATAAGGATTCACGAACTTAACTTAAATCTATAAAGAGAGTCCCGGAGTAGACAATAATTCCCCTCAAAAAGGTGTGATGAGTCCGACCTCCCATCCTCTCGACCAATGCAAATTCCTAAGCCTCATTAGCCCACAAGCTAATGAGCGCCTGCCTTTGGAAAGTAGGTCCAAATGGATGTGGAATCATTGGATGTTTCCGGTTCTACGAACAAACCCGTTAGAAACCAATCGGAACGTTTGAATCTCCCGTCCAGGAGGTAATCCCTGGATTCCGCGCGAAACAAAAATGGTGAACCCGACGTGAATCCTTAACAAAGTTAAAGTGATGTTCTTCTTATCTGTTAGGCCCTTTGGGCCAACAAGACAATCATTGACATATGATCATCCAAAAGATGCAGTAGCCGGATTCATCTTGATTATGTCTGTTACATGGAACAGGCACTCTTTTTTCAAGATCTTCTACAAAAAATGGCTTTCCTTAAATTCACCCCTGTGAATACTGCTGCTGAGAACACCTCTACTGTGAGGTCTGCTGCTGTGAAAACCAATGCTGCTACTCCTGCTGGAACGTCATCCGCTCTGAGGATGACATCACCAACTCAGCGTCTTCAACGCTGTGTTTCTAATGCACTGGTTAAGGAGTACCGTCGCAACGGTACTATCCCAACTCTGGAGGCCGCTCGTCAAGCCCTCCAAGTTAACAATTCTACCTGGTCGTCCGGACAACGGCGACCAGTAATCAAGAAGCAGACGGTGCTGACTACCGTCTCCAACCGTTTCGGGTCGTTATCCCCGGAATGCAATTTCTATTCACTCCCTTACTCCGAGGAAGTGAATGAGCAGGTCCCGCATGACCTTAATTCAAAAAGACAAGAGTCCTTCTCAAAGGCTCCCATCAACAATCGCCGCCAGACTCGTGCGGTAGTGTGCCCTCAACATGATGAGGGTACCGACTCCAGGCATTCAGCTCAGGTTCCTCGAACCCGAGCAGGCAAGATGAATCGCCAGAGACGGAATCCGGTTAACAATAGGCAGGTTGTCATCCCTGCCATCTCCGGAGAAGTCCACCAACCTAACTTGGTGGCAAATAACGAGCAGGCATACACACCTGTCCGTTTTAATCCCGCTGTCCAGCAGACTCGTCTGGCAGCATCAAGCCGATCCCGCCAGGCAATTCCGTCGGAGTACCATAGGCAGGAACATACACCTTCTTATACATCAGCAGTTAGTCAGCAGGCTCGTCTGACTACATATGATGGATCTCGTCAACCGCGTTTGGCGAAGTGTAATCAGCAGGCACATACACCTGCTAATACTAATCAAGCCTACCAACAGTCTCGCTTGGTAGCACACGGAGAAGTCAGTCGGAAAGCCCCGACGACAAACAGGAGGCAGACTAAACTCTCTGCCTCCACACTTGAGTACTGTCAGGATTCACTGACAGGAAAAGGAGGACAGGAGCAGGCACATACACCTACTCCAAGCCCGGAATGGACGTATATCCCCGTTCCGGCGGCTGAAGTCACCAAAAAAATTTTGTCAATGGTGAAAGAGCAGAAGCAAATTCCTGCTCATATTCTGGATGCTTGCCAGGATATCATAACAGCTTCAGCATCATCTCAGGGACATACACATAAATCTATCCCTAGCATTGGAGTGACACATCAACAATTCACTCCGGAACAGACACACACATCTGTTCCAGTCCAAGAGGGTTGTGGGGCCTACTCCCCCATATCATATGGACAACCAAGTCAGGCACATACACCTGATTTGAGCGATGATTGTCAGCCTAACCTGACCATCTTTCCTGATCAGGCACATACACCTGCTCAGAGTAATCACTTTCGTCATCAAGTGGTTTCTAAAGCGAGTAAGAAGGCATCTAAGAAAAAGATCCGCCCAGCACAGTCAGGAGATCAAAGGCCAATCTGCAACAAGGCCTTGCTCGATGCTGGAGTTCTTGAAGCCCTCAGACATTTATCTGTCGGAATTCAAGATTCTACTCCCTTAGTTCCCAATAACAGGAACATTAATCCCGAAGGTCTTCAACAGACACTTCCTCATGAAGACTTGCTTCATAAAAATTCGGTCAATCTTGAAGTTTCTTCTTCAGATGAGAGCCACATGAACCCTCTGTGTGGTCAAAAGGCCAAGGAGCAAGAGATTTCATCTTTTGCTGTAACCCATCATGAAGGTCCTCCTCATGGTGATGAACTTCGCTGCGAAAGTCCTCTCCGCAGTAGTGATTCACATTGTCTCGAAAATTCTTCAGAAGGCAATGTAGTGACGAGAAAGCCCTCCTATCTCGAGGCACTTGCAAACGTAAAACCAGTCATGTCTGATGTTTTACTATTGGCAGGTGAAACTCTTTCTCCATCAGAAGATAGCTTGGGGTTCAGGTTATTCTCCGAACCTTCCCTGGGTCATTCATCTTCCAGCATGAATAGTGATTCCTCTACCAATCTTGTTGAATCCGATGAAGCAACAAGGAAACACCAACTCTGGTCCAAACAGGTAGAAGAATCTTCATTTAATGATAAAGAGGAAATGCTGAACATGAGGAAAAAACTGGCAAAAGGTGAAGTACCAGTCATGTTTTGGCCTTTGGCTGATTCACAGTATGACATTCCAAAGATGTTGACGGATGATGGAATCCATGATATTCGTCTTAACATATGGAAAACTCTTTTTCAATTAAAGAAGAAGGTATTATCTTACGATGAATATGAAAATCATCTTAAGATAATAGAAGGGTTACAACGCCAGATTGATTTGGCATCTCTATCAGTCTCTCGGTATCCGAAGGCTGAAAAGCAACAGAGAACCCTTCAACGTTCATGCCTTGGCGCACAAAGAAGATTGCGTCAGTTAATTTCCAATGCTCCATCTAATGTTCATATCAGAGGATGGGGTGTTCACGGAGCACTACATTTCACAGTGCTTTCCGGTCAGCAGAGCCCGCCGAAAATGGTCTCATGCAATGTTATTGCCCATGGCCGGCCACAGTCAATGGGCTTTGATCATAATCAAAAGCTTGCTCGAGATCAAGCTTCAACTAGTTCCTCTCAAAGTCAAGTATATAGAGAACATGTTGTTGAATTGCTCCTACATCAAGCAGGCGAGAATATTGCACAAGCCTCTCGTCTGGAGCAAACACGTCATCAAATGACAGAAGTTTCGGAAATCATCCAACGGTCTGTTGAACCAGGTGATAAAAGTGGATACAGGTTAATGCATCCAGCTAATTTCCGAACTAAGATTCGCAAGATCAAGAGAGATTTTAAAAAGATCTCAGACATAGCATGTCAAGAGACACCCCAGCTTGCCAGACTGGGGACTTCTCTAACCCAACCCTCAGAATCAACGAATGGGATTCGAGGAGTTGAGCGGAAGCAACAAGAACACCCCCAGTCCACCGGACTGGGGACTTTTTCAAATCTTCAATCCCTCCCTCAGAGAATGTCAGTATTCTCTCGATTAGGGAATAAGCCTCAAGAGGAACGAAGAGCCAAGATGTCAGGAGATTCTCTCCAAGTGACGGTTCTCCAAGAAATTCCTGAGGGATCAAGTCAACGGAATGCCATGTCTTATCATGGACATAGAAGGAGATGATATCACAGTAATGATGATAGAAAGGATTCCATGCAATATGCATCCATTAATGTCATCAATGCCGTTGCTGCTGATTCACCAGATGAGGCTCAATCAGAGGGATCAGACGAAGAGGTTCCTGCTCAAGAAGTTGCGCACACAGACCTAAATGAAGAAGGTGTGCGCACACGTAATCAAAGGCTTACCCAAAATCTGGGTATTCCTTCAAGTAACCCACTTCCCCCTCTCCGAAAAGGATCCAATAAAGGGAAAGGTAAGAATCAGGTTACTTATCACCCTTCCGCTGAAGGAGGTCAATCGCTCTCATTAGAGCAAAGGTTTGCACAACAGGAGGAAGAGATGAAAGAATTAAAAAGGTTGAATGCAGAACTACTTCAGAGTAGTCTTCTTCTTAAGAATGCTGAAGTCCGACAGCCGAAGGAATTTGTTGTAACTACTGAGATGGATCAGGAATATCCTCCTTTGTCAGTACACCCACAGAGATCTAATCCTACGGGTCAAACGCAACAACGGTTGGCAGCACTACCATTAGTTGCAGCACCAACCTCCATGGCTGTCCAAGCTCCATTCATTGCACCTACCCAAAACCAAGTTCAACCTGACGTTTCTCAAAAGTTAATAACTACTATTGAGTCATTAACAGCTCGGTTAGAAAGTATGGAAGGGAAACGGGCGCAAGTTCAACCTGAAAAAAAAGTTTACCCTGAATGGGTAGATTCAATTTCTCCTCCATCTAGTTTTGGAAACCCTATTTTTCCTACTTTCAATGGATCAGGCGACCCTGAACAACATTTGACACATTACGTATCTTGTTGTGATCCTATGATGGGAACTCCAGAACAGCAAGAAGCAGTGAAACTCAGATGCTTCGTGCGAACCTTGCAAGGACCAGCTTTTGTCTGGTATACAAGCTTGCAATCCCGGTCAGTCATCGGATGGGAGGATCTTCGTCAAAAATTCCTTCTTCAGTTTAGCTCAACTTTGCCAAAAACGACAGTTTTCGATCATACAAACTGCAAGCAAAGGAAGAATGAAAGAGTCTCTGATTTCATTGCTCGTTGGAAGGGATTAACGTATTCCTTGAGTTTATCACTCCCTCAGGAGGAATTGTTGCCAATCTGTGTGGCAAATTTGCGTGACGAATTACGCACGCCATTGATCCCTATGAAATACACAGGAGGGTTTCGAGACCTTACTTCAATCGCTCAACAGATTGAAGATTCCCTTATGCAGGCTAAGGTTAAATCTCGTGTAATTCCATCAGCTCCAAGAAGAAGAATGGGTAAAGCAGAAACTGCTACCGTTATGCTTAAACAGGCACCTGTACCTATTTCTACTTCAAAACCTTCATCTTCTCGAAGGGCTCCACCTCCTGAACGCCAACAACAAAGGCTGTTTCGTCCAAATGATCAAAAAGATCAACGACGAAAACAATTTGAGGATATGAAGTGTAAAACATACTCTTTCCGAAGTGAGCAAGTTCCTGGTTACTTCATTTCAGCTCTGGAAAATAATTTGGTTCAATTACCAATGCCGAAGAGACCAAACAAGGAAGGAGATGAAGATCGTCCCAATTATTGTCCCTTTCATCAAATGTTGGGACATCCCATCCAGGAGTGTTTTGTCTTTAAAGACCTCCTACAAAAGATGGTCGACTTGGGACAAGTCAAATTGAAGGGTTCTTCAGCTCATGTAGCGTGTATTACCGCTACAGATCCAGAGGAAGGAGGCGAGTGGCAGGAAGTCAAAAGCAAAACTGCGAAAAAATATGATGATTGGATGGTCAGAAAGACAATCAATCAGACCCATTCCATTTTGCGAACACAATTGAAGAAGCCAATTGTGTCTCCTACAAAAGCTGCAGTAAAGCCTCCATCAAAGGACAAATCCTCAAAAGGGCAGCGCAATTCAAAGAAGAAAGATGAATCAGGAGAAGATGAGTATGTATCAAAGCCTAAATTGTCTTTGACTCTGGCAGATTTCATGCCATCTACTTCAAAGCCACGGGCACCGTCCCACCAAACGGCACAGCCTAAACAGGCTAACCAGGCAGAGTCTTTATCAGACGAAGAATTGATCTTTGGTTCTGTTAATATGATTCAATTAACAGATTCATATTCCAGTCTTGATGAGCCTGAATTCCCTGTATCAAATAAAGGAACCCGAGGAAGTTCTAGAGGTTCAGGATATAGGGGAAGACGTGGATCTTTCCGATGCCACTACTCTAATTCTACCCCTTCTAGCACTGTATATGCAGCAGAAACTCGTGGTAGAGCCCTTCAGCGAGCTCAAAATGAACAAGCAAGTTCTTCTACCAATGGCCAACTCAGCTTCGGCATAGTTATTTTGGAAGACCGATTAATGGTTCCATCTTCTTTATCTCAGCAATTAAATGGATCTAATCAGTCTAATTTTCCAAAACCAAAGATGTTGCCAACTTCAATACAAGATGCATCAGCTTCCAAAGCATCTGCTTCCAAGGTACCTGCTAAACCGCATATTCCTATTGGGAAACGCAGGCCTCTAGATCAAAAGTATGATATATTGAAACACTTGGCCCAAGTACCAGCCAAATTATCAATTTTGGATGCTTTGAATCTATCAAGAGATCTTCGGGAAGCACTCATCGAAGCATTGTCAAGTCCTCAAGAGTTTGAAGCTGAAATTGCTGCAGCTGAAATTTATCACATAGAGAATAATCCTGCAGAATGCCATGCAGTGATATCTTTTACTGATAAAGATGAAGATGATGTTGTGCATGGGCACATAAAACCTTTGTACCTATCTGGCAAAGTCAATGGTATAGATTTCTGAAGAGCTTTTATTGACAATGGTTCAGGAGTCAACCTCATGCCCATTCGCACACTTCGTCGATTGGGCCTCACGGAATCTGATTTATCTCCTTCTACCATGATGTTGCAAGGATATGATAAAAATGAACAAGAACCACTGGGAGAAGTTACGCTCAGAACTCAGTTTGGAGATCTTGTTTCCAATTCAGATTTCATGATTGTTGATCAAGACTCAGCTTTCAATATCTTGCTTGGAAGACCCTGGTTACATCAGCATGAAGCTATTCCGTCATCATACCATCAATGTCTCAAATACTGTTTCGATGGTCAAGTTGGAACATTGTATGGTGATAAGGCCCCGTTCAAAACATGTGAGTCTCAATACATTGAGGCGGAATTTTATCACATGAAGGGAAGAGAAAAATCTACAATGAAGGAAATTACCAAAGTTAATGCTCCATATGGTTTGGAAAAAATTCCAATAAATCCATTTTCACATGTGAGTACAGATTATGTGTTACCTATCAGTCAAATTGACAAAATAGGCCCAAATCAAAATACTCTTATGGAAAGATCCATAATGTCAATTACGGAAATCGAGCCAGACAACATGGGAGAAATTGGTAAGTTACCATGCAGTGATGAAAGCATAAGTAGTGACGTTTTCATTTCGTCTGCTGAAATCCAAAAAGTCTATACTTCGCTAATCAGGCCAGAAGAAGTTATAGCAACACCAGAGGTGAATGTTGATGTCGATTCTCAATCCATCATCTCCTCTTTATTTCCCAAAGAAGACCTTTTTTCATCAATAGGGTCGGAAATGGAAGCTTCTTCTTCAAAATGTGAAAATTTTGACATCTATTATGATCATGAGAATTTCGTTTTTTCATCTACTTTGCAAGTAGAAACGGAAGAAATAACACATGATGAAGAGGAAGAGGAAGATCTTAGAGATGCTCCTCCAGCATTTGAAGAGGGTATCTCTACCACTATGGATGAACTCAGAGAAGTAAATCTGGGTACAGAGAAAGATCCACGCCCCACTTTAATTAGTGCGGCCATGACCCTTGAAGAACAAGAGATGTATATTTCTTTTCTAAAGCAAAATAAATATATTTTTGCTTGGAATTATACAGAGATGCATGGCCTTGATCCTGATGTTTCCACCCATCATTTGGGTTTGCCAAAAGAACATCGAGGATTTAAGCAAGCCGCGAGAAGAACACACCCAACCTATGCTTCCAAAATCGAGGCTGAAGTGGATAAGCTTATCAAAGCTAACTTCGTCAGAGAAGTTCAATATCCCAAGTGGTTGGCTAATATTGTCCCAGTAAAGAAAAAGAACGGACAAATTAGGGTTTGCATCGATTTCAGAGATCTTAATCGGTATTGTCCCAAAGATGATTTTCCAATTCCGATTACAGAACTCTTAATTGATGCGACGGATGGCTATGAAGTACTTTCTTTCATGGATGGATATTCTGGATATAATCAGATCCGAATGGCCCCAGAAGATGAGGAATATACAGACTTCAGAGCTCCTCAAGGTGTGTTTTGTTACCGGGTGATGCCCTTTGGTTTAATGAATGCAGGTGCAACATATCAACGCGCCATGCATCGTATCTTCAATAATTTTCTAGGGAAATTTGTTGAATGCTATGTAGATGATTTTGTGGTTAAATCCAAACAACGTTTTGATCACTTGGCTGATTTGGAAATCATATTCCACAAGCTTCGACAACATAATTTGAAGATGAACCCCTTAAAATGTGCTTTTGGGGTAACCTCAGGAAAATTCCTCGGCTTTGTTGTACGCCATCGTGGTATTGAAGTCGATCCTGAGAAGACCAAATCAATCCTTGGTATGTCACCTCCTCAGAATTTGAAAGAATTAATAGGACTTCAAGGACACTTAGCCTATATTCGGCGTTTCATCGCCAATTTGGCAGGCAAAAGTTTACCTTTTACCAAATTATTGAAGAAAGGAGTCACTTACCAGTGGACTGAAGAATGTCAAGAAGCATTTGATGTTCTCAAGAAATACCTCTTAAGTCCACCAGTACTCATGCCACCTGTTGAGGGTAGGCCTCTTATCCTCTATGTGACAGCTTTAGAGCGATCATTGGGTGCCTTTCTCGCTCAAAAGATTGATGCTGGGAATGAAAATAGTCTCTACTATCTCAGTAGAACTATGCTTGAAGCAGAAACCCGGTATTCGAGTATTGAAAAGTGCTGCCTAGCATTAATCTTTGCAGTTCAGAAACTGAGACACTACCTGCAACATCACGAGGTCCAATTGGTATCTCGTAATAATCCACTCAAATTCATCCTTAGTCGTCCAATGATTACAGGACGTCTGGCAAGGTGGGCGGTTATTCTACAGCAGTTCAACATCCAGTATGTGTCTCAAAAGGCAATTAAGGGCCAAGCTCTGGCTGATTTCCTGGCTGAACACCCTTCAGTGGAAGACACATATTCAAATATCGAACTCCCTGATGAGGAAGTTTTTTCTATTCAAGAGAGTCCTCAAACATGGGAAATGTATTTTGATGGTGCTTCTAGAAGTCCAACAGGGAAGAAAATGGAAAATCCTAAATTCAACAAAGTTGGTTTAGGAATTGTGCTCATTTCTCCAGATAAGGCAGTGTTACCTTATTCCTTTTTGTTGTGGGAAGGTGGTACCAATAATGAAGCTGAATACCAAGCTCTCATTGCAGGCTTGGAGTTAGCGCTTCATGCACAAGTGAATCACTTAAAGGTGAAAGGTGATTCAGACCTGGTAATCAAACAAATCAATGGGGATTATGCCATCAGAAAAGAAGAATTAATCCCTTTTTATGATTACGTCAGAGAGTTAATGTCGGAATTCCCTTCAGAACCGACATTTTCTTATGTCCCAAGATCACAAAATGCTCAAGCTGATGCACTGGCTAATATAGCCACAGCTTTAGCAGATCCAAATCGGGACGAGACAACCATCGGTATTGCCCACCGTCGTGCAATTTCACCTTATGTTCAAGTCAGAACAGAGGAAATTAATGAAATTAGTCCCATTCCTGAACCATATGGTCATACTACAGGATGGATGTCACCTATCAGGGAATACCTTCAAAATGGATTTCTTCCACCTGATAGAGCCGAGAGAGAACAAATTCGGCGACGTGTGGTCAATTTTACTCTTTATGATGGTCCAAACCACCTCGAGAAAATTCTCTACAAACGTGGTTTTGATGGAGTTCTCTTCAGATGTATTGATGGTGAAGAGACAATGGCTGTCATAAAATAAGTGCATGTAGGAGTCTGTGGTGTCCACCAGTCTGGACATAGATTGTCTGATCAAATTCGAAGGCTTGGATACTTCTGGCCTTCAATGATACAAGATTGTGTTAATTTCACAAAGAAGTGTCATTCATGCCAAGTATATGCCAATTTCATTCATCAACCTCCAGAGTTGCTTCATACAGCTAAATACTCATGGCCATTTTCCACATGGGGAATGGATGTGGTGGGACCTTACCCTTCAGCTACGGCCAAGCAGTTTAAGTACATTCTTACTGCTACTGATTTCTTTTCCAAATGGGCAGAGGCAGTACCTCTCAAAGAAGTCAGTTCTAAATGCATTGTTAGCTTCATCAAGTCTAACATCATTACTAGATTTGGTGTCCCTCATACCATATTGACAGACAACGGCACCAACTTCTGTTCTTCTGAGGTAAAGAGATTGTATCAAGAATACAACATTAAGTCCAACCATTCATCTCGATATCATGCAGCGGCTAATGGCCAGATAGAGGCCTTCAACAAGACTCTTTCAAATATACTGCAAAAGATGGTGGATAAAGATAAGAGGTCATGGCTTGATAAACTCTATCATGCTTTATGGGCTTATCGGACTACCACTCGCAATGCAACACGGTCTACTCCATATTCATTGGTATATGGAACAGAAGCAGTCTTGCCAATTGAAGTTCAATTGCCCTCACTCAGAATAGCCATTTGTGATCAGTTATCAACAGATGAGCAATCCCAAAAGCGGTTGAATGAATTGGAACAGTTAGATGAGAAAAGATTGTGCACTTTGCACCACTTGGAAATCTATCAGAATCGAATAGCACGAGCTTTTAACAAAAAAGTTCGTCTTCGTTCATTCATTCAGGGAGAATTGGTATTGGTTCTCAGAACACCAATGATACCAGGAAAGAAGCCTCCCAAGCTTGAACCAAAATGGGAAGGACCTTATTCAGTACATAAGGTCTACTCCAATGGAGCATATTCTCTGATTTCAATGGATGGAGAACACATCACGACTCCAACTAATGCCAGATTTCTGAAGAAGTATTTTGTATAAACACAAAATATTGTTCCCAGAACCAAGACTCTTACATTTGGTTCATACAGCAATGGTCCAGTATGACCTTAAACTACAACTCCGTCCAACATGACATTAAACTGTGTCACACTTCTGTCTGAGATGACATTAAACTATAATACGTCCAGCATGACGATAAAATGTACGGTCCATGCATATGACAGTAAACTATTCGCACTTATGTCCCTGCAACATGACACTAAACTGTGCAGCACCAATAGTCCTAACTACAAGACTTTAAACTGCATAGTCCCTGATTTTGTCTTACATAACACTAAACTGTATATGTCCGAGATGACATTAAACTATATTTTGTCCTAGCAACATGACATTAAAACTGTGTGGCGCTTTCATCGTCCAGCATGACATTAAACTGTAAAAAATCCCCAGAACTGATATCCTCATATTGGTTCACCTTAGTCCTAGCTACATGACTTTAAACTGTACATCACCAGTTCGTCCTTGCTATATGACGTTAAACTATACAGCAATGGTCTCGTATGACTTTAAACTGCATCATCCCTGGTCCATGTATATGACCATAAACTATTTGCAAATATGTCCAGCAAGACGTTAAACTGTGACGTCCTAACTACATGACGCTAAACTGTATAAAAGTCCCTCACGTCCGGAAAGACGTTAAACTATATAATCATCAAAAGTCCAGCATGACATTAAAACTGCACAATCCCCCTTTCGTCCAATATGACGTTAAACTGTATTGTCCCCATCGTCCTAACTACATGACGCTAAACTGTACAGAAAGTCCTTGATATGTCCTACATGACATTAAACTGTGCATCGTTAAGGTTGTTATTACCTCTTGTTTCTCACACCGAGTATGACTCACGTGAGCTTAGAGCGAACATCAACCATAACACTCCCTTTGGGCCACTAACCATGTGTATGTCCCAACAACATTTTTTAGATCATTGTCCACAAGAACAACTTGATCATTAATTCATTCTTTAATTGAACTACACAGACTTTGATCCTTGCCCTCCAGGCTGGGTATGTAGGCAACCTCCCAGGGTTCAAGCCCAAAAACAATCTCTTCACATTGGTTCACCACCATCTCATATGATGATGATTTGTGAAACCACCCATGGAATCAATATCTTTACATTGATTCACTTTCTTCCTTGTTATATGACGTTAAACTATATAACACTTTTGTCCGGTACGACAATAAACTACAATATTCTTTGATTTCCTCATTTGAGAAGGAACCATTATTAACATTGATTCTTTTTTCAATCATGGTTTTCATTTTTTCAAAAGACTACGCACATACATGGTAATGCCTAAACTTTTTATCTTAGGTTAAAACCATCATTGCACTAAAGTCCCCTTTTCACCCTTCACATGTACGAACCAAATTTGTACAAAGGGTAGATCTAGAACTACGTGGACTTGATTCCCATCCTTATGGGATACGTAGGAACATTCGAGTGTCCCTCGAATCCAGTCCCAAGTCTTTTGGGCCTAACCCCAAATTTCACTTTCAGTCCCTTGGTTGAAAAGTCTTCATGAAAACACACACTGTGTATTCATTATTATGGTCCGAATTCTATGACCCTAATCTAAGATCACTCATACTTTCGTCCTGCACGACGTTAAACTGCATTTCAAGAACTACGTATGGCTTGATTCTCATTCTTATGAGATACGTAGTGAAGTCCAAGTTTCAATTCAGGACCCAGCCACAACATGATTATGGTTTTCATTGACCTATGTATCTCTATATACATTGGAAAATACCCATCTTTATGTATTATAATCCTAACCTTAAATATTTTCAGATCTTCATAACCCTTTTCATGACTTATAGTCACAAAAATGTCAAACTTCTGAGAATTCTTTTGCCTGTCTATGCAGCACGTGCCCATAGGTGGCCTTGCATAAACAGTCCACATAACAGACTTGTCAGCCAAGAGATGCTATTTATTTGACCATGCAGCCAATGCCCATAGGTGGCCCTGCATGTTTTCAACCCCCTAACGGGTTTGTTAAATAATAGTAACTTCATTCTTGGGAAGAAAGACTTTTTTGTCCTTATTTGTCTTAAACGATAGTATGTAGGGATCCGCAAAAATAGCCATCCTTAACGTATTTGTCCCATATCCTTTTTCATGATCTAAAAGTATTCAAGTCTATGGTTTATTCTTCTTCCCTACGTTTGGGTCAGACCTTCGTAGGAGTGATATTCATCCAGTTCTTTGATATTCTTGTTTGGAAATATCTTCTCCATATTCAAGTACCTCTTTCCATACAACAAACTCTATGCTTTAGAAAATTTGAATCTCCATAAACTTCCACTGGCTTTTAGCACTAGGAAAGTAAATTTCTGGGAGTTCTTTTGCCTGACTATGCAGCACGTGCCCATAGGTGGCCTTGCATAAACAGTCCACATAACAGACTTGTCAGCCAAAAGATGCTATTTTATTTGACTATGCAGCCAATGCCCATAGGTGGCCCTGCATATTTCAACCCCCTAACGGGTTTTGTTAAATAATAGTAACTTCATTCTTGGAAACTACTTCTTCTAATGCCTTTTAGCTCTTTTTTCATATCATTCCTCAGATTCAAATATTCTTAAGCCATAGTTTACATTTTTTCCTTCATACTTGAGTATGGTAAATATGTTTTCAGATAAATTATCAAGGAATTGAATCCATTTTAATCCATTTTTCGGTCAAAACTATTTCGACCTTAAACATTAGCCCCTTTATGTCCGGCGTGCATGACTTTAAACTGCCCACACAAAATACAAAGGAACTCTGAATAAAAGTCAAGTTCCAGCTCACTAAATATACATTTTTTTGTATGATTTAGGTAATATTGAGCAGTTAAAAGGTTCAAAGTTTGTAGGGTTATTTGTAATAATCCTAGTAAAAATCAAACTATGCTTACTAAGCCCATTGGCTTAAGTAAATTTGAAGCAGGTAATGGAAGAATGCAAGTACAAATGATTGAAGACAAAAGTGTTTTTCATTGATACACAAGAGTTAGAAGGACATCCACAGACTGGAATCTCTTCTCTTTTTCAAGAATTACAGAAGATTGTCAACATAAGTCTTCATTTGATGTAAAGCATCCTGAGCCTTATCAACAGTTACTTGAAGTTCGTGCACTTGACCAGCTTCACTCTTTTCAGCTCGCTGAAGTGCTTTCTTAGCATCTGCAATGGCTTTCATGCCATTTATATGAGTTTCATCCAATGATTTATTAAGCTGATCAAGTTCCCCAGTAACAGCATCTAACTGTTGCTGGAGTTGCACCTGCTGGACGACCTTTTCTTTTATTTTTTGCTTCAGATCCTTCATCTTGACAGCATAATCAGCTTCAGCCTGGGATATCGCAGCCTCAAATTCGCCTATGTTGACTGACAATTTCACTCTGGTCAAATCTTCGTGACTTGTCTGCATTTGCTCCCTCCTGAAAATAATCTGTTTCACCGCAGCATGGATCTTTTCATACCCAAAACCACCGAGTCCCATTATAACAAATTGGGATGACAATCGGGAAATTTTTGATGGTAGCTCTTCTAAAGGCACCCCTGATATGATGTTCCATATGTTGTTCCATGCCTTACGTCGTGAAAAGCTGAACGCTTTGAGCATCTCTGGATCTGATTCAACATCTTCGTCAGAAGGGGGTATGTAATCTGGAATTAACATGCTTAAGGAAGTGCCTCGTCCGGCTCTTTCCCCTCTGACTTGGGCTTCTTCACTTTCAATTACCGTTGGGGCAGAGGCTGAAGCCTCATCTCCAGATCTAGCCATTACAGTTGATGGCCCTACATGATCAATTGAAAGATTTGAGTTGAATCTTAAAGGATAACAAAAGAATGGATTGTCTTGCAAATAAAGTACAATCACAAATATTGTTATCCCTTACCCAATGGTGGTTCGGCAACATGAGAAGACTTCTCCCCATCTTTCCCGGTTTCAACAGGATTTTCAGGATGGGTCTCAGGAGAGTTTATTGGATTTAGCTCTACTTGAGCTAATGTTTCTGCAATGATAGGGTTGACATAAGTGTCCACACCCTCTTCGGGCATTGGCAGTTCAGCAGCTTCTACGGAAGAAACTGCATATTATTTTACATCATGATTAGAAATATGTTTTGTTTTTAAAAGAAAAATTTGGGCGAAGGGTAACACTCACGCCCAAGGTCTTCTAAATCACATGACAATCTAGCATGATCATAAAATTCTTCAAAAGTCATTCCTTGATTCATCATTTCATCTAATGATACTTCAGAATCTTGGTTAGTCTCACCAGTGGGAGCATTTGCTACGTCTTCTTGCTGACTTATGTCCTGCAACCCCTGACCCTGGACAACATCTTCAGTAGTGGGAGGGATACTGGGAATGGATGGTAGCTCTTCTCTAGGAGCAACCAAGTTAGCTTGAGTCTGTGGTTGTTCTACATCACCCTCCACGACCTTTGAAGAAGGATCAGTCCCTTCCCTCAAGGGGGAAATTGAAGAAGCCCCTGCAATCCTCAGAAATATGAGTAACCATATGATTATGGGTATAAACTCATGATTGTTCGAAGGACTTACCACTGCTAATGAAACGTTTAGCTAAGTATTTCCTCCTTCGTTGCCTTGGCTTCTTTTGTTTTTTTGGAGTTTCAGTTGTCTCCTTTATTGGCACTTGGATTGGCGAAGGAAAGGCTATGTCCAGTGCCTCATTCATGGCCTGCTGGCCTGGAGATATCTCGCCTGGTTCGCGAGGAGAATCAGCAGCAGCCCCAACAGCGGTACCACCAGGGCTATATTGTGGCGAAGGAACCCCGGTACCTTTCTTTGCAAGCTGCAAGATGAAGAAAATAACTTCCTTAAGTAACAAAGCTTCAACTGAAATCAAGTTGCAAAGAAAATAAGGAAAGAAAACTTACATCTTCAGGAGCCACGTACTCTTGCCACTTCTCATCTCCAGAACCACCAGCCCCCTTAGTGGTGCCACGATCAATCATTTCCTTCACCCGCCTGGTGATAGGAACCGAATTATCAGTGGCATATATGAGCATTTCCAGCTCTCTGATATAAGCTCGCACTTCATTGGGGTTATCTCCGTATTGAAGGTCTTTAGAAGCTAGAAGATATCCTATCCCAGGAAGCTGTAGGCCCTCACACAAATCCAGCCAGGCAGTCTCAGTATCACAGTATAAGCTCTGCCATAGCTGAACAGCCTCTGGTCTTAGATATAAAGGCTGTGAGGAAGGTCCTACAATTTATGATTTTAATTTCTTCCCGACTCCTGCAACTACAGATAGAGAATAAGAAAGTGAGACTTATTACTTTATAAAGTAGCAGTGATTGAAGTTATTACAATCAAATAACTCACCAGGAGCTGATGGAGTGGGTCTTTTTACTCTGGCCGGAGGATTATATCGGGCACGAAACCGCTTTGCTGCCGGTTGTGCCTCATCATCCCCATCATGATAATCCGAGGAATCAGTTCTAGAGGAGGAGTCTGTTGAACCTATTTCAGGAGGAGAAGCATCACCTTCATGAGGAAGAGTTTCTTTCTCTACAGTCCTCTTCCTCTTTCCCACTTGATATACAGGGTGATTCAATATCCCTTTAGGGTATGATGCTATCCAGTGTTCGGCATAAAATGTAGTCAGATAATGTGCCGCTTTTTCAACTGGTAGATCAAATACTGCCCCAGTCTTCTCTCTTGATGTCAGCAACCATAGTTGTCGGGCAACCATCGGATGTTGCTCTAACCTGACATGTACTAGAGGGGATACAACAATCTGTTGCAAACATTTGAATTGGCGTGCAAATCTATATGGAGCATAGGCCTCGCATATGATTTCTCCATCAATCCTGGCTACTAACACGCCATCTCTGCAAGCTAGCATGTATGCCCTCAAATCCAAAGGGGCTTTCCCATCATCAACAAACCGCCCAGATGGCGGACTTCCATAAGGAAAGAAGTTGAATTCCTTATACATGCTTAGTCTTACTTTTATGTCATAACCATTGACATCTAATGGAGAAATTCCAGAGAATGCTTGCACTGACGGTCTGAAAGAGCTTCCAGGAATTTGTAATCCATTCTGTACATTGTAAGTCCTGAAGTGAGTGGCGATCCATCCCCACAAAACCTGGAATGGTCCCACTATTCTTAAAGGAGATTTACCCTAGAAGACGTGAAGTAAACTCCTGTGAATATTTGCTAAAATGGGGGTAGCTAACCCAACCATTTTTCCCTCAGCCAACTTGGCCGCAATGACGAAGGTCCCTGGCCTAACGCCTCCCTTCGAATCCCTGACCGGCAAGAGATAAATACTGAGCCACATTGCCAAGAAACCCGCCAGACGAGTTTTCTTTGGAATTCTTTGATTCACTTCATAGCCCCATTTTTCAAACTCTCCTTCTTCTAGAGTTGGCCAGAATGTGCCAGGAGCTCCTCTCTTCTCAGGTTTTGGACAAGTGGTAGGACGTCTGGGCCGGGTATCCTTGGATTTCTTTTTCTTGGATCCTTTTTCCTTTGGCTCCATCCCTTTCTTCTCAGTAAGAAACACATTCATCCATTCTTCCGGATGGATATCTTTTCTGAAATGAGTTAATGAGGTCTCTGAACTCTTGAGCTTGTGAAAGATTTTGAATAATTCTCGAGCCAAAGCAAGAGTCTTCTCTGGATCATTCCAAGTCACCTTGGGAGGAATGAATTCATCATACATATCGCCCAAGATTGGAGCTCCTGAAATCTTGTGGACATCCCACAAACTGATACCTACTTCTCCATGAGTCAAGTGGAAAGAATTGGTCGCTGGACTCCAATGGCTGAGTATCTCTGGCACGAAGATATCATGTCTGTAAATATATGTTTGCCCAACCCAAACAGCCTCATATATTGCAGCTCTCTTCAGATCCTCAATAAACTCTGCGCAAGTCTGTCGCACCCAGTATACCCACATCCAAGTTGGTTTCACACCTCCCCCAGGACGGAAATCCCAACTTTTCTTCCAGCCTTTGGATTGATCCATCTGAGCATTTCGGAAGATTGAAGGATGACAATGTGGTTGAAGCTCAGGTGTATGTTTTTTCAGATCTGGTGTGCAAGGGCTATGATGCATCACATAAGCCTTCTCCACTGTTCCAGTAGTTTGAAATGATCCTCCGCCTGAGATATTTGCTGAAGCAAAATTGGTATAATTCTGAAACCAAGAAAATGGAAGATAATTCTGTACTTCTAGAATAATGACTTCTTGCAGATGACCATGACCATACAAAGGTAGGTAAGTGCAGTGAGGAAAGTCGTGTTGATATTTCTTCAGATACTTAGCCAAATCTGGAAGAGTGCTGTTTTTGACAGTATAGTAATCAGGGCCAATGATATTCATCATATCATCTATCCGCTTGCTAGCCAGTTCATCAATTAATCCAGGTCTAAGAGCCATTGAATCTGCACATGAGTTGAATAAATTAAACTCTTAAATGGGTTTTATTTTTCATAAAATTTGTGAAATAATTTGAAAAAAATGGCTAAGGCATTAAGGCGCGCAAGTATGGAGATGTCGCGCAAGTGATACATGTGCCGCGCAAGTTTTGGTCGCGCAAGTATTACCGCGCATGTTTTGGTCGCACAAGTATTACCGCGCAAGCCCTATTACCTTGAGAGTAGCGCGGCAGCGAAGAAACAGCGTAAACAAGAGACTTGCGCGGCGAGGAAGACTTGCGCGGCGAGAGCTCGAGAAATCCGGAACTTCAGATGCCATCTACGGCCGGAAGCCGTGTATTTATAGGCTCGGAAACCTATCTGCGCGCCGCACCCAGAGCGCTCAAAGCCTGCGCGACGCAGACTTGCGCGCCGTACCCAGAGCAATTAAGGCCTGCGCGACGCACACTTGCGCGCCGCCCTGTGCGTACTGAAAACTTGCGCGCCTCCCTTTTCCTTTTGAGGAATTCAATTTCCTTAGAGTCAAATCCTCATTTTCTCTCCGGATCCAACTCTGAGGGGGGACTTTTGTTGACGCTCCTTTCGTCACAGAATCTAAAGATCGGAAAAGGGAATATCTGAGCTCAAAGTGATTAATCCTTTTAAGAAACATCAAAAATCGACAAAGGGATAAAAAAGGAGAACATTGCCCATAGATCACGCAAGTTCTCTCTTGGTCGCGCAAGTACACTTGTGCGCCACCTCAATACTTGCGCGACTACTCATGTTCGTGCAAGGGACTTGCGCGACATATGTGGTAACCGCCCAGTAACCGCCCGGGGTCTTCTTTTGCCTATAAATAGACCCTGTGGGCCCCCCATTCGGGAGGATCTTTTTCCAGAAACTCGGATTGAAGCTCCCGACGCCCAAGTCTCTTCTCAAAGCTTCCGGAACACTTCTAAGGTAATTTCTTACCTAGAACGGAAGATCTAAAGAGAAAAATGAAGGCCGAAGTGTTGAAACTTATCAAACACTTGCGCGCCTACTTAATTCCTGCAATATAACTTGCGCGTCCCTCTTCTGGAAGAACCTCAAGAGTATTGTAAAGGGTTTAATAAAGAGTCGCTCAAGCATTTCAATACTGGTTGAAAATCACGCAAGTACCCCTAATGTCGCGCAAGTATACTTGCGCGACCAATACTTGCGCGTCGCCGCAGGACTTGCGCGCCTTTCAAGACATGCGCGCCCCTATATTTTTGGGTGCCCATCTTGCCCATTTTTACCCCTCTTAAGCCATTTCACCCTTCCTATTCAAGATTCAGTCTTCAAGATACTCTTCAAAAGCCATTTATGGCATGATTTCTTGATTTGACATCCTTATCTGAAAGGAATTTTGTGAAATACCTCTCAAAACCTAGTGATTTAAACATCTTTATGTCACCAAAGATTTAGAGTTCATTCATTTCAACCTCATCCTTTAAGATGAGAGAATCCTAAACCTGGGTCTCCTTTTCAGGAATAATCCCCAGTTATAAAAACCTTTTGGGCATCTTTTTTAAGAATAAGCCCCAATCAAGTCCTTTAATCTTAGGCATCCTCCTCAGGAGTAATCCCCAAACCTTAATCCCTAACCTGGGTCTCCTTTTCAGGAATAAGACTCAGTCATAACCTTGGGCTTCCTTTTCAGGAGTAAGCCCCAAGTCCCCTAACCTAGGCTTCCTTCTCAGGAATAAGTCCTAGTCATAAATCTTGGGCATCCTTCTTAGGAGTAAGCCCCAAGTCTCTTAAAATTTCTCTTAACCAGTCATAAATTACCTTTGATTTGGGTTTCCTTTTCAGGAATAAAACCCAATCACAAGTCCCCTCTTAACTTGGGCATCCTCCTTAGGAGTAAGCCCCAAGATTAGAGTATTCAAATCTCCATGAAGCACATATAACTTTGTGGACCCTGTTCTTGGATTTTCTCCCTAAAAGTAAATCCTAAACCGTCGTCTATCTGGGCAGTCATCTATACATAAGCCCCAAAACAAAATTCTTATGATTGCATCTTTTATGGCACAATTGTCTAAATTTTACCAATACCTCTTCTTTCTCACACCGAGCATGAATCATGTGATCTTAGAGTGTAAAAGTAATTATGAAATTCATCTTTGAGCCATAAATCATAAAACATCATATCTCATTCCTCGAACTACGTGGGTTCTGATTCCTTTTTCAAAACAAAGGATACGTAGGTAGCCCATTTATGGGTTCGATCCCAACATTGAAATAATCTATGTCCTTCTGAATGACGATAAACTTCAAGTGCCCCACTGAGTGGCTTTAAAACCAGCCTGGTCATCAAAATGACCAAGAGACTTTTATATAAATGTTTTGAAGGATACCATTGACCAAGAATCTCTAAACAAATATAGATGATTCTATATTGATTAAGAACCTCGAATACATATAATAGATTCTCTAAATTTCTTACATATTTAATCATTGATTGTTAAAACTAAAGGAAAGGTCATTTCATACTTGGTAATGTAATAAGGATTCACGAACTTAACTTAAATCTATAAAGAGAGTCCCAGAGTAGACAATAATTCCCCTCAAAAAGGTGTGATGAGTCCGACCTCCCATCCTCTCGACCAATGCAAATTCCTAAGCCTCATTAGCCCACAAGCTAATGAGTGCCTGCCTTTGGAAAGTAGGTCCAAACGGATGTGGAATCATTGGATGTTTCCGGTTCTACGAACAAACCCGTTAGAAACTGATCGGAACGTTTGAATCTCCCGTCCAGGAGGTCATCCCTGGATTCCGCGCGAAACAACTGTCTTGGGAGCTTCCCAAGACACAACTGATTCAATCATCGATAGATCCAAAGCTAAACCCTGTTGGGACACAACATTCCCCATGAAACGGACTTCCCGATCACAAAACTCACACTTTGACAACTTCCCGAACTGCTGATGTTGACCAAGAAGTCCAAAAACAGCATTTAGATGCTCTGCATGCCCTCCTCAGATGTGGAGTACACAAGGATGTCTTCTTTGAAAACTACAATGAACATTTACAGGAACTCATGGAAAAAAACATTCATCAATCCCATCAACATAGCTGGAGCATTCGTCCTGGTGAACGACATTACAACGAACTCATAATGCCCATGAGGACAACATAAGGCTGTATTCAGGAAATCTTCATCCTTCACAAGCATATGATGATATCCTGAACACAAGTCAATCTTTGAGGACCAACTTTCACCTTTCAGTTGATCGAATAAGTCATCGATTCGCAGAAGAGGATATGAGTTCATTATTTTCACATTGTTTAAGCGACGATAATCATCACATAATCACAAACATCCATCGGCCTTCTTTACAAACAGAACTGGTGCACCCATAGTTACACACTTAGTCGAACAAAACCGCACTGCAATAGTCCATCAAGCAATATACATAGCTATCATAACACAGAAGGGGACATCCTATACGGATACATAGATATAGGAGGCTCTCCTTGCTATAGTTCGATCCCAAACTCGATCTCTCATCGAGGGGGTAAGGCTACAACCTCTTATGCAAAAACATTAGGGTACTCCTCCACGACCCTAGGAAAAGCCAACTACTAATCCTCTGAAAAACTCAGCATCATCTCAGCCGCCATGGTTGATGAGGATTGAACTCTCTTGTGACCCATCTGAGGATCTCTCTCACCAACAAACACCACTTCCTCTCGATCAGCACCAAGGAAAATGACCTTATTCCTAAAGCAATACACAATTGAATGCACCGAATACAACCAATACATGCTGAGGATGACATCATATGGTTGTATTCATAAACATAGGAAATCTCCCCAAGAGCGGTGTTGCACCAACACTAGCTCACAGTCTCTACAAACTTCAAACAAGTCAGCTCGACCTCCAACTTCTGTAGTAAACGCTAAGGGAACTGGAAGCCTCTCTACCTCAAGTCCCAAGGCATTGAAAATGGTAGGTGATATGAAGGATTGTGTCACTATGGAATCAAACAACGCATACCCCAAGGTATAAAATAAGACAAGGGTACCTCGAACGACATATGGCTCGTTAGGAGCTGTCAACGCTAGAGCATGAAGCTGACCACGACCTCCTCCACAGCCTCTCTACCCCTGATGACGACCCCCGCCATAGTCGCACTCTTCTCTCTAAGGACAGGGAGCGTCATGGGGATTTCCTCTGCCTGCCCTATCTCCCCTCTACTTATCAAAATCTGGTTCAACCAACTGCTGAGGCCTTAGCTGGAATTTCCTCAAAGGAGGAACCTGGAGCGGAGCGCCCAGTGCACGATGACTGCTCTGAAAGGTCAGGAATTCCCGCTCCTGATGGCCACGACCACCATAATAAAAACAATCACATGATTCGTTTTCATTGGCTTGGAAGTTTTTTCCTCTGGAGAAATGAGATTTTAAGGGCTCGAACCTACCCTCGACTGAACGGAAACTCTTCTACCCTGAAAACAGGGAACCCCAGACCACTGCCTTTCTTTGTGAGGAATCGTGTTGATTCCCCTATCGTGGCGATCCTGTCCTTTCCAAATTCCTCTCAACAACCTCCGACCTCACCAACACCTCAAGACATGTCTTCAGCATAAATGGGGTGACCTGAGGCTGGATCTCCAGAAGCCAGGACTCCTCAAAATGCCTCGCCCTAGCCTCCTCATCTGGTAACGGGTTCGAAGCATATCATAAAAGGTTCCTGAAACGAATTACAAACTCTTGAACACTTGAGCTCCTATGTCGAAGGGTATGAAGCTCATGGAGACTGTGAGCCTTGTTAGTGGAGGAAAGGAACTCGACTCTAAACTTGTCTTCAAACTCCTCCCATGAGACCGATGAATCCTCACGATCCCCGGGGAACAACAACAACCACTACCTTGCTGCTCCACACAGAATCGTCACAACCAAGGAAACCCAGTGCTCTTTTCGAGCATAGATTGAACTGAAGCATATCTCGACCCCCTCCAACCAGTCTTCCGTGACTGCATCTGAAACAGAGACCTTATACTTCTGTAGACTCTGGACCTGAAACTCTCGGAGTGTCTTCTTCCAAGTGTCGTCATCATCAACATCTACCATGCGGCAACTTGCTAGAATAGCCTGCTCAACGTCTTCTACAAAAACCTTATGAGGACGTCGACCTAGAGCCATACCTATAAAATAAAAAACCATTAGTGCTCCTAATCCTGGAATATGGAAGACTCAAAATTAATTAATTTATTGTTTTTTTTCATTCGTTTTAGGTTAACCTATCCCAAGGTCTACCCATTCAAACACAGTCACAAATAAGAATGACGCATGATCCTTTCCTAGGTCTCTACCCTACAACCAGTATCACCTTGTTTGGTAGCCATTGTAAACTTAAAGGTTTGTACAACAGATCATAGGGGGACCTAAACGCTTATGTCTCTGCCGATCACCAGTGTTTACCCCATTTCCTAAACATGAATGACACTGTCACACTGCCAACCCATGCAACCTCACTTGTGACTAACTCCAAACTTCATCCTATCCCTCAACCAGACCTCTGATACCACTCTTTCATGACCCCATCACCACAAAGTGTACCCCTCCCAGGCCTTCAATGTGAGAAGAGAGATAATGACCCATGATTCTTGTCTCCAGTAGGCCCCAGGTTGGCGACTAGGACCGAGGGTATATTAAACTGACAAATGGGAGGTTTTACCCTCTAAGAGAACACTTGCAAAAGAGAGAGATAAGATAGACACCAACCAACTCCAACTCAGAATTGAAATGTAAAATATAACCCATGTGCATATATGTAATGTCATGCAAAAAGTAAAAAAACTGAAAGGGGAAACTACGAGTACCCAAAAGAAAATAAAATAGCAGCGAACACAAGCCCGAACAGATCCTGTCACCACAAGATAGTAGTAACTAGTCGGATCTCCAACCTCCTCCACGTGACCTAAAATATGTTTATATATAAGTAGAGTGAGTATAAAAATATACTTAGTAGGACCCTCCCTGAAGCCTCTCGTGAAAAGGTAATGAAAGCATGCTAAATCACAGTGAACAATAGTAAAAATAACTCATAACCTAAACAAGTATACTATGTTCCCAACCTCACCATGGCTACTCTCACCAAGTATCACATACAAGAATATATTATATAGTAAAGAATATCAAGGGTACCCTGCTACTACTTCAACACTGGTTTTCAACTTTTCCCTAGCGATATACGTCATGTGAATCTCTCTCCAAAGGCTTACCCATATAAACTTTCTCTAAGCTCCACAATCTGCATCACATGCACCACAAAGGCTTTCTCACAGACACTTGGGCTATGCACCACACCATCATCACATCCAAAAGTAACCAGGTAGGTTCCTAGAGCCACCACAACCCACATAATGTGTATCATACATTGGGTATTGTACCTCAAGCCATTAAAACCCATACACCACGTAAGGATCCTCAAGCCATCACAACCCATACACGTTACACCTATAGTAGTCCATAGGATACTACATCAAGAATATATGTAACAACCGAGACTTTTATGAGAAATATTTTTTTTTATGTTATATAAATCATCAAAGGAATCTTTCACTACACACAACACTTCCTTGGCTTTCTTTACACGCAATCACAACCTTCCTTGATAGCTTGTGTCATATGCAATAACGAGTTTCACTAAACAACGATATGCTATTAAAATATAATTAAAACTAGCCGTTATGAATAGTAATAACCACTTTTTGAAATTTTGTAAATTTTATTTTTCAAAATGGACTTCATTTTTGGATTCGGAATATCGAAATTATCCTTGGATGAAATTTTGGTATTTTTCTAGACACATTAAATTTTTTATGAATAGTGAAAACACTGGGTTACTATTTAAAAACCAAATTTTTATTTAAATAATTATTTATTTTATTTAAATTTATTTTAGGTAAAAATTGATACATAATTCCTATATAACTTCCATGTAATTCATTTGAGTAATTTTATAATAATTTTAGATATATAAAAATTTTATTGTACTGTTGACCGTCTTTTACCCACCTCCTAGGAGAATTTGCAAATTTACATAAAACATAATTTTACCGCTTTTGTGAGGGGAATTTCAAAAAATTGAGAGACACAGTTGATGTCAGTAAGTAATATGTGGTTCAATGAGATGAAAATAATATTTGGTGAATAGTAACTTTTTACTTTTTTTACCGCGGTTAAAAGTAAATAGGGTAATTAAGGGTAAAAATGATATTATAATTACCCTAAAACATGTACTAATTCTATTGGATAAGTTCAATTCGACCATAAACAACCTTAGGAATAAAATATGACCATTTAGGCCCACTTGGATCAGATTAGGACATTTAATATTAATTTAATTAAAGAAGGGTTAAAATAGTTAAAATCAATGTTTAATAACTAAATCATTTTTAATATAGGTTATACCTAAGATAAATTCAACTATAAATATTAATTAAAAATATAGAAATATATACTACATAATTATATTTTATTTGTAATTTTTAGACATTAAACAATTTAATTTATTTATGAGACAAAGATGATGCAGTGATTATCTTATTAATGAAATATTGACATAATTGATGTTATAAATACCCAAATAAATGCAATTTGAGACTTTTTATGAATTGAACTAATTTTCTATGTTAATAAGACATGTTATTATTGATTTAATTAACTTATTCCTAACTAATCATTCTGTTATGATTTTCACAAAAATCAATTACTAAATAGTGTCAAAATTGACATAAAATAGTTTTTAAAAAAATTATGATAGTATTAATTGTTATTTTATTCCTAAAAATCTAAGGTTTGTCCAAATGAATTATATAATGTTATATATATTAATAATAGACATCTTGGGGTTCGTTTGTCTTGTTATAGTATGTTTATTAACCTTATTTTGTAAGAAAACAAGAAGACATGGTAAAAGAAAAATTATTTAACTTAAAGCTAAATCTAAATGATAAGGTTAAAATATAAACCTAAACTTGTCTAAATTCTATTGGATGAGAGGATTTCGACCCATCCCCACTTTAGCTTCTAAATAAATCAATTTGGAGCTATTTGAAACCGAATATGTCTTTATAATAAAATAATATTTTTAATTTTTTCAAAGGTTCCCCTCTCCTCCCTTATAAAGGGGAACCTCCTCCCTCTCTTCCTCACACCACTTTGAGCCTTCAATCCCAGCCAACCCCTACCAATTTATCCTCTCCACTTCCCTAGAAACATCCTTGAGGTCCTGGAATTCTTCAAAGACCAATTTTAGTGCCCTAAAAGGAGGTCTCAAAGAGGCGCTTCAAAGGAGAGGTAATGTCTTTTACCGATTCTTTCAACATTATTTCTTCTTCCACTTCTTATTATTTAGTTGTTACATTATGAATTAATAACATCAGTATAACTAATATACTGATATGTTATTATATGTATGAAACAATCCTATTTCACCATCTATCCATCCTACGGAAAACGAAATCACCACGCATTCGTACGTACGGAATACCGTCTCCATGTCGTGGTGTAATCTATTTTCCATCACCACCATACTTCTATGGGTATAATGGTGAACACAAATTACTATATATGATTATTGTAAAGTGTTATTGATTCTGAAATAGTATAAATACACTCCAATACAATTCCACGATCATGGGAATGATATCATCGCGCGTGCGTACGTACGGAATACCGTCTCCACGATGTGATGTGATTCGTTGTATATGATCTTCATTGAATAATGAATATACAAATGAATTGAATGATTAAATATGATATATAGTACACTAATACCAATCTGGAAATTTGGTATCTATAACCTAAAGAGAATAATAAGAATTTATTCGACAAAACACGCATAAGAACAAAAGTAATAAACACCTGAATAACAAGTAGTAATGAAATATTACTAATTAGAAGCTAAGAATATGACCACATATTATATCATAACAATGATTATGATTCCATAATAAGTCAATAACATTATTTAAATAATTATTCAGGAGGTTCGGACCCTTATGAAGCAAATCGAACCTAAGGTAATGGAAATATCACAATCTCATTTTTATCTGAGATTGTTTATACTTTGGAATTTACTGGGGTGTCTTTTATCATCCACATCCATGTCTCCTCAATATGTAATATTATTTCCATCCACCTACAATTTTTTAAACCCAATTTTACCCTTCGGTGAGTTTTTAGTAAATGATATGAAAGGAATATTTTGTCGTTTTTCGTACGAGGTACTTTATGACTTTTCCTACAAATGTATGAGAAGAATGTTTTTTAACTTATACGGAATGAATGGATTTTTAAAACATTATTTTCAAGAAGATTCCTTTACAATTTTTCAAGTTTATTTTTAATCAACTTCACTTAGTTTATAATTGTATGACATGTTATGAAAGGAAAAGTGTTTTTGATGTAGAAAGGATATTTTCCTCAAGAATGGAGTTCAAGTGTTTTATCAAAATTATTTTCTATCTAAGATAATAAAGGGTTCTGTTTTTATCCCTATTATTACATTGATTTGATTATGTTGTGATGGAATTAGTTTTATGAATTCCTTCATCTTATATGAATTGTTTTATGACGTCACGATGTTTATGAATGCCATTTTTATTACATGGGTTATGCTATGATGCATGGTTTATGATTTTGTGGAACACATAAGAATGATATCATTATGAGATGGGTGGGACCTATATCTACCTCCAATGCATTGGGTAAAGATTTTATATCTCATGAGATAGACATGGCTGGAACGACAGGTTAAACCAGTTCGGCGAAACAGGACTGAAATGAGGAATGAACTCGGTTCAGAAATGGACTTTGTCCACTAAGATAGTCTTGGCAATGAGTCTTGACTAATAAGAAATTATTCTCTATGATTATGTGTGTATGCCACAAAGCTTCATGTTTTATGTTATGATTATTGTGATTACATTTCACAACCATGATTTATCCTTGGTTATGAAATTTTGATCTCTTTTGCAGGGTAAGATTTCCAAAATGTTATGTTCTTATGAATATTATGTGATTGATATTTCTTTTGTTTACCCTTACAGAGCATTTGAGCTCTCCCTTTTGTATTTTTTCTTTCCCCAGGTCAGGAAGAAGGTTATTAAGTATGATATGCCAAAAGGGACTATAGATATGATGAAATAAATGGGAGACAGTATAGACGCTTTATGAACCAGTTGTTTATGTTTCCCAGTTTCTAAAGACACTATACAAATATGGTACTTTCATTGTTTTTTATATGTTGTAATAAGTGTAATTCAATTATAAAGTACTAACAATGTATGTAAAGTATGGGTCTTTATAGTTGGTATCATAGGAAAGGTATAGTCAACCTTTGGAAACTAGGATGTGAATGCCTTAGTAACAATCCTAAGGACAAGTCTAAGCATAGAAAACAATCCTAGTGTTTTAGAAATGACCATGAATAACCTAGGATAAGACCTTAAGTGTGACATTTTATTCTTGATTATGTGGTTTTCCTATTATAATTATTGTTGATCACACTATTCTTCTTGGTTTTAGTCAATGGCTGGATCCTGAAGGAACCGTGTTAATTCAGAATGCGACGGGCAATGCAATGATTGACCCCCTGAGAAACCAAACATTATGGGAGATGGAATGAAAAATCTTATAGCCATTCTCACACAACTTTCTCAAGCTATGAATCATGCAGGACTTCCAAACGAGCAAAGGATTGAGAAACATTCTTGTTTAATCCTTCATGAGACAACATCCACCTTCATTCAGCGGGTCTAATGATCCATTAGTTGCTGAACAATGGATCAGTACAACTGAAATGATATTTTCAGTTCTTCAATGTTCTGAACATGATAAACTCATCTTATCAGTGCATCGTTTGGAAGGTGATGCTGATAAATGGTGGAATCTTATCAATAATAAGAGGCCAAGAGATCAAATTGAGTCCATGTAATAGGACGAGTTTAAGGACTTATTTTTCGTTAAGTACTTCCCTTTCATTCTACGAACAAAGATAGAGAAAGAGTTTTTTGAACTAAAGAAAAAGGATGATGAATCTATTGGTATCTATGAGGCAAATTTTACAAGACGTGCAAGGTACGCTTATGGTATTATTAGAGTAACCCATCAGTCATATGGGTTTGATAAGAAGAGGAAAATGGAATTAAAAGAAAAATATAAAGAGCACACTGAAAAGAAGATGCGTTTTCCCTTATGCTCAATGTGTGGAAAGAAACATGGAGGGAGTTGTCTTAAAGGGACAAGTAAATTATTCAAATGTGTAATGGAAGGTCATCAGACATTTGAATGCCGCAATGATGGGAAGAAGATGTCTAGTGATGTGAACAATGAAAAGGCTATACAGAGTGAACCTCTTACACTTCAATGTTACAAGTGCAAGGAAATGGGTCATTATGCCAATAAATGCCCTAATCCAAGGGTTGTGGATGATGATCGACGTCAACAAAATCTTAAGGCTAAACACAAAGGAATGTCACATGCAATTTCTATTAGCAATGTGGAGTACAATAACGATGCGGTGAAAGGTACACATACCATCCTCTCTAATGTAGCAAATTTTTTATTTGATTCTAGATCCTCCCACTCTTTTATTTCTGAAAATTTTCTAAGGGTATCACCGTATTACCTCAACAATTAGATTTTGAGTTAGCTGTGAAAACCCCTAAGGGCACAACAGTCACATGAAAAGTTTATAATTCATCTCCGATTGAAGTTTTTGGGAAAGTGCTTCCTGAAAATCTTGTGATCCTTCATATAGTGGAATTTTATGTGATTCTTAGCATGGATTGGTTTTCTCTATATGGAGATCATATCAATTTCCAAAGAAGGGAAGTCACATTTCATATTCCTGATCAATCTTTGATCGTCTATCGATGCAAGGATGAACATAACATTTTAGTGGAAATTTCTTCCATCTTATGGGTCTTGGTTTCACTAAATGAAGGTTATTTATCTCAAATGGTTGGTGAGAAGCTCACAATTAAGAATATTCCCATTGTACGAGAGTTTGACGATGTCTTTCCAGAGGAATTGCCGGGTCTTCCACCAAATCGTGATGTTGAGTTTTCAATCGAACTTGTACCGGGTGCTTTGCCTATTTCAAAGAGACCATATAGAATGGCCCCAATTGAGTTGCAGGAATTGAAGAAGCAACTCCAATAGAATATTGATAAGGGGTTCATATGCCCTAGTGCGTCACCTTGGGGAGTACTTGTTCTATTTGTTAAAAAGAAATATGGATCAATGAGACTCTACATTGATTATCAAGAACTTAACAAGATCACTATCAAGAAAAAATATCCTCTCCCATGCATTGATGACTTATTTGACCAACTACGCGGAGCTCAATACTTTTCCAAGATTGATCTTTGTTTAGGGTATCATCAATTAAGGGTCAAAAGGGAGGATATACCAAAGACGGCATTCCGTACAAGGTATGGACACTATGAATTTATAGTGATTCCATTTGGTTTTATAAATTCCCTTGCTATCTTCATTAATCTGATGAATATAGATTTAGAGACTATCATGATCTGTTTATGGTAGTCTTTATAGAAGATATTCTTGTATATTCAAAGGGAAAGGATGAACATGAAGATCACTTGAGAATTATTTTGAAGACCCTAATAAAGGAGAAGAATTATCCCAAATTTACCAAGTGTGAATTTTGGATTCAAAAAGTTTCATTTTTGGGTCACATAATCTGAAAAGTGGGGATATCTGTGGATCCATAAAAAATAGAGGTTATCAAAAGATGGTCGAGACCAATAACAGTAACAGAGATCCGAAGTTTTCTTGGATTGGCTGGATATTATCGACGTTTTGTGAATGATTTTTCACGATTATCTAATCCACTCACCAGGTTGACTCAGAAAAGAGTTATGTTTGTTTGGACTGAGAAATGTGAATAGAATTTCAAGGATTTGAAACGAAGGTTATCTAGTGCACTTGTGCTCACACTGCCTTGTAGTGGAGAAAGGTTTGTGATCTACAGTGATGCATCTAAGAAGGGATTGGGGTGTGTTCTTATGCAAAATGATATGGTGATAGATTATGCCTCACAACTGTTGAAAATCCATGAGCAAAATTACCCAACTCATGATTTAGAGTTAGCTATGGTAGTCTTTGCATTAAAGATTTGGAGGCATTATCTTTATGGAGAAAGGTGTGACATTTATTCTGATCATAAAAGTTTAAAGTATATTTTCACACAAAAATAGATGAATATGCGCCAAAGAAGATGGTTGGAGATGATTAAGGATTACGACTACTCAATTCATTACCACCATGGGAAAGCAAACAAGGTGGCAGATGCATTAAGTCGACAAGACCATGCCAGTTTATCCATGATGAGGATCACAAAAGATATAATATTTATGGATTTACAAAGGATGAATCTTGGAATTATAATGAAAGGGGAAAAATCATTTCTTTCTCAAATGAATGTTCAACCATCTATACATGTCAAGATTAAAGAGGCTCAGAAAGAAGATGTAGAGTTACAAAAGAAGGTGAGAAATGTTCCTGAATTCAACCTTGATTGTGATGGGATAATAAAGTTCAGGAATCAGTTTTGTGTTCCTCCCATCCCCAAATTAAAGAAGGAGCTGCTGGATGAGGCTCATAGTTCTTCATTCTCTATTCATCCAGGAATCACGAAGATGTATAGGGACCTGAAAGAGTACTTCTGGTGGTATGGCATGAAAAGAGATTTTGCTGAATATGTCTCTCGATGATTGGTTTGTCAACAAGTTAAAGCTAAGAGACAGAAGTCTAAGGGGATGTTACAACCATTACCCATTCCCGAATGGAAATGGGAAAACATAACTATGGACTTTGTCACATGACATCCTAAAACATCCAAAGGCAATATTTCTATTTGGGTCATAGTTGATCGTATTACAAAGTCGGAACACTTCATCGCTATTAGAGAGGATTTCTATCTGGATGAGCTTGCCAAGATACATGTGAAGGATGTGGTAAGATTGCATGGAGTACCATTTTCTATTATATCTGATCGGGATCCGAGGTTTACCTCAAAGTTCTGGCGAAGTCTTCACCATACTCTGGATACAGAGTTGAGTTTCATCACTGCTTATCATCCTCAGACAGACGGTCAGTCTGAGAGGACAATTCAAACTCTAGAAGATATGTTGAGAGCTTGCTCAATGGATTTCAAAGGTGGTTGGGATCAACACCTACCTTTGGTGGAATTTTCTTATAATAATAGCTTTCACTCCAGTATTTAGATGGCTCCTTATGAAGCTCTTTATGGAAAGAAATGCAGGACTCCAACTTGCTGGGATGAAGTTGGGGAAAGAAAGCTATTAGGACTTGATCTTGTTGATGAGATGACAGAAAAGTTCCGATCTATTCAACAATACATAAGAGCAGATCAGAGACGACAAAGAATTTATGTTGACAACCGAAGAAAAGACTTAGAGTTTGAAGTGGGTGACAAAGTTTTCTTATGAATATCTCCTTGGAAGAGAGTAATGAGAATTGGAAAGAAGGGAAAGTTGATATCTAGGTATATCGGTCCTTTCGAAATATTGGATGGTGTTGGGAAGGTAGCTTAACGGTTGGCGCTTACTGAAAATCTCTCTCAAATTCACGATGTGTTCCATGTATCTCTCCTAATAAAGTACATACCTAATCCTTCACATGTACTCAGCTCAGAAGTTGTACCGCTGGAACAAGATCTTTCTTATGAAGAACAGCTGATAGAGATTCTCGATCGTAGTGAAAAAGTCTTACGGAACAAGACCACTCGCTTGGTGAAAGTTTTATGGAGGAACCACCAATTAGAAGAAGCTACATGGGAGCTTGAGGATATGATGAGGGAGAGGTATCCTCATCTGTTTGTTACAATGTGACGAAGTTCGAGGGCGATATTCATTTTAAGGGGGGTAGAATGTAACTCTCGAGACTTTTATGAGAAATATTTTTTTATTATATATAAATCATCAAAGGAATCTTTCACTACACACAACACTTTCATGGCTTGCTTTACACGCAATCGAGACCTTCCTCGATAGCTTGCGTCGTATGCAATACCGAGTTTCACTAAACAACGATATGCTATTAAAATATTATTAAAACTAACCGTTATGAATAGTAATAACCACTTTTTGAAATTTTGTAAATTTTATTTTTCAAAAAGGACTTCATTTTTGGATTCAGAATATCGAAATTAGGCTTGGGTGAAATTTTGGTATTTTTCTGGAAACGTTCAATTTTTTATAAATAGTGAAAACACAGGGTTACTATTTACAAATAGAATTTTTATTTAAATAATTATTTGTTTTATTTATATTTATATTAGGTCAAATTGATACATAATACCTATATAAGTTCAATGTAATTCATTGGAGTAATTTTATAATAACTTTAGATATATAAAAATTCTATTGAACTTTTGACTGTCTTTTACCCACCTCCTGGGTGAATTTGAAAATTTACATAAAACTCAATTTTACTGCTTCTGTGAGTGGAATTTCAAAAATATTAGAGACCCAGATGATGTCAGTAAGTAAAATGTGGTTCAATGTGATGAAAATAATTTTTGGTGAATAGTAACTTTTTACTTTTTTTTTACCACGGTTAAAAGTAAATAGGGTAATTAAGGGTAAAAATGATATTATTATTACCATAACACATGTCCAAATTCTATTGGATAAGTGAAATTCGCCAAAAAAAACCTTAGGAATGAAATATTACCATTTAGGACCCCTTGGATTAGATTTGGACATTTAATATAAATTTATTCCAAGAAGGGTTAAAATAGTTAAAATCAAAGTTTAATAACTAAATAATTTTTAATATAAGGTTATACATAAGATAAATTCGACTATAAATATTAATTAGAAAGATAAAAATATTTCCTACATAATGATATTTTATTTTTAATTTTTAGACACTAAATAATTTAATTTATTTATGACACAAAGATGATGGTTTATTTATATTATTAATGAAATATTGACATAATTGATGTTATAAATACCAAAATAAATGTAATTTGAGACTTATTATTAATTAAACTAATTTACTATGTTAATATGACATGTTATTATTGATTTAAGTAACTTTTTTAGAACTAATTATTCTGTTATGATTTTCGAAAAAATCAATTACTAAATAGTGTCAAAATTGACAAAAAAATGTTTTTAAAACAAATATTATTTTATTAATTGTTATTTTATTCATAAAAATATAATGTTCGGACATATGACTTAGATAAGGTTATATATATTAATAATAAACAACTTGGGGTTCCTTTGTCTTGTTATAGTAAGTTTATTAACCATATAGGGTAAGAAAACAAGAAGAAACAGTAAAAGAAAAATTATTTAACTTAAATTTAAATCTAAATTATAAGGTTAAAATAGAAAACTAAACTTGTCCAAATTTAATTTTATGAGAGGATTTCGACCCATCCCCACCTTATCTTCGAAATAAATCAATTTTGAACTATTTAAAACCGAATGTGGTTTCATAATAAAATAATATCTTTTGTTTTTCCAAAGGTGCCCCTATCCCCCCTTATAAAAGAGCACCTCCTCCCTCTCTTCCTCACACAACTTTGAGCCTTCAATCTTGGCCAAACCCTCCCAATTTCTCCTGTCCACTTCCCTAGAAACATCCTAGAGGTCCTGGTCTTCTTTAAAGACCAATTTTAGTGCCCTAAAATGAGGTCTCAACGAGGCGCTTCAAAGGAGAGATAATGTTCGTTACCGATTATTTCAACTTTATTTCTTCTTCTAGTTATTCTTCTTTAGTTGTTTCATTATAAATTAATAACATCAGTATGACTCATATACGTATATGTTATTATAAGTATCAAACAACCCTATTTCACCATCTATCCATACTACGGAAAATGAAATCACCGCACGTGCGTACGTACGGAATACTGTCTCCACACCGTGATGTAATCTATTTTCCATCACCACATTACTTAGATGGGTATAATGGTGAAAATAAATAACTATATATGATTATTTTAATTTTTTATTGATTTTGAAATAGTATACATACACTCCAATACAATTCCATGATCATGGGAATGATATCATCGCTCGTGCGTACGTACGGAATACCATCTCCACGATGTGATGTGATTTGTTCTACATGATCTTAATTGCATAATGATTATATACATGAATTTAATGAATAAATATGATATATAGTACACTAATACCATTCTATAAATGATGTATCTATAACCTATTGAGAAGATTAAGAATTTATTCGACAAAACACGCATAAGAACAACAAATTAACAAACACTCGAATAACAAGTAGTAATGAAATATTACAAATAAGAAGATAATAATATGACCATATATGATATCATAAAAATAATTATGATTATGGAATATGATAATAACATTAGTTAAATCATTATATAGGATGTTCGGACACTTACGAAGAAAATCGGACCTAAGGTAAGGGAAATATCACAATCTCATTTTTATCTGAGATTGTTTATACTTTGGAATTTACTGGGGTGTATTTTATCATCCACATCCATGTTTCCTCTTTATGTAATATTATTTCCATCTACATAAAATTTCTTAAATCAAATATTACCCTTTGGTGAGTTTTTAGTAAAAGATATGAAATGAATCTTTTGTCGTTTTTCGTACGAGGTACTTTTTGTCTTTTCCGACAAAAGTACGAGAAGAATGTTTTTTAACTTATATGGCATGAATGGATTTTTAGAACATTATTTCCAAGAAGCTTCCTTTACAAGTTTTCAAGTTTATTTTTAATCAAATTCTTTTAGTTTAGAATTGTATGACATCTTAAGAAAGGAAAAGTGTTTTTGAAGTAGAAAGGATATTTTCCTCAAGAATGGAGTTCAAGTGTTTTATCAAAATTATTTTCCATCTAAGATAATAAAGGGTTATTTTTTTATCCCTATTATTACATTGATTTGATTATGTTGTGATGGAATTATTTTTATGAATTCCTTTATCTTATATGAAATGTTTTATGATGTCATGATGTTTAAGAATCCCATTTTTATTACATGGGTTATGATATGATGTATGGTTTATGATTTTGTGGCACACATAAGAATGGTATCATTATGAGATGGGTGGGACCTATATCTCCCTCCAATTCATTGGGTAAAGATTTTATATCTTATGAGATAGGCATGGCTGGAACGGCTGGTTAAACCCGTTCAGTGAAACATGACTGAAACGAGGAATGAACTCGGTTCAGAAATGGACTATGTCCACTAAGATAGTCTTGGTAATGAGTCCTGACTAATAAGAAATGATTCTCTATGATTATGTGTGTATTCCACAAAGCTTCATGTTTTATGTTATGATTATTTTTTATTACATTTCAGTACCATGATTTATCCCATGTTATGATATTTTGATCTCGTTTGTATGGTAAGATTTCCAAAATGTTATGTTCTTATGTATATGATGTGATTGGTATTTTTTTGTTTACCCTTACTGAGCATTTGAGTTCACCCATTTGTATGTTTTCTTTCCCCAGGTCAGGAAGAAGGTTATAATGTAAGATATTCCAAAAGGGACTATATGTATGATGAAATAAATGGGAGACAGTGTAGACACTTTATGAACCAGTTGTTTATGTTTCCCAGTTTCTAAAGACACTATACCTATATGTTCCTTTCATGGTTTTGTTATATGTTGTAATATGTGTACTTCAATTTTGAAGTACTAAAAATGTATGTAAAGTATGGGTCGTTATAATATATGTGCGGAAATAACCACAAGTCATTACAACCCTCTATACACATATATGGGGAAAACTTACCGTTGTTCCAACAACACTAGTATCTACCAAGAGTAGAGAGAGGGGTCAAAGGGTGTTGTCAACCATTCATCCTCCCACCAGAATATTGGGGAAAACACCCCCAGGGCTCAGAATCCTAGGGGTGCCAGTTTCCCTTACCGACAGGGTGGATTAGAGTATAAAAACACAAAAAAATATAGAATATATATAACTCTCAACCACACTATGGGCATAACCTAGTCTTATCCTCAACTGCAGCTACTGTCTCTCAGACCCTGGGCTGCTATTTTTAAGACTAGGTATCCTATAAGCACACAACCAGTTAAAGAACATCATTAGGATACTTCATTCTATTTTTCATATCTACCACTTTAATTTAATTAATTATTTGCACGTTAATTAACAATGAACAAAAACCACATTTAAACTTTCTTGGAATCACATTCAAAATTTACTATTCCTTTAAAGTTACAACATCACTATTAAATCCAAATTTCATTTTAGAATTACTTTCCCATATAACCAGGAATTATAGAAAAGAATCTTCTGCTACTAAACACAAGGGGGCTCAACATAGTGAGTAGATATAACACCCGTCGAGTCTTTGCCACCTATAGCAAGAGTGTAGGCCCATTCTCCATCGAGAGGCTAATCATGGAAAGCACGTGGCATTAACGTGAATCTTGGTGCCTTTCAGAAGAAGGGTAAGAAAAACCAGCCACCTTGAGCAATGGTAAATGTAAAGCAGATAACAACCAACCCAACCACCAATCATACTGACAGAACATCTATCCCATACCATCATCCCTGGTGTCCTCCCCTACATCTACATGCATAAACCGGTGCATCTCGCCACTCTAGGTGTCATCTGCTGCCACAACCACAAGGCCTCCCTACCTCCACATATCACAACACCCCTCCAGGGTCACCTCACAAGACAAAATATCACAACACCCTTCCAAGGTCACAACACAACACATGACATCACAACACCCCTCCAGGGTCACAGAACAACACAAGCATCACAACACCCATCGAGGGTCACAGCACAACACAAGCCTCACAACACCCCTCTAGGGTCACAGCACAGTACAAGCAGCAGGAAAACAACACATTACATCAATTGGGCCCTCAGAAATAATTCACAACAAGAGGGTAACTCAAAAGCCTTCAGGGAATTAAATGAATCATGTTCATAAATCCATCTTGAATTAACATATTCAATTTTTTGGTTCCAACCTAAAGAACCAAAACAGTAAGCTATCATAAGGATTAAACATGCTTAATATGCCAACATAATCAATATAAAATTACTACAAGAACCAGATTCTTTTTCATGAATCTTTTTTTAGACAATTAATTATCAATTAATTACAGATTTAAGTTCTTTATCAATTTCATCAAGAGAAACATGCTAAAAATCAAGGCCTATATATCACACTATCTAGTAAATCAAGAGGCGAACCGTTATCACGGTACAAAGCAACAAAATGAGATCAACAATTATTTTAATCCAGTTCAAGTATTTAATTAGGTCAATTCCATTGTGATACAATGTACTAAATCATGATAACTCTACGATTGCACATAAAGAATTAGAGAAGCCACAAATCCCCTTCCTCAAAGGTTTTTGAGGGAAACCACAACGGCCGAAGAACACCCAAAAAACTTGGTCGATACTCCACGAATCCTTTTTATATCTCCTCTCCAAACAAAACCAAGACCAAAGAGAAACACCTACATCATCCACACACATAGATCTACCCATAATGGGCGTAGATCTAAGATCCTGAGAGAAGACGTGTAGTATATCTACATATATCTAAGAAACCAAACAAAAGTATCCCTTACCTCAAGAAACCGGCTTCGATTCATGAAGAGAAGCCTTCGGATCGCCTCCAAAACTCTTGGGAGAGGTTCTTCTACCTCCAAGCAAAGGTAATCCTGTGTTATGTCCGATTAGGGGCTTAAATGAGGTCATTAAAGTCATAACAAGTTAGATCCAAAATTTTAGGATCTAACATTAAGTTCCTGCATAGTTAGTCCACATGGTTTAACAAACTATGCACTAACAGTGCGTTAGCTTCTGCCTCGACAATCACTCCTCGCACGGTTAGTCCACACGGTTTGACAAACCATGCACTAACCGTACGTTAGCCACTACCTCCAAGACCAGCCTTTCAATGTTTGACCGCACGGTTTAGGCAAACCATGCGCCTCCTGTGTGAAGGCCATAACCCTTTAGATTCCCTTAAAATTCCACCCAAATACACCCCCAAGTCACCTTGACCTCTCGGAACACCTCTGGCACCACATTTTCACAAAGTAATGGACCAAAGAGGTCCGGGCCATTACACATTTTTTTTAATAATTTTTATTTAATTAATAACACATATTAGTTTTTTCAATATTTATAATGTGTAATCATTTTGAATTATCCAGTTTTGCCCATTTGTAAAATGCCTGTATTTATGATTATATATACACTAATTATGGGAAAAAAATATTTGTTAACAAATATTTATAAAAAATTTATTTATAACGTTACGTTTAGTATATTTATAAATTTATGTATTTATAATTATTATAAAAAAGTAATTATAATTTTTTAAATATGTATTTATAAAATTTTAAATAAATAATTTTATTTAATTAATAATTATAAAATTATAATAAATTTATTTTAATAATATATATTATCATCACTTTTTTATCCCAGATAAATAACCCTTTTATCCGTGATTATAAATTTAACTATGATAAATGGTTTATTATTCAAGGATTCTCTGAAAGCGCTGTTAATAGTGTTCCTGATGTATTTACATAAACACTAACCGGTACATAGTCAGTTGAAATTTTAAATCTCTTACAAAACTCATGTGCTCCTAGGACGAATCTTCTATGTTCCCTCAAAAAAACCATTGATTGAATCCATTTTATGCTATTTTATACTTTTCCACTATATTTTTTTTGATCGTTCGAGTTCCAAATTTTGCACTGTTCTTATCCATGACACACCCTACATCTCATCTCTTCTCCACTAATAGCATGACTCTTATAGGTTCATGTAAGGATTATAATGATGTACCATGATATTAGTCTCTAGTTTTTATGGGTTGTAATGATGAAATGAATCATATTATTCCTCATCAATTTGATACCCTATAACTCAGTGAATGAAGAATTAAAAACCCCAATAAGTACCCATTAAATACATTTTTTTCCTATTAGGAAAGGGGATGCAGTAATTGTGAATTTTTTTACTAGTTTTTGAATTTGAAATAAGTAGAAATTTTTAGTGTAAATTATAGTGTATCAACTAACTAATATGAACAAATTAATACACATTGAAGAGGCTAACTATATTGAATTACTCAACTAATTTTATTTCAAAGTGATAATAATGTTTCTAGGTGTCCCATATAGTGCATTAACTAATTGGGATATGATGTTTTTATCTTATTAATAACAAGGATGTTAATTTTCAATGATGTTATGTGAAAATATTTCTAATTCAATTACTCTATAGACTAATGATCATTATTAAAAGACTATCATGACATTAGATAATATTCTTTAAGCTTTAATTCTTAACTTCAATGGTTTATGTAAGGATTAACAGTCTTTGGATGGATTATCTTAAAAAATAGGTATCAATCACTTATCTAAATCGACCCATATATAGAATTATATTAATTAAATGTTCACTCTCCTTTATGTTGGAACAAGATAAAAGAATATCTTATGAATATCCATAATATTTCTTGTGAAATAATATATTGAGTGATGTTAATTCAAAAACATTTTAAAACTACTCAAAGTCACACATATTTCCTACAGTAAATATTAGAGGTGACCCTTGTAATTTAATGTTAATGATCATCCATTTATTTATGTTTTTGTTAGATTGGTTCACTAATGGATTTTAAAGAATTGGAAATTAAACATGAAAGATGTTTAACCTATCAAAAATCAAGGAAACGTCTAGGATATTTTTTAAGATCTAGCCTTACTCATATGAAAAAATTTGTGGAATCTATTCCATCGATAATATGGTTGAATCTTATTGAGTATAAAATTATTTTTGTTATAGAGTTCTTACACGACCCATCGGATCCAACCATTCAATCTCCTTTAACATTTGTATCACAATATCATTTTTTTAAAAGATGAGTTAAATGAGGGGTTAATGAATTTTTTTGGTATAGAGTTGTGTAGAGATAGATGTAACCTTATTTGTTTGGCACTGAGTACTTAATGGAATGGAACCAGGTACCAATTGATAGGATAGTGTAACTGGGACCACTATTAACACAACCATGAACCCAATGGCCAGGTATTATATATATAGTGGTACATTTGATAATTGATTAGTGCTAGGGGTGGTTGATCTTTTTAAACATTTTAAAATAGTATACTAATTACACTGTGTCCCATTACCATGTCGTCGAGTTAAGAATGACTACAAGTTCCTAATTATGGTGGTTTATCATGAATTATTTCTTGTTTTAGTCACATATTAGTGGTAATATTTTAAAATAAAAATTATTTTAAAAATTATAATTATTTCATTCAAATGTCCTCAGTTTGGGAAAAAAATCATTTTGAAGGAAAATGTTTTAGATTAAAAATTCATTCAATTATTGGTTTTGGTGATAATGTAGTAAGTGTGAGTCTCATTATTCTTGATGAGAATTTTCATATGTGTGGGTATGTGAGGAATTGATTTTGTGCATAATTTTATGATTTTTGTGTTATTTAGAATATTCACCGAAAAAGGTCTACAATGTTTTTATCGGGTGTCACCCTGTTTAAAGCTCTCCCCAGTTTCTACCCCAAATTTGTTGCAATAGAGTTTTGTTAGAGGTATTTAAGTGGATTGAGGAATTTAATCATGACTTCAGAGTGGTGGGAACTCCCAATGTCATTATAGTTCAAGTTGTTTTGGGTCTCCTTACTGGTTCAGTATTAGAAGAATGGTATTTTTTTCACCACTAATAAGGCAAGTTGTAATAACATTGGACATTTTTTAGTTTAAATTTATCCAAAATTTTATAGATGAGGTGGTGAAGGAGAAGAAAAGTGAAGAGTTCATTAGTGTCTAGCAAGGTTATAGGATCCTGAAGGCTTATGTTCATCACTTCAAAGAGCTAGTTTCCATTTATCCATAAGTGTTGGAAAGGATCTGCTGAAAGATTCTCTATTCATTGGGGGTATTCATATAAGGATATAAAATCATGTCCTATTCCCCAAGGATCTTCATTTTTAGATGTTGGGGGACGAAAAATGTTTGGATGGGTTTTTATGAATTAAGCATACAACACATTCAATAATCTTTTGTTTTCTATGTTGGGTTGATAACGTTCAGAGTATCCTCATTTTGGTTTTTTGGATTTTGTAATTTCCACTTTCATTATAATAAATTGATGAAATAATTGTTTCATAGTTCAAAAGGATTTTTTCTGAATGTGAACCTTTAAATGGTTATCCTTTCATGAATTAGTTCCCATATTTCTATCATTCCTATTTAAAGATGTCTATTTTTTTATAAATCACTCTTTGGGCCTTGTGTACTGGTTGTTTGTCTGGTGTGAGATGTTTTCTTGATTATTAGAAAATTATAGTGCTTTATATGATTTTAAAAAGAGGTCAATGGTGTGTACTTAATTCACAATTAGGTAAATGATCCCTATGTCTTTTGAGATGTGTAGAAATCATCCAATCCTCAATTTGACGAATGGTTTGACTACTATGACTCTATGTTTCATGCCTTCTCATGATTCATACACACCACAAAATCAAACAAACACATATAGATTGTTTTAATACATTATGAAATTGATCAATAACTGATCCGATGCATGTATGAATCTTATTCACATCAATCAGACGCATAGTGTGACTAATATGACTCTAACTGCGTGTTCTTATTAAAGTTTGAAATCAATTTTAGAAAAAATTCCATCTAACCTAATCAAAACCAAGAAAACTCATTTAAATAATTTTAATAATTTCAGAAAATTATCCATATATAATTTTAGATGGTTTTTAATCAGTTTCACCTCAATTTGATTCAAAATGTGATAGGTATGAGTAAAAGTGAAAGTTTCAATTTTTATCATACATTTTGGTAAAAAAGAAAAGCGATATAATCGAAACTAGAAAAAAACATAAATTTTTTTTTTGATAATTTATTAAAACAAAACCAATTTCATTTAGGACATTTAAGAATCATACACACTTCAATCTAATGCATGGTGTGATAGGTATGACTTAAATCTTGTTTTTTAGAAAATTTCATCAATTTTATTAAAATTGAAAATTGTGCCTCAAAAAAATTAAAAAACCCATCAATATAGGTTTGATACTTTATTAAATTGATTTGTAAGTATTTTGAATTTCTATGAATCATCCAAACCTCATTCTAATACATGATGTGCCTGATACAATTCAATGTGCCCATTATCATTTTAAAGTTGACATTTTTGTTCAAAAATTGTCACTCACTAAAAACTGATCAAACATGCTCTAATTTTCTTGATAATTGTGGATAAAAATTCATAAGTCTTTTTGTGTATGTAAGAATCTGTTTAATGTCAAACCGATACATGATGTAATCATAATATGTAAAAGTGCATGTTTCTAGTTTAAAATAGAATTATTATAAAAAAGACAACTAATGTACCCAAAACTGAGTGCCATGACTAATTTTGTTTTTATAATTTAAGAAAACAATGGAAATATCATTTGAGATGTGTTGGAATCAACTGATCCTCAATTTGATGCATTATGTGACCAAAAAGTCACCAAGTGTGACTTTTTGTTTAAAATTGACATCAATTCTAGTAAAATAGAGAGTTTCTATTGATTTATTTCTATATATTATTACTGACATTATAAATGATTTCTTATAAAAGTGTTTAATTTTAGTTGAGTAGGGGTGGTTTGTTCAGTAATAACATGATTCAAGTCAAGATTAAAAGATTATGTATCATTTATGTTTTTAAATGTATGAAGTAATTGATATTTATGTAATTGTATAAACCGATGTTTGAAATTTCTAAAATAGAGTGTTTTTCTAGTTTGTGGGGTGTAAATTACACATAATTTAAATCATGTATCTGGAATTGGTTATTTTGATATCTGGAATATTTTCAGTGTTGTGGTGTGTTGTTGCGACACACTTCATTGGTGATATAGTGCGCTTTTACATCACACTACATAATTTTCCTTTATTATCACTTTTAAGAGCATTGATAAAGGCAACATTAATTAGTTCTTTAAAAATAACTGATAAAGGTATATATTATCTTCGCTTCTATAAGCACTGATAAAAGACACTTTGATAGTGCATTCAGAAGTTATAATAAATGGTTCTTTAGTGGCGATAAATTAGGGTGCTGATAAATAGTTTATTTATACGTGCTTCTAAAAGTGCTGATAATGGTCTTATTTATCAACACTTTTTTAGTGGTGATATAGAACACATTTATCAGCAATTTTTCAGCACAGATAATAGACCAGAAATTTAAACCTCACTCATGTAGTTAAAAAATTTCTAGCACTAAAATTGGATATATCTAGCGGTATTAAATGAGTTTTTTGTAGTAGTGTATCCATAGTGAATAAAAGAAACAAAGTTATCAATAATTTCCTAGTTAATCACAAAAAATGCAAAGTAAACACCATATGTAAAATGATATATGGTTTTGGAAATCATAATATCTATTGTATCAAAATTTGGATATTCAAGGAAATTTACAATGAAAAATTATTACAATAAAATAATTGTTTCTCTAGAGTGTTATCAATCATAAATTTAATTGAGATTGCAATGAAAATTTGTTAAAATATTCTAGTAGAGACTAATATTTAAACATTCCAGAAGTGTCCCATTCCACTTTGAAACATTTTAATCACTATATTAATGAAGGTATGACATTAAATGAAACATAAAATATCATGGGGTTAAGGAAATAAATTATATTATTTCTCAATGTTCATTATATATTCCATATTAAAGTGAGTTGTTTGACAACAACAAATTATTCTCAATCGAATGAAAATTGAGACAAATTCCCATCCCTTTTGTCTAATTGTCTTGTGTGTCTTTATCTTCCTGAATAATAAAATTATGTCAATTATCTAATTTATTGAAAAACATTTTCATGTTTATCAGAATTTTTATTTCACTTATTACAAGGTTTTATATGACTACTTGAAAAATTATATTTACGTCAGATGTTTTGACCAAATTTGGTTTACATGTTAAAACCAACATTTGTATGTAAAATATTGTCAAATTTAAAATTATAAAAAATATATTGGATAATAATCATGGAATAAATATCCTATTTTTAAATAAATTAAAATTTTAATAAAAATCATTAAATAATGTTATGAAAAATGGTCTAATGATCGAATTACATAGATAACCTGTTGTACATACACATGAGTAACATTACATTTTTTTAGTAATATTTATGGAAAGGAGGTAAGTAACACCAAGAATTTCTATAATGATAAATATATAATAAATACCATTTCAGTTAATCATATATACTTATATATATAATTACTTTTATGTAAAAGGGATCACATCATGTCGAGGAGTTAGAAATCCACTCATCCACGAACTCTGTTATCTCTTCTTATATTTGTGATAAAGTAATAATGAAAATGGTATATATTATATTTCCACAATAGTAATTATGTCCAATATATCATATATATATTTTATATGAAACATATTTTCAATTATAAACATCCATTATAAATTCCATATATCATGTGAATGAATCACATCTCTTTTAGGTGGCAGCAGTCCCCAAATCCATAAACAATGTTATCATTTTTACACAAAATAGAATATATATGTGTATGTGTTGTAAAATAATTAATCAATCCTAGTTTACTAATAAATATCATATATATAATATATAAACAATTTTCTATAATAATAGAGTACTATGATTTTTGATAATGGAAAAAATGAACAATCATCATGTGGTGATTCCATAGTTCCCCATACACAGAAACAATATGTTCGTGGCCAATAACATGGATGTGTTTTTAAGTTTTTATTGAATACATAGTACGAGAACATTCTCGTATATTTATTATAATATTCATGATATATAATAATGGAAGAAGTATCATTTAGGTAGTATATAATGAATATAAATCAAAAAATCTTAATGAATGATGTCAACTCTTAATCGATTAACTCCTTTTGGTAAGAGAAAACATGCTTCCTTGGATGGATTTTTGACCATGGTGAGGCCTATAAAATTATGGAAGGGATAGTGATGAGGTATTTTGGTAGATATTGGTCGAGCCAATGTGTGTTGGTGGTGTGAGTAAGTGTTGAGGATGACTTTTATAGTGAAGGAGGAGTGACCCTTTAGTAATATTCTAAGAAAGAAATTCCATACACGTTTTCCACATTTAACGTGGATCCAATAATGTAATAAATATTTTACAAATGGGGATATTTTTTAAATATATATATAAACTAGATTTGGACAAGTTTTCATGTCATTTGGTCCATTATGATTAAGGATTTGTCTGTTATTAACATTAATTTTACCATAAATTTTGTAACTAATTTTAATTAAATTCATTAATATTTTTGGTTAAAAACTATGATGAAAAAATTAGACATTATAAATTATAATCATTATAAATATTTAATCCATTTTTTAATTTCAATAATAGAAGAAGTAGAAAAAAATTTAAATTTAATCTTTTAGAGGGGATGATAATGATAGATTTTAATATAAAAATGATCTAAATATTTATATGTTTTTATAGTTTAATTAAAAATTAAATTGATTCCAATGACCTAAATAAGGTTAATTGGTACAAATATTATCTAATTAAAAATTAAAATAAATTTAAAATATGATTTTTCCATATAAATAAATAAGATGAAAATGTATTTTTGGATTAAATTTCATTATTTTTCATTATTCATTAAAAAAATAAAAAATCATATAAAAATACAAACAAAATCACCATAACCTAATTTTTATGTTTATTATTAATATATAATGTTTTTATGGACATAAATAATCTATAAAAGTTGCAAAAATTAAATTATAAATAGGGACTTTATTAAAAGTCAGTAAAAATGTGTTAATAAAAATATAATATTTTATATGTAAAATTGGGTTTGATTGTTTATTATGTATATAAAATATATTGGATGAAATGAAAAAATATTATATTGAATATATATATATATATATTACATTAATATCACTTAATAATTTTAATTAAGTTTATTAATTAGGGTAAAACTACTTTGTGAGCATAAAAATATATTTCTACAAAATTTTTATTTATTTATTCAATTAGTTTTTATATTTATTTATAATTAATATTTAACCAATTAATTTTTTTTGTAAAAAATATATTCTAAAAACATAGTTATTACAGTTTATAAAGGCTAGTTTATATTTCATTAAATAATAATATTTTGATAATATATTACTATACAGTAAAACATAGTCTACGTGTAGCTCAAGCCCTTGATGGAACTCATGGTTTTATATATCACACACAAAATCAATATCATCTTCATTGAATGATATTATATTGAATTTATTTGTAGTAGTTATATATTATAATTACTCAAGATATTATATTCTCTTACGCTCTAAGTGGAACATTTCATACACTCTATCAATTACATGTTACTCTTATTGAATTTTCGGGGTGTTACAATTCATATTGATCAATTTTAAAAAAAAAATGAGTAATATTTTATACTGAATAGTAATAGTTCCATAATTTTTTTGAGTAAATATGTGATCATTATTTTTTATGATAATTTACTCATATACTGATTCCATTTTTTAAACTCGGACAAATAACATTATAAATACTAACAATTTGAATATATTTTTTATATTTTTTAGTATTCAACTATTTAAATTATTATTTTTTAATTAAGATATTTGATTAAAATATATTTCTCACTATTTCATTACATTCATTATTAAAAAACTAAAATAAATTTCATTCAATTATTTAATGTTATTATTTTACATATATACATATTTTAATCAAAATTAAATAATAGTGTATAGAATTTAATTATATTCATCTTGTAAAATCAATAACATAGAGTAAGAGTAACATTTTTGATGTTGGTGTCTGTTTTTTCATATTAATATTTCTATAGTAATTAAAATATTCATTAAAATTATCTTTTTTATCAAAACTATTTACAGTACTTTTGGATAAAATTTTATAGAAGAATCATCTAATTCTATATGTGTGGTGATACCAAGAGTAGGCATATGTGAGATTAAACATTTACTAAAATATTCACTTGATCATGGGGATTAGAGGTTTCTAATTTTAGTTAATTATAATTATTTCCTAGATCAGCTAAATGAATATTATATTAGGATTTATATGGATATCCAATGATATTAAATGTTTCAAAATTTATATCATGATTGGTGGACTATCAAAAAAATACCAAATAATTAATTATGGGATTCCAAAATAAAAAAATATCTCAATTAATTTAATATTTTTCATTTTTTTAATATTTTAAAATTTATATGACTAATATTTTATCTATTAAATTATATATTCTATTCTATAATCATGACATGATAACAATTAAGAAGAGAAAGAAATTTTTTTTCTTTGTAGATGGATGGATTTTAAAAGAAAATTGTCTTTGTTTTATATTTTTGGGAATAAATTAAACTAAAACTCATCCCTCAAATGTGATTTCATAGGTTTAGATACATGGAAAAATTTTATCTCTATATAATAGTATAAGACCATTTTTTAGGAAATTTATTTAATATTTAAAAAGTTTGAAACATTATTTGTTAATTACATTGTGGACTATTCATTTATTCTTATTTAATATTCCTAGAAAATATCTCTCTATGATTTATAAATATAGAAAATATATCCTCAAACATTTTATATAAAGGGTATCCATTCCTGGAGGATCATATGATTGACGAAACATTTTAAAAAATATGACCAAAATCAATTAACATCTTAGGAAATGTTTAATTTGACCCACCATGTGTTCATACTATGCATGATAAATTGAATACGGATATTATTATAAAATGTAAATATTAATATGGATACAAAAAAAAGATGCAGCTAATAATATTTTAAGGATTTGATAATTAATTTTCTCGATTATTATTAATTTTTAAATTCTTCATAGTATGATAAATTTATCATATTATAATTTTGGATTTCAATTATGTGTAATTGATATAGGGACCTTTAACATTGATGGTGGGGTATAAATTATGGATACTATTTTATGAAAGTGAAAATACTCAAGACATATAATAGGGTATAATGTAGGTATTATAATTAGAATTTCATTTTGTTATACTAGTATGACATTGAGGGAGGTGGAATATACACATAAATTTTTTCCATGAAGACTGATTTATTAGAGATGAATAAGAAAACAGTTGATCAAAATAAATATTTTTAATAGAATAGGTTTGGAGAAATATTGAGAAATTTATAACCTTCAAAACCTACATACCCATATCATCCACTTGAACATTCAGACTCAAAATTATATTGTGAGTTTTATGTTGGGGATCCCCATGTACATACATTATAAAAAACTCCTACCTAATCTGGGGGATTAAAAACATTAATAAATTATATATCTTTGTTAGGTAAAGTAGTGTTACATGATATTATTGATCAAAATTCTATAGATCTATTTCATAATGAGGATATTAACAATGTTATATATAATATGAGTGTTTTTTAGTCTGGATAGCTAGATTTCTCCTCTAGTTGGCATATGTGTTATGTTTTTTTAATTTTACTTTACTTATGATTTCAAATTAAATGTTTTTATTTCTAACATTTTCATTAAATATTAGCTTCTAAAATCAAAGTAAATATGGAAAAAGAAGAAAAAGCTGCATGATTCATCTACTCCAGATAATTCTTTGGTATGTTCTAAGCTAAGAGAATTATCCCTAATTTTTTTTATATTGGATTGGTTTTATGATTTTCAGAAGAATGATAAAAACATATGTGTGAGGGTGTGTATTAAAAATATATAAATATTTTATCATAAACATTATTACTATTGATAAGCTATTTGTACCTGTGTTGTGGTAGTTTTACATGTATGTAAATATTAAAGTTGAATTTGAATTTCATAACATAATGTGAATGATTTAATTAAGTGTCTAAATATGTTCCTCCACATTCTACATATCCAACATGATATCACTTCTATTTATGGAATTATGGTTCCATAATACATTTCAATAACTATACAATATCTGAAAGATGATTCTAGATCTAAATATATATATCTAAAATAAAATAAAATATAGAGATTAATTGTTTCTTTCTAGGATTCCTTTTTTTGATGTAAGACTTATATAATTATGAACTGTTATTAATTTTGATGTCTATAATGTTGTTTTTTGATTTTATTGGGAAATGGGTTTTATGTATATTCAACCCACATTAATGAACAAAATATGGGTTATGATTTTCATATGGTAGAGGTCAAAACTATTATCAATTTTATTTAAATTATAATATTATTATATTTAATTACTTATTTAATAATAATTATTAATTTGTAGTTATGTTTTTATATTTAATATATGAAAATAAATTTCTTCATGAAAATAGTATAACAAAATTCATTTTTTAATAGAGAATACAAATAAAATTATATTTATGGAAGTAAAAATTGTTAAAACGAATATTAATTTATTCTTAATTTGTATTAAATATATTGTTCTTATTCTTCTCGAATCAATATTTCATAACCAAAATATTATAAAAAAATAGAAGGAACAGAATGTGGTTATTATGATTTATAAATCATTTTTAATATTATCATGACTGAACCGAGGTGATATTTTCATAATCATACTTCCATTAAAACTCTTATGTTTTTTAGTAGTATGTTTCATTGTTAATTTAATAACGTTTATTGTTTTTCTAGGTTTCTGAGATTTTTTTATCAAAAATAGTCATATAAAATTCCTTAAAAAATTATTTACAAACTATTTAATATGTTACAGTAATTTTAATATGATTGTATAAAATATCAATTTATATGTATGTTTTTTGGAAAATAATGATGTATTAACGTTTTTCTTGAATATTTTATGTCCATATTATTGCAAACTGCCTTTATTTTCTAAAATTTTATGTCGGTATCTCTAACTATAGTTATTGTGTAGTATAATTTTTTTATATTTATTGTTTAAAAAAATTATTATTTATTATTAATTATTTTTCAATGTGATATTTTAATAACTTTCAATATTGTATTTCTGAAACAACATATTTTTAAAGTGTCTTCTAAAAACATATTTCATAGTGTATGATGCTGAAATTCAAATAAATATAAATATACATTTTATCTTTATATTTCCTTTTTCATTGAAAAAATATGTTTAAACTACATTTCTTTGCTAGTTTACATGAAAACCAATATTAAAAGGGAAAATAAATATTGACATTTATTTGGACATTAAACATCAGTTAACATTAGAAAGGATGTTGAATGAAATAATTAAAGTTAGTCTTCCATTAAAAAATATTAAACCATCTAAATATATTTATTCATAAGAGTTTAAACATATTTTTTATAGTAATTGATATTAAAAACTGTTGGACCCATGACAATCTTGACAATAGGCCAAGATACTCCCCAGAACCTACAATCGAGTCAATAGGCTTTTATGTGAGCAACTCATCTAGACCGATTGTGATTGATATATCCCCCTAGTAATCTGTGGATTTATTTAGCCTCTCTAAAGCATGAATTCCGAGGATGAATCGAATAATAACTGTCAAGGATCATCTCTAGTACCACTACATATTTTAGAGCCTAGTGACCTGAGTGTATGGGATGGGGAGTATAATTGGGTGGAGTATAGTGGATATCTCTCTAAGCCTACTAGAGATTTATTTCACCTCCCATAGATTCATACATGGGTTTGACTCTCATAAAAACCACCATAAATTATCTCTGGTACCACTATGGTGTATAGTGTAGTTGTACCAATGATGCTCCTCAATGCTTATTATTCTAGTTGGCATGTGGTTTGTATCACTGTGGAGGAAAAATAAATCACCAGCTATCTTGGAATGATATCAATGATACTCTGCCAAGATGAGTGGCCCATTTAAGAGAATAATGACTCGAGTATAAGGGTTTGGGAGTATATTTTACTATTTTTATGAGAATCACAGGTCCAAAAAACACTATTAATTATGGTTTTAAATAAACATTATTATAACCATTATTTTTTTGACATTGGTAACATTCACATCACTTTTTTGTTTCCCTATAAAATAAAAAATATCTAATTTTAAATAGTTATTTTAATGCATATTGAATCATAATATGACATCATGTTCCTCAAATTTAGTATACAACTTTGAATAGATTATCAAGAACAACACCATTCTTTTTATATCTTTAATAACTAAGCAACTAGATCTTATTCATTTTTATGTTATCTAGCCCTACTTAATATTAGAGTGATTAACGTATAATGATATCAAGAACAATATTCCCTTTCATTTATCAATATTCTTCGTGCTATTTAACTCATATCACAAATAAGAGTAGTTTTTCAATTATAATCTCTTCATGTTGAACAATGATGATCTATATCCCTCAACTCACTCAATATGGATCTCAACTTCTAATAGATTATTAAAAAAATGTATATGTGTCAACCTTTCTCAAATCATCTTTAATATAATTATTATTCTATGATAGTATTTTATTATATTTTTATCATAGGAAAGATCTCAAAATATGTTTTCATTTATTCAATTTATCATATATATTTACTCTATTGATCATATCATCATACTCACTTTTTTTTCATATCCATCATTGATATATTGAGTTTTCCATCTTTAGACATGTATAAGGTCATAACACTTTATTATAAATTTTATATATTTATTCATAGTCATATTTCATATTAATATATCACCAAAATATATTTTCTACATTAATAGTATATAATTTTTTCCAAAAAAAATATTTATGTGGAGATATTTATATCATATTTCCTAGTTGAGTCACATGGGTATATTAGAATGATCTCTAAATATTTATTCTCATTAAACAGGTTGTCTGAATTGGTATTCAAAAAATACCATTATTCTCATTTATTCTCATTTTATCCATACTGAATAACAACCCACTTAATCCTTCCAATCTGTTAAAGATTTTTTTGTCAAATTAATTCTATAAATATCCTCATTTTAAAAATCACCATTAATGTATGGAAATTATAAAATCAAAATTAACTTATTGAATGTACCTTTTTTAACATGTATCATATTCAGAAGTTAATTTATTATAATTTTATAGTTTCTGCCACAATTTTCATCAAGGTGTAGAGGATTTTGTCATGGTTTAATATTGTGAATAATTATTTTGAATATATAATTCATAGAATGAATAACAGTTGGATATTATTTTTCCAAATGCGAAGATCCTCTACCTAGTCATTAATCTTGAATAAAAAATTATATTCAAATATATTATAAATTAAAATTTAGTTATATTGCTGAAGGAATATATTTACCTATAATATTTGTTCAAAAATCCACAAACAAGATAAATATCATTTTTTCTAAGAGTAAAAACTTTTATAAGTATTCAATATTTTATATATCAGTTTTATGATAATAATATATAATATATAATAATAAAGATATTTTCCTTTTCAATATGTTCACTCTTGATGAAAATATCTTACACATACCATAAAATATATTCCATACTATTTTTAATTGTAGAAATTGATGAATTTCTATTGAACTCTTCACTAAAAAATTATGCATCTATTGAAAATATTAGGTATCCCAACATATGTAATTAAATTTTTCAAAATTAAATAGATCCAATAAAATATATTACCCATGATTGAAAAATATATGTATCAAATGACTATGAAAATTTAGAATAGATATTTAATAATGTACTAGTATATAAAGTCAAAAAATTGTTCGTATCACTAATATTTTAATGAACACCACTTTTCAAAACAAAAATCCTATATATCAAGGTGTATAATAAGAGATAAAAAAATTATTTATTTTTTAGAAAATGATATGAATCTAATTACTTTTTATATCTCAATAAAAATGTCATATATATTCCAGACAGTCCCTTATAGTTACTAATTATCAATTATAAGGTAGAAAATTATTTTACAAATGAAATGCCTTATTCAAAATATTGATTCATGTTCTGGATTATATATTAAATTTTTCTGCTTTTTATACCAATATTTCAATTATTAGGAATGTTGACAATCATTTTGAAATATCTCTTGATACAAGGATTTTCTATATCAACTTTTAAGACAAGTATGTGACCTATTCCATTGATGATATTGGCATAGAATACGTAACATTATTGAATTAAATTATAAATTTTTTTAAGAACCCGGTTATTGCTGCGATGGACTTTGGAATATTCTTGATTTTGTTCCAGAGCAGCTCTTTCAGGCGCCATGCGATTCCGAGCCCCGGTGTGGCCGAAATTGTGTTTTCAGTGCGTTCACACTGGAAACGCAAAATATAAGGGATAACACCTAAATGGTGCTTCAGATCAAAGATCTGAGTGTACGGATGGGTCCGTAATGGGGTTCTTACCCTAGGAACGACATAATACATGTCGGCATGGGACGTTTGGACCCCTCACTCGGTTCCAGTATGAGAAACAGATAAATTAAATAATTAGTTTATTCGTTTAAGGGTGAACCTCTAGTATCTCTTAAACGGTGACTCGGATTGGAAAACTGATGACACCGTTGAGTTCGGAATGTGCCGTTTACCCTAGGAGGGGTGTATGTTTTAGGGGCACGACCCGTCTGTGAAAAATGGCCGCAGGGGCATTTTCGTAATTTGGCACCCCTGGGCGTTGAGTATAATAACATTTGAACGGGACCTAGGATTAAATTTCTGATACCGCCGTTCTGCTATGGATGTGGTTTTTACCCTAGGGGAGGCTTAACCTCGACCCCATCGGGAGTTTCAGATGAGGGTCTTTTCGGGGGTTTTAAATTAATTAAATCATTAATTAATTTTTTTTAAACTCTCCCCTCCTCCCCTTCCTCCCCATTGAACCCCCTGGCAAAACTCTCTCCCCTCTCCTCCTCTATCTCCGTCGAGACGGACCGGTGAGGCAACTCCGGCGAGGTGCGGTGATGCCGGCGGATCGACGCGAAGCTCCGGGCGAAGCCGAGCAAGGTAGGAGGTATTCGTTGCGTTTTCATTTCCGAACCACCCTTTGAATTCAATTTTATGCGTCAAATTAATTCCCTATCATCTAGCGAAGCCCATAAATGTGTAGTACATTTCCTAAGCATCACGACGCATTTTTCGGATTAAAAATCCGAGTTCAGAGGTGATCATGGTTGATCGCCGAAATTTGCAGGTTTATGGAACTTCTCGACCGGATTTGGGGTGTGTTGGGTGTTTTTGGCGGTTCAAAGAGGCGGCAGGCGGCGACGGAGCACGCAACGGCGGCGGCGGCGCGAGGCCAGGAAGAGGCGAAGGCGGTGCTGGCATCGGGCTCCAGCGGTCTTGGGTTAGGTAGCCCGAGGCGCGCGGTCGAGTGGAGCGGTGGAGGAGCGGGGTCGGCAGTGGGCGTCGCGGAGGAGGCCGAATGAGGGCGCATTGTTGGGTGGCGGAGTGGACCGCGACCTATCATGGTCGGCGGGGAGGATCCAAGCGACGAGCTCATGAGAGCAGTGGAGACCAGGACCCGCCCTTTGCGGGTCCTGCGTGGGTGATGCGGTGACCGGCCAAAAGGCCGGTTCGTTTGTAAAAAAACCGGACCCGAGGAGCGGGTCCAATTCTATAGGGAGGGTCACGGCCTGCAGGCCGCGGCGGTTCGGACCTGGCCGGCCGGGGCGAACTGGCCCAGATGGGCCCCTTGTTTTCGGGGGGCCGTAACTCTTAAACGGCGCGTCCGATTAATGCACCGTCTACGGGTGTGGGACCGTGTTGCCGAGGTGGTCCCTTTAAGGTGAGTCTAGGGGTTTTCGGCTATGCACCCGAAGGAGGGTGAACTGAGAGTTTTAATTTAATAATATTAATTTATTATTAAAGTTGCGATGTACGTGGCTCGCGAGCCAGACGTCCGTTTGACGTGCCATCGGAGGCGTTGTGGACTTGAGGCTGAGACGGTCCTTCTAATGTGGTTCCAAACCTTTGCGGGTTGGTTTTGTTGCTCTGCGGCACGAAACACAATGTGAATAGTTAATTAATTATTTAATTAACTAACTAGTTTTTGTGTCGGACCGAACTCCTGCTTGGGATGTCCGATTGACGCTCTGTCAATTGAAGCATGATCTCAGTCCTCCTGCGTACTCTTTGAGGAGCTTTTCAAAGCATTCGGGTTGGAGACGATGTGCAGGGCCCACGGGACCTACTTCGCAAGTTTTACGGTGAAACACCACCTTTTCTCCCAACATCCGTTTGGGGTGTTTGAGTGTTCGATTCTGAGTGTTTTTCCGAGGGCATTAAAATGGTGCCATCCACCCTCTTTAATTCTGCACGATGGTGCGGGCCCCATGAGGGCCGTTTGGACATCGACGGTGATTTTCCATCTCTATCACCGGGCGGCCGTTTTGGACATGGGAGTAGTCCATACAGTGTACTTTTTGAAGAGGATCTCAATGGTGCGATACGTTCGTTGTGTTTCGGGACCAGGATGCGGGTCCCACATAGCACCTCTCAAGTGAGGTACGCCGAAATGTACCATCTTCTCGGGATGTCCGTTACACTCATGTGAGTAGTGCTTTTGACATTTTTTTCCGAGGGGATCTCATTGGTGTGATGCGGCCGACTATTTTCGGGGCCGAGGCTCTGGATCACGGGACATCGTTCGGGCTTGAGACGATGTTAGCGACTTTTCCGTCGGATATCCATTTGAGGTGAGTAGGTAGTCTATCTCGCATGTCTTTTCGCGAGGATTACAACGGTGTAATCTGTTCAGGAGGGAGGAGCCTCATAAATGATCTTATTAAATGAGGAACTGTGAAGGTGCCTTGGGGGCGGTTCTTCTACCGTGTTTGTGGCGTACCCTTGACGTGTGATCGTGTGCGCTCCCGTGAGGGTGAAGATATGTGGTTAGCTATGCCCCAGTCTTTGAGGTGGCAAGTTGGAGATGTTACATCACGCCTTCGCATTTACATTGGGTTCTGTGTGCACGATGGCCCTTGGGCTGAGAATGTGGTATACTCTGGGAGTATAAAAGAGTGCTTTGCGGTACATATGGTTTGTACCTGAGACTTTTTGTGCGCTTGGTTGGGGTTTGACTTGGGGCCACACGTCATGGGGGACCCATTAGCATGTCATGTTCTTCATTGCGTACCTTTGAACTCTCGCAGCGTAGAGGGTCCCACTATGCTCGTTGGTTTGACAAGTAGGGTTGAGTGGTCTCCCCCAGGTTTCGTTCTAGATGGATCGGCCGGTAGCAGTGCTAACGGCACCCAGTGATGGAACAGGCACTGGACCTCTTTTCGGTGAGTTGTTCTAGAGTTTCATGGTTGTGAGATACCCACTCCGTGTTTGGTTGGCCAGTGTTGTACCCTCCAGTGGATATGGATAGAGCAGTTCTGAGTTTTACCCTCCAGCGGGGCTGGGCAGTGGGTAACTCATCAGCTTCTAGGGTATACCCTCCAGCAGAGACTGGGCAGTGGGTCACACAATGCTCTTATGGTATACCCTTCAGCATAGACTGGGCAGTGGGTCACCCGACGACCTCTTAGGGTCTACCCTCCACCAGGGCTGGGCAGTGGGTCGCCCGTTGTCTAGTTCCAGGTCTACCCTCCAGCAAGGCTGGGCAGTGTGTCGCTTGTCGACTTATTCCAGGTCTACCCTCCAGTGGGGCTGGGCAGTGGGTCTCCTATCGACTTATTCCGGGTCTACCCTCCAGAAGGATTGGGCAGTGGATTACCTGATGATGTATTAAGGTCTACCCTCTAGTGCAGTTGGGAAGTGGGTTGCCTGATGATGTATTATGGTTTACCCTCCAGCAAGGCTGGTCAGTGGGTCACCCGATATCATATTATGAATTACCATCCAGTAATCCTGGGTAGTGGGTCATCTGTTGGCATTCCAGGATCAGTCCTTCCTATTAGGCAAGCATGTGGCTTTCATCCGTGATTACTAGAGCATGACCCTTGTTTATACGGGGCAGTGTTTTGACAGCTTTGATTTTGAGAAGACCTCTCGGCTACAGTGCAGTGACAAGGTGGGGTTTGACTTTCCCTAGAACTCTCAAGTACAAGAGGTGGTTTCCCCCAACGAGACACGTCCTTGTGACACGACCTAAAACCATGCGGGCAAGTCAGTGCCACCCAAAGCAGATAGTGTTGAGGTGTGGTGGTTTGAGCCCCTTGACTTGTAGTTCGGGGCAGATGTGCGGGATGCTGGGCATCTATGGAGTTTAGTTCTGGGACTGTTGGCTACTCGTCTTCTTCGGCTGAGCTACGGAACGGAGATCCCCTTACGATGTTTTTCGGGCTTCTTTCTAAACATAAGGATATGTGTATACCTTGTTCAAAACCCACTTCTTGGGTCTGGTTACTCTCCTTCCAGAAGAGGTGAAGATGTGTGGGGTATGCCACGTGCTTTCCATGTCTAGCTTCTTGTGGTTGGACGAGTCTACTCTCCTGCTATAGGTAGCGAAGACTCGACAGAAAGTTCATCTTCTCAGCATTTCCAGCTCCTTGTGTCTGGACGAGTCTACCTTCTTTCCACTTGTCGGGTTGAGCTAGAATCTTTACTGCACTCTCTGTTGTACTCCTTTACTTTTCCTGTTCGCTCTACTGCTCACCCTTCGGTACCTCCTTTGTTGCTCCCTTGAGCCTTTGGGGTATCCTACTGAATATTTTTATACTCACCCCTGCTTGGGCTCTGCCCGCACCTGGTGTTCCCTTGCAGATGACAAACAGGTTGGTCGTGACTTTAGTATAGCACATAAGTTCACGAGGTTGAACCGTGTGCGGTGGTCGTAGTCGGGTTCCAGGTGGGGGACCCTTTTAGCTGTTTTCTTTTGTTCACCTGTTGCCGGGTTGTGGCACGTTTTTGGTTGGGGGCGTGTTTTTCCCTATTTATTTTCAGTTTACTTTCAGCTTGTACATTGTACTATTTAGAGGTCGATGCACTTTTGTGTTATATATATAGCAGTTTCCCTTTTCATTACTTTCCTTTACTTTACTCTGCACTTTTTCATTGAGTGTGTTGCGTGTGTGTGTACAGGTACTTAGGCAAAGGCCTCCCCAAGTTGTTGTGCCTTTGGTGCTGGTCGCCAGGCCCTGACCTACGGAGGCGGGCTTGGGGTAGTTGCAGCTCGAGCATGGGCAGGGCTGGGTCGTAACAAATTTTTATTAGAGGTGGTTCATTCCTTGGGACGCTGTTCGGACATCCTAAAAATAAAAGGAATTGGTTGGGATCTTGGGAAACTGTGTTAACGTGTCTCAAGAGCAGCACTCAGGCCAAGGAGTCTAGTGATGGTGGGATGACTGACGTATCCATTCACAAGGACCATGATAACCCACTTGTCGAATCGGAATTTTGAGACACGTGTTGCAGGGAAAATTGGTTTGTGCATCATGTAGGATTGATTCTTTGATTGTCCTTCTTGAGTCAGCTCCCCATTGTGTTTGTTGGTATATACATATATTCTCATCTAATCTCGTCACTCCTTGAAAATATTTAGGATGTCTCCGCGAAGACAACCAGCTAAGATACCAGGTTTGGTGCGTGACGACGACCCTGTGAGCTATGAGGCCACAATCCAGGACCCATCATGTGAGCCCCTTTCTCCAAGTGGGCTGGTAGTAGCACCCCCACCTGTTGACCAGCATACATTTTCAGCAGAGCAGGATGAGCTTGAGCGCAGGTTGAGCGTGCTACGTGAGTTCCAGCATCAGAGACCGCTGAGGTTTAGTGGTGAGACAAACCCTTAGGTATCCGAGGTTTGTCTTGAGGCAGTGGATCTCTTTTTTTAGGCTTGTGCAGACGCCAGTAGATCCGAGAGTGGGTTTGGAAACCAACCTTTTTCATGGAGAAGCTTAGCGTTGGTGGAGTCTGGTGACTCTGCTTCTTGACGAGTCATCGATTTTGTGGGGTGACTTTAAGTTGTTGTTTTGTGAGGAGTTTTGCCCCTCATGCTTGCATTCCATTCGGATTCAGGAGCTCTTGCAGTTTCAGCAGGGAGGGATGACGGTGGCCGAGTACGCGGCTAGTTTTGCAGACCTTGCACGCTTTTACCCAGACTTGGTCCATGACGACAACATCCGAGTTCATATGTTTGAGCAGGGTCTCCGCCAAGATATTCATGCTTTCATAGTACCCTTGGTCATTTCCACATATTCCATGGTGATAGAGCAGGCGCTGGTGATAGTGGGCTTCCTGTCACATTCTAGTGTTGGTGGTGGCAGTAGGCATGTTGGAGCCGAGACGTCTGTCGCAGCTAGCGGGCGTCGGTAAGTAGAACCTCGACGTAGGTGGCTTTCTGATAACCAGACTCCGGGGCATGGTTGTACACCATAGTGGTGATGGAGGGAACCAGTGCAGCCCAGAGAGAGTCGGTGTTATGCTTGCGATGGGAAAGGTCACTTGGCAAGGCACTGCCCGACCAGGCATGTAGAGAGCTTCGACCAAGCAGTAGGTGCACCACCACGACAGAGGCAGCGCCGTGATCGGATTAGTACTCAGAGAGGTGGTGCTAGCAGAGGAACAAGAGGATCTGGTAGTGGGAGATGACTTTACGAGATCTTCCTATCACCACTAGGTGGTCCATGTTAGGCTCTGGGAGCAGAGAGTTGGTACCGTGGACAGTCGCGAGCTTTGGATGTCTACGATCCTACAGAGCATGAGGTGATAAGAGGTACGATCTACAACTCTTCTACTTTTTGCAGTAGAATTGTTGACTCTGTGTGCAGAATACTTCTCTCCCGGATCCTTGTTTGAGTTGTTACTAGGGTGGCGTGAGGCGTCGGTGTAACTTTGAGTTGGTAAGGTAAAAAGGCATGAGCCCTTTTTCCCTAGTCGACGGTGTTGACTCTTTCGCTTATGAGCGTGTAAGAGGGTCTTGGTTGTGGGACATCGACTGTGAAATCTTTTGTTACGAGATATCCTTGGGTGTTTCACAATATGAATATTCTGAAGTAGGGAATCACCGGTCCTTATTCCAGGTGCAGGTGGTGATTCCAGTCGCGACGTACGACGTAAGGGTTCGGTCGGGGAGGTGAGCTAACCCCGAGAGCCTTCGGGCCGTGAGGAACCGTTCAATGGGATGGAAAGGTTCCCTACTGACTTGACCTAACCCCAAAGTCTGGGGTGGGTGTATGATATTGGCAATGGAGGACCTCGCGTGAACATATCAATCATTTTGTTTGTGTGCGGTGGCGCAGAACTGTGCGAGGGTTCTTCTGAGTATGGGAATGCCAGGTGTGGGCTTAGTACCATGTGTTGATCACTAGTTTTGATTTTCGGGGATGAAAATATTTAATGAGGGATGATTTAAGAATCCAGTTTTTTCTGCGAAGGACTTTGGAATATTATTGAATTTATTCCAGAATAGCGCCTTCAGACGGCGTGCGATTATGAGCCCCGGTGTGGCCGAAAATGAGTTTTCAGTGCGTTCACACTGGAAACGCCAACTAAATTGGATAACTCCTAAACGGTGCTTCATATCAGATATCTGAGTGCAATGATGGGTCCATAATATGGTTTTTACACTATGAACGACATAAAACATGTCGGCGTGGGATGTTTGGACCCCTCACTAGCTTCCGGTATGAGAAACAGATAAATTAAAAAATTAATTTATTCGTTTAAGGGTGAAACTCTAGTATCTCTTAAACTATGACTCGTATTAGAAAACTGAGGGCACTGTTGAGTTCGGAATGTTCTATTTACTCTAGGAGGGGTGTAATTTTTGCTGGCATGGCCCATCTGTGAAAAATGGCCCTAGGGGCGTTTTCATAATTTGGCACCCTCGGGCGTTGAGTTTAATAATTTTTGAACGGGGCCTCAGATTAAAATTCCGAGACCATCGTTGTGCTTGGGAAGTGGTGTTTACCCTAGGGGAGGCTTAACCTCAACCCCGTCGGGAGTTTCAGATGCAGGTCTTTTCGGGGGTTTTAAATTAATTATATAGTTAATTTATTTATTTAAACTCTACCCTCCTCCCCTTCCTCCCCATTGAACCCCCTGCCGAAACCCTCTCACCTCTCTTCCTCCATCTCCGATTGGACAATCCAGCGAGGCGACTCTGGCGATGTGCGGTGATGCCGGCGGATCGACGCGATGCTCCGGGCGAAGCCCAGTGAGGTAGGAGGTTTTCGTTGCATTTTCATTTCCGAACCTCCCTTTGAATTCAATTTTATGCATCAAATTAATGCTCGATCATCGAGCACATCCAATAAATGTGCAGTACATTTCTTATGCTTCACGATGCATTTTTCGGATTAAAAATCCGAGTTCAGAGGTGATTGTGGTTGATCGCTGAAATTTTCATGTTTTTGGAACCTCTCGGCCGGATTTGGGGTGTGTTGGGTGTTTTTGGTAGCCCGGAGAGGCGGCAGGCGGAGACAGAGCGCGCAACGACGGCAGTGGCGCGAGGCCTGGCGGAGGCGAAGGCAGTGCCGACACCGGGCTCCGGCGGTCTTCGGCGAGGCGGCCCGAGGTGCGTGGTCGAGCGGACCGGCGGAGGAGCTGGGTCATCAGAGGGCGCCACGGAGGAGGCCGACTGACGGTGCGACATTGAGCAGCGGAGTAGACCACGGCCTGTCGTGGTCGGTGGGAAGGATCCGAGCGGCGACCTCAGGAGAGCGGAGGAGAACAGGACCCGCCCTTTGAGGGTCCTCGGGGGTGATGCGGTGACCGGCCAAAAGGCTGGTCCGTTTGTAAAAAAACCGGTCCCGAGGAGCGAGTCCGGCTCTGCGGGGAGGGCCGCGGCCAGCGGGCCACGGCCGTTCGGACCGGGTCGACGGGGGCGAACCGGCCCGGATGGCCCCCTTGTGTTCGGGGGGCCGTAACTCTTAAACGGAACGTCTGATTGACACGCCGTCTGCGGATCTGGGACAGTGTTGCCAAGGCGGTCTCTTTAAGGTGAATCAAGGGGTTTTCGGCTATGCTCCCGAAGGTGGGTGACTCGAGAGTTTTAATTTAATAATATTAATTTATTATTAAAGATGCGACGAATGTGGCTCGCGATCCAGACGTCCGTTTGACGCGCCGTCGGAGGCATTGTGGCCCTGAGGCTGAGACGGTCCTTCCAATGTGGTTCGGAACCTTTGTGGGTTGGTTTCATTGCTCTGCGGCACGAAACCCAATGTGAATAGTAAATTAATTAATTATTTAATAAACTAGTTGTTGTGTCAGACCTAACTCCTTCTTGGGATGTCTGATTGACGTGCTGTCAGCGGCAGCATGATCCCAGTCCTCATACGAACTCATTGAGGAGATTTTTGAAGCATTCGGGTTGGAGACGAGGTGTGGGCCACATGGGGCCTACATCGCACGTTTTATGGAGAAACATAAATTTTTCACTTGACATCAGTTTTGGGTGTTAGAGTATTCGATTATAGGTGTTTTTCCGAGGGCATTGCAATGGCGCCATCCGCCCGCTTTAATTCTGCACAATGGTGCGATCCCCAAGGGGGTCGTTTGGATGTCGACGGTGATTTTCCATCTCTATCACCGGGTGACCATTTTGGACAAGGGAGTAGTCCCTCTTGTGTACTTTTTTGATAGGATATCAATGGTGTGATCTGTTCATTGTGTTTCGGGACCGGGATGCGGGTCCCACGTATCATTGCTCGTGTGCGGTACGCCGAAATGCACCTTCTTAACCGGATGTCCATTTCACTCACGTCAGTAGTTCTTTTGAAGGGTTTTCCTGAGGGGATCACATTGGTGTGAAGTTCCTGACTGTTTTCAGGGCCGAGGATCAGGATCAGGGGACGTCGTTCGGGTGTGAGGTGATGTTGGCGTCTTTTCTGCCGGATATCAGTTTGAGGTGGGTAATTAGTCTATCTTGCATATATTTCCACAAGGATTACAACGGTGTAATCTGTTCAGGTGGGCGGAGCCTCATAAAGGATCTTATTAAATGTGGAAATGTGAAGGTACCCCGAAGGCTGTTCTTCTACTGTGTTTGTAGCGGACCCTTAACGTGTGATCGTGTGCGCTCCCGTGAGGGTGAATAGATGTGGTTGGTTGTGCCCCAGTCGTTGAGACGGAATGTTGGAGATGTTACGTCATGCCTTCACATTGACGTTGGGTGCCGTGTGCAGGATGGCCCTTGGGCTGAGAATGTGGTATACTCTGGGAGTATACGGGAGCCTTTGGCGGTACGCCTGGTTTGTACCTGAGACTGTTTGTGCGTTTGGTTGGGGTTTGACTTGGGCTCATACGTCATGGGGGCCCCATGAGTGTGTCGTGTTCTGCTTTGCGTACCATTTACCTCTCACAGCGAAGAGGGTCCCTCTGTACTCGTTGGTTTGACCAACATGGTTGAGTGGTCTCCCCCTGGTTTCGTTCTCGATGGATCGCCCGGTAGCGGTGCTAGCGACACCCAGTGATGGAACATGCGATGGAACTCTTTTGGGTGAGTTGTTCTGGAGTTCCATGGTTGTGTGATACCCACTCTGTGCTCATTTGGCCAGTGTTGTACCCTCCAGTGGATATGTCTAGAGTAGTTCTGAGTTTTACCCTCCAGAGGGGATAGGCAGTGGGTTACTCATCAGCTTCTAGGGTCTACCCTCCAGCAGAGACTGGGTAGTGGGTCACCCGACGCTCTTAGGGTCTACCCTCCAGTAGAGACTGGGTAGTGGGTCCCTCGAAACCCTCTTAGGGTCTACCCTCCAGCAGGGCTGGGTAGTGGGTCTCCCGTCATCTAGTTCCAGGTCTACCCTCCAGCGGGGCTGGGCAGTGTGTCACCTAATGATGTATTAAGGTCTACCCTCCAGCAAGGCTGGGCAGTGGGTCACCTGTCGACTAATTTTAAGTCTACCCTCTAGAAGGGCTGGGCAGTGGGTCACCAGATGATGTATTAAGGTCTACCCTCTAGCGGGGCTGGGTAGTGGGTTGCCTGATGATGTATTATGGTTTACCATCTAGTAGGGCTGGGCAGTGGGTCACCCGATATCATATTATGAATTACCCTCCAGCAGGGCTGGGTAGTGGGTCATCTGTTGGCATTCCAGGCCCAGTATTTCCTATTAGGCTAGCCTATGGCTTTCCCCCATGATTACCGGAGTGCGACCCTTGGTTATACGGGTCAGTGTTGTGACAGCTTTGATTTTGAGAAGACCTCTTGACTGTAGGGCAGTGACGAGGTGTGGTTTCACATTCCCTTGAACTCTCAAGTATGAGGGGCGCTTTCCCCCACTGAGACACGTCCTTGTGACACGACCTATAATCGTTCGGGCGAGTCAGGGCCGCCCAAAGCGGATAGTGTCGAGGTGTGGTGGTTTGAGACCCTTAACTTGTAGTTTGGGACAGACGTGTGGTATGTTGGGCATCGATGGCGTTTACTTCTGGGACTATTGGCTGCTCGTCTTATTGGGCTGAGCTACGGGACAGAGATCCCCTAACGACATTGTTTGATCTTCTTTCTGAGCAAAAGGATATTTATATACCATGTTCCAGAACCCACTTCTTGGGTTTGGTTACTCTCCTTCCAGGAGAGGCAAAGACGCGCGGGGTATGCCACGTGCTTTCCGTGTCTAGCTTCTCGTGGTTGGATAAGTCTACTCTCCTGCTATAGGTAGTGAATACTCGACGGGAAGTTCATCTTCTCACCTTTTCCAGCTCCTTCTGTCTAGACGTGTCTACCTTCTTTCCTCTTGTTTGGTTGAGCTGGATGCTTTACTGAACTCCCTGTTGTACTCCTTTACATTTCTTGTTTTCTCTACTTTTCACCATCTAGTACCTCCTTTGTTTCTCCCTCGAGCCTTCGGGGTATCCTACTGAGTATTTTTATAGTCACCCATGCTTGGTCTTTTCCTACACTTGGTGTGCCCTTGTAGACGACCGACAGGTTGGTCATGACTTCAGTAGAGCACAAAAGTTCGGGAGCTTGGACCATATGCAGTGTTCGTTGTCGGGTTCTAGTTGGGGGACCCTTCTAGCTATTTTCTTTTGTTCACCTGTTGCCGGGTTGTGGCACTTTTTGGTTGGGCGTATGTTTTTCCCCATTTCTTTTCAGTTTAATTTCAGCTTGTACTTTTTACTATTTAGAGGTTGATGCACTTTTGTCATATATATATATAGCAGTTTCCCTTTTCATTACTTGCCTTTACTTTACTCTGCAATTTTTCATTGAGTTTGCTGCGTGTATGTGTACAGGTACTTAGGAAAAGGCCTCCCCGAGTTTTTGTGCCTTCGGTGCTAGTTTCTAGCCCCTGGCCTATGGAGGCAGGCTTGGGGTAGTTACGGTTCGAGCCCGGCTAGGGTCGAGTCAAGACGTATTTATAAAATTTATATTAGTCTAAATGTGATTCAAAATTATTTTTAACAAACTAAATCGATATTAAGATAACATGTTTAACATTTATAAATTAATTATATTGTCAAAAAAATATTTTCAATATTGAATATATTTTTTTGAATTAATTTAGATTAAAAAGTGACCATATATTATTGAATTATTTAATTTGTAATAATTATTTTGCTATAAAATAAACTATTGTTTTCATACGATAGATTCCATTGGAATGTGATGATGAAAAATTATATTACCATTACCCCAATAAAATTATGCATCCCCCTAGAGGGTCCATATAATTTATTTATGTACGATTTGAAAACTCCCCCCCCCCCCCACTCTCTTCATCTCTTTATCACTATCCAACACTCACCACCATAATTATCTCTCTATTAAAATGTTATAGAATTTTGTTTTTATTATTATATAATATTTTATCAAGATTAATTATTTATTATAAAAGATGAGAATTTTTTGGTTCTGATATATATACTAATTGGTTGGTTAAATGTATTTAATATTTTAGATTTATAATTACCCCATCTAAGAATTGAATTTCTTAAAAAAACTCTAAACTTAATCGTTCTGGTTTGATATTTTTTTATTACTCTCATGATTTTAATATACTAATGCATATTATAATGTTTCCAAATTGATTATCATTATATGAATTTTTTAAGAAAATACCCTTTTGAGATCTGTGTTAATCTATTATCAGGTCCTAAATTTTACTTTTTTATTTATAAATTCATATATTCAATTTATAGAAATATTATTGATTAATTTAATTTGTTTTTCGTATTATAAATTTTTTTATAATATTATTATTTTGAAATGTGGCACCATAATAATAACACAAATTACATATTTCAAATGATAATCTTAAACCCCCAAATAGAAATATTCAAAAATATACTTTAGTCACATTTTATTTTCCCACTTTTATTTATAACACTAAAACAAAAATTTTAAAATAGTTTTTTATTTATTATAAAATAAAAACTTATTTATTTTTCAAATTTAGAAATGATCTTTTCTTATCGAATAAACCATATTCTTTCTCCCCTAGATTTGTTTTATGTAAAAATGTTCCACAAATGATAGATATGGAGACTAATTTGGAACCAATGGATCTCATAAAGGCCATTAAATATACGATTTTTAATTTCCTAAAAATAAATAGAATGTTATGATATTCACTATAATAAGTCATATATATGTTTCTAAAATGTGAATAACCCATTTAGAGATATCCAATAATTTATTAATTGTGTTTAATCGAAATATATTGATATATGATGAAATTATATATTTTTAATATCAAATTAAGGAAAATATTTATCCTTCCTTGATTACCAAAAAAAATATAATGAATATAATTCATCAATATTTAATATAAATTAAAAAATATAATTTTTTGAATTTTTTCCACTTACTATGCTGTGCTTGAAATAAAATCCTATAATTTTTATGTATATCATATAAACTACATAAATTAATCTCATTTATAATGGTATGTTTAATACATAGAATTCATTATGAAAATTATATTTTGAAATAAAGAAAATAATATTTTCATTTCAAATAATAAGCTTCATCCCATTTATTTAATAATTTTATACTAAAAAAATTTAAACTTTTATTAGAAATATAGAAAAAATAACTATGAAATATGATATAGTTACATAGGATTCATTTGTTGATGTCATAGAAGAGAGTAGTAATTAAATTTATTGCACTGTTAGAATAATTATGATAGAAAAAATTAGATTTCTTCCAATGCCTTCTTAATACTAGAGGATTCCTCTTATAAATTATAATTTAAAATACAATGGTATTGATTACCTTTTTCACCATAACACCCTTAAATATTTAATAATGTATGTATTTTTACTATTATAATAGAGGAAAAATTATCACAAGATGATACTTAATATTTTTATATTGTATGAATATAATAGATTACGAAACCCTAGATCCAGAATTTTGGATCTGATGTTATAATAATTAATCATTAATTTAATAACTTAATAATTCATTAAATACAAGTGATTCCCATGAAAAAATAATTAATCAATTATCAAATAATACAAATATAAAAGTAAACATTTGACAACATGATTTTTCTAAATCCAGTTATAGAAATACCCATAAGACCTGAACCTTCTACCCTTTATAATATTCTAATCTTTCTATGTAATTTTCTTTTATATTAAATTTCTAAAGAGAAATTATAAAAATGGTATCTTATAACAAATGTATCTTTTAATGTATTCTTACTTGATATAATATTAGTTAGAACATGATATGGTCATAGAACATAGAAAATATCATCTATAATAATAATAATATGTAATTAATTAATGATATATGATAGACATAAACATGTTGTAATTAACAAAAACTAAAACATATTATAAAATTTCTAGCTAATAATTATTGATATTATAACGTTCAGGTTACCCTTTATACATACATTGGTAAAGGAAATTCTATGTTATATTATCATAATGGGTAAGTCTACATGCTAATTTCCGATATGAAAAATAATTTTCTGAAAAAACAAGTAAAAAATAAAGGTATATAATGTATAACTATTAGTAATCCCATAATATTTTTAATAAATACCGAAATGAGAGTATCATAAAAATAATTTATAAAATACGATCTATTATCTTGTTGAAAAATATGTTTGTGATAGGAAAGGAAACTCAAATTAAATGATAATATAGTTAACTATATGAATACTATTCAATAAACAAGAGGGCATTATATTAATACTATATCACACTTGATATGAGTAAACTACATGAATCAAGGGAGTGTAAAACGATTGTATATATGCATTATCAATGTCGTAATTTAATGGTTTCAAAATTATCATTGTTTTCAATAGTGGGATACCGTAATAGTGAATTATAAGTCCCTCTATAATCGTAACTATATAACCAATATCTGTGATTTACATTGGGAATAAAAATGGTTTCATGAAGAACCATTAGGGTTTTTTGTGTTTTATACTAAAGATCAATTGTTCAAATACTAAAGGTTTTCCTAATATCCATTTTAAAATTATAAATATAAAAAAAATTAAAAAGATATTCCTAATAGAAAATTTCACATTCTAAATAAAAAGATTCATGACATATAATTGGACTAGATAATATCAATTTTAATGGGTTTTAATGTGATGCATAAAGAATACTTTGATATTTTGAAGAATGTATGAATTGATATTTAAGAGAAGAAATGTTAAAATATCATAAATAATAAATTAAATGATTAGTATTTAATATCAATATGAATAATAGTTAAACATGAAAATAAAATTTATAATGGTTTTATTACAAAATTAATATTAAATAGAATGAAAAAGTAAAAATAACTCTTATATTACTAATCCTTCTCCAAAATTATTTACCTTATTTATTTGGTGATTATTGAGGAGATATACTAGAGATATAAATAGAGGATAAATAATCTTAAATGATCAGTAATAAATATAAATGGACGGAGAGTTTACTATTTTAAATTTTTATATATTTCTAAGTGAACACATGATTACCACCTTTAATAGGATATGGGAGTGCGAATATCTCTCAAGTATCTACATAAAATGATAGGAGATAATATTACTTAATTTAAACGATCACTTATTATATGAAATATAATCCTTCATGGTCATAATTTATAATTAATAAAATAAAATAAAATTAGCATATATAGTACATTACTCGTAATACAATATAGTCAATTGAATATACACAAACTAGTAAAAAATATTAAATAATTACAAGAAAAGAATAGTTGGGGAATAAATGAAACTAATGAGATAATCCTTTTGACGATTTCATGAAACCATCCAAAATACCACTAGTAAAACTTTATCCAGTACAATCATCAACCAACAACAATCATTTAATTGTTTTAAAAATTATAATAAAATTTAAAAAATCATATAAGGGTGATTAATAATATGTAGTATGGTCATGAAAATCATTTAGAGAACCCATATAACTAAAAAAACATGGATATAAATTTTATGTTTTTTCTAGAAATAAAATATTATACACATAAGAAATAATATTTACAAATAATTCATTTCACTAATCAACATCATATTTTTATTCACACATATTAACAAGGTATTATTATTTATATTCATATATATATATATATATATATATGAATGTGTGTGAGAATACAAATATATACTGAAACAAAGACACACAAATTTATAAATATTTTGAGAATAATATATGGAATTTCACTAAATACGCTATTCCAGAATACCGTAGATACCCCCGACCTTAGAAATTTGGAAATATTCCTAACATATAACAATAGGAAGTATATCTAATAATAACTCATTATCCACATAAAGGTTCCCCACTTAGTTTATCATCGATGGTTATTCAGTCCTAAAATTATGCATATAACGTAATATAATTATTTAACATATATAAAACCGCTCTTTCTTCAACATATCCATCATTTATCATCTTCCCCATTGATGTAAAAAAATCCTGATATTGAGAAAAACGTATACATCTCATCTATATCAACCTATATTTATCAATAATATGTATAAAAGTAACCAAAATCTAGTGATGAAATCTAATGGATCATCTACCTCAAAACCCATGTTATGGTTAAGGAAAGAGTAAGTACATCAACCACTATATCCAACCATTGTCATTAGGCCATGGGGGACAAGGAGTGAAAACACACAAGGGAATGATAAACTTATAAAAAATCAAGTCAGTGTATATTAATAAGAATAATATTAGGTATACACTCAATAGTCTCAACCCACAGTTTTGGGTGATAATTAGAAAGGATACACATATATTTCATTGTTAGTCTCTAACCAAGTATAATAGAAGATTTTATTAATAATTCCTCAACCATGACAATGGATATCCATAAACCAATTTACTATAACTTGAATTCAAACTAAGGTGAATAATTAAAGTAATCACTCCGCATCATTAGTGACAAATCTCTCATTTATAAAAAAATCAAAAAATATATTATAATTATTCAATAAAATAACATTTATTTCAATAACTTTAACATATTAAAATCAAATGGAAATTTAGTTTCCTCTATTCTATTATTCAATTTAGAACATTAATAATACATTAATATCAAAATATACAACATTATAATGATTAACTACCTCATTACCGCAATAAATATATCACATTAATTATAAAGGTTCATTTTTTTAAAAGTGGTGACATGAACCGGTCACCCACCTCACGCCCTAGGGAAATTTATTAAATAAAAAATGGTCACAATACAAGCATGAGGTGTAACAAATTTACACCAATAAGGGATTTAAATGGGATACAATTGAATACTCTACGAAAAATAGTCCAAGAAACAAGGGTTGCAACTCACAATACCAAATCCAAAGAAACAAAACCAATGAAAATTTACAACTGAACAAAAATACTCATCCTTGTTGGAAAAATATCACAAGAGGAATTATTGAAAGAAGTAACCACAATGATAATCCTAGAATTGCATGAAGGAAGCAGTGGCTTTGAAAACCTAGGGACAATTATCTCTAGTCAATGAAGAGTAGGATTTGACTAGGTAAAGCCTTCAAAAACCCAAAATTGAAATCTCCAGAGAGAGTCCAAACATTTCCATCACACTGTGAAACCAAAAAAATGTGAATCAATGGGGGTATGACATGGGAGAAAGCATTATAGGGAGTTAGAACATGGGATGGGTAGCCAAGCCATGCCCTTCCTATTTCAAAATTGAGAATCCATAAGACATCCAGCAGAGAGAAATATAAAAATAAAAACCTACACCCTTGTATCCTACACAATGTTTAATTATGAAATCAAATCAACCAGAAACTGCTTCAAGACAACATTCTTTATGAGGGTAAGTTATTTAGGATAACAAAAAAAATGATCCCACAACTTCTTGAAAAATAGTAGCAAAAGTTATATTAGGTGATCCAACAGAAACAACAACAACACCAATCAACTGTGAAGAATTTCAATCTTCAAACAAGGTAGTGAAATAGTATTATACAAAATTGATGGAGAGAGGACCTAATAAAGTTCACAAAAACCATAATCCATAACTCATTTCCAAGTAATATCATTTAAGTTGATGTTTGGGTCCTTCTAAAATTCCTCAACAACATTAATAAATATCATTTTTCTAATATCAAGATAAATATTAGTAGTCATGTCACCATTTTTATATTTCTGAAGAGTAGTTGTTTTTATTCTCCTACATCCAATAATAAATATCATTTGGGATGTCTATATTCTCCCACATTTGATAAGAATCCCTATAAGCTGGATCATTTTCATTATGGTCACTTGAGGAAGCTTCTGATTAAGATTTTTCGGTTGAATCTGAGGACACTGGAAGATTTTCAGTAGGGACATGATGTGGGGGTAAATCATGTTTTTCATTCATCCTAGCACCTAAGGAACGCGTGAAAATTTTTATCTCAATATTAGTATTTTCCCTATGTTTTCTAGTTTTTCTGTAACGTAGAGTAATGAATCCACCAAATTTAATCATTTATTTATCTCCCTTTATTTCCTTCAAATTTAAAAAATCCTATTCCAATTAAAAGGAATTTTATAGGTTCATCATAATATGATTTCAGAGCATCTTTCTCCCTATGATCTATAGTGATGGGGGTCATTTGTTTTTTCTCATTAAAGTTCATGGGGTTGTGCAAAATCCTAGAATTACGGATGTTGTCAAATTGGGGTTTTGAAGAATACTTGGAGCTCAAAATGATAGTGTTATCATTGTGAAAATTAGCCTTGGTAGTAGGGGTCACTTTTAGACCTTCTTTTTCTACCCAAATCAATATGAAGTGGTGCAAGGGGAGGGGGATTCCCTTGGATCACACATACCCTTATTGAATGTCTAATTACAATGCAATTTTTATAAAAGGCAGGAACATTTATAAAGATCACTACTTATATGAACCCATTATCCCCATTTTGAATCCAAAGCTGAGATGGAAACACTATAGAAATGGTTGTGGAGTGATATGGAACTTATAACACCACATCGTACCTTTTATTTATATAGTTTATGTGTGGGGGGAATTGATCAAGGTATTTTTAAAACCAAATGATGTTCATCCCATATTATTTTATCAATATGATTCCCCCCAATTTCTTATACCATTTCAATATACCATACACAACTTGAGGATTTACTAGAGTTTTCGAGAGTACCTTCAATGGAAAATTCTATATATATTTTGAGGGGTTGTTTATATGATTATAGAAGTGGATTTCAATGAGTTCTGAGCTATACAAAGCTCTCATTCATCATTACTGTTTATGAGAAGGGTCAATGATTGTTCCTTTTTTAGGTATGGGATATATTAATTCACTTTTTATATGAATATTTAATAGTAAAATGATTTTTATTCATATGGAAATTGTAGATATTATCATAAATGAATAAAATAATTATAAATAATGAAAATCAAATAAATGGAAGGGTATGTTATGATTTTAATTTCTTGAGCCTCATTACATGATGTTTGTTCAATTTGAAACACAAGTATGTGTTTATAAATTATTCCATGTATATTATTCATCAATAATTATGTTGGAATACAAAAATATATGTTATATGAAACCATATGATTCTTTGTAAAATTTTGAATGATTTTTAATAAAATATTTGATTGAAATGACATTGAATGTAAACAAATTTGGGTTTAGAAGATTATGAAATAAATAAACCAAAATTTATCATTGGTTTATGAATTAAATGGTAATTAATAAATTCTGAACTGAATAAAATGAGTAAAATTTGATAATTGTGTGATTTTAGATTTAACAATTTATTACATGTGATGGAAGATGAGATATCATTTTGGATGATATATATTTATCAACTATAGCATTGGTAGTTTGATATAGTTCGGTTTTATGATAATTATATCCTAATGTTTTGTGATTTATTACATACAACACTTGAGTAGGTTTGAGCAGTTGAACTCAATATTGGAATTTGGTTCAAGGTGTTTCCTAACACCTATAATGTAAATGAAATATATGGTTGAATAAACCAACAACCCTAATCTATCCAATAGGAATTATATTTTTTATATAAATACTTATGTTATTATGGAATATTGTTATGGACTATGTTTCCATATGGGATGTGATATATCTTTGATACACTATACATGTATATGTTGTATTTGTTCTTTTGATATTATATCATAAAATTGTATTCTTGTAATAATTGTTTTGGTTATAAGATGTTAAATCATTCATGAGTTATAAAAGATTAATATATTGTACAAGGTATGTAGACTGTGTTGTACTATATATTTTCCTCCTTATTATGAGAAAGGGTGATGGGATTTATGGGGTGTATAGAGGTGAATATGACATGGAAATATAGTTTGATTCAAACATAAAATGAGGGATACTGCATGGGATTGCTGTAGGCTGGTCTACGTCTCGACCAATATTAAAGGAAGTCTTTGGAGATGATGGGAGCACTATGAAATGTGGAATTGGGGTTTATGGTGATTGGTTCAATGGTAATGCAGAAGACAGGTTCCATCAAATATATATATATATATATATATTCCTTTGAAATCATGGTACCGTAGTCTAAAAATTAATTATAGAGACAAACATTATGGGGATATAAACCTAGTATACATTGTTAGGTGATTAGATGGTTTCACTAATTATTCATTGTGGATTTAGTATAAATATTAAACATTTTCAAAAGGGGCTATGGGGAGGATTTTTCTCAGTATAAATATATTCCCACTAATATATATAAATATAATTCTATTCAATGTTATTGTTTGAGTTTGGGTTATCCTGATTATAATACTAGTTCATGAGGCTATTTACGAGTTATTAGAATTTATATTTTCTTCAACCTGAGTAGTTTATTATTTTCTATTTAGTTTTTTATTATAAATTTTATGAATTACCATATTTCATGATTTTTTAATGAACTCGTTATTTATATTATGGGGTTGGCTGGTTTATTTATCTTTTATTCATAGTAATATTGAGAGAAATTACTCACATTTGTGTACATGATACCCTTAGTGATAGATTCCAATATATGGACTATATGAGGTTCGAATGAAGTGATCACTATCTACCATCAATAATAACATAGTAGGGCTAACAAAGGTTTCATGTTTTGGAATTTATTATTTAAAAAAATTTAACAACATAATTAAAATAATTTTTAATAAATTATATATTTATTTATCAATAAGTAATATCTTGGAAATTTATTATCACTTATCATAAGTTAATAAACTATATTGATATTGTCAATTTAAAATCTGAAATTATATAATTAATATCCCTGAAAATCCAATTAATCATCGGTAAATAATTCTATATGATAATAATTCAGAATTATTTCTGACTTCATATGTAAAGAAAATCATCCCATATAAAATTATCATAAATTTATTTTTATAATTTTTATTTCCATTAATTTTGTAAAATATTAACTTTAATGTCTATAATAATCCCAAATAAACTATATTATATTCTTCATATACAATTCATGTCATTCCTTAGTACTATATGAATTTTTATAAAGCTCTAACCAATATAATAATTTAATTATTACTAAATAATCATGGTGTAAATAATTAATAATTTAATTATTATTAGTTTTATTTTAATAAAAATTAAACATTTCATCCTAATTAAACAGATCCATCAATATAATGTGTTTATTTTAATTTTATAGTGGTTAATCAACACACAAAAATATTTTTAACAAAATATTATCACAGGAAAATTTCAATATATACTCATGAGTTGTTATTTATAGAATAATATTAATCATAAGATATCCAAGTGAACCAAGAGATGTAAAAATTGTGTTTAACATAATAAAATTGACACAGTTATTTACTTGCTATCTAATATATGAGAAATATCATTAACATAACTGAAATTGGTTTTAAACAACACAACCATGATCGTTATAAAAAATGTGTAAAATGTAATATTTGTTTCTCAAAAAATTATATCTACATAGAAAACTCCAATTTAGCACACACACACACACAAATATGTGTAATTTTATTCAGTACATAATGTTTTTATCACATAATAGATGCCTATATATATAATTATAATTCTAGATTATTTTTATTATTATTAAAACTAGCAGTAATCCAAATTACATATATAAATATATATTTTTATATAAGGATCGATATCCACTTCTTTTAAAAATATTATCATGAAATGTACTCAAAATGATATATAGGGAATATTCCCTTGTGAATGTCCTATCCATTTCAGTTTTAATGAATTTTACATTAAATATATAGTCTCATATCATCATCATCATCATCATCATACATTTCTAAAAAAATAGAACTCTTTTAAGAGTGCTGACCAAATATAGCAATCGTATAAGAATTTATGTACAAAGGCATATTTTTATTATGATTACAACAATTTAATAAATATCAGGGGGAGGTGCCTATAGGGAAATAGATACTATATATATGGTTTAATATATTTTTATCGATTTCTTGTTAAAATCCATATTATTGGAAATATATTTAATTTTTAACATGGAATATACAATGTTAAATTTGTTCTTTCTGTTTTTAAATCCATATAAAAAATCCATGTGATAAATATAAAATACCATGTGATAAATATATGGGTGATCCATTTCAATATAGTATTTAGAGTTCCTCATAAGAGTCACATAGAAATATCATAGAATTTAGAAGCCATTTTAGATCTATTTTGTTCAATTTGATTCATCATACACATCTGTTTCCCTAATAAGTGTAATTAATTTATTCTATAATTAAAATTATGAAATAAAATATCTTGAACTATCAATCAACCTAATTAAATTAAATTTATTTTGTGGAAAAAAGATTGAATTAGAATTGATCATGAAAATGGATGAATAAACAAAAATAAAATTAATTAATTTGTTGACAATTTTTATTATCATTATTATATTATAATTTCAATGATTTACCTAACTAATTAAGAAATAAAATAATATACTCTTTTGGTATTTATTATTCTTGATTATGATAAATTTTTGATACCTTATCATGATTGATAATTAATAATATTAATGAAATTTAATGTGATGTTGAAAACGTTTTTTATCAAATTTCTTCACATCATATAGATGTTCAATAAATAAGTTATACAAAAAATCTAGATATCAATCATAAAATTATTAACATGGACATATTATATGTTAGAAAAATTAATAATGATTCTATCCGATTTATTCTTCATTAAATTTTGAATTTTTTATAATGGAATAATGAATATATTGAATGAATTAATAATGTAATGAATAAATTTGATATAATTATACAAAATAATCATTAAATGACATATATATATTCTTATAAAACACATAAAAAATATTATATCATTTTCAAGATAACCATAAATTATATTAAACATATTAAAATTTATAGTTTTAGTATCTTGTAAAATTTTCTACATATATTATTGATACACAAATAACCATAACCATTATTTATTTCATTTACCATTTTACTCATGTATAAATTCATAATAATAAAAATACTTGTGATCAATTAGGTATGTGCACCAAAGAAATAGTGATAATGATTTACAAGTAAAGGTATGAGTTATAGTATAAAAATATACATTAATCTATATGAGTGCATGAGTAAGCCTCACAGTCCTTATTTAATCATAAGGATAATATCATAATAATAAGAATCATATGATCTATAAAGGAAAATGTAACATGAATAATAATAAAACATAAAAAACATATTAAATAGAATACTACCAACACATGATATAATCATTGAAAAAATAAGCCACACCATGTCCATAAAATTCGTAATAAATAAATCTAATTACACCATGTTGATGATAATGACCTCATGAGATATGAAGAATTACTAAATTAATTGAACTATTATAGAACTATGATCCTATTGATCACATAATAATATATTAAAATCAATTCATGCGACTTCAAAAAGATACATACATTAAGAATAAACATGATATAAATGAAGGAGAAGAGGATATATTTCATAATAATTTTACAATTCATAAGTTGATGAATAAAATTGTAATAATCAAACTTATAATGAGAATAAATTATATTTCCATTCATGAGTGACCTGATCAAATTAAATTTGTATATGTACAAAGTGTAGATAATGACATGTATACATATTTAATGATATATTTTTAAAATAAATTATTTTTCAAAATAAGTAAAGGTGGATATGAAATTATCTAATTGAAATAATGAAAATAAAATTGTTAGGAGAAATAATGAGAAATTTAAATTAAACAAATTATGATGGCATGAAATAATAATATATAAAAAATGGAGAATGATAAATGGTGGTAGATTATATAGCCAAATGAAAAAAGAGAGATTTTGAGTTTTCACACATGATATGTAATGTTTTTATTTCTCGATAATATAACCTCTATATAACCACTTATGTATATTAATAAGTTACTCCATAATAATATTAAATTTATTTATGTTATTTTTTTAACATTTATTACATTCGAAATACATATTGGATTTTCATTAAATATAGAAATATTTGATAATATGTTTCTTCAAATTATTCCATTTTCTATTTTATATTTTCAGATTTATCATTACAAATTATTAATTTGTTACATTTGATTCATAAGTATAATAGTACAGACATATATATATATATATAATAAGAGATTCAAAAACTAGCAGTTATGGTGGGGTAATTAATGAAATTACAATGTCCTTGTAAATAGTAAAACTGACTATTAATTGGAAAACCCAAAAGGATGGAGTGGAATATATATATATATATATATATGTTATAAATTGTTCAAAAAATTAATAAGGTTGAAAAATAATAATTTTATATCCTAGACATATTAAATTATTTGTATTAAGGTTAAAAATGGGATTGGAATTTTTGAATAAAATAATATATAAATTGAAGGGAAATGAGAGGGGATTCATTTATGATTAAACATTAGTAAGTGATTATTTCCTTGTATCATTATAGTTGGGGTGTAAAAGTAACAAACAAATAAACCATATGAATATTAAGTGTTGTTATTTTGGAAAATATTATTAGAAAAGACGAATTTTAGAATAGAGTTCTCATTGGAGGATTAGTGTTTTTATGCCTAAAGCATAGGGGTATTATGGGTTAACATAAATAAAATATTATTTTTATTAAATTATTTTTTTATATTGAAATTATTTGAGAATATGAATTGTATTTAATTAAAATATATTTTTAAAAAAATTTAACTCTAACACCACATAATATACATGTTTATTCATAAAAATATAAATTAAAAACTGTTTTAAATATATTAGATAATCTTTTTATACATTCCAAATTACATGTATGATTAAGAAATAAATTTTATTGTTTATAGTTTAGTTATTTATCTTATTAAACATATTTTGGTCAAATAAATAAATTCTAGTATTCATTGAGATATCATTATGTCAATGTTATGTCATAAAACACACTGTATTAGAAAAACTATATTTTTACTATTCATCCAAAAATTCATGTTTTCTGATATTTTCCAAAATAATATTTCAAAATAAGAAGGAAATGATAATTAGAAAAAATTTCTTGATTTTTTCTAAATAATTTTAAGACAGAGTTAATTATAATTTGTTATTATTAAATAATGATTAGTTTTGTGATAAAATTATTTAAAATAATCCATTTTTAAAATATATCTTTATTTTTTTATATACATAATTTCATTATTTGATTTATTGTGTTATAATATTTAAACTTACTTATTTTATTTATGGTAAATATTACTTAATAGTAAATTTTTTATTCTAAGGAACAATTTAATAATTTAACAACCATTCTACACTTTTAATGGTCAATATTACACTCTAATAGTTATCTTACTATTTTAATGGATATGTCTCAATCACTACAGTCATATAAAACTTATAATTAATGAATTCAATGCATTTCTATCATTTATTATTCAATTAGTTTTCTCTCATGATTCTGAATACATCATTTAGTAAATATCAATATTAGTTAAAATTATATGTTTTCATTTTTTGTATTGTTTACAGGTATAATACTAATATGATACTATGTTGCAATGGACTTTGAAATTCCACCTATGTAATTTATTTATTTATATTATCCTTTTTTTCAATATTTAATTTCATGAAATTTATTTTTAATTTTTATGTTTTATATTGATGAAATAAAATATTTTTATTTATTATCTACTAAATGTGAATTATTTAAACTATTTCTAAAATATATATTTAGATGTTAAATATCACATTTAATTGTCTAGGTCATTAAATTCATCCCGATTTAAAAACTATTTCCTTATAATTTCAATTTATATCATAACTTGAGAATATATGAAGGTGATTCTATTTAATTTTTTATTGATGTTCCCATTCTGCTTCTTTATATGCATATTTTTTCAAAATCATGTTAATAAAGACTGTATAATTATAGCTTAAATGTTTTTATCTATGATCTAAGATCATCACTATATGCTTCTCATAAGTGATTTCATGCACTATTTTTTCCCCTATGGATTTATCATTTGTGATAGATAAGGTTTGCACATACTCAAGAGAGAAACATGGAGCATATTATCCACTTTTTCCAAATTTGGTAAATCTTCTAGTTGATAGGCCACAACACCATAATGATCCAAACACTAAAATGGGATATTTTACATAGGTATTATGTTTCTGTTGTGTCACAATCAAAAAACATTCTTCGTGAGAGATATTTAATGGAACAAAATATCTCCAACATCCAAATATAAGTAACCTTATTAATTATTAGTTCATCTATTTGGTTAACTTTCTACCTCATTATTATGTTTCTAAGTATTTTGAACAATCTTTCTCATTTCATAAACAAGTTTGGGTCCCAAAAAAATACTATTTACCATATTCATCCCAACATATTTGTGTTATTCATCTCTTATCATAGATAGATTTATATAAGGTTGTCAATAAACCACAATAGATACTATTATTATGGAGTAACAAAATAAGGAATTATTTTGTTCCCCACCAACTTTTTAAATCTATTTAAAAAGATCATATAATTTATTGATGTTTTCATATGGTAATTTTCAATAAAACAAATGTATTGGGACTATAAATTATATTAAATATTATCATCATATGAAATTCATATTAAATAGCCTTAAAAATCATTGTGGTGAACCATAGATATTAATTAAATATGATAGAAAGGGGTTCCACATGAAGTGCAACTAAATCATACTTATATATAATTTCATGTTTATAAAATGTGAAATTATAATGAATGGTGATGAATGTGGTAATATTTTAAATTTGATCCACTAAAATTCATGTAACTCTCAATTACGCTTTTCATGTACTCCCCTATTTATGATTTGATTGTCATCCTTATTTGGGTGAATTTTTAGGATTCACAGGGATTGAGATCCTTTTATTAGGAAAATATCATAATGATATTTAATGTATATATATCTGTATTGAATGAGTGTAGGTATAAACATTTAAAGGACTAAGATGGGTTATTCCCATGTTTGGAGAATTCTTAGAGTGGGTTCGTTGGGGTTTTTTATTTGAAACTTGTAATTTCTTAAATCCCACAGGATATTACACACCATGTAAGTATTAAATGAGTGTAATATTTTATAAGAAAATTATGTGAAATAGGTTTTGAGCATTAATGGTTTACACATAGTGTAATTGGTTCATGTCATGTACTATCAAAAATAAGTTTTATAATAAAATATAGACTCTTTTTTTAGAGATTCTATCCTTTTTCTATTATAATACATGTAATGTGAATAAAATCCATGTAAATATATAACCTTCATTAATTTTTTTCGAAAAATTGTTTGGCTATGGTTAGGTTTCATATTTGTGATTGGATAATTTCTATATCTCTTCTATGAAATTTTTTATTAATCCATGTCTTTTGACAATAGAACACATGGTTTCAAATCACTATTATCCAATGAAGCTAATTTTATATTGGTTTGCGGTAGGCGTTTATATGTATTCGGTCAATGCATTGAATTTATTTTATGTCTTTGTAAATTCATTTGGGTTTCTCATTGATTATATGTGATATGTATTTTTAAAGGATTTGTTTTAAAGGAATATTTTTCCAAAAATGATTTTCCATTGAAAATGGATTTTCTTGATTTTTAAATAGGTTTTCAAATACCATTGTAGATTTAATTGGTGTTGAGATTTATATTATGAATTTTTTAGTATGTTTTTATAAATATATTTTGACAGTTGACACATTAGGAACCATGGGTGTGGTAGGAAAGAGACATGAGTGGCCTTATTGTGTGTGGAATGACATAGAGGTATCTACATTGATATCATTGGACTCTAGTAGGTTAAAATATTGGTTTGATTCAATTTTATGACTAGTTATTCTCTTTAGTGTTTAGTATGTACTGTCTTATGGTATAGGGTGTTATATTAGTTTTATTTTCATTTATGGTTATTTATTGTATATAATTTTTTTTATCGTGGAATATTTATCACAGGATATATATGAGGTTGTATCACATAGAATCGTATTATAGGTTATTTTAGGGTTATGTTTTTACTTTCTTACGTAATTATTAATGGATATCATCATGTTTATATAACTTATATTATTCTTTTTTTTCTATAATATGAAATTGTTTTATCAAAATCAAAGTAAAAATGATTTACAAATAAAATTAATTAATAAAAACATATTTGTAAAAAACTTTTTATTTCAAAAAATAGAAATTTTTCATTTTTTTAGAACATATGTAGAATATTTCGTGGTATCCTACATGTAATATCTTTCACACAATACTATTTACCATATATTGTCGGTAGATGTTGGTTTTTAGAAAAAGGTAAAAAAATGGAATCTTGTTGCAAGTCGGCTTCCTCATTGTCCTTAACCATTGTTTCAGGGTAGTTTCAAGGTTACTATGGTCAACAGGGGGAATTGTTGGTCTTCTTTTATATATATTTTATTTTTTATCTAGTTTATATGTGATTTTATAGATATATTTTTATATTTTCATCCACGTAGTACTATGGTTTTGTTTATTTTTATTATATTGGAGACTTATTTTTTTTTCATTCATCACCTCACCAAATGAAATTCAACTTGTCTGTATAGTTCTGATGACATGGGGTGGTATTTTTCAAATTTTTATCATAGATAGATTCATCATAATGTGTGTTAACACTTCCTAATATTGGTATTATTTCATGGGATATAAGTGTTTGGGTCATAAAAATTTGAATTGTAGCTATGAAAAATGGGCATGGAAATGTCATTTAAGTGGCAGAACTCTTGTTAATGTGGGTGCTCAGTGACCTTTTCCAGGATTGAGAAATTGGGTTTGGGGCCATTATAATGAATTTTATGACATGATTATTTAAAATTAACTATTCCTTTTAGGGAATAATTTTGTTGAATAAAATATTATATTACCCAATATTGTTGTCATATTAAAGAATGGATAAGAACTCAGAAGATTTTCCTTAGATTACTATAATGTGATCATGATATATTTGATCAATTTCATTGTTTTATTATAAAGTTACAATGAGAATAGATCTTCCAAATTTGAGAGAGGAAGCTGCAGGACAGGTTCCGCAAGTGAATCCTCTAATGGACCCAACATTGGTATAAGGCATTTTACACAATATTTGTACTCTAGGACCAGTGGGTGTCAGGAACCCATTACATGTGGTTGATTATGGAACTCATTTTATAATGAATCATCATACTATTATTCATGACATCAATGTACAATAAGAATCTGTGGATTGGCTTGATCTGATTAAGGGAATATTCTATTTTTTGAAGACTCTTGAATACAGGATGGTGGATTTTTCAACATATCTTCTTGAGGGACGTAGAAGGAGATAGAGGGAATCTATTGTAATTTCTATTATGATTGAGGATCTTACCTGAGATTATTTTAAGTAAATATATAATAAAAAATTTACCCTGAGATGTTACATGTGGTAAAGATATGGGTATTTCTAACCTTTGAGTAGGGGGAGTACATTATTCAATAGTGTTATACTTGTTTTGCTGAGATGGTGGATCTAGAACTAGAACCTTTCACTAATAAGTATCATTAGGATTAGAGGATGGAGTTTGTAATAATGACTATTATTAGGTCAATTCTTATTCTATTGTGCCTTCTAACCATTTGGGTGGTAGTTGATGATGCATATTTGGTTAAGGGAGACATAGCGTGGAAGAAAGGTTTAGGTGGAGCTTCAGTTTGTTCTGTTGTTATCCAAGGTGTATGTTCAAGTTAGAAGATGAAGGACAATGGTAATGATATTTCTTCAGGACCTGATCTAGTGGATTCAATAGGGTAGTATTAGGCCAGGTTCTATCATCGCATGCCATCTAGTCATACTAAGACTAACATTATGGGTACCCCTAGTAATTTTCATCATTGTATATTATCACGACATATGAAACATTTTTGTTAAAGGATTTCATAGAGTAGTAAGTCATGATCTAAAATAAATAAGTGTTCAAAAGTTCATAATCATGCTTCCAAGGGTGGTGGGTAAAATCCTCATGCTATGTGGGGAGTTCATGGGGCTATGAACCAATATAACTGTGATATTGAGTATGTATAAGAGTAATATAATTCATCGAAAAATATTTTTTAATGGTACGACATTAATTTCATCTTTTATGGTTCTAGAATTGTTTGATATAAGTGCTAATTATTATTTTTTATCATCGATGTTAGATTACATGTTGGAATTTGTTTAGAAGATATTCTATTCTTGTTGGATCTTTCCATGACATTGGGAAGGAGGATTGAAATTTTTCTCAAGTGTCCCACATTTCAGGTGTTGATAGATGATATTTATGTACAATAGGACTCTATGTTGTTCGATATTTAAATTATTTATTTTAATTTTAGTATGGATTGAATGATCATTTTATGTCCCTAAATATCTATTACTACCTTTAGGTAAACTTCTTATCTACTGATGGGGTCACTAATGTATTTTAGGGTGAGTGTGATGCATGATTGGTAAGGGTAGGTCATGTTGTTCAATATTACTAGGTAATGTTGTGTCAGATTTTATATATGTTTCATGATATATTTTACCCTTTATTTTGGTGGTGGAATTATTATACTATTGAGTGTATTTCCTAAGTTCTTTTTGTATTAATTTTGTGGTCTACAACATGAGTGATAGTTTGATTTCTCTATTGACTTACTCTGTGGTATGATTATCATTTATATTCTATTTAATTGAATGAAATATGATTATTTTGTGGATCATAATGTCCAGATTAAGTACCCAGATGATAAACGATTTAGTCACCGTAGGGTGTCATTGTGGGCCTTTATTATACTCATTACCATGAAGTAAGATGGAATAATCAGACATTATATTTACAATCTAATGTTAAGTCAGGAAACAGTTAAGAAAAAATATCATTTTCCTTGTATTTATCGTCTTCATGAATTTCTTATAGGGGAATGCTAGATTTGAATCATTTCTCGGCTTTCAGGGTACCACATCCTATGTCTGGTTCTATAACATGGGTAGGAAAGAGTTATGAACATTAACATTCAGATAGTTTTTGCAAAAAAGGGTTCTATCTAGATCACATCTGTGAGTGGACATGAGTTACCATGGGTGGTGAGGGACATTTACTAGGTTCAAGACCTAGAGTTTGGGATCATTTAAATGAACTATATTGTGTGTTTATTATTATTGACATATTTTTATTAGAAAATTATTTTTATATAGAATTCAAAACATTCATTAAAATCACGTTTTTTAAATAATTATGTGAAATTTTAATGTTTTCCTAATAATTTAGGAATCTAATCATGATCTATTTGGTTATTGTATTATGTTCATTATATAATTTCATTGAGAATAGATCTTCTAAATGTAAGAGATTAAGAAATGAAATAAGTTCAATAGTCTAATCCTTGATTTGATCCTTCTATAAAAGAGACTATTGTCCATAATATTTAGACTCTGAGGTTATGTGGGTTTTAGGAACCTACGATGTGTAATGGATCATGACACTATGTTTAACAAGACACATCAACCCATATTCCACTACAACAATGTGTCACAAGATTCTGGGAGTTTCATTAGAAAATAAAGATTGTCATCAATTTTTTAAAGACTCTTGAAGACACGAAGGTGGGATTCACCAAATTTATGATTATGGGATTGGGAATGAGATAATGGTAAAATATTTGGAAATCTAAGTTTTATTTGGACCTTACCAAGGATTATTCTATGAAAATATATAATCAAAAATTTACCCTGAGACATTGCGTACAAAAAAGAGCTAATATTTTATGAACTTAATGTAGAGGGTCGATACTAGTATGGAGTATTGAACCCATTTTTCAATTTTGGTTAATATAGAACTGTTTTTTTTTCAATAATGAGTACCTTAAGGAATAAATTTTTGAGTTAGTACTAAGGACTTATATTAGGTAGATGTTAATTCTCATGTTCCATTAGAACATTGTGGTTTTAGTTTACATCATAGATTTGGATGAGGCAAACATAGCTAGAAATATAGGTATGAGTGGATATTTATTCAGATATGTTGTTATCTTGGGGGTATCTTCTTCAAAGAAGAGGAATTGAAATGATGATCGTATTTCTTCCAGAACTATTCTAAGGGATTTGATAAGGATTTAGTGGGTTAATATCTATCAATGTGGGTGATCAATTCATACTAGGACTGGATATTCATAGGATCCATGTACATGTGGTCATTGTGAATTATCATGAAATATGATGAGCTTTTCTAAAAGATATACTAATGAAGGAAGTTATGATCTACTCTCACTAAGAGAATTTATGATTATACCGATGCTTCAATGGGTGGTGGGTAAAATCATGTTGGAAAGGGGGATGTTCATGGAGATAATACTAGATATATTTATGTGACTAAGTATGTGAAAGTGGAATTTGGGTTAAGGAAATATACTATCATAGGTATGGTATTTAATTATATCTCTATTTTGATAGAATCGATGGAAACAAGTGATACTCAATATTTTATATTTTCAATGTTAGTTAATGTGTTTTACTATATTTCATGACTTATGACCTAGTTTTTGGATATTTCCATGCATTTGGTAAAGGGTTCCAAAAAAAGGTTTCTGGTGTCCCATGTGTTAGGTGTAGATAGAAAAAATTAACGTTGAATTAGACTTCATGGTGTAAGATATTGAAATATTCAACATGATTATTTTTATGGATTCAATGACCAGTGTTAAGGACTAGATAGACTATTATCACCATCAGGTATAGTTATTATCCACCAATGGGGCAAATCATGTCTTTTAGGGTGAGTCAGACATTTGATCGATAACAGAAGGGACCATTATTCAGTACGCCCGGGTAATATATTGTCAGTTGTAAAAACTATTTATTGATGTAGTATACCATTGTTTAGGTGTTCAACATCCTTCAGTGGTTAGTACAAAATTTGAGGTCTCTGTAGATGAATATTCTAGTACCCCCCTAGAGATAGGTTGAGTTCATGATTGACATGCTCCAAGGTATGATACACATTTATATTCCTTCTTATTGAATGATACTATCTATGTTGGTTAAACTAAAGGTCCATCTTGCAGTCCTCTAGGATAAAGGATTTATTCATCCACGAATGTCATCATGTTATTCACCTTTAATTTTTTTACATAATGAACATGAGAGACTTATACATTGTATTGAAAATAAAAAGATAAATTTGGAGGCCGATAAGAACAAATATCTTTTTCATAGAATTGATGATGATTTTTTTAGATTATATAACCGTATTCGTTTTCAATGATTGACCTACTATCAGGGTACTAGAAGTTGAGGGTTCTAGGAGAGGATATTCCAGAGACAACGTTCTGGTTCCAGTATGGAAATTTTTTGTCTCCGGTTATGCCATTCAGTATGGTTAACTGTTTTATTGTGTTAATGGAGGTCATGACCTATATTTTTCATTAAATCAATTATATTTTATTACCTGATCATATATTTGTGGACTCCAAGTCATAGGTGGATCCAAGGGTCCGTTTGGATATCATTCATTAACCCATGAAAGAACATCATCATTATAGTATGCTTTAAAAATGTGAATTATATATCTTGGATGTGATGTTTTTGGGGAATGTGATATGAGATTGGGGAGTATCATTGGATCCTAAAAATATATACACGAAGTGGTGTTCTAATATAATTCCTAATATATGTTTCATAATTGATGTTTCATGGATTTTGCAAGTTAATATAGATGGTTTGTACAACATTTATCCAAGAACAAAACATTGATAACTACATTGACCCATAAGATTGTTTATTAATGGAGGGAAAATTGTTAAGGATCCTTTCAGGATATGAAGACGAGGTTGAATTTAGTTCTAGTTTTGATTGAAATATAACTAGGGATGAGTTGTTAATTTTTCTGTGATTCTTCAGGTACATGATTGGGATCAGTGTTGATGTAGGGTAAATTGGTGATGTCCTATTTATCATGAATGTTATTACCTCATGAAAAGAACTTCCACAACCATGGTGTGGAGTTCGGATTAGTTATTAATGCCCAAAAATATGGTGTCACAATCACATTGGGGTGATGTTTAGAGTGTTTTCAGAATATAAGAGCTTGAAATTTATTTTTACAAAATAAGATTGGAATTGGGAATAGTGAAACTAACTATAGTATCTTTAGAATTTTTATTTTGATTTTTCATACACCCCCAGAAATGAAAATACGGTTTTTGTTGATTTGAGAAAAAAAAATAGACACAGTCCATGAAGTAGTTATTTGAGTAGTGACCTATGTGGGGTTTTTTATTGAGATGATAATGCTAGAGGAAGATGTTTTTGGATATTTATTCATGGATTTGATTAAGGATGACTCATTTATTGAGGTATGATTTGGGAATGAGATGATGGTATACATTAACTTTAAACAATTTTTTGAAATATTTTAAGGTGGGGATACCTTAAGGCAGATGTATAATCTTCACAGTGATTAATTATTCTTCTATGGTAGGTTTTTTATTACATTTTCACTAATGTATGAGTTGATTGATTGTGAACAGTGGCCTTTCTAGTCCATGAGACACAGGGTTACCATGATGCATCTCTACTTGATATATCACTTTTAGTGGAACGGGATGAGGCTGTAGGTTGTGCAGTATGTATTGTGATATCTTACTTGTCCGATAATTAATGAGGGACACCAAAGACCTATGAATCTGTTGAATCCTTTATCTATTCTAGTATGTATGTGGGATAATATTGTCATGGATTTTGTGTTTCTTTCCATAGAAACCTTCTGGGAAGTATGGGAGATGGGTGATCATTTATCAATACAATACATCAGCACATTTAATCCCATTCAAGGAGATGAAAAGGGTAAAACAAAATGTGGTACTGATATATCAAATAGAGTTTACGACATCATGGGGTTTTCTATATGGTTGAATTAGATATGGTCCAAAGGATCGCATATAGGTTCTAGAGTGGTTTTCAGAAAGATATGGTTTCCCATATTAGATTGAGCATGGATTAATAGAAAAAAATTATATGGACATACATATAGGGTTATCTATGTCTTGAAGTATTCTATTAGTGATTATGTTGTTGATTTTTGTAGATATAATGGAAATAACTTTCCTCTTATTGTGTTTTCCTTAAAAAAATAGCTATCAGTTCTTGATTAGGATGGTTACCTATTAGGTTTTTATGGGATTCCATGTATATATACATTATGTTGAGTAAATTTGGTAGATATATCCCAAACTGGGCTGAGTATCATTCAGGTGATGAAAATGATGTGTAGTTGATCTGAGGGTGATTGATTATAATACAGAGTTTTCAGAAACCTTATGTTGACCTTCCTCTTCATCCTCTCGATTTTGAGGTTGGAGATCATCTTTTTTTTAGAGTTTCAACTCCTTTTGTTCATATTCAGTTATGTATACATGGTATGTTGGTACTGAGGGTTGTGGGCCCTTTTGAGATCATTTGATGATTGAATATGCTGGCATATTAGGTAAACTTATCATATGTATGGACTTCTATCCATGATGGGTTTCATATATCCTATTTGGGGTGGTATATACAAGATCCATTCCATTTTATTAGACAAGAGTATGTTAATCATTAGACCCACAATAATTTTTTTGACCTTTTAGTTCAGATTATTGTTTTCTAGGGGAAGGTATTGTAGAATAAATCAATTCCTATGGTATGGGTACCATGGTAGTGATGATAGGATAGACACAAAACATGGGAGAGGGAATTTATGATGAAGCAATATTCTCCCTCAATTTATGTGAATATATAAATTTGAGGCATGTCTAGGGAATAAATGGATTATCATCGAGAGACTGTAACAACCCATTAAGATTTATTGGTACTTCTTTATTTATGATTAGTTTATCATCCATGTTTAGGTACATTTGTGGGATTTTTCGAGGTGAAAATCCATTGATAGAAAAATGGACTAAATTAAAGGCATGTATTTTGTTTAATCAATGGAGTCCGATTGTAAACATGTAAATGTCTTTTTAAGTTTCTTCACAAGTTCAATGAACTCTTATATTGGGGTCTTTGGGGTTTTCTCTCTAAAATCAATAGTTTCTACAACCTTATGGGAGATTGCATGATTAGTGTGTATTACACATTGTTCAATGTTTTCCATGAATATGACATGATAAAGGGTTAGGTCATGTATGGTTTACCCATCGGGTATTAGGTTCACATCTGTAAAAACAAAAATTTGGGTTTTAGTAAAAATGCAATGTGTTTTGTTGTGATAACAACCTTCATGGATTATAAAATGTGTAGAGGTATTATAGTCAATGTAAATGTCCCATGTTACGGTTTTGGGATTCTTAATGGCCAATTTTCCTTCCATTTCACCTTTATCGTTACCTCTCTTGATCCATATCATGCGCTAGGTGAATTTGAATGGTTCCGTACATTAAAGATCTTTTCATTTAGTGATTGATCACTTTTTTAGTTGTTTTTATTTTCTGTAGATAAGTGTTCCTTCAATTTATTAATTCACTTGGTCTCAAATTTTTTTTTCCAACAATTATTCCTCTAATTCATGATCAGATACAGTTTTCTCTCTATCTATTGTAGTTTTTGTCACATCTTGTCATTAGATGGTCGATCTCATGGTTAGCAGTCACCGTTGTTAGTGATATCTACATTTTTATAGGTTATAGTTATTTTTTGATATAATTGGATAATGAATTTAATTTCATGTTGTTCTTGGTAAATTCATGTATATTTTTTATTGATGTGATGGTATATGTGTTTTTCAATGATAGATTGGATTAGATTTTTTTAATAAGGTGATTACATTGAAAACTGATTTTGTTCATTCGGAAATGGGTTTTCATGCATTTTAGAAAACTAGAATATCTTTTATTTTTTAATGAAATTATGAGAATGTACATAAAAATGTATTTTATCACTTGTAATGTTTGGAACCTCAGGTGTGTCAGGAAAGAGACACAGATAACATTATTGTGTGTGGATGCACTAGGAGGTGTCTATTTGGATATCAGTAGACTATGGGATGACTCTATATTGGTTGGATCCAATTTTCATTCTATTTATAAACATATGTTTCTATTATGTATTGTCCCATAGGGTGGGGGCCAATATGGGGTTCATTTTGATCTACTTATATTTATCACATGGTTGTTTTTTCATGGATTGTTGATTATTGTATCTATATGTGGTTGTGCTATATAGCATTGCATTAGAGGTAATTTCAAGCCTAATTTTTTAATCTATTACCTATTGATTAATGTATATGCATCCAATGTATGTCACATGTACTTTTAAATTTTATAGTTTTTGAACATGAAATGATTTTATGAAAATCAAAGTGAAAAGTTTTTTGAAATTAATACGATTTATGAAATGTATTTTAATTTTATTTTCAATTAAATACTATAACCTTTTCATTCTTATAATTATCCCTTTTAAATATGTTCTAGTTTTATCGTTTTGGGATTTTTTCTCACACCCTAATTTTTCCCTTTAGGGAATTTTTGATGTTGTATTGTGGGATACATGTAATGGAATGGGAATTGGGTGGCATGTTGACTTCTTACATGGTCATTTACTTCATATTAGGTTGATTTGGATGTGTCAATGGGTAATATTAAGACTTATTGTTTATTATTTATTCGTACTTTCTATTGGATCCACATTATATGGGATTATATGGATATAGTTGAATATTTTTCTTCCACATTGTAAATCAGTTTTATATCTTCTTTATTTATGTTTAATACCTTTTCTATTTTCTTTCATCACCAATCCTTCTAATAGAAAACTCTGCTTTATGGTTTGGATCACCTCAGATAGTATGTTACAACTATAATGTCATTATTTACTCTAGATTTATTCATAAGAAGCATGAAAATTTTCATAATTATCTTTTTTCCATTCCATTTTACCATGGTAAATGGTATTATTATTCTTGTAGGATTTTAACAATATTCCTTATCTTTTTGGTATACCAAGAACTTTTAGGACTAAAACACAATCTTATTTTTCATGTTATCCATTTAATAGTGATATTAATGATATTAATATATCAAGGTACTTCATGTGTGGTTGTATAATGGTGATCTATATTAATCAACCAATTAGTTCTTCATTAGAGTTTGTTTGATGGAATATATAATACATTTAATAAGTACAAGGAATTATAATTTAAATTTTGAATTCATGTATAATCCAATCCTTAATTCCATCCATCTCATATTGATGATCAGAATAAATCCACTTTGCCTACATGGTTTTATCTTCGATAGATGGTTGGGAAATTGTTTTTGCATGAGAGGATGTATTCCCAAGCATTATGATTTCTAGATATATACATTTCTTGTTAATTAATACTGTGTCTTTTCAATCATCATCATGGATGGGTTTTCATATATCAATCTATTAAATCCATCGAATATATTATTTATCATCCTATAATGGCATTTTATTTAGTAGTATTATTATTTGACTAGCTCAAATCAACTCTGTTGATTCAAGTCCAAATACATCAAATTGAATATATAATCTAAACTCTTATGATATATATATATATATCAATTTTAAATATACAAATATCATTCTATTAAATATTCATTGCAATCATCATGGATGTTAAATCTAGATAATGAATCAGTTAATTTTTTTCATGCGTCTTCAATATTCATGAGGGATATGCTATTAATTTATTAATTTTTTGAATGAAACTAAATACATTCCTTTAATGCTCATTATTAATTACAAAACATTCTTAACATGATAATAGTTTTAATATATGATTTTTTTTAAACATATTGAAAAACCTAAATCATTAATCACATTTCTCTATTTTAAATATATTAATCACGTACATGTGAACATAGTTACTGGGATAGAAGACCACTCAAAAATCTATTATTTTGATGAAATAACACATCTAAACCATAATAATATAAATCCCACTGACATTGGTTGGTGTAAGAAATTATTAATTTGTATTAGACATTACGGGATCAATAACAATTCTCTCACATATGATCATATTCACTATTATTTTTACTTTTTTTATCCTAAACACATGAACGAATTATTTTGTATGTTAAATATCCCTTATAAAATTTTTATCATATTATTTAATTATTCATCCTTTAAAATATAGTTAGATTGTATGAGAAAAAATCATTAATTTCCATTATAAATTGATGAATGGTGTCCCTAAAAACTATATTCACCATGTCCATGATGATGTCTGGAGAATTTATGATTCCAAACAGAATATCTATAAACTCATAATTTCCTTATGTTGTATGTAATGATATTTTTTTAAAATGTTCATTCATTATCTTTAGTTTATGATATCTAGTTAAAATAATCAATTTTAGAAGTATTAAGCTCCACATAATTATTGAAACTTGTCATCAATATGTGGTATTGGATGCTTATTAATTTTTATAATCATATAGTGATCATGGAAATAAATAAAAATGACCATTAACAATTCATTATCCTTAAAAAGAGCTTCGGTTCATCCCGATTTTGTGAGAAATTTTGTAAAAAACATTTAAAAATGGTCCTAGAGTTACATTAATGCCTTCAGTTCTCTCAATGCTATTCTCTATGGGCTAATTGATATTGTTGTTTTACACAGATTTTTTTGAACTACACCATATAATTCAATACAAGTCCATAAAACTCTCTAGGGAATGTATAAATATATTATCTCATAATATTTCTAGTTCACGGTTATAATTTTACATTATGTCAACTCCATTCAAATTATATTCTTCATCATTGGTTATCCACAATCCATTTTTTTTGTATTTCCAAATAGACGCTTTTTGGGGAAGTAGGAACCATACAAAAAGGGTCATCTATTCCAGTATACCAAAATTCACATATATTAGTACACACCACATTCAAAATTCAAAAATTAAACCTTGAAATTAAAAAAATAAAATTAAATAATCCTCCATAATCAACTTCGATCTACTAGAAAACCCACAACAATCCACAAAAACAACCATCATGAGGAAACATCGAATCAAGAGGCTAGTCATGTCGCTTCTTTCATCCATCATCACTAACATAATCATACCCATTCACCATCAAAGAAGGTAACCATAATCATTCAGTGACATCCACTTTATCAATATCCATCAAGAACCACAAAAAAAATCATCACCTTTCCACCAGCGACCGTACATTATAGAAAACATAAAAAAATAGAAACTACAAACAATCATCATAAGATTCATCAAACACTGCCACTGTCATCACCATCTAAAAATCACTAATAAATCCTCCTGTAAATCAGCCAAAATAGGTGGAGGAGAAAAAAACCAACAATGAAAATCAAAACAGATCATGTGAGGTGCAATGAGCGCCAATGAATCCCACCTCCCAAAGCCATAGAGGAACAACCACATTGGATCTGACTCTGAGATAATTAGAAAAACATTGAGGCCAAGGTAGGGATTAGTAATCTAAAGGCTCCAAACCAACATAGTGAAGCAAGATAAAAATAAGGAAGAAACCCCAAGGGAACATGAGAAAGGGGAAAACAAAGAATAAACCAAAAGAAAACAATAATGAAGCCCAAAATGGAATGAAACCAAAGAATGGAGGGGAAAATAGGGAAGACACTGATAAAAACCTTTCCACGGAACATCATGAAGAAAACCTATGTGAATACATCCCTATAGAAACTAACCAGAGAGAAACATTGTAATGAAATGTCAGAGCATGGTAGTGGAGCCCTAGGGTAAAACAGAAGAGCCTTCTTCAAAGGCGAAGTGAGTGGAAAAACCCTGGAGAGGACCAATTGGGGAAAAAATAGGGGGAGGAACCATATGAGAATCCATGGATGTTTCGAAGAGAGCTAAAGAAAAGCAAATGAGAGAAGTGATTAGGAGTTGAGAAGGGTTCATCTATAAAACCCAGAGTTCAGAAGGAGACAAAAGTGTCCACGTGAGGGAGAGGAGTGGGTCAGGGAATGCAAATCCAACCTCCATATAAAATTATTTTTCTTCATTTTTTATCGATAACCATTGATTTATAGGATTTTATTGTGTTAATTAATAATACTCATTAATCATTATAGGATATGTAGATGTATACTAAAATGTTGGTTGAATTATTTTTCCTAACAATTGATATGGTCATTATATAATGTGACCCCATATGTGGGAAATATGGTGTCATATTTCAATAGTGTATGATTTATAAAATTTTAATGAGGTATCTTTTCACTATTATTTAATTTTTATGATTCAAATACATAAAATTAAATGATTGAACAAAATATTCTCTTCCTAGAAATTTCTATATCATGGTACACAAAAATGATTCATTATTTATAGAGAATATATAAGGTAGGATGAAACCAATTAGTCTTGAATGAAAATAATTTTTATCTTTTATTGTGTTATTATTGTTTATTTCATTAAAAAAATATAAATAAAAATCACATACTAGTGTTACTGTTGAAATAATACCTTCTTTTATCCATTGGATTAGGTCGATATTATTTTTTATTATCCTTTAAGACCATTGTTTTAGAAACATTAATTTTATAATTCTAAAGTTATATGAAAATTGAGGTACTTCTAGAAAAACATTATCTCACAGTTGAAAACCCAAATAATTGGGTTATTATTATTCATTTTTTGACTACTTTGAGCTGATTGGATGTGAGTTTGAATAGTATTTACCTATATAGATGTTTCCTCTATATGTTCTTGTCCTACGAGCTTCCTATCACCCAATTCTTTACAATAATTAAGAGTACTAAATCTCTAGACATATAATGCTTTATATGGTGGCTTTTTAACATGTTAAGGGAAACTATTATTGTATGAAACCCATAACAATGGTATATTTTGATCTCACATTCCTTGAAATCAAATTTTTATTATATCAACATGTCATCTAATGTTTAGATCATCCTTTCTATCTTCCTATCAGTGCGAGGGTGATTAGTAGTACATAAATGAAGCTTAATATCTAAATCATTCTGACTAATTTTCTAGAAAATAGATATAAATCATGGATCATGATCAGGCACAATTGAAATAGGTACGCAATTATGTTTTGAAACGTCATTAATATATAGTCCTCAAAGTCACCCCAGTCAAAAATATTCCCTTATATCGAGGAAATGTGTATAATTTGTGAGATGATCAACAATTTCCAATTTTTCACTATTTATTCTTGGAGTCCATTGTATCCTAGTGAAAAAATACATTGTAATTTCATCCCATTTCTATGTAGGAATAGGTTGTGTTTCCATTAATCATTTAGGCAGTTTTATTTTTTTCATGACCTTTTGAAAAATTAAAACTATTGATACATAATTCGTATTTACTACATCAATTATCCGACCAGAATTGTTACATAAAATATCTAGAAATATTATAGATACTGGGCTGTATAGATAAACTAATGCTATGTGAATTGTCCAATAATTTCCTTTTAATATTGGATATAAATGCGATGTAAATCCTTTACCCAAATTTCTGAATTCCATCCTCATACATGAACTCTACCAACATCCCATCATTCAAAAAATTAATTTTCTTGTGAAAATTGTCATAATCAAAATGAGTACATTTAATCTTTTTAATAAGGATTGTTGGGAAACCATTTGAAAAATTAGTGATTTGTCACCATCCTTGAGAATTACCATATCCATATTTACTTTATCCATGTAAATAGGATACTTATAAATCCTTATATTTTCAGCAATCCATGATCCTTCTATCTCAAGGAATTTTATACCTTGTTTTCCATCCTTGGGTTCTAGTGTATTGAGAAATCATAATCCTCGAGTAGATCATGCCATTTAATTTTTATCATGTTGATTTATTTCAATGAGATGGTATATTTCATAATATTGTGATATATATATATATATATATATATCACCTCTTTCACAATATAAATATCATATTCCTTGCTTCATATGAAAGATTACATCATCTAAGTCAAGATCACGAGTTGGATATTTATATTCTTGATTTATTAGCTGACTTGATGCATATGCGACAACTCTATCATTATGCATAAGGACACAACCTTTCCCATTCTTTTATGGATAATTATAAATAAAAAATTCACCATATTATGATGTTATATTCTCGATAGAAGTATTAAATAATATCCACTTCAATTATTATAATCATTTTTCACATTATTTTGGAAAAATAAGCTTCTCTGTGTTATGAGTAATCATGGTTAAATGGTTATCTAATAAGGAAATGTTTTGAATAAAATTCTAATAGTAACCTTCTTTACCAATGAAACTACATACCACTGTTATGTTTCTTGGTGAAGGCTATTCATGAACATTCATTTTCTTTATCTGATCAACAAAGATTCCATCATTGGAGGCAATATATCGATGAAAATAAAATATTTGAATCCTGAATTCAATCTTTCAAAATATCAAATAAAACAATTTTCTTCTAAGAGTCTCCAGAATTATATTAATGTGGTATGAATGGGCCTCTTATATTTTAGAATATATCAAGATTATATCAATAAATACAACAAAAAATCATCAGGATATTCCTTGAACAATATTTTCATTAGATCCATAAAAACAGAGGGTGTATTTGTTTGCCCAATTGGAATTACTATAAAATCGTAATGTACATTCCTTATTTAGAATGAAGTCTATGGAATATCATCCTTCCTCACACAGAATTGATGATATTGATATTGAATATCAATCTTCAAAAAATATTGATCATTATGATGTTTATAAAATAAATCATCAATGTCAGGAAGTGGATACATGTTCTTTATAGAAATGGCATTGATTTCTCTATAGTAGATGGAATACCTCATTGAACTATCTTTCTTCTTGATAAAGTGAACATGGGATCCCCATGGAGAAAAACTGGCCTAAATAATCCCCTTATTACTCATCTCCAGTACTTCATTATCCATCTCCAATAATTTAATTATTACCATTCTATAAGGATCATTTTATATTTTCCTTGAATTAAGGTTTAAATAAATAGAAAAATCAATATTCGACACTAGATAATTTCCAGGAAAATACTTTGGAAATACATAAATGTATTACTATGCAATAGTTATGCCCTTAATTTGAAGATTTTTTTCACCACACATAGACGATGATTTCTCTTCTTCCACAAGAAATTCATTTGGAATAGATACTTGAGGTGGATCCAAATATTACATAGATAATAAGGTATCTTTTTTAATATGAGAACATGAATTACTTCATCATGAATCATAATTTCCTTCAATATTCAACAAATATTTTCATTATTTTTAAAAATAGATTCCATACGAAGTATTATATCAAAATCAATATTATGTATGATGTTAAAATCATCAAATAAAACATGTTTATGTGTTACAGTAGCAATTTTGTTGTCACATATTTGTTGTAGTAAGGTTTCCACTATGAGTCCCTACGAAAAACTACCTTATTATGGTGAACTGGAAATATCTAATTTTTAAACAAAACTGGGAATATATAAATGAATGAAATGATCTAGAATCCAATAAATGTTTTTTAAAATTTGAGGATATAAATAATGATTCATCCACCACATCATTTGGAACTTCATCCTCATCATTTTTGATCGCATATGTGTATCCTTTCTTCTTTGGACATTTCATGGGAATGTTTCTTTGAAAATTAAGACAATCATTTTCATTTTGCCCCATCTCACTATAGTTGTAGCACAGAACATTGGTATCTTCTTTCATTCCCATGAAATCATGGTTATGTTTTCCTTTTCCTCCACACTTGTAACAAAATAATTTTTCATATGATGATAAACAAGGGTGTTTTCTTCTAGAAGTATCTCATTCTAGAAAATTAGATTTTTTATTCTTCCCTTTGTCCATTATTTTCCCCACCACCTACATCTTATTTTGTTTTCCCATAAAATCATAAGACAGAGTGAATTCCATATATACCATAATACAAAATGATACGATATTTTATTGAAAAATTATTGAAGAAATGTTCCCTTTGAAATAATATTATTAAACCATCAATGAATCTAACAATATTCTTCTTCGGACTAATTATGTAATCCATAGTATTCTATGATAACCATGTAAATTTGGAGGCATACTTGAAAATTTTTTCATCCATTTTCTATATTATACTCAATAATTGCATCTTCTTATCTAGTTGTTGATCATTTGGGAACTAATTTTATAAGAAAAGATTAATAGAGTCACTATATTCCATGTTTTCTATTTATTAATCCTCCTTTGTGTTTTTAATTAATAACCACAATTGATTTATATCTCTTAATTGCTGCTAAAATTCCATGATAACCATCTCCCTTTCATTAAATCCGAGAGTGAGAAATATATTCCCTAAGGAACATATCCACTGATCTTCTTAAAATGGGGATCTAGTCCCATTTAATGATGGAGGTTGTCTCCACATAAATCTGTACAACATTATCAATCCACATTGAGGATTGGGGTGCCTTGTGGGAGTAAGAATATTGCTCATAACCTGCGCCAGTTTCCCCAATATAGTTAAAATTTTCTCATCTCCACTTCCAACATAAATATCTTATAGATTAGAGAAATAAATAAAAGGGATACACAGCTTGATACAGCATGCATCCCTTCCACTAGAACCATTTATAAATAATAACATACTGTAAATTAAGTTATTCCTCATAAATTATAATTTCTAACTAGAATAATACTAAACAATAATTGAAAATTTATTCATAGAAAAGATAAAATTCATAAAAAAAATTAACTATGGGTACATGTTTAATTTTAAATCATTTAAAATGTTTTGTAATTAAAATGCACATTATATTGAGAATATCTCTTGAGAGTGTCAGATCTAGTGTGTTGTAATTCTCGCTTCCATGTACCAAGTTATGCAGAGTCAGGCCTGACATACCTTGTTAGTGATGTTACCCATAGGAACATATATGATAGAACCCCATCCACTTGTAGTATCCATATAGGGTGGTATTTCTAGGAAGAACCATGTAATATATTCTTTATAAAAATTTAATGATGTTCTTACATTCTTATAATAAATTTCTACCTTAGCGTTACGTTATCTACTCAATGTTTTCAAAATGTAGTTTCTAGGGTTTCTACTAAACTTCATATCATTGAAACTAAAAAGACCCTGAACTCGATAGAATGTAGTTAGTGCCTAACATTATTACATTAGAATAACAAATAAAGAAATCACATCCTGAAGGATGGAATAATTTAGTTGATTTGGAAAACTGGATATAGAAATAATTATTACATTACAACTTTTAATGGGTGAACAACCTATAAAATCCATTGGAAACCCATAAAATCCAAGATTATCTCACGAATAAATTAATAATATAAATATTTAAATCCCAGAGAAACCTAAATGAAAATAATTTTTTTTTCATTTTAATTCCTAGTATGGTAAAAAATATAATATAATATATCATAAATAAACATGAAAAATATGGCATGGTGAATAACTACAAACACATGCCCTTAAAACATAATCCATAGCATAATATGGAAAGAATAAAAACATGTTAAATAATGACATAAATTATAAAAATATAAAAATACATAACCAAGGATATGATACTAGATGAATTATCACATGGACTATCAATTAATAGTATCACAATGAGAGAATTCATAAATACAGAGATCTGAAACATACTATCAGGGCTTGAACACGTATATCTGAAAATAAATTGTTAGGCCCTCTTCCAAATCCATATCTATTTTTTCTCATGAGCCCTACCAATTCATCAAGGGGATATAATAGGCCCCACCAATTATATCCTATGTTTTATGTATTCCCCATATTAAATGTAAGAAACATTAAAAAACATATACATAACAACCCCTGGTCGGTAAAGATAATCTCCAAACAGTCAGAGTAATATAGAGAATGTTATCAAGATGGAAAATCGACAATAAAAATGATAGTAAACATTTTAATAAAATATGTTTAATAATATCATTAATGATAAATCCAAATTAATTATAATATTAAACAGATTGGGTTTAAATATATGAAAATAATCTAATAAAATCATAGGGTAATTTTTGAGGGAAATAAATATTTTTTACATTACAATGAAGTATTCTTTAGGAAAATGATTTTTATTTGTCATAAAATTATATTTTAAAAAATTATATCCCAAAAAATGGGGATTATTAAATTATTTTTGAGGAATAAATGATGTCCAACATAAGTGAAATCGTCTAAATTGTGTTTTGTGAAACATTAAAAATCGGCCACTCCCGTACGGTTTAAGTGAAAATATTAGAGTTTTCAAAGAGAAAAAGGATTAATTGTTTACAAGAAAATGAACAAATATATATTTCTATGATTAAAAAAGTGATTTTATAAAAATATTAGTGGCTTAAAATGGTTTTTGGAGTATACTTGAAAATTGGTATGAAATTGGGAAGTACCATATAACTAGGCCAGCTTATCGAGAGGGATTGAAAAGGGATCCTTAAAAACATGTATTATACCATCAATAAAAGATGAAATTATCTATAGACGTGAGTTTGGAAGATATACATAGAATATTTTATCTTTATATAAAAATATTGAATAATTACATTAGGTTAATGAGAGATAAATCATAACCTGAAAGTAAAATAGAGGATTTGGGAGAAACCCTTATCTTATATGTGAAAGTGTTTTTCACTTATTATTCATGTCCAAGATAATAAATTTAGATTCATAAATGATATTTTTAAGAACCTATTAATCATTTATTTAATTTATTAATATTTTATTAAGTTAATTTATGTTTTTTTATGAGTTTTAAAATTCAATTTCCTCTTTTATAAGTGCTTGTTTCATTGGTTTTCAAGATTGGTGCACTTTTATACATTTATGAAAGTTCATGTGAAATAAGAATAGTGATCTTGAATTAAAATTATATGTTATGAAGAAAAATACAGATTATTAAATTGTATTATATATATATATATATTTATATTTATATGTGATGATGATTGATTAGACAAATTTTTAATGATAATAGTTGCAATTATTTTTGTGTTTTTCAATCATCACACAGTAGTGTTCTCTTGTGAATTAATATTATTCAAAAATATTAGTGGAAGAACATTAAATAAGATTCATTGCATATATTAATGTTTTTTTATCCATAAAAATAGTTTTATGACCAGAATTGAAGGATTGATTGAAAAAAAACTCATTGTCCAAGAAGGCGGTAAATTAGCAACTCACTAACGATGTTTTAATAATTTGAATTAAAAGGGTAAGATAAAAATAATGGTAGTGTTTTTCCAATTATCACAATAAAATATCAGTATATATAATTTAATATATTTATAATTAATGTTTGACAAGGGCATTTATTGAAAGGATAAGAAAAGTAAATAAATATAAATAAAAATTATAGAACGAAAAAGGATTATACCTCTTGAATTTCTCCCCTTTGAGAAGCTTTTTATGGAACTTTGTAATTCTATTTTGGTGAGGCATGAAAGAAAAAAAAGTATGAGAGTTTATTTATAGAAAATAAGTAGAATATAAGGTTGATTCAATGCTTTGGAGGTGTGAGGAGAAGAGGTGGTGAGGGTAGTATTTATAGTGGATTATAGGGGTATTTTTTATTTTATAGTTTAGTTTAATATTTTCAGTAATGAATATTAATAATTTGAAAATAATCACTAAACATATTTAAATAATGAAGTATATTTTGAGATTATGCGATTAATTCTATCATACTTCCCATATGACTCAGTAATTCATGTATTTTTAAAATATTATAAATTAATGTTCTTCTCTATTCACTAAAATTTCGTCCATATTATAAAAATAAAAAAATTTGACCATAGATTTTTGTAACACTTATAATTCAAAAACATACCGTATTTTATGAAAATAACATTATAAATATGAACATTTTAATTTTCACGTAAATAAATCATTTATTTGAAAAATATAGAGTTTTAAATTATAACTGATTTTATGACACTATGAAATATTTATTAAGGTCTCATAAATTTTTTTTATAATCATACGAAAAAAAAAATATATTTTGAATATATATCAAGAAACAAAATATTATTTTAAATAATTATTTAAATTATAAATTTGTAAATAATCATTTATGTTTCAAAAAAATATCAACACTTAATTTACCATTTGTTAACATTTTTATCCTATTCAATTATATAAATAAACCATTTTTCATTGAAAAGTCATGAAAATTTTATTTACACTTTCATAGGTAATGGTAATATTATATTACTATTACTAATGGTAACATTAATATTCCATGTGACATATTTAACAGTATATTATTATTTTGAACCTGATATTTCAGGAAGCCTAAATGATTGATGTTGCTAAATTTTAAAAGGGACACACAAGAAGATATTGAGTTTTTACAACTATAATCAGGATACATAACCCCGTTCTACACGAATATAATCCCTTATTGATAGGTATTCGATAATAGTATTTCCTTGGTGTTTTTCAATGAAGTTGGTTTGGTTGGTGGTCTTTATAAATATTAAAATATCCATTATATGCCTTTTTTATAAAGTTTTAGTTGTTGTATCACATCTTGGTAATAGTGATGGGAAAATCCTATTGATTCCATATTCCATAGAATCTATGATGAAGGGGCTTCATTGTTATGATTCTACTCATTGTGGCCAAAAATTCATTGTTTAGTTCGAATTATATTTTATTCTAACACTGAGTATATAAATAACATAAAAATCACGGAGGAATGCCTATATTAAAGAAAAATATGATTATTAATGTTTTTTTAGATCTAAGAGAATTATTATTGATATATTTTATAAAATAAAAAAAAATAGTACATGTGTTTTCTATAACTAAATTACTTACTAAGGAATATATTAATCCCGAAAAGAATATCATTTCTAAATGTATGAATATTACTTTCCAACATTCTAGGTCATCAATCTAGACTCCAAATATATCTAGAACTCTTATCTGGTTCTATGTTAAATATACATGATAATAAGAACATACCTATTCATAGGCTGTTAACACATATCCCATGAATAATTCATGAATCATCCATTTCTAGCTTACCAATTGAATATAAAAACTAAAAACAAACACATAATGACACATTGGTCTGGAGAACATTTCTATATCTTGAGAACCTACCTGTCATCCAATAAACCTAGGTTACAACCTTATATGAACCTATATAAATAAGATTTTTCAATTTATTCTCACCACAATGGAGAAAGGATAAAAAACCTGTATTATCCAATGACACTCCGTCCCAAAATTGGTACAACCACCATACATATGATGGTACTGACACAACTCACCTCATCTTGAGGTCTATCTCAGTATCACAAGGTTATAAAAATGAGCATATCAACCCATCAAAGTGTCTTTAACAAACCAACAGCTATCATACATGCATAAACTTAGCATAACCCTCATCACCAAGTACTAAAAATTGTATTTCATCAAAAAAATATACCCATTTCAGTAATATTATATTCATCATAATAACTATAATAATAAAAATAAAAATAAACACCTGAAAAACTCTCTTATAATTTATATTAGTTAATTCATCAAATATATGGTATTCAAGATAACACCGATGAATATTTTCCTCATGTTTTATATTATTGAAAACCTAGTTTCATCCCTTTTTCTAAATCATTTACAATTATTATATATTTATCAAACAATTAAATCCATTTGGAAAACTATTTTACATCTAAAACTTGTATTTCACTTGTATAGATATGTATACATTCATAATAATAATATAATAATTAACAACTCTTTCCATCCCGATCCAAGAGTAAATATCATATTATTATTTCGTGGTTGATCATATTTGGTTTTAAAAAAACATATTAATTATAAAACAAGAATAGAATGATTTATTTGATACTATATTTTGTAACCCCTAAATAAATAATTCAGAATGGAATCTTGTCCACTTTCTCCAGTAGTTCTCATATGATCCTCCCAATATGTTATAGGTTTTCGACTAGTGATAAGAGTCTAAAAAAATGTTGTGATACAATTATTTAGATCTATAAAATAATATAACTATAAAAAATAAAATCATAATATTAAACATTATATTTTCGTCATGGTATTATGATTAAAGGATAAATATCCACAATAAGTAAAAATGAACATTATATAATAGTAATGTAACCTAAACATGCATAAATATAATTATAAAACAAGGATCACTAACTAGATTGATCAATTATTGAATGAACTAATAATAAGAATTGTGAGAGTGAACTATAAAAATATAGGTCTCACCAAAGAAAAATCTCTTAATATCAATACAGACACTCTATCATAATAGATCATGTAAAAACTCTCAATATAAAAGTAAACATAATTATAACAAAACACTAGGGTGCTTATGTGGGATGTTATTATGAAACACAGAAGGGTGTCTCAAATAAATAATTTCTATATATCACCATATAAAAAGAATTCATGTATATGAAAATATGCCAGGAAATAGTAGGAAACATGTAAGACATAATGTTAGGTTATTATGTTTAATTTAGGACACCATGATCCATAACATAACAATTTTGTCCAATATTAGTACTAGGACCTCTGTATTATCAAGTTATAACAATCAATTCTAGGAAATGAAAAGACTAAGTTAGACTTGATTATACAATGTGTCATGAGTATACAATATTCTTGTGAAACTATCTTAGTGATATAATGGTATATAAGTAACTAGGGACCCTATATATGAGATCTAAAATAATATGATCTAGTTTTGGATCCTCTATAAGTGATCAAAATTTGTAAATCAATTATATAACATATATCATTGATCCATTCAATATTTCTTGAATATTGATCTCTTATGTGGTGGAATCTCAATACTTTAATTTAGAGGAAAAATTCTAATCAACATCCCAAAAATTCTCATAATTATGTATATGGTGTATTATAAAAATATATAGGAAAATGATTAACATTACTAGATCTACATATTAGAAAAACTATGGATCATTTAACATTACTATTGATCATCCAAGAACTCAGAATTTATGAGCACCTAGGTGGTGTAACACTATAAATATATCCCTAGATGTAGAGGCCACAAAACAATAAGCATAAACTAAAAAATATGGTTAGGGTACAATAAGAATTAATACATGTAAAATAATTCCCATATATAGGTGGAGGTTCTCTCACATCATTTGACTTTCCTACAATTCCCTAGCTGATAGTGTCAGTGGTTGTTGTCCCTCCCTCATCCAGGGGGGTCCCTTCATCTTCAACAGATGATCGCATATCATCTTTCATCCCCTTATCCAAACCAGACCTTATCCCACCCTTTCCTAAGATCAAGCTATTCCCTATTGTGTTTGACCACATCAACATCATTCCACAACTGCTGATTTTTATTGTAGAGTTCCGAAAGGACTTAAAAATAATAAATATTCCTATTTTCGCACTTTCACTCACCATCAAACATAGTTGGATATTTTGATATATATATTTTCAAATCATGGGGTTTTCTTGATTTAGATTCCATTTTTATAATTGACAAGTGTTATATTATGATTTGGTTTTCCTCATAGGTGGATTTGATAATAGTGTGGTCCAATTCTCCTTGCTTCTTCTAGGGTTCTAATATTTTTTCCATTTTGATGGCAATATGAACTACATATGAAACATGATGTTATGATTATAGCAATATTTTTTTTTGCATTCTTATACTCCCCTCTATTTTCAAAATCCTTCAATCATTTTTACATTATGTAATGTGGTGAGCCATTTTTTATTCATGGACAATACAACTAGTTATGTTAGCCATATAGTTTTAAAACATTTTCGAAGTGATGTTGATGTCTATAAACCACTGATAAAATTTGTTTGAGTCTATGATAGAGATTAATTAATGTGAAATCAGAAGGTTTTCTTGGAATTATTGATATATGTTTTTCATTGTGAAAGTATTTTGGTCACAATGCTTCATTGTGTCCATGTGGGTGTTGGGGTATTCATATTATGGCCGCTCGAAAATAAATTTGGGATATATAGTTCATTAATCCAAATAGTCATACAATTATTTCTTCAAATACCGTTAGTTTGGACCCTCCCTTATTAAAACCCAATTCTATGATGTGGGACCAAAGAGTAGAGGATATATTTTATAGGTTGATTCAGAATTTGGATGCTCCCAAGAATCATTCATTGGTTGTTCCTGATTCTATAATTAATCAAATCATTTCTGATACAGTCATTTCCAGTGTGGTGGCCTAGAAAAATGAGATGTATAAGTACTCTTATAAAAGTGGATATTGATTTAAATGGGTTCTAGGGAGTTTTAGGAGGTATAGAACACTATGGATCAAAATGTTGATATGGCCATGAGTCTTTATTTTCCAAACTAGTGCAGGGAACCGAAGACTCTCAAAATAAAAAACCACTACATGACATAGATTGATGTTGGAAATTAAAATGTGGATCTTGAAGGATGGAAAATAGTTATCCTATGAAGGAAAATGAAATAGGCCAGATTAAGGTATCCATAATATAATGATTCAAGTTATAAAGAATAGTACTCTCAGTCTAATTCGGATTATGAGAAGTACTATTTGGTTGGGACTAGCTCAAGAAAATGGAAACAATGGAACATTTGTTTTGGTATGTTTGCAGACCTTATGGGGGGATCAATACCCCCAAATTTAATTCAAATACCCCAAAAATTGTAATTAGATCATTATGAATAGAATAGAGCAATGGAACAGATGCTAAATCAGTGGGGTGTGATCTTTATTGATTGAAGTTGTGAAGAAAACTTTAGTAATGACATGAAATAATACAAATAAAATGGAAATATAATCACTAGAGGGTGGAATCATGGTGAATGAGTGTATATAGTTGGATGAAATATCAGTCAAGAAGTGATTAAAAATATGAGAGGAGATCGGGAAGCACATGGAACATTATCTAAATTCCAAGGAATAAATTTTAGAATAATTATTCAATATCAACCCTCAAAAAGGGGTTTTCAACAAGAAGTAAGAGGCGGTGATTAAGGTATAAAATATTTATGAGAAAAAAGCTGTGTATTGGTCAGAAACAACACATTCTACTATGATGATTCCACAGAGGGAAGGTAACATTGGAATAATATCTTAAAACATAGAAATGAATTTCATACCATATTGAAGCTAACCTAAAATCTGATCTATATTTCTAGAAAACTGTGTTGCATTGGGTTTTATTTAGATTAGTTTTCTCTCACATCCTTAGTATTTTATTTGATGTATTTTTGAGCTCTTTTTGTGGTTAGTTTTTAATAGTAGGGATGTTTGGTTTCTAAATTTTCATAAAATTTGTTTTTGAAATAAAAAATCTAAATTATTGTTAAAATTAATACATAATAAACACCATACATAAAATTATTCATAACTAGCTACACATCCATTCCTGTCACCTGGTGATATTATATCCCATGTAGTTCATAAAAATATACCCAAACTGACCTCCCCATATGAAACCATATAAAATATAAACTACAATAGTACAACACCCAAAAATTATCCCAGGACCTCAAGGAATTCTCAACATAGAAACCAACACCAAGGTTACACTAACCACACCACAATACTATGCCACTATTAGGACATGTACCACCATGGACCTAAGAAAAATTGTTTCCATTATTTACTCTAATCCCTATAACATTGATAATAATCATTAAATCATGTGGTTTCTTAATGGATTAACAGTTCTCATTGACAACGTTTCACATTAACGAATCCCATAGACAATTTGACCAATATACCTGCCATATATACCCATCAACATATAATTTCATACATTATGAAATCCTAAGAAGGAATCCTAATAATTTCCCATGTTTATCTCATGATACCATTTAACATATAGGGGGCTCTATGCTCATGAATTCATTTTCCACCTCTTAATCTTCTCCCAGTTCTATTATACAATCATCAAATCATAGTTAATAATTTGAAAAAACCATCATGATGAAAATTAGAAGACTAATTACTCACCATGGGTCACTAGAATTAGTCAAAACATTTTACTCCTTTATATTTATGATTCTATTTATTTTGACGATATTAAAAAATATTTTAAAAAAACAACCAAATAATAACTCCAAAAATAAGCGTAATCCAATAGATAACCAATTAAAATATATTCTCCCATTCCATAGGCCACTTTGTGGGATATTCAAAATCTACTACATAGGTTAAGACCACATTAGGGGTTTTTAATTTGTTTTGGACATCACACCTCATAGAGGCATTGTATCAATGAATATCTGTATTATAAAAAATTTTATAGAAGAGAAAATTCAAAATCAGAAGGCTTGACTTTATTTTATCCTATCATATAGGAATCTCCTAAACCCATTCATAGGATCCCAGAAATAAAACACATGTAATAGGAATAATGAAACCTACATTCAAACATATAGTTATTTATTATAGGGACCACATACCATGATAATCGGGTTATTATCATTTAGTTGTGATCACCAATTATATCCAAACACAAACCATGAATTTCCCTTCACCCAATCCCCAGTTTTACACCATAAGGATAATATAATCAATAATAACCATTTTTCATAATATTTAGAACTAAATTAAATGGGGATTGAACACCAAAACTCATTAAGTACAACAATGAAACCAAAAAGTATACCCAAAAGGGTATCTAAGGATAATTTCATTCATTTTTCACTCAAATATCCAAAATCCCCATGAAATTATATCGAAACACTCTCTAATCCAAAGATAATTTGGTTATTACCATATAAAAATTCTCTTTGAAATGTAACACTATTCAAATAGTGAAAAAAACTAAAGTGTTCCTACACATTCATCATCTATAAGACACTACACCATGAATCCCTATCCTTTAGGATTATTCAGCTATGATTATGTGGAATGAATTATAAATAAATGTAATGACCAAAAGAAAATTATTTGTGATAGAATAAATGACCAATAAAAGAAAAAAATGGTATAAAAAATTTTACTCAATGAAAAAACTGCCAACAAAATTGGTTTTAAGGGGTAAAAGATGGATAACATAGTAGAGTAAAATATACCCATTATATAGATTAATCAATGAAAAGAAAGAGACCCTTGAGGGGATTCCGAACTGGGAGTCTATTAGTGATCAATTTCTCCCTCTTTAAAAAAGTATACTCCACACCATTAGTTACCCATAATATTCTCACATGGTACCCAGTGGCACTGAAAATGGAAAATACTTTGTAACACTCTATATGGCTTTTGGTATCCCCAATGTTGTACCTCATGAAGTCTATAATTCCCACATACCAAGAAATAATAAATTAGATGTTGTTTCACTATAAAAAATTACCTTCAAGATATTGGAAATTAATGCAGTTGGAATGTACTATTATCTCAATTATATAATCATTCTAAATTACCCTAATCACCCAAACAACAATTAGATTTATGAAAAAAATATACTACATATTTCACAACTCTAATAATTTGAATAAGAATATCAATTTTATAAATAAAAATATATCATTATTTAGAAAAATCTAGTGGACCCAAAAAATCCAACCTTTAGAAATGTAATTTGTTACTTATAAACACATATATTACATAAATTCTTATTACAACATTATCTAATATAACCATACATGATTTTACACATCCATTAATTGAATGAGTTCATGTCTAGGAAAATTAGTTTCAAAAAATGTAATTAAATATAAAAATTGAAATATGATATATATCCAAGATCTTATATGTTCTAAATATATAAATAATCATATTAATAAATGTGATAACTTAAGGACATAAAATTAATAAAGAGACATATAAAAATAGTTTGTATGTGGAGGAGTAATAATAATGATAATGTTAGATGATTCAATTTGAGTATGAGAGTTATCATAATATTCATTATAAAATTATATGCCTAAAATTATAATAACACAAATCATATTATGGAATCATGGAATATGTATCATTTATAATAATGAGAAAATATAAACACAAGATATGTCATAATTCCATTACAATATAACATAATTGAAAAGGATAACAATAACATTTCCATTTATAATATAATGAACAAAGATAATTATATCATTCTAAAATATTAATATTTCACAATATATAAATATTTAACCAATAAATTTTGGGTATATACATGTTTAAGTCATAATATGATAGAAAAAAACAGTTCCATATAAAAAATATTATTTCATCGATCATTTACACAAAATAAAACCCTTATAAGATAATGAGTTTCCTAATAATTTAAAAAATAATATTAATATGAAGATACATTTATGTAAGAAATGAATTAGTGGATATAATGTATAATATGTTTAATTGTAGTACCAAATTATAAAATACTATAATTTGAGAATATTTGATCAAAAACATGAATAATAAAAGTGTTGTTTGGAAAATAAATCATAAAAAAATATCATTGGTAGTGGATAAACATCTATATCATTGAAATGCATACATTAATATCCCAAGAAGAATATAATGGTAAAAATAAATAAAAGAAATTAAGAATGGATTTAATATTAATATACATGAAACATTTGGAAAATAACGAATATGTTAAAGTATTAACTAAAAAATAAGGGTAAGAGTTTGAGTGTCCCCTTAACTTATGTCATATTTGGATTAAATAATATTAATCATCTTATTTAATCCATTATATTTCCTAGGAAATTATTTTATAAGTATTTTACATTCAATTGAGTAACATTTTGTAATTAATAATAATTAAACACTATCTTTTTATTTTAATTAAGGATGTTAAGAAGTGATAAAATATTTTATTATATTATTAAATTTTTGGTTAAAATATTTTAATATTTATAATTTTTATTCATCCATTAGTTATATTACACCCAAAGGATTCATGATATATAAATATATATTATAAATTACACAAACTTGGTCTCTTGGAGGTGAAAAATAAATAATTTAAAATGTTCTAGTTGGTTGAAAAACCAACCATTATCCAGATTTGTCAAAATAAGATGAAATATAACTATAATATTTAATATGGTTTATATTAATTATTCAATATAATAAAAAAAATTATATTTTTTTGAATTAATAATTTAGTAGGTATATATTGTTGAAAATGGGATGACAAAAGGAAAATAGAAGAAGATGGAATATGGAGAGAAGTGAAATGGGAGTTATAACTTTCACGACCATTAACATTTACTAATAAATTACATACATGAATTCTTTGAGCAGTGTGAGACTACAACTACACAAATATATGTAATAATATTATATGGTGGTATTTGGGAAAATTATGGGAAAATAAATGAATTTTATAGTTGTTTTTTCATTGACACTGATAGGGGTATTTATACGTGAAGGGGAGGTTCATGTTAAAATTTAATAATGAAATAAATATTTTTTTTTGATTAATATTTTAAATATTTATAGATTTCTTGTCTATGAATATTATTTGAGTAAAAATATATCAATTTATGACTTTTAAATTCTAATACTGCTATAATTAATTATTTAAATTGTAATATCCCATGTATTTATAGAATAAATACTTATTCAAAGATTTATGAATTATATATTAATTTTATGTTAAGGGGATACGTTGTTCGATAGTGTACTCGAAATAGAACAACTGGTTTCTCCAAAAGCGTATGTTGCACACAACACTAGGTTATACCGAAAAATAATACTATAATATTATTATTATTTTAAATGGTATATAACTCCTAGTCATTGTATTGACATTAATGAGAAGAACTGACTATAATATAATTACACAACTTTTTCAAATTTATTTAAATTCATACAAAAAAAATTGTAGGCTTAAAATGAGAATGAATTAAATTTTATGCATAAAATCCTCTAATATTTTAAAGGATATTTTACCGCCTTCCGATTGTGAAACGTTTTTAAAAATAGTTTTCACGATTTTATATGTTATATTTGATAGAATAACACTCTTATTTGGTATTGGGACAGTAAAATTTACCTTGGATTAAATTTTGATATCTTTCTAGATAAAATTCATATTTTAACGAATAGTGAAAAACTCTGCATTTTAATTCAAAACAACATTTTCTTATAATTTATTTACATGGGTAAGTTATAATTTGAAATTTTTTTAAGGTTTAATTGGAATATATTATTATCCTTTATTCACGTTTTAGTCATTTGAAGTAATTTAACATTTAAATTGGACATAAACACATGTCAATCTTTTGATAGGTTTGACTTTTTAAAAACCCACTTTCTGGTTTTCACAATGGGAATTATTTTTAAATTATTTACATAAACTTATGTGTTTGATATTTGGAAAAATGGATTCCATATTTTCAATGACGGTGTCCAAATTATCTAAATAATATCCTTTTATATTTTTAACATTAAAAATTGTATCTTCAGTAATTATTTTTATTACCCCGATTAAAGAGTAAATTAGGTAAATATGGTTTAAAATAATATTATAATATTATAAAACTACCCAACAACATGTTCTAAAAATATTTTATGTGTCATGGGAGACCTAAAAATCCATAGGGAGAACTTTTGGCATTTTTAACCACTTAGGTGTCATAATGACATGTTATAATATATAATATAATTTAAAAAAAATATTAAATAAACATGTATCCTTTTACTAAATCAATTTTAACATAGGTTTATATAACAAATATATTTGACTATAAATTGTCATTATTAATATAAATAAATTTTCCTAGATTATGGTATTTCATTTGTAAAATTTATCCATTAAATTAAAAAATATATTTATGACACAATCATGATTCAATTATTAACTTATTAATAAAAAATTGAAATAAATAAAATTATAAATAAAAAAATAAATTTAGTCTGAACATTTTGGGGGCATACACTAATTTAATGGATGATTATGACATGTTATATTTCAGTTAATGTTTTTTTCATATTGAATCGTGTTTTTATGGCTTTACCAAAAATCAATTACTAAATACTGTCAAAATTGACATAAATGATTATTTAAAACAAATACAATTTTATTAAATGATATTATAGTCATAAAAAAATATAAATCATCCAAATATCCTAGATAATGTAAAAAATGTCACTAATGATCCACTTTAGTTTATCATGTAATTTTATAGTAACTATTTTAACCATATATTGGAAAAAGACAAGAAGACTTGGTAAAGGTTAATTTATTTAACTAAGGGTTAAACCAAAAAGGTAGGGTTAAATTTGTTACGTAAACATTTCTAGTACCTTTCGGATGAGAGGATATCAAAAAATCCAAATCATATCCTCAATATTTATAAATTTGGAGATATTATATTTATAAAAGTAATTATTAATAAAATAATATTTCTAGACTTTCCTAATGTGCCCCAACCCCCTCTTATAAAAGAAACATTCTCTACCAACATACTCCGACCTCTCAAGACCCTTGTATCACCCAAATTATTTTCAAATAATCTCCAAATATCCATCCATTCCTCCTAAAATCCTTACCTTGGGTATAAAAAATTTCTAGAAAGCCTTTTGGCTCAAATCAAATCGAGCTACTTTATTTATAGGTAATGTCTTCTCTTAAAATCATTTAATTTATTTTATTTTTTTATAATCCAACCCATAACATATTTTTATTCCATTATTTTATAAAAACACAAGTTTCCTCAATATATTGGTATTTTTTTATGCAGATGGATTCACCTACACTTACACACACCTTCATCTAATGGGTATACAACATATTATTTCTGTGTACAATGAACTACCACCTCACGAAATGATTATTGTTCATTTTTCTCTTACCAACTATCATAGTGGACATTATTATGGCACTGTATTTATATATGATATATATTATATTTATATAATATATGTTATTTTATAATATTCTTATAATATACCATAATTCATTCTAGAATGTGTAAATACGATAATTACATTTGGGGAAGCGTGGACTGCCACCCACTAAAGGTGATATGGCTCATTCATGACATATATAGAATGTATAAAGGATGGAGTTAATGAAATTAGGTAAAATATATAAAATATAAAGTATACAATAATTATAATATACCTCAGTATAATTTACTATTAAATACATTAATATATCAAAGAAATAAAATTATTGTTAATGCATATGTATGACCAACCGTCTCCAAGAACGGTTCATTTCATTTATTATCTCCAAATATTATGGATTTTTATAAATAATTAAATATTAGATATAAATTTTATTTACATAATAAATGATATTCAGGATTGTTGACAATACTTTCCTTCACAGAGTATAAACAAATGAAATGGGAAATACTTTAAACCCAAAATAATTCATCCTTTGAAAAAAACATCTAAAATTGACAAAGACATGAACAAAGATTCATTTTCACTTGGGTCGCGCAAGTTCCACCAAGGTCACGTAAGTATACTTGTGCACCACCCAATGGTCACGCAGGTGACTTGTGCACCCTCTATAATTTTTTCCTAGGGTCTTCACCAGCCTATAAATACCCCCGCTGGGCCACCCATTTTGAGGAGGAAAAATTCTAGAAACTCAGATTTGAGCTCCCAACGCACTTGTCCCTTATCGAAGATTTCGAAAACTTCTAAAGTAATTTCTTACCTATAATGGAATATATAAAGAGAGGGAGTATGGCCTAAGTGTTGAAAATCATCAACAAATGTGTGCCTAAATGGCCATCCCTTAAGGGAAATGGCCACACTTGTGCGCCACCTTACCCCGTCAACAGAACTTGCACACCACTCTTGTGGAAGCCTCCAGGGATAGTACTAAGGGCTTGAGCCATGTCTCGCCCGTGTATTACCCTATGGTTTGACCGTCGCGCAAGTAACCATGTGTCGCGCAAGTATACTTCTGCGACAAGAACTTGTTCTCCCACACAGGACCTGCGCACCCACTTCTTTTTGGGTGCCTCTCCTCCCTATTTCTCCACTCTTATGCCTATCCACCTCTCCTATTCAAGATCCATCCTTCAAAATCCTCTTTAAAGCCATTTCTTTTTCCATGGCTCCCTTGTTGGCTTCCTTACCTGAATGGAATTATGTGGAACGTCTCTCAAAACCTTGTGATTTACATATCTTTATGTCACATAGGTTAGAGATTTCATTTATTCAACCTCATCCTTTAAGATGAAAGAATCCTTAATTTGGGCCTCCTTTTCAGGAGGAATCCCAAATCCAAGTTCGATTAATTTGTGCATCCTCCGCATGAGTAAGCCCCAAGTCCCCTAACTAGGGCATCCGCCTTAGGAGGAAGTTTCAGTCATAATTTCCCAAATATGGGCACCCTTCTCAGGAGTAAGCCCCAACAATAATTTCCTTAACCTAGGCCTCCTTTTCAGGAGTAATCCCCAGTCTTCAAAGTTCCCAAATCTTGGAATCCTCCTCAGGAATAAGCCCCAAGTTCCAAAATTCCCTTAACCATGGATTCCTTTTCAAGAGTAGGCCTCAGTCATAATTCCCCTTAACCTATCTGAGTTGACTTTTGATTTGGGATTCCATACCAGAAATAAAACTTAATCATATGTCTTCTTTAATTTTGGAATCCTTCTCTGGATTAAGTGCTAAGTTAAGTATCCAAATCTGTATAAACCACATTTACCTTTTCGGACCTTTTTCATGAGTTTCTTCCCTGAAGTAAAACCCAATATTCATCTATTTTGGGCATTCATCCATACATAAGCCCCACATCATTTCTTACGATTGCATCTTTGGTGGAACAATTTTCTGGTTTCACCAATACCTCCAGTTTCTCACACTGAGCATGACTCACATGATCATAGAGTGTAATCATAAATAATGAAAAATTTATTTCATCCATCAATCATGCATTAATCTCTTACTTCTTTATTCGAACTACGTGGGTTCTGATTCCTTTTTTCAAAACCAAGGATACGTAGGTAGACCATCTGCAGGTACGATCTCAACCCTAAAATAATCTATGTTCTTCTGAATGAAAATAAACATAAATTGCCCCACGGAGGGATTTAAAAATAGTATGTTTATCATAATGACCAAATATATTTCTATAGAATGTGTTAAAGGATACCATTGACTAATAATCTCTAACAAATACAGATGATTCTCTATCAATGAAGAACCACGAATACATATAAAAGTTTCTCTAAATCTTATACATATTAGTCATTGATTGTCAGATCTAATGGAAAGCTCATTTTTATACGTGGTAATGTAATAAAGATTCACAAACATAATATAAATCTATAATGACAGTCCCAAAGTAGACAATAATTCCCCTCAAAAAGGTTTGATGAGTCTGACCTCCCATCCTCTCGACCAATGAAAATTATTAATCCTCATCATTTCACAACTATTGAGTACCTACCTTTGGAATGTAAGACCAAATGGATAAGGGATCATTGGATGTTTCCGTTTCTATGAAAAAAACTTTTAGAAAACTCGTGGAATGTTTGAACCTTAAATCAATGAGTTCATACCCAATTCCAGAGGAATCAAAAAATGGTGAACCCGATGTGAATCCGTAAAAAAGTTAAAATGATGTTTTACTAATTTTTTACGCCCCTATTTAATCTCAATAAGAGGGCCAACAGAACAATCAATAACATATGTGCTCATACAAAAGATGTAGTGGTCGAACTTATCATGATTATGTTTGTTATATCAAACATGAACTTTTTTCCATGTTATTTTGCGTTATGGAAATGGATTCTCTTAAATTCACGCCTGTGAATACCTCTACTGATACTCCTACTGGATCGTTGTCCACTATGACGCTGACATAACATACTCAGCATATTAAATTCTAGGTATCAAATGCATTGGTTAATGAATTCCGTCAAAACGGAACTATTCGGACTCTGGAGACTGCTCGACAATCCCTCCAAGTCAATAATTCAATCTGGTCATCCGGACAGCGATGACTAGCGATCAAGAAGCAGGCGGTGCTAACCAACATCTCCAACCATTTCGGGTCGTTATCCATGAAACACAACAAAAATTCCCTCCCATATTCTGAGAAGGTGAATGAGAATGCCACTCAAGGCCTTAATTCAAGGAAACATGAGTCCTTCCCGAGGGCTCCCACCAATAATCGCCGCCAGGCTCGTGTGACAGTGTGCCCTCAACATGATGAGGGTATTGTCTCTAGGATTTTGTCTTAGGTTCCTCAAACTTGAGTAGGCAAGATGAAATGCCAGAGATGAAATCTAGTCAACAGTGAGTAGGTTCTCATCTCTTCCATCTCCGGAGAAGTCCACCAACCTACCTTGGGGGAAAGCAACGAGCGGGCACACACACCCAACCGTTTTAAATCCGGTGTCCAACAGACTCATCTGGTAGCAGCATGCCAATACCACCAGGAAATTTTGGGAGAGTACTATTGACATGAACATACACCTGTTTATAATTCATCAGCTAGTCTGTAGTCTCGTCTAACTACATACGATGAATCCCACCAACCCAATGTGTTGAGAAATGGTAAACAACCACATACACCTGCTAACACTCATCAGTCCTTCCAATAGCCTCGTCTGTCAGTATTGAATGAAGTTCGTCAACCACGTTCAGTGGAGTGAAATCAGAAGGCACAAACACATGATAGTCTTGATAAATCCTCAAATAGTCTCATTTGGTAGCACTCAGAGAAGTCAGTCGGAATGCTCTGAGGACAAACAGGAGGAAGTCTCAACTCTCTTCCCCCACACATGAGTACTATCAGAATTCACTGACAGGGAAAGTAGGTCAGGTGTAGGAACACACACCAATTCTAAGTACGGAATGGACATATATCCTTGTTCCAGTAGCTGAAGTCACCAAGCTTATTCTGTCAATGGTGAAAGAGAAGAAGCAAATCCCTGCTCATATTCTAGATGACTGCTAGGATATTATAACAACTTCAGCAGCATCATAGGGAAATAAATGAAAATCTATCCCTACCGGTGGAGTGACACATCAACAGTTCACTCTTGAACAGACACACACCTCTGTTCCAGTCCAAGGGGGTTGTGGGGTGTACTTCCCAATATCATACGGACAACCAAGTCAGGCACAGACACCTGATTTGAGTAGAGATAATCAGCCTAACGTGATCATTTCTACTGAGCAGGCACATACAACTTCCCATAAGGAAAAATTTCATCAACAAGTGGGTCTTAAAGTGGGTAAGAAGGTATCTAAGAAGAAGATCCACCCAGTAGAGTCATGAAATCAAGAGCCAATCTGTAATAAGGCCTTACTCAATGCAGGTGTTCTTGATGCACTCAAACAATTGTCTTTTGCAACTCAAGATTCTACTCTCTCAGTTCCAAATAGTAGGGAACATTAATACCGATGGTCTCCATCAGACACTTCCTCATGAAGGCTTGCATCATGACAATTTGGTCGATCTTGAAGTTTAATCTTCATATGAGAGCCATAAGAACCCTATGTGTGGCCAGAATATTAGGGAGAAAAATATTTCATCTTTTGCTGTAACCCACCATGGTGGTCCTCCCTATGATGACGAATTTAGCTACAAAATTCCTCTCCACAATAGTAATTCACATATCCTAGAAAATGCTCCAATGGACAATGTACTAACGAGAAAGCCCTCTTATCTTAAGGCACTTTCAAATGTGAAGCCAGTAATGTCTGATGCTTTACCAATAGCAGGTGGAATATTTTCTCAATAAGAAGATAGCCCGGGGTGTAGTTCATTCTCCGAACCACCCCCAGGTCATTTATCTTCTAGTTTGATCAATTAATTCTCTACCGATCTTGTAGAATCTGAGGAAGCAATAAGGAAACACCAACATTGGTCTAATTAGGTTGAATAATCTTCACAAATGATAAAGAGGAAGTACTAAATATGAGAAAACAAATGGAAAAAGATGAAGTTCCAGTTATGTTTTGGACTTTGGATGACTCTTAGTATGACCTTCCATAGATGTTGACAGAAGATGGATTTCATGATACTCATCTCAACATATGGAAAACTCTTTGTCAGTTGAAAAAGAAAATATTATCTTATGATGAATATGAAAATCATGTCAAGATAATAGATGGGTTACAACACCAAATTGACTTTTCATCTCTCTCAATTTCTTGATATCTGAAGGATGAAAAGTAGTAGAGATCCCTTCGGCGTTCATTCCTTGGAACACTAAGAATATTGAGCCACTTAATTTCCAATGCCCCATATGGTATTCATATCAGGGGATGGGGTGTTCATGGAGCCCTGCATTTCATGGTACTTTCCTGTCAAAAAATCCCTCCAAAAGTGGTCTCATGCAATGTTATTGCCCACGTCCGGCCACAACTAATTGGTTTTGTTTTTAATCAAAGTCATGCTCAAGAACAGGCCCCAAATAGTTCTTCTCAAAATCAGGAATACAGAGAACAAGTTGTTGAATTAATTTTTCATCAGGAAAACGATAACATTAAACAAACTTCTCATTTAGAGTGTGAACATTATCTAGTGACAGAAGTGTCAAAAATCATCCAACAGCCTTTTGAGATGGGTGATAAGATTGGATGTTGGTTAATGCATCCAACCAATTTCCGGACTAAAGACTGTAAGATCAAGAGAGAATTTAAGAATGTATCAGATATGGAAACTCAAGAACCACCCCATCATGACAGAATGGGGACTCTTTTAACCAAACCATCAGAATCAACAAATAGGATTCGAGGAGTTGACTAGGAATAGAAGGAACAAACCTAGTCCACTGGACTAAAGAATTTTTCAAATCCTCAATTTCTTTCTAAGAGAAAGTCAGCCTTCTCTCGATTAGGGAAGAATCTCCAAGAGGAATGAATATCCAAATTATCAGGATATTCCCTCCAAATCATGGTCCATAAAGAAGTTCCTGAGGGATCTAATCAGCAAAAATAAAGTGTTTCAACAAAGACATGGAAGAAGACAATATTGCAGAAATGCTGATAAAAGAGATGCAATGCGTTATGCATCAATTAATGTCATAAATGCTGTTGTTTATAATTCCCCAGATAAGGATCACTTAGAGGGATTAGGTGAAGACATTCCTACTCAAGAAGTTATACACACAGACACAAATGAAGAAGGTGTGAATAAAATAAATCAAAGGCTTACCCAGAATCTAGGAATTCATTCAAATAACCAACTTAACCCTCTCCAAAAGGCATCCAAAAAAGGAAAAGGGAAGAATAAGGTTACATACCCTTCCTCTAGAGAAGGAAAATCACTATCACTAGAGCAAAGGTTCGAACAAGAAGAGGAAGAGATGAAAGAATTAAGAAGGTTGAATGCAGAACTACTTCAAAGTAGTATTCCTCCTAAGCGTGATCCATTCAGTAAGCTAAGGGAATTATTTATGACTATTGAGATGGATCAAGAGTATCATTCTTTACCAGTACAACCTCAGAGGTCTAATCCTATGGGTTATACGCAACAAAAACCTGCAATACTACCATCAGTGGTAGTCCCAGTATCCACACCTATCCATGCTCCAATTATTGAACCTGCACAGGTCCAAGCTCAACAAGATATTTCTAAAAAGTTAGTGACTACCGTTGAGTCATTAACAACTCGGTTGGAAGCTATGGAAGGAAAGCGTGCAACGGTTCAACCGGAAAACAGAGCTTACCCTGAATGGGTAGACACAGTTCTTCCCCCATGAAATTTTCCATGTACCACATTTCCAATTATTAATGGTTCAGGAGACCTAGAGAAACACATAACACATTTTATTTCTCTTTGTGATCCTATGATGGGAACCCCTCAGCAACAAGAAGCAGTTAAGCTCAGTTGTCTTGAACAGTCATTACAAGGGCCTGCTTTTGTCTGGAATACATGCTTGAAATCCCGGTCAATTATTGGGTGGGAGGATATTCGTCAACAATTCCTTCTTCAATTCAGCTCAACATTGCCAAAGACAATAGTTTTTGATCTTACAAATTGTAATCAAAGGGAGAATGAACTGGTTTCATATTTCATTGCTCGTTGGAAGGGATTAACATATTCCATGATCTTAGCACTACTTCAAGAAGAGTTGTTTCCAATTTTTGTGGAAAATCTGTGTAATGAATTACGCACGCTATTGATCCATGTGAAATATACAGGAGGGTTTTGTGTCCTTACTTCATCCAATCAATAGATTTATGATTCTCTAATGAAGACTAAAGTTAAGACTCGTGTAATTCTATCAACTCCATGAAGTAGAATGGGTAGAGTAGAGACTGATACAGTTATGCTTAAATAAGCACCTATACCAACTTCTACTTCAAAACCTTCATCTTCTCTAAGTGATCCTCCTCTAGAGCATCATCAAAAGAGGCCGTTTCGTCAAGATGATCAAAAGATCAAAGATGAAAAAAATTTGAGGATTTGAAAAGAAATGTTTACTCTTTCTGAAATGCAAAAGTTCCTGGATACTTCATTTCGGCTCTAGAAAATAATTTGGTTCAATTTTCAAGGCCCAAGAAGCTGAACAAGGAAGGAGATGAAAACCGTCACAACTATTTTCCCATTCATCAGATGTTAGGGCATCCCATTCAGGAGTTTTTTTGTCTTCAAGGAAATTCTTCAAAAAATGGTCGACTTGGGACAAGTCAAATTGAATGGTTCTTCATCTCAGGTAGGATGTGTTACTACAAAAGATCCAAAGGAAGAGGGATAATGGAAAGAAGTAAAAAAGCAAAAATTCACAAAAATATGATGATTGGATGGTCAGAAAAATGATCAACTGAACTCATGCCATTTTTTGAGAAAGCAATTTAAGAAACCAATTGTGTCTTCTACTATGAATGCCTCAACAAAACCCCCTTCATCAGAGGTAAAATCCTCAAAGAAAAGGGTTAATTCAAAGAAAGAAGATCAATCAGAAGAAAATGAAATCGTGTCAATTCCCAAGTTTTCTTTGACACTGGAAGATTTTATGCCATCTACTTCAATGAAATGAGCACCGTCCCACCAAGTGGCACAACCTAAACTAGATAATCGGGCAGAGTCTTTATCATACGAGGAGTTGATATTTGGTTCTGTTAACATGATTCACTTAACAGATCCATATTCCAGTCACAGTTTCGATTTTGATGAGCTTGAATTCCCTGTATCAAATAGAGAAATCAGAGGGAGTTTCAAAGTCTCTGGGTACATGGGAAGACATGGATATTTCAGAGGCCACTATTCTAATTCTACCCCAGCTAGAACTGTGCATGCAGTAGAAACTCATGGCAGAGCCCTTCCAAGGGCTCAACAAGAACAAGAAAATTCTTCCACCAATAACAGACTCAGTCCTGGGACAATTATCTTGGAATATCGGTTCTAGGTTCCATCTTCTTCCTCTCAGCAAGTAAATATACCTAATCAGTCTAATCATCCAAAGCCAGGAGTATTACCAAATCCTACCCCGATACAAGATGCATCAACTTCCAAAACATCAACTTCTAAGGAACCTACAAAACAACAAGTTCCTGTAGGCAAAAACAAACCTTTGGATAAAAAGTATGATGTATTGAAACACTTGGACCAAATACCAGCCATGTTATCAATTATGGATGCTTCGAATTTATCAAAGGATCTTCGGGAGGCACTCATAGAGGCTTTGTCAAGTCCTCAGAAATTTGAAACTGAAATTGCTGCAGCTGAAGTCTACGATGAATAAAATAATCCTACAAAATTCCATGCAGTGATATCTTTCACAGATAAAGATGCATATGATGTCATGCATGGATATATTAGACCTTTGTACTTATCTGGAGTGGTCAGTGGTGTAGACGTCCGAAGTGTCTTCATTGATAATTGTTCAGGAGTCAAAATCATACCGATTTGTACACTTCGTTGATTGGCCCGCACAGAATCTGATTTATCTCCTTTTACTTTGATGTTACAAGGATATGATAAAAATGAACAAGAACCACTGGGCGAGATTACACCCAGAACTTAGTTTGGAGATCTTGTATTCAATTCAGATTTTAGGGTTGTTGATCAAGACTCCGCCTTCAACATCTATCTTGGTAGACCATGGCTACATCAACATGCGGCTATCCCTTCATCATACCATCAATGTCTCCAATATTGTTTCGATGGTCAAATTGGGACATTTTATGGTGATATGTCCTCGTTCAAGACATGTGAATCTCAGTACATTTAGGATGAATTATAACACATGATGGGAGATGAGAAATCCACAAAAAGGGAGATTACCAAAGTTAATGATTCATATGGTTTGGAAACGATTCCCGTAAACCCATTCACACATGTGAGTACAGATTATGTATTGCCTATCAGTCAAATTTATAGGATAGACCAAAATCAAAATACTCTTATGGAAACTTCCTTAATGTAAATTACAGCAATCAAGCCAGACAACATGGGAGAAAGTGGGGATCCACTAAGCAATGATGAAAGCTCAAATGGAGATGTCTTCATTTCATCCGCTGAAATCCAGCAAGTCTATACCTTGCCAATCAGGCTAGAAGAAGTTATAGAAATGTCAGAGGTGAACGATGATGTCGATTCCTAATCCATTATCTCCTCTATATTACTCATGGAAGACCCTTTATCATCAATAGGGTCAGAAATGGAAGCCTCTTCTTCATGATTTTCAATTTTAAAATCTCTTCTGATCATGGAAATTCAGCATCATCATCTACTATGAATGTTGAAATAGAAGAAATAACACATTTTGAAGAATAAGAGGAAGATCATAGATATGATCCTCAAGCATTTGAGGAGGGTATCTCAAACATCATGGATGAACTCAGAGAAATAAATCTGGTTACAAAATAAGATCCACACCCCACTTTAATTAGTGCGACCATGAATCATGAAGAGAAAGATATGAATATTTCTTTTTTAAATAAAAATTCAGATATTTTTTCTTGGAACTATACATAGATGTCAGGGCTTGATCTTGATGTTTCAACTCATCTTTTGCGTTTCCAGAAGAACATCGGGGATTCAAACAAGCCGCTAGAAGAACATACCCAACATATGATTCCAAAATTGATGCTGAAGTGGATAAGATTATCAAAGCAAACATCGTCAGAAAATTTAAATATCCTAAATGGTTGGCTAATATTGTCCCTGTGAAAGTGAAGAACAGACAAAATAGAGTTTTCACTGATTTCAGAGATCTTAATTGGCATTCTCCTAAGGATGATTTTCCAGTTTCGATTACAGAACTCTTAATTGATGCAACATCTAGCTATGAATCACATTCCTTCATTGATGGATATTCAGGATATAATAAAATCTGAATAGCTATAGAAGATGAGTAATCTACAGCTTTCTGTGCCCCTCATGGTGTGTTTTGCTATCGGGTAATGCCCCTTGGCCTAAAAATGTAGGCACAACATATCAGTGTGCCATGCATCGTATCTTCAAACCATTTTTAGGGATGTTTGTTTAATGTTATGTGGATGATTTGGTAGTTAAATACAAAAAACGTTTAATTCACATGGATAATTTGTAAATCATATTCCACAAACTTTGGAAACATAATTTGAAGATGAACCCCTTAATATGTGCTTTTGTGGTAACCTCAGGAAAATTTCTCGGCTTTGTTGTATGCCATCATGGTATCAAAGTCGATCCTGAGAAGACAAATTCAGTCCTTGGTATGTCACCTCCTCAAAATTTAATGGAATTAATAGGACATCAAGTACACTTAGCCTATATTCGGCGTTTCATCGCCAATTTGGCAGGAAAAAGCTTTCACTTCACCAAATTGATGAAGAAGGGAGTCACTTACCAGTGGACTAATGAATGTCAAGAAGCATTCGATATTCTCAAGAAATATCTCTTAAACCCACTAGTTTTAATGCCACATGTTAAAGTAAGACCACTTATCCTCTATTTGATAGCTTTAGAGTGATCATTGAGTGACTTTATTGCTCAAAAGAATGATAATAGGAATGAAAATAGCCTATAATATCTCAGTCAGACTATGCTTGAAGAAGAAACCCGATAAAAAAATATTGATAAGTGCTTCCTAGCATTAATCTATGCAGTTCAAAAGTTGATACACTACCCACAACATCACGAGGTCAAATTGGATTCTCATAATAACCCGCTAAAATTAATCCTTAGTCGTCCAATGCTTACAGGACGTCTGGCAAGGTGGACAGTTATTTTTCAGCAACTTGATATTCAGTATGTGTCCTGAAATGGAATAAAGGGCCAAGATCTCACTGATTTCCTTGCTAAACATCATTCAGTATAAGATACATCTTCATATATTGATCTTCCTGATGAGGAAGTATTTTCTATTCAAGATAGTCTTCAAACATGGGAGATATAATTTGAAGGTGCTTCCAGAAGTCCAACAGGGAATAAGATGGAAGATCCTAAGTTCAACAAATTCATGTTAGGAATTTTACTCATTTCTGTGGAAAAAGAAGTGATGCCTTATTCATTCTCATAGTTGGGAGGTGGTACAAATAATGAAGTAGAATACAAAGCTCTTATCATAGGATTGGAGTTGGCACATAAAGCACAAGTGAATCACTTAAAGTTGAAAGGTGATTCAGACCTGGTAATCAAACAAGTCAATGGAAATTATGAAATCAGAAAAGAAGAACTAATCACTTTGTATGATTATGTCAAAGAGTTAAATTATAGAATTTCCCACGGAATCGACATTTTCTTATGTCCCGCAATCAAAATATTCCCAAGCTGATGCACTGGATAATATAGCTACAGCTCTGGAAGATCCAAATCGGGACGAGACAATAATCATTATTTCCCACCGTTGTACAATTTCACCTTATGTTCAAACCAAAACAGAGGAAATCAATGAAATCAGTCCCATTCCTGAACTATATGGTCATACAACATAATGGATGGTGCCTATCATGGAATAACTTCAAAATGGAACACTTACACCTGATAGAGATGGGAAAGAACAAAACCGATGATGTGTGGTCAATTTTACACCTTATGATAGCCCAGATCACTCAGAGAAAATTATCTACAAAAGAGGTTTTGATGGAATTCTCTTCAGATGCATTGATGGTGAAGAAGTAATGGTTGTCATGAAAGATGTGTGTGTAGGAGTCTGTGGTTCCCATCAATCTGGACATAGACTACATAATCAAATTTGAAGGCATGGATACTTATGGCCTTCAATGATAAAAGATTTGGATTATTTCACAAAGAAATGTCATTCTTTCCAAGTACATTCCTACTTCATTCATTAATCCCCCGAGTTTCTTCATACATATAAATACTCGTGGCCATTTTCCACATGGGGAATGGATGTAGTAGGATCTTATCCATCGGCTACATCCATGAAGTTTAAGTACATTCTTTCTGCTACTGACTTCTTTTCCAAATGGGAAGAGGCAATACCTCTCAAAGAAGTCAGATCTAAATGCATTGTTAGCTCCATCAAGTCTGACATCATTACCCGATTTAGTGTCCCTCATACCATATTGACAGAAAATGGCACCAACTTCTGTTCATATGAGGTGAGGAAGTTGTATTAAGAATACAACATTAAATACAATCATTCCTCTCGGTATCATGCAGCGGCCAATGGCTAGATATAAGCTTTCATCAAGACTCTTTCATACATTCTAAGAAAGATGGTGTATAAAGATAAGAAATCATGGCCCGATAGACTCTTTCATGCTTTATGGGCTTATCAAACCACCACCCACACTGAAATGCGGTAAACTCAATATTAATTGGTATATGGAACAGAAGCAGTCTATCCCATTGAGGTTCAATTACCCTGGCTCAGAGTAGCCATTTTTGATTAGTCATCTATAGATGAACGATATCAAAAGCGATTGGATGAATTAGATCAGTTAGATGAGAAAAGATTGTGCACCCTGCACCACTTGGAAGTCCATCAGAATCGAATAGCACGAGATTTCAACAAAAAATTTCATCTCCGTTCATTCATTAAGGGAGAATTGGAATTAGTTCTCAGAACTCTAATGATACCCAGAAAGAAACCTCCCATGCTTGAAAAAATTTGGTAATGACCATATTCAATACATAAGGTCTACTCCAATGGAGTTTATTTTTGAATCTCAATGGATAGAGAACACATCACTACTCCAACCAATTCTAGACTTCTGAATAAGTATTTTTTGTAACATAAATACTTTATCATCCAGAAATATGTTAAACTACATCATCAGTTACGGTCCATGCATATGACCTTAAACTATTTTAATTCATTTCGTCCAACATGACGTTAAACTGTGTTGTCCTAGCTACATGACGCTAAACTGTACAGAAATCCCTTAAGTCCAGCAAGACATTAAACTGTGAGAAAATCCCTAATACGTCCAACATGACGTTAATCTGTGTCCTCTTTTTTCCTTACTACATGACATTAAACTATATTTTCCCAATCGTCTTTTCAACATGACGCTAAATTGTACTGCTCATTCATCCTACATGACGTAAAACTGAACAATTTCCCTTAGTACGTCCTACTTGGCGTTATACTGTATTTTTTCCCTGTCACATGACATTAAACTATGAAGCACCAATAGTCTTCACTACAAGACTTTAAATTCCATAGTACCTTCGTACGTTCTACATGACGTTAAATTGTGCATCGTTAAGGTTGTTTCTACCTCTAGTTTCCCACAGTGAGTATGAATCACGTGGGCTTAGAGTAAAATTCAACCATAACACTCTCTCTGGGCTGCCGACCATGTGTATGTCCCAACACCATTTTTAGGTCGTTGTTCTCAAAAAACAACTTGATTACTAATTTATTCTTTAATAGAACTACGCGGACATCGATCCATTCCTTCTAGGATGGGTACGTATGCAACCTACTGAGGTTCAAGCCCAAACCCAACCTCTTTACATCGGTTCACCACCATCTCATACGATGTTGATTCAGGAAGCCACCCCCAGAATCAATCTCTTAAAATTGGTTCACCTTTGTCCTTGCTACATGACGTTAAAATGTATAACACTTTTGTTCCATACGACAATAAACTACAACATTATTTGATACCCTCACCTGAGAGAGAATCGTTATTTATATTGATCTCTAATCATGTTATATTTCAAAGTCTACATGCATACATGGAAATGCGTGAACTTTTTATCTTGGGTCAAACCATCATTGCACTAAAGTCTCATTTTCACCCTTTATATGTATGAACCAAATCTATACAGATGGTATTTCACGAACTACGTGTGGTTTGATTCCCATCCTTATGGGATACGTAGGAACGTTCGAGTATCCCTCAAATCCAACCCCAAGTCTTTGGGGATAACCCCAAATTCTACATTCAGTACCTTGTCTAAAAAGGACCTATGAAAACACACACAATGTATTAATTATAATGGTCCATGTTCTATGACCCTAAACTATGATTTCCCATACTTTCGTCCCACATGACGTTAAACTATATTTCAATAACTACATATGGCTTGATTCCCATACTTATGGGATACGTAGTGAAGTCCAATAATACAATTCGGGACCCAGCCACAACATGATTATGGTCAGTATTGGTTTATGTATCTCTTTCCTGCATTGGACAATGCCCATTTTTATGTTTCATACTCCAAACCTTAAATATTTTGAAATCTTTATAACCCTTTTCTTGACTTCTAGACACAAAATTTTCAGTTTCTGAGAGTTCTTTTACCTGACTATGCAGCACGTGCCCTTAGGCGTCCTTGCATAAACATTCAACATAATAGACTTGTTATCCAAAGGATACTATTATTTCACTATGCCTCCAATGCCCTTAGGTGGCCATATATAATTCAACCACCTAATGGGTTTTTCAAATAATTGTAACTTCATTCATGTAAGGAAAACCTCTTTTGTCCTTAGATGTCTTAATGAAAATATGTTGGGATCCACAAAAATATCCATCCTTACCATATTTGTCTCATACTCTTTTTCATGATCTGTCAGTATTAAAGTCTATGGTTTATATTTCCCTTCATTACGTTTGGGTCATACATTCATAGGAGTGAAATTCATCCTGTTCTTAGACAATCCTGTTTGGAAATATCTTCTCCATATTCAAGTACCTCTCTCCATACAGCAAACTCTATGATTTTGAAAATTTTAATCCCCATAAACTTCCACTGGCTTTATAGTAATAGAAATGTAAATTTCTGACAGTTCTTTTTCCTTACTATGTAGCACGTGCCCTTAGGAATCCATGCATAAGTAGTCTACATAATAGACCTAACAGCCAAAAGATGTTATTAAATAACAATTCAGCAAAGGCCCTTAGGTGGCCCTACATAATTCAACCCCCTAATGGGTTTTTCAAATTGTGGTAACTTCATTCTTGGTATCTACTTATTCTAATTCCTTTTATCCAGTTTTCATATCATTCCTCAGATTAAAAATTTCTTAATTCATTATTCACATATTATCCCTCATACTTGAACATGGTAATATGTTTTCAGATAAAATATCAAGGAATTGAGTCAATGTTAATCCATTCAGTCAAAGATATTTCGACCTTAATCATTAGTCTCTTTATGTACGGCGTGCATGACATTAAACTACCCACAAAAGATAAGGGAACTCTGAATAAACGTTAAGTCCCAGCTCACTAAACATACATTTTTCATGATATTATGTAATATTGAGTGATATAAAATATTCTAAGTTCTTAGGGTTATTTATAATAATCCTATAAAAAATCAAATTATGCTTACTAGGTCGATTGTCTTAGGTAAAATCTAAAGCAGGTAGCAATATAAGCCAAGCACAAATGATTCATGATGAATGTTTTTTTCATTTGATGCACAAGAGATAGAAGTGAATCCACAGACTAGAGTCTCTTATCTTTTCCAAGAATTACAAAAGGTTGTCAACATAAGTCTTCATTTGATTTACAGCATCCCGAGATTCATCAGCAGCCACTTGAAGTTCATGCAATCGACCAACTTAATACTTTTCAGACTGATGGAGTGCTTTCCTGAAAACTTCAATGGATTTCATGCCATTCGTTTGAGCTCCCTCTAGTGAATTATCAAGCTGGTCATGTTCCCCAGTAATAACATCCAACTGTTTCTGAAGGTGCATCTGCTGGATGACTTTTTCTTTGATCTTATGCTTCAACTCCTTTAACATGGAAGCATAATCATCCACAGCTCGAGATACCACAACCTCAAATTCACTTATATTGGCTGACAGCCTCACCCTTGTCAAATCATGATGACACTTTTGCTCATTCTCCCACCTTAAGATGACTTGCTTTACTGTGGAATGGATCTTTTGATATCCAAAACTGACAATTCCCAACATGACGAACATGGATGAATGTCAGGGAATCATTCATGATAGCTCTTCTAGAGGCACTTCAGATCTGAATTTTCATATGTTCTACCATGCCTTGCATCGTGAAAATTGGATCGCCTTTTGTACCTTCGGATATGACTCATCATCACTATCACAATGGGGAATGTAATCCGGGATTAATGCACTTAGGTAAGTGTCATGTTCTGCTCCTTCCCCCTAGTCCTATGTTTCTTCCCTTTCAATTCCCATTGGGGCGGAATATGAGACTTCACCTCTAGATCTAGCCACTGAAATTGATGGCCCTGCAGAATCAATTGAAAGTTTGGTTAGTTTCAAAGGATAACAAAATTAGATTGGATTTCTTGTAAATTAAGTACAGTCACAAAAATTGTTATCTCTTACCCAATGGTAGATCAGTAACTTGAGAAGGCTCCTCCCTGTCTTTCCTAGCTTCAACAGGATTTTCATGATGAGTTTCAGGAAGCTCTGCCAGGTTAAGCTCCACCTAAGCTAATGTCTATTCAATAGTAGGGTTTTCTGTACCCCCTTCAGGCATTGACATTTCGGCAGGTTGCTCAGATAGAACTGCACATTTCAACCGATCATGATTAGAGTTTTAATAAGAAGTTATTTTTAATAGGATGAAGGATAACAATCATGTCCATAATCTTCTAAATTACATGGTAATTTATCATGATCTAAAAATCATCAAAAGATGCGCCAAGTTCCATCATTTCATCCTATGTAATCTCAGAATCCTTGTTAATCTAACCAGTGGGATAATTTGATATTCCTTCATGGCAACCTTCATTTTGCGGCCTTTTCCCATGACGACTTCTTCAGATAATGTAGCAGTGTCAGTTGCAATGGCCGCAAAGAGATCTAGTGAAGGGGTTGAATCTAAAGTATCATAGAATGAATATTAATTTATGTTTCATTCAACATTTTATGAAGCATTGTTAACTTACCAGAAGAAGGTTATTCTCTTCTTTCAATAGCAGCAGGAGGGATACTAGGAACATAAGTTCGCTCTTCTCTAGGAGTAAACAAGTTAGCCTAAACTTGTGATTGTTCACCATCACCCTCTGTTGTTCTTAGAAGAAGGTCATTCCTCTCCCTCAAAGGGGAAATTGAAGAAGCTCCTTCAATCAAAAAAATCATGAGTATTCTTTTCATGGATTAAGACCCAGGATTATCGAAAAGACATACCACCACTGATGAAGCTTTTAGTTGTGGACTTCCTTCTTTGATGCTTTTGTTTATTTGGCTTTTTTGGAGTGAGGGTATCATCATCTATAGGTACAATAATTAGATAATGAAAGGCATTGTCAAATTTCCGGTCCATGGCATGATGGCCTAGAGATATCTCACCCGACTCGTGAGGAGATTCATTATCCCCAATGATAGTACCACCATGGCTATACTATGGTAAAGGAACCTCAACAGTTCCTTTCTTTGCAAACTGCAAGATGAATAGAATAATTGTTTTGAGTAACAAAGCTATTACTGGAATCATGTTATATAGAAAATAACGAAAGAGAATTATATCTTCAAGAGCCACATAATCATGACACTCCTCATCTCTGGAACCACCAGTCCCCTTAGTGGTGCCTCAATATATAATTTCATTTCACCCACATGGTGAGAGTAATGGAATCGTCGGTGGTATATATGATCATTTACATCTCTCTGATTTAAGCCCGCACTACATCGGGGATATCCTTGTAACAGATATATGTAGAAGCCAGAACATTCCCTATTCTAGGGAGGTGTTGCCCCTCGCACAAATCCAGCCAGGCAGTTTTAGCACCGTAGTATGAAGTCCTCCATGTCTGGATAGCCTCTGGTCATAGATATTCAGTATGTGTACAAGAAGGCTATGAGGAAGGTCTTAAAGTCATGGATTTCAGCTTCTTCCCATCTCATGAAGCTACAAATAAAGGATAGTAGAATAAGACTCGTTGCTCTATAAATTAATGCTGATTAAAGTGCCTAAATTAAGTAACTCACTAGTAGTTGATGGACTTGGACTTCTGATTTTTACGGGAGGATTATATCTGGAATGATGCCTCTTTGCCACATGTGGTGCCTCATCATCCCCATCATGGGAATCCAATGAATCAGCTTCGTGTAGTGTAGAAGAATCACCTTCTAGATTAATGGTTTCTTTCTCTATAGTTCTTTTCCTTTTCCCCACCTGGTAAACTGAGTGATTCAGTACCCCTTCAAGGTATGATGCTATCCAGTTCTCAGCGTACCATGTGGTCAAGTTACTCACCGCTTTATCAACTAGTAGATCGAATACTGCCCCGGTTTTCTCCTTAGATGTCAGAAACCATAGTTATCGTGCAATTAGCAAATGTTCTTGTGTCCTGAAATGAACATGGGGAGATACAACAGTATACTGTAAACACATAAATTGATGTGAAAATCAATATGGAGCATAGGCCTCAAATATAATCTCTCCGTGAAACCTGGGGACCAGTACACCATCTTTTGCAGGTAAGCATGTATGCCCTTAATTCCAAGCTGGTTGTTCCATCATCAACAAACCACCTAGTTTGTGGGTTTCCATAAGGAAAAAAATTGAATTACTTATACATACTCAGCCTCACCTTCATGTCAAAGGAATTGATAGCTAATGGAGGAATTCTAGAGAACTCCTGAACTCATGGCTTGAAAGAACTTCCAGGGATCTGTACTCCATTCTGTACATTATACATCCTGAATTGAGTGGAGGTCCATCCCCATAAAACTTGTAATAGTCTCACTATTATCAATGGATACTAACCCATGAATACATGGAGTAAGCTCCTGTGAATCTTTGCTAAAACGGGGGTCGCCAACCCAACCATTTTCTCCTCAGCCAACTTGGGTACAACAATGAACGTCCCTGGCCGGACGCCTCCCTTCGAGTCCCTGACTGGAAAAAGATAAACACTGAGCCACAAGTCCAAGAAGCCTACCAGACGAGTCTTCTTTGGGATTCTCTTTTTCACTTTATATCACCATTTCTCAAATTCGCCTGCTTCCAAGGTTGGCCAAAATGTGCTAGGAGAAACCCTCTTCTCTGTTTTGGGGTAGGTAGTAGGACGAGTACATATGGTCCCCTTCTCCTTGTGCCCGTTCCCCTTTGATCCTTTCTCATTCAGCACCTTATCATGATTCTTGTTAAGAAACATATTCATCCACTCCTCATGATGAATATCTTTTCTCGAATGAGTTAAAGAGGTCTCTGAACTCTTGAGCTTGTGAAATATTTTCAATAATTCATGAGCCAAAGCCGTGGACTTCTCCGAATCATTCCAAGTCTCCTTGGGGGGGATGAATTCATCATACATATCACCCAAAATTGGAGCCCCTGGGATCTTGTGGATATCCCACACACTGATGCCTACTTCAACATGAGTCAGATGGAAAGAATTGGTTCTTGGGCTCCAATGGCTGAGTATCTTTGGTGCAAAGTCATCATTTTTGTAAACATAGGTTTGACACACCCAGTATGCCCACATCCATGTTGGATTCAAACCTCCTCCAGGACGAAAGTCCCAACTCTTCTTCCAGACATTGGATTGATCTATCTGAGAGTTTTGGAAAATTGAAGGATTACAATGTGGTTGCAACTCAGGCTTGGGAGGTTTCAGATCTGAGGTACATGGGCTATGAATCATTATGTAGGCCTTCTCCACTATTCCAGTATTTATAAATGCTCCTCCACTGGAGATATTTGCAGAAGAATAGTTGGTATAATTCTGAAACCATGAATGTGGGAGTTATTTCTTTGCCTCTGGAATAGTGACTTCTCACAGATGACCATAGCCATACAAATGTAGATAAATGCTCTGTGGGATGTCTATATGATACTTCTTCAGATACTTGGCCAAATCTGGAAAATTTCTATCGCAGATAGTAAAATAATCATGGACAATGATGCTCATCATATCAACAATTAGCTTGCTAGCCAGTTAATCAGCCATTCCGATTCACTTGGGATCTATTTTATCTACAAAAAATTTGATTAATTAAATTTTAAGTAAGTTTATTTTTCATAAATTTTTTGAAGAAAAGTGATAAAATGGCTAAGGCATTAAGGTGTGCAAGTCCCAAAGTTGGCGCGCAAGTATCAGTGTGTCGCAAAAGTTTTGGCCTGCAGGTATCACCATGAAATTCAAAATACCTCTTTATCAGTGTGATGGAAAATATGTAACACCAAAATCTTCCATGGTACGCTTCTCTTTGCATAATATAGTAGTGCATGCTGTACTCAACTTCGAGTTCTTACACACACCACTACCAATCAAACTACCTGTTATCAATAGTAATACCAAACATTTGAACTTTTATAAATTTTATCTTTCAAAATGGACTTATTTTTTGGATTTGGAATATCGAAATTAGCTTAGGGTAAATTTTTTGTATTTCTCTCAAAACATTAAATTTTTATGAATAGTGAAAAAACACTGAGTTATAGTTTAAAATATAATTTTTTTAAAATAATTATATAATTTATTTAAATTTAATTATGGTCAAAACAGATACATAATACCTATATAAGTTCAATGTAGTTCATTGGAGTGAGTTTAGAATAATTTTAGATATATAAAAATTTTATGTAACTTTTCACCGTCTTTTACCCACCTCCTAGGAGAATTTGGAAATTCTTAGAATACATACTTTTACCACTTCTGTGAGTGGAAATTCAAAAACATGGGAGACATGGTTAATATCATTGAGTAAAATGTGGTTCAATAAGATAAAAATAATTTTTGGCGAATAGAAATTTTTTCCTTTTATTTACCACGGTTAAAAGTAAATATGGTAATTACGGTTAAAAATGATATTAATATTACCCTAACACGTGTCCTAATTTCATTGGACAAGTTTATGTCGACCAAAAACAACCTTTGGAATGTGATATTATTATTTAGGTCCACATGGATTAGATTAGGACATTTATTATTATTTAATTCAAAGAAGAGTTAAAAGAGTTAAAATCAACGTTTAATAACTAAAACATTTTTAATATAGGGTTATACATAAGATAAATTCAATTATAAATATTAATTATTAATATACAAAGATTTCCTACATTATGGTATTTTATTTATAAAATTTAGACAAAAAATAATTTAATTTATTTATGACACAATGGTGATGCAGTAATTACCTAATTAATAAAATATTAAAATAATTGATATAATAAATATCAAAATAAATGTAATTTGAGATTTTTTATGAATTAAACTAATTTTATAGGTTAATATGAAATAGTTGGACTGATTATATAATTTTGTTTCAAGGTATTAATGATGTTATGAAATTATCAAAAACAAAATACGTAATAGTGTCAAAATTCACATAAAAGAGTTTTTAAAACAAATATTATATTATTAATTGATATTATATTCCTAAAAATCCGATGATCGGCCAAGATACTTAAATAATTATATATGTATCATTAATGGACCACTTGGGGGTCTCTTGGATGTTTATAGTATGTTTATTGACTATATAATATTAAAATAGAAAGAGACATGGTAAGTGTCAAACTAATTAACTACGAGTTAAAACTAAAAGATAAGGTTAATAAAGTGACTTAAACCTTTAAAAAACCTATTTGTTGTGTGTATTTAGACCTATCCCCACCATTAATTTTAAATAATCCTCTTTGTCTCCATTAGAAACCGAATATGAATTTATTATAATATAATATTTCCAGCTTTTCCAAAGGTGCCTCTCACCCCTCTTATAAAAGGGAACTCCCCCTTCTCTCACTTTCACACCTTCAATGCCTTTGGGATCAGCCAAACACTTCCCAAATTCCCTCTAAAATATCCTCCATTCATCCTATAGGCCTTCCTTTTGTCATAAAGCCAACTTAAGGAGCCCTTTTGATCAAATCAAAAGGAAGAACCCAAAGAAGAGGTAATGTTTTCACCAACCTTTTTCAAGTTCATTTCTGCTTAAACTTCTTCTTTATTTGTTATTTACCATTATAAAATAATAAATCCAGAATCTTCTATATACTATAATGTTATTGTAAATATTTTACAACCATATTCAGTATTTATCCATCATTTTAGTGACTGTCATCATATGTGCGTACGTACGGCTTACTGTCTCCACGTCGTGGTGTAATTGTTATTCAATAAATTATTATATGGATGAGTATAATAATGATGTGTAATTCTTGTAAATAATAAATATAACATAATAATGATTATATATATATGATATTCCATCCAATTATATATTAGTTTAATACCAAAGAATGATATTGTTACTCGTGCATATGTACGGACTACCGTCTCCACGAACATGATGAGATTAATTCCCCATTGTATCCATTCAAGACTAATTCTCTTCTGATGATTAAAAATAATTTTTAAGTACATGATATCATTTTTGATATGAAGAAGATACAACCTATCCATAAAAAACATGACTTATGTAACAAATCATAAAAAATAAAATGAGTAAGTTAACACCCTAAACGACGATAATACTAAAATATTATTAACAATGAATTAATAGAAGATCATATATGATATCATAATTATGCATATAGTTCATGTATAATATAATAACAATGTTTTAACTATTATTCAGGATGATAAACTACCCTTGACCAAGGAAATGTACAATTTAAGGGTTTAATTCAAAATCTCTACATTATCCGAGGTTGTTTATACGTAATTATCTAATCGGGCCTTTTTATCATCCACATCCATGTTTCTTAAAAAAGTATTTCATATCCTTCTTAAAATTTTAAAGACTGTGGGATAAATTCATTTATACCTTTTTTTACTTTTTATAAGATGTTTATAAAGGAATCTTTCTGTCGTTTTCCAAACATGGTCCTTTTTGACTTGTTCATCAGAATTAAGGTAAGAATGTCTTTTTTATCTTATACGGCGGGTGTGTCTATTTTCCACCATTATAAAATCATCGAATCACCCCTTAAAATCTTATAAGAATATTTTCAAATCAAATGATTTATTTTATAATTATGTGACTTTTAAATGATTTAAATAAAAGAGATATTTCTCTCAAATAGTTTTGATTTCATCTATGTCAACATCCTTTGATGGATCTTATGCTTATTTGATGTTGATTTATTATGATACAAATCATCCATATTGTATTTATGGTTTTGTGATATGTTTGAATATGGATTTCTTATTTTTATACCATTCACGTTTTATGGATAAAGTATTGACATTTCATATGCTAGAATTAATACGAATGTTTATGTTATGTTTAAACCTATTCATTTGAGGAATGCATTGGACTTTATAAGTGATGGGTGGAGCCTGTTATAGCTCCTCGATGCATCGGTAGGTCTCATTTCACAAAATAGTGTCTTGGAATAAGAACTTGACAAAATCCAATTTGTAGTCTTGGCACGAGGCATTGACTATGTGGTTATGATAGTCTGGAATTATGTATTCCATCAGTATGAAAGTGGTTATTGATATTGCATGTGATTATTCAACTAGTAGAATATCTATGTGAATATGTAAATGACATTATTTCATTTTACCTTTTCCATATTGTTCTAATTTTCTAGTTTAAATGGCTTTTGTTTTAGTTATACATTACCTTAAATGTTTATGCTTATTTATGAAAGTTTCCGCTATATTTTCATCCTTACTGAGCATCTGAGCTCACCACATTCAATGTTTTATTTTTCCCAGGATGTGAAGAAATAATTTTTGAATGACCCGCAAAGATTGTATGTGGGGCTATGAAGAGAATATGTTATAGATGTATTTTTCACTTTATGATGTAATGTAAACTTTATATATGTATCTAGTTATTCCAAAGCTACTAAACTAATCGGTCTTTAGAGACTTGATCTTTTGTGATCATGCCAATATTCGGTAATAATGCACTATCTCTAGGTAACTGGGGTCGGGGCATTACAGTTGGTATCAGAGGATGTTTAGTACAAACCTTGGAAGCTAGATTTAGATAAACTCTAATTAGAACACATATCCCTAATATAGAATTTGAGGATTACTATAGAAGAACTTCCTAGAATTTTCGTATTATAGAGATTTTGTGAGTTTTCCAAGAAATACATCCATGTCTGGATACGAGCAGGTAGAGCCAGCTCGGGCATAGATGTACCTAGGGGTAAAACCCAAAAACACCGCTTTAGGCTAGACTCAAATGTGAATTGGTGCAAGACAATGGGCCTTGCTGCACTCTTGGTTACGACACTACCATGGGATATTCTTAGGATAATTCTCATTTTCGTTACAAACCATTATCAAGGGATTATGAGTATATACTTCTTAAATGAATACATTTTTATGATTATGGATTATATCAATAAATACATCAATTTATGTTAAGTGTTTTATAAGTATGTAATTATGTATTTCGATTCATAAATTGATCTAGTTTATGCCATTGTTTAGAAATGGTTCCTAGTGGAAGAAATGAAAACCGCATCAATGCATGCACTCCATGTAGGAATTTTCCTCCTGCTAAAGATAATTATAGTGGATATGGTGATGAAACTGGTGCTGATCAGCTAATCACCATACTGGGACAACTCACTCAGGTTATGAATAATAACTTTATCCGTATGGAGCACCCTGATCCGCATCGTGGAGGATCAATGCTAGATCGCTTCATGAGGAAACAACCACCAACATTCAATGGGAGTACAAATCCCTTAGTATCTGGGATATGGATAAATTCCATAGAGAAAATATTTCAGGCTTTCAAGAGTATAGAAAGGGAAAATGTTATCATTGCAGTTTACCGCCTCACTAGATATACTGATCAATGGTGGTCCTTGACTAAAAAAAAGGATGGTGAGGAAGTATCAAATATGTAATAGAGGGAGTTCAAAGAAATTTTCAAAGAAAAATACATTCCTCAGGACTATCGAGTAGATATGGAATGTCAATTTCTATGTCTGAGACAAAAGGAGGATGAGAATGTCACAAAGTATGAGGCTAACATTACAACGTTAGAAAGGTATGCTGGAGATTATATGCGTAACCCAACAAGTAAAATTTATATTTTCTTTGATGGGTTAAAACTGTTTCTCCATAGAGCAGTAGTCTCACAAACCTTCTGGTTGTATGAAGATATTTTCTCATGTGCTATCAAGAAAGAAAAGGAATTCTCTAAGTCTTATGACATTAAATCAAAGCAGAAGCAGAAGAGATCTGCTGATCACTCTGGGAATGGAAATAAGGGGAAGAAAAAAAATTGAATATCCATACTGTAGTAAATGTGGGAAGAAACACCCCGATACTTTCTTAAAATAAATGGGAGTCTGTTACATGTGTGGTGAAAAATTCCACCAAGATCGTGATTACAAGGGGAATAGGGAATCTACCGATGTCCAATACTACAATTGCAGGGAGATGGGACATTATGCAAATAGACTTCCTTAGTGTCATGGGAACTTACCTCAGAAAAGGCCAATGGATCAAGGCCAAGCTTATGCTATCACTACTGTTGAGCTAGAACCTCTGAAAGATGTGGTGGTAGGTAATTTAATGGTTTCCTCAAGTTTAGAAAATGAGTTATTTGATTCTGGATCATCGCATTATTTCACATATTCCCAGTTTTCTAAGAAAATTAGATATTTCCAATTTGATTTAACATGGGAGTTGTCAGTTAAAACTCCTAAGGTAAGTATCATTGAAACAAATTTTTGTGAATCATCCCCCTTTAGGGCACATAAATTTTCTTTTTCTGCTGATCTCATCATCATACCTATGATTCAATTTGATATAATCCTTGGTATGGATTGTCTTTCAGACCATTATGCCAAAAATTATTTTAAGAAGAAAGAGTTTACTATTTTTTATGATGATGATAAGGAACACCTTATCATTAGAGAGGAATCATCACCACCTAATTCTTACCTAGATCCACCCCCAATAGCTCAACTAAATTAAATTATTGGGGACGAATATAATGAAATGACTGTGGGTGAGGAAATGAATGTTCAAATGGAGGATGTACCTATTGTGAAATAATATGTAGATGTGTTTCCAGAAGATTTACCTGGACATCCTCCAGAATGAGAAGTTTTGATTTCTATTGATTTAATTCCTGGATCAAGGCCTATATCAAAGACCCCTTATAGAATGGACATTGTGGAATTAGTTTAACAAATGAAACAACTTGAGGAATTGAGTAATAAAGGATTTATTCACCCTAGTGTTTCTCCACGGGGATCCCCTGTTCTATTTGTTAAAAAGAAAGATGGATCTATGAGGTTATGTATCAACTTCAGGGAGATCAATGCTATTACAATAAAGAACAAGTATCCCCTACCTCACATTGATGATTTATTTGACCAACTGCATAAGCTCAATAATTTCCTAATATTGACCTTCGATCTGGATTCTATCAGTTGTGTGTGAAGAAGGAAGACATTATAAAGACAGTGTTTTGAACCCGGTATGAGCATTACAAGTTTACAGTAATTCCATTTGGGCTAACTAATGCACCCTCTGTATTCATTGATCTAATGAATAGATTTGTCATGGAATATCTTTATGAATTTGTGGTGGAATTTAATGATGATATCATGGTATACTCAAAAAGTTATGAAGATCATGAAAATCAATTGCGCATTATTCTGAAAAATTTGAAACGACATGAATTATATGGGAAGTTTATCATGTGTGAATTCTGGAATCAGGAGATTTCATTTCTTAGCCATATTGTCTCTAAAGATGGAATCTCTGTTGATCCTTCTAAGAAAAGATAAATCCATGATTGGCCTGCACTGATGAGTATAACTGAGGTACAGATTTTTATTGGTTTAGCAGGTTATTATCAGCGTTTCATCTAGAATTTTTCTCAGTTGGCTAACCCATTAACAAATCTCACACGTAAAGGGGTTAAATTTGTTTGGACAAAAGAGTGTGAAGAATGTTTTGAAAAACAGAAGAGAATATTAGTCAATGCTCTTATATTGAATCTACCATCGGGAAATGATGGGATCGTTATTTATAGTGATGCATCGAAGAAAGGACTTGGTTGTGTCCTTATGCAGAATGATAGAGTTATTTCCTATGCATCACAATAGTTAAAAATTCATGAGCAAAACTATCCTACTCATGATCTCGTCTTAGCAGCTATGATCCTTTCATTGATGATATGGAGACACAACCTCTATGGTGAAAAATGTGAGATTTATACTGATCACAAGAGACTGAAGTATATTTTCTCACAAAAAGAAATCAACTTGAGGCAAAGAAGATGGCTTGAATTACTCAAGGATTACGATTGCATGATACACTACCACCCGAGGAAGGAAAATAAGGTGGACGATGCTTTGGGAAGAAAAGATCATGGAGTTTTAAACAATATGAGAATTGAAAGGGATCCAATTTTCATGGATCTAGTGAAGATGGACAAGGGAATTACCATGGAAGGTGAAACATCAATGCTTTTTCAAATGGTTTCCAAACCATCATTACTAGAGAGGATTAAGAGTTATCAAACTGATGAGAATAAATTTAAAAAGAAGATTAAATCTGTGAATGATTTGAGATTGAGAGACATTGTGTATGAAGAAGGAATTTTAAAATTTGGGCATAGGCTTTTTGTTCCCGATAAACTTGATCTGAAAAGGGAATTATTAGATGATGCTCACAGCTTCAATTTCTTTATACACCCTGGGAGCACCAAAATGTATAGAGATTTGAAGGAACATTTTTGTTGGGACAACAAGAAGAGGGAGACTGCTGATTTTGTGTCAATATGTATGGTTTGTCAACAAGTGAAAGCTGGAAGGAAATAACTTGGAGGAGTCATGCAACCTATTCCCATACAAGAGTGAAAATGGAGATATATTACGATGGACTTTGTAATGGGATACCAACGAATCCTAGAAGAAATGATGCAATATGAGTCATTGTTGCTCGTCTTACCAAGTAAGCACATTTTTTTCTATAAGGGAAGATTTAGCACTTGAATGTCTTGCATGTATATAAATTAATTATGTTGTGAGAATTCATGGAGTACCCCTATCAATTGTTTCTGATCGTGATCCCCATTTTTATTAAAGATTCTGGAAGAGTCTTTAGAAGGCCATGGATACTGAACTTTGTTTGAGCAATTCCAACCACCATAAAAAATATGGACTATCAGAATAGACTATTCAAACCTATGAAGACATTTTGAGATCATGCTCACTTGACTTTCAGGTTATGTGGGATCAATATTTAACTCTGTTATAATTTTCTTATAACATTAGCTTCTATTCGAGTATTCAGATGGCACCATATGAAGTGTTATATGAAAAGAGATGTTTCACACCAACCTGTTGGGATAATGTTGGTGAAAGAAAACTTGTATGCCCATAACTGTTAGAGGAAACAATGGAAAAGGTAATGGTAATCCTAAATCACATCAAAGCACCTCAAAGTAGGCAGAAGAGCTATGCTGATAACCAAATGAATGATTTAGAATTTTAGGTATGAGATCATGTTTTCTTGAAGGTATCTCCATGGAAGGGTGTAATACATTTTAGTACGGAGGTAAAATTGAGTGCTAGGTACATCGGACCATTCAAAATTATAGAACTAATTGGGTTTGTAGCTTACAATTTGGAAATGCCTCCAAATCTCTCCAAAGTTCACGATGTGTTACATATATCACTGTTGAGAAACTACATGCCTGACCCAACGCATGTACTCACCTATGATGAATTAGAACTGGAACCCGATCTGTCTTATTGCGAAGAGCCCATATGGATTCTTTATACCAGAGAACAAGTGCTGAGAAACTGGACGACTCGTCTGGTAATGATCTATGGAGAAACCATAAGATGGAAGAGGCAACCTAGGAACATGAGGAACTTATGATGAAGAATCACCAGAGTCATTTCATATGGTAGTATTCTTGAAAATTTGAGGATGAAATTATTTGAAGGAGGGAGAATGTAACAACCCAAGATTCCACGATACGCTTCTCTTTGAATAATACAGTAGCGTGTGTTGTACGCAACTTTGAGTTCTAACACACACCACAACCAATCAAACTAGCCATTATGAATAGTAATACCCACTTTTTAAACTTCTATAAATTTTATCTTTCAAAATGGACTTTATTTTTGGATTTGGAATATCAAAATTAGCTTCGGGTGAATTTTTTGTATTTTTCTAAATACATTCAATTTTTATGAATAGTGAAAAAACACTAAGTTATAGTTTAAAACCAAGTATTTTTATAAATAAATATTTATTTTATTTAAATTTAATTAAGCTCAAAATAGATACATAATACATATATAAGTTCAATTTAATTCATTGGAGTTAGTTTAGAATTATTTTAGATATATAAAAATTTTATGGAACTTTTCACCGTCTTTTACCCACCTCCTAGGAGAATTTGCAAATTCTCATAAAAAAGAATTTTACCACTTCTGTGAGTGGAATTTCAAAAATCTGAGAGACACAGTAAATATCAAGGAGTAAAATGTTGTTCAATATGATAAAAATATTTTTTTAATAGTAACTTTTTACTTTTATTTACCACGATTAAATATAAATGGGGTAATTAAGTGTAAAAATGATATTAATATTACACTAAAACATGTTCTAATTCTATTGGATAGATGTATCTCGACCCAAAAAAACCTTAGGAATAAAATATTATCATTTACCTCCACATGGATTAGATTAGGACATTTATTTTTATTTAATTCAATGAAGAGTTAAAAGAGTTTAAATCAAAGTTTAATAACTGAAACATTTTTAAAATAATTGATATCATAAATATCAAAATAAATGTAATTTGAGACTTTTTATGAATTACACTAATTTTTTAGGTTAATATGTCATATTTGGACTGATTATATAAATTTCTCAAGATGTAATAATGCTTTTATGAAATTATCAAAAACAAAATTCCCAATAGTGTCAAAATTGACATAAAAGAGTTTTTAAAACAAATATTATATTATTAATTTATATTCTATTCATAAAAATATAAGGTTCAGCAAAGAGACATAAATAATCATATTTGTATCATTAATGGACCAATTGGGGCTCTCTTGAAGTTTATAGTATGTTTATTGACTACATAATATAAAAATACAATGATACAAGGTATGTGTCAAACTAATTAACTAAGAGTTAAAACTATAAGATAAGGTTAATAAAGTGACCCAAACCTGTCTAAAACATGTTTGTTGAGTGGTTTTCGACCTATCCCCACCTTAACCTTTAAATAAATCACTTTCGAGCCATTATTAACCGAATATGAATTTATTATAAAATAATATTTCTAGCTTTTCCAGAGGTGCCCCTCACCCCTCTTATAAAAGGGAACTCCCCCTTCTCTCAATTTAAAACCTTCAAAGCCTTTGGGATCATCCAAACATAGCCCAAATACCCTATAAAATATCTTACCTTAATCCTAGATGCCTTCCTTTAATCATAAATCCATCCTAAGTAGCCCTTTTGATCCAATCAAAAGAATGAACCCGAAGAAGAGGTAATGTTTTCACCACCTTTTTTCAAGTTCCTTTCTTCATAAACTTCTTCATTCCTTGTTATTTACCATTCTAAAATAATAAATCATGTATATTTTATATACTGTGATGTTATTATAATGTTGGTACAACCATATTTAAAATTCTATCCATCCTATAAATGACATGTCACTATACGTGCGTACGTACGACTTACCGTCTCCAAGTTCTGGTGTTATTTTTATTCAACAATTATTATTTGTATGGTTGTAATAATAATGTGTAATTCATGTAAATAATAAATATAACATAATAATGATTCTATATATATGATATTCCATCCAATTATGTATTATTTTAATATAAAAAGAATGATATTGTCGAGCGTGCGTACGTACGGACTACTGTCTCCACAAACGTGATGAGATTCATTCCCCACCGTATCCAATCAAGAATAATTCTCTTATTATGATTAAAAATAATGTATAAGGACTTTATATCATTCTGGATATGAATAAGATACAACATATCCATAACAAACAGGACTTATTTAACAAAACATATAAAATAAAACGAGTAAGTTAACACCTAAAACGATGATAATACTAAAATATTATTACCAAAGCATTAATAGAAGATCATATATGATATCATAATTATGTATATGGTTGTTTTATAACTTAATAACAATTTTTTAACTATTATAAAGGATTTTAACCTACCCTCTACCAAAGAAAAGTACAATGTAAGTCTTTGTTTCACAATCTCTTCATTATCTGAGGTTGTTTATACATAATTATCTACTGGGCCCTTTTTATCATCCACATCCATGTTTCTTAAAAATGTATTTCAAATCAATTTTACTATATTAAAGACTATGGGATAAAGTAATTTAAACCCATATTGACTTTTTATATGATGTTTATAAAGGAATATTTCTGTCGTTTTCCAAACATGGTCCTTTTTAACCTTTTCGACAGAATTAAGGTAAGAATGTATTTTTTAACTTATAGGGTGGGTGCGACTATTTTACATAGTTATAAAATAATTGAAGCTTACCTTACAAGATTATAAGAATATTTTTGATGTAAATGTTATATTTTATATATATGTGACTAATAAATGATTTAAAAAAATAGATATTTATCCCAAATAGTTTTGATTTCCTCCATGTCAACATACTTTGAAGGATTTAAAGATTATTTGAAGTTTATTTATTACGATACAAAAAATCCATATTGTATTGAAGGTTTCATGATATGTTTGACTATGGATGTGTTATTTTTATACCATTCATGGTTTATGGAGAAAGTATTGACATTTCGTATGCTATTTTTAATACGACAGTTTATTTAATGTTTAAACCCATTCATATGAAGAATGAATTGGACTTAATAAGTGATAGGTGGAGCCCACTATAGATACTCAATGCATCGGTAGGTCTCGTGAGACAAACATGTGTCTTGGAACAAGGCTTTGAAAAAATCTTATTTGTAGTCTTGGCATGATGTCTTGACTCTGTGGTTATGATAGTCTGGCATTATGCATTCCATCCTTATGAAAGTGGTTATTGATATCGGATGTGATTATTCGACTAGTAGAATATCCATTTGAATATGTAAATGTCATTATTTTATTTTATCTTTTCCATATTATTCTTAAGTTCATGTTTAAAAGTCTTTTTTTTAGTTATACATTTCCTTAAATGTTTATGCTTATTTATTAATGTTACCTCTATATTGTTATCCTTACTAAGCATCTGAACTCCCCCCTTTCAATGTTTTATTTTTCCCAAGATGTGAAGAAGTAATTTATAAATGACCTATAGGGATAGTATGAGGGGATACGAAGTCAAGATGTTGTAGTCGTATTTTTGACTTTATGATGTAATGTAAACTTTATGAATGTATAAAGTTATTCAAAGGATACTAAAATAATCGGTCATTCGAGGCTTGATCTTTTATGATCATGATAATATTATGTAACAATTCACCAACTCTGGGTAACTTGGGTCAGGGTGTTAAAAAAGAAACAACCGAAAACATAAAAACTTGCACGGCGAAGGTAACTTGTGTGGCGAGAGCAAGAATTTTGAGATTTGGTGCTTTGCACAAGGAATGACCGCCTATATATAGGCATGGCCACACACCTACAAGAAGAAGCCTATGCGACTCTACTTACATGCCACCATCTTCGCACTCAAAACTTGCGTGCCGGAATTCCTTGTTTTTATTCTTCACCTCAGAGTCACATCATCTTTATTTCAGATCCAACTCTGAGGGGGGAATTTTGTTGACGCTCCTTTCCATCACAGAGTCTAATGGAATGAAACGGAAATACCTAAAATGAAAAATGATTCATCCATTGAAGAAACATAAAAAATTGACAAAGTCATTAACAAAGATTCATTTTCACTTGGGTCGCATAAGTTCTTCCAAGGTTGCGCAAGTATACTTGTGCGCTGCCTAATGGTCGCACAGGTGACTTGCGTGCCCTTTATGATTTTCGCCCCAGGTCTTCACCAGCCTATAAATACCCTCAGTGGGCCCCCCATTTCGCAGTGGAAAAATTCCAGAAACTCATATTTGTGCTCCCGATGCCCTAGTCTCTTCTTGAAGCTTCCGAACACTTGTATCACAATTTATTACCTAGAACGGAAGATCTAATGTGGGGGAGTAAGGCCTAGGTGTTGAAACTCATCAACACTTGTGTGCCTAAATGGACAGCCCTTATGGGAAATGGCCACACTTGTGCGCTACCTTAAACCTTCAACATAACTTGTGTGCCACTCTTCTAGAAGCCTATAGGGATAATACTAAGGGCATGAGTGAAGTCTCACCCAAGTATTACCCTAAGGGTTGACCGTCGCGCATGTACCCCTGTGTCGCGCAAGTATACTTGCGTGACCAGAACATTCACGCCCACGCAGGTCCTGCATGCCCACTTATTTTTGGGTGCCTCTCTTGTCTATTTCTCCTCTCTTATGCCTACCCACCTCTACTATTCAAGATCCATCCTTAAAAACACTCTTTAATGGCATTTCTTTTGACCTGGCTCCCATGTTGGGTTCCTTATCTGAAAGTAATTATGTGGAACATCTCTCAAAACCTAGTGATTTATATATCTTTATGTCACTATGGTTAGATATTTCATTCATTTGCCCTCATATTTTAAGATGAGAGAATCTGCAATTTGGGCCTCCTTTTCATGAGTAAGCCACAATCCATGTTATCTTAATTTGGGCATCTACCTTAGGAGTAATCCCAATGTCCCCTAACCTGGGCATCCTATTTAGGAGTAAGTTTCAGTCATAATTTACCAAATCTGGGAATCCTCCTCAGGAGTAAGCGCCCACCATAATTTCCTTAACCTGGACCTCCTTTTCAAGAGTAAGCCTCAATCTTCAAAGTTCCCAAATATGAGAATCCTCCTCAGGAGTAAGCCCCAAGTCCCCAAATTCCCTTAACCATGGATTCCTTTTAAGGAGTAGGCCTCAGTCATAATTCCCCTTACCAATCATAATTTACTTTTTATTTGGGCTTCCTTCTTAAGAATGAAACATAATAATAAGTCTTCTCTAATTCGGGCATCCTTCTCAAGATTAAGTCCTAAGTTAAGTATCCAAATCCCTATAAAGAACATATACCATTATGGACATTGTTCCTGGGGTTTTTCCCGGATGTAAAACCCAATCTTCATCTATTTTGGGCAGTCACCATACATAAGCCCCACATCATTTCTTATGATTGCATCATTCGTGGAAAAATTGTCTGGTTTCACCAATACCTCTTGTTTCTCACACCGAGCATGACCCACGTGAGCTTAGAGTTTGAATGTAAATCATGACATATTTATTTGATCCATCAATCATGCATAAACCTCATACTTCATTATTCGAACTATGTGGGTTCTGATTACTTTTTTCAAAACAAAGGATACGTAGGTAGCCTATCTGTGGGTACGATACCAACACTGAAATAATCTATGTCCTTCTGATTGACAATAAACATCAAGTTCCCCACTGAGTGGCTTTAAAACAAGTATGGTTATCATAATGACCAAAGTGATTTCTATATAATGTGTCCAAGGATACCATTGACAATGAATCTCTAACAAATACAGATGACTATCTATCGATGAAGAACCAAGAATACATATAAAAATTCTCTAAATCTCCTACATATTAAACATCGATTGTCAGATCTAAATGAATGCCCATTTTATTATTTGGTAATGTAATAAGGATTCTCGAACATAACTTAAATCTATAAAGAGAGTCCTGGAGTAGACAATAATTCCACTAAAAAATGTGTGATGTGTCTGACCTCCCATCCTCTCGACCAATGCAAATTATTAAGCCTCATCAGTTCACAACTAATGAGAACTTGCCCTTGGAAAGTAGGTACAAATGAATATGGAATCATTGGATGTTTCCGGTTCTACAAACAAACCCGTTAGAAAATGCTTGAATTTTTTGAACATTAAATCAATGAGGTCATCCCCAATTCCAGAGGAAAGAACGATATAATGATATTTTTACTACACAGACAATTTCTAATCATAACAAGTCCATTTTTTGACTCATGTACCAAATATCTATAAAACACCAATATGAATTCAAGTAATTAACTAATTTCTATAACATGGTAATGAGTAATTTAAAATGAATAATAAACCTGAAAAATGTTTTGAATCAAGTATAAAATATCATATATTTATTATTCATGAAAATAATTAATGAATGAGAAAATTTGGATTCGATGTAAAAGACATTGTCTCAATCTCCTTTCATTGAGGAATATTTTGATAATATACACCACCTTCTTTCATACGATGTATAATAAAGCATTTGAATTTTAAAAATAGTCAATGGTATTAAAAAGGAATAATTTTCTTTGGAGTGAATTATGAAAATCCAAAAGGAAATACTTTTAACATACATATAAATAATTACCTTTCCACCACCATAACCATTATTTGTTATTTGTGTTCCTATTAAATTCGTAATTTTTAAAAAAACATTACAAATAAATAACATGAAAACTTTAATATTTGAACTGAATAGTTTGTTCCTATCATGGAATAGTCGACTTGGGACATAAATGGAGGATGTATCCATGTGCGAGACAATCTAGATCCTCCAAATAGTAACATATCTATAGTGGAGCCTATCATGAGGAAACTTACCTCATTATTAATAGGATCATCTTACCCTATGCCAGCTGAAAAGTTGATTAAATCCATATAAAAGATTTTTTATTTCATGTGGTTTTTAGAAAATAAATAGATTGGTCTTGTTGTTTAAAAATATGATGGTGAAGTACATCACTGGTGGTCGATGGTTAATAATATCAAGGATACAATGGATATTTCGTTTCTTGATTGGGATGAATTGAAAGGTATGGTTCATGATAAATAATTTCATAATGTGGTTTGACTTAGGATGGGAAAAAATTCTTGGAATTGAGGCATGGGGATGACTTAGAGGCGGTTTATGAATAAAAATTCACAAAAATATAATGGTATGATCCAAATTTCATATATGATTCTCATAGAAAAATTAAACTTTTTTATTCAGGATTAAATCCAATGTAACTATGGGCATTATAATCTCATGTGTGAGAAAGTTATGAAAAACCTGTTCGATGAGAGGAGAATGTGGGAATGTAATTTTACCATGAGCATGTGTTATTTGACAACAATCAGAATAAAAGGTCGATATGGCTGACCAAAGTTATTTTTTTCTCAAAAATTTGTGATGGTATGAAAATTATTCTTATAATTTGTGAAAATTGGATTACAAATAACACCTGGGAATGCCTTTTTTACTTCTATTACGTTCTTCTAATGTGGTAAAATGGGGATTTAGGAACATAAATGCACTAAATAAGATAATGTTAAGATAAAATATAATATACATTCAAAGAAATGATTTAAATTTATTGAGATGGTTTATTATGAAAATGATTATTTGATGATGAATTTGAATAACGGGAAGTAGCTGAACTATATAAAGAAAATAGCGGTGTAATACCTTTTAGCTATTTGTAAAGATGATGGGCCATCAAATAAACTATTATTAGGTACATTTTATTTATTCAAATTATTCCTATGTGTTTATTGATTCTTGGTCTACAAATTCTTCCATTTGTAATAGATTTTATATTAAATTCCAATCTTCATATCCTGAAATGAATCCAAATTCCATGGTAAAAATACTTGTGGTAAATTTTGAGAGATAAAAAAATTAAAATAATTTTCTTGTCCCTGTATTTGGAATTAATCTACCTACAAAGAATATTTTTTTCCTCCATAGAAGGTTTTTGTTATTATGGGTATGGATTTACATTTTTTTATGTAGATAATATTTATTATTGATCTAAAGAATTTTCTTTTCAGAAATGCATTCATTTTGTGTCCAAGAATGAACCCTTACAATTGATAACATATCAGGAAGCTGAGAAAATAGTAAAAGATTGAAATGAATGTTACCTATCCAAAATTGTTGAAAAAAAGAACTATTCGGATTAATAATGTTCATCTGAAAAATGAGTATCATGATATTTTCTTAATGATTTTTATGGTATTATAAATTATTGGGAACTTGAATTTATAATTTACTCGGATCTTGATGTTATGCAATTTTCAAAACCCCCTTATCTAATGGCTCAAATTGAACTTTTATAGTAAAGAAGAAATTGCATGAGTTATTAGATAGTGGATTAAATCAACCTAGCACAACACCATGAGGTTATCCTATCTTGTTTGTTAGATATAAACATGGTTCACTGTGACTGTTAATTTATTATAGAGTCTTGAATAACATTTTTGTTAAGAACATGCCTAATTTTCTGCATAACGATGATTTATTTGATAAGCTCAAAGGATCATAGTATTTTTCAATGGATGACTAGAGGTTAGGGTACCATTAGTATAAGGTAAAAGAAGAAGGCATTCTGAAGACCCCATTTTGTACAAGAAATGGACATATTGAATTTGTAGTTATTCCATTTGGGATAACTAATACACATTATGTATTAAGGGATATTATGAATAGAATATTCTATTATTACATGCATCGGTATTTGGTTGTGTTTATTTATAATATTTTGGTATATTCTAAAATTAAAGAGCATCATAAAGGTAATATAATGTCTTCCTTTAAATCCTTAAAAGAAATGAAACTATATGGGAAATTTAGATAGTGTGAGTTCTAATTAGAAAAAAAATTCATTCCATGGTCACATTGTTTTTAATATTGGCATAACTATTCTTCCTAATAAAACAATGTTAGATGATGAATGGATAAGACACAGAAATATAATTAAGATAGGTTTTTTTCAAGGATTAGTAGGTTAATATGAGTGGATTGTCTAATATTTTTCATTTTTATCTATCCAAAAGACATAGTAAACTTGAAAATGTGTTAAGTAAAATTGGAAAAAATAATATGATGAATGATTTTAGGAATTGGAAATAATATTGGTGAGTGCTCCATTTTTTCAGTTCCTTCTAAAAATGGTGAATTTTTTTATCAATAATGATACTTTATTGAATGGTCTTGGTTAATTCATAATGCAAAATGATAATGTATTTTTTTAGGTTTCACATCATTTGATATATCTTGAGTTAAATTTACCTACAAATAATTTGATATTAGAACATGTTGTTTTTTATTTAAAATATTGGAGGTATCATCTATAAGGATTAAAATGTGAAATATTTATTGATCATAAAATATTGAAGTATATATTAACATAGAAAGAATCTAACATAAGATAGATAAATATATGGAATTAGTTAAGTATTATGATTGCACAATTCATTAACAACCTGGAAAAGAAAACAATGTAGTAGATTCTTTGAGTTGGAAAAGTAATTCTATATTAACCATGTTAACTTTTTTAATGTGATCCTTTGATTAATAATTTGTTGAACTTTGGAATAGATGTTATTGGTGAAGGAAATTAATTTTTACATTCTAGGTTTTAGTGCAATCGTCTCTCTCAAAAAAAATTTCGAAAGCACAGAAGGAAGATACTGAGTTGAAGAAAATTGTTGAGTTCGTTCAGAAGGATAATTTACCTAAATTTCACATTTTTAAATATTTTATTTCAGTTTATAAAGATATTAGGTATTCCGTTTTATTCACAGTTAAAGAAGGAGTTGTTATTTTAAGATCATAGTTCTCTATTTTCATTTCACCGTTACAATACTATGATGTACAGATATTTTTTGAAGTATTAATAGTAGGATGGAATTAAAAAAGAGGACCTTTCTATGAAGTGTTTGACATATCAGTATTTTAAAGAAGAGAAATATTTACCAAATGGTATGCTTAATCCTTGTACTGTACCAAAGTGGAAATGGAAAAATATATCCATAGATTATGTAGCTATATTACCAAAAATATATCGAGGTAATAATTACATTTGGGTTATTATTGATATATTGAGTAAATATTTTCATTTTCTTCCTATTTACGATAAAATGACTCAAGATCAACTTTATTGTTTTATTCTTAAAGAGGTAGTCAGGTTACATGAGATTCCTCTATCAATTATATCTGATTGTGATCCCAGGTTCACTTTTAATTTTTTGAATTTACTTCAAAAGTCATTGGGAACTGAATGAAAATTTAGTATTGGTTTTCATCCTAAATTATATGGGCAGTCAAAAAGAAAAAGTTAGACCATGGAGGATATGTTACATTATTTTTCAATAAATTAAAAAGGAACATAGGATCACCATAATTCTTTGGTTAAATTTTCATATAATAATAGATTTCATTCCACTATTATGATGGCACAAGTTGAGAAATTATATGTAAATATGTGTCAAACTCCATCTTTTTGGGATGGATAAGGTGAATGGATGTTGATCAGACCAAAATTAATATATTATATGGAATAATAATTTTTTTTCATCCAGTGGCACTTGAAGATATCTTAGAGAAGGAAGAAATGTTATGCAGGTAACCGGAGGTTGTATCTTTATTTCCCAGTAGGTGATCTTGTCTCTAAATGTTTCTCTAAGGATAATGTTTGATTTGATTTGGTAAGAAGGTAATGTTGATTCTATGGATCATTAGTCCCTATGAATTCCTCGTGAAAGTTGAATCAGTGCCTATAGAGTGGATTTACCTCCATGTTTAACCCATGTACACAATTTAATTCATGTTTCAATATTGGAAAAGTATATGTCATATACATCTCACGTTTTGAGTCCATATGTAGTTCAGCTGGAAGAGAATCATTTTTATGAGGAAAAAACAGTACATATTTTTGATTGCAAAGAGAAATTGTATCAGAATAAAGTGATTCATTTGGTAATGGTTTTGTGAAAAAACTATATGATTTATGAGGCAATGTTGGAATTTGAAAATTCTATGATGGAGAAATTCCCCAAATTATTGGATAAGTAAATAAACTTGTGGGGACGTAATTTCCAATAAAGTGACAGATATATGATATGAGGTATATAGAAAATAATAATTTTTCATTAATAATTTTGATTTAGATATTAATTTAACATTAAATGGATGCTTTTTACCATAGCATACTCAACACGCAATAATGGTTTTCTCATAATATTATGTTTCACACACCATAGAGTTATACCAAAGAATAATAAAATATTATTATTATTATTTTCAATCTGTAGTTAACACCTAGACATTTTATTTGTGGGAATGAATAAAACTAACTACAATATGACTACACATGTTAGTTAATTTTTTTAATGTTTATCCAAAAAAAATTAGAGGGTTAAAATGGGAATGAATCATGTTTTAAACATAAAATACTCTAATATTATTAAAAGGATTTTTGACCACAATTTAATAGGGAATACTTTTTAAAAATAGTTTTTTCACATTTATATAATATATTTTACAAAATAAACCTTTTATTTGGATAAGGGATATCAAAATTTACCTTGGTAGAATTCTTGGTATTTTCCTGGTGATATTAATATTATTATAAATAGTGAAAAAATGCATTTAAATTCAAAATTCCATTTTTGTCAATTTTATTTATACAGTTACATTATCCTTTTAATTGGTTTTAAAGTGTAATTGGATTATGTTTTTATCATTTAATCTAATGTTTTTCATTCAAATTAATTTCACATTAATATTTGACAAAAACACAAGTCAATCTTTTGATATTTTATACATTATAAAAACATGTTTTTTGGTTTTTGGAAACAGCAATTAATTTTAATTTCATTAATGAAACTTCTGGTTTTTGAATTTGGAAAAGTAATTTCAATAATTGGAATCATTTGTTCTAAATTATTTTTATAGGTACCTTCTAATTTTTGACATTATGAATAGTAACGTCATAAATTATTTTTATTTACCACGCTTATAGGGTAAATAAGGTAAATAAGGTTAAAATAATATAATAATAATGTTAAAATCTTCTATCAACTGTCCTAATTTTAATGGTTGAGTCATGGGTAATCAAATAAATCCTTAGGCCTATCTTTTTTCTTTTGGGAGCCATTGGGGTGTGATAGGGACATGTTATAATAATTAATTTATAGTAAAGAGTAATATAACATAAAAATGTGTTGTTTTAGTAACTAAATTTTAATATAGGGTTATATAAATGATGAGTTTGACTATAAATTTTTATTATAAATATAAAAATATTTCCTTCATCGTGGTATTTTATTTATAATTTTTAGATATTAAATGAATTAATTTAATTATGACATAATGATGATGAAATGATTACCTTATTAATAAAATATTAAAGAAAATGATATTATAATTATTACAATAATTTTAATTTGTAAAATTTGATGCCATCAACACATTTTATGGATCGTTACGACATGTTAAATTTGAGTTAATGGAGTTTTTTCGAATAAATCATCTTGTTATGGCTTTACTAAAAATGTAAAATTTGATATAAATGAGTTTTTAAAGAGATAATATTTTATTAAATGATATGATAGTCATAAAAATAATTTACCTGGACAACAAACTTATATAATGTTTCAAATGTAATTAATTATCCTCTTGACGTCGTCTTATAAAAGGAAACAACAACAACCCTTTCACTCACACCTCTCAAACCCCTTGGCTTGACAAAATTCTCTACAAATATGCTCTTGAAATCCCTGAAATGGCCCAGGTTTTGGGGGTCCATTAGTTTGTGAAAATATGATGTTGGGTGTTCTGGGTATTCTGGTAATCTCGGTGAAGTAGGCCTACTGGTGGCCTTAGCCTACCGGTAGCAGGCCTACCAGTAGCTCGATCTGTCGGTAGTCGTAGCCTACCGATAAACTTTGTCTACCGGTAGCTCGGTCTACCGGTAGCTTCAGCTTACCGGTAGCTCAGTCCAAAACTGGTTTCTACGTACCGGTAGCTTGGTCTACCAGTCACTGTAGACAACCGGTTTCTCAGATTCCGATGGCTCTCGCCTACCCCCACGGGGTTTTTCTAGTAGCGCTCCTTTTTGAGGAAATTGGTGTTTAGACCCTACTTTGACCTGCTTAAAAACCCAGTAATTCCCATAAATGGAGTTTAATTAAATATTTAATGAATTATCCTGGTTTTCTATGTGAATGGTTTTAATCCACCCCAAAGGGCGGAGACCTTTTATGACTTGTGGGGTCGTGCGGTCAACTGACGACCCTGCTCTTTACAGGGTTTCACGTTCTTATCTCAACTATCCCCAGCCATTATAAACCTAAGGTTTCTCCTTAGGTTTCTTTTATCGATCACCCTGTGCTAGGAGTACCCTTCGCTCGGAAGATCCTCATCGCTATCCATGGAATTCCATGCCCAGGCTTAGCATCGATCATTGATCAACAAGTAGGGATTTTCTCCTTCGTCTCTCCCTTTTGTGTATCATGCTGGGTGGGAATGCTTTTGATTCTATATAATTGGATGAACCAAACCTAAATGAAGATAATGAAATGTATTCTATAAAGAATAAGGGGGGTTGTGATCAATGATGCTGCTTTGTTTTATGATCTTCTTTCCTGAATTTAGCGGGAGTTTCTATGTCCACTAATGAACCCTTACCTCTAGTGATTAAATGGATTGTATTGTGGTTGAGAACCCTTTCTGTGTAAAGGAATTTGGTTAATCACAAATATTATTCTAAACAAAATTGAAATCACCAGGATCAATCCCTCTTCTGTGATAAACCCAGTTAAAGTACAACAGAATTGAAATCATGGATTGTGTTAAATCTTTTAAATCTAAATATACCAGCATGGGCCTGCATTTTGTGGATAGTTGTGGTTGGGTTGTTTTCCTTCATGGGCCGATTGCTAGGTGATGCGGGAGGGGATGGGATCCCCTATTGTTATGGATTTAGTGGTTATGAATTTAAGGTCAGGTGGTTACATTGATTATATCACGAATTGGGGTGGGATCCTCTATTGTTGAGAAGCCGTTGGATCCTAGATTTTGGGAACATGGGGTAATATCTTGTCTTGTCCTTATGCTTTATATTTTCCCAAGTAGGTGGAGAAACTTTTATAAATAATATTTACTAAACATGAAAACAAGGATGAGACAAATGGGTTTTGGTTTGTTGTGAGTTGTGACTTGGACATGGGTAGGAATGTGTTCTTTAGACGAGTGGAAGAAAAACCTAAACATTGGGTGAGTGCTTGTTACCTATATATATATACATCTAGTTTTTTTCTTATTCTCACCCCACCCATATTGAGCACTTAGTGTCGAACACCCCCATTTCATGGGGGAGGGTGTTTTTCCTAACACTTATATTAGTGGTTGGTTATTAGCTCATTTTTTATCCCTTTATCGGATAGCCCAAATATCTTCGGGTAGGCTGTGATGGCCCGAAGTCCATTATTAACACTAGAACCTTCGGGCGGGGTAGTGTGGTGTTTGGCCCAGGTGTGTGCGGGCAGGTGGTTTACCAAGTGTCTACGAGATGAGGCCCAAGTGTCTTCGGGCAGGACAGTGGATATTCTGTCCCATGTGTCTTGGGGCGTGGCAGTGGTTTTTCTAGACTAGGTGTTTGTAGGCGTGGTTACGTGTGATTGTTGTGGCCCAGGTGTGTGTGGGTGGGGTTTGGCAGTGGGACTGCAATGAGGTTGTGGCCTAGGTGTGTGCGAGCGGGGTATGGCAGCGGGACTGTAGTGAGAATGGAAGGATTGGTTCGATGCGTAGGATGTCATTAATAACCAGTGGGAAAGTGGTGCGGGGTACCCAAACATCAATGTGCGATTACTCTACATTAATTTTCATGCGTTATTTGGTGAGTGTGGCTGGTGAGAGGGATGGGTGAACTCCTCAATAGTGTTGGTTGTCGTTTTATCACGGGACTTTATTACATCTCCCCACTTGTGCACGTGAGCCTTTGGTTTTTCCCTACTGAGTATACCCGTATGCTCACCCTACATATATAAAACAATTTTCAGGTTTCTAGGAGGACTTTGGGGATCACACAAGACCATACTATCTCATACCTTTGGGAGGCAGTTGCAGTTGTTGTTTGTCTTTCTTTGGTACTTTACCATTGTAGTCACCTTGTACATTGATGATTTTTACTTTTGTAACATGCATTGGGAATGGTTCTTGGCTTTACTATTACTTTCCGCTTTTGGTGTTGTTGGGATTTACCATCTTATCTCCTGATCCTATTAAAAGAAAAGGAGTAATGCCTTCCATTTAGTGTATGATTCTATACCCTTGGTTCTAGTCACCACTCCAGGACCTATTAGAGGTGGGTTTCGGGGGTCATTATCTATCCTTCAACATAAAGAAGGAAGGTCCTCACAATCTGCTGACCCTTCCATCCATTTGGTGAAGGTGGGTCGTGACAGAATGGTATCATAGGGAAGTTGGGAGATAGGATGAAATCTAGAGTTAGGAACAGTGAAGATTGCATGGGATGGTAGGGCAACCGTGTTGGGTGACCTTGTGCGTGACTTATGCCAGGGAAGACCGGCTAGGACATGGAATTTTAGGCCCCCCTCTGTGATCCCATGCAAGGACTCTAGACCTACCGAATGACCAAGTGATGCCACACTGATTGCAGGGTAGAGACCCTAGGAAAGGTCATGCATCATAATGGCTTTTGTTCTTGTGTTTCTGGGGTGTCATGGGAATTAAGAATAAATAAAATGTTTAAGAAGTTTTAAGAACAATATTCTGCACTACTTGGGCTTAGGCATTCCTTGTTTTCCTTGCAGCTATTGAACCTGGGAGGTGACCATGTGTGGTGCAGGAGATCGAGGCCCCAGAGATTACCTTGGCAGATTGGTAGAGAGATAACCGAGAGGAGGAGAACGACCAGTGCCATAAGACACTTTAGGCCTTCCAGCCAAAGACCCTCGAGAAGTATGAGGGTAGCACCTCGGACATGAAGACAGAGGGCTGGCTAGAAGAGCTAGTGATAGTTTTCGGCCTGATTCATGACCCGACCGAGTACTGGGTTCTTTTGGATGTCAGCCAGATGTGGGCAGCGGTGCGTCAGTGGTGGATGCTTTACCTGGGGGAGAGGAGAGAGACTGAGGTGGCATGGGCTGATTTTGAGAGGGAGTTCTGGGAGGAATTCCTCTCTTCGACGATGAAGGTGGAAAAGAGACAAGAGCTACTCTCCCTCCAGCACAGGGGTATGTTATTGAGGGGGCTGGGAATCATGTTCAAGGACCTCCTACATTTTATCCGGACCTCTTTCCCGACGAAGAGTCTCATGAAAGACATTTAGAGGAGGCGCTGCGACCCTCCCTCCTGTATGCTGTTACCCACTTTACCCTACCGACGTACTTGGAGGTCCAGAAGAAGGCCGAGGTGGTGGAGATGATGCACGCTCTAGGAGGTGTGTCACGAGAGGGGATCCTGCTGGGACCATTGAAGTGGAAGGCTATCAGCACCAAGCCTCCGATGTTAGGACCCTCCAGGTTCTGACCAGCAAGGAGAAGGCCGCAACAGTTTCAGTTCTGGTCCCCTTGTCCACGCCCATTTCCTTCTGGCCCTGGACCGCGGTGCTTCTTCTGTGGGAGACATGGACATCTCTGGAGTCAGTTCCCGGACCGGGTACAGAATGACGGTGGTGGGAAGCCTATGCAACCGCCCCAGCAGTAGCTTCCAGCTAGGCCATTCCAGCAGCAGTAGTAGGAAAAACAAGCTCACGATCCTCTAAGGGCAGACGTAGCAGGAGGAGGCCGACCTCAGGGCGCTCCTCAGGGATCTCGACCGGGGTGTGGTCGGGGAGGTGGCCGATAGCCGAGGGGCAGAGGATTTGGGAATGGGTAGTTTCACACCGCAGAGGTAGCAGTTCCAGCAGGACCGAAGGTTGTTCGAGGTACGATCAATTTTTTATCACCCTTTCTTATGCTTTGTTCAATACTAGAGATCCACAATCATTTTTTGAAACCAGTCTAGCCCGTGACTTGGGTCTAGATGCTGAGATACATCTAGTTTCCCTAGTGCTGAGAACAGTAGTCAGAGGGCAGACCAACTTTTTATATGTGTTTCGAGGATGCAGACTGATGATAGGGCCACATCAATCGGCCAGGGATCTTCTTCTGCTATAGACACAACCCTACGATGTCATCCATTGCATTGTCTGGCTGTTCTATATGTGTTCCACTATCGACTACTTATGAGGAATGGTTGTCTTCTCAGAATTGGGAGGCCGGCGTGTTTTTTTCACCGGAGAGTAGGGGAATCAGAAGGGCAGTAGGCGAGAGGAACCCCACCTTTCCTTGTTAGCTGATCTGTCAGTGGAGTCAGTGGATGCTGAGATGGTTGAGGTTCCAGGGATTGTTAGTGAGTTTATGTGTGTCTTCCCTGAGGAGGTGATGAATCTACCCCCTCGACGGGATATCGGGTTCGAGATAGACTTGCAGCCTGGTGCTCGATCGATCTTGATGGCACCTTACCGGATGTCACCTTCGGAGCTATGGGAGTTGCAGATTCAGATTGACGATCTGATGAAGAGGGGTTATGTTCGACTCAGTGCGTCACCATGTGGTGCTCCAGTCTTGTTTTCCAAGAAGGCATATGGTGGTCTCAGGTTCTGTATAGACTACAGGAGGCTGAATCTGGTAATTATCAAGAATCTATACCCTCTTCCGAGGATATGCAATCTTTTCGACCAGCTGAAAGGTGCATGATGGTTCTCAAAGATCGATCTACGTTCTGGGTATCACCAGTTGAGAGTGAAAGAGGGAGACATCCTGAAGACGAAATTTAGGAGCAGATATGGACACTTTGAGTTCATAGTCATTCCTTTTGGTGTTACGAATGCCCCAGCTGTGTTCATAGGGCTTATGAACACCATCTTCCGGGAGTACCTGGTTCAGTTCATAGTTCTGTTCATTGATGAAATCTTGATCTATTCGAGATCAGAGGAGGACCATATGGAGCACATGAGGATGGTTTTGGAGGTCCTCCGATAGCATCAGCTCTTTGGGAAGTTGTCAAAATACAAATTCTAGACACGAGAAGTGCACTTCCTCAGGCACGTGGTGTCTGAGCGAGGGGTAGCTGTGGAACCATCAAAGGTTGAGGCAGTTGTTTTTTGGGCAGCACCCAAGAATTTGGCAGAGGTCCGTAGTTTCCTTAGGCTGTCGGGTAACTATCAGAGGTTTGTACCCAACTTCTCTCGAGTTGCAGCCCCTTTGACAACCTACACCAAGAAAGACCACATTTTCGTGTGGAGTGAGAAGTGCAAGGCAGCCTTCATCCATCTGAAGGAGAAGTTAGTTAGTGCCCCAGTACTGAGATTATCAAAATAATGGGAGGCGTATGAGGTGTTCTTTGATACTTTAGGGAAAGGCCTCAGATGTGTGTTGATGCAGCAATAAGGGGTGATTGCTTATGGGTCTAGGCTGCTATTCCCTCATGAGCGTGATTATGCCACCCATGACCAGGAGCTTGCAGCGGTTGTTTTTGCGCTAATGTTATGGCGAAATTACCTCATCGGAGAATGCTTTGTGGTCATCAGAGATCACAAAATTTTGAGGTATATCTTCTCCAAGCGGTACCTAAACATGCGGAAGCGAAGGTGGGTGGAGTTCCTCCAGGATTATGACTTCATCGTTTCCTACACTTTGAGGAAAGGGAATGTAGTGGCTGATGCCTTGAGAAGGAAAACGCAGAAGGGTGTAGTCCAAGAGTCAGAAGACGCCTGGAAGGCAATGGAGGAGTTGGCTGCCATACACTTGGATGTGAGGATGGATAACGTTAGAGGTTTCCTATATCAGATGACAGTACAGTCATCTCTGTTTCAACAAGTGGAGGAGTCTCAGTGGGGAGACCCAGAGTGAAAAGTGATGTGTGATCGAGTTGACCAGAGGAATGCTCTGGAAGGGTGGACTGAGGATGGTCAGAACCAGATGCTTTTCCAGGGAAGTTTTTTTGTTCTAGAAGTGATGCGCGACAATGTTCTCAGGGAGTTCCACAACTCACCCCTAGTGGTACACCAAGGAGATTCCATGATGTACTAGGGATTGAAGAGATAGTTCTGGTGGCCCGTAGTGAAGCGAGCAGTGGCAGAGATTTTGGCCAAGTGCTTAGTGTGTCAGCAAGTAAAGGTTAAACACCATGTTCCAGGCAGCCTACTGTAGTCTCTAGACGTCCCGGAGAGGAAGTGGGATGACTTCTCGATGGATTTTTTCACGGGACTACCCGAGGTCCAATGGGGATACGACACCATCTGCATGTTAGTGGACTGGTTGATGAAATCATCTCACTTTCTAGATATCAAGGAGCCGAGTGCAGTGGATGCTTTGGCACGAAGGTATGTGGATGAGGTTGTAAGGTTTCATGGATTTCGGAGGTCCATAGTCTCGGATAGAGATGCACGGTTTACCTCATGAGTTTGGAGAGGATTGCAGCATGCTTTTGGCACCCAGCTACGTTTAGCACTACTTTCATCCCTAGATAGATGGAAAGACAGAGCACACCATCCAGACCTTGGAGGATATGCTGCAAGCATGTGATCTGGACTCAGGAGGATGATGGGTGCGATACTTGCCTCTATTAGAGTTTGTCTACAATAATATCTATCACTCTACAATTGGTATGGCACCATTTGAAGCCTGGTACGGTAGACCATGCCACTCACCTCTGTGTTATACCGAAGTAGAAGAGGCAGGAATCCTTGGCCCGGTGGTGGTGAAGAGCACGACAGAGAAGGTTTAGCTCATACGAGAATGGATGAAGGCAGTCGAGTACCGACAGAAGTCGTATGTTGATACCAGGAGGAGGCCCATGGAGTTTGAGGTAGGGGACCATGTGTTCTTGATGGTCTCCCCTTGGCGTGGGCAACAGCGGATCGACAAGGGGAGTAAGCTTTCTCCCAGGTTCATCGGACCATTCGATGTGTTGCGACGGGTTGGTGAGGAGGATTATCAGCTAGTGATACCACCGCCTCTACTGAGGATACATGATGTCTTCCATGTGTCCCAGCTCCTCCGATATCTGCACGATGATTCACACATCCTCGTTTAGGGAGAGATAGACATTGAAGACGACATGACCATTGTGGAGAGACTAGTAAAGATCATGGCTCACAAGGAGAAGGTGCTTCATGGGTGAACCATCCCCTTGGTTCGTGTGTTATGAAGACATGGTGGGATTGAGGAGAGTACGTGGGAGATGGAATCACATATGCGTGCCCATTACCCAGAGTTGTTTTGAGTTGTGTGTTGTTTTCTTTACAACTGTTGTGGTGGATCGTTCTACCTTGTTGGCTATGAAATATGAGGTTTTCTTTCCTATGAATGTTTGTGAAGAGTCCTGCCTTCGAGGAGGGGAGGACCCTACCCCTAATCAAGACGCATTAAGGTGGATGAGATTAAACCCGTGCGGGTGGCTCAGTGCCGCCCAAAGTGGATAGTATCTTAACATGGAGAAGGAGACTCCCCAACCCACATGGCTGGGCAGATTGACATGGTATATTGCTTGTTTCTTGAAAGGATAGTGTTCTTAGTTAACAATGAGGTTCACTCCTGAGAGGTATCTTTCGAGGTGGTGGTTCGAACCCATTCTTTCCTTCTGGGTTGTTTTGATTCTCAAGGATGAGAATTGGTTGAGAGGTATTTGATGTAATGGCCCGTGTTTTGGGGGTCCATTACTTTTTGAAAATCTGATGTTGGGTGTTCTGGGTAGTCGGGGAATCTCTTTTAAGTATGCATACTATGGGCCTTGGCCTACCGGTAGCAGGCCTACCAGAAGCTTGGTCTACCGGTAGTTGTAGCCTAACGGTAGCTCTATCTATCGGTAGCTCGGTCTACCGGTAGTTAAAGCATACCGGTAGATCGGTGTACCGGTAGCTGTAGCTTACCGATAGCTAGGTCTACCGGTGGCTGACAGCTACTGGTAGCCACCAATAGCTCCCAGCTACCGGTGGCTCTGACCAACCGCCACGGGGTTTTTCCAGTAGCGCTCCTTTTTGCAAAAATTGGGTTTTAAACCCCACTTTGACCTTCTTAAAAACCATGTAATTCCCATAAATGCCATTTAATTAAATATTTAATGAATTAACCTAGGGTGTTGTGTGTGTGGGTTTAAACTGCCCCAATGGAAGGGGACCGTTAATGACATGTGGGGTCGCGCGGTCAACCCACGACCCCCCTCCTTATGCGGTTTCACGTTCTTATCTCAACCATACCTGGCCTTTATAAACATTTGTGCTCTTCCTAGTTTTCTTTTCATGATCACCCTGTTCTAGTAGTACACTCCTCTCGGATGAGCCACATCGCTATCCGTGGAATTCCACGCCCAGGCTTAGCGTCGACCATTCATCAACAAGTAGGGATTTTATCCTTCGTATCTCTCTTTTGTGTATCATGTGGGGTGTGTAGGCTTTTGATTCTATATAATTGGATGAACCAAACCTAAATGAAGATAATGAAATATATTCCATAAAAAATGAGGGGGGGGGGGCTTTGATCGATGATGCTGATTTGTTTTATAATCTTCATTCCTGAATTGAGCGGGATTTTATATGTGCACTAATGAACCCTTACCTCTGGTGATTAAATGGATTATATTGTGGTTGAAAACCCTTACTGTGTAATGGAATTTGGTTAATCACGTATATTTTTCTAAAAAAAATTGAAAGCACCAAGATCAATCCCTCTTATGTGATAACCCCGGTTAAAGTACAACAGAATTGAAATGAGGGAGTGTGATAAATCTTTTAAATCTAAAAATACCGGCATGGGCCTGCATTGGGTGGATAGTTGTGGTTGGGTTGTTTTTCATTCATGGGCCTATTTGTGGGTGACGTGGGAGGGGATGGGATCCCCTGTTGTTACGGATTTGGTGGTTATGAATTTAAGGTCGGGTGGTTATCGTGATAATATCATGAATTGGGGTGGGATCATATGTTGTTGGGAAGCCATTGGCTCTTGGATTTTAGGAACATGGGGTAATATCCCGGCTTGTGCTTATGCTTTCTAGTTGACCAAGTAGGTTCAGAAACATTTTCTTATAATATTTACTGAACATGAAAACAAGGATGAGACAAATGGGTTTTGTTTTTGTGTGAGTTGTGACTTAGACATGGGTGTTGAATGTGTTCTTTAGACGTTCTGAAGAAAACCCTAAACATTGGGTGAGTTCTAATTACCTATATATATATACCTATAGTTTTGTGTTTCTTATTCGCGCCACACCCACATTGAGAAATTAGTGTCGAACAACCCCATTTCATGGGGGAGGGTGTTTTTCCTAACACTTATATTAGTGGCTGGTTATTAGCTCCTTTATGCTCCCTGTCCCGGATAGCCCAAGTATTTTCGGGTAGGCTGTGATGGACTAAAGTCCATTATTAGCCTAAGAACATTCGTGCGGGGTAGTGTGGTGGTTGGCCTAGGTGTGTGCGGGAAGGTGGTTTCCCATGTGTCTTCAGGATGAGGCACATGTGTCTTCGGGCGTAGCGGTGGATTTTCTGGCCCAGGTGTCTTCAGGCATGGCAATGGTTGTTCTGACCTAGGTGTTTGTAGGCGTGGTAACGTGTGACCATTGTGGCCCAGATGTGTGCACGCGGAGTTTGGAATTGGGACAGCAGTAAGGTTGTGGCCCAGGTGTGTGCGGGCGGGGAATGGCAGTGGGACTGCGGTGAGAATGGCGGGATTGGATCAATGCATAGGATGTCTTCAATAACTAGTGGGAATGTGGCACGAGGTAACCAAAAATCAATGTGATATTACTATAGATTACTTTTCTTTCGTTATTTGGTGAGTGTGTCCGGTGAGCGGGATGGGTGAACTCCTCAATAGTGTTGGTTGTCTGTTTCTCATGGGACTTCAGTACGTCTCCCCACTTGTGCATGAGAGTCTTTGGTTTTCCCTACTGAGTATACTTGTATGCTCACCCTACGTATATAAAACTATTTTCAGGTTTCCAGGAGGACATTGGGGATCACACAGGACCATACTAGCTCAGACCTTTGGGGGGGGGGGGGGCAGTTGCAGTTGCTTTTTTTCATTCTTTGGTACTTTACCTTTGTAGTCACCTTGTACTTTGTGGATTTTTACTTTTTTAACGTGCATTGGGAATGGTTCTTAGATTTAATTTTACATTCCACTTTTGGTGTTTTTGGGATTTACCATCTTATCTCTCGCTCGATCCTATTAAAAGAAAAAGGGTAATTCCTTCCATTTAGTGTGTGATTATATACACATGGTGCTAGTCGCCACTCTGGGACCTATTGAAGGTGGGTTTTGGGGGTCATTATCTCTCCTTCAACACAAAGAAGGAAGGGCCTGGCAATCTGCTATCCCTTCCCTCCTTTTGGGGAAGGCAGGTCATGACAATCCCTCCCTTATTCCTAAAATAATTACCATTTTTATAATGAACATCAATAATTCCACTTGGCTCATATCAAAATGAGTTACCCGATTTAGAGGTAACGTCTTCTTTCAAGATCCTTGCATTTATTTTATGTTTTCCTTATTCAACACACTAATATAATTTTATTCCATTATTATATAACAACCCCGTTATCCTCATTATAAAATGATGTTTTTAGGAAATTTTTTCGAAATATACTTACACAATCCTCCATCAATTGGATAGAGGAAATTTTGATTCAATATATGGTGAACTACTAACTCACGAAACGTTGATTTGATCAGTTTTTTCTAACCACCTCTCATAGTGGCCATTATGATGGCCCTATATTTATATAAAATATATATTATTTTAATATTCACTATATGGTTCTATAACTATTATTATAACATATCATTATGATTTCCATTAATTTTAAATACGATAATTTCATTTTTGGAAGTGTAGACTACCTCCCCCTCCAAGTGATATGACTCATTCATGCCATACATGGAATAGATAAAGGATAGAGTTAGTAAAAATATGTAACATATATAACATAGATATTATATATGAATTTTAACATACCTGTGTATCATTTAGTTTTCATTACATTAATATTAAATAGAAATAAAAATAGTGGTCTTGTGTACAGACGACCTACTTTCTCCACGAACGGTGAATTTTAATTATAATATCCAAATATAATGGATTTTATAAATACACATATAATGTATATATATGATATTTACATCATGAATGCTATACCAGAGATAATGGTCTTTTGAACACATAAAAATTTCTAATCATAAAATGTTCATTTTTTATTCATGTAGAAAACATAGACAAAACATCCAATACAAAAACAAATAAATAAATAATTGAATTAAAATGATAGTAAGTAATATAAGATGAATTATAAATATGAAAAAGGTTCATAATCAAGTAGAAATTAATTTTTATTATTATTCATGAATATAAAGGATGAACTAGACAAGTCAAATTCGAGGTAAGGGACTTTATCTCAATATCCATTCATTGATACATACTTTGATAATATACAAAAACTTATTTTATATACTGTATAATAAACAACTTTTAATATTAAAATAGTTCATCATTTTTAAAAATAATATTTTTCTATGAATTTTTTACAAAACAGAAAAATGAATGTTTTCTAATGTACGTGGTGAAAATGACCTTTTTGTCGGCATAACCATTATATGGTATTTTAATTCCTCTAAAACACATAATATTTTTAATAAGAAAACTAAATACCATATTAATTTTTTGGGTATTTTGGTATAAGAAATGGTTTTATGAATGGAATGATTATATAAATATATTGAAATGATATCTTATGATCCCAATACAGAAATGTTAATTTTACTATATGGTTTTTCATGTGTTAGGAATATGTTATAGTTCATGGTAATTGATTATCTATATAGTTGTTTTCGTGATAAACTGAGGTAGGGTGAGCTAGTGATAGATCTCCAATGCATTGGGTAACATAATAGAGGCAAACAATAAACTTCCTCTTAAGAGGGTTATGGAATATACTATGATAGTATTCCAAATGTAACCATAAATGATACTCTATATATAGATGTGAAAGATAAAATATAAATGTTTTATGAATGACACAAGTTACCTTTATAATTTATGATATCTATGAATTTTTCTTGATTCTTTTGAATTCATGGGTTTATAAATATTCATGGACTGCAGTTTTATTTCCCTATTTTACCCCTTGCAATGTTTTTATGCTCATCCAAAGTGTTTAAATTTTTTTCATCGTGTATAATGATGATTAAGAGGAAAAAAAGTCCAGATGATTTTTATCAATAAATTCAATGATGTTTTATTTTTAAGAAGATTTTATATGGATGAAGAAATGGATACTTTTTATAGTATCATCTTTTATGATTATGCTATGATATATGCTAATAATTTACAAATTATTTAAAATATTAATCCTATAAATATCCTCAATTTGAATTCTTGATTTATCCCCTGATTATGTAGTATTTAAGGCCTGGGAAATATATATATATATATATAATGAAAATTAGTTTTTTATAGATTAAATTTTTATTTATAGATTATGGAAGTCAGATTTTGGGTTTTTAATTTAAATATATTATCTTAAAAATGATTAATTATCATATTTAATATATTTATAACCAAAATAACATTTTTATAAATCTAAAATTCATTATTATATCAATACTATATCATAAAAAATACTGTAGTTGAAAATTGATATCATTAATATTCAAGAAAAAAATTAATATTTTTAGATTCTTTTTTGGAAAAAAATTATATAATATTGGTAAATATAACAACCTAAATTAATTTTTTTATATTAATTTTTAAATCCTTATAATAAATTTGTTTTTTAAATTTGATAATTAGTTTTTGTAAAAAAGATAAAATATACCTTTAAAAAATGCACAATTACGCTTTGTTTGATTTTATTAATCAGAATTTTTAATTTATGGAATTATTATATTTATATTATTAAAAATTGTTAATGGAAAATATTAGTTTAGTTCCATTTATAATGGGTATGTTACAATTCTAAAAGTTATGTTACTATTCTTCGTTTAGGTTCTTATTCTGACAAACATGATACTATTCTAGTTATTAAGATACTATCCCAAAAGACTTAATATATATATTTTTCATGTTGATACTATATATATCCCTTATAAACTATTAAATTATTTTTCTATCAATTATATATATATATATTATATTATAAAATGTATACCATATTTATTATTTTTTCTTTTCTTTTTATAGTAATTTTTACAGTAATGATACTTATAAGAGACTATGGCACCTTATATTTTTAAAAGTATACCTATTTTATTTAATTATTCTTATAATTCCATAGTGATATTATTACTTTTATGGAATGAATTTATCATTAATGTGTAACATTAAATATTAATGAAATAAAATAGATTTTTTATTTTCTATATGTAATTTATTTATACTATAATACAAATATATATTAGAAAAGAAAATATCACATTGAAATGTGTAGGTCATTAGAACATCAATATTTGTCCCTAGTAAATAATTGGGTATAATTCAACATTCAATTATAGTGGTATTAAAATTTTTCACATGTTAATTAAAATATGTAATATTGGAGGAGAAAGTCTAAATGATAGGATGAAAATATTGCCTATATATGATTATGAAAATAATGTATAGAGAATTTAAATATTATTCTTTTAGTAATGTTACATGATTTGTTCACCAACAATAGTACAATATAGAGTTGATGAATTTTTTTATATAGATAAAAATTGATGAATAATAATATACTCTATCTAAAATATCAACATAATTAGATAACATCTCAAATTTCTAACCATATTACTCCCTTATTCAATTAAGATGGGTAAATAAAAAAATCAACTTTGTTTTATCAAATTTTTTTAATTAAAATATCTATTTATCTATCTCTATCTCTGAATACATGAATAAATTCATATATATATATATATATATTGGTAACATTATAATAATTCAAAATATATCTCAGTCACAAAGTACACTCTGTAATTATTAAACAACAAATAAAATGAATCACTGGAATAATTGATTAGGTAGAAGTGATCGTAATTAATTTCAAGACACCAAAAACCAATTTTTTACATTTTTTCACATGAATAGACTTATCAATTAAATTACTAAACACATAGTAATATCATTTAAAATATATATTTGGTTGAATTGCTTTGTCATTAATAATTTAATTGGTTTCTCATATAATTATTAAGAAATTCAGTTCACTGGATGGACTCCTCCAAAAAAGAAAATTGGATTTTAATTATCATTTAAAAATAAAATTTAGTTTTCTATTAAAGGATATAACAAAGTATTGGGTTAGAAATCTAGATCATAATGCGAGACAATGGAAGCCCCTTATTTTTAGGATAACTTTATCATTATGAAAATATGAGTGTGGGGTTAAAATAATTATTCCTATTAGTAGTTGGGATGATTATGTAGTTTGTGGTGATGAAAGCAAGGTATATATTGAAGTTTATGTGATTATTTTATTTTATTTTTTAGTAACTTATAAACGGATCTAAAAAATGTGATGTTTGAAGATATACTTAAGGTGAAGTTGATTTCAATTTTGATCTAGAATTTTATGTTGATTATAATCTATTTTTACGATTTTGAAAATAATACCAAAATATTTTTGAAGTGTTCTAGAATTTTGTGTTTATCTATAAATTATATATATTAATTGATGTATATTAGTCATTAATTATTTATGTAATATCCTTTTTAGTCACATTTGTATCATATTATTCTATGTATGAGTCATTTTCTTATGAGTATGAATTAATATAGTGTGTTTATTACTGATTATGCAACTACATTTGATTTATATTTCATATAATTTGATTTAAATAAAAGGTTAAAATTCGATTATTTTATATAAAAAATTAAAAAAAGGGAATGTATTTGGAGAAAATTTAATTAATTCATCCAATCTATTTTGAATTACTTTTTTATTACATAAAAAAGAAATTATATTGTTTTTTTATTCCTTATGTTGTTGGAAGATTCCACAATGTTAATGGATTACCATGTAATGTTTTAAATTGTTCCACGAATACATGAAAGTTGAAATGAAGTAAATAAATTCATTAGACTTCATTTAACTTATAAACTGTATATTGATCGGAGTTTTGTAGAATAATTCCTGGAGATGATCATGGTTATATATTGAAAGGAATTTTCTGTTAGAGTATTTGAAAATTTTCATTATGATAAAGATGGAGAGGAATTATGGTACTATTAAAGATTGTTTTTTAGAAGACTAAATAATTCGTGGACATCCATATTTAATGGAAATAACATTTATCAATATTTATTTAATATTAAAATGAAAATAATATCAATTTGTTTGTTGAAAACTTTTGAGGATATGTGATACATGGTAGCATGATCACATATGATTATTGAAGAGTTATAGAAATAAAACGTTTTTACTTTTAAATAAAATGAATTAAATTGAAGAAGAGTAAGAATATAATTTTCTGTTTGAAATTGGGATGAATTGTAGTAATGTAGTGACTACTAAATAATGTTTAGCTAGTTGGTCCAGTAATTTCATATTGTTTGAAAATTAATTCACATTATTATAGCAATTTAGGATTCACATTTATTGTGGGTAAAATAAAGAGAAATGATTTTTCATGGATAACGATTATTTAAATACCTTAATATTTTATACTAGTGGGTATTATTTCCTTGCTGGAATTTGGAAGAAATATAATATTAGATATATTTGTTATAAGAGGACCTTTAAAATATGATGTTTTATTTATTTAGTGCCTGTTTGTGTGTAGAAAAATAAAAGTAATTTATATTTTAAAAAATGATAGTATTTTATAGTAAAAACTCAAAATTAATTACAAACCATTCATTCACCACACAAAGGGATCTCATAGATTCCATGGGAGGTCATAAAAGTTTTAGCAGAGCCATATTCATTCAATAACGGATGGTTGTGTGGGGGTTGAAGAAGAATTGAATCAGTCACTAATTCTCATTGTATACAATGGATAATGTATATTTATTAAACAAAAAATGGGCTCAGATTTTTTGTATATATAATTATCACATTTGGACTTAAAATATGTTTTCTAACTTATTATCTATAAGATTTGATGCAATTGAAGAAGGTATAGATGGTGTTACCCCATGATCAATGGTGATTTTATAACAATAACAAAGAAAAATAATATATGGAATGATGTATGTGGTAAATATTCAATGTAATCATATTTTTTGAGAGAGGAACTTTATGAAAGTTAAATGGATGAAAATAGATAAAATCATTTAAGAAAAGATGGTGAATATTTATGAATGTAACACCAATGTAATGTGAGAAAATTTTTATATTTAGAAATTAAAATATAAATATTTTATGATAAAGGGTAAATAATATATATGTTTTTTATAAAAAAAATTTAATGGAGTTCTCAGTGCTAATAGGATCATTGGTGAGAACATAGATAACCAAAAAACTAATAAGAAGATATTACACATCTGTCTTGATTGTCTTGATTCTAAACATAATGTGCTACAAAATAAAAATTTAGAAAAATATCCATTGGATAACATACATAATATACAAATTACATATGTTGTGATAAGAGGCAATTCTTCTAAAAATAATGGTATTATTGAGAATGAAATTTATTTTAATGCCTCAAAACGAATTATGGTCATGATAATAATGGTGTCTACTCAGACTCTGAAAATGATGTTGCTAAAAATATCAATGAAATTATGTCTCTTTATTTTAGAAATATGAGAAAAATAAATAATATGTATAAAGATAATCATTAACTAAAATGGTTAAATTATTGAGTAATTGGAAATTTTAGTGTAAACTATACCACATATAATTTTTAAAAACTCAATGTTGAAGAAGGTGAATTATATTGTTGATACCATTAAATGAAGGATAAAATGTAGAAGCCTTTTTCAAAACCCAAGGATAAAACGGTTAAAAAATTTAACGTGATACACATTTAACATAATAATTAATTAAATGATAATAATATAGATGTATATGAAGCTGATACTTCTATTGATGAAACATATGAGAATATTCTCATTACAATCATAAATGATGTTTTTTCTTCATGTGATGAAATATCAACTGTTGGAAGTGAATAATGAGAAACATATATGACATTTATAATTTATATATTTTTGAAATACTTTCTCTCAAATTATTTATGGTTGAAGGAGGGATATGTGAGTTGAAAAATGATGAAGAATATATCAATTAAAATGATTTATATCATTAAAAAAGTAAATTTATGATACTAAATGAGGTGGATGATTTGATGAAGTTTCATGATTATGAGATGATCTTGAAAAAATGGAGGAATAAAATGTGAATGTAAAGGAAAAGAATCTTGAAAATTTTCAATGTAAACAGGTCATTGAAAAAATGGAACTTGAATATCTCTTATTGAACTTCCAAAAAATAGATTAATATTTTTAAGATTGTTCCAATACGGTTGTATCCTAATTATTATTACATCCATTAAATCACTAAAATCTGAGAATATTCCTTGGTTAATGAATAAGATGTTAGGTGGTTATCAAATGTTTGATGTTCAAATAGTATTGAATTTTTATGGATATATCAAAGGATGAAATCAATTTAATAATTATACACAATAACATATTTTAAGATATAAATATGTATTTATAGATTTTTTTACTTTAGAGGCTTTGTTAACATTTATATAATGTCATGGTTTAAATACCAATAATAAAATGAATCCAAACTCCTTGTATAGATTAAAAGGAGATGAACTGAGACAATTAAAATTAGAGAAAACACGAAGAACACCTATAAAATATTAACTAAATACTAAAAATGGAATTCAATCATTATAAAACACTATGAAATATTTCATATCCATGTTATCATTATAATATATTATTTTCCATAATAATTTATTATCAATATAAAAGCAATAGTACATAGAATCTTTAATAGACATGGGAAATATATAAGGAAAAAGAACATGTTATAGAGGATTTTTTCACTGTTTTTAAAGGGGAATATCCACGGATTTTGGATAATGAATGTTCTTCCCTCCTGAAAAAAAACATTATCATAATAAATAATGTCGAATATTTCAATAATGGATTATTAAACAATGGTAATGATGGTTATCTCAATATAAAAATAGTTTGTTATAGTATTATTAGAAAGTAAAAATTTTGTCTAAGAAAACCTTATATGTTGATTGGTTGATACATATATTTTGAGAGATTCATAGATCCATGATAATGGAAATAATGTAATTTTCTAGAATGATAGTTTATAATTTAAAATGAATAAATTTTAAATGAATGTAAAAACATGAAAATGAATTCGAGGTAAAATTTCCAGGTTAGAGATTTTCCATATTCATGCTAATGGAGTTCATAATATGAAATGAAATATGGTACACCAGATTTATTCCACATCAAAAAGGAATATATGCAATATTTCTCAAGAAAATGTCTATAATCTTCAAAATATGAATAATGAATGGAACTGGATTTTATTCATAATAATGATGTGAAATAATATTAACCCATAGTATAATAATGTTTATATTTACACATCTAATCCTTTGTAATTAAAAATTATTATATCCAAAGTACCATGAGAAGGAAAACAAAAAATTGAGAAAATTATTTTACTTAATTTATTGATGAAATTATATGATTTACATGCATTAGGTTTTTTTAAATAATAAGATGCACTCGAAATGTCCAAAGGTTTCATTGGAACATAGAATGATCAAATTTTTTAAATTAAGTGTAGATAATGAATTTTTTTCATTGAATATGATCAAAAGGGATAATGGTAAAAATTATAAAAATTGTAATTCTAAAAATATATTGAGAAAATTTGAATCTATCAGGATCTCAATGAAAAATATGAAATAAATATAACGGTTTAGCTCAAGAAAAAAATATATGTCCAGTGGATATGGCTCAAATAATTTTGATAGAGAATGATAAATCTAAGTATTTCTTGACATACATTATTTGAGTAGAATATATTATTCAAAACAGTACATATATAGACTAAATTTTTTAGCATCACCATAAAATATGTATTATAATAGGAATCTAGTTTTGAATTACTTTCATGTATTTAAAATTCAACAAATCATCAAATTTTACAGTGGTAAATACTAGAATATTTAATTGAAGCGGTTTTACTATTATTTTGTGGTATATTTTGTTAATGGGAGAGGATAAAAATGTTACAATGAGGATAAGGGTAAGATCATTAATTAAGATGATTCTAATGTTGACAAATATTCAAGGAAAAATAAACACATGCAAAATAAAATTATATAAGTAAATATGGTTAAATTAGTTTTATAAAAACAACATGATTTTATTCAACAAAATAATGCAGATTATAAAGAAAAAAAAACTAAGGATGATTAATCATCAAATTATTCTAATGAGGAGAAACATAATCATCTCATACAAGTATGATAATAAAGGTGATAGTTTGAAATATTTCTGAAAATCAAGGTAAATATGTTTAAAGAAGGATAACCATGAGGAAAAAATCATTACTCATTACTTTATCCTGTTGAACCAACATATCTTAATGATGATTTGGAGCATTAATTTTTTTAATAATATTAAAAAATAATTGGAATAGATAAATAATATTAAGACTTATAATTTAGTACCCAAACCTAATTGTAAGAAACCCATTGGGAATAATGGGTTTTATAAAACAAGTAGATTTAATAGGCAGATGTCATGATAAATAAAGAAAATCCAATGAATATAGGTTACTCATAGATTTGAGGAGTGGATTTTGATGAAAATATTCACCTTTTCAGGGATCAAAACAGTAAGAAAATTTCATTCCATAATATAAAAAATTAATTGTAGTATCAATGAAATTGATTTCAAGACTTCCCACCATATTGGTGATTTTGAAGACATGTTATATATTGAGAAACATTTTAGTTTCTACATGTAAAATATGTGATCATTATTTTCATGTTAGAGAATTCATCACAGGGGATACAATAATTTATATGTTTAATTTTTTTATCTAGAAAAATTGTTAGATATGGTAAAATTTATAGAAGGTACATTGGATATAAATATTTACATTAAATACGAAAAAAATTATCACTAATTATTATTATTTTTGTATATTTAATCTATTTTTCTATAAATAATAATGAAATTTAGGTATAGTTCACTATAGATATGAAGAAGCTATTTGAAACGAATTTTCGTTTGAAATGAGATTTGTTCATGAATATTAAATTCAACAAGGGAGGGAGATAATATTTTTATTTCTCAATATAATTTTTCTATGAAACATATTATAATGCTTGAAATGAAAAATTATGACCATGTTTACACTCCCATCTCAATGAGGAATAATTTAAAAATGAATTAAAATGGGATTATATTGATACAAAAGAGTTTTCAATAGTGATTATAAAATTAATATACTTAATTACATTCATACAAAATATTATATTTGTGTTTACCCATCATTCCACATTTCACAGTACCCACATCATATAACCTCTAATGGTTGGAAAAAGAAATCTTATTTACATTAAGGTGACTACAAAATATTGGTTAAAATATGAAATCATGTGAGAAATTTATTTTCTGGACATATAGATACAAATTGGGTAGGCTGTTTGTATGGAAAAAAATTATACACTAATGGAGAGTTATTTATAAATAAAAGTTCATTTTATTAAAACACGAAGATATAGAAATTTATTGCATTGATAACTGATAATGTTGAGTATGTATCCATAACATAATCCATTATATATATTGTAGAGACCCAATCTTGACATACATAGAAATTAAATTATTTTTGAGGAATACTTAATAAATAACAGAAACAAACAACCAATGACCATATTTGATTAGTGTCTGTGAATACTCGGAACACAATATTTTAATCATTGTAAAAGATCATCAACATCTCCTATAAAGATCTTAACCTATTGTTTTCTTTCATAAAACCTTTATTTATATAATGGGGAAAAGAAAACATAAAAAGGGTGAGCTCAAATTCTCATTAGGGGTAAGCATGGAGATAATTAAACAAACCATATACATTTGAACTTGAGAACATAAACCTAATGTTTAAACATCAAAATCGTGATTTGTGAAATAAATCATCGTAGTACGTATGGAATTGATCACAAAGGAAAATTATTCATGATAAAATAGCATGGAAATAAAACATTTTATTGTGGAAAACCATTAAGCACATGATTTTATTTCCATAGTTTCCAAGGAATTGTAGCCAGCACCATCATAGTGGACCAAGTCCATTACCAAACCGGGTTTACTTGTCGATCCAGCCCTGTATTACTGAAGCATATTTACTTTTCATTCCAGAAATATATATCTCATGAGATATAAATGGTTACCCAATGCATTGGAGGGGGATATATGACCAACCCATATCATAATGAAATCCTTCTAATGTGTGATACAAAATCATAAAACAGAGCACAACCCATGTAACAAAAATTGGATTATTAAACAGCACGCCATAATAACATGATCCATATAAGATAAAAGGACTTTATAAAAAAAATTACATCATATAAAAATCCCATAAATATAATAATAGGGATAGTTACATAAACCTATATCATCTTAGATGGAAAAGAATTTATATAAAACACTTGAACTCGGTTCTTGAGGAAAATATCTTTTTCTATTACAAATCCTGTTCTTTCCTAAAAATGACATGATATTTTAAAAGAAAATATTTTTATTGAAAGTAATCCCAAAATCTTGGTGAGAAATATTCATAGAAATAATGAGTCATGAAACTGTAAAAATTCATTCATGTCATATATGTTAAAAAACAATCTCCTGGTACTTTTGTCGGAAAAGTCAAAAAGTTCCTTGTATGGTAAAAAATGAATGATTCATTCCATACCATGTAGTAAAAGAAAAAATGGGTAAAAATGACATTAAACATAAATGTAATAATATTTAACATTTTAGGCCATTAGTTTTCAGAAAACGTTGACATGGATGATAACTATAACCTCAGTAAATATATACAAATAAATAATCTTGAATAAGAACGAGATTGGAATAATTATCCCTTAACTTATGTACAATTTTTCCATATGTGTCCAATACACATTTATAGTGGGTCTAAAAATAATATTTACTTGTAACAGAATCATAATAATATTTATGATATCATATTTGATTCCCCTATGACTTGATATTACCCATTTATCTGTCAATTCCATGTTAAAGCTGCGTTTTGGGAAAAATTGAATCTTTTATCATATGTGTTTTGAATTTTAATTATTCATTTGATTTATTATATAATTATTATATACATCCAGAATTTAAAACAAGATTTATATATACTATAATATATATATATATAATAGATCGTTAAATGGAATGAAATACACCGTTCATGGAGATGGTAGGTCATACGTACGCATGAATGATGTTTTCATTTCCTTATTAAATTGAATAGATGTGAGTAAATAACATATATATAAATCTAGTATCCTTATAATATCTTATATTTCATGATTATTTATTATATATACTTTAGAATCATTCTGGAATGGTTAACATAGAGCATGAATCACATCGAATCGTGGGGATGCTAATCCGTACGTACACACGATCGGTGATATCATTCCCAAAATTATTGAATGAAATTGGAGGGGATGATATAATATATAAGAATCAGAATGATTTCATAATAATCATATATAGTTACTACTTACATAATTATACCAATCCAAGTATAGTGGTGGTGGAAAACAGATTCCACCACGGGGTGGAGCCGGTATGCCGTACATACACACGCCCAATGATTTCATTTTTATTAGGATGGATATAAGGTGAAATAGGGTTGTTTCATATTTATAATAAAATATCAGTATATTCGTGATACTGATGTTATTACTTTATAATTAAACAACTATGGAAGAGGATGTATAATAAAAAAGAAACTTGAATGAATCGGAAGAAGAAATTACCTCTTCCACGACATGCCTATTTTAAACTTCTTCTTAGGGCACTAGAGTTGGTCGTTTGAGAGGACTAGAACCACTATGATATAAATAGAGGTGATGAGAAGATGAAATGTATGGGATTTACCGAGGTTGAAGGATTAAAATAGAGTGAATAGAAGAGGGCAAAGGTGCTATTTTATGAGGGAGGAGAGGGTCACCTTTAGAAACATCAAAAATATTAATTTATAATAAATTCAAACCCCACATAAAAACCTAAAAATGACTAAATTAAAGGATGAGAGGATATATGGTTTTAATATCATCCTAAAATAAAATTTATACATGTTTTATGTTTATATTAAACCATATCATTTTGATTTATCCTTATTTAATCTATTTGATTTTATTTGTGGTAATAATAAAATAATTATTAAACTTCTATAAATACTTACATATTTGTTGTTGATTTTCCATAATTTGATGAATTATAACATTTTAAACAATATAAATATAAATATATAATTTATAAATATTTTTGTAATTATTAAACAATTTCATAACATTTTATTTTTATAAAATATCAATTTTGTCAATTTTGTCACTATTCAATTATTTGAATTTAAATAAACTCCCCACATAAGATATATTCAAACCAAAATATTTAATATAATTTTAACTTGTAATATTGATATATAAAATTCGTGGATCACATTAATTAGTTAATATAATATTTATTTTTATATTTTTAAAACCATTTATTTGATATTTCTATTAATAAAATAATTACTACAACATTTTTTGTATAATTATTTAATATACTTATTTGTTGCATATAAATAAAAATAAAAATATTATAATGAAGATAAATCAAATATATTTCATAATAATACATTTACCCGAATTTATCATCTAACAAGGTCAACATTTAAATTGTAATAGTTATTAAATTATGAAGGTGAAAAATTTGATATTTTTAAAAATAATATATTATAAATGTCATAATCTCTTTTATACGGCTCAAAATAGTCTCCATGTAAACCCTTTAATTCTTATGATATATATATACTGGACCAATAAGTTTTGGTCAAGTGTTTGATCCTTTTCATGGGTATTAATACTTTAATAAAAACTATATTTTTGATTTTTCACTAAATAAATAATTTCGACCTCATTAATGTTTAACCTTTAAATTTAAATAAATTATTCTTAAAAGTTAAAAGAAAATTAACATGATAAATAAAAACATGTTAGATTTCAAATGAGGATTTATAATCATATTTGTATTCTATATAACCTTATATTAAAAATAGGTAAATTAATAAAGTTTGCGTGAGACATATTTCATTTTCCTTAAATAAAATAAATTAAAGGTCTTAATCTCATCCAAGTGACATCCAACAGATTACAATTATACAAAATTATTATTTATAGAGAAATATAATCAACCTATTATATCAAGACAAGTGTTAGTGTAATTTTATAATATTATTTTTACCCTTAATTTCATGATTTACCTTAAATTGTGTTAAATAAAATTTACCGTAGTTACTATGCATAATGCCTAAAAATAAAAAAGTATCATAATAAAATATTTGGACCTACAGATTCCAAATATGGAATCCATTATTCCAAATTCAAATTAGAGAAGTTATAGTATTTAATTTAAAAGTAATCCTGTTGTAAAAAAAGGTTTTATTTTAAAACATTGAAAAAGATTGAAATAATTTCACCTATGAATTCAATTCAAAATTAATTCTAATGACATATATTAAATTAAATTTTAAAAATATATCCTATTGTTACATCAAAACCATCCAATATAATAATTTAATCATATAAATTATCTTGATGAAAAAAAAATTTAATTAATATTTAGCGTGTTTTTACTATTGATTAAAATTTGAAAGTTGTTAGAAAAATATCAAAATATTATCCAAAGTAAATTATTATATCCAAATTCAAAATAAAAAGATTTAGTTTTAAAATTAGAGTTATTAACATATTATCAATTTTATTTAAAATTGGTACGCCATCAAAGGATTGCAAAACTGCATTATTTTTAAAAATACTTCTTTTATACGAAAAATTGATTTTGTCCTCATACAATGTTCAAAAAAATGTGTAAGAGGAATTATAAAGTTATAAAATTCAAAATTCCGTTAATACTATTTATAACTGCTTGTTCAAAAAATATTATAATAATATATTGTTGTTTAGTGAAACTCGGTATTGCGTACAACAAACACTATTGAGAAATGTCACTCTTATGTGTAATGCAAGACAAGTCAGGGATGTGTGTAGTGCATGCTTCCTTGGTATTGTGTATATCATAATCAAAACATAGTTCATTTATACATAGATCAAAATATATACTCAGTGTTGTGTAAAATGAATTTTATTTGAAGGATCTTTAAATCATGTGCAACAGAAGCCAAGAATAGTGTTGCGTATAATACAAGATAATACAATGTTTTGTATAGGTCAAGATAATCTTGGTTTAGTGTATAACACAAGGAATAAATGAAATTAAAAATAATATTTCTTATAAAATATTAGGGTGTTACATTCTACCCCCTTATAATATATTTAGCCCTTGAAATTATTCGGGGTTAGAAATCATTTACTACATGAACGATTATTCTAATAAAACCCACATGATATAAAGGAATAATAAAAATGGAATTTAAAAATTAATGTAAGATACCTAACGATTACCCAAAATAACTCATCACTAGGTTTCCACATATGGAAAAATAGGTGAAAACATGGATATAAAAGAGAAATCTAACCATCATGTTTTGATGGAGGGTGGTAGAAAACATGGCTATGAAAAATCCAAGAATAACAAAGCCATAAATTTGTGATGATCCAAGTTACCATATGATTCATAGAATATGAGGGTACTAGGGAAAAAATTTTGGGTTTCAAGATCATTTCCCTAAATTTGATGAATTTTTTCATAAGGAGAACTACATACATGATTTTAGTGTAATATCATCGTTGGTCCTTCCATGAACAATTTTCACTTCCTCTCTTATTTAAAGTATTGATGTTGAATTTTTAATTCATGAAGTGTAACCATATCATGTGATAGAATGATAGGTAATTCCATTTGTCCCTATCACAAAATGTTTATCACAAGATATTAAATATACATAAGTCCAAATATGGTGTGTTTAATCGTATGTGGTCCCAAAAAATGGACTTATACTTATTCTATCATACCACTTAATAAAATAAAACTAATTTATACAAACCAGGGATTTTATGTAGGAATGTGGTAGGAAATAAAGGCATGTCGCACTTCAGTTTTGGGTTCGATTCCCACAACCTTGTCCGGCGTGACAAGTTGTCACACTTTTTGCAGGTTTTCCAATTTCTAAAACTACATTATTATAACATTACAACATTAATATCGAAAAAAAATTCTACCATAAAACAATACTATCTTATGTACAACATAATCCATTTAAATCTATAGGTTTATCCAAAATACTTCTGTCCAAGATCATTGTATAATGAAAAGGATTACTAGAAAGGTCATCTACAAAGAATGTAAATACAAGAATTTATCCCACATATATCATAATATATAACATGTTGGTTATATTCCAAACACGTGATTACCATAATCAAGTATTCTATTGAAACATTTATTAACATAGAACATTAGTGACAACATGAATGATGTTAAATGTTAACTCTTTCCACATACCAAAATCCCAAAAATTCTTTTATACTATAACCATGATATCACATTGTCCTTATATCAATCATGAGATCATTAATACTATCAAACATATTATTTTCTCCTTATCCAATCATTATGCACATGTCATCTTCTTTCCAAAAAATATTTCAATCACATTTCATGGTTACTGGTACCATTAATTATATAATTTTAAATAATCTAGGAATAAAAATAGTGTATCAATTCTTAGATTTTTCTTTATTCTATAGTACGAAACGTTATTTAATTTTATTTGTGATAATAATATTCTAATGATTAAAGTGTTATAAATACTTACTTATTTGATGTAAATATTCCATAATTTGATACATTATTACATTTTAGACCATATAAATTTCAACTTATAATGTTCAAATATTTTTGTGATTTTTATACAATTTAATAATATGTTTTTTATAAAATATCATGTGTCAATGTTGAGACTATTCATTTATTTGAATTTAAATAAAACCCACACACAAGATATTTTCGAACCAAAATATTTAATATATTCCTAACATGTATTATTTATCTATAATATTCGTGGAGCATAATTAATTATTTTATATAATATTTATTTTAATATTTTTTTAAAAATTATTTGATATTTCTCGTAATAAAATAATTAATACTACATTTTTGTATAATTATTTCATATACTTATATTTGAATAAAAATTAAAAATAAACTCTTTTGATGAAGAGAAATTGAATAGATTTCATACGAATATTTTTACCCAAATTTATCATATAACAAATAGAACATATATATTTTTATACTTATTAAATTATGAATGTGACAACTTTGACTTTATTAAAAATAAAATAAAATAAATGTAAATGTCACTTATATACAGCTTCAAATGGTCCCCAAGTCGTCTGGTTAATGCTTATGGTATATATATACTCGACCAATAAGTATTGCTCAAGGGTTTGGGCCTTTTGAGGGGTATTATTATTTTAATAAAGACTATATTATTGATTATTCACTAAATAAATAATTTTTTCATCATTAATGTATATGCTATTAAAGAAATTAAAATTTTCTAAAAAATTAAAAATAAATTTACATGATAAAGAAACTAATTTTAGCGTTCAAATTAGTATTTATAATAGATTTTATATTCTGTATAACCTTATATTAAATATAGTTTTATTAATAAAGTTTGAGTGAGACATATTTCACTTTTTTTAAATAAATTAAATTAAAGGTCTTAATCTAATCCAAGTGGAATATAATAGGTAAAATTTTGACCCACATATTGTTTAAATAGAAATGTAATCAACCTATGATATCAAGACAAGAGGTAGTGTAATTTTACAATATTATTTTTACCCTTAATTACCTAATTTACCTTTAACTATGTTAAAAAATATTTACCATATTTACTATTTATAATGCATTAAAAAGTATCCTTTTTATATAATTTAGAACCACAGATTCCAAATATGGAATCAATTTTTACAAATTCAAAACATAGAAGTATCCTTATTTTCATTAAAATTAATCCCATTGTCGAAAAAGGGATTTTATTTAAAACATTGTAAAATATTTAATTGATCGTTCAGATGAATTAAATTTAAAATTAATGATAATAACATTCATTACATTAAATGGTAAAAATATATCATATTTATACATTTAAACCATCCAATATTATAATTTAATAATACATATTATCTCGATGAATATTTTTTTTTAATTAAAATTTAGCGTGTTTTTAGTTTTCATTAAAATATGAAAGTTATCAGAAAAATATCCAAACTTTATCCAAAGTAAATTTTAATATGTGGATTATAAATAAGTAGTTTTATTTTTAAAATTAAACTTATTAACATGTCAAAAATTATATTTATAATGGGTGTGCCATCAAAAGGAGGCCAAACTGCATTTTTGGAAAAATAATTCCATTAGACAAAAAATTGTTTTTGTTCTCATAACATGTTCAATAAAATGTGTAAGATGAATTATAATGATATAAAATTCAAAATTATGTTAATACTTTTCATAATTGCTAATTCATAAAAATATAATAATAATATATTTTTGTTTTGTTAAACTAGATATTGCGTACAACTCACACTATTGAGGAAGGTCACTCTTGCGTGTAATGTAATCAATTTCAGGGTTTCATGTAGTGAAAGAATTATTTGTTGTTGTGTATAAAATAATCCAAACCTAGTTCATTTATACATAGATAAAAATATATACCTAGTATTGTGTAAAATGAATTTTATTCGAAAGATCTTGAAATCGTGTGCAACACAAGCCAAGAATTGTACTGCGTATACTACAAGATAATACGGTGTTGCATATAGCAAAAGATAATCTTGGTGTAATGTAAAAGACAAGGCATAAAATAAATTAATATTAATATTTCATATAAAATATCTGGGTGTTACATATATGTTCTTGATGATGGAACTCTTCGATGATCATTAGGTGGATGTTAAGACACCACTACTCTTTGGATTTGATAATCAATGCGCTATTTATATTAGAAAAATCCTTCCCCAAATTCATGATATATGTACATAGATATAAAATTTTACTCTATCAATGATCTTGTGGGGGATAAATTAATTAAATGTGTAATTTTATCTTACATTGCATTAAATAGATGATGTGTTCACCAAGTCATTTTAGGAAGATAATTTTCAATGACTAATGATAGTGATTTGTTTTCATCCTCACTCCCCATATGGATAGGGTTTATTTCATATTTACCCCCTCATTTTATTGTATGGATGTTTTTTTCAATGTGAGTGAAAAGGATAATATGAAAATCTCATTTTAAGTCCATCAAATAACTGATAAAGAGGTAGGTCAAATATAATATAATTCTAAAACAAACATATATTTCATATTCATGGGAGGAATAAATTTATGGTGTGTTTTTATAAGGTGGAATCTTTGATTAATTTCTATAATTTGTTTTTATGATTTTTTCATGGTCTATCATTTAATTTTATTAGAGTTCATATATAATGTTTTTATATTTTATTTTCATTGAAAAAGGTCATGTTAAGGGGAGATTTGTTGTGATGATGAATATTTATTGAGGAAAATAAGATCCTATCATATATCAAGTATAAATTGGATAAATTTCAATAATTATAATCAAGAGGATTGGTTTTGTATATATTTACATTAAATCATAATATTTTATGGTGAAAATTACATTATTATTCCATGTTCTTCTTTCTTACACCGAGATATCTCATGTAGTCATTTAAATATAGGATGATGAATCTTTTTAATGTGGGTCATGAATAAATGTGAATATAATATTTTCATACCAGAATATTTATTGGTGAATATTTTGGAGAAAAAAATCTATTAGGATGATTTCTGAGTTATTAAGGATGAATTCATGATGATGATTGAACTATATGTTATTTTTATGCGGTCATTTTTTTCGACACGTAAGTCATTTTTCAAAATCAATAGGTGTATAATAAATTATTTGAGGAGATTTTAATTATAATATATATGTTTTCATTCAGTTTTATTTGAATATCTATATATATGTTTTGAAAAAATCAGGACGTGTTTTGAGGGGTTTGATAATTTTTTGTTTATTTGAGGATTTTCTATTTCAGGAGGTGCATATGAGTAATTATTAACCTCCATTAAATTCTTTTTGTGATATTTATGAATCATTTTATCCTATATACGAGTCATTTACCACTATATATGATTCATTTCCTTATATATGTGAGATAATACAAACTATAATGTAGTAGTTTTGAAAATGTGTATAAGTTCTTATTACTTATTTTTGAGTCAAATATATGTGTAAAACTTTATGGTTTTGAAAAATTAAAATGCGTGTTTCAATAATTTGTTAGATAAAATAAAATATTATTACAATATTATTCATGAAGAAATAATTATAGAATTAAATATCAAATTATAATCTATTTTGATTCTTGGTGGTGTTTGAAGATTCCATGTTACAATAATATTTTGAAATCATATTCTAAATGAATAAATATACATAGAAATATTGAAATAATGGAAATAACAATAAATTTTTTGATGGAATACTTAAAGGGAATATTGATCTATGTTTTCAGGAATAATAAAATTAAAATATCATGGTAAGATATTCAATGGTAATTGAAATTAGAAAATATTAAATTCTTCAACATCATAAATTTAGTGAATAAATTAGTCATTTCTAGCTTATAAATTGGACATTACCAACCTATTTTCTGGTTAAAATAACTTATAGAAAAAATATAATCTTATATTTATGGAATATATTATGTCAATATAAATTAAAAGAATTTATTTTTGAATTTTATAGGATAATATATACATTTTATTAGGAAAACATCAGATACATCAAAGAAAATGAGATAAAAAATCTATTTCTCGGTATTGGGAAGGAAATTGATATAGAAGAAGAATATATTTGATGTTTTAAAAGTTTGAAAAATCAATGTAGTACAGTGAATACCTTATAAGAATTGTTTATGAAGGATATTGTTTTTATTTGAGAAATATCATCTTTCATTGTAACTATATGGGATTCATATCCATTTTCAGGTTAAATAAATGTAATGAATATTTTTGGATAATCCCTAAAACTTATAAATAATATATTTATACTAGTGGGTTATATGGTCTTAGAGGAATCAGAATCATAGTGAATATTACACTTCTCATTTTGAGAGTTAACCTTTATAAATCTATTGTCTTTTTTCTGTGGTTATATTGATGTAATTTCAATTTGAATAGCATTTAAGGATATTAAAATAAAAATATCAAAAGAAATATAGTTTGTTGATTCACCCCCCACTATCATAGATATTAAACTTCAATTAGGTGGTCTTACAAAAATATTATTAAAATGGTTCACCACACCATCCATAAGTTCACACATACACATGAAATAATAAAATATATAACTATAATGGTGTACTTATTATGTAAAATTTTTAATATCTATTAGTTAATTAGATGTTACAAGTATTAAAATTTATTGATTGAGAACATAAGTTCATTCCCATTCCAAAATGAGTCTTTTTATTGAGTCAAATTAGAAAAATACACTTATATGATGAGTGCATTATATTTGATCAATAGTTATATAATAGAATCAATTTTTCACTGTTTGGTTTAGATTTAGGAATCTAATTTAATCAGTTCAAATATGATGGAAAAGATATAATTTGGATAAGATATTTGTATATGGAATATTTTTATATATAATTAAAAATGTAAGTACAACTTAAACAATGGGGAATTTCGGTAACAATAATGTTAAGGATCTTTTTGGTGAAAAATGATTCATCATTCTATAAAAAATTCAATTTCTTCCCTAAATATGTAAATGAATCAAAGAGTGTTTTTTTTGTGAAACAATAATCATTCATTGTTCAATTTTGTATAAATTTTATCTAAGGGTTACAATACACTAGGTAATTATATCATCTAATAGGTCACTTATTTAATATAAATATTATTTTATTGAAACCTAAAACACAATTGAATTAGTTGGGGGTGAATGAACATTAAGGATATAAACCATGTAATGTTCAATTAAATTATCCATCTATAATCACATAATTTAATTTCACATTCCATAATTATCCACCTTATTCTATAAAAATCCAAAGAGTTTTTTTTGAAACATGTGTACGGTGGTGTTTGAAAACATGATGTGAATAAATATGATGAAAATGATTTCAAAATATATAAATTGATAATGCAATTTAACTCTAAAACCCTAAATGTGGCATATTTTGTTTAAAATATCATTCAACTTATATCTAAATATAAAATATTAAATATTTTTTAAAATATTTATAAATGGTAAATAATTTTTTAATCAGTATATGGAATATACATAACTCATTAGACAAACTTATCTGATTCATATCAACACTTTGAAATAGAAATTATTATGTGGGATTATTTATAGAAAACCTAATATTATTGAAAATATGACAATAAAGAAGTTCATGTGAAGAAAATTAATTTTATATAATATGGTAAATAATATATCTATTATAGTTCATTTTTCTAATTTTATTATTTTTTATGATATTTAATTAAAAATCCATGAATATGGATCCTTATATCTTAATCAAAATCTCTATTGATTAACAATGCCTTTATAATAAGAATAATAAAAATGTTCTAATTCATAATAGGGATGAAATGTCCCCAAATAAGTTACTAAAATATCTTCAACTAGTGTTGGACTTTAGAAAAAAGAAAAAGTATATGATCTTTATGATTAAAAATCAACGCTCATCGTTGTGGAGAAAGTTATAAAAATTGATGCATTAAAAGGGTTTAAACATCAAATTCACTATTTAATGGTAAATATGTAATTCAAGGAGAATAATGGATCATAAAAATTCCATGACATAATGGGACACATGAAATTATGATGAAAATTTTAATAGAATAAATATTTTAAATAGCTTTTATGGATCACCTTATGAAAATGAATTTTGATGATAATATGTTCAAAGCTATATATTCTGGGTGGACAGATTCTTGTGAAACAGATCATTTTTGTAATATTTATTCATTTTTAAAGTGGATATAATGATTAAATTATTTTATATTACTATAATTGTGTAAATATTTATGTATAAACAAATACATGAAGTTAAAAGATGATCTAAATAATAAGTATAAAAATATCCTTACAATAAATTATTTATATTATATAGATGAAAATTTTATAATCATAGATCATCTATATTATTAAATAAACTATAATTAATTGTGTATTTAGGGAAAAATTTATTTTTCTCTCTAAGTGAAATATCCTTGTTTGAAATTGGTTTTTGTAACATGATTTATTTAAATTTAATAATATTTTCCCACTTATTTTATAGAGTATATTGATTAATGAGAATTATTTTTAGGAAAAATTATAATAATAAAATTCATGATATGAGAAAATGGAATTAATACATTTGAAATATTCTAATTACGATAAATTTATTACATACAGGTGAATGTAAATAATTAGAAAACAATTAACAATTATAGTAATTAAAATTCATTTTTCACTATTAATACATAATGTTGAATATTTTTTGTTTACCACATCCATCATATGTAATAAAAAGAATAATATATCTTTTAATAATGATAATTTGATATGTTTTCATATTTATATTTTATATTAAGAAGATAATTTTATATTCCAATTCATTGATTATAAAAATTTAATTGATTATAAATGAGGGTTAATAAAAAAATTCCTTAGATATAACATGGGAGTATAATATTATTGAACATTTGTTAATTATTATGGATTATACATGATCGAAAACTTATAATAAGGAATAAATAATTGTACATGTGATTGTAATAATATAAAATTACTGAAAATTGTCAATTATATTATGCATATCATTATATCCCATGAGTTTATTGGGAGGAAATGTCATTATATTTATAAAATTTCCCAGATAGGATTCTCTTAATGGTAATAATATAACTATATACGATTTATCAATGTGAGGGAAACTAAGTATAATTTACTTGGTTTCTTGGGATGTTTATGAAATTATAAGAGTGCACAGACCTAGAAATGAAATGTTTGGTTAATGATTTAATGATTTCATATTTTAATGATATAAATATAATTCTAATTCATATAGATTCAATGTTGTAGAATACAATAATTTATTAGTTTCTAACATGATTATTTATATAGAGATTCAAACATTTATGAATCGTGGTATATATATTTTCATCATCTAGTAAAAATTAGGGAATCAGGCTGTCACACCAGGACTTCATTTGGGGTATGATTTTAATTTTTTATTTTTATCCCGTAATTTATTTGCCGTTATTTAAATTGTTTGGTTGAAATGCAGGCTGAGCTGATATGAGTTCTGTGTTTTTGCACTAATAAATGAGCATCATATTTTCATCGCCCGACGCGCAGGCAGGGCACGGGCGAAGACGTGTTGCTTCGCCAGTTTAATGTGCGGTCGGCCCGGTGCGCGAATGGTTGAATAACCGAAAAAAAATAAAAATAAAAATTTATTATAATTTGAGTTAACTTAATTATTAAGGTTATTGTTGTCATTACTATTATCATTAGTAGTTTGGGTTACAGCGTCTTTCAAGATTTTATTTTTATTTTTATTATTTTGATTTTGACTTTCCTATCTCTCTATTTACTTTAATTTATTTTTTTTATTTATGCCTTATTATATTTTAATTCCTTTTTTTCCTCTTATTTTATTTTCCTCTTATTTATTTATTTTCCTTTTTTTTCTTCCTTCTTTTCCTCTTCCCCCTTCTCCCGTCGTAGGTACTGTTCACCCGAAAAACCCTAGCCGCGCTGCCCTGTTCTCCCTCCCCGTCGGACCACTTTCCTTCGTCTCCCGGCCTACTGCGCCCTGACCTGCCTCGCGCCTTCTCCTTCTCCACCTGCTGCCATCTCAGCTAGCCTCTTCCAGCTCGCCTTGAACCGCCCCTGCTACCCACCTCGCGCCGAACCCACAGCGCGCTACCCCCCCTCCTGCCGAGCGACCTACGACGCGCCTACCTCCCTTCAGTCGTGCCGCCTCCTACTCTTCTCGTTTGCTGCATCGATTGGCTACCACCAAGACGCACTGTTGTCCACTTTGCACTGGACCACGTCACCCCACCTTGGTGCTTCACAGCACTCAGAACCGCACCTCTATTTCATTTTGGCTGGGATTTATGGTGCGGCGCACCTCCGGTAGCCACCTATCTTACTTGGTTGCCTCCCCGCACCTTCACCGTCAGTTCAATCCTCTCCGATTGGTGAATATCATCCATTGATATTTTTGCGGTTACGGTCTTATGGTCTAGTTTATTTGTTTTTTTATCCCTTTGTTTCGACATCTGGTTTTTAGGGTCTTTGTCTGTCGGTGGTGGTGCGATTGTTGTGCGGCGGGAGCTTCACATCAATTTTTGCTAAGTTCGGTTCATGTTGGTGGGTATTTCCATGTATAAACATTAATTGATTCATTAATTTTCTCGTTTAATTAGTCTAACATAATATTCTATTATTTACTTTGGTGCGAAATCTGTTTTTTTTTAATTTAACATGTGTTGATTTTATTTTGTAACATGTTTGTTTAATGCGAAGTGCATTTTTGTGGAAACCCTCATTGATTCATTGACTATGTCACCTAAGTTGTGAAACTAGTTTAAAGTCTTTTTTTACTTTTTGGTATCCTTTTAGAAATTGGTTAAATAGTTAAATAAATTGCGCTGGTGATACAAACATGTTTTGAAGGGTTTGGCATGTCTATATGTTCTTGATGCAAGTGTTGATGTGTTTTTTTTGATGTGTTTTTAATGATTTTTCTAATGATTTATTAAACAGAGTTCTGTTGCGAAACATATTTGGATATTTTTTTTAATATGCCTTTGATTCTAAAAAGGGGATTTTGGGTAATTTCTTTGTGTGAGGGAGTGAGGTGTTTCCTTGGGTTGTTTTATAAATTGTGCAAAGTTTTATTTAAATTGTATGAATGGTGAAAAAAATAGTTTTCGAAATGTTTTAAACAATGGAATGCATGTTTTGGAATTGACTCTGGTTTATGTGACGTTTTGAAATGGCCTTTGGAAATGGTTAAATTGTTTTGGTGCTTTTCTTATAATATTTTAAATGATTTTTATGAGTTATATAAGTGGAGCGTCATTGGTGAAAACCCTTGATGTGTTAATTTGAAACACTTTATGGATTGTTTATGTGTTTAATGGTTTTGTTAAATTATATTTGTAGTGCATTGTGCCTTTCTTTGTTGGTTTTGGGCCGCGCATGTTAAGAAATCCTACATGTACATGCATGGGGTAAGACATGCACATATATATGCCCTCTTTGCACATATTCCCTCATGGCGCGGGGAATATGTGCAATGCAGCTAGGGGTGTATATATATATATGTATAAATGCATGTGCGTGTATGTGTCGAGGATCATTTTGAACGTTCGTCTTCAAGCAGCGACATGTTGAGGTAGGTTCCCTATGCCTAAGCTTTTAATTTGAAATTCATAATTGCTTGACTGTTTTAAAAATATGTTTCACACTATGCTATATATATATACATGCTATAGAATCTGATCGCGGTTGCTAGAAACTATTATGCCTTGTATTGGTAAATTGAAATGTATTTCAAAGCCATTGGTCTTAAGTGAATTTTTTCGAAAATTTATTTCTCAAGTGGTTTTGAATTGGTAATGTGTATTTCCAAAGGTGTTTGGCCTTTTTGGTAGGTTGATTTTAAAAAGTGTTCCCTTTATGTAATTAACCATGTTTGGCATTTTAAGAATGTTTTATGAAATAGAAAAACCTCTATTGAGGCCCGTTTGGCACTTTAAGATTTGGTTTGCAAAAATAGAAAACCCCTTTTGAGTCATTCCCTTAAATTTGAAAATAAAATGTGATGCAAGCGTTAATGGGTGGTTTGTGATATGTGCCTAGTGTAAAGGCTTGTGCGTAATTGTGTGATGTAAAGAGGGGGAATGCACTTAAGTGGGGAGTGCGGTGGTGAATGGTTGAATGAGTTTTAGATAAAGAGAGCATAATGTACTTGTTTGATTTCTTGATAAATAAAACTCACCGCCATTTGAAACAGAGCACAATGGGAATCCCGGGTATCTAGTTGGGTGACCCGGACAAGTACGCTAGATGACACGGCAGGGGTTTGTCTCGGTTTGTCTAGCAGGATTGACGCAACAACACTAACTAAACAAATGAATTTCTGAGGGTCATGGCCTTCTAAGCCATTTTTTCTGAGGGTCGTGGCCTTCTAAGCCACGTTTTCTGAGGGTCGTGGTTTTCTAATCCACGTTTCACCGAGGTACGAGGTCTCTAGGTTCCCACTTATTCTAGCTACCTATAGGGATTACCCATGGTGCTCATTTGCGATGTGTTGCTTGTGATTTAACTTTCATTTCAGTTGTGTCATACTTGATGTCTTTTTGTGAAAACCATATTTAAATCCAAACTGATTTATTTTCATTTTAAACGTTAAAGAATTCTTGGAACCTATTTTGAAAATGTAGTGGGAGTGAAATTCTATACTTGATAATGCAAACTCGTTGCTTGAATTTGAAAAGAAGGAAAATACTATTTTATTATATCTTATTTTTCAAACTAGCATGACTGGATTTCCTACTAAAGGTAGGGGCATAGGACGTGGTTACATTTTTGGCTTTCCTACTAAGAATCTCGGTGCTCACGCCTACTTTACTTTTCAGTTGTAGGTTTCAGTCTTGGATCGCTCTTGGGAGCGAGTGTGGTTGTCGTACCGTGGTGATCCACGGGGTCACCTGAGGTATGTCACGTTTCTTTGTTTATTCCTTTTTCCGCTGCCACATTGTTCAATTTATTTTCCTTTATTTATCTGCTTGTTCAGTTTATGTTTATTTATCTTTTTCATGGGCCAAACCGTTCCCAATTGGTTTGTTTTGATGCTCGGCACTAGTTGCCAGCCCGTGGGGATCGGGAACGCCCTTCAGGCCATGTCGTGGATCGGGTCGGGTGCCAGGTCGGATGATGATCCGGCCTAGTTTGTGACAAAATGGTATCAGATGTGCCCTTGTTATTTGGGGTGTCAAGTAGCTTGGTGATTAAGTGTGTCGGGACTTGAGAGGTAGGTGTGGGAAGGACGTCATGAACCCTTGCCCGCCCCGAGACTCGAGTTTCCAGGGGTAGTCCGGGATTTGAATTTTCTTATTTGGATTGGTATGTGTGGATGAGGGATGACAAGGGAAGTGATCCAATGTTACATGACGAGCCTGCTTGGAGTAGCAACCCATGTACGGCCCGAGTGCACGATTCAAGATGCTTCCTGTGGTTGATGCTCGCTTGGATCATGTCTTGCTAAGCCATGTTACCGGGTTGGTGTAACCACTAGTCCCTTATTTTTGGATGTTTTAAGGTGAGCTATGTTTAACCTTCGTTTTGGTTGGTGTGAGTAGACCTCAAAAATGAAAACAGATTTTTGTGAAGGTGATCTCAAATGGGAATGTGGTGTTAGAGTGGAAAGTGGTTTTGAAATGGAAATTGTTTTCTTTTAACAAATGTGTGGTTTCAAAAGGGAAAATGGGAGGTGTTTTGGAAGTTGTTTTGGAATCTCAATAACACTTTTTGGAATGTGAATTGGAAAATGTTTTGGAAATTGGAAATGTATTACTTTGACGATCAGTCACTTTCTAAAATTGGTTGGGAATTTGTGCTTTGTGCTTAATGATCTATTTTGGAAATGAGATGTGTCTTGAATTGACCCTTGGTATTCATATGAGTGATCACATACATTGAGGTGCGCGTGTGGCATGTGGGGAAATTGGTGATGTGAGTGGATGGGTGCTTGAGCTTGCACTGGATATGTATGTGAGAGACTTCATGGGATACCAATGATGGATATTTAAGTTGTTTTGTTTGGTGAAAAATGGTTTTCCAAAAGGTTTTTTTCAAATGTTTAGAAAAGTGAGCGAGAAATTGTTTAGCGTTCTCTTTTCGTGTTGGGTATTCCTTTTCTTGAGTTCTTGGTTTTGACGTACTGAATTGTGGTTGGAATAGTAATTTGAGTTTGAGCTTTTGTTTGTGATTGTGGTGTGGAATTTTGATTTATGATAACTTTTGATTCGTATTCATGCCCCTTGTTTTGAGTATGCTGCCCATAAAAGTCCCAGAAGTTCCTAGTGAGCCTCTTGTAGTTGTTGGATCTACCCAGACTCTTAGCAGAGTGGTGGAATTGAATTCTTTTCAGTTGTTCTCTAGCTACCATGGTGATCGTGATCTATCGATGGTAGCAGACTAACTTGGTGAAATCGTTGGTGTTTTCATATTATTGGAAACTCCCAAAGCAATGACTGTCCATGTTGGTTTGTGTCCGTTTGAAGGTGCAACTTTGGATTGGTGGAGGAACTAATCCCAGAGTCGTTGCATGATGGTGCGTCTTGGAAGGTGTTTAAGGCGACGCTCGTCCGATGGTTTATACCAGAGGAAGTAAAGGAAAGGAAAGTGGCAGAACTAGTGGGTGTCGAGTAAGACCAACGAGAAGTGAAGGCTTGCGTGGGACATGCCAAGGGGTTGATTCCATTTTCTCCAGATGTAGTGTCGTGGAATCAGTTAATGTTTCTCTTGTGTGGGGTCTTCGTCCAGGGTTCCAGGACCTTTTCTTTCTGGTGTTCGGGAAGGTTCCCCATCCGGTGACGAGAGCGAATCGGAGGAACCTGTCTCAGATAAGTCTTCTTGTCAATTCCATCTCCTATTAGTTGGACCACCCCCTTGTTTTCTTCTAGTGTGCTTGGTTTGGGTACTTTTAGTCGCCTAGTCATCTTTCTCTGAAGGCTTGCCGTTAGTGTGGCCATTTGGGAAAATTGGAGAGGTTCCAATAGCGTCATCGTCAACCGGAGTCTCGACCTAAGGATTCCAGCTTGTGACTGTGGGGTAACAGATGCTTTAAGACATCAGAGCTCTAGCCACAGGTCTCGGAGTGAAGCCTTTCATGCAGTCAGGAATTGTTGGGGATGGGGCACCTTGGTCTAATTTTTGTCTCTGATGCTGAAATGGGGACAGTCTGAATTTCCCTATTGTAGCTCTCTCGCCTTTGAAGGTTCCATTTTGCTGTAAGAGGCGTAAATGTCTCTTTTTCTCATTGCGGTCTTTGTTCCTTGGATACCCCACCTTGGTTGTAATAAGGCGTGGTGATATCTTTTTCTTGTAATTCTAGTAGTTGTGCCTCCTCAAATATGAGTTTTGAAGTTTGTCTCTCTCATGTGGCTAGCTCCATTGGTAACCCGTTCTTGTTTTAGGATGCGCTCGTTTTGGAGACATATGCGTCTTGGGAGATAATGAATAGGGGGTTTGGTCCACTACTCGGTTTGGGGTCTTTCGTCGATGACCCCATGTGGTGGGGGTATGGTTTATGCAGAGAGTTCATGGGTCGGTTTGTGCTGGGTTTCTCGTATTATTCTGTGCTAATTGGCTTTAGCTGGTCAGTTCTTAAATGGTGGGGGACCCACCATGAATCTTGTCGTGCCTTTTTCGAGGTTTGGTATGTGTGGAGGTTCCCTCGTGGATCAAGTTAGCAGTTCCAGAGTTAGTTCATGCTAAGAGTCTCAATGTCGGTTGTGCTAGTTGGGTTCTTGTGGTGGGGAGAACCCTCCTCGTTTTCTGATGGTTCTTCTCTATTCAGTCTCCCTCATAGTTGTTCGGGTGAGACTGATGGAGGGAAAATTCATACCGATTTTGTATTTTTGTGGGTCTCGTTTAGTTTCGAACTCAAGTCTGATTCCTTGTTTGGCTGGGTGACTTTTTGGGGGCAGAAAGTTTTTGTGGTGGGGATAATTGTCACACCCGGACATCATTTGGGGTGTGATTTTAATTTTTAACTTTTATCCCATAATTTATTTGACGTTATTTAAATTGTTTGGTTGAAATGCGGGCTGAGCCGAAATGAGTTCTTTGTTTTTGCGCTAATAAATGAGTGTCATCTTGTCATTGCCCGACGCGCGGGCAGGGCACGGGCGAAGGCGTGTTGCTTCGCCAGTTTAACGTGTGGTCGGCCCGGTGCGCGAATGGTTGAATAACCGAAAAAAATTAAAATAAAAATTCATTATAATTTGAGTTATCTTAATTATTAAGGTTATTGTTGTCATTAGTATTATCATTAGTAGTTTTGGTTAGAGCGTCTTTCAAGATTTTATTTTTATTTTTATTATTTTGATTTTGATTTTCCTATCTCTCTATTTAATTTTATTTATTGTTTTTATTTATGCCTTATTCTATTTTATTTCCTTTTTTACTCTTATTTTATTTTCCTCTTATTTATTTATTTTCCTTCTTTTTTTTCTTCCTTTTCCTCTTCCACCTTCTCCCATCGCAGGTACTGTTCACCCGAAAAACCCTAGCCGCGCTGCCCTGTTCTCCCTCCCCGTCGGACCACTTTCATTCGTCTCTCGGCCTACTGCGCCCCAACCTGCCTCGCGCCTTCTCCTTCTCCACCTGCTGCCATCTCGGACAGCCTCTTCTAGCTCGCCTCGAACCGCCCCCTGCTACCCGCCTCACGCAGAACCCACAGCGCGCTACCCCCCCTCTGGCCGAGCAGCCTACGACGCGCCTACCACCCTTCAGTTGTGCCACCTCCTACTCTTCTCGTTGGCTGCATTGATTGGCTACCACCAAGACGCACCGTTGTCCATTTTTCATCGGACCACGTCACCCCCCCCCCCCCCTTGCTTCTTCACAGCACTCAGAACCGCGCCCCTATTTCATTCTGGTTGGGATTTCTGGTGCGACACACCTCCTGTAGCCACCTATCTTTCTTGGTTGCATCCCCGCACCTTCGCCGCCAGTTCAATCCTCTCCGATTGGCGAATATATTTTGTTTATATTTTTGCGGTTACGGTCTTATGGTATGGTTTAACTGATTTTTTTTAATGCCTTTGTTTCGACATCTGGTTTTTAGGGTCTTTGTGTGTCGGTGGTGGTGCGATTGTTGTGTGGAGAGAGCTTCACATCAATTTTTGCTATGTTCGGTTCATGTCGGTGTGTATTTCCATGTATAAACATTAATTGATTCATTAATTTTCTCATTTGATTAGTCTAACATAATCTTCTATTATTTACTTGTGTGCGAAATCTGTTTTTTTTAATTTAACATGCATTGATTTTATTTTGTAACATGTTAGTTTAATGCGAAGTGCATTTTTGTGGAAACCCTCATTGATTCATTGACTATGTCACCTAAGTTTTGAAACTAATTTAAAGTCTTTTTGTGCTTTTTGGTATCCTTTTATAAATTGTGTAAATAGTTAAATAAATTGCGCTGGTGATACAAACATGTTTTGAAGGGTTGGCATGTCTATATGTTCTTGATGCAAGTGTGGTTATGTTTTTTTGAAGTGTTTTTAATGATTGTGCTAATGATTTATTAAACAGAGTTTAGTTGTGAAACATATTTTGATATTGTTATTAATGTGCCTTTGATTCTAAAAAAGGGATTTTGGGTAATTTCTTGGTGTGAGGGAGTGAGGTGTTTCCTTGGGTTGTTTTATAAATTGTTCAAAGTTTTATTTAAATTGTCTAATTGGTGAAAAAACATGTTTTGGAAATGGTTTAAACAATGGAATGCATGTTTTGGAATTGACTCTGGTTTATGTGACGTTTTGAAATGGCCTTTGGAAATGGTTAAATTGTTTTTGTGCTTTTCTTTTAATATTTTAAATGAGTTTTATGAGTTATGTAAGTGGCGCGTCGTTGGTGCAAACCCTTGATGTGTTAATTTGAAACAATTTATGGATTGTTTAAGTGTTTAATGGTTTTATTAAATTATATGTGTAGTGCTTTGCGCCTTGCATTGTTGGTTTTGGGCCGCGCATGTCGAGACATCCTACATGTACATGCATGGGGTAAGACGTGTACATATATATCCCCTCATTGCACAAATTCCCTCATGGCGCGGGGAATATGTGAAATGCAGATAGGGGTATATATATATATATATATATGTATAAATGCATGTGTGTGTATGTGCCGAGGATCATTTTGAACGTTCGTCTTCAAGTAGCGGCATGTTGAGGTAGGTTCCCTATGCCTATGCTTTTAATTTGAAATTCATAATTGCTTGACTGTTTTAAAAATATGTTTCACACTATGATATATATATACATGCTATAGAATCTGATTGCGGTTGCTAGAAACTATTATGCCTTGTATTGGTAAATTTAAATGTATTTCAAATCCATTTGTCTTAAGTGAATTTTTTGGAAAATTGATTTCTCAAGTGGTTTTGAATTGGTAATGTGTATTTCCAAAGGTGTTTGGCCTTTTTGGTCTGTTGATTTTAAAAAGTGTTCCCTTTATGTAATTAATCATGTTTGGCATTTTGAGAATGTTTTATGAAATAGAAAAACCTCTATTGAGGCCCGTTTGGAACTTTAAGATTTGGTTTGCGAAAATAGAAAACCCCTTTTGAGTCATTCCCCTAAATTTGAAAATAAAATGTGATGCAAGCGTTAATGAGTGGTTTGTGATATGTGCCTAGTGTAAAGGCTTGTGTGTAATTGTGTGATGTAAAGAGGGGGAATGCACTTATGTAGGGAGTGTAGTGGTGAAAGGTTGAATGAGTTTTAGATAAAGAGAGCCTAATGTACTTGTTTGATTTCATGATAAAGAAAACTCTCCACCATTTGAAATAGAGCACAATGGGAAACCCAGGTATCTAGGTGGGTTACCAGGACTAGTATGCTAGATGAAATTGTAGGGGTTCATCGCGGTTTGTCTAGCAGGATTGACGCAACAACACTAACCAAACATATGAATTTCTGAGGGTCGTGGCCTTCTAATCCACGTTTTCTGGGGGTCGTAGCCTTCTAAGCCACATTTTCTGAGGGTCGTGGTCTTCTAAGCCACGTTTCACCAAGGTACGAGGTCTCTAGGTTCCCACTTGTTCTAGCTACCTATAGGGATTACCCATGTTGCTCATTTGCGACGTTCTGCTTGTGATTTAACATTCATTTCAGTTGTGTCATACTTGATATCTTTCTGTGAAAACCATATTTTAATCCAAACTGATTTCTTTTCATTTGAAACGTTAAAGCATGCTTGGAACCTATTTTTAAAATGCAGTGGGAGTGAAATTCTTTACATGATAATGCAAACTTGTTTCTTGATTTTGAAAAGAAGGAAATCACTATTTTATTATATCTTATTTTTCAAACTGTCATGACAGGATTTCCTACTAAAGGAAAGGGAATAGGATGTGGTTACATTTTTGGCTTTCCTACTGAGTATCTCGGTGCTCATGCATACTTTACATTTTAGTTGCAGGTTTCAGTATTGGATCTCTCTTGGGAGCGAGTGTGATTGTCGTACCCAGGTGATTCAAGGGGTCACCTGAGGTATGTCACGTTTCTTTGTTTATTCCTTTTTCCGCTGCCACGTTGGTCAATTTATTTTCCTTTATTTATCTGCTTGTTCAGTTTATGTTTATTTATCTTTGTCATGGGCCAAACCGTTCCCAATTGGTTTGTTTTGATGCTCGGCACTAGTTGCCAGCCTCTGGGGATCGGGAACGCCCTTCGGGCCATGTCGTGGACCGGGTCGGGTGCCGAGTCGGATGACGATCCGGCCTGGTTCGTGACACAGGCTCAGTTAATGTAGTTTCCCAAGAAGATAATATTTAGGACTCATGTAAAATTAAATAACATAATATATATAATTTGCTGGGATTTAATATCTATATGATTTTTTCATAAGTAACTATTGATTGAATTACAAAATGAACTGCAACATTTATCAATATAAAGTCTAGTCTAAAAATCAAAAAAGATGTTTGGTATTATTATAATTCTTATATTTTGAAGGAACTTATATATTTTGTAATATATTTGATAAATAGAAAAAAAATTATATCAATTAGTTCATCTTCAATGAGGTTGAAAACAAATATGTTCTAAATTGATATATAAAAGGAATTTAAAATTCAAAGTTAAAATTTTAAAATATAAATATAGATTGATTTCAAAGGATATTTGTTCTTGAAATGAAGGAATAAATTATTTTTATAACTCAATCCCCATAGATTAGAATATTTATATTAGTAAAATTCATGCATTACATTCAATATAACATTTGAAAATACACCAAATAGATACAAAAAATATATTTCTCAAATGCTGAAATAGATGAAATGATTTCACAAACCAACCATAGTCTTCACTCAACCAAGAACCTAATCTATCTCATTGAAATCCCTAGTAGGATTTCATGAGGTCCATGGATTGGAAAATAGTACATTGGAATAATGAATTTCCATTTAGAATGGTTTTCCCAATAAATACATCAACACAATGTAATGTTATCACCAAGATAACCATATCATCCTATCTATAAAATGAATAACAAAATAATGAAAATGATCGTGTTAAGACCAAATTAAAAATAATAGGATGATGAGGTGGAATAATTTAAAAAAGAGGATATAAAATTATATAACTAAATCCAAAAATATATGACCTCTCATATCCATGTGACATATGGGTAAGCCTCCCAACATTTCACCACCATTAACCAACCAAAATCATTATAGGGGAGTACCCACTACTTACATGTGAGTCCATTCTTATACATATATTATAAATAACAATTCCAATATACATCCTATAGGGTCTTAAAATTCTTTTCATAAATTCTAATTTATTGGAAAAAATAATCATGGTAGTTTGAAAAAAAATTTGTTAGAATAATTATATTTCAATTCTAAATAATATATAATTGATAATAATAATAACCAAAAAATTATAATGGGAAAACATTGAGAGAGATATGGTCGAGCCTCATCCTGAAATCCTCAAAGTCTTAGTTATCAATCGGTTCACAACAACTCTCATAAATTATCACTAAATATGACAATCATATGTCCCCTAAATAACCACATTTTAGTAATTATCATGTTGTTGTCCATTTTTAAGGGATGATATATGATTTAATATAATTATCCTTGAAATCCCACATTGGACACTGAGTTTCCATGTACCATCCACATTCCAATAAATTCACCTCCATATTCTATTCAACATTTTGAAAAGAATTCCATATATAAATCTATTCCTATTGTAATACAATAAGAAAAAATTGTAATAAACTAAACAAACCATTATTGTTCATAAAATTATATTTTATCTAGAAAATAATTTAAAAATAGTTTATAAATTTCATAAATAACATATAATTCATCTAATAATGATGTATCAGGAATCAACTAACCATTAATTTCATCAAACCACTAAACTCTAGATGTATCCACTAAAATGGTGGAGGATTCTCTTAAAAAATTAAAGAGTCCAAAATCATAAAATTTCACTCCATTGAATTATTATTTCACAAAACAGAGGACATTATGGCCTTAGGTGAAAGTTAAATAGTGGGAATAAGGAAGGAATACCTAAGGGAATACATGATAAGAACCATACATGATGATTTTTTAGAAACAATAGATGATTGTGTATGAAAATCCACCCAAGGAGTGGGAGAGGAGTATATCATACAATGCATTGGTTAGCGATGATGACTGATATCAGAAATGAGAACTAAAGGATCTAAATTAATCGAAGTTGGAAAAATAGAAACTCAATATATTAAAAAGATAGGAACCACCATAGCATGGTTCATATTGAAAATGTGGTAGTACCCCCTTCAATAGGCTTAAAAATGGGGAAAATTTATTCCAATTATTTTTAGATCTGAGTGGTTATGGATTTTAATACGACAGATATTTCATGATGAGAGTTATCTTATAAACCTTTCTAAAGATTGTCCAAAATGATCACCTCAAATCGGGATGGCTAAAATAGGGACCAAGGGAGGGGAATCATCATGAGGGTATTCCTTTATTTAGATACTTAAATCCTTTGATCCTCCATGACATGATCCACACTATGTAGCTACCCATGGTTTTTCAAATATGATATAAAATATTAGCTATAGTGTGACGAAAAAAAACATCACTAATTAGAGTGATGTTTCCCCATTTTTATTAAAATATAATGAAACATTATTTTTTAAAAAATATGTGACAAGAAATAAATAGATAATTCTTTTCATATCCAAAATTGACACCATGGGTATGGAAATTATCCTCCCCATCTTACCATCATATCCAATAAAGTTAATTCAAATCCTGATTAAGGAACTTCATAGGATGCTTCTACATTATCAATTACTCCCCCTCCAATTTCTCAAAATATTCACTCCCATTACACCATAACACTCAATGTAACATGTTATATTTCCCAATTATTTCATTATTCTTGGTGTATGAAATTTTAATTGGTTGATCAATCAGACATACATCAACCTCAAATTCATGCTCTTCTCAATTAAAAATATGACAATTATCTATATTATACTTATTCAACTATGAGATGTTTGTCAGATTACTTATAATTTTCAATTGATGAGGTAACTAAAAATTATATGAAACCTTTTGAGTCTAAATATTTATCTTAAAATTACCCACAAACCATGCAGAAAGGATCCTGTACTTATCGAGTTGTCAATAATGCACTTGAGGTGGAACATTTAAGAACACATATTCACCTTATAATGATTCTTATGTATGGAACTAGGTATCCACATAGAACTATTGGAGACTCTGATCCATCAAAAACAACATCAAAATACATTGAATATTTAACATCATCCCTTGAAAAATTATTGATCCAATAAGAAATATATCCCTATCTCTTTTTAATATATGGGAACCCAACCTAGATGACCATATAGAGCTTTATATAATCCCATCATGATGGAATACATGAAAATATTATTATAGGTATATTAAATGAGAGGATAATTACTATCACATTATTCAATATAGTCCATGACACACATATATAGAATATGATAAAAAAACTATATCACCCACTAAATATGGATATTTGAATATGGATGCCTGGATGTACTAAATATTATCTAGGTCACAATTTCCTTATGGATTAAATTTCATATTCACGATGAAATATCATGATCTATATCATAAATAATAGTTTTATGTTACCAAAATGACATCACCATTTCATGTAAAAAAATTATGCTGCTCTCCCACTATAGTAGTGATTTTGAATAGAATGAAGTGAGTGGAATGGGATAGAAAGTCACCCATGAATCATGTATAATTATTACCCTATGTAGTATGAGGCATCTCAATGAATAAGACCATCAAAATCTCACCCCCTTCCATATTTTCATAGAATGAAACTAATGTTGTCATGGGAGCTTAATGTGTTTGATGGTTATCTACAAGAAAGTATCAAATCGAGGAAAAAATTCTATTTTTTCCAATCTCATAATGAACAACCAGAATAACCAGTTTATATTATTAGAAATCATTGTGTTACATGGTAGAAAAACCCATAGGGAAAAATGAATATCATTAGTTACCTCAGTTCATATCGGAAAAATGGATCGTATAAAAACCTCAGGAATAAAATACACCATCTGGGGATGGAGACCACTCTTTTGTAGACTCTCCACCATTTAAAATTATCCGACTTCACTTTCATTTTTTATCATCTATATTATCACTATAGATAATATTGGTAAGGGAATAAGTATTCTAGACACTAGAAATAAAAATGATCGCCTTTTATTCACTCACATCTTGATGCATCTAAGAATAGAGACCCATCAAATTCAATTCATGATTGTACACTTTATGGTCCAATGTGGGTAACATCTAACTAAGGGAATCATCATCCCAAAATTCTTATATTGTAATGTATTTGATTTCAAAATAAAATCCCTCAATATATTATATCTATTGTCTCTTCTAAAAATTCATGTCCTTATGTGGGGAATGTTTTCTAAAATATTTATGATCATAATATACTATGAACATTTTCCCAAAAATATGTTAACATCATCACATAAGATCATGAATCACGACTGTGAGTTCGAGGTCATGGAATGGGTAGTTATTTTGGAGTGGAATGAGTTAGTGTGATAAATATGCCAACATATGATAAATAAGCATAAAAACATGCCCTGGCCCCATACCTGATTGTTCAAAGTAAACCAAATAATGCTTAATAACATTGAGAAAAATAATTCATTGATGAATTCATCAATTACATTAACAAACTAATATACAACTCATGTAATGGATCACATTTTTTTCAATGGAATTTCCCCTCTAATTGTATAATTGAGTAATAGATAATAATGAAAAATTATATATACAAATTACACCACATAACAGATACAAAAAATATATTATTATAATAATTAAAAGATTAAATTGTGTGATTAAACTATTCCATAAAATTGGAAATGTTACAATATGATAAAAATTAAAAAATGAGATACCTAAAAAATGCAATTTTGGACATTTCCCTTGCAACAGGTCAACCTCATAGAGGAAGAAAAGAAAAAAAAGAAACAAAATTTTAAAATAAAATATTTATCATGGAAATGAAATTATCTATAAAAAATATATAAAATATAAATGATTGAATAATGGATGAAATGTGAGTTAATTAATGGAAGTAGGTAACCCATTTGACTATTAAAAATCAATGCATTATAATAGAAATCTATCCAAGAGAATTAGATCATTATGAACATTAACATGACCATTAGAATATTATCTTCACTTATGTAACTGTAAAATAATGTTTATCTATCTTATAAAACGAGTATACGAAATATTTACGTCATTACATAAGTAAATATTTTTTTAAAAGGTTAAAATATAAGTTATTATATTTGAAAACTATATATGTTTTATTTTATTTTTAATAAATAATTTAATAAATAAAAATAAATCATGATATTATATAATAGGATTAAAATTAATAATTAGATTTATTACAATGATAATATAATTTTTAGAGATTAAATTTAATTTTTCAATGTTTCTAAAAATTTATTGTGACATTAAAATTGTTATTTTTTCAAATAAATAAGGATTTAAAAAAAATTAAACATCTCAAATTTAGAGTTTTTTCTTATAATAAATATATTTTATGAAATACACATTCCTAGTATCTTGTAATGTGAATTATTTATATTTTTTTTAAATAGATTACATTTTTAGGAATAATAAAATATAGTAAAATAACATATTTAACAGTATATTTTAAATACTTCATTTACTAATTAATGGGTGTTGTAAAAACCCATTTTTTTCAAATTATACCAAAAAAATTACAATATATTTTTAAAATATTCCTCAGTATTTCTAGACTTGATCTAAAATAAAAAACTAAGGAATTCATTTTTAAAAACCCCCTCCTCCCCATATAAATACAGATCTAGCCTCCCCTTCCCCTAAAATATTCTAAGCCTTTTATATTATCAAATTTCTCCCCAATCCTATACCCCATATACTAGTGATCTTGGTATCACCAGAAGAATTATTTCAATTGTCTTATGGATATCTTCAAGGATGCAATATCTATGAGTTAGTATTCTCAAACTAACAAATTTAATTTTTTTTTTAATTTTACCATATCCAAAATTCCTTTATCCAAAATTTCATAATAATTATAGTTCCATATATATACAATATTTTTATATTTCTAATGGAATATATACCATCCCTAAATTCCATTATCCTATTATTATCAAAAATAAACCATTGTAAAAATTATGTTAGTTCACTACCACTATGGATGATGTGTATTCATTTTCCATCAACACATTAATGGTAGGATTAAATTTGAATATAATGTTTTAAAATGAAATATTTATGTATATTAAATATTTCTTCACATTATATAATAAATTTTGTTCAATAATATTAAATAATAAAAAACAAGTTTGTTATTCTTGGTATGAATTCTAGAATAAATGAACCATATAACATTACATATTTTAAAAAATATATACTCTATATATTTTAAATATTATGGTAATTTAAGAATATTAAATTTTTTTATGTGTATGAATATCATTTCATATAAATTATACATTTTTAGTCCCATTCGATATGAATATCATTAGTTATCCACATGTGATGGGAACTTGGAACCATGAAACAAGAAAACGTAGTACAATGAAATTAAACATTAAATTTCATTGAAATGGTCCTGAATGAACAAAACAATTATTATAAATAAAAAATTGATTGAATTGATTCCAAATTAAGTAATTAATGATGAAAAATGTATTATTCAAGATGTTAAATACATGTATGGTGTGACTCCAGAACATAAGGTAAGTGATATCTACAAACCACTGTCTTTTAATTTGGTTACAGCTTCTCCCACATTAACTCACATTATCTCTCTTTTTTTATTATTTAAATGTTTTATATTATTTATATGTGTTCTTGAAATATATAACTAGTTTAATTCACCTATATATTATTTTCATATAAACGTTTTAAGTGTTCCCTACTCAATTCCATTCGATAAGATAACCCTATTAAACATATCTTATTTATATCTAAAACATTTTCTAGTACAACTCACTAAAATGTTTTATACTCTCTATGTTTTATGAATTTGTAAATTTAATTATAGAAAAATTGAGTTCATTTATGTTTTAGTGGTGTTTAATATATCATTTACCTTTTTAATGTCTATAGAACCATTTATCAAAAAAACATATTATGAGGTATTTTTTTAAGGTTAAATGACTAATATTTTTCACATATTCACTTTACATGGACGTCATTTATTCATGAAACATTATTATTTTACATCTCTAATAATCCAATAATGTTTTATCCCACAATTTTCTTGAAACTATTTTGATATTTCATATAGTGATTCAATATGATATGATTACGAAACCCATTTATTTCTATGGGTAATCATTGTGTTTATACGTTATGGTTGATTCGTCATGTGTCACATAATTGATTATAAATGTAATCAAGAGTTCACCCAAATAATTATGAAATAAATTGAATAAGGATTATGCCTCTTGAGATGACATATAGTATTACTGAGTAAACAAAATACATAATTTGACTATTTTAACCATATGATGTTGTCTTAAAAGTTAGGCTTGACTTATGATTGTTATATGTTTTATAATATAGACACATTACTATATGTATATGATATTATAATTCCATGTTCTTTAATTTTTCCCCCAATATTGTAATTACCAATCCTTAACTTTCATGATATAATGTTATTTCATTTAACTCATATTTCATCCTTCTTTATCATATTTATTCCCTTACTTGTGTTTATATCTCACCCATTTTGTTTTTTTACATCATATGTAATATTATATAGTTTTAGCAACATATAGGTATTTAGGATCCCTTTATGTATATAAGTATAATCATGTTTTGTTTCATATTCATTTTTTAATTTCATGTACTATTTTCCCAAGTAAACTAGGACTCTAAATCTTTGGTTTGAATTTATTGGATACCTATACTAAAAAACATACAATAATATGTGTAAATGGATTAGGTTACTAATGTTTTTATCAAAGTATGTTCTTGTAATTTTTGGTTTTCCGGAGTAGAATTATTTATTGAGAACCCTTTGGAAATATCAATGTATTGGTTAATATCTTGAAATTTTTGTGAAGTATAGAGTGAATGGTTTCTTATAAATTATATCTCTTTATGGATACTACAAGTAGATGTGGAACTTAAATTATTCTACCTTGGGGTAATAATACCGAAATGTAATTTTTGGTAGTATTTTACTTGTCACATAGAGTATGGAAATGATGCCTTTATCTACAAATTGAATGGAACCACATGTGGATAAAATTTGGAAAACTAAAAAACTTTATAGAAACTATTTTGAAGGATATAAAAATATTTTTTGATTAGATCACATAATATTGAAATTTCAATGGATATACTAGATTTGAATATAAAAGTTTTTATGTAAGGATTTAGATGTCATAAATAGGTTGTTCCTTATTTTTTTATAGACTAAATTCTTATATTATTTTTAAATTATTTGTTATTATCCTTATTTTCCCTTTTATTTTTGATAATTGATAAAAATAAGGGGAACCATGGAAACCACCAATATTAAAGGCCATGAGATGATTTCTTATATTATCTTCCTAACCTAATGGTGGAGGGATATGGGAATATCATTATAGTAATGGATCACCTTACTCATGTAATCATTAATAAAATTAATCAAGTTCAATTCCATCAATTTTCTATGAAAGAGGAAGTTACAGTAGAGTCTTTTATATGAAGAATCCCTCCAAATATTAGTTAGTATCATGATCTCCTAATCATGTAATAATGGTTTAAATCTATTGATAATATAATATTTTTCCAACAACTGAATGAACAAGATAGATTCATACTACATTTTTATCTCATGAAGGGTGAAACTGATCAGTGGTGGACAATTATCAAGAACCCGATATCCAGAGAAGAAATTAATTTGTCTAAATGGGAATGATTCAAAAAAATATATTACAATTAATGTTTTACCCAATCTATCCTTTATAAAATGGATTGATGTTTTTTTATATTTAAGAAAAACATATGATGATTGTTCTAGGGAATATGAAGAAACAATATGAAGGATTTCATTGAATTCATGTAGTATTATAATCAAAACTGTGTATAAGTTGGATTACTTATTTCGTGTATTAAAGATGAAAAATTCAAACCTCCTTGGAAATTTTGGTCATTGATATCTATAAAAATATTTTTATTTTCACATTATGATCATGATAGAGATTATCTAAACTCATTGGTTATAAGGGGTGGGAGATAAAAATAATATAATAGAATTTAATTTGGGAGGATAAATGGATAAATCCAATGGAGGAAACAAAACCTAACAATATAAATATCAATTATGTTGGAATAAGAATCCCATAAACTATCTTAACGAACACATAAGATTTTTCAAATGTGGAGAATAATAGAATAGTGAAAATTAATAGTTATGTGATATAAAGAAACCCACTAATGAGATGGAATGAATAAAGAATCAGATTATTAAAAAACAAATAGTATAATGTTTTAAATATATAGATCAAATTAATTATTCCAGAAATTATCTAATATAACATTTATTAAAGAAATTAAATGAAAACTACCTCTAAGTCATATTTAGGAAAATTTTTCATATTTTATCACTACTGTTGATGTGGGTCCTGAAAATAATGTGGTTAATGGTATGATGGTTATTCATGCATAAATAAGGAATTTTGTAGTTATGGTTCTATTTTTTCATATTGTAAATTTTCAGTATAACTATTTAAAAAACACCTCAAATTATAGGGTTTGGGAAATATATGATAATAACATATGTAAATATTGTTTCATCCTAGATATATAACCCTCCATTAGTCAATATTTTTGGTATATACCTCCAAAAATATCATTTCATACTTCAATTAATGGAATTAGACATTATATTGTGAATGTATTAGTATCAATTATATAAATCAAATAACAACATTCGGGATGGGGATGCCACTCGTCACATCTCAACTCATCATATAATTATGAATATGTTTAAGGGGGAAGATGAATCTTCTTTGGAATATTCTTATAATGTGTGGATATTACATCCATATTATCAATAATATCTTTCCCAAATGAATAATAACAAGGGGCGACTCATTCTCGAATAAATGAACAATGTTAATGACTATACAGATGTATTAATTGAGTATTTACCATTTATTCCTCCTCACATAGTGTTTGATTTCTTAGTTGAACATTTACCTATATGATTGAACATATAAAATAATCTTTATATAATGACCACGATTGAGTTGGTCGTACTAAATAATTAGTTTCAATTATATTTGAGAAATTTTTTTTATATTCCCCAATGATTCATCATCATTGTATGAAGGTCCTCACCATCAAAAATAAGCATGGTTCAATGAAACTATATATTTATTACCAAGAAATTAAAAAACCTTTATAATGAAAATGTTTCCAATGGAAAAATTTATGAAATTTTCAATTACAACTGTAGTACACAATACATATCTAAGATTGACCTTCGAGTAAGACTACATAGGTAAAAGCTGAAGGATGAATCCATTCCAAATACATCCTTAGAAAAAAGTTTTCAACATTATGATTCTCTGGTGATTCGCCTCAAAATTACTAAATTTATATTTATCTTCATGGATTCAATAAATAGTGTCATTTGATATTACATTGATTATTTATAGAATTTATAGATTATTTTTGTAAGGCCTTGATATTTTATGAGTTGAATATCATTTTAGATATCATATATAACATGAAACACCAAGGATATATGAAATTGTAACACTATAAGACTTTATGCTATATATGATTTTATTAATACACACTCCCTTTTTTATTTTGAGATTCACACTATACTGGGATTAAATGAAATTTCATAATATATTAAAATAGTATTATATATATAGTAGCATTATACCATAGTTTTCAGTTTGGGCATTTAGAATATGAGTAACTAAATTATTAAAATAAAATGGTTTGTGCTTGTATAAATTAAATTCAATGGTTTTATATTGGTTAAAAATAGAATAATAGAAATTTGATAAAAATGAAGTGATTTTTTAAATAATGTACATTTATAAATGGTGGTATTGTTTATCATTTCATATCTATTTAAAATAAATTTTCAATCAATTTTAGAATTTTTTTGAAACATATACATAATTTTTGAAATCAAAAAAAACATTGGGTTATTTTTTTGTACTTTTTTAGATAATAATATTTCCATTAGTAGTTATATATATATTTATTTATTTTAAACTTCCCTCTAATTTAAATTATTTATAAGGTTAAATTATATTTTTAATTGGAATTGTGGTAATAATATTTCAATTATATAAAATTTTCACTAATTTTGTTTATTGGAAAAAAATTCAGATTCAATTATTATATAGAATTTTATTTACATTTGAAAGTTTTTATTTAGAACAAACATTCAATGCTATAAATTTGTGCTATAACCATATTCAAATAGAAATGGTTGTTGAAATACCATTGGAATTTGTGCCTTCAACCTAACCTATTCAAATAGTTTTGGAAAAAAAATGGAAAATGTTCCTTATATATATTATATACCAATTGTTTTAGAAAACCACTTGGTACATGTCCTTATACATAATAATCTACAATGGTTTTTTGAAAACCATCGGAATGGGACAGTTAAACATACCGTATAACATTGGTTTTTACAAAACTATTGGTCAATGTATCAATTATACCAAAATATTTCCAAAATACATTATAATAGGTACAAAAAATTTCAGACCTCTGTGACGGGTTCCCAAATCCATTGGTATAGGTGTATACCCACAATTTAAGAGAATATTTCATATAGGTGAACAAATTGTTTTTGATTTATTTTATTAAATGACATTAAAAACAACAATATCTAAATTATATGTATCACTATATATACATATTTATAAAATTATATTCACAAAATTCAATATTTAGTAGTTTATAAGTTATTAAAATATAAAAGTGAGGTGTTGGGGTTGAATCCTAGTCATAATTTTTTACATTAACTATATGCATAGTTTTTCAATACTGTTGGTAAATTTATTTCATAATATACCAAATAGTAGGAAACCATTTTATAAAATGATTGGTATATGTCTATAGTAATGTAAAAAGAACCAAAAAACCGACAAACCATTGTTATAGGCTATACCAACGGTTTGAGGGCTGAGGACAATATTTTCAGATCATTAGAATATGATTTTCTTCCAATAATGGTTTTTAATACATATACTAGCTTAAATTATAATAGATCTATTCTAAATACGTGAATGGAATTTTGAAATATAGATTCCATATTTGGAATCATTATATTTTATATTATCTATTCAGGAAAACATAATTTCTAATCAGAATAATTAGTGAAAACATAAAAAATTAATTTCCATAGTTATTATGAAAATTATTTTATTGGGGGGGGGGGGGGGAGGGTGTTAAACTAAATTATATAGGTTAAAAAGGAAAAAAACCTTGTCCAAATCCCATTGTATCTCAATATATGAACTTAATAACCTCTATTTTTCTATAATGAACTTTTTTGGATCCTTATGGTAAATGAAAAATATGGGTGCACTTAATTTTTTCCAAAATTTCCACATATCCTCTACACCACTTACAAAAGGCCTCCAACTGTCATCTCATTATCATATAACCAATTCCATTTTGTTCAGATATTATCTAACCAAATCACTTCCTTACATGACCACCCACATCTTATATTCCTTTTTTGAGGAAAACATCCAAATAAGGCTTTAGGTATAAACATATATGGGTTTTCTAAAGAAGGGGCCAAATTATTAACGTTCATATTTGTTTTACTTCTCATTAAACCTCCATAAAAACATATCCAAAAATGATAATATAATATCATTTATATATCTAATATACTGGGATTTTACTTTATTATTCACTAATATTATTTCCATATACACTTCAATAAAATGAAACATTAAACCATCAATCATGTGTACGATGAACGACCACCTAGGGAACTGATGTATTTCATCTTCCATCAACACCATTAACAGATGAATATAAAAATGGATTTATCATATGTATATGATATTTATGAAAAAATTATATTTCAATCACTTTGATAAAACATAGACCTTATTACTCTTCATTTCCATGGGGATATGATAATGTTTCTACTATATATGATGGGATAAAACCTCATGAAGTCATGTGAATAATTTTTATTATCTGATGTATATAACAATCCGTGTTCTGAGACAGAAAAAATGTAATGAATTTTGATCCTTTTTCTTTATGGAAAATTTTGTTTTTGAAAATGATTTTGAAAACTAAATTACCTTTGGTGGTTCAATGTGATTTATTTAGACATGGTCAAAGTACCATGATGTTTCGAAGGTGTCTCAAGGAGATTAGGGAGCATCCGACTAGGGAAATCAATTTTTGAAGGACTTGAAGAGGGTGCATGAATTTTATAAAATCTTAAATTCCATAGAAAGAAACTATGTAGCCTTATATTGGTAGACATAGTTGGTTTCCTAGGCTACACATGGTTTATCAAAGCATTTACATATCCCACATAGTTAGTGGTATTAGATAGTGCCTTCATAATTTTCACCACACAATTATCAAAAAAATTCGAAAACCATGCAGTTTAAACAATGATGGGTGATCTTGTTTTCCAGTATAGGGTGCATGGTTGTTGTATGGTTTTCTAAACCATGCAACCCAATGGGTTTGTCGTGTCCTATTTTAAAAATTTTGATAAAAATTAAATTCAATTAAAATAAAATAAAAATTAAAAACCTAATATACTCTTGAACCCTATGAATCATAGAGCACCACAAAACCCCCTCTCATATGGATCATGTGTGACTCCCACCTCAGATCCTATTTGGCTAAAATAAATCCACCTGATCTTCTATGATTTCATCTAGGAATCTTCAAGGTAGAGTCCACAGTCACTTCTTGTCCTTCTCCCCAGTCGATTTCTATTCTCCTCATTGTCCAATGAGGTGAGACCAAACCTAGGGTTTTGGATAACATGGGTATTTCATTTATTCCTATGATGTTGGGGTATTCAAAGTGTTTCTTAGGACACCTTTTTTTGTGTTCTGACATCCACCACTAATTATGAAGCAGTTCATATTTTTTGGGTTCAATACCACTTTTTTTGGGTAAGGTTTTCCATCTAATGCTTGGTTATGTAGCATTTATTTTATGTCTGTTGGTGATTTAAAGTTCCTAATATTATTATATTGGGTGATTTTCATCTTTAATTAATTCAACTATTATTCATCAGTACATCTATGTTTTTATATATATAGATATTCCATGTACATAATCACTCATGGAGATGTGAATACATGATCCGAGTTTACTGATATATATATATATATATATATATATGAACATCTGTGTGTGAAACTGTGGAGTATTATTAAGTAGTCACTGATAAAATTTCCAAGTTCCAAATTGTTTGTCTTAGATTTGGTATACATCCAAAAGTAGGATCCCTTTAATTCCCCTTTAATTTAAATAATGAATGAATTAATTTCAATCTCCCATTCCTTATATTATTATTAATCAAGTATGGTGTTTATATTAAACTCATATTAAAAGTGAATTAACTATGTCTCATTATTGAAATTTCAAATAGGATAAATGAATTATTTAAAGAGAAATTTTCTAATTTTCTAATAAACCCCCCCCCCCCCAACAGAGCTGCACTGTCACTGAGATAAAACATAATGTTTATAAATATATGATTTCTTCTCTTATATCATTATTGTTTCATTATTCTATTATTATGTCATTGATATATGGAATTTTAATAATTAATAATTTTTTTAAATAGGAATTACCAAAGTAGGTAACTTTTTTTCCTCATCGTCACCTCATTGGAGTTCATTGAGTTTAATAGATTTATTTTCGTGTTTTAGTAAATTCAATGAAAACGATATTAAATTGAATATCCCCTAAATATGGAAAGATGGTTCCCTTGTTATTTTTTATAAAATGATTGATATGAGATTCAAGTATTTATATGAAATTTGGAATTGAAATACTTAAAAAATTTAAGGGTTTTTCATGTGTATTAAATTATAAATATGGACACAGTTATTGAAATGTATGAGGGTCTTTTATTTGTGAAATAGATTTAATATGTAAATGATGTGTTTAATGGGTTATATAAACACACATCATGGGAGGTACTTCGTCTTGGATTTAATTTTAAATGTGATAACTCCAATGTATGGGATTCATAATGGGCATTCATTATAGGTCTTTGGCTCATGTATGTTACTGTAAATGTGACCGAGAATCTGATAATGTTTTCACCAATCTGATTATGATGTGTTTCCAAAATATTAATTATGAAAATTCAAACATACATGTAAATGAAATGGGCCGATGGGTTTTATGAAAGTTTAATGAATCATGAATTATATATTCTAAATGATTCCACCATATATTTAAATGGATCCAAGTGACCGTCAGAGCCCTTGGGAGGAATGATTGAATGGGAATTTCTTATAGGGACAAGGGACTAAGAAATCATTTGGAGTGGTGATTCTGTGAGCTTTAAAAATCCTTCCAAGTGATATAATGTGAGAGATACCATAATGATGGATGCCTTTGGGTATGTATTGTTCCTGAAAGTAGCTAGATATACGGGAAATACGATTAGATCTCCCCTCATGATGGCTTCTTGTGGGTATATCCCAGTTTTTCTAGTATGTTCATGCCAAGATACATTCAGAGCTCTTGCAGTTGGGTTATGGGATAGACCATGAGATATTCCCCTAGAATTGGATGATATAGGGTTACATTATGATACTTCCTAGACCATATCTATGGACATATATTTTTTAGATTGTTTAGGGGCTAGAATGTGAGAGCTTCCCTTGGAATTGGATCATATTGGGTTACATCTCGATCCTTCCCAACACACACACACAAACATATTTATAAAGATACTATTAATATATAAAGTGATTTGATCAGAGTATTATTCCCCATGTGGTATTAAGTAGGTATATGCGTCATGATTCCCTTATACACCTAGAAGAGTTGTTTTATATTTATCAAGTCCTATTCATAATTCGTGGTATACCTGTACACTTCTTATTTTATGTTAAATTGGACCAGGCTAGACATCATTGGTGCCAAAATATAGAGACTTTATCTGACACATTGATCTATTAACCTTGGTAATTTAGTAGGCTTTAATGTTTCAAGGTCTAGGATGATTGATTTATTTCATGTACTTGAGGAGTTAGGAGAACAAGAATGAGGGTAACCTCAGGATGCCTGATGATATTACTTTTGGGATTTTATATCTTTTTTTATTTTAGTAGTGTATTTTAAATCATGATATATATTTCATGTTTTAGATTATGTATCAACATCCACCATATATGATTATATAAACATTTTTTGGCCACATTTCTCAGTTTTAAAAAATATGTCTTCTCATATTTTTTCAATCATTATTTTATTATTCTGTTATTTCTTAATATTTTGTATCTGATAATACCAATGTGACTCTTTGAGAAGATGTTATATTCTACCCACTATAACCTCCTGAGACCCTCAATGCTATTCAGTGGCCTTTGGCATATGAGAGATGCGCTTGAGGCCTTGTGACCCACTGATCTGGCTACAGGTTCAATGGTAAGCTAGGTCGAGACACTAAAATGTCGTATCAAAGGTAAATTATCATTTAAATTACTATTTTGGGATTGTATAATACATACTACTAATGAGTTAGTTCTTGGTTAATAGTCTCTCCTTCAACTGATCACACCGTGTACATGAAATAACTTATTGGCCAGAGTGGGATTCTTGTTCATGATGTTTTCTATTATAGTTGATATAATTTCACCTAGAGTAGATGGTTCAATTTCCACTTGATATTATTTATGGAATATTATGGAATTTTAACCTTGTATTGGTTCAGTGAGGATAAAAAATTGTATACATCATCTTATGTACATATAAATTAACACGAGATGTACATTACATTCAGGGTAGTTGAATTTTGTAGGCACCCTAGTATTTTCGATTGTGTTTCTTGAGTGATATTCCATGCTTGATTATATAAAAGGATTATGTATTTATATTCCATGTTTCATGAATGATTATCAAGCCTTCACTATTTATTATTCCCTACTTATGTGATTATAGTATGTTTCATTATGTTATCTAATTATAGTGACATAATTCTCAATGTTTTAAATTTTTAATTGATTTCATTGGTAAGGAATATATGGGGGTGTGAATGAATGGTAACCAATTTTCACATATAAGGATTATGTGTGACTTTTAACACGGAAATGATAACCTGTATATTCACTCCATCATGAGAACACACACATATATATATCTATACATTTTAGAGACCCTTGTTAAAGTGTGATGGTTGGTAAATTGAAATGCTAAAGTGAAATGGTCATAACTAAAGAGACCCAAATTAACAACTATAATGTGTATGGGAAATTTACAAGTTAGTTGGGGGAATCCCATATGATTGGATCATTTTTTATGACCTTGTTATATTATGATGTGACTAAATGTAAAATATGGATGGTTTTTAATCTAAAATAAACATTGAAATCATTTAAAATGTGAAACTAGAACCATGTTGGTAATTTGGGACATTAATCATATTATATGACATTGTATGGGTGTTTAAAAGTTTAAAAGTTGAGAAAATAGTATTGGGTTGGTTTCTAAAGAACCCGAGCTGCTAAGATGGACCCTCATAGGTCACCTTATCTATTAAAATATATTTTTAGATATATTACCTAATTATAAATAAATTTCCAATAATGTAAAATAATTTACATGGAAGTTTTAAATACTTTAATATTTTCCCTTAAGGAATTGGCTTAAAAAATACCTTTATATTCTATTTTGATAAAATTTACATGATTTTGGATTAAAAAATTTTATGCTTAAGGAATAAATGTTATTAAATGTAAAGGACGTGGAAAGGGAACATTTAGGGGTGTACCTTGTTTAAAAACTTGTGTAAGGGTTGTTTAATATTATTAATAACTATAATTTAAATTGAATGTTGTGAATCTTCCATAGGTTGTTTCATTTTTAGAAATGGTTTTTATTATCATCCTATAAGCCCAGTGAGTTTTCATTATCATGACCTAGTGGTAGGATAGATTCTTAATATTTATTTTGGTATGGGAAAGAGTAGGTATAACCCATATAGTTTCATTCCTTGATAAATAATGTGATATTTCTGATGTTTGGATACATTTGTGTGTCATATACCATTATAAGACTCCTATCTTTGAAATGAAACCATTGTTCGGATGTGTGGTTGTTTTATCAATGACCCTTGTTATGGGAATGAGAATCATGTAATGCTTGGTTTCCACATGTTTAGAATTCATAGGGCATAATCAGTTTTTTAGGTCTCATTCACTTTTCTTTTCCTTGGTTATGGATAAAAAGGTATTTCATCATTTCAGTTATTTGTCTTCTGGGGAAATATGACTGTAGACTAAATCATTTGTTTTTCCTATTTAATAATTGAACACATATAATTGATTATACTATGGGTATTTTTCAAGACATTATAGTTTCAATTGTAACCTCAGGGTTGGATGTGTTCAAATATGCTTTGTCGGAAGAGTGTATAATGATGTCACTAACTGATTGAGTTCTATTATGTTGTCAAGCCTTTTACTGTAGAGTATGTACTCAGGTCATCTCTACATAAGAGGGACATGTGAGCTTTCAATCACAGTCATCCCAATGATTGGGATAAATCTCAGTATACAAGGGTGTTATATCATTCAAACCATTTATATTTTGGTTTCAACTGGGTTTCAGACTTCATTTTATGATTTGATGTTATGATCATGTCCTAGAGTAGCATCACAGGTTTGTTCAAGGTGTTTTTGATCTAGATCACTTGTGAGCAGCTAGTTTGTCTCTTCTTTGATGGATATAAAACTCCTAATTTGGGGAGTGTCATGTTGGTTTTTTTGGTTATGTTCCTTCTAGGTAAAATAAATAAAACAAAAGAAGACCATTTGGGAATGGCCGATCTTTATTAAATGCCCCTGAGGCTGGCATGTTGGATTTGTGATAGTGCTTTCTCTGTAGCATGATATCGATGAGGATGTTTGAGAATAAACCCACTATGGAGAACCATTGGACTTATATAGACTTTAGTGGGTAATCATGAATGATAACATAATGACTTTAGTGGATATAAGGCATTATGATAAGCTATGACAACATTTCGGTAGGTGAATCCGAGCTTCTTCCATGAAGTCATTAGATTGTGGTTCGACTATTTTTCCATATAGTAGTTTGGTGAGTTTCATTGGATCTTTTCAGATCTTATTAGTTTATTCTACATTGTTATTATCAAGTCCCCTATCTTTACATCATTCATGATACACCAAGAAATCTTCGGTCTTACAACATTCTAAAGCGTAAAATGCTATTAGGTTTTTTTGGGAGAAATGTTTTGGTGTTTCATGTTGGATGCATTGTTATTTTTGATGCATGGTTATTGTGAGAGAACCTCATGATCCAAAGTAGAAACCCCATAGAACAACATTATTACACTAGTTGTTTTTTAATGTGACCTCCAGGATGATGGTGTGGTGGGAATAGTCATTTTTTTGATGTGGACCTTGTGGTGTTGCGCTAACATCTCACTTGTCACTATAGAATTTGGACTACCTTGTAATAGTACCTTTGGATAAGCTTCTATGATTCTGTGGTTACCCAATTCTGAATGTTTTAACTAGAGATAATGCTTAAAGGGTAACAATTAAAATGGAATGGAATCGGATTTCACTAATGTTTTTTTGGTGGCATTATAGTTTCAATTTCAAGGTGATGGTTTGGTTAACGAATATTAGTGAATGTATCGAGTGGAATTTAGTGTATGTGTTTCTTTTAAATGCAAGGTTTTATGGGAGATGTCATCACAGTTTTTGTTAAAAAAATTGTTCATCTATGATGATTATACTCTTGAATGGTATTCTGAATTGGCTCGGCAAGCTGTCTCTCTTGTTTATTGAATATGGTTGGTGAAAAACTATTTTATCTCTTGTCATCAGGTAAAACTATGTAATGAATGTGTTAGATTATTCCTTTCATGAAAATCTAATATGAAGAATCTATGTGAGTTTGAAGGGGAATCAATAATTTGGTATGTTCAAAATAATTATAGGAGTGTCATAAAAATCGTTGGGGAATTCTTGAAATCCAGTTACCATGGTGGATATGTTTTGGTTCAGAACCATACTATTTCTAGCATTACAACATAAGGTGGGATGTGCATTTGGATAGATCATTATCTAGAAAATTATTTGATCATGTACCAGGATAAACTATCTTGAGTATGATCCATCGTGGTGTGTCAGGTAGAGAACTAGAATTGGCTCATGTTTTGATGGCCTATGTTTCCATGTGAATGAATGGTCAAAGAGGGGCATTGGTGTTTGGAAACACAACATGACCATTTGAACCAAACATAAAACCCCTATTGGTCGAGTGATTTTTTCATAGTTCTTGAAGAATTAATTTGGATGACAAGTTCTATGGTGGGAATGTCATAATGATTCATATTTCAAACCAGGTGAAAATGTATTGGTTTATGAATTTTTTTTACTGAAAGATCCTTCTATAAAACAGAAAATAAAAGATTTATTTTAAGAGGTGGAATGATTCCATGTTTTATTTCTAGACTTCGGAGAAGGCCTGTGACATTTTCAAGGAGTCTTGAGGAGTTTAGGGAGCACCGTATTGGGAATATTTTGTTATGAGGGTCCTTAATATGGCACATTGATTTTCTAAAACTGTGTAGACCATAGCAGGAAACTATGTAGCCTCATACATGTGGATAGAGTCTATTGCATGGGATGAACACATATTATCAAATAATTCCCCTATCTCAAATGATTAGTGGTCTTGGAAAGTACCTTAATATTATTCACCACACTGTTTGTGCACGATTACGAAAACCATGTGGGGAGCTCTAGGAGCATAGTGTAGGGATCACTTTTTTATAACCCATGCATCCCATGCCATGCATGGTGTCTTATTTTAAAAATATTGAATAAAATCTAATTTAGTTAAATGAAAATAAGTATTAAAACCCTAACAATCTCCTCCTCCCTATAAAATACAATGCACCCCTCATCCCCCTATCCAATAGCACATGCACTCCCCCCCACCCACCGCTCCACTTTGATTTGAAAAAATCCACTAGATCATATCCCATTTTCATCTATGAATATTCTAGGTAGAGTCTCCAATTCATTCTTCTCCCTATTCTTGACATATTTTTTGTTTCTCTAATGTCTAGAGAGGTGAGGCTGATCCTTGGGTTTGGGATAACCCATTTATATTGATTTTCCTTTAATGGTACAGTATGTGAAGGGTCTCTTGGTACCCATTCATCCATTTTCTGAGAACTATGCCAAAGGTAAATCACTTACAATTGGGTTCACTCATCAAAGTCGATTTTTTATAAGTGTATTTATATGATTCATGGATAGACTCCATTATTTTCATGTCATTTGGGGGATTTAGAGTCCCAAATATATTTATAGTGATTTTTATCATCTTTTAAGACTTTATATCCTATAAATTGGTTTGTAAATATATAAATCTATATATCATCCATGTATGTATTCTGTCATGGAGAGGGGAATACGTGATTTTATTTAATGGATATATACATATACATATATATATATATATGAATTTATGTGCATGCAAGTGTGGATTACTTTTGAGTTGTCTTCGATAAAACTATCAATTACCAATGTTTTTGGAATGGATTTGGTCTACTTCCTAATGTAGGATCCATTTCATTCCCCTTTAATTTAACGAATACATTAATTAATTTCTATTTTCCCTTTCTTAGTATTTAATTAATGCATTATGATATTTAAATTAAATTCCTATTAGATGTTAATTGAGTATGTTCGATTATAAAAATGTTATTTATGATACATGATTTGTTAAAAGAGAATCTTCATGATTTTATAAAAAACCATTCCACTATAGGTGCAATATCTTCAAGATAAAAAGTAATGTATAGATATTAATGGTTTATTGGATTGTTTCATTGTTTTTAATTTTTGATTTGATGATATGGTTGATAAATGGAATGATAGGTTGTTGTCCTACATTATAAATTAGAATTACCGAAGTAGGTACTTTTCATTATTCATTAACACTTATTAGGATCTCATTGAGTTTAATGGATTGATTTTCATGATTTAGTAAATTCAATGAAAATGGTATTAAATGTAATAACCTCAAGGGATGGTAAAATCATGTCGTTATTGTTCTTTATAATTTTTATGGGTTTCATGGTTTTAAATAAAAATGGGCATTATCTATCTTGGAACCTAAGAGGTCATGCCTTATGTATTAAATTATGAATATGGACAAACCCATTGAAATTCATAATTGGTATTTTCTTATACACTATATTACAAATGTTGATGATGGATTTAATTCGTTTTATATGTGAAAATCATGAGAGGTACTTCCTCAAGGTTTTCATTTTGAATTAGATAACACACATGTATGGGATTGATAAATGAAATGTATGAGAGGTTCGGCCTCTTGTTTTTGATTGTAAATGTGTCCAAGACTATAAAATTTTGTCATTGATATTAATAATATGTGTTTACATAATTTTAATTTTGAACATTTTTACTTATGTGTAAATGAAATTGTTTGATGGGATATGTGAGATGTTATTTCATCATGAATTACATATCCTAAATGATTATTCTATATAGGCATGTAGAGACAATGGATAATGAGAGACCGTAAAAATAATATGAGATCATTCAATGTAGAGCTAAGGTACCATGAGAGACTTTAGAATGGGTGACATTGTGATATTCATAGAAGGAGCTAATGGATATATTGTGACGTCTCTTATGGTGATGTATGCATTGGGATACGTCATAGTCCTACCATCATCTGGGGAAAGGGATTGACCATGAGAGCTCCCATAGTTATGGAGGCATGTGGGTACATCCCGGTCCACCCAGTATGTGCATGCAAAGAGACCATGGGAGCTCATGATGTTTGATTATGGGATAGACCATGAGAGATTTACATAGAATTAGAATATAGTGGGATACATCAAGGTCATTCCCACCACATATATATGGAAATATCTATTGGAGTTAGTTTAGGGATAGAATATGAGAGCTTCCACTTAAATTGGATGATATTGTATTACATTCTAATCCTTCCCAACACAGACACACACACAGATATATATATATACTTATAATGTTACATGATCAGACTCATATTCCTTCTGTGGGCTGAATCAGGTATAGCCTTCAGGTGTCCCTTCAAAACCTAGACATGATTCTGTATATATATCCAATTCTACTTATTATTCATTCTACACCATCACATGGGTTAATTTATGTTTCATCGGATTATGATAGACACCGTGGGTGTCAAACTACTAATATTTTTTTTCATGCCATAGTCAGATACCCTTTGTACTTGATTAGACCTTTTATTTGTATGATCTTATTTGATGATTGTGATGCTTGTACTTGAGGAGTTTGGAGAATATTACTTAGATAAAAGACATGATTCTTGAAGAGATCACATTTTTTATTTTACTAATATAATATATATGAGTTTTTTATTTAAATGAATTATATATGTTTCAAATTTTATATTTTTTATCATAATCCATCATGAATGACTTTATAAAGTATTGTTTTCCACTTTTATTTAGCTTTATAAAATAGGCCTTCCACTATTTTTTCTTCCTTTAGTAATTTATTCTAAAATTTTAAAATAATATGTATTTGATAATAAAATTTTTAATTCCTTATAAGTGGGTATATTGTCCCAAATATCACCTCCCGAGACCTTCAATTCTTATTGGAAGACGTTGGATTACGAGGGGATGCTCTAGAGCCCATGTTATCCACTGCTTCGACTACCCATTTGATGTTAAGTCATGTTAGGATGTTAGACATTTCAAATAAGGTAGTATGGATAATGATAATGAATATATGTGATATTTATTTCCTAAATATAATTTTATAAATTTAATTTCACAAATAATTTATTACCTTACAATCTATTAATGAAAAATTATGTCTCTCATGCATACATGTGGACTACCACCACTGACTTCTATTGCACCCTGTAAGGGCATCAGCTTAACATCTCCCCAAGTGGGAGAGTGTACGTCATAATTTCTGGCAGCTGGGGTCAGCATTTGCACGACTCCTTTTTCAGGATAATTCGAATCTTACATCCATCCCTTTGGACATTGAAATCAACGAAGCTACCTTTAGTCTAATGTCTGACAGCTCCCCGGGTCCAGATGGTTTTTGGAATTTTTTCTTTCAGAAAAATAGATACGTCATTCATGATGATTTTTGCAGGTTGGTTACTCATTTTTTTAAAGGGTTTCTCTCTTACTCAGGGCCTAAATGATCATTTCCTTTCCCTCATTCCAAATACTGTGAATGCTAATGAGATTCATTTGTTCAGACCAGTTGTTATGATCAATACATATTTTAAAAATATTTGAAAAATTTCGGCTACAAGGTTGTCCTCTATTGCAAGTATGATTGTTTCTCCTAATCAGTTTGGATTTATTGAGGGTAGGTATATTCAATATTTTCTTATTACTTCATCCGAATGTGCAAAACTTCTTATGAAATCCAAAAGGGATGGTAATATTTCTCTCAAGATGGACTTCAGAAAATCTTTTGATACTATAAATTGGAATTTCATTTATAAGGTTCTTCATTTTTTCGATTTTGATGTTGTTTTCATTTATTGGGTTAAAATAATTGTTGAGTCATCTTGTATCTCTGTCCTCATTAATGGCTCCCCTGAGGGCTTCTTTTCTTTTTCTAGAGGTGTCAGAAAAGGTGACCCTCTCTCGACCATTATTTTTTCCATTGTAGAGGATTATCTTAGTAGATTACTTTCTATTATGCCTGGCAATGGAAAACTGCAGTCTATTAGTGCTGCTAGAGGTTTTGTTGCTCTAACTCACTTGTTGTTTTCTGATGATATTATTCTTTTCACTAAGGTGGATAAGAGAAATATTAAAAATATTAAGAATTCCCATTTTCATTATGAAAAAGTCTCTTTCCAAGAGATTAGTTGGAATAATCCATTTGTTTATGTTGGTAGGAATTTTCCTATTTCTAGGAAGACTGGCATTATCAGGGATTTGGGTATTCATGAAGGTGTCCCTTTAAATATTTGAGTGTTCCTATGTTTTGGGGGAGGCCTAAAGCATGTTATTATTCTGATATTATATGCAAAATCAGACGACATCTTGCTACACGGAAGGGTATGTTCGTTTCCCTGGCAAGTCGGGTTTGCTTGGTTAGGGATGTGATCATTTCTATGTTTGTTTGTTCTTTCATGGTCTATAAGTGGTTGATCTCTATTATCAATAGCATTAATGTTTCTATTAAAAATTTTATTTGGATCGGTAATATTTCAGAGATAAAATTAGTTACGGTATCGTGGAATAATTGTTGTAAACCCTATGATGCTGGGGGTCATGTTATTAAAAATCTTGATGTGTTTAATGACTATTTAAATGCTTCGTTCATTTGGAGGCTTGTAAATTGTAATTCTTAGTCTCTGGATTTTCTCCATAATAAATTTAGGGACAGGCTTAGGAATGGATTTTTTAACTATGTGGATTCTTCTATTTGGCCTAATTTTAAATTCATTTTTTCTTCCATTGACTCTCATTCCAGATTTGTAAAGACCCGTAAAATTCAAGGGAATTTTTTTCTTAATTTTCTTTAGAATTTTACAAGAGCGCGGTTTCAGACGGCACCTGATTCCGAGGACCGGAGTGACCGGAATCAATTTCTGAAGTTTGGCTCGGGTACGTTCAGTGAACGAACGAGCGGGAATTTTTAACTTCTGATCCGGTGCTCGGAATTGAAATCTGAGGGCACCGATGAACTCGCAGCGCCGATATTCGCTTAAAGAGACCTTTTCGGAAGTTGCGTTTGTTGAGGGACGAAAGTTAGTTTTTGGGAGACTTATAAAAAGTTGAATAAAAAATGTGAATTCTTTTTATTTAACTTTTGTAGGTTAACTCCTCTCAAAGGGAGTTAGGGGTGGGACCCACACCCACTTAACCTCCCTTGAGAGGATTAAGAGTGGTGGGACCCACACGAACCTAAACCTCTCATCTTCCCCCTTAAACTCCCCTCTCTCCCTCTTAAATGTTTGTTAACTTAACATCTAATTAATTACACATGAAATGTATAATTAATTAAGTGTTATGTTTTGAAATTTGAAGTTTTGAATTCCTTGGCTTGGTAAATAAAATATGGAGGAACCTTATTTTATTTGGTTAGTTGTGTTTAGCCAACTTGTGAGGATTTTTGAGAGCTCCTCCTCCTTCTTCTTCAACTTGACGAAGAACACTCAACTTGACGAAGAACGCTCAACGTGACGAAGAACGCTCAACTTGACGAAGAACGCTCAAGTTCCGACGAAGAACGCCGCTCCGCTCTTCTTTGTCTTCCGTGTCAACGAGAGGGAATGCCGCTTCCTCCTCGGACTCCCTTCGTCGACATAAGAAGTTTCGCCAACGACGTGCCTCTTCGGACTCACCTCTTCGTCATCGGATTTGACGAGCGACTACTGCGACGCCCGACCTCCGCGACGTTGTCTTCCGGGGGACGTTGACAAATCTTCGATCTTATACCCAAGGTAGGGGTTGTTGATTATTGTTTAATTATTTTATTCTTGCTCGTGGTTCGCATGACTAACGTGAGGATTGAATATTTAAGTTGTGTTTTAACGTGAGGGGTCCGGACCGCATGAACACGGCCGAACCCCCTCCTTCGTTCTTGGTGATTAATTTTTTGGATGAATCAAAGTGGCGTGGTGCCGTCGCACCACGCGGATATTCGCCCAAGTCTTATTACGCGACGCCGTCGCGCGCGCACCATGGTGGAATCATCAAGAACGCGACGCTGTCGCGCCGCGTTGAAGGAAATCAAAGGCGCGGCGGAGGGGCGCGGTGCCGTCGCACCGCGCCGGACGATGAACATCGCGGCCGGTTCCGGGCCGCGGCGAGACGGGAAGACCGGCGGCACGCCGGGCCGCCGGCATCGGAAGCCGGAAAGGGGACCGGAAATTTTTCCGGTCCGGTTGGAGAAAATCCGGCCGGCCAGGTGGCCGGCCGGAAGGTCAAAGGCCGGGGGAATTAAATTCCCCCGGCCAGCTCTAAAACCCCCCTCTTTATTAGGGGAGCGGTTCCTTTGAGGGGGGGGGGGTGCAGGCGGCCCCCCCGTTTCCTGCCAATCAAGCCCCCCACGTGGGGGGGGGCAGTTTTTCAAACTGGGGCGGCTAAAAAGCCACGTCGCCTCCCAATCAGCGGGGGATTGATCCCCCCCCCGCGTGCCGCCTCCATGCGGCGCCAGGCCGCCGCGCCACCGCGCCGCCGGCCGGCCGGCCGGGCCGGGTCGGGTCGACCCAGGGGGGTCGGGCCGGGTCGGCCCGGACCCGGACCCCCCCCCCGTTTCGAATCAGTTTCGGTCTTTTGGTCATAACATGAGCCACGGACTTCCGATCGACGAACCGTCTGCGGAAACACGATCCTTGGATCGAGACGGTCGTTTCGGTATATCGCACTCAAGGTTTCGGATTACTTTGAGTTCGGCCGGGTTGGTTCGTTCACGAAACCAACCAGGCCTTCGGAGCAGAAACGCTCATATCTTGAGCTACGGACGTCCGATTGACGTGCCGTCAGCCGCGTTGTGTTCCTCTTAGTGAGACGGACCTTTTGGCATACTCCGCCCGAGATTTGGACGCAGGTGGAGTACGGTCGGGTTGGTTTTTCCATAAAAACCAACCGGGCCCCGGGGACGAAAATGCCAATAACTCTCAAACCGGGCGTCCGATCGACGCGCCGTCTGATGCGTTGAGTTCCTGTTGATGATACGGAACTTTTGGATACATCAACTCGGGACTTTGTGACAGATGATGTATCAGCCTCTCGGCTCATGGAGCGGACCCTCCGAACGAGCTTGCTGTGTGCGGGAACCCTAGTGCTGGCTGCGACTGTTACTGTGACTACTACTACTGCTACTACTGCTACTGTGACTGCGACGACGACAGTATAGAGATCCTATGTGGATTCGACGACGACGACTTCAGCACTCAGCGATCCTATGTGGATCAGTGCTACAGGTCCTGTGTGGGCCCGATCCTGTGTGGGTCCGATCCTGTGTGGGTCCTTGCGCTCAGCGGTCCTGTGTGAACCAGCGCCTACAGGTCCTGTGTGGGCCCCATCCTGTGTGGGTCTTTTGCGGGGATTAGTTTTATCTATCGATCCTTCGTGGGTCCGACGACTTAGATGGATCAGAGATCATCTTTATCGTCTTTCGAAGAAGTATACCTGTGTGAGCTGAATCGTGTTGCTTTCCTGTGTGGATTGTGTTGTGCAATCCTGTGTGGATTACGTTTTGCTTTCCTGTGTGGAATACGTTTACTTTCCTGTGTGGAATGAGTTGTACTTGGGCTCGGAGGTTGGAGCGAATTTTAATTTGATGACTTAGGTATATGTATGGGCATATACCTAAGCAGTGTCGGTTGTTACTTCGTGATTGTACCTTTCTTCGTGGTTTATCCTTTGTGGATTTGAGAGACCTTTAGGGGTCTCGGGGTCCCTACTGAGTAGCTTATACTCACCCCTGCACGGGCTTTGCCCGCACTACATTGTGTTGGTTGCAGACGACGGACAACATTGACCTTAGCTGAGGCTTGCAGAGCGGGACGGTACCTGGAGGTGGACCACTGGGCGGGACGTGCTCGGAGCGGACGGCGGGACCCGTGGAGCAGAGGAGCTATCTGTACCCACCCTTCAGGTGGGATTACCAGTGGATAGCTCGGTGAAGCGGCTTTTACCTTTCAGTTGCTGTTTTTCCCTTTCGTGTTGTACTTTACTTTCAGTTTGGGTTTGTATACTGGCCCATTTACTTTTCCGCACTTTCAGTTGTACTCTGCTTTTGCTTAGTGTTTACTTTCCGCTTGCTTACTCTGTGGTGTTTGTTTACTTTACAAAGGAAATGCCTTCCCTTTTTACCGAGATTTACGCCTTGGTGCTAGTTTCCAGCCCCTGGCCTATGGAAGGCGGGCTTGGGGTAGTCACGACACGGACCCCGAGGGCGGGTGGTGACAAATTGGTATCAGAGGGGTTTGGTTCTACCGCGAACTCTGATCTTTTCTATGTGAAGCAATAATGTTTAGCGTATTGAGTGTGGTTATCAGTCCAGGGAGTCCAGTGTTGGTTCGGCGGCCGACGTATCCGTACACCAGGACCCTGACTTCTAATTTCCGACTTAATGAACGAAAACATTGATTGCATGAGTGTTTCAAAGTTTTCTTTGTGATTACTTATATCAGCTCACCAGGTATACTGTTCTGACCGTGGCGCACCTGTTTCCTTTTCAGGATGGCCCCACGACGACAGCCAGCTAGGGTTCCGAGAGTCGAGCGTGACGACAGCCCACCGAGCGACGAGGCCTCGGTGCAGGGCCCTTTGTCAGCAGTGGCACCGGCGGTAGCTCTACCCGCCGAGCCCCCGATGCTTCCAGTAGTAGCCGCTGACGATGCACGTCGCCTCAGCGCACTGCATGAGTTTCAGCGCCAGCGACCGCCCAGGTTTCGCGGGGAGACGGATCCCCAGGCAGCAGAGGACTGGCTGGAGGCAGTAGTACGAGTGTTTAGGCTAGTGAGGACACCAGCAGACCTCATGGTGATCCTCGCTGCGAGCCTACTACACGCACCAGCAGGACGATGGTGGAGCTCGATGCTCCAGGTGCACGATGAGACATCTCTACTTTGGACGGACTTTGAGAGCCTCTTCCGCTCGGAGTTCATCCCAGCCACCCTTCATGCGGTGCGTATCCAGGAGCTTCTACAGCTGCGGCAGGGCAGCATGACGGTCGCTCAGTGCTCGGCGAGATTTACTGATCTCTCGCGCTACTCGACCGACATGGAACGGGATCCATTCTTTTGGGCCCGGACCTTCGAGCAGGGTTTGAGACACGAGATCAGGGCATCGCTGATCTCCCTCAGCATACCGACTCAGACAGGAGTACTGGAGCGGGCCCTTCTGATCGAGAGCTTCCTTGCTGAGTCTACACCAGCACAACGATCCACCGCAGGGCGGCACGTGGCATAGTCATCTGCAGCAGGCAGTCGACGAATGACTCAGGGGTCCAGGCGGACCAGACCTTCAGGTAGACGACCTCAGGACACTGGCTCAGCTGTGCAGGGCACACAGCGCGGAGCCAGTCTTTCGAGAGGCAGACAGTGCTACTCGTGCGGCGGGCAGGGCCACATGGCTCGTGACTGCCCGACCCGCCGTGCCGAGGAGCAGCAGACGGTTGAGGGACCACCGAGGCAGAGGCAGAGGGTCGACCGTGGCGGACCGCAGGGAGGAGGCGGACGAGGCAGAGGAGCTGGACGAGCAGCCGGTGGTGGGCGACGCTTTGAGGCTCTGCCACCACCAGCACCAGGAGGTCCACCCCGACCACAGGGAGCTGGCGGGAAGAGACAGACACAGCTCCAGGCAGCAGAGGCCTACGACCACGGCGCACCCGAGATGATTCGAGGTACTATCTGTGTCTACTCCACCCTTCCTGCAGTTCTTATAGACACAGGAGCGAGTCATTCTTTCATAGCCGCTACCCTTGTTCGGAGCTCGGAGATTCCGACAGAGCCGTTGGCTCGATCCTTACGGCTAGAGACTCCTACGGGAGCAGACTCGACGATTACGCACTGGTGCCAGCAGTGTGAGCATACTCTAGGAGGCGAGAGCTTCGGATGTGATCTTCTTGTAGCAGCGTCGAGGCCTTACGACGTCATCTTGGGCATGGATTGGCTATCTACGGTCCATGCACAGATTGACTGTTTTAGGCGCAAGGTGCGATGTGTTCGCACCGACGGGAGCAGGTTCATCTTCACCGGCGAGAAGGGAGCCTTAGCAGCACCTGATGGACTTCCGTGGAGGAGAGGACAGCCCATCACTCATCAGTTGGCTAGCCTTATCCTTGGAGCAGTTGACGTGCGGAGTCCTGGTTTTCCTGCAGTGGTGGATCAGTTTGCGGACGTTTTTCCCGACGACGTTCCAGGGATACCTCCTCGCAAGGAGGTAGACTTTTATATTTATTTGTACCCCGGGACATCCCCGATATCCACTCCAGCATATCGGATGGCCCCCGCCGAGCTTCGAGAGCTACGGGTACAGTTGGAGGACTTGCAGGGCAAGGGGTTCATCCGACCCAGTGTTTCACCCTGGGCTTCCCCGATTTTGTTCGCCAAGAAGGCGGACGGGAGATTACGACTTTGTGTTGACTATCGTCGCCTGAACCAGGTGACAGTGAGGAACAAGTATCCGCTACCGAGGATTGATGACCTCTTTGATCAGCTCAAGGGAGCACGGTGGTTCTCGAATATAGACCTCAGGTCAGGCTATCATCAGCTCAGAGTCAGAGACGAGGATGTGCAGAAGACAGCCTTCAGATGTTGGTATGGCCACTATGAGTTCTTGGTTATGCCATTTGGTGTAACCAATGCTCCAGCAGTGTTCATGGCTCTCATGAACAGGATCTTTCACCCATACCTCGATCGGTTTGTCGTGGTCTTCATCGACGACATTCTGATTTACTCTACGACAGAGGAGGAGCACGCCTATCATTTGCGAGTTGTACTAGACACACTCCGAGAGCACCAGATTTATGGTAAGCTCTCGAAGTGCCAGTTCTGGATACGTGAGGTCCACTTCTTGGGAAACGTTATCTCTGAGGCGGGAGTTGCAGTGGATCCCACGAAGATTGAAGCTGTGTTAGCGTGGGAGCCAACCAGGAGCGTGACTGAGGTTCGGAGTTTCTTTGGACTAGCTAGATACTATCGGAGATTCGTGCCAGACTTCTCTAGAGTTGTGGCATCACTCACAGCTTTGATGAAGAAGGGAAAACCCTTCGTATGGTCAGAAAGATGTCAGCAGAGCTTCCAGGAGCTGAGACAGAGATTGACTAGCGCACCCATCTTGAGGTTGCCTGAGGAGGGAGTTGGATACGTAGTATACTGCGATGCATCAGAGACCGGACTCGGGTGTGTCCTGATGCAGGAGCGGGCCGTGATTGCCTACGGATCACGTCATCTGAGGCCGCATGAGCAGAACTACGCTACCCCTGACTTAGAGTTGGCAGCATGGGTCTTTGGCCTGAAGACATGGCGACACTATCTGATGGGCAAGCGCTTCACAGTCTTTTCTGACCACCAGAGTCTCAGGTACATCTTCTCTTAGAAGGACCTGAACCTGAGACAGCGGTGATGGATCGGGTTCCTCCAGGACTATGACTTTGAGATAGTCTATACTCCTAGGAAGGGGAACGTAGTAGCCGATGCCCTTAGCAGGAGGACGGGCATTCAGCTACTTGAGGAGGCGACGGAGCAGCTAGCCTCTTTGCAGATATCCTTCGTGGATAGAGATGGAGCAGCCTTCCTTCAGTCCCTCATAGTCACTCCTCCACTACTGCAGCGAGTCAGGGAGGCACAGCGTGGGGACGCTGACTGTGAGACACGGCGTGCACAGATATCCTCAGGACAGGCACCTGATGGTTTCTCCCTTGGGGCAGAGCACGATATCCTTTTCAGAGGACGTACCATGGTACCAGTCACTTTGCGAGAGGAAGTGCTGAGAGAGTTTCACACTTCTCCTTTGGCGGTACATCCTGGAGTGGCGAAGATGTACCAGGACCTCAGACGACAGCACTGGTGTCCGGGCATGAAGAAGGCTGTAGCAAAGTTCTTTTCTCGATGCCTCACCTGCCAGCAGGTGAAGGCAGAGCATCAGGTACCAACGGGCTTGGTACAGCCCTTGGAGGTTCCGGAGTGGAAGTGGGACGACATATCTATGGATTTCGTTACTGGACTTCCACGCACCTCCAGAGGTCACGACTCCATCTGGGTGATTGTTGACCGACTCACCAAGTCGGCACACTTCTTACCCATCAGAGAGCATGGCTCAGTGGAGAGATTGGTACGTCTCTACGTTCAGGAGATTGTGCGGCTCCACGGTGTGCCATCATCTATCGTCTCTGATAGAGATGCTCGCTTTACTTCCCGGCTTTGGAAGGGGTTGCAGGAGGTGTTCGGGACGCAGCTACGTCTGAGCACAACCTTTCACCCTCAGACGGATGGTCAGACAGAGAGGACCATTCAGACTCTCGAGGACATGCTCCGCGCATGTGTCCTCGACTTTGGTCGTAGCTGGGAGGACCACCTACCCTTGGAGGAGTTTGCATACAACAACAGCTACCACTCCACCATCGGGATGGCACCGTACGAGGCGTTGTACGTCCGACCTTGTAGATCACCTTTGTGCTGGACAGACCCTGGAGAGTCAGCACTGGTGGGACAGAAGATGGTCCAGGCCACGACAGAGAAGGTCCAGGTCATCCAGGAGCGGATGAGGACAGCTCAGAGCCAGCAGAAGTCATACGCTGACAGGAGGCGGAGGCCACTGGAGTTCGAGGATGGAGACCACGTCTTCTTACGGGTCTCACCTCGACGTGGTATTCAGAGATTTGGCCGAGGCGGCAAGTTATCTCCGCGCTTCATCGGACCCTTCCAGGTCCTCAGCAGGATTGGCGAGGTGGCATATCGCCTGGCTCTACCACCTCAGTAACACCGGGTGCACGACGTCTTCCACGTATCCCATCTGAGGAGATACGTGCACGACCCGACGCACATAATTGACCATGGGGAGCTTGACGTTGACGATGGGGCGACTTTTACGGAGGTCCCGGTGGAGATAGAGGATCGGCAAGAGCGGGTCCTACGTGGGCGATCGATTCCTCTTGTGCGCATCAGATGGCAGCACGAGAATCTCCAGGAGAGCACTTGGGAGCGGGAGGCTCAGATGCCTGCTTAGTACCCTCATTTGTTTCCCTAGTTTTTGATGTATCTTTACGGGGACGTAAAGCCCTGAGGTGGGAGTAATGTAAAGACCCGTAAAATTCGAGGGAATTTTTTTCTTAATTTTCTTTAGAATTTTACAAGAGCGCGGTTTCAGACGGCACCTGATTCCGAGGCCCGGAGTGCCCGAAATCAATTTCTGAAGTTTGGCTCGGGTACGTTCAGTGAACGAACGAGCGGGAATTCCTAACTTTTGATCCAGTGCTCGGAATTGAAATCCGAGGGCACCGATGAACTCGCAGCGCCGATATTCGCTTAAAGAGACCTTTTCGGAAGTTGCATTTGTTGCGGGACGAAAGTTAGTTTTTGGGAGACTTATAAAAAGTTGAATAAAAAAATGTGAATTCTTTTTATTTAACTTTTGTAATTTAACTCCTCTCAAAGGGAGTTAGGGGTGGCACCCACACCCACTTAACCTCCCTTGAGAGGATTAAGAGTGGTGGGACCCACACGAACCTAAACCTTTCATCTTCCCCCTTAAACTCCCCTCTCTCCCTCTTAAATGTTTGTTAACTTAACATCTAATTAATTACACATGAAAAGTATAATTAATTAAGTGTTATGTTTTGAAATTTGAAGTTTTGAATTCCTTGGCTTGGTAAATAAAATAAGGAGGAACCTTACTTTATTTGGTTATTTTTGTTTAGCCATCTTGTGAGGATTTTTGAGAGCTCCTCCTCCTTCTTCTTCAACTTGACGAAGAACACTCAACTTGACAAAGAACGCTCAACTTGATGACGAACGCTCAACTTGACGAAGAACGCTCAAGTTCCGACGAAGAACGCCGCTCCGCTCTTCTTCGTCTTCCGTGTCAACGAGAGGGAACGCCGCTTCCTCCTCGGACTCCCTTCGTCGACATAAGAAGTTTCGCCAACGACGTGCCTCTTCGGACGCACCTCTTCGTCATCGGATTTGACGAGCAACTACCGTGACGCCCGACCTCCGCGACGTTGTCTTCCGGGGGACGTTGACAAATCTTCGATCTTATACCCAAGGTAGGGGTTGTTGATTATTGTTTAATTATTTTATTCTTGCTCGTGGTTCGCATGACTAACGTGAGGATTGAATATTTAAGTTGTGTTTTAATGTGAGGGGGCCGGACCGCATGAACACGGACGAACCCCCTCCTTCGTTCATGGTGTTTAATTTTGCGGATGAATCAAAGTGGCGTGGTGCCGTCGCACCACGCGGATATTCGCCCAAGTCTTATTACGCGACGCCGTCGTGCGCACACCATGGAGGAATCATCAAGAACGTGACGCCCTCGCGCCGCGTTGAAGGAAATCCAAGGCGTGGCGGAGGGGCGCGGTGCTGTCGCACCGCGTCGGTATATCGCACTCAAGGTTTCGGATTACATGGGTTCGGCCGGGTTGGTTCGTTCACGAAACCAACCGGGCCTTCGGAGCGGAAACGCTCATATCTTGAGCTACGGACGTCCGATTGACGTGCCGTCAGCCGCGTTGTGTTCCTCTTAGTGAGTCGGACCTTTTGGCATACTCCGCCCGAGGTTTGGACGCAGGTGGAGTACGGTCGGGTTGGTTTTTCCATAAAAACCAACCGGGCCCCGGGGACGAAAATGCCAATAACTCTCAGACCGGGCGTCCGATCGACGTGCCGTCTGATGCGTTGAGTTCCTGTTGACGATACGGAACTTTTGGATACATCAACTCTGGACTTTGTGATAGTTGATGTATCAGCCTCTCGGCTCGTGGAGCGGACCCTCCGAACGAGCTTGCTGTGTGCGGGAACCCTAGTGCTGGCTGCGACTGTTACTGTGACTACTACTACTGCTACTACTGCTACTGTGACTGCGACGATGACAGTACAGAGATCCTGTGTGGATTCGACGACGACGACTTCAGTACTCAGCGATCCTACGTGGATCAGTGTTACAGGTCCTGTGTGGGCCCGATCCTGTGTGGGTACGATCCTGTGTGGGTCCTTGCGCTCAGCGGTCCTGTGTGAACCAGCGCCTACAGGTCCTGTTTGGGCCCGATCCTGTGTGGGTCTTTTGCGGGGGTTAGTTACCTATCGATCCTTCGTGGGTCCGACGACTTAGATGGATCATAGATCATCTTTATCGTCTTTCGAAGAAGTATACCTGTGTGAACTGAATCGTGTTGCTTTCCTGTGTGGATTGTGTTGTGCAATCCTGTGTGGATTACGTTTTGCTTTCCTGTGTGGAATACGTTTACTTTCCTGTGTGGACTGAGTTGTACTTGGGCTCGGAGGTTGGAGCGAATTTGAATTTGATGACTTAGGTATATGTATGGGCATATACCTAAGCAGTGTCGGTTGTTACTTCGTGATTGTACCTTTCTTCTTGGATTATCCTTTGTGGATTTGAGAGACCTTCAGGGGTCTCAGGGTCCCTACTGAGTAGCTTATACTCACCCCTGCACGGGCTTTGCCCGCACTACGTTGTGTTGGTTGCAGACGACGGACAGCGTTGACCTTAGCTGAGGCTTGCAGAGCGGGACGGTACCCGGAGGTGGACCACTGGGTGGGACGTGCTCGGAGCGGACGGCGGGACCCGTGGAGCAGAGGAGCTATTTGTACCCACCCTTCAGGTGGGATTACCAGTGGACAGCTCGGTGTAGCGGCTTTTACCTTTCAGTTGCTGTTTTCCCCTTTCGAGTTGTACTTTACTTTCAGTTTGGGTTTGTATACTGGCCCATTTACTTTTCCGCACTTTCAGTTGTACACTGCTTTTTCTTAGTGTTTACTTTCCGCTTGCTTACTCTGTGGTGTTTGTTTACTTTACAAAGGCAATGCCTTCCCTTTTTACCGGGATTTACGCCTTGGTGCTAGTCGCCAGCCCCTGGCCTATGGAAGGCGGGCTTGGGGTAGTCACGGCACGGACCCCGAGGGCGGGTCGTGACAAGATGGCTTGGTTTAAGGAATTCATCTTTATCCGTTCATAAGGCCAATTGGACTGTATGTCCTTTAGCTGGTTCCTTGATGAATGATGATTTTAATATTGATCTGGATGCTAAGATTAAAGTTCAACTTGATACTATGGGGGGTCTCCCTAATAATAATGTTACTATTATCAATAGTTACTGTTTCTCTAACAGAGAGGATTTTTGGGATACCGATCCTACTATAAATGGCCTGCTGACTTCTAAAATTTTTTATAGTCATTTTTTATCTTCCAATATTGGGTGTAAATGGATGAAGGATATTCATATGAACTTCATTAGGACCTCTCAGACAATTTTTGCCTGGATACTAGCTCATGGGATGCTTCCTACTGATTATATCCTTCAGAAATGTGGCATCTCTCTCTGCTCTTTGTTTGTGTTTTTCCATCAACAAATGGAAGATATTGATCATTTTTTTATTATTTGTGTCAATTCCTCTTCAATGTGGAAGGCTGTTTTTGATATTTTTGAAATACATATGCCTAATATGTCTTCAATTCATCATTTCTCTCAAGGCTGGCATTCTATTTCGCTCTCTCCCCAATTGATGGATATTTTTAGAGTCTCTTCTTCTGAACTCCTTCATTTTATTTGGTTTTCTCAGAATAAGATGATTCATGATAAATTTACCTTCTCGGTAAGTGGTGTATTATCAGCTATTCTTGGTGCTATGCATAATGTTGATATTCCAAAGAATCATTTTTTCTTCAACTCGGTTCATGATTTGTCTGTTCTGAACCAGATTAGTGTTAAGGGTGATTTTAAGCCTCTGTGTGGTACTTTAGATGTTCTCTAGAAGGAACCTATTTTTGGTTGGTTAAAGGATAATTCGGATGGTGCTTCTAGGGGTAATCTGGGGAGTTCTGTTTATGGTGCTATTTTCAGGAATCATATAGGGGATTTCATTGGTTGTTTTCATGGTTCTTGTGGTATTACCTCTTCACTTGAGGCTAAAATTCTTGGAATTATCATTGTTGTCGATCAATATGTGATGTGTGGTTCGGATAATTTATGGATTGAGAGTGATTCTACCGTTTTTGTTTCTGCCATAAGGATGGGTCTTCATCACTTGTCCTCGAAACATATTAATTGTTGGAATAATTGTTTGGAGAATCTAGTTTATTTGAATCATATTATCACTCACATTTATAGGGAAGCCAATTCTGTTGCTTATGGACTAGCTAATAAAGGTGTTAATTGAGTTGATATTGTTTGGAATGATCATGTTACTGATGATCTACATCCTTATCATAAAAACGAGGGTGAAAAGTCTCCAATTTTTAGACTTCTGTAAGCTATCTCTTATCCGTGTTTGTGGTAGGTTTGTTAGGTCATTTTCATCCTTGTGTCATGCCTTTATATTTGGGGTCTGTTTGTTTTTGTTTTATTATTTTTTTCTTCTTTGGAGAGGTTTGTTTCTTTTTATACAGGTTGGAAGTAGAACCCGTTGTGCTGTATTCAGTTGCAATGGTCTTCCCAAATTCCGGTCTATTGTAGTGGCCTTCCAAAATTCTGGTGATCCTGTCATACCCTTGGGCGTGAAGGTGTTTTTTCATGACTGGGCCACTGGAGCTGGGTTCATTCTCGGCAGTCTTAAAGGTCTCCTCATTCTATTAGAAGTTTAGGGAGAGACAAACTCTCAACCAGAAGTGTCCTTCCTCGATGCTATTTATTGAATGGAGTCCATGAAGCGGCCTTCGAAAATGGAAATCAAGGAAGATGCTACTATTGAAATCCAGATCTGACCACACTTCGTTGGGTGGTTCTTGATGCTTTTATATTGAATTTTGGGATTTTGATCTCCAACACCATAACTCCTTCATTATGGTTATTGGGTGTTCCATGATTGATTGTTTTTCATCCTGCTTAATTTTTTCTAAAATTTTTTGTGGAATGTGTCCTAATGAATCTTAGTAATCTAGTTAATAAATATTTTCCATTATCTCCATCATTCAATAAAATAGAAATAACATTTGTGTGTTTGAATGACATACCATCTCCATGAATGGTGGGATGCATTTTATATTTTTATATTTTATAAATTACTCTTATTAAACATATCATGAATATATATAATATCTATATCATATGTTATATTCATCCGAAAACATAACTATGATAAAAGTAAAATAAATGGAACTACCGAACAAAAATATATTTGAAAAAACAAACCAATAATAACCCAAAATAGTTATTTTAACAAAAAATTAATAATAAACAGATCATAAGGGAATATATGTAAATTATATTTAGTATTAAATATGTAGTTATGGTTCTATAATATATTTATCATAAATATATATGTATTATATATGTGTTATATGCATGTATGAAATAAATTAGAATTTTGGTATGCATGTCTCCTCTCACTTTTACATCCATGAGACGTAGGACATATTCACTACTTAGTTCTTTTTTTTATGGTGTAAATACTACTTTTATATTTTTTATATCTTTAATAACATAATATTAATACTATTTAATTATTTATTTGATGTTATTTCATTCATGGGGAGTATGATTCAAAAGTTTCCATAGTGGAAATATTTTATTTAACAGCCTCATTATTTATCGTGAATGTTTATGATTAGAATCATCATGATGAAATCCAATGATCCATCACTAAAAAAGTAATGATTTTTATACTCATATGGTTATACATTAATTTTTTTTGTAATATTACCACTTTAATATCATTGGTAATTAATGTTATTGTGAAAATGATTTTATCGAAAGCTAAATTTATTTCCACTTGTGGTCGAAAAATTATTTATCTTACACTTCCATGTTTCTAAAAATGAATTAAAAAAATTATTTATAAAATTATTCAACTTTTTGATTGAATAAAGTTTACATAATTTTTAAATATAGCAGAAAATTAAAAATAATCGACCTATGGTTTTGGAACAATTTTTTTTACTTTTTAAACAAAATGTTAAAGGAATATTTGTTTGAACATAATAAATATGTACAAAATATCCCACCATCATTACCACTCAACATTTTAAATATTATATTAAATTTTTATTAGGTTAGTTTTATATAAATGTATCTGAAAATATTTTTTTGAACTGTTTGTTTTAAAAGTACATTTAAAAAGGGAAATGTTTATTTTATCTATAATGTGTTTATTGACATTTTGATGTTACTTATATTCATAAAACAACCCAATAATTATATTTAATTTGATTCAACATGTATTATTTGGTAATGAAAAAATAATAATTATTTATCAAGATGTTTTTTGATCATTTTCATTTGGGATGTACTATTTTTATACTATTCACCATAATACATTGAATGGTATATGATTATTTTTACAAATCGGGGAACACAAAAAAATGTAAAATGTAATTATTTCAATATGAATGTTTTTTTATGATTCACCTATTTTATATGATTAATCTATTTAACATAGTAAGTGATAGGAGGACAGCAGATGAAAATCTAACTGGATTGGATGAATGAGAGGGTATGGCATCCGCCATCGGGACCAGGCACCGTGAAGCTTTGTACGGGGAAATGGTAGCCGATTAGTAATGCGAGGTGGGGAGCTAGGTGATCAATGACGCAGAAAGCTGAGGAGGGGCAGTTCAAGTGGGCTGGGCCTGCGGGTCATGTATTGGGCATGGTATGCCTCTGGGCCTTCGGATCATGTATTACGAGTTTGTCAGGCCTTGTGCCTTGGGCATATGGGTCATGTATGGGTTCCCATTAAACCCTCAAAAGGGGGACTATCCATAATAATAAAAAAGAAGGCCTTTGGGCCATTCGGGCCAAATATCACCCTGTTCATTTGTTTTGTTTTCCCCAGGAATCTAAAAAATATTTTTTTGATTTGTATGATCAGATATACTAATGGGATTAGTTATTTACTCGACGAAAATACTATTTTATATTATATTTTTTGAATTTTAATCTGATATTAATTTATGTATATAGTTTAGAGCGACTAATAAAATATTTGGCCCTTTAAGATAAAATTTCATATCCCTAGAGCTAATTAAATAATGTAACAACTGAATCTGGGATACTCGGGTTGTGTTCTTTATAGTTGGAATTAGATTATGTTTAGTAGATACCATTAGATTTAGATCATGGAATACATATGTTTGGAAACATAAAAAATATATAGACACCATGTATATATATATAAATCAGTTCATCCCATTATTTATGTAAGATAGATATTAGTTCTATTTTATAAAAACTAAACCCCATTCTAGATATTATAAGTTAATGTGGAAATTTAATAGATTTACCTAGGGGTAATATATATGAAAAATACTTATCTATCTTGAATCGAGCATTACCTTGTATATGAAATTGAGACGTACTACATAAATAGTTTTCTAATACTTGTGGATATTCTTAGGTTAATATTAATTTTCTTTACAAAACATTATGAATGGTTTGGAAATATTTTTATTTTATAAAAATTTCTCAATGAAACCATGTTACTTATTATTATATTAGCTTAATATAAATTTTTTAATTTATATAAATTATTTAATTAGTTGTTGGATTATAAATTATGTTTCATATTTCTATGATATAATCATGTTTATACAATTATTTACAAATGGGAACTAGAAGATGGAATTGGAAATTTACAAATACTCATACCATAGATTAGAATCCCCCACCATATACATATTATGATGTCAGAGAAAAAGCTATATCTTGAAATGATCAAATTAATAACATATTAGTGGAATTGACTTGTGATATTTATAATGACGATGACCTTATGGATAAACATTCAGATCCCCCATTTATTGTAACAACGTTATATATCTACAATCATCAACATGTTCCAAAATTCAATAGGACTATAAATCTATTTATATTCGAGTCACAGATATGTTAGTAGAGAAGATATTTTCTTTAGAGGGTAGTAGTAAAATAGAGAATGTTTTTAGGAATGTTAATCATATATCATGAGATTTATATCTATGGTGGTAATTGCTTCAAAAAACTAATGATGAGGAATAAAAAAGACATATAATGGAGTTATTTTAAGGTATGTTTTTGGGAAATATATTTTCCTCACAAGCAATGAGTAGATATAGAGAGTACATTATCGAATCTGATAAAAAATATAATAAAAATGCTTCGATGTATGCAACCAATATTTCAATGCTATCAAAGAATCATATCTACTATATACGTAATACAAAGATCAAGATAGATAAATTTTTTATGGTCTTAAAATAATATAACATATTTAAAAAGTATCCCAAATCATCCCATTATATGCCGACATAGTATCATTTTTATTCATGGAAAAGAATTAATTTTCCATTTCATGTTGATTAAAAGGGTAGTAATGGAATAAAAGGAAAATAACCACAATTATGGATAGTGGGGAAAAGGGATGGAGAATTTTTACCACCAGTGATAAAAGTGGAATGAAACCCCCAGGTACATGCATGATGGGAATGTCAGTTTTCTACATGTGTGGGGAGAAAGGACACTATGATCATGTTTTATAGGGAATAAATGAATTTAGAAGTGGGAAATTATTCAACTATAAGAAGATGAGTAACTAGGAAAATACATTCCCCATGAATAAATGTAATATAACTCATTAAATGAAAAGGGATAAGGGCCTTTTGATATTATTACTACAGAATATGTGTAATGATTAATTTTCATATGTTTGGAATAAATAATCATGTTATAAGATTAATTTAAAAATGATGAAATGGTTTTATGAATTATGATATATATATAGTGACATAATATTATCATACTTGGATATTTCCACATTTAAGGTGAATATTCATTACATTATAATAGTATGTGACATAGGGCCATAATTTTTTGGTGTCTTTGGAAACTTGGAACATAATATTCTAACATGGTGAATGATCATCATTGTTTTCCAAAATTATAATCCACTTTATAAATTCTACATAAAACCATTATTCATTACCAAGAGTAATGAAACAAAATAAGTGTGATCTCAAATGCCCATTAATGGAAGATAAAGGATATATGTAAGCATAACATGAACATAAGGACATGAGAAACAGAACATAATAATTGGCCTTCATACATTGGATATCATTGATCATACAAATAGGTCATGGAATAATTATTTGATGAACCTAAGACATTAATCCTAAGGGAATCAAGAAAAGAATCCATGAGATAATAACATTAAAATAAGAAATAGTTTTTTTCAATAACATAAGAATGTAAAATCATTAACTATATGTCCTCAATTATTTAAAAAATCAATCCGTAGACTCCATGGTGGCTGCACCTACTAGGTGGGACACACCAACATCCCTTGTCGTATCCATTTTCTTGTAGTGGAATCTATTTAGACCCTCAAACCAACTTAGTAGTCAAGGATCAATCTAAAAATGATTTTATTTATCAAGGATCACTCCCAAGACCATCTTAATAGACAATGTCCTTTACAAAATTGAGTTCAACTCATGCTCAATCCATGTATATCTCATGGGATATTTAATATTTACCTAATGAATTGGAAGCAGATAAAGGTCCCACCCTTCAGATACTAAAATTAAATAAACATTTTCCACAATATAATAAAAAAATAATCATATCATGACCCATAAAAAGATATGGGCTTCATAAGCATTATATTGTAACCCATGAAATGAAATGTGTATCATATATATTTTATCATAACATAACCTATGTAAAAAAGTTATGTTTCATAATCATTTCAGAAAAGAAAAACATATTAAATGAATCTATTTTCATATCCATACAAAATATGGAAGAGAAATGGGTATAATAAAAAATATTCAATTTTAAACATAAAACATTAAAATAATGAATAATAATGTTGTACTTGGATAATATCCCTAGTAAACCATAAATTATTTCAAATAATTTCATCTCCTATGGAGATAGGTTTTGAAAGTTCACATATAACATTTCTTATGTAAAATAATATTTATTTGAAAATCCATTTCATAACAAATTATAAGAAACACGATTCTTAAGATGAATTGTTTTAAGTTATATTTATAAAATTTCCTGAAGAAATTATCTTATTTTCATTTAAAACACATTTTCAAATAGTAATCATTTTAAAAAATTATTCTTTATAAAAATGATTGAAAATATGTAAAAAAATTGAAAAAATGGAAAACATTTTTCATTAAATATTAGTGGAAAACATACAATGTATGATTTAAAACATTTTCACACCCATTTCATTGAAATCACATTGATGAAATATAATGATTAATTGGAAACATATTGAATTTTTTTGAATGTACAATTAATATTTATAATCATATCTTGAAAACATTTTGAATCCATTTTTATTGAATAATTATAAAAAAATACCGAAATCATTTGGAAACAAATTCATTGAAAACATATAAATTTAGATTGAAAAAATATTGATAACATTTTTATTTTAAAAATAATATAGGATCTTGAAATTTATTTAAAATACTTTTTAAACATAAAATATTTTATAAAATATTTTTCATTAAAAATATATAAATGAAACATGCAAGTAATTTAAAATTAGTTTTATTCAAAAATTATTTTTGAAAACCTTTTAAATTAATGACTACATTAGAAGCACATTTCTAAAATTTTGGGGATGTGAAATTTTCATATAAAATATTATTTTAACCATTAAAATGAAACTTCAAGTAGATGAAATTCATGAAGGAGGATTAATATGAATATACCTAACACCCCTTTTCCCATAAATATTTTATAACAGTTCCTCAATTGGAAGATGACCGGACATTGGATTTTTTAAACAAGTTACGAAAAATTTAAAACATGTTTATATATTTCTATTTTATATCATTCTATAATAATATAAAAAATTTGAAAACATTTTTAGAAAACATGGTTTCAGAAAAAATCATTTTTTCAACCGAAGGAAGAAATAATGTTTGATCTTCATAAAAACATTTTATTAATTATTATACATAATTAGGAGTTGAAAAATGGTAATGATAAATGATTATATAATGAATAAATACTATAGAAGAAGATAAATTACTGTTCATGAGATATTGATCATAATATTTTATAAATGGAAGCACAATCGTATATAATCTCGATAATTGATGAGATAATAACAATAAACTATCACCACAATGGTAACATTGAATCAAAGTACATATGAAATAACAAAAATACATAAAGTGTAAAATAACACTAAAATAATTATATTCATGATATAATATGTTATATTATTTATATACACTTCTTAAAATATTATAGATTGATGGAAAAACATCTATCTCCAAAAAAGAAAGTTCAGAAAAAAATTACCATTATATTTTCATTACTGTTGAACCATAAATCCCTATGAAATATATATCATAAACTGGATATATAAATACCTATTATTTTATGTATAATAAATATATATGAAAATATAACTCAATATATTTACTATATAAAATAGATAAGTGGTGAATAAGACCAAAGTGTTATAGACATAAAAGTGAGACTAAAAGTCCCCTTATTACATGAGTATGTTTTTAATCATGATATCCATGAAATAATGAAAGAAATTTATTATTTTAATATCATAAAAAAAAAATTAATGATATAACTTGTAAAATATATGTATATACACCACAATACAATAATAAGTTGTTAATATAGAATATATCTCACATAAATAATAGGTGAGATTAAATTCCATTACCTTAATTTTTGACTGTATCCATACTCAGTAAAAAAATCTATATTATATATAAGTATATTATTAATCTATTAAAAAACACAATTTTATTAGATAATCCCATATGTTACTTTCTTGTGACCATTTATTAACTATTTATTAAAAATTTACTATTGATGTTATTATTAGTGTAATAACATCAATATTTTTTTTATATGTTTGGAAATGTAATTATTGATCCTCATTATTAGATAATGGTTTAATTATTTATATAATGATAAAAATTATGTAAATATATTTTATATTCTGTATATATGTTTTTATAATAATCTATTAAATAGATAAAACGGAAATGCAATAAATTGTTCCTTGAGATGGTAGGCCGTACGTACGCAGGAATGATATTTTTATTTTCTTGGATTATTGAAATAAATAAAGTGAATGAAATATTTGTATATATATATTATCATTAAATTATAATAATTATTTCTTATATACCATATAAATTTATTGAAACCATCTTTAATACATTCTATGTAATGTGTGAACAAATCGCATTACTTTTGAGGAGGCAGTTTCCCAAACATCGAAAAACAAAGTTATCAAATTCAGAAAAACAGAAAGCATAAAGTGATGGGTTATATAATATCTAAAACATCATGAAGAAATAATAAATATCATATATATCATATTAAAACAAATCCATTAATATTACCAAAATTTAATGGTGGTAATGGAATAATTTAAAACATAGGATCACGAGGTTGTTGTCTGCTACTTTTACAAATGATGATATTGTTCCCATTTAATGGAATTTTTGATTAGTTTAGGTCATACCATTAACATAACAATATATTAGTATAATTAGGATACAAATTTGATTACATAATGATGGAATAATAAATAATTTATTTTGTGGAGAAATGGATAAAATAAATGTTCTTGTGGAAGTATGTTAACTCTTCGTTAGGGTAACTCTTTTCTGTTTTCTGAAAATGTGTCCATTGTTATCCTTTTTAACAATGTGAGGAATATAAGTATAGATGATGGAAGTTGTGATACTATTTTTAGTGTTTTTATGATCTAAATGTCTTAATATGTGTGAACATGTGGGTGGATGGAGGGGGGGGGGGTTATTTCCCTTTTATAGTAGATAAGGAGTCACAATCTGGTAAATATAAAATAGAAAAAACTATTGGGAGGTATGTCTTACATATTTTTTACCCAATAATTTTAAAAAAAATTTGATAATGGAATATATAGTATAAATATGTCTATAAAAGGTATTTTTGAAATTTTTTCAAGTTATTTGTGACCTGATGAAAATGTTTAACCACTAAAAAATTGGGTTTTACATTAATCATTGTAATTAATTTTAATTACACACACAAATATATTTTTTAAAAAATTATATTAACCATTAAATAAATTATAAATTAATAAACATAATAATATGGAGTACATTTTTATAAATTCTAATCATATAAGTGGAATAAATTATATTAAAATTAATCCCGTAGATGGGATGAGACAATGAGTTTTTGAAGTAAAAATTAGAAAATCATTTGAAATGTTTTTATATCAAATATCAACACACAAATTATTTGAATAACCTAAATTGTATTGATATATGTGTAAATGATATATATATATATTTTAAAACCAAATATAAATATTTTTTAACTATATAAATAAATTATAACAAAAGTAATTTCCAAATAAAAATTCAACATCTTCCACTATACAATAGAAAATTATTCTCCTCAAAAAAATTTCAAAATTTAAATCTAAGATAACCTGTAAATTAATATTTACAAAATGATGCTTATTTAGTAAAATATAATATATAATAGTGTAAAAAAATATATTTAATTTAATATCACCATTAAAAGGTCATAAATTTACCTTTTAGAAATATATATATCATTATATGTAAAATTGGTTTCATTATTATCTCTTTCATTGAAAACACATAAGATGAAAATTTAATTTATAATTATATATATATATATATATTTAATTGAATTAATTTATCAAAAGAGTCTTAATTAATTTATTGTGTTAATAATGTTTTATTTCAAAAATATTGTTCTCAATAATAATGTATCATATATTTTCAAAATTGTATTATTTTCATTTTTAGTTTATTGGTCACAAAATAATTCTTCTTATATACTTTTTAAAACCATATTACAATAATTTAATTAATAGTATACAAAACCACCATTCCAATGGTTTGGTGAAATCTATAATACTTTTTGAATAATAATATTAATAGTACATTGTAATTTTATAAAACAATGCCAGGAAAGTAACAAAATCTATTGAAGGAACTCAGAGTTATGTATCTCATAATCTAATTATAGTGTTTCATGTAACTGAATATAATCAATGTGTTTTACATAGTGAAATATCGAAATGGTGTTTCATACAAGGTAAAAATAACTTGGTCGATTCATATAACAAAATATATATTTAGTGTTACATGATATGAAAACTATAAAATAGATTAAATTAAATAGGAAAAAATAATTTATAAAAACATATGATGTTACATTCTATCTCCTTAAAATAATTTTCTCCGTCAAAATTTTTATATGTTATCAATGGTTTAATAATTGAAAATTCATTTAATATAATCCTACATCATAAAATTGATTAACAAAACATCTTTTAAAAACGAAATAATAAAAACATAATAGTAACCCAATGTACCTAATAATAATGTTTCAAAAATGGAAAATATATGTGGAAAATGAAAACATAGACATTGAAGAGAAATATAACTACCAATTTCTGATAGAGAGTAATATAGAACATTATTATGAGTGAGATAACAAAAACAAATTAATAAACCAAAGAGGGTGAAAAATAGTCAATGATATCATCAAAAAATTTGATAATGGGGAAAAATTTTATTTCAATACCCTTTTTTGTAAATTTGAAAAAGGATTATGAGTTAAAATACTGGATTTCAATACAATCTCACCCTATTTTGTGCATTGATAAATTTCAAATTCCTATCTTATTCCAAGAAATAAAGGGTATTTTTTCATTCTTAAAGCATTATCCTATCATGATATCCACAAATAGAATTAGAGGTCATTTCATCTATTTTATCACAGATAAATGGTTAGTTTAGGTTATCCAATATGCATAAATCCTCATATAGAGATATAATACGTTAATCTCTAAAACCTCATCTTAAGTGAATGATAAAATATTCAATAAATAGTAAACCTTATAACCCTTCATAATGATAAAAGTACAAAAACATTGAAATAGTGTAAATAAATTTACCAAAATCATTTTATCAATGATTTCTCATATATCATAATGTAACTCATACATGTCACATACCATACATGTGAATACATTAAACATGTGCTATCTTGAAACATGGTAATAACCAAAATTACCATGAATCTTTATTTAAAACATTCATTATTTCTAATTCCAAAGAACATTGGATATATTCTATAAATCCAAATATGTTATAACCTCTATCGATGATAGAAAAACAAATTCTTTTTATATAAATTATTTATTAGTTCCAATGTAATTTGTACTATTTTATTTAGTTATTCATATCCTAAATTTCATTATCCAAATTACATAATATTAATTTTATGAACATAATAAGGGTTACAATTACATTAATTTTTTTCCATGAATTTTTATCCAAAATGTTAAATCTCTTTTATAGTCCCTTATAATCATTCAACATATTCTCATAAATCCTTATGAAAAAAATAAAAATAGAACAATACTTATATATTTAATAAATCATTAATCTATGTATATAAATACTTCAATTATTCTACATCAATGATTCAAATGGAATAGGTCATTCATTAGTTTAAAAGTAAATTAATTGTTAATGGAATTTAGTTGTTTAATACCAATGTTCTCTAAAAATTATACATTAAACCCATTGATGATTTTTAAATATATGAAAATTTTTAGGGATAACATCTTACCATGTATTTGAGGCCTTCCTCTAGCATTTTCTTCACTTCACCTTGACATGTAAAAAGTAAAATTCCATTGTCAGGATTTTCATATCCAGATTAACATTAATAAAACCCAATCATCCTCTTATTTGATGAATTTGGAATGTCATATAAACTCATGTCATTTATCAAATAAAGTGATAACTAATTTAGAATATTACCAATATCATTATCTCCACTAATCATCCACATTTGTTTCTCGTAATCAATAAATTCTCTATCATAATATATGATAATACAATTCTGTTTGTTTTTCTTCCATTGTCTAAAACCAAAATCATAATTTGACAAATAGGGACAACAACAAAAACTACTTATTCACGAAAAATAACTTACGTGATGACTAAATTATGACACCTTATTTAATATATCTAACCTTAGGTTATATATATTTATATTCTATTTATATATTTAATTATATTTTGTAACTAGTTTTTGGATTTCAAAATCATATTCGTTAGAAGTTTTAAACCACATGTGTACAAAGGCCCATTTTCATGGACAATTTCAAGATTGATTGTAGATCAATATGGGGTTTTAGGGGTTTTTCCCCTATGTATATATATTCGAGAGGCATATCCCCTTCGAGAATCCAGGCATGTATCAATTTATAGAAAACAACTTTTTCTATGCTTTACAAAACATTTAGGATGTTTTCATATACATTGACGCATCCTTGCACTTATCTTGAGATACATACATAGAAAAATACTTAAAAATAATATAATAGATCTCAATAATGTTTTAGAATCCCAATTTTCAAAGGTTTTCTAATCCTTTAATTTGATACCAATAATAGAATCCTAGGATTAACATTTATTGATATTACATCATCTTAGACGAATATTCAGCACATTTAAAATGTACATGTGTAAGGACCATAATAGTTGACTGTCTTTTGAAACATGAAACTCAATATTTTGACATGGTGAAAGATCATAGATTTTTCCAACAGTTATCTTACCCTTTTTAATCTTACATAAAACTTTTATTTATATCATATGGAAAGGTAAAATAATGAAGGCTGTGTAAAGACCCGTAAATTTCAAGGAAATTTTTTTCTTAATTTTCTTTGGAATTTTACAAGAGCGCAGTTTCTGACGGCACCTGATTCCAAGGCCCGGTGTGCCCGGAATCATTTTCTGAATTTTGGCTCGGGTACGTTCAGTGAACGGACAAGCGGGTTTTTCTAACTTTTGAACTGGTTCCTGGAATCTCATTCTAAGGGCACCGATGAAATCGCAGTGCCAGTTTTCGTTTAGAAACACCTCTTCTGGAGTTGTATTTTCTCAGGTGTGGTTTTTAATTTTCGGGCTTAAAGTTATGAAATAAAATAATTTCACAACAACTTTATTTTATTTCACTTAAGCCACTTGAAAGCCACTTGAAGCCACTTAAAAGCGGCTTAAACTGAGTTGAACTGGATAGGATGCTATCTAGGAATATCCTACCCTCTGGGTAGGATATTTGTGAGATGGGTCCCGCACGGGCCCCACCGTTGCTTTCCGCTAAGTAACGCACCCGCGAAAACCCGTCATTATGAAAGTCAACAGACACGTTTTCTTAAATTCTTAACAGACCATTTAATTGGGCGGTTTATTTCATAAATTAAATGAGCTGTTTCTTTCGTTGAATTAATTCAATGAATTGATTGGTCGTTACTTACCCGTTTTCATTTATTGGCATGTTAATAAAATAAGACGAACCTGTCTTTTGGAGGATTACTCGTTGAGAGAGGATCCTTGAACCTTCATCCTCCTTCGCGAAAACGCGAAGAACGCGAAGAATGCAAAGAACCCGAAGAACGTCGAACCCGGAAATCGATGATGTGACGCCGTGATCCGCGACGCCGACGTTCCCTTCCAGCAACTTTCTTCTGCGACGTCTCTTCCTCCACGACAGATCTTCGATCAGCTGCTTGAGGTAAGAGTCTCAGACTTTCTTTTTAATCTCCGTTGTGGCTCTTTACCAAAACACGGATTTAATTAATTAAATTAAATCTGTTGTTCTTGGTCCATTGAGTTCTCCGACTCGACACCGGATTCCGCGACGACGCGACGCCTTCCCGAGATTACACGACAATCCCCCCCTTCCGCGAAGAGCATTTCCGAGAAGAACGCTCACGTGAGATGACTACGAGGTAGGGGTTTATTTCTCGGATATGCCTCTTTTTCCCATGTCGTTTCCGTTCAAATTGAGGAACCCGTTTAATAAAACAATTTTATTTCATTAAAAATTGTTTTAGGATATGCGTTCATTTGTGGAACTTTATTTCACCCGTTGTTTATATCTAACGCAGAGGGTGAGGGCCAAACGAACACGACCCGACAACCCTCCGCCGTTCTTCGTTCTTGTGTGGATTTGACGGGTGATGACGAAACGTGCCGCAATGGAAGTTTTATGATCACACAGTGAAGAACGAGTCCTGGGAGGAGCAACGGTGCAGACGGGAACAAAATCGGACCACCGGAGCGATCCCGGTGGCCCGCGGAACATGCCGGCGGTGCGGGTACCCGGCGCGGCGGCACCCGCGGACCCGCGGCCGCGCGGGTCCGGTTCTTTCGGACGCGGAAAAGCCGCGTCCTTGACTCAGTGCGGCCCCACGCGGGGGGCCGCGGCGCCTCCAGGCCGCGGGGGCAGCACCCCGCGGCGCCCAGGCCGTTCTGTCCCTCAGCCGAACCGAGCCAGGCCGGGCCACGCCCAGGCCGCACCAGGCCTGGTCAGACCGGGTCGGGTCGGCCCAGTTGGGGTTGACCCGGTTCGGCAGACCCAGGGGGGGTCGGGCCGGGTCGGCCCGGGGCCGAACCCCCCGTCTTCGTACAGTTGTCGTTCAAATGGCCGTATCTTGAGCTACGAGCCTCCAAACGACTCGCCATTAGCGGAAACACGATCCTTGGATCGAGACGGTCGTTTCAGTATATTTCACTCAAGGTTTCTGAATACTTTGAGTTCGGCCGGGTTGGTTCGTACAAGAAACCAACCGGGCCCTCGGAGCGGAAACGCTCATATCTTGAGCTACGGACGTCCGATTGACGTGCTGTCAGCTTCATTGAATTCCTCTAAGTGAGAGGGATCTTTTGGCTCACTCCTGCCGAGGTTTGGACGTAGGTGGAGTACGGTCGGGTTGGTTTTTCCTTAAAAACCAACAGGGCCCCTGAGACGAAAAAGCCAATAACTCTCAGACCGGGCGTCTGATTGACGCGCCGTCTACGAAGTTGAGTTCCTGTTGACGATACGGATCTTTTGGATACATCAACTTTGGACTATGTGTCAGTTGATGTATCAGCCGCTCGGCTCGTGGAGCGGACCCTCCCGAACGAGCTTGCTGTGTGCGGGAACCCTAGAGCTGGCTGCGACTGCTTCTTCGACAACGACGACTGTGCAGAGATCCTCTGTGGACTCCGACGACAACCGTGCAAGGATCATTAGTGGACTGTGGCGACGATAGTGCAGAGATCCTCAGTGGACTGCGACAACTACTGCACTCAACGATCCTACGTGGATCAGTGCTACAGGTCCAGTGTGGGCCCGGTCCTGTGTGGGCGATATCCTGTGTGGGTCCGATCCTGTGTGGGTCAGTGATCAGCGGTTCTGTGTGAGCCAGCGCCTACAGGTCCAGTGTGGGCCCAATCCTGTGTGGGTCATTGCGGGGGTTAGTTACCTATCGATCCTTCGTGGGTCCGACGGCTTAGATGGATAAGTGATCATCTTTATCGTCATCCGAAGATGTATACATGTGTGAGATGAATCATGTGTTACTCTCCTTTGTGGATTATGTTATCCAGTGTGGGTTTACTGTTTACTCTCCTTTGTGGATTGTTTTAAGCTATCCTGTGTGGATTTACTATTTACTCTCATTTGTGGATTGGGTTGTGCTATCCTGTGTGGGTGTACGTTTTGCTTTCTTGTGTGGACTGGGTTGTGATTGGGATCAGACGTTGGAGCTGAACGGGAATTGATGACTTAGGTATATGTATGGGCATATACCTAAGCCGTGTCAGATGTTACTTCGTGATTGTACCTCTCCTTGTGGATTATCCTTTTTGGATTTCGGGAGACCTTCGGGGGTCTCTAGGTCCCTACTGAGTAGCTTATACTCACCCCTGCACGGGCTTTGCCCGCACTATGTGGTGTTGGTTGCAGACGACGGACAACGCTGATCGTGGTGGAGGTGTACGGAGAAGGACGATACCTGGAGGTGGACCACTGGGCGGGACGTACTCGGAGCGGTCAGGTGGACCCGAGGAGCAGTGGAGGCTATCTGTACCCACCCTTCAGGTGGGACTTCCAGAGGATGGCTCGACGCTGCGGCTTTTACTTTTCAGTTGATTTTTCCCTTTCGGTTGTACTTTACAGTTGGGCTTGTATTTCCGGCCCATTTTACTTTCAGCACAGCTTGTACAGTTTTTACTTAGTGTTTACTTTTCCCCTTTCTTACTCTGTGTTTCTTGTTTACTTTTCAAAGTCAGTGCCTTCACTTTTGTTGGGATTTACACCTAGGTGCTAGTTTCCAGCCCCTGACCTATGGAAGGCGGGCTTGGGGTAGTCACGGCACGGGCCCCGAGGATGGGTCATGACAAATTGGTATCAGAGGGGTCGGTTCTACCATAGACTCTGAACTTTCTTCTATGTGAAGCAATAGTGTTTAGCATATTGAGTGTGGTTATTAGTCCAGGGAGTCCAGTGTTGGTGCGGTGGCAGACGTATCCGTACACCAGGACCCTGACTTCTGATTTACGACTTAATGCAAGAAAACATTGATTGCATGTATGTTTCAAGTTTTCTTTGTGATTACTTGTGTCAGATCACCAGGTATACTTTTCTGACTGTGGAGCACTTGTTTTTTTTTTCAGGATGGCCCGACGATAGCATCCAGTTAGGGTTCCGAGAGTAGAGCGCGACGACAGCCCGCCGAGCGACGAGGCCTTGGTACAGGGCCCGTTGACAGCAGAGGCACCGGCGGTACCTTTACCCGCCGAGCCCCCGAAGCTTCCCGCAATGGCAGCTGACGATGCACGATTCCTTGGAGCTATGTACGAGTTAAAGCGCCAGCGACCACCCAGGTTCCATGGGGAGACGGACCCCCAGGCAGCCGAGTACTGGCTGGAGGCGGTCGTTCGAGTTTTCAGGCTAGTGAGGACACCATCAGACCTCATGGTGATCCTCGCGGCGAGCCTATTGCACGCAGCAGCATGACGATGGTGGAGCCTGATGCTCCAGGTACACGATGAGGTCTCCATCATCTGGACGGACTTCGATAGCCTCTTTCGCTCCGAGTTCGTCCCGGCCACCCTCCGTGCGGTGCGCATTCAGGAGCTTCTTCAGCTGCGGCATGGCAGCTTGACGGTTGCCCAGTACGCGGAGAGGTTCACCGATCTTTTTCGCTACTCGACAGACATGGTACGGGACCCCTTATTCCAGGCCCGGACCTTCGAGCAAGGTTTGAGACACGAGATCAGGGCATCGCTGATCTCCCTCAGCATCCTGACCTAGGCAGGAGTTCTAGAGCGAGCCCTTCTGATCGAGAGCTTTCTGGCTGAGTCTACAGCGAGACCTACCGCAGGGCGGCAGGTAGTAGAGTCTTCGGCAGCTGGTAGCCAACGGATGACTCAGGGTTCCATGCAGACCAGGCCTTCCAGCAGATGACCTCGGGACACTAGCTCAGCGGTGCGGGGCACACAGCGTGGGGCTAGCCTTCCGAGAGGCAGACAGTGCTACTCGTGCGGCGGGCAGGGCCACATGGCTCGTGACTGCCGAACCCTTCATACCGAGGAGCAGCAGACGGTGGAGGGGCCACCCAGGCAGAGGCAGAGGGTCGACCGTGGCTGTCCGCTGGGAGGAGGCGGACAAGGCAGAGGAGCTGGTCGAGCAGCAGTTGGTGGGCGACGCTTTGAGACTCTGCCACCACCACCACCAGGAGGTCCGCCCCGACCACTAGGAGCTGGCGGGCAGAGACAGGCACAACTCCAGGCAGCGGAGGCCTACGACCACGGCGCACCAGAGTTGATTCGAGGTACGATCTGTTTCTATTCCACCCTTGCTATAGTTCATATAGACACGGGAGCGAGTCAGTCTTTCATAGCCACTGCCCTTGTTCGGAGCATGGAGATTCCGACAAAGCCGTTGGCTCGATCCTTACGGCTAGAGACTCCTACGGGAACAGACTCGACAATTACGCACAGGTGCCGGCAGTGTGAGCTTACTCTAGGAGGCGAGAGCTTCGGCTGGGCTCTTCTTGTAGTGACGTCGAGGCCTTTCGACGTCATCTTGGGCATGGATTGGTTATCTACGGTCCATGCACAGATTGACTGCATTAGGCGCAAGGTGCGATGTGTGGGCACCGATGGGAGCAGGTTCACCTTCACCGGTGAGAAGGGAGCCTTAGCAGCACAGGATGGACTCACGCAGAGGAGAGGACAGCCCATCACTCATCAGTTGGCTATCCCCATCTTGGGAGCAGTTGACGTGTGGAGTCCCAGTTTTCCTACAGTTGTGGATCAGTATGCAGACTTCTTCCCCGACGACGTTCCAGGGCTACCTCCTTATAGATAGGTAGACTTTAATATTGATCTGTACACCGGGACAACCCCGATATCCACTCGAGCATATCAGATGGCCCCCGCCGAGCTTCGAGAGCTAAGTTTACAGTTGGAGGACTTGCAGGGCAAGGGGTTCATCCGACCCACTGTTTCACCCTGGGCTTCCCCGATTTTGTTCGCCAAGAAGGCGGACGGGAGCTTGCGACTGTTTGTCAATTATCGTCGCCTGAACCAGGAGATAGTGAGGAACAAGTATTCGCTACCGAGGATTGATGACCTCTTCAATCAGCTCAAGGGAGCATGGTGGTTCTCGAAGATAGACCTCAGGTCAGGCTATCATCAGCTTAGAGTTCGAGACGAGGATGTGCAGAAGATGGCCTTTAGATGTCGGTATGGCCACTATGAGTTCTTGGGTATGCCTTTCGGCATAACCAACGCTCCAGCAGTGTTCATGAGCCTCATGAACAAGATCGTCCAGCCGTACCTCGATCGTTTTGTCGTGGTCTTCATCGACGACATTTTGGTGTACTCGACCACGGAGGAGGAGCACGCCTACCACTTGCGAGTTGTACTAGACACACTCCGAGAGCACCAGCTTTATGGAAAGCTCGCAAAGTGCTAGTTATGGTTACATGAGGTCCACTTCTTGGGGCACGTCATTTCTGAGGCGGGAGTCGCAGTGGATCCCGCAAAGATCGAGGCAGTGCTAGATTGGGAGCCACCTAGGAGCGTGACGGAGTATCGAAGTTTCTTGGGTCTAGACGGATACTACCAGAGATTCATTCCGGACATTTCCAGAGTTGCGGCGCCACTCTCAGCGTTGACGAAGAAGGGGAAACCCTTCGTGTGGTCAGAAAGATTTCAGCAGAGCTTCCAGGAGCTGAGGCAGAGATTGACCAGTGCACCTATCTTGAGGTTGTCTGAGGAGGGAGTTGGATACGTAGTCTACTGCTATGCATCAGGGACCGGAATCAGGTGTGTCCTGATGTAGGAGCGGGCTGTGATTGCCTACGGATCACGTTAGTTGAGGCTGCATGAGCAGAACTATGCCACCCATGACCTGAAGTTGGAAGTAGTGGTCTTCTCTCTGAAGACATGGCGGCACTATCTGATGGGCGAGAACTTTACAGTCTTTTCTGACCACCAGAGTCTCAGGTACATCTTCTCTCAGAAGGACCTGAACCTGAGACAACGGCGATGTCTCGAGTTCCTCCAAGACTATGACTTTGAGATAGTCTATACTCCTGGGAAGCGGAACGTGTTAGCTGATGCCCTCAGCAGGAGGACGGGCATCCAGCTACTTGAGGAGGCGACATATCAGCTAGCTGCTTTGCAGATATCCTTCGTGGATAGAGATGGAGCAGACTTCCTTCAGTCTCTCACAGTCTCTCATCCACTTCTGCAGCGGGTCAGAGAGGCACAGCGTGGGGACACTGACTGTGAGACGCGGCGTGCACAGATATCCTCCGGATAGGCACCTGATGGTTTCTCCCTTGGAGCAGAGCATGAAATCCTTTTCAGAGGACGTACCTTGGTACCAATCGCTTTACGAGAGGAGGTGCTGAGAGAGTTTCACACTTCTCCTTTGGCGGTACATCCTGGAGTGGAGATGATGTACCAGGATCTCAGGCGACAACACTGGTGTCCGGGCATGAAGAAGGTTGTGGCAGAGTTCGTATCACAGTGCCTCACCAGCCAGTAGGTGAATGCAGAGCATCAGGTACCAGCAGGTTTGGTACAACCCTTGGAGGTCCCCGGAGTGGAAGTGGCATGGGATATCTATGGACTTCGTGACAGGACTTCCACGCACTTCTAGAGGTCACGACTCTATTTGGATGATTGTTGACCGACTCACCAAGTCGGAACACTTCTTACCCATCTGAGAGAAGGGCTTAGTGGAGATCTTGGGGCGTCTCTATGTTTAGGAGATTGTACGACTTCACGGTGTGCCATCGACTATCTTCTCCGATCGGGACGCTCGTTTTACTTCCCGGCTTTGGAAGGGGTTGCAGGAGGAATTCGGGACGCAGCTACGTCTGAGCACCGCCTTTCACCCTTAGACGGATGGTCAGACGGAGAGGACCATTCAGACACTCGAGGACATGCTCCGCACATGTGTCCTAGACTTTGGTCGTAGTTGGGAGACCACCTACCCTTGGTGGAGTTCGCGTACAACAACAGCTACCACTCCACCATTGGGATGACACCATATGAGGCGTTGTATGGCAGACCTTACAGATCTCCTTTGTGCTGGACAGACCATGGGGAGTCAGCACTTGTGGGACCAGAGATGGTCCGGGCCACGACAGAGAAGGTCCAGGTCATCCAAGAGTGGATGAGGACAGCTCAGAGCTGGAAGAAGTCATATGCTGACAGGAGGCGGAGGCCACTGGAGTTCGAGGATGGCGACCACCTCTTCTTGCGGGTCTCACCTCGACGTGGTCTGCGGAGATTCGGCTGAGGCTGAAAGTTGTCTCCACGCTACATTGGACCCTTCCCGGTCCTCATCAGGGTTGGCGAGCTGGCTTATCGCTTGGCTTTGCCACCTTAGTAGCACCGGGTGCACGACGTCTTCCACGTATCTCAGCTGAGGAGATACGTGCATGACCCGACACACATCTTTGACTATGGGGAGCTAGACATCGATGATGGGGAGACTTTTGCAGAGGTCCCGGTGGAGATAGAGGATCGAAAGGAGTGGGTCCTACATGGGTGATCGATTCCTCTTGTGCGCATTAGATGGCAGCACGAGAACCTCTAGGAGAGCACATGGGAGCGGGAGGCTTAGATGCGTGCTCATCACCCACATTTGTTTCCCTAGTTTATGATGTGTATTTATGGGGATGTAAAGTCCTGAGGTGGGAGTAATGTAAAGACCTGTAAATTACAATGAAATTTTTTTCTTAATTTTCTTTGGAATTTTACAAGAGCGCAATTTCTAATGGCACCTGATTCCGAGGCCCGGTGTGCCCGGAATCATTTTCCGAAGTTTGTCTCGGGTACATTCAGCGAACGGACGAGCGGGTTTTTCTAACATTTGAACCGGTTCCTAGAATCGAATTTTGAGGGCACCGATGAAATCGCAGCGCCGGTTTTCGCTTAGAAACACCTCTTCCGGAGTTTCGTTTTCTCAGGTGTGGTTTTTAATTTTCGGGCATAAAGTTATGAAATAAAATAATTTTACGACAACTTTATTTTATTTCACTTAAGCCACTTGGAAGCCACTTTAAGCCACTTAAAAGTGGCTTAAACTGAGTTGAACTGGATAGGATGCTATCCAGGACTATCCTACCCTCTTGGTAGGATATTTGTGAGGTGGGGCCCGCACGAGCCCTGCCGTTTCATTCCGCTAAGTAACGCACTCGGGAAAACCCGTCATTATGAAAGTCAACTGACGCGTTTTCATAAATTCTTAACAGACCTTTTAATTGGGCAGTTTATTTCGTAAATTAAATGAGCTATTTCTTTCATTTAATTAATTCAACGAATTGATGGGTCGTTACTTACCCGTTTTCGTTTATTGGCATGTTAATAAAATAAGACCAACCTGTCTTTTGGAGGATTAATCATTGAGAGAGGATCCATGAACCTTCATTCTCCTTCGTGAAGAACGCGAAGAATGCTGAACCCAGAAATCGACGACGCGACGACGTGATCCGCGACGCCGATGTTCCCTTCCTGCAACGTTCTTCTGCGACGTCTCTTCCTCTGTGAAGGATCTTCGATCGGCTGCTTGAGGTAAGAGTCTCGGACTTTCTTTTTAATCTCCTTTGTGGCTCTTTACCAAAACACGGATTTAATTAATTAAATTAAATCTGTTGTTCTTGGTCATTTGAGTTCTCCGACTCAATGCCGGATTCCGCGACGACGCGACGCCTTCCCGCAACGATGCGACGATCCCCCCCTTCCGCGACGAGCATTTTCACGAAGAACACTCACGCGCGACGACTACGAGGTAGGGTTTTTATTTCTTGGAAATTCCTCTTTTTCCCATGTCGTTTCCATTCAAATTGAGGAACCCTTTTAATAAAACAATTTTATTTCATTAAAAAGTGTTTTAGGATATGTGTTCATGTGTTGAACTTTATTTCTCCCGTTGTTTATATCTAACGCGGAGGGTGCGGGCCAAACGAACACGGCTCGACAACCCTCCGCCGTTCTTCGTTCTTAGGCGGATTTGACGGGCGATGACGGAAAATGCCGCAATGGAATTTTGATGATCCCGCAGTGAAGAACGAGTCTCGGTAGGAGCAACGACGCTGACGAGAAGAAAATCGGACCACCGGAGCGATCCCGGTGGCCCGCGGAACACGCTGGCGGCGCGGGTCGCCGGTGCGGCTACGCCGGCAGCCAGGAGCGGCGGTGCCCCGGTGCGCCGCCGGACAGGCGGCCGCGGCTGATGCCGCGGCGGTAGCGGCACCCGCGGACCCATGGCCGTGCGGGTCTGGTGCTTTTGGATGTGGCAAAGCCGCATCCTTGACTCAGCGCGGCCCCACACAGGGGGCCGCGGCGCCTCCAGGCCGTAGGGGCAGCGGCCCGCGGCGCCCTGGCCGTTCGGCCGAACTGAGCCAGGCCTGTCCGACCGGCCGGGCCACGCCCTGGCCAGACCGGACCGGGTCGGGTCGACCCAGTTGGGGTGACCCGGTTCGGCCGACCCAGGGGGGTCGGCCCGGGCCCGGACCCCCCGTCTTCGGACAGTTTTGGTTCAAATGGTCGTATCTTGAGCTAAGGGCCTCCAAATGACTCGTCGTCAGCGGAAACATGATCCTTGGATCGAGACAGTCGTTTCGGTATATCACACTCAAGGTTTCGGAATACTTTGAGTTTAGCTGTGTTGGTTCGTAGACGAAACCAACCGGGCCCTCGGAGCGGAAATGCTCATATCTTGATCTACGGATGTCCGATTGACGTGCCGTCAGCTTCGTCGAATTCCTCTAAGTGAGACGGATCTTTTGGCTCACTCCACCCAAGGTTTGGACGCAGGTGGAGTACGGTCGGGTTGGTTTTGACTTAAAAACCAACAGGGCCCCTGGGACAAAAAAGCCAATAACTCTCAGACCGGGCGTCCGATTGACGCGCCGTCTGCGACGTTGAGTTTCTGTTGACGATACGGAACTTTTGGATACATAAACTTCGGACATTGTTCCAGTTGATGTATCAGACACTCGGCTCATGGAGCAGACCCTCCCGAACGAGCTTGCTGTGTGTGGGAACCCCAGAGATGGCTGTGACTGCTTCTTCGACAGCGACGACTGTGAAAAGATCCTCCGTGGACTCCGACGACGACCGTGCAGAGATCCTCAGTGGACTGCGGCGACGACTGTGCAGAGATCCTCAGTGGACTGCGATGACTACTGCACTCAGTGATCCTACGTGGATTAGTGCTACAGGTCTTGTGTGGGCCCGGTCCTGTGTGGGCCCGATCCTGTGTGGGTCCGATCCTGTGTGGGTCAGCGCTCAGCGGTTCTGTGTGAGCCAGCACCTACAGGTCCTGTGTGGGCCCAATCCTGTGTGGGTAATTGTGGGGGTTAGTTACCCATCGATCCTTCATGGGTCTGACGACTTAGATGGATTAGTGATCATCTTTATCGTCATCCGAAAAGTATACATGTGTGAGCTGAATCGTGTGTTACTCTCCTTTGTGGATTATGCTATCCTGTGTGGGTTTACTGTTTACTCTCCTTTGTGGATTGTGTTGAGCTATCCTGTGTGGATTTACTATTTACTCTCCTTAGTGGATTGTGTTGTGCTATCCTGTGTGGGTATACGTTTTGCTTTCATTTGTGGACTGGGTTGTGCTTGGGCTCGGACGTTGGAGCCGAATGGGAATTGATGAATTATGTATATATATGGGCATATACCTAAGTCGTGTCAGATGTTACTTCGTGATTGTACCTCTCCTTGTGGATTATCCTTTGTGGATTTTGGGAGACCTTCGGGGGTCTCGAAGTCCCTAATTAGTATCTTATACTCACCCCTGCACGGGCTTTGCCCGCACTACGTGGTGTTGGTTGCAGACGACGGACACTGCTGATCGTGGTGGAGGCATGCGGAGCAGGATGGTACCTGAAGGTGGACCACTAGGTGGGATGTACTCGGAGAGGTCAGGTGGACCCGAGGAGCAGTGGAGGCTATCTATACCCACCCTTCATGTGGGACTTCCAGAGGACGGCTCAACGCTGTGGCTTTTACTTTTCATTTGCTGTTTTCCCTTTCGGTTGTACTTTAAAAATTGGGCTTTTATTTCCGGCCCCTTTTACTTTCAGCACAGCTTGTACAGTTTTTACTTAGTGTTTACTTTTCCGCTTGCTTACACTGTGGTGCTTGTTTACTTTTCAATGGAAATGCCTTCCCTTTTGTTGGGATTTACGCCATAGTGCTAGTCGCCAGCCCCTGGCCTATGGAAGGCGGGCTTGGGGTAGTCACAGCACGGGCCCCGAGGACGGGTCGTGAGAGGATGATCTTATATTCATAGTAAGGTTAAATAAAATAGATATGTAAGGATAATAGAAACATAAGTCTATGAGAACATGGTTGTATCATTTGGTCATCATAACCTACATATCAATGATCATAAAAATGGGTTATGGAATAACAATTAGAAGAATATATGACATGTATAATAATGTAATTCGTAGCATAATATGGGAGAGCATATAAAATCATTCAATATAAGTCAAGGATTTATTAAAAAACTATAAAGAAAATCATGCCGTATATACCTACTGAGAAAGACACACTTCCATCCTCAGTCACAACCCTTAACTTTAGTAGAATGGGTTCACTCCCCAAACCATATTATATGTTATGGTTCTATCCTAGGAACATCTTAGTAGTAAAGGTTCACTCCCAAGAGCATCTAAGGGGATAAATTTCATTACTAAAATGATCCCCTCACCATTTTATAAAATAATATCACATGAAATATAAATATTTACCCAATGCATTGGAGGGAGATATAGTTCCCACCTAGCGCATAATTAAATCATACAAACATGTGACAAAAATCACATCCCTGTATATATCATGAGATATAAATCATTACCATATTTGTTGGAGGGAGATATAGGTCTCACCGATCACATAATGAAATTATACATAATTTTTTCATAGGATAATAAATCATTCATCATATCAGGACCCATAAAAATAGTTGGGTTTTTTAAATATCTTATCATAACCCATGATATGAAATTAGTATCATAATAATTTCATAATATTATAAATTTTGAAGAAAAATAACTTTCATAATCTTTTAATCAATGAATAACCCATGAAAACATGCATACTTCAAAATCATATAACTTGTGGAAGAGAAATGAGAGTGTTTCGCGCGGAATCCGGGGATGACCTCCTGGACGGGAGATTCAAACGTTCCGATTGGTTTCTAACGGGTTTGTTCGTAGAACCGGAAACATCCAATGATTCCACATCCGTTTGGACCTACTTTCCAAAGGCAGGCGCTCATTAGCTTGTGGGCTAATGAGGATTAGGAATTTGCATTGGTCGAGAGGATGGGAGGTCGGACTCATCACACCTTTTTGAGGGGAATTATTGTCTACTCCGGGACTCTCTTTATAGATTTAAGTTATGTTCGTGAATCCTTATTACATTACCAAGTATAAAATGAGCTTTCCTTTAGTTTTAACAATCAATGATTAAATATGCAAGAAATTTAGAGAATCTTTTATATGTATTCGAGGTTCTTCATCAATATAGAATCATCTATATTTGTTTAGAGATTCTTGGTCAATGGTATCCTTCAAAACATTTATATAAAAGTCTCTTGGTCATTTTGATGACCAGGCTGGTTTTAAAGCCACTCAGTGGGGTACTTGAAGTTTATCGTCATTCAGAAGGACAGAGATTATTTCAATGTTGGGATCGAACCCATAAATGGGCTACCTACGTATCCTTTGTTTAAAAAAGGAATCAGAACCCACGTAGTTCGAGGAATGGGATATGATGTTTTATGATTGATGGCTCAAAGATGAATGTCATAATTACTTTTACACTCTAATCTCACGTGAGTCATGCTCGGTGTGAGAAACAAGAGGTATTGGTAAAATTCAGACAATTGTGCCATAAAAGATGCAATCATAAGAATTTGTTTTGGGGCTTATGTATAGATGACTGCCCAGATAGACGATAGTTTAGGATTTACTTTTAGGGAGAAAATCCAAGAACAGGGTCCACAAAGTTATATGTGCTTCATGGAGATTTGAATACTCTAATCTTGGGGCTTACTCCTAAGGAGGATTCCCAAGTTAGGAGGGGACTTATGATTGGGTTTTATTCCTAAAGAGGAAACCCAAATCAAAGGTAATTTATGACTGGTTAAGAGAAATTTTAAGAGACTTGGGGCTTACTCCTGAAAAGGAAGCCCAAGGTTATGACTGAGTCTTATTCCTGAAAAGGAGACCCATGTTAGGGGACTTGGGGCTTACTCCTGAAAAGGAAGCCCAAGGTTATGACTGAGTCTTATTCCTGAAAAGGAGACCCAGGTTAGGGGACTTGGGGCTTACTCCTGAAACGGAAGCCCAAGTTTATGACTGAGTCTTATTCCTGAAAAGGAGACCCAGGTTAGGGGACTTGGGGCTTACTCCTGAAAAGGAAGCCCAAGGTTATGACTGAGTCTTATTCCTGAAAAGGAGACCCAGGTTAGGGGACTTGGGGCTTACTCCTGAAAAGGAAGCCCAAGGTTATGACTGAGTCTTATTCCTGAAAAGGAGACCCAGGTTAGGGGACTTGGGGCTTACTCCTGAAAAGGAAGCCCAAGGTTATGACTGAGTCTTATTCCTGAAAAGGAGACCCAGGTTAGGGGTTAAGGTTTGGGGCTTACTCCTGAGGAGGATGCCCAAGTTTGGGAACTTTTACGAATTTGGGGCTTACTCCTGAGGAGGATGCCCAAAGTTGGGGTTGAGGCTTACTCTTAAGAAAGATGCTCAAGATTTATGACTAGGACTTATTCCTGAGAAGGAAGCCTAGGTTAGGGGACTTGGGGCTTACTCCTGAAAAGGAAGCCCAAGGTTATGACTGAGTCTTATTCCTGAAAAGGAGACCCAGGTTAGGGGACTTGGGGCTTACTCCTGAAAAGGAAGCCCAAGGTTATGACTGAGTCTTATTCCTGAAAAGGAGACCCAGGTTAGAATTCTCTCATCTTAAAGGATGAGGTTGAAATGAATGAACTCTCAATCTTTGGTGACATAAAGATGTTTAAATCACTGGGTGTTGAGAGGTATTTCACAGAATTCCTTTCAGATAAGGATGTCAAACCAAGAAATCATGCCATAAATGGCTTTAAAGAGTATCTTGAAGACTGAATCTTGAATAGGAAGGGTGAAATGGCTTAAGAGGGGTAAAAATGGGCAAGGTGGGCACCCAAAAAGATAGGTGCGCGCAAGTATTAAAAGTCGCGCAAGTCCTGCGGCGGCGCGCAAGTTTGGTCGCGCAAGTATACTTGCGCGACATGAGGGATACTTGCGCGATTTTCAACCAGAGTTGAAATATTTGAGCGATTCTTTATTAAACCCTTTATAATCCTCTTGATGTTCTTCCAGAGAGGGGACGCGCAAGTTATATTGAAGGAATTAAGTCGGCGCACAAGTGTTTGATAAGTTTCAACACTTGGCCTTCCTTCTTCCCTTTAGATCTTCCCTTCTAGGTAAGAAATTACCTTAGAAGTGTTCCGGAAGCTTTGAGAAGAGACTTGGGCGTCGGGAGCTTTGATCCGAGTTTCTGGAAAGAGATCCTCTTGAATGGGGGGCCCACAGGGTCTATTTATAGGCAAAAGAAGACCCCGGGCGGTTACTGGGCGGTTACCAGATCTGTCGCGCAAGTCCCTTGCACGACCATGAGGGGTCGCGCAAGTGTTGAGGCGGCGCGCAAGTGTACTTGCGCGACCAAGAGGGAACTTGCGCGACCTATGGGCAATGTTCTCCTTGTTCATCCCTTTGTCGATTTTTGATGTTTCTTCAAAGGATTAATCACTTTGAGCTCAGATATTCCCTTTTCCGAACTTTAGATTCCGTGACGAAAGGAGCGTCAACAAAAGTCCCCCCTCAGAGTTGGATCCGGAGAGAAAATGAGGATTTGACTCTGAGGAAATCGAATCCCTCCAAAGGAAAAGGGCGGCGCGCAAGTCTTCAATGCACAGAAGTCGGCGCGCAAGTCTTCGTCGCGCAGGCCTTAATTGCTCTGGGTGCGGCGCGCAGATAGGCCCCCTGGCCTATAAATATACGGCCTCACCTCCGTACAAGTATCCGGATTTCCGGACATCATCCCTTCTCGAGCTCTCGCCGCGCAGGTCACTTTGACCGCGCAAGTTGCTCTGTTTTCTAGGGTTTTCCTCGATGTCGCGCCACTGTAAAGGTATTTATACTTGTGCGGTTTATACTTGCGCGTCAAAAACTAGCGCGGTATACAAGACACTTGCGCGCCATTTTGTAGACTTGCGCGCCTTAATTCCTTATCCATTTTTTCAAATTTCTTCACAAAATTTATGAAAAATAAACCCATTTAAGAGTTAGTTTATTCATCTTTTGTGCAGATTCAGTGGTTCCCAAGGGAATTGGAACGACTTATGAACTGGCTAGCAAGCGGATTGATGACATGATGAACATCATTGGCCCTGATTACTATGACATCTACGACAGCACTCTTCCAAATTTGGCTAAGTACTTGAAGAAATATCATCTTAATTTCCCACAGAGCATCTACCTGTCTCTATGTGGTCATGGTCACTTGCAAGGAGTCAATGTTCCAAATGAAAACAACTATACACTTGAAATGCAGCTGCGCTGCTACTCCTTCATTTCGGTTATGCTGTGCATTAAAAGCAACAACAATGGTGTGAACTTTCAAATTCTCCTTGCATGCCATTTCCTTGCAGATATGAAAATGGCAAACCCATGGGCTGAAATGTTTTCCACTACTGGTTGGTGGAGAGAAGGCAAACATGGTATTAGAGCAATATCTTAAAAGAGTACTTTCTTCAAATGGATCTTTACTTCCAATTCTCCATTCTCAAATCCATGCATCCATCTTCCAAGTCTCTTGGAAAGAAACAGAGTCACTGTTTGATCAGAAGAAAATTTTCTCAAACCGCACTCAAGAACATCCTTTTACAATTGTTCCAAGAAGAGCTGGTATCACTGCATCTCCTTTTTGTTTCCAGTTGAATGAATGAATTCCAGGTTGTTGCTGATGAAGCTCGGGATGCCGTAAATCAAATGAAGTGTTATGTTGAAAGCCTCTTGTAATTCTTGAAAAAGAGAAGAGACTCCAATTTGTGGATGTCCTTCTAACTCTTGTGTATCAATGAAAAACACTTTCGTCTCCAATCATTTGTACCTGCATTCTTTCATTACCTGCTTCAAATTTACTTAAGCCAATGGGCCTAGTAATCATAGTTTGATTTTTACTAGGATTATTTACAAATAACCCTACAAACTTTGAATCTTTTAACTGCTCAATAGTACCTAAATCATACAAAAAATGTATATTTAGTGAGCTGGAACTTGACTTTTATTCAGAGTTCCTTTGTCTTTTGTGTGGGCAGTTTAAAGTCATGCAAGCCGGACATAAAGAGGCTAATGTTTAAGGTCGAAATAGCTTTGACCGCAAATGGATTAAAATGGATTCAATTCCTTGACAATTTATCTGAAAACAAATTACCATACTCAAGTATGAGAGAAAATATGTAAACTATGACTTAAGAATATTTGAATCTGAGGAATGATATGAAAAAGAGCTAAAAGGGCATTAGAAAAAGTAGTTTCCAAGAATGAAGTTACTATTATTTAACAAAACCCGTTAGGGGGTTGAAATATGCAGGGCCACCTATGGGCATTGGCTGCATAGTCAAATAAAATAGCATCTTTTGGCTGACAAGTCTATTATGTGGACTGTTTATGCAAGGCCACCTATGGGCACGTGCTGCATAGTCAGGCAAAAGAACTCTCAGAAATTTACTTTCCTAGTGCTAAAAGCCAGTGAAAGTTTATGGAGATTCAAATTTTCTAAAGCATAGAGTTTGTTGTATGGAAAGAGGTACTTGAATATGGAAAGGATATTTTCGAACAAGAATATCGAAGAACTGGATGAATATCACTCCTACGAAGGTCTGACCCAAACGTAGGGATGGAGAATAAACCATAGACTTGAATACTTTCAGATCATGAAAAAGGATATGGGACAAATATGTTAAGGATGGCTATTTTTGCGGATCCCTACATACTGTCGTTTAAGACAAATAAAGACAAAAGAGGCATTCTTCCCAAGAATGAAGTTACTATTATTTAACAAACCCGTTAGGGGGTTGAAAACATGCAGGGCCACCTATGGGCATTGGCTGCATGGTCAAATAAATAGCATCTCTTGGCTGACAAGTCTGTTATGTGGACTGTTTATGCAAGGCCACCTATGGGCACGTGCTGCATAGTCAGGCAAAATAATTCTCAGAAGTTTGACATTTTTGTGACTATAAGTCATGAAAAGGGTTATGAAGATCTGAAAATATTTAAGGTTAGGATTATAATACATAAAGATGGGTATTTTCCAATGTATATAGAGATACATAGGTCAATGAAAACCATAATCATGTTGTGGCTGGGTCCTGAATTGAAACTTGGACTTCACTACGTATCTCATAAGAATGAGAATCAAGCCATACGTAGTTCTTGAAATGCAGTTTAACATCGTGCAGGACGAAAGGATGAGTGATCTTAGTTTTTGGGGTCATAGAATTCGGACCATAATAATGAATACACAGTGTGTGTTTTCATGAGGACTTTTCAGCCAAGGGACTGAAAGTGAAATTTGGGGTTAGGCCCAAAAGACTTGGGACTGGATTCGAGGGACACTCGAATGTTCCTACGTATCCCATAAAGATGGGAATCAAGTCCACGTAGTTCTAGAAACTACCCTTTGTACAAATTTGGTTCGTACATGTGAAGGGTGAAAAGGGACTTTAGTGCAATGATGGTTTTAACCTAAGATAAAAAGTTTAGGCATTACCATGTATGTACATAGTCTTTTTGAAAATGAAAACTATGATTGAAAAAGAATCAATGTTAATAATGGTTCCTTCTCAAATGAGGAAATCAAAGAATATTGTAGTTTATTGTCGTACTGGACAAAAGTGTTGTATAGTTTAACGTCATATAACAAGGACGAAAGTGAATCAATGTAAAGATATTGATTCCATGGGTGGTTTCACAAATCATCATCATATGAGATGGTGGTGAACCAATGTGAAGAGATTGTTTTTGGGCTTGAACCTTTGGGAGGTTGCCTACATACCCAGCCTGGAGGGCAAGGATCAAAGTCCGTGTAGTTCAATTAAAGAATGAATTAATGATCAAGTTGTTCTTGTGGACAATGATCTAAAAAATGTTGTTGGGACTTACACATGGTTAGTGGCCCAAAGGGAGTGTTATGGTTGATGTTCGCTCTAAGCTCACGTGAGTCATACTCGGTGTGAGAAACAAGAGGTAATAACAACCTTAACGATGTACAGTTTAATGTCATGTAGGACATAAAAAAAAGGAACTTTCTGTACAGTTTAACGTCATGTAGTTAAGACGATGGGGAAAATATAGTTTAACGTCATATTGGACGAAAGGGGGATTGTGCAGTTTTAATGTCATGCTGGACTTTTGATGATTATATAGTTTAACGTCTTTCCGGACGTGAGGGACTTTTATACAGTTTAGCGTCATGTAGTTAGGACGTCACAGTTTAACGTCTTGCTGGACATATTTGCAAATAGTTTATGGTCGTATACATGGACCAGGAATGATGCAGTTTTAAGGTCATGCTGGACTGTTTATGGAACTTTTTCACAGTTTAATGTCGTGTGGGACGAAGTTGCAGTTTAAAGTCATACTGGACCATTGCTGTATAGTTTTAGCGTCATATAGCAAGGACGAACTGATGCTGTACAGTTTAAAGTCATGTAGCTAAGACTAAGGTGAATCAATATGAGGATATCAGTTCTGATCTTTTTACAGTTTATCGTCATGCTGGACGTTGGAAGTGCCACACAGTTTAATGTCATGTTGCTAGGACACAATATAGTTTAATGTCATCTCGGATAGAATACAGTTTAGTGTCATGTAGGACAATAAGGGACTTAACACAGTTTAACGTCATGCTGGACGATGAAAGTGCCACACAGTTTAATGTCATGTCGCTAGGACAAAATATAGTTTAATGTCATCTCGGACAAAATATAGGAACTTCTATACAGTTTATTGTCATGTAGGACAAAATCAGGGACTATGCAGTTTAAAGTCTTGCAGTTAGGACTATTGGTGCTGCACAGTTTAATGTCATGTTGCAGGGACAAAATTTAGTTTAATGTCATCTCGGACATTGAAGGTGACACAGTTTAACGTCATGTTGGACGAAGTTGTAGTTTAAGGTCATACTGGACCATTGTGTAGTTTAAGGTCATACCGGACCTTTGTGTAGTTTAAGGTCATACCGGACCTTTGTGTAGTTTAAGGTCATACCGGACCTTTGTGTAGTTTAAGGTCATACCGGACCTTTGTGTAGTTTAAGGTCATACCGGACCTTTGTGTAGTTTAAGGTCATACCGGACCTTTGTGTAGTTTAAGGTCATACCGGACCTTTGTGTAGTTTAAGGTCATACCGGACCTTTGTGTATGATCCAATTGTAAGAGTCTTGGTTCTGGGAACAATATTTTGTGTTTATACAAAATACTTCTTCAGATTTCTGGCATTAGTTGGAGTCGTGATGTGTTCTCCATCCATTGAAATCAGAGAATACGCTCCATTGGAGTAGACCTTATGTACTGAATAAGGTCCTTCCCATTTTGGTTCAAGCTTGGGAGGTTTCTTTCCTAGTATCATTGGTGTTCTGAGAACCAATACCAATTCTCCCTGAATGAATGAACGAAGACGAACTTTTTTGTTAAAAGCTCGTGCTATTCGATTCTGATAGATTTCCAAGTGGTGCAAAGTGCACAATCTTTTCTCATCTAACTGTTCCAATTCATTCAAACGCTTTTGGGATTGCTCATCTGTTGATAACTGATCACAAATGGCTATTCTGAGTGAGGGCAATTGAACTTCAATTGGCAAGACTGCTTCTGTTCCATATACCAATGAATATGGAGTAGACCGCGTTGCATTGCGAGTGGTATTCCGATAATCCCATAAAGCATGATAGAGTTTATCAGGCCATGACCTCTTATCTTTATCCACCATCTTTTGCAGTATATTTGAAAGAGTCTTGTTGAAGGCCTCTATCTGGCCATTAGCCGCTGCATGATATCGAGATGAATGGTTAGACTTAATGTTGTATTCTTGATACAATCTCTTTACCTCAACAGAACAGAAGTTGGTGCCGTTGTCTGTCAATATGGTATGAGGGACACCAAATCTAGTAATGATGTTAGACTTGATGAAGCTAACAATGCATTTAGAACTGACTTCTTTGAGAGGTACTGCCTCTGCCCATTTGGAAAAGAAATCAGTAGCAGTAAGAATGTACTTAAACTGTTTGGCCGTAGCTGAAGGGTAAGGTCCCACCACATCCATTCCCCATGTGGAAAATGGCCATGAGTATTTAGCTGTATGAAGCAACTCTGGAGGTTGATGAATGAAATTGGCATATACTTGGCATGAATGACACTTCTTTGTGAAATTAACACAATCTTGTATCATTGAAGGCCAGAAGTATCCAAGCCTTCGAATTTGATCAGACAATCTATGTCCAGACTGGTGGGCACCACAGACTCCTGCATGCACTTCTTTTATGACAGCCATTGTCTCTTCACCATCAATACATCTGAAGAGAACTCCATCAAAACCACGTTTGTAGAGAATTTTCTCGAGGTGGTTTGGACCATCATAAAGAGTAAAATTGACCACACGTCGCCGAATTTGTTCTCTCTCGGCTCTATCAGGTGGAAGTGTTTCATTTTGAAGGTATTCCCTGATAGGTGACATCCATCCTGTAGTATGACCATATGGTTCAGGAATGGGACTAATTTCATTAATTTCCTCTGTTCTGACTTGAACATAAGGTGAAATTGCACGACGGTGGGCAATACAGATGGTTGTCTCGTCCCGATTTGGATCTGCTAAAGCTGTGGCTATATTAGCCAGTGCATCAGCTTGAGCATTTTGTGATCTTGGGAAATAAGAAAATGTCGGTTCTGAAGGGAATTCCGACATTAACTCTCTGACGTAATCATACAAAGGGATTAATTCTTCTTTTCTGATGGCATAATCCCCATTGACTTGTTTGATTACCAGGTCTGAATCACCTTTCATCTTTAAGTGATTCACTTGTGCTTGAAGCGCTAACTCCAAGCCTGCAATGAGAGCTTGGTATTCAGCTTCATTATTGGTACCACCTTCCCACAACAAAAAGGAATAAGGTAACACTGCCTTATTTAGAGAAATGAGCACAATTCCTAAACCAACTTTGTTGAATTTAGGATTTTCCATTTTCTTCCCTGTTGGACTTCTAGAAGCACCATCAAAATACATTTCCCATGTTTGAGGATTCTCAAGAATAGAAAAAACTTCCTCATCAGGGAGTTCGATATCTGAATACGTGTCTTCCACTGAAGGGTGTTCAGCCAGGAAATCAGCCAGAGCTTGGCCCTTAATTGCCTTTTGAGACACATACTGAATGTCGAACTGCTGTAGAATAACCGCCCACCTTGCCAGACGTCCTGTAAGCATTGGACGACTAAGGATGAATTTGAGTGGATTATTACGAGATACCAATTGGACTTCGTGATGTTGCAGGTAGTGTCTCTGTTTCTGAACTGCAAAGATTAATGCTAGGCAGCATTTTTCAATACTCGAATACCGGGTTTCTGCTTCAAGCATAGTTCTACTGAGATAGTAGAGACTATTTTCTTTCCCAGCATCATTCTTTTGAGCGAGAAAGGCACCCAATGATCGCTCTAAAGCTGTCACATAGAGGATAAGAGGTCTACCCTCAACAGGTGGCATGAGTACTGGTGGACTTAAGAGGTATTTCTTGATAACATCAAATGCTTCTTGACATTCTTTAGTCCACTGGTAAGTGACTCCTTTCTTCAATAATTTGGTAAAAGGTAAACTTTTGCCTGCCAAATTGGCGATGAAACGCCGAATATAGGCTAAGTGTCCTTGAAGTCCTCTTAATTCTTTCAAATTCTGAGGAGGTGACATACCAAGGATTGATTTGGTCTTCTCAGGATCGACTTCAATACCACGATGGCGTACAACAAAGCCGAGGAATTTTCCTGAGGTTACCCCAAAAGCACATTTTAAGGGGTTCATCTTCAAATTATGTTGTCGAAGCTTGTGGAATATGATTTCCAAATCAGCCAAGTGATCAAAACGTTGTTTGGATTTAACCACCAGATCATCTACATAGCATTCAACAAATTTCCCTAGAAAAGGTTTGAAGATACGATGCATGGCGCGTTGATATGTTGCACCTGCATTCTTTAAACCAAAGGGCATCACCCGGTAACAAAACACACCTTGAGGAGCTCTGAAGGCTGTATATTCCTCATCTTCTGGGGCCATTCGGATCTGATTATATCCAGAATATCCATCCATGAAAGAAAGTACTTCATAGCCAGCCGTCGCATCAATTAAGAGTTCTGTAATCGGAACTGGAAAATCATCTTTGGGACAATACCGATTAAGATCTCTGAAATCGATGCAAACGCTAATTTGTCCGTTCTTTTTCTTTACTGGGACAATATTAGCCAACCACTTGGGATATTGAACTTCTCTGACGAAGTTAGCTTTGATAAGCTTATCCACTTCAGCCTCGATTTTGGAAGCATAGGTTGGGTGTGTTCTTCTCGCGGCTTGCTTGAATCCTCGATGTTCTTTTGGCAAACCCAAATGATGGGTGGCAACATCAGGATCAAGGCCAGGAATCTCTGTATAATTCCAAGCAAAGATATCTTTATTTTGCTTTAGAAAAGAAATATACATCTCTTGTTCTTCAAGGGTCATGGCCGCACTAATTAAAGTGGGGCGTGGATCTTTCTCTGTACCCAGATTTACTTCTCTGAGTTCATCCACAGTGGTAGAGATACCCTCTTCAAATGCTGGAGGAGCATCTCTAAGATCTTCCTCTTCCTCCTCATCATGTGTTATATCTTCCGTTTCTACTTGCAAAGTAGATGAAAAAACGAAATTCTCATGATCATAAGAGATGTCAAAATTTTCACATTTTGAAGAAGAAGCTTCCATTTCCGACCCTATTGATGAAAAAGGGTCTTCTTTGGGAAATAAAGAGGAGATGATGGATTGAGAATCGACATCAACATTCACCTCTGATGTTGCTATAACTTCTTCTGGCCTGATTAGCGAAGTATAGACTTGTTGGATTTCAGCAGACGAAATGAAAACGTCACCACTTATGCTTTCATCACTGCTTGGTAAGTTACCAATTTCTCCCATGTTGTCTGGCTCGATTGCCGTAATTGACATTATGGATCTTTCCATAAGAGTATTTTGATTTGGGCCTATTTTGTCAATTTGACTGATAGGTAACACATAATCTGTACTGACATGTGAAAATGGATTTGTTGGAATTTTTTCCAAACCATATGGAGCATTAACTTTGGTAATTTCCTTCATTGTAGATTTTTCTCTTCCCTTCATGTGATAAAATTCCGCCTCAATGTATTGAGACTCACATGTTTTGAACGGGGCCTTATCACCATATAATGTTCCAACTTGACCATCGAAACAGTATTTGAGACATTGATGGTATGATGACGGAATAGCTGCATGCTGATGTAACCAGGGTCTTCCAAGCAAAATATTGAAAGCTGAGTCTTGATCAACAATCATGAAATCTGAATTGGAAACAAGATCTCCAAACTGAGTTCTGAGCGTAACTTCTCCCGGTGGTTCTTGTTCATTTTTATCATATCCTTGCAACATCATGGTAGAAGGAGATAAATCAGATTCCGTGAGGCCCAATCGACGAAGTGTGCGAATGGGCATGAGGTTGACTGCTGAACCATTGTCAATAAAAGCTCTTCGAACATCTATACCATTGACTTTGCCAGATAGGTACAAAGGTTTTATGTGCCCATGCACAACATCATCTTCATCTTTATCAGTAAAAGATATCACTGCATGGCATTCTGCAGGATTATTCTCTATGTGATAAATTTCAGCTGCAGCAATTTCAGCTTCAAACTCCTGAGGACTTGACAAAGCTTCGATGAGTGCTTCCCGAAGATCTTTTGATAGATTCAAAGCATCCAAAATTGATAATTTGGCTGGTACTTGGGCCAAGTGTTTCAATATATCATACTTTTGATCTAGAGGCCTGCTTTTCCCAATAGGAATATGCGGTTTAGCAGGTACCTTGGAAGCAGATGCTTTGGAAGCTGATGCCTCTTGTATTGAAGTTGGAAACATCTTTGGTTTTGGAAAATTAGACTGATTAGATCCATTTACTTTCTGAGATAAAGAAGATGGAACATTTAATCGGTCTTCCAAAATAACTGTGCCGAAGCTGAGTTGGCCATTGGCAGAAGAACTTGCTTGTTCATTTTGAGCTCGCTGAAGGGCTCTACCACGAGTTTCTGCTGCATATACAGTGCTAGCAGGGGTAGAATTAGAGTAGTGGCTTCGGAAAGATCCACGTCTTCCCCTATATCTTGAACCTCTAGAACTTCCTCGGGTTCCTTTATTTGATACAGGGAATTCAGGCTCATCAAGACTGGAATATGAATCTGTTAATTGAATCATATTAACAGAACCAAAGATCAATTCTTCGTCTGATAAAGACTCTGCCAAGTTAGCCTGTTTAGGCTGTGCCGTTTGGTGGGACGGTGCCCGTGGCTTTGAAGTAGATGGCATGAAATATGCCAGAGTCAAAGAAAATTTAGGCTTTGATACATACTCATCTTCTTCTGATTCCTCTTTCTTCTTTGAATTGCTCTGCCCTTTTGAGGATTTGTCTTTTGATGGAGGCTTTACTGCAGCTTTTGTAGGAGACACAATTGGCTTCTTCAATTGTGTTCGCAAAATGGAATGGGTCCGATTGATTGTCTTTCTGACCATCCAATCATCATATTTTTTCGTAGTTTTGCTTTTGACTTCCTGCCACTCGCCTCCTTCCTCTGGATCTCTAGCGGTAATACACGCTACATGAGCTGAAGAACCCTTCAATTTGACTTGTCCCAAGTCGACCATCTTTTGTAGGAGGTCTTTAAAGACAAAACACTCTTGGATGGGATGTCCCAACATTTGATGAAAGGGACAATAATTGGGACGGTGTTCATCTCCTTCCTTGTTTGGTCTCTTCCGCACTGGTAATTGAACCAAATTATTTTCCAGAGCTGAAATGAAGTAACCAGGAACTTGCTCACTTCGGAAAGAGTATGTTTTACTCTTCATATCCTCAAATTGTTTTCGTCGTTGATCTTTTTGATCATTTGGACGAAACAGCCTTTGTTGTTGGCGTTCAGGAGGTGGAGCCCTTCGAGAAGATGAAGGTTTTGAAGTAGAAATAGGTACAGGTGCCTGTTTAAGCATAACTGTAGCAGTTTCTGCTTTACCCATTCTTCTTCCTGGAGCTGATGGAATTACACGAGATTTAACCTTAGCCTGCATAAGGGAATCTTCAATCTGTTGAGAGATTGAAGTAAGGTCTCGAAACCCTCCTGTGTATTTCACAGGGATCAATGGCATGCGTAATTCGTCACGCAAATTTGCCACACAGATTGGAAACAATTCCTCCTGAGGGAGTGATAAACTCAAGGAATACGTTAATCCCTTCCAACGAGCAATGAAATCAGAGACTCTTTCATTCTCCCTTTGCTTGCAGTTTGTAAGATCGAAAACTGTCGTTTTTGGCAAAGTTGAGCTGAACTGAAGAAGGAATTTTTGACGAAGATCCTCCCATCCGATGACTGACCGGGATTTCAAGCTTGTATACCAGACAAAAGCTGGTCCTTGCAAGGTTCGCACGAAGCATCTGAGTTTCACTGCTTCTTGTTGTTCTGGAATTCCCATCATAGGATCACAACAAGACACGTAATGCGTCAAATGTTGTTCAGGGTCGCCTGATCCATTGAAAGTAGGGAAAATAGGGTTTCCAAAACTGGATGGAGGAGAAATTGAATCTACCCATTCAGGGTAAACTTTCTTTTCAGGTTGAACTTGCGCCCGTTTCCCTTCCATAGTTTCTAACCGATCTGTTAATGACTCAATAGTAGTTATTAACTTTTGAGAAACGTCAGGTTGAACTTGGTTTTGGGTAGGTGCAATGAATGGAGCTTGGACAGCCGTGGAGGTTGGTGCTGCAACTAATGGTAGTGCTGCCAACCGTTGTTGCGTTTGACCCGTAGGATTAGACCTCTGTGGGTGTACTGATAAAGGAGGATATTCCTGATCCATCTCAGTAGTTACAACAAATTCCTTCGGCTGTCGGACTTCAGCATTCTTAAGAAGAAGACTACTCTGAAGTAGTTCTGCATTCAACCTTCTTAATTCTTTCATTTCTTCCTCCTGTTGTGCAAGCCTTTTCTCTAATGAGAGTGATTGACCTCCTTCAGAGGAAGGGTGAGAAGTAACTTGATTCTTTCCTTTCCCCTTATTGGATCCTTTTCGGAGAGGGGGAAGTGGGTTACATGAAGGAATACCCAGATTTTGGGTAAGCCTTTGATTACGTGTGCGCACACCTTCTTCATTTAAATCTGTGTGCGCAACTTCTTGAGCAGGAACCTCTTCGTCTGATCCCTCTGATTGAGCCTCATCTGGTGAATCAGCAGCAACGGCAGTGATGACATTAATGGATGCATATTTCATGGAATCCTTTCTATCAACATTTCTGTGATATTGTCTTCTTCCATGTTCATGATGAAACATGGAATTCCGTTGACTTGACCCCTCAGGAATTTCTTTGTGAACCGTCACTTGGAGAGAATCTCCTGATAGCTTGGCTCTTCGTTCCTCTTGAGGCTTATTCCCTAATCGACAGAATACTGACTTTCTCTGAGGGAGGGATTGAATATTTGAAAAAGTCCCCAGTCCGGTGGACTGGGGGTGTTCCTGTTGCTTCTGCTCAACTCCTCGAATCCCATTCGTTGATTCTGAGGGTTGGGTTAGAGAAGTCCCCAGTCTGGCAAGCTGGGGTGTCTCTTGACATGCTATGTCTGAGATCTTCTTGAAATCTCTCTTGATCTTGCGAATCTTAGTTCGGAAATTAGCTGGATGCATTAACCTGTATCCACTTTTATCACCTGGTTCAACAGACCGTTGGATGATTTCCGAAACTTCTGTCATTTGATGACGTGTTTGCTCCAGACGAGAGGCTTGTGCAATATTCTCGCCTGCTTGATGTAGGAGCAATTCAACAACCTGTTCTCTATATATTTGACTTTGAGAGGAACTAGTTGAAGCTTGATCTCGAGCAAGATTTTGATTATGAACAAAGCCCATTGACTGTGTCCGGCCATGGGCAATAACATTGCATGAGACCATTTTCGGCGGGCTTTGCTGACCGGAAAGCACTGTGAAATGTAGTGCTCCGTGAATACCCCATCCTCTGATATGAACATTAGATGGAGCATTGGAAATTAACTGACGCAATCTTCTTAGTGCGCCAAGGCATGAACGTTGAAGGGTTCTCTGTTGCTTTTCAGCCTTCGGATACCGAGAGACTGATAGAGATGCCAAATCAATCTGGCGTTGTAACCCTTCTATTATCTTAAGATGATTTTCATATTCATCGTAAGATAATACCTTCTTCTTTAATTGACAAAGAGTTTTCCATATGTTAAGACGAATATCATGGATTCCATCATCCGTCAACATCTTTGGAATGTCATACTGTGAATCAGACAAAGGCCAAAACATGACTGGTACTTCACCTTTTGCCAGTTTTTTCCTCATGCTCAGCATTTACTCTTTATCATTAAATGAAGATTCTTCTACCTGTTTGGACCAGAGTTGGTGTTTCCTTGTTGCTTCATCGGATTCAACAAGATTGGTAGAGGAATCACTATTCATGCTGGAAGATGAATGACCCAGGGAAGGTTCGGAGAATAACCTGAACCCCAAGCTATCTTCTGATGGAGAAAGAGTTTCACCTGCCGATAGTAAAACTTCAGACATGACTGGTTTTACGTTTGCAAGTTCCTCGAGATAGGAGGGCTTTCTCGTCACTACATTGCCTTCTGAAGAATTTTCGAGACAATGTGAATCACTACTGCGGAGAGGAGTTTCGCAGCGAAGTTCATCACCATGAGGAGGACCTTCATGATGGGTTACAGCAAAAGATGAAATCTCTTGCTCCTTGGTCTTCTGACCACACAGAGGGTTCCTGTGGTTCTCATCTGAAGAAGAAACTTCAAGATTGACCGAATTTTCATGAAGCAAGTCTTCATGAGGAAGTGTCTGTTGAAGACCTTCGGGATTAATGTTCCTGTTATTGGGAACTGAGGGAGTAGAATCTTGAATTCCGACAGATAAATGTCTGAGGGCTTCAAGAACTCCAGCATTGAGCAAGGCCTTGTTGCAGATTGGCCTTTGATCTCCTGACTGTGCTGGGCGGATCTTTTTCTTTGATGCCTTCTTACTCGCTTTAGAAATCACTTGATGACGAAAGTGATTGCTCTGAGCAGGTGTATGTGCCTGATCAGGAAAGATGGTCAGGTTAGGCTGACGATCATCGCTCAAATCAGGTGTATGTGCCTGACTTGGTTGTCCATATGATATGGGGGAGTAGGCCCCACAACCCTCTTGGACTGGAACAGATGTGTGTGTCTGTTCCGGAGTGAATTGTTGATGTGTCACTCCACTGCTAGGGATAGATTTATGTGTCTGTCCCTGAGATGATGCTGAAGCTGTTATGATATCCTGGCAAGCATCCAGAATATGAGCAGGAATTTGCTTCTGCTCTTTCACCATTGACAAAATATGTTTGGTGACTTCAGCCGCCGGAACAGGGATATACATCCATTCCGGGCTTGGAGTAGGTGTATGTGCCTGCTCCTGTCCTCCTTTTCCTGTCAGTGAATCCTGACAGTACTCAAGTGTGGAGGCAGAGAGTTTAGTCTGCCTCCTGTCTATCGTCGGGGCTTTCCGACTGACTTCTCCGTCCGCTACCAAACGAGACTGTTGGTAGGCTTGATTAGTATTAGCAGGTGTATGTGCCTGCTGATTACACTTCGCCAAACGCTGTTGACGAGATCCATCATATGTAGTCAGACGAGCCTGCTGACTAACTGCTGATGTATAAGCAGGTGTATGTTCCTGCCTATGGTATTTCGCCGGAATTGCCTGGCGGGATCGGCTTGATGCTGCCAGACGAGTCTGCTGGACAGCGGGATTAAAACGAACAGGTGTGTATGCCTGCTCGTTATTTGCCACCAAGTTAGGTTGGTGGACTTCTCCGGAGATGACAGGGATGACAACCTGCCTATTGTTAACCGGGTTCCGTCTCTGGCGATTCATCTTGCCTGCTCGGGTTCGAGGAACCTGAGCTGAACTCCTGGAGTCGGTACCCTCATCATGTTGAGGGCGCACTACCGCACGAGTCTGGCGGCGATTATTGATGGGAGCCCTTGAGAAGGACTCCTGTCTCTTTGAATTAAGGTCCTGCGGGACCTGCTCATTCACTTCCTCGGAGTAAGGGAGTGAATGGAAATTGCGTTCCGGGGATAACGACCCGAAATGGTTGGAGACGGTAGTCAGCACCGCCTGCTTCTTGATTGCTGGTCGCCTTTGTCCGGACGACCAGGTAGAATTGTTAACATGGAGGGCTTGATGAGCGGCCTCCATAGTTGGGATAGTACCGTTGCGACGGTACTCCTTAACCAGTGCATTAGAAACACAGCGTTGAAGACGCTGAGTTGGTGAGGTCATCCTCAGAGCGGATGACGTTCCAGCAGGAGTAGCAGCATTGGTTTTCACAGCAGCAGACCTCACAGTAGAGGTGTTCCCAGCAGCAGTATTCACAGGGGTGAATTTAAGGAAAGCCATTTTTGTAGAAGATCTTGAAAAAAGAGTGCCTGTTCCATGTAACAGACATAATCAAGATGAATCCAGCCACTGCATCTTTTGGATGAGCATATGTCAATGATTTCCTTGTTGGCCCAAAGGGCCTAACAGATAAGAAGAACATCACTTTAACTTGGTTAAGGATTCACGTCGGGTTCACCATTTTTGTTTCGCACGGAATCCGGGGATGACCTCCTGGACGGGAGATTCAAACGTTCCGATTGGTTTCTAACGGGTTTGTTCGTAGAACCGGAAACATCCAATGATTACACATCCGTTTGGACCTACTTTCCAAAGGCAGGCGCTCATTAGCTTGTGGGCTAATGAGGCTTAGGAATTTGCATTGGTCGAGAGGATGGGAGGTCGGACTCATCACACCTTTTTGAGGGGAATTATTGTTTACTCCGGGACTCTCGTTATAGATTTAAGTTAAGTTCGTGAATCCTTATTACATTACCAAGTATAAAATGAGCTTTCCTTTAGTTTTAACAATCAGTGATTAAATATGCAAGAAATTTAGAGAATCTTTTATATGTATTCGAGGTTCTTCATCAATATAGAATCATCTATATTTGTTTAGAGATTCTTGGTCAATGGTATCCTTCAAAACATTTATATAAAAGTCTCTTGGTCATTTTGATGACCAGGCTGGTTTTAAAGCCACTCAGTGGGGTACTTGATGTTTATCGTCATTCAGAAGGACAGAGATTATTTCAATGTTGGGATCGAACCCATAAATGGGCTACCTACGTATCCTTTGTTTTAAAAAAGGAATCAGAACCCACGTAGTTCGAGGAATGGGATATGATGTTTTATGATTGATGGCTCAAAGATGAATGTCATAATTACTTTTACACTCTAAGCTCACGTGAGTCATGCTCGGTGTGAGAAACAAGAGGTATTGGTAAAATTCAGACAATTGTGCCATAAAAGATGCAATCATAAGAATTTGTTTTGGGGCTTATGTATAGATGACTGCCCAGATAGACGAAAGTTTAGGATTTACTTTTAGGGAGAAAATCCAAGAACAGGGTCCACAAAGTTATATGTGCTTCATGGAGATTTGAATACTCTAATCTTGGGGCTTACTCCTAAGGAGGATGCCCAAGTTAGGAGGGGACTTATGATTGGGTTTTATTCCTAAAGAGGAAACCCAAATCAAAGGTAATTTATGACTGGTTAAGAGAAATTTTAAGAGACTTGGGGCTTACTCCTGAAAAGGAAGCCCAAGGTTATGACTGAGTCTTATTCCTGAAAAGGAGACCCAGGTTAGGGGACTTGGGGCTTACTCCTGAAAATGAAGCCCAAGGTTATGACTGAGTCTTATTCCTGAAAAGGAGACCCAGGTTAGGGGACTTGGGGCTTACTCCTGAAAAGGAAGCCCAAGGTTATGACTGAGTCTTATTCCTGAAAAGGAGACCCAGGTTAGGGGACTTGGGGCTTACTCCTGAAAAGGAAGCCCAAGGTTATGACTGAGTCTTATTCCTGAAAAGGAGACCCAGGTTAGGGGACTTGGGGCTTACTCCTGAAAAGGAAGCCCAAGGTTATGACTGAGTCTTATTCCTGAAAAGGAGACCCAGGTTAGGGGTTAAGGTTTGGGGCTTACTCCTGAGGAGGATGCCCAAGTTTGGGAACTTTTAAGAATTTGGGGCTTACTCCTGAGGAGGATGCCCAAAGTTGGGGTTGAGGCTTACTCTTAAGAAAGATGCTCATGATTTATGACTAGGACTTATTCCTGAGAAGGAAGCCTAGGTTAGGGGACTTGGGGCTTACTCCTTAAAAGGAAGCCCAAGGTTATGACTGAGTCTTATTCCTGAAAAGGAGACCCAGGTTAGGGGACTTGGGGCTTACTCCTGAAAAGGAAGCCCAAGGTTATGACTGAGTCTTATTCTGGAAAAGGAGACCCAGGTTAGAATTCTCTCATCTTAAAGGATGAGGTTGAAATGAATGAACTCTCAATCTTTGGTGACATAAAGATGTTTAAATCACTGGGTGTTGAGAGGTATTTCACAGAATTCCTTTCAGATAAGGATGTCAAACCAAGAAATCATGCCATAAATGGCTTTAAAGAGTATCTTGAAGACTGAATCTTGAATAGGAAGGGTGAAATGGCTTAAGAGGGGTAAAAATGGGCAAGGTGGGCACCCAAAAAGATAGGGGCGCGCAAGAATTAAAAGTCGTGCAAGTCCTGCGGCGGCGCACAAGTTTGGTCGCGCAAGTATACTTGCGCGACACGAGGGATACTTGCGCGATTTTCAACCAGAGTTGAAATATTTGAGCGATTCTTTATTAAACCCTTTATAATCCTCTTGAGGTTCTTCCAGAGAGGGGACGCGCAAGTTATATTGAAGGAATTAAGTCGGCGCGCAAGTGTTTGATAAGTTTCAACACTTGGCCTTCCTTCTTCCCTTTAGATATTCCCTTCTAGGTAAGAAATTACCTTAGAAGTGTTCCGGAAGCATTGAGAAGAGACTTGGGCGTCGGGAGCTTTGATCCGAGTTTCTGGAAAGAGATCCTCTTGAATGGGGGGCCCACAGGGTCTATTTATAGGCAAAAGAAGACCCCGGGCGGTTACTGGGCGGTTACCAGATCTGTCGCGCAAGTCCCTTGCACGACCATGAGGGGTCGCGCAAGTGTTGAGGTGGCGCGCAAGTGTACTTGCGCGACCAAGAGGGAACTTGCGCGACCTATGGGCAATGTTCTCCTTGTTCATCCCTTTGTCTATTTTTGATGTTTCTTCAAAGGATTAATCACTTTGAGCTCAGATATTCCCTTTTCCGAACTTTAGATTCCGTGACGAAAGGAGCGTCAACAGAGAGTTATAAATAATATTCCATATTAAAAATAAACCATTAAATGATATTTTTGAGAATGGTGTCTTTGGATCATATCCCCATAAAATGATAAAATATTTAAAAGGATGTCATATTAGATGGATAAGGATTATAGAATATAATGTGGATAATTTCATGAAATAAATATCCTTTTTTTAATCCAATTCATAAAACATTTTCCAAACATTGTGGATTTTAAAGAAAACAAGAAAATTTCATATAAAAAATATCTTTATGATAATATAATTTCTACATTGAAAACACATTTTTAAGACATGATATATTTGGAAAACATTTTTATTTGATAAAATATTTGAAAACATAAAATAGAAGCTTGAATCCATTTTTATAAACTCTTTCTATAAAAACATTAGAAACATATAATAAAAGCTTGAATTTGTTTTAAAATACTTATCTGAAAAAATATTGAAAACATATAAATAAATATTTAAAATACATACTAATTTTGTTTCAAAAATACTTTTTAAATAAATAAATAAATTCTGAAAACTTCTAAAACATTTTTCCTTGAAAATATGAAAAAGAATGATTAAAACCATTTGAATAATTATTTACTTGAAAGCATACAATGGAATATTTTCAACATTTTCAAAAGTATTTTCCTTAAAACCTATTAAAGGAATCTTGAAAATAATTTAAAACACTTTTTAATCAAAAAATATTTTGAAATCATTTTTCATCGAAAATTTATATCAGAAGCTTGAAAATAAATTTTTCAAAAATTACTATGGAAATATTTTTGAATTCATTTTTCATTGAAAACCATAGAAAATACAATGAATTTATAGTATACTATAAAATATAATTTTCAATTAAAAAAATATTCTAAAAATATAATTGATGTTTCAATGAAATGACGGTCATCAACGTAGAAAAATCCATACATTCCAAACATTATTTTATCATAGTAAAAACAGTTGAATATTACCTTGATCAGAAGGTGAAATGAAAATGAATTTATAAAAATAATTTTCTAAAAGGTAAATAATTTTTATAAATTCATTTTAAATATAATATGATTATTGTAGAAATTATTTGAAAACATTTTTAGAATCAATTTTTTTGTACGATAATCATTTTATTACCAATGTGTGAAATAATGTCCGATTTATTAAATATATTTTTATACTTATCAAAACTAAAAAATTGATGCAAAATGATACCAATAAAAGAAGATATAATTAATTACTATAGGAGCGGAATATTATTTAGATTTATTGATATATAAATCATAAATTAACATCAATGGAATCATAATATTAAATATTCGGGCTGAACTATGAGATTGTAGTAAAAAACTCTTAACACTCTTGTAATATTGAATCAATGTATGCATGAAATAATAAAATTAATAAAATATAAAAATATCATTAAATTATATATATTAATGATATATAATTTAAAATTTATGTACATACACCTCTTAAAATAATATTGGTTCATAATAGAACTTATGTCTCAAAGAAGGGAAAATGACAGACAATTACCGTATCGATTTTGAAACATTTGAACTGTTAAACCCCATGAAATATAGATTATAAAATGGATATTTAAATACCCCTTATTTTATGAATTATTATCATAAAATAAATTAATTTTAATTTTATAGACTATATTATATAAATTTGTTTTGAATAAGTCACAAGTCTTGCAGAAATAAAAGTGAGACTATAAATACCCTTACCACGTGAGTGACTTTTAAATCATGAGATCCATGAAATAATAATATCAATTGAAACATTGACTATAATTTATTTAATGAAATTCATGATATAACATTTTTTAGATATTTATATTGACCATAAATCAAGAAGAAGTGGTGAATATACCATATATCTTATAGAAATCAAAAGTGATATGAAATTCCCTTGCCTTAGGTTTTAACAGTCTTTGTACTCATTAAAAACTCATGTATGTTAAAGATAAGTTTATTATTAATCTATTACAGATCCATATTAAATTAATTTCTACCATATATTATTTTCATTATGACCTCTTTTATATATTCAATTACAATTTCATATTAAAGTTTTGGTTCAGTTATTAACTATTTTGTTTTTCGTATATGTTTTTACTTGTTATAATTGATCTTATTTAATAGATGATGATATAATTCTTTAAAGAATGTAAAACATGATTAAAATAAAATATATAATCATTATAATATAATTTATAATAATAAAAATAAAATTAAATTTGAAATGTAATACAAATTTCATGGAGACAATATGCCATACGTACACAAGAACATTCTTTCTGTTATCTTGTTATATTAGATGAAATAATGTAAATTACATATATATATATATATATATATATTAATTAAGTTTCATTATTATCTCATATATATAGTATACATTTATTAATCACTTATATAATACATTACATGTATAGTGTGAATAAATTCCATCTCATGGATGAGGCGATACTCCATACATCCACAAACGAAGTTAACATAAAACCAAAAAATAGAAAGAATGAATGTATCTATTATATAATAATTAAATAAAAATAAATAAATGATAAATATCAATCTTATCATATAAAAAAAGTAATTAGATCATTATTCCCAACCATTGAAGGTGGTAAACGATGAATGAACAACATCGGTTAGAGAGGTAGTAGTTCGTCATACAAATAAATGATGATTGTGTATCCCATTTGATTAATGTGTGGGTGAGTGTAGAAAATAACCACCAAATATAAAAATATATTATTACTTTTGGAAATATTTTTATTATAAATGAATGTTATTAGAATAATATAGGGTGTGGAGAAAGAGATAATAAAAGTACTTGTGGAAGGATGTTACCTATTCTTTGGGAAATTTTTTTTGGTTTCCACCAAAGTACATCATCGATATGATTTCATCAGAAAGTGAGGAACCTAGAATAATATGTGGGAATATTTGATCTTATTTTGTAAGGTTTTGTATTTGAAAATGGTATTTATAGGTTTTATGATGTGATGGGGTTAGTGCCCTTCTATAGCGTAGGAGGAGTGACATTCTTGTATATAAAACAAGGAAAACACAATTGATTGGTATAAATTATATCATGTTCACAAAAAATTAAAAATATAAGTTCAAATGCAGTATATGGTCTAAATATGGACATAAAATTGTTTTGGGACATATTCCTAGGTTATTTGGCCACAAAAGATAATGATTAACCTAAAAATAAACTCAATTTTACCAAAATAATTTATATTAATTTTAATTACATTGACTTATATTTTTTTTTCAAAACTATGTTTAGCCTATTAATAATTATAAATTATGATTATTGAATACATTTAATCCATTTTTACAAATTATAAACACATTTATGGTTGATATTAATTTAAAATTAACACCGCATACATGACGAGAGAGTGATTTTCTAATTTTAAAATGTGAAAAAATTGAAATGATTTTATATCCAATTTATTTGTGAAATTCATTCTAATGAACAATATTATATTAATATATGTATAAAATATAAAAATATAGTTTAAAACAAAAGAAAAATATAATTTAACTTCATAAATAAAATATAAGTAATGAATGTTTTAAAATAAAATTCAGTATTTTTCATTATTAGTCAAAAAAGAAAATTTAAATAAAAACATCAAAAAATAACCCTATGATACTTTTTATATTTTAATTCAGAAAATTAGTTTTATATTATAGTTTATTATTTAAAAAAGTGTCAAATATTATATTTAATATAGGTGTTCCATTAAATAGTGGTAAAAATACTTTTTTTAAAATAAATATAAATTTTTGAATGAAATTAGTTTTATTCTTATCTAATGACTAGAAAATAGAAAAAATTATCATTAATGAGAATATTAGATAGATATATTTATTTATTTATTTAAAATCAATTATAAATTTCATTTAATTAATTTATCATTGTAAATAATGTTTTATTTCATTAATACAATTTTCCACCAAAAAAATCATTTATTTTCAAAAGTGTTTTATTTTAAATTAAAGTTATTTAGTAAAAAAATAATTCTTATCATATAAATGTGTAAATAATATTTATATAATTTATTATATATTACTCACAACCACCATTCCAATGGTTAGGTGACAACTATAATAATATTAATGATATAATATATTTTTCTAAAACTATGTCTTGCATGTAACACAAGCTATAAAAGCAACTCAAAATTGTGTGTATCACAATCAAAAAAAATTATAGTATGTAATAGAAGATAATATATTTATTTCATACAGAATAATAATAATTTTTTGTGTACAAGTAAATAATAAATTTCTTTTTTATATGAAACAATCTATATTCAGTGTTGCATTTACTCATAAATATCGAAAAGATTAAATTCAATAAATAAATTAACTCATAAAACTCATGTTTCTATATTATAAGTATTACAATGAATAAATGTTTCATTAAGGATTTGAGAGATTTTTTTGTGTATTACTAATGACCAGGTAAAGTGTCTCGGTAGAAAGATGAACATCTTGAAAAACACATGATTGTGAGAGGGTGACAATTAATATATTGCGAATGTTGAGATAATAGTTTTAAAGAGGTTTTTATAATGTTATTGATAACTTTTAAGGACTATATTATCTTTGATGTTGAAATTTATAAGGGTAATTAATTTTTTTAACATTTTAGGGATTATATTAATAATGGTTTGGAAAAAAGACACCATGTATATTGAGTTAAAACCCATCTCATCTGCAATGGTTGTTAATCATGACTACACAATTGGAGGGAGATAAAGTTGAAATGATTTCTAGTATCCTATGTAACGTTTTAGTTAATAAATGATTGTAATTTCATAATAAAATGCATGTAAAATTACTTATGGAATTGATTAATTTGAACATTGGTTGTTATTATTGAGGCTTATATATTAATATACTATATGAATCAGGTTACCCATGTTGGTTGTTATAAATATTTAGAGAAATACTAAAGGACATGTCACTCTTTTATGGATATTATGATCAATAATATATAAATTTCAATGCATCATGTATTAGAAATTCATCTTGAATACTCATCTTATTGAGTTGAAATGGAGTGGAAATTGATCAATGAACAACATAATGATGGAATTATTGCTATGAAATACACTGATTATAAGTATGTATATTTATTTATGATCATTGTATATATTATAAATGAATTCCTAAAAACTATGAATAGGATCTTGAAATAATAACATTGTTCTAGTACTATCACATTAGATGATTTGAATCTTATTTTAACTCATTGATGATTTATGGATTTGGGGTTGTCATGTTTTCATTATCGTTCACTTTCATATGATCAATGGTCTATATCACTATTCATAATTATTTGAGGTTTTGTACAATGTCTATAACATCAATTCTTATGAATTATGGACTACATGGATACATAATAATGTGTTTTTATAGATTTCCTTCACACATGACTTTATTAGTTATCAATTAATAGAATTTAATGATCATTTTTTTATTTGCATCAAAGGTATTCTCATTTGTAAAACCCTTCATAACCAATTTCATTATAAAATTATGATGAACCAATTTATTTAAGCGGTATAATATAATGCCCAAGGAATGTAAAAATTGCACATTATATTGGATAGAGTATATAATTAAAAAAACTTGACTATAATTTTATATCCTGATACATTATGATATATTTTCACTTAAATAAATTCATTCTCTTCAATATCTTTTGATGGATGAAACAATAGTTTTATAAAAAATGTGATATTATATTAAAAAATTATATAAATATAAAAATTATAACATAGTAGTTAATTTAGTGCATATGAATATAAATAAATATATTATGAAAATTATATTCTTTATACATGTATAAAATCTATTCAATTAATATACACTAACTAAAAATAAAATAAGAAACATTTGAGATAAAAAATGTTTTATAGAAAACAATATTTTTCAAAAAGGGGTTTTACTTTTCCATTACAAAAAATATTTGAAATAAATTTTTACTAATTTTTTAATTTGAATTTAAAAAGATAAAAGTCATTTTTTGAATCTAAATGTCAAAATTATCTTTTGTTGATTATTTTGGATTTTTTTGAATATGATTTGTTTTGAAGAATAGAAAAAATTACTAAATGTTTAAACATCATTTTTTATTAATTTATTTATAAATTTTAATTATACTTTTAATATTATTTAATGTAAAATTATATCAATTATACTAAAACATAAGTAATTCATGTAATTTTAATAAATTACATATTTTTATGATATTAAATCTTATTAAACATTGAATGTTTTTTATAGAAACAATTTTCTCGACAGATCTGAGTGTTTAATATTAAATTAAATTCTACCACTTATAATAATTTAATTCGTATAAAAATAATTATTCCATATTTGGAATAATAATAATTTACATTAACTAAAAATTTCAATATAAAATTTTACCATAATTAGAACTAAAAATGGTAAACATTTATTATAGTGGTTAAGACGAATGTGGGTTTATTGGGTGAATAATATAAAAGATAAGGGTAAACAATGACCCACAACATTCCCAATACACCTTTTGTTTATATATTTATAGATAATAAACATTTCTCCCTAATTATGCATTTATTTACTTTTGTATTGTGAAACACATGGGTACAATTTATTATTTTCGAAACATCCATGCATGTTCTCTCCCGCACTTATAAAATACCCCCACCTCTCCTCTCATATTCACACATTAAAATATATTTGGTTCATCCCATAATTTTACATGTGTTGTTATTACTTACCTTACCACATATGAGAGGCCTTATTGTGATTATTATGTCATCCAAATAAGTCATTAAGTATAAAACTAAACGGGTTCTCCAAAGAATGGTAAAAATTATTAACATGAGAATTTGGTTTATTTTTACTTATAACTCCTTAAATACTTATTAAAAATGATATTATAATAAAACTAACCTATATATAAATTATACAATAATTTTTTATTTAATAACCAATATCTATATCCACAACCATTAAATTGAAAATGAAACTTTGAATCACCTGTGTAGAAGACTGCTCCCTCGCGAAATGTTGTAGCTATTTTTTCCACACCACATTTCATGGATGAAGATAATGATGGATTATACCTATTTATATGATACTTATTAAATTATTATTATTATTGAATTATTATATCACATATACCTTCTTACATTACATTCCACAGGAGATATGATAACATATCTTGTGCGTACAGAGGACTACCACCCCATGAACTACGTGAAGCATTTTTTGTTTACTTTTTTAAATGGAAATAAGTAAGGAAACATTTAAGTAATAAATGTGATAAGAATGAAAAAAAAATGATTATATGAGTATAACATCTCATATAACTTCTTTCATTACAATTAATTTCTAGAAAATAATGTCTCTTGTTTGGATGTGCAGACTACCCCATCTACATTGCATTATAAAATTTATTTCATTTTATTTTTACATGTAATGTAAAAATATTTATTTGAATAATATAAATGATATATGTGACATAATAATTATATAGAAATGTGAATAAATATTTATTTTTCTCTATTTCTATCTTTAATGAAATGGAAAAAAACATTCATGCATACACATGCCATTCTATCTCCATAAATAGTTCAATGCATTTCTATATTTAATTATTATGAATTACACTAAATAAACATATAAAAAATAATATATATATATATATATCATGTTTAAATTTTTTATATAATTTATCCACGATGAAATTAAAACGTTATAAATCATCAAGCCAATATATACATTAAAAGTGATGCAGCTATCACCCAAAATAGTTATTTTAACAATGAATTGTGCAAAAATTGGTCATAGAAGACTATAAGTAATTAAAATGGAATGGAATATGTCATTATGGTTCTTTAGGATAATTATAATAATTATACATTTATTATATATGATATTTGTGCACAGATGAATGAAATTATATTTGTGGTATGAGTTTATCATCTCACTATTACTTATATTAGACATATTATGTATTCACCACATAGTTATTTTGTGTGGTGTATAAACTGGGACATTGATATGTTATCTCATTAATACCGTTATATTAATTATAGTTAACGTTAAATTTTAATTTAATTCTTTTATGTGGCTTATGATTAAAATTTTATAATAGTGGTAAGGGATTATTTTACAATCTCATAGTTTATTAAAATTGTTTATGATTAAATTTATGATGATTAAATATTATTATCTATATATAATCAAATACATAAAATTTATTATATTTTGGTAATTCATGAATTTTTATGTAATGGTACCATTATCTTTATTTTTTACAAAAAAAATTATTCTGAAAATGAATTATAAAATACATTATTTTTCTTTTTGGTTGAAAATTAATTTATATTCCATGTACATGTTTTCTAAATGGGTATTATATTTTTCAATAATTATTAAAATAATTTATTATATAATTTATTTCAATGAATTGTTTTTAACAAAAAAAGATTAATCTTCTCATAATTTAATGAATAAGGTAATTTTGAATTTTTACAAGAAATGTTAGAGAAATCATTGTTTTTGCATACTCATTAGGTACATAATTTCACATCATCATGAAAAATAAATATTTTTATTATTATTTTATAATTTTTAAAGGTTATTTTCAAACAAATTAATTTTGAAAATGGTTTGTTTAATTTTATTTTTAGAAGCTGTTTTTCAATATTAAAGTACAAGATTCCTCATGAATTATTTTCATAATATTTAAATTGAATTTCTCTTTATCAATGAAAACAACCCACAGATTAACTTATTCAACATTAAGAATATGTTTTAATGATACCATTCTTATTATTTCTCAAGATGGTTTAGGTTTATTTTGACTGTGGATGTATTATTTTATTATAATCTCCCATAACACTTTGAATAGTATATGATTACGTTTATTGATTGGGAAAAGTATTAACCTTCCGTATGATATTTTTTCAATATTATTTTTTATGTTAATTATGTTTCACAGATTTCATATTGGGAATGAATTGAATTTAGTATTCTATGTGTGGGTATGAATATTTCCCCTCGATGTATTGGTAGTTCTTATTAGAAAAACTACCCTGGGTTTTTGGTCAAGGACATACAAATTTATACAATATGGCTTCAAATAAGGTCATGATTGTGTGGTTATGAAGTTCATTGTAATGCATTCCCTAATTATGAAACTCTAAATTGATTATATATATTATTATTTTATTATATAGAATAACTATGGTAATTATTCAAGATCATGTGATTAATTTTACGGAATTATTTGATCATATTTTATTCCAGCCAGGGTATACTAAAGTAATTGATTGAATGGAATGGGATTTAGTTGTTTACCCTACTTTAATTATAGGATTATTTGTTAATTATATATAATTCTATACACATAAAAATTATGAGAATTTAATATCATTCCTTCCTTATGTTTTATTTTCCCTAGACACAGGAATTTTTTTTATCATTGATAAGAAGGGATGTGCTGATGGGAATCTTCGTGTACTCAAAGAAAATTATTATTTTTTATTTCTGGGTTTCAATTTTAATGGGATCTTTATCCATATAAATTTTTACCATGAATGATAATCAATTTGGTACTTTGGTATGTGATTTCATATATCTAGAACCTGTGTTAAAATTTTACCCCTAATTATCAGCTACATAGTGGGTGTAAATACAATATATTGATATACAAAAAAGGAATATAATAATAAGAATTTGAATATTTTGATAAATAATTTAAAATAGGAGAAGATATTTGAAATTAATATTTAACATGTGTTCTTGATAGAGTAAAAATTATTCATTGGGAATGTTATACCAAAAGAAGAGGTAAATGAGAACTCTTCAATGGCAATGGCGTTAGAGGAGTAAACAAAACTAGCTTCGTTAATGGAGAGCTGTAGTTTTCTTGGACTAAAAGTGTATTATTGATGACATGTGAGAAACATCATATTATTGGAAAACGTACTAATAAAAAAATTATAAGGCATTATAGTTTTTATAGACTACTAACTACAAAGAGTTAATTAATGACATGAAAAATTGTCTTATTACTACACAAGTACTTTAACAACCCACATGTCGAGAATGATTTGTGTTACAAACTGATGGTTTAAAAAGTGAATATACCTATGTAATGATGAAAAAATATAAGGTGATATCTTAAACCCATAGGTTGTTTAATTTTCATGAGAATAACAATCCTACACATTTCTATACATGGAAGTAGTAAAATTATCATTGAATATTTAGTGGAATTATCTCTACATCGAGATGTGAGAAATATTTTTGGATTATAAGATTTTTAATTATATATTCAAATATATGGATATTTATATACACTACCGATGATGGATGGAGATGATCAATGACTATAAATACTCAACACACAACCATCTAGTTAAATAAAATAATGTGGATAATGACATCAGTAGAAATGATATTTTTTACTTATGAGTGATTAGAATTGAGAAGGATCTGGTCATCTTAAAAAAAGGAAATATTGAAATGTGAATAATAAATTATGGAAAAACATAATTTCATTCTCTAATTAATTGTCACCCATACCTTCAAAATATTATAAATGATATTTAAAGAGTTCATAAATAAAATCAAAATAACATTGAAGTTATTATTAATGGGAAATATTCATGGTTCAGAATTAATAAGTAAGGGGTGGTAATATTCATATCATAACTATTTGTACTATAAAATCACGAGATAAATAATGATTTTTTAATGATGAAAATTTATCCAATATCTCTATTGATATAGAGAGAATAATGAAATAAATATAACTATTAGATTTATATTGTGGTAAATTATGAAGAAGGATATCATATAATACAAATCGATGTGCAATGTATGATAGTAATTGAGGAATTCATGGTAAAAATCGTGGGGGATGATGCAAAAATTACTCATCCCCATATAGAAATGGTGGAATAAAACATTGAATTTTTTATTATTTATTATCAATAAATCCAAACGAAATAACTCTTTACGGGTTGTGGTGAATCGTATTATAAAGGCTTATATTATTATTATAATCTGAATGGAATTCACACTCAATAAACATGTAAGGACACACATTTTAGTAGTTGTGAGGCTATATGGAACATTAGAATAAATAATATCTGGTAGAGATACATGATTTAGCTCAATGGTGTGGAACAATATATAACATTTTGAGTTGAACATAAGGATGATTTATCACCCCAAAACAAATGGATAATCTGAGGGGAATGTAAATATACTAGAGGAAATGTGAAGATGCTTATTGATGGATATAAAAAGAGGATATGATTAGCATTGTCATCTGGTTATGTTCATAAACAATTTTATATTTCCCTCATGCATCTAAATACCACTATATTAATCTCATTATGGTATGATTTGTAGACCACCGTCATGTTGGGATGATATAGGTAAATAGAAGATGCTGGGACCTAAAATGGGTAAGGAAATGGTAGAAAAGTTTTTGTCAATTCAGTATTGAGTCGAGGATACAAAGTTTCAACAAATGAATATATTGATATTTATAAATAAGACCTAGAGTTTGAGGATAGTAGTAGAGTGTTCTTATGTATATCTCAATGGAATATGTTCATGAAATTTTGGATGATGGGAAAGCTACATCCATGTTAAATTAGCTGGTTTGATATTATTAATCACATCATATTCATGGAATATCGAATAACACTCCACACAACCCCATATCTATTACATGACACATTCAGTGTATCTATTTGGAGAAAATAAATAAAATATCCCACATATGTACAGAATTTTAATGTAGTATACATATAAATTAAAATTTTTTAAGGATAATAAGGTGAAGATCATAGACTATAGTGATAGATCTCTAGGTAATAAGACAACTCACTATATCAAATTACTTTGGAGAAACCTTATATATAAAGTGAGAAAATGGGAACTGGATGTATTCATGAAGAAGAAGTACACTAACATTATTTCACTAGATTATCTAGAAGGAAATTTTTAGGGAGATACATTTTTACAGGATGCATGTAATGACCTCTAATTTTCTTAATGGAACCTACCCACTTATTATATAATCATTTCATACATAGTAATGTTAAATTATAAAAATAATTTTTACCACATGAAAAACTAAATTAAATTTAATTATAATAATTTTGAAATTATACTTAGGGAAAAACATTTATAGAAGAAAAAAATTATTACAATTTGTAAAAAAAATAAAATAAGATAACTAAAATATAGAATTTGGAACTTCTCAATCAACAAAATAACCAACCTCATGAATGATTCCATAGAAATGAAAAAAATATTAATAATAAAATATTAATCTTAGAAATATTTATATATATATATATGAGGTAAAATAGATGTAAATTAATAATGATTCAATATATGATTCATATATAGGATGTGTTGAACCTATGTGATTTTTAAAAATATCTTCGTAGAATTATTAATTTGACTGCTAGAATCTGATTGATGGGAATATTAACATGAACATTAGAATAATATCCTCACTTATGTAATTGTAATATAATTTTAATAATATTATAAAATTAAAATATAATATATTTACATAACAATACTAGTAAATAAATGTTTTAATATTGAAAAAATTTGTCTTTATATCATTGGAGCATTTATGTGTTTTATTTTTTTTAATAAAAGTTATTATAATTTAAATAAAATTTATTTTCAATAACATTGATTGATAAATTGATGTTATGATTAATTTTAATGATAAGAAAATTTAATAAGTTTATAGGAAATTTTTTATAGGGTCCTAAAAATGACCATAAATTTAAAAAAAAATTCCAAATAAATTATTATTTAAAATAAAAATTAATTTTAGTATATTAACTAATTATATCCAAAAAATTGATTTGAATTCTTGAATATAGATTCTATAAAAATTATATTATTAATATGTTTCTTTTTCTAAAATAGTTTAATTTTTGTGTAATAGTGAAATATGGTAAAAATGTAAATTAACATTATAAGTGAAATACGTGATTAATTTCATAAGGGGTGATGTTTATAATTCATAGTATAAAATTAAATTGACTAATATTAATTATATAATCTGAATATTAATACCTAATGTCCTTCTTGAGCCAAAATAACAAACTAATGAATATAATATTCCAAAATCACCCATATTAACCCCTTACAAATACGAAAACTCTCCTCCAATTATACCCACATATAATAATAATTTGATCTTTAATTTTTTTAACAAATTCAATTCCCAATACTATCATCTACTACTAAGTTTTTAAGATCTCAAAAAAGACCAAATCCATTTGATTTAAGGATTTTTTTCCTAGAGATGACAATCAATATGTATTATGCTGGTTCCACATCTTTAAAATTATTTTTTTCTTCCTTGTCATCACCTCCCTCATTAAACATGGAAAAATAATTATAGTACCTTTTATACACTATAATTTTATAGTTATATTATAATATCAACCATCTATCCTCTAATCTACCCCTCTTATTCTAATAATGAATACTTCATCCCTATTGTATTAGTTTACCCCCTCCATGGATGATGAATTTTTATTTTCAATTATAACCTTCATGGTTAGTTTAAATTCATAGATAATGGATTAATTGTTATAAATATATATTATATTTATTTTTCTATCATTTTGAAAAGAATATATGGATATAATACCTAATAAAATGAAACTATGTTCTCATTGTCAGCAAAACCAATGAAATAAACTAACCCTATTACATTATCATTTTAACTAAATGAAACATCCTAATATAAAAATAATTGTTTTTGGGACCATACAAATTTATATAAGGAAATTATTCCCAGTTCACTTCACTTCAATATTTTTTATCCCATTTATCAATGATTTCTATAATTATCCTCTAGTGATCTGAACTATGACACATGAGACGAACACCCTCAAAATGAAATAATTAAACAATATATATCATTGAAAAGTTTTGTAAATTAAAAAGAGATAATTTTAATAAATTATATATATATTTAAAAGGACATTTATGAGGTAATTGTTTATTCCAATTTGAATATACATTATATTATGTTTGAGATAAATGTGGTTCTAAAATAGAAGGTAAGAGATCCCTATAAACAACCCAATTTTCTTTAGGGAATATTGTATCACTCTTTACAACATATTATATTTTTATTTTTCTTATTTACATCATATATATTCTTTATATATGGGCCTTATATATATACCTTATTTTATTATTATTTTACTTATAGCAGTATACATTTTTAAAGGTTCCCTTCACAATTTCATTCATTTACACAACATGATTAAATGGGGAATCCCTCCCTCATACCCATTTCATTTATATCTCTACAAAAAAAATTAAGAATTAAATGGATTCTAAAATTAAACATTTAATTATGGAGAAATGTTTTTATTTAATTTATTATTTTTTAGAAATTAATATTCACATTCCCATTAAAATTAATAATTATAGTTTTCTATAAAACCCCACATTATAAATAAATTTAAGATGTTATATATCCACCTTTTTAACAAATTTACTTGAATTAGAGATTCTTTTTCCAAAAACATTATTTTTATTGATCAATTAATTCCCAATAAATATTAATACTTAATTTATGGGAAACAATTATGATATCCCATGTGGTTAGGCTATAAGATATTATTATATATCCCACTTCAATTTATGGTTAATCAAGGATTATATAACTTATATTTGATTTTTTTTATGTGGATGACGTATTCATTTACATGTTATGATGTGTGCACTCAACTATCCCTCTAATGCAATGGGTAATAGTTATTTTTAATGATACTATATAAATGGTAATAAAGAGTAAAAATAATATCTTATGGGACACTATCTACCATGTGGTTTTTTCATGGTAGTTAAGAATTACATATTGTTATATTCGGTTTTATATTTTCTATACATTCCTATGTTTACATGATTATATGATTCCATGTTAATTATTTGATACTCCCAACTAATTATTCATGACCGTTTTATTTTATAATATCATTTTAATCTTTTTTAAAAATATTTTACGTTTCATTATCATTTTTATAAACTATGTTTGATTTTTAGATCACCCTTTTTTTATTCAATTGTTATTAATTATTGATTTAGTAGGTAAAATGGATTTATGGGAGAAATGTATGGGTTAAAATAATGATTTTTTATTTTAATCTCTTGTTGTTGTTTATTTTACCCAGTCTCCCAAATATGTTAGGAATTTAAATCCATCGTTGTTAATTATAATATATTTATGTTAAAAATCATGGAATAATATATATAAATGGACTGGGACATAGTACTTGACGATTAGTTATCCATAATAACTTTAAACCATTTTTGGTGGGATATTTTTATAGTGATTTATGACTATATAATTTTTTTATAAACTACTGGTGGTATCCCACTGGTACCAAAAATATCATAATATTTATGAAATTTATAGTCTCACCCAAAAAATAACTTACCTAGCAATCTCAGGATCCACCATGATACTATATTTCGATGCCAACTACGTAAGGAACATAACCACTTAGATATAAAAACTAAACATGGGAAATTTATGAAAGAATATTCTGTCATTCAATGTCCATAGAACAATTCTAAAATGATGTATATAATCCTCCTAAATTTTATAATAACTCATAATTTTATTCTAATATAACTCAAGTACTATTTTGAGACACTTATATAATATCTTATTTATAATAACCCTATTAATCACATGAGCATTGGTGATTCCTAAGGCATCTCTATGTACTAAAAATTTCTGTACCTACTCCTAAGGTTTATCTTCAGAATATCATTCTCCCTAACACTAATCTAGATATAAATAGAGAAATTTTAAATATTTGAAAACCATGATTCACTATTTAAATGATCACGTCGTTTATTAGTATAGTAAAATGGTTGAATTAATGTCAATAATATAGTCCATGAGTTTTATAAATTATTCTTGGGATTAGATGTTGGATCGGAGGCCCATCATATGCATTCAATATTTCATATCATCATTATATAAAATCAAAGGGGAAAAGCACACCAATTTATAAAATTAGTTTACTGACTCTAATTCCTATCTTGTTCCTTAGTGATGGAAAATTTACTCTTGATATATAGGTAATTCCATGGAGTTAAAGATAAATTATTGAGTAATAATCACTGTGAATCTTTTCCACTTAAGATTCAGATGCTCCATTTCCTGAATAAATAACTCCAACCATTTGTAACAATAGAATATATATATGATGGTTGAACACATAACTATAACAAAGTCTAGAGTCCCAAAGATGTACATTATTTGTTTGTTCTTTAATGAACAATCATTAACCTCTTAATGTTATTTATTCCATGAAATGAAATAGCATTATCATTGAAGAATTCCAAATTTCATTAAATATTAGGACCTGAATAAGCTCAATTATCCTCCGAAGGTCTACAACCTACCCCTATTCTATAACGTGAAAATCCTAGACCACCAGTTCAATATTATTTTGATCGAATTTTGGATTAGCAATAATAATGTTGTATAAAACATCCTCAATATGTTTTATTTCTTTCTCTTAAGGGGGAACAATGCTATGTGATGTTAATTAAAGATTGAAATAATTAAATCTAACAATAAATCTCTACCCAAATCTATAAATAAAAATCCTTTATGTAAATAAATAACAATAATAAAAAAACTAAAAAATATGATCTTCTACGAATCTAAGCATATGTGCACGATCCAAGACCTATGCACCATTCCCAATAAAGAAGGTTAATAAAAGTTTCAAATTAATTCTAAATATCCCATGGTAGCACAAGGGAATATACAAGAAGTGTAGGATAATCTCACCATCATTCAAATTACTAGATTCATGAAAATAATATCATTTTATCTTAGGAACATCCTAAATAACATAAAGTTAAAAAACACATGAAATCATTTCATTTCATAGCATAATATATTAGTCCACTCCAAAATTAGGAACGTGATCCGAACCTCAGAATGGACCGAAGGGTTTTTGCGATCCCTAATGTCTAGAAAATAGTTTATAAAAGTCTTGAATTTATATTTGGTTTTGTACTCTTGAAAAATTATCAATAAAAAATAATCAACTCCCTATAACAATCCATAATAACCCATAAATACAATGAACATCCAAACCTGGAAAAAGGGGAGTCGACACCACCATCAATAGAATGAGATAAGGAGGTAAAATACTATATATTAGAGGAAATTAAATTATATATTTTAAAACAATTAAGAAATGAATATAAGGCTACCCATATTAGGGTTACATCAGGGGACATCTCCAACCATGTCACCACCATCACCCAAACAAGATCCATGTATAGGGGAGCCTACCATCACTGATAAATTCTTGGAATATAGATATATTTGAAAATTAAATGTCTATATACATCCATTAGTAATATATATATATAGAATATATATCCCTAGTAGGGTCCCATAGTGAATTTGAAGAAAATTTATTATTATAAAAAATAAACATGACATCTTGAATGAAAAAAATTAATAGAAATATTCTCTAAGAATATTATATAACCATTGGAATAACAATAATAAATAAACATAAAAAAATGGGAAAAAATATTTTTTCATTTTATAGCCCATTATAGGATACAAGACTCTTTGTGATGAAGTAATTTAAAATTTTTCTCATCTAAGCACTAATCGGGAGGACTATTTTAATGTCTATGTGGTTTATAAATATATAAAATATTTTGTTTAGTTAGTGTTGTGTTATATTATAAGAGAATATTTGGTTTTAATGAAAACGTGTATTACATTTCATATTCATATCTATTAGGAATCATGGGTTCCTATGTTCCATCTTATTTCTATTCAACTCACATAGCATTTCCATCCAACTTTATAAGATAAATAGGCATATGAATCCATTTCTATTATAATAAAAATTGAAAGAAATTTGAAATAACCAATAGAAAACCATATTGTTCTCACAACACCATTATATAAATAAAAACAAAATAATTTTAGGTGTGTTATCACTTGCAAATATTATACAGTACACCTCTTTTTCAATATAACTTCTTTGATAGCATTATAGAATAACAACTTATTAAATATTTTTATAATTATTATAGTTATCTCCTAGATTTTGGGAATGGATGGAATGAATGATATAATGTAAATAATGAAAATATATATTTCAAGTGTTTATAAAATTAATTCAGTTGTTAGTAATTAATTAGAAATGAAATCCAATTGAATAGAAATGATTCATTTTTATAAAATACTATTTTAAGACCATAATTAAATATAATATTTTTAAATTAAATTAATCAATATTTTTTGTGGATAATATATATTATGCATTTGGTAATTTTTTTACATTCTGCAAAAATATTTTTAATGGAAAATATAAGAATAAATCGAATTTTACACAAAAAGACTATATTTTTTCTAAATGTAGTTTTAACTATTCCAATAGAAAAAATTTTCCAATATAATTTTTGATACATTTATAGATTATATTTGATAAAAATAAACATTATTTTCAAAATCATAATTAAAAAATTTACTTTGGTTACTTTTTTGTTTTTCTGATAAGATTCAATTTTAATGAATAGTTTTCTAATGGTTGGAATATTAATATGACTGTTAGGAATAATAATATGGCTGTTAGGATAATAATCTCACCCATGAAATTATAAGTTAAATTTATGCAAGTCATATTTTAAAATATATAATATTTATATCTTTGAATATGTAAATAAATGTTTTAAAACAGAAAATTAATTTTCGATATTTTTGTGAAACATAAATGTTAACAGACAAATTTAATATAAAAAAATACATATATAAATAATATTTAATTTAAAAAAATATAACCATAATTGTTTCCATATAATTGTATTATAATTTTATGAGACTTTAATTAATTTTTCAACGTGTTATAATGTCACTTATAATTTTATAATCAAAATTTTTCCAATAAATGAAGATTTTAATTAAAATTAATTTTTGTATTCATAAAATTGTTTTCATAAAACTAAGATCATTTTTAAATTCCACATGTAAAAAAATGGTTTGTGTGATTCTTTTGGGCTTTATCAAAAATATTTACATTTTTGGTGAATAGTATGTCATTGTAATTTATGGTATAAATATAATATATGTTAAATACCATATTCCTTGACTCATTTACAATTCAATCACCAAAACAAGAACTATAAATAATTTATTTAATATAATTCAGGATAATTATCTAGCTAATCATTATCTTGAGACAAAATAATAAACAATTGGTTAAAATATTAAATAAACACCCTACACCTCCACTATAAAAACCACCCCCACCGCATCATCTCATCACACCTCATAAGACATGAATATTTGTCCAATTCATACCAATTACTCTTTCTGTGTCTATTCCGCATGAAAATAATCCATTGGTCTACCTAAAATATCAATCCCAATCCTCTGAATGATCTTCTCCAGGATAATATTTCTTATGGTAAACACCTTAATCCCTCCCTTTCATTTTCATTTATTTTCCCTATATTGTATTATCCTTACCACACATAATCTATCCATTTATTACCCAAAAATACAATTTCTTATATTTACTGTAATATTATTCTTTAAAGTTAAAATACACCATTATGCCTTTTATTCTCTCCCCCTTTTTATTCCAAAATTGAATACATTGTTTGTGACGTGCTGATTTACTGCATTAGTGGATAATAAGTTTTATTTTTTCGATTCCATCTTGAAGGATGGTCATAAATACAATTTTACAGAAAAAAGACTAAAGCAATTTATTATATCTTATTTAATTTTCTTCAACAAATATATATAGAAATTATTAATTAATTAGACAAAACTAGTTTGTAATGATCTAAAAAATCCAAAACAATCTGAATTATTATCTATAACATCTTATCTAATAATTAATCCTCCCCAAAATAACTAAATTATTTATATATTGATTTAATAATCTATATATTCATTAATAGCATATAATTAAAATTTTAGAAAATTATTCCTATTTTATGTGATCTTTCATACATTTATATGAGTGAACCAATTGTTACATCCAAGTAAAATAACACTCCCAAACAATGAAATTGAAAAAATGTAATTCATCAAAAGAACATAAGGGAAGATAAAAAACAAAATAACTATAATACATGATACATATTTTAATAATTAAACTACTATTGAGTTAAATTTCATTGTACTTGAAGTTTAATACATGTTCAAAACACTTTGGAACATAAAGTAAGGGTTTTATCGTCTCACATTAATTTCAATGAGGAATTCCATATTCACCACTATATCTTGTGTGTGGAATCTGTATACTAATAATTGATTTTTAATATCATAGATATATTTATCATCATGTTATTAAATGTTTCATTTATTTATTAATAATTTTATAGGGCATATGGTTTTACTATTAGTAAAGTGGCATGGGATTCTCCCTAAACCTCAATTTTTCATTCTGGATATGATTTATATCTCTTTAGACCAATATAATTCTTCTTTATTTTTATATCATTTGTAAATTATATATATATTATTAAAATTCATGTATTCATATTATTTTGTCATTCTTATATGGGGAAATATCTGTTTCTCATTTTACTATTTTCAATTCCCCAGAATACGAATGCACGATTAAGGGGAACATCCCAATTTTTTAACCCATTATAATGTACCATCCATAATCTATTTTAAGAAATAATTATTTTTATAAAATCACAATTTTTCATGAAATCATATCTGTTTTCATCCATGTTTTTACAAAAAAAAAATTCATTTTATGTTTTAACGATTATCTTATATTTTCCCTTAAACCCCCAAAAATTGTCCTACTTCTAAAGGTTCATAAAAACTCTTTTTAGTTGTCTTCACTTCAGTTGAACATCATTTAAACCTAAAATTTAATTTTACTGCCCTAAAATTTATTCTGTGATATTCATATTTAAAATATTTTTTTATGTAAAATAGAGTTCATTTTCAAAATGAATTACTATTTCTAAAAAAGGGTATTTCTCTAAAGAATTAATAATTATTTTATTAGTGTATTTTAATATATGATTTTGATTCATGTATTTAAAAGTGGTTTGGGTGAAATTTATTTCATGATATCATTTTATTTTGATTATTAGATATATTAAGAATACATTGGCCTTTGTAAATGACGGGTGGGGCCTGTTATAGCCACTCGATGAATCATTATGTCTTGTAAGACAAACTAGGTCATGTATTGGTCGTGGACTTACCCATTTATATAAAATATTTTGCAGAGGAATTGATGGTATGTTTATGATGTCCAGTATTTTGTATTCCCACAAAATGATATTAGTAATTGGGATGTCATTTTATTATTTAACAAACAGAATATCCATGGATAAGTTTTTCTCTCAAGAAATTGTTTATGGTATAATATAATTAGTTTTAATTTCTAAAAATTATACTCATGATTTTAACATAAAAATTTGTATTTTAATTAGCTTAGTAAGCCTTATTATATATTATAGATTATACTCTATTCCATACCCTTACTAAGAATCTATTCTCACCCATTTCTTATGTTTTATTTCAACCCATGATGAAGATATATGTACTAGAAATGAATTTCAGGGATAATATATAAGTTTATGGGAGAACGAAAAATAGTTTCTAGGTTTTATTTTATTTGAATTTGTTATTTCAAAATTATGGTTCAATATGGTTTTCAAAATATACTGAACTGTATTGTGCATCTGGATGATACCTCCTTGTTTATTTTACCATTTTTTAAAGGAACTAACTCTGGGATATTGGGTTTTGAGTATTTTTGGTTGTTATTAGAGGATTTCTTGTAAAAAAAATTTTAAACTAAATTTAGATAAAATTGATTAAGGAATATAACCTTAATATAGAATATGAGGAAAAAAATTTATGATCATTCTAAAATTTTTGTATGGAAGATATTTTGTGGGTATTCATATAAATATATCCATTTCTTTATAAAACATGTTTACATGGTTTTGGAATTTATTTACCACGGGTAATAACTCATAAAAGGTTTGTAAGGCCTTGATCGGTGTAACCTAGGACATGAAGACATGTGATACTACTGGATAAGTTGGAGAGTATAGGGGGTATGTTTTGGATAAATCACATTATCTTTACAGCCCACTATAAATTATTTATTAATAATTATTCCCCAACAAAACCTTGGTTTTTATTATGAGAATATCGATGAATAAATTCTCCCAATTTATGTTATATTTCACCAGTTTTTGGAATATAAATTATTTTTCACAATGCTATAATTTAATATAGAGTATTCCATTGATTAAAAAAATTTATAGCTGAATTAATGGTAATTACATCAATGCACATAATCCAAAGAGTAGTAATGATCATTTTTTCGATTGGTTTAAGCTATTATTTCAAACAAATTTATTCTCCCAAATATTGTCATTATATGTGGAATAATATCATGTTCTAAAAAGATTTATAATTAATTATCCCATTTATATAGAATCAAAGGGATGAAAGAGATAAAGAGGAGATAAGTGAAAATGATTGACAAAGGTAATAATGTAATGAATTATTTTCCCACATTGATAAATGGGGAAGGAAACAACATTGTATATTCTAATGTGGAAAATGAATTTTATTTAAGCGTGAATAGAATGTCTACAATGATCATGATTATATGGAAGGGAAGAAATATTCTAATTTTTAGTGCTTTTACTATAAGGATATGAGACACTATGAAAATCAATGACTTAAGAGTCTAAGGAATATACCATAAAAGAAGGTAACAGATTATGGCCAAGCTTATATTGTTGCCTTAGAAGAATATGAATGATTAATATTCTTGTTTGTAGTTTCAAAAATTCTGTTATATTAGTATTTAATCAAGAATTATATAGTAATAAGAATCATGATATATATAATTATTTTACTATAATAATTATTCATCCATATTTGGAAGCATACATGATTTAATTAAGGTATTACATTGATCATGGTATTCATATAATTGGTTTGTGGGATCAAGATATACATAATTTGGGGAATTTTATGTTAATTTTATTTTGCTAATTTAGTGACCTTATATCTTTTTTTCATTATTTAATGTGGAAATACATGTTTTAGAAGTGTATTATGATTATGTACTTTTGATATTTATCAAGTCAAGCATTATAAATTATTATTCGATGATAACATGAGCTAACATTATTGGTTTTAGAAAATATTTAATGGTTGAGAGAATTACATAAGGACCATATGATTCATTAAAAGTTCATCAAGTGTGAACAATTTATCAAGATCATTCATTACCATGTGTAAGGGTTTAAGTGAAAATTTATAGAAGCACAACTAAAAGATGAGACTATTCAAATGACATGGAAAGTAATCATGATAGTTTATATTCTCATGTTCTTATCTAAATATAAACCAAAATACTCAATTCAATGAGAATTTATTATGAAAAAAATGTTATTTGTTTAATTTTCATTATCTGAAATCAATAGTCTTTTTACCGATCTCATGATTTTTTATTCCGTGATGGTTAATATTCTACTTACCATGTTATCTATCACTCTGTATTGGAACAAGATAGTCATATTTATCTATCATTTCCATTAAGAGGATATTTAATAACCCTATTATTATTTTGTGTTTCCCAAAAGGGAACATTGAATTGTGAACCATTTATTTTCAATGTAAAATTCTAAATTACAAGGAATCAATTTATTCAAGTTGGGAAGAATGTTAGACACTATGTATTTATCGTATGCCTCTTTTTCAAATTAACTTATTTTATTGATTATGGGTTCAAAAAATTATTATACATTACTATTTAATTGTTATTGATTTCTCCATGAGTTATGGAATAGATAGAAATATAGTGATTAAGTAAATTATGAAAATATAGATTATACGTGTTTCAAAAATTAATTCATTGGTTACCAATTAATTAAATAAATAAACCAATTGAACATAAAGAATATATAATTATAAAAAAACTATATTTATACACCAAATTCAGTTTATATTACTAAATAATGTCAATTTATATTAGTGAAATATATTTTATATTATATATTCAATCAAATATTTAACAAAATAATTCAAAAAAATTAGATTCAAATTTAAGAGTAAATCTAATTTTGAACATAAAAGAATACATTTTTTTAAATATTGTTTTACTGCAAGTTAATGAAATCATGTTTTTAAAATAATTTTTTCAATACCTATCAATTATATTTTATCAAATATACTTTAATATTTAATGAGTAATATCAAAATTTACTTTGGTTAAATTTTTTATTTTTTTCTCCTATATTTTAATTTTTATGAATAGCGATGTGATCATTGGAATAATAATTTGACTATTTTAAATTGTAATGTGGCAACTATAATATTTAATTCATTTATGAGAGTATATATAAAATTTATTCAACTCATAAATTAAAATAAAGTATATTTCTATCATAGAATAGGTATATAAATATTTTATAAATGACATATTAATTGTTTCTATTCTGGTCAAACATAAAAGTTTATTTACAATTTTATAAAGAGTATAATGTTTAAAAGAAAATTGTACTTCAAAAAATATTTTCATAAATTAATTTTTTTTGTCCATCGATAGAAAGATAATTTTATTAGACATTAATTATCTTTTTTTATTTTTATAAAATCAATTAAAATTTTAATATTATTATATTTTAGAATAAATATGGATTTAAATAGAAAATTAAATATATTGGATTTAGAACATTATTTACAAAAAATGGAGTTCAATTTCGATTTCTAATCAATTAAAAATGTTTAGGGTAAATATTTGCGATATTTCTAAAATATTTGAATTTTGGGGGAATCGTTAAATATCGTAATTTACTATGTATATACATTACATTTAAAATGTAACATTTTTTGAGTAATTTACGTTGTAATAAACATAATATCAAATCCACCTTAACTATTTTAATATATATTTGTGATAAATCTTAAACTACTCATATTCTTGATCCAAATGAATTAAAAAATGAATAAAATATTCAAAAAAACACCCCTCTCATCTAATATAAATACCACTCCTAAACATCACTTCTCCACAAAAAATTCAAGCCTATAATATTTTAAATTCCAGACTGACAATCATCCCATGTTTCTTAACCTCATTTAAGATACATTAGTATCACAAAAAAACCAATCCCAAGTCCATTAAGGATGTTCTTAGGGAGAAGAATTCAATAGGTAAAACCCTTAATCCTTATATTTCATTTTATATTATTTTTCATTTCAGTTATTATCCTTCCCTCTATAATCAATCAAAAAGGAATGATTAATCCAATATTGTATATATACTATAATTATAGTTTTTCAATGGAGAATCCATCCTAATGTCTCCTATTCTCTTCCCCCTTTTATTCAAAAAATTGAAACATCGTTCACGAGGTATTTTTTTTCTTCCTTTATGGATGATGAGTTTGTTTATATTCCCTCTTCTAGGCTAGCCATAAAACTATTTTTATGGTTAAATAAATAATAATATATTTTTATATATTAATTAATGTTCTTAAACTAGTATATATACATAATACTAATTAATGAGACAAAATGATTTTTTGATGACTGAAAAAAACAACAAAATAATCTAAACGATTATCACTATTATCTTTTCTAATGATTCCTCCCCACAAAAAATACCAAATAATCTATATTAACATGAAATATTATTTATTTTCATTAATAACATATAATTTTTATTCTGTATTACTTTTCCAATTTTACATGATCTTTTGTGCATGTGTACAAGTGGTTAAATAGGAAAACCCAAGGAAAAAACACACCCGAACGACAAAATTGAAACTTATAACTCATCAAAAAGACTATAAAATTAACTAATAATATTATACTGAATCAATTAAATGTTAAATAGGTTCTTAATTTTATAATGAATGAATTTAATTTCATTATCTTGGATTTTTAGAACATTTTTATAATGATTTCAATCATAAGGTATGGGTTTTCTCATCACACATTTCTTTATGTGAGATATGTCTTACTCACCACTATCTATTTTGTGCATTGTATGTATACAAACCATTTATTTATAATTTAATTAATCACATTATCTTTATCGAATTAAATGCTTCATTTTATGATTATTAACTTTATGGCCCATATGGTTTCACTATTTTCAATGTGGTAAGGGATTCTCCCTGAACCTCCATTTTTCATTCGGGTTACAACTTTTATCTATTTACTTTATAATAATTATTCTTTATTTTAATTTAAATCATATATATTATGTTTATTTTTCAAAATCATGTATTTAGATAATTTTAACTTTATTTTATGTGGAAAATATGTTTTATACAATGATTGCTTTTGAATTCTTCCCAATAAGAAATCCTGGTAAAAGAGAACTTCCTAATTTCATACCAAATTTCAAGTACCATCCATTATATATATTAAGAAAAAATTATAAAATAACACATTTTTCATGAAAAAATATATTTCTTAATTATAGGTTTAATACAGACAATTATTTATTTTTTAATAACTCTCTAATATTTTCCCTTAAACATCACTATGGTGGCCCATTTCTAATGTTTCGTAAAACCCTATTTACATTTTATCTCATTAGTTGAACAAAATGTATACCTCAAAATTTTTTATTTGAATTCCCGTTTTTATGGGATATTATTATTTCTAATTGGATTTCATGAAAAATAAAATTTATTTTCCAAAAGAACTATTATTTCCAAAATAAAAGTGTATTTATCTCATGAATTTTTAATGATTTTATTACTCTATTTTCATCTATGATTATGATTCAAATATTTAAAATTGTTATGTGAGAAATTTATTTAATGTTATATTTTTAAATCGATTATTCAAAAAATGAGGAATACATTGGTCTAAATAAGTTTTTGGCATGGCTAACTATAGTCGCTCGATGCACTGGTATGTCTTAGGAGACAAACTATACTTGGTGTTGGCTGAGGCATTTCCCACATATGTATATTTCTTAGAAATTACCTTGATGGTATGTTTATTATTTTTGGATCTATTAATTCAATCATTATGATATTATTAATTAAAAAATCATGTTATTGTTTGATTAGAATAATATCAATGGTTATATTTCATTCAATTACAGTTATTCATGGAGTTATTTTATTAGTTTTAATTCCTACCATATAATACTCAAAATTATGATTTAATGAAACGTGTTTAAATTTATTAAACATGTATTATTATTTATTATATAATTCATTATACTTTGTACCCTTATTGAGAATCTGAGATCTCGGATTTCTTATGTTTTAATTTTCCCTCTGATGTGAAGATGTGCATTGTGAATGACATAGAGGGATAATCTAAGAGTTTATGGTTGTTTTGAAAAGAGTTTCTTTGATTAGATGTAGTTTTAAACATATGTTTGCGTATGGTTTTCCATGTCTTCTTAACTATATGGTGCATCAGGATGTGAATTCCTTGTAAATTATACCAATGTAATAAAGTATGGCACCATCTTTGGGATATTGGTGTTAGGGACATTAGTTTGTTATCAGAGAGAGTTTATTAGAATCCTTGATATCTAGATTTTATAAACGTAAATATGATGACTAATATAAACGTTTGAACTAACCTTCAACACATTTATAAAAACATGTTAAACTAAAAATCATTATTCAAGTAAGTTTTATGAAAAATATAATAAAAAATATTAAAACTAATATAAAAAGGCACAGTTGATATAAACAAGAAGTTCAGTCTGAAGATGAGAGTAGTCCTCCCCACTTTGTTGTCACCTGCCTCCAAGATGTTAAATTTAATATTAAATTTGATCCAAACCATGGATCAGGGTTCACAATAGTACACAATTCTATCCATGTAACACTAGACCTCTATCACTACTATTCATGGGAGAAAAAAGAAACAGATCACACATGAACTATTCCACTATTCTACGTGGGATACAAAGAATAAAATTTGAGTGATATTGAGGATATCTATTATCCATCAGTTATGCACAAGGGACAGTGTTGGTGTTAGATATAGGTGCACACAGTACTAAAAATGTATGAAAATAAACAAAACATATATATGATGTAGAGATAGGTTTAGAAATCATTCTTTGTTATGAACAAATGCTCTAGACTCTTTAAATGTTGTGGAAATGATGTTTGTTTCCTGTTCAAGATGTTTTCTTCAAAACAGAGTATTGTATCCTCTATACTCTAGCTTCCAGATGTGTGAAAAGTTTAGCTTTTTTGTTATAAGGATTTAAAATGTATCCCAATAATTTTTTCACGTCTAGTCGATCCCCCTATATACTCTAGCTTTGAGTTCATGGGATTTTGAAGTAATCTCGAGAGTTGCAGGAGTTTTTAGTTCATCTGTACTTTTTACGTATCATTTTATGGCATTCTCTCTTTGCACGATCCAACTTGAAATTATTTTATACTTTGAGGTCCAATATGCATGAAGATCTACCCATGTTCCAGTTCCTTGTATTTTCTACTGATAGTCCTATAAACAATATTAAATAATTTCAGAAACATAAATTTTTCTAAATATGATCATTAGAGAAAAAAATGAATTAATAAAGTATAGATAGTTTTTATGACTTTTGGTGAGTAATAAGTTTCAGTGACTAATTGTCATCGGTCTATCATGATCGGTCTGTCAGCACTGGTGACTCAGTGTATTGGTGAGTAATTTCCATAGTTATCAGTGACTTAGAGCATCAGTGAGATTTTTGTGCCATCTGTCTATCACCCATTGCTGACTCGTTCTTCAACATGTCTTAAATTGGTGACTCATTCATTAGTGTGTTATAAATCGATGATTCATTCATCGGTGACTTGTTTGATCTATTAGTGAGTCTAATATCAATGTATTTTTCGATTGTTGACTTCTTTGATTAGTGACTTCATTTATCGGTGAGTCATCCATTGGTGAGTCATTTAAACTCTCGGTTCCAGGGACACTGAAAGACATATAAAATTTCTGCCTTACATAGAACACTACCATATAATGTGAAAATCATAAATATATGTAAACACACGCTTATAAACATATTAATGCATAAAAATTCATAATCTATTAACTTATTGAAAATTATTATTTTATGTGACATAATTGATTCAATTATAAGTATTCATTGACAAGATTAACTAGAGTGAAATCTGGATATATTAATTAATGGAATTTGAGGATTGGAATGATTTTTTATTATGAAACCCACTATTTCAAAAAGGGGAAAACAATCTCCCCATTTTAAAAAATAATAAATTGTAGCATAAACAAGAACTTAATGAATAATAATTACATTACATAGCATACTATAGTGAATGTGAATTATCAATAAGACTAAGTGTATTATTTTAAACTCCATCTAAATTAGTGTATCAGAGGGAATATATATATTGAAAGGGACATAATATTTGAGAATATTAATGTTGTTTTTGTAACCCCCCAAACATTTTATGGTAGGCTTCACTTAAATATATTCTCTTCATAGCCGATATTTCATAAAGAATTGTGTTCCTTTGAAATAAAACGTGGTAATTTTATAGAATGTCATAAAAAATCATTTAAACATAATTTTTATTGTTCTGTGGTTTGACTTTTGAAAATATGACTTACATGGTTGTGTTCAGGATGATATTTGTTGTCTGATAGAATTAAATTAATTTTTAGTGAATAGTACCCTTACCATATGAATAGTAACCTACCCTTTAGGAATATAAAGCTACCATTATGAATTTTAATATGACTCTTGTTAATGGTATCTATACCCATGAATGTTTATATAAATTTAAGAACCTTATAAATGAAGATTATTATTTTATGTGATTGTAACTTTCGATTAAATAATGAATTTAATCAAAAAAATAAAATTTTCATATTTAGAAAATTATTTTTGCAAAGTGGAGTTCTTGTTTATATTCTATATGTGGAAAAATGGTTAGGGGGATTTTTTTTATTTTTATGAAATACTTGAATTTTGATGAATAGTAAAATACAATAAATTACAATAATTGGTAAATGCATGATTTACTACATCCTATGTGATTTAAGGATGATATAAGTCCCCTTGGTTCGAACTCACGTGCCATTATTACTCTTTAGGATCATATGAATCAATTATATTCATATTATTGAGAAACTAATTAAAATAACATTTAAAATAATGTAATATCCCTTCCCCCTCTACCATATAAACCAACCTTAACCCCTCCTCCTCTCACACCACTAAAGATTCATGCCTTACCTAAATACGGCCAAATAATCTTATCATGTCCTCTCCCCACGTCCAAGACCTTCTGGTCTCTCAAGAAGTCCAAAAAAAATGTCTTAAGGATTTTTTCAAGGACGGGTACTCAAGAAGAGAACCACACTTCTCTTTTATTTCAAATTATTTTACAAGTTTTTTTATTTTGTTCCCCTCTTATAACCTCACCTCATCCAAATTACCCAATTATTCAAGTACCTTATATGTAAAATATTTTCATTATGATAATGGAATATTTCATCGTCTTCTCTTTTTCCCCTCCTTTTATACTGAAAATTCAAACACCGTCTGAGATGTGATAATTTATCACACTCAAGGAAGAAGGGTATTCAATTTGCATAACTATCCTCAAGAATAGCCATGAAACCTTTTATAATGGTTTAAGAAGATATTAATATATTTATTTCACCTTATTAAAATTTATGTAATCCTTACATACTCAGAATAGAAATTAATATTAATAAAACATGTTCAATATGCACACAATAGGGAAAGTTAATACAAGCATTAATCAGTAACATTTAACTAATTAATAATCCACATTTATGAATCCAAAAATAATTATTAGATCATTTATAATGTCACTAATAGTATATTTTTAAAATTTTGGATGTTTACCCAAAAGTAAAATGAACATCCATTCATCAACATATGTAAACCAGTAATGAAAACCGAGTAAGAAAATGCTTCCAAACAATTTGAATTATATCACTTAAAACCTATAAAAAACGTCACGAATGAACCTAATAAAATTCTATCATTTCAATTAAATTTTTATGAGGTTCTAGACTTATTTATTAATGAATATATGCTTGATTATTAAGGTCATTAATAACAATCAAGAACACCTTTGAGCTTAAGTAAGTGGTATCTTTACTCAATTTTATTCATTGAGTTAAAAACCAATGTCAATGGTTATGTATTTCATAGAATATGTGTGAATGACCTCTGATTGTTTTATTAATTATATCCACTTTTATTTTTTGGTTTAATTTCTATCACAGATAATTATTTCATTTATTTTTTCTCTATCTAATGATATGTTCTTTGTAAGGGATATCTTAACTCAAATTTCATTCGTTGAGTTAAACATTAATTTCGTTGATTTTTTACTTTCCCAGAATATGTTTTAATGACCTATGATTGTTTTATAATGTAAATCCACTTTTATTTTATTGTTTTATGTTCACCACACATAATTATTTCATTGATTTGTTCTCAATATAATGACACGTTCTTGGTAAGGGATCCCCTCTCTCACTTTTATTCAAGAATTCCCCAAATATTGTGTCCGTTTATTTTTAATTCCTACTGATGGGGTATGTTTTCAAACCACCCCAATACATACCTTTTGATATATAAATAGTGGGATACCATGTTACCTTTCATTTGGCCCTCCAAAGAACACATGTTACCATACTGAAATGTTTGTAAGGGGTTTTCTCATCTCAATTGCATTTTCATTGTTTGTCGCTTATTTATTGCATGTGGTGTATGTTAATAGAAATTTTTTATATAATGTCATGATTTAATTAATATCCATGGAATTAAATGATTTAATTTTAGGTTATTAAGTTCTGGACATATGATTTGACTGATTACATTTTGGTAAGGGACTTTCTCTCAACTACCATTTCGTTGTGACTAACATAGTATTGTTCAACTAATAATCCTAATGTGGTGTACCTACAACCCATTTGAGATAAATTTTAATTTTAAATTTTATTTATATTAAATTTAAATGTTATCCTATCATGGATATGTTTATTTTCTAATCTCTATACCAATTTATATATAGTGTTTGTTTGTAATGTTGTCTTAACTTTGGAAATATTGATGAATCAATATGCTATACTCTATACGGATATTGAAAAGGAATATTGAACTAGTATTAGATCAATGTATAAAAAAATATTTTGTACATTACGAAGCGGGTGTGGCATGTTATAGCCCCCCTATGCATCGACAGGTCTAATGAGGCAAATCAGATGGCGAAAAACCCTTCGAGTTTGATTCAAAAAATCAGACGGGTTTGTACCCATAGAACTATATATATTTAACGATATTATTGTATAATTTTCATGTTTTAGGAATTATAATTAATATTCAATATCTTTATTCATTTTTTGTTATTACTATCCATTAGGTTTTCACTATGAAAAAAATAATGAATGCATTTTCATTCTCATTTTGTTAATAGGATGATTTTTTCATTTATTCATTATTCCATATATATTATGTCAAATTTTTTATGATTAAATTATTATTTAATTCATGCTTCTACTATTTTTAACCATTACTCATAATTTAATATCACCCATTTCATGTGTTTACCTTATGAAGAGGAGATCATTTACTGAGTTTATGTGGATGCAGGTTTTATTTTTAGTTATGTATTGTATTTTGTACCCTTTTCCAATGTCATTTGAGTTAAGTCAACATATATAGTGTCACACACGGTTTTTTCTGTCTTTGTATTGATCCGGCCCATTAGAAATCCCGATCCACTTAATGGGTATTTGATGAGATGAATCTTGAGTTTTGAAGTTTCATATATGTCTAACCACCATAATTTGGGATCTCTATTTCTTATTTAGGAGTTTTTGAAGAAAGGGTGGTTACTTCATGATTTGGGCCAACTGTGAGCTCATTCCCAGTTTTAAAAACTGAATTTGTTTCTTTTATAACTCTTTTGTTTTTAATCCTTTTTCACCCAATCAACTTTAAACTTGTACTATACTGATATATTAAAATTTATTATCCTTTTGGAACCATTAGAAATTCATAAGCCGAGTGAATTTGGGTTTCTTATTTAGGTATTGGGCCAGCCCATGGGCCCATTTCCTGTTTTTTTTAAAAATAAATTGTTTCATTTATATCTTTTTCATTTTTTAATATTTTTCAGTGATTCCACCTCCCACCCGAAGCCAATATCCCTATCCGCACCCCCAATATCGTTTTGGCCTCTTTGGAGCTCATATGGGTCGCGTAAGAGGACGAATATTCTCAGGATACCTCAAATCGTCCAGATTTGACAAGGTAAATTGTATCATTCATAAATTAATCAATTCTTACTCTTTTGGCCACCAATTTTTTTTACCTGGTTCGTCCAGATCTTAGGAGTCTCTCCATGAATTTTCAATCCATTCCCTTCCCTCTAGGGTTGCAGATCTAATGGAAGACGAAGAGTTTTCTAGGGTGAATGGTGAGATTCCTTCTCCTTTCTCCTTCCTCTTCCACCTCCTTTCATTATTTCTTTGATTTATACTATACCCTAGTCTTGATCAACCTAGGGTTTTCTTATACAATGTTTTTTTATGGTTTTTATTTTTTTTAGGTATGGTATTTATAGTTTTAGGGTTTATAAACCCGTGGCGGGTGATTTCGGGTGTGCGTTTCAATTACGCCAAAGATTTGAGGTAGGATATCCCTTTCACATGCTTTTATCATTGAAGTTTCATCATTTTAATATTATCCTATACTTATATAAATGTATATTATTATTTTAAATCCTTTTTATAATTTTCTTGGTGTGCAAAGTCCTTGGTTAATCACTGTTATGTGAAAGGTAGTGTTGTTTTGTCATGAAAGTAATCAACAAGTGTTTGTTTAAATGTTCCATTATCTTTGAAAATATTTTGTCAGTTTTATAATCTGGTTTATGGTATTTTTAACATGTTACAGTATCTTGAATGAAAATATGACATTCAATTGGTGTTTTATTTCTTTTCATGTACATAAAATAAATAGGTTTGTTTAAAAAGGGCATGATTTGTGTTCGGTAAATTGCCCGGTTGGCTTTTATGTGTGATGTGTGATTTAAAAGTTATTTGATTTGATTTATAAAGGAATTGGAAGAATTATAAATGGTATTTTTGGGTACATATATTGATTTCCAATTTGGATTTGTTTTTACAAACAAGTGGGTTTTGATTTACAACATATTTTGGCCGGAGTTGCCAAAAAAATGGACCGTTTCACATCTTTAAAAAAATGGTTGTGTTTTGAATATGTAACCTGAGTATTATAAGAGATTTATGAATGAGCTTTGCTGCCGTAAATGATGTTTATAAAGATCCTTAATAAAATTAAAATTCATACCTTCATCAAAGGTTAGTTTTGAGAAAATGTTTAAAGGCCAATTTGGCATTTCCTAGAAACGAAGGAGTGTTTTACTTGTATATAACAAGTTGTGAAATTGGGATTGTTTTATGGTCCATTAAATGATTTTATTAAATGTTTATTGGGATGACAAATATGATTTGGTTTGGTTATGATGTGTGTTTATAATTTAAAGAATGTTTTTGAAAGAGTTTTATGTGCAAAGCCTCAATGCACTTCATGAAATTGTTTTACCAAAATATTTAGCGGTTTGTTGATTAGTGTAAGAAATGTGAAGAAAGATCATTGGCTGTTTGTGTTTTTATGGTTTTGGAATGGAATGTGGATGTGAAATGTGTATTTGATAATATGTGTAACTTGATTGAGCACTAAAGGGAATCCCGTGTATCTAGGTGGGTGGACGTGTACTAGTATGCTAGTGATTCTGTGGGGGTTGTCCCCAGTTTCACGTAGCAAGTTTGATGATGAAAACACTAACTAAACTATGATGATGATGATTATTGGGGACCACTAGGTTATGGGTATGTTCCCTACTAGTGGCTCGTGCACGAGAACGAATATTTATTATGGTTACTTTCACCGAGATACGAGGTACCTGGGGCTCACAACTAACTAGTGCCTAGGGGTATTCCCATGACTAGTGCTCATTGGCTATTTTGTACTCACCGTCGGCATACGGTGTGTTTGGTTGGTAAATTAAGTAGTATGTGTTATTTATTTGAATGTTAAAATTCTTTAAAGCAGCCCTCTTGAAAACTATGTTCATTTTGAAGTTGCACCTCTTTGAAAAAAATAGTTACATGCATTTTTGTTTATTAAACAAGCATGTTTTTGTCTGATAATTATTATAGCATGGAACCTCATTCGAAAACCATACATTCATATCTTGAATTTCAAACTATAAATTGATGTTTCATTTATTTTAAAGGAATGTGCATTGGTAATAGAATATCGGGCTAACCTACTGAGTTTTAATACTCACGCCTATAGTCTTCTTCTTTTTTTATCCCTTGTGCAGGTTTCATCTTTAGTTCGATCACCTTGGGCGACTTTTGATCATTGTGTTGGATAGTTACCAGAAGTGTCACATGGATTTAGTTGGTCATTGGGATTGTTCATTTGAGTTTTTTTTTTGTTCTACCTTTAGTTTCTTGTATAAAAAATATTTTGTTCAATTTTTTTATAAATTCATTTTGGGCTGTCCGTTTATTTCCGCAGTTTGTTTGATTGTCTATATATGGGAGAAATCGTTCCCTTGTGTACTCTATTGATGCCCTTGGTGCTTGTCACCATCCTGGGAGGATCGGGAATGCCTCTCGGGACTTGTCGCAGGCTGGCCTGGGTGACCGGTTCAGGGTTGACTCAGGCTGGTTCGTGACAAAATGGTATCAGAGGAGGTTGGCTCTTAGCAGACCTTTCTTTTTAGAGTGCCCTTGTTATTTTGGGGATGTCAAGGTAGATGGAGTAGGATTGTTGGGACTTGAAGGGTAAGTGCATGAAGAGCGTCGCGAACTATTTCTTGTTCTAATCCTCAGGTTTCCAAGGGAGTCCAGTTTTATTAGTGTCCTTTGTTCTGGTTGATTTTTTTTGGTGTTGGGATTTGACAAGGGGAGTATGACTAATGGCCTCCGTGAGCTCACAGGGCCTGGCAAGCCATGTGGAGCTGGGGAATGGTTCTAATAAGTCTCTCTGTGTTGTTTTTGTGTTTTTCATATGGCCGCCAACCATATGGTCAAGTCACCCACTGACACTAGTTCCCTTTTTTGGGTCTCTTGAACCTTTCTTGAATTCTGAATTTTTATTTTTAAAATCCTTGTGTGAGAATTGTGGAAATGGGTTTTAATGTAAGGATTAGATTTTGAAAAGTGAAAAAAGGGGGGTTTCAATAATTAAATATAATAATGGTTTTGGAAGGTTGTGTTTTTGTGAAAAAAGTTGGGGGAATCAGAAATGATTTAAAGGGATTGGATTATCCATAATCTAAAATTGTGGTTTGTTGAAATAAAATGTTTTGAAATTGTGAATAATTTTAAAGTGATTCTGGATATTTTTTTAAATGGGGTATTTTAGGATGTTAAAAAGTTTTTGAATTGGATAAATTAGTTTTGGCAATTGGTTTTGATCGGTTGGTGTTTTAATATAAACGATATTGGTCTCAATGGACCTCGGATTATGAAAATATACCTTGCTGGATTTTTTTTTAAAAAATGGGAAGGGGTTGTTTGGAGTGGCTTGGTTATTTAAAAAGTTTTTAAAAATGAAAAGGGGTAGGTTTTTAAGAAAATGGTTCTTAATGAATAGTGGTTTTTTTTGTGAAATATGAAAAGGGTTTTTCACTCGGTGGTTGGTGTTCCTTTTGAAGGTACATGATTTTTGGAAAGATGTTGTTTTGTTTTAGCCTTTTGTGTTTTCATGAGTGCTCACATGCATGGTTTTATTTATATTTGGAAGGTTGAAATATATGGTATAGTGGTTGGGTGCCTGGGGTGGCATGGAAATGTGCATGTTGGTGAGACTTGATGAAACACCATTGGTGAATGTGGAAACCCACCAAGTTTGTTTGTTTTTCAAAAGTGTTTTGTGTTGAAAAATGTTGTCCTATTTGTTTATAAACCAATGGTTATGTGGCCAGTTTTTTTCTGTGTCGTAGAAGAGTTGTTTATTCAGTAAGATTCCTTGTGATCTACAATTCATACTCTTGTTGTATCTTGAGATGATATCTTGTTGGTGTCTTGGTTTTGGAGAAATTTTCATTGGGTTTCTAAAGATATGTTTGATGTTGTGATGTGGCCAGGGATAGTTCTCAGTTGGAAGTCTTTCCTGATGATCAACCTAAGGATTCATTTCAAATGTTAAATACACCTCTTTTGATGATGCCTCAACCTGTTTGTTGGAATAGAAAGTAGTTTGGGATCTATTAAAAGTGCTTCTAGGTCATGATAATTCTTTTGGACAGAGCAGTTGTGTTCGCTGATGTTGATGTGTTTCGTCTAATTCCTCATCTATTATGCCACTCATTTGGAGTGATAAGGAATTTTTATATGTATCTATGAGTTCCTATTTAGATGAAGGTTTTTGTTTGGTGATCAAGTGTGGTTTTTTTTGAGTGGTGTGATCCTTATCACCTGACTGTGGTGCAACAAATGCTTCAAGAATTAGGGCTCCAGCCATAGGCCTCGGAGTGAAGCTTTTCACGTAGTCAGGAAATCAATAGAGGTGTGGAGTTCTAGATTAAGATCCTTACTCCTCTGTTTTGGTAAGTTAGTTACTATGTCAATGTTTTGGTTCCTCATTTCTGTGAATTTCCCTTTGTCGCAACAAGCGTGGTAGACTTAACCCCTCACACAGTGTCTATGGTTATTCCTTCATGGATGTGGGTTTTCAATCAATGTCCCAGTGTGGACCTCCTGTAAAAATCAGGTGTATTCTTGGTGTTACCTATTCATAGGTGGAGAGTTTTGTGTAGTTTATTTGTTTCTTTTGTGGTTTCAGTGGCCAAATTATTGGGTCCCCTTCCATCCCATCCCCAAGTGACGGGGGTCCAGAATTTTGTTGAATGTGTCGACCAAGTTATTGTCCCATCCATTTGGGAGTGGGTGGTTTATATGTTCATGTTGTAACTCTATTAACTTTGTATAGTAGGTTTTTGTAGGAGGGTTTTTTTGGGCTTGTGTGAGTGAGTCCCAACTCTAGCTCATGTTCAATTCTTGTCTATTCATTGCTAGTTGGTTTCTAATGGTGGGGAGACACACCATGGGTCTCCTGGATTTTCATCCTAAGAACATTTCTAGGGATAGTTTATTCTTAATGGTGGGGAGTACATTCTGGAATCCTTAGGGGTTGTTTTTTTTAGCTGGAAAGTGTTATGGCTTTCCGGGGGCGGAAAGATTTAATGGTGGGGAGAATTGTCAAACATGGTTTTTTTCTGTCTTTGTATTGATCCGGCCCATTAGAAATCCTGATCCTCTTAATGGGTATTTTATGAGATGAATCTTGAGTTTTTAAGTTTCATATATTTCTAACCACCATAATTTGGGATCCCTATTGCTTGTTTAGGAGTTTTTGAAGAAAGGGTGGTTACTTCATGATTTGGGCCAACCGTGAGCCCATTCCCAGTTTTAAAAACTGAATTTGTTTCTTTTATAACTCTTTTGTTTTTAATCCTTTTTCACCCAATAAACTTCCCACTTTTCCTATACTGATATATTAAAATTTATTTATCCTTTTGGACCCATTATAAATTCATAAGCCGGGTGAATTTGGGTTACTTATTTTGGTATTGGGCCAGCCCATGGGCCCATTTCCTGTTTTTAAAAAAAATAATTTTTTTCATTTATATCATTTTCATTTTTTAATCTTTTTCGGTGATTACACCTCCCACCCGAAGCCAATATCCCTATACTCACCCCCAATATCGTTTTTTCCTCTTTGTAGCTCATATGGGTCGTGTAAGAGGACGAATATTCTCAGGATACCTCAAATCTTCCAGATTTGACAAGGTAAATTGTATCATTCATAAATTAATCAATTAGTACTCTTTTGGCAACCAATTTTCTTTACCTGGTTCTTCCAGATCTTAGGAGTCTCTCCATGAATTTTCAAGTCATTCCCTTCCCTCTAGGGTTGCATATTTAATGGAAGACGAAGAGTTTTCTAGGGTGGAAGGTGAGATTCCTTCTCCTTTCTCCTTCCTCTTCCCCCTCCTTTCATTATTTCTTTTATTTATATTGTACCCTAGTCTTGATCGACCTATAGTTTTGTTATACAATGTTTTTTGATGAGTTTTATGTTTTTTTAGGAATTGAATTTATAGATTTAGGCTTTATAAACCCGCGGCGGGTGATTTCGGGTGTGCGTTTCAATTACGCCAAAGATTTGCGGTAGGATATCCCTTGCACATGCTTTTATCATAGAAGTTTCATCATTTTAATATTATCCTATACTTATATAAATGTATATTATTGTTTTAAATCCTTTTTATAATTTTCTTGGTGTGCAAAGTCATTGTTTAATCACTGTTATGTGAAAGGTAGTGTTGTTTTGTCATGAAAGTAATCAACAAGTGTTTGTTTAAATGTTCCATTATCTTTGAAAATATTTTGTGAGGTTTATAATCTGTTTTATGGTATTTTTAACATGTTACAGTATCTTGAATTAAAATATGACATTCAATTGGTGTTTTATTCCTTTTAATGTACATAAAATAAATTGTTTTGTTTAAAAAGGGAATGATTTGTGTTCGGTAAATTTCCCGGTTGGCATTTATGTGTGATGTGTGATTTAAAAGTTATTTGATTGGATTTATAAAGGAATTGGAAGAATTATAAATGGTATTTTTGGGTAATTATATTTATTTCCAATTTGGATTTGTTTTTACAAACAAGTGGGTTTTGATTTACAACATATTTTGGCCGGAGTTGCCAAAAAAATGGACCGTTTCACATCTTTACAAAATGGTTGTGTTTTGAATATGTAACCTGAGTATTATAAGAGATTTATGAATGAGTTTTTCTGCCGTAAATGTTGTTTATACATATCCTTAATAAAATTAAAATGCATACCTTCATCAAAGGTTATTTTTGAGAAAATGTTTAAAGGCCCGTTTAGCATTTCCATGAAACGAAGGAGTGTTTTACTTGTATATAACAAGTTGTGAAATTGGGATTGTTTTATGGTCCATTAAATGATTTTATTAAATGTTTATTGGGCTTCCAAATATTATTTGGTTTGGTTATGATGTGTGTTTATAATTTAAAGAATGTTTTTGAAAGAGTTTTATGTGCAAAGCCTCAATGCACTTCAAGAAATTGTTTTAGCAAAATATTTAGCGGTTTGTTGATTAGTGTAAGAAATGTGAAGAAAGATTATGGGCTGTTTGTGTTTTTATGGTTTTGGAATGGAATGTGGATGTGAAATGTGTATTTGATAATATTTGTAACTTTATTGAGCACTAAAGGGAATCCTGGGTATCTAGGTGGGTGGACGTGTACTAGTATGCTAGTGATTCTGTGGGGGTTGGCCCCTGTTTCACGTAGCAAGTTTGACGATGACAACACTAACTAATCTATGATGATGATGATGATTGGGGACCACTAGGTTATGGGTATGTTCCCTACTAGTGGCTCGTGCACGAGAACAGATATTTATTATGGTTACTTTCACCGAGATACGAGGTACCTGGGGCTCACAACTAACTAGTTCCTAGGGGTATTCCCATGACTAGTGCTCATTGGCTATTTTGTACTCACCGTCGGCATATGGTGTGTTTTTTTGGTAAATTCAGTAGTATGTGTTATTTATTTGAATGTTAAAATTATTTAAAGCAGCCCTCTTGAAAACTATGTTCATTTTTAAGTTTCACCTCTTTGAAAAAAATAGTTACTTGCATTTTTGTTTATTAAACATGCATGTTTTTGTCTGATAATTATTATAGCATGGAACCTCATTTGAAAACCATACTTTCATATCTTGAATTTCAAACTATAAAATTATGTTTCATTTATTTTAAAGGAATGTGCATTGGGAATATAATATCGGGCTAACCTACTGAGTTTTAATACTCACGCCTATAGTCTTCTTCTTTTTTTAGCCCTTGTGCAGGTTTCATCTTTAGTTCGATCACCTTGGGCGAATTTTGATCATTGTGTTGGAGAGTGACCAGATGAGTCACATGGATTTAGTTGGAAATTGGGATTGTTCATTTGAGTTTTTGTTTTTGTTCTACCTATAGTTTCTTGTATAAAAAATATTTTGTTCAATTTTTATATAAATTCATTTTGGGCTGTCCGTTTATTTCCACTGTTTGTTTGATTGTCTATATATGGGCGAAATCGTTCCCTTGTGTACTCTATTGATGCCCTTGGTGCTTGTCACCATCCTGGGAGGATCGGGAACGCCTCTTGGGACTTGTCGCGGGCTGGCCTGGGTGACCGGTTCAGGGTCGACTCTGGCTGGTTCGTGACAAAATGGTATCAGAGGAGGTTGGCTCTTAGCAGACCTTTATTTTTAGAGTGCCTTTGTTATTTTGGGGATGTCAAGGTAGATGGAGTAGGATTTTTGGGACTTGAGGGGTAAGTGCATGAAGAGCATCTCGAACTCTTTCTTGTTCTAATCCTCAGGTTTCCAAGGGAGTCCAGTTTTATTAGTGTCCTTTGTTATGGTTGATTTTTTTTGGTGTTGGGATATGACAAGGGGAGTCTGACTAATGGCCTCCGTGAGCTCATAGGGCCTGGAAAGCCATGTGGAGCTGGGGAATGGTCCTAATAAGTCTCTCTGTGTTGGTGTTGTGTTTGGAATATGGCTGCCAACCATATGGTCAAGTCAACCACTGACACTAGTTCCCTTTTTTGGGTCTCTTGAACCTTTCTTGAATTCGGAATTTTTGTTTTTAAAGTCCTTGTGTGAGAATTGTGGAAATGGGTTTTAATGTAAGGATTAGATTTTGAAAAGTGAAAAAGGGGGTTTTTAATAATTAAATATAATAATGGTTTTGGAAGGTTGTGTTTTTGTGAAAAAAATTGGGGGAAGCAGAAATGATTTAAAGGGATTGGATTATCCATAATCTAAAATTGTGGTTTGTTGAAATAAAATGTTTTGAAATAGTGAATAATTATAAAGTGATTCTGGATATTTTTTTAAATGTGGTATTTTAGGATTTCAAAACGTTTTTGAATTGGATAAATTAGTTTTGGCAATTGGTTTTGATCGGTTGGTGTTTTACTAGAAACGGTATTGGTCTCAATGGACCTCAGATTATGAAAATATACCTTGCTAGATTGTTTTTTTAAAAAAATGGGAAGGGGTTGTTTGGAGTGGCTTGGTTATTTAAAAAGTTTTTAAAAATGAAAAGGGTTAGGTTTTTAAGAAAATGGTTCTTAATGAATAGTGGTTTTTTTTGTGAAATATGAAAATGGTTTTTTCACTTGGTGGTTGGTGTTCCTTTTGAAGTTACATGATTTGTGGAAAGATGTTGTTTTTTTAGCCTTTGGTGTTTTCATGAGTGCTCACATGCATGGTTTTATTTATATCTGGAAGGATGAAATATATGGTATAGTGGTTGGGTGCCTGGGGTGGCATGGAAATGTGCATGTGGGTGAGACTTGGTGAAACACCATTGGTGAATGTGGAAACCCACCAAGTTAGTTTGTTTTTCAAAAGTGTTTTGAGTTGAAAAATGTTGTCCTATTTTTTTATAAACCAATGGTTATGTGGCTAGTTTTTTTCTATGTCATAGAAGATTTTTTTTATTCAGTAAGCTTCCTTGTGATCTACAATTCATATTCTTGTTTTATCTTGAGATGATATCTTGTTGGTGTCTTGGTTTTGGAGAAATTTTCATTGGGTTTCTAAAGATATGTTTGATGTTGTGATGTGGCCAGGGATAGTTCTCCGTTGGAAATCTTTCCTGCTGATCAACATATGGATTCATTTCAAATGTTTAATCCACCTCTTTTGATGATGCCTCAAACTTTTTGTTGGAATAGAGAGTATTTTGGGATCTATTAAAAGTGCTTCTAGGTCATGATAATTCTTTTGGACAGAGCAGTTGTGTTCGGTGATGTTGATGTGTTTCATCTAATTCATCGTCTATTATGCCCCTCATTTGGAGTGATAAGGAATTGTGATATGTATCTATGAGTTCCTATTTATATGAAGGTTTTTGTTTGGTGATCATGTGTGGTTTTTTATGAGTGGTGTGATCCTTATCACCTGACTGTGGTGCAGCAAATGCTTCAAGAATCAGGGCTCCAGCCATAGGCCTAAGAGTGAAGCTTTTCACGCAGTCAGGAAATCAATATAGGTGTGGAGTGCTAGATTAAGATCCTTACTCCTCTTTTTTGGTAAGTTAGTTACTATGTCAATGTTTTGGTTCCTCATTTCTATGAATTTCCCTTTGTCGCAACAAGCGTGGTAGACTTACCCCTCACACAGTGTCCATGGTTATTCCTTCATGGATGTGGGTTTTCAATCAATGTCCCTGTGTGGACCGCCTGTAAAACTCAGGTGTAGTCTTGGTGTTACCTATTCATAGGTGGAGAGTTTTGGGTTGTTTATTTGTTTCTTTTGTGGTTTCAGTGGCCAAATTATTGGGTCCCCTTCCATCCCATCCCCAAGTGACGGGGGTCCAGAATTGTGTTGAATGTGTCGACCAAGTTATTGTCCCATACATTTGGGAGTGGGTGGTTTATATGTTCATGTTGCAACTCTATTAACTTGGTATATTAGGTTTTGGTAGGAGGGTTTTTTTGGGCTTGTGTGAGTGAGTCCCAACTCTAGCTCATGTTCAATTCTTGTCTATTCATTGCTAGTTCGTTTCTAATGGTGGGGAGACCCACAATGGGTCTCCTGGATTTTCATCCTAAGAACATTTCTAGGGATAGTTGATTCTTAATGGTGGGGAGTAAAATCTGGAATCCTTAGGGGTTGTTTTTTTGTTTCAGCTGGAAAGTGTTATGGCTTTCCGGGGGGCAGAAAGCTTTAATGGTGGGGAGAATTGTCACACACGGTTTTTTTCTGTCTTTGTATTGATCCGGCCCATTAGAAATCACGATCCTCTTAATGGGTATTTAATGAGATGAATCTTGAGTTTTGAAGTTTCATATATGTCTAACCACCATAATTTGGGATCCCTATTGCTTTTTTAGGAGTTTTTGAAGAAAGGGTGGTTACTTTATGATTTGGGCCAACGGTGAGCCCATTCCCAGTTTTAAAAACTGAAATTGTTTCTTTTATAAATCTTTTGTTTTTAATCCTTTTTCACCCAATAAACTTCCCACTTGTCCTATACTGATATATTAAAATTTATTTATCCTTTTCTACCCATTAGAAATTCATAAGCCGGGTGAATTTGGGTTACTTATTTTGGTATTGGGCCAGCCCATGGGCCCATTTCCTGCTTTTTAAAAAAATAATTTGTTTCATTTATATCATTTTCATTTTTTAATCTTTTTCGGTGATTCCACCTCCCACCCGAAGCCAATATCCCTATACTCACCCCCAATATCGTTTTTGCCTCTTTGGAGCTCATATGGGTCGCGTAAGTGGACGAATATTCTCCGGATACCTCAAATCATCCAGATTTGACAAGGTAAATAGTATCATTCATAAATTAATCAATTCATACTCTTTTGGCCACAAATTTTCTTTACCTGGTTCTTCCAGATCTTAGGAGTCTCTCCATGAATTTAGCCATTCCATTCCCTCTAGGGTTGCAGAGATAATGGAAAACTAAGATTTTTCTAGGGTGAAAGGTGAGATTCCTTCTCCTTTCTCCTTCCTCTTCCCCCTCCTTTCATTATTTCTTTGATTTATATTATACCCTAGTCTTTATCGACCTAGGGTTTTGTTATACAATGTTTTTTTATGGGTTTAATGTTTGTTTAGATATGGTATTTATAGTTTTAGGGTTTATAAACCCGCGGCGGGTGATTTCGGGTGTGCGTTTCAATTACGCCAAAGATTTGAGGTAGGATATCCCATGCACATGCTTTTATCATAGAAGTTTCATCATTCTAATATTATCCAATACTTATATAAATTTATATTATTGTTTTAAATCCTTGTTATAATTTTCTTGGTGTGCAAAGTCGTTGTTTAATCACTATTATGTGAAAGGTAGTGTTGTTTTGTCATGAAAGTAGTCAACAAGTGTTTGTTTAAATGTTCCATTATCTTTGAAAATATTTTGTGAGGTTTATAATCTGTTTTATGGTATTTTTAACATGTTACAATATCTTTAATGAAAATATGACATTCAATTGGTGTTTTATTCCTTTTCATGTACATAAAATAAATTCTTTTGTTTAAAAAGGGCATGATTTGTGTTCGGTAAATTGCCCGGTTGGATTTTATGTGTGATGTGTGATTTAAAAGTTATTTGATTGGATTTATAAATGAATTGGAAGAATTATAAATGGTATTTTTGGGTAATTATATTGATTTCCAATTTGGATTTGTTTTTACAAACAAGTGGGTTTTGATTTACAACATATTTTGGCCGGAGTTGCCAAAAAAATGGACCGTTTCACATCTTTACGAAAATGGTTGTGTTTTGAATATGCAACCTGAGTATTATAAGAGATTTATGAATGAGGTTTGATGCCGTAAATGATGTTTATACAGATCCTTAATAAAATTAAAATTCATACCTTCATCACAGGTTAGTTTTGAGAAAATGTTTAAAGGCCTGTTTGGCATTTCCTAGAAACGAAGGAGTGTTTTACTTGTATATAACAAGTTGTGAAATTGGGATTGTTTTATGGTCCATTAAATGGTTTTATTAAATGATTATTGGGCTGCCAAATATGATTTGGTTTGGTTATGATGTGTGTTTAAAATTTAAAGAATTTTTTTGAAAGAGATTTATGTGAAAAGCCTCAATGCACTTCATGAAATTGTTTTACCAAAATATTTAGCGGTTTGTTGATTAGTGTAAGAAATGTGAAGAAAGATTATGGGCTGTTTGTGTTTTTATGGTTTTGGAATGGAATTTGGATGTGAAATGTGTATTTGATAATATGTGTAACTTTATTGAGCACTAAAGGGAATCCTGGGTATCTAGGTGGGTGGACGTGTACTAGTATGCTAGTGATTCTGTGGGGGTTGGCCCCTGTTTCACGTAGCAATTTTGACGATGACAACACTAACTAAACTTTGATGATGATGATTATTGGGGACCACTAGATTATGGGTATGTTCCCTACTAGTGGCTCGTGCACGAGAACAGATATTTATTATGGTTAATTTCACCGAGATACGAGGTACCTGGGGCTCACAACGAACTAGTGCCAAGGGGTATTCCCATAACTAGTGCTCATTGGCTATTTTGTACTCACCGTCGGCATACGGTGTGTTTGGTTGGTAAATTCAGTAGTATGTGTTATTTATTTGAATGTTAAAATTCTTTAAAGCATCCCTCTTGAAAACTATGTTCATTTTGAAGTTGCACCTCTTTGAAAAGAATAGTTATTTGCATTTTTGTTTATTAAACATGCATGTTTTTGTCTGATAATTATTATATCATAGAACCTCATTTGAAAACCATACTTTCATATCTTCAATTTCAAACTATAAATTGATGATTCATTTATTTTAACGGAATGTCCACTGGGAATAGAATATCAGGCTAACCTACTGAGTTTTAATACTCACGCCTATAATCATCTTCTTTTTTTAGCCCTTGTGCAGGTTTCATCTTTAGTTCGATCACCTTGGGAGACTTTTGATCATTTTGTTGGAGAGTGACCAGAAGTGTCACATGGAGTTAGTTGGTCATTGGGATTGTTCAACTGAGTTTTTGTTTTTGTTCTACCTTTAGTTTCTTGTATAAAAAATATTTTGTTCAATTTTTATATATATTCATTTTGGGTTGTCCGTTTATTTCCGTTGTTTGTTTGATTGTCTATATATGGGCGAAATCGTTCCCTTGTGTACTCTATTTATTCCCTTGGTGCTTGTCACCATCTTGGGAGGATCGGGAACGCCTCTTGGGACTTGTCGCGAGCTGGCCTGGGTGACCGGTTCAGGGTCGACTCAGGCATTTTCATGACATATAGATTCTTCAAGACTACAAAACTGATCATTCTTTATATATTTATTTCCTTCTAACCGCGTCGTTTTAACAAATAATGCACTGAAACCGGTCTAGAGGGGCGAGGGTGTTGTAGTTGATATCTGAGGACGTTTACTAGGATCCTTGGTAAATAGATTTGAAAATATAAATTATGGAACAATGACCTAAGGTCGTATTTGAGGAAAAACATACATCAATGACTGTGTATTTTGGTAATGAATAGATTATGTGGATCTTTCTAAAAAATACATCCCTATCTGGATACAAACAGGTAGAGGTGGCTCTTCCATGAATGAACCTATGAGTGAAAACTCTAAAAAGAAGTTTTGGGCTTGACCTGGGGTATCATGGTACAATAAAACATGCTTTTATACACTCATGGTAATGAAACTCCATGGGGGGTAATGCTTTGGATAATTCAAATTTTCATTACAATCTATTATGAATGGTTTTAATGAACATTTTTCCATAGGGAAACCATGTCTATGAGAATAGCTATGCAAAGGATTTCAATTTCTACTAAGTACATTTCAAGTCAATATTATAAAATATAATCCATAACCTAATCTAGTGTATTCCACTATTTATAAAAGGTTCTTAATAGAATAATTGGAATCAATACTTGTGGAAAATTTAGGTATTTCCCAATTGAGCAAGACAAAACAATCAATGTTGTAGTAGATTTGATCATTACCATATAAGGAAAAATTACTCAGGATGTGATGAATAACCATGCTACACCTTTTTTGGGTTGTTTCATGTAGTAGAGGCCACCATTGTCTAGTGGGACTAAAAATCTATTAGAACTTGATTAGTGGATCAATTCCCTTGGAAATATATTTATGGAATTAAGATGCATTTATAATTAAAATGTTTTGTTGGAAGTGTATTGTCTCAATGGTGAATCTGATCAATGGTGGTCATTGATATATAATACCCTGGAGGAAAAAGAGATAGATGATATGGAATGGATTAATTTTAATGTAATATTATTTGAAAAATATTTCCCTTGTTAGCGGCGAACCGAAATGAAGAAGAAATTCTTGGGCATGAAGAAAAGGGAAAAAGATAGTGGTGCGGAGTATGATGCTACCTACAAAAGACTATAATGGTATGCCCTAGATTGCATATGTGATACAAAAGTCATTAATGATCATTTCATTAAAGGACATAACACAATTATTCAAAGAGCACTGGAATCTCAAACATTTTCATCATATGATGAAATTGTATTAATTACCATCAAAACTGAAAGATATATTTCTAGATAAATATTGTTTAAGGGAAACCAAGATAATAAGTGGTACTCTGATAACCATGGAAAAGTTGAATCACAAAAAGAGAAAAAAGGAACAATGAAATTTTTTTATGCGTGAACTGTAGAGAGAATCATCTTTGGAAATGCTTCATAGGAAAGGAAGTCAACTATAAGTGTAGAGAAAAGGTTCATTGATCTAATTAATGGAAGGGGAAGAATCATGTCAATGATATGCAATTGTAGAATTATAGAGAGATGGGACATTATGCAAATGAGTTTCCTAAATGACAATGAATCTTACCTCAAAATAGGCCATGATAGAAAGGTAAGGCATATGTGATTACAACCACATAGGTTGATGTTCTTAATGATGTGGTGGAAGGTACTTTAATTGTTTCCTCAAAAATTTCCAACACTTTATTTGATCCTGGATTCACATACTAATTTATATCTTCCCATTTTTACAAGAAAATTAGACACATACAATTTGATTTAATAAGGGCGATTTCCATCAAAAATTCTAAGGGATGTATAATTCCAAAAATGGCTTGTTGATTAGTCCCACACATAAAACATAAAAATTATTTAGTTGCTAACCTTTTCATCATACCAATGATTGAAATTTATATGAATCTTAAAATTAATTGGCTTTCAAACTGTGAGGCAATGATTTATTACAATAAATAGGATGTTACAATTTTTGAAAATGGTGTAGAATTTCTTATATTTAAAGAAGAATCCACTCCAACAGTTTCTTATATAGATCATCCCCCAGTAGCTCTACTAAATTCAATTCTTGGTGAGGAAGAGATGCCAATATCATTGGGTGAGGAATGAAACTGTCAAGTTGATGATATTCATATAGTGAAAGAATACATTGAAGTATTTTCAGAGGATTTAACTGGGCATCCTCTAGAGTGGGATGTTGAGTTCTCAATTGATTTAATTTTGAGTGAAAGTCCTAAATAAAATACTTGTTATAGAATATCCATTATGTAATTAGTGGATCTAAAGAAAATGATAGAGGAATTGAGTGAAAGTTTATTTATTCAACCTATTGTTTCTCTATGGGGAGCCCTTGTCATCTTTGTCAATAATAAAGATGGATCCATGAGGTTATGTATTAGTTATAGGGAAATAAATTCTATTATAATAATGAATAAGTATACTCTACCAAAAATTAATGATTTATTTGATCAACTTCTGAGAGACCAATATATTTCAAGGACTGACCATTGATCTAGATATCCCCAGTTGTGTTTGAAGAAGGAATATATTACTAAGAAAACTTTTCAAACCTTTCATGGGTATTACGAGTTAACTATAATGCCTTTTAGGATGACTAATGAACCCTCTGTTTTCATTGATTTAATGAATAGAGTTTTCAAGGAATATATTGATAACATTGTAATTGTTTTTATCGATGATATCCTTGTATACTCTAAAAGAAATAAAGACCATGAGAATAACATGGGGATTATTCTAAAAACTTGTAAAAGAAATGAATCATATATGAAGTTTCGATTTTTTGATTCCTGGATTCATTCAGTTTTTTTTCATGGATATATTATCTCTAAGGATGAAATCTTTGTTGATACTTCTATGGAAAAGGTAATCCAAGATTGTGCCACACCAAAAAAAATAACTGATGTACACAATTTTATTGCATTAGCAGGTTACTATCAGCAATTCTTTCAAAATTTATACCAACTGACTAACCCACTTACCAAGCTCACACATGAAAGTGTTATGTTGGAATGGAAAAAATAATGTACAAAATTCTTTTATGAATTGTAAATAAGACTGGTCAATGATCCAATTTGGACACATTCATCGGGAAATGATGGATTTTTGATATACAATGATGCATCAACGAATGGATAGGGTTGAATCCTCATGCAAAATGATAATGTTATTGCTTATGAATCTAGGTAGTTGAAGACTCATTATAAAAATTACCTGAATCGTGATCTTGATATAGCATCCATAATATTTTTTCTCAAAATATGGAGACATTATCATTATGGTAAAAAAATGAGAGATATATACAGATCACAAGAGTCTGAAATAAATTTTTACCCAAAAATAACTCAACATTAGGAAAATGAGATTGCTTAAGATACCCAAATATTATGTTTTTTAAATACATTACCACCCCTAGAAATTAAAATAAGGTGAAATATACTTTGAGTAGAAATTACCATGGAATTAGGAACAAGATGAGAGATTAAAGGGATACTATGTTCATTGATATTGTAAAGAGGGGTATGAGAATTATCATGGAAGGTAAAAGATCACTACTACTTAAAATTGTTTCCAATCCTTCTTTAATGTAAATGATAAAAAGATCTCATATTGATGATGAAGAGTTTCAAAAAAATAAAAGATTTAACTGATGAGATGTTGATTGACTTAATATATGAAGGTTGAATTAAGTTATTTTGAATGTGGCATTGTGTTCCTACTATTCCTGAGCAAAAGAGGGGAATATTAGATGATGATCAAAGATCTATTTTCTCTATAAAATATTTTAACACAATGATGTATAGTGATATAAAAGTACATTTGTGGTGGGACAACACGAAGAGGGAAATTCCTGATTATGTATTTGGATGTTTGTTTTGTCAACATGTGATGAATGGAAGAAAACATCGTAGAAGAGTCATGAAACGCCTTCCAACACCTATGTGGTAATGGGAAGATATTATGATTTACTTTTTCATGGGTCTAGAAAAGACACCATGAAGTAAAGTGGTGATATGGGTCATTTTTTATCATCTTACAAAATCGACACATTTTCTTCTTATAAGAGAATATTTTCCACAAGAAAATTAGAAATACTATATATTAATGAAGTTATAACACCTAATGGCGTACCCTTATCAATTATTTCTGTTCCTGATACCCATTTTACATCAAAATTATGGAAAAGCGTCTATATGGAATTGAATAATGTACTTTGTATGAGTACTGTTTATCACCCCAAACCGACGGACAGTCTGAAAGAACTATTAAAACTCTATAATACAAGCTTAGATCATGTTCTCATTATTTCAAGGTATGTGGGATCAATACTTTCATTTGTAAAAATGTTCCTACAACAATAGTTTCCATTCTAATATTCAAATGGCTTCATTTGAATCATTATATAAAAATATATGTCGAACTCCATCCTTTTTGGATGAAGCTATAGGGAGAGAAAAGTTATAGGAACATAACATACTATACATACCATCAAAATGGTGAGGAAAGTCCAAGCCCATATTAATGCTACCCAATGTTGGAAGAAGAGTTATGCTGATAACCAAATAAAGGATTTGGATTTCCATGTGGGAGATCATTTCTTTCTGAAATTATCTCCACGGACAGGTATCTTAAGGTTCGGTAAGAAACTGAGCCCCATGTACATTAGACCATTTGAAATTCTGAAACAAATCGGAGATGTAGCTTGTTATTTAGCAATGTATCCAAGTCTCCCTAATATTAATGATGTGTTCCATGTGTAATTGTTGATGAAATACATTCCAGACCTAATTCATTTACTCACCTATTATTAAATAGAACTAGAGCATGATTAGTCATACTGTGAAGAGCTTATCAAGAATCCTAACACAAGGAAGCATGCATTGAGAAAAAGAACAACTCTTCTAGTAATGGTTCTTTGGAGAAACCAGAATATGGAGTAAGAAACATGGTAACCAAAGGATGTTATGAAGAAGAACCACCCACATCTTTTTGGTGGGCTTTATACATAATCTTTTGAGGGTGAAATTTCTGAAATAGGGAATAATGTAACACTCCAACCATCTTATGGTATGATTCTCTTAAATATATTCAACTCATAGCCTATATTTCATAATAAACTATGTTCTTTTGAAAAAAATACTTGGTTACTTAAGAGATAGTCATGACTTTTCCTTTAAACATAAATTTTCCTCTTATGTGAATAGAATTTAGAAAATCTGACTTTAATTGTTGTGTTCTAGATGATAATTAGAGTATGATATAATTTACTTTATTTTCAGATAATAGTAACCTACCCATTTCAATATTAACCTAAGCTTATTAATAGTAACATACCCTTATGAATAGTAATATTACACTTATTAATGGTATTCATACCATTTAATGTATAAATAAATTTAGGAGCCATAAAAATGAATACTAATATTTTAAGTTCTTGTACTTTTCGATTAAAAAATTATTTTAACTAAGAATTAAATTTATCAAAAGTAGAGTTTTTTTAAAAAAATATTGGAGTTTTTTTTGGATTCTACTTGTTGAAAAATGGTTCGGTTGAATTTTTGGGATTTTTCTTAAATATATGATTTTTTGTTGATTAGTGAATACAATAAATGCAAAATAATTGATTTACTGTATCATAAGTGTTGAAAAGTTGATATAATCCCACATGGTTCTATCTCACATGCCATTAATACTATTAGGATTAGATGAATCAAAACTATTCATAGTTTTGACAAAAAATATTAAAATAATAATTAAAATAATTGAAAATTTATTCCCCCATCCAATATATAACCACCCTCACCCCCACTTCCTCTCACACCACTCCAGATTCAATCCTTGACTAAATTAATAAAATAATCTTCCCAAGCCCTATACCCATGACCAATACCTTCTACTCTCACCAAAAGTCCAAAAGCAAATGTCTTAAGAAGTTTCTCAACGAGGAGTACTGATGAGATGAAATTCTATTCTATTTTCATTTGAAATATTTTAAAAATTATAATATTTTGTTTCTCTATTCTCAAATAAACTCATCAAAATTCAATTAATTTACCTTAAATGTAATTTATTATTATTATTAAAATGGAATATTTCATCATCATCTCTTTTTTCCCTTCATTTTATAATATAAATGAAAACACCATCTGAGATGTGTTAATTTATCACACATAATGAAGCCGGTTTTCAATTTGACATACTATCCTCAAGACTAGTCATGAAACCATTTTTAATGGTTTAACCAGATCTTTATATATGTATTTTACCTTATTCAATTTTATGGAATCCTTACATACTCATAATACAAAATAATAATAATAAAACAAGTTCAATATTAACAAAATAGGGAATTTTTATCCAAGAATTTTTCAATAACTTTTAACTAATGAATATCATCATGTATATAACCCAAAATAATTATAATATCATTTATAATTTCAGTAATTTTATATTTTTACAATATGGTACGTTTAACTAAATTTCCAATGAAATTCCATTTTTGAACATATTTAAACCGGTTATGAAAATCGGGGACGAAAATGCTTCCAAAACTATAAAATTGAATCTCCTAAAACCCATTAAATATGTCATTAATGAAACTAATAAGGTTATACCATATAAATTAAATGTTTATGAGGTCGTCTAAATATTAATTAATGAAGCTAATTGTTATTATTATGTCATTAAGAACAATCAAGAACACCATCAAGCTTATGGAAAGGGATATCTTAACTCAATTTTTATTCATTGAGTTAAACATCAATGTCATTGGTTTTGTCATTCCTAGGATATGTGTGAACAACCTATTATTGTTTCATGAAGTATATAAACTTTTATTTTTTTGGTTTATTTATATCACACATAATTATTTCATTGATTCATTCTCAACATAATGATACATTCTTTCTAAGGGATATCTTAACTCAATTTCCATTCATTGAGATAAAAATTAAAGTCATTGGTTTTTTATTCTCCCAGAATACATGTGAATGACCTATGATTATTTATTGTATATATCTACATTATTATAAGGTTTGATGTTTTCCACACATAATTATTTCATTGATTTGTCTTCAACTTAATGATATGTTCTTAGTAATGGATCCTCTCTCTTTATTTTGTTCAAGAATTCGCCCTATTTTTTGTCCTTTTATTTTTAATTACTAATGATGGGGTATGATTTCACACCTCCCCCATTCATCCCTTAGGACATATAAATAATGGTATACCTCTTTACCTCTCAATAGGTCCCCACAAAAACACCTGTTACCAAGCCGAATTGTTTTGTAAGGGGTTTTCTCATCTCACTTTCATTTCATTGAGATTTCCATTGTTTGTCGCTTATTTATTGTATGTGGTGTATGTGTGCTATCTTTTTTCATATAATATCATGATTACATTTATATTCATGGAATTCAATGATTAAATTTAGAGTTATTATGTTCTGTCAATATGATTCGACTAATTACATTGCGTCAAGGGACTTTGTCTTAACATCCATTTCATTGAGACTAACATTGTATTGTGCACCTAACAATCCTTATGTGGTGTACATACTACCCATTTGAGATCTTTTTTCATTTTATATTTTATTTCTATTAAATATCTATATTATCATGTCATTAATATGTTTATTTTCTAAGCGGTATATGATTTTACAAGAAGTTTTTAATGTTTTATTGTCCACCTAACAATCTTTTTACTGATATCATGATTTTTCATTCCATGATGGTTAATATTCTACTTACCATGTTATCTATAACTCTCTATTGGAACAAGATAGTAATATTTATCTAGAATTTCCATTAAGAGGATATTTTATTAACCCTATTATTAATTTGTGTTTCCCAAAAGGGAACATTGAATTGTGAACCGTTTAATTTCAATGTTCAATTCTAAATTACAAGGAATCAATTTATTCAAGTTGGGAAGAATGTTAAACACTATATATTTATCGTATGCATATTTTTTAAATTAACTTATTTGATTGATTATGAGTTCAAAAAATGATTATATATTATTTTTTAATTGTTATTGATTTCTCCATGAGTTATGGAATAGATAGAAATATAGTGATTAAGTAAATTATGAAAATATAGATTATACATGTTTCAAAAATTAATTCATTGGTTAACAATTAATTAAATAAATAAACCAATTGAACATAAAGAATATATAATTATAAAAAACTATATTTATACACCAAATGTAGTTTATATTACTAAATAATGTAAATTTATATTAGTGAAATATATTTTATATTATATATTCAATCAAATATTTAATAAAATAATCCAAAAAAATAGATTAATATGTTAACAATAAATTAATTTTGAACATAAAAGAATACATTTTTTTAAATAATGTTTTACTGAAAGTTAATGAACATCATGTTTTTAAAATAATTTTTTCAATACCTATCAATTATATTTTACCAAATATACTTTTATTTTTAATTAGTAATATCAATATTTAAATTGGATAAATTTTTTTATTTTTTTCTCCTAATATTTAATTGTTATGAATAGCAATGTGATCATTGGAATAATAATTTGACCATTTTGAATTGTAATGTGGCCACTATAATATTTAATTCATTTATGTGAGTATATATAAAATTTATTCACCTCAAAAACTAAAATATAGTATATTTTTTTCATAGAATAGGTATATAAATATTTTAAAAATGACATATTAAGTGTTTCTATTCTGGTCAAACATAAAAGTTTATTTACAATTTTATAATTAGTATAGTGTTTAAAAGAAAATTTTAATAAAAAAATATTTTCATAAATAATTTTTTTTCCATCGATAGAAAGATATGTTTATTAGACATTAATTATTATTTTTTTTTATTTTTATAAAATCAATTAAAATTTTGATATTATTATATTTTAGAATAAATATGGATTTAAATGGAAAATTAAATATATTGGATTTAAAAGATTATTTTTTAAAAATGAAGTTCAATTTTGATTTTTAATCATTTAAAAATGTTTATGGTAAATATTTGTGATATTTCTAAAATATTTGAATTTTGGGGTAATCGTTAAATATAGTAATTTACTATGTATATACATTAGATTTAAAATGAAACATTTTTTGAGTCATTTACGATGTAATAAACATAATATCAAATCCACCTTAACTATTTTAATATATATTTGTGCTGAATCTTAAACGACTCATAGTCTTGATCCAAAAGAGTAAAAAATGAATAAAATATTCAAAAAACTCCCCTCTCATCTAGTATAAATACCACCCCTAAACACCACTTCTCCACAAAAAATTGTAGCCTATAATATTTTAAATTCCAGACCAATAATCATCCCATGTTTATTAACCTCATCTAGGAGACATTAGTATCACCCAAAAACCAATCCCAAGTCCTTTAATGATGTTCTTAGGAAGTAGAATTCAATAGGTAAAACCCTTAATCCATATATTTCATTTTATATTATTTTTCATTTCAGTTATTATCCATCCCTCTATAATCAATCAAAAAAGGAATGATTAATCCAATATCGTATATATAATATAATTATAGATTTTAAATGGAGAATCCATCCTAATGTCTCTTATTCTCTTCCCTTTTTATTCATAAAATTGAAACATCGTTTATGAGCTATTGTTTTTCTTATTTTATGGATGATGAGTTTTTTTCAATTCCCACTTCGAGGATAGCCATAAAAATATTTTTATTGTTAAAAAATATTATTATATTTTTAAATATTATTTAATGGTCTTAAACCAGTATATATACATAATACTAATTAAAGAGACAAAATGATTTCTTGATGACTGAAAAAAACAACAAAATAATCTAAACGATTATCATTATTATCTTATTTAATCATTACTCCCCAAAAAAAATTACCAAATGATCTATATTAACATTTAATATTATTTATTTTCATTAATAACATATAATATTAATTCTGGATTACTATTCCAATTTCACATGATCTTTTGTGCATATGTACAAGTGATTCAATAGGAAAAACCAAGGGAAAAAACACACCTGAACAACAAAATTGAAACTTATAACTCATCAAAAAGACCATAAAATAACATAATAATATTATACTGAATCAATGAAATGTTAAATAGGTTCTTAATTTTATAATGAATGAATTTAATTTCATTATCTATGATTTTTAGTACATTTGTATAATGATTTCAATCATAAGTTATGGGTTTTCTCATCAAACATTTCTTTATGTGAGATATGTCTTACTAACCAGTATCTATTTTGTGCATTGTATGTATACTAAACATTTATTTTTAATTTAATTAATCACCTTATCTTCATGGAATTAAATGTTTTATATTATGATTACTAACTTTATGGTCTATATGGTTTCACTATTTTCAATGTGGTATGGGATTCTCCCTGAACTTCCATTTTTCATTTGGGTTACAACTTTTATCTATTTACTTCATAATAATTATTCGTTATTTTAATGTAAATCATATATATTATGTTTATTTTTCATAATCATGTATTTAGATAATTTTAAATTTATTTTATGGGGAAAATATATTTTTTACAATGTTTGATTTTAAATTATTCCTGATAAGAAATCCTGGTAAAAGAGAACTTCCTAATTTCATACCTATTTTCAAGTACCATCTAATATATATATTAAAAAAATTATAAAATAACACTTTTTTCATGAAAAATATATTTCTTCTTTGTAGGTTTAATAGAGACAATTATGAATTTTTTTAATAAATCTCTAATATTTTCCCTTAAGCACCACTAAGGTGGCCCATTTCTAATGATTCGAAAAACCCTATTTACATTTTATATCTTTAGTTGAAAAAAATTTATACCTCCAACATAATTTCATTTTAATTCCAGTTTTTTATGTGATATCATTATTTCTAATTGTATTTCATGAAAAATAAAAATTATTTTCCAAAACAACTATTATTTCCAAAATAAAAGTGTATTTATCTCATGAATTTGTAATGATTTTATTATTCTATTTTCATCTATGATTATGATTCAAATATTTAAATTTGGTATGTGAGAAATTTATTTAATGTTTTATTTTAAAATCGATTATTCAAAAAATGCAGAATAAATTGGTCTTAGTAAGTTTTTGGCAGGGCTAACTATAGTCGCTCGATGCACAAGTATGTCTTAGGAGACAAACTATACTCGGTGTTGGCTTAGGAATTTCCCAAATATATAGATTTCTTAAAAATTAATTTGATTGTATGTTTATTATGTTTGGATCTATTAATTCCATCATTATGATATTATTAATTAATAAATCATGTTATTGTTTGATTAGAATAATATCAATGGTTATATTTCATTCTCTTGTAGTTATTCATGGAGTTATTTTATTAGTTTTAATTCCTACCATATAATACTCAAAATTATGATTTAATGACCCATGTTTAAATTTATTAAAGATGTATTATTATTTATGATATAATTCATTATACATCATACCCTTATTGAGAATCTGAGATCTCGGCTTTCTTATGTTTTAATTTTCCCTCTGATGTGAAGATGTGTATTGTGAATGACATATAGGGATAATCTAAGAGTTTATGGTTGTTTTGAAAATATTTTCTATGTTTAGATGTAGTTTTAAACATATGTTTGTGTATGGTTTTCCATGTCTTCTAAACTATATGGTGCATCAGGATGTGAATTCGTTGTAAATTATACCAATGTAATAAAGTATGGCACCATCTTTGGGATATTGGTGTTAGGGACATTAGATTTTTTATCAGATAGATTTTATTAAAATCCTTGATATCTAGATTTTATAAAAGTAAATATGATGATTAATATAACCATTTGAACTAACCTTCAACACCTTTATAAAAACATGTTAATCTAAAAATCATTGTTCGAGTATGATTTATGAAAAATATAATAAACAATATTAAAACTAATATAAAATGGCACAGTTGATATAAACAAGAAGTTCAGTCTGAAGATGAGAGTAGTCCTCTCCACTTTGTTTTCACCTACCTCCAAGAGGTTAAATTTAATATTCAATAGGATCCAGACCCTAGATCAGGGTTCACAATAGTACACATGCTGTCCATGTAACACTAGACCTCTAACACTACTATTCATGGGAGAAAAAAGAAATAGGTCACACATGAAATATTCCACTATTCTACGTGGGATACAAAGAATAAAATTTGAGTGAGATTAAGGATATCTATTATCCCTCAGTTGTGCACAAGGGACAATGTTGGTGTTAGATATAGTTGCACACAGTACTCCGAAATTTATTAAAAAAACAAAACATATATATGATGTAGAGATAGTTTTAGAAATCATTGTTTTTTATAACTGATGCTCTAGACTCTTTTAATGTTGTGGAAATGTTGTGTTATTCCTGTTCTAGAAGTTTTCTTCCAAATAGAGTATTGTGTCCTCTATACTCTAGCTTCCAAATGTGTGAAATTTTTATCTTTTTTGTTACAATGATTTAAAATTTATCCCTATAAGTTTTTCAGTTCTAGTAAATCCCCTTGTATGCTCTAGCTTTGAGTTCTTCAGATTTTGAAGTAATCTCAAGAGTTTCAAGAGTTTTCAGTTCATATGTACTTTTTACGTTTCAGTTTATGGCATGCTCTCTTTTCACGATCTAACTTGTAATTATTTTATACTTTGAGTTATAATAGGCATGAAGATCTACCCATGTTCCAGTTCCTTGTATTTTCTACTGATAGTCCTACAAACAATATTAAATAATGTTAGAAACATAAATTTGTCTAAATATGATCATTAGAGAACAAATTGAATTAATAAAGTATAGATAGTTTTTATGACTTTTGTTGAGTAATAAGTATCAGTGACTAATTTTCATCGGACTCTCATCATCGGTCTGTCAGCACTAGTGACTTAGTGTATTAGTGAGTAATTTCTATCATTATCAGTGACTTAGAGCATCAGTGATTTTTTTGTGCTATCTGTCTTTCACCCATTGGTGACTCATTCTTCAGCGTGTCGTAAATTGGTGACTCATTCATTAGTGTTTTATAAATCGATTAGTCATTCATCGGTGACTTGTTTGATCTATCGGTGAGTCTAACATCAATGAATTTTCCGATTGTTGACTTCTTTGATCAGTGACTTCATTTATCGGTGAGTCATCCATTGGTGAGTCATTTAAACTATCGGTTCCAGGGACTCTGAAAGTCATATAAAATTTCTTCCTTACATAGAACACTACCATATAATGTGAAAATCATAAATATATGTAAACTTACAATTGTAAACATATTGATGCATAAAAAGTCATAATTTATAAACTTATTGAAAATTATTATATTATGTGACATAAATGATACAATTATAAGTATTCATTGACAAGATTAACTAGTGTGAAATTTGGATATATTAATTAATGGAATTTGTGGATTGGAAGGATTTTTTATTATGAAACCCACTATTTCAAAAAGGGGAAAACAATCTTCACATTTTAAAAAATAAAAAATTGTAGCATAAATAGGATCTTAATGAATAATAATTACATTACATAGCATACTAGAGTGAATGTGAATTATCAATAAGACTAAGTGTATCATTTTAAACTCCATCTAAATTAGTTTATCAGAGGGAATATATATATTTAAGGGGACATAATATTTGAGAATATTAATGCTGTTTTTGTAACACCCCAAACATTTTATGGTATGCTTCTCTTAAATATATTCTCTCCATAGCCGATATTTCATAAAGAACAGTGTTCCTTTGAAATAAAACGTTGTAATTTTATAGATTGTCATAAACAATCATTTAAACTTAATTTTTCTAGTTCTGTGGTATGAATTTTGAAAATATGACTTACATGGTTGTGTTCAGGATGATATTTGTTGTCTGATAGAATTAAATTAATTTTCTGTGAATAGTAACCTAACCATATGAATAGTAACCTACCCTTATGAATAGAAAGCTACCATTATGAATTTTAATATAACTCTTGTTAATAGTATCTATACCCTTGAATGTTTATATAAATTTAGGAACCTTATAAATGAAGATTATTATTTTATGTGATTATAATTTTTGATTAAATAATGAATTTAATCAAAAAAATAAATTTTTCCTATTTAGAAAAATATTTTTGAAAAGTGGGGTTCTTCTTTAGATTCTATATGTCGAAAAATGCTAAGGGGGATTTTTTTTATTTTTTTAAAATAATTGAATTTTGATGAATAGTAAAATACAATAAATTACAATAATTTGTAAATACATGATTTACTACATCCTGGGTGATTTAAGGCTGATATAAGTCCACTTGGTTCAAACTCACATGACATTATTACTATTTAGGATCATATGAATCAATTATATTCATATTATTGGGAAAATAATTAAAATAACATTTAAAATAATTTAATATCCCTTCCCCCTCTACCATATTAACCACCCCTCAACCCCTCCTCCTCTCACACCACTCAAGATTCATGCTTCGCTAAAATAATTCCAAATAATCTTAACATGTCCTCTCCCCACGTCCCAGACCACTTGATCTCACAAAAAGTCCAAAAACATGTGTCTTAAGGATTTTTTCATGGAGGTGTACTCAAGAAGAGAACCTCTCTTCTCTTTTATTTCAAATTATTTTAGAAGTTTTATTATTTTGTTCCCCTCTTATAACCTCACCTCATCCAAATTACCAGATAATTCAAGTAACTTATATATAAAATATTTTCATTATTATAATGGAATATTTCATCATCTCCTCTTTTTCCCCTCCTTTTATACTAAAAAATCAAACACCGTCTGAGATGTGATAATTTATCACACTCAAGGAAGACGGGTATTCATTTTGCATAACTGTCCTCAAGAATATCCATGAAACCTTTTATAATGGTTTAACCAGATATTAATATATGTATTTCACCTTATTAAAAGTTATGTAATCCTCACATACTCAGAATATAAAATTATATTAATAAAACATGTTCAATATGCACACAATAGGGAAAGTTAATACAAGCATTAATCAGTAACATTTAACTAATGAATAATCCACATTTATAAATCCCAAAATAATTATTAGATCATTTATAATTTCACTAATAGTATATTTTTAATATTTTGGATGTTTACCTAAATTTTAAATGAACTTCCATTCATCAACATATGTAAACCGGTAATGAAAACCGAGGAAGAAAATGCTTCCAATCAATTTGAATTATATCACTTAAAACCTATAAAAACATCATGAATGAACCTAATAACGTTCTACCATTTCAATTAAATTTTTACGAGGTTGTAGACTTATTTATTAATGAATATAAACTTTATTATTTAGGTCATTAATAACAATAAAGAACACCTTTTATCTTAAGGTAAGGGGTATCTTTACTCAATTTCTATTCATTGATTTAGAAACCAATGTCAATGGTTCTGTATTTCACAGAATATGTGTGAATGACCTATGATTATTTTATTAATTATATCCACTTTTATTGTGTGGTTTAATTTCTATAATAGATAATTATTTCATTTATTTTTTCTCTATCTAATGATATGTTCTTTATAAGGGATATCTTAACTCAATTTTCATTCGTTGAGTTAAACATCAATTTCATTGGTTTTTTACTTTCCCAGAATATGTTTTAATGACCTATGATTCTTTTATAATGTAAATCCAAATCTATTTTATGGTTTTATGTTCACCACACATAATTATTTCATTGAATTGTCCTCAATCTAATGACACGTTCTTGGTAAGGGATCCCCTCTGTCACTTTTATTCAAGAATTCCCCAACTATTGTGTCCTCTTATTTTTAATTCCTAATGATGGGGTTCGTTTTCTCACCACCCAAATACATACCTTATGATATATAAATAGTGGGATACCAAGTTACCTTTCATTTGGCCTTCCAAAGAACACCTGTTACCATACCGAAATGTTTGTAAGGGGTTTTCTCATCTCAATTGCATTTTCATTGTTCGCCGCTTATTTATTGTATGCGGTGTATGTTAATAGAAATTTTTTATATAATGTCATTATTTCAATAATATTCATGGAATTAAATGATTTAATTTAAGTTTATTAATTTCTGGCCATATTATTTGACTGATTACATTATGGTAAGGGACTTTCTCTCAACTACCATTTCGTTGCGACTAACATAGTATTGTGCACATAATATTCCTTATGTGGTGTACCTACAACCCATTTGAGATAAATTTTAATTTTAAATTTTATTTATATTAAACTTAAATGTTATCATATCATGGATATGTTTATTTTCTAATCTCTATAATATTTTATATATAGTGTTTATTTGTAATGTTGTCTTAACTCTGGAAATATTGATGAATCTATATGATATACTCTATATGGATATTGAAAAGGAATATTGAACATGTATTAGATGAATTTATAAAAAATATTTTGGAAATTTAGAAGTGGGTGTGGCATGTTATAGCCCCTCTATGCATCGATAGGTCTAATGAGACAAATCAGATGGCGAAAAACTCTTCGAGTTTGATTCAAAAAATCAGACGGGTTTCTACCAATAGAACTATATATATTTAATGATAATATTGTATAATTTTCCATTTTTAGGAAATATAATTAGTATTCAATATCTTTATTCATTTTTTGTTATTACTATCCATGAGGTTTTCACTATAAAAAAAACAGTTAATGTAGTTTCATTCTCATTTTGTTAATAGAATGAGTTTTTCATTTATTCACTATTCCATATTTATTATGTAAAATTTTTTATTATTAAATTATTATTTAATTCATGCTTCTGCTATTTTTAACCATTACTCATCATTTAATATCACCCATTCCTTGTGTTTACCTTATGAATAGGAGATCATTTATTGAGTTTATGTGGATGCAGTTTTTAGTTTTAGTTATGTATTGTATTTTGTAACCTTTTACAATGTAATTTGAGTTAATTCAATTTATATAGTTTCTTCAAGACTACAAAACTAATCATTTCTTATATATTTATATCCTTCTAACCATTCCGATTTAACAAATAGTGCATTGAAACCGGTCTAGAGGGGTCAGGGTGTTGCAGTTGATATCTGAGGAAGTTTACTAGGATCCTTGGAAAATAGATTTGAAAATATAAATTATGGAACAATGACCTAAGGTCGTATTTGATGAAAAAATACATTAATGTCTGTGTATTTTGGTAATTAATAGATTATGCAGATCTTTCTAAAAAATACATCCCTATCTGGATATAAACAGGTAGAGGTGGCTCTTCCACGAATGAAACTATGAGTGAAAAATCTGACAAGAAGTTTTGGGCTTGACCTGGGGTATCATGGTACAATAAATCATGCCTTTCTGCACTCTTGGTAATGAAACTCCATGGGGTAACGCTTTGGATAATTCACATTTTCATTATAATATATTATGAATGGTTTTAATGTAAATTTTTCCTCATAGAAACCATGTCTATGAGAATAGCTATGCACAGGATTTCTATTTCTACTTGGTACATTTCAAGTCAATATTATAAAATATAATTCATAACCTAATATAGTTTGTTACACTATTTATAAAAGGTTCTTAATGGAATAAGTGGAATCAATACTCCTGGAAAATGTAGGTATTTCCACAATGAGCAAGACAAGACAATCAATGTTAGAGTAGATCTGATCATTACCATATTATCAAAAATTACTCAGGATGTGATGAATAACCATGCTACACCATTGTTGGGTCGTTTCATGTAGTATATTCCACCATCGTTTAGTGGGACTACAAATCTATTAGAACATTATTAGCGCATGAAGTCCCTTGGAAATATATTCATGGAATTAAGATGCATTGATAATTAAAATGTTTTCTTGGAAGTGTATTGTCTCAAGGGTGATTCTGATCAATGGTGGTCATTGATACATAATACCATGGAGGAAAAAGAGATAGATGATATGGAATGGATTAATTTTAAGGTAATATTCTTTGAAAAATATTTCCTTCGTTAGCGGAGAACCACAATGAAGAAAAAATTCATGGGCTTGAAGAAAAAGGAAAAAGATAGTGGTGCTGAGTATGATGCTACCTACAAAAACTGGAAAGGTATTCCCTAGATTTCAAATGTGATACGGAAGACGTGAATGATCATTTCATTGAAGGACATAAGATAATTATTCAAAGGGCACTGGAATCTCAAACATTTTCATCATATGATGAAATTTTATTAATTACCATCAAAACTGAAAGGGATATTTCTAGAAAAATATTGTTTAAGGGAAACCAAGATAAGAAGTGGTACTCTGATAACCATGGAAAAGGTGAATCACCAAAAGAGAAAAAAAGGAACAATGAAATTTTTTTTATGCGTGAACTATGGAGAGAATCATCTTTATAAATGCTTCACAGGAAAGGGAGTCTACTATAAGTGCAGAGAAAAGGTTCATCGGTCTAATGAATGAAAGGGGAAGAAACATGTCAATGATATTTAATTGTAGAATTATAGAGAGATGGGACATTATGCAAATGAGTTTCCTAAATGACAATGAATCTTACCTCAAAATAGGCCATGATAGCAAGGTAAGGCATATGTGATTACAACCACATAGGTTGATGTTCTTAATGATGTGGTGGAAGGTAATTTAATTGTTTCCTCAAAAATTTACAACACATTATTTGATCCTGAATTCGCATAATAATTTATATATTACCATTTTTACAAGAAATTTAGACATGTAAAATTTGATTTAATAAGGGTGATTTACATCAAAAATCTTAAGGGATGTATAATTCCAACAATGGCTTATTGATTAGTCCCCCACATAAAACATAAAAATGATTTAGTTGCAATCATTTTCATCATACCAATGATTGAATTTTATATGAATCTAAGAATTAATTGGCATTCAAACAGTGAGTCAATGATTTATTACAATAAATAGGATGTTAGAATTTTTGAAAATGGTGTAGAATTTCTTATATTTAAAGAAGAATCCTCTCTAACAGTTTCTTATATATATCAACCCCCAGTATCTCTACTAAATTCAATTCATGGAGAGGATCAGAGGCCAATATCATTGGGTGAGGAATGAAACTGTCAAGTTGAAGATATTCATATAGTGAAAGAATACATTGAAGTATTTTCAAAGGATTTACCTGGACATCCTCTAGAATGGGATGTTGAGTTCTCATTTGATTTAATTATGAGTGAAATATCTATATCAAATACTTTTTATAGAATATCCATTGGGTAATTAGTTGATCTAATGAAAAAGATAGTGTAATTTAGTGAAAAATGATTTATTTAACCTAGTGTTTCTCTATGGGGAGCCCTTGTCCTCTTTTTCAGGAATAAAGATGGATCCATGAGGTTATGTATTAATTATAGGGAAATCAATTCTATTATAATAAAGAATTAGTATACTCTACCACAAATTTATGATTTATTTTATCAACTTCTGAGAGACCATTATCTTTCATGGATTGACCTTTGATCTAGATATCCCCAGTTGTGTTTGAAGAAGGAATATATTACTAAGAAAACTTTTCAAACCTTGCATGGGTATTACGAGTTAACTATAATCCCTTTTGGGATGACTAATGAACCCTCTGTTTTAATTGATTTAATGAATATATTTTTCAATGAATATCTTGATAACATTGATATGGTATTTATCGATGATATCGAGGTATACTCTAAAAGAAATAAAAACCATGAGAATAACATGGGGATTATTATAAAAACTCTTTAAATAAATGAATCATATATGAAGTTTTGATTTTATGATTCCTGGATTCAATCAGTTTTTTTTCATGGCTATATTATCTGTAAGGATGGAATCTTAGTTGATCCATCTATGGAAATGGTAATCCATGATTGTGCCACACCAAAAAACAGAACTGATGTACGAAATTTTATTGGATTAGCAGGTTACTATTGTTATTTCATTCATAATTTCTGCCAACTGACTAACCCACTAACCAAGCTCACAGATAAAGGGGTTATGTTTGAATGGACAAAAGAATGTACAAAATGATTTTATGAATTGTAAATAATACTGGTCAATGATCCAATTTGGACTCTTTCATTGGGAAATGATGGATTGTTTATATACAGTGATACATCAAAGAATGGATAGGGTTGCGTCCTCATGAAAAATGATAATGTTATTGCTTATGAATCAAGGAAGTTGAAGACTCATGAGAAAAATTACCCGACTCATGATCTTAAGATATAATCCATAATATTTTTTCTCAAAATATTTAGACATTATCATTATGTTGAAAAATGTGAGATATATATATATCAAAAGAGTCTGAAATAAATTTTTCTACAAAAAATTATTCAACATTAGGAAAATGAGATTGCTCAAGATACCCAAATATTATGTTTTTTCAATACATTACCACCCCCAGAAATGAAAATAAGGCGCAATATGGTATGAGTAGAAAATACCATGGAATTACGACCAAGATGAGAGTTGAAAGGGATACTATGTTCATTGATATTGTAAATATGGATATGGGAATTATCATGGAAGGTAAAAGATCACTACTATTTCAAATGGTTTCCAATCCTTATTTACTGGAAATGATAAAAAGATCTCAAATTGATGATGAAGAGTTTCAAAAAAAATAAAAGATTCAACTGATGAGAAGTTGACTGACTTAATATATGAAGGTTGGATTATGTTATTTGGAATGTGACATTGTGTTCCTGCTATTCCTGAGCAAAAGAGGTAAATATTGGATGATGATCAAAGATCTATTTTCTCTATAAAACATTTTAACACAATGATGTATTGTGATATAAAAGAACATTTCTGGTGGGACAACATGAAGAGGGAAATTCCTGATTATGTATTAGGATGTTTGGTTTGTCAACATGTGATGAATGAAAGGCAATATCCTAGAAGAGCCATGAAACCCCTTCCAACACATATGTGGAAATGGGAAGATATTATGATTTACTTTTTCATGGGGCTACTAAAGACTCCATGATGTAAAGGTGTGATATGGGTCATTTTTGACAATCGTAAAAAATCAACTCATTTTCTTCTTATAAGAGAATATTTTCCACAAGAAAATTAGAAATACTATATATTAATAATGTTATAACACCTAATGTAGTACCCTTATCAATTATTTCTGATCGTGATACCCATTTTACATTAAAATTCTAGAAAAGTGTCCATATGGAATTGAATAATGTACTTTGTATGAGTACTGCTTATCACCCCAAACCAACGGACAGTCTGAAAGGAGTATTAAGACTGTAGAATACAATCTTAGATCATGTTCTCATGATTTCAAGGTATGTGGGATCAATACTTTCTGTTGGAGGAATTTTCCTACAAAAATAGTTTCCATTATAGTATTCAAATGGATTCATTTGAAGCATTATATAAAAATATATGTCGAACTCCAACCTTTTTGGATGAAACTATAGTGAGAGAAAGGTTATAGGAACATAACATACTATACATACCATCAAAAATGGGAGGAAAGTCCAAGACCATATTAATGCTTCCCAAAGTTGGAAGAAAATTTATGCTGATAACCAAATAATGAATTTGTATTTCCATGTGGGAGATCATTTCTTTCTGAAAGTATCTCCATGGAAAGGTATCATAAGGTTCGGTAAGAAACGGAAACTGAGTCCCATGTACATTAGACCATTTGAAATTCTGCAAAGAATCGAAGATGTAGCTTACTGTTTAGAAATATATCCATGTCTCTCCAATATTCATGATGTGTTCCATGTGTAATTGTTGATGAAATACATTCCAGACCTAACTCAATTACTCACCAATTATTAAATAGAACTAGAACATGATTAGTCATACTGTGAAGAGCTTATCAAGAATCCTGACACAAGGAATCATGCATTGAGAAAAAGAATAACTCTTCTAGTAATGGTTCATTGGAGAAACCAGAATATGGAGGAAAAAACATGGGAACCAAAGGATGCTATGAAGAACCACGCACATCTTTTTGGTGGGCTTTATACATAATCATCGGAGGGTGAAATTTTTGAAAGAGGGAATAATGTAACACTCCAACCATTTTATAGTATGCTTCTCTTAAATATATTCTACTCATAGCCTATATTTCATAATGTACTATGTTATTTTGAAAAAAAAACCTTGGTTACTTAAGAGATAGTCATGACCTTTATTTAAACATAAATTTTCCTGTTATGTGATAAGAATTTTGAAAATATGACTTTAATTGTTGTGTTCAAGATGATATTTAGAGTCTGATATAATTTACTTGATTTTCAGTTAATAGTAACCTACCCTTTTTAATAGTAACCTACGCTTATGAATATTAACTTACCCATATGAATAGTAATATTACACTTATTAATGGTATTCATACCATTGAATGTTTAAATATATTTAGGACCCTTAAAAATGAATACTAATATTTTATGTGTTTGTACATTTCGATTTAAAAATTATTTTAACTAAGAATTAAATTTATCAAAATTCGAATTTTTTTAAAAAAATATTGGAGTTTGTTTTTGGATTCTACCTGTTGAAAAATGGTTCGGTTGAATTTTTGGGATTTTTCATAAATACATTAATTTTTTATGAATAGTGAATACAATAAATTACAATAAATGCAAAATAATTGATTTACTGTATCATAAGTGTTGCAAGGTTGATATAATCCTACATGGTTCTATTTCACATGCCATTAATACTATTAGGATCACATGAATCAAAACTATTCATAGTGTTGACCCAAAATATTAAAATAATAATTAAAATAATTTAAAATTCCTTCCCACATCAAATATATAACCACCCTCACCCCCTCTACCTCTCACACCACTCCAGCTTCAATCCTTGCCTAAATTAATAAAATACTCTTCCCAAGCCCTATACCCACGTCCAAGACCCTCTACTCTCACCAAAAGTCCAAAAGAAAATGTCATAAAAATTTTCACAAGGAGGATTACTCAAGAGATGAAATTCTATTCTCTTTTCATTTGAAATATTTTAAACTTTTTAATATTTTTTTCTCTATTCTCAACTCAACTCATCAAAATTAAAATAATTTACCTTCAATTTAATTTATTTTCATTATGAAAATGGAATATTTCATTATCATCTCCTTTTTCCCTTCATTTTATAATATAAATGAAAACATCGTATGAGATGTGTTAATTTATCACACACAATGAAGCCGGTTGTCAATTTGACATACTATCCTCAAGACTAGTCATGAAACCATTTTTAATGGTTTAACCAGATCTTTATATATTTATTTTACCTTATTCAATTTTCTGGAATCCTTATATACTCATAATACAAAATAATAATAATAAAACAAGTTCTATATGAACAAAATATGGAATTTTTATCCAAGAATTTATCAATAACTTTTAACTAATAAATATCATCATGTATATAACCCAAAATAATTATAAGATCATTTATAATTTCAGTAATTTTTTATATTTAAAATAATGTATGTTTAACCACATTTGAAATGAAATTCCATTCTTGAACATATTTAAACCGGTAATGAAAATCGGGGACAAAAATGCTTCCAAAACTATAAAAGTTTATCTCCTAAAACCCATCAAATATTTCTTGAATGAACCTAATAAGGTTATACCATATCAATTAAATGTTTATTAGGTTCTCTAAATATTAATTAATGACGATAATTTTAATTATTCAGGTCATTAAGAACAATGAAGAACACATTCAAGCTTATGGTAATGGATATCTTAACTCAATTTCTATTAATTGAGTTAAACATGAATGTCATTGGTTTTATCATTCCTAGGATATGTGTGAACAACCTATGATTGTTTTATGAAGTATATACACTTTTATTTTTTTTGTTTTATGTATATCACACAAGATTATTTCATTGATTCTTTCTCAAAATAATGATACATTCTTTGTAAGGGATATCTTAACTCAATTTCCATTCATTGAGATAAACATTAAAGTCATTGGTTTTGTATTTCCAAATAATACATGTGAATGACCTATGATTGTTTTATTCTGTATATCCACATTATTGTGTGGTTTGATGTTTTCCGCACATAATTATTTCATTTATTTTTCCTCAATCTAATGATATGTTCTTAGTAATAGATCCTCTCTCTCTTTATTTTGTTCAAGAATTCCCCCTATTTTTTGTCCTTTTATTTTTAATTCCTAATGATTGGGTATATTTTAAAACCTCCCCCATACATCCCTTAGGACATATAAATAATGGTATAACTCTTTACTTCTCAATAGGTCCCCACAAAAATACTTGTTACCAAGCCGAATTGTTTTGTAAGGGGGTTTCTCATCTCACTTTCATTTCTATGAGATTTCCATTGTTTCTCGCTTATTTATTATATGTGGTGTATGTGTGCTATCGTTTTTCATATAATATCATGATTACCATTATATTCATGGAATTCAATGATTCAATTTAGATTTATTATGTTCTTTCCATATGATTCGACTGATTACATTGCGTTAAGGGACTTTGTCTCAACAACCATTTCATTGCGACTAACATTGTATTGTGCACCTAACAATCCTTATGTGGTGTACATAATACCCTTTTGAGATCATTTCTCATTTTATATTGTATTTATATTAAATATCTATATTCTCATATCATTAATATGTTTATTTTCTAAACCGTATATGATTTTATAAGCAGTTTTTATTTTTAATGTTGTTTTGACATTGGAAATATTAATGAATCTGTATCCTCTACTCTATACGGTTCTTGGAAAAGTATATTTATATTGTATTAAATAAATATATAAAAAATAATTTCGACTTTAAGTGGTGTGTGGGACCCTCTATAGCCACTCGGTGCGTCGATATGTCTAAGGAGACTAATCAATTAGCAAAAAATCCTTCGAAGTTGATTCCAAAAATCAGATTGGTTTCTACAAAAAAAAAACTAAATGGTTTTAACGGTATTATGGTAAAATGTTCTTGATACATAAAACCCAATTAATAAGAATAATATTTATTCATTATCAATTATTTCTATCCAAGAGCTTTTCACTATGAAAAAATCTATGGATTTAGTTTCATTCTCAGTTTGTTAATGGCATGAGATTTTCATTTATTTACAATGCCAAATTTATTATGTGAAATTTTTTAGGATTCATTTATTATTAAATTTATGCTTATTCTATTTGTAACCCTTAATGAGAATTTGATCTCACCCCTCTCATGTGTTTACCTTTAATAGGTTATGAAGAGGAGATCATTTATTGAGTTTCTGTGGATGAAGATTTTTTTTAATGTATTGTTATTTGTAAAATTTTACAATTTATTTTTGAGTTAAATCTATGTATCTATTTTCTTAAAGAATACAAAACTGATTGTTACATTGAAATTTACTTCCATCTAACTATTCTATTATAACAAGTAATACACTAGATTCAGTCTAGTGGGGTCAGGATGTTTAACCTTCTTTGTATTAGAGATGTTTGTATCTGAGGTGATATGTACACACACACACACAGATATATATATTTTTTGATTACATTCCATGATCCATAGGCCTATGTTTCACCCCTTAGAGTAATAATTTTTTCCTAGAACATTATCCCCCTTTTGAAATTAGTCAAAAAAGTTATAATAAGGATAATGATTAATTATAAAGAACACAATGAAAACTAGAAACACAGGGAATAAAAATTGATTTTTATTTTGAGTCAAAAATATCAATCCTAAAAAAAAATAGTTAAAATCACTATCAGAGATACAATACACAACTATGTTCATGTATTTTGATGTGATTTACAATGTCTGAAGCAGAAAGAGTAGGTTTAGAAAGTTATGTTTTGTTTGAAGGTTGGGTTGGTCGAATAACAACCCTAAGAAAGTCAATCCATGTAGGAACTTTGGCTCCAAGACCGGGCCTCATTTCTGAAAAAACACAGCTCTGAGGTTGCACTTGAATCACTAATCAAATGTGAGAAACAGTTTGAGATACAATCATCTGAGCAGAAGGTAGAGAACTATGTCTAATGGAAGTAGTGGGTGAAACCAGTATGGATTCATCATGGACATACAAGTATAGCTTTTGAAACATGGTGAAATAATTAATGATTTCACCCCATATTTCACAGGCTTCCTAAAATCGTCATTGTTCTCCATAAGTTTATCCAACAGTAGAGTAAAATATTTCAATTGTGCCACCTGTTTCTTGAAGGCATCAGTTACTGGAGGAATCTTTAGGTTTTTTTACCAAATATTTGAATCTATTGATCAAATCATACTTCATATAGATTTTGGGGAATTACTTATACAATTTATATCTAATGTATTTTTGATATGTAGAGGTCTCATTGGTGCATTTCCTTAACATATTGTAATCACGATATGTATTCTTGAGCACAATGGAAGGATTTTCTTTATCATTATCACTCTGGGGACTCTTGAGTTATTACCTTATCACAACCATAGAGAATCCATATCAGTAGCAACATCCTGACTACCTGTAGAACTAGATGGATTTGATATCATCTTTCCAAGTTCCCCATTATTTTTATTTAAATATGTACTCAGTGGATGTGTCACTATGTTTTTAAAAACCTTCATCACACCACTAAAATTGGTGTCTAAATTAGTATTCATAGATTTCAACTCATTACTCATACTCTTAACTTCTTCTGTCAGCAAATTGTTATTTCTAATGATTGTCTTGGATGTAGTAATGATATTAGGATGAATCTATTGAATCCATATCCTAGCAATTCTATCTATCATCATTGAATTGATCCAAATCAGCATTAGTTACATAGTCACATGGTAATAGTTGTAAAATTCGTTCTACTGTATGAGTTACTATTGGTGAAGTAGGTGGAATATGATTTTTCTCAAATGGTGTTCATGGAATAAGAGGAGGTTCCATGATCTCTTCACCTGAGTCATCATCCATTAAAACAGAATGTAACCTTGATCTCTATTCCACTTACGAGTATAGGTCCAGTCTCTTGGCTATAGAATGTCAATCCCTACTGTTCTTCCCTGCATCTGGGCCTCCAACAATATTTTCATTTATCTACTAAGTGATGCCTTGGTATTAATCAGAAGTATGATCATTTCCCTTATCATCACCCTCATTTCTATCACTAACTCTATCAACATCATGGTCAAAAAGATCATCAACACCCTGTCCATCTGCCTCAATATCAGCTCCACGAACAGATTCCTCACTTAACCTATCTACAACTTGTTTTCCTACATTTAATGAGTCACTGACATGCTCACCATTATCTTCCTCATATGTATCATCATAATCTTCATATTTTCTTACACATACTTCCACTCTAGTAATCTCTATCTATTCCTCTTCTTTATCACCTAAGAAAGATTCTCAAGAGGGTAACTCCAAAGGTGGGATGGCATGTCTATAATAATTTTCCTTTGGGTACTCAGCAACTATCATGGTCACTCATTTAATCTATAAAAAACACTTATTCCCATGGTAGCTTAGCTTTAAATTCCTCATCTGAAAAAATAGCTCTTCACCTGGTTATAGGCCTAGATCATCATGATGCTTTAGTCTAGTAGGATGGTCAATCATACTATATTCATCATATATTCATTCATCATATCCTACCAAAAATTTCATCCATGGGTTCCAAAAAACCATCATCCTCTTGAAAATTTCTCTGAGTAAGAAAAATCCACTACAACCATGATCACTTCATCTCCATCTTCCACGGAACCCATCTTCTTCTGCATTGTATCAATCATCATAGGGTAGTACAAACAAGTTTACTTCTTGGAGGGTTTTATCATATATGAAATTTTTACCATCAATTTCTTTAATAGGTTCACCATTATCCCTTTTTTCAACAGATAAATAAGGAATACATCCTTATATTTTACAGCAGTAAAGTCTCCCATCTATTGGATGATTTTTTGTGGAATGAACTTAATGGGAAATCTTTCCACTCCATTTAATTTAGTGGTAATATCTCTCCTCAATTCATCATTAATAGTAAATTTCTTTTAATCATTCTCATATGAAACTATGTCTGAGGTTGGAAGAATGTTACCCTAGTAATAAGCATATTTTCACTCATAAGGGATATCCAATGACTCAACCCATTCCTTTGAAGAAAATTATATTTCATTTATCTTCACTAAAGAATTCATCCTTTCATTCTAATCCCATTAAAATGATATCTTTATGTTGAGATAAAATTCATGTAAAACTAAGGATAAAATGTCCTCTCATTATTCGAAATCCAACTAATCCAACCTTGAGATTCCATCAGTCTCAACAAAAGCATTTTGTTTGACAAAATCCATCAATAAGATATATCCTTTTCATGGGTCACTACACGACATCCATGATGTGGCTTCCCAAAACCTACAATACCACTAGACTCACCCTTCTGATTCTTTTCTGATGGTAACTCACTCTGTCCATCTGTTACATGCTTCGTCAATTCCATTTATGAAGGTTCGGATTCGAAGGGAGTAGAAAGGTCGTGGTTTGAGAGGTAGAGTGTCAAAGTGTAGACGGTTAATAGTTAGTGATGTAGGTTAATAGTTGAAGTGGATTGAAATTATTATTTCATTTAGGGATAGTAATTCATAAAACAGAAAATTTAGTAGTGGTAAAAGAATATAAAAATTGTCATTTTAATTAAAATATACAGAATTACAAAATGGTTTATATAGGAATTGGTTTAACACAAACGGTACTACACTATCGGCTTCACATGATCAGTTTCATAGGATCAGTTTCATGCAACCAGTTTCACACGAACGGTCTCACATGTTCAGTTTGAAAGATCAGTTTCACCTAATTTGTTTGACAGATCCAATTTTTTTAATCGGTTTGATAGATTGGTTTCACCTAATCGTTTTGACAAAATTGTTTGACTTGATTGGTTAGGCTGATAAAATAGATTTTAGGAATTTATCATTCCTAGTTCTTGTTCTTGTATTATTTCTCTAAGAGTTTAAGGGCTTGTTGAATATGTATTCTAGTATATGTTCAGTTCCAATAATGTAAAGAGTTATATCACCTTTTTTATAATGGTCTCTCAAAAAGTGATGACTTACATCAATATGTTTTGTAGTATAATGAGAAATTAGATTTTTATAGATTTTAATAGCAATTTGATTATCATAGTTTATGAGAATAATTATGAATTGAAATCCGTAAGTATAATAAATAGTTTTTCATCCACAAAATTTGATCTCAACAACATCCATCAGTAATGTGTTATGTTTCAGCAGTTTATAATGCAACCAAATTTTACTTTTTACTACACCATTATATTAGATACTTTACAAAAAGGTGATGCATTCCAAAGTTACTATTTCTATCTAACATATATCCACACAATATAGGATCTGAATGACTAACCAAATCAAAAATGTGTCTTATTGGATAGAACAATCCTAAATTAGTTGTATATTTTAGGTATTTAAAAACACTTTTTAAAAAATTTAAATGTGACGCTTTTGGGTTTTCTTGACATATTACACCCATTTACACAATATAGATATTATCTGGCATACTAGTAGTTAAGTACAAAAAACTCCCAATCATTCCTCTGTAAGTAGTTTGATGAACGAATTTCCATTTTTCTGAAGATTTTACTTACATGTAGAACTCATAGGTGTTTCAATACACTAAATGCTTTCAAAACAATATCTTTTTAAAATATCATTAGTATATTTACTATTATTTAAAATAATACCCAATTGTTTTGAAATATTTGAAATCCTCAAAAATATTTAAGTTAACCCATCAAATTAATTTCAAATTAACTTTGCAACAATTTTGAAAATTCATAAAAAATTAATTTTTAGAAGTACAAAAATAATATAATCTATATATATTTGAGCTATATTAATTTCGTTATATGTTTTTATTATATACAAATTAGGATATGAAACTCCTTTTTTAAAACCTTTAGAAATAAGAAAGTTGCTTAGTCTTTCATCCAAATCTCTTAGATCTTGTTTCAAACCATATAATGAATTAGATAATTGGAATAACCGATTTGAAATATTTGGATTTTTAATACCAGGGGGTTGTTCAAAAAAATCATCCTCAATTATATTTCCATTTCAGAATTCACTTTTTACATCCATTTGATAATTATTGAAGTCCATGTTTGCTGTATAGACAAGTAAGATTATAATGGATTCAAGCCTAGATACTAGTTCAAAAGACTCTTTATAACCAATTCCTTATTACTAATTGTAACCTTTTGAAACCAACCTATCATTGCTTCTAATTATATTTATATCTTCATCCACATTATTTAAAATCACCCCTTTGGTTACTAGGTTCAAGGAATCTTTTGGTCAATTAACATGATTCCAGACTTTATTCCTTTCAAACTAATTAGGCTCTTCTGCATAGACCTCACAAAAAATTCATCATTGATTTCATCATTGACATTTTTAGGTCCATGTAGTGACAAGAATGATTCTTGTTCAACCTAATTTCTCAAAAAATCTCTATTTTATGTTCATGTATCTAAATCTCCAACAACATCAACTAAGGGATGCTTTTAAAGTTCCATAGATTGTATAGAAATAGTAGGACTAGTTATTCTTGGTTCATCAGTTTCTTCTGGTTCATTATTGCTAGTTTTTGTAGAATTTATAGAACATGATGTTTTCACAGATTCCATTATAGGATGATTTAAGTGTTTTTTATTAATTTCCATATTGGACATCTCCTCTTCATGTTTTTCTAGTGAGGGTTTAGGATCATGTGGATTTGATTCATCCAACATGACATGTATAGATTCTTCCAAACAATTGATTATTTTTTTAAATACTCTTTATGATTTGATAGATGTTGAATATAAAAGTAATATCCATCAATTTTGTCAAAAAAATCCATCTAGATTATTTTTAATATTATGAATATAAACATTACACCCAAAAAATTTAAAATAATTTACATTGGGTTTTCTACTATTCCAAAAATAATAAGGAATTTTTTAAAGATGTGTCTAATTAAGAATCTATATATTATGTATCATGTTGTATTAACATCATTATCACAAATATAAATCGGTAGGTCATATTCATTAAACATTGTTTGGGAAATTTTTTACAGGGTTCTAATTCTTTTTTCAAATACACCATTTTGTTTATGGTGTCCTTGGGGCAGAGAAGTTATTCCTATAGCCAATTTTTGAGAAAAATAATTCAAAGTCGTTATTTTTAAACTCACAAACATGGTGGATTATTAAGGATTTAATTTTAATTCCCCTAATATTATCAATATTCATAGAATACTTGGTAATGTTTGAGAATGCTTTACTTTTGTGTATTAAGAAAAATGTCCAAGTTTACCAAGAAAAGTAATCTAAACTAAAACATAGTGTTTCCCATTTATACTTGAAACTCTAGAAGGTCCACCAAAATCTATGTAATCCAAATCAATAGTTTGAGATGTTGAAACATATTTCTTTAACTGCAAATTGATTTTATGTTACTTTCCTTTTAGATAATGATTCCATGATTTATTATCTAGAAACTCTAGTTTGGGAAGGTCTTTTACTACACCGTTTCTAGTTAACTTCCAAAGAGATTGTATAATGAAATTTCATAGTCTTCTGTGCTATATACAAGACTCTTTTTGAAAGGTACATATAAAATAAACATTCTGTGAGTCCAGTTTTTCTAAATTTATAGCATAAACATTATCATTTCTATGTATAGTATATACTAGGGTATTTTTGGGAAAAAATGGAATGAATAATTTTTAAAATTTTCATTGAATCAATCATCACATTGTTGCGATATTCTATATAGGTTATAAATTAATTCATAAACATAAGGTACATTGGAAATTGAAATTGTGTTAGGGTTACCAATTTTGCATAGGCCGTTCATTTTTTCCTTTACCATTATCACCGAATTTTACATCTCCACCATCAATATTGATAAGACTATTGAATCTTGATTAGTCCCCTATCATGTGTGTTTAAAAACCACTATCTATATACCATATATTTCTACAATAAGTCCTTATACAGTTTACTGAATAAATAGTTTATCCATGAAATGATTTTGTTACCCATATTTGTCAGGGTCCACAAACATTATCAAAAAGATAATTAGAAAACCAAACATGTCTTATGGGTTTACTATAGGTAGAATATAGGGTATTTTAAAAATAAACCTTGTTTTTTCCTAAAGAACATGATACAATAAAATAACATTTAGAACTAAAACTTGTAATAAAATTCCGGTTTTTGAAGAAAGAATTTTTTTTCGAGTTTTTTTAATAATTTTTTTTTTCATTAATTCATTTTTCATGGTTGATATCTAATTCCAGAAGTGTAATTAGGAGGTATTTTTTTACCAAGATTTTGTTTAAGGGTACTTTTTTTATCAGTAAACTTTTCTAAATCCTTCTTTATTTTCACATTATATAACTTTAGATATTTATTTTCTTTTAACAATTGGTAATTTTTCACTCTCTTAATATTAAGTTCAGATTTAATAGTCACAGTAAGAGCACATTTCATCATTAATGATATATATTAATCTTATAGCTCATTACATGTTTCTTCCAACATTTTTCATCATTCAAATAAATAATTATTTGTTATATTTTCAGATTCACTCACATTTATAGAATAATAAGAATTCTGAGTTGTAGTGTCTAAGGTTACCTCGGATGAATTTTTCAGGAAACACGTATTTTCTAAGTCATCTTTCTCTGCATGGGAAGTTGTCGATTCACTAGATCTGTCCTTAGAGGCACTATAAGAAGCTTTCATTATATTCTTATATCTATTATCCTTATTCTAATACTTCTTTTTGTATTTCATCATTGGACAGTCAGCTTTGACACGTCCATTCCCTTTACATTCATAGAAAAATATGTCTTTTGATTTATCATTTTTCTTCTAGTCCTTTTTCTAACAACACTTGTTGTCATAATTTCCTTTGTAATGCGGCTTTTTAAAGAATATTTTTTCCTATTAAATTTTCTTAATCTTATGTACAGCTGGGCCATTTATTCGTCACTATATGAAGCTGATCTTTCACTACTTGTGCTCTAAATAGTAGTTTTAACAATATCTTTTTGTTTGTTTTTAGATTAAGCAGTCTTTAAAGATAAAGACTTATTCATAGATTCTTCATCTTCCTCTCTGTTGAAATTCAACACTTATTAGTTACATCTTTAGTTTTCTAGTTAGTTCATTGATAACTAAATTTCTAATTTTCACATGATTCTATAATTGAGACAGTGGTTCTTCTTCATCTGTTTGGTAAACATAGGATAATCCTCATGATTTGTTATTTTGTTGTATCTTCTCTACTAAGAAAGATAATTATGTTTACTATTTCAATGAGCCTAAGATATATATTAAAAATATATTAATCAGTCTTCTTTCCAAAATTTTCATACATATTAGTATAATTATTTAGTATAATCTCTTTTACATTATATGTTCCATCATGAGAAATAGACAAATTGTCCCAAATTTCATGGGCTGTTTTACAAGAAGAAATACAATTAAACTCTTCAAATCCTAGTGCAAATTATAGTTCATTCATAGCTTTATAGTTATTTTAATAGGCAGTTTTGGTAGGTCCATCCCATGTATTTATAGCTGTTTTAGGAATTTCATATTTACTTTCAATAATAGTCCTGATTTCAAATCTCATTCTTTTTAGATGTATATTAATTTTAGGCTTCCAATGGTTATAGTTTATTCTATTAAAAAATGTTGTTCTATTAGTAGCATCTCCTTCAATTATATTTTCCATGATATAACTTGTTCAAAGATTACAAAGAAATAAAAATTTATATATAACAGAAATTTTACGATCATTGAAATAAAACTACAGTAACAGTTGATAAAGAGTGGAAAAATATTTTCAAACTAATTTTTTTTAAATTACACTAATACCAAATGATAGCCAGAGTAGATTAATCAAGAAAAATATTTAATTTTTTATCTATAAAAATTTAAGTTAAAATGTGATCTTTGAAAATTACCACCAATTAAAAACATAATCATAGTAATTTTTAGTGAATTTATAAAAGTCCTGAATTTTCAACTAACTTATCATATGATTGATTAGTTATACTAAAATCTAATATGAATATTAATATAACATTTTAAACATACCTATTGGTTCAACACAGTTTTAAACACATTCTAAACTAACTATCAGAGATCAATTTAGTATTATGTAAAATATAATATACACTGCTAAAAACTAAAAGGAAAAGGAATTGTGGATATAAAAAATGGTTTCATTATCAAGCATAGGCAGAGTACTATCCACTTGGTGATCACCTTCGACCATGAATTTAAATTAAATGAACAGTTTGATATATATTCTGGATCAGGGTTTAAAACAGCACACAAGGCTATCCTGGTAACATTGGACCTCTAACACAGTTATTTGTGGAAAAAAATAAAACACGCCACACTTGACCAACTACACATTTCTATGTGGGATGCCAAGAATAAAATGAGAGAGATATAGAGTATATCTAGTATCCTTCAGTTCTTCATAGGAGATGATGTGTGTGTTAGAGACAAGTAGACACAATACTAAAAAATGTATGAAAATAAACACAAAAGAGAAAATATGTATAGAGAGGTATATAAATATCTATTTATTATGAAGTGAAGCTCTAGAATCATTTAATGTAGTGTAAATTGTCTTTGAGTCCTATTTTGGAAGTTTAATTCAATACAAAGTATCGTAGCCTCTTTACTGTAGTTCTAGATGTGTCAAAAGTTCATCATATTTCTTCCAATGATGTACAGTGTAGTTGACCAAGATTTTATTGTCTTGATGATATCCTCATAAGATCAATATTTGATTTATTATGATTTATATGGAAGCTTCATATTTTAAGGAGATTGCAATTCTTCTATTATTTTTAAATTTCAACGTATGTCACTGTCTCTTTGCAATATCCATCTTGTAATTATTTTATTCATTGAGATCTTGTCAGAATGAAGATCTCCCCACATGAATGTACCTTGTATTGTCTACTAATATTCTAACATACATCATTAAATAATGATAGAAACATAAATATATCTAAATAAGTCTGTTATAAATAAACCATAATTAATAAAATAAAGACTGTTTTTATGACTATCATTGAGTCATAAGTATCAGTTAATAATTGGCATCGGTCTATCATTATCGGTCTATCAACATCAGTGATTCAGTGTAATGGTGAGTCCTTTCAATCGATATTGGTGACTCAAAGCATCAATGAGGCATCTGTGTTATCGATCTGTCACCCATCAGTGACCTGTTCATTGGTGTGTCATCCATTGATGACTTGTTCATTAGTTTGTCCTCCATCAGTGACTCATTCATTAGTGTGTCATCCATTAGTGACTCATTCATCAATGCGTTGTACATTGGTGATTCATTCATAGGATACTCATTTTATTTATTGGTGAGTCCAATATTAGTTACTGTTTTGATCAGTGACTTCCTTGATCAGTGACTTCTTTGATCGGTGAGTCAGACATTGGTGATTCATTTAAAATATCAGTTCCGGGGACTCTGAATGACATTTAAAGTGTCTGTCTTACACAAAACACATCCATATTAAGTAAAAGTAATAAATATATGTAATAATACAATTGTAAACATATTTTTTCCATAAATATACATAATTTATTGTTTTATTGAAAAGTATTTTCTAATGGTACATAATTGATAAACATATAAATAGTTATTGACAAGATTAACTGGAGTAAAATCATTATATATGAATTACTAGATTTTGTGGATTTAAATTATTTGTGATTATGAAAACCACTATTTCACAAAGGGTACAACTAACATAGATCTTATATTTCTAAAATGTAGACATCTTAATAATCCAACATTCTTTGTGATCCCTTAACCACGTTTTTCAAACTTATTCTGTAATACTTATTTCCTACAACAAAAATCATGATTCATGTCCTAAGACTCTATAATTTCAAATCATGTGACAAGAAATAATTCATACCTTTTATATGTCATTTTTATTTTCCTCATCCTGAATATGAATGGAAATAGGTTTTGGAAAACATTTAATTGTATGGCCTTACACATCCTATTTCTGAACATTCATCTTTTGGCATCAACTTGTGTAATTTACATGAACACCACATTTAAACCATTCAATTTCTCAATTAGAAATTAATTTTTTCCCTTTCATGGAGCCAACGAAACACTTCCTTTATCCGTGACAGGTTAATTCTTTATGACCTTCATTACCACATCTATAACATCTTATCGTCCCTTTAAAACATTTTCCTAGGTGTTTATTTCCACATCCTTGACACATAGGTTGTTGAATATACTTACCTTTATGATTATTTCCTAAAATTTCTAAGGGTTTCATTTCTCACATATATTTTCCAATAAAAAATTCACTAAGGTCCATGTAATCAGTCATGACTCTAGATTGTGGGTTTAGAATAACCATAAGAGTTCTCATTGCAATTTACATTTCATTCAGATTCATATTCCTAAATTCACCATAGTTTCCTTGACATAAATTGTTACATTGGTGCCTTCTAGATATATACATTTTGTAAAACAAAAAAGGGTTAATCTGAGTATATTAATAAAATAATAATATATAATCACATGAGGAGGTTAAACACTAAGTTATACTTATTAATTTTATCTTAAAATCATACAAAATATTTAAAATAAAAATGAAACTATAAAATATTCTAACAATTGTTGATATATATAACTGACAGATTATACATAAAAAACACCCTGAACTCTAATGTTATTTAAACTGACCTCGGATACCAACTATAATGCCACACCCTCAAAACATTACTTAATCAAGAGATTAGTCATTAATTTGAGTTCAATTCACATTGAAGATATTTATAGGTTTTAGTTCTAGATAACTATGAAATAAATATTACATTACATCTCAAATATTACAATGTCGAAACTTCTACTCTATCCAATTATTAACAAAAATAAAACACCATAAATAAAATAATAATTATTTTCATGATAAAAATATTCTTAATTTTTTACATTCCCTTAACCTCCATTTTACCATATGAAAAACATTTGAAAAACATGTGATGAACATAAAAACCTCAGTATGAGATATAAAACATGGTAATAAAACAATAGTCTATGAATACATACAAAAAAGTGAAATCATACATTTAACTCATAAAACATAATATCATTAACATAACTCATGAAATAATTATATTTATGAATAAATCATGGAATTAATATATCATAAATGAATCTTTTGGAATTCGTAACACACTTACATTGTAGCTATCATTGCATTATAGGGAGTAACCATCATGGTTATGTTTGTAATACCTATCATATTATATTATCTAAATATATTTGTAGAAACCATAACTATTACCTTGGACACATTACACAATACATTGGAGAGCTATCAGAGGATCACCCACCCTCAGTTTCTCATGGAACCACCGGTATACAAAAATAAAGTCATGAACCGTAACATAATCATAACAAATTAAATATAATAAAATAAAAATAACATCTTGAAATTGTAATAACAAGATATCATTTCAATAAACTGACATAATCAATCCATTTTTTAACCATAATTAAAAAATTTAAATATATTATTTTTGAATTAATGTGTTTCATACAACTGTGAAACATCTAAAATGATTAAACATATTAAAAAAATTCATGTCCATATAAATAAGTCCTTAAAATAATTTATAAAACATGAAAATTAAGGTGAATGATTTAGCTGATTAAATATTTAAAGCATTTAAATTGATTTATTTGATGAAGAGTGTGTTTGAGAAAATACTGGAATTAAACAAATCAAAGAATAAAATTATAAAAAACATATAATATAATGAGAATAATGAGATTCTATATATATTATGTCAATGGGAAGTGTATACGTCATAGAAAAGTGAATTTTTTCCTAACAACAAATAAGTCTCAATGGAATGTAAATTGAGACGAAATCACTAACAAATATTGTATATTTAGATTAATGACAAATAAATGACATAATTATGTGTTAAAAATATAAATAAACCCAATATTAGTAGATATTTAGTTTAAATAAATCATTGTACATTTAAAAATATTCATGGAATATCAAAACCAATGACATGGATATTTAACTCAATGAAATGGTATTGAGTTAAGATTTCCCTTACAAAATTTCAACTGCCTAAAATTGTCACAAAAAAATCCATAAAATGAGTTGATTGAGAGAAAAAGGTTCTCTAATAAATTTTTAAATGATATTTATAGTAATGGGAATATGTATTGTAAAATTTTATCATAATAAAATAGAAATTAAGAAGGGATAACATTAATGGATTTCTTGAAAATAGAAGGGTTCTAGATTCCATTACAATTATCATTTTTTTAATCAAAGACATCAATTATGTGTATTCACTATAAATACTCATAAATAAATTATAAATACGAGATAATATTTCAAACATTTATTTCTCACATAATTATTTCACGTCATAATCAAGAAGTAGAATATCAACCCAATGAATGGATATTGGGTTAAGATGTTTCCTTACCTTTTGTATGAGTTGTCTAATTTTCCTTTTATATTCCTTAATTGTAAAAATAGATTTTTTTAAAACCTCATTGAAATCCTTTGTCATTTCTATTGTTAATTTTATATTACTTATTATCATGTTATAAAAATTAAATAATTATTAATGTTCATATCGGTCGTTTTGTCGATATTCTTTACTTGAGTCGAAAATGAACTCGTTTTGATGTAAATTTTCCATGTGGTCAAAGTATATAATTTTAAAAATATTATTTATCATTTAAATATCATATATATCTAGTTTATATTAATCTATAATAGTCTATACCATTTGGATATATGAGATGAAATGCACCTTTAATGGAGATGGTAGGCCATAAATACACATGGATGCTACTTTCATTTATTTTTCATTTAAATGTAATGAAAAAAATGTTAAAGTTGTATAATATATTTAATTTATAATATATATGTTATATTTGTTACGTAATTTCATTAATTACATCTTTTATACATTTCATGTATTGTAATAATAAGTCATATATCTGTGAGGGGGCAGTAGTCCACACTTCCTCAAATGATATTATTGTATTTAACCATTATGAAAAGAATATAGGTATGTTGTAAATAAAAATTAAATAGAAATTGATAATATATTAATACAATATATATCAAATATAAATATAGTTCCATCATAATGGCCACCATGATAGGTGGTAGGAGAAAATTAAAGAATTATCGTTTTGGGAGATAGTAGTTAACCGTACACAGAAAGGGAATGTTTATATCTATTAGATGGTGGTGTGTATAGGTGTAGATAGAATAATTATCAAAAATAAATACTAGTATATTGAAGATATTGTTGTTTTTATTTAATCAAATCATAAAAAGTGCATTGGGGGTAGAGATGGAAAAAAATGAAAGGAGCTTGACAGAAGACATTAACTCTAAATCGAGTAACTTGTTTTGATTTGAAACAAAAGGCTTTATTGAATTTCCTTATGCCCAAGGTATAGCCTCTAGGTGTAAAGGATGGTTGTTGGGAGATTATTTTAGAATAATTTTGATTATACAAGGGGCTTCAGTGTTGTGCATATGTAGGAAGATGTTGTCCCTATTTATAATCAGGAGGAAGGACACTATAAGAAAGTATTGAAATATTATTTTATTGAAAGAAAATTTCAAATTATAATAGTTAAAAAGTGATATCATTCTAGGATAAGTAGAGAATGGTTATGAATCCTATTAGAAAATAGTTATTAGAAAATTTTAGGGCATAAAATTAAACTTATCATTAAGCTTTAGTCCTTAGTGAAAAAAATTAACCCTTTCGATGTCTTCTTGTATTTTCATAATATATGGTTACAATAGTTACAAGAAAAAAAAAAGGGAACCAAAGGTGGATCATAAATAATATTTTTAACATTATATAACTCAGTTGGAATAATATTATATTTTTAACACTATTATACCATATAATAAAATTGTATTTGTTTTAAAACCTCATTTATGTCATTTTTGACAGTATAAAGTAATTTATTTTTGTTGAAGTAGTAAAAGTTTTATTCCTTAGAAAAAAAGGATTTAACTAAAATTAATCTGTTAGTTTCATCAAGATTTTTTTTGGATGGAATCAAATTAATCAAATTCTATTTATGTTAATATTTATAATTTCATTTATTTTAATATTTAATTAATAAGGTAATCATTGGATGATCAAGGTGTCATAAATAAATTTATTTAATTGATGTAAAAAATTATAAATAAAATACCATGATGTAGGAAATATTTTTATCATTTTATTTACTATTTATATTCATTGATATATGTTATATAACTCTATATTAAAATTGTTTTAGTAAAAGATACATGTTTGTGTTATATTTCTCATTTCATTAAATTAAATATTATAAAATGTCATTTTCACAACAAAGTAGATCTCAAATGCCAAATATTCAAACAAATGATTGTAATGGTCGGGAATATCCCTTCCAATAGTATTATAAAATTTATTTGGGATGTTATATATTATTATAATATTATTTTTTTACCCTTAATTTTATGATTTAACATTTAACCATGGTAAATAAAAATAATTAATGAAGATACTATTAATAATTTACTATAAGAAAAGGTACATATTTACCAAAATCAGCCCTTTTTATTAAAAATATGGAATACATTTTTTCAAATTCCAATCATAGAAATTGTATTAATTAATTTAATATTAATTATTGTTTATAAGACTAGACAGTGTGTTTTTAAGAAATAAAAACTAACAAAAGATTTAGATGTGTTTTTGTCCAATTTCAACGTGAAATTACATCCAAAGACCAACATTGGATTAAAATTTTAAATTATATTAAATTTATAATTTAAAACAATTATTTAATATAATTTAACCACAAAAATTATCTCGATGGAAAAATATTTTTTCAATAAAAATATACTGTATTTTTACTATTCATCAAAACTTGATAGTTATTAAAAAATATCAAATATTCATCCAAAGTTAATATTTATGTCCCTAATCTAAATAATAAGTTCATTATTCAAATATAATACATAAAGGTGTCAAAATCTAAATATTAAAAGGGTTACCAATAAAAATGTGGTCAAAAGACATTTTTAGAATACTACACTTTTTATCAGAAAATTTGTATTTTTTCATATATCATATCTAGAAGACATATAAGTTGAATTTAAAAAAATATATATTGAATATATAAAATATATTATACATTGAATAAAAATAATTAATGAGTGATATGATTTTATAAATAAAATTATTCTCTTTTAAAATAATATTTGATAAAAACTCATCCTCTATATTCAACTGGATTTTATTTCCATTTCTAATAAATTTTTTATCAAATGAATCATTATTTAAATATATGTAAACCATATTTTAATAAATCAATTTTTATTATTCATTACCACTATTCCAACGACTAGGTTATAATGGTAACATATAAATAATATTATCTGGTTATTCATTAAACTCGATGTAGTGTATATTATAAGCTATTGAACACTGTGTTTCTCTCTTAACAATTTGCATGTTACAATTTTTAAAAGGAATATCTGTCTAGGGAGGACATTCTATAGTTATGTTCATCACTATGTTCAATAACTACTGATGAATCCTTCTATAATTTCTACTTACGATTTTATCGTGATCATATATGAATTGAATTTTCCTAGATACAATCTTAAAACATGATGAAAATATATCATGAAAATGGATCAACTGGGAAACATTTTTGAGTGATGATGATGTGTAAACTATTGGTAAGTCAATCAAGGAAAACAAAAAATATTTTATTTCATTTTAATTTCATTAGAAGGCCCATGAAAAAACTAGGACACATTTTATCCCATTTCAATGTTGGTATGGGTATTAATTGAATTATTAAATTATAATTTTGATTATCATCCTTAACTTAATAACATAAAATTCGCTCTTAGGTTCACGTTTTAATCCTGATCATCATGTTGTCATCCTATGAGGATTTTGAAGGATCTAAAAATATCATTATAAATTATTATTGTATTAAATAATATATGTTATATGAATCATCAAATATTTAATTCTTTATGGTTATCATTGATTACCCATATAACATAATTCAAAATATTATTTTCCTGTATTTATTATTGTGGAATTAAATAATACTCCATTCATTACTTTAATTGGTCTTATTTTTAAGCTCAAAATCATTCCTTTTCTCTCCCACTATATTATATAGGATAGATGGTAAGATAATAATTTATGTACATTAAAATATCTTCACCTCTTTTATGATTTTTATATCATCACTTTGTATATAAATGAAGATTATTTATTTTATTAATGTTCATCATGGATATGGAAGAAAGATCCTTTATTGTAAGATTACTAGCTACATTATCCTCCTTCATAGTAGGATAATGTACTAAGAAATCACCATCATTAAATACATCTAAATATCTACATTTATACATGTTTATATCATTTTATTGTAATATATACATAAAACTATACTGATATATATATATATATATATATATTTATGTTCTATGTATAGAGATATTGAATATCCCAATTGTAGAATAAGTGGTAGTCCATACCATTCCTATGGTTACCCTTGATAGACATATTTATTTTACAACATTTCTATATGATAAAAATTATGTGTCACAAATTTTATAGCATCCCCAGAATCTAATTGTTTAGTGTCATTAGATATTTGATACATATATAACTTATTTTACAACCCTTTTTAACATTTATCCATTATCATACCCCTATAGACGACTTTACAGTCTTCTCATAATATATAATCATCTTCACAACATGGTGAATGTAAATCTAAAAATTAATTGATATTATATGCTATGAATGGTAGAAAATATATGATAATAAAAAATGATCATAAGAGGGATCAAGATATGATTGTTGGTATGAGATCATAATCTATGTAAAAGAACATTAAATAAGAAATCATATGCAAACAAACATGTTCTTAAATTATAAATCCAGACATAATATAATACATTAATAATTATAACATGATAATGATAAAATATATTTGTACAAATAAAATATATTAAATTTTAAAAAATAACATAGTTAGAATGGAATTCAAGTCTCTACTTCCCATAACATTACGAAACAAGAATTAATGTCACTATCACTAAGAATATAGTGGGTATATAATTTAAATCCATGATTCACATTAAATATTAGGTCATAAATTCATCCCTTATCTCCCATTCTTTTCCCATGGGTGATGATGCCAACATTTTCATGGATGATCTGAAAGTTTAACAAAATAAGAGGTGTAGTTTATTGAGATATCCCCTATAATTTTTCTTCTATTTTCAATAAAAAACATTAATTTTTTGTTTAAAATAATTTGGGTTCATTAATAAATTATATATACAACATAATTTTTATATGGACCATGTTATAAATTTTGGTTCTCTGTATAGAGGCAGATCGATCACATGCTCTCATGATCTGGCAGTTCTTAGGACCCTTCCAATTATCTAGGTCATTGATTAAAGGAATATGTGTTCAGATGATCCCACACAATATTATGGCTCCATTTATCATAGAAATCTCATTCGTGCTATGTAGCCTACTATTATTATCTATATGGTGTTGAGTATATATCAATATGTTTTTTCATAAATACCACAATTTTTATTTTTTGTAGGGCGCTTGAATAAATGGAGGAAATCATATGAATAATGGGAGAATAAAATGGAGAACTATGGTCTTGAAATCCACATCGAGAAAATTTATAATGATTCACAAGTAAAACATGAGCCCAAATATAACTCCAAAAAATGAAAATTCCCTTATAAATATCCACATGATCAGAGAAAATTAGATAATTCTATATTATATTATTCATCTGGTAAGACGACATTATGATTTTTCCTTCATCAATAAATTAACATATCATACTATAAGATGATTACAGTCACTCACAGATCACCTTACATGGGTCCCCATACTCCTATGGATGTACATGATCATCTTACATGGTTCTATATCATGTGGTATACCTTTTATCCTCGAGTCCCTTTATGTACAGATTGGAATCCTCCTCTGGTCTTTAAGTATGTCATCACTACCCATAGTTTCTATGCAAGGTAAATGAATTCCACATGATCCATCTTCTAAAATTTTGGGTTTCCAAAATCCCCCCCATATAAATTATGAAAAAAAATCAGTTTTAACTATTAATATTGGTCGTTGCTAGGTTTTAAAATAATCAATCTAGTTTGAACACTTTAAACTAGAATACATATATTTAATCCTATAAAAAATTCATAATATTAAAACATAAACATGATATTTCTTATTAATCCACAAAATATAGACAATTAGGGCATTCACATCAGTTTGGACCTCTTCAATTGTGTATTAGATTGATAAAAGGAGGCTTGAGAATTATCCTCTTTCATAGGTAGAAACCTAGGGGAAATAACAATTATGGATCTACGTGACAATATAGGACCCTATAAGGAGGTTTATGGAGTTGTATATCTCATCTCAATAGAGGATATATTCGATAAGAATAAATTTGGTTCCAGTTGGGAATCAGGACTGGTGCGAACCACAATACTTCCATGCATGATACCATATCCATAATCCATTCCTAATCTTATCCCTTTTCCACCAGTAGACCAAGTGTTATAATATCAATGAGGGATTCATATTCAGGTGTAAAACAAATCCAAATTTTATTATTTAATGTTATAAATATTATTCCATCTCTTATTATCACACAGAGCATGACTCATGTCGATATAGATTTCTGAGATGATTATTCCATTAGCAAAATTAAGTCATTCATTATATACCTTCATTATAGGTATAATCTATAACACATCCTTCACCATGTGCATCCTCTTTATGTTTAGTCCATGAGAGAATAGTCTACATATCAATTGACTGTATTCCCTATGTGAAATAACATCAATGGACTATATCTCCAATGATTCATAGTAGGGAAGAAGCCACATGTATAATCTCTATGAAATCATCAATTCATTCATTTTCATTGTATAGTCACCCACAATGTATTTCTTATATCCATAACAATTATTTTATACTACAACGTATAGTCCCATCATATGTCCCAATGATAGGTCACTCGATCTAGGTGTGATCTAATTCTTTTCTCTGACATGACATATAAGGATCATCTTCAATGACTGTACCCAAAATCAACATATCTTAGTTATTTTTTATACCCATAATGAGCTATATTCATTGAAAATACATATTATATGATTGGTATATATAACCAATGTAATCATTCTCTCAATTGGAGGGACACATGACATCTAGGTTCCATCATACTTCCTTATTAGGTCCATCTTATTAATGAAAATACCCTACTTAGTTAGCCATATTATGAATGGATGAACCTGTATATTCCTTATTGGGATATATCCCTTTCTTTTTAAATTATAATTGATCAACAATTCCTATGTCTAACATTGATCATCACTTGGCACATTTATCCCATAATTTTCATTCCATAGATATTTATACAATATGTAATTAGTTCTTATCTTTAAAACCCTAAATTTATAACCAGTTTTATAACATGGAAACAAAATACATGGGTTTTGATACCTTTTATAATTACATGTATGAAGACTATTTTTAAAAATTGGCACCAACACCAAAACAATAATAAAATCTCCAAATGAAATTAAATCATATAGTTCTTGATAATGGGGATTATGACTAAAATAACACCTCCTTCACCCAAAAATGTTAGATATAGAGATTCATCAATGTATAAAAATGTTTTCTCACCCACTCACACATATAACATGTTGAACATAATTCATGAGTTTGACCAATAAAATTATTAAAATTACTATTTATGTTTAATTAAAGTTTATTAAATTAATAATAGATTCCCATGGTGACATATAATTCTCCATAAATTTTGTGGATGTGCCCAACCTTCCATCCTCTTGATTTGGCATGAATTCATTGACACTTCAATTTTCCTCAATGAACTCAAATCACTAAAATGTAGTACTTTAATGTGGTAATAATTCATTTATAGTGAATATTAATTAAAATAATAGTGAACTTGAAGTGAATCTTACAACAATGAAGTTGAATTATTAGTACTCCCAACATCACCCTATGACGGAATACACAACAACAAAAAAGTAGTGAACACAACATGATTCATATAACAATGAGGACTATCAATATGATTATAAAAGTTTCTCCACCAACTTCACACAACATTTCAATACACATATTAAAATGGTGAACCTGATGTGAGCCAAATAATAATGATGTTACATGGTCAATTACACTCCTATATTATCAAACATTGGGGTGGTATCAGGTGTCAACTTCACCCATTCATTCCATACACATCAAAAAATTGAAAAATGAGATATGAATATTATAATTATGAAGTTATTTTGTGTCAAAATAACTTCACCACCACCAACATCACCCTTAAATGTCATATGATTTGAGGATAAAAAATTATGAACCTCACATGATTCCTATTATAATGAAAGGTCGATGGTCGATTATGAATAAAAACACGGCGTGGTATATTGTATTACATTCACCCAAGATACATTATGCATTGAAAATAAAAATAGTTAACAATAAATGTATCTTATAAACATGGAGTGGTGGTGGTGTATTCCACTACTATAATAATAAACACTATAGTGATATCTAGTATCAGATCACCTCTTCAATTATATATGCATCGAAAACAATTTTTTTACAAAGATTTGAATATTAAATTCATGAAAATGGATTATTTTGACAAAATATAATTATAATTTGGTATAAATATTCTTAAATAATTGTTTTTTATGTTTCACAAATAGTTGTTCTTTTTTGGGGTGTCAGTTGATGCATGAATTCAATTAGAAAACTATTCAACAAAAAATTGTCATCCTCGTTATATTCCAATTCTTATACCATGGATGTTAGTAAGGGTATGGATCTATCTAATGGGAGACTGAAATTACCCACATAATATTTCCAACTATGATGTTTTCAAAATTATTGTTAGGGTGTTGTACCTTAATTTTACTATCAAGACCATGCTAGTCAATACATAGAGTCTCTTATTATTTAATTATATATACTAGATATTTCAAAAACGGATATTTTATTACTATTGGAACTAATTTTAATATCAAAATTTTTTGGGATTATTCCCCAAAACATTATAACACATACAACCCATACCCATTGGATATTGAAGAGAACAATGGTGAAACCACTTCTCATAAATTTAAAATGATGGATACACCGCCTATCTAATGTCACTTTAATTTCAATACTCATAAAATTCAGTAACAAATTAAATTTTTTTATTGGACCCTTAACCCTGTTACTCAAGATAGGGAACCTGAATGTGTTGATACGGGAAGTTGGTTCTAGCTTCCAATGTAAGGGGTAAAAATCCACATTCTATCAGAGTAATAGAGTTATAATATTTTTACTATTCTAAAGGAAAATACCATATTATTGTACACAAATATGATTCCTAATATATATCATGGTCTCAACCCAAGATCTAGCCTTTAATATTTTTCCCAAAATAGACCTCACAAATTTATGACTAAAAATTTGGGGAAATCATATTTTATTGTTTATATATATCATGCATATCGTAATATCCTATTATATGAATGTGGACATAAGAAGGAATATATCCCTACTCTGATAGAATATATCTTACAGCATTTCCTAGGAGCATACTAAGGGAAGGACTATATCCTCAGTCAAATTATTAAAAGTTACCCATATATTATTATATCTTTATTGGGGATATATGAACATATTTTGATAGTTATAAAGGGATAAGAATATATTTATATTCACATCACGAGATTAACATATACATAAATTCATATAGAAACTAAAAAAAATTATTATCTTCTTTCTCCTATTCCAAAGTGTTATTGACATATTATAATAAAGGATAATGCACAAGATCTAGATCACATCCTTGATCAAACATGGGTGTATCTCACTATCATTATAGTTTCCAAAATATGATAACACATCTCAATCATTGATATTTCCTAGGGTATATGGATTTTTTAAATGGAAAATTATGACCCATTACATATACCATTATATTTTTGGTTTTTGGCATATTCAATTATTCACCTCAAGGTAAATTTATAGAAACACCAACACGATCATGGCTAATTGTCATATTTCTATTAATTAAGGCACATATTAGCACCCGTTAGAGGTGATATAAGATGTGGAGATTATTCCCTATTCCAATCTAGATGATCGTTTTTAAATCCTTGTAATGAATTAAAAAATGTAATAGACCCATATCCCCATTAAAATGAAGTTTTTCATTATATTTCGATAGTCACCTTAGGGTATGACAATATCCTTAGCAAAATGTTAAAAATCATTCCCTAATATTAAAATCTCAAATTAGATCATGTAACAACCATTCTATTTATTACACATTAATACATGACTTATTACATAAAATTACACTTAATAAAACCCATGTGACCGAGGAGGCTATTGATTTTTTTAATTAGCTACAATACATAACAACTTATAACTACGGATACAAATAATTATTGAACACATCCTTGACATGATCATAATATTCCAACAAACATAAAACAGCAAGTGATATCTTGGGAAAAACAAAATAATAGAGTAATCTATAAATCCTTTTATGGGAATAAACAAGGCATTAAATGAATAATATAATACATTTTAGACAGTAATCATGTCAATAGATTATAAAATGAACATGAATAATTAGGCACAATATATCATGATAATCATAATATGGGAAATGTGGAAAAACATAAAACATTGAATCGTAAACATAGGTCAATTCTAAATCTTCTGATACCACGTGGTGGAAAATGACCTATAATGGAATCAGTTACACCCATGTCCCAACATGAAATATCATGATGCTAAATATTACCCAATTCATTGGAGCGCAATCTAGGCGCACCCACCATATTCATTCCATTCCCATGCTTGTATATGCCACATAGATCACACAACATTTGTCCGTTCATCATTGAAATATTATCCATGATAGAGGAGTGTGGAATAACTATAAGTATGTACCTAATAAATAATTATATTTGGGTAATTTTGAATACCCATGATAGGAAAAATGGCATCGTGTTCATTACACAATTGTTTTGGCATGGAAAAAATGTGGAGAAATTTTTGCAGAATAATGGTGTAACATAACAATTAATAAAAATGGTTGATGAGATAAATAAGGCTCCATAAAAATATAAACATAAATTGTTATTTAATAGGGATATATAAGGACATATCCCTATATTAGGAAATGTAAATACAATTCATATAGTCATAAAAAATTGAATAAATAAGAGAAGATGAGGAAACCATATGAAATTTTGGAGTAGTAATGGCTTAAATAAAGGTAAAAATGGGGGAGGATAAATGATAGCTCACTAAAAACATCTAATTTAATGTAAGTGAATTATTATAAAAAATGAAAATATATCCATTATAAATTAAAATAACTATTTTCAAAGATGTTTCTTGAATATAAATGGAGGACATGAAGGTGAGAATCCATTACTTGAGTGCGTGACACTAAAGGCTTGGGAGAAGATTCATGAATGATTTGGGGGAACATTAGGAGGACTCCAAGGAGTGTTGAATTGTGTTATGGAAGTTCTATATGGAATTTTAGTGAAGTGAAATGGGAGCATGGTTGGGTCAATATATGACCGGAGGGGGGTTTAATTTCTATTGAGGTTTTTGACCCTACAAAATAGAATATTAGAAACCACATACCATCCCATATGTTTTTCCTTTGCTACTTACAAATATTAATGGATAAATCTATTTTATAATTCAATGATCCAATCTTATAAATATATTACAATTGGAGATGTGGAGGTGTGTCACACTATTAAATAACTGTTTGTAAATTCATGAAATATATTATATGTTTTTGAGGATTCATAATGGAATTACAAAATTAATAAAATAACACATTAATTTAGAGGAATAATAAATTTGGTATTTAGTCTAATTTATATTACTTATTATATCACATTTGGGTCATTATTATGTCATAAAACACAAACAATATGTATACAATATATAATTTTTACCCGAAAATTCAACTATATCAGAATATTATAAAAAATTCACCATTGTATAACTTCAAAATTATGATTCAAAAAAATATATTCATTTTATCTAAATAATTATATAAATAATTTATTTTTCACTTTTAAAATATTAAACAAAGTATATTAAAAATGAAAGGTTTTTGACAATAATTGTTTTCAAACCCTAATAAAATTTATATTTCACATCATAAGAATGTTTATGATTATTAATGTGAGAAAAAAATTTAATAATACTAATCAATAAAAATATTATTATTTAGGAAATACATTAATTCAAAAATTCATTAATTGAATTTGAATAATTACCAAGAATGAAATTTTTTTGATTTATTGTATCAAAATGACAATAATTTAAAACGTAATAGTAATAGTATTAATATATATTCATTAAACATTAAACAATAATGTAAAAAACTCAAATTTTCTTATAGTCTTAAAACATAACCCTTCAATACACCAGCATACTCTCTAAGAGAACGGTTTGTGATGGTTGAGCTATCATGGGGCCATTCACCGAACATGGTTAGAGTCATGATCTCAATGAGCCTGAACTTATTAAATATTAGGTTTATTTCATTATTATTTTGATAACCATAAGTATTTTATCTAAACTAAATGGTGTAATTTTATTTAAAATAGTTCAAGACCTTATAATATTCCCCCATTTAGAAATTTATCTGTTAAAATTTAATTTTCTCATACTAAAACATATGACGGTTTCTTTGGTTCATCCCCTCATCTAGTTACCATGTATCTTCATTAATTATATGGTTTCTACACTACATATTGATGAGGGTAGTTGTCTTATTTCATAGAATGTTTACCTTATGACCAATGAAAATCACCAACCTCTCCTAAAAGGAATGAAAATTCTCTAGTGGTACCAACTCTGTGGTGATTAAATGTGAGGGGTCTAGTATGTACATATTCAATAATGATACATGGAATGTATCATTTAATTGAGACAAATTATATGAGAGTTTTAGTTGAATGGAAACTCCACTGATGTGATCAATGATCTTAGAAGAGGTTATGTACCATAGACTAAGCTTTCGCTTCCTCCCAAATCACATCACTTTCTTCAATGTAGATATATGGGGAAATAACATGTATCTAACATGAAACACTATTTCTCATCATGTATTATTAGAATAGTTATTTTATTGAATCATGGAATCCTTGAAGTACTATGGAATAGTCTTAACATTCTCCTCCATTTCCTTGACCATTTAGAAACCTAAAACTGTTCATTCCATGATGTCATTTCATCATGCTGGGTTTACGAACATCATCCCATAAAGGACTTCATAGGCCGAAATTTGGATGCTCAAGTGGAAACTATTGTTGTTAGAGAACTTAACTAAAGGAAGATGTTGGTCCCTTACACAATTAAGACCCATAAAACAACCTAGAAACATTTTATTTTAGTGTCTGAATAGTCCAATCATATTATCAATCAACATTATGATGATAGGACGAATTAAAATTTATCTCTATGTTCAGAGCATTCTAGTAAATTTTCTAGCACATAGAAGTAAATCTTTGTTCATTATCAGATGTAATGAATATAGTACTGCATGAAGGCTTATCACTTATATGATGTTTATCAATTCCAAGTCATCATGTGAGAAATCCTCTTGAATAACAATGATGTATTTAATCTTTTTATGATGATCCTCAATAACCCAGATGACATTGTTTCATTTGGATGTCTTTCGAAGTATAGAGAGAAATTTGATGGTGATGATTTCCCATTTCAATTTTGGTTGGCATAATGGTTGCATTATTACCTTATACTTATGCATATCAGCCTTAACTTACTAACATACTAGTCACATTGATGTCTATTAATTGATCTCCATCTTCATTTTTTCCCTCCTACAATGATATTAGATATCATGAATCATCTCTAACTCCTTCATTATCATTTAACTCTGAGTATTTACATTACATTGAAGTTTTCACTCTCTTAGGAATTCCAACATCATTTAATTTTGAATCCTTTAACCTTTACAAGAAAGATAATTCAAAATTAATTTGAGAAAGGATTGATGATTCCCCTTTCATTATGATTCCAATTAACATCTTATTCAAATCCAAGAAGATCAAATCCATCTCAATTCTACTTAATGATAGAATAATTGGGTCCTTTCTACATAGAGAATCTAAAACGTTATTTTCATTACCAGGATGGTAGCATATTGAGAAGTATTAATCATTGATGAGATCTAACCATCTTCATTGGTTTATGTTATGATATTTTTGTGTGAATATATATTTTAGGATTTTTTTATTAGTATATTTCTCACAATTCTCCCCATAGAGATATTTTCAAATGATTTCCAATGAAATTATCATAAATACCAATCGAGATCATTTGTGGGATAGTTTTCCCATGAATTTTCAACTTTATTGAGGTTTACGTAATGAATTTTTCATATATAATAAACAAACATCCAAATAACATTCTTGAATAATCATTGAAAATTTAAAAAAAGTTCCCTATTTGTGGGTAGTGCAAGCATAAGGCAGTGATGAGCCTCATTTTAAATTCCATGAAGCATTCCTATAATTCATCATTCTATGAAATTTAGCATACTTATTTGATACTCCTTGTGATCCTCCTTGGTTTATGAGTATGTTATAATATCATTTAGAAATACTTCCACACAATTGTTGAGGTAGTCTCTAATAAGTCTATTCATTATCTCCATAAATATTGATAGTGCATTGGTGAGTTTAAATGGAATTACTATGGGCTCGTAGTTCCCATACAATGTATGAAATGATATCTTGGGGATATCCTCCTTCTTCACCCTAACTAATTTATATCCTAACAAAAGATCCATCTTGGAGAAGAATTTTTCTCCTCTTAGTTGATCAAACAAGTAATCAATCCATGGAAAAGGACACTATTTATATATTGTGATCTTTTTTAGATAATGTTAATCCATGAAAAGGTGCATTGACACATCCTTATTCTTGTTAATGAAGACTTGTGCACCCCAAAGTGAATCACTTGGAAACACGTCAGGTATATTCTCGGTTGAAAACTAATCTTCTTTGCTAATAGATAACTAAAAAATTCATCTAGAAACACATCAGTGTATTCCCTCACAATTGGAAAGTCTTTCAGGATGGTTCATTATTTAAAACCAATAATTTGAGAATGATATTCATGCTTATAAGGTAGTAATATCCATTATTGAGATGATGGTTCCAAATAATATTTTTCCTCCCTTTTCAAACAGTATATATCCCGGAGTCGATTCACTATATTAGGAGTGATTTTATTCTCATGGAAATTTATGTTGGCAATATAAAGGGAAAGCCAGTACATGCCCGTAATTAAATAAAATTCCATCAAAGGGTGTATGATGAGTTTTTTGGGGATGACCATCCAACAAAAAATTTATATGGGATGATTTATATACATGGGATTCAATATTTCCCAATTTTTGATTTTCATTTACATCTATACTTTCACTATTTGTGGTGGTGTTTGGATAGTTTTACATAACATTGAAGGTACAAAGGAATGCATAGAACAATTGATAATAATCATAAATTTTATTTTCTTATTCTAGTCCTTCATTATACCATACTTTCTTAGGTATGAGTAATTATAAACTCCTGAATACATAATTATTAATTCAATGATATTAATGTGATAAAATATTTATTACTGTTATTCCTTAAATTGTGAATATCTAGGCATCAATATATTTTATCCATAAACAATTTCCTAACATATAAGATAATGGGGGAATTTATTTTGTTACCTTAACAATTTTTAATAATTATAATGTGATTTTACCAGACCACATCCCCTATAAGTGTTAATCCAGCTACCCATTGAGTCTTTTAATTGTGTTCTTGGTTACACCGAGTTAGGCTCAGGACACCTTGGATTATTGTTACACATAGGTATATATAATAAAAGTAAAACTACATGGGATTTCTTTTGGATAGGAATATATAAGGGGTGATCAATACATCACAATAATGGAATAAAAAAGTAATAATATGAATAATATAATATATGTTAGACAACGGGCACATCAATGGAGCATAAAAGGAACATGGATAATAAGGAATAAAAAACATGATAATCATAACTAGGAAAATGTGGAAGAAACATAAAACATTGAATCATAAACATAGTGCAAGGATAAATATGAATAGATCTCATGATGGAAAATGTATCATAATGGAATCAGGTAAAACCCTATGTAGACATGACTTATCATGATGAAAATACCTAAAAAATCCATTAGAGATCTTTTTGGTCACACCCACCACATTAATTTCATTCCCACGCTTATGAGTGCTAAATAGATCAAAAAAATTATGTTCAATCATCATTATATTTGTTTGATTGTTTATGAGTGTGAAATAAATATAATTATGTCCGAAATAAATAATTATACGTGAGTAATGGTGAATATACTTGATTGGAAAATGGTCATGGTGTTCACAACACAATTATTTTGGCATTGAAAAACTGCGGTGAAAGTTCGACCGCATAATAGTGTTACATAAAAATTCATAAAAATGGTCCTAGAGAGAAAAAGGGTGTCTAATAATTTAAAAATAGAATAAAAAACAATTATTACAAGTAACGATGATTCCCAATGTTTTTAAATGGAAATATATTTCAATATTTTATTATTAAACATGAATAAAGATGATAAAGGAGGGACCAATTATAGAATTGTTTCCTAGTAAAGGCTTAGGTAAGGGTCCAAATAGGGGATGATAAATAATACCTCATTAAAAAAACATAAAATTTACCGTAATTTAATGATTATAAATTAATTACAATATAAAAATTTTAAATTACAGTAACTAATTTCCCAGAAGTTACTTGAATTTCAATAGAGGAGAGGATAGTGAGAAGCCCATACTTGAGTGTGTGGCTCCAAAAGAATAGGAGGGGTAAATTGAAATCTTGGGGGAACATTGGATGTAATATAGGGAGTGTAGGGATGTTTTTTGAAATTATCAATGGTGTTTGAGTGAATATTAATGGGATCATGGTTGGGTTTATGTATGAAAAAACAGGTGTTACTTCATTCTTTAGGTTTTAGACTCTACATAATGAATTTCCAAAACCAAAAACCCTATCTTGGTTTTATACAATGGATTTAGCATAATGGGAGTGGTTTACATTATTTTATAATTACCAGGACAAGAATTATTAAAATATCACCATTGGTGATGTGGAGGTTAGTCACACTCTTAAAGTAATGATTTTGAAATCGTAAAATAAATTATAAGTATTAGAATATTCATAACGGATTTAAAAATTAAATTTAATAAACATGAAAACATTATTTTAAATTAATAACATATATTTGGGTGGTTATCTAATTTATATTACTTATTATATCACATTTGGGTCATTATGATGTCATAAAATACATATTATATTTATACGGTATTTATTTATTTCCCAAAAATTTGCCTATCATAGAAAATTATGATAAAGTCACCATTGAATTATTTAGACATTATAATTCCAAAAATATTATTAATTTGATCTAAATAAATTTCTAAATTTATGAAATTTTACTTATAAAATAATAATTGACATATATTGAAGATGATGGTTTTTGTACAATAAGTGTTTTTGAACCCTAATAAAAGTATAATTTGATATCATAATGAAGTATATGATAATTTATATTTGTAAAACATTATTTAATAATAATATTTTATTAATTAATTATTAATATAAAAATTCATTAATTCAATAATTGAATTTTAATATTATTCCAAAATACAATTCATTTTTTACTATATGAAAATAACATTCATTTACAGAGTACCAATAATTGGAAGAAAATATATTAATTAATCAATAATAAATAATGTATACAATACTATTTCTAGGTTCTTTATAGACATACCTTTAATACACCAACATACCCCTTAGAGTAAGGTTCAATATGATACGACTTTCATGGGGCTGTTCGGAAAACAAGGTTTGGGATAGAAGGTTGAGGATCTTTAACTTCAACATTAAATTGTTTATATCATGCATAAGTTTTTTGACATTAGATTTGTATTTTTTTTGAAAAAATCATAGAAATGATACCTCCCTTATAAGAAATGATAAATAGTCTTCATAGGGTATGATCGTACTAGATGTGGTCTTCACTTACATTGACTGTGATAATTGGATTTGATAAAATCCAATGTAAATAATATTCATGGGAGCACTTCTCAGCAGATATATTATCATTTTATGTGATACATAATGAGCTTTTGATTATAATTGGATAGAATAAAAAAATATGTCCATGTGTTTTCTATAACCATAATACAATTAATACAATCAAGAAGGATAATTGTATTCATAACAGTTTTGGTCATTACTAGGTAAACCACCATTTCTCACTCCAACCAGTGAATGATCTCATGAAGACACCATAGAGGTTATAAAATATGGTTACCATAATAATTTTTACATTCTATAGGATAGGTAGTATATTCTAGTGTAAAATGAAAATTATGATACAGTACAAATTCATATTCAATCCTAGGATCATTGGAATACTCTAGAGGTTAGCTTAGGGTGGGCCCATATCCTTGTGAACAACTAAAAAACACATATGAATATTCATACTGTTACTCAAATTCTAATTTATACTCCTAAAACTATCAAATTATGTTTTATAATTATTTATATTGTGATTCAGTATCCATTCAAGAGGGATCATGTTTATAATGGTTTCCACCAACCCTGCAAGACCCAAATATCCTACAGTGGAGATTCTAAATGAAACCACCTCTAGGAAATATATATAGATCAAGAAAAAAATAATTTTTCAAATATAATAAATGGGATGGTCTTTGATGCCATAAAAAAATTAGTATTAGAGCAAGGATATTAGATTTTTTTATCAAAAAGAATAGGTGATATTTATCATGTAATTATTCTTCATGGTGGTATAGAGATGGACTGGGGTACTGTTGCATAATGTCTAATAGGAAAATACTACAAATCATTTATCTCATATAGATAATTATATCACACCCTTTATAATTTTCATATTTATATATATGTACGTGAACAATTAGAGTAAACTATATATAGTTCACTATTATTAGCTAACAATCCTTGCAACTCTCAATGGTTATTGAAGGGAACAATCCATCATATCAACCTCACACAGATTGTGTGTAATAATAATTAGTAAAGAAAAATTTATACTCTGATTAGGTGGAATATTTTCCGATGATATTATGGAAAATATAGTGGATACGTTGACCGTAATAGACAAGGTGAATATGTTGGTCCTGTTATGGCCTACTACGACATCACAATATGAGGTTTACAATGAAATAAATGTCGAATACATATACTATCCAAATCTCAATATATGTATAAATCATTTCCATAACAAGGATAAAAGTATTACCTATGAGGGATTCAAAAGAATCCTTATGTGATAGGAGTTATATACCACCTGGTTGTGTTGGTTGTCTTTTTATTGTTCTAATCCCTAATGTCTTGAAATAATAATAATAATAATATCTTAATTTCCTACAAGGATATAAAAAAGGAAATATGACATAAAATTTCAAACTATTCATCGAACATGCACATTAAAAGGTAGGGTGAATATAAGAAACATCATATTACTCTACTAACAAGTTAACAAATACATCATTGTTGTAAATCTTGTATTGTTTTTTCCTAAGTCCATATTATGAGACCAAAAACTATGTATGTTGACTCATTAGTTCAGTGAAACATCACTAGTTTTATATATTGTAAATAATAAAATCATTGTGAATAATCCATTATTAGGTTGTAGTACCAAGCTAATATGAAAGTTGAAAAGGCCTCCCAGTTGAGAAAATTAGGACCCCAAACTATGTACAATTCCCTATAACCAGGTATTTACAACATATTATTTTATATTCACCAATTTTGTACCCCTATTAAAGAACAAAATATAATTTTGGCCGTTGTAACTGTAGCATTAGTTGTAATCAAGTAAAATCCCATCACAGAGGACATATGAAATTATCATCATATCTACCCCTTCACAGATGATTGTGATAATCAAAGCCCATAATGAATTCCACATGTAATGGTAGATGGTATAATATAATCAAATCATAAAGGTATATGAGAATTTATATTATAACAGTAACTTATACATCCTATTGTATTATAAGTCTACAATGGTATATGGATATTAAATATAAATCATCATGGAAACCCCATCATATTTTGATTATACAATTTATATCGTTAACACCCCACCCACCAAAGGATTTTTTCATCCCGCAATTTAGATAATTCTCACATGAAGTTTCCCAATCAATCAGATCAATAAATGAAATTTACTCCCCATTAGGTACATTCTAGTAATGTGTTTTTTATTCATCCTTCTAGGTCACCATCCATATGAATCATCCCAGGGAATATACTAGAGGAAACAAAAATCTCCAATGTGAAGATAAGCCTAAACCACAATCCAAGAAAGGGATTTCTATATTAGAATATGATTTATCCATTGATGAATATATGGAGCACAGTATAAATTAACACATTTTAGAGACATAATGTTACATTTTGTCTACATCACTATATACATTGGTAATTTTTATCTAAACTAATTTACACAATTAAAATACTGATCTAGTGAAATTTGACGAGGTGGGAATTGAATAACATAAATTATAACCTGAGTTACTTGAGAAATGTGTCATAATTATTATAAAAGAATGACAAATAACCTACCACCCACAATAATTCATTACCAACTATGTGATGTACATTAGCAAGATATAACTTAAAGATAATTTTTTCTTCTCACAAAATACTAGAAGATAGTGATGAACCTTCTATTGATATTATATTGGCACAATAGTTTATTTGAATCCATCAGTCAAAAACTATTCGGATTTCACACCACTAGGAACTCAGGTGTCATCAAATAATTTCAATTACCGTAAACCCATTAAAACATTCATACCATATAAATAATAGTAAATTAGGTCATATTAATCCTCATCCAATGTTAATAATCATGAATCCCCTCACTCGTTCATACTAATGATTTTATTCGACTCTATCAAATTCCAAATAACATGGATTGATTCAAAAGAGAGAAAGTAAAATACGAAAAAACTAAAGGACAAAACATATCATACATGGGTATACATTAACCTAAGTCAAAAAATCATTGTAATTACTTCTTCACTTCTCTATAACGGTTTTGGGGACCCAAACCACATTTATTGCATTTTTATCACATTGTGGCACTATGATGAGAACACTTTAATAAAAAGAGAACACCATTATCTAATATTTTAGTAAACACATTAAAAATACTATATTTTTTCAATTATAGTAATCTTAACACCATGTCAATTGTGAATTATAAGGTTTAGGCCCCAAAATTCTTGTATCAAATCGTCTACAAATTAAAGAACACAAAAATGAATGAAATCTCAAATTAAAAACAATAAGACAATGAGAGAGGCAAGTATAATAATTTTAGATAGAAGTTTATAACATATTCCACTGGTATTAAACATCCTTATTCTTATCTTGTACATATTTTAGTAAACAATTTTTGTTATGAGTTTTAAACACATCTATTCCAACTAATATTTCTGAATGGTTTTAGAGAATTATTGAGTAAAGTAGAATTATTATAGGATACTGTTATTCATTAATGTGTGAATTTCATATCATGTTATCAATTTTGGAATGGAAAATGAGTAAGGAAGAATAAGTGACTATCAGTCTCAAACTAATGGTAGTGTTGAATCCATCCCTGAAGCCTACTCCATAGAAAACAACAACTATCCATAAAAAATCACAAATACAATAAAATTCATAAAATGAATTGAGTAAGGATGACAGTCAACATAGTTTTTCAGATAAAAATAATAAAAACTAACATTTCAATTGAGATCATGTTTCAGTATATTTTACTATTTCAATGAATAATAACATTTACATGATTCAAGAAATAAAGAAATTAAAGGAGGTCAATCCTAATAGACACATATATTATTATCCCTAGCGTAATTTTTTTAAAATATACACGAGTGATTATTATTGAAGGATTTACTATAAAATATTTCTTACAATATAAAATTTTATGATTTAAAATATGAAGAATGGGTTCTTTTTGTATTCACAGTTCCACCAGAGAAAGTAGAAGAATGATAAAATAATAAACAAAAAAGGTGAAATTCTATGATTGGATAAGCTAGAACAAAATAAAATGGGAATATTTAATCCTCATATTTGAATTTAATAATAAAATTGTTACCCCAATTCCTTCAATAAAAACTAAATCATCAATTTCAGCATTCCTAACACCCAAAAGAATGCATACACAACCAAAGAAGACTAATTATAGAGAATAAGAAGAAAAAAATTGATCATTCCAATCCTGGTTCTAACTCTATAATATTTTTCCAAAAATAAATAGAATGGTTTGAATAACACAAAAAGGTAACCCTCAATTTAGTGACTCTAACATCTCATTATAAAACTCTGAAATATTTATACGTATATTTACTAATTTAGAAACTAAGAAGGCATGCGACTTCATAGCCTAATGTGGTCAAAATAAATTTTATATAAAATATTTATTTTTTTAATACTATCTATAGAGAGCAAAGGGTTGTCTCTAAAATGGTATCTCAAATCAGAAAACTAAGTAAACCGTTGAGTCTAGAGTGTTCTTTTAATAATAGGTGGTGTATAACATTGGTGGGATCATGCCTTATGTGGAAAAAGATATTGAGGACATAATCATAAATAAAAGTATTAGATGGAATTATTTTATTTTATTTCGATATAATTACTCCTAAACTCAGTCTCTGATCAAAATCTTGAGACCACAGTTGAGTTAATAATGTCATGTTTAACCAAGGAAAGACATATTTTGTCAGTGCTGGGTGTCGGGTCAGAGCTGAGTTGGGACAAGGTGTAAAGAGGATATATATTTAATAAAATGAAAATAAATACCCCCTCCCTTGATATACATCTTGTTCACACACTAGATATGAAGCCCCTTCCTCTCCCTCATTGGAGTCAAATGACCCAAAGGACGAATCAACGAATCGATTTGTCATCAAACTTAGATCATGACAATAATTACTTGTTGATTGTGCAAAAACATCTATGGAGTGTGGTTCTGACCTTGTTACTTCAGCAATTTTTCCTGAGGTTGGTGGATTTGAATTTTACTTCCATTCTCCTTGTTTATGTTTAATTTTTTTTTTCAAATTATATTATAACCTTTTTTGAGAAACCTGAGTCAGTGTGGATATCATCTTGAGGTTTCTAGGTTTTTTCAAAGATTCATTTTCTAAAAACTGTGTTATTCCCATGGGTACGTGGAAGGGCCACTTGTGTGTGTTGGTCCAATAGATATCTGGTGGACGTTCAGCTATAGATGGAATTGGTGGCCACTATGAGGTGGTGACGCCACAGATGGAGATAGCGGAGGTCATTATGCGGCATGAAGTGTAGGTAAAGTGAAGAACTGGTGGGATGAGGGGGAATGTGGAACATGGTGTGTGGATCCTGCCAATTCATGTAGGATGTGGTGGGCTGTGTAGAGAAAATCTAGGCCATGGTCCATGGAGTAAAGTGTCGACCAGGCCAGAGCATGTCGTTACAGCTAGAACAAACTGGGTCACCCCATGGGGATATCAAATCCTCTTATCATTCAAATCAGACATCTATTTTATGTGCGATCAATGAAACCATGACCCTTTTTCAAGTTGAACCCTTTTATGCCACTTTTATAACATTATGATTTCAGATCGAGGCTTTGTGGCATGAAACATTAAATAATAATAATTATATAATAATTATTATTTGGATATTCTTGTAATGGATGTATCTTTTGCATCAAGAGTCTGATTGATGCAATGTCATTGGTGTTTAGACCCTGAATTTAATGTGTCTATTTCTATACTGATTTAGAGTGACTAAACTAAAATTGTTTAATGGGACCCATGAGCCACACATTAGGAATTAGTGTTGAAATGTGTCTTTTTTCACATGGTGTCTATTTTTGTTTACTAAATAGCCTATCATGAGTATTCTTTCTTGTATAATTTTATAGAGGCCTCTATTACAACTTATGAGATTCGAGGTGGATTGAATGAAGAAATATTCATGTGTATTGGTGCAGAAATGATTTTGAAGATCGATGTGGTTCATGAAAAGATATGTTGGGTCTAGTACTACTATATCATATTAGGTTTTGGGTCATCTATCATTAGAATGTCACTCCCATATTGGGGTATGGTGGAGGTGAATCATTCATAGAATGGGGCTACCCTAAAGGGTTTGGGTGCGGGACCATGTTTCTCATAAAGGTGCTCCCCTACTTGGATATGGTGATGGTCCATGATTCTTGATGTGGTGCTCCCCTATTGACCTATGTTTTGAGATCACATTTCTCTTAGTTGTACTCCCTAGTCATACCAAGGCACGAGTCCACAGATACCGACTATTTATCCATTTCCATGAAAATTCACGGGACCCTCCATACAATAGTGACATAGGTTTAAATTTCCGTTGAGGTGAAAAATACTCCCTCGACTAGGGGGGTAGGGGCAAGTTACTGGACTCTCCACATGGGTTATTTCAACCTTGTGTTAGGTTTATGACAGTTATGGCACGACCTTGGTGATGGGAACTAGAGATAGACCTAGTGAGTTATTATTTGTAGATCCTCGAGTAGAATTGGTCACTAAAGGGGAAATTAGAAACTCATGAGGCTTAGTTCCTAAAACGAGTATTTCAAAAATTTCTCTTGAGGAGTTATCATGTCATAGATGATAGACACTTTCGTATGATATGACTATTCATGTTTATCCATTGACGGTATCGATATTTATTTTCTCTCTCATTTGGCTTCCCTCCATAAATTTCAGGCTAACTATTTCCTTTTATTGGATCCCTTTTTCATTTGGGGGTTTTGGGGTTCCAACTAAATATATATATACTCACCCTGGATGGGATTTTCCCGCAGGTGCCTTGTGTCATTTTCCCACCTCATGCATTTCGATGGAGTCCTAGGAGGACCCAGAGCTGGTAGAGCATAGTCAGAAAGATAAACTAGGGTGCTATCTAGAGCTAAGCCGATGAGCTTACCCGCAGGTGTGTTTGACATCGATCACAACCTTATGATAAGATTTGATGATTTTTTAGTTTTCCCATAGGTGGTCCCTATATTTTACCTTTCTAAACATATAAAGTATTCTTGTTGGGATAGGACTATTCATGAATTTCATTCAGTTTTTAAATATCTCATCACTATTTCATCGATGTTTATGTGGGTGCATGTAAACTAGCCCAATAGGCTTCGGCCTACCATGTGTGTTTGATAGCCTACTCATCACAATTTTCCAACCACTGGCCAATTGGGGGAGGGATTGGGGAGTCTTTGATCGATCCCATTATGTAGGGTCATCAAAGAGTGGTATCCGAGCGGGTCGGTTCCACATTGGAACTCTAATCGTAAACCTGGTTTTGATTTCAGTGCGATAATGTTAGAGTGTTTCGAGTTCACATTTTTTTTCTATAGACCCAAGTGTTAGTGCATCAGATGACATATCCATTAATTAAGACATTGTTAACCTATTTTTTAACACCACACATTATGACACTGGTCAGAGGGAAATAAAGGTACATGCATCATATAAGACTAGGTTTTGGGTTTTCCTTTTCATTCTTAAGTCATCTCCCAAGATATACTCTTTGATTGTGGTGAATCATTATTTATTTTAAAGATTCCTCTAAAAGGAAAACTATACATGGTGTCATGGTTTTATTTTTTTTAGCTATCCACCCAATTTCAAGGCTTCGTTGTAGGGAATAGGTTACGACGTTGGACCTCTATGTGGTCTGCAAATCGACTCAACACCTTTCGAGAAGCGGGTTGTGCTAGAAGTGCAGGATGAGAATGAACGTAGGATGAATTTTCTAAATGAGTATCACACAAACATTGATATGTTATTATAAATATTTAACAACCCTTTTTCACCTTCTATCCATCCTACGAAAATCAAAATCACTGCTCGTGCATACGTACAGATCACCGTCTCTACGCCGTGGTATAATCTGTATTTCACCACCAACATACTAGGATGGGTATAATGGTAGAAATAATAACAATATTCATTTATTATAGAATTATACAAATTATGTGATATTATACACCAAAAACTTCAATACATTTCAACAACTATCAGAACGATGTCGTCGCTCTTGCGTACATACGACTTACCAACTCCACGATGTGATGATATCCATTATCCATGTTAACCATTCATGTATGATTATATAAAGTATATACAATAAATAATCATTAAATATATTACATAATAATTCTACTGTATTTATATATATGTCATTTACTTACTTCTATACAATTTAATAAGGAAATGAAAACAATGTTCATTTGTATGTACGACCTACCATCTCTATGAACTGTGTATTCCATTCCATTAATCGATCCATTAAATATATTTATATACTGAATATATATGATATATATATATATATGTATCATTTTTTACAAAATGGTAGAATGTATATCATGATCAATGTAATTATATTATGAATAAAAAGTCCAAACACGTACGATAAATGAAACGATTATTTCGCAAAACGCTGATATAACATGGAATCAACAAATGAAAAGGGTATATAAAGACGTATGTGAATCATAAATCATAACATTAATATTATTATGGTTCTGTTACAAGTTAATATTGTTTTTAAACCCACTATACATTCATTTTGGACACATATAGAAGAAATCGGACCTAATGTAATGGATAATTATGCAATCTGAATTTTATCTTAGATTTTTTATATGATAGTATTTATCTGGTGTATATTTATCATCCATTTCCATATTTTATAAAAATATTTTCAAAAATTGTTTTCTATTCATCTATCTATGTTTAATTTTATTTTTACCATATTTAAATTTTTTACATGGTATGGATGGAATCATTCTTTTTTTACCATATAAGGTATATATTGACTTTTTCTGGAAAAAGTATGAGGACAATGTCTTTTAACTTATGTGCCATGAACGGATTTTCACATCTTCATAATGCTTTATTTCTATGATGTTTCTTTTAAATGTATTCATGTTTATTTTGAACTAAATTATACTATTTTAAAATTTCTCAGCATTTTTAGAAAAGAAAATGTTTTTGAAAAATAAAGGATAGTTTCCTCAAGAATTACGATCAAGTGTTTTTTCAAAATTAGTTTCTATATAAGATGAAAAAGGGTTATGTTTCTAACCCAATAATTACATTCATTTGATTATGTTGATGATGGAATTATTTTTTATTAAGTCCATTTATCTTATATGAATTATGTTATGTGGGCATGGTGTTTAAGAATCCCATTTTATATCATGGGTTATGCTATGCTAAAAGATTTATGCTTTTGTGGATCATGTAAGAATGATTTAAATATGAGATGTTAGGGACCAATATATCCCTCTAATGCATTGGATAAAGATTTATATGGATAAAACAACAAGTAAATACGGTTTAGTAATAGATGGTTGGAATGAGATGAAAACCCGGTTCAATAATGGATATCATCCACTATGATGGTCTTGGCAGCGATGCCTTGGCTACTATGGAAATCATAGTATGTGATAATTAGTTTTACATAATTACATGTTTTATAAAAATTCTAATATATCATGTTTAACGTTCTTTTTTGATCTATTCCTTATGTACTACCATGATTTATTTCATGACTCAATATTTTGATGTCTAAACATTATGATCATGTTTTTATGTTCAAATGAATATGGTTTGTTTTATTTTCACCATGTATAAACTTTTTGAGAATTTGATCTCAAACTTTTTATTTTTTTCATTTCCATGGGATATAAGGAAAGGATTTAGGTAGGAATAGAAAATAAGAAGATATTTAAGGATAATGGTGAAGAACTTTCAACTTGATTAGAAGATTATGTTCAGAGTTTCCAAAGACACAAAACTAAAACGGTATTTGGGAATCTATTTTTTCATGTATTATGTATTCATAAAAATAAATTTATTTTCTATTTACATCAATATAGGATCTTTATAGTTGGTATCATAGAAAATGTTTAGTTATCCTTTTGAAACTAGTATGTAAAAACATTAGTGAGATCCGTAGAGGCATTTATAAGGTATGTATAGGGATGTCCCTATGGTTAAGTGAATGTATAGTCTATTGTCCAACAATTAGGGTAACGATCATGAATAAACTAGAATTAAACCTATTTTTATTGATATATACGGTAATCCATGTTGACTATATTGTTTCACTAGTATGATGTTTTCCTCTCACACTATTATTTTTGGGTTTTAGAAGATTGATAGAACTTGACGGAACTATGTTAATGATAAGTGCACTGGGAAATGTAATAATTTCCCTCTTTAACAACCAAATTTTATGGGATATGGAATGGGAAATATTATTTCTATACTTACACAAGATATGAATCATTCTAGACTCCCAAATGAGTATAGAAGGGATAAACATTCTATTGAGTCCTTCATTTGGAAAAACCCACCATCATTCATTGGGTCTCCTGATCTACTTGTTTCTGAACAATAGATTAGTACCATTGAAAATATATTTTCCAAACATTTTTGGCTGGAACATGAAAATGTCTTTTTGGATTTCTATCATTTAGAAGGGGAAGCAGTCCAGTGGTGGGATCTAATTAAAAATACAAGGTAGAAAGATGAAATACAATCCCAGGAATGGGACGTATTGAAGAACATATATTTTAATAAGTACTTCTTTCATATTCATCTAAAATTATTGAAAAGTAGTTCCTTGAGGTTATGAAAAATTATAATGATTCTGTTGGTACATACGAGGTGAATTTTAAAAGACATGTAGGGTATGCTTCTCGCTTTATCATCCAACCTGAATATAAAGTTGATCGATTAATTAGTTGCATAAAACCAATTATTCAAAGTCTATTATCTCTAAAAGACATTAGTACATATGAAGAGATTGTTTTTTGTGATATCCGAGTAGAAGTAGATGTTACTGTTACATGTCCATCTCTTGGTTTTGAAAAGAAATAAAATATGGAGTTCAAGGGAAAATCTCAAAACAATGGTGAAAACAAGATAAATGTTTCCTTATGGTCAAATATTGGAAATTAGCATGATGGAGTTTGTCTTAAAGGGACTAGAAAATGTTTCATGTGTGGAAAATAAGGTCATATAGTAGTTGAGAGCCAAAGAAATGGAAAAAAGGTTTCCAATGATCTTAATGGAGAAAATAATATAGAGAACGCATCACTAACACATCAATGCTATAAGTGCAAAGAAATGGGCCATTATGCTAAAATATTCCTTAATAAATGGGTTAATGATGATCGAAATCAAAAACCACGTAATGAAAAATACAAAGGGATGTCACATGTGATCACTATTAGTGATTTTGAGTATGAAAATAAAGTAGTGGAATGTTGAACTGTTTATGTAATGTTATTTCAAAATAGTGTTGTAGAATCTCATTTAATGTATTATGGAATATTAGAATATATATGTATTGGTATAATATGGTTTTCCATTATTATATGGGACGAGTAAACATGAAAAGTGATTGTAATATTTTTGGAAAGCATATGATATGCAAATAATTAAGGAATAAATAGAAAATAATATGTTTGATTGTATTAATGAGCTCCTAACTGATAAAAGGATAAAGTGATATCATGGATAGAGTATATATAATTTTTCCTATATTTTGTGTGTAGAAAGGGTTAATTTTGATATAATTCATGTCGTCACTAAGGTTATATAATAATATATGATATTATCATATTTCAAGAGAATAGATGATTAATGTATTTTGATTTTTGGAATGTGACATCCATGAACATCACAAATGAGATATGGGAGAAAAATGTTATGTCAATTTAGTTAACCGATTTCTAATGTTTTATATTTTTGGTTTTTTCAAGTATTTTAATTAAATCCATTTATGGATAGAATAATTTATATTCTTATTTAATTTTGTTAGATTAATATATTATCTCACTATAGGTAGACTTATGGATATTTAATAATCTGTTCTAACCTTTTTGTTGAAACAGATGGAAGGATCTATCATTATATTTTACGATCTGATAACAATTCAAGAATGACATATTAAACATTATTTCATTAAAAAAGATATGAATTAGAATTTTTTTAGGGATTAACAAATGGTTATACTACACTAAAATCAAGTACATGTTTTTCCTTAGGAAAAAATTATTCAACTTTAGGAAAATGATCATGAAAACAAAAAATGTTATCCTAGTACCCTCTTATCTGATGAATCATATGGTCCTTTAAATCATCACATATTTATGGATTTCTAGTAGTTAACTTTCTATAATCCTTATTCTCTATCACTATCCATCAGAACATGATGGTCAGATATCTCTTCTATATCCATGTTCTCACTTCCCACTTTTATTCTCTTATTTGGAAACCCAATGATAAGTTACATTGGGTAACCTTTACTTTTTTAAATATCCTTTTTAAATTGATTTATTTATATCCTTTTAATGATGTGGGTTTCTATTAAACAATTCTTCAAGTATGAAACCATTGATAACCCCAACAATGTTCGAGGGACAAATTTATTTTAAGGGGGTAGAATGTAACACCTTGAGATTTTATGAGATATATTATTTTTAATTTCATTGATGTCTTGTGTTGTATTATACATCAAGATTATATTGTGCTTTATGAAACATTGTATTATCTTGTAGTACATAGAAAAAAATACTAGTCTTGTGTTGCACAAAATTTCATGTTCTTCTGATAGAATTGATTTCACGCTTCACTTAGAATATATTTTGTTCAATGTATATAGGAAATATGATTTCATTATCTTATAAAGAACACCAAAATAATATTTCACTACATGTAAGACTAATTTGATTTGTGTTACACCAAATATCGACCTTCCTCGATTTCTTAGGTAGTACACGATACAGATTTTCACTCAATAATGATATATTATAAAAAATTAATCTTCATTGCGATATAAACTAGCCTTTATGAATAATATTAAAAAAATTTATTATTTTAAATCATTATCATTCATCTTACACATTTTATAGAATATTTTATGACAATAAAATGAATTTTTTGGATAAACAAAGTACTTTTCAAAAAATTCAATTTTACCACCTTATGATGGAGAACCCATTTAAAATCCTATTTTTTACACATTTTAAAGTTCAAATATGCAAAATAAAAATCTTACATTGAATTGGGAAAAACAACATTAGTTTTTTTTGAATATATGATATTTTTTTGAAAAAATTCAAATTTTAATCACTAGGAAAAAGTACAACATTTTAATTCAAAAACTATCCTTTCATATAATTTATTTATATAGTTATATTATATATTTAATTGATTTTAATCTGTAATTGTATTAATTTATTATCATTTTATTCAATTCGGGTTATAGTATGTAATTTCTCTTTTAAATTCAACAAAAACACATATAAATTGTTTGATAGTCACTACTTCTTAAATACCTTTTTTTGGGTTTTGGTAATAGTAATTAATTTTAAATTAACTACTAAAAATTATATATTATGAATTTGGAAAAATTTATTTCATATTTGGAATCATATGTTTCAAATTTTTAAAAGAAGCACCTTTAATTTTTTTGTTATGAATAGTAACTTCAGTATTTATTTTATTTACCATGGTTAAAGGGTAAATCTGGTAAATAAGGGTAAAACATAATATTAGAAAAATATATAATTACTATAAAAAATATTCTAATGATATTTTTGAGATATTTCTGACCATGGTAATCCTTGGGTAGATGTTGGGACCCCATGTATTCACTTGGATGAGAACATGACAATTTATAAAATATAATTTAAAGGAAATATAAATATAACCTAAACATATATCTTTTAAAAAATCGATTTTAATATCATGTAATATAACTGATCTATAAGTATATAAATAGTAATAATAGATACTACAAGATTTTCTACATCAGTGTATTTTATATTTAATTTTCAGACATTAGATAAATATATTTATTTAAGACAGAATAATGATGTACTAATGACCTCACTAATGAAAGATTCAAAAAAATGATTTTATAAATATTAAAATAATATTAATTAATTTTTTTGGTCTTCTATGAATTATTTTTATCGACATTGAAATATTATATATGATTTTATTTCTTTGTATTGAAGTAATAAGTTTTTTATGAATTTATAAAAATTAAATGTATGAATAGTATCATAAATTTACATAACTCATAACTTAAAAAATATAATAGTTTATTAAAATTTTATTAAATTAATAAAAATATATTATTCACCGAAATAGTTAATATATATCAAAAAATTTAATAAATAACTTTTTGGGTCATTTTACACAATATGGTAATTACATTAACCCATATTTTGAAAATAATATGATATCATTGTAGGATTAAAAAGGGTAAAACAAGGAAAAAATAAAAAAGATTAGGATAAAAAGTATTCATTACTTGTTGAAAAATTATTGTACATTGCTTATTATATCCAAAATTATCTTATATTATAATTAAATAAGTTATGGGCCATTTTAAATCTATTTTTAATTTAATAGAAATTAATATTTTGGAACTCTTTTAAAGTGCCCCTCTACTCTGTTAAAAAAGGGACCCTTATCCCATTCCACTTCACTCCATTTTGAGAATTAAATCTCGAAAAAAACCTACAAATATCTCTTATAAACTTTTATAGATACATTATAGAGGATCTGGTCTTCTTAAAAGACCAGCTCTAGTGCCCTAAGAAAAAATTTTAACGAAGAATGTCGAGGAAGAGGTAATCTCATCTTTAGATTCATTCAAATTTATTTGCTTTTATACATATTCATATTAATTTTTTTCGTTAGAAATTAATAACATAAGTATAAATCATATACTGATATGATATTATAAATTTAAAAACAAACATATTTCACCTTCATTCCAACCTGTAAAAAACAAAATCACCACGCGTGCATACGTATGGATTACCGTCTCCACGCTGTGGTGTATTTTGTTTTTCACCACCAAATTTCATGGATGGATATAGTGGTGGAAATAATAAACATATAATATAATTATAACAAGATAACAATTATGATATATTATTCACCAAACAATTCAATACCTTTCAACAACTATGGGAATTATATCATCACTCGTGCATATGTACATTTTACCATCTCCTCGACGATATTAGATTCATTCTCCATGTTAACCATCCAAGAATGATTATAATGTATATATAATAAATAATATTAAAATATATTACATAATAATCTACTAGATTTACATATAAATAAATATATTTATATCATTAACTTACTTCAATTCCATTTAATAAGGAAATGAAAACATTGTTCATGTGTACATACGGCCTACTGTTTCCATTAATGGTGTATTCCATTCCATTTATTGATCAATTATATATTTTTATATACGGAATATATATGACATATAAATCATGTTTTACATTCAGGAAGTATGTAAATAATTATCTAAGTAATCATATAATTAATACAAAGAGAAAACACGTATGATAAATGAAACGATTAATACCTAAAATGCTTCTTTAACATGGAATTGACAAATAAACGGGTAATATAAAGTCATAATTGAATCATATATGATATCAAAAATATTAGTAAGGATATTTTAAAACTTAATAATATGTTTAAACCAACTATACTAGAGTTTCAAGCACATTTAAAAGAAATCACACCTAAGTCAAGGGATAATTTTCCAATCTCATTTTTATCTGAGATTGTTTATACGTATATATTTAATGGGGGTATATTTATCATCCATGTCCATGTTTTCTAATAATATTCAAATAAAGAGTTTTCCATTATTCCATTAATGTTTAAATTCATTTTTTCTATTTTTTATTTTACTAAATGATATGGATGGAATATTTATTTTTTTATTATAAGTGTTACATTTTGACTTTTCCCATAAAAGTATGAGGAGTAGGTTTTATTAAATTATAATAAATTAATAGATATTTAAAAATTAATAACTACTTATTTATATTAATTATACTCTACATGTCTTCAAGTGTATTCTCTACAAAATAATTTTATTTTTAAATTTATTGGCATTTTTAGAAAAGAAAATGTTTTTTACAAGAAAGGATATTTCCCCTAGAATTATGTTCATGTGTTTTAGATAAATTATTTTACATATAAAATTAAATAGGTTTATGTTTAAATCCCTAATATTACATTGATTTGACTATGTTTATGATGGAATTATTTTACGGAATTCAACTTATCTTATATGGATTATGATATGATGTTATGAGTTTTATGAATCCCATTTTATTTCATGTGGTATGCTATGATGAATGATTTGTGTATTTGTGGACCATGTAATAACGATATCACTAAGATATGTGTGGGACCTATATCTCCCTAAAATGAATTGGGCAAAGATTTATATTTATGGATGGACAAGTAAATCTCGTTTAGAAATACATGGGTGCAGCAACATGTAAACCCAGTTCAGTAATGGACTTCGTCCTCTATGATAGTCTTGGTAGAAATGTATGGGGTAAAATAGAAATCATATTATGTTCTAATTAGTTTTCCATAATTACATGTTTTATTCCAATTCTATTAGAATATGGTTAATGTTCCTCTATAATGTATTCCTTATGTACATCCATGATTTATTTCATGACTCTAGATTTTGATGATTAATCATTATGTTCTTAATTTTACGGTCAAATGAATATTGTTTGTTTTATTTTCTAAATGTTTACACTTATTGAGAATTTTATCTCACTATTCTTATGATTTATTTTACCTAGTATATAAATAAAGGTTTTAGGTTGGAAAAAAACGGAAGGATCTTTATGGGAGATGTTTTAGATCATTCACCATTATTATAAGATTATGTTCTGAGATTATAAAGACACATAACTAATATGGTCATTGGGCGTATGTTTCATCCATGTATTAAGTATTTAAAAAATGAAATTTAATATCCATGAACATTTGGCTAGGGTCTCTACACATTATGAACACTTTATTTTATTTATTGATGTGGGTAATATAATTTATATTTATATATATTTTTTACTCTTAACTCATGTTTGTTATTTAATAACATTTTTTATTTTTCATTACATAGATTTCCATATTCTCATTCAACTAGAAATTCCTTAGGGAATTGGATAAAATATATTTTTGACTCTTATATTGAATTCATTTGATTTATTTATGGGACCTGTGGGGCATATAATTATATAATCCCTTGATTCATGAACATGTCTCACAAGACAAAACAACATTTTTATGGTGTATATCACTCACTTTATTAAAATAGTGTCTTTAAATATTCTTTAAAAACATATTTTGACATTCATAATTAATAATTCCAGTAGTATGAGATTATTAATAATTGTTACCCATGTCTTAAATTTTATTCATGGTTATATCATTCAATCCATTGTTGTTCATTTTAATATTATTTAAATTATTTATCGATCCATCTTATAAATTCCATTTTTATTATTTGATTGACATAGATATAGGTTTCCCTTACAAAACATTTGATATCATTTTTCTATGTTCGTATTCCCTATATTATAATGAATTTTAGTATATGGGTAATTTTATGAAGTCTAGTGTTTTGGAAAAATATTTGGTTGAAATTTAAGGCGCATTAAGAATCTTGTAGTTTCATAAATTATGGGAAAAATATCTATTTTATACAAAAACATGGGATTTTTTAGTTTATTATTTTCCTAATTATATAAATCAATAAAAATAAATGGTATAGGGACCACATGTAATTCAATATTTTTATTAAATGAAATAAATATGATTAATTATTTCTTAGAAAATATCGTTAGGAATGAATAAGTTATGTAATGTATGTGTTTATGTATCCAAGAATGGGAGGGTCATTCTGAGGTTCCGTAACACACCTCATTAGAATATAACATAGCACTTCTAGTCTCGTAGAATAAACTAATTATTATGTACAACCTGATGAATATGTATTTTTTATTTTTCGTTCCACCCAGAAATGTGAAATTCATTTTTATAGAGCCAATAGGATCCCTATGGGTAAGATAATGGATGAATGATATTATAACAATGTTTTCCTTGGTATTGTTTTCGTATCGTAAATTGAGGAAGTCTTTCCATGTTCTTTTATTCATTAGAGGTATTCACGAATAATTAAAAACAATATAAATACCTCATCATTATATTAGAGATGTATTTTTAATTGGTTGTGACATTCCATTATATTAAAATATATTTAGATCTAGTAGTTATGATTTATAATGTTGAACAATACATCAATAAATTGGTACTCATCAGTTTTTCAAATCATTTATTTTTACAAATGGTAGAATTACATTCATATATGATTGAAACCCATGTTTCATGATAACAAAATAATGTTGATGATGCATTGGAATATGTTGCTATAGTTCTAGAAGATCCATAAAAACAAAAAAATGAAAAATCATATTGAGAAAATCCTGATTTACCTCTATGTCAGCAAACATAATATATAGGAAATTAATGAGATCAAAGTAATTTTTGGAGATTATTGAGTTGATATAATTAATATTCATATGTTGTACTGGATGGTTTTCAACTTTAATGGACTATCTATAATGTGGGACATGTCTATTAGATCCAGTCATGAAAGAATAGATCTTACACCAGAAGGGAAATTTCATTTAATAGGATGATACAAATATGTAGAAATTTAATCATAAAATACAATGATGGAGAAATAATCCTCACATAGATATAAGAGATTAATAATAGAGAAATTGGGTTGGATCAATTAGGATCCATGATCTCCCATCAGACTAGGAGGATTAGATATTTTATTAATAAAATGAAAAAATGATATGGAAAAATCCCAAAAAATGTTATATTCTTGTAAAGTATATGAAACCATTATTCATTAGCATCCAAATATAATTTATTATATAATTTATTGATGGAAGTTATAATAATGGTTAATGGATTATATTTTAAAATATATTGTCACTACAACTAGAATGTTCATGTACATCGATAATTTCATAGAATAATTCTATAAATGGATGAGGAAATACCCCTAAAGGTAATAAGAATAATTGATATTATCAACTTTATAAGGGTAAATATCATCTCCTAATTTTATATCCATTACATAGTATTGATGAACAATGGAAACAACTCAATTAATCTAAACTAAAGGGGTTATATCAATAATATAAAATCTAATTAAGCAATTCCTATCTTTATCATGTACTGTAAAATAGGGGGAAATACTATTTTACTAAAAAAATATCTAATATACTCTAGAAAGAAGATTATTGAAATAATAATACGAATTTAAACAAGATATTAAATTCCTTTAGTTCTATTATACTATAACCAAAACATCCCTAGAAGTGAAACCATACTCGATTGTGTATGGAACATTTAGTATTTTCCATATTGATGGTTAGTTTCCCCCACTCAATGTATATATGTGTGTGATAGTCATCTCAGTGTCATGAAATTAAACTACAAGAATATTTATTTTACATATGATGTTAAACTAAATGGTCAATGTCTAATATTAAATATATTAAAATGCATATCATTACTCCCATCATACTCACCGTATAACGCTACACTACATGGTTTTTATCATCAACACATGATGTTAAATTACATAGTGGATGACCATACTACATAAATATAAGATTTTTAGAGAGTCCCATTCAGCATGGTCTCAATATCACCTACTTAATAGATCAAACCATCTAAAATTGTAATCTATACAATATGATCATGCTTCATAGAATCAATTATTTATATTCCTTACATCTAATTCTGGTCAATGTACTAATTTCTTTAAAAAGTAACTATGCATGGAATTATTCATATCCCCAGATAATAAATAGTTATGGAAATATATCTTATCCTAGACCCAACCATAAATTTTATTTACAAAAATAATGTCACCCTATGTAATATACTATTTTTCATAACAAATTACTCTCATATGAACTACGTATGGAATGATTCATATCCTCAAATGATATATAATGGGAACTATAATTCGTGAACTCTGTCAAAACACAGAAATATGATGTTGTCCAAACCTCGTCTTGGGGCATGATCAGAACATACATCATCACTATATGTATATTAATTTCATATACATAGATGAGTTTCCATTACTTTTTTGAATAGATACATTAAAAACTAGATAATTGTAAATATTACATCATGTATATTAATTATATCTGCATAGGAAACCACAACATAAGTTCCCTCATCATCGAACCTATGCTATGAAAATTCTCATTTCCCTTGAATCCCTGACTGATCTATGTACAAATTTATTTTATGAACTGCATTTTTATCTATTTTTTTCATTTAATGGTATATATCAATTTTTAGGGACACATACCATAGATCTTACTTTATTTCCTATCAAATACAAATCCATTTAGTTTGAAACATGTATTTGGTAAACCAAATGGATTGTACCCCATATATCGTTCAATCCCGTTTGAAAAATTTTAATCCAACCGATATCGAAAATTGACCATATAAAAAATCATTTTTATTTCTCAACTATCATTCAAGAGTTATATCATTGAACATGATCCCACACCTTGTCCTATGTTCTTATATTATCACACAACATGATGATTAATGCCCTAAATCGACCAAACTATACTTATGGAGTGTAGATATAGATTTTTCTTTTATATTTCCTTTCTCTCCATCAACATGTAATCCTTGTAAACTATATTATACTCTACACTACCACTAATTTTTCACACTGATCATGAACCACATTATTATATAGTTTCAAAAGGATCATTACAATATCTATTACTAAGATAAAAAATTCTTGAATTATATTGAATTAATTCCTAGTTACATGAATTTAAAAGTCACATCCAAACTATTTTAATGGGGATGCATTATTGGTATATCAATATTTCACATATATGATCAATATCTCTATGGGATCTCTGGAGGTGTTATTAACTATTCCAAATTAAATTCCCCTAAAATCTATATATTAGTTTGATCGTGGAAAACAGTTATAATAAAAGAACTATATGCAGCTTCTTTTAGTAAATATTTGGATATGATGTGATATCTAAATCCACATTACAAGGTTAATATTCTAGTTTCATCAATTTAAAACTCCCCTCACTGTGTATGAAATTTTACCCTTTCTAAAGAATAATAATAAACCAATGACGATATGATAATTTATGGAATGAATTTCTCACCTCTTATGAACACTCATATTAATAAAAATACACCTATCCTTTTTAATATCTTATATTATCCCTAACCATCAATTGATATCAGTAATGGTTATGATCGATACTAAGGGACACTTCTGTTTGCAATGCAAACATGACCCAAATATGTGTCTAGATATCCAACACAATATTGGTATTTCTATGAGAAAAATATCATCTTATAGTTAGGAACCTCTAATATATGTATTACCTAGTAGTATAACAATAGAACTCCTAATTTTATTTTTTTAGTGGTCAACCACTGTGTAAGTATCCCTTCACATCGATCATGATTCTAGAAAATAACATTTCAATTTTATTCATCATTTATTCTTTTAGAGGTTGTTTTTGTGTGTCCTCAGCTCTCTAACTAAATTTAGACTATTAAATTGAACCTCGTTTATCATAAAGGTCCATTAATATTGATGATAAATTATTTTTAGATCAATTTTCTATAACCTTATTTTTAGAAACATTAGATAAAATTGCTCTTCCTTACAAACCATTTTTCATTTGGTAAAATAACATGAATATAAAATCTGTGAGAATGGGTCATGAAACATGTTTAACTAAAAATATGTAAGGGGTGATATATATAATATTAATATATACACTCAATAATCCTAAGACTTACATTGAATAGTAAAAGGTTATCGTGAAAATTTAGAAAGATATAAATCATGAAGGATCCTTTTTCTATCCAAAAAAACGGAAAAATTATGTTCGTTTGATCTATAGTTGTAGGAAAAAGTCTTTGTATTGATATATCATTCCCCATAATCTAATTAATGTGTTAAGAACATGATGAAACAAATTTTAGGGTAACCAAACAATTCATGAATAAAATTTTATCCAAAACATATATCATATCTTCAGTGTTTGAGTCTTCACGATTATTCCATGGATACTGGTAACAAGAATGCTCAACTCAATGGGAAAGTTATGTTGGATATGGATACATATACAGATATGACGCTTCATATGGCCCCCAATTTTTTTATCAACAAGAAGTATCACATCCCTTGGTTGGTACATCTAATCTACATATCCATAATGAATGTCCTAATGAAACCCCACATTTATATATTTTAGCAGTCATCCATTATGTAACTTCCCCATATCAGTGTCATAGGTTCAATATACCCTATATATGTTATAAAATTCCCATAGTCCAACTATTCCAGAGGAATTGATGTTCTTTATGTTATCCCACCTTGTATTGTAGCTATTATAGGAGTATTAATGCTACATTTATTTTTGGACGATTTTTTTCTCATCATATAATCCTAAACCACACTATAGAATAGATTGTGCATTATAATTATATTTCATTTACAATATTACAATAAAATGTCTATATTTTTAAAATTGGCATCTCATTCACATTAGTTTTATTTCACCCATCTTCGAAGAAAATTACCTCACATTATGGTCAATTCTGTTTTATTATAAATACTATATTTTATTAGTTAGATATTGAGATACATAAATTTCCAATAGAAAAATATGGGGACCTCACCTGAAAAAAAAATATAAATGCTTGATTGGGCCAATATTCAGTATGAACTTTCTAGACATGATCCATTCATGGTTTAGGAAAAATTTAGCATTATAAATAAAATAAGAAAATCATTTTTAATTTTTAAAACCCATAATAGGATAAATTGAAATGCATGTTCCTTACACTAGGATTCCACATACACAACCTAAGAAGATGATAATGCTAACTTTAAATAGAATGGAAAATACTTCCCATTATGCAATATTATCCCTTAAAATTCATTTTTTCCTTGTCATGTATATTTTCATTGTATAAAGAAAGAGAATTATCCTAAGATATCAGATCAAATTCATTATATAATTTTTTAAGGTATAACCATAGGGTTCATGGATCCCTTTTTATAATTTTAATACTCATGTCAATTATTTATTATCATTATCCTCATAAAATTTATGTAACATAGATATTTAATGAAAATTAAAATACTGATGTATTACATTGATGATATTATATCATATAATCATATGTGAGCCACAACCATGATGGAATTATTTTTGACTAATGTGCATGAGAATGAAATTTTGGTTTTTTATTTAAAATCATTTCATATACAGAATCATGTTTTATTGACAATATTATGAATTTATTTATAGGTTCTGATAAAATTTTAATTAGTTTTGGATATAAAATTCAAAATATATAAATATTTTGTGAAAAATTCATTTTTATTCAATAAAATAATGTAACGAAAAATCAGTTTAGCATTGATTCTCTCCCTGTAAAAAGTAACATGTTTCAATGTGATGAATATATATATGATTAAATTTAATATATTGATTTTAATAACAACCAACCTAATGTCTATTTTTGACTATCTTCAAGTCTTATCCCAATTAGAATGATAATTAGTTTTCATTATAGTAGCAATGTCACTCCTTCCTCTAGAATGGGATTCAATTAGCAATAGACAATTCTAAAAAATGTTTAATTTGACGTAATCTAATTCATATTGAAAATATAAAACATTAAGGTATTTTCCATCAATATTTTTTTCATTTCTAAAAAACTATTTATAATAATGGGAATCCTTTAAGAAAATTTCTTTTTCGTGGTCAAATTTTTTTTCAGGTAATCTTCCCTTGATGAGATGTTTTTCTAATATACAATATTTTTATTATTGATGAATGATCTACTATAAGAAGTGATGAAAAAAAAATACAACATATCCTATTATATTGATCATAAATTATACCTTATGGATAGTTGAGGGAAATACAGTTGAATGAATCTCTATGGAAAACCGTAATATATCTAGCTTAAGAAAACAACATGCGATATGGAATGGTGTAACATTCCGGATTGATTGACCACTGAATCAGTAGTCAGACCAATCACCTCACATCCTAAAGCATGCCTCCTCATATTACAAATACTAAGACCTTGTAGTTATGGTATAATGGTGGTATGGAGGTGCTATTATACCCTCAATATCATTTTTGTATACCAATATAACAATTGTGAAACAGAATATAATGGTAACAATATATAATGTAAATAAAATGAAGTTAAAGATAAACAGAATAATTAGTTGAAATCAGAAATTAAAATAAATAGATCCGTACATTAATGCACAAAATTATAATACCAGAATAAGTGATGAAGATAAATATACAATATAAAGTACATTTCAGTACATCAATAAATAATATAAACAAATGTCCTAAAGCTGATATACTTTAGCATCATGAGTACTAGCTCAGTATCGTACACCTAACACATAGGTAGAGTTCATAAAATATCAAGAAACAATGTTGGATCTTAATAATGAAATTACAGATGTATGTTTGGGAACCCCATTATAATGGTGGCCCGAACTGGGAGTGAGATATACTCAATATTCCATAATCAATGGTTTTTAAAAGAAAATTCGGGTACCTGTATATAAAACCTACATGGTGTATGTATGTTAAAAGTAAAAAAGAAATGATAAAAAAAATAAAAAACCATGCCAATAATTGGTCCCTCAATGATACATGGCCCAATGAAACCTAATTTGACATATTTTTGAAATTTTTGAACCAAATATAACCATTGTGAAAGGAAAAAAAGTAAAATGGGTAATTATAATGCAAGAATCTCAAAAGGACTGAACCTAAACAAGTGGTGTGTCCTGGAGGACATAAAATTTTATTTAATTACATAAAAGAATGCATTTAATTTATATATTCATATCTATTTTTTATTTATATAACATTCTATTCAAATCCATAGTGATCTTTATAATGTATCACTAGATTTATCATGTATCACTCCTGGTGTATGAATCCTCATTAACTCATGATCACATTCTCTAAATTTGATAAATAGGAATCTGGGTGACACTCAAGGTGTGAATAGGATATTAATTACACTTTTATTTTAAAACATCAAATAAGAAATGTATATAATGCTTCCTTATGAAATATAATGTGCATGTAAGTGGATACATATATAAGAAATCCACATCACATGTCTTTAATGATAAAAAGAGGGACAATCCCAATAACCACAAAAATAAAAAAATATGTTCCATATTCTAAACACGTCACTAATCCAAAGAAATAAAAAAAAATTGAATTATGGTTTAAAAGACAACACACCTCAAAAAAAGAGTTTTAGTAGAAAACATGACATTGTTATAAAAAAATTCATTACATTTAATTTTAAAAATTAAAAATCATGAAAATTATTAAATGAACACACTGTAATAATTTTTTATTGTTGTCAACATACAAGAAATTTTCTAAAACAAATGGGTGGATCTTAAACATGGTGAAAATATCTAAAAGCAATGAAAATATGGACACACTATAAAGTGGCAGTTTAGATTGTGGTCTTATCATCCTACCATGTGAATAGGGGTATAATGGAATCAATATGTTGTATAAATATTTAATTTAAATAAATTTAATATTTTAAAGTTTTGTTTTGCGTGTCCATCTCGTTTCAAAACAACGACACTATAAAGAGGCGAAACATGAGGAGAGAAATATAGAACATCTAACTTGTTCTTAGGAAAACCCAATCTACCAATATCGAGGCTTGATCTAATCAAGTTTGAGGGAAAATGTAGAAAAATTAAAACTCCCATAAAATAGGGAAAATGAGCAAGAATAAAAATAACTCAATAGATGAGGTATGAAAAGAGGAATAGATGTAAGTGGATTGTGTAGGTTTCATTATTCTTTTTTATGCTTTCAATAGTGATTGATTTAGATGAAATATTGTGGAGATATTAATAAACCTACCCTGGAATAGGAGGGGCCTCATGCACGAGGAAAAAGGAGGTAATCACTCTAAAATGGTGAAAAAGGAAATAAAAGTGAATTATTAATTAATAGAGGTATCAATTATGATTTCACTGTTAAAATCAAGTCACAATGTTGGCCATACCGGGCACTGATCTTGAAAATAATATTGCATTAGAACCACACCCCGCATTATTTTTCTACATGGTATGACCAACTGCATTCCAATCATGCGATGAACAGTGCACACATACCACATAAATAGAGCAAAAAAATGTGGGATTGGCACACTATTTCGGGAATCATGCATATACCATGTGATTTATTGGTTCTTAAAAATATTATTTTCATGGTTTACACTAGTTGGTCGTACGGTTTCAGAAAAATTGTATTCCCTTACCATTCCACCCAAAGCATGACTTTTCAGGGCCCAGTGGCCCTGAAACACAAAAAACAATATGATAAAACTCTCTATAGTCAAAACACATCTTAAAACAAAAAAGTTATGTTTTTTATACATAAAACATCATTTAAAATCTTATTTTACAAAATAGACCATCCACCAAATGATAAAACTCAAACACCATAGGAATTTCATCCATTGAAAAAATAAGGGATGTTACAATCCTCCCACATTAAATATTATCTCACATGATAGGAATTAAAAAAATAAATATAACATCACTAGAACTAATTGAGATATGAAACATTATTCAAATAGTCACATGGGGTCTACAAACCCCCAACATACCTCTAAGCGTCAGTAAAGCCTACATTACATGAGCTTTACAAACTCACGAAACACTTGTTTTCTGAAAAAAAATACAGGACAAAGATTACTTGATCCCATTGAACCATAATCATGATCTGCATGTCCTCTATTTAAAAACATGACATATGGTACATCCACCATAGCTTCATTAATATAAGGTCCAATTATGATACCTCATATCTCTACCATTGTATGTTTTTTATCAAAATGTTCCCAATTTAATTTGTTGATTCTCCTAACACGAGACACAATTCAATGGAATGGTCAATTTCAAAACATCCTTATATAAAAAAATCAAAGCAAGATAGGTCATTCCACTACCATCAGACCATTCCCAAAATGATAGTCTTACATGGAAGGCATTCCTCAAAAGATAAACATGTTGCATTAAAATAAAGGAAAACAATGAATTCCTCATAGCCTAATCATCGAAGCCCTCAACTGGATTCTGATGACATCGCTTTTCAAAAACAAACATAACCTATCATGTCTCATCCTGAACATATGTGCACACCAGAACTATCACACTTGGATAAACACCATTTTAGGAATCCTCTCCAAGGATGACTGAGCTTTGTGGAAACCTCGGAGTCAACAACTAATGTCCAAAAATCTCATCTAAGGGAAACCACATTCATTTTTTATAAGAGAGAAGACAGTACAAGCCAAATATCCACATAAAAAACACATATTGAAGCCAAAGTGATATCTAAGTGGGTAATCAGGTCAATGAATATAACAGTCATTTATGAGTCCATCCAAGGTGTTCCTACTCAAGAACCTAGGTTCACTCCGGACTAACTATTCCTCTAATAAAAACCATGCATCCAAATCTATAATTTGGTAAGAACTAACCTATAATCCCAATGGGAAATTATATCATTATAATGGGAAATGACCTATACATTCTTAGTGTACATGGATGATACCATGTTAGTGGACACTATTATCATTTTCCGGAGATTACACTAATTGAAATAGAACATTTTCAAGATGATACCGATACAATCCAACTACTAAGAGGGAAAAGTGCCCGAGAAGTTTGGAAAATAACATAAAAAGTGATTTAATATAAAACCAATAGTGGTATACATTGTTAGAAGATATCATCTATTTCCATCTACATTTCATAATCAATCAATGATGATGTCTTTTCCACACAATGTATTCCATCATTCTTAAGCATGACCAACAAAGTGTCATCACGATGAATGGTGTTTACAAATGTTCCATACCCACCCAGCCATTCATTTCCATTGTGCCTTAGAAGAAGTGACATTATTTAAGACTCACTGGTACCAAGGGAATCCCAATGTTGAAAGGACCTTTTAGATAGGTACATCCTGGTTTTGTGCCTCCAACATTGAACGAAACATTTTACTACAATTTATGCGATTCTCCCCACTTTAGAAGTGTTATTTTTTTAATATTTGATGAAAGAGGAACTCATTGCATGATTCACACTCCATTGAACGCCACAATGGATACTATATGTGTCCAACATCCTTTGATAAGTGTTAAAATGATGAAAAAAAATATCCACTTACAAGCACACAATTAAATCCACACCAATAAAGACACATGATTCTTCTACATGTCACATTACCATACATACCATCATTCTGAGAAAAATTATCCTCTTAGAAACATTTACCCAAAAAATTTGGATGAGTTTTATTTTTATAGAATCTCCGGTCACTTGAATCCATAGATGACTGGTGAACATACAACGACAACACAAGGCTTACATGAGTACAATTGAAAAAAACTGGTTCGCTATCTTATTTCAGAAATAATATAGGTATCATGTGTACATAAGCATACTACCCCAGGGTGACATGAGATAATGGAACATCACTGATACTATACATTGTCTTATCATCCATATGTATTCAATTATTTGATGACTCACAAAGAAGATTAATTTTTTTTCCAATCACATAGAATGTCTGTAAAACAAATGAGATACATCCTTAGGTACCCCAAAACAAAATTGAAGCTGTGTAAGTGTCTCACAACCGACATAGTGGACAAACAAGTCATATGTATATCTGATTGGCTGAAACTAAGCATTAATCAAGGGTCACAGTTATAAAAAATATCAATATAATGAAAAACAATAATTAAGATAAGTGTGCCACATTTAAAAGATAAAAATACCAATAGGGATGATGACACCCAAATGATACCGAACATTATAAACTTCTTATAAACAACAAGAATATTTTTTTAGATCTGAGGGAACTATATAAAATGGACTAGCCTAATACTGAAATGGAAAATATTAATCCAAAATTAGGTAACTCATACGAATGTTGACTATGGTTAAGGGACATCTATTTAAACTCATAACATGGATGGAAGAAGCCTATAGAAAATTCCCATGCTCCATTTCAAGGATAAAGTCAAGAACAAATTTATCTACCCTAAAATGAGGGTTATGTCTTAGAACACATCTTAATGATTTATTATAAAACATATAAACAAAACTCTAAAAATTATATTAAATTTTCAAATGCTCAATTAACCAAAATCACTAGATATAAATGAAACACTTATACACAATACATTATTTGATAAATCTATGAGAAACTGCATTAACGATATTTTAAACTTTGTTTTTATGAATTATTTATTTTTTTACAAGTCCTCACACCAACATGAATTCGAATAAAAGATTTTTTATAAATTAATTTTTCATTAGGCAAAACAAAGACACATTTACATGAAGAATGTTATATGTGGCTACAAGTACATTTAAATCCAAAAAACACATGACCTAAACACACCTCTATGAGACTTGAGCTATAAGGGATACAAAAAAATGGGTGACCTATGATGTTACCTTTAAGAAATGTTGGGTTTAATTTAATGAAACCCAAACATTAAAACATTTAAATTTTAAAAAATAATATTAAATTTCATTTCATATGAAAAATTCTCCAAATAACCTTCTTGGGACTAGTTTTTCATTTTACAATTTTGACATACTATTCATTATGCCCAAATAATAGAGGTGAAAAAGATAATAAATTTATCTATTTCATTATATTAAAATGAGAGTAAATATTTATTTATAAAATATCTTATACATAAGGTTTATTATATACGGTTTGGTTTTTTATCTTACCACCCTCAATGTATAAAGCACCCATAAACATTGCATGTTTCAAGTGGATCTAATATAACTGCAACCATTTAATGTAGGATAAAAATAAAATTGAAGCACATAAATATTTATATGTACTCCTTAAATTATATTTAAGTTGAGTATATAATTATTTGAATATATGGCTCACCATGTTCGAATCCATTAATCACCCTTAAACATTATGAATTGGACAAATTGGCTACGAAATGACTGTAACCAATTTTTTTAGGAATAAAGACAAGTTAAAATGAATTAATATTTTTAAAATTTTATTAAAGTACATAAGGATCATGTAAAATGGTTCGATTATATGGGTCATCAATTTTCAATTTTTTGTGTCCCCATATAACATACAAATTATTGGTTGACCCCCATTTAACTTCAACAAGAAATTTGTCATCCTATATTAAACAATCCTAGATGCATGGAAATTTGAAATAATCATATTTCTCAATAACCTAAACAAGATAAAAAACTAAACGTGATAAAAACAGAATTCAATACATTTAAATAACTAAACTACACATGAATGAATGCAAATGAAACATGACATGATGTTACATAAATATGAAAAACAACCAAGAAATACATACAAAAAGAGTATAATAATTTAAATATTAAAAATCCAGATAAGTAAATACATGAGTAGGTGAAAAAGTATATGTTATTGGGACATATATCATGGAATATATGATAAAATGAATTTGAATATGAAATTTACATCAATAAATTTCAACCAATCAGAGAATTTATATCTAGATTCCATGGAATATGAGTGGCATGTGAATTCCTACGCAAAATAATTATACTTGTAATTTTTCCTATTATCTATACCAGGACAAGGGTAAAGTATATATCTCTAAAATGAGTAGTAATCATAATGTACAACAATAACTCATGGTGAAATTAAAATCAACTATATTAGAAAACAACATAAACAACAATCTCATCCCTGGGAACTTGGACTATCCCATTTAAATGGGTTGATCATTCCCAAACAAGTCTATTTTTCAATAGTTGAACCATTCATACACTAATATATATATTACTTGAATATTAGGGAAAAATAAAAACCCCTATGATACCAAATTGAAGTATCCTATCCTGATTAAACACTAAATGTATAGTCGTACTAGTCGTCATATGGCCTCAAACACGCATCTCAAAATTCTAGAGGCTTCCGACCAGTAGCGAGGATCTTTTGGTGGTATGGTGGGGATAATATATCCACGTTATTAGATTAGTAAAGTGGTACAATATGTATGAATAAAAATAAATAAGGAGTATTATTTAATTTAAGTGCACCCTAGAGTAAGATAAACATAATAACATATTGAAATGGGAAATTCCAATACATATATCAATGAATGATTATAAAAAATGATAGTTCGTCGATAAAAGAAAAAATGAAATGAAAATTTTTATAAAATTAATCAATAAAGAAGAGAATAAATATTCTCAAATCTAGTCGCACTGAGCATCATGAGTATTAGCATAGTCTAGTGCTAATAACACATAGGTAAAATGCTTGAAAACACAAACAACAAACAAAGTATCTTGATCCTGTAATCAAGGAAGTATTCTTGGTCACCCTAGTGAAATGGTGGCCAGAACATGGCGTGATATATCCTCTTAATTCTATAATAAATGGTCTGTAAATCATAATGTAGTCTGCACCTACAAAATCATCAAAGTTCTTAAATGTCCAAAGTAAATTAGTATTGTAAAATAAATAGACAACCATGTCCATCTCAGGCTCCTTAATGAAACCTAGAAACATTATTCCTAATTTGGCCTAATATAGAAATATCTGAACCTAAGGTAACCATTTTGAAATTAAAAAAATTAAAATGGGTCATCAGAATATAATCATTTCAAAAGGACCTAACCAGACTTGTGGTTTTTCCAGGCAGACACTACATTTTATTTAATAGCTTATAATTTTTCATTTAATTTAAATATTAATCTATAGATGTAATTTATATGTAATTATTTTACCATCCAAGGTAAATTATACAATGGATCCTATGTATCGTACAATGATCTTCACACTTTACCAAATATTAAAGGAGTTATTCCATGTGAATCCATAAAAAATACCTAGTGTCACTCACAATGTAATTAAATCATGAACCCTTTGATTTTTTCTGTAGTACTTCACAAAGGGGTTCATAGTATCATTATTTTCATGTTTTAACCAATAATTCCAACTAGATAATCCATGGGTTCTTCCTTGGGAACTAGGTCAATCAAATAGTGGTATGCAACATGACCGATAAGCCTATCAAATATAATGAATGTATTTCCCCAACATATAGAGACTCACTAACTCATGATCCGACCATAAACCTTCCATGAAGATGAATATATGTGTCACTCATGGTGTAAGAAGTAAATTTATTCAATTTAAAATTTAAAACACAAAATATTATAGTTATATAATCATTCCCCATCATTGATAAGGTGAATCCATGTTTCTACATATCTGAGCAAGCCAATTCACATGTATTGCATCCAAAAAGAGAATCCCATGAATATTAACCATTTAAATGACAATACCATGAGTTCTATCTACTAAACACTTCACCAATCCTTTTCAATGGGTCAATAACCATAGAACTACTAGTTTAGATGACATTGCAACTCAATAGATGGATTTTATTTGAAAACATGAAAATTTTATAAAACCCTCCATTTTATTTTATTTAAATAATTAAAAATCAGCATAAGGCTTAATGTAACCAACTAAAATGATTGTTATATGTACAGATAATCACAAATAAACATATACGAAATGAGAACACCTAATGTGGTGGCTCTAACAGAGGTAGAAAATATATAGAAGGGGATCTTATATGGACCCACTAGATTGGTTTTATTGATTTTGATGTCATAATATACAACATTATGAAGTGGGGTATAAAGGGATTAATAGGCAGTAAAAAATAAGGTATTTTATTATTATATGGGGACACCGGGTGAGCCCAGTGAATAAAACAAAATCATATGAAAAAACTTGTGAGAGGGTTATAGAAAACATACCTATTCCTAAAGATGAAACACTCATCTAATATCAAGGATTGATCTGGTTAAGTTCAAGAGAAAATGAGGAAAAAACAACCAACCAAAAAATAAATAAAATTATTTCATTTGAATGTAGTTCAAAGTAGGAGGGATGAAACCAGGTATAATTGATAGATAAGTGTGTATCATAGCTAATTCTTTCTGATTAATTTGTCATTGAGTGGTTTGGATGAAAGAAAAAGGATATTACAAGATCCCTACATTGGAAGAGTAGCGGCTTTGTGCATGTGGATGAAAGAGGATCCAATTGGAATAGTGATAAAGACTGAATGAAAACATGTTTAAAGATTAATTAAGTTTAATGAGTAAATTAACCCTAAAAACTAGGATTCACGATTTGGCCACACATTTTTGTAAACTGTGTTCCTATCGTGAGGTACCTAAGGCTTAAGAAGAACACACCTAGTTGTATGTCATAGTTTGACCAATATTGTCCCAGCTAATTGATGAAAAGTGAACATACATTAACAAAATTGAATTAAGCAGGCCTGATTGGTGCATGATTTAGGAAACTATGCATTTCTCATATTGTTCAATACTCTTCACCTACAACAGGTACATGGTTTTCAGTAGTGGGACACACAATTTCCAAAAAAATCCTACACCTATAACAATCCAAAGAAAAAATGAGCTTAAGGGGATTGGTTCCCATGTAAATCATCTAACCATGAGATAAACCTACAAGGATTCCATACACATCCATAAATTACACATTACCATGTTCTAACTGTTTGAATTACATTATGAAGTATGGTTCTGAAAACAGACCATCCACCAAAAAAAATATTCAATTTCCCAGGTAATTTCATCCATTTAAAAAAACATATAACACTGAAAATGGAATATTTTCCACTTGATCTAATTTAGAAGATATATTTAGATAAATGATATATTTAGTTACTAGATCTCTCAAATATGGTCCATGATTAGAAATAAATGATGAAACTTTCTCCATTCCATTAATGTATTAGAATCCAACACCGATTGAGTTGTCTCGGGAACCACTTCTTTAATATCACATATTTAAAAAATATTCGTTGATATCAAAACATGTATTATATTAATGGAATAAATATGGAAATAATAAATAGACATGCGAGTAATCACCCCAATCATTAAATCATTAGCTACCATGAATGAAACAATAGATAAATTAAATATTTGTTTCTCATACAGTTGTTCCTTAGGATCTACCTCTATTTCCAAAGATGATTAATCTATTTATATCACTAATAGGATCACACCATCTCTTAGAGAAGAAATATGGATTTTTACATCTATATTTGTAATAATGAATGTATTTCATTGAAGTATTAGATATGATTTTTTTAAAATTCTGTGAAATTGTACAATTGGAAGGGTAAGGAACCCACATTAATCAGTTATCACTATCCATTTTTCATGGATTCACTGACCACATAAATATGAATGGATGAATAATATAAAATTTCTTTATTATATATAATATTGTTGACAAAAACTTGTTGGCAAGGGGAAAAAATAATTGTATTTGGATTGAAGAACAAAGTTTCACCATTTATTTATACCTCTTCAGTTTTAGTATCTTAAATCATTACCCAAAAAAATGTAGATATCATAATATAATGGGAAATTTATATTCTTATATATGGAGAAACCTGGAAATTATCCAAAGAATCAGATTGGGGTGGCTAACAATAAACAAACCAATATTTAGAGTTCTTTAATGTTCACTCACTTTTACTCCCACAATAGTTCTGTTAGAAATTATTGATTCAATCGGACCTTGTATTGGTCATATCCCTATCAAATACTTAACTTTAACAACCTATGTTGGTATCCTTTCCTAGTATATATGCGTTACATGCTCTATGTCATTCATTATCCAAAAAAATGTGGTATTGAATTTAGAATTTTTCTAATTTGAACTTTTTATATGAATTTTAATGAACCATTAGGTGATGTGAAAAACAAAAGTGGGGGGGGGGGGTTATACTCATCATTAAATTCCATGTGTAGATGTATCCTCATTTTCTTCCATTTCCACTAACAGTTATATTCTCACAAAGACTATTTAAATGATGGAATTTTTAGTGTTTTGTGGGGGTGAAATAATCTTATAGGAATGGCCATTATATCTCAATAATGTTATATAGTTTATGTTAAAACACCCTACATGACCATATAATGGGACAAATTATCAATTCCAAGTATCATAACCTATTTTATTAATTGGGATGATTTAATAGAATATTATTTTTCTCTAGATTCCTATAAACTTTTTTAGGGATATGGTTCAAATTTATAGAAAAGATGGAATGAGTCAAAATGTATATAAATTTCACATATTCTTTAAAATCAGATTCCTTCACTCTCAATGTCCTAACATCGATCACCTGATAAGTGCTGAAGAAATTTAAATTAATGGAGAATAATGATGTGTTTATATCACTATGATACACTAATAAATATTTTTAGGTGTCTCTTAAAAATTAATATGCTCTATTGATGTTACATTACTAGAAACAATATGTATCACCCAATGAATTTATGTTTTTCCATTTTATTATAAGTTTAACTGATAGCTTCAAAAACACATAATATATTGTATGTTTTCAATACACACAACACAGAGTTTAAACCAAAAAATATTTTTTCATGTTTTTCACAATTAATAAAACTATATTACTCATAAGGATTTCTTATTGTAAATTTATATGTTTTATATCCAATAATTTATTTTAAATTTATTAAATATATTTGATAGACCAAATATAATATCCAGCCTAATTTTACACATAAAAACACTATTTTTATGAAGAAGAAATTTTTTCTAACATTTATAGGAGAACAATTTTTTAATATAATATTTTTACTTAAAAACATCATTTTTGAAATCAGAATGTTAAAACTAACATATGATGATTTTTTGTTTTTCATTGATGTATTTGTATTTGATGAATAGTCATAAATACTGATTTTTATTTGCTAAATTTTTACTATTATAATTAATTTATATAGTTAAAAATTATGTTAATTTTAATATCAAATTAGATAAATTAAAAATAATATAATAAAATTTTGGTTGTTGGAATCAATTTCACACTGAAATTGGATATCAAAACATTTCTAATTATTCAACATCTTTTCTTAAAAATCCTACTTTTTCGTCCCATCAGCAGGGTTAAATTCAAATTAATTAGTGAATCTTATGTGATTATAATTTGGAGAAATGGATTCAATATTTTGTATCATAAAAATTTTAAATTTATATAAAGGTAAATATAGAATTTATATATGTAATATTTGAAAAATTAATTAATATTAAGTATATTGATTAATTGAAATGTTAGTTTAAAAGTGGGAAAACCAAAAATTTAATTTCTATAGTGACCTAAAATATTTTAGAAATTCATTTATAACCCTATTTATACTTAAAAAATTTATGGACATATTTTTTATGTTATTAAATCCTTATTGTAGTAAAAAATTTGGGGATCACACAATTCATTTCTAAAGTGCCACGTGTGTTCAATACCTCCACTATAAAAATCAGTCACACGTCCCCATATAATCACACCTATAAATACATTTTTATAATTCAAAACTATCAAAATAATCTCAAAAAATCCCTCTCATCCTTCCAGAATCCATAATTTTGGATAATATCCATCCGAAAATGCCTTTCAGGACAAACCAAAAATAAGTTACCCAAAAAAATGGTAGCATTCTTCAACGATCAATTTTTATCATTTCTTCATCCACCCATTTAATGATAATTATATAATTCTTAAATATTAACATATGTATCCTAAATATAAAATAATTTTTTATGAAATAATTTATACATATACATTCACAAACATCCATAAAATGGGATATGCAATCGTCATTCATGTGTACAACGGACTACCTCCTCCCAAAATGATGTCATTCTTTCCTATTTTACCAAAATTTATTAATTAAAATAATGATGTATTTGTATTTTCTATATTATATATATGATATTTATAATATTTATATTCTTTTTTACTTCATATACTACTCATACCTTCATGTGTTTCATTTTATAGGGATACGATAACTTCATTTGTGGATATGTGGACTATTTTCTCCTTAAAGTCATTTGATTCATCCACCATATACATGGAATAAAACAAAGAAATTTTAATAAAAACTTTTAACATATATTACATGTAAATTATAATTGATTTATGATATAAACATATATAATTATTTTAAATAGGATAAATAATTTTATGTAGTGTGCATGTGTACGTACGAACTTCCGTCTCATTTTACGGTGCATTTCATTTCAAGTATCCAAATATTATATATTAATATAAATTAAAAAAAACAAAATATATGATAATTAAAAAATGGTATACACTGTCAAGATAATGAAATTATTATATATATAATAGGAATAACAAATAATAAGTTATAACTTACATGAGAAACTAGTAAATTAATACTTGGAATAGTGAAAATAATGAAAGATTACTAATGAAATCCTAATAATATATTATAATAACATTATATATGTCATCATAAATATTAATATGGTGATAGAATAATTTATTAAAAATTTTGAAACCATTAAATATGTTGTTAATTGATGTTCAACCAAAAGGAAAAGCCATGTAATTTACAATTATCTAACTTTTTACATCAATGAGATAAATGTCTTCTTCACCAATTATTTATTTTATGTGGTGTATCTACTACAAATTTTGGTATATTAAATCTTTATTCCTTTTATATTCATGGTATTTTATGTTTTAATTTGAATTATCTCATTCAAATGGTTATTAAAATAAAATTACCAAACAATAAAAGTTATATTTACAATCTCAATTTATTTTATGATTGTTAAATATATCTTGAAACAAACTCCTATAAATAATTTATAGTAGAAATAAAACTTATATTATATATCTATAATCTTATCAGATAGTTATAATTATAAACTAAACCATATAACCTTTTTACGTACATTAATACTCAACATTTATTTGATTAACTTGGGAAATATTGGTAAATCTATATATTTTACTCAATATGGATTTATGATGAAGCACATTGTTCACAAATTAAATTTATTATTTGATATATGAGGAATTATTTGGAAATATATGACATGGTTGTGTTCCAGTTATAGATATCCCCTAAATGATTTCGTATTCTCGTGAGATGAATCCATTTGACAAATTAGATATATTTTTACCAGATAAGTTTTAAACCTTCATATAAATGGAGTTGATGGTAAAGTTACCTTGTAAGTATAAAACATGGTATCCAATAATTATATATATCCCTCATTCATATTCACTTAATATTTTTCCATGAGATTTCTTTCAATTAAATTATATATTGATATAGTTTAATCTATGTTTGTTGATCAAATTACATGTTTTTTCATTACATACCTTTCCATATTGATTTTTTCCTTATCTAGTTTTTTAAATGGTATTTGGGTTCTATTATTTACAATTCCATGTTGATTTATTCATGTTGATTTATTATTTATTCAACTGTATATATAGTTATTAAATATTTTATATCACTATTATTTGTATTCCTTTTCATTAGTCGTGAATAATTAATATTTGAATAATTTCGCATTGTTGCTTTTCGTGTCAATTTATTTTGTATCATGTTTTACTTTATATTTCCTGATGTAAAATATGTACCATATATGTAATATTTTTTTCTTAAATGATAATATTTACATTTATATAAATCTTATTTCATTGTAACCATGCTAATGTAATAAATTAGGGAAAAAGTATTGGGGTTTTAGAGTCAGGTTATAACAGCTTGTATTTGAGCAATGTTAGTAGTAATCATTGGAGATAGAATTAGAAAACACATATTATAGAACATAACTTTATGATAGACATCAAAGAAAAGTATATCTAAATATAAACGAATTTCCTATATAGTATATAATATGTGGGTATTCCTAGAACTACATACTTGTCTAGAAACTATAAGTGGACATGGTTCTAGTACAGATGTTTCCAGGTGTAAAACACAAAAAAGGTTCATTAATCCTAAATCGAGAGTAACATGGTACAATAAAATAGGCACTAATATTAACCTATTTTGAAACTCCAAGGGGATATGTCTAAGACAGTTCACATCTTCCATGAAAATAATTTTTAATGATATAAAAGTAATTAATTACACAAATAAACTAATGTTTAGGATTTTAATATTTACAATGCATACATTTTTGTTATGTGATATACCATAAATGGAATTATACATTATAATTTTAGGAACTAATCCAATATATTCCATTATTTAGAAATAGAGTCTGGAAGGATAAATAGTATCAATATTCAAAGAAAATGTAAAGATTTACCAAATTAGTAAACCAATATCTCTTGTTTTCAAATGGACAAAATTATAGAAATATTAGGGAAACTTAATCAAGTTATGAAAAATAACACATCCCAAATGGAGAAACCAATTCCACAGATAGAATCTCTTATATTGGATTTCAATATGTGAAATATTCCTCCATTATTTAGTGGGAATACTATATCAATTATAGAAGATGTATGGATTATGTCTTTGGGGAAGATATTTATGCCCTTGGGATGCAGTGAAATGGAAAAGGTTAAAATTACAGGCTATTGTCTCAAATCTGATGAAGATAAATGGTTGTCTTAGATCCATAATACAAATAAGGAAGCAAAAATAAAACTCATGGAATAGAGAACATTTAAGGATACATTATTCAATAAATACTTGACTCATGATCAAAATATGGATATGAATAGATAATTACTTATCTTAAAGAAATAGGAACAAAAATCTGTTTTAGATTATGAAGATACCTTAACATTTTTATCTAGGAAAGTTATGTATTATATATGCAACAAATAGGGAATGATTGATAACATTTTTAAGGGATTAAGACAATACATTGAAGGGAACTCATCTACAAATGATTTTCAGAACACAAAGAAATAGAATTATGTGACATAAATAGAGAAATAATTATCTAGATCATACATGTACAAGGTAGACCCATAGTATTAATTGTTTAATAAGTACCAAGGAAATAGAAATGTGTAAAAAAATAAAATGAAGAAGAAAAAATTTCAATCATATAATTAAAAAATGGGAAGAATGATATCCATGGTGATCAATGGAAAACAATATCTATTGATGAATAATTTAATAGTAAAAATGATGATATTCAAATTGTGATGGAATCAATTGATGTATTTTTTAGGGAATAACATGTGAATACCATAGAGAATGATGTTGAATTTTCCATTAACATAATAAATGATTTAAGAACAATATAAATAGATTCCTATAGAATTAAAAATGTGTAATTAGTGGAGTTAAAGAATCAAATTGAGTATTTGGGTAATAAGAAAATTATTCACATTAGTGTTTCAATATAGGGAGCTCATGTCCCCTTTATTAAGAAGAATAATGGATATATGATGTTTTTGTTTGAATTATATCAATATCATTGCGATTTCAATAAAGAAAACATATCTTATACCTCACATCGATGATTTATTTGATCGAATTCATGGAGACCAATATTGTTTGTTGTTTGGTAATTATTAGGGGTATCACCAATTGTGAGAAAAGAGTGAAGTAATAACAAATATATCTTTTTTTTATGAGGGATGATCATTATGAGTTTATATTAATTCCATTTGGATTGAATAATGTTCCATCTGTTTTTATGGAACTAATGAACTTTTTATTAAAGTAATATCTGGAGGATTTTGTTTGGGTATTCATCGATGACAATATGATCTATTACAAAAGATATTAGGATATTTAGAATCACATTCAGATCATTATTTATATATTTGTACGGGAAGTGTAATACATTTTATTTTATTAAGGGAATGTTTTGTATTTAGGATGTTTTTTACATAGACATATTTTTACTAAATATGGAATATTAGTTGTTCTTATAAATGAAAAGGCAATCATAGAATGTGCTATAACAACAAACATAACAGTGGTATTTAGTTTCATTGGTTTTATTGTTTACTATTAGTTATTCATTAATAAATTTGACAAATTGGATAATCCATTAACCCATATTACACTAAATGGGGTTAAGTTTGTTTGGACAAAGGATTGGGAAGAATTATTTGATGAACTAAAGTGAAGATTATTCAATGCTCTGGGTTTGACTCTACCTTATAGAAGTGATTGGTTTTCCATATATAGTGTAATTTTGAAAAGGGTACTTATATGAGTCCAAATGAAAAATGATGATGTTATTGAATATTCATCAATAAATTCTATGAATCATGAAAGGAAATGTAAAACCCATGATGCTGAGTTAGTGGATATAATATTTCGTTTGAAAATATGGATACATGAACTCTATAGAGGAATATGTGGGTTATAGAAAGATCATAGGAAACTAAAATACATATTTTAAGAGAAATATATCAACTTGAGACAATCTAGATAGCTCATGAAACTCAAAGATTATGGTTTCTTAACAAACTACCACCAAGGGAAGGAAACTAGTTTAGATGATTAATTGAGTAGGAAGGATCATGGAGTTATAACCCAAATGTGTATTGAGAAAGATTCTATGTTCATGGATCTAGTAAAAATGGATATGGAAATTTATTTGTAATAGTATAAACCAATCATTTTTTAAATGATTTCATAACTATATTAATTTGTAAAAAATATTATTTCTTAATCTGATGATAAAAACATTCAAAGAAAAAATAAATGTGTGAATGAATGAAGATTAACAGACTTTATTTGTGAATATAGTTTGCAAAAATTGGAATGATGTTATGATTTATTTTGATAAATTACATATAAATTTAATTTTTGGATGATTCACATGGATAAAACTTCTACATACACCATGGTAGAAACAAGATTTATACGAACATTAATTAACATTTTTTGGTGGGATATCACGAAGTGGGAAATTAATGATTATGTGTCTAGATGTATGGTTCTTCAGCAAGTGAATTCTATGAGGAAGCATAATAATAATGAAATATAACATTTTATTTTTATTGTGTGTAAATGAAATGAAATTAATATATACTTCATCACAACAAAACCAAAGGCTCATAGAAATAATGATATACTCTGGGATATTATTGATAGACCAAAAAAATATCCACATTTCCATTCCATAAGAAAATCCATTCCACTTGAGAGCCTTGAAAGGCTCTATATTGATTAATTTTTAAGTCTACATGGAACACCGCTATCAATTTTTTCAATTGATATCCCCTCTTTATAACTAAATTTTGGAACATTATTCAGAACACACTTGAAAATTAAATTCATTGGACAACTGAATACCATCCAAAAATAGACAATTTTTTTGAAATAACAATTGAAAATAGAAGACATGTTGAGTTCATTCATATATAGCTTTCAAGGTATCTATGATAAGTACATACCTTATAAAAATATTTCCTATAATAATAGTTTCCAATAAAGTATTCAAATGGAAGGATATAAATAATTATATGTGAAGATGTTTCATAATATAACCTATAGGGATGTTGTTAGGGAATGGAAACTCATAGGCCCAAAAATTATTGAAATCATTATGATGAATGGAATATGTTATTCAGACACTTATTAAATCATCTTAATGTATCAAAAAGAGATATTCTGATAATTGTAAGTGAGGGTTAGAGTTACATGTGAGAGATTATGTTTTCTTAAATGTATCTCTTGGTTGGGTGATATAATGTTCAATAAAATTTGGAAACTGAGTGACAGGTACATCATACCATAATAAATTCTTAAAAGAGCTTTAGTTTGTGATTATCATTTTGTAGTGCTTATAAATCACTCAAAGGTATATGATATGTTCCATATCTATAATGCTATAGAATTATATGACATAATCAATGCATGTAATCATTTAAAATTAAATATACTTTGAATAAGACCTTTCATACTATAACAAACCCATACATATTCTAGATACCAGATTGAATGTTTTAAAGAATATGATTAATCATCTGGTAAAGGTACTCTAGAGAAATAAAATAATTGAACAACATCATGGGATCTAGAGGATTCTACGAAGGTAAACTACCCAAATATTTTTAGAAGGTAATTAGCCTAATATATAGTAAGTTAAAATTTTTTGGGTGGGAAAATTTATCACCCCGATACATCACGATATTCAATTTTTAGAAAACTTTTACTTGATATCTTTCAAAATAAGAAATATTCAGTTAGTTTTCAATGCCCACAACACTAGGTTTAATCAAAATACTATTTATTCATATTTTTCAAATTTAATTAAATTATAAAACTCTTAGATAATTTATATTTTATTTTTATATTTTATATACCCAGTAAAACATTTTGAAAATTCTTTCAATATATTTGATTGGTATTAGATAAGAACAAAACCAATTTTATGCATGAAAATATTATTTTAAAAAGGTTATCTTCCACCATTAATTAGGGAACCTATTTTAAATATAATTTTTTTAAATATTATAAGTATTATATATAAAATTAAACTTAATTTGTTAAATCGTAATGTAAAAATTATAGAAGTGTTAATATTTCTGTTTTTCATTAATGTTTCATTTTTTATGAATAGTGAAAAATAATGATTTTTTAAGCTAATTTTTTATTTTAATTTATATATATAGATAAATTATATTATAAATTTATTTTAAAGTCACATTAAATCAATAATACATTAAATAATACTATATATGATATTGGAATCAATTTTACAATCAAATTGGATATAAAAACATTTCAATTTTTTGATCATTTTTACGTTAAAATCATGTTTTGTAGTCCCATTTATGGGATTAAATTTAAATTAATTTATTCAATTATGTAAATTTTTTTTGAAAACAATGATAATATATTTTTAATAAAACTAATTTTTATTTTATACTAATGTACATTTTTTTACAAAAAAATATAAGTGAAATTGACTAAAATTAATTATAATGGTTAAGTGAAAATTTAACACACAAAGGGACTATGCCATTAACATAAAGAAAATTGACCAATGAACTAGTAAAAACCATTGGATGTCTATATTTTTACCAAATACATTCATGTATTGAATTTTTTTTGTTATGTACGCCTCTTTTAATGTAAATCCATGGGGAGATCATAATTTCTTTAAAACATTTTAAGTGTGTCCACTACCTAAACTATAAAAATGAGTGCAGTCTCTCCCATTTATTAAAAAATATCAATCCATTTGTCTTATCAGTAACCTATAAAAAAATCTTCACACCCCTCCCCTCATTCTATAATAGTTAATTTCTGAGAAAATTCATCCATATATGCTTTTTAGTATAAAACAATTTGAGTAAGCCGAAAAGAGGTAACATTCTTCAATAATAATTTTTTTTTTAATTTCATTATACACCCCTTAAAGTGTTATATAATTCATATATAATGACATAAGAATACATAATGAATAATATTATTTTAATGAAGATATTTATACCTAGAATTTTACTCACATCCATCAAATGGGATATAAAAATATCCTTCATGTGTAAGGTAGACTACTACCATGCCAACCACTGGAGTTCATTCCTCCATTTCCACTGATTAAGGTTGGAAATAATGATGTCCATACAATTTATGTATGATATATGATATATTTATAATTTCTATATTCTTCATTAATTATTTTATAAAACATACCTTCATGTGTTCCATTTTGTGGGCATATGATAACATCATTTGTGGAGGTTCAAACTGTCACCACTTCAATGTGATGTGATTCATTCATGGTATAAGTGGAATGTATTAATGATAGAATTAGTAAAAATATATGACATATATATATATATATATGAATATGAATTTTTTAATAATAATGTACATATATATCATTCTTTTTAACCTGAAAAATAAATGGAAATAGTAATTATGAGTATATATGACCTACCATCTCTATGAATAGTTCTTTTCATTTACTATATCCAAATATTAAGTATTATTAAATATAAATATATAATGAGTATATGTTATACTTAATTCATGTTTTAAATTATGAATATGATTAGTTAATGATATATTTAAAAGGAATAATAAATAACATTTCAAAAAATACTCGAGAATGTTGGCAATGGACTCTTGAAATAGTATAAATACGAAATGATTACTAAAAAAAGGGTAATAAGATATTAGTATAAGATCATATATGATATAATAAATATTAATATGGTTATATAATAAGTTATTAACATTATATAAACCAATATTAATGTTCTTAAATGACGTTCACTCAAAAAAAATGTATGATATTTTCATCTCACTTTTTTACATATGTGAGATTAATGTCATATTCACCAGTTACTTATTTATTATGTTATATATACTTTCTATTATGATATATTATATCATTAAAGATTATATATTCATTTAATTTAATTTTTTACATTGAATTTTATCCCCCAATGGGTTCTGATAAGAAAATTTCCATTTTATAAAAGTTATATTTTCAATCACAATTTCTTTTATGATGGTTAAATTTCTCTTAAAAAAATCAATTCATTATGAATAATTTTCATTTTAAATTAAAATTATTTTGGATATTAGTAATATTATTTAATATTTATAATTATTTCCTAAATTATATACCATTTTACATATGGTGCGTACTCTATATTTATTGAATTATGCTGGGAAATATTGTTAAATCTGCATCTTTTACTCAATATAGAAATTTTATATGGAATACAAATACTAAATTAAATTTATTATTTTATATATGATGAATGATTTGGAAAAGTATTAAATGGTTGGTGTCTAGTTATAGATAGTTCATTGATGAACTGGTAGTCTTCTGAAAATTATCAATTTCCCAAATCAGTTGGGATTTTATCCAATAAATTATAAACCATCTTAGTAATGTTCTTGATAAAAAGGATACCTTGTAACTATGAAAATTTGAAACAAATAATTAGAAATTTAACTAATTTAGATTTAGTTATTATTTATCCATGGGATTTTTTCATTGACATTGTATCTGTATGTAGTTAATTATTAGTTTGTTGATTAAATTGAATGTTGTTCAGTTTCATAACATTACATATTTATTTTTCATCATCTTTTTATATCAATTGAATGTGAGATATGTTATTTAACATACCATGTTGATTTATTTTAATTAAATCATTATTTATTATTTTTTACATACCCTTACTGAGAATTTTATCTCTCCATTATTTATTTTCCTTCTCCCATGTTAGGAAGAATAAATATTTGAATAAACATTCATGGATTTTGTTCATTTCATTTTATTATGTAGCATATTTTATTTTAAATTTCCCAAATTAAAATATAAATAATATGTATAATATTGTTTTCAAAAACTGTTAACCTTTTGGTTATTCAGGATCTTATTTTATTATAATCATGACAATTTAATAAATTCACATTATTCTGGATTCTAGGGTTGGGTCGGTATATGGTATGTCCACCTTTTCTTCTTGGAGTATCATCCATGTTTATTCCGAATAGAGACTCTTCATGTAATAAAATTATATTTTGTATTAAATTGATATATAATGTTTTATAGAGATGATAAATTATGGAGTTTTCACATTTTATGAGGGTGTTTTTTCAAAATTACTTATTTTTTAATGATATCTATAATTCCAGAGTTTTCGTTAGAAAGAGATTCTTTGGGTGTCCTGATACCACAGATTGACTTATTTGTTCTCCAACTCTAACTACTACGGAATCCATGATCTTTGACACCAATTTAGATTTCTAACCAACTATATATGAATATATACAAGTTATTACAAATACTTTTTTTAGCTAAAGGGCTAGATTAAATGATGGAAAATCTCCCAAAAACCCATCTTTTATGTCATTGGTAATAACCATACATTGAAAAAAATTATAACATTATTTTCATTCTAAAAATTTAGGGGAACCAATAAATTATTTATAACACATCAAAAAAGTGTCTAGAATATTAATTGTATAAAAATCTCATTTATTACCATAAATCTATTATATTTTCTATGATCTATTTTTGAATCTTTATCATATAAAAATTTTCTTTAAGAGTGATGATATAATTACCAATCATTATACAATTTTAAAACCCATAAGGGATGGATATAAAATACCATTTTTATTCAACATATTCATCCATTCCCTATCACTTAACTCACTGGTTGGGCCCCACCAGTTTTTTTAAGGATATGGCCTCAATTGAGGTCCATGAATCCCTTGGATATTGATAAAACCATATCCACCCATATGTGTTTCATCCAACTAATAGACCATGGAAGATAGAAACATGCTAGAATTGGGCTCTTTTATTGACAATATTAGTTATTAGGTAGTGTAAAATATGTAATGTTAGAATATTGAGGATATTTTTGTTACCAAAAGAATGTTGATCTTAAATGAAATATGTTATTAATCTTACCCTTGTTTTTGACCAGCGAATAAGTAGAATGATCTAGTATATGAACATTTCCATGAAATATGATTGTTAAACCATGTATTTAGGTTTTAATGTGACCTCTCAATAAAAAATTTATAATTGGAAATCCTTTATGGTTGAAAAAAAGTCACCTATTTTTTCATAATTTTTTTTAAGTCAGGAAAATTCTAATATCCCCACACATGTTTTCTATCTGATTTTATTGATGATGTATCCTTCCCAAGCTCGAAAAGGATCATTTATCTTAGAATGGAAATTTTTTCAAATGATCTAATCAACACCATAAATTTATTATTAAAAGTTATTGGATTCATATATATATTAATCCTCTTAGAATTTGAGTGACACAATCATCATATATGCCCCATAATTAGATCTATGCTATTCATTAACACTTCCCAGAGGCTCACAAAACCTATTTTTTCAATATATCTAAGTTATTAGTGTATACAATCCTTGTAAATATGAGGTATTGTAAAATAATCCTATTTTTATATATAATGGTTTGTGAAATGTATTAATACTCATTAAAATATGCTTCTAATGTCTTCTTATCAAGCTATCTATTGGTTTTTTCCTAAAAAAGACACTATAAAATATTAGTAAAAATTCCCACTATAGAAAATATTAGTTTTTGATCAACAATAAAATTGTATAGTAAATTATTTACTTATAATGGACCTATAAACATGATTATTTTGTTTTGGTACATATAATTGTTCTTGAATATCCTTTTGGGTGTACCCAAAAAGATATTATTCCTCATAATGTTCTTTTTATGTAAAAAAACTATATCATGATAAATTTGCGGGGATCCATTCCCAGTGATTGGTAATCAAAATAAGCCTACAATTTCATTTTTATATTTAAGCAATGAAGGTGTCATCTAGAAGACTAAACCGATATAAATAATTTCAGACTAACAACAAGTCGTCTTGAAGACTCATCCTCCAATGTTTACTAATAAAGGTATGTGATGACTGAATGTGATTGAATTATCATGTGGTAACACTATTCAACATTTCTATTTTTCAATTCGCATTTTTTTTATACTTTTTTGTATAATTAATCTATATAATAAGAAATTTTGTTCAGGAAGAAAACATAAAATAAAAAAATGATGATGTTTTGAAATATTAATTGCAACAATATAATCAAATCACATAAGCCCCGTTATTATCATGTAGAACTTATGTTTATCAGGATATCAGAATTATTGTATCATGGTTTATATGTATCATAATATAATTACATTTATATCACATCAATTGCAACATAAATCCAATATATGTTAACTCAGTTTCATATCATGAAGGATTTAATAGTTTCTTTCACAGTTTGGTCCTATGTTGTTATGTCGTGATTTTAAATCAAGTAGAGATCTAATAAAGAATAATATATTATATAAATATAAAAATATAAATATTCTTTAAAAATATGTCCTATCATAGTTGATTATGAGGTCCCACATCCATTTTATTTATTGGGGTTGTCCTTTAGTGTATCATAAGAGAGTCTCGTAGGCTTCATACATCATATAAATTGGACCTCTTTGTGACGATCAACCCATATTTATATGGTGGAATTTGTTGGATCACATTTTTTATTGTTAATCCAAATAAAAAATAGTATTAAGATAATTTCATGATATCCACTTTAGTAATTCCTAGATTTATCTACAAATTAATTATTAGTTTTCATAGAAAATAATTTTTGGGTGGAATTTGATAGACCATATCATTATCATACAGACTATGTGACATCCATGTCCTTCATGGTTTACTAGTCGATCAACCATGAAGCCACAATATCCTATACTATAGGATACCATGTTTCATATATATATATATCCATGAAAAAGGTTTATGTGGTCACAGTATCCTATAAAACATGATGTATCTATCTCTTACAGAACACTCATTTGAAAAACATAGACAATTGTTTTTACCAATAAGGTTATCATGACTTGTCATTAGGTATTCTAATAAATACCCCAGTTTCTATTTGAATATGGGAGATTTAGTATGTATGACAAATAGGGAGAAAAATCGGAGATAAATATGGTTGAATAATGGGATTAGATTCTTGATTCATAAACGTCAAAAAGTTCCACATCTAAATATAGGGCCCTAATATATCTCCACTGAAAAAAATTATAGCATAAGAACTCCACATAATCAAAGCATGGGAGATCATTCTAGGTGAGAATTATTTCATGGAATTATGTTATTGTAATATTTTTGTGGTAATTATTTATACATCTCAAAAAACCATGGAATTATAGTATCCCATGTGCCTCCATAGGCAAATCACCTTACACACATCCACATACATGATCATCTTACATGTTCTCATGTCATTCAATATTATTTCTTTCATGTGGTCCCATGTAATGAATTTTTTCATTCTCATGTGGTTAAGAAGAATTTGGTAATATTTTATACATATGTTATGTAGTTAGGGACTTTTAAATGATGCATCCTCCCAAAATTTAGAGTCTACAAAATGTGAAATCTTCACCCATACTGATGCTTCTAGATATTTATATTATAATAATTAAGAGAGTATGGTGATATTTTATTAGAGGATATATATAATAAATACATTTTAAACACGAATATGTATATGTTAACCTATTTAAATTTTAAAATCCTTTGAAAAGTCCACTTGATACCCCTTATAGTTGACTCAACATACATAATTAGGGCCTTTAAACTGGCATGCAGTCTATAAATTGCAGATTCAAAAGATAAAATGAGGATCTATAATATTTTTCTTGGATAGGTATAACAACAAGGGAAATAAAAATCATAGACTCCATGAATAATATATGTCCCTATCATGATTATTATGGAGTTTCATATCTTGGATCGATGGTTTATTTTTTCAATTCTCATAAAGACAATTTAATTAGAGAATTTATCATAGAGGTATCACTTACCTTCTATATAGGATTGAATATCCCTCCAACACTCCATATCCTCTCACTTATACATCACTGGACTATGAATATTTTATTAAATTTGGGATTCCTCCCTAGGTGCAAGTTCCATCCAAATAATATTATCTAGTTTTATTAATCTTCTAAAACATCTAGATTAGCACACCGAGCATGATTCTTACATGATTAAAAATTTGAGTTGGGTATGAAGTTATTAAAATTCAATATATCATTTAGGCCACATTAATATGTTAAAATACCAACATATCATTCATTGTGGGCCTCTCCCAATGTGTGAGCCAATATTATAACTTACCCTTCTCAAAGGGACATACAACATTGAGATATTACATTAAGGGTTAGTATTTCAAATAAATCATATCAGGGAAGCACCAAGATTTCGAATCCCCACCGAGTTTTCTATTTTCCTATTTTCTTATGAAATAGATGTTCCAATAGTATTATGTAATGATAGGCATATTATTTCCTTAGTACATGTCATTAAAATGAAATATATGGATCCCTTATACATACCCTAACTGTTAAAATTGAACTACATTGGATATGATTCCAATATCTAATGGGATAGGTCAAACATATATTCAAGGAAGAAAACCAATGTCCCATACCTCTAATAATTTTTAGGTTCCCCACTAGGCTATAGTTCCAAAAACAATATACCATCAATGGTTTATATCTATGTTGGTGTTATTCCCCAACCTAGAAGGATATATTTTTTACCAAACCATCTCATACAATGTGGGGAATATTACTACTAGTTTACCCTACCAACTTGTAAATAGAACTTATCCAAAATTTGTCTTGTAAGAAAGGTATTCCTAGGGGAATGTCTATTCCAATAAATTTTTAGAACCATTCACCTAAAAATTCTATTATGTATGAAAATACACTTAATGAAATTTTCCCCCTTCACATGAACATAAAAATTTGATGTATTACACCTAGATTCAATTGTTTAACCCTTTATATATGCATTACAAGTATGTACTGGGTATTTGTTATTTTTGGGTTGGTTTGGAATAATTTTTTCAAGTTTTGTGGTTTTTTTGGAGGTCTACAGTTTTTGTACGGTTATTAGTAACCATGAAACTCTTATAGAAAACCGTGAATAGATAATCAAGAGACTCTATAGAGAAGAATTGTTAGGTCCACGTTTTTTAAAAATCATTCATCTATTTAGGAGTAACCATGAAATGTGAGGTATAGGGATTTTACACAGTTGGTGAATAGTTTTACAAACCATGGAGGCCAACTTTGCTATGTTCGTCTTGAGGTAATATATGGATCATGGTCTGTGCATAGTTTGAATAACTATGTGAATAAACCATGAATGGTTTAAGTATAGATCCTAAAAATTGAACCAATTTTGAGATTAGCTATAACCCTCTTTTAACTACTTTTTTATTATAATACATTTTATCATCCTCCCAAAGACTGTTGATAATTTTCCCTTCAATATGAAAGTGCTATTGTGTAAAATAATTTTGTGTACATGTAACACCATTTAACAGATGAGTTATAGATGTGATGATTCACTATCAATGGTAAACACCAATCATGTGTGGTTGATTGTGTGTGTGTTATAATGCTAAATGAAATGGGTTATCCCAAAAATCTATTTCACAAATTGAGAAACATATTTTTTCGGTTCATTCCACTAATGTGGATAGTGTTTGGGAAAAAGATTATGGAATGATAATTGTTACATTTTCCTATATAAACTATTTTAAAAAATTTAATTTTTTTTTATGAATTTGGTGACATATTCTTACCCTAGTGGCATGAGTAGGGATGTTATTTGAGAAAAATATAATTTGTTTCATTACTCAACCCCCTGCATTATCTGTTTGGTGCTTTCAGATACATTGTTTATTGAGATATAGGTAATGGAAAATTATCGCCTTTCTTTTGTGATGCTTCATGATACATGGGTTGCATTGTGGATTTGGATATTGGAGCATGTGGGAGATGTTGAGTTTGGGTATTTTTTTGGCTTTGTGGTTTAGTCTTCCTTTTTGGTACTATGATATTGGTTATGATGTTGTTTTTATTTGATATATTTTAGTATTACATTATTAACATGCATCATATAGTTTTTTTTTATAATTTAAAAACATGGTTGTTGTTGTATTATTTTCTAATGGGAAATCATCCCCCAAATGTATTGATCACATTGACAGTTATTTCCAATCATTGCTAGCTTTGGGAAGTTGTCTAATGTTAAGTATAAATTCCTCCTTGACTCAAGCTAATGAGGAGGGGAGGAATGTTACAAATGGTTTTATCTTGCTTATTCCTTAACATGATATTGATATTAGTCTTGGTCAGTACAAATCATTTGGGGAATGTTATATTGGATTCTTTTCTAGGAGTTTATAATTATTCTATTTTACTATTGTGTTGGGATGGTAGAAATTATTATGATTTTAGGGACTCAAAATTTAGGGTTGAAAAATATGTAGCTATCCTTTTTATGATGAAATTAATTTTAATAGTGTGTTAGGTACATATGTTTTTTCAAGACATTTATTAGATTTAAAATATCAATGTCATGTGTTTTGATAATAAGAAGATAATGAAATGCATTAATAGATTTGAATTCCCACTAGGAGTGCATATTTCATTTTGAGTACTAATTTATGATTTGATGAAAAGTGTTGATTTTTGAAAAATGATGAAATTGGTTTCATTTGATTGATTTAAAAAATGTAATGGTTGACGTATTTTGAAAAGGGTTTTATTTTAAAAAGTAACATGGAATTTTAAAAAATGGTTTGAAAAAAAAGTCTATATATTTTGTAATGTATTATTTTCATAGATGTGATGTGGTAGAATTTGAAATAATTAAGACCTTAGTTTCAAGTGAGTTACAAATAGTGTTTGTGTGTTTATGTAAAATTGATATCGGTAAGAATATAAGAATCCAACTAGGAGAACCTATTGAAAATGTGGTTTCACCTGATCCACAGGTGAACCAATAGGTGGGTCAAAGTATAGACCATGATTTTTAGGATATGGAAAGAGGGAAAATGAGGGATAAATCAAGGCATGTGGATCACTCCATTGCGTTTTAGAATAATAGTCCACCCATATTTTATGTTGCTTCTGAAATGAAGGAAATAGAGCTGTGGCTCTATAGTACCCCCGGTTTCTGGTAAGTAAACCTTGTTTTATTCATTTTAAGTACATGAATCATATAAGAAATGGTTGGGGAGAGTTTGGAGACTTTTAAAGTGTTAAAGGGAAAAAGGTGGTGACGTTCGTGCATTACACAGTTTTCCCAAACCATATTGAATCCATGTAGGTGGTGTCACTTTGGATAGTGGAGACCTCATGGTGTGCACATGTTTTGGGCAAACTGAGTGAGCAGACAGTGTGGAGCGTCCCTTCCAATATGTTTCTACCGCATGATTAGTGCACAATTTGACTAACCAAGTGGACAAACCGTTCACGGAGTCAACTAAGATCCTATTTTTAATGATCTAACCCATTTTATAATTAAACCCACTCGTTTTTCTCCTAGAAGGCCATAAAAAAGGATTTCTCTCTAGTAAAGGTGGGAGAACACTTACCAGGTGTTTTGGAAGTGATCTGTAGGGTTGCCTTAGCGTTTAGAGGCCGGTTGATCGAGGTAAGCCCCATTTACATTAGATTTCTTATATCTCCTTCTTCCCTCTTGATGTCTCCTTAAATATACGCCTAAGGTGGGTAGATATAAGGTAGTGGATGACCTTTAAGTCATTATTTGTTCTTATAGGTGATAGGGGAAGGAATCTAATGTGGTTTCGTGGTGTTTTGACCCGGTTCTTGGTTGGATTCGCCTATTTTGTTGAGGTAGGTGGCCTCACTCTCGATTCATCATTCATAGAAATTGAAGGATTAGTTTCAAATTGTATTCCTTGATTGAAATGGTTTGTTTATCTGCTGTGAAAGAATGGTTGAAACACTTTTTTAGTAATGGGTGATTGAAATTTTATGTTTTTGTAATGTTTTTGTTGATATAAATTTAAAATGTTTATTTTAAACTGGTTATGGTTTATCTGGTTGAAATAAATGGTTTTCAATAAAACGTTGATGCCTTATTGAAATGTTTTAAGCACACATGGTTTTGGAATGGAATTTTATCGGTTGTGGTGTGTGTTCATATGCATTGGAATGGATAAGGGTGATATGTACCCCCATCAAAAGGTTGTGATGGATAAGTGTGAGAAGTACCTCCATCAAAATGGATGGATAAGGGCGTGAAGTACCCTATCAGGGAAGCCCACTAAGTGTCGGCTTAGTGGAAGGATAAAACAACACTAGATATTATAGGGAGTTCAGGTTTCATGCATCATTAGTTGTGTGGATTTGTGAAATGTAATGAATGTTCAAAACTGGAAATTGGAATTTGATTGGAAACTTTTCTTGGATGCTTTTCGGGAGAAAGATGGTTTTTGTTGGAAAATGGGTTTGGCATGGAAATTTGTATACTGTGAACTATTTTTGAATCGTATTATATAAAAGGTTTTATTCAAATTTTCGAACATGTTTTATCCTAGATGAATGGGTTGGGAAGTTATCGGGGTAAACCCTACAAAGTTATTAGTACTCAACCCCTACTTTGGCACGTTGGTGCTCTTGCAGATTTCATATACCGGGATGTTGGAAAAAATGGTATCACATGATTATACGACTACTTTGTGATACTTAGCATGATTCGTGATGTTTGAGCGGGGAGATTCTGGAGAATGGATATGGGTTGTCGTCTTTTAGCCTTTTAGTTTTTCATTTCACTGTTTACTCTGATTTAGTGTTGGTTTCCACTGGGGTACCTTTTGTTGGTTTATGATAAAATAAATGGTTGAGTTGTCTTAGCTTTTATCGGGCATCATTTAGATGATTAGTTTGGTTATGGTTGTTGGTTCTGTGGTATTTTCTAAAAGGGTAAATCATCCCCCAATAGTTTTGAACGCCTTGGGAATTTATTTCATGACTTTGGTGCCTTGGGGATGTCGCTTAAGGCCTAGTAATGACTCATTGAACTCTCAAGACATTGGAAATTGGCGGGTCATTACAAATATTATCGGATTGTTCAGTCCTTGGGGATTAAATGAAATCATCTTGTTCCATTCATTGTGGAACAAGTAGTCATCGATTATTTTTTGTCTTGGCGTTCAATTAATACATGTATATTCCTTGGGTGGTCATCTTAGGAAGGATTATGATTGTCAGAACTTGGAATGTAGATCATAAAAAGATGTAACTAACCATTTTATGTTAAACGTCAAGTTACTATAGAGTTTGGAACATAAGTGTTTTAGATACACATATAAGATAAAAATATCATTGTCATGGGTTTAACCAATGAGATGAACATGAAATGCATTAAAGGAATGACTTCCCACTAGGATTGCATATTTCATTTTCACAAATGGATTATGGTTTGATGTAAAACTGTGATTTCTAAGAATGTTAAACTTGTTTTCAAAAGAATCATTTTGAAAAGGGAATGGTTGATGTATTTTACAAATAGATTGATTTTCAAAAGATAGAAAAGATCTTTTTCAGAAATGGGTAAATTTAGAAAGACATGATAGTTGAAAATCTACGTTTTGATAGTGATGTGATAGAAATTGAAATGTTAAGCCTTCAGTTTCTAGGAAGAGAGACTAACAGCGTGCGGTGTTTGTATATAAAATGGAACCAGTAAGGCATCGTAGAAACCAAACAGAGGAGGCTATGGAGAATGTGGTCACACCTAAGCCACATGTGAACCAGAAACCAGTTCAAAGTATAGTTCAAGAATTTCAGGCTATGGAAACAGGGAATTGAAGGGATGAGTCAATCCATGTAGACCATTCCGTCCAGTTTCAGAAGCAAAATACACCAATCTTTCAGGGTGATTCTGAACAAGAAAGGGAAGGGTTGTGGCTGAGTTGGATGAATCGTATCTTCAATTTCATCATCACACCAGCATAACTAAATGTAAATTTGGAGACGTATGTTCTAGAGGATCTTGCACGCTCGTGATGGGAGCTAGTGGTGTAGGATAAAGTTGATCAAGGCCTGGTCTTGGAGTAATTTGAGGAATTGATTGATAAACAATTCTATCCTCACAAATTCATGATCCAGAGGTTGACAGAATTTTTTAGCCTAATGAATTAGAATCTCTCTGTCACAGAGTATGTAGCTAAATTTAGTGTGCTTTTCACCGGAAGTTGCTGCAATTGCGTTGATGAAGGCAGACATCATTAAATCAGGGATTTGACAGGAGATTCACTCGATGATAGTTGTTCCTTATATTACAGATTATAAAGAGATGGAAAATAGAAAAACTATAGCTCAAAGTGGCATATCAAGAGTTATGGTAGGAGGGTGTATGATGATACCCATAGGAACATGTATATACATTTTTTATAGGGACATGTGGAATACATCCCATACTTGAACCACAGTTGGTGAATGTGTAAATGAATAGGACAAAACATTGATACGATCATGAATCTCTATGATTCTGATGTACCTAGGGAATAACTTTAATTTCATCCCAAATCACTTGATCCTCTTTTATCTATATATACAGAGGAATACATTTTTACAAACATCAAACTATATGTACCATTAATGATTATTTTCATAGGTGTTTTTTTGTCTTTTGGAAACATAGATGTACTGCTGAATGATTTTCACCTTTTCTACAATTTATTCAACCATTTCTAGTCCCAATATCTTTTGTTTACCTAATTAATACATGATTCCCTGTGTTCTTCATATTTTCCCATAATGGGCTATATTTGGGGACTTTTTTATTCTTGAGGGGAAACTATTTTTGTCAGGTAGTTGGACCCATGGAAAATGTTTTCCAATACTCATTTGGAGTCAATAAAACATGATCTCAATATGTCTTCCAGTTTATAAATAGTCGTATCAAATTGGGTATCAATTTTAGGATGGTATGTCCTATCGAAGTTCAGATTAGTTTTTACGGCATGATGGAGACTTTTCCTAACATAGAGGTCAATATCAGATCATGATCAAATATAATGAATAATGGTTCTACATAGAGCTCAATACATAAATGAAATATATCCATGACTCTTGGAACAGTTATAAGTCATCAAAAATTGCAATAAAGTTATTTATCTTTGTATGATGATCCACAACATCCAATACCGAATTATATCCTTGTTATGTCATCTAAATTTCATTAACAATTTCTATTATGATTTTCCCAATTCCTTGTTTGTATGGGTAATGGTTTAATCAACTCCATATAAATTTACTTCTCACCCTTAACTTTATGAAATTGTACATAATTGGATATATATTTAGTGATCTCCCTCATCATATACTCGAAATAACTATTCTCTTGGAGGTCTAGATACATTTTATTCTCCAGGGTGGCTAGAAAATGATGATATTTTTGTTTTATTTAGATGTTAATTATTTATCCATGGGTTGAATGGTATGAATTTTCCTGACGTAATGTTTATGAATCCTACCTCATCAATTTTGAATGTGGTGGATTTGAAATTTTTGATAGCTTCTACCATCTTCTAAATTTCTACATTATTTCTTTTAGAATCATTTTTTATCCATAAGGAATGGTTGAGAAATAATTTTTTAAAAGATTGATGATGAACCTTCTATTATGAACCTAATTTCCTTCTATTTCATGTATAAGAAGATTTTATCCTTACATATTATCATCATTGATAATATTGCATGATACTTTTTACATAGAGGATAGACAACATTATTTTCATAATTTGGAAAGTAATTAATTGAGATATCATAATTCTTGATGATATATAACCCTTTTTTGGCCCATATTAATCTCCTTCTATGTGAATATATATTTTGTAATATTATAATCATTATATATCTCTAAACTCTCCCCAAATATATAATTTCACATGCTTTTTAATGTGTTGATAACAATCATGAATAACACATTATGTGTTGGAATGTTTTTATCATGAACAAGAAGCTACCATGATGCGTAGGAAATCAATTTATCATTTTTAAATAGTTAACATCCCAAACCCCTCTATGAAGCCTCACTATATACCAGAAAGTGTTACCAAATTTTTAGTATTGAAAATACTCTTACAGTTATAAGACACTTTTTGAACTCTTATAAGTAATTTTTGCATTCCCTGGTCCATACAATCATAAGACCATTCTGAGTAATCTTGGTTAGTGGCTCTGAAAATCATCATAATTTCTACATAAATCAAGAGTAATACATATGTAGACCAAGCTAAATATGGTCCTACATTATAGATATTGGACTAATCCACACTTGGATTTCCTTTGTCTTGAAAGGGTACATATATAATCCATTGATGGTGACATAATTCTAGACTATTGATACCTCCTCAATACAGAACACATATTTACTACACCTTTCATAATGTTTCTCCTTTCTCAAATAGTTTATCATAGTATTAAAATTCTCCTCATCTTCTACCTCACTCTAGGAGTATATCAAGATATAATATGAAAGTAATACCATATATTTTTTAAGGTATCTAGACAACCTTTTATTAAGTCCATGAATATTGAATGACAATTTGTGATTCCAGAGTGATATACTATGAGTTCATATTTTATATACCTCATTTGAAAGAAATTATTGGAAATATCTTCATTATTAACCTTTAATTGATGATATCCCAACTTAAGGTACACCTTAGAGGAAAATGTGGCCTCACATTGTTGATCAAGCAAGTAATCTATCTGTGAAATGGGATACATGTTCTTTATCAAAATTTTTTAATCTCACGATAATAAATGTATAGGGACAATGACTTATCATTATTCTCAATTAAGAGGAGTGGAAAAACCAATTGTGATTCACTAGGGTATATAAAACTACTTTATTAATTATATTGTAACTTCTTCTTGTGTTCCTCCACATAAATGTTGGTCATCCAATAAGGATCCTTTGATATATGTAGGGATATATGTATATGATTTACTGATAACTAAACCATTTGGTCAAGAGGAAGAGATAAAATTTTATTGGGGAGTATTTATGTAAATTCACTCATAATGTGAAGGTATTTGAGCAGGATCCTCTCTTTTGATTCAAAAATTTTATCTATATATGATTGTTACAAACGATGTAATATCCATAGTTGAGATCATCTTTTTAAAATAAATTCAACATCCTCCTTAAACATGTACATAATTGGAGTTTTCCTCAGGATGTGATGTGAAATATAACATTATCTATAGTTCATATTGGATTTATATACTTCTATCTGATATATTCCCAATATAGAATCATACTGCACTAAAAAAGTAATATGAGACTTTATTGGATGTTTTTTCAAAAACCATTAACTGGTGAGTAGTTATATACATTGGATGAAACAATTTTCTCATTCGTTATTCTCAAGGATAACTCAACCTTTATATTTTCTAGTTGTATTTCAATCATTATACAATACATTTAGTGTTTAAATAAATTTTTAGAACTGTAATAAAAAATTTTGTTCAATATTCATGAGATAATAACCAACATACATGTTAGAACAACATTATTGGGATCCTCCATAGTATTAGTGATGGAATACTCACTTCCTTACTACCTTGGAGGGTTTTATTGTGGATTTTACTCCAAAAAAACCTTAGAAAATGGAATTGGATTTCACAATTATCATGTTCATATTAGTTGAAACATTGAAATAGAAGATTATTATTTACCCAAACCTTCACTTATTCTTCTGAATTAGTGGGATTATTCAATTCACCTCATATAGAATAAGCTTGATACCCCTATTCCAAATATGAAGCATCTCCAAGATTACATTAGGTTATTTCTAGGATTATTCATGCCAAATTCTTAACATGATTGATGGTGTGTTTTCATTCCATAATAATATTTTTATTTTGGCCCTATTGAATAGAATTCAAGATATAATTTATATTCCTTAGTCCCATGAGACCACTAAGAATCCTAAATCTCCAAATCCACCATATAGGAATTATGAAAAATCGCTTTATTAAAGACAAATTATTGAATATATATTGATTTTCATAGACACATATTCAATCTAGTAAATTAATGTAGCACTTTTCTTTTGGTTTTCATGAAAACCCTAGAGGATTATCATGAATGAGTATCAATGTTTTCTTTATATGACATAATTGACTCATTTTCCTTTTTCTTTAGTATGAGGAACTCAATCTCTATCATAAGAAGGAACGTTTATGGAATATATTAATTGAAAAAATATTTTCTTGAATAATCTCTAGTCCATAGAATAAATTTCCTTTATAGATATTGTGGTTTTGATTAGTTTCCAACACTGATTGGCTTCCACATAAAAACAATAAACCTCTATCAAAACATTCTCTTCTTATAAGAATTTAAGGACATATAATACCTTCTCAGTGGAGTTACACTATTTTTCTGTAATAATAGGATCACGTGATACACTAAATATAAGAGGACTTCGTCACATAAAGGATTATACCCTAATATTCTAATTTTCATGAGCCATTTCCACATTATTCAACTCATTATTGACAACATAAGCCAATTGAGATAGTAATTACATGTAGTATCGGCCTCCTATTCCTACCATATTTGGAATCTCATTAGGGAATCAATCACATTTCTTATCTCATTGAATGCTAGAATGGGTTTCCCAATTTCCTAACATTATCTAAGAAAAAGAAATAGAATACCATCAAGGGAGATAAAATACATATCTAAAAAGAATTTAAAAATGGAAAATTTTAACATATAAGGATACAAATTTTAAATGAAAATAATATACTAACATGTGATTCCCAGTGTTTTAATATAGGTTATCTATGGTGATATAATAATATATAGGGTTCAAAATAATTTTCTCTCATATTAATATACTAAAATATTTAAATTGTTCCTCTGATCCAATCAATATCAACCGCATACTTTTATAAATCTTATAACACAATTTAATGAATAATTATCAATCAAATTTAGACCAATGATCATAAAGTATAATGCTTTCAGAATAGTAGGTACATAAAACTAAAAACATGGAACTAAAAAAATATCATTATTAATATTCATAATGTGGTGTTAATCCAATTTTATCTCATATAACTACATTAGATAACCTGGGGAATAATTAGAAAAAATGGATAAGATAAAAATTCCAATTATGAAATGAACACGAGAATAAAACATAACACATGAGTGAAAAGGCTCAACATAAAAGGCATGGAACATGAATAATAATATGAGAGCATAGAACATCGAATGTTATGATCAAGGAAACATAGGAATTTTGAATCAATATATAATGTTACAAAAAAACGAGTCAAGGATAACTACTAGGACTATATCACATGATGGGAAAAGTCTCATAACGGACTGGTTTTACTCTCAAATACCATACATGGAGTCTAATGAGACTAATCATTGCACAATGATTTGGAGCTCTATGTAGTTTCACCCATAATAACATTTTTTTGAATACATTTTCTATATAAATATCAAACCTAAATAATACACATAAGGGTTACCCATGGAAGGAAATGTGTTTTGTAATCATGTCATAAGGCATAACCAAAGGGTGTATGGTAATGTTTTACATGAACAAGGGAATAAATAATTATTGCAAATTAATGATGGAAAAATAAGAATATATTATGATAAATAATGTCTAAACGAAGTATAATACTGAGAACTGAGTGATTAAATTTCTTTATAAATGTTTCACTTAATTGGAGTTTTAATAAATTATTTAATGAGATTTTAAAAGGGTGTAAGGGCATAATGATTTTCATAAATCTTAAAGTGAAATCAAATAAATTTTCCATAATAAAATTTTTTGATTGTGAAAATATGGGTTTATTAAAATTTTTTATGGAATTTACTTTAAAAGGGGGAAGAAATGGAGAATTTCCCATTTATTAGACATAAGTATCGTGGAGAATTAAAAATAAAACAATTGAAAAAATGTATTTACTCATCAAAGAATGAGTAATTGATATATATACGCATGTTTCAATCATATATACAAGAAAATTAAAAAAGAATAATTTAAAAATAATTAATAATTAAATTATGGTAAAAATAAAGAATGTCTAACCTAATGGAAAAAATTATGGTACAATGTGATATATTACCTTATGTACAAATGTGTTTTACACGTGAAATTAGTGTCTCCGAAAATTGAAATAGATCAAAATACATAATTAATATATTTATTTCTGTATGTTTTATTTATTTATTGTTACATTATGTTTATTTATGGTTTTGTTTATTTTTGTAATGTCTAATTTCGTTTTTTTGGGAGTGTTTGTCTTGTGGTTTTATGGTCGGTTCTTTCGGGTATAATAATGAGTGATCATGTAAAATTGAAGAAATAATATATAAGTATAATCAAATGGTTTTAAAATACATTAATAAATTTAAATATTCCCAATAAAATATTTTTTTATATATGATAACAATTCATTTGATACAACATTACAGAAAAATGATAAGTTAATTTTGGTGATTTTTACGATCATCACTAACTAGTATCGTATTTTTAATAAATTTTTTATATATGTGATACAAAAAATATAATTAGTTATAATTTAAATATTATATTCTTATTTGAAAAAAAATGTTTGTATGACCATCCTTGAAGTTAGTAATGAAAAATTAAAACTTGTTGTGCACAATGGTGGTGAATTGACACATCAAAGACGACATTTTCGTTTTTTATAAAAAACGGAGACGTAAGGATATTTATTGATGGATAATTAATTAATTAATTTAAATTAAATTATTGATATGATATTTTATTTATAATTATTTTTTGTATTGGGAGGGTGAGGATAATGTAGATGAAATAAATTATTTAAAAGAGAACAAATGAGTGTTTTATATCTTGAATGTCGTATCCTTGGGAATATCCTTAAAGAACATGGGTTTGGAGTTTTTTTTGAGAAGTTGGTTCTAGATGGGGGAAAGAAGATTATAAGGGTAATTGGAAATATTTTAAAGAACCATCATCTCTTATGAGGTTTTTGGATTAGTGGTGGTGGGGGGGTATCTATAGGGGAAGAGTATGGGTGTTTTTTATTATCTTATTCTTTTATTTTTTATTTTGGCTCAAAACTATAAAGAGATTTGATCCCAATAACTAAATATAGTTAATGATAATTTATTGTATTATCCAATGGGTGTTTAAACCATACATGCATCAACCTTGACTCAAATATTTATGTATTTGTTAAATACTTTAAATTAATGCCTTTCACGATTGACAAAAAATAATCTATTTTAGAAAAATCAAAAAAATTCTCCCACATAATTTCTCAACATGTATATTTAAAAATGGACTCTATTTTGGAAAATTATTTTCTAAAATAATAAATATAAATTTTAATTAATTTATTATTTATTCAAAAAATATTAATTTTAATATTAATACTGAATTTATGACACATTGAAAATGTAATTAACATCTAATAAAATTGTTATATAATTACAATGAAGAAAAAATATTAATTTATTAATTTATCATATGGTAATAAATTTTATTTTAAATTACTATATTATTTAATAAATTTTAAATATTCATTTATGTTTCAAAAATCTACCAATACATAATTTATCATTTTTAAAACATTTATTTACTTATTCCATGATATAGATACATATTATTTTTAATTTTATAAGATACCTAATCATTATGTATTATTTAATAGGTGAGGTTAATATTCTAATAGCCAAATTATTATTCCTAATGGTCACATTACTATTCGAACAGTGGTGTTACTATTCCAACAACCATAGTTCTAATGGTCGTCGGGGTTTACAACTTACTATAAATTACTCTTATTACATTAATTAGTGACTTATGTTTTCTCCCATGGTTCAAAAAACTCATCATCAAAACGAATGTTATATTTTTAACATTATGTTTCATTTCTACAACTCTGTTTATGAGTGCAGTCATTCAAGAGGATCAAGCATATCTAAATAGTCATATTCCTATTATAATATTTAATAATTACTGTCCCACTGTAATATATATAATTATTATTGGTTTCTTTCCTAAATAATTAGTTATTATTATTTTATAATAATAATATTTTTTGTTGGTTTCCCAATAAGAAAGTAATTTACATTGATAAAAATTCAATGTAATTACAGGCATTTTAATAATGTTTCTACTATGTCAATGCATTATTCAACGGGTCTTCCATGATGTCTTTCATGGAAATCATATTCATTGGATCATCAAATAATTTATTAAAATCCTACCAATAGATGATAATTATAAATTATATTATTCAATCACTAATGTGGCTTCAACTTTATTTTGAGATCTTCTATAATAGTATTAACTCAATAGAGTGTGATTGGATCATTACTACTAGGTACCACATAAATATCTGGAGTGATGTTGCATATCTATTGTAATTCACATGATACCATAAAATACACAATACACTCATACAACACCTTATAATATGTGACCAAATCCATTTTTGAGATCATCCAGCTTACAATACCTCTATCCATTGTTAATATGTCTCTCACTTTTTTCACAAAATGTCATCATAATCTATTTGGGACATTAATATATATATATTTTATTCTGACTAGTTCTCCATATACTCAACATACTAATAACATATCATCACTATAAAATAGGTTCTTAAGGATAGTATTGAATATTATCTGATTGCAGTCACCTAGATCAACTTGATATCTTCCTACCACACTTACTACGTTGGAAACCTTATGCCTAGAACATATCATAGCATACGTGTATGAAAAAATCACTGAAACAAATTGTATCCTTTAAAATGTGTTTTTATCTACATTGTTTATAAATAAACATGTCATTGGAAATATGAATTCCACGTGATATTGGAAAAATCATATATTGTATTATTTGATGCAAAATACCATGAGTATCTTGTCAATATATATACATTGACATTTGATAGAAAATGTCTTTGATAAATCAAGGTGGATCATGTTCCCAAAAATATATGTTGCCTCAATTAGTTATTTCAAGGAGAATAATTTATTCTACCATTTCTTATAAGACCATTATACTACTATTTCATTTTCAATAAGTAATATCTCATCTATATATAATATTAAGAAAATTATTTCACTCCTACACAACTATTCATTGATATAGTCTTCACATTCATTCCTTGCGATACAAAATTCTATTATGTATTTATCCAAAAAAATCTCATTGACTAGGTTGCATAATTTAACCCTCAAATGGATATTTGAAACTTGATTACCCTTTGGAATATTTTAGAGTTAGAAACAGTTATGGGTGTTTTGTATGGACATCTCGTCTAACGTTCCCATTAATGAAAGCTATTTTTAAAGCCATTTTCCAAATATCTTAATCATGTAAGGATGAAATGAATCATATAATTTAGAGTGATTTTAGAATTTGAACTGGTGATATGGTTTCATCATAGTCATTTCCACGAAACTATTTAAACACTCATGTAACCAGGAGTTCCTTATAGGTACCTAATTGTCTTTTAATTTCTATTTTTAAATGAATTCCAACCTAAAACCAACTGGATGTACGTATATGGGAAGGTCTTCCAAAAATCAAGAGTTTTTTTCAGTATAGGGAATCCATTTCAGAATTCTTGGATTCATTCCACTTGGAATCATATGCTCCACTTAGTTATTCTTTACTAGTTAAATGATCATTATTATCAACAACTAATGATACTCCATCCATGGTGACTAGATAAAAACAAAAATATTTCTAACTAGTCCTGTACTCCAACAATATTATTGTGTCTTCATAATAGTTTCTTCATCTATGTGGTCGTGTGGAATGTCTTCTTTTACTAGATGTTGTGTTCCATGAGGATTATCATCTTCTAGTTCTATCTCACTCTCACTCTCTCTAATAGGGATGTTCTCCCACTAAAGGAATTTCACATTTAAATACAAAAGAACTACTTTTTTAGGGGTTTTATATGCAGTATCCCCTTATTTTCATTGGGTATTCAATAAAAATACACATTATGAATCTGGATCAGGGGTTATTACTATATGAAGATATAAAAATTATTATCTTAATTAATAATGAAATTTATAATATTGGTTTTCATTCAATCCATAATTCAAATAGAATATCATTATCAATTTTTTTGGCTCTTGGTTTAGTATATGTGCTAACTTTTATAATGTGTATCCCCAAAATTATAATAGAAGACATTCACTAATTAACATTAATCACACCATTTCCAAAAAAATGTTATTTATTTAACATATACCATTTTCATTACATGTGTAAGGAGGATAAATTTTTGATGAAATCATAAAATCCCACAATTAGTAAGTGATTCCATTAATGATATATTCTCCACCATGGGCTGAGAAGAGTTTTTGAATCTTCTTACCAAGATAGTTCTCATATTAAATAATAAATTTCCTAAAATTTTCAATGTAATATAATATATTAATTAAACATTACAGTTATCCTTGTACACTAAAATCATATATTAAAGGTATTTAGTATGTTTACCCACCCGTTTTTTCTATATGAAAAACTCCAAACATATATATATATAAGCTAATTCTAGAATCTCCTTATCCCTTTCACTATTCCCTATAAATGGTGACCTAATCAATTTTTCTTCTAAAGATTCATGACATTCAACATGTGGTTTTAGTTCAAAATAATGTAAATATTTATCTTGATGTAATTAGGTCATGAAATTATCATTTATGTGAATAATTCGGTGTTTCTAATGTTTGGTGTGGCTTGTTCATGTGATGTTTTCATTATTGATTTCCATTTCTTGGTTCGTGTAGTCCAACATATAAACACTAATATTTAAAAGTTCCTTACCAAAAAAATTAAGATTATAAAATATGATGTTTTTATTTCCTAATTTTAATATAAAACCATCTTTATATTGTTAGGATATTAATTTAATTATTGTAAAATAGATGGTACATAATAACAACCTTTAAAAACAATGATCATTTTAGTAAACGAAATGAGTTTTTTGTCCCATATATCTATAATAAAATGTTCATCTTTGTTGGTTATTCATAGATATACATCCCCTAAGTCAATTATTATTAATATAGAAGGTTTATTTATTTGAACATATATATGACCAAAAAATGTAATATCTAATAAAAAAATTATAAACAGATAAATCGTGTTTGCTAAAAAAACGACCTTATTCTTCCATTTTCATCTTAGGTTGGGTCAAATTTTTCATCCAATTGCACTTATTCACACATGTGAAAGAATAAAAATATTGTTCCCCTTATTTCTTCATTATCTTCCACTTCATGGAATGCAGTTGTGATGAATCCTTGCCCATGGGGATTATTTCATGGAATTTATGTGGGCTTATAATAAGGATCGAAGGATTTTCAAGATTCCTATATGATTCCACATGGTTAATTAGGCTGAAAATATATATAAGAGTGATCTCAAAATAATTAATATTAAAATTCATAAAAACAAACTAGAGAATCTATGATGGAATAATGCATGAATGATACCAGAGAGCATTTCTTTAGGATTTTTAAACCCTAGATCCTCTTGGAACTCTATGAATTCAGTGAGATTCACTATATGAATTCTATCTTTGGTACCCCTAAAAATCATATTATAAAATAAATATTGTTAAATCTAAAACTACATTAGTATAGATATCTCCGTATATAGGCCATGAGGTTTCTTAAACATTATATACACATACATGTTTTCTTGAAACGTCATGAACTCACTGTACATTGATGAAATATTTAAAAATGGAATTCCCCCTTCTTCATTCATATGTTTCTCATAGAAAACGAACTCTTCATCCCTCACCTCCTTGGAAGGCCTTTTGGTATGTGAGAATTATAGCATTTATGATTTCAATTTGTGGTGAAAACCACCTAAAGGGGTGTGTAACATTACTAGAAGTTACTGCATGTTAGAATATGGTCTCTCTATAATATGGATTATAATAATATTATAAATGATGAGATATCCATTTTTTTACAATTTAAAAGATAATATTATTATTACTTTTATTGATTAAAAATTATTTCATATATTGTAAAATAATAGTGTTTATTAAATATCTCACTATTTTATTATTTTATAATAGACATACCCAATTAATTTAGAATTTTTAAAATTTAGGTAATTCTAGAAGAAATTATCCATGTTTCTCTTCACATAAACCAAAAAATAGATGGTTAGGCTACATGAATGTATTTTGGTATGTAGGTCTATTCCAATTGAATGCATTCATATATTTGACCCATTGAGAAGACTCCCCAATATTGAATTATTGACAATCATTTTCTCAACACATGCCTCTAAATTAATCCAATTATATAACAAGAAACTCATATTGAGGTTAAATGATTAATTCGTCCCAAATACATCATAATAATTACAAATATAAATGTAATTGTCCATATAATGGTTGGTTAATCACCTAGTTTAAATGGTTTCATTCTTTATCAAGTAATGGAAGGCTGAATCTGAATCAATATTTATTTCAGGGAATTTAATTTATTATGCATATGTTTATTCTTATTTTATCCATTTCATATATTTATAATATTATTTATATATTAATTAATTTATTAAAAATATTACATAAAAATTTTATGCACAATTAATATATATAAATTATTTCCTTTCACATTAATTCATTTATTAATCTGTTTTTCATCTTTAATACATAATATATATAAATCATTACAAGAAATAATTAATTAAAGTAATTGAACCAATACTGATCTTAATTTTTGGTTAATTTAATTAGAATACATTTAATCAATATATGGCCTTGTGAAATAACTCCATTTTTTAGTGTTTTCATGACATACAACATTCCAGATGTACACATGTGTATCATCATGTTGCACTCATCATGGTTCCATCTTCAATCAAATACAAACCCATTTTGATTCTTGATTAATTATAAGTATTTATTACTAACACACAAGGGAGGGGAACCAAAGGATTATTAAAATGGGATTACAGAAATATCCTTGGACACAAAGGTCCTACATAATAATAGAGGGAGGGATGATAATAAATAAATAATTTAATTTAATACTAAATAATTGAAACCCCATGGAATTAATTAAAAATAATAAATTTCAACACATACATAGGACTTCTTGTGTTCATGTTATTACTTTTATGAAACAATGATTGAATTATAAATAGATTTAATTAATTTAATTATTCAATATTTATTATTATAATGATCATGCTTAAGCTAATTCATTAATTCCCATTAATGTTAATGGTCATTAAAACAGAATTAGAGATACCCCTTACTTTTGGAAATCATTGAAAATAAAATACATGATTAATAACTACATATTTATTACAATAACATTATTTTTCATTTTATGTTTTTTGATAACTAGTATTAATTTCCCAAAATATATTGGTCTTCCAATTAATAAAATGATGTTTAAATGGTACGTTTTTTAAATTTAATGTAATATTTATTCATTATGATAATTAGTTACAAAATGACATGTTATAATGTCCCAAAATTTAAGTATAATTTTATTTAATAATATGGAATTATTTCGAGACTCTGAAATTTGACGACGTGTGATTCCGAGGCACATAATACACAGAAAGAACTACCGAACAATGTTACGATTAAAATAGAATGTGTTAGTGGTTTTCCTAAAAAAGTTTAATAAATTTTATATGGTGGCTCGGATCAGAAATATGAGGGTACCATTGCATTCGGGATATAAGGTTTACCCTAGGTGTGACTTATGTTTAGTCGGCATAGGCTTTCAGTGAGAAAATCCAAAAATGGAATAATCGTAAATAAAATAATTATTTAAAGTTATTTTATTTTTCAAATTCATATAACTCATGAATGGTGACACTGATTAAAAATTGGAGACTAATGCTGACCTCCTGAGGGTATGCTTTCTTTAGGCAGATACAAACATTGTCTAGCGCGGGCCAACTATGGATGTTATTTTTTGGCTGTAAATAAAATAATTATGTAACAATTATTTTAATGTTAAAATCCATAAATTTGAAATGGTAACTCATATTGAAAATACGAGAGTACCATTGAGTACATTGGAAAGTCTTTCCCTTCGATCGAGCAAAACCATGACCGACGCGGGTTGAGGGAGTATGTTAATAATTTATTGAACATTTTTATAAAGATATGTTTAGTAAAACCATGGGTGGAGTTTTCAAACTTTTAAACCGGTGCTCGGATTAAAAATTTGAGGGTACTGTTGAATCCATAGAACCAAGATTCTATTAAAGGATGCATCACATTGACTGTAGTAGGTCGGGTGAAAAAGAAAATATTTGTGGTCCATTGAAAGATTAATAAAATAACATGTTATGTTATTTTTTTATTTTTTTTCCTTTCATCCAATGGACGAGAGGTAGTGGATGGACAAACGAAATTTCTAGCCATTAAATGGAAAGTCTCATCAAATACTTTGTAAAAGTGTTGTTGGAATTATTAGAATGGTTCCTATTAAATGAAACCCCATTAAATTCGATGAGCGTTACTCACCCTCCCCCTATGCTATTTATAAAGAGTTTTGTTAGAGGTATTGGCATGGCTTCAACAAGCGACGAAGTTCTGATAAAGTGTCATGACACCAAGCACTTGGAGAACAGATCCGGTTCCAGCAGGCAGTGACAAGAGACACTGAATCACAAACCAAAAGATGAAATTTTAGCAGAAATGTTGGCGGTTTGTTGCGGGGACAAAGAATACCAGCTCTTCCTCAATTGAGGGTGTTCTATAAAGATCTTGGGGTATGGGGTTTATTTAATGTTCATCGTTTATCTTTTCCATGATTATGTTCATTATCATATTAACACAAAGGGTTTGGGCCCAACAATCAAGGCTCGGACCCCCCGACGCTCCATTTTTGTCGCGTTCTTCAGGGAGATTTTCCTCAGGGTGACGGAAGAGAGAAGATGATAGTTGAACTGAAGAAAACACTGAACCTCCAACTCATGAAGTCGGCAGTGGCCGGAGGAGAACTGTGGAAACTGGCTGCAGGTGGGGGTGGGCGGCACATGACGGTGCACTGCGGAGGCTGGAGGCAGTCGACCGTGCGAACGAGGGGTGGTGCCCATAAGCACTGCCTGAGGATACAACCATGACCAGTGATCCATGAAATGTGAGGAGTGGCACGACCCCGCACCACGGAGGGTTGGAGGACCATCAGTCGGCCAAAACCACTGACTGTTACATGTTGGGGCAAGGTGCCACCATCTATCATAAATTTCTCTTCACCTGCAGGGCCAGTTGGGAATATCAATCTACCTTTTGGAAGACAAGGTTGGACCCGCCCAATGGACCAGACCCACCCAACAGGCCGAGCTGGACACATAGCCCAGTGGGTAGGGCTGAACCCGCAACTTAGTGGGACAATGAGGGTGGGGAATTCTCCACTCAATGGACCAAGCTAGCCGTATTTTGGGCCTATGAACCGAACCAGGTCTACCCATAGCAGGACATACCTGAGTGGCATCATCTAATCCCAAGGACAGGTTGTGTCGGGCCGGCCTGACCAAGTCAGACCGGGCCCATACCCAATAGGTACACGAATAAAGAAACACCCGAAACTGATGAAACATGTGTCCATTAAACCAGTCATCAGTGGAATTGGGTTCCAATTGGGGAAGTTGTCCCTTTTTTCATATTATATCAGGCCTGACCAAGACATGCCTAACCAAGGAGTGATCACCCACATTTCACAGAAAGTGTTGTAACTATCAGACCAATCATCAGTTTTACAAACCTTCTACGACACCAGAACCCTTAGGATGTGGCGGTACTTTTGGTAAACTAAACTTGGCTTTTGGAGAATGTTGGGGTGTGGATGGGTTGTTTTGAACCCAAATCATCCCAGGCCATTGGAACTAAAAGACTTATATGTCACGGACTAGGCGTTCAATTGATGCAACCTCTGTCGTGTTGGAACCCTAACGACTTGGAGGCCCATTGGGATACTTATTCTTGGATCATTGTGGTTATTACGTTATGAGAAATGGTTTGAGGAGTGGTTTTAAAAAATGTGTTATAGTAGGAATCCAGTGGGTGGCGGTGAGGCTGAGGTTGGAGAAAGATCATACAGAAATTTGTACCAAGAGATCCTGTGTGGGTCAGTACTGATGCTATCTGAGTCAGAACCTATGTGGTTCAGCACATAGTAATTATGTTTGTTTTTTCACATACTGATCCTTTGTGGGTCATATCATGTGTGGGACAACAGGGTTAGTACATGTCGATCATGTGTGGGTCAGAATCCGTATAGTCAGCTGCAATGCCTCTCGATAGAATAAGATGATCTAGATTTTAAAAAATAATATGTACATATATTATTTAATTATATACCTGGTGTGAGATGGGTAATTTACCATTGTGGTGTTACCCTTATGGTACCTTCACATTTGTGTTTTTATCTTCATGGTGATACATGTGTGGTATTTTTACCCTCATGGTGTTATCTTTGTGGTGTTATCTTTATTGAAATTTTACATTAATGGTTATATCTTTGTGGTGTTAATTGTGTGGTAATTTTATCTTTTTGATGTTACCTACATTGTGTTAACTTTGTGGTATTTTTCCCTCATGTTTGAGACGAGTATATCTTGATAACATAAGTATATGTATGGGAATATACCTAAGGTGAATTTTCAACTGGTTTTGGATTTGTGGATTAGGTCTTACATTGTGGTTTTTTATTTGTGGAACTTTTTTAGACCTTCGGGGGTCATGGGTCCCTACTGAGTATCATTATACTCACACTTGCATGGGATATTCCTACACCTTGTTATGTATTTTTCAGATGAAAAACACCGTTGATTGAGGTTGAGGGATCCAGGAGTGGATGGTCCTCGGAGGTGGACATTTTGATGTGACATGTTGTAGTAATTCATAATCGTGATCTATACCTACCCATCAGGTAGGATCCTCTGCGGATGATCCAAGATCTATTGTTCTATTTTTTGTAGTACTTTTACTTTTCAGTTGGTCTATTATTCTGTCCCATTTACATTTAGTACAATTTTTTCTACAATAGTTTACTTTTCAATTGCTTGTTGATGTGTTATAGGATTTCATTTTTGTACATGTTAAGAATAAATTCCTTCCCATTATATAGATATTCCATTTTGGTGCTAGTCACCAGCCCCCGAACTATGGAAGGCGGGCTTGGTGTAGTAATGGCATGGGCCCTGGGGTACAGTTCGTGACAAAGTGGTATAAGAGGAGTAGGTTCTACCAAAGAAGTAGGACTCTAATATTTTTAATTGAGAAATGGTGTTAAGTGTTTCTTTTGTGGTTTTTAATTTGGGGAATCCAGTGTTGGTACGGCGGCCAACATATCCATACACCATGACCCAAAATTCTAATTTCTAACACAGTTCATGAAAACAATGATTGCATATTTTTTTTTTGATGTGTTTAAATTTTGATCTCTTTGAGTCAGCTCATCAAGTACAACTTTTTTTGACTATGGATCAACTATTTTCTTTCTATATGCCACCACAAAAACAGAAAACCAGGATTCTTGAAAGAGTACATGATAATGGCCCACCGAGTGACAAGGCTTCGGTGTAAGGCCTTCTTAAGGCGATAGTACCATCAGGTGGTGTACCAGCATCACCATGACCCGTTGGGAAGCTGTTTCCACAAGCCCCGCTAATATATTCTACCAGTGGAACATGCATGCCGACTGAACATGTTCCACAAATTCCAATATTAGAGGTCTCTGAGGCTTCGAGGTGGGACAGATTCCCAGGTAGATGAGAACTGGTTGGAGACTATGGTTAGAATTTTCCAACAATTTGAGACACCAATAGAGCATATGGTCATCCTAGCTGCTAGTATTTTTTACTACATGACCATTAAGAATGTCTTCATGGTGAAGAAGCTTCGTCACATGGATATTTTACCGAGATGGTACCTTTGGGTAGTGTGCCAACTATATCACTGCATGTTGGTCAGTAGTTACAATCAATGGAACTAGTAGAGGAAACATGTAGGCTTAGTGCATTACACGTGTTTTAGCATTAGATACCCCTCAGGTTTCGAGGTGATCCTGACAAACATGTGTCTAGGGACTGGCTTGAGTAGGTGGCTGAGTTTCTATCAATCCAGGGCACCATTCGATCAAATGGTGGTCCTGGTAGAGAGCCTTCTACGTGACTTAGCAAGAAATTGATAGAGTAGATTACCCTGATCTTGCAAAGAGGTAAATTTTATGTGGACAAGCTTCAGAACCTTCCTCAGTGAATGGTAAATCTTTCTAAAAAATATAAGGGGAGACGGTTCCCTAGTGCTTCTACAACTTTGGTGGGAGGACATATTAGTAGGTGAGTATTCATCGAGGTGTACCCACCATCTTATGTACTCGATAAATACATTACAGTTAGTGTTTCACGGCTAGGAAATCCAAGAGTGGAGTGTTTAGGGACATTCTAGATGACACAATTATTCTATCCATTCATACATATGTTAGGGTTCTAGATAGAACCATTTTGGTTGAATTTTATTTGGATGAGTGGATATATCTAGTGAATGTTAGCAGTGGGGAAGTTGAAAACTGATGCCAGTCTCAGAGACGTGGGAATATAAGATTTGTTGGGAAGAGGAAGTGATAGGGACAAATAAATATACATGGCAGAAGACATGAAAGTAGAGCTCAAAGACCAGAATGAGGTGGTAAACATTTCAAAATGTTACAACCACCCCCCAATGTGGTCCCCACCAAGATTAGGGAGCTAGATGATAGGTGAAGAGAGTAGCTGCATGCAGTCAAGGAGTGTGACTGAAAGACTCTAGGAAGGATTCATGGTACTGTCTGTGTCTAATACTAGCTACCATATTAATATAAATAGGTACAAATCATTCCTTCATGCCACAAATATTGTTCAATTTCTAGAGTTTCTGGTTAAATAGATGACTTGAACCTTACGTTTGGAGAGACCTTTGGGAGGAGACTCCATAATCACACTTATGCCAATGGTTTGATCTAACCCTTGAGGAGTGAGTTGCAGTTGGAACCTCAAGGTGGCAGCATCGAGTCCTTACGATGGTCGTTTGGGTATTGACTGGGCAATCACTGTTCATACTCAGATTGACTAATTATAGAAACAAGAATATAGTATATCTACAGTGTTCAAATGAGGATTTCCTTTGTTGTAGAATCGGAATCCCATGTAGAACATGACAAATTCCTGCATAAGAGGGTACTATGGATCACACTTGAGTCGGATAGCCTTACATCGTGGAAACATGAGTTTTGAGTTTTATGTTCTCAATGGCAGTGGAAGAGTGTGGAGACATATTTACAAAAGATTTTTTTAGTAATAACTCCACAAAGGGAGATGGAATTATTATTTGGCTAAGTACTATTGTATATTTGTATCTGACTTCTCTAGTGTAATGGAACCCTTTTCAGCTTTGATGATGAAGGGGTAGACTTTCCAATGGACGGGGAAGTGTCAGCAGATCTTACTAGAGTTGTGGCAGAGACCGAACAATGTCCCATCAAGTGGCTACCAGAAGAGGGAGTTGGGTATGAAGTCTACTGCAATACCTCATGGGCCAGACATGGTTGTTTCCTGATGAATGATTATGAAGTGATAGCCAACATCCCTAGACAATTGAGACAACACAAGAAGAACTACGCTACCCATGACTTTGAGTTAGAAGTAGTGGTATTTGTGCTGAAGATGTAGCGACATTACTTGATGGGTGAATGATTAACACTTTACTCTGATCACTAGTGTATCAGGTATATATTCCTCAGGAGGACCCGGACATGAGACATCAATGATGGAAAGAGTTCCTCTAGAATGATGATTTTGAGATAGTCTATACTCTTGGAAAGGGGAACGTGGTAGCAGACACACTCAGTAAAAGTTCTGGTCTACATCTACTGAGTGAGGAATTAGAGTAGATAGTCATGCTGTAGATATCCTTCATTGATAAATATTGAGAAGCTTACCTATAGTATATGAGTTTCACTCCCCCAATTTTTCAGCATGTTCAGGAGGCACAGATTAGGGACGTTGACTACGAGGCCTAACATGCTTAGATATCCTCAGCATGGTCTCCTAAAGGGTTTTCTGATGGTGGGGAGCACACTATTATCTTTAGAGGATTCAACATGGTACCAGTGATGCATCAGGAGGAGGTGTTGAGGGAGTTCCATACATCCCGTTTTACAATACACCCTTGATTGGTGATGATGTGTCAGGGCCTTTGGAATGAGTACTGGTGGCCAGGGATCCAGGAAGACATGGAAATATTGTATCATGACGCCTCACTTGTCAGCAAGTGAAGACTACCCAGAGCTAGAAAAAGTCTTATGTAGATAAGAGACTAAGACCCTTGGAGTTCAAGGATGGATACCATGTCTTCCTATTGATATCACCCCGATGAGGATTGTAGAATTTTTTCCGGGGCAACGTTCAATCTCTGCAGTCCATCTGGCCATTCTAGATTCCTAGCAGAGTGGATGAGGTGGCGAACCATATATCTCTGCCCCAATTGATTCACCAGGTGTATAATTTTTTCCATGTATCACAACTGAGGATATGCGTGCATGATCAATAACTCTATATCGACTAGAAAAATCGGGACTTCGATGATGGGGTGACTTTGACAGAGTTCCTAGTGGAGATAGGGGATTGACAGGACCAAGTACTTTATGTATGGTTGGTCCCTCTGGTGTGAGTTTGGAGGCAACACAAGATCATCCAAGAGAGCACATGGGAGCGGGAGGCTTAGATTCGTGATCAGTAACCTCATTTGTTTGATTTACCTTTGTTTTGGATTTTGAGAATGTGAATACCTATGGTGGAGGGTATGTAATGTCTTCTAATTTCCGTATAATTTTTTAGTTATATGGAATTATTTCGAGACTATGAAATATGACAGCGTGTTATTCTGAGGTTGTAGTGCTCCGAATGATCCATTGAAAAATGTTATGTTTAAAATATCACACATTCATGTTTTTCCTAACAAATGTGGAATAAATCTTAAATGGGTGCCTGGATTAGAATTCCAAGGGCACCGTGTCGTTCAGGATATCAGGTTTACCCTAGCCACAACTTATATTTATTAGACGCAGGCCTTTGGTGAGAAAAGTCGAAAATGGAATTATCGTAAAAATAATAATTAATTAATGTTATTTTATATTTGAAATTCTTATAACATAAGAATAGTTAATCAGACAAAAAATATGATACCACTGCTGATATTGTTAGGGTATTCTTTCTTTAGGAAGATACTCACATTGTCTAGCACGTGAAAACTATAGAAGTTAATTTTTGGCTGTAAATAAAATAATTTAGTAAAAATTATTTTATTGTTAAAATCAATAACTTCTAAACGGTAACATGGTTTGATAATCTATGAGTACCATTGAGTTTCATGGGATGTGTTTCCCTAAGGCAGAACCAACCGTCAACCGGCACGGGTCAAGGGTCTATGTTAATAAATTATTTAACTTTTTTTAAACGTACATTTAGTAAAGGTGTGGGCGTCATTTTCTAACTTTTGAACCTATACTCAGATTAAAAATCTGAGGGCACCATTGAATCCGCAGCATCGGTATTCCCTTAAAGGAGGCTTCACTTCGACCATAGTAGGTTGGGTGAATAAGTTATTTTTAGTGGAATTTTGAAAGATTAATAAAATAACATGTAATGTTATTATATTTCATTTTTTCATTTCCACCAATGGAAAAGTGGCAGTGGAGAGACCAATGATGTGTCAATCCATTAAATGGATTGAATCCTGAAATCATTTGTAACAGTTCCGTTGAAATTAGGAAGGTTCTTATTTAACAAACCTCCATTAAATCCCAAAGGCGTTATACACCCCCTATCTCCTATTTTTATGGATTTAAGGGATACGTATTGGAACGACATCACCAAGAGACAAAAATCTAAGAAATTTATGCAACACTAATAAGTAGGATGAAAGAGAGGGTTCTAGTGGGCGGTGACGAGTGACATTGAATCAAGAACCAAATGACAACATTTGAGCAGCAACGTTGGCGGTTTGTTATGGGGACAACGAAGCCTGACTCTTCCTCAACTGCAGGCATTCTCTAGTGATCTTGAGGAAGGTGGTGTGTTTAATGTTCAACTTTTATCATTTCCTTGCTTCCGTTCATTATCATATTAATGTGGAGGGTGCAGGTCAAACGAACATGGCCCAAACCCCATAGATCTCTATTTATGTTGTGTTCATCGTGGATGTTTTTCCTAGGGTGACGGAAGCGAGAAGACGGATGAAATGTGGAAGAAACTGATGAACCACTGATGTTCCTAGTCGATCGGGGCAGGAAAGGGACAGAGGAGAGCCACAGAAACCAGCCGTAGCTAGTGGAGGGAGGCACATGATGACACGCCGCGGAGCCTGGAGGAGGCATGCCTGAGCGGGCTGCACAGATGAGGTAAGGTGCCGACAAGGGCCTCCAATGTCTACAACTGCGTCTAGTGGGCCGGGGTAAGTGGATTGTGGTGTGACCCCACTTCGCACCGTGTTGTTGGAACCCCTGTCCTCTAAAACGGTCAACCATTATATAGTTGGGCAGCGTCCGAGAGGATAGTCGAAACGACCCCATACTAGCGGGGCCATCTGGGAAGACTGGTTAGCCTTCTGGTGGATGCGGGCTGGCTGAGCAAGCCGGACCCGCCAGCGGGCCGGGCCGAACACTCGACTTAGTGGGCTAATAAGGATTAGTCAACCCCACCCGACGGGCCCATCATAGTTGTGGCCCTAGCCCACGAACTGCACTAGGACGACCTTGATGGGTTGTATGTCGTAAACCAGGACAACTCGTAGTGGGCCAGACCCAAGTGCGGTCTGGTAGACTATAAGGCCTATTGCGTCAGGCCGTCTAGACCGAGTCAGACCGAGCCTAGACCCAACCGATATCCAAAAAATGAAATGACTATAACTGAAGAACTGGGTGTCCGTTCGAATTGTCATCAGTGGCGTTGGGATCTCTTTTGGGAATAGGTCCCAACATTCTTGACTAATCCGGGAAGGACCAAGGTGTGATCACCCCCGTTTCATAGAAACGGGTGTAACTATTAGACCAGACATCCATTTGACGAACCGTCTACGACGTCAGAACCCTTAAGAGGAGATGGTAATTTTGGTATACTCTAAATGAGTTTTTAGGGAAATTTGGGGTGTGTCCAGGGTGGATAAAACACAAATCCAACTAATCTGTCATAACAAAATACTTATAAGTCACTGACTAAGAGTTATATTAATGCGTCGTCTATCACGTTGGAACCCTTACGACATGGTAGTTCTATGGGATAATATTTTGTGGAACATCATTTAGATTGAGGTATCACTGATGGCTTGAGGAGCGGTTCTCCAAAACATGCTATGAGCAGGAATAAAACGACTGATAGTGAGGCAGATGTTAGAGACTGATCACACGAAGGATAGTATTGAATGATCCTATGTGGGTCAGTACTAATCCTGCGTGGGTAAAATCCTGTGTCGGTCAGCGATGACTGATCCTACGTGGGACAGACCATTACGATCATGTCTGGGTCAAATACTATGTGGGTTAGCACTCAACAACCCTATCTAGGTCATCACATATCAATATTGTGTGGGTCATAATCAATGGGGGTTTGTGGGGGTAATACCTATCGATACTATGAATGTCAGACTTTTTATAGTCATCAATAGAGCCTCTTGATAGAACACACTGATCTAGCATTTTGACGAATTATTTGTACTCATATACCTTACTTATATACCTTTTGTGAGATTAGTCTTTTACCTTTGTGGTGTTATGATTGTGGTACCTTCACCTTCATGGTGTTATCTTCTTGGTGATACCAGTGATGTACTTTACCTTTTTGGTGTTATCATCATGATGCGACCTGTGTGGTACCTTTACCTTCATGGTGATTTCTTTATAGTGTTACCTGTGTGGTACTTTTACCTTCATGGTGTTACCATTCTGTTATTATTCCCTCATGTATTTGAAGAGTATATATTGATAACTTAGGTATATGTATTTTAAAATATCTAAGTAGAGTTGTTGATTGGTTTGTGCTTTGTGGTTGATGTCTTATTTTGTGGTTTTTTCATTGTGGAACTCTAGAAGTCCTTCGGAGGTCTCGAGGACCCTACTGAGTATCGTTATACTCACCCATGCACAGGCTACTCCATCACCTTGTTGTGTCTTATGGAGACAATGTACAACATTGATAAAGGATGAGGGATCCAGGACTCGATAGTGCTCGGAGGTGGATCTTTTGACTTGACATGTTCTAGTGACTACAGATCGTGAGTTGTAACTACCCTTTATTTACGATCCTCGATGGAAAATCCAGTTTCTATTTTTCTCTTTTCAGTTGTACCTGTACTTTTTAGTTGATCTTATATTCTGGCCACTTTACTTTTAGTACACTTTTTACTATAGCAGTTTACTTTCCGGTTGCTACTTATTGTGATCTTGTTTTGTGTGTTTGTACAGGTTAAAAGTAAATTTCATACCATTATGGAGATGTTCCTCTTTGTTTCATGTTTCTATCCCCTGAAAAATAGAAGGATATCTAAGGATTGTCATGAAACATGCCCTGGGGTACGGGTCATGACACATATATAGATCAGCCATGCGCCATATATCTGTGTTGTCATGCATCTAGCATATACGTCTGGGTGTGATGTGTTTAACTTAGCCCAACTACATATCATTTGAATCCCAAATACATGTAATTTGTTCCACTTTCTATGATTATAGGATTCATTCTAGGTCGTTCAATATGTGTTTTTTATTTTTGAATTGATGAACTACTAAATGTTTACACCACGAAAACTTCATGTGTATACAAATTTTTCTTGGTTTTCAGTATCATGTGGTCTGATCATGTATATTGACCGCACATATTTCATAATTTACATCACTATACCATGTATAGTTCATGGAATGTACATAGATAAATTACATAAATCTAATATACAATGTTATGTCATGGAATGGTCATCATATTGAGTTAGATAAATTGTAAAAGTGTAGTAACATTATTGTCTGCTATGTATCCCTTGGCACGTCTAGATGCAGCGTAATAGGGTATACGGTTTTTAATTACGAGTACATGTCATGTAAATTGGACATACAATAAATCCCACTACTTTTTAGGTGATATAAATGTCATGTTTGACATTAAAAATTATGAAATCACAAACAGTTGATAGTGTTGTACTGGATAATATTGAATTTGTAAATGGATGTATGTTTTCTATATTCAATATTAATAAATATTGTGTTTTTAGATTTAGAATATGAATATGTGCTTCTTGTGTCTCATGAAATTGAATTAACTACTCAATGTGGATCATAATTAACTATTTTAGTTTCATCCCATTTAAAAAAATTATAGAGGCCTTCATGAATGGTTCTCATCAGAAGGAATAATAAAGTATCTTCCTAATTTATCAATGAAATGATTTAATTTTCAGAAGTTTAAGATCACTAAAAATTACAAAATAATATTCTTCATCCCTTTTTAGTTGTAGAATTGAAATGGGGTGCTATATCCATGAATATTATGGTGGAATCACTAATAAAATCATGTGAATGTATTGGCATTTGGCTAATTGTGGACCAAATAACTAAATACCCTAATTATATTCCAATTAAATTTAATATTTATTTATTTAAAAATATTTAATTTTTTTAATGGTATAGTTAGATTATATTTCGTCCCTATATCAATTATTTATGATGATGATCTTTGGTTCACCTATAATATTTTCAAATGTATGTAGATGTTTTTGGTAATGGAAATAAATTTTTGTAAACATTTTCTTCATTAATCTGATAGAAGATAAAAGATTAAAAATTATGCACGGTAGTATATACTTGGATATTGTTCAATGGATAATGAATAATAATGGGAAGTAAACCTATCTTTTTCAGTTATTCATAAAAAAATAAAATCAATTTTATTATACATATAGAACTGTTTGATATAATATTTGGAAAGGTGTGTCGAACACTATATTTTTATGAAAAATTGGAATAAATGAAGTTAATGTGATAATTATTGGATAAATAAATGGTTGATAATGAAAATATGATTCCATATTACATGGGGACAACTTAATGTTTCCATAAATTTTATGTATATTTCTAGAGGAAATATCATATATCTTTGGTTTATGATCATGTTTTTAATTTAGTATATATATAAAACTAGAACATGATTTTTATAAAATGGGAAAATTTATTCCATGGGTCTTTGGACAGTATAAAATTTTAGATCAATTAGGATTATTTTTAATTCGAATTTCATTTCCTTTAATTTTATATCAGGAACATGACATATTTCTTATTTTGCTGAAAAAATATGATCATGATACATATTATTTCTTATCTATGATGTAGACCAGTTACAATAAAAGTATTCTTATATGAAATAACCAGTAAAAATTCATGATAATAGGAATATATTACTGAAGAATAATTTTTCATACCTAGTTATGATATTTGGGGAAACCTCTATTGTTGAAAACAAATATTGGAACCAAAAAATCAAATGATGGAAAACTAACATGATTTTTAAATTAAGAAATAAAATATCAATGTCACAATTTTCAGAAGTGGGGAAACTTATAACAACATAAGTAATATTAATATAATTAATTTTCATGCCTTATTAATATTTATTAATAATATTTTATAAATTTATATTCTTTATAATAATATTATGTAATGTTTTAGTAAAAAACAATAACTTGTTATTTACAACCAAATTGGGGTTGAGTGCATTATATGGTTTTGTTTAAAAGATAATTATTTTGAAATTATATAATTTTAATTTTAATTAATTTGAATTATTTTTTAATCCATAATTTAAGACTATTTCAATATAAATCTGTAGGATTTTTTTGAAAATTTTGATTCATCAATGAATTATATAAAATATTGTATTTATTGAAAAATGAGTTTTATTTTAATGTATTTACAAATTAACATTCAATTTTGGAATTTTTTTAAATTAATTAGTTATTTATTATTATAATTTATTATATATGTTCTATTTGAATCAATATGATAATTTTACTTGGTATGAACAAATTTATTTTTGTAAAATAAATTTAAAAGAAAACTCATTTTTCATTACTTTTATGTTATTAATTTTCAGATAACTTCCAACAATTCAATTAGTATAATTTGATTAAATTTATCTATAATTATTATTTATAAAACATATTATTATATTATATGTTCAACTTTATTTTATTACCAATGATTAGTAAAAACTATAAAAAGTGTTCACCAAGGTTGTGGTTAAAACTAGTTTACCACATGATAAACCAAAAAGAGAATTGTTAAAATGACATAAATTTTTTTATAAATTCTAATGTTTGTATATTATTAACCAGTATAACATCAAATATTTTTAAATGATCCATTTTTTAATTTTTTTTTCAGAAATACATAAATATATTACAATTTTTTTAAACATTCCACATATGTCCACTCCACCACTAATAATTTGAGTCCAACTCTCCTATAAAATCCACACTTCAGGACCATATTGTACTGATAAATTCATATAAAAATCCCTTCCTTATATACCTCCCCATGTATTAGATGCTTTATATTTAATAGAAAATCATCCCAGTTATGATTTTGGTATAATAATATAGTTAATTTCTAATAAAGAGCAATAGTTTTTATCAACGTGTTTTCATTTTATTTCTTATTAAAACTGAATAAAATATTATACAGTATTGGTAAAATATAAAAAGTATCTAATATATACTTATATAAACTTATATTAATTTCATAAGAAAAATATATCTCCTACTGCCATCAAATGGTAAGTGGAACCATCATTCACGTTTATAGAGGACTAGTACCTCATGAACATATGTAATTTGTCTTCTATTCGCACATATCACAATTGGTTATATGATAGAATTAATTTATATATTTTATTTTCAGGAAATATTTTTAATTATTCAAAGATAATATATAATATAATTTAATACATTTACAACCATCTAAAAAATCATAACATCATTTGTGTATAAATGTGGATTACCACCATACTGGATTGATGTGAATCATTATCAAGAACCCATCACATGGATTATATATATATGATTTAGAGTGAAATAATTTTATATTCAATATTTAATAATAAACCTCGAAATATATAGTGTTTTATTCCATCATTATATTTTTCCCTTGAAAAATGGAAACAACTCTTATGCGTACATACGACCTACCATTACCAGGATTATAAGATAATTCATTTTCCATACAAATATTAATTTTTTATTTTAAAAGTTTAGTTAATTTATAAACAAGAAAATTATTTCTTTCTTATTATTCCCAATATGAATATAATATTACATCCTTGACCAAATTCCTAATATCAATGTCATTTTGGAAATATGAAATGAATACTGTCACAACAATTGATGTGAAATTAACTGAATAAACTGTTGTATATATCATAGTAATAAAAAATTATAAAAATATAAAAATTAATAAAGTTCTTATGTAATTAAATAATTTAGAAAATTTTATTTTTGATGAATACAATATCATATGAGATTAGTCTGTACCAATGAAAAGGGAAACATTACCATACGATACTATTTTAAATGTATTAAATATTTATTTTTAAAATCATTTTCTTCTATGTTCATGTTCATAAAATTATGACTTGGATTTATTTATATACATATAAAATTCTATTATAATGTATATTTTTTATCAGCTTTTAATTCAATTTATTTTCATAAAATAGAATCGTTCTGTATTTGTTATATGGGATGTTTTGAAAAAAAACAAAAAATTAAAGTCCAATTTTAATGTATATCAATGGATTTTATTTGCCCCATAACCATTATTTAACATTTTGATTACATGGAATGAATTCATGTAATCTTAAAATAATAACACTTCTTCCAATTATTTTGGGTATTTAAAAGAAATTCTAATTGAGCAGATATTTAGATATCTAGAAATGTTTTTCTTATTGGTTAATGGAAGATTTATATATGTATTGTGTTGGAAATGAAATATTTCATGTATTATGATTATGTAATTGTTATTTGTAATTTCTTATGGTGAATGGTGGTACTGATATAAACCATTATGATATGTTATCTTGATAATGATTATGATATTGGATGATCTAGATAGCTCTCTCAAAACTATTTAGTAAATGTACATAGTTAATATGTTATGAATAAAATAATATATTGTTAAAATTCATATGGTGGTTTATAATTTTTTTATGTATTTATACGAGTGATAGATAAGTTATGTACAATGTTACCTTTAGGAATTATCAATTATTTTTATGTGGTTTCATGGAAAAAATATGATTTTAAATGGTACATTAATGATATTATGTTTAATTGGATGTTTTTGATAATTTTGATTTTTTTAATTTAAAAAATTGAGAAATAGTTTTAAAGAATTTTTCATAATTTAATGAAAACCTATACGATAGTTATTTTTTGTTCAATATTTATTTTTAAATGATTATTTATTATTTTTGGCCAGTGACGTTGAATTATAGGGTATGAAAATGTTTATTTTTAGCCAAAATATTATTTTGAAAAAGATAAATTTTTTGGAGTATTCATGGACTAAAATGTTTAATTATTTATTTTTAATGATAATCAATGTAATTTTTTTTCATCCATGATTTTAAGAAGTTTTTAAAATGGTTTTAGGATTTTTATTAACATTGATGATGTAAAAATAATATTTTTGAAAATATTTTATTAAATGAGAAATTATAATATCTTAAATGTTATTTGTTGTCAGATGAATTGATACTGAGTAGAGGTGTCCATGTTGTTATTTAATATTCATTTATGTAACAGTGATGACAAAAATATATAAAACTATAAAACTAACATATCAATGTGAATAAAAGAAAATGTATTCTTGACTAATGAACCTATTTTATTGAATATATAATGTTGGGTTATTATATTACATCATATTCAAATAGAAACATAGTATAATCATAGACATATTTTATCTCGTCTTAGGGTGCATTTATAATTTATTCTATTGATTAATCTCATGTAGCTCATTTTCAAAACATAATGGATAGTCAGATTTTTTACAATATTCCATCTCCCATCATAGTGGATCATAGGAATCCATAAATGAAACATGAAGAATATGATAATGCTTTAATCCTTGCTGTCTTATAGGTTTTCAGATATATTTACATTTTCCACATTATATAGGTATCATATCCATTCTAACCTCATAGAGACTCTCTAACATATTCTAGTGATAACTCAAAACCAAGTCGGAATTTCTGCTTATCTTCAATCTAATAAAGGATATAAGTTTATCATGATAGTTACTAGGAGGAAGGCGCATACTCCAACCCATTCTAAAGAGACCCATTACAATATTCTAGTGGTGGGAAACGTAATGGCTCATATTCATAACCAATATATAGAACCATGTTTGAATATACCTATAGAAACCAAAGAGTCTCCATGTAGAGTTCCCATAAATGAAGATAAGTCTCCATTATGAATTACCCTAACAACCATATTAAGATAATTTATAAATAAATATTAATACGGGAAAACATAATTATGGAGAAATATCACAACTAATACATAATTAATGCTGACATTGTTGTGTCCCTTCAATATCCATCAATAGTGTCTATATAGTTGATAGATAATTTTCAAAAACATATGTATCATTTTTTTGGAGGTCCTACACATAGTATGATGATTAGTAGATCCAAATTTATCCCATAGATTGTGTCCCACAATGGTCCTCTCAATGGTATTATAAATATAAACTCTTGACACTTGTCTCATGGTTTCAGAGGTAAAAAGATTCCTTTCATTCAAAATATCAATTGATAAGAATATTATCATTTTAAAAATATATTACACATTGATCATCGTGATGGTAAAATTATTTTATTTAGTATGTAAAAAATATATACTATCTTTTGGGCGGATCACATTATTAAAAAAGATGACAAAATTACTCTTTTTTATTAACAGTTAAAAAAACTACAAGTAAAATCGTTAAACATATAAAATGAGCTCCTTCCAATAAAATGATTTAGAAAAAATAGGTTTGTTATAATTTAATACATAGTAAATAAATGAAATTATATAAAAATAGAGAGTCAAATAAACAATATATAATTATAAAATAATGTATTGTGGAAAAAACATATAACTCCTTATGTATGTGAGGGCTTCACATTCACCCATATTGTCAATGAATTATATAGACCCAAATTTGTGTATCCTAAATTATAAATTTTTTTAGTAGTTATGCCTTCAAAATACCTATAAATACTTGAAAATCCTAATCATAATTACTCTATAAAATCTTTCCATAATACATTAATCTCACCTAATAGGAATTCCTTTTTTTCTCTTTAGTGAAAAGAATCCTCAATCTTATAGATCAAAAAAATAATGAAATAAATTTAATGGGCATAATATGTTAATAAGAGATAAAAAAATTATATTATATTCACTAAAAATATCGTCAAAATTTTATAAAATAGAAATAATAATTAAAATGAGAAGTTTTTTAATGAATAACATAAACAACCATAATATATAATTTTTATTATCTATACTTTATCACATCAATATTACAGAGAAAACATTAATGATAGTTTATAACTAACTAAGTTTTTCCAATTTTTCAATTCCTTGTTATAATTGAAAATTCATTGGGTACATATAATAATCCATATAGATTCATTATTGTTCAACATAGATAGATTGAATTGGTTAGTGTCGTATGAAAACTCCTTTTCAAAAATTGATTAAAAAATACAAAATCATCTGAAATATTTATGTTATGAAAATAATAAAAAACAACTTATACCATTCACATTGTTAAACCTACACATAGAAATTTTTTCATAAAGATGATGAATATCAAAATGACTAGTCAAGGAACTTAATAAAATGATTAAATCAATGTTTAAATAGGTTAAAAAATATTAATATTTTTTTTTCAAAAATAGTGTCAATTTTTTTATTCTAATAATATCACCGTTTATGAAAATAAAAACTCATAAGAAAAAATAAAGAAACATAATATTAAAAACCCTACTCAAACATATTTAAAAGCATCCACCTTTGTAATTTTTCTGATATTTACTTTACCCCCTAAATTTTTTTCATAAATAACACAAAAATAGTAAAAACAAAATGTAAGAACCACATTAAAATATTATACATTCATTTCAATAATTAAAAATTAATCCTTGTGTGAGTATATGTTTAAAGACTTTTACATTTGAATGTTAGATATAAACTGATCGATATTATAATATCATTTTACATCGTAAAGTATCTTATTCAGTTCCTTCCCAATTATCTCAACCATGGAATATTTTAGCTACTGGTTTTACTTTATATCATTTTTCTCTTCATCTTGTTTCATGAAAATAAATTATTAATCATAAATACTAATTCGAGTTCCCCAATAATAAGTTATCCCCTCTTATTCAACCTGAAATAAATTTTATAAGAAATAAAAATTCCAAACACTTCTTAATCAATGAACTTAATATATATTTTATATTCATTTAAATACATTATAACACTATTCAACATATTTGAATATATAAATTATATTTCATTGAAATTTTTCAAGCTATAATTTAATTATAGTATATAGTAAACTATGATATTACCCATTTTCCATCTTTGACATGAATAATTTATTAAAAACAGAAGTTACACTATGCATGGACATTGGAAAAGATATCCAACATACCATCCAAGTTGGAAAACACATTTTTGATGTAATTTATCTTCATGAAGATTATTTTAGACATATCCAACAAAGGTATTTTTTAGATTTATCAGATACTTACAGAAGTGGGGTTCCTTAATAAATTTTAGTAAGACTCATCATCACATAAAAATTTTGAAGCTGGAATTTTTTCAATATCAAAAATAATTCACACTATTATTTTCTATTATCATATTATCTTTTTATGAAATTATTAGAGATTAAATTCACTAAACATTCATAATTTTATTCCATTTTTTTGGGATGGTGTTATTTTAGAGAATGAAGTATATAAAAAAGATTCCTTTCATGATGGATTTATCTACGAAACTATTTTCATGAAGTTTATGACATACACATTAGTTCAAATTGAAGATTTATATATTTTTACCACTTAAACCTCATTTAAAATCACATTATTATAAAAAAAATCTCCTTCTATTTTTTAATAACCATATTTTTATAATGATTTTTATAAATTGATGTGTCATAAACACGATTATCTCGAGTAGTTATTACCATGATAAAATACTAAGCAACATGTTCTTGTTTATATTTATATAACATAATCTTCTTTTCCTAATCATTTAATTAGTATGTCACCTTTTTTAGGTGTCATGGATATTTTTTTTATTTTGACTGAAATGGGAATCACCTTCTTTATGATATTTATTCTTCATCAATACTCTTTGTAATACTGTTTGGTCATGGTTTCTACTTTCTTATATAAAATATATGGATATCTTGATGTTCATTTGGTAATTATTTCCTCCAATTGTATTTTATTTTCTTCAAAATATTATTTTGTGTGTAACGTAGTCAATCTCTCTAAATAATGTATGATCATTATTATATACCATCATGATTTATGAAATAACTTCTTCTCAAAATAATGATTATTATTCATTAACTATAGATGATAAGTTATTTATTTTTTAATAATTAATAAAAATAATAACTTCTCTCATTTGAAACCTCATGTAGTGAAAAAAAAAAATTAAACGTCACAACCCTATAGAGTGTATCATAAATATATACTTTGATAAACTATTAATATTTAAAATTTTATGAATTTAATAAGATGTATAAGATATAAATATATTGTAATTATATATTTTACTTATATTATTATGTCATATGAATAATGTCTTACGCACATTGAAATACTATTCATAATTTTTTATTGATGATTCATTTTATAAGAAGTATCCTTGAAAATAAACAAATATTGTTCATCATGTACTTTGATAACATATTATTTGGAATATGGTAGCTTGTGATGAAAGAATATTAGATTGAGGAGAATGTGTTAGAAGAATTGGAATCACAGATGGATGATCTCGATGAAGTTGTTTTTCAATGGTACATGGAAGGTGATGTCAATTTGGAACTTTACCTTCATACCATAAAAATAATCCTTATTAGGATGGTGGAAATTTTTTAGATAATGCATTACTTTAACATTAGATAATTTACATGGAAGTGAGATCTGTTTTGTTTTCCTCCCCTTTTAAGGATTTCACTCTTGGTATTTAAATGATAAAAATCCCTCTCTGTATGGATTGGGAAACATGACACTTTCTATGATAGTTTCATTCAGTATTTTTATTCATTTAATTCATCTATGGTCCTAAATTTTATTTTGGAACACTATTTGGATTCAAGAATATTCATTTAAATTTGGAAATTATATAGATTTAAAATTATAACATGGTAAATATCTAATATTTTTGGAGGGTAAAAAATACAAGTGTATAAAACTATTATTGTGATGTTGTAATTTTTTTACATAGAGGTATCTATGATTTCCTAAGGGATTTTGTTTTCAATATAATTTCATAAAAATGATTATGAAGGCCCTTAAAGAGTATCGCACATCAACAAAAGAAAATATTCAAGATGATGTACAAGTATTTATGATTTTAATGTCAAAACTTCTATTTTTAAATAATTAATCATTAAAACATGAAGACTAATATACTTAATAGATTCTTATTATTGGGTATTTTAATTCTATTTTATTGATTCATAAGGACATAGAGTTTCTATCCTTTTTAGATGTAGTGATTTCTTATCTATGGATGGGTACTTTCAGAAACGTATGATGCATTTTTATATCTTGCCACTCCAGTATATTTTTCCCTCAATTCCTTGGTGGTTTAATCCCTTTACATATTGTTCATGACTTTTATCATATATTTTTATTATAAAATTTATCAATGATATGAATTGGGCAATAAAATCTTGTCTTATTATGTTAAAAAAATTAGATAGTAGAAATATTGAATTTATTTCACTGAAAAATATATATTATAATCCATGAAATTTTATTACATTATAAGAAAATTATACTTTTTAAACCAATAGATATTAACCAATATTTCTCTAGCTATTTATTTATTTGATATATCATGTGATACAACCGTGAATAAAATATAGAATACAAAAACTACAATTATATAGAATAATAAAAAATGAGAGCTGATATATGATCATTATTATTTTTAATATAATATCTTGTCCCACCATGAAAACCATATATATGATGAGAGAAATAGACTAATCAACTTCCAAAAAATGGTTGAGATTTATTATCCCTTCGATGAATAACATAATATATTAATTTTTGGATGTTGAAATTAAATAAAAAATCCCATAATTGTTTAAATGATACATGAAACCTTCCAAAAAATATATTTATAAATAATACTATCAAAAATTAAAAAATAAACTAAAAAATTTCCTGATAATAAAAACTAATAAATTATTAAAAAATTAGCCACATTTATTACATAATTTTGTTTAAAAAATATAAATTAAGGAATAAATTAGAATATTATTGTTCTATATATATTAACCATGACTATAGTCTTCAATATATATTCAATTCCATCATAATTATTATGTTTTTAAAAATATAATTAATTTTGTATTGAATTCAGATGAATTGAAGAATTATGTATTTTTTGTGTGTGATCTTGATAGAAATGGTGTCTATTATGTATGGGATTAATTATTTATTGATGTCTTGGGTTGTTATAATGATATATGAAAGTAGTGTTATGCCATAGAATTTCATCCTTAGTGAAACACATTCCTAAACCTATAAGTGTTTTTTTATCTACAATAGTTAGGTGCAACAACTTATCGTTAATAGATATTCATCATTAATAGTATAGAATGCTAGTAATCATTATTTCTTGTATTTATAGTAAAATATATCTTCATTTATGAAATAAAAAATTTTAAATGTATTTTCATACCCATTTCACATCCACAATGGTCTTTATCAGAAAAATATTTTAGTTAAGAAACACTTTGAATAGAATAAAATATTCCCAGATACTTTGTTCTATTAAGATAATAAATTATTCATTTTAAAATTTCATATGTTGTTATTTTATATTTTATTGAAATATATCACACAATAATATAAAAAACATCAAATATGGTCAAATTTTTTTGAGATAATCTAAACATAAAATCATCACTCTAAATTTTATTGATCAATATGATTCTGAAATTAATTAACATAATAGGTCATATAAGTTCTAATATGAGTACTTTTTATCTTATAATTATCAAAACTAAATCGTTTGAGTATGAATCTAGATTATTTTTTTGAGATAAAAAATTCATCATTGATATTTAGAAATGGTTATACAGTGGAAAAAACATAGTCTAATCATCTGGGTTATCTCAGTCTTAGATATCATAAAATTTAAAAACATATTCAAAAATAGACTTTTGAGTTAAGAAAATGATAATTTTATTAGTTTATATTTGAACAAATAATGTTTTCCTTAATAAATTATTTATAAAAATATTTGTATCATCTCCAACATTTAAATTTTTATTCAAAAGTAAAATAGTTTTATGCCGATTATAATAAGATAATATAGTTTTTTATGTCTATTGTTGTCCTTAGTACTATTATATACATGTTTGAGAATTTTTGTTTCAAGAATTATGTGGTTATTCGAAAACATAGTATATAACATATATGTTAAGTAATTCACACATCAAATTCATTTGATAAAGTAAAAAAAAATAGAATATCTGTAAAGGAATGATGTATTGAAAGATATAACTTTATTTCAATCGATGTAATTGTTTCTTCATAATATTTGAGTTTATTTTGATAATAACTCTTAGGTAAAAGAATTACATTATTCCTACCAACCACTGTATTTTTAGGAAATTTAATTTTTGAAATCTACTTAGCTCTAATTTATAATCGATATGTAGTCCACTTCATAGAAATTGTCACGAACCAGGCCGGGTCGCCATCCGACCTGGTGCCCGACCCGGTCCGTAGCAAGGCCTGAAGGGCGTTCCCAATCCCCACAAGATGGCACAAGTGCCAGGGTATCATGTTTAACAAGTGGGAACGGTTTTACCCAAAATACAAGAGAGAAAAACAACCAACCAGATAAATAACTGAAACTGGAAACAGACTACAAAAAACACAACTAAACTATAAACAAGTTTAGGTCTATAATTCAGCTAAAAACCCAAAATGAACAACAACATAAATTGCGAACTGAGCTCCAAAACCAACCTCATGCAACACGAGAAGTTGCATCCCCAAGCTACCAACACCAACCTGCACACGAAGTCCAACTGCAACCTGAACCACCATCACTGAGCACAGAGTCACAACCTAGAATATAGAAGAAACAGAATCTACATACACCCAAGGGTGTATGTAGGGTGTGAGATAAAAGCCCAATAGGATGCCACCGAGATAAAGTTCCATGCCACAATATCAAAAGGCAATTTAAAGTGCTTATTCAAAATTATACATTCAAAATTCTTTTAAAGAAAACATTTACAAGCTAAATGCTAATGAAAAACACTAAAAAAGAATTCATTTCACAAATACGATTTTGAATACGAATAGAAAAATTCATTTAAGGGCACACTCACACATACCCTCACACACCCACACACACACGTGCACATATACTCACACACACACACACACATGCAAGTGGTCTTCCATATGCCAACAGAAGGCACCATGACATTGATGGTAGAGAACTATGGGTAAATCACCTAAGGTTCATCTAGCTCGAGTGGGACCCTAGAAACCTCATGTCTCGGTGAAACATTCCTTAGAAACCACGACCCTAAATAACGTGGCTTAGAAGACCACGACCCTCAGAAAACGTGGCTTAGAAGTCCACGACCTTCAGTCATCATATGTTTAGTTAGTGTTGCAATTGTCAATCCAGCTAAGAAAAACAGGGACGATACTCATCCGGCTCACTAGCTCACTAGTTCTAGTCCTCCCACCAAGATACCCAGGGATTTCCCTTGTGCTCAAACATGTTCCAGATTCACATAACACATCAATTTCAGATTTTACAAACCAAACATGGCCTTAGACAAAAAAAGTCACAACTTGCATACCAAAGAACTATTTCAAAGACACACATACACCGAGGACATGTCTCCTTTTATAAGAATAAACCACTTTAAAAAATGAATGCATATTCAACTCCTATAAAGCACCATTTTAGTGTCATATAAATGTACCAATAAATCATTTTAGTTAATATTGAAATCATTTCAAGAAAATCCAAGAAGACTTTACACCAAAACAGCTTGATTTTATATAGAGGCATCACTTTAAAACTTGATACATGAGGTAACATGTCAAAACCTGTTTTCCATTATTCAAACAATTTTTCATTTCAACTTCAAAACTACACAACAAGGAAAACACACCAAAAGTGATTCATATACTTTGAAAATGACTATTTAAATACAGAGACACCTAAAGTGACTTGATAACACCTTTCGCACCTGCCAAACAACCCTCAAAAACCTTTCAACCATGTTTCTCACTCAAAAAAACACTTAAATAAACACTTCCTCAATTTATAAAATATATCGCATGAAAAAGAAGCCATTACAAAACCAATTTCAGAAATTGACCCTTCTAAAACCTCATTTGCCCTCTATAAAAAATTACTAAACACTTATAAAATTTTCCACAACAGGATCGAAATGAAAAAGAACATAACCATTTCTAAAGAGAGTGAAATTTTCATCACGCATGCATGTCAAACAATTTTTAAAACGCCTTTCACACAAATTATTAAACAAAACCAACCATTTATACAACAACACGTATATATACCACAAAATCATACTATTTTGGAAACCCAATTTTCATCAAACGAACATGCCATAAAATTATAAACATAGATCACACCATTCAACTAATTCAAAGAACATATTAAATTAAACAAAATAAACAAATTAAATTATCTAAACGATGCAAAGGCATGGAACCACCTACCTCAATGTGGGAACAAAAGAAAAAAGATATGGCACAATACTCCCACTGCGCAAAGGTCGCACTGCATGGAACCGTCAAAACGTCCTAAAACAGTAGACCAAAAATTCTCATCGCCAACCCATCACAACATCAATGACTTAATAATTTAACTAATAATAAAACAAATTCAATAATAATTAATTAAATTTAATAATTAATAATCAAATTTAATAGTAATTAAGAAAATAGATTAACAATAAAACAAATTCAATTAACTAAATTGCTAAACAATTAAATATATTAAATAAAATGATTAACCAATTTAATAATAATAAAATAATTTGATTAACAATTTTAAACACATGCGATAATAGCTGAATATATTAATTAACAACTAAACAGATCAATAATAATTAAAAAAATAAAACCAACCCTTATCACGGAATTGTCGGGATCCAACTGAGGGGCGCGCAGCGGCTGTCCGGCGAGTGCGAGCCGGGTTACGGGGGCTGTCCAGCAGCGCGAGCGAGAGTGCGGGATTGCGAGACCGGAAGAGGGTGGGGCTGGTCGAATTTTTGGGAGGAAGAAGGGTGAGGAGAGAAATGAAAATAAAATAAAATAAAATAAAATGAAAAAGGGCGGAAGATGGGGTGTGCTGGGTTTGGAAGGAAGGTGAAAGGGGAGGGTGAGGCGCGGCAAGGCTCGGCCAAGGGGGTGTTCGGTCGCCAGGGATAGGAGGTCAGCGGGTCGGCCAGGGGCAAGGCCGGGGTTCGTGCAGCTGCTTGAGCCGAAGAGGGGGAGGTCACCGGATAGACGGAGAGGGAGAGTAGGGAATAGGTGCGACGGGGCCGGGAGGCTGTAGCAGGGGGCGTGGCAGCATGGAGAAGAGGTTGTGGTGGGGATGGCAGAGGAGGGAGACACCGGTTTGAAGATCGCCGGGAGGTAGCAGCCTGTCGGGGATTTCTGGTAGAGGAGGATGGAGCACGGCCGAAGTGATTCGGGCCAGGAGGAGAGGGTGTAGGGAGGTGGGATGGGGTGTTCTAGGGGAAGGCAGCTCGAATGGACAAGGTGTGTAGGGGAGTGGTCTGCGCGGGGTGTCGCGCCAGGAAGGGAAGGCCAAGAGATAGAGTGGGAGGAGCGCAACACGCTGGAAATGGGGGAAGGGGGCGGTGCGATCCAGGTGAGCAGGGGGGGGGGTTTGCATGATGGAAAAGTGGGGAGGGGTAAGGGTAGAGGTCCGCAAACCCTAAAGGGTAAGGAAAGAGAAAGAAAGAAATAATAAAAATAATAATATAAACAAAAAAAAGTAAAAAATGAATAAATTATATAAACATTACAATAATAAACTTAATAAAATGCAAATAATAAAAATAACTCTCAATTAAATTATTATCCGAGATAATAATAATAATAATAATAATAATAATAATAATAATAATAATAATAATTTCATTAATTAAACATCGACAAGGCGTGCGGTGAACCGGGCGGGGTCACGCGGCGACCCAGGCGAGGCTGCAGAACTTCAACCGCGCGGCGCTGAACGCAATAATGACCAAAACGCAATGAACTCCAAATCTCAAGTCCGGTTTCGACCTGAACTACCTGACACAATTAAAGTTAATAAAATAAATAAATTGGAAATTACGGGTGTGACAGAAATACGAAAATTAGTCTGTTGGAATTTTTTGAGTTCATCTGATTATTACCGTATCAAATATTAATCTTGGATAGCCTCATAAAATGTTTTAAATTTTAAATAAGATAATAACTTACAATGTTCATATTAAAATTTAAGTACATATGGGGTTTTACTCATTAACCTACATAAATAATTATATTATCAGGTGGATGATTTATTAAATTCAATTTACCTTTTTAATGTAAAATGTTTTTAATTCAACGACATGATGAAATTTTCAGAAGGAATAACATAAATAAATTTATGTTATTTTTTCATTCATGATAAGTATTTTTAATATTTTTTGATACTTTGTTCTTTATTTCAAAAAAGATGTTTCATAAATGTCGTAAGAAAGTTATAAAAAATAGATTATTTAGAAAACATGATTGTTTTCATCAAATTTAATTTGATCCATTTGATAAATAATGATTCATCATTTGTTAAAAAAATCTTAATATTTACTAAATTTAGAATAAAAAATAAATAATACCTCTTATAAATATGTTTACAAATTGTTTTAGATGACCTTCTATATTTATAATGATAACAATAAAATCAAAGACTATAACATGTTATACGTATTTATTTCTTCTACTCCACATCTCATTAGGTTTTATGTTGAAAAGAAGGTTGTTGAAAAAAACATATTATTGTATAATATGATGTACATACAGATTGAAAAAAAAAATTAGAAATAATCTATTCAATAAAAATATTTTCTGTAACATCCTGATAAATTCTATTTTCTCTTTCAACAAGACCATATTGTTAGGGTGTTTATAATTTTTAGATGTTGTGATGAATAACATATTTCATCACAAAAACTAAAAAATATAAACTATTTAAAATCAAAACCATTTTCAATTAATATAGTAATTACTGATCATTTTTACCATTATTAACATAAGTGGGAAAACTCAAAATACAAAAAATATATCATTACTTATATTTTAGAAAATTAACACAATAATATCATGATTAATAATCAAACAATATTAAAAATAATTTCTACCTCTAATACTCATAGTTAGTTTATGACTAAATAAATCCATATAAAATTATCTTACATATTCATTTGATGATATTCTAAAAATATTTTTACATTTTGAATAATGTATCCATCCATATTTACAAGAAAACAATAATTTTTTTAAAGTTAAACAGAAGTTATAAAATATCCATCACAAATAAATTCATATAATGTTTAGTCAAATTAATTTAATTAATGTTTACTATAATTCTCATCCAAAACCTTGAATACTCTTTAACAACACTTAATTGTGGTGGGTCTTGATTTTTGAGGTCCTCTATGACAAAGTCCTAAAACGTTTCATTCCTATCGAAAGAAAGAATAATATAACATAATAAACATTTAATAGTACATTTATCATTCATGAAGTTTAGTAGATAGACCATAATTACATAGCTTAATTATCCAAAAAAATTATTTTGTTTTCATATAATTATAATTTTTAAATTTAATTAATTATTAAGAAACTCAATATTAATAATACTGATGATACATTTTCAAGCATTATATCAAACCGTGGTTTTCCACCTTTAAAAATTTAAATGAATCATATGTACTTTTTTCTAATAAAAAATATTTGACAACCATTATCAATGAGATAAATGTTTTAGAGACTTATTCTAATCATTCTTTCATAAAAATATCATTTTTAATTTATTCACAAAGAAAATTACATTAGTCCAAAAAGTATTAGTAAAAAAACATCTTGAATTCATATTAAAAAATGTTTTATTATTTATAAATCTATATAAATATGAGTTTTATAAAACCAAAATGTTAAAAAATGATTTTGTGAACATTTATTCCTTTGTTAAAATCATAATTAACACTTTTTGAAAATGGGTGCACCATTTGGAACACTGTAACATGATTAGAAATGTTGAATATAATATGTAAACCATTTGTGAATTTTTTTACATGGAATCAACTATCTATAATATTTATAGAAAACTTCCTTCATAGAAGTAAAATTAATTATATTTTTATTAATAACAATAATATATTAATAATTTTAAAGAAAACAAATTCAATCTTCATGAGTTGAACTAAAATAATATATATATATAATTTTTATTTGAAAATAAAAATTGTTAATGTTTCTTTTTAAATTTTATTATTATATTTGTTGAGCCCTCTGGAAGATTGTTGATTTCATGACTATGTTTGGTGTTTTAATAATCACAAATCATCACATACCATTAATGCTTAATCTGGTTTGATTTCTCATTAACTTAATTACAATCTGTAAATGAATATGTTATCATGTTTTTGTCTATGCTTATTGACTTACAAAGTAAGTTGGAATACTTCTGGTTTCAATAGACTTCGGAAGCACCGATCCTTTCAACAGACATTAGAAGCACCGATCCATCAGACTCACCGATCCATCAGACTCACCGATCCATCAGACTCACCGATCCATCAGACTCACCGATCCATCAGACTCACCGATCCATCACACTCACCGATCCATCAGACTCACCGATCCATCACACTCACCGATCCATCAGACTCACCGATCCATCAGACTCACTGATCCATCAGACTCACCGATCCATCAGACTCACCAACACAAATGAGTCACCAATGCAAATGAGCCACCGATCAAATGACTCACCGATCCGATCCAAATGACTCACCGATGCAAATAAGCCACCGATCAAATGACTCACCGATCATACTGACCCACCGATCAGATGACAGACTGATGCTGATCAGTCTGATTCACCAATGCTGATCTATCTGAGTCACCTATCATTACTCACTAATGCTGATGACCTACCGATCACTTGATTCTTCAATAGTCATAAACAACTGTTTGAATTTCTTTATCTTTTTCTTTATTTAATCTAACCAACGGTCATATTAGGTATATTTTAATGCTCTGTCAAATTATTAATGAAGGATGTCGGATGTCAGGAAACTGTACCTTGTACCTGCGGAAAGGAAACTTTTTCTGTCTTCCGAAGCACGTGACATAAATATAAGAAGACTCTGCTGAAGAGAAAAGAGAGAGAGTTGATAGAAGAACACAAGATATACAGAGGAAAAGAAAGAGAAGGATGAACCAATCAGAACAGAACCTCATACTCAATCAAGCCTACTCAAGAAGAGTTTTGTGCATACAAAAGAACATTGAAGAACTTCATCGACTACATCTCACTGCTTTTAAGCCTGAAGCATACAACACTCTTCCTCTCAAACAAAAACGACAAAAGGACTCAGAATAAATTCTGATCAAATACAAAAGAGTCCAGAGCTACACTGAAATCACCAGAGCCATTTCTAAACTCTACATCTCTGCTCTGTGATACATGTGTTTTACATTTCGAGTAGTGTGTGTTATCTGCTGTATTAAACACACACACTGACTCCTGTACTTTCACTGGAGGATCTGTAAATCGTCACGAAACCTTTTTACACTTCATTTTCCACTGTGGATAGTGGTAGAGGTCGTGTGTGACCTGGACAACTAGTTGCTGTTGTACTGTTTCCCACGAATAACAGTGGTAGAGGTCTTGTGACCTGGACAGTGTGTTCACTGTTGTTAACCCCGATCCAGGGTGTGGATAATTTTTATATAAACTTTTGAGAGGACTAAGTCTCGTCTTGAGACTGAACCTCTTGGTTAATTCCTTGTGTTTGTAGCTACATACTTTATCCATACTGCATATTTATTTCATATTCCGCTGCTATTACTTTGAAATATAATTTATTTTCAAAGCTACTTTGATAGTTAAACTCGAAAGTGTTTATATTTATTATAGACCAGTAAGTTAGTTTCAAAGTTTAATTTAATCATAAGATTAAGTTAACTGAGAACTAATCAATCTTTGAGAAACTAATTGAACCTTTATAATCTGTATAAATTCACTACAGTTTAATCTGTTTTTGAAATAGGGGGATTTTTAATCCACATTATTTATAACAGAAAATTTTAATTGGAACTCAATTCACCCCCCTCTTGAGTATCCACTCCGACCAACACTTGGTATCAAAGGATTGAAAATACTTTCTAAAAGTACTCTTCTTTTGAACTGTGATTTTAGTTGTATTTTAAAGTTCTTAAAATTTCTGTTATATCTAAATTTTTATCTCTTTAAAATTTTCTCATCATGGACAATAGACTTGAGGGTGCTGCTACTAACCGGCCACCTTTCTTCAATGGAACAAATTATGCTCAGTGGAAACTGAAAATGAAAATTCATCTAGAAAGCATAGGTTTTGATATTTGGACTGCTATTGAATCAGAATACAAAATTCCCACTACTGCTAGATCTACTTGGGATGAACCTACAAAGACTGCTTACAATAACAATTGTAAAGCTATGAATGCTCTGTACTGTGCTCTAGGAGATGAAGAATTTAATTGAATTTCTGCATGTAAAACTGCATATGAAATTTGGGATACCTTAGCTGTTTCTCATGAAGGAACAACTAATGTTAAGGAGATGGGATTGAATACCTATACTATTATGTATGATAATTTTAAGATGAAGCCCGAGGAACCCATTTCTGATATGTATCTCTGGTTCAATGAAATTTTCAACACAATGACTTCTCTGGGAAAGGATGTTCCAGCAAAGGAGCAAACCATGAGAATTTTGAGATGTCTACCTGAAAGATGGAGAGGAACCTCTGTCTCCATCAGAGAATCATGTGACATTGGAACACTGCCTGTCAAGGATTTAATTGGTAAGCTGATGATGTATGAAGAAGAGCATAAAGTAAATAAAGATGAAGATGATGAACCTAAAAGGAAGTCTATTGCCTTCAAGACTACAACCTCAAAGAATAAGGATAAGGAAAACCCTCAAGCTATCAATGAAAGTTCAAGCAGTGAGGAAAGTGAGAATGATTCTGACAGTGATGCTGAGATGGCTCAAATAGCCAGGAGATTCAAAAAGTTTTATAGGAAAAAGAAATTCTTTAGGAAACCAAATTACAAGGGAAAGTATGATCACCAAGGTAAATGGAAAAAGGATTGGAAGAAGAATGAAAAATCAGATGATGTTGTCTGCTATGAGTGCAAGAGAAAAGGACACATTAATGCCGACTGTCCAAAGCTGAAGTATAAAAAGAAATATGAATACAAGGATAAAAAGTACAAGAAAGCCATGAAGGCTACTTGGAGTGCTTCAGAAGACAGCACAAGTGAAGCTGAATCTTCAGACTCTGAAAAGAATCGAGCCAACATGTGTTTTATGACAAACAATTCTGAGGTAACATCAGAAACTCCTGCTTCAAATTCATATTATTCTAGAGATGATTCTGAAGGTGATAACATGTCTAAATCTGAACTATTTGAATATTGTGATATGCTTGAAGAAACCTGTAACGAGATTAAGGATAAATATAATGGTTTAAAGAAACAGTATGCTTTAAGTGTTAAGCATAAATCTGATCTGGATATAGAAGTATAAAAGAATGCTCAGTTGATTAAAGAGAATACTGAACTAAAATTGTCTAATGAACAACTCAGAAAAGACTTAGAGAAGTTCACAAATGGCAAGAATACTCTAACACAGATTCTAGGAAAGCAAGTTGCACCTAGATATACTACTGGTATAGGATACCAACCTGGACAAAGAAAAGTTGCCAAAACTAGATTCATTCCTAAATCTGGACAGAAGATAGTTAATTCTGGAACTTCATATGCCTCAACCAGTTATATTCATAGTTATGGATCTAATAAGGTTTATCTTTCAAAGAATGTCAATTCTACAAACTATATGAGACCCATTAGACAAATATGGGTACCTAAAGAGTTATTGGCTAACCTGTCTGGACCCAAGAAGATCTGGGTACCAAAATCATCTTCCATCTAAATCTGTTTTGTCGGAGACCTGCTTGAAGAGCTGTCACAAGAAGATATGGTACTTAGACAGTGGATGTTCAAGACATATGTCAGGAGACTTTTCATGTTTCAAGAGCTTAGTAAAAGTTGATGGAGGCTTTGTCACTTTTTGTGATAATTCAAAAGGAAAAATCATCGGCTTAGGCCAGATTGGTAACACTGATTCAATCTTGGTTTCTGATGTTTTATTTGTCGATGGACTTAAATATAACTTGTTAAGCATTTCTCAATTGTGTGATGATGGTTTTTATGTGAAATTTAAAAATGATTCTTGCAATGTTTTTAACTCTAAATTTTTTTTAGTATTTTCTGCTTTAAGAAATGAAAATGTTTATGCTGTTGATTTAGATTCCTTAGCTAAGCAGAATATTCCTTGCTTAAATGCTTTTCATAAAGAGTCTTGGCTTTGGCATAGAAGATTAGGACACTGCAATGTACACTCACTTAGAAAACTTTCTAGGAAGAACTTTGTTAGAGACTTACCCAAACTTGAATTTCCAGCAGACAAAGTTTTTAATCCATGTCAAAAGGGAAAGCAACATAAAGTTTCTTTTAAATCAAAGAACGAAGTGTCAACTTCTCAACCTCTCGATTTGGTTCACATGGATTTTTTTGGACCATCAAGAGTTTCTAGTTTAAATGTGAAGCACTATGTTTATGTTCTTGTAGATGATTTTTCTAGATATACTTGGGTATATTTTCTAGCTCACCAAAGTGAAGCCTGTTCTTCTTTTGTTAAATACTCCAAGTCTGTAGAAAATCTTAGTGGACTTAAGATTAAAACTTTGAGAAGTGATCATGGTCGTGAGTTTGAAAATCAAGATTTTGAATCTTATTGCTCACACAATGGCTATAGTCACAATTTCTCTGCCCCTAGGACACCCCAACAAATTGGTGTAGTAGAGAGAAGGAATAGAACCCTGCAAGAAATAGCTAGAACCATGCTCAATGAATATGGACTGCCTATTTACTATTGGGATGAAGCTGTTAATACAGCTTGTTATGTTTTTAATAGAGTCTTAATCAGACCAGTTCTTAAGAGGACCCCTTATGAGTTGTGGAACCATAGGAAACCTAAGGTTAACTACTTCAATGTTTTTGGCTACAAAGTCTTCATTCTCAATACTAGAGACAATCTGGACAAGTTTGCATCCAAGAGTGATGAAGGAATTTTCCTAGGTTACTCTATCTCTAGTAAAGCCTATAGAGTTTTCAATAAAAGAACCAAATGTGTGGAAAAATCTGTTCACATCAAATTTGATGAAACCGATCCACATGAACCTAAAATCTCTCTTGAAGATGATCTCTCTGGTTTGAATCTCAATTATAAATACAATGGACCTATAGTTAAAACATCCAGCTCTGGAAATTCTCCAGAACCTGCTTCTGTTGAACCTCAATCTGTAGATGAATCTGAAATCTCTAGCACTATCTTTTCAAGACCATCTAGGACTCTAAAGAACCATCCCTTAGATGCTGTTGTAGGAAATCTAGATAGAGGAACACAGACTAGAGCTTCTCTAAGAAATCAGGTTGAACATCAAGCCTTTCTTTCACAGTCAGAACCTAAAAATATCAATGATGCTATCAATGATGAGTTTTGGGTAATGACTATGCAAGAAGAGCTAAATCAATTTGAAAGAAACAAAGTCTAGAAATTAGTAGAAAGATCTAAAGACACTTTGACAATAGGCACAAAATGGGGTTTTAGAAACAAAGTTGATGAATCAGGAAACATCATTAGAAACAAATCTAGGCTAGTTGCACAAGGATATAGTCAAGAAGAAGGAACTGACTATGAGGAAACCATTGCACCTGTAGCTAGATTAGAAGCTATTAGGATCTTACATGCCTATGCATCACATCTGAATTTCAAGCTATATCAAATGGATGTCAAAAGTTCTTTTCTAAATGGTTTTATTGTTGAAGATGTTTTTGTAGAACAACCACCTGGTTTTTAAAATACTCATTTTCCAAATCATGTTTTTAAACTTTATAAAGCTTTATATGGTTTAAAACAAGCTCCAAGAGCTTGGTATGAAAGGCTTTCAAACATTCTTATCTCAAAAGGATTTACAAAAGGAGTAGCTGATCCCACTCTTTTTATAAAAAGGATTTCAAAAGATGTACTAATAGTACAAATCTATGTTGTTGATATTATTTTTGGATCTTCTAAAAATTCCTTATGTACTGATTTTTCAAAGGTTATGCAAAATGAATTTGAAATGAGCTTAATGGGAGAGCTTAAGTATTTTCTTGGTTTTCAAATTCTTCAAACTAAAGATGGAATTATTCTAAATCAAAGTAAATATACAAAAGACCTTTTAAAAAGTTTTGGATTAGATAGTATTAAGTAAAGTGATACACCTATGAGTACTACCTGTAAATTGGATACAGATGAAGCTGGGAAACCAGTGGATCAAACCAATTACAGAGGTATGATTGGGAGCATACTTTATCTTACCGCTAGTCGACCAGACATTATGTTCAGTGTATGTATGTGTGCTAGATTTCAAGCTAATCCAAAAGAATCTCATTTGCTTTCTGTTAAAAGAATTTTTAAATATGTCAAACACATGGTTAACTTAGGTTTGTTTTACCCAAAAGGACAATCCTTTGAGTTAATGAGTTATTCAGATGCTGACTTTTCTGGTTGTAAGTTAGATAGGAAGAGAAAATCTGGAACATGTCATTTGCTTGGAAAATCCCTAGTATCATGGTGTAGTAAGAAATAGAACTCAGTTGCATTGTCTACTGCCGAAGCAGAATACATAGCTACTGGTAGTTGCTGTGCACAAATTCTATGGATGAAACACACTCTATTGGATTATGGATTTGATCTTAAACATGTTTCAATTAACTATGACAATACTATTTCAATAAATATATCTAAGAACCCTGTGTCTCACTCTAGAACTAAGCACATTGATGTCAGACATCACTTTCTAAGAGATCATTATCAAAAAGGTGATGTTTCTTTGAAATTTATTAGCTCTGAACATCAATTAGCTGATATCTTCACAAAGCCTTTATGCTCTGAAAGAATGAAATTTATTAAACAAGAGTTATGTATGATTGACCTGTGAAACTGATCTGTGAAACTGATTTGTGAAACTGATCTGTGAAACGGATCTGTGAAACTGATCTGTGAAACTGATCTGTGAAACCGATCTGTCACACTGATTTTTTATATATATTGTAATAAATTAGTAAATTTTTTTATACTTTTTATGGGAACCCTAAGTGATAAAATAAATGATACGCGGCTATTTATCCTCCCTAAACCTTTGAACTTTCATTTCCCGCCGAACCTTTCAACTTCTCTTCCCCTCTACTTCGAACCTTCGAACTCCTGCCTTCTCAAAACCCTCGAATGGCTAAGCAGAAGAGACCGAGCAAAGGACTGTATACCCCTGTACCTTCAAAGCGTTCTCGAGGCGAGTCGAGTAGTACCTCTCAGCTATCAGTAAATCCAAACCTAGAAACTCGGATTGTTGCTGTAGAAAAAGAAGTAAACTCCGCCTGGCTTTTGTCATGTAAGTCACTGTTGCTGCAAGTTCTTGAATCGCAAGGATGGATAGACTAGTTTTCTGACAACACTCGAATAGACTACCCGAAGCTGGTACATGAGTTCTGTATGAATCTGGAAATCACTTTAGATGGTGTGGAGGCTGCCAGGATGTCATCTGTGGTAAAAGGAAAGAAAATATCCTTCTCATCTAAGAAGTGGGCTGAGTGCCTGAACGTACCTCATGAAGGTCGGTATGAGGATTATGCTGGGAATATTCCTCCAACATCTGATTACTTCTCTTATGAATTAGCTCTAGAGCTTCTGACAGGAAACATAGAGTCACGAAGAATCACAGCTTCAGAATTAGATGGTGAGTGCAGACTTCTTTTCAAGTTTATTCAGCACCAACTTTGCCCTAGGAGAGGAGATTTTGCTGTTGTAAAGTACCAGGATGTTTTCCTGTTGTTTCTTCTGAAAACACATGAGAAGATCAATTTATGTAGATATGTGATGGTACACATAGCTATAATGATAAAACCATCCAAGAAAGCCACTACCTTGTTTTATTCAAAGATGATATCTACCATGCTCAAGAATCTAGATTGTATTGATGAAGATGCTGAAGTTAATGAAACAGATCATATCATCTGTCTCAACAAAGAGATATGCAAGAGGATGAAAATAAATTGGAATCCATGGAAGATGTGCTGGGTTTCAGATGAAGATAAATTGTATGAAGCCTACAATCCCATAGATCATGGCAAGAGGCCAAAGGATTTGAGAGACCCTGGCTTGAAACCAAATGAGGAACCAGTTTATTCTGATGATGATGAGCAAGAAGAAGGAAAGGATGAGGCCAATGAAACCCAAGAGCAAGAAGAAGCTACGACTGAGGAAGGAAGTATGTCATCTCCTGATCATAGGAGTGACCCTGAAACTGCCAGTCCCAAAAGAAGAATAGAATTTGGACCTGCTAGTCCACCCTTAGCCCTACCAGAATCAGAACCTATTATTGGTGATGAAGAAGATTCTGACACTGAAGAATATCACAGTGAAGCTTCTGAGAAGAGTGATGATGGACGTGTTGATGAAGCTGAGGCTGTTGCTGATGGTGATAACAGACCTGTGGATGGTCTCTCTGAAGATCAAATGGAATCACCTTAATCAGTACAAGAAATAAATATCAGTGGCAAGGATGATTCACCAAAAATCAGTGGAACAACAAGCTATGAGAAACCAAAATACACCCTGTGTGCTGCTGTTTGGGATGACTACCCTGGTTATGCTGTGTTGGGCTTAGAATATTTTGAAGATGAAGAAGCAATGCCAGAATCTGCTGCAGCAATGAAGAGGAACCTCCCACGAGAAACAAGGTCTGTTCCTACTGTTGATCCTACCAATAATAATTTACCTGGTTCAGGAATCTCTCAGGCTGATCTTGATAAGTTTAAGTTTTAATTTCTAACTACTGTGAGAACCATAGTTAGAGAAGAAGTTTCTAATGCTCTTACTCAAGTGTCTCTACAAGTTTCTGAAAATTCATTGGAAGCCTTCTCACAGAGAGTATCTAATGATGTGAAGCCAGACCTAGCCAATACTGGTGAACTTATTGGCAGGAAAATAGCCTTTTTGAATCAGACTATGAAGGATCTTCACACCGGCCTATTATCTCTACCAAGCGAATTCCGATCAACCATCTCTGGTATGATGGAAGTTTTGAGAAATTTGATTGTACATCTCAACAAGTCTGACCTGAGGAAGTTGAAAGCTGAGTTAACTCACATAGTTAGCCAAGCAAGTACAGGAAAGGTCACCAAGATCACTACCCGTGAGATAGAAGCTCTAAGAGAAGTTATGCATGATGAGTCAGCTGCTGTTAGACAAATTCTTGACTTAGAATCTTTGAGGAAGATGACAGAGGTCTGTGATAACAGTCATAAGATGGCTTTGGTATATTCAGCAGATGCTAAGAAAGCCATGCAAGAGATCAAAGAGAAAGTTGATAATTACTTTACTAAGATTTATACAAAACACGAGATGACTGCAAGCTTCAAGGTATTGGAAGAGAATCTGAAATTACCTCCAGTCACTCAGGCCTTCAAAACTCAAGTTCATCAGTTGCGAGATTTTGTCCCTTCCTTGGCACAGTTCATGGAGAATAAAGATGATTTTGAAAAAGCTATGAAGTATGGACCATAAGTCATTCATGACTTTATTCATCTTTTAAAGACCTATTTGCATGCACAGGCCACTGCCATAGTACTTCCTACTTCTGAACCTCTCAGTGATTCTGATATAGCTCCAAATCAGCTATCTGTTGCTCAAGCTCTCTCTCAGTTAAGACCAGTTCCTCAGCAAGTTTCTCCATCAGCTCCTGTTTCTAAACAACAACCCTCTGTGGTACCTGCTCCTCCACCTGCCCGAGTTGTCCTACCACCTTTTCAGATTCGCGAAGACCATCATGTCTCCAGGCCTTCAAACTTACCCACTATTGATCCCAAAGACAAAGGCAAAGCCCATTTGTATCCCACCAAATTGGTGTGTATTGTTTTTGATGGGGTGAACAATGTGTTACTTGTAATAATCTGTCATTTATCATTTTTTTTCTTTCTATCTCTACTCTCTGCTGACTGATTTTACTTTCACTTTCTCTTATCTGTTTTCCCTCCTTTTTGATTATCCCAAAGGGGGAGAAGAACAAGAATACTTTATGGGAGAAGAACAAGAATACTTTATGGGAGAAAAGATGTATATATCTCAGGGGGAGAAATCTGTATAATATATATGGGTAATCTAAATTAAGGGGGAGATTTATATATCTCTTTATATTTATTCTTCTTATGGTTTAATTCTAATTATGTTTTTATTAAGGATATATCATATTAGTTATATTTAATGATAAAGATTTGTGATTATCAAAAAGGGGGAGATTTTTGAGCCCTTCTGGAAGATTGTTGATTTCATGTCTATGTTTGGTGTTTTAATAATCACAAATCATCACATACCATTAATGCTTAATCTGGTTTGATTTCTCATAAACTTAATTACAATCTGTAAATGAATCTGTTAGCATGTTTTTGTCCATTCTTATTGACTTACAAAGTATGTTGGAAGATTTCTGGTTTCAACAGACTTCGGAAGCACCGATCCATTCAACAGACATCGGAAGCACCGATCCATCAGACTCACCGATCCATCAGACTCACCAATCCATCAGACTCACCGATCCATCAGACTCACCAATCCATCAGACTCACTGATCCATCAGACTCACTGATCCATCAGACTCACCGATCCATCAGACTCACCGATCCATCAGAATCACCGACGCAAATGAGTCACCGATGCAAATGAGCCACCGATCAAATGACTCACTGATCCGATGCAAATGACTCACCGATGCAAATAAGCCACCGATCAAATGACTCACCGATCAGACTGACCCACCGATCAGATGACAGACCGATGCTGATCAGTCTGATTCACCGATGCTGATCTATCTGAGTCACCGATCATTACTCACTAATGCTGATGACCTACCGATCACTTTATTCTTCAATAGTCATAAACAGCTGTTTGAATTTCTTTATCTTTATCTTTATTTAATCTAACCAACGTTCATATTAGGTATATTTTAATGCTCTGTCAAATTATTAATAAAGGTTGTCGGATGTCAGGAAACCGTACCTTGTACCTGCGGAAAGGAACCTTTTTCTGTCTTCCGAAGCACGTGACATAAATATAAGAAGACTCTGCTGAAGAGAAAAGAGAGAGAGTTGATAGAAGAATACAAGATATACAGAGGAAAAGAAAGTGAAGGAAGAACCAATCAGAATAGAACCTCATACTCAATCAAGCCTACTCAAGAAGAGTTCTGTGCATACAAAAGAACATTGAAGAACTTCATCGACTACATCTCACTGCTATTAAGCCTGAAGCATACGACACTCTTCCTCTCAAACAAAAACGAGAAAAGGACTCAGAATAAATTCTGATCAAATACAAAAGAGTCCAGAGCTACACTGAAATCACCAGAGCCATTTCTAAACTCTACATCTCTGCTCTGTGATACATTTGTTTTAAATTTCGAGCAGTGTGTGTTATCTGCTGTATTAAACACACACACTGACTCCTGTACTTCCACTGGAGGATCTGTAAATTCTCATCAAACCTTTTTACACTTCATTTCCCACTGTGGATAGTGGTAGAGGTCGTGTGTGACCTGGACAGCTAGTTGTTGTTGTACTGTTTCCCACGAATAACAGTGGTAGAGGTCTTGTGACCTGGACAGTGTGTTCACTGTTGTTAACCCCGATCCAGGGTGTGGATCATTTTTATATAAACTTTTGAGAGGACTAAGTCTCGGCTTGAGACTGAACCTCTTGGTTAATTCTCTGTGTTTGTAGCTACATACTTTATCTATACTGCATATTTATTTCATATTCTGCTGCTATTACTTTGAAATATAATTTTTTTTCAAAGCTACTTTGATAGTTAAACTCGCAAGTGTTTATATTTATTATAGACCAGTAAGTTAGTTTGAAAGTTTAATTTAATCATAAGATTAAGTTAACTGAGAACTAATCAATATTTGAGAAACTAATTGAACCTTTATAATCTGTATAAATTCACTACAGTTTAATCTGTTTTTGAAATAGGGGGATTTTTAATCCACATTGTTTTTAACAAAAAATTTTAATTGGAACTCAATTCACCCCCCTCTTGAGTATCCACTCCGACCAACAATATTTATCAATATCCACTGTTGAAAAAACAATATCAAATTACAATGAAATTAATTTTCTTTAGAGGAGTAACATATTTATTCATTTTATTAAATTAAGGTAAAATATCATCATCATCTAATTAAAGAAAATTTTCTCTTTTCGTATAATTTGAACTAAATTCATCATCCAATATATTAGATTAATTTTATTTTTAAGTAATATTAATAAGAGGTTTAATATATCTTATCCATGTGGCATTTATTAGTATTTTGATGTTCATCTTATAATGTAAAAAAAATTTACTATCATTGCATATATCTAATCATCTGTCTAAATATGTAACTCCACATCCCACACACCATGTTTCAATATATTTAAAAGTTTCATTTCCTTAACATTTCTAATGTGACATTGAACATATTTTATTAATTACATCCTAGGATAATCAAATCTAATCTTCCCTATTTTCTTAGACTCATTAAATATTAATTTAAAAATATTTTTTTTCCATTTTATCTAATTAATTATATTTATACTTGTAATTGAATTTTTTTATTTAATAAATACTGTCCATTAATATTTTAAGATGAGTAACTTCATTCGGGTTTTCCTTTCATGTAATAAAATAGAACACATTTTTTAAAAAAAAATAGTATTTGATTATCTTGATAATATTCCCAAAATAATATTTTATTATGTAACTACTTTCGAATATGATTAAAATGGTACCCATTTCTTTATTTTTAAGAATATCTCTTCAGAATTGTTTCATATTTAATATGATTTCTAATAATAACAATAAGAAAAATATTTTCTTAGATGATTCATGAAATCTATTTTTTTCCTATTTTTTATTCACACTATTGTGGAATGATATCAGTTATCATATTGAAAAACTATCCATCTGATAACTAATTATGTTCAAATTACTATATATTATTCAGAATAGTCATAATCCTATAATTCACATGTCAAATAGGCTGAAAAGTTATGAATTCATAATTTAGATAGTAATCATAGAGAATATACTTTAAATTTTCTAAAATTAATGAAATTTAAAAATAATTCACTTCCAACAATCCCTTTATATTATAAACCTTTTCACAATATGATATTTAATTATTTATATTTCTCATTTTTGACCATATAAGACTATTACAAACTATATTGTTCAATTGATACTTAGTTTTCGCATATACCATAAATGTTCTAATGTCTTCATTAGGAATTTTATAATTTATAGTCATCATAGCATATTTATTCACATTAGTATTGATCATAAAATTCTAAATATAATCTCTCCATTACTCATATTCTTCCCCATCAAAATTGGTGGTTTGATTGGATTATAATTTTGTTATATAGAAAAAGATAATACTATAAAAACACTTTTCGCCACCAAATATTTTTCATATAAATAATAAATTAATGTAGATAACGAATTGGATACAATGTTTTTCCTCAGGATTTATTATAGATATATAATAATAAGGGTGGGTAATTGTAGTTCAAAAATCTATAAAAAAAATTCTGTCTATTTTATTATTAAATAAAAGATGGATTATATAATGAGGATAATGTTTTGAATGTGATTATTTTGAAAAATTTAAAGATAAAAAAATCAGAATGATATTAATCTAAAAATTTTATATAGGAAAGTATACATAAAAATAAATTAACTATGAAACTATATATGAATAGAAACAAATGCACATTAAAAAAACACACAATACCTCAACTGATTCAGGTATTCTTTTTATCCCGAAGAGGAAAATAAGTTTGGAGGCATTGATTTAGGTTTCCTTAACTATAAAACACATTATAGGCCTTCCCTCTACAATAATGAAATAACATGATCATACTGATCTAAATGAAACTTATTCATCAATACAGATTCCTTTTTTTATAATTATTGACAATTAATAGCTATTTCGTTAAACCTAGGATTCTGTAATCTCAAAAAACACGAAATAGAAGCAAATGATTCAAGGAATTTACAAGTGATCCTCAAAAACATATTCCAAAATAAAAAATCATAGAAAATATTACAAATAAGAGAATTAGTGAAAATGAGATTTTATAGTATTTAAAATTTAATAATCCTTCTTATTGATTTTATGTTCTCTATACATCATTGTGAGATCACATTTCATTTTATTAAAATTGGTTGAAACTAACTCTCACATTCAATTTCCATGGCTCTCATGTATAGTTAAAAATACACAAAAAAATATCAATCACTCCATCAAATAGATTCACTATTGCGATACTACTACCAAGTATTCTCTTCATCACTTATAAAACAATACATCTAGAAAATATTAATTATTGTTAAACTTATTGTGAAATTAATATTCTTAAAATATAATAAAAATTTACTTTTAAATTTATTTTTTGTAAACGTACACATTTAATTTTTCGACTATTTAATTTTATGTGGATTGAAATGAAAAATCAAGGACATAAAACTATATGAAAAATTACTTTGAAAACAATTTGATAAAAGGTAGTTTCGAAATAATTATTTCCCCCTAACACACTCTTTAGAAACCAAAATTATCACCTTGGAGGTCCTCCCTATGATAAATGTTGTAGTGGATTTCCATTCAACTATAAATTAATATAACATTGATTTCCTTATCTAGAGAGATTATATGAATATGACTACATAGGTAATCAAAAAGTAATCTGATGTCAAGGTACTCCCCATAGTAGAATCCCACCATGAAAAAAAGGTCATCCCCTTTCTGATATCATTATAAATATACCATTATATCAAGAGTCACATGGTGGTTTGAGGGTAACCACACCATGTGCCTCATCACTGACTGGTGAAATCTCATCCATTCTAAGATATTGTCAGTGGTGATGACTTCTACCTACCCACCCTTGGATAGTAATTTATTTGATATTGATAAGGGTATTATAAATAATGTCACTCCACATGATATGGTAGTTAGGATGTTTCCACATTAGTAAGATCATGTAGTTAAATACCTCTCAAAATATGATTAGAATGTCTTGGTTTTATGAAAATAAATAATTAAAGACAACATAATAGTTATGCACCCACCCATAAACACTTATCTATATTTCATTCCTAAGACATTGAATTATAAATAGACATAAATTTTTTTGAAGAAATATAGAAATCTCTCTAGAATATTATATTGAAATTTCATTCTAATATTTATTATAAAATAAATCAAATGGAATGTAAAATTATCTCCCATACTGATATGAATGCCTCCTTAGATTAATGGTACCAAAATGTTGTATGGTAATACAATGATATCAAATAATATTAGTATTAAATTTGAAAACACATTGATAGATGATTATTGATGCATCATCTAATGTGTAAATTTGTGTTAGGGTGAACATTGAGTATTCGATTTTGTCACCCTATATAGTATAAAATGTCGATTGGTTAATATGGAATGAATTTATTTTATAATTATTAAATGATCAGGTCTAAGATCTGCCTTCTCTAGATGGTCTTGGTGATATAATTTCACTATACCTAAGGCCTAAAAATGAAACACTCAAAAAAAAATGGGATATGGATATTATTTTACCTAAAGATCTAACAAATTATATTGTCATGACAATTTAATAAAAAGAATATTAATTGTAGAGGAACCTTTATTAATGGGATACTCAAACTATAAAAGGAGTACTATATTTATCCAAAGATTAGGAAATATAATAAAAATGTAGAATGTTGTAACAATTACCAATGTGTTTGAAATGTGATAGAAATAGTGGAACACATCGTCGAGATAATTTTTACCACCTCCACTAGAACTGAGACCATGATATCCATAGTGGATCAAAGATATACTTGTGGTAGAGATAATCCATCCCTAGCCTATAGGAAAGGATTAATTTATTTAATAAACTCCCCTTTGGAAATAGGTCTTCTATTGATTAGGGGATTCCTTATTCAAAAAATCTCTATAGTTATTCCTGACACAACACCTTTATTCTGTAATGGGAATTCTATAAGTAAATATAATTTCGAATAATTATAGCACCACTATTGAAAATCACATTTGGGGGAATGTTGAGAGGATATGTTATATACACTTTGGGTTTTGAAGCTAAAATGGTCCACCAAAATAAAAAATACTAGTAATGGCCATCAACTATATCTTGATATATATTCCTATGATTACGGATCTCCATACAGTTCTGACAATGATTTAAACTCAGTGCCCAAGTATGAATCAGTAAATATCATCAATACCATAACCATAGGAAATGCAGATCATAGAGAAGATGTGGAAGAACATAATAAAAAAAACCTCTACTATAACATCATAATATTTAAATATGTATCAATATATTAAATAATACTATGTTTGATAAATTACATTACATTCAACATAAAACTAAAAAAATCATGAAATATTTAAAAAAAATTGGAAAAAATAAATATAGTAATTAATTATGATGAAAAATAGTATTGTTATTTTACTAAGAGAATTTAATGATTATAAAATATATAATTAATTTTGTATGATTAAAATAAGTCAACGTTAAAATTGGAATTTTTCAAATTAATATGTTTTAATAATTATTTTTTTAAATAATTTTATAAAAGGGGAAAGAGTTCAATGTATAAAGTATTAAATTAACACCCAATTAATGAAAAAAACTTATGAAATAACATTGTGCGCACATGAAGTACAAAATAAAAAATTTCAATAAATGTGGTTTATCATTATATTTTATTATGTTCAATTACAATATTATATTTTTAAATTTAATTTTTTTAATAAATTAACTAAATTTTTAGATTCAATTTGGAAAAATTGTCCTAGGTTTAATTATATGACATTTCCATAATAGTTTATTTATTTTTGAATATTGAAAAATACCTATTTTATAAATATTATCACTTTTATGGAATTTACATTTAAATAGAATGACATAAATGCATTTAAAAAAAATTAGACTAAATATATATTCTATAAGTAATAAAATTTATTAAAAAATATATTTTTAACTTATAATTATGTGTTTTTATTTTTGGAAATGAAATAAATTTTTCATTCAAATAATAAAAATCTTTTCTATTATCTTATAATCATGTATTCAAAAGGATTCTGTACATTTTTCTTATGATTGAAAGTCAAATAAGTTCCCTTTTACAAAACATAATTAAAATATTAGACATGGAAGAAATATTATACATTATATTTTGAAAAAAAAGATTTTACAATTTATAAATTTAATTTTAAAAGAATAATATTCATTAAATTTTAATGTATTTTTTGTATCATATCAAAATTTAATAAAAAAAATAGTCACTTTCTTTGCGATATAAATGTTCTAAATTTATAATGGGGAAATTTTCATTTTTAAATATAGAATATTTATGACGATAAAATGTTCCATCCATGGTAAAAGATAAAAATAGTTAATGGGGTGAGTGGTTAATATAATTGATAAGGATTAGAATATACCCAAAAATGAATAAATATTATATTTTAGTTTTCATTAACCTAAAATTATTCCATAATAAAAATTGTATAGTATTATTGATTTTTTGAACCTTATTTTCATTTATTATATTTTAATATACATAATATTTATACTTGTTCCACACACTAATTTATTAAATGGAACCAATAATCCTCACCTATATACACGCACAACCAAATCTCTCATAGAACAACTATGGTTATCCAACAACCTAGGACTTGACCGATATGTTTTGGTCATCAAATCATTACCATAAGAGTATTATTAAGTTGTAAAAAAGGAAATTATTGAAGTAATAGGGTTATGTTCCTAGTATACTTTTGGGTGATTAGTTCTTCATAAACCTCCTACAAAACATATAAAATAATATTAGGATAATGAAATATTTTTCATCACTACACTTTAAATTTTTATATTAATGTTAAAATAATTTTAAATCTCAATTCATCTAATACGAAATGGAATCATCAATCTTGTGTATGTATGGGCTACCATATCCATATCACAATATATTTTGTTTCTCATTAGCACCTTACATGGATGTTTATAAAAAAAAGATTAATGAATATATATATATATATACATATATATATATATATGATATTTATTAATTAATTTTTATTCCATAAATAAAAAATAATATCTACCTTCTTACCCTCTCATCCTCTGTAATATTTAAATGTGGATATTGCTTATGTGTGGAATACTACATACCAAAAGTTATGTATTTTATTATTCACCACACAGCTACAGGGTCGGTCAAAAGAATGAATTTAATTAAAAAATATACTAATTATTATATTAAAATTAATATATATGGGTAAAATTTTAATTATTTTATATCATTTTCTTCCAATAGAACAATGAAGACGTTTCTCATGTGTATGAGAAGGTTATCACTTCCATGAACGATGTATTTAATTTTTCATCAATATCATGCATGAATCATTTATAAAATTTACTAATTATAAAAAAACAATTCTTAAAAAATATTATAAATATGTACATGATTAATTCAGGACTACAACAAATGTACTAGAACCTCCAAATGAAAACATGGATGTAAAGTGGAATAAAAAATCCCAAAATAATTGATTTTAACAAATATCTTTCACTAAATGAGAATAATAATGTCATAAACTAATGCAAACTATAAAAATATATATTAAAATATATTATATTTATTAATATGTATATATATTATTATAACATAGTAATTAGGATTGGGTCGAACCATGACGGGATCTATGGTAATGGGTTCACATTTCAATATTCAATATTTTAGAAATGATTTGAATTCCAAACATATCTCTATAATAAGGATTCCAATATTCCTATTTTAAATATTATATCATGAGAATATATATAATCACGATAATTAAAAATTTATATAATTCATTTTCTCTATCAATTGGTGATTATTCAAGAGTTATAAAATATGTATGTGTTATTGTTCTCAATTTTGATTCCATTATACACCTGTCATGTTATACACCATAGTCCATATATATGGTGTACTTATGAAGCCACTGATATATATTTATATAAAATTTTAGTAATGCCATGTTATTTAATGAATTAATAATTTTATAATTTTTTATATATTTTGTTTTAAATGTCACTACAGGAATGAATGATTATTCTATAATGTAGTTATTATTCATTATTTTTGATGATTAAATCTACATTAGGGGAATTATCAAATTTACAATAAGAAATTAAATATATTTTATTCTACTAGGTATATTCTTGGGGTATAAACTTTTTTTTCAACTTACTCTGCCTTTTGTAAAAATATTCACTAATATAATCTTTACAATAAATGATGACCTAATTTTTCCTCTATGGTAAGTAATCTTTTCCATTTAAGAAAATATTCATAATTTGTTTTCAATAATTATTTTATATTAATTTCAATGGTTGATAAATTTCATTTAAATTAATCTTTTACTTTTTTATTTTTCATAAATAGGAATCATTTTAATATATTATGTACATGTCAAAGTTGAGTGTTAACATAATGTGTTGGAATAATGTTTTCTATTAACATACATTGACCAGACACTTATTCCAAATATCATATCCATTATTCTATACCATTATTTTTTATGAACTGAACCAGTGAGGATTGACCCACAACTATCTCAATCCTGCCACTATAGGGTTTGGGTTGGTGATAATCACAGAAAGTAATAACCAATATGAGAGCGAAATGCTTAGTGTACGTGTATGTGTGCACTGCATAACCACTAATGTAAAACCTCTAGGGAATTAAAGGGTTCTATATTGTAAACTAAAAATGAAATCATAGAAAATAAATACCCAAATTGAATATTTTTGCTAAAATATAAAATCGGAAAATTATATGATGGTAGATATGGGATACGTATCTCTAAGACCTGCCACCATACATGATCAAATGAATCATAGTACCCCAATGCATTGCTATAATCGTCGTTGACCAGTTCATCATCTTCATAATTCATGAGATGTGTGGAATGAGCTTGTCAGTGAGTGAGAATATACATACCTAATAAGAAACAAAAAAGATGTTGGTTGAGAACTAAGAGACAAAATTGGAATAGAAAACTCATCCCATATAATGAAATTAATAAAAATAAAATAACATGGATATCGATATATATATATATATATTCCAAAAATAAACCCAAATGAGAGAGAAATAGGGTCCCCATTTCATAGCCCATGCTAGAAAAAAAATGATATCAGCTCTAAATTGGTCCATCAATGATGGACAATATCTTAATAAAATTTCTGAGAAAAATACATGTTAAACAATCCTCATCATGGTGACACGAATTTGAAGTGTAGTGTATCTTGTCCAATGACCCATGATATAATATAGATGTAGGGTTCCACTCTACTGGTTGATGACTCATGCCTAGACTCAACAACAGGGTTTAAATATGGCGGTCAATAGATAAACCATGCCCTATAATGGTATTAGGGATCTACTGTAGTGTTCGATAGTGGAACCATGCCCTGTCTCAGTAAGAGGATTCTAATATTATGGTCTATGACCCATGAACATATTCTAGGGGAGGGTTCCACTCAAATTGTAGAGAATGGAATCATGAACTAATCTATCCGAAAGGTGAAACTATGATAGTTGAAAGAGGACCCAAGCCTTATCCTAATAGGAGTGTGCCACTCTAATGGTCATGGAACCATTCCCTAACTGCACAATGTGATTCCACACAAATATTCAATAGAGGACACATTACCCTCTCGAGTAGTAGAGTTCCCCCTCTATTGATTAATAGAGAACCCGTGACTTTTCCAAGAAGGAGGATGCCACTCCAATCTCTCTGATGATCATTCTTGATCACTACCATCATCTGACACATCTTAAAAATGTTTCATATCTATATCAACTTGAATCATTTCTCAAAATCCACCATAAATTAAAACATTGTTTTCTAAGTGAAAAACAGTCAAGATATGCTACTTGTGGGTAAAGATTAGAGTCGATATAATGTAAATGAAAGAGGTATAGGATTCCAAAAAAATAAGGGTAAATGACATGTAAGGGGAACCAGATGATTCATTTTCCCACTTTTCTTTCTTGTACATGCTCTAGAGAGTACACATATAACATCCAATGTATCCCAATATGACATGAAAAAGGACTACATGAAGTTCCTTAGTGACCTGGGGTCCTGCCTGTGCCCCTATACATGTTTGATTACACTAGCTATATTTGTGTATGGTGGTATTGTACTATGGATAAGCACATATAGATTGGCCAAGTCCATGTAAAATGACTATATGCCCGACCAATCATGTTTCTGTGTACTCCCAATATACATGCCATGTCTCCAATACCAAGTCACACGTCGTGTGGGAGTCCCACATAGTTTGTGATAATTATAATCTCAAAATACCTTATCATAATATATTATTTAAGATCACACAATGTTTTATACCAAACTACATGGTGTGTTGTCATTTTTTAACAAAATCCCAAATCTACTACTTGTTTCTTCTTATTTTCCTTATCCACATCTATTCATGCATCTAGACCACCTGAAAAAGACGAGGAAAGATACTTTAATTGTTTTCCAACAAACCAATGTTTAGAAAATTAAATTTCCATCAGTAATTTCAATATCTATTCCCACCTCACATGCATCCCCTTCCCCAACCCAGCCCACATCAGATCCCAAATCCACGAAATAATCACATGCACCCTGAATATCATCCCAAACCATCATATATGATCACTAATCAATTCTTAGTATATGAATCAACCATGTCCGTGAGGGTCCAATTGTTCTTGGGCCCACCAAAAAATATTTATATATTAACACTATAGTCCAATGATGAAAAATGATATTAATAGTGGGGGAAAATCACATAAATAATTGTGAAAATATAATTATCCATGTGTTCATGGACAAAAAAATTAATATTTCTCATATAAAAGGTGAGAAACAGGAAAAAATAAGTACTAATTGAATAAATAAAATTTAATCTGATACATAGCCACGTGAAACAAAGGTAGAGGGTGAATTGAATTCATTATGTATCAACTCACCATCATTTGGAGGCCCTCCATCATTTGACCTCTATCTCCAATGATAGGAGGTGGAATTAAATTCTTCATTTCCATGGGTTATGTCGATAAACATGGATATCTGTCAGATCTATGATTTCATTGAGTAATCATGTTTTAGGTCATTTAATAAAATAAATAAAATCAATTATTTTTTTTAATTAAACACATATTTAATGACCTCGTTATCTGAAGATTATTTGTCAACCAGTTTTTTATCTTGCCTTTTCTAAACAACACATTCTAAATTCGACCATTGTATCATATTTTTTATTAGAGAAATCATTTTAGAGTTATATAATTTTTATGAAAACCCATGTGTCGATAATAAGAAATAAAATTATTTATTTTATAAAAAAAATTTCAGACACACTGGTCCTCAGAATCAGTCTCTCATTCACCGGCTGGCTCATAAAATATCTATATATATATATATTTAAAAGTCATACAAGGAATAAAAATGGTCCCAAAATTATTTCCAACTTCAAGATTGTAATTCTAAAAAATAATAAACGAAACTAAATAATGGGGCTACAGATTAATAATCTAGCTCTCCCACTCCCATGATCACTCTTATATGGTTACACTACTAGAAATGGAAGATATACCAAAGGATTGTACCCCAAAGTTTATGAAAAACGTTGGGATATTGATGTTTATAGGTCTTTTACCAACGGTTTCAATAAACTATTGGGATAGAAAATTTTATATTTGTTTTAAAAAATGGTTCTATAGAACCATTCAGATATGTGAGACTTTACCCAACAGTTTTACAAAACTATTCAGAAATTTATGTTTTCGGAAGAATTTTTCTATTATTTTAAAAAACCATTCGTAAATCTTACCTTTCCCAATGGTTTTAAAAAAAATTGGAAATGATTACCCCTAAAATTTTCTCCATACCCAATCCCAAATCCACTCAATCAAAGACCTAAATCCCGAGAAACAAAGCTCTCTTGCTTGGAAAATTCTTCCACCCTTCAATCAGATAATTGTTCTATTCTGCACTTCAAATATGAAGTGGTTAGTTAGGTTCAATGTTTTCCATATATATTTTTTTATTTTATGTATTGATTTAATCCAGTGGTCCGTGTGCTATGGTATACCCACGATTTTTATTTTTATTTGTTTTCTGTTTTTTTATACAGTTCATCTATCATGATTTTGTGAGTCAACTTTATTTGAAGAATTTATAGCCACTACATTGTAGAGTAAGTGAACCATATGAAGGCATTGGGTCTGGTTAGAGTAGTGGGGTAGGTGGAGAAGAGGTGAGGGGTTGTGCAGGTGGGGGTGTGTTGTGTAGGGTCGTGGTGTTGGGGCAGAGGTTGGATATACAGGGGGAGTCTACTGGGTGAGGTGGGTGTGGGGGGGGGGGGGGCAGTAAAGGTGGGGGTGTGGTGGGTGGGTGGACTGTAACATCCCAAGTAAGTAATGAATAATAGATATTGTTATCTATGAATATTTATGAATTAGATAGTGTTTTAGATGCTTAAAATGAGAATAAATCCATTCTTAAGCATGTAATACACTAATATTTTTAAAAGATTGTATTACAGCCTTTTGATGGTAAACAATTTTTAAATCAAACATTTGACATTTTTTATAAGCTCTATTTGTAAAAATAAAATTATTCTTTATGAATGGGACATTGGAATTTACTTTGGATAAATTTTTTTTATTTTTCTGACAATGTTCATTTTTTAATGAATAGTTAAAAATACTGCATTTTACATCAAAACTACTTTTTCATCAAATTTAACAATATGGTTATATTATCTTTTTAATTGGTCTTCATGTGTAATTAGAATATATTTTTTACAATTTAATCCAATTTTGGTCATTATAATTAATTTCACTATGGAATTGGGCAAAAACAAGTGCCAAACTTTTCATAGATATTGTTTCTAAAAAACCCGCTATTTTTTGACAACGGGAATTATTTTTAAAATAATTATTGAAATTTCTTTGATTGAAATTTTGTAAAATGGATTAAATATTTGTAACCATAAGGTCAAAATTATGTAATAAAGACTCTTTTTTTTTTGGACTTTGTGAATAGTAACGACGATAATTATCGTTTATTATCTTGATTAATTAGTAATCGGGTAGTTAGGAATAATAAAATAATATAATAATAATAAAAAATAACACCAACATGTGTTCTAATACTACTGGTTGTGTCATGGCCGACCATGGGATTCCTTTTACCAAACATGGGGACCCCATGGAATCACTTTTGTGTGAAAATGACTTGTTATCTTTTTATTTTTTAAAGAAAGTTAAATATAACAAAGAATCAATCACCTGAGTAAAACATTATTAATTTTGTCTACATAAATGATCAATTGGAATATAAATAGTAGTTGGAAAGCTAAAAATATTTCCTATATCATAGTTTTTTTTATAATTTATGGACAATAAATAAATTAAATTATTTATGGCATCATGATGATGCAGCGACTACATCATTGATGAACGATTTAAATAAAATGAAAATATAATGTAAAATCTATGACATACACTTGTCAACGACCTATTGGATAATTATATTTCTAACCCTTATCACCTTATCCTAGAAATAGAATAATGTGAGACCTTCAAAATCTGAAACTCATTTGAAAATAATGTAACATTTTATACCTTTCTAAGAGTGTCCATCCTCTCCTCTTATAAAAGGCCCACATCTCTACCTCATTACCCACACGTCTCAAGCCTTTGGCCCAGCCATGATCTACTCATTTTTCCTCTCCACATCCCTCTCCGAATCATAGAAGCCTTACCTTAGGTAGGAAGATATTCAAGAAACTCTTTTGGTTCAAACCAACAGAAGTTACCCGATTTAAAGGTAAAGTCTTCTCTAATGTTCTTTTGTTTTATTTCACTTCTCCAACCCCATAAACACTTTTTATTCATTTCTTTTGTAAAAAAACAAGTATCTTCCATATACTAGGATGTTGTTATAATAAGGATTCTAGTTACACCTACACACAACTACATCTAATGGTCAAAGAGAATACTGTTTCTGTGGATGGTGAATTTCTACCTCACGGAATGATGATTGTTCAATATTCTTCTAACACATTAAAAGGGGGCCATTAAGATGTCACTATATTTATATATGATATATAATATGTTTACATTTTCCTTAAGATTCTGTATTTTTCATTTATGGCATACCTATATGGTCTCCATTATCGGTAAACGAGATATCTTCATTTTTGGAAGTGCGGACTACCGCCCCCTCAAAGTGATTTGATTCGTTAATTCCTTATGTGGGATGTATAAATGATAGTTTTAATGATATTATATATGATATTATAATAAAATTATAATATATCTTTATGTCATTATGATTCCATTCCATTAAATACGAAATAGATATGAATATAGCGTTCATGCGTACGTACGGCTTACAGTCTCCATGAACGGTGCATTTAATTTCTTACCTCTAAATGTTATGTAATATTATAAATGCATGCATATACTGGATATATATGATTTATATGATACCTACATCATGAATATAATTCTGGATATGATAGATACATGAAAAACTTGTAATTGTAAAGAGTTTATTTTTGACTCATGTACCAATGATCGACAAAAAGACCATTATTAACATAAATAATTACATAGTGTTCATAACATGGTAATAAGTGATATAAAAGAAATAATGAACTTTACAAAGGATCTTAAGAAATTATAAATTAAGTCAAGATTATTATTTAGGACTTTAAAGAACGATCGAGTCAAGTCAGACTCGAGGTATGGGAAATCGTCTCAATCTCCTTTCATTGAGGCATATTTTGATTTATACACAACATTATTTTATAAGTTGCATAAACCCCTTTGAATTTTATGTTTATTCAAAAGGAATATTTTTTATACGAAGTGTTTTATAAATGAAAAAATGAATGTTTTTTATTATACGTATGCGGCGAAAACAACTTCTCTGCCGTTGTGACCATTATTTGAGTTTCGGCTTCCTCTACGAGCCATAACTTTTAAAAAAAAAATTAAAAAATAATTACCATGTTTTAATTTTCTTTTATTTTGGTATTGAAAATTGTTTTCATAATATTTTTATTATATCAATGTGTGGTATTGATATCTTGTGATTGAAATGTGGAAATGTTATGTTTCCTTTACACATGTTTTATGTGATAAGATTATGTTATGGTTATTGGGAATTATTATGAAGATGGGTGGTTTCATGATAAAATAAGGGTGAGTGAGCTCGATATAGCACTCCAATGCATTGGGTAATGCGAAGGAGTTAAACTTTATGGTTTCTTCGAAAATATTTAGGGAATATACTATGATGGGTATTCCAAACGTAACCAAGAGGGTTACTCCCTATGTAAGAATGTTATGAATGCATCAAGTTATCTTTATGTCTTATGATTTCTATGATTTATTCATGATTTGATGAGGTATGTTAATGTTCTTATGTTTTATGAGTAAATTATGATTTCATTTATTCTTATGTATACATGTAATCATGTTTCCATTCCATATTTTTATATCCTTTACTGAGATTTTTATGCTCATCCCATGTTTTTGAAATGTTGTTCACATGTCAAGGGAAAGGTAAAAGATATGATGATAGTGTCACAAATGTGTCAAGAAAGAATCCATTTTTTATTTTAAATATGTTTCCATTGATGGGAAAAATTAATACTATCTTTCATGTAACCACTTTGTTTAAATGTGGAATGTTATGCATGTTTTGTGATCTAATTCTCTAAAACTCTAAACCTTAAAAGAACCTAAATGTCTATTCTTGATATATTTCAAGATTAAATAGTGTTTAAGGTTGGGGCCTTATCGTTGGTATCAAAGGTCATTTTAGATAACATTAGGGGTTAGAATTCTATTAAATGATTATCCAAAAATATATTTTTTGTGGTCAAATTGAAATGATATAGCATTTGAAGATTACTTTTTTTCTTCATCTAAGACATGTTTGTTCTGAATGGTTTTTAGTAGAGGAAACAGGGAAGCAGTGCTTGGAAGGCATAAAGAAAAAAATAACCTTCTGAATCAGCATCCTGAGATGGTCGGAATTGGAACTGAATAGATTGTTGCAGTAATGGAGCAGTTAACTCAAGCGATAAATGGTGGTGGTATCCGTGCATGAGATCAGCCATATCAACCGCAGATGAACATTTCAGTGGTGGAACATTTCATGAGGCAACATCCCCCATAATTCAGAAGATCATATGACTTTGTGCTAGCTGAAGGTTGGATTAAATAATTGGAGAAGTTTTTTGATGTCATGGGGTGTTCAGAAAATCAAAAGGTTAGTCTTGCTATTTACCATTTCGAGGGTGAAGCAGATCAGTGGTGATCGATGGTTAAAAATATCAGGGATGCTGATGAGATTGATTCTCTTGACTAGAATGAATTCAAAGGTATGCTTCTTGGGAATTATTTTCCTAAGGCTGTTCAACATCGGATGGAAAAAAATTCCTGGAATTGAGGCAAGAGGAAGACTCTGTGGCTGCCTATGAAGAAAGGTTCACTCGGTTGGCAAGGTATGCTCCGAATTTTATCTGAGACCTTGATAGTAAAATCAATTGTTTTTACTCAGGAATAAAGACAAAATATCAAAGGAATTTAGCTTCTCGTTAGTTCAAGAGTTATGAAACGATTGTTCGATGTGATGATAAGGTGGAAATGGAGTTTTCTGATGATCAAGTGTTCTATAACAACCATCAGAAGAAGAGAAAAAGGTGGCAGGAGAAAGGAATGAATTCTTCAAAAAGGATTGACGGAAAGAAAACAAAGTTTCCAATTTGTGATAAATGTGGTAAAAGGCAAGCTGGGAAATGTCTTCTGAATTCTGGAAAGTGCTACCAATGCAGTAAGATGGGACATAAGTCTCGTGATTGCACTGAAAAAGATAAGGGTGATGGTAAGACAAAATTTTATTTACAGTAAGTGAAATGTTTTAAGTGCAATGAGATGGGTCACAATGAAAACGAGTGTCCAAAAAAGAGCTCCAGTGATGAGAAGCAGTTAGACTACAAGCAGAAATGGGTGGTGATATCCTTTAAAACTAATTTAGCAGATGTCGAGCCATCAAATGAAGTTGCATCAGGTACTTCATTTTCTTTTTCAGATTACGCCAGTGTGTTGTTTGATTTGGGGTCTACACATTCTTTCATCTCTGAAAACATTTCTAGTAAAATGGGAATACCATCTCATGAAATGACTCCTAAAATTGTGGTAAAAACACATGGGGGAAATGTTGAGTCATAAATAATTTATAAGAATCTTCTCATCCTTATCTGTGGAAAGAACCTACTTGCAAACCTTATTGTTTTACCTCTAGTAGAGTTTGACCTTATCCTGGGTATAGATTGCCTCTCTATTTACCATGCTAAGATTGACTATAGAGCTAAAGAAGTTTCATTATAGAAAGACTATCAGTTTGTGTACAAGAATGAACCCTTACTATTTATAACATATCAAGAGGCTGAGAAAATGCTAATTGATGGAAATGAATGTTACCTTGCACATATTGTTGAAAACAAAGGAACTGTTCAGATTAATGATGTGATAGTGGTAAATGAGTATCCGGATGTTTTTCTTGTTGAGTTGCATGGAATAACACTAGATCGGGAAGTTGAGTTTACTGTTGAATTATTTCTTGATGCTAATCCAATTTCAAACCCCCTTATCGAATGGCTCAAATTGAACATTTAGAGTTCAAGGAGAAATTGAAAGATTTATTAGAGAGCGGTTTCATTCGTCCTAACACATCACTGGGGGTTGCTCCTATTTTATTTTTTAAAAATAATAATGGTTCAATAAGACTTTGCATTGATTATAGAGTGTTTAATAACATCACTATTAAGAACAAATATCCTTTGCCTCATATCGATGATTTGTTTGATCAGCTCCAAGGAGTTCAGTTTTTTTCAAAGATTGACCTGAGATCAAGGTACCATCAGTTGAATGTAAAGGATGCAGATGTTCTGAAGACCGTGTTTCGTAAAGGAAATGTCGATTATTAATTTGTAGTTACACCTTTTGGGATAACCAATGCACCTACTGTATTCATTGATCTTATGAATAGAATTTTCCATGAGTTCTTGGATATGTTTGTTGTTGTTTTCATTGAAGATATTTTGGTGTTTTGTAAAAGTGAAGAGAAGCATGAAAGTCATTTAAGGGTTATTTTGCAAACCTTAAATGAAAATAAATTGTATGGGAAATTCAGAATGTGTGAGTTTTGGATGTAACAAATTTCTTTCCTTGGTCATATTGTTTCCAAAGATGGAATAACTCTGGATCCTGCAAAAACAATGGTTGTTGAAGAATGGACAAGACCCACAAATGTAACCGAGATTCATAGTTTTCTTGGTTTGGCAGACTTTTTCCAAAGGTATGTTAGAAATTTTTCACTGTTATCTAGTCCAATTACTAAGCAAACTCGAAGGGTTGTCAATTTTCTCTGGATAAAAGAATGTGATGATTCTTTTCAGGAACTGAAAGGATGATTGGTGAATGCTCGAGTTTTGGAACTACCTTCCAGGAATGGTGAGTTTGTTATCTACAGTGAATCTTCATTGAAAGGACTTGGTTTCATCCTAATGCAGAATGATCAGGCAATTGATTATGCTTAATGACAGTTGAAAACTCATGAGGTAAATTACACTACACATGATTTGGAATTAGCTGCTGTTGTTTTCACTTTAAAAATTTGGAGGCATCATTTGTATGGAGTAAAGTTTGAAATATATACTGATCACAAAAGTTTAAAGTATATATTCACTCAGAAAGAATTGAACATTAGACAGAGAAGATGGCTAGAATTAATCAAGGATTATGATTGTACAATTCATTACCATCCAGTAAAAGAAAATAAAGTGGATGATTCTTTTAGTCGAAAAAGTAATGCTTCATTGACAATGTTGCGTTTGGAAAGTGATGCTTTGGTTAAGGATTTGATGAAAATTGGCGTAGAAGTTGTCGGTGCAAGATGTTCATATGTTTTCATTCATGTATCAGTGAGATATTCTCTATCAGACAGAATTAAGAAAGCACAAGAGCAACACAACGAGTTGCAGAAAAAGGTAGATCTGGTTTAGAAGGGTAAGTTTCCTGAATTCAACATTGATAATGATTGTGTTTTGAGATTTGGGAAGTGGTTGTGTGTGGCGTGTGATTCACAGCTGAAGAGAGAGTTGTTATGTGAAGCTCATAGTTCTCTATTTTCAGTTCATCCAGGCAGTACTAAGATGTATAAAGATCTTCGGGAGTATTACTGTTGGGACAGAATGAAAAGAGACATTTCTGATTTTACTATGAAGTGTTTGACATGTAAACAGGTTAAAGCAGAGCGGCAGATACCGAAAAGGATGCTTCAGACTTTTCCAGTTCCTGAGTGGAAATGGGAAAATATATCCATGGAATTCGTTGTGGGATTGCCGAAGAAACCTCAAGGTAATAATGAAATCTGGGTTATTGTTGATCTCTTGACAAAATCTACTCATTTCCTTGCTATAAGAGATAATTTTTTCCTAGATAAACTTTCACATTTGTATATTAAAGAGATAATCAGGTTACATGGAGTTCCTCTCTCTATTGTATCTGACCGTGATCCCAGGTTCACTTCTATCTTTTGTAATGGCCTTCAGAAGGCGTTGGGTACTGAATTAAATTTTAGTACAACTTTTCATCCTCAATTAGATGGGCAGTCAGAACGAATAATTCAGACTTTGGAGGATATGCTACAGTCTTGTTCGATGGATTATCAGGGAAGTTGGTACCAACATATTTCTTTGGTTGAGTTTTTTTATAATAACAATTTTCATTCCAGTATACAGATGGCACCATTTGAGGCATTATATGGGAAGTGGCATCGAACTCCAGCTTTCTAGGATGAAGTGGGTGAAAGGAATTTGATGGGACTGGAATAGGTAGAAGAGTTGGTAGAATATGTTCTGCTAATACTGAAACAGAAGAGAACAACTCAGAGTAGGAAGAATAGTTATGCAGACAACAGGAGGATTGATCTCTCTTTTGAGGTAGGTGATTATGTTTTTCTCAAAGTATCACCATGGAAAAGTGTGATGCGATTTGGTAATAAAGGAAAGCTGAGCAAAAGGTTCATTGGACCATAGGAAATTATGGATAATGTTGGATCAGTTTCATTCTGAGTGGATTTACCTCCGAGTTTATCTCAGGTACACAATGTTTTTCATGTTTCAGTGTTAAGGAATTACATGCTAGATCCATCTCATGATTTAAGTCCAGAGATAGTTCAACTGGAAGAGAACCTATGTTATTAGGAACAACCGGCCCAGATTCTTGACCACAGGGAGCAAGTGTTGCGGAATAAGGTGATTCATTATGTAATAGTTTTGTGGAAAAACCACATGATTGATGAGGCAACATGGGAATCTGAAAATTCAATGAGGGATAAATACCCCCCACTTATTAGATAAGTAAATAAATTACGGGGACACAATTTTCTATAGGGGGAAGGATGTAACATTGATAGTAAGTATTGAATAATAGATATTCTTATCTATGTATATTTATTAATGATATGGTGTTTTAGACTCTTAAAATGATAATAAATCCAATCTTAAGCATGGAATACACTAATATTTTTAAAAGATTTTTTTACTGCCTTTTGGTGGAAACCAATTTTTAAATAAATTTTTTGACAATTTTATAATTGTTTTTTGTCAAAATAAACTTATTCTTTATGATTGGGATATTAAAATTAAATTTGGATAAATTTTTGGTATTTTTCTGACAATGTTCATTTTTTAATGAATAGTAAAAAATACTGCATTTTACATCAAAACTTGTTTTTCATCTAATATAATTTAATAGATAGATTATATTTTTAATTAGTATTAACTTTTAATTAGAATATTTTTTACCATTTAATCCAATTGTGGTCATTAGTATTAATTTCACTTTGGAATTGGGCATAAGCACGTGCCAAACTTTTAATAGATATTGTTTCTAAAAAACCCACTATTTGTTTTTCCAACATGAATTATTTTTAAATTAATTATTTCAATATCTGTGTTTGGAATTTGGTAAAATTTATTACATATTTGGAATCCTAAGGTCCATATTATGTAATTAAGTCTATTTTGTTTTTGGACTTTGCGAATAGAAACGATGGTAATTATCATTAATTATCTTGATTAATTAGTAATTGGGTAGTTAAGGATAATAAAATAATATCATAATAATAAAAAATGACACCAACATGTGTCCTAATACTACTGGTTGTTTCATGGCCGACCATGGTATGTCATGTTCCAAACATGGGGACACCATGGAATCACTTTTTTGTGATAATGAGTTTTTATCTTTTTATTTTTTAATGAAAGTTAAATATAACAAAGAATGTATCACCTGAGTAAAATATTTTTAATTTTGTCTACATAAATTATAAATTGGACTATAAATATTCATTGTTATGCTGAAGAGATTTCATATATCATAGTAAATTTTTATAATTTTTAGACATTAAATAATTTAAATTATTTATGAAATCATGATGATGCAGCGATTACCTCATTGATTAATGATTTAAATAAAATGAAAAGATAATGTAAAATCTAAGACATACACTTGTCAAAGTCCTATTGGATGGATATATTTCGAAACCATTATCACCTTATCCTATAAATAGATAAATGTGGGACCTTTAAAATCCGAAACACATTTGAAAATAAAGTATCATTTTATACCTTTCCAAGAGTGCCCCTCCTCTCCTCTTATAAAAGGCATCCACCTCTACCTCCTTCCCCACACATCTCAAGTCTCTGGATCGGAAAATATCAGCTCATTTTTTCTCTCTACTTCCCTCTACTCATCCTATAATACTTACCTTAAGCAGGAAGATCTTCAAGAAACCCTTTTGGTTCAAACCAAGAGAAGTTACCTGATTTAAAGGTAATGTCTTCTCTAATGTTCTTTTGTTTTATTTTGCTTCTCCAACCCCATAAACTCTTTTTATTAATTTTTTTGTAACAAAACCAGTATCTTCCATATACTATGATGTTGTTATAAGATGAATTCTATCTACACTTACAAAAAACTACATCTAATGGTTAAAGAGGATACTGTTTCTGTGGATGGGTAATTTCTGCCTCACGAAATGATGATTGTTCAATATTCTTCTAACACCTTCAAAGGTGGCCATTAAGATGTCACTATATTTATTTATGATATATAATATGTTTATGTTTTCCATAAGATTCTGTATTTTTCATTTATTTCCTACCTTTATGGTTTCCATTATTGGTAAACGCGATATCTTCATTTTAGGAAGTGCGGACTACCACCCCCTCAAAGTGATTTGATTCATTAATGCCTTATGTGGGATGCATAAAAGATAGTGTTAATGATATTATATATGATATTATACTATAATTATAATATATCATTATGTCATTATGATTACATTCCATTAAATATGAAATAGAAATGAAAGTAGCGTTCATGCGTACGTACGACTTACCGTCTCCATGAACAGTGCATTTCATTTCTTACCATTAAATGTTATGTAATATTATAAATTCATGCATATACTGGATATATATGATATATATGATACCTAAATCATGAATATAATTTTTTATATGATGGATACATGAGCAACTTGTAATTATAAAAAATTTATTTTTGACTCATATACCAATGATCGATAGAACGACCATTATTAACTTAAATAATTACATAGTGTTCATAACATGGTAATAACTGATATAAAAGAAATAATGAACTTCAAAAAGGTTCTTATGAAAGTAGAAATTAACTCAAGTTTATTATTCAGGACGTTAAAGAATGATCGAGTCAAGTCGGACCCAAGGTATGGGACTTCGTCTCAATCTCCTTTCATTGGGGAATATTTTGATTTATAAAAAACATTCTTTTATACGGTGTATAAACCACATTGACTTTTACGTTTATTCAAAAGAAATCCTTTTTATATGAAACATTTTACTAGAGGACAAAAGGAATGTTTTTTTGTCGTACGTATGAGGCGACAATGACTTCTCTGCCGCTGTGACCATTATTTGATTATCGGTTTCCTCTATAAGCCATAACATTTTTTAAAATGTAAAAATAAATACCATGTTTTAATTTTATTTTATTTTTGTATTTAAAATGGTTTTCATAATGTTTTTATTATATCAATGTGTCGTATTGATATCATGTGATTGAAATGGGGAAATGTTATGTGTCTTTTATGCATGTTTTATGTGATACGATTATGTTATGGTTCTTGGCAATTGTTATGAAGATGTGTGGTTCCATTATAATTTAAGGGCATGTGAGCCCGATATAGACTCCAATGCATTGGGTAATGAAAAGGAGTTAAACGTTAAGGTTTCTTAGAAGATATTTAGGAATATACTGTGATGGGTATTCCAAACATAACCAAGAGGGTTACCCCCTACGTAAGAATGTTATGAATGCCTCAAGTTACCTATATGTATTATGATTTCTATGATTTATTCATGATTTGATGAGGTATGTTAAATTGATTATGATTTATGAGTAATGTGTGATTTTATTGATTCTTATTTATACATGTATTCATGTTTCCTTTCCATATTTTTATATCCCTTACTGATCATTTTATGCTCATCCCATGTTTTTGAAATGTTTTTCACAGGTCAAGGGAAAGGTACATGATATGATGATAGTTTCAAGGAAGTGTCAATAAAGAATCCGTGTTTTATTTTAAATATGTTTCCATTGATTGGAAAAATGAATACTATCTTTTATGTAACCACTTTGATTAAATGTGGAATGTAATCCATGTTTTATGATCTAATTCTCTAAAATTCTAAACCTGAAAAGATCCTCAATCTCTATTTTTCATATATATCTAGATTTAATAGTGCTTAAGGATGGGGCCTTATATGGACTGCGGTGATGAGGGTGGGATGAGGTGGGAAGTTCAAGTGGGGGTGCAGGTGGTGGGGGTGTAGTGGGTGGGGGAGGGTGTGTAGTGGGTGAAGGGGGTGTTTAGGTGGGGGTGTGAAGAGGAGGGGATCTTTTTGGACGTGAGGTGGGGGGTTGTACAGATTGGGGTGGGGGTGGAGGGGGCAGTGCAAGTGGGTGGTGTATGTGGGTGGGGGTGTGAAAGTTAGTGGGGGGAGGGGAGTGAACAAGTGGGTGGATGGGTGGGGAAATGTAAAACCATATCATCTTAAAATTATTCAATTAAAATGTAAAACCAGATTATTTGAAAATATAAATCAAATAATTTGGTTATTTTGGTTTTATAATCATATTATGGAATCATTATTGAGACCGTACTGGGATATTTATGTCACACATTGACTGTGGATTTTTCTTTCTGTAAATTATCAACTTAATAGTTTGGGTATCGGAAATTCACCACATGGAGGTATTTATATATGTTGACATAATGATATAGAGTTATACATATCATGGGAATCTGTAAGTTTTCCTTCCTATTTTTATGGTAATGTTTTGTAGTACATTGTCTTATTTATACATTTTGGACATCTATTACACATCTTCCATTGGAGTTATTTTTTATGTATACTATATTTTTATGTTTTTTTTCACAATGCCATTAGAAAATCATTCCCACATTCATTTTTATGATGTCAGGTCCTATTCACCATCTCATGGGGATCATAAATCCCCATAGGTAGCCCGCCCACCCCCTGAACACCCCTTCCCCCCTGAACAGCCCCCAACCCCATGGACAACCTGCCCCCATGGACACCCCAACCCCTTGTCTAGAGCTGCCCCCCCCCCCATGGATAGCATGCCCACCCCCTGGATCGCCCGACCACCCTTGTGGATGGCCCACCCACCCCCTACCCCCTGGACATCCCCAACCACATGGAAAATCCACCCACCCCCCACCCCCAACACCCCCAAGCACTCCACCCCCACCCCTAGACACCCCACCCCCCAAACACCCCACCCCATGTACACCTTGTAACCCCTGTATAGCCCCCCATCCCCATGGACAACCTGGCCACCCCCTTAGATCGGCCCTACCCCCTGGACAGCCCCTCCACCCCTATTGACAGCCCCCACCCCTGTGGATAGCCCACCCACCCCCCTGGACACCCCCTACCCCCTGGACAGCCCCGCCACCCCAATGGACAACCCCCACCCCTTGGACAACTTGTACACCCTGGACAACACTGCCACCCCCATGGACAACCCAACCACCCCCTGGACAGTCCCTCAACCCCATGCAAAACCCTTCCACCATCCCCTAGACACCACCCATCCCCGGGACACCCCCACCCCAATCCCCCCAGACACCCCCACCCATGGGACACCCCGTACCACCTAGAATGCCCCCCCCCCCCCACCCCCGTGGATAGCCCACCCACCCCCAGGACACCCCTTCTCCCTAGACAGAACCGCTACTTCGATGGATAGCGCTATAACGACCCATACTTTACATATATTGTTAATACTTCAAAATTGAAGCACACTTATTACAACTTATGACAAAACCACAAAGGACCGTATAGGTATAGTGTCTTTAGAAACTGGGAAACATAAACAACTGGTTCATAAATCTTCTACAGTGTCTCCCATTTATTTCATCATATCTAGGGTCCCTTTTAGCATATTCTACTTAATATCCATCTTCCTGACCCGGGGAAAAGAAAACATAAAAGGGTGAGCTCAAATGCTCAGCAAGGGCAAATAAAGGAAATAAAAATCATATCATATCTTTTTGAAAATCAAAACCTGCAAAAGAGATCATAATATTTTAACATGGAATAAATCATAGAAGTGAAAATGAGATCCCCATAATCATAACATAAAACTTGAAACTTTGTGGCATGCACACATAATCATGGAAAATCATTTCTTGTTAGTCATGACTCATTGCCAAGACTATCTTAGTGGACAAAGTCCCTTTCTGAACCGAGTTCACTCCTCGTTTCAGTCCTGTATCACTGAACCAAAATAACCTTCCGTTCCAGCCATGTCTATCTCATGAGATATAAAATCTTTACCCAATGCATTGGAGGGAGATATAGGTCCCACCCATCTTATAATGAATCCTTTCTTATGTGTACCACATAATCATAAATCTTACGTCATCACATAACCCATGTAATAAAAATGTGATTCTTAAACAACATGACATCATAAAACAATTCATATAAGATAAAGGAATTCATAAAAATAATTCCATCACAACATGATCAAATCAATTTAATAATAGGGATAAAAACAGAACCCTTTATTATCTTAGATGGAAAATAATTTTGATAAAACACTTGAACTCCATTCTTGAAGAAAATATCCTTTCTTCTTCAAAAACATTTTTCCTTTCATAACATGTCATACAACTTTAAAATAAAAGATGTTGATTAAAAATAAACTTGAAAACTTTTAAAGGAAGCTTCTTGTAAATAATGTTTTAAAAATCCATTCATGCCGTATAAGTTAAAAAAAACATTCTTCGTACTTTTGTCGGAAAAGTCAAAAAGTACATCGTACGAAAAACGACAAAAGATTCCTTTCATACATATTACTAAAAACTCACCGAAGGGTAAAAATGGATTTAAACAATTGTAGGTGGATGGAAATAATATTACATATTGATGAAACATGGATGTGGATGATAAAATACACCCCAGTAAATACTTACGAATAAACAATCTCAGATAAAAATGAGATTGTGATATTTCCCTTACCTTAGGTCCAATTTGCCTTGTATGTGTCCGAAGCTCCTGTATAATGGTTTAAATAATGTTATTGACTTATTAAAGAATCATACATATTGATATGATATCATATATGATCATATTCTTAGCTTCTTGTTAGTAATGTTTCATTGTTACTTGTTACTCGGGTCTTTATTGCCTTTTGTTCTTACGCGTGTTTTGCCGAATAAATTCTTATTCTTATTTCAAGGTTATAGATACCTTATATCCAGAATGGTATTAGTGTAACATATATCATATTTATTCATTCAATTCATTTATATAATTACTATGTAATGATGATCATGTAGAACGAGTCGCATCACATCGTGGAGACGGTATTCCGTACGTACGCACGAGTGATGATATCGTTCCTATGATCGTGGAAATGTATTGGAGTATATATATATTATTTCAGTATCAATATTACTTTATAATAATCATAAATAGTTACTCATTACACCGTTATACCCATCCTTGTAAAGTGATGGTGGAAAAATAGATTACACCACGGCGTGGAGACGGTATTTCGTACGTACGCACGCGCGGTGATTTCATTTTTCCGTAGGATGGATAGAAGGTGAATTAGGGTTGTTTCATATTTATAATAACATATCAGTATGTAAGTAATACTGATGTTATTACTTCATCATGAAACAACTAAAGAAGAAGAAGTTGAAGAAGAAAGAAATTGGAATGATCGGTAATGGATATTACCTCTTCTTTGGAACTCCTCTTTGAATCCTCCACTTATGGAACTAAGAGTGGTCTTTGGAGAAGAACAGGACCTATAGGACTATTATAGGGAAGTGGAGAGGAGAAAATGGCAGGGGTTGGCCGAGCTTGAGTGCTCAATTTGGTGTGAGGTGGAGGGGGAGGAGGTGCCCTTTTATAAGGGAGGAGAGGGGCACCTTAGGAATATCTCAAAATATTATTTTATATTAAAGTCAAAATCGGTTTATAATGGTTCCAAAGGGTCTTATTTCGAAGATAATGTGGGGAAGGGTCGAAATCCTATCAACCAATAGGATTTAGACAAGTTTAGGGTATTATTTTAACCTTATCAATTAGATTTAACTCTAAGTTAAATAATTTAACTTTTACCATGTCTTTTTGTTTTCTTTCACTATATGGTTAATACACTTACTATAACATGCCAAAAGAACCCCAAATTGTTTATTATTAAAATATATATCCTTATATAAGCAATTTGGCCGAACCTTAGATTTTTAGGAATACAATAACGATTAATAATATAATATTTGATTTAAAAACTATTTTGTGTCAATTTTGACACTATTTGATATATGATTTTTTTGAAAGTCATAACAGAATTATATGTTCGAACCAAGTTGATTAAATCAACAATAATATATCATAGTAACCTATAAAATTAGTGGAATTCATAAAAAGTCTTAAATTACATTTATTTTGGTGTTTATAACATCAATTATGTCAATATTTCATTAATAAGATAATTACTGCATCATTATTGTGTCGTAAATAAATTAAATTATTTAAAGTCTAAAAATTACAAATAAAATACCATTATGTAGGAAATCTTTTTATATTTCTAATTAATATTTATAATCTAAATTCCATCATATATAACCCTATGTAACAATTGTTTTTCTAAAAGATATATGCTTGTGTCATTTTTGTATTCATTTTAACTTAATTAAAATAAAGTGTCATTATCACTTACAAGTAGATCAATGGGGTCCCAAAATCGACCCAAAGATGCCCATGGTCGACCATGTATCATCCAATAGGTTTCAGACACGTTTTAGGGTAATTTAATATTATTATAATATTATTTTTTAACCCTTATTTACCGGATTTACCCTTAACCATGGTAAATAAAATATTTACCGCAGTAATTATTCAAAATGTCTAAAAATAAAAGTTACCTATTTACACAATTTGAACATCCTGATTCCAAATATGGAATCCATTTTTCTAAATTCAAAACACAGAAGTTGCAGAAATTAATTTAAAATTAATTCCCGCTGTCAAAACAAAAAAGCGTGTTTTTAAGAGATAATAACTATCAAAAGATTGACACTTGTTTATGTTCGGTTTAATTGTAACATTGTGTACAATGACCAACATTATATTAAGTGGTAAAAATATATTCTATATATGCTTTAAAACCACTCAAATTCATAATTTATCACTATTAAATGTTTTGATTAAAAAAGTTGTTTTTAATTAAAATTTAGTAATTTTCACTATTCATCAAAATATTAAAGTTATCCGAAAAGTACCAAAATTTCACCTTAGGCTAAATTTGATATTCTGAGTCCAAAAATGAAGTCCATTTTGAAAAATAAAATTTATAAAATTTCAAAAAGTCGTTATTACTATTCATAACGGCTTGTTTTAATAGCATATTGTTATTTAGTGAAACTCGGTATTGCGTACGACGAAAGCTATCGAGGAAGGTCGCGATTGCGTGTAAAGCAAGCCAAGCAAGTGTTGTGTAGAAAAATATTCCTTTGATGATTTATATAACATAAAAGTCTCGGGTGTTACATTCTACCCCCCTTAAAAAGAATTTCGCCCTCGAAATTCGTCACTTTGTAACAAACAGATGAGGATACTTCTCCATCATCATATCCTAAAGCTCCCAAGTAGCTTCTTCAAGTTGGTGGTTCCTCCATAAAACTTTCACCAATCGAGTGGTCTTGTTTCGTAGATCTTTTTCGCTACGATCCAGAATCTCTATCGGCTGTTCTTCATAAGAAAGATCTTGCTCCAGCGGTACAACTTCTGAGCTGAGTACATGTGAAGGATCTGGTATGTACTTTCTCAGGAGAGATACATGGAACACATCGTGAACTTGAGAGAGATTCGGTGGAAGCGCCAATCGGTAAGCTACCTTCCCAACACGATCCATTATTTCAAAAGGACCGATATATCTAGGGCTCAACTTCGCCTTCTTTCCAAATCTCATAACCCTCTTCCAGGGAGATATTCGTAAGAACACTTTATCGCCCACTTCAAACTCTAGGTCTTTTCTTCAGTTGTCGGCATAACTTTTCTGTCGACTCTGAGCTGCTCTTATGTGTTGTTGAATAGATCTGACCTTTTCTGCCATTTCATCAACGAGATCAGGTCCTAATAGCTTTATTTCCCCAACTTCATCCCAGCAAGTTGGAGTCCTGCATTTCTTTCCATAGAGAGCTTCATAATGAGCCATCTGAATACTGGAGTGAAAGCTATTATTATAAGAAAATTCCACCAAAGGTAGGTGTTGATCCCAACCTCCTTTGAAATCCATAGAGCAAGCTCTCAACATATCTTCTAGGGTTTGAATTGTTCTCTCAGACTGACCGTCTGTCTGGGGATGATAAGCAGTGCTGAAACTCAACTCTGTATCCAGAGTATGCTGAAGACTTCGCAAGAACTTCGAGGTAAATCTCGGATCCCGATCAGATATAATAGAAAGTGGTACTCCATGCAATCTTACCACTTCCTTTACATATATCCTGGCAAGCTGATCTAGAGAGAAATCCTCTCTAATAGGAATGAAGTGTGCAAACTTTGTAAGACGATCAACTATGACCCAGATAGCATTATTGCCATTGGATGTTTTAGGAAGTCCTGTGACAAAGTCCATAGTGATGTTTTCCCATTTCCATTCGGGTATGGGTAATGGTTGTAACATCCCCTTAGACTTCTGTCTCTCAGCTTTAACTTGTTGACAAACCAAGCATCGAGAGACATATTCAGCAACATCTCTTTTCATGCCATCCCACCAGAAGTACTCTTTCAGGTCCCTATACATCTTCGTGCTTCCAGGATGAATAGAGAATGAAGAACTATGAGCCTCATCCAGCAGCTCCTTCTTTAATTCGGGGATGGAAGGAACACAAACCCGATTCCTGAACTTTATTATCCCATCACAATCAAGGTTGAATTCAGGAACATTTCTCACCTTCTTTTGTAACTCGACATCTTCTTTCTGTGCCTCTTTAATCTTCACATGTATAGATGGTTGAACATTCATTTGATAAAGATAAGATTTTTCCCCTTCCATTATAATTCCAAGATCCATCCTTTGTAAATCCATAAATATTGGATATTTTGTGATCCTCATCATGGATAAACTAGCATGGTCTTGTCGACTTAATGCATTTGCCACCTTGTTTGCTTTCCCAGGGTGGTAATGGATTGATCAGTCATAATCCTTAATCAGCTCCAACCATCTTCTTTGACGCATATTCAACTCCTTTTGTGTGAAAATATACTTTAAACTTTTATGATCAGTATAAATATCACACCTTTCACCATAAAGGTAATGCCTCCAAATCTTTAATGCAAAGATTACCGCAGCCAACTCCAAATCATGTGTTGGGTAATTTTGCCCATGGATTTTCAACTGTCGTGAGGCATAAGCTATCACCATATCATTTTTCATAAGAACACACCCCAATCCCTTCTTGGATGCATCACTGTAGATCACAAACCTTTCTCCACTACAAGGCAGTGTGAGCACAGGTGCACTGGATAACCTTCCTTTCAACTCCTTGAAATTCTCTTCACATTCCTCTGTCCAGACAAACTTAACTCTTTTCCGAGTCAACTTGGTGATTGGATTAGATAATCGTGAAAAATCTTTTACAAAACGTCGATAATATCCAGCCAAACCAAAAAAACTTCGTATCTCAGTTACTGTTGTTGGTCTCGACCATCTTTCGATAACCTCTGTTTTTGCTGGATCCACAGATATCCCCTCTTTTGAGATTATGTGACCCAAAAATGCAACTTTTTGAAGCCAAAATTCACACTTGGTAAATTTTGCATAAAGCTTCTCCTTTCTCAGGGTCTTCAATATAATTCTCAAGTGATCTTCATGTTCTTCCTTGCTCTTTGAATAGACAAGAATATCGTCTATAAAGACTACCAAAAATTGATCAAGATAGTCTCTAAAGACTCTATTCATTAGATCCATGAAGATAGCAGGGGAATTAGTAAGACCAAATGGCATCACTATAAATTCATAGTGTCCATACCTTGTACAGAAAGCCGTCTTTGGTATATCCTCCCTTTTGACCCTTAATTGATGATACCCTGAACGAAGATCAATCTTGGAAAAGTATTGAGCTCCGCGTAGTTGGTCAAACATGTCATCAATGCGTGGGAGAGGATATTTGTTCTTGATAGTGATCTTGTTAAGTTCTCGATAATCAATACAGAGTCTCATTGATCCATCTTTCTTCTTAACAAATAGAACAGGTGCTCCCCAAGGTGACGCACTAGGGCGTATGAATCCCTTATCAAGATTCTCTTGGAGTTTCTTCTTCAATTCCTGCAACTCAATTGGGGCCATTCTATAAGGTGTCTTTGAAATAGGCAAAGCACCCGGTACGTGTTCTATTGAAAACTCAACTTCACGATTTGGTGGAAGACCTGGTAATTCCTCCGGAAAGACATCATCAAACTCTCGTACAATGGGCATATTCTTAATCGTAAGTTTCTCTCCAACCATTTGAGATAAATAACCTTCATTTAGTGGAATCATGACCCATAAGATGGAAGGAATTTCCACTGGAAGGTTATGTTCATCCGTGCATTGATAGACGATCGTAGATTGATCTGGAATATGAAATGTGACTTCCCTTCTTTGGCAATTGATATGAGCTCCATGTAGAGAAAGCCAATCCATGCCAAGAATCACATCAAATTCCACTAAAGGAAGGATCACAAGATTTGCAGGAAGCACTTTCCCACAAACTTCGATCGGAGAAGAATTATAAACTTTTGATGCGATTGATGTGCCATTAGGTGTTGTCACAGCTAACTCAACATCTAATTGTTGAGGTAATATGGTGATACCCTTAGAAAATTCTTCAGAAATAAAAGAGTGGGTGGATCCAGAATCAAATAAAACATTTGCTACTTTAGAGTGGATTGTAAGTGTACCTTTCACCACTTCGTTATCGTACTCCACATCGCTGATAGAAATTGCATGTGACTTTCCTTTGTCTTTAGCCTTAACATTTTGTTGACGTCGACCATCATCATCAACCCTTGGATTTGGGCATTGATTGGCATAATGCCCCATCTCCTTGCACTTGAAACATTGAAGTGTAGTAGGTTCATTATGTGTATCCCTTCCTTTGTTTGCGTCATTAGACATCTTCTTCCAATTATCACGGCATTCAAATGCCCGATGACCTTCCTTTACACATTTAAAACATTTACTTGTCCCTTTAAGACAACTCCCTCCATGTTTCTTTCCACACTTTGAGCATAAGGGAAAGTTCATCTTCTTTTCAGTGTGCTCTTTAGAGTTTCCTTTGAATTCCATCTTCCTCTTCTTATCAAACCCATGTGACTGATGGGTTACTCCAATCTCCATCTCGACTTTGAGAGCACATCGAACGATTTCCTCGTAGCTATTGAAGTCCCTTATGGCTAACGCCCTTCGAAGACTTGGTTTTAATCCACTAAAGAATCGATCGATCTTACTCTCAGGTTGGATAATAATACCAGAAGCGTACCTTGCAAGTCTTGTAAAATTTGCTTCATAGGTACCAACAGATTCATCATCCCTTTGCTTCAGTTCAAGAAACTCTTTCTCCATCTTTGTTCGGAGAATACGAGGTAAGTACTTATTGAAAAATAAGTTCTTGAACTCATCCCATTCCATAGACTCAATTTCATCCCTTTGCCTCGTACTCTTAATAAGATTCCACCATTGATCAGCATCTCCTTCCAAACGATACACTGCTAGGATGACTTTATCATGTTCAGAACATTGAAGAACTGAAAATATCTTTTCAGTTGTACTAATCCATTGTTCAGCAACTAATGGATCAGTAGACCCACTGAAAGAAGGTGGACGCTGCCTCATGAAGGATTCAACAGAATGTTGCTCCCTCCTTTGCTCGTTTGGAAATCCTGCATGATTCATAGCTTGAGAAAGTTGTGTGAGCATGGCTACAAGATTTTTCATTCCAGCTCCCATATCGTTTGGTTGCTCAGGGGGACAATCATTGCATTGCCCATCACATTCCGCATTAACATGGTTCCTTCGGGTTCCAGCCATTGACTAAAACCAAGAAGAATAGTGTGATCAACACTAATTATAATAGGAAAACCACATAATTCAAGAATAAAATTTTCATGCTTAAGGTCTTATCCTAGGTTATTCAAGGACATTTCTAAAACACTAAGATTGTGTTCTATGCTTAGACTTATCCTTAGGGTTCTTACTAAGGCTTTCACATCCTAGTTTCCAAAGGTTGACTATACCTTTCCTCTGATACCAACTATAACGACCCATACTTTACATACATTGTTAATACTTCAAAATTGAAGCACACTTATTACAACATATGACAAAACCACAAAGGACCGTATAGGTATAGTGTCTTTAGAAACTGGGAAACATAAACAACTGGTTCATAAATCTTCTACAGTGTCTCCCATTTATTTCATCATATCTAGGGTCCCTTTTAGCATATTCTACTTAATATCCATCTTCCTGACCTGGGGAAAAGAAAACATAAAAGGGTGAGCTCAAATGCTCAGCAAGGGCAAATAAAGGAAATAAAAATCATATCATATCTTTTTGAAAATCAAAACCTGCAAAAGAGATCATAATATTTTAACATGGAATAAATCATAGAAGTGAAAATGAGATCCCCATAATCATAACATAAAACTTGAAACTTTGTGGCATGCACACATAATCATGGAAAATCATTTCTTGTTAGTCATGACTCATTTCCAAGACTATCTTATTGGACAAAGTCCCTTTCTGAACCGAGTTCACTCATCGTTTCAGTCCTGTATCACTGAACCGAAATAACCTTCTGTTCCAGCCATGTCTATCTCATGAGATATAAAATCTTTACCCAATGCATTGGAGGGAGATATAGGTCCCACCCATCTTATAATGAATCCTTTCTTATGTGTGCCACATAATCATAAATCTTACATCATCACATAACCCATGTAATAAAAATGGGATTCTTAAACAACATGACATCATAAAACAATTCATATAAGATAAAGGAATTCATAAAAATAATTCCATCACAACATGATCAAATCAATTTAATAATAGGGATAAAAACATAACCCTTTATTATCTTAGATGGAAAATAATTTTGATAAAACACTTGAACTCCATTCTTGAGTAAAATATCCTTTCTTCTTCAAAAACATTTTTCCTTTCATAACATGTCATACAACTTTAAAATAAAAGAAGTTGATTAAAAATAAACTTGAAAACTTGTAAAGGAAGCTTATTGGAAATAATGTTTTAAAAATCCATTCATGCCGTATAAGTTAAAAAAAACATTCTTCGTACTTTTGTCGGAAAAGTCAAAAAGTACCTCGTACGAAAAACGACAAAAGATTCCTTTCATACATATTACTAAAAACTCACCGAAGGGTAAAAATGGATTTAAACAATTGTAGGTGGATGGAAATAATATTACATATTGATGAAACATGGATGTGGATGATAAAATACACCCCAGTAAATACTTACGAATAAACAATCTCGGATAAAAATGAGATTGTGATATTTCCCTTACCTTAGGTCCAATTTGCCTTGTATGTGTCTGAAGCTCCTGTATAATGGTTTAAATAATGTTATTGACTTATTCCAGAATCATACATATTGATATGATATCATATATGATCATATTCTTAGCTTCTTGTTAGTAATATTTCATTGTTACTTGTTACTCGGGTCTTTATTGCCTTTTGTTCTTACGCGTGTTTTGCCGAATAAATTCTTATTCTTATTTCAAGGTTATAGATACCTTATATCCAGAATGGTATTAGTGTAACATATATCATATTTATTCATTCAATTCATTTATATAATTACTATGTAATGATGATCATGTAGAACGAGTCGCATCACATCGTGGAGACGGTATTCCGTACATACGCACGAGTGATGATATCGTTCCTATGATCGTGGAAATGTATTGGAGTATATATATATTATTTCAGTATCAATATTACTTTATAATAATCATAAATAGTTACTCATTACACCGTTATACCCATCCTTGTAAAGTGATGGTGGAAAAATAGATTACACCACGGCGTGGAGACGGTATTCCGTACGTACGCACGCGCGGTGATTTCATTTTTCCGTAGGATGGATAGAAGGTGAATTAGGGTTGTTTCATATTTATAATAACATATCAGTATGTAATTAATACTGATGTTATTACTTTATCATGAAACAACTAAAGAAGAAGAAGTTGAAGAAGAAAGAAATTGAAAAGATCGGTAATGGATATTACCTCTTCTTTGGAACGCCTCTTTGAATCCTCCACTTAAGGAACTAAGTGTGGTCTTTGGAGAAGAACAGGACCTCTAGGACTATTCTAGGGAAGTGGAGAGGAGGAAATGGCAGGGGTTGGCCGAGCTTGAGTGCTCAATTTGGTGTGAGGAGGAGGGGGAGGAGGTGCCCTTTTATAAGGGAGGATAGGGGCACCTTAGGAATATCTCAAAATATTATTTTATATTAAAGTCAAAATCGGTTTATAATGGTTCCAAAGGGTCTTATTTCGAAGCTAAAGTGGGGAAGGGTCGAAATCCTATCAACCAATAGGATTTAGACAAGTTTAGGGTATTATTTTAACCTTATCAATTAGATTTAACTCTAAGTTAAATAATTTAACTTTTACCATGTCTTTTTGTTTTCTTTCACTATATGGTTAATACACTTACTATAACATGCCAAACGAACCCCAAATTGTTTATTATTAACATATATATCCTTATCTAAGCCATTTGGCCAAACCTTAGATTTTTAGGAATACAATAACAATTAATAATATAATATTTGATTTAAAAACTATTTTGTGTCAATTTTGACACTATTTGATATATGATTTTTGTGAAAGTCATAACAGAATTATATGTTCGAAAAAAGTTTATTAAATCAACAATAATATATCATAGTAACCTAGAAAATTAGTGGAATTCATAAAAAGTCTTAAATTACATTTATTTTGGTGTTTATAACATCAATTATGTCAATATTTCATTAATAAGATAATTATTGCATCATCATTGTGTCATAAATAAATTAAATTATTTAAAGTCTAAAAATTACAAATAAAATACCATTATGTAGGAAATCTTTTTATATTTCTAATGAATATTTATAATCTAAATTCCAACATATATAACCCTATGTAACAATTGTTTTTCTAAAAGATATATGCTTGTGTCATTTTTGTATTCATTTTAACTTAATTAAAATAAAGTGTCATTATCACTTACAAGTGGATCAATGGGGTCCCAAAATCGACCCAAAGATGCCCATGGTCGACCATGTATCAACCAATAGGTTTAAGATACGTTTTAGGTTAATTTATTATTATTATAATATTATTTTTTAACCCTTATTTACCGGATTTACCCTTAACCATGGTAAATAAAATATTTACCGCAGTAATTATTCAAAATGTCTAAAAATAAAAGTTACCTATTTACACAATTTTAACATCCTGATTACAAATATGGAATCCATTTTTCTAAATTCAAAACACATAAGTGGCAGAAATTAATTTAAAATTAATTCCCGCTGTCAAAACAAAAAAGCGTGTTTTTAAGAGATAATAACTATCAAAAGATTGACACTTGTTTATGTTCGGTTTAATTGTAACATTGTGTCCAATGACAACATTATATTAAGTGGTAAAAATATATTCTAAATATGCTTTAAAACCACTCAAATTCATAATTTATCACTATTAAATGTTTTGATTAAAAAAGTTGTTTTTAATTAAAATTTAGAAATTTTCACTATTCATCAAAATATTAAAGTTATCCGAAAAGTACCAAAATTTCACCTTAGGCTAAATTTGATATTCTGAGTCCAAAAATGAAGTCCATTTTGAAAAATAAAATTTATAAAATTTCAAAAAGTCGTTATTACTATTCATAACGGCTAGTTTTAATAGCATATTGTTATTTAGTGAAACTCGGTATTGCGTACGACGAAAGCTATCGAGGAAGGTCGCGATTGCGTGTAAAGCAAGCCAAGCAAGTGTTGTGTAGAAAAAGATTCCTTTTATGATTTATATAACATAAAAGTCTCGGTTGTTACAAGCGCCACCACCCCCGTGTAGATCCCCCAACCCCCTAGACACCACCGACCCTCATGGACATCCCCCACCCCCTAGGGACAGCCCCTCCCACCCCCTGGACAGCCCCACCACCCCCACGGACATCCCACCCACCCCCTTGGACAACCCGCCTACCCCCCGGGACAACCCCACCCCAGTGGAAAGCCCCCCACTCTCGTGGACAGCGTGTCTATACCACCTAGTTGAGGAGAAATGATTCCAAACCAAATATCTCCATGGTACCAAAACAAATTTCTTCTTAGGATCATCCCAAACCATGAGAATGGAGAACCCATCGTATCTATTCCATGAAATCCTTTCACAATCTCTTCCATGCTCACAAATATAAATGATCTCCAGCCCGATATCCATGATATTAGTATAAACAACAATTAGTGGATTCCATGATACATTAGAGATAATTTCCAAAAATGAGGGAAACATGGATAACATTGAATCATATATTATGTTGTCATCGATATAGAAGCAAATAGGTCCCCTATAAAGCCAATAATCTATACATATGAATATAAAAGATACATTCCCTACCAAAATGGAGTTGGTCTCTATGAAGATCTCATATCCCTAACACTTTCCTCCATGTCCATGACAAATTCCATTGGCATTTTCCTTCCAAAACATGGAGCAACCATGTAGAAAAAGGTGATCCTAGTCAATCGAAAATGATGAAAAATAAGGGTTAAAAATATCCCAAACAGTTTTAACCGTAGAAGACTTATTTGAGTGCTCATCCCACATAATACCTAATCATCCCTCCTCCTTAGTATAATTCATCAATTCCTACTCCACTTGATCCCCTTATGTAACAAGATAATGGAATATTACAAGATTTATCTAATGATTGGATTTAATGGACTTATCCAATTTATTTGGTCGCATGAAGCGATGACATCAATATGCTTTCATCCTATGTAATATATATTGAACATGTTGTAATAGTCAAACAATGGAAAAAAATTATTTGACCAAACATTATATCATCTAAAAATTCTCTCCTCCAAAACCATACAGTCTATGGATCTATGCATGGAAGTAATAAGGGGAACGCCAAGGTAGAAAATAGAAAGTGATCCTCCTTTAATAACCACAGCATCATCAAAAATTTCCCAGCCATTAGAATAATTTCCATCCAAGAACATTATGTCCTTTTAAAGATTAATAGTCAATCCAGAAAAGGAAGAGAATAAATATATTTCATATTAAAATACTGATAAATAATATATATTTCCAAATGAGAGCAATAAAATATCAAACACTAAACAAAGATGGGAAATAGAAGTCTTACCACAATTCTAATAGAATAGATTGAGCATCAAATAGATATTTGAGACTTCAGAATGTAAAGAAAATCATGTATGATTATCATAAAAATTAGAGGAGATAGAGATTCCCCATTTTTCAAACCTCTCATACCATGTAAATAACCATGAAAAATCCATTTATATTCACAGAGATCACTAGAGAGGAGATAAATATTTTAATCTAGGAGGTGTATGTGGTTGGAAAACCAAGAAGGTCTAAATCAGGGCACATGAACTATTATATATTTCTAATGATTTCAAGATATAGAAGGAAAAGAGTGACTTCCCTCACTCGGGACAACCACCCCCCTAGACACCCCTACCCTCGTGGACACCCCCCCATCTTTGATAGCCCAATCACCCCCGGACAACCCCATACCCCCTAGACAGCCCGACCACCCACGTGGACAGCCCGACTTCCCCCTTGGACACTCCATACCACATTGGACATACCTCCCACCCCAGTGGACACCCAGCCCCCCCTGGATAACCCAGACATCCCAATATTTCCTAGACACCCACATGGACAACTCATACCCCCTAGACAGTCTCCCATCCCAGTGGAAAGCTCATCCTCTCCCCTGTGGACAGCCCACCCACCGCCCGGGACAACCCCAACCTCATAGATACCCCACCCACCCCCTGTGGACACTCCCATCCCCATGGACACATCGTCCACACACATAGAAACCAAATACCCCTGGATAGCGCCCCACCCTCTTGGATATCCTACCCTCCCCCTAGACACCCCTACACCCTATGGATAGCCCGCCCACACCCTGGACACCCCTACCCCTCTGGACAGCCTGACCACCCCAATGGGTAGCCTGACCACCCCGAGGACACTCCCTCACATCGTGGAAAATCCCCCCACAACCGTGGATAGCCCACCCTCCCCCTAGACACCCCTCCCCCCGTGGAAAACCCCCTACAATCGTGGACATCTCGGCCACCCCGTACCCCCTAGACAACCCCGCCCATCCCTTTGGACATCCCTCCCACCCCATGGACACCACCTACTCCTCGTGGACTACCCGGACACCCCCGTGGACAACCCACCCACCCCCCTCGACAGCCCGCCCACCCTGGTGGACAACCTTCCCACCCCTTGGACACCTCTCCCCCCATGGACACCCCCACCCCCTGTGGATATCCCTACCACACCTCTGAACACACCCAACCCCCTGGACATCCCAACCACACCCACGGATAGCTCGCCCTCCCCCAAGACACCCCATACCCCCTGAACAGCCCGACCACCCACGTGGGAATCCCACAAACCCCCTAAACACCCCATACCCATTTGGACAGTCCCACCCACCCACATGGACATCATGCACCCCCGGGACAGCCCACCAACCCTTGTGGATAGCCCTCCCACCCCCTGGACACCCCTCCCCCTGCGGACAGCCCCCAACCCCCGTGGAGAGCCCGCCCACCCCCTAGTCACCCCCACCCATCATGGATAGCCCGCCCACACCCCTACCCCCTAGACATCTTGACCACCCCCGTGGATAGCCTGTCCACCCCACTAGACAACCCTACACCCTAGACAGGTTGACCACCCACGTGGATAGCCTGCTCACCCCCTAGATACCCCATACACCATGGAAAGCCCCGCCCACCCCCGTGAAATTCCTTCCAACCCCCCTAGACACCCACTACCGCCTATATAGCTAGACCACCCCTTTGGATAGCCCTCCCATTCCTATGGATAGCCCACCCACCTCATGGACAACCATCCCCTGGTGGATAACCCACCCCCACCCTCATGGATAGCTAACCCACACCCCTAGACAACCCTACAACCCTGGACTGCCCAAACACCTGGGTGGACAGCCCGCCCACCCCCCTGACACCCCCTCCCCCCGTAGAAAACCCCCCACAACCGTGGAAAACCCACCCACCCCCTGGATACCCTGTACCCCTGGATATACCCACCCACCCCCGTGGACACCACCTACCCCCTGGACACCCCCATCCCCTTGGATAACCCACACAACCCCCTGGAAACCCACCCACCCAACCCCTAGACACCCCCACTCCCCACCCCCACCCCAATGGATAGCCTGCCCACCACCTGGACACCCCATTCCCCCATGGATAACACCCCCCCCTCGGAAAGACCGACCACCCATGTGGATAGCCTTCCCACCCTCCTGGACACCTCATACCCCCTGGACAGCCTCACACACCCCCATGGATAGAATGACACTTTAAAGACCCCCTAGCCACTTGGACAGCCCGAGGACCCCCGTGGACAGCCCGACCACCCTACTGGATAGCCTGACCACCACCTTGGATAGCCTACCCACCCCCTGGACACTCATCCCCCTGTGGATAGTCCCCCACCCCCATGGATTGTCCTCCCACCCATGGGACACCCCCACCCCTAGATAGCCATCCCACACCCCTGGACACCCTCTACCACCTAGACAGCTCGACAACCCTCGTGGACTTCCCGTACACCCCCTTAGACACCCATACCCCCTTGACAGCCCGACCAACCACGTGGAAAGCCCACCCACCCCCTAGAGGCCCTATACCATCGAGATATCCCCAACCACCCCCGTGGAGAGCTAACCCACCCCCTTGACACCCCTGAACCCCCATGTATAGCCTGACCACCTCAATGGACAGCCAGACCACCCCCTGGATAGCCCGACCATCCCCGGGGATAGCCTGCCCACCCTTCTGGACACCACTCATTCCGTGGGAAGCCACCCACCATGGGAAGCCACCCCCCCCCCCCCCGTGGATAGCCCTCCCACCCCCTGGACACCCTCCACACACTAGGGATAGCCCGCACACAACCCTAGACACCTCCTACCTCCCTGGATAGCCCTCCCACCCCCATAGACAAACCTTCCCCCTGGACACCCCCTCCACCCATGGGAAACCCCCCAACAACCATGGACAGCCCCCCTCCCCCCAGAACCGTGGAAAACCCACCCACCCCCTAGACACCCCTACCCCCTGGACATCCCAAACATCCATGTGGACAACATGCCCACCCATCTGTACACCTCTTACCCCCTGGACAGCCCCGCTCACCCCATGGACACCTTGCCACCCTACCCCTTTAGACAGCCCCACCCACCCCCACCCCCTTGGACAACCCACCCACCCCCAGAGAACCCTACCCCAGGTATATCCCCTCCCCCTTGTACAACCCCCAACCCCCTTGACATCCCCCTAGACACCACCCCACCACCAGAACACCCCCACCCCTGGACACCCCCACCACCATGGGCAGCCCCCACCCCCTTGGACGAACCCCACCCCCTGGGCACCACCATGCCACTTGGACACCACCCAACCCCTAGATTTCCCACCCCCCTAAATGGCCTCACCGTGGACAACCTCCCGCAACCAACCCCTTGAATGGCCCCACCTCCTGGGCATCCTATACCCCCTAGATAGCCCTCAGACCCCCGTGGATAGCTCGCCCACCCCTTGGAAACCCCTACCTCCTTGGACACCCTCCCTAACTACCTGGATACACCCCCCAACACTGGACATCACCAACGCCCTTGGAAAACACCCCCAACCCTCTGGACACCCACACCCCCTTGACATCAATTTCATATTTCACTCCCCGACACTATATCATGCCAAAATAATTGATATGAAATTCAATCCAATACATAAAAACATCTACTCCCCCTATTCATTTGTTTTATAATACCAAAAAACAACTCTTGTGATAATATGTTTGTATCATTTTCCACTTTATTGATAATAAATACAATGGATATCTTGGGATCTTCTAATTTCATTTAACTTCTCTAAAAAGTACTATCTTATACCTATTTTACTCAGAATTACAAATTGTATCACCTTTTCAGAGAATGAAATTTTAACAGAAAAGTTACCTAAGAGAATTTGGTTAATCTACTTTATATCTAATGGGGTAGCATAGAAAATAAGAGATAATTAAACAATTCATAAATGTTGTAAATTAATAAACTCAAACATGTGATACCATTTTAAAATAACCAAAATTAGGGGTTGTATATCAGATCCTTCATAAAGATATAGTTTACAGTCAACTCAAACAATAGATTATAAAATTCCATCATAAGATATAATATGATATTTTTTTACATTGAATGGGAGATATCATTAGAAACCTCAAGTTCATTTTTATAGAAGTGGTATAGAATAATATTTATTCTTCATTGTGAACTCTGTTATTCTATATGTAAATGCATACTGTTTTTGGACAAATAGTAGGCCTAGGGAAGCTGCTTGAATCTGGGAAAATTGTGGGCTTATACCAATGGTTTCTAAAACCGTTCCAATAGAATTTAATAAACCACTCTTTACCAATAGTTTACAACCATTGGTAAATGTCTTAGTTAATCCTTTTTCAGCGGTTTCAGAAACCTATGGTAAAGGCCTGATATTCTCAATATTTAGAAATAGTTTTCATAAACGGTTGGTAAAGATCTATTGCAACTGTTATGAACCCATTGGTAAAGATAATACAATTTTTGGTGGATTTTCCCAATGGTTATTTAATAACCCATTTGTATGAGACTATCCACACAGATTGATTTCAAACGGTTGGATGAACTGTTGATATATGTTTTTCCAATGGTTTCGCTGGCTTTACCAAGGGTTTAAAACGAATTGTATATACTAAATTTCAGGTAGTTTCCAGTGCTTCCACAACACTCAAACCAAGGGGATGGCGTATAAATATAAGATCACATATTATTGAGCCTAGATTCACATCGTGTTCTATGGGAATGATTCCCCATCATTGATATTGATAACTCCCCTATCAATAATGTGGGTTTGATCATGCACGTATCTCATAAAATACAACACATGGAAGACATCATGCACCTGCTCCAACTACAGTAGTATAGAGGGGGTATATTGTAACACCCCATGATTTTTTGAAATATTAAAATTTCATATTATTTTAATCTTATATATATATTTTCTGTATTACACACTAATACTATATTTAATTACATGAGACAACTAGATTATCTTCCATTACAGACAACACCATGATTATCATGTGTTACACACAATAATGTTTTTAATAGAAAAATGAAATAATTATAAATTTTTTTTATGATAGATATTTCCTAGCCTTTGGAATGGTGGTTCTGTAATTACCCAACTCAAGTTACGAAATGTCGGTGCATTATTACATAACATTGGCATGATATAAAATTATCATGTCTCGAAAGAAATATTAGTTTAGTAGCCTTGGAAACCCTAGATATATTTATAGGTCTTACATTACATCATAAAGTGATAAACTACAACAAAATAGTCTCTATATTCCATACTCATATCCCCTTAGACTATCCCTGTAGGGTAGTCATAAAATATTTATTCACATACAGGGAAAAATAATACATAGAAAGGGGTGAGATCAAATCCTCAGTGAGGATAACAATATAGTAGAAACGTTCATAAATAAGAAAAAACATTTAAGGTTATGTATAACTAAAACAAAATCCTTTTAAAATTGAACTGCGGAATAATATTGAAAAAATAAAATAAAATAATTCAATTTACTTATTCACATGGATATTATACTAGTTAAATAATCAAATGCAATATCAATGTCCTCTTTCATAATGATGTAATGCATAATGAAAGACTTTCATATCCACATAGTCATGGCCTTGGACCAACACTACAAATATGATTTTGTTAATTCCTTGTGAAAAGACAATAGGGTGTCTAATGAGACCTACCGATTAATCGAGGAGATATAGCGGGATCCACCCATCACATACTATGTCCATTTAATTTTTCATATGTTCTTTTTTAATCATAACATAAACATTCATATTAGAACTATAATATTAAATATCAATACATTCTACATAAACCATGAAAGGTATAAAAATAACACATCCACTGTCAAACATATCAAAAATCCTTCAATAAAATATAGAAAATTTTTATCATAATAAATGAACATCAAATAAGCTTAAAATCCATTAAAGGATGTTGACATAGATTAAATAAAAAATTTTGAGAGAAATATCTCTTTTTTGAAATCATTTAAAAGTAACATAATTATAAAATAAAACTTTTAATTTTAAATATTAATATAAGATTGTAAGGTAAGCTTCAATGATTTTATAATGGAGAAAAATAGCCACACCTTCCGTATATGTTGAAAAAGGTATTCTTACCTTATTTTTGTTGAAAAGGATAAAAAAACCTTGTTTGGAAATGACGAAAATATTCCTTTATAAAAATTTTATAAAAATTAAATAAGGGGTATAAATGAATTTAACCCATAATATATAAAATACTGAGAATATTTTTAAAAACATTTTTAAGAAATGTGGATGTGGATGATAAAGAGGTCACAGTAGATAATTAAATATAAAAAACCTCGGATAAAGAAGATATTGTGAAATAAACCCTTAATTTGTACTTAACCATGGTTGAGGGTAGTTTAACCACCTATATAATGGAGAAATAATTGTTATTTAATTATTCAAGAATAATATACATTAATATGATATCATATATGATCTTTTAACATTTCTTTCTTAATAATATCATACTATTATCGTCATTTCGGGTGTTAACAGATTCATTTTCCTTTATATTCATTATTATGTGAGTCATATATTTTATGGATGGGATTTATCTTATTAATATCAAAAATTATATAATGTCTTTAAACATTATTTTTTATCTTATAATGACTGTTAATCTTGAATGGATACAAAGAGGAATAAATCTCATCGCGTTCGTGGAGACGGTAATCCGTATATACACACGACCGACAATATCATTCTTTTCATATTAAAATAATATATAATTGGATATTATATCATATATAAAGAATTATTATCATGTTATATTTATTATTTACATCAATAAAATATCATTATTATACACATCCAAATAATAATTTATTGAATAACAATTACACCACGACGTGGAGAGGGTAAGTCGTAGGTACACACGTATGGTGACATGTCATTCAAAGGGTGGATAGAATAATGAATTTGGTTGTACCATATTTATAATAACATCAATTTTTATAGAATTTAATAGATTTATTATTTTATAATAGAAAAAACAAATAAAAAGGTTGTGGAAGAAGAATGAAATTTGAAAGATGTAATGAAATATTTACCTCTTTTTCAGGTTATTCCTTTTAATTTGATCAAAATAACTCTATAGGATGGCTTTAATACCAAAGGAATGCCTCTTGGATGAAGGGAGGATACGTTAGAGGGTAGTTGGATAGTTTATGGATGATCCAAAAGGCTTTGATGGAGTGAATTTGAGGGAAGGGCGAGTGCCATTTTCTAAGATTCGTGAGGGGAACCATAGTAATGGCTAGAAATATTATTTTAAAATAAAATAATTTTCAGTTCAAATGGCTATAAAGTGTATTATTAATATGATAATGCGGGGATGGGTTGCAAAACCACTCAACGAAAAGTTTTTAGATTGTTTTGGGTCACTATATTAACTTTATCTCATAGAATTAACTCTTAGTTAAATAGTTTGACACTTACCATGTCTCATTGTATTTTTATATTATATGGTAAATAAACATACTATATAATTTCAAGATAATCCCAATTGGTTCATTCATTATACACCTATCATTATAGAACTCATTTTCCAAACCTTAGAGTTTTAGGAATATAATATCAATTAAAAATATAATATTTATTTTAAAAACTATTTTATGTCAATTTTCACACTATTTGGTATTTTTTTCTAAATTCATCACAGCATTATTACATGAAAAAAATTTATCTAACCAACACTAATATGTCTTATTAGCCTATAAAATTATTGGAATCTATAAAAATTCGATAATTACAATTATTTGGTTATTTATAATGTCAATAATTTTAATATTTCATTAAGAAGGTAATTACTGCATCATCATTGTTTCATAAATAAATTGAATTATTAAAAGTCTAAAAATTTAAATAAAATAAAATTATGTAGAAAAAATTCTTTGTATTTTTATTGAAAATTTATAATCTAATTTCTCTTCTGTATAACCCTAAATGAATAATGTATTAGTTATTAAAAATTGAATTTAACTCTTAACTCTTCCTAAAATTAAATAATAATAAATCTCCTAATATAATCCAAGTGGATAAAAGTGGTTCAAATTTTATTCCTATGATTTTTTTGGTCGAATTATAGTTATTCAATATAATTAAGACGTGTGTTATGGTAATAATTATATTACTTTTACCCTTAATTACACTATTTACTTTAAACCGTGGTAAATAAAAGTAAAATGTTTCTATTGAGCAAAAATTATTTTTATCGTATTACACCAATTTTTACTCCTCTGTATTAACCATGTCTCTTAGATTTTAGAAATTCAACTCACAGAGGCTGTAAAATTATGTTTTATGTAAATTTGAAAATATTGCTAAGAGGTAGGTAAAAGAGGTTAAAAAGTTCAATTAAATTTTTATATATCTAAAATTATAATAAACTGACTCCAATGAATTTCATTGAACATATATATATATTATGAATCTATTTTTACCTAAAATAAATTTAATGAAAATAAATAACTATTTTAATTAAAATTCATATGTAAACAATGACTTAGTGTTTTTCACTATTTATCAAAAATATAAAGTTATCAAAAAAATACAAAAAATTCACCCTGAGCTAATATTGATGTCCCGAATCCAAAAATGAAGTCCATTTTTTATGGTGAAATTTATAATATATCAAAATGGTGGTATTACTATTCATAATAGCAAGTTTGATTGGTTGTGGTGTGTTAGAACTCGATGTTTCTTACAATAAACACCACTGTATTATTCAAAGTAAAAAGTACCGTGGAAGCTTGAGGGTTTTACATTATCTCCTCCTTCAAATAATTACGTTCCTGAAACTTCTATAATATAATTACATTAAAATACTAGGGTGGATCTTAATCATAAGTTCCTCAGGATCCCACATTTCCTCTTCCATCTTATAGTTTCTCCATAAAACTTATACCAGACGTGTCGTCTGGTTTCTCCACTCCTGTTTACTGGTATCAAGAATCTTGATAGGATAATCAGAGTAAGACAGATCGGGTTTTAGTTCTAATTCTACATTGGTAAGTACATGCATTGGTTCATGCATTTATTTCCTCAACAGTGATATGTGTTACACATCGTGAACTTTGGAGAGACTTGGTGGCATTTCCAATCTGTAAGTTATAGACTCAATTATTTCTAGAATTTCTAAAGGTCTGATGTACTTGGGACTCAATATTCCCTTCTCACTGAAACATATTACACCCTTCCATGGAGATACCTTCAATAAAATAAGATCTCCTAACTAAAATTCCAAATCCATTCTTCAGTTACCAGCATAGCTCTTCTGCCTACTATGAGCTACATTGATGTGGTTTTGTATTACCATCACCTTTTCCATTGTTTCCTCCACATGTTCTGGGCCTATGTGTTTTTGTTCACTAACATCATACCAACAGGTTAGTGTGTGACAACTCTTTCCGTATGACACTTCATATGGTGCCATATGAATACTTGAGTGGAAGCTATTGTTATAGGAAAATTATAACAGAGGTAAATATTGATCCCACATACCTTAAATTTAAAGTGAGCATGATGTCGACATGTCTTCTATGGTTTAAATAGTTCGTTCTGATTATCCATCAGTTTGGGGTGGTATACAGTGCTCAAACGAAGTTTAGTATCCAAGGATTTCTGAAGACTTTTCCAAAATCTTGTTGTAAAACGTGGATCATGATCAGTAATAATCGATAGTGGTACTCCATGAAGAATTACAACTTCATTAATATATAGTCTTGTTAAACGTTCAAGTGGTAAATCTTCCCTTATAGCAAGAAAATGTGTTGACTTTGTAAGATGATCAACAATGACCCGTATTGAATCTTTCTTGCTAGGAGTCTTTGGTAGTCCCATGACAAATTACAATATAATATTATCCAATTTTCACTCAGGTATAAGATGAAGTTTCATAACTCCTCCCGGCTGTTGCCTACCAGCTTTTACTTGTTGATAAACCATATATCATTACTGAAAATCAGAAATCTCCCTCTTTATGTTATCCCACAAAAAATGTTCCTTCAAATCTCTATTAATTTTAGTACTCGCAAGGTATATAGAGAAATTGGAACGATGAGCATCATCCAACAATTATCCTTTTAGATCATGTATATCAGGAACAAAAAGTCTCTTCCCAAATTTCCAAGTTCCATCTTCATACACAAAGTCACTCAATCTCCCATCATTCACAACATTTATCTTCTTTTGAAACTCTTCATCACCGGTATGATAACTCTTTATCTTTTCTAGTAAAGATAGTTTTTCAACCATTTGAAAAAGCATTGATGTTTCACCTTCCATGGTTATTCCCATATCCATCATTACTTGATCCATGTATATTAGAACCTTTTCAACTATCATCTTGCTCAAAACTCCATGGTCAATTCTACTCAAAGAATCTTCCACCTTATTTTCCTTCCCCGGGTGGTAGTTAATTGTGCAATCATAATCCTTGAGTATTGCAAGCCATCTTCATTGCCTAATGTTGAGTTTTTTCTGTGAGAAAATATACTTCATCTCTTGTGATCAGTATGAATCTCACATTATTTACCATAGAGATAGTTTCTCCAAATCATCAGAGAAATGATTATAGCTGATAACACAAGATCATGAGTGGGATAGTTTTTATCAATAATTTTTTGATATCGTGATGCATAGGAAATAACACTATCATTCTTCATAAGGAAAAAATCAAGTCCCTTCATTGAAGCATCACTATAAATAACAAACCCATTATTCCCTGAAGGTAGAGTCAAAATAATAGCATTTACTAATCGACTAATCAGTTCATCAAAAAATACTTCATAATCTTTTTTCCGACCAAATATCACCCATTTATGTATGAGCTTGGTTAATGGGTTAGCCAACCGGGAACAATTCTGGACGAATCATCATTAATAACCTGCTAAACCAATACAACTGTGAACCTCATTTATACTAAATGGTGATGGACATTCATGTATTTATTTGGACATATAAGGATCAATAAAGATTTCATCCTTAGAGATGATATGGCCATGAAAATAAATCTCCTAAATCAAGAATTCAAACTTGATAAACATCCCATATAACTTATGTCTTCTAACAGTCTTATTGATAATGCACAAGTGATTTAATGTTCTTCGTAGCTTTTAGAGAATACCAAGATATCATAAATACATACCATTATGAAATCATCGATATATTCCTTGAAAACTCTATTCATTATATCCATGAAGATAGAGGTTGCATTAGTTAATCCAAAAGGCATTACTATAAAATCGTAATGCCGGTACCTAGATTGAAATATTGTTTTCGGAATTTCTTCCTTCTTCACACAAAACTGATGATATCTAGATCGATGGTCAATATTTGAAAAGTCTTGAGCTCCATAAAGTTGGTCAAATAAAAAATCAAGGTGAGGTAGGGGATACTTTTTCTTTATTATTATTTCATTCATATCCCTGTAGTCAATGCACAACCTCCTAGATCCATCTATCTTCTTAACAAAAAGGACAGCGGCTTCCGAAGGAGAAACACTAGGGTGAATAAATCCATTATTACTCAATTCCTCTAGTTGTTTCTTTAGTTCATTTAATTAAATAGTTGTCATTATATATGGGGTCTTCGATATGGGACTTGATCCAATAATTAAATCAATGGAAAACTCAATTTCTCATCTGGAGGATGTCCAGGTAAATCTTCTGGAAAACACATCAACATATTATTTCACAATAGGTACATATTATATTCGAACATTCTTTTCCTCAGACACAGTTATTTCATTATCTTCCACCCCAATAATTGAATGTAATTGTGCTACTGGGGTTGGTTCTAGATAAAAATCAGGTGGTGATGATTCTGCTCTAATGATAAGGTGATTTTTATCATCGACATCAAAAACAGTATCCTTTTTCTTCTTACAATAAATTTTCACATCATGGTTAGAATGCCAATCCATAACGAGGATTATATCAAATTAATTCATGGGTTTGACAATAAGATCAACATATAAACATCATTTATATTCCCCAATTAGAACTGATTCAAAAGACATTATTGCGATGATACTTCTTTTATGATTTTTGACTGAAAACTCCCTCATCAAATCAAATGGGAAATATATAATTTTCTTAGAAAACTAGGAAGATATAAAATAATTCGATGATCTAGATTCAAATAAATCATTGGCTAAACATGAGGTAACCATTATATTACAGAACACTACATCTTTCAGAGCTTCATCCTCTGCAGTAGTGATCGCATAATCTTGGCTTTGATCCCTTGGCATTTTCTAAGGCATGTTTCCCTGAAACATAGGACATTCATTTTCATAATTACCCATCTCTATACAATTGTATCATTGAACATTGGTAGCTTATTTCTTCCACTTGAAATCACGAGCTTGGTGGCCTTTTTCACCACACATATAACAAACTCTCATTACCTTCAAACAAGTTTCGGGGTGTTTCTTCCCACAATTATTGCAGGATGAATATTCATCTTTTCTCTACTTCCCCTTATTTCCATTTCCAGAGTGATCAGTAGATCACTTCTTCTCTTATTTTTATTTAAATTTGTAAGACATAAAATATTCATTTTCTAACTTGATTGCACATGAGACAATATCTTCGTACAACGAGAAGTATTGTGAGACTAATTCTCAAAAGAAAAATTGTTTTCACCCATGATTGAAATGATAAATCTTACTTCTTGGGTTACATATATAATTTGAAGCATGCCTTGATATCCTTGTAATGTTAGACTCATACATTGAAAAATTATCATCCTCCTTTTTCTTAAGACTCAGAAATTGTATTTCCATATCCGCTCGATTGTCATGAAGAAAGAATTTTTCTCAGAATATCACTTTAAACTCCCTCCATTCTATATTTCATACCTCATCATCTTCCTTCATGTTTTGAATTAATGACCACCATTGATCATCATCTCCAGTGAGGTGGTAAACTACAATGACAAATTTTTCACTTTCAATACTCCCCATGACATAGAATATTTTCTCTATGGAATTTATGCATTGCTCAACTACTAGTGGATTTGTACCCCTATTGAATGATTGTTGTTGTTTCTTCATGAAGAGATCTAACATTGATCTTCTGTGTTGTGGATCAGGGTGCTCTATAAGGGTAAGGTTATTATTCATAACCTGAGTGAGTTGTCCCAATATAGTGATAAGATGATCAGCACCAGTTGTATCACCAGATCAACTATAATTATCTTGAGCAGGAGGGAAATCCATACATGGGATGTGTGCATTGATACAGTTTCAATTCCTTTTACTAGGCACCATTTCTAAACAATTTCGGAAACTAGATTAGTTTATGAATCGAAATACATAATTCCAAACTCAAAAAACATTTAAATAAAATTGAACAGTTTATGGATATAATCTATAATCATAAAAAATGTTTTCATTCAGGATGAATATACTCATAAACCCTTCATAATGTTTTCTAATGAAAATGAGAATTCTACGAAGTATATCCCTAGAGAGTGTCATAACCAAGAGTGTAGTAAGTCCTTTTGTCATGCACCAGTTCCCATTCGAGTCTAGCTTAATGCAGTGTTTTTGGGTTTTATGCCTAGGTACATCTGTTCTAGAGCCGCCTCTACCTGCTCGTATCCAGACAATGATGTATTTCTTGGAAAACTCACAAAATCATAACAATACCAAAATTCTAGGAGTTATTCTATATTAATCCTCAATGTCTATTTTAGGGTAATGTGCTCTAATCAATGTTTATCTAAATCTAGATACCATGGTTTTTACTAAACATCCTATGATACCAACTGTAATGCCCCGAAACCATTTAACTATAGTCGGTGCAATATTAAATAACATTTTCATGATCATAAAAGATCACGTCTTGAAATACTGATTAGATTAGTAGCCTTGGAAACACTAGATACATTCATTAGTCTTAAATTACATCATGAAGTGATAAACTACAAAAACATGGTCTCCATTGTCCAGACTCATATCCCCTCTAACTATCCCTATAGGTCAGTCATAAAATACTTCTTCACATCCTAGGAAAAATAAAACATAGAAAGGGGTGAGCTCAGATGCTTAGTAAGGATAACAATATCGCCGAAAAATTCATAAAAAATCATAAACATTTAAGATAATCTATATCTAAAACAAAAGCCTTTTAAACATTAACATAAGCATAATATGGGAAAAAAATTAAATAATGCCATTTACTTATTCATATGGTTATTATTCTAGTCGAATAATCACATGTAATATCAATAACCACTTTCATAATGATGGAAATCATAATGCCAGACATTCATAACCACATAGTCAAGCCCTTGTGCAATGACTACAAATAAGATTTTATTGTGGACTTCTGCCAAGATTCTAGTTTGTCTCATGAGACCTACCGATGCATCTAGGAGCAATAGCTGGCTCCATCCATCATGTACTAAGTCCAGTGCATATCTCATATGAACAGGTTTAAACATAACATAAAAATTTTATTAAAACAAACACACAAAATGTCAATAATTTCCCCATAAACCATAAATGGTACAAAAATAAAAAATACACAGTCAAACATTCTCAAAACCTTCAATAAAATATGGAAATTTTGTATAATAATAAATAAAATTCAAATAAGCTTAAAATCCATCAAAGGATGTTGATATAGATGAAATCAAAACTATTTGAGAGAAATATCTATTTTTTGAAATCATTTAAAAGTAACATAATTATAAAATAAAACATTTATTTTGAGAATAATATTATAAGTTTTTAAGGGAATCTTTAACGATTTTAGAACGACGAAAAATAGCTGCACCCGCCATATATGTTAAAAAAAGACATTATTACTTTAATTATATCGAAAACCTTAATAATGACCTTGTTTGGAAAATGACGAAAATATTACATTATAAACATATTATAAAAAGTAAATAAAGTGTATAAATGACTTTAACCCATAGTTTATAAAATATCAACAATTTTTTGAAATTCATTTTTAAGAAACATGGATGTGGATGATAAAGAGGTTCTAGTAGATTATTACATATAACAAACCTCAGATAATGAAGAGATTGTGAAATAAATCCTTACCTTGTACTTTTACTACGTCGAGGGTAGGTTAAACTCCTGTATAAGGGAGAAATAATTACTATTTAATTATACCAGAATCATATACAATAATATGATATCATATATGATCTTTTAAAATTTTCTTTGTTAATAATATCTTAGTATTATCGTCATTTTGGGTGTTAACAGATTCATTTTCATTTATATTATTTGATATGTGAGTCATATATGACATGGATGGGATGTATATTATTCATATCCAGAATTATAACAATAATTTAAACATTATTTTTACTCATCTAATTAATTTTATTCTTGAATGTATACGATGAGAATAGAATCTCTTCGTGTTCGTGGAGATGGTAATCCGTACGTACGCACGCGTGAAAATATAATTATTTTGACATTAAAATAATATATAATTGGATGTTATATCATTTATAAAGAATCATTATCATGTTATATTTATTATTTACATCAATTGAACAACATTAGTTTACCCAACCAAATAATAATTTATTGAATAGCAATTACACCACGACGTGGAGATGATAAGACGTACGTACGTTTGTATGGTTACATGTCATTAAAATGATGGATATAATAATGAATTTAGTTGTACCATATCTATAATAACATCACATTATATAGACGATTCTGGAGTAATTATTTTAGTATGTAAACAACAATGAGAATGTTATTGGAAGAAGAAAGGAACTTGAAAAAGGTGATGAAATATTTACCTCTTCTTCTGGTTCTTCATTTTGATTTGATCAAAATGGCTTTGTTGGTTGGGTTTATGACTAAAAAGGTCCTCTAGGATGAAGGTAGGATAGTTTAGATGTTATTTGGTTAGAGTTTGGGCGATCCAAAAGGCCTTCATTGTGTTATTTTTAGTGAAGGGGGAGTGCCCTTTTATAAGAGGGGTGAGGGGTACCTTAGGAATGTTTACAAATATTATTTTATAATAAAATCATTTTCAGTTTCTAATGTATTCAATGTGGATTATTTAAAGTATATTGTGGGGATAGGTTGAAAACCTCAAAACCAATTAATTTTATACAGGTTTGGGTCATTTTATTAACTTTATCTTTTACATTTAACTCTTAGTTAAATAGTTTGACATTTACCATGTCTCTTTGTATTTTTGTATTTTATTGTTAATAAAAAAACTATATAAATCCAATCAAACCCCAAGTGGTTAATTAATCATACAAAAATAATTATATAATTCATTTGGAAGAATCATATATTTTTAGTAATAGAATTTCAATTAATAATATAATATTTGTTTTAAAAACTCTTTTATGTCAATTTTGACACTATTTGTTATCATGTTTTTTCTAAATTCATTATAGAATTATAAATTCTAATAAAATTCATATAAACAACACTAATATGCCATATTAACCTATAAAATTATTGGAATTCATAAAAAGTCTGAAAATGCATTTATTTGGATATTTATAATGTCAATTATTTTTTATTTCATTAATTCTCTAATTAATGCATCATCATTGGTTCATAAAAAAATTTAATTCTTTATTGTCTAAAAAATATAAATTAAATAAAATTATTTATGAATTTTTTTATTTATAATGAATATTTTATGTCAAATTTATCTTTTGTATAACCCTATATTAAAATTGTTTTATTTATTAAACGTTGATTTTAACACGTCATTGAATTAAATAATAAAAAATGTCCATATATAATCCAAGTGTACCAAAGTGGTTAATATTTTATTCCTAAGGTTGTTTTTGGTCGAATTTTATTTATCCAATAGAATTGGAACATGTGTTTGGGTAATAATAATATCATTATTACCCTTAATTAGCCTATTTATTTTTAACTATTGTGAATAAAAGTAAAAATTAATATTCACTATAAATTATTTTTATCTTATTGAACCACATTTTACTCATTGATATTAACAATGGATCCCGGATTATCTAAATTCAACTCAAAAAGGTGGTAAAAGTATGTTTTATTTAATTTTGCAAATACTCCTTTAAGGTAGGTAAAAGTCAATAAAAAGTTCCATAAAATTTTTACATATCTAAAATAATTATAAACGGACTACATTGAATTAAGGTGAACATATATAGGTTTTATGTATCTATTATTTCCTAAAATAATTTTAAATAAAATAAATAATTATTTAAATAAAAATTCTGTTTTAAACAACGACTCAATGTTTTTCACTATTCATCAAAAATTGAACGTTTTCATAAAAATAACAAAAAGTAGCCTTAAGCTAATTTCGATCTTCCGAATAAAAAAATGAAGTCCATTTTGAATGTTAAAATTTAAAAAATTTGAAAAAGTTGTAATTACTATTCATAAAAACTAGTTTGATTGGTAGTGGTGTGTTAGAACTTGAAGTTGCGTACAACACACGCTATTGAATTATTCAATGAGAAGTGTACCATGGATGCTTGAAGTGTTATAGGTTATGAATAGAATAAAATATATTTTGAATATAAATGGTTTAAATATGTATATAAAATTATTTAATTAGTTATCAATTAATTATAAATAAAAAAAACAATTTGATAATGTTGAATATGTTTTTATAAAATACTAATTTTACTTAGAAGACATGTTTTACTAGAATAAATTAAGAAAATAGAATTTAATAAATAATTATAATGATGTTATTTTATTATTTTCTCAATAAACTATTAAACATTAGTATTATGTGTTTTATTTAAAAAAAATAAAAATATATCCATATTTATTCTTAAAAACCAAAATTTCAAAAAAAAGGTGTTAATGTTTTCCCACTTATTTCAAAATTAATCATTTAAACAATTAAAATTTTAATTTTTTAAAACATTATTTCAAAAATAACTTATGGTGAACTTTTTATAGGTATTTGGATACCTTTTTATATTGAATTTTATGTGAAAACTTTGAAATATTTTGAACATTTTCGGATTACAAACCATACTTTCTCAACATATATGCTTGATTTATATGAAATAAAATATTACCTGTTAATTAATTGGAATTTTGAAAAATATATTCCATATTTTGTATCAAAACAATTTTTATTATATAATATGGTTCGATTAATTTTTTACTATAATGAATATATAAAATAGTAAAAATGTATCACTGTAGTGAAAGTTAAAATGGGTTTATTAGTAGTTAAACAATAGCTCTATGTTATAAAATGAAATAAAACAAGTATAAAATATATTTTAAAAATTTATTTATACCATTTAATCATTATTTATATATAATTTTTTATTTTGGATCCTATTATTCTTGATAAAAATATATATACACATTTTTTTATAAAAACAAATTCATGTGTATATCATCCTCACATATAAAAGGCAACCCCCTACTCTCTTATTAACACATTCAAACCATTACGATTCATCAAATATTATAAATTATCACTTCCCAAAATTCCACATAGCATCCACAAGGAAATAATTTTGTTATAAATCCATCCTAGGAAGACGTTTCATGAAAAATTAATGACGTTAACCGAAGAATATTTAAATTAATTCAACAAGGGTTTTTTGTTTTATTTACAGAAAAAACTAAATTAATATGTAAAAGTGATGATATTTTATCCTATTTATAATACATATAATAAGTTTTGTATGTTAATTAAATTCCATATAACAATCCACACTTTTATAAAATGGGTTAAAAAATCATTATTAGTATATATGGAAGATTACCATCCTGCATATAAATGCCATTCATGTTTCCATTACCACCTCTCATTGTTGCATATAATGATAAATATATGCTACATATATTACTTTTGTAACATAATTTTAAATATGGATTAATTATATCATATAAATTTTTTATCATTTCATTATGTAGGTGATACAATAACATCACTTCTGTGTATGGCAGACCATTAATTCATTAAGTGATGTGATATGTTTTTCACTTATACATTACATGGAAGTAAATAACGATAATTTTCATTAATGTGATTCATATAAGTTAAATAATTATGATATTAATGAAATTTTATCATTATTTATGTACAATATAAAATTTCATTTTATTTATTTCCACTAACTAAAAGATGATAATATTGTTCATGTACATGTGGAAAACTACCATCAGGAAGTGATGAAACTCTCACTTTTCCACTCCACACAAAAACGATGATATGTATAAGTATATTTAAAAGAATTGTATGATTTAATCATATTTATAAAAGGTTAAATTTTTTCATACATCATTTACAAAATATTCATTGAGAAATTCAAAGGATACTCATGCGTATGTACATCATACCGTCTCCCTGATCGTAACATACCTCATTTCTAATAGCCATATTTCATTAGTGGTATTATACATAAAATTTACATACAAGTATTATTGTTATGTTATTATTGTTAATTTATATTTAATGGATCGATGATCAAGGTAAGAAGAACAAAAAAAAATCAGAGTATTTATGAAAAACAAAGAAGTTGTAACCTAAAACATGATTTTAACAAGGAAAATTGTAACAACGGATAATAATGATCATATGTAAATAATATATTGAATAATTTATATAATTATTTCATATTATTGATTTCTAACAAACTAATATTATCTATTCAATTGTTTTGAACAAGTACAAAGGAAGTCGAGACTTAAAGAATGAGATTTATAGTATTTGTTATATTTTTTAGAGATATATAAAAAGTCACCACTCATTTTATTTTTGTGTATTATATAAATACAATTATAAATATATATAATTAGTATATTAATTTTAACGGTATTTAATTTTTCATTTGATTTTTAATGGGTCTTACGATAGAAAATATTACTAAATCGGTATGGTTATACATTTTTTATTTTATTTTTTTGTGATACAAAATCCATATTCACCATGTTATTATTTTATGTCCTGTATATACTACACATGAATGGATTTTATTATTCATATAAACAAATTATGAGGATTTACATAACCATTTGATGATATCACTTTAATGGGTTTTACAGTTTAAATGTTAACAAATAAATAAAGGATTTCTGGCTCATGTTTTATTCCTTGACACATATGTTATGTTTTGTGTGACGAACAAAGTAATTATAAATTAAATTCTCATTTTGATATAATTGACTGTTTTATTAGGTAAAATGGTTATATAAACCATGATAAAATTATTCTTTCATATTTATTGTAACAAATTTTATTTAAATGTTTGTTAAATATCATTAACAATGATAATATATCTGTTGAATTATGATAACCTAATTAGTTTAATTTTAGGGTCTTAAAAAATCCATTTGAAACAGAAAAATTATTTAATGGGCTCCACTAGTAGGATAATAACCTATTAAGGCCATTTTTAATGGATTTTAAGCGAGGCAACATCACTGGGATTTTCCCATAAACATGGAAAAGATGAGATTGAAAAACATAAGTATGGGAAAAAACTATTTATAATATATATTCAGTATCATTGAGATCATTACCAAAACCATGTACACTGAACCACCCAATTAAAATCCCACTATTGTGCACCTTAGACTTAGAGAACTTTTTTTATATTAATGGGTTATATATCAAGACCCATGTTTTATGATTATATATTTTTTAAAGAATAATGGACATACTGTCATCGTATTACTATTAATTTATTAATGATTTTTATTTTGATACAATATATCACAAATAGTAATTTTGGGTAATATTCATATTAAAATAAAGGATTAATTTTTATGAAATACGAGATTTTTGAAATAAATACTATTTTCATAACATATAATTATTAATTTTTGTATAAAATATAGAGGATAATATTATTTTTTGGAATCCCAATATGTTTTTCATAAGGGTTTGAAAAATATTTTATTGATAAAAACCCAATAATTTCTCAATAAATGAAAATTTTTATTTAAAAAGGGAAAAGGAAAATAATTAGAAAATAATTAAGTAAAATGAATTTATTTTTTAGAATCAGAATGATTAAATTATCCTAAGGTTAATATTCCAATTTTTTTGATATAGAATAATTACCATGAAAAAAATATCATATAAATATACTTTGTGTATTATGACATAATAATTACCTAAAACTTATATAATAAATACTACATATGGGATACAAGATAAAATATATGATATTCATTTAAAATAATTTTATTTTATGTTTATTTTATTATCTTTATAAATCCATTAGGAATCTACAAAACCATTAATATATTTTCATGTTTTAAAATCATTTCTCTAATATTGAGACTCACCTACACATAAGAAAGGGAATACTATTATGAATTTAGGCCCTTGTACATAAAAATGAATGATAAACAATCCAATTTGGATGAAACAATGGGATGTTCAGTGTTTTTGTTAATTTATTATTTAGATTACCAAACCTATATAAAAATGAAATCCACTCATTTCATATATACACCTACCCATGTTCCTAATAATATTTACTCAAAATCCTTAGATATTGTCATCAATCTACCATACCCTTTATATATTCATCCCAATGTTCCCCCACTTTATCAAGAAGCTCCTGTCAATCATATGGAGTCACACACTAATATAAGGGGTCCTCATCTTCTCCTCATCGTTCATGTTTTCTTATTACCTTATGACTTCTATTTCAGATTCTATTTGATTTGATATATCTATATATGTCCCTATTACCTAATATTAATTAAAAAATTATTAGAGACCGCTTTCTCCCTCATCTACCCATTTTATGAAATTTACTGTGATGTCATTATGATGCCAAAATTCCACCATGATATTCGATGCCAAAACCATTCTATAGTGAATTATATACCCATTTCCAATCATGTGTCTTAAATTTTATATACATATACCTAATTAAATTAATAATAAATATTATTTATTCCCCACTCTATGATTATGTAAAAATACAGAATGATTAATTATTCCATTTTGTTTGATCTATGTTGCACACATAATCCTGATGATGAAATGACTGTTACAGGTGTGCCAAAAATTATATAGCCATCCAATTATTTGGGTTTTGTAATCTTTTAAGAGACATAATGTCAAGTTATAGAGTGAACTTGCTAATTTTATTGGACTTTTTTACTTTATGAATTATAGTAATCTATAATTGAAATATTTTTATGAGGTATTTTTTATGATGTTTCAACATTTCCCAGGATGAATTTATTATTATCATGTTTTTTAGTGCCTTCATTTTCATGTTTATAATGCCTAATTATTTTATTCCTTGATGATATGAATAGTATAACATGTATTTTTTCCTTATTGTATTTCACTGTTTAGTACCTTACTAGGATTTATTTCTATCCCCTTTTCGCTTTATTTTTTCCTTTATGTTATTCAAGGTATATGTCCCAAAGTTATCAGGTGTAGTTTAAAGTACGGTCACGTTAATGATGTTTTCAATAAAGATATTGTTTTTCCTAATTAAATTGTTATGTAATGTAACTAATTCCCAAACACAACATAATTATCAATATAATTGGTTGTACTAAGTGTAATATAATGTAATAAACCATGTATTGATGCAGAATAATGAAATGGTTTGTTATATTTGGTATCGAATGAAAAGATTAGTTATTTTTTGGATTAGGATTAAAAAAACTCTTCAGAAATCCTTAGGGATAATAAATTGCTTTAGAAATTAACCCTAAATTTTTATATGTATATAGAAAATAATTTACTATGAAAATAAATTAGTGATTGGATACAACAAGCGAACATGAATCTGGTATACATATTCCTAGGGTTAACAACTATATAAGCTGCGTCATGCCTTACTTGAGGCAACCTAGTACCTAACAATGGGCCATATCATGCACCTAGTTTAACACTACTAGGGGATATTTTTTGGAAAATTCATAAGCTCATTATAAACCATTTTCTAAGAAAATGAAATTTCCATAATAGTATATTAAAGGAACTAGATTTAGGATAACATAGATAGAAGACTATAAATTAATAATTATTGGAAATATATATAAATTATAAGTTATCCTGTTAATGTAATTGGATTCCACATTTCTGTATTTAATGAGTTAAATTTTCTTATGATTCTATCCAATGGAAAGAAATAGTAGAAAAATGTTAAAAAATCAATGATAGGGGCAATGTGATGAGTTCCCCAAAGATTTTCCCAACCAAATAGATGAAGGAATCACAAATATCATGATGATACTCTCTCTACTCACTCAGTTTTTGAATATAAATCTATATTAGAATAAGCATCCAAATCCACATAAGAGGGAAAAATTGGTGATTGAGCCTTTTAAATGGAATGGTCTCTAACATTAAAATGATCATCTGATCCCTTCACATGGAAACAATGAATCAAATCCATTGAGAAGATATTCTATATACTTCAATGTTCCAAACAAGAGAATTTTATACCAGCTTTTTATCATATGGATAGAGAAGCTGATCAGGGGTGTACATTTGTTAGGAATACAAAACCTGAGGATGTGTTTGACCTGATTCAGTGGAAGTAATTCTAAAAAAAATTAATAAATATTTCTTGGAACCCTCTAAATTAATATTTAAATGGATTTCCATCCCATAAAGTAAAAACAAGACCAATCAATCAAGGAATACGAGGAAAACATCACATGACATGAATGATATTACCTGTATATTTTCTATTAACAAAAAATGCAAGGTTTGATGCTTAATTTATGGGATAGAACCTAGTTTATGAAAACCCTTGGCGATCCATGAAATTTGTAGCCATAATGAAATTGTATGATGTTCCATCATTACCAAAGAAGAGATTTGAATATCTAATGTGTATCATAGGGATAAGAAGAAGAAACCAGAGTGTAATTGTAGTTTCATGATGGGTAAATCTAATGATGAAAATAAATTTCAACATCCCACTTCTCAAATTTATAGACGGAGGATTATTGAATATTGATGAGGGTGAAGAGGAAATGATTTATGTGTGGGAAGGTGGGGAACCTAGACTGAAATTTCTGATAGGAGAAACCCACTAATGCGACAGAGGAAAGGAATTATCTAGTCAACCATTATCATGGTGTTAACCAATTCAACCATAAGGAACTAGGGAAAATTACAATCCAATTCCGTAAGCCATGGGCTTTCAGGGGCAACCAAAAACCACCAAGGAAACCATGAAAATATTTTTCTATCTCAACCATTGTGGTGAATCCAGAAAATGAAGTGGGGGATGGTATACTAGTTATTCATTTAATAATATAACCTGTATTTTTGATTCTGGTTCTATGAATTCCTTCATATTTTGAATATATAGTTGAATAATTCAAACACCCCAACAAATTATATAAGTAGAGTTTTTGGTTAAAATGGAAAATGGGACAATTATTGAATCTCAAGTACATAACTCAACCCCAATCAGTGTTTGTCGGATTAACATCCCATAAAACCTTTTTATATAATCTTTGTTTGAATTTAATACAATTTTGGGGATGGATTTTCTATACCTTTATAGAGTCTACATAAATTTATATTCAATAAAATCACATATTATATTCGGAATCAACACCAAAATATATACAAGTGTAAGGAGGAGAATGTATCTTCTTTAGAACCAACATCTATATCATTGATATCATTACCCTATGTGCAAGTGTATATAGCACAAATGAATTATCCAAAAGAATTAATTATCCTTTAAGATGTCACAACCTGACCCATTATGAGGCTCCACCCACAACTACCCCAATCCCACCTCCATTGGACAGGGGTTGGTCATAAGAGAGAAAGGCATAACTAACACATGGATGCTATTTCCTTAGTACCTGTATGAACACATACATCAAACCAATTGAAAACGTGCAGTGGGAATGATGAAAATATGAAAAAAAATCTACAAAAATAAACGAAGCATGCATGAACTAATGGGAGTACAGAAGTACGATGTTGCAAACTGAATGAAGGGGGAAAAACATGCCCAACAAAAAATGTGTCACATTCTGCCAAATATCTAGAAAATTAAATAACTAAAAGATATCATTGATCATGATTCCCATGTAAGGACCATCTTATATGATGAAATCACTTAGTATCACAATGATCATTGGTTTTCATGGTCGATATGTCCATCGACTACATAACACACAACATGTGTGGAAAAATCATATACAAGGGTGAGTATATACCCACCTAGATGGATACCCTTAAATACAAAGGGTGAGTCGTGAATGATATAATAGTAGTTAAATATAGTAGATAGAACAAGGTACAATGAAATAGTACTAATCAACCCATCCAAGAGTGAAATAATTCTAATATAAACATGGGGAAATAAACACAGGTAGTAGATGACAACCCATAGAGTCTTATACACCTATAGTTGGAGAATAGAATTATCAAACCATGGGATGATAAACATTGATGTCAAGTGCCATATCCTGAAAATCATTTCCTACAAAAAACCAATATTTTATGGTATACCTATTTTAAAAATTTAATATCTTGGATATTTTATTTTTCACTCAACACCAGGTTCATAACATTAATATACTTTTAAATATGAACATTGGAATAGTAATGTGACCATTATGAATAGTATTATACCTAATAAAATAGTAAACTCAACAGTGAATGTATAAATAAAATTATGGAAACATATAATTGAAAATAGGGTATATTTAAATAATAGAATAATAAAGAAAAATTAATAAACAATAGATAATTTGATGGTATTTTTGTGAACCATAAATTTTTATTAACCACTTGTAATGAATATAATATTTTTAAAGAATTTTTTTTTCATAATAGAGATTCATAAATTAATATTCCTTTTTTATGATTATAATAAAATTTTATGTGACCTTAGTTAATTTTTCTATGTCTTAAAAAATTTGTTATAATTTCTATAATTTTATTTTTTGAATAAATATTATTTTTAATTAAAAATGAAATGTATCATATTTTTTAATTTAATTTCATAAAATTGGGGTTCAAATATGAAATTTACACGTTGAAAATTGGTTATGCATATTTTTTGTGAATATTCTAAAATATTTTAATTATTGGTGAATAGTGAAATGTTGTAAATTACAGGATATATATAATATAAGATAAATAAACTATCCATTTAGTCATAAATGATGTAAGAACCATAATATCGAACCAAACATCATTATTAAATGTATTTAGTGATAATTATAGAAATATTAATAGCCTTTAGCCAAAATAAAAAACTAATTATTAAATTGACCAAAAAACACTCTTTTCATCTACTATAAAAACCACCCTCACCACCCATTCTTATTGCACACGAAATGCATTGAGTCATTCTTATATTTATAAAATTTCCTCTCCCAAAATACACATATATGTAGTGGTCTTTTTATTGTCACCAAAAATCCATTTCAATGTTTTATATGGATGTTCTCATGGTGAATAATTTAAGAGGTAACACTGTTTTCATTCTCTTTCAATTTATTTTAATTTATTTTTTCTTATTCAATCTATACCACTTTTGTAAAAACATGAATGATAACTAAAGTAAATTATATATATTGTAAAATTGTTTAATATTGGAATACCTATCATAAAACCCTATCACCTCAATAATTTTTATTATAAAATTGAAAACTTTTTAAGTGATGTGCTGGTTTAATGCCATCATGATTGACGCAGCTTATTTTTCAATTAACTCCATCAATTCTAGTTATAAAAACTTAATTTTTATTAAACCTTATTTTATTATACATATTATCAGTTATTTAATGTTTTATAATTAGAATATATACGTGTTTAATAGGTTTTGAATTAAATTAATAATAATTATAATTACATTTTGCAAGACATTATATACAACTAAAGGACAGTTTCAGACATAATGTAAGGGTTTCTTCTGGAACCTCCAATTTCCACTCATGTTATTCCATATCCCTCTTAACCCTGATTTATTTTTACATTATTTTTATATAATTAACCTAAAGTCTATGTATATGGTCAAATCCCATACATCCATATCATTTAATCATTATTTTATGGAGAAATACAAGTTTCATAGAGACCCTTCTTCAATATTTCTTGTTAAACAAACACATTTAAAGTGAACGTATCGATTTCTAAAATTTTCTAGAACTATCCATAATATATTTTAAGAAACCATTATTAATATTAAATCACTATTTTTTTAATGGAAACTATTTTTTCCTTTTATGGTATTTTACAAATAGTTATGAAAAATGCAAAGGAATCTTCCAAAAGAACTCTTCATTTCAATGTAAAAATGTATTTCTATAAAGAATTCCTAAATTATTTTATAAATGTTTTTCAAAATATTTAAAAAATAGCTGTTAAATGTTTTCATTTTGGGTTTTTTTCTCTTTTGATTATAATATACCATATTTTATTAAATTGTTGATGATTAGAATATGTATGGATGTTCTATCCTAATACCGTTCACTATACTCTTCCGAATGGTTAGAGATTATGTTTATAGGTTGTTGAATTTTATTTAAATTTTTTATGTATATGTTGTTTATTATTCAATGCATTTATACGAGTAATTAATTAGATTTTATAAGTTATATTGGGGGCCCTTTATAGCCTCTCAATGCATCAATAGGCCCCATGGTACAAACTATACCTTGTTTTTACCCACTTTTGAATGATGTCTTGTAAAAAGCCTTAACGATATATTTATAATGCCTGATATTATTAATTCCCACATTATGAAATTAATAATCATTATCCCATATGTTTATTAAACTTGTATAATATCCATGGTTATGATTCATTCTCATATAATTATTTACATGTCATTATTTATTCAACATTTATTCATTCCATATTATTCCCAAGATTATGTTTAAATGGAATGTGTATTTAGTTATTATCCATGACATATTTTTTATGTCTATTTATAAATGATTACAATGTATTGTTTTAACCATACGTATAATATCATCTCACCCCATTATTATGTTCTATTTTTTTCCAGGATGAAAATATGTATAATATGAATGAATTTTAGGGATAATCCAATAGTTTAAGGATGTTTACAATGGAGTTTCTATGTATATTTTCCATTACAGTTGTAATATTATATATATATCCGGTTTACAAAAGTCACTAACATATTAATTCCATTTGGATGCGAATGCATGATTTTATTAACATTTTAATAATGTAAGGCACTAGATCTAGTCTACTAGGGAGGGTGTCTTTATAGTTGTAATCAATGGAAGGTCAATATAAAAATAGGAAATGAGATTTAGAAAATGAATATTAGTGAATATATCCCTAAGATAGACATTGAAGATAATAATAGAATACAATCATATATTTTTTTGTAATGTAAAGACTATATGGGAGAGCCTAGAAATACATCTTTCTCTAGATACTACAACTGGACATGGTTATTTTCCATAGATGTACCTTGGTGTAAAAACATTGAAAATGTGTGTCGGGTCTGACACGATGTAACTAGGTAAATTGAAAGAGGTAGTACAATACACCTAGATTTAAATTCTAGGGTTATATGATTAGGATAATTTATATTTTCTTTAAAATCCATTACAATGGATTTAAATGTAAATATATCCCAAATGAAACTGTGTTTATGATTATGTTATGAGATTTTCATAATATTTACATATGTGTTGATGGTTAATAGTTCAATATTATGAATCTATTTTATTGAATTCCATTTTTTATAAATGGTTCATAGTTGATTTAATTTAAATTGTATCAACACATGTATCCCATATAGGTATTTCTCTCTTGTGTAAGATAACGATGTTTGAAGTTGATCTAAAACTAGAGATGAACAATGATTAACAATATTGGGTAAAATGAATGAGGATTTTAGAAATAACCTTACACCATGGGGAATACCAATCCAAATTATGTTACATAAATATGTTAAACCTCTTTATGAGACAAAAAACCACCATCATTCACCGGGAAAACTAACACATATTTAGATGAGTAGTGGATATGTTCCATAGAGAATACAATTATAACATTCAAAAGTAAATAAAGATAGATGTTTATCATGGATTCTTATCATCTATCTGAAGATTCATATCAATGGTGGTCATTAATTAATAACACAACAAAAGAATAAAAAATTGAAAAATATGGAAAGAATGGATTTTATTGAAATTTTATTACAAAAACAGTTCCCTCACACACAACAAGTGAATATAGAGATATAATTTGTGAAAATAAAGGAAATGTAATATTATAATGTTTCCAAATATTAACAAAACATTAAAAGGGAGGAAAGGTATTATATAGATATATACCGAAGGAAAATAAAAATATTGATTGATTAGTTTTTGGATTAAATCCAATTCTCTAAGGGTAACTAGTATCATAATATTTCAGATCATACGCTGATATAGTATAATGTGTTATCAAGATAGAGAAACAATGATCTAGGTTTTATGAAATTAAATTAAAGAAACATAAGAAGATTTATGTTGAACACTTTGGAGTAGGTAATAACAAAAAGTAAAATAAGGAAAGAGTTGACTTTTAATCGTGTAATAATTTTTGTAAATAAATATCATGGAATATACATATTTTGGTTCATATTTTTCTTCATGTGTGTAGAGAAAAACCATTATGCCAACGATTATAAGCAAAATAAAGAAGCCACCAGATTTCAACTCAACAGTTGCACAAAGACTGTACATTATGAAAATGATTGAACTATGCGTCAACGAAACCTTCCCCAGAAAAGGACAAGGGAACAAGGTTGTTCTTATGTAGTAAAAATAGCTGAGTTTGAAGTTTCCAATGACGTGGTGGAATTTACATGAATCATATACTCTAATTTAAATAGATATTTAATTGATTCTGGATCATCACATACATTATATCTTCCACATTTTCTTTTAAAATTACATATTCCTAATTCACCTTATCCATTTAGTTTTCATTAAATACTCATAGTGGTAACATTATTGCGTTAATGATGTATAGGGATGATCTTATTTTGATAGATAAACATTATAAAATTACTTATTTAATCATCATAACTATGGTTGATTTTTTTATAATCCTTGGTATGGAGTATCTTTCGAGATATGATTCAAAAAAAATCATTCAAAGATAACAAAATAATGATTGGTGATGAAGGTATGAAATTTATCATTATTTGAGTGGAGAAATAATCATTCGAGTCATATCATGATCCCCCACTAATAGCTCTTCTAAATTAAATTATTTTGGAAGGAGAGAAAAATGACTCTACGAATGCTGAATGAAATATTCAAACTGTTGACTTAACTATTGTAAAAGAATAATTTTTTTTATTTCCATAGGATTTAACTGAACATCCTCTAATGAATGATTATTATTTCTCTATTGATTTAATTTCTGATCCAATACCAATATCATATAATCCTTTTTGAAATGACACTATGGAATTAGTGGAGCTAATGTAAAAAATAGAAGAATCGAGTGATAAGGGATTTATTTTCCCAATTGTTTCTCTATGGGGATCACATGTTCTATTTGATAATAATAAATATGTATCCCTGAGGCTTTTGTTCGACTATTGATAAATATATTCTGTTATAATAAATAATAAGTATCATCTATTTCAAAATGATGATTTATTTGATAAGCATAAAAGAAGCCAATATTTTTTCCGATTGACCTTAGATATGGATATCATCAATTTCATGTGAGGAAAATATATATTTCAATGGAAATATTCAGGTCATGTTATTTACATTATGAGTTTAAATTATTTCCATATTCACTGACTAATTCACCCATTATTCATTATATATCAAATTAAGAGACTCTTCAAGGAATATCATAGTTGATTTTTCTGGTATTTAATGAAGATATATTGATATATATAAGAATATATGATGACGATTAAAACCACTTATGGGTTTCTCTAGAGACTCCGAGTAGAAAATATGTATATGAATGGTTTATTATGTTTGAATTCAAGCATCAAAAAATACTTTTCTTGCAAATATTGTCTCTAAGTATGGAATCTCATTTGATAATCTGAAACCACAGAGAGTCCATGAATTTCCTACTCCAATGAACATGATCAAGGTACATAGTTTCATTGTTTTAGTAGGTTACCAAATAATTTTTGTTTAAATATTTTCTCGACTAGGTGACCCATTAACAAATCTTAATCATAATTTCTTTATGTACATATAGAAAAAAGAATGCAAAGAATATTTTTAATAGTTGAGGAGAAGATTAGTGAATTCTATGATCATGAATCTATCATTGAGAAATAATGCATTTTTTCTTTATAGTGATGCATAAATGAAAGGACATGGTTGTGTTATTATGATCAATGATTGAGTTGCTACCCAAGCATCAAAGTAGTAAATATGTCATGAATATGACTATCTAACTCATGATATTCTATTAGACGCTTTAATATTTTCTCTAATAATTTGTGTAAATTTTCATTATGGTTTAATATGATAGATATATACAGATCATAAGAGTTAAAATTTTATATTAACATATAAATAATGCAATATGAAGAAAATATGATCGATCAAGCTATTCAAGTTTTATGATCGATCAATACAATATCGACCATGGAAAGAAAATAAGGTAGTGGATTGATTGACCAAGAAGGAACATTTAAATATAAACAAAATGATTATTTTAGAGGATCTTGTGTACATGGTTATAGTTAACATCGACATGGGAATTATCATGGATGGTCAAAAGTAACAACTTTTTCAAATGAATTCCAAACCATCATTATTGGAAAAGATTAAGTGTTCTCAGTCTGATGATGAGAAAAGAAAATCGAGGATGTGAAGGATGTTAAGTTGTAAAACGTCATATATAAGGATGGAATTATGAAATTTGGAAATAGGGATTGTGTTCGATCTATACCCAGTATAAAAAGGGAGTTATTGGAAGATTCACATAGCATAAATTTCTATATACACCCTAGTAGCTCTACGATGAATCATAATTGGAAGGAAAATTTCTAGGAGGGGATAATATAAATCATGAGATTGGTGATTATGGATTGAGATGATTATTCCTTCAATATGTTATTGATAAAAAACATATTATAAGAGTCATGCTACATATTCCTAGTCGTACATGGAAATGGGATGACATAAATATAGATTTATCAATCAATTACAAATAACCCTAAAAAATAATGATTAAATATGTGTAATTGTTTATCGACTTACCAAATGTGCATATTTACCCTCTATAAAAAAGTATATTCTAATAGAGTTCCTTGGACGACAATATATTAGGGATCAAATAAAACTTTATGGAGAACAACATTTAATTGTGTCAGATCACGAACCAAGATTTACATAAATATTTTGTAAATTTCTTAATAAAAATTGAATATTGAGGTTCATTTGAGTACTTCATATCACCCAAAAACTGATGGGAAACCTGAATGGACCATTCAAACATTATAATACATGTTTAGAACATTCTCATTTGAATTTATAGGTATATTGAATTATTATTTACCATTGGTCATTTTTTCTGACAAAAATAGTTTCAAAACTTATATTTAAATGGAACTATATTAAGAATTGTAGGAGTTGATATTTCATACATCAAATTATTTGAATCATGTTGGTGAATGTTAGATTTTGGGCCCATAACATGTGGAAAAACAATAATAAAAGTAATTTATATTGATACACATTTAAAATAATCTAAAATTAAATAATAACTAATGACGATTATACAGGAATGTATTTGCATTTTCAAGTTAGAGATCAGGTTTTTTTGAAAGTATCTCTATGTAAGGGTGTTATAATATTTGGAAAAAGGAAAAATATTCCCCTTGAATATTGGACCTTTTGAAATCCTAGAAAGAATTAGATATGTGACTTTTCATTTTCATATTCCCACTATCTTTTATAATACCCAATATGTTTTCCACATCTATTAATCAAGGAAGTAAAATATAGAGCCAATATATACCCTCATATTTCGAGGAATAGAATTGGAACGTGATTTAACTTATTATAAAATGCCTATCCAGATTATAGAAAATATATAGTAGGTGTTGAGGAATCAGTACACATGATAGGTAAAGGTATATTAGAAAATCATAAAATTGAAGAGCTAGTAAGGGAACTAGAGGAATTTATGATGATGAATTATACATCTCTTTTTATTAGGTGACATTCTTAAAATATTGAGGATGAACTTTTTTTAGGAGGGAAGAATGTAATAGAAAAAAATATAATGGTATGCCTATTTTAAAATATAATATGTTTCATAGTTTGGGATTCATGAAACAATATGTTTAAACTCAGAATATACTACTAAGTATGACCATTGGAATAGTAATTTGAGCATTATGAATAGAAAAGTGACAAATAGAATAGTAAAATCACTAAAAAATGTATAAAAAATTGGTAATCTTACAAATGAAAATATTTTACATTTACATCATGGAATAAGTATACAATTTTTTTAAAAACAACAAATTAAGTGATGCTAATTTTTTGAAACATAAATATTTATTTACAAATTTATCATTAATATAATAATTTAAAAGAAAATATATTTTCACAAAATATATTCATAAATTTATATTTTGTATTTTTAACTATAATATAATATTAAGAGAACACAATTATTTTATTGAGGTGTCATGGAATTGGTTATAATTTGTAAATTTTATTTTTTGAATAAGTAAAGGTTTTAATTAAATATTTACATTTAATTTTTTATAAAATTATTTTCGAAAAATTTAGTTCATTTTTCAATACTAAAAATTGATAAATTATTATAGTGATTTTTTAGTATTTTTCTTAAATAGTTGATTGTTTTGTGATTAGTGAAATATGGTAACTTAAAGTATTTGTACATTATAATATAAATACAATATTTTTTTATTCATGAATGATATAAGAACCATAATCTATAAATTTATTTCATTATTTTACGTATTTATTATTAATTCTCAAATTATTCATAGTGTTAATCTAAAATAATAAACTAATGAATTGAATAATAAAAAAACACCCCTCTCCCCCACTATAAATACTACCTCTCACCACATATTCTCCAAATGATTCTAATTCCATTATAAATTCATATATTTTGCCCATTTTCTCCCCCAAATATCTCCCCTAATTTATTTACTTATTGGTCTCACCAAAAGACAATTTCAATGTTCCATAAAAATGTTCTCAAAGGGAGGAATTGAATAGGTAAATCATTTTTCATTGTCTTTCAATTTATTTTAAATTATTTTCTTCTTATTATATCCTAATCTCTTCTTAAAAAAATACATAGTAACTTTATTATATTATATATACTTTAATTTTTCATGTTAATGTGATATCCATCATTAAAGTCCTCCCCCTTCACCATTTTCATTCTAAAAAATAAAATATCATCCGTGATGTGCTCATTTACCACCATCCGGGACAATGCAACTTCATTTGACAGTAATTATTTCAAGGATAATTATAAAAAAATAAATATACTTTAAATTTTTTTACTATACATATTATATGTTATTTATTGTTATGGAACCAATATATATATATATATATTAATTAAATAGGGAAACTAGTTCATGATGATTAAAAAACACACTAAAAAAATCTAAACAATTATAATTAATGTTCTATATAATTAATTGAACAAATATTTGAAAGAAAATAATATATAAGTAAATGGTAAACTGTTATTTTTCATTAATAACATTAAATTTCAAATCTCAAAAAATATTTTAATTTTTCAAGATCATTCATACATGTATACAACTGAATCAATCATGAATATTTTGGAAATAAACACTCACAAATGAAGAAATTAAATATTATAACTCCGCAAAAAGGATATATAAGAACATAATAATAATCATGATAAATCAAAAAAATGTTTATTAGGTAATGAATTAAATTATTAATGAAACTTATTTCATTATCTCAGACATTAAGTACAAGTTAAAAAAATTATTCATATGGTAAGGGTTTTAACCAAACCACCATTTTCCATTCAAGTTATTCTATACCTCTCTTTACCCCAATATAATTCATCATTATTTTTATATAATTTTTATAAATTATTTTTATTTGTTCCAATATAATACATACTAACTAGTTCATCTTCATTTTATGGGGAAAACATGTTTTACCAGGTTACCTTCTTAATTTTTCCCTATAAGCAATCCCGAATAAAGGGAACTTCCTAATTTCTTACCCATTTTCATGTACCATCTATATTATTTATTAATAAACAATAATTATTATAAAATTACTAATTTATTTATAAAATAATTTATTTGTTCCTTTATTATCATAAGGAGTCAATTTTGAAAAATACACATTCTTTTCCCAAAAGAATTCCTCATTGCAATGTAAAAAATATATTTCTCTTAAAAATTCTTCAATGATTTTATTAAAGTATATTTATCAATTTCTAACAGAACTATTGAATATTATTCTTTATTTAGATTTTCTTATTATAAGTACCATATACCATATTTTATTATATATTTTATGATCATTTTTCTATGGATGTTCTATTTGGGTACTATTCCCCATACTGCATAGAATGGACAATGATTTTGTTAAGATATTGGGGAATGTTATTTAAATTTCATAAATATATATTTTATTTACGATTTATCCCATTCATATGAGTAATGCATTGGACATATTATTTGATGGGTATGGACTTCTATATCCCCTTGATGAGGCGTCAAGTCTTATGAGACATACCAGATAAGATTTTACCTATATACATATGGATTTCTGTCGGAATCCTTGATGATATGATTATGATGTCCAACATTATGAATTCATCATTATGAAATTATTAATTGATTTCCCAAGAATATATTAGACTAATATTATATACATGGATGAGTTTCATTCTAATTTAATTATTTATTTGAAATTATTTATCCAGATTCAATTCATAACATACTAAGCTTAAGATTATGTTTTAATGGTATGTGTTTTTATTTTTTTGATAGTATTATTTTTTTATTTTTTTATAATTTCATTAAAATATTTGTTTTAACCTTCATTAGAATTTAATATCACTCCATTCATATATTTTATTTTTCACTAGGATGCGGCGTTCTATATTAAAAATACTTACGCGGATAATCTATGATTATATAGAGGTTTCCCATAGGGTTTCAATGATGGTTTTCATTTAACGTTGGAATGTTAATGTTATGTACGACCGTGATTTTCTAGAGATACTAAACTATTCAGTCTTTGGGATTTGATTGACTATTTTTAGTAAAAATGTTATAATGTAAAGAAATGGCTCCGGGCTACTAGGTTCGGGGTAATTACATCACCTCTCCTTGAATGATAGTGTCCCAATTAAAGGCCTAGATACAAAATAATGATAGATATATATTCTGAGTCAAATAATCCCAAACTATATAGTATAGATATATTCATCTCATAGTGAAACCCATGAAGAAGAGTTCCAAATAGTTTTAAATTTTTATCTATGTTTCCACACATCCTACATGTTTTCATTGAACACACAAGTCTAAGAGACTCATTCACCACACCATGATACTATTTGATTTGGGCAGAAGAAACTCACCATTACTGTTTTGGTCGTGTAACAAAAATGTGTCTGGGTGGGTAATGTGTCCCTATTCCATGGGATCACTAAGCTATGTAAATGAAATCATTTTCACTATACCACATTGTCGAGGGACCAATATTTAAAGGTAGAGGACCCAGAGCCTGATATAAAAGGAGGGTTCAAATTTGATTGTCTATGTAGGAATCATGTCCTGCTAAGTAGGATGGTTCCAATTAGATGGTCGAGGTCCCATACCAATCCCACCTAGAGGGTTCCACTCTTATCGATGATTAATCAAACCCTAACAATGCATAAGGGATTCCCTCAGGTGTCGGAAAGGGACCCATTACTATCTCAAATCGAGGGTTTCACTCTAGAGGACATTAATAACTCATTCCCAACATAATAGGGGAGGGGGGTTCCAATCAAAATTAAGCATCTATGATCTAGCCTGATCACTACAATAATCAGATTCTCCTAAAGAGATTTCATTTATAGAAAATTTCACATAATATCTCTAAATTCATATCCAAGGGAACCGTAGGGTTTTATTTGAATAAAATATAGGATATCGTACTCGTGGTCCAAAATATGAGTTCAAATAAAGGAAATACAAAACATTAAAGTATAATTGTGATGCATAAAGGGGTACAGAACTTGTAAGGGGGGGGACACTATGTTTTTCACCACTTCACGGTCTTGTGGTTTCCCTGTTCGAGAAACGACTTATTTCTGATGTTAGAGTACATTTCTTGTAGGTTGAAAACATGGAATGTCTTGGATAATAGGGTCTAGGGATCTGTGCTACTCCCTCTGTCCATGTACTAGAGAACACATGGATGTTCTTGAACCCATGTACCTCTACACAAGTTCCCATCAGTGTGAATAGTCATATAGTTTGTCCAACCAGGAAGGGGGTATATGACGTGTAAAAGGGACTACATTCCATGATACCCTTAATTTTCCAAAAAACCTAGCACCTCTACTATGAGGGATATAGACCATTTGTTCTTCAATGAACATGGTGTGTCGTATGAATTTCTATAGAAATATTGACTTGTGTTACACAATATAGATCTGGTTTTATCACCATGTTTTTATTTAGATCATACAAACAATCTTATTTAAATCAATATATCTATTTTTGGATCATTCTTGTCATCCATCGTTCACTATAAATCGACACATGTTCATTGATAGGGTTCCGCCATCCATTCTGAACCCATTCAAACATTAATTAAATGAGTTCTTGATGTTTAAAATCCTAATTTGCCATCATCACATCACAAGGTTTACCAATATATAACATTCTCATCGATCATATGATATTTATTTGATCCCACATGAATCAAGGGGGCCGATCAAGTTTAGTATCGCTTAAAATTTTTGAAATGGGACCAAGAGGATCGTAATGGTGATGAAAATCAATCAATGGGAAATAAAGGAAACAGAAAATATAGCTTAATTTTTTTTTCAAATACTTCGTGGATAACGATCAAGAACAAGAAATTCATATTAGAAAAAGAACTATATAAATGATGAAATTCTGTATTTTTCCACATGCAATGTCTGTAGTTGGAACATATCCAAGAAAAAGTATGGATATGATCAATAATTTAATATAAGGGTGTAATAACATCCTTTATTTTGAATCAATACATGATGAAGAATTGATTCCCCAATATGTTAAGAGGGGATCCAACATATATATCATCCTAATCTACATGATTCTAGAGTTTTATGTTGTTCATCTTTATCTGACAATAGAATTTCCAAGAGAGATAATTTAAAACATCAATTGAATATAAGCCTAAAACTGGGTCATTTTATATAAATATAGATTTATATATGTTTAATCTAGTTTAATGTAATTTAATTAATTAATTTTATAATTATTTATCTCACTGATCGTACCGCCAATGAGCGATGGGTAAGATCATCCCAAACATATTCATTTTTCATTGTTCATAGGGAAAACACCATGATATAGACTCAACCTGGGTCTCATATTTATATTTTGATAAACTTTTAAGAGTCCTCAAATTTTATTTATGATGTTGTGCATGCACAATATAAAATATATTTTCTACTTTCTTAAAATTATTTATGTTACATGGGCCTCAAAATCGCACAATGGATTAGTGCCTAGCTGTCATGATATATATACAAATATTTAAATTTATTTGAATGAAAAAACAATTCTCTACATCATTATTACCTGTATTATTTTCTTCATAAAAAATTACAATATACTAAACATCTCAGGATACTGAGCCCACACTTGGTTCCCATACTCCCAAGAACTCTCCTATACATTTTCATGTTTCTACAACATGCTAACAAAACTACTAGTTCATCTATGAAATGCATTCTTTTATTGATCCTCAATTTCCACTGGGTATTCTCCAAAGTTGTCTCCATCCATGACATCCTTCTCACCCCATTCGTTGATGTGTGTTGAGTCATTGACATATCTCATTAGCTGCAACAATTTGAAGGCATTGTGAACTCTCAATAGATGAGGGGGTAGGGAGAGGTGGTAAGAAACCTCACCAAACCTCTACATGATCTTTAATGGCCTAACGAACATCGAGGATCTATTTCCTCACATTAGAACCACCAAAATCCACATAATAAAGATACTTGAAAAAAAAATTGGTCTCCCTAATCAAACCCCAAGGGCTTATGATGGTGGTATTTTTAGGATTTTTGTTAGCTTAGGTCCATAATCATTTACAAATATATGACCGAGACTTTCTCCATTTTTTCCTACACCATATCTTGACCCACAAGAGATGACTCACCAGTCTCTATAAAGAACAAGGGGGACCTGTAGGGTCTTCTGTATAAGGCCTAAAAAGGATACATAGTGATGGTAGAGTTGTCACTATTGTTATATTAAAACTCTACCAATGGTATTTGATCATCTCAACTCTAGAAAAATGTCCTGCATGCAAGCCCTTAGCATATCCTCTTGGATTTAGATAGTGTGAACGTTCTGCCCATCAGTTTTCTAGTGAATATATGTTCTCATATGAAAGTGGTCTCATAATTACTCATAGAGACCACCCCACAATCATGACATAAACCACTCATCATGATTAGAGAAAATAGTCAATGGAACCCAATGAAGGTGAATAATCACTCAAACCTAGAGCTAACCCAAACACTCCCCCGAACTCTACACCCCGATTGAAAGAAATTTTTCCAACATCATGATTCTATAAACAATTATCCAGGTGGAATATTGAGCCTTATTTCAGAATGTATGTCCTATGATAATGTATACAGATCTAGTATCCCAATTCCACCCTGGGATGTCATGATGCAGTAGCAAACCTGCTGGAACCTGGTGCCAATGGTTTTTCTACTGATAGATGAGGAATTTACTTAAGAAAACATCAATGACTTGTCTCATGTCAGACTAAATAATAGGTGATAACGGTATCTTAATATTGTCCCCATAACATGATGTACAACTATGGGAGAAGTGTGGAACTCTCACAACCCATCTTCCCACAATGTGAGTGGAATCACTATTAACACAGGGAACATGATGGCATGATTCCCCTTTTCATAATATCCATTTGGTGTGTATCCTATGGATACCTTATCATTTTATTCATTGAATTATATGTCTTTTATTTGGGACACTCCCACATGCTTGATAATAGAAGGAGTCAACACCATCAAATATATAATAGTTGCACCATCATGCTCCACATGGGGAACCAATATGGAAGCTAATTACTCTAAATAATAGTACTCTAAGATATACTAGTACATACTGATAATGGAATATGATATAGAATTTCCCCTACATGGAGTATAAACTATCTTCAAAGTCTTAGTCATGTAATAATCCAACCAAAATTGTTGTTTCATGTACAAGTCTCTCGAACTAAAGACATAACTAAGAATCTGATGGTGTGACTAAAGCACAATATTATCCCCCAGAAGGTAGTGTCTCAACATCCCCATGGAAAATTGTCACAGTACTAGCTTTTGGATACAAGTTTCATAGTTTTTTTCATGCGGACACAAATTCCTTGACCTAGATGAGATAACTACCTATTGTTGCATCAATGTGTTGTTGATCCCTACTCTTGAGGTATCTTAACAAACTAAAAACACGACACCATCCTCTGGTTGTCCAAATAATGAATTAGTTGTCAACCTCTTACCCAACACTAGAAAACCCCTTATAACTTCTCAGACTAGGTAAACCACTTCTGTTTCCAATACATGGTGGTCAAAAGTGCTGTAATTCTAGAGAAGTCTTCCAAAAACCTCCTAGAGTAACCTTTTAAACAAGGAATCTTATACACCTCTGACACATTATCTGGTGTCTCCCGGGTATGAAATACATCATCATTCCCTGGATCAATGAAAAAACAATTCTCATAAATGACATTACATATTATGTGAACCTCATGTATCTAGAACAATAATTTTGATAGTTTTTTATAAAGCTAGATCTCTCCAATATAGTAATGAACCATCCTTATTTTCATTTCATTATCATTATCTATTGAAAAGTTGAATAATATTTCATTAACTAAGAAAACAACAAACATTTCAAGGTATGGATTGAAAATTTGTTCTCTCAAATCCATAAACACATCATGGGAATTTTTCACACAAAAGGGAATCACTAATAACTCATTATGACCGTAGCGACATTAGAATGAAAAAAATGGAATATCAACCTCGTTATCCTACAAATTATGGTAGCCTAACATGAAATCAATCTTCAAGAAGCCTATAAAACCTCAAAACAAGTCAATGAGTTATTCAATCCTCAAGAAGGGTTACTTTTTATTTATCATTACCTAGTTTAGGATACAATAATATATGAAAACCCACAGGCTCCCATCTACCTTTTTCATGAACATGACTGAAGATGCACAGTGGGACCCACAAAGTCTGATGAAATCATTATCCTGATGGTCATCTAAATGCTACCGTAGCTCCCAAATATTGGCAGGTGTCATCCGATATGAGGAAGAAGATATCAAATCTATTCAAGGATGTATGTCGATGAAAAGACCAATGTCATTCCACATAGATAGTCGAGTGACTTCCTCGTGGAAGATGTCTATATAATCATACACTACTAAAGAAAACCAAATTAACAAAGAGAATACTATAACTAGCGATAATCATTCCATATTTTGTGTTATAGGTTACAATATACTTATCACTATACTTAATTTTTCATCCATGAGATATATCATGAATGAAAATAAAAATCCCATCCCGTATGTGCATATGAATTTGGATTTTCAATGTTGATAGTCAATCTGGTCTCATACCATGGAAGGAAAATACATACCCGGATGGTGTCATAAGGCTTCATAATGGTTTCCATAAGGTGAAACTTGAACTGTTCTCCACCAAGAGATTTCTCACACCTCCGGCAATTCAAATATGTAGAAGAAGAATTCCCTATTGGAACTGTGAGAAAAAGTCTTTGTTCTAGCTCCTCAACTGGGAGCTCCAGCTTTTGCAATTGGATTCGAGATATAGTGTATTGATTGGAAAATATGTATACTAATATTGAGAAAGGATGAGTATAAATAATGATCGTACCTTATAGAATCTTTTTCACTTTGATGCCATAAACATCCCACACACACAACATTTTGCGGCCCGAACCTCCAGCTATCTAATCCCAGTGTGGTATGCTTGGTTCCTTTGATGTAAGGATATTGTTGTGTCTTCCTTAACCTGACACTCATCATTCTCCTCTCCATTATCCTCCTCCATATGTACCACTGTGTCCACTCTCGGGAGATACCTGATTGTGGTGTTGCCTCTACCATGGTTGTCCATTAGTTATCTATCTAGGCTAATCTGCATTCATGGTCAGGAAGTCCTATTCAATTTGACCTCTACCATCATAAGTAAAAAACACCATATCTATGGGATACCCAGTAAATCTATGATACCTCATACCACATGCCTAAGTCTAATCGTTAAAGGATCTTCTACTCTGAAATCCTATCATCTAGCACATTCTTGCTGATGAAAATTACCCACCTCTACAACACCCATTGATAACTACATCTACATGGGGTAACTATAATAAAAATATCACTTTCACTAGTTCCCACTCCATCACACTAAAATATGAGGGGATTCAAAATGGTACTACACTATCTCAGGTCTTTCTACAATGTACCTTATACAGCTTTCATTATCAGAAGTATCCATCCCATATCATGTCAAGGGAGTAACATTATTGTCTATAAATCATTACACGTACACATAAACTATCATCCCCCATACTGCATCTCTAAATTATCCTTCATCTACTCTGATCATATGTAATTTTTGTAGTACTCCCCATAGAATAGCTACTCAAATTCAATCCATGAAATGATACACTCATCACACCTATGTGAAATACGGCTTTACAAAGGAGCATCAGCTCCGTGGAAGAGGCTAGCTACTAGTGAAACAACATGATCCATCGAGATCTAAATAAGTCTAATGATTTGTACCAATGAATATATCCAATCCTATACTACATGAGAATCTGAAATTTTTCATTACCTCAATAGTCTCCAATGTTGGAACACATGAATAATAGTATGCCTGCATGCATCCCCAACCAAATTTGTAGGAATGATCTTTTGATCAATTGGGAGAGGTGTTAAAACCAACTCAACGAGATTAATGGGGACATTAGATGGGAATTGAACTGAGGCCTCGTCACCCATAAGATCAACCTCATGAATCTGATGGTTGGCATCATAGAGGAATCGAGAAAGTTATCAAAGTGTACTGCAGTCAGAGGAGAATACATATATATATATATAAACAAAAACAAGGAGTTATAACAAGAAATAAAGTAATATACTCAATCCTATATGATCCATGTAACATTAATCCAAGAAAAAACTTTCTTGTCATGCTGATTTGGAAAGCAGGTAATCAATGTCATGGTGATTGGATACGTCCGTCACAAAACCATTACTAGATTGACTGGCCTGAGATCCGCTTTCAAGAAAGCTTGGAACTATTTACCTAAACCCAAAAAATCCATTTTAAGGGGATATGTATTAACAAAATCCAATGAAATAAACATGATCTTATACCAATAATTCACAACATGTACCATGCTCAAGGTTGAGCTCCAACTTCTATAATCCCACCTACATAGGCTAGTGGGTGGATATAAGAATCGAAGGCTTAACTAACACATGGGAGCCTTTAACTAAGTAACTATACAAACAAAATAGTCCATCCAAATGATATGGTTTGTTGAAAAATAATAAAGTATGAAACTCTATTATAAATATAAATTACAAATTCATGAACCTACAGATAGTACAAAATAATGATGGTGTATACTAATAGTAAAGTGAAAAAATACATGCCCAATAAGAAATGTGTCCCAACATGACAGAAAACTAGAAAAGTATATAACTGATCAGGATAAAATCTCATAAATCACAAGATACGACCAACATATGAGGATTAAGAACCATATAACCCTATCGTTCATTGAAGTCACCTTTGAACTATCTGTCTTCTACATAAGACCAAACGTGGGTGGGAAAAATTTATGCAGGGGTGAGTATATACATACCCAATTAGATTCCCCAAAAGATGATGAGGGAGTAGTAAGAGTAACAAAAAAATAGAGTGATAGTATATATCAAAAAGTACATTGTAAGAGTATAGCTTATTTCAAATAGCATTGAATGTGTAATGTCCCTGTTCTGGAAGCCACCCAAAGGCACCCCATACTCGGTTTGTCACATGGCATCAAACACATTTACTTGAATTCTAGAAGTTGCCTACTAGCAGTGAGGGCCTTGGGGTGATAGTGGGAATACTATGATCTCATTAGTATAGTACAAAGTAGAAGATAAAAACAATAAACAATAGCAGCAGCAGTAGAAAATCCATACATATGGGAATAGTGAACAACTAAATATGATAAATAGTAGGAGCACATATATATATGATGCATGATACATATATTTATGAAAACAGCCAATCATGTCACAATGTAGGAATTACAAATACTACTATATAAAATTACAAATTAAAGATAAATAGCTCCTCAACATCACAAGCTTAAGCATGGTCCCATTCTCTCCAGCTCCACAACAAGTCAATTACCTAATGTCGAAGTGTGATTTCCCTTTTATATACTTGAAACAACATATTCTGTTTGGGCCCAAAAGTATGACCCAAACATGGTGTGAGAATAAATCCCAATAGGAAACCACACGAATATCTGTGCCTAATAGTCAGAGAATATATGGCAGGTAAATTTATAGAAAATAGTAAACATGAACATGCTGAATAATAAACAATCCACAGTTCCAAAGTCATGCAACTACTAACAAGCAGAAAAGAACAACAAATAACTCTCTGGGAAGTACTCACGGACATACCCTCTGGTCCTACATAAAAGTACCAACAACCCTCTGGGGAGTGCACTCAGCCTAACCCCTCTAGATTGGTCATATGGAATTATAAGGACTCTCTGAGGAAGAACACGTCATGAACTCCACTTATAGTCTAGGGTACGAAGGAACTCTCTGAGGAAGCTCACACATTCAATTCCCATTATAGAACCAATGTAAAATAATCTCTAAGGAATCACACTCGGAAAATTCCCCTTATAGCACATGTTGTTTATAGACTATCTGAGGAAGCTCACAAGGTCAATCCCTCCTATAGCCCGTGGTAATCTGGTGATTCAAACAAACAAAATAGAGACTCTCTGAGAAATCTCACACAGTCTATCCCCTTACTGTCTAAAGACGTCATGGAATCTAAAAAGAAGCTCTCATGGTCTATCAACTTATAGCCCCAAGTAATCCTATTCACTCTAAGCATGCTCACTCGGTCAATCCCAATATATCCTAAAGCTCAAATACTCTCCTAGGAAGCTCACTCAGTCTATCCCCTTATAGTATTCAGCACTTGGTTCTCATGGCCCTGTGTTGTATAATGGCATAGAAATACAATATGGCCACAGTAGACTTCCAAAAAAACTTGGCTAAACTTTTCTACAGCATAACAAGCATGTCAGAAAACATTTCTCTATCCTACTACAACAATCATGGAAACAGACAAAGCATCTAAAGAAAAATAGGAGCAAACGGTCGTAAACAGAACAAAGCATGAATAGAACATGAAAGTCATAGAAATAAACCCAATTAATATCCAATTTACCTTTTCCAAATCCTACATGCATGGAAGGAAAACAATAGGGTAAAACGGTAAACACACAATACCCCGTCCAAGGGTATTGAGAGAATTTTAACAAAATACTCAATGAATTCGAACGGAAAGGCACAAAACACCTACCTTGGGGATAATAGATCAATATACTGGAACCTTGAGTCTTGAATCATCTTATAATATCATAGATCTATGATAAAATACAAAACTTTAAACCCATGATAACAAAGAAAAGAGAAGGGATTGGAAAACGATGCTCTGGAAGAAGGAAGAGCATACCATTACGATTCGAACACACTCAATGGTGTTTGAATAAAAGGAAAAATGGAGGATCAGGGACATGTTGAAGATCCATGTATTCTTAGTGCTCTTATATTAATGAAACATAGAAGAAGTGGTTTCTTTCCGTTAGACATGACCCTAATGCGTTTAATGGAAAAAAGTACATGGCGTGTAATTTTGATGTACATGGTGTGTAATTTACATTTCCATACTCTACATTAGGTGGTCTCCATAGAACCCATACATGGTCATGTGTGTGTCCATGACATGGCCTGTACATAGCCCCAAGCGGCATCGCAGTACATGGTGTGTACTTCTAAAGTACAAGATGTGTACTTCGAAAATTTCCATATTTTCATATTTTTCTAAAAAATGACCTGAAAAGGAAAACATACCTGAAAAGAAGATCTAGGTTCTTACAAACTTCCCAATTAAATAAATTCCTCCTCAAATTTCCCTAGTGCAGTGTAGAAGAAGAAAACCCAAATAATACCTGACAATTTTCTCGTACGTCAGCCTCCCACTCTGAAGTCTCATCCTGTACCCGCCCGTACTACCATAACACCCATACCAGAGGAAGTGACTGGGCACATAGAACCTCCGTAATGTGACCAAAAATTAGGATAGGATGCTCCTCAAACAATTCATCTGCTTCGATCCCAACCTACTAAGGTTGAAATACATGAGATGGGTCTGGAAAGTGACGTCGAATCTGATTAACATGGAAGATGTCGGGCATAGCCATGTACCTATGAGGTAACTACAACTGATAGGCAACTGGACCAACCCTCTCCAACACCTCACATGTCTCGAAGTACCTCAGTGAAATCTTTCCTTGTCTTCTAATATTACTATTTCCCATCCTCTAGGTGACACGTAGGAAAACCTGATCCCCGACCTCGAACTATAGAGGTCCTCTCCACTGGTCAGTATAAGACTTCTAAAAAGACTACGCAATAGTCATCCTCTTCCGAATTAACTCTATCTGCTCTGTTGTTTTCGGGAAAAGGTGAGGTCCCATCATAGTTGTTTGTCCAGCCTCCATCCAACACAAGGGAGATCGGCATGGACCACCCAACACAACCTCGTATGGTGCCATATGAATAGTCACATGGAACCTATTGTTGTAGGAAAAATCCACAAGAGTTCTATGCTTTTACCATGAACATCCAAAAACAAGGATGCATGCTCAGAGCATGTCCCAAGAACCTGAATCATATGCTCATATAGGCCATATGTCTGGGGAAGGTACGATTTACTCATAAGTACTTATATACCCAATGAATTTTGAGGCACCTGCTAGACCCGAGAAGTAAAACATACATCCATGTCTGATACAATGGAGTGTGGAACTCCTTGCAGACATACAATCTCTTGAATGTACAACCGTACCAGCTCATCAACACTGAAGGTCTCCATGATCGGCAAGAATTGAGCATCCTTTGTAAGCCTGTCGATGACAACCCAATCATCATCATTCCCTCGAGGTGACCTCAGCAAACCGATCACGAAGTCCATCACGACATTGTTACACTTCCACTCCGGAATAGTTAACTGATGCAACAGACGTGATGGTATCTGATGCTTCGCTTTCACCTAGTGACAAGTGGAACACATCATGGAAAAACTAGAAACATCTCTCTTCATATCTGGCCACCAATACCGGTGGTGTAGATCATGATACATCTTGGTGATGACAGGATGAACTACCCAATCTATGGAATGAGAATACCACATCAGCTCCACATGTATGTCTATAGGAACCCATACATGTCCCTGGAAACACAAGATCTCATCCTTGTATAATCTCCATTGAGGAAGAGGGTCCTCTCCTGACACATTCTCCCACAAAACTAGGCCTTCTAAGTTTGATAGATGCCTCATCTTTACACGATCGAGAAGAGTATAGGTAACAAATACAAAAGATATAAAAGTCTATCCCTGTCTATCTTGCACCTCCAAATTCATCTCAGAGAACGGAGCCATAAGCTATCATTCACTACTAGCCTCTTGAACTTCATTTATCTGAGTTCTCTTCCTCATCGTGTCACCACTAAATTTCCTTTCCCAGGTGTATAGAAAAGATCAATGTTAAAGGAATGATGATAATCGACCCATTCGTGCTATCTCGGATTCATATCACACTGAGTGAAGATGTACTTGAGACTTTTTTGGTTAGTGAAAAGCATAAACTTTTCTCATAGAAGATAATTTCTCCAACAATGTAGTGCATGAACAACAGTTGTCAACTTCAGATCATGTGTCAGGTAATTCCTCTCATGTGGCCTCAACTATCGAGACCAGTATGCAATGACTCCATCTCCCTGAATTAGCACAACTCCCAAACCGATACTTGAAGCATCATAGTAAACAGTGTAGCTCTTTACCGACTCATGAAATACATGTATTGGTGCTGAAGTCAACCACCCCTTTAGCTCTTGAATGGTTGACTCATAAATATCTAACCACAAGAACATCAAACCCTTCTTAGTCAGACCAATAAGCAGTGCTGCTAAGTGTGAAATATCATGAATAAAGATTCTGTACTATCCATCCAACCCTCGAAAAATCCACACCTCAAAGACGTTCTTCGTATACTCCTAGGACACTATTTCCCTCACTTTCTCTGGGTATACTGATACTCTTGTCTCTGAGATAACATGACTCAATAAGTGAATCTGATCCATACCGAAGTGGTAATTCAAGAGTTTATCATATAACTGATGATCTCTAAGTGTACTCAGAACGATCTCATGATGGGTATCTTGGTCGTTTTGAGTGTGAGAGTACAGGAAGATGTATTCCACTAAAACCATGACGAAGGAATCCAAGTATGGATGGAACACTCAGTTAATCAGTTCCATAAAAACTGTGTGTGCATTCTTGAGACCAAATGTCATAACCATATAATCGTATAGACCATACCTGCTCCAAAAACCCGTGAGAGGTATATCAGATGGTCTAACATGAAACTGATGGTAATTGGACCTCATTTAGATCTTTGAGAGCACCTAGGATCCTCAAATCTAATCAAAATAGATCATCAATCTTGGAAAATGGTTATCAATTCATGACCATCAAATAGTTCAGCATCCGACAAACCACACAAAGCTTGATAGTGTCATCTTCCTTCTTCACAAACAGGATAGGCGAACCCCAAGGAGAAGTATTGGGTTGGATGAAACCCTTGGCATGTAACTCCTCTAACATCTCCTTTAGCTCCTACAACTCAGGTGTAGCCATCCTATAAGGAGGAATGAACACCGGTGCCACTCCTAGAATGAGCTCAATAGAAAATTCTACATCACTCTATAGAGGAAAACATGGAAATTCATCTAGAAAGACATACCTAAAATGATCTACCAATGGAGGAATTTCCAATAGGGAAGTCCCCTGGTCATCCAGATATAGACTGTCAATATCGGTTATAACTCATCCTTACCCAAGATGCTCTGGACCTGCTCTACTCGCCTGGACATACCACTCACCCTTTAGAAGAAAAGATCACCCTCTACTGATATGAAACTCACCCTATGATGATAACAGTTGAAGACTTCCTGGAAGAGAACTAGATAGTCTATTAAGTGGATGACATCATAGACTATCATCTCAAGATCGTAATGATCCCAATGGAAATGACACCCACAAACCCTTAGAGGGAACTCTTTTCACTAACGTACAGTAGCTGTCTTAGTCCCCAACGGTGTTTCTAATGTCAAGATGTCGGCAGAATAAAATATATAGAGACCAAGACTCTCCATAATAGAGACAGATATAAAGGTATGGGAATCCCCTGTATCAAAAAGTTCTGATGATAAAACTGAGGCTACTAAGATCGTACCTCATACTGTATAGGGGTCAGGATCCTGCTCCTGATGGTTCTGCTCCACTACAAAGGTTTATCATTCTCCATGGCCCTGTGACCCTACCTGACCACCCTGATCTGATCCACTATGATGTCGCTGGTAGCCAAGTGACTGACCACCGTGGTCGTGAACTCCACCTCGGCCCGAACGGCCGGAATAACTCCAGTTATTAGACTAGTGAGAAACTGTCGATTCTTTTCCTAAACATGGGGTCATAGAAGAACCTCTACCATCAGCTGTAGGTGAGAAGATCTGACAGAAACATAGAAGATGGACTATCTTTCAGCAATATTGGCACTCCATCGGGTCTCTCTGGCACAAAGACCAAGTATTCCCACTCCACCTGCATTGGTAGCATACTACCTGGTTTCCTGAAGATACATCCCTCCTAATCTAATCTCGTCGACTATACTCCCCGCGGTGCTTCCTACTATCAATAGGAGGAATAATAACTCTCTATGTCAAATCAACCTATCTCACTACTCCAGAATCCCTCATATTGTGCTCAGTGATCTGTACCTGGTTAACGATAGAGGATATCGAATTAAACCTGAAGATGTTCACCTGAGATCGGATTTCATGCCTCAGACCATCCTCGAACTTCTGCAAAAGCAATATCTCATCACCTCCATAAATAGGCATGAAACGCTGAAACTCAGTAAAGAGAGATGAGTACTCCATAACAGAAAGAGTATCCTCCTCAAGACTCATAAACAACAAGGCTTGATTAGACCTCAAGGTCTCCAGCGAGATGTAATCGTAGAATATATGTTAAAACTCCTGCCAAGTCATATTCTGGGGGTGTCTTGCTTAAGAGAATACATCCTACCACCTCTTGGAGGAGTCTTAGTGCTTGTAGATCGCGTGCATCACCCTCCTCTCTGGTGGTACCTAGAGATTCCTGATGATCGTCAGCATGGATTCAAGCCATGAATCAGCAGCCCGAGGTCCTCCTTCCCCTAAGAAGGTGGGAGGATGCTACTGCTGGAAGAACCACGTCAAAAAATCCATCAACGGGGCAGGAGTCTGCGCTATCTGGAAGGTCTGAAACATACTCAAAAAACCCTCCCTAAAGTTTGCATCGGCACCTGCAACTGGTATAACCACTGGTGCGAAGGATGGAACAAAAGGAGGATCTACATAAAGTCCTTGATCAGCCATATCCACTGTCTGATAATGGTCTAGAAACTGGCATAAAACCAGAGGATGTCTCATTGGCATAACTCTGAATGATAAAATACAGACCTCAAATCAGGATTATCAAGGACTAGAAACATAACAGTAAAAAAGGGAACAATTTAAGGAAACATTATTTTTTTACAAAACATGACTACACAGTGTGTATAAACACTACACAGAGTGTTATTTTAAGCCATTCACATGGGTGTGTACTTCTTCTAAAACGGGTAGTGTAACACCCCAACCACACAACATGTTTTCCCCACACACGGTGTGTTATAGAATTCGATTCCCCTACCCGAGTCTCCTTACATGTCTATCCCACACGATCCTCTTAAGAAAAAACAACACTGCGTGGTCAAAGTGGACACGACATGTACTTAGAAAAGATTCACCAGCCCGTGTTGTTGGCTACACGTACGGCAACACAGCAGAAACTACACGACATGTTCTAGGAGGACCCAATGTGTATGAGAAAAGGTAACACCGACCCGTGTTGTTACTGACACGACCAAGTGCCTAGGTCATACTACATGGTGTCTAAAATTCAAGCACGACGTGTCTGTGAAAATATAACACGACCCATGTTGTTCGTGGCATGATTGGGGTACCTATTTCAGACTACAAAGTGTGCTAGAATAGTACATGGCGTATTCCTACAATAATTTCCCCACCCCATGCCTCTGCCTACATGGTTTATGACATGGTTTACAGACTACACGTTGTGTACATAAGTACACGGTGTGTACTTTTGAAGAATTGTTTCTTCCTGACTAGAAGAACACATGGTGTGTAGAAAAAACTACATGATGTGTTTTCTAGGTTTTTCCAGATAGTAAGCCTCCGAAACTACTCTGTAGCCCAAAAAACACTTAAACAAACATTGAAGGTGCCAAAATTTGATCTGTGAGGTCCCATACACCCCGAGAATAAAATTTTGGCATATTATACAAGTTATAACAAGGAAAACAAGCAATGATTCACCAAATTCCGGTCCATGGGGGCCCATAACACCTCAAGAACCAATGTTTGGCATCCTCTATGAAAATAACTATAAAAAAAATTACATATCAAACAGTAGGGATTATATCAAATCATATATCACAACAACATGCATAATCTACACCACGTCTCTCACAACAACATGCAATCTCTAATGCATCCTACATGGCATGGCATGAATGCATGGAATATGATTTCTAAAAATTTCTTATATGTTGCATGAGATGACATACCCTCATCTCATCGAGTTGAGACTGAAATAGAACCGCAATAACAACAATGGTAACAACAAATATCATGTGAATCACCCAACCGTGAAATAAAATCAACTGTAAAATTGAAAACCTTTAAAATTTCAATAAATGAGGTAGTATGGATTTTTCATGTACATGGGTTAGCTACTCATGGGAATAGCTTATTACCAAAAACCTTTTCCATCATATCCCCGGCTATACGCTCCAAGCAGTATGTTCGGAAGCCACCTAGAGGCGCCCCATACCCGTTTGGTCACATGGCCTCAAGCACAATTCCCCAAATTCCAGAGGCTTCTGACTAGCAGTGAGGGCCTTGGGTGTTATAGTGGGGGAAACTATTCCCTCATTGGAAGAGTACACAGCGGAAGAGAAAAACAATAAACAATAGCAGAAGTAGCAAAAAATCCATAAAAAGTAAACAGTGAAAGACTAAATATGATAAACAGCATGAGCACATATATATATGATTCATGATACATATGTTTAGGAAAATAGCCAAACAATTAACAATTCTATAAATACAAACAATACTAAAACAAGTACAAAGGAAAGATAAACAGCTCCCCATCACCGCAAGATTAATCTTAGTCCCATGCTCTCCAGCTCCACAACAAGTCAAGTACCGGATGTCGAAGGGTGCTTTCCCTTGTCTTTACTTGCAACAACATAGTCAGTTTGGGAGAAAATCATGATGCAAACAAGGTGTGAGACTAAATCCCATTAGGCAACCTCATGATGGATTGTGCCTCATAGTCAGTGAATATATGGCAGGTAAAAGTAAAAAAAACTATAAATAAGAACATGTTAAATAATAAACAATCCACAGTTACAATGTCACGTAATTGCTAACAACCAAAAAAGCACAATAATTAACCCCTTGGGAAGTACTCAAGACCATCCCCTATGGTCTTAACTAAAATTACCAACAACCCTCTTGGAAGTGCACTCAACATAAACCATATGGTTTGTTCATATGGAATTACAAAGACTCTTTGAGGAAGAACATGCAATCAACTCCCATTATAGTCCAGGGTTGTCAGGAACTCTCTGAGGAAGATCCTACAGTCAATTCCCCCTATAGCCTCAAGGTCAAGGACTCTCTGAGGAAGCACTCTCGGTCAATTCCCCTTATAGCCCAGGTCATTCATAGACTCTTTGAGGATGATCACACAATCAATCGCTCTTATATCCCATGGTAATAAGGTGATTCAAATAAACAAAACAGAGACTCTTTGAGATGATGACATGGTCTATCACCGTATATTCTAAAGTAGTCAATGAATCTCTGAGGAAGCTCTCACGGTCTATCCCCTTATAGCCCTATGTAATCATAAGCTCTCTGATGATGCTCAATCAATAAATCCATATACAGACTAAATCTCAAAGACTCTCTGAGCAAGCTCACTCGGTCTAACCACTTATAGTCTTCTACACCTAGTTCTCAAAGACCTATTTAGGATAACGACATATCAATACAATATGGCCATAGTAGACATTCAAAACTACTTGGATAAATAGTTCTACAACATATTAAGCATGTCAGAAAAAATTTCTCTATCCTGTTACAATAGGCATGGAAACAAAAAATACAGCCAAGGCAAAATAGGACCAAATGGTTGTAAACAGAACAAAGCATGACCAGAACATCCATGGAATATAAATTAATTCAATTCATATCCAATTTACCACTACACAGGCCTAAAAGAATGGTAGGAAAATAAAAGGTGTCAAACGGTAAAAACAGAATACCTTGATCAAGGGTATTGGTGGAATTTTCACATAATATATAATGAATTTGAACGTAAAGGCACAAACCACGTACATTGGGGTTTGAGATCAATACAATTGAACCACGATGCTTGAATCGTCTTAAAACATCGTAGATCTATGGAAACGTACGAAAATTTCAACCCATGATAACATGGATAAGAAGATGAATTGGAAAAAGCTGTTCTGAAAAAAAAAGAGCTTACTACTGTGATTCCAACGCACTCATCGGTGTTTGAATCAGGGGACAGATGGAGGATCGGGGGCTCATCAAGGTTCTACAGATTCGTAGTGCTCTCGGATGAACGAAACCTAGAAGGAGTGTTTTATTCCTGCTAGACGTGACCCCGTACTTTTTAATGAAAAAAAAACAAAGTACACAGCATGTATATTTGAAGTACACAGTGTGTACTTTCCCATTCCATACTCCGCTTTAGGAAGCCTTCATATCACCCATACATGGAAGAGTGTTTGGCCATGACATGACCAGCACACCTCCTCCGGCAGTATCATAGTACACAGCGTGTACTTATAAAATACACGACGTGTACTTTGAAAATTTCTAGATTTTCCTTTTTTTCCCAAAAACAACCAGAAAAGGAAAACATACTTGAAAGGAAGATCTAGGTTCTTACAGAAAGTAATCTCATCTGAACTCAAGGGTCTATGCATGATACACTACCCATAGAGTCCTTAAAACCTATAGTAGGAGAGTAAACTCATCCAACCATCTGAATCTAAACACTAAAATCATGTGTAATTCTCTTTAGATCATCTTCTCTCTAATAAACTGTGTTTCAAAATACAATTTTTGGATAAAGATGAATGATTTACATATATTATTAATAAAAAAACCCTAATAAAAGAGTAATGGAATCTTCATCTCATAGATTACCCTATGAAGAAGAGTATCCAATAGTTCCAAAAGCAAAAAAACAATCTCTAGAATCCAAAATGGTTTCCTTGAAAAATATATTCTATGGGAATCATTCACTATATATTGATATAATCTACATTAGGAGGCACTGACATGCCCGCACAGTTTTGGTCACATTAAAAAAATGCATCCCAGTGGAGAAAGATTCCTTCTTCATTATGAGTCCAAAGATAAGTCAAAAAACACCTCATAACTATTGTGTATAATCAAAGAGACACAATTTATAGGTAATGGACCCATTACATGATACAATTAGAGGGTTAAACATTGATAGTTGATGGAGGACCCATTCTCTGCCTAGTGGGAGGGTTCAACTCCAATAGCTGAGGACCCATGAACAGTCTAATTGGAGGGTTACACTATAATTCAACAAGGACCCATGTCATGAAACAATAGGATGTTTAGACTATGGATTATATAGAGTATTTTTTCCCAGTTTGGAAATAGGTTTTCATTATAGAAGCCATCAAGGACCCACACACATCCAACAAGAAGGTTTAACATAGAAGTAAGCATCAGGTGTTCTTCCCTGATTAATGTCATCATATGGGTCACCTTAGAAGGTTTCATGACTAGAAAATTTTACAACATATCTCCAAATACAAAACCAAGGGAACCATCTCATTCTATGTAATAAAATCTCTAGATAAGACACTTACATTCCAAAATTTGAGTTCAAATAAATGACATATGGAAAAATTTTTTCTTCAAAAGAGGGACAGATAAATTCATGGAATAAGAGTGGGACCAAATGACATCTGGCACCACTTCACAACCTCTTTATGTACCTTTTCATCACACAGATTCCTATCTCTGTTGGATTACACACCGTGTAGGTGGAGTACATGGTGTCTCTTATATAAATACAAGAAGGGTAATGTTCTTCTCATCATGTCCATGTACCAGAGTAGACATACATTTACTTGAACCCGTGTACCTCAACACATGTTCTCATCTTTGTAACTCGTCACATGGAATATCCAACTTAGAAAAGAGTACATTTTTTGTAAAAGGGATTACACACCATATTGACCATGATTTTTCTAAAACCCTACCACCACTACTAAGGAGCCTATACATTGCGTTTTCTTCATTTTACATGGTATATTTTTCTAATATTTACAGAATTTTAAATCAATGTTACTCATTATAGATATGTATATTTCAACCCATTTTTCCATACATATTACCTCCAATGTACCTGAAAACTTAATATTTGGTTGGGATCCTACTTTCTATCCATTGTTCACTAGAAATCAGATGCCAATTTTTGGGATGTTTTTTCCATCTATTCTGCAAGGCAAAACACCATAATTAGTAGAAATAATAATTTTGTTCAATCAAATAATTCATCTTATCACTGTAACGATCCTAGATGTTTTCCATAATCTTAGATCTATTGTAATTTTTTGATCTATCATGAAAATGTGGGCCTGATTGAGTTATGTACCTCTAAGATATGTCGAACTAGGGAAACAGGGATCCAACAGGTGAAGGGTAAAAAGAAAAAATCGAGAAATGATACAATAAATATGGATTAAACATTATTATAAAATAATTAGTTACCAATGAATAAGAAAAGGATGTTCATATTAGAAAGCAATTGAATAAAAAATGGTTTTTTTTTATGTTGTAACATTTAAGGTCTACAATTGGAATAGGATTAAGATAAATGATGGATATTCTCAATAATTTAATCAGGTGGAATAAAACTCCAAAATATGATTTATCCATTGGTTTTGGATTTATTGATGATGGGGAATGAATCAACCAATAGTTTTAGAGGTACTTTTGCATTCATTGCATACTAATATGCTCGATTCTGGAGTTTCATCATTGTTCATCGTGATCTGCTATGGAAAGGAGGAGACTGTTATTTAGACAATTCATAGGATTATTGAGGGTTAACCTTTTATATTTTAAATGGAAATAAATTTATAAATAATTAATATAGTTCAATGTTATTTAATTAATTAATTTAATAATTTATTATTTTATAGAGCGTACCACCAATGAGAAAGGGGTACGAATGTCTTGTACCAACTCATTTTATGTCACACCTACATAGAACCCTTATTTCAGAATCAGTATAGGTATTTAATTCTTGATATAATAAATCTTTTAAGTGTTACACCATTTTATTTTGGAAGATTTGTGTGAGAAATATAAATATATTAAATATTTTTATAAAATTATTTCTAGGAACACTGAGCTTTGGAATTAAATTAATTCTCAATTCCTATGTCTTGAAATATATATAGAAATATTTCATAGTATATTAAGGGAGTAATCTAGTTTCTACAGAGGACATGCAGATTTTGATGGAATATGTTTCTTTGTTTCTTGAGTAATTTCTAGGTCATCCTCATTGTTGAGATGTTTAATTTCCAATCACGATTATACATGGGGAATTTAGATTATCCAAGACTCCATATAGATTTTATGTTGTGGTACATGAGGTGATGAATAAATGACAACATGATAATCTAGATAAAGGGTTCATACACACAATTTATTCACAATGGGGTTCCCCGATTATCTTAATCATGAAGAATTATGGATAAATGCACCTTTTTATTGGTTATCTTGAGCTCAATAAGATCATGATAATGAAAAAGTATACCCTTCCTTATATTAATAAACTGTTTTATCATCAACATTAATGACAATACTTTTTCAACATGGAACTGCAGTTGGGATATTACGATAGTTTAGTGAAGACTGAGGATATCCCTAAGAATTATTTTCTTACAAGGTACATTCACTACGAGTTCATATTAATTCCATTCAGAATCACTATTTCTCTATAATTATTCACAAACCTAATTTATAGAGTCTTTATAGAAAACTAAGATAAATTTATTGAATTCTTTATAGATGATATTATAATATCCCCTAAAAAAATTAGGAGAATTAGGAGCCTTTGAGAACTATGATAAAGAAACTGTGAAAGGATAATCTTTATGCAAAATACAAAAAATGTGACATCTAGTTGAATGAACTATTTTTGATAAGTTATATCATCACATGAAATGGGATATCTATGGACACTTCAGTGTCATATGAAATTGAAGGATTGATAAGGCCAACATATGTGAGAGATGTACATAGTTTCCCTACTTTAGCTATGTATTATCTTCAATTTGTGAGATATTTCTAATGATTTTGAAACCCTCTAACAAAGCTAAATATGAAGGGAGTCATGTTGTATTAGAATAATGAATGTGAAATGGGAATCATGGATCAGAAAAATGAGGCGTATCACCAAAAATTTTCGCACACTACCCAGAAGTGGAGATCATTTCGTGGTGTACAACGATTCTCCAAGTAAGTTATTGGGTTGTTTGTTAATGAATAATGAAAATTTCAAAGCATATGGTCCTAGGAAATTGAAATTTCATGAACAAAAGAAACAAATGAATGACCTTTATTTGGATACAGTGATCATCGATTTGATGATATAGAAGCAATATCTATTTCAGCAATTTTGAAAAATATATGGATCAAAAATCCCTCAAGTATATATTACCATAGAACGAGATGAATATATACCAATGAATATGGTTAGGTATGACCAAGGACTAGGACTACTAAATTGACTACCATCCTAGGAAATAAAATAATGTGGAGGATTTCTTATGTAGAAAGAATCTTATAATTTATATCGTTAACGAGAATTTTGTGGGATCCCATTTTCTTATATTTTTGAAAGGATTGACGTGTTAATTTTAAAGGAAGTAAAATCATCAATCACATCACAAATGATTTCCCAATCGTCACATCTAGAGAGGATAAAGGATGAACAATGAGATAATGTTAAGATTCCAAAGAAAGTGGTCACTATAAAAAAAAATCTTTGGTTCTCATTGTTAATGATTAAGAAATTGTAGTATTTGGTTCATGACTTTTGTTACCATCAAATATTGAGATAAATAAGTATATATTGGAGGATGCACATAGTTCGAACTTCCCTATCCATCATGGAAGAAAAAGGATGTATTAAAACCTCTATTATAGATATTGGTGGGATAATATGACTGATGAGAACAGAATATATACATCAATGTGCCAGGTATGTCATTACGTTAAGAATGAAAAAAATAGTCTATGGTGATGATCCAACCATTACCCATACCATCATGGAAATGGTAAAACATCACCATGGAATTTCTCACCAGAATTTCAAGTAAATCTCGAGGAACTATGATATAGGGGTTTTTTTATTGTCTTACAAAATAAATCAGATTATCACAATTAAATAGAATTTCTCAGTAGATCAAAATGCACAGATATACAACAGAGAAGTGTTATGGTTATGTAGAGTACGACTATCAATTGTATCTAATCGAGATCCTAGATTCACCAATATGTTCTATGAGAATTTTCAACCATCCTTGAATACTGAGTTGAACTTCATCATGTCATGTCATTATCAAACTGATGTCCATTTGGAGAAGAATATTCAGACACTAGAATACATGTTGAGATCATGTTATATTGACATCAAAGTAGGGTGGAACCAATATCTATATCCAGTTTAGATATCATACAAAATATTTTTCAATCAAGAAACAAAATGTATCCTACGAAACCTTATATGGGAAGAGGTGATGAACACCTCCATTTTTTGATGGTGTTTGGGAACAAAATCTTCTCGGTCCTAAAATGGTCGAGGAAATCCTGGAAAATGAATAGACCATTAGGCATCACATCAAGGGTAATCAGAGTCAAGGGAAGATATATAATGATAATCATCAAATATACGCAGAGTTTGATGTTGGAGACTATGAATTCATCCACATATCTCCTTAGATGAAAGTGATCATATTTTGGAAGAAGGTTAACCATTGTCCAAGATACAAAAACCCATTTGAGATACATGATTTCATTAGAGTGGTGGCCAAAAAACATTCAGTCCCTCCTAATCTATAACATGTACATTATGTACTCCATGTATCTCACTTGAGAATGTACATACCAGATCTGTAAGATGTTATCAATATATATATTGTACCATTTTAGAATTACATTCCCCATGAGGAGAAACCAGTGAATATCTTATATAAAGATACAATGTTTTATGAAATAATACAATGAACTGTGTCAATATGTTATAGGGATATAAAAAATTTGATGATGTAACATGGGAACTACAGGATTTGATTAAAAATACATACCCTAATTTTTTCTATCATGGCTAATAAAAAAATCATGGGAAAATTTTCATAAGGAGGTATGATTATAACGAACTAAACTCTTATAAATAAAATTCAACTTTTCATATAATTAAATGTATTATTACATAATATAGTTATAGAAAATATGAACATTTATATATATATAATTCCAATTAGATTCAAAAAAACAATAATTATCATTACCATTGATAATAGATACATTGAAAAGTTTAACTTGAATGGTATAAATATAGGGTTTTCCAAATACAATTTATAGAGACAAAGGATGTGATAGACTCAACCAGTAGGATCATACAATATGAAGGCAAATTATTATAGATTCCAAGGGAGATGGTATTATTGGGATTTTCCATTGACAAAGTACAAGATTAGAACATATAACATAATCCTGTGTGAAACCATTTGTGATATAACTTCATTTTCATTGTGATCACGACCCAAACCATGTATGGAAAACCACCACATTAAAAAATCTCCATCACACACCTTAATCATGTGGTGTTTTCTAGTAACATCCCATATCTGAGTGTCTCCCAATGGTTCCCCAGACCTGGTTGGTCACATGACCTCATGAGCATTTCCCCAAATTCCAGAGGCTACTAAATAGCAGCAAAGGAAAAGGTGTGATATTTGAGAAACTATTCCCTCATTAGTAGTATATACAGTGTAGAATCTATATAGTAAACAATATTTGAAGAAATAATACCATATAGAAAAAACAGTGGAAGACTAAATGTAAATCGAATATAATCTACAACAAATATATATATATATATATATATATATATATATATGATTCTTGGAATATGTATCTTAGAAGTTAACCAACTATGTCACAATGATGGAATGAAGTACTAAAACCAATGTAAAAAATAAACAGTTAAACTCCAATAACATCACAAACCTCAGCTTAGTCCCATGCTCTCCAACTCTAATTGTAATAATGTATCTGATGAAGATGGGATCTTTCCCTTACCGATACCTGAAATCATATAATCTGTTTGGGTCTAAAAGAATGACCCAAACATGATGTGAGATCAATCCTAGTAGGGAACCACAAAAATATATGTGTCTAACTGTCGGTGATTAAATATAGAACGAAATACACAATAATGATGTAATAAACTAGGATGTACTAAAAAATAATCAGCCCCATAGTTTTCAATTACATCCATTTAACATTTATTATTAACCATTTGAATCATGTAACCATTGGATCTAGCATAATCATTGTATCTGTTTTGTAATGTAACCGAAATATACATATCATAAGTCCATCTAAAAATCAACTAAGTTAGAGACCAAGCGTGTGCTTTTTCTTCACAGACTCATCAAAATCATACAATTATCCACAAATGACCCTCTAGTAATCTCTGATGGACTGGACACTTTGGTTCAGCAAGGAGTTAATTAATTATTAATTACCACATGGTCAAGCTCTCATGGTTTAAAACCTTGGGTCAAACATTAATTTAACAAACTATTAGAAACCACAAAGAAAGATCTCACAGTCAATACCCATGTTTCAAAAATTCCATAATAACATACATAAATGACCCCTTATGAATGCTCTTATAGTCCAATACCCCTTGGTGAATCATTCTTTAAATAAATTACAAACTACCACTTGGGATGCTCTCACAGCATAACCATTTATGAAAACATTATCAAATCATATCACAGGCATTTCATTTAATCAACTACTCCATCATAACTAAACTAGGCATGGGAAACAAGGATCTGTGAGCCAGAATCGTAGACCAAACTGACTTAAACAATCAATCAAGGGAAATGCACCCTTTGGTTTTCTTATTAACAAGGTATCTAACCTTATACATATGCTAAAACCCTTTATAAATCAAATAAACCATAGAAGGTAATATATATGGATTAATTCAAAAACTAGAAATACCACAAAAGTGGGTACGTGGAACTCTTATAATATATAATCCAATAAAAAAATGAAGGTCACAAAACCACCTACCTCGAGATCGTATGATCGACATACTTGAACATAATCCCTTGAATTGGCTTAAAACTACGTAGATCTATATAAAAAAAGGGAAATTATCAGCCTTGAATAACTAAAAAGAGAAGAGGAATCTATAAGAAAGGGAGTAGTGGTTTTAATAAATCATTTATGGGACTCCAATGCACCTGAAGGTGTCTCAATTGAAGCTCAAACGTATAATCAAGATAGTTTTAGAGTTCATCGGCCGTTCTGTGTTGCTATTGTGGGAATCACGAGGAGAAGAAGATGTTTTCGGATATGAGAAACAACCTTGCTCTGATTTATCAAAAAAAAAATAAAACAACATAGAATGTTCATTAAACCTAAAAAATATGAATTACCTTCAACTTCTCCCAAACATAAGTGGCTCTTACAAGTCACCACACAACCATGTAATCGGCCATTACACGGTCAAAATGTACTTGTACATGATAACTAAGAACATAGAGTATATATGGGAATACACAACATGCACTCAAACACTTTTGTATCCTTCATTTTTTTAAAAAAAAAATCAAAAAATTGATCCATTTATAAAAAGATTATCTAGTTTCTTAAAATCTTCATCCCTTAATTAAATTCATCCCCATATTGGCCATCAATGGGTAGTGAATAAGAATCTTTGAAAATCTCTAACCACTATGATCACACATCGGCCTCCCACTCCCAATTCTTATCCCACACTCGCATGTGCTGCCATAGCACCTATAATAGTAAAACAGGCCATCCATGGAGTACCTCCATGATGGGATCCATAATCCAAATAGGGTGCTCCTCAAAGGATGAATCCTCCTCCAACACAACCTCCTCAGGTTTAAAAACATGAGAAAAGTCTTAAAATTATTTCAGCAGCTAAGAAACTTGAAATATGTCATTCATAACCAGTTACCTCTAAGGTAACTATAACTAATAGGAAACTGACCAGAATCTATCTGAATCCTATAATGGCCTGACGTATCTCTATGAAAGATTCCCCTGTCTTCTAATTATTCTATGTCCCAACCTCGTTGTGACATGCATGAAAAGATTCTCTCTGACCTCAAACTCCTGAGGTCATGTCCCTCGAACGACATAAGATTTATGGAGAGACTGTGCTGTAGACATCCACTTCCAAATATACTCCTCCTACTCAGTGGTCTTATAGACAATATGTGTTCACATCGTATATTCCTCTACATCCTCCATCCAACATTCGGGTGATCGACATGACCTATCATACAAATCCTCATAAGGTTCCATCTATATCATTTCTTGAAAGCTATTATTGTATGAAAACTCCACTTGAGGAATATGTATCTCCCTTGATCCATCAAAATAAAAGATGAATTCTCTAGGCATTACCTCCAAAACCAGAATTGTGCACTCATACTTGCTATTTTTCTAGGGATGGTAAGATGTACTCAGAAGTACTTGTATTCCCAAAGCCACCTGTAGTCCCTTCCAGACACGAGAAGTAAACTGGAGACCCCTGTCTGCATCGGTAGAGTACGGAACCCCATGAAAATATAAAATCACTCGAATATACAAATTTACTAGTTAATCAACACTATTGTCTTCCATGATCAGTAGGAAATGTGAAACATTCGTGATTTTGTCAACAACTACCCATAAATCATCATTTCATTGAGGAAACCACGGTAAAACGATCATGAAATCCATCGCGACATCATTCGACATCCACACGGAAATGGGTACCCACTGTATTAGACCTTACAGTCACTCCTACTCCGCCTTCAACTGCTGGTAGTTGGAAAATATCATAACTGAAACATCTATATCTCTCTTCAGGCTCGACCATTAATACTGATGGTGCACATCCTGATACATGTTGGTGACACTAGGATGAACTTCCCATACAGAGGCATGAAAATATCCCAACATATCTACGAATATGTCACAAACACCCACATTTTCCCATGAAAACATAAATCCTCATCTTCTCATATGGTTCACCCAAGAGTAGGTTCCTCACCTAAAACACTCTCTCATTGGTCTTGTCCTTCTGAATTTGGTAGCATTATCATTCACACTTGATCCAGTAGAGTAGAGGTGGAAACTACTGAAGATAAAAATGGCTTCCCCTGTTTATCTTGCACCACCAAATTTATCTATGAGAATAGATCCATAAGCTTTGACTCACTGCAAGCCTCCTGAGCTTATTTTAATTGAGCTCTTCTGCTCAATGCATCAGCCACACTATTGCCTTTTCCATGAATGTAGGAAAGCTCAATGTCAAAAAAAAAATAAAGCTCGCAACCCACCTTCACTGCCTCAAATTCATACCATGATGATTAATGATATACCTAATAATTTTTTGTTTAGAATATAAAAAATAATCTTCTCCCAAATGATAATGTCTCCGAAATTAGAAAGCATGCACAAATATAGCTAAATCGATGGCGTGATTCATGTAATTCTTCTAGTGTGACCTCAACTGTCGAGACCAATACACAACAACTCCTTCCACCTACATAAGAACTGCTCCTATCCCAATACCCGATGCATCATAATAAACAATGTACCACTTTCTTGGCTCGGAAAAAATCATGATCATTGGTGAAGTCAATCTCCATTTTAGATCCTAAAAGGATGAATCATTGGAATTTTTCCACAAGTACATCACAACATTCATAGTCATGCCCATCAATGGAACATATAATTATGAAATGTCTTGAATGAAGCATCTGTAGTAACCAACTAGCCCTAGAAAACATTTTACCTCAAATATTTTCTTCAGGTGCTCCCAAGAAACTACCACTCTAACCATCTATGGGATTACTGATACTCTTACCTTTGAGATAACATGACCCATGATGTAAATCTATTTCATCCAAAAGTGGGAATTTGATATTTTAGAATATAAATGATGTCTTCTATGTGTACTCAGTATGATCTCAAGATTGATGGCATGTTCGTGTCGAGTGTGATAGTACACAAAGATATCGTCATGAGAGACTACCACAAAAAAATCATGTTAAGGATGTACCACTTGGTTTATCAGTGCCATGATAATTATTAGTGCATTCGTGAGACAAAATGGCACAAAAAATAGTTGTATAGAACAAACCTACCTAGTTCGACTGTAAGAAATATATATGATGTTCTAACATGAATATAATGATAACCAGGTCTAAATAAAATATTAATGAAAACCCATGATTCTCAAAGATTATCAAAGATATCGTCAATCCTCGACAATGGTTATTGGTTCTTGACCTCCAACTGGTTTAGATTCCAAAATACACTGAACTTCAAGGGGTTCTTTCCACATTATTCACTCTAATAAAAAGAAAAACCAAAGGAGAAATACAGTATTAGACAAAATAACTACTCTTACAACTCATCTAAATTCTTCTTGAGATCATGTAACTCTAGTGTCTCCATCGTATACAGAGGAATGGTCACCTGTGCCACTCTTGGAACAAGATCAATAGATAAATACACATCATTATCTTGTGGTAATCCTAAAAATTCATCTGGAATGAAATCTCTAAAATTTTCCACCACCATAGGAAAGTCTATCTATGATGTCCCAAGTTCATACAAATATAATTAAGAAATTTGGGATACAATTCCTCAGAACACATGATTCTCAGGTCGCACTCTTCTTTACATGACATCTCATTCACCCTTGTATAGAAAATATCTACCCTCTGGTGATGCGAAACTAAACATACAATGATATTCGTCATGATAAGCCTGAATGGAGACCAACTAGTCTATTCCTAGAATGACATCAAATCCTTTCCTCTTTATGAAATAGAGGCCCCATATGATGTGCCACCCACAAACTTCATGAGGGATCTTTATGCACTAATGTACACTAGCCATCCGAATCCCAAATGGAGTGTCTATCATAACAACATCATCATAAGTAATGACATAGTTCATGAGACTCTCCATAATGTTAATAGATATAAAACTATGGAAAGACCTCGTAAAAAAATAGAAGAACATAAAAATGAGGAAACGATAATAGTACCTTTAACTGTAAAGGGTTTGAGATCCTTCTCTTGTTGGTTCTGTTCCATTTCCAAAGTTAAAACCGTACCACAACCTTATGACCCTACCTGGATACCATGTGCTAATCCACCATACATTCCTTGAATACCTATCTTCTGGATTTGACAACAGTAACCACCTCCTCGACTTGAATGTCCGGAAGAACTACTGTTATCTAACAAAGGAGATACTAGTGGACCTTCTCCTATATGTGGAGTTATAAAAGTTCTTATATCACTCGCTTCTAGTGAGAACATCATCAAGAAATGTTGATTATTACCCATATTACCGCATGATCGTAACTCATATGGGACTCTCAAAAAATGGGGTCTCGTGTTCCCACTCTTTCTTTAATAGTAGCACACAAATCAAAATCCTGAATATGAATCACATGAATTATCACTACATCTCTTTGTGCTATCAGTTGATGGAGTACTAACTCTGGATGATGAACAATCCAGGCTTTTAGCTCTAAAATCCCTCATATTTTGATCGGTAATCGAGACGTGATTTACTATAACAGTCACCAAATTCAACCTAAAAACATTCACCTATGATCGGATGCCATAACTTCGGCCACCATCAAATCACCTATCCATATATAACTCATCACATACCAAAAAAATTTCAAAGCGCATAAGGGTTATAATGTGAGGATAATAATCTTTCACTAAAATATTTTCCTTCTCCAAATGCATGAACTCTTGGGCTAGGTCGGCCTTTACGTATTGGGGGTAGAAGTAACCATAGAAGGTCCTCTAAAACTCTTCCCAAACCATATCTTGTTGGTGTCCCACTATTAGATAACATCCCACTGTGTGTTGGACGAATCAAATTTCATGTAAGTCATGAGCATCACCCTCATTTCATGAGGTATATCCAGATGTTAAAAGAACGAACATATGGACTCCAACCATGACTCGGCAGCATATGGCCCTCCATCACCAAAAAAATTGAGAGGATGTCTCTAATAGAACACTCGTGTCAACCCTTCCATAGTTGAAGAAAGATGTGGTGCTCACAGAAAATTCAGCGTCATCATCATAAATCCTACACCGATCTATGCATGTGAACCTATGTCTAGTATAATAGTTGGTTCTCAGAGAGGCACAATGGGAGGATCTTCTAGTAGGCCCTCATCTATAATTTATGGTGTCTGATTATCACCATTTAACTGGAGTACAACCAGAGAACATCATGGTGGAATTAATCTTCAAGGTTAAGTGCACACCTCAGTATGAGATTAACAGAATTAATACGTAGAAGTAAAATTATTTAATATTTTGAGGAATGTATTCATGTTTTTAAAATGATGGTTACACGATGTGTAGAACCATGACACTGGGTGATACTTTATGCTTTAACATGGGAATGTACTTATTCAAACCTAGTCATGTAACACACCATACACATGGTGTGTTCAACCTAGATATGGAATTTACACCAATGTTTTATCCACCTGTTTTGTTAGTCACAGGAACAGATACATTGTTGACTATATAATGGTGTGTACTCTCAGCACATGACATGTTATACCAATTGATTACCAACCCCATGTCTCTAATCACACAGTTATCCACATGGTCAACAACTGCATAATGTGTACATATGGTACACATTGTGTACATAAGAAAAGTTATTTCCTATAGAGTAGAAGAACACATTGCAAGTGTTCTTAACATCAAATGCTGTGTTTTCAGGGATTTCCATATAGTAAGCCTCAAAAACATATACAAAACCCCAAAAATAAAAGTATTTGTCAAATTCAGGACATTTTTTTACCCATGAGATCACATACTTCCCGCAAATAATATTTTGGGATCCTTATTCATATCATATTTTAACTGAATTCATTTAAAGTTTAAACATGATCCACAAAATCACGATCCATGATGGCTCATAACACATTAGGTACCATAGCTTGATGTTCACCCAAATGAAACATTACATATACCAATACACTAACAAAATAGAAAGTATTCTATCAAAAATTATGTCACACCAACAAGAATATCTAGCATAATATCAATCACAACATCATGCAATTAGTAATGTGGACTAAATGCATTGATTAAAATACATGAAATGTGAACTCTATTAAGTGCCTATATGGTTCATGAATGGAATACTCACATATCATTGGGTTTCAAATAAAAAATAACCACAATGATATCAACCACAATAGTATGAAAAAATTGAATCACCCAACGGTGAAATATAATCAGCTTTAAAAATTGAAAAACTAGAAAAAACAGCAATATTCTAAGTAACAAGGCTTTTCCCTACACATAGGTTAGTTAATACTAATAACAACTTATTACTAACTAATTATTACTTCTTAACCCTGTTTAATGGCTCCAAATAGTATGACAAAGTAGATTAAAAACCCATTTGAAACCACTTTGTAATGTCCCAGATCCGAGTGTCATCCAAAGGAGACCTAGACCTCATTGGTCACATGACCTCAAGAAAATTTTTCCAAACATCAGAGGCATTTGAGTATTAGTGAGATCGAGGTGTGATATGGAAGATACAATTCCCTTTATTGGCAGGTTATACACAATAGAATCTAAATTGTAATCAATAGTGGAAGCAATAATACCAATGAAAAATAAACTATAGAAGAATGAATGTAAATGAAACTGATGAAAATATATATATATATAAATATGATTCATGGTATATGTTTCTTGGAAACTATACAAACATGTCCCAATGCTAGAAAAAAATAATTAAATGAATGTACAATATAAAAGAGTAAACTCTAATAGCACCGTAATCCTCAACGTGGTACCATGCACTCCAGATCCCACAACAGTGACGTACCTGATGTCGAAGGGTGACTTCCCTTATGTATACCTACAATCATATAATATGTTTGGCTCTAAATGAATAGCCAAAAATTGGTGTGAGTTGAATCTCAGTAGAAAACCACCAAAAGATCTGGAAGAAACTTCCATTGAATATATATTAGTTAATATGCAATGATAATGTAATAAACTAGGAAGTAGTAAAAAGTAAACAGTCCTATAGTTTTCAATTACATCGATTTAATATTTAATATTTATTATTAATCCATTGAATATTATAACCCAATGATATATCCTATTCTCTATATCACCATTGTAATGTAATGAACATAGATATCTCATAATACCATCTAAACAATAATGTAAGTCAAAAACTTTGGAAGACACTTCACAATCATTAAATTATCCAAAAACTACCCTTTGGGATTCTATCACGGTATTACCCCTTTGGTCCAACATAACATCAATTAATTATAAACAACCACTTTGGAATGATCTCATGGTTTGAAACGTTTATTCAAAAATTTATTTAATCAACTATTAATGACCATATAGTATATCTCCTAGTCAATACCCTTGGGTCAAAAATTCTAGTAATACATACTTAAATGACCCCTTTGGAAAGATCTAACATTAAAATCACCCTTGGTCAAACATTACTGAAATTATTTATAAATGTCAACTTGGACAGATCACATGGTCTAACCCTTGGCTAAAAAAATTCAAAATTCATGTCATATGCATTTCATATAATCAACTACTCTATCCTAACAAAAAAAGGCATGAGAAACAAGGCAATCCAAGCAGGAATCCAAGACCAAACGACCATAAACAATTAATCAAAGGAATTAAATCCATGGGATGCCCCATAATCAATGTATATAACCATAATCATATGTAACCACCCTTCAAAAATCATGAAAATCATAACAGGAAATAAAAATGGCTTAATTTCAAAACAATAAACACCTAAAATGTGGGTATGCAACACTTTTAGCATATATAATCCATGAAAAACAACGAAAGGAAAAAAAACCCTACCAGGATGTTGCATGATCGATATAATTGAATGATGTCCCTTGAATCATCCTAAAAATGTGTAGATAAATAAAAAAGTGATAATTTTTAAACATTAAATAACTTAAAAGATAGGAGGAATCAAGAAAAAAGGATCTATGGGTTTTGAGAAACCTCTGTTAGGATTCCAACACACCCGATGAGGCCTTAATAAGAGCTCAGATAGAGAGTTGGGAGAGGTTCATAGTTCATCTATTGTTCTATGATGCTCCTTTATGAAACACTCTAAGAAGAATATGTTTTGGATATGAGGCATGATCTTGCTCTGATATATCAAATAAGAATATTACTAAATATTGTGTTCTTTAAAACTACATGCCATGATTTAGATTCAATTTGACTCTGACATAATCTACTCTGCCAATTCACCTCATGACCACATACTCAGCTATTACATGGTTAGCACGTGGATGTATGCGGAAACTGGGTACATAGCTTGTATATGGGAGTACACAGTGTGTACTCATAAAATTCTATTTTCTTTCTTTTTCCAAAAAAACAACCCAAAAATAAGATCTATATAAGAAAAGATGACCCAGTTTCTTAAATTTCTAGTGTATTAAAGGGATATTATCCATGCCCTTGAAATATTATTATTTACATCATTATTTAATGAATAATATATACATTTTATTACTATTATTTTTTATATAGGAAAATATTATTTTTATACAATAAAAAATAGATAATATTTTTGTGTAATATTCATGCTAAATTAAGGAATTTATACTCATGAATTAATAGATTTATGAAAAATAATAATATTTTTAAAAATTTATATTATTAGATAATCTTTATCACATATAATTGATCATATAATTTTATGGAATCCTAATGTAATTTTTATAATGGTTCAAAGAAACGCTTATTGTCAAAAAATGATGGATTTATGAATTATTGTAAAATATTATTTTAAAAGTGAAAATGAAAATATATAGAAAATTATTTATAAAAATATAATATTATTTTTGGATCTATAATATATAAATTTTACAATGGTGATTATTCATAGTTTTCTAAGGCAGATGAATTTTTAGGTAAAAAATTAAATACTGTATAAATATAGTTTCAATATTATGAAAACATAATGAAGAAAATGTGGTGTAAAAAACACTATAAAATAGATCAAAGACCAAATATATATTTTAAATTTAAAATAATGTGATTATATGTTTAGTTGATTAATTTTATCCATCCATTATCAATCCTCCAAACAATTAATATATTTATCGATTTTTAAAATCAAATTTTAAGAGTGTGACCCACCTCGACATAATCAAGGGGATTATTTTATTATTTTTGTATATTGGACATTTAAAATAATAATGGCCAATATCATTTTCCCATAAACATGAAAAAAATTGTTGGATGGTTTTTGGATTTGATAATTCTTTTATATTGAGTCCAAAATCTAAATAATAAAAAAAATCCATTCATTTAATATATTAAACCACCCAATATCCCATTTTTCTTCATTAAAAAACCTGGGATCATGTCATTTCACATCCATCCCATCTCTATAATCCTTACAAGGATCCCCAATCCCTCATGAAGATCCTTCAATCATTCATAGTCATGCACTCAAGAAAGGGATCCTCAACATCTCTTCTTTAAACTAGTTACTGAATTACCTTATGAAATCTAATTCTAATTAAATTCTTTGGGATTTTAATTTTAAGGTCACAATTACTAGATATTTGATTTAAAAATTATTAGGGACTTATTTTTATATCTTAAATCCATTTTTTAAATTTTAAACTGATGTCCTTGTTTTACTGATATTTCACCATGATTTTCAATACCAAAACCATTGTGTGGTGAATTCCATAACAATTTCCAATCAATGGTGTAAAATTTTATAAACTTATATTTATTTTAATTTGGAATTACATGTATTTACATGATAATACTTGATCTTGGAATAAAATATGATGATGAATGAATCAATTTTGTATGATCAATGTGGAACACTTAATCGCGAGGATGAAATGAGTGTGATAGATGCCCCTAAAATTACGTAGATATCGAATTAATAGATTAATTTTTAGTATCTTCAGATGTCATGTTGGTACAAGGAATAAATATTATTCCTTAAAGGTAATTTTTTCTATTACATTGTCTTGGAATTTAGTCATCGCCTAATTTTATAATGAAATATATTATGATATTTCCACAATTCCAATGTTTCCATTATGGTTGTCAGGTTATTTAATGTATCATTGTTCATTTTTATGATTCCTACTTATTTAATGAACCAGTGATATGTCTTATATAACATTTATTACTCCCTTTATGTTTTTTAATGATTATTATCATACTAATATTTCTATCTCACCAATTTCTTAAATATATGCCCAGGTAATCCCGTACTGTTTTAGGTGTGAACATGATATAGAAGTTTTCAAGAAATATATATATTTTTATCTATTTATACTTTTATGTAGTGTATCTAATTACAAAATATACTATACTAATCAACAATTTGGGTTTTATTAAATGTAATATTTTTCAATTAGTCTTTTTATTAATGTGGAATAAAGAACATGGTTGTAATATTATGCACATGTCTTATTTTACGATGGGTATATACGTCCCCCTATTAATTTATTATAAAGATGATTTTTATTTTAATTATATTATATTTTTTAGTTAATTGTATTTTTTTTGTATGGATTATGATTAAATTATTCCAAATCAGAAATGGTTTTATAATACAATATCATTGTTTACCAGGATGGTTTATGATTATGCTTCCAACAATTAATTATTCTCAACTATATCCCTCTAAAATAATAATTCTTATTCTAATATGTTTAGGTCAAGAGAATACATATATTCAATTCATATTCATCTATTTATTTACTCAAGATTTAAAACTATCATTTTTATGAATAAAAATATTTATTTCTATCTTCAATCATGAACCCATTTTCTTCCAAAACAATGTTTTGTAAAAATTATGTAAAAACTAAATTATAACATTCATAAACTTATTTATTAAAGATATTTTTACCCATATATTACATTTTCAAATTTTTTGAAATTAATCATCATTTTTTTCCAAACAATTTCATTTTGGATTTTACAAAAAAAATGTGAATGGAATATTTTTTAACCTGTATGACATGAACAAAATTTATCATAGTAGTAACTATTATTTTCATTGAATAATCCTATATATAATTTCAAATTTATTTTCAAGGGAAATTATTTACATTTTTTTATGAATTTAATGTAACAAAAATATAATTTAAAATATAAATTATTTTCCATAGGAAAAGTTCTTGAGTGATCTTTAAAAATCATTCTCCATCTAGGGTGATATACTTTGTTCTATGATATGATATTATGGGGATACGAACCAAGGAAAAAACTATTATTATTTATATTAATGGTTTATCATGAAAATATATTTATGAAACCTATTTATTTTCCATAGGTTATACCTCCATGAAATTCATTAGAAATAAACTTAATTTCTTCATTGGTAATTCTACAATGAAATAATTAAATAATTATGACTCCTCAATATCTTACACATGTTATAATCTGATGAAATGCTTATGAAAATAATTTAATTTCACTGAATATTATATAATTATTGTTTTATGACCTTGAAGAACACATATGTATGACTTTAATTATGTATCGGGTGGGACCTATATATCCCTCTAAAGAACTAGGTAATGATTAATGTTATATAATCTCAAATGGTACATGGGATGTTTTCCCACCCTCAAAATAAGGTTCACATGAAATCATAAAACGATTAAAACAGGGTACACATGAAGTCATCCTAATACTGAAGCCGGTTCATTTCTTTTTATCGTAAACAAAACATATTAATTATGTATTTGTGGGTGTACTAGAGATGATATTTCATATTATTATGTTTATGTGAAAAATATGTCTTATGACAATGTTATACTATCTTGGATTATGTTCTTTAATTCCCTTGTGATTAATTTCTTATAAACATCTAAAAATTATTCCATGAATCAATATTATTATCATTGATATGTTTGGTATGGTTCACAAATGTTATTATCATCTAATCAATGAATTATATTCATGTTATGCCAACATATATCACTTGATTACACTAACTAAGAGAATAAGATCACCCTTTATAATGTTCCCTTTCCTCTTGACATGTAAAAAGATTTTTTTATGGTATGACTATGAATAATACTAAAAGGGAAGATATATATGGGATATTTTTTTATATAATTTACAAAATAAGAATAACAGTTACATATTATTAAATGAAAATGAACTATTAAATTCATGATGAGTGTGTTTGTATGTTGTATTGAACATTAAACCAAAATATGTAATATAAATGTATGTTAATCCCATGTCACCCTATTTATGAAACTTTTTTCTCTTCTATGCTATATTCCTGGAGGAAAGTATTGTTGAACATTCCCATTTTCATGGGGTTATCTATGACGGAATGATGAAATGATTTTGAATCCTATCTATTTTCCACATGTTATGATATAATGAAATATTTATGAAATCTATTTCATTTCATGGGTTTTTATATGATGATATTTTATTATTATTTGGCATATATATGTATGATTTTCATTATGTGATGGTTCGAACATATTACTTACTATAATTAATTGGCTGAAAATGTATATCTCATGAGACAAAAAGGAATGGAATGGATAGTGAACCATGTTTGATATGGTACTTTTACTTTTATGATGGTCATGTGAGTAAAATTTGAATAAATTAATGGTTTGAGGAGTGAACCCCATTCAACAATAATATCCTTGGTAGTGAGCCTTTAGTACTATGAAATTTATTTTTTATACTATTTTTTATGCCACAATTCTATGTATTAGGCCAATTTTATGATAACATGATTCATTTTCATTGATTAACTTATGATTCATGTCTTATTAACTTCCAATCCTTTTTTTATTCCACCAATTTTTGATATGTGATATGTTTGGCATGATATTCATATTTTATGCTAACATTCTCATACCCTTTTGCTCACGTTATTTTTATTTTGTCTCCCTTGTTTACTTGAAATGAGATTTTGAGCACAAAATTTTTAATTATTAGTTTCAACAAGTTTTGAATAAAATATTTCTATAGGTTATCTCTATGAATAGTACTATGTTATATGATATTTGTGGAAAACCGTGAAGACACCTCACCAAATAAGAATATTGTGTACCTAATATTTAAATGAACTAATTCATTAAACTCCAAAGGATCAATTATATGTAATTTAAGGAAACTTTATCTACAAATATTTAATATTTATACATGATATGCATATACTTCTATTTTTTTATAAACTCCTATATCATATAGATTATCATATATTAAGGTGTTCTAATCATTTCACCACATTTATTTATTAACATGTGTAAAAGATAATTAAATAATAATGATACAATTTATAAAATGGGGTTTAATTTAAGGACATATATGTTTATCCTTAAATAAATACTATTTTATATTGTTTTCTCTATATGAAATAGTGAAAACCAATCTAGTATAGACAACAATAAGGTATTCATAGATTTAATCAGTACAAATAAGGTTAATAAAATTGTTGAATAAAAATAAATGATTATATATATACAAGTTAACAATATGAAATATTCATTATATATATAACTCAATTAGTACGTCTAGGTAAAAAATAAAATATCATTTATTAATAAAAAATACTTTAAAAATTGTTCTTTTTTCTATTTTAATATATTTATGAATAATACTAATTTATGCATAATAGTTAATACAATATTAAAAATTTATGCCTTATAAAAAACTACATTTTATGAAATATATATTTATTTTAAACATATATTTACAATAGTTAGGATTATAAATAGAAAAAAAATTTAACATTGTTTTATTTTTTATTTTCATATTATTATAAGAATAATTACAATTAATTTTAAAAAATAAAATATTTTTATGTTAGAAGTGAGAAGATTCATTATTAAGATAACTGTCGATTTTATAACCCAAAACATATTAATTTATTATGGGCATAATATATTTCATTTCAAAAAAATAATTTTTTTAAAAATAGACTCTTTGTATTAAAATCCTATATTCTATATTTAAATCATATGTAATAATTTCTTTAAAAAATTATCTCAATATATTATAAATTAAAATTTATAAAAAATAATACTATCAATTAAATAAAATTAAAATGATTTTCAAATGTTTCTTATCTGGTAAAAATTATACAATAAGTGAGGAAATATCTTTAGAAAATATGATTACATTTATTTGGTTTAAAATTAGTTACCATGGTAAAATGATAATTTTTTTCAAAGAATGTTACGATTATATGTATTTTTTATGATTGAAATTAAATGCATCAATTATAATTTAAATAACTAATAATATGTGTAATCCTATATAGGGAAATTAATTTAATGGGTAATTAATGTTTAGTCCAACTATGCATACTTAATTTTTAAAATAATATTTTTCCAAAAAATTTATTTTCAACACAATATTTTTTTTTGTGATTAATGTTAAATTTCATTAACTTATAAACTAAAATTATATAAATGGATAATAATATTGGAAATATCATTATATTATATGTTATTTATTTTAAAATAATATTTTTATTAAAAAAATAAATGACATGATAAATATTTAATTAAAGAAATAATTATTTAAATGTATTATCTATGGTGCATTGAGTTTTCCTAATATGACATGAAAATTATAGCGCTTAAAATACAGTTATTTTTATATTCAATGTCATATATTCATTTCACTCAAATATTACATCACATATAACACCAAACTATCCTTCTATTCATTTTTACCCCTAACTTGCGATTTATTTCCTAGGAAAAGACCCTCTTCCCAACACATTTATGTTTTATCACTTTCACCATTTGAATAATGCATTACCATTTGTATATTACCCTATAAAACCAAATATATCATAAATATTTTGTCCATTATACTCCACAATACACTTGTTCACCATAAATTAATCAATGTCCCTAAGATCTATATGGTTTTTAAAATGAAAGGCCATGTTATCAACATAGGTATGAAATCCCACTAAACATTTCATTCTTAATCATTCCTTTATAATTCAACCACAATCACTGCATTATAAAAATTTAAATATAATTATCTTTTTGAGTTGATTTTAATATAACTATATGATAATTATTTATTCTCTTCTAAATGAAATGTCAAAATTGAATCTTTATTAGTGCATGTATGTAGATCACCACAACCATGATAACATAATTTTTGTGTTTCATCACCGCCTCTAATTAAAATAATGGATTATATTATTTGTTAATAATTATTATTAATATAATATTTTTTTATTATGAAGGATCGTAGACTATACAGCTGAACTCTCTCTTTTATTAAGTAATGGATTCCATAATCGTACGTTGTGCAGACTACCACCTACATGAGGAATCATTTTTTAAATTTTCTTATTTTATTCCATTCATTATCTAATGATAATAAAATATTGTTAAAAATTATAATAAAATAAAATAATTATAACTACTTATCTACTATAATGGAATCAAGTGAAAATAATCACCTCATTAACCATACCAATAAATAGAGTTAACATATATTTAAATTTCTGTTGGTTTGACCTCATAGATGAATAATAATGGAATATTATGTTTTGTTTGACTATGAAAACATAAAAAAATAGTATCTAATAAATATGTAAATAATTCAATTACTTTTTCAAATAATGTTATACAAAGGTTTATCACATTAATTAAGAAAACAACCACTGTTGGTTAAAAACCACGTAAAAGATCTTAACATGTATTTCAAAATAATGGATGGATATTTAAGTACTAATTATGTTTTTTTTAAAATAATTAATTAATTATAAGTAATAATGTAACACTAGATATTAAAAAAATTGATCATAATAATTATTTATGAAAACGCTTTTAAAAAAATACTATAAATGGTCAAACAAATAAACCATTAATTTATTAATATATGAAATAATAAAAAATATACATATATATAATGATAGTGACTAAAAAATGTAAAAATTATATGTTATGAAAGTTTTTATAAAATAGTATATTAATAATGTTATGTTAATTTTATAATTGGGTAAAATCCATTTGAAAAATTAGGTTAATATGGTAAGGGTTTATTTTTCCCAAATTTGAACCCCTTAAGACATGTTATTCATATCCCACTTGTTTCATTTAGGATATTGTAAATAATACCAAAATTTTATTTTCTATCATTATATAATTGTATTTCATTATTTATATGGTTTTTTCAATTTTTATTGTCTTCAGGGATTTTGATTCAGATGATAAAAAGGTTTTATGGACATTAATCTCAAATTTTCTTCAATGAGACATGTGTTAATATCTTTCAATAATTTATTATTTCTATTGTGCACATATATAAATATATTATTTTTAAAAAACAATCTAAATTAATCCATTTTATTTATATATAACTATTATTATAATTATTATAATTACTTTTGATTCAAACATTTCTATTGTCTTAATGGGTTTTTTCATGACTTGGTTCTTTTCCTTGGATCTTAATCACTCATCAGATTCAATTATCATTACTGATTGATCTACTCTAACATATTATTATTTAATAATTTATTCTAACTTATTTTATATGTAAATCATGTTTTAAACCAAATTATTCTTCCTTAATTATTGTAATATTAATTTAACGTGATTATAAGTTAATAATAAATCTAATTTTTGTTGATGGATTATTCTTTCATGTCCATATATTCATTTTCTAGAAGTATTATCCTTTCCCTAGTGGAAACTGATAAAATTTTTTCTATCAATAGATCCTTTTCTTCTATTATATAATTTTTTGTAATGGATTTAATAATACATTTTTTTGAATTATTGTTTTTGATAAGAATATTTAAATATGATCAAAAGGTTTTTCAATATTTTCAATATTTAATGTTTTATCATCTTCTAAAAATTTACATTGGAAAAATTTTATGTCTTTATCCTGATTCTATTTTTAAAGGGTCTTCTAGATTAAATATTTTAAATGTATATTTAGAAACCATTTTCAATAACATCATTTCTTTTAAATTATTTGTTATTAATGATTCATTATAAATGGTATGGTAAGAAATGAATTTTGGGTTCCCTATTTATAAAACCTTGTCTTTTTCATATTTTCCATTACAAATGATTATTTTCAGATATAATCATTATCAATTTATTTTTCAATTATCCTTTTTAAACCTTATCTCTTTTCCATCATACATTATTTGATACTCTATACAAATTAATTTTTGTATATTATTCCCTTTTCACTCTAAATTTGATTTATTTGAATAAAATACACACTTAAAATATTATAAAAGTATTATAATGTACTTTTATAAATTCTATATTTTATATAATATTTTTAATCCTTATCTTACCTCCCAAGAACATATGTTTTGATCAACCTCAATATTTTATGATGTTATAAATAAATTTTTGAAATGAAATTATAATTTATAATGATTTATTAAGTACATTTTGTTTTTGACTTTATAGACACTAATTGAGTTTTATTGGACACGTATGATATGAATGTTTTTGAGAATAAGAGTCACACATATATGTTTATGATGATGGTTGTGGTCCAATAGAAATATCAAATTCATTGGTATATTCTTATATCGCATAATGTATTTAGGAAAGTACATAATAAGTTTTTCCATATATTAATTTGCATGATGAGTTTACTCATGTTTTATTCGTTGAAATAATTATTTTTTAACAATGGATTTTGAATAATAGTTTTTATCACAAAATTTCCATATTCATATTATAGTGTGAAATATATAAGTTGATCATAATGATATTCAACATTTCAATGATGTTTACTATGTAATTTTAATTTTATAAGATGAATTTCATTTGAATGAAATAAAACATTATCATGTTCATGGATTATTTTTTATGTAATTAAAATGTTTAACTCATTAAAATATATTATGTATATTTTTAGGTTTTTTGATTCATGTACTATCATGTATTGTTATTTAATAACATTTTTATGATCTTATGATTCTTCTTCAAGTTTTTTTAGAATCTTAATTTTTATTAAGATATTTTATTATAATTTCTATGTCTTCCTAAAATTATACTTAATGTTAATGATATAATTACTTATTTCAGGACTTTTCCACTATTGAGTTTGTACTCGCAATATATTATTATATTTATAATCCTGTGGTTATAAATATTTTTATATTATTTTTTGTATCTTGAGAAGTGATTACTGTTTAAAAATTAGAGTGAAATGTTCAAAAAAATTATAAAATTATATGTATATATATATTATCATAGATATTAAGCCTTTTTTGTGGGTTGTGAGACTTTTTCTATGACTTATTATTTAGACTGTTAGAGGATGATACTATTTTTTACATTTTTATCATGGGTTCAATAGTGTGTACTAGTGGTGGGATTCTTATTTCATGGGATTTTTAGATCATTTTTTGGATTCGTTTTGATAACCTGACTAGAAAAAATAGAAATGGATCTATACTTAAGATGATATTATAGACATTTTAATGTATTTATTTTATATTTTTCTAAAAATACATTCCCTTTTAGATAATATAAGTGTGTGTGGATTTGGAATTGATGCACACAGTGGTAATTACCTACAAATTGGTTAGTGGAACATTACTCAATCATATCCATAATGCAAGATGAGTAAGCCTAAGACTACAAACCAGGTTTGGCTCTTCCATGGAATATGCATCTAATTATCACCATCTAATTATGAATGGAGATGAATAATTGATTTACAATATAGTTTGAGTGATTATGATGAAAAATATTACATTTCACAACATAATGTAACCTAGAAAAAACTAAGTTTGATATTGGTAAAAATAAAATATTAATGGAATAAATGGATAATGTAAATATAAAATACATTTTATTATGGGATTGCTTTTATGATTAATATAATTCCCCTGTAGTATTAATATATTGGCACTCTTTTCAACCATTATTGTGTTTTTGTTATGGATGTAGAAGAATTAAACTAGTTAAAAAATTATGAAGGAAAATGCAATGATTAACTAAATACAAACTCCTTTAGAGTGGGAGATATATTATAAAAATTAAAATTCTAAAACACTATTCCCGAAACATGGTTAAAAAGCCAAGTAATGTTGAAATCCTATGTACACCAAATAATATAATGATTGAGGATATTGAAAATTCTATAAATTAAGATGTGGGAATAATGGATATTCAACCACATGTGCATCTAATATTTAGGAACAATCATCAATGGAATTTTCAAAAGGGGGTTGGATGATGATTTACTTATGGTATGGGAGGCTATCAAGAATAAAACTATCAAGGGAAAATGAACAGTTCAGTTAACATAATGATAAATAATACATTTCATCCTACTAAATCGCTAATATTTTAATATATTTTGTGCATAAAATGATTCATTATCCATATAAACAACCTAATACATGGATTAATTATGATGAAATTAATCCAAATCCTTCTAGAACCATGGAGAATGGAAGAACATATGCATTGACAATTAATACATATTTTAGTGGTGATAATGTGTTCACATACCCTACACCATAAATTAGTTTATATACTCTTTTTATATCAACCCTATTATGTATAGAATTATTTATTAGAATATAAAGTCTCCACTAGAAATTATTCATGTTTTATGGAAATCAATTAGTTACAAGACTATTTTGAATTTGGAAATAAAATTTGTGAAAATTATAGTAATATCATTCAATGAATTTATAAGAAAAGTATATTTTGTTTTATTTTCAATATATAATGATCATTAGCATCTTAATGATAGATTTATTTACATTACAAGGGTAAATAAATTTATTCAAATGGTGGAAATTTATTACCCAAAATCCAATTATGAATTATCAATGTAGAAAACTGAATCCTTAACATTGTCCATATACCAAATTAAAATACACAATTCTATGAAATGGAATGGGAAAATAAGTGTATTATAGTCTTCTCTATGATATTTATTATCATATCATGGGGAATATTAATATTTTACAACTATTAGCTATTTATGTAAATAAATAAAAATTATATTTTGAAGAAACATGTTATTTATGGTCGTATAATGTAACGACCCAATATTTTATCCTTAAATAAATACTATTTTCTATGAAATACTGCACATTATAATAATATATCTAAAAAAAATATTGTTTCATTAAAAAATTTATTTTTAAAAAATGTATTCGTTTTTATCAATGATGATCTATTAATTATTAGAACTATTTTTATATGAATTGATAAAATATCCAAAAATTACTCACTATAAAAAACTATATTTATTAATATTTTACCACTATATTAAAAATTAAAATTTATATTTTTAGAGATGTATATATTTAAAAATTAACATCAATTGTGGATTTATTATAATTATATTATATTAATAAGAATTATTTTGTGTTTTTCTAATGTCATTGATCTTAAAGTGAATATTAAAAATTATGATTAATGTTGATAGTATATATTTTAGATCTTAAAATATAGTAATACATTTCAAAAAAAATATTCATGTATTTAATTCTTTATTGAAGGTATTATAATATAATCTTTCAATTAAAAAATCTATTTATTTCTAAAAACATTTGTGACATTTTATTAAAAAATATTTCATATAAATTATAATATATTATTCTACAAATTGTATTCCATATATTGAATATAATAAAATGGATATTAAATATTATATTTGGGAAAATTCTATAATAAATTCCACCTTATTGTTAAGCATCATGATTACGTTGTGTTAATATTTGTTACACTTGTAAAATGATAATAATTTAAAGGAAAAAACTTTTTAAAATATTAGGTATTTTATATATTAAATGATTCAATTTTAAACAAAATATATAATATGATTTTTAATAATATATACAAAATAATAAAAAATTATTTAACTGTTATTAAATATTCAAAATGACTATGTTAGCTTACAAATATAAAAAAACATTTTTATAAAATAATATTTTTCAACAAAATACAAAATTGGATTCAAACATTATATTTTTTGTATAAAAAAATTAAATTTTAATAAATTATTCGGAAATTAAAATTTATTAAGTCTAAAATTAAATATTATGGTATAATTATAATTTTCAAATAAAATAATTTACATTATTAATAATTAAATAATTGGAACATGAATTTAAATGAAAAAATATTTTTTGCCTCAAAATTTCATTAATTTAAATGAACATTAGTCCTTTTTTGAGAAAAAATTATTTTTTCTAAAGTCTTAAATACATGTCTTATGAATCACCCCTCACGTAAATATACTATATTCCATTCTTCTCTATTCTTACCCCTTAATAATCTTCTCCTTGGAAAAGTCCCAGTTCCTCACATATAAAAGGGGGATTACTTTAACCTATTTGATCATCCTCTAGAATTTTGTAATTGACATGATCTACTTAGATATATATTCTAATTTTGTATGTTTTCATTACATAATTTATATAGTCAATAAAATTATCTTTTTTCGATGAAAATTATTTCCATCATCAAGAGGATGTTTGATGTCTAAACCTATGTGCCACATATTTCATAAAGGATATTTCTTATTCATTCAGTTCTAAAAGTAACATAAATATCGAATAATAATCATATATTTAAAATTACTTTCTTCACAAGTCATTAAAATATTGTTACTAGCACTATTTATTCTCATCCATACACTATATTAAAATAACACTTATCATGTTTGTGTGTGTGATTATTATAACTTCCAAAAATAAACACATTTAATTTTTAATCAATTACTCTTATGTCTTGTATTGATGACGGAATTAATGAGTAAATTTATTTTATAGAATTTATTTTTTAGTCAGAATGATTTATTTCTACCCTCATCATCCAACCTCTTTCGTTGGGTAAAGAAAACACTAATCATGTTTTTTGGACCACCGCAATCATGATGAATCATTTTTTAATTTCATTCTCAATTTTCATTATAAATTCAAGAATATTTAGAAAATAAATTTAAGGTAAAAAATATAATAAATATAAATAATATTATGGTTAAATTATATTATATTATTCGAAACACCTCATTAACCATAAACACTAATCGATTTATTGTGGGTTTATGTTTTCGTTGGACTGACCACCTATATGACAAATTCTATGCAAATATGTTATTGAAGATTTTGAAATCATAACTTATTGTATAATTTGAAATAAATATTTCTATAAATATTTCATTTTTTATATAAAATAAACATCAATATTTAACTAATTTAATAATCAATCGCCCTATGTATGTTGAAAAACATCATAAATCGTTGGCAATAAATTTTATATTATAGGATTCTGATTAAAGTACTCATGAAATAAAACATAAACTAAATAAATTCTTATAATAAATACATTATGTTAATATTAATGAAAATTAAATTATCAACATTTTAATATTATCTAAAATTGACAATTATCTCATGAAACTTCTACCAATAGTCGAAACTATAAAAAAATGATATGGGAAAATAATAAAAAACTAACTAATATACATGGGGATAATGACTATAATTGAAAATAATAAATAGGTTGTAGTATGATTATTCTTATATTATTTTACATTATGATATTTATATGTATCTTAAGGATATTAGAGTACGTTATGAAAATATGGTATCTCATTTAAGAGTTTAATTTTATAAAGTTTAAATCCGTTAAGTCGTATTTTTTATATAAACCATGATTCATTTTTTATGGAAAAAGAACATCAAAAATTTCATTTTGAATAATTTTGATTTTACAATTCAAGATTTAATTTTTCTTTCATTTTTAATTACTATTTGGGTCTAAATTATAATTATACAATGGTTGTAAGGGTTTTGTCTCAATATTTTTTCATTGATATATGTTTTATGTGTTGAACCATATTGTTATTTATATTGTGACTATGTAGCCAATAATATTCATTCATAATCTCTTGGAATTATTCCCAAGAATATATAGAACCACATACTTTCTATGTTCCCAATGATTTTTTATTCAAATATTAATTACATAGTAATGGTTTATTTGTGACTCAATTCTATTCCTTATATAATAATCACACATCCATCCAATTGTCTTTCATGATTGATATATTCTAAAAATGATGATTTTGAGATGTCTTATACCTTATATATTTAAGTTATTGTTTATATCAAAAAAATTATTATTCCTCTCTTAGATACATTTTTATTAAGATCCATTTTTTGTTAAATATATTTATTATTATTCTTTATGGTTTCTTCATCCTTGTGAATATTTTTTACAACCCATCAATATTTTCTTTCCAGAGTGGAAAACAAATATATATAAAATAAATTTTCATTATATTTCATTTTAATTGAATGTATTATTCATTCTTTTTAATGATTTCAATTTTTTAATGAATATTTCAATCTATTCGAATGGTTTCACTATTAATTTTATAAAAATGTTTTTATAACAAACTCTACATTTTTTATTAAATTTTTTTCACAATCTAGTAATTATTATTATATATTTTTAATAAAATAAATGTCATCAATGTATTTTTATAATCCATATTAAAATAAATTTTTTCTTTTTCTACTTTTCATAATTAATTATTTTTTTTAAATGTAAATTTTTTCATATTATTTCCATTTCCACTTCATGAAACCTTAGTTTTTCCCATTATTAATGATTATTTCAAAATGTAAGTGTTTTCAAATAATATTAACTTATTCTCTTTAAAAACATGTTATATTTCATGGAAAAAGTATTTTGAAATTTATAAATTAACATATTAAATTTAGATTCTACTTTCCATCTCATAAATATGTTTTTTAATACAATTCACAATTCATATATTAAATTAATACTTACTAGGATTTGTGAAAAAATTTCTAATTTCATTTAGATTTTACCTCCATCTTTTATCTCCCATGAAGTTATTGTATTATAAAATTCCATAGGATGAAATGTTATGAAACCATTTCCGAAATGGTATTTCGGTATCCTTTTATTTCATAATTTCATGTTATTTTAATTTTAATGTAACTGATTTTTTATATTTTTTATTTAAGATATGATGAGGTTTGATTTCATTTGGCAACCATATGTATGTATAATTATGTATGGGATTATAAATCACCATATAAGGTAATTGATAATTATTATATATCATTATTTAGCCAACTATATATATAATTTGATTAACTTATCACAATTGGGAATGGTGAGTTTTTTAAATATGATGAATGGAAATAATGAGTTTGTTAGGACTGGAATAAGTATAATAGGTTTTATTATATTGGCATTCCAATGCGTATGGTTATATAACAATTTACAATTTTTCATATAGAAATGTATCCTTCACAAGTTGGTTGTCTTTTTATTTTTATTTTATTATAATCATTTCATTTCCATTAAATGATACCATTTTTTAATAATACTTTGTTTTTAAGGTATTCAATGCTTTTTTTATCATGATCACACCATTAATGAATATTTATATGTGTTAAAATCTGTGACATTTATTTTGACATGCTATATTGATCATTTTATGATTATATATTTCTTAATTATTTTTCATTATTATCATAATGTTTATTGAAATATTTTATTTATGTATCTTTTTCTTCAACACGTTATCCTCTTTATTGGAGCACTATTACCTTATGATATGTATTTTTTCAATTATATGCTTTTTACATCGACCATTTTTCATTTATAAATTCTATATGTTTTGAAGATGATTTTTCTATATATTGAATCATCAAAAGGTTCCATTGAGGCACATTTATAGAAATATTTTATAAATTATTACAAAATTTTATTTTTATATAGCTAGTCTCCATGATAATAAATCATTAATTTCATGGGTTTTAGGACTATTTGTTAAATTTATTAAATAAATTTTCATATTATAGTTAAATGTGTTCCATTTTGAACAATGATATCCATATATCTATATATAAGTTAATCCTATGAGAATTTTTTTATAGTACATGGTAGGAATTTATAATATGTTACATTTTCTATAATAATAATATTAGTATGGAACCATGACTAAATATCTCATTCTTTATGAATATGTGCATAAAAAAATTTCTCTATCATAGGGTAAGTTCTCAAAGATCATGATTTTCTAAAAAAAATCAATATACTAATGACTTATAACTATTTTCTTGATAATTTCATAAGGTATGGTTTAGTATTAATGGTTTTTAAATTAATGGAAAAACATAATGAATATTTTGAGAATGTTATCATAAATTATTCTTCTTTTAAGGTCAATTAGGATCATTGATTTACATCCCATATATTTACCTTACCAGTCATCTGATATCAACATTTAATATGTTTCCTTTCTATATTAAATGGAATAATATTATTATAATTATTTTTCAAAGAATTTTTGTAATTTTTAATAACATCTTATTAAATGAGGTAGAATTATTATATTCAAATTTTTTATCAATGATTCCTATAAACTAATACTTTTTAGTTCTTTCATGGAACCTAATGATTTCTATTGAGTATTCAATTGATATGATTTAATATTAATGTATGAAATGTTTTGGTTTTTATTGTTTGTATGATATCAAGGATTAATTTAATTTGGAAACTAGAAAGAGAATTAATTTTTGGAAAACTGTAGGATAATTATAATTATACAAGAACATCAGTTATAGTAAATAATTGAGTGTTTTTATATATAAAATAAATCAATTTGTAGATAAAAAAATTGGGTGTGACTGTGGTATAATTTAACCCTTTTGTAATAACTCTTAATGGGGTGGAATGAGTAACAACTCAATAATTAGTATTCTATTATGAGATTATCCTAAGACTATAGAACCAACTAGGAACATCCATGAGATATAGGTTGATCAAATAAAATTATAATTTAAATAATTAGAAAGGATATAAATTGGTGATGAATATGAATATACTAAGATAAACCTATGGTTTAATTGATTGAAAAAAATGTGACACGATTTTGATAACCATTAAATTAGTTTAATTGTTTTATTATATCCCACAATTGATACTATTTCCCAAAACAATCATTGTTTTGATGAATCATAATATCCCATAAGAAATTTTATTCTATAATGTGACAGACAATGAAATAATTTTCATCATTATAAATAGAACTATATTAGAGATATAATATAATTTTTTTTAATATGTAGCAATATGAATCCATGAGTCAAGACGAGCATCCAAATGATAAATGAAGTGAGTAATTTAATAATGAGTCATTCATAAGACACATGCAACATATTTTTATGTTACACTGATCAAATAATTTAATAAACAATGATTAGTACCGCTAAATGATAATGTCTATTATACAGTGAATAGAACATGAAAATGATATTTAATTTCTTAATCATTTTGAAGGAGAATCAGATCAATGGTGGATTCTAATCAGGAATATGATGAAAAGCAACATAACTGATTCCATTGACTTTTTTATTTTAATAGGATATTATTCAATAATTTTTTCCCCATGTTCATTATATAAAAATAAATAAATAATTCACTATAAAAAAATAAAAGGATGGTGAATCCATTCGTATATATGGGGAAAAATTTCATGACCTATCTGTTGTGATTATTCTATTATCATTACACAAGAATATAAGATTGGTAAATTTTCTACTCACATAAAACCATGTCTCTAAATAGATTTATGTAAAATAATAATCCCATGTATAATAAACATTGGAATAGAGGCTGGACACATCAATTAAATTAATTATTTTTATATTAAAAAAATTATGGAAAATAGTGGAAATTATAATAAAGAACCGATAAAGGAAATAATATAGGTTATCATTTATTCTAGAAGTTTGGAATGTAGAGTATATGAAATTTTCATAATTTAAATAGTAAATTCATTTTGTATGGAATGAACGTTCATAAAGATATAGAATATTCATGGATTGGGAGGAAGACAGATAATCATAAAAGGGATAGAAGGATCCGTAGAATGTTCTGCCCATATAGTAATGTTCCAAATGACTAAGGAATGTGATATATTTTAACTAGTTCTCATTTGTGTGGGTTAATAATGATAATATACCTCAATAATATCATAATAATATTAAAAACGATAAGTATCTTGTAGTTAATATTGTTGATTATGGGCGTGATTATGATATGGTGAAAGGTAAACATAAAAAATGATCTAGAAATTATATTGTATTATCTAATTATGGGTCTAGAAACTATATTATATATGAATAATTTTATATGTTAGAAAAATTCCATGGTAATAATTAGATATTTATTTTGTAGAACATAATCCAAATTAGATGAATATCACATATCAATTCCAGGATTCTTCTCTGATTCATGGTTGTAATATTATACTATCATTATTATTATTCTTAATTTAGTGGATTTTGAAGTGATTTTGGGTACTGATTATATTTTTTTATAAAATATCATATCGATTTCTGAATAAGTACCAAAATATTTGTTATTTTTAATCAACCTTTGACTACCTATCAGTTTAAGGATAAATTTTTTCATCAAATGTAAATTAAATTCATTATATGGATATTTATATCAATTAAAAAGTGTTTTTTTATCGTAAATGTTTTTGGAGAAAAAAAATTAAATATATGATTACTTTAAAATAATTCTATGATATCATTATGTAATAGTTGAATTTTCTTGGATTTGTGATTTTTAGTTTTCTATTGAAATCTTAATCGGTGATACATCTCTTTCCAAGAATTCAAGTATGGTGGTCCGTTGTGAGATAAGGAAATGAAGGAAACATGTATAGGAAAATCTGAATAAAAGATTACATTAGCCATGAATAACACCCTATGGCCAATAGCTAATTTTTCTTCAATTTATACTGATCAATGAGATTTTACCTTGATTATTGGGAACATAATAATATCATGATTGATAATGATTTTCTTATCCCTAATATTGATTATTTTGGAGAAAATAAATTATTAGATTAATATATCTCACTAATTGATATTCAATCTGATAAATTTCATTTTTATGGGTATAATTAAATATATACACAAGGAAATCCACCATTAATGGAATTAAGTCATTCAATTTATTGTAATGTTACTTTGTATAAATAATTCTCCAAAAATATATTTCTATTTAATGAATAATGTCATTGGGCTTATACCTTGATATGTTCATGGTAATATTTATAGTTGGTATTCATATATATTCAATGTTAAAGCAAGATAATGAATATCACTTGAGGATTATTATGAAGAATATAAATACATTGAATATGTATGAAATATTAAATGATTTTTCATTTTTCTACACAATGTTTTGTTTCAGGGACATAAAATTCAATTTGAGTGAATATTATTTGATTGGTGAAAGATAAAAAAATATTGGAAATTGTTATATAGTAATATAGATGATAAATATAAATATTTTTCAATTAGTTGGTTCTAAATTATAGGAATGTTTGAAATGATTTATCATTATTATATAACCACAAGATCTAAAAACTTACACACACATCCTGTATTAAAGTACATCTATATTTGATATATATATACCCCCATTTATACAACCAATAAATCATATATATTAGAACCAAAGAAAGAAAACAAAAAATATTATTTACATATCCTAAATTTTAAAGATCTTTTTCCAATTATATAATAATATAACCATGAAAAAACATAATTTTAGAAAACCCTTTATGTTTAATCAAGAATAAATAATATCTTCACCGTATAAAAAACACAATGATAAATAATGAATATAAAATTATGGAATAAATTACACCATATGATCTATGATTTATAACATTTCATATGCACTATTATTCTACATATCCTATGGAATCAATAAAAAATATAGTGTTGAGATCAAACATGCTGAAAGGGAAACATATAAATAGAGAAATAATTAAAAAATTTGGATGTAGTATTTTTTGTAGGAATATGTAATCAACCTAAAACCATAATATAAAAATTGGGAATATTCTATATCCATGACAATAAATTAAATCATGTGTATCAATATTATTAATATAGTAACAATTCAATAAATAATAAAAGTCATCATTTTTTTTGGGAAAACCCTTATTCTAGGTTATGATTTTATATATTGAGACCTCAATCAAGAAACATTTAAAAATTGAAATGGCATAAAAAACACCCAAAAATATTTTTCCATATGAGATTTGTTGATTAATTTTGGGTATATATAATTTTGGAACCTACATGTCACCTTATTAAGTTTAATTCAATATCTTCAAGAGTTATTAAGACCATTGAGTGTATTCCATAATGTACGAAGGGATAAATGAAATGATGGGGATTATTAAATTAAATTTTTTGAAATATAAATAAATTACTAATCTATATTATTATCTACAAATAATCACTGTATGTTAATATCTCCCCCGTCTTAATAAAATTTATAGCATCCTGATAACTCATTCAATGGAATAATTTGTATTGTTATATAATACTTTGTCAACTATTTGAAAATAAATTAATCTAAATTAATAATTTGTTTAATTATAATAATTTTAACTTTATTAAATAAGAAACCATTATCATTACCCATTCAATGAAAGAATGACGATGATCAAAAATACATACTCAACATGAAAATATTCAACCATTTTTGGAATAAGAATATATAAAATTAATATAGTATTACCTATTTCAAAAGAATTATTTTATTTATAGGGAAAAATAATACATATCTATGTAATATAATATTTAATATTACCATTTTATATATGAAAGGGTATATGGATATGAAAATACTATAATAACATGATTATTATCCATATATAGAAAAAGTGGATAGTTCCAAAATAAAAACTCAATGAAGTGTGAAATAATTTTCAGAAGAATTTATGTGGTCGGAATGTATATCCATTAGAATAATATAAAAAAAATTATAGTCAATGGTTGGAATATACGCAACTTTTAGGAGATATGTATAATTGAATGATAATATTTCAATGATTGAAAACATAGTTACCAAAATCTAAATATTCTGGGGAAAATAAAAATCAATATCTATATAAATTAGGAAAAATTATTTGTCTAATAATTCCCAATAAATTAGAGGAGTATGGAAAATATAAATATTGGGGTAGTGATTATAACATTAAATGAAAACAAGGTGTATCAAATGTAGTATAAATAAAAAATCTAAAATGCAACCTACAAACTCATACATCTTGAGTAACAAATTAAAAAACCCCTCTTAAAAAATAGTTATTCTAATTGAACATAAAACACCATTTTTATGATATAGTTCATGATATTATATATAAAAAATATGTATATACGCCACAAACATCAAATTATTTTCAATTTACTAAAAATGTCTCAAATGGAGGAATTTGAGATGAAAACTGTTACCATGTTACAATCCCTTCTAAACATGACCAAAAAAATTAATAAATTATGTAATTTCATTAAATAAATTTCCCGAAATTTAATTTTTAAATATTAAAATTTCTACTCTTATTTATAATATCTGTCAATAAATATATATTTTCTAGGGTTTACTATATTGTCAACATCGGGTGAAAGTAATCTTTTATTGCATCGAACAATATTTGTAGAAGTGAGGTTGTAAGACATTATTCATATAAATACCATCACTATTATATCATATATGGTAATGGTATATGTATTATAATATAGGTTTTAATGATATAATTTAATTTCATGATCTTTTTGTTTATGAACCTTGAATATGAAATCATCCTTTATCATGTTTTAATGATTATAAATTAACTAGAGGTGTTTTATTTATTAATGAAACGAATGTTGAAAAATAATTAAAATTTATTTAAATAAAATTATATATATATATATAATATCACAATAATTAATAAGTTTTCATAGTAACCATAACGTAAATTTATAATATTTTTTTGGTTGCTCGTTATTATGGCACAAACATAAGATAAACATGATTAATAGGTGGTTATCAAATGGTTTATTCATAATATCATTATATAAGCAGATTAATGATATTATTTATTATCTACTATAATTATATATCATAATTTGGAGGAATTATAATGATGTGATAATTAATATAAATTTATTACTTATAAAAAAAATGATAATCTTCATCTTAGATTTCTTTTTTTAAATGATTGGATTAATGATAATCATTTTTTAATCACATAATTAATAATATATAAAAAATTACATAAAATAAACATAATAATACATATAATATAATATTTATCTTTTAATACCTTACATTGATTAATACATGTATTGGTTTTATTGAAAATGAAACATGATGTGTCGTGGAAACGGTTGTTCTCAAAACACACAAAGAATTATGTGTTTAATAATAGAAGTTTTACAAGAAAAAAATTTATAATAACTATAAATATTAACATATCATTATATAAATGATATTAATATCATTATATTATAATGGATTTAAAAAATTCAAAGAAAATAGTTATGGAGAATAAAAATGTATTTGATAATACTTACATTTACTACTTGATTTTTAATTACATGTTTACATAAAAATGGTGGCCTCATGCTATCTATTAATCACAGTAATAAACTAAATATGGGAATACATTCTAATGGAAGATAAATTGAGGATTTTAAAGAGTAAATTTTAAGAACAGTTGTGTCTTGAATGGGTGGTGATGTAACCCTTTTATTTTGGTTGTTCATTTCTATTATTTTATATAGATTTTAATGAATAGGATTAATATTGACATTTTTTCCTAATTTAATACTTCTTTTGTCATGTATTAAATCAATTTTATCATATTTAATTTGAAAATTTGAGAAATTTCTCTATTTAAATAAATACAATAAATTTCATTATTTTTTTTAGAAATAACGTTTTTATGTGTAAAATATATATATATAATTAAAATATCAGGGATGATAATTTTATTTATATAAAATATTTTCTTTATAAAATACATAAATTATATGATCCTTATATAGAAAAAATATAATATCCCTTGAAAATAATTAATTTATAAAAGGATCAAAAGTAGTTTTTTATTATCTAAATATATTAATTAGTTTGAAAAATTATGTACTTCTGATTTAAACGATCAAAGAATGTTATATAACAAATATTTTTATTTAATATATCAATTTTTGATCTCCAACTTTTTTTATCTTATGGATCATTATTATATTATGATCACGTCATAATAGTTAAATGTTTTATGAGAGCCTATTTTTTATGAAAAACAGGATTTCCTAAAAAAGATAATAATATTTTATTAATGAATATTAAAATGATGAATTAATGAATTATGTTCCTTTTATTAATTTTAAATTAGGAATTATAGTTATTAAATTTTCTAATAAAATGACGAAAAAACAAAAAAAAACATTTTTATATGAATATTATGTTATAACTAATTATCTATTATTTATATTCATTATATCATTTAGCATCTATATTTTTAAAAAAAATTATTACAAGAAAACATTATCTATCATCAATATTTTTAATTTTGATGGAAAGTAATTTCATTTCACATAAAAGTAGATTTATAAGATAAATAATTCTCTAAAAAATGAATGATATTATTAGTCATTTATTTAAAATTTAATAATTTTCATTCAAATAAAATAATGTATTTATTTTCATTATAAGTATATTTCTAAAAATGGATCAAAATTTTCTTTCCAAATAATCAAATTTTAAGTATTATTTTTTTCATACATAGATATATATATATATATTACCTATATGTATATTTGTTTTGATCATTCTCGATGTTGTGTGTAGATAAATATTTCAATAACCTTCTCAAAGTTAAACAAAATTGAATATTTAATTTGGGGGTGTTTAATTCGTATATACTTAAACAAATTACAACCTCTTAATTTCATTCATAATATCAATTTCATTTATGTAGGGCACTAATGTTATCAAATATATAAGTAGATGATATTTGGGTTATTTTTGATATGGAATATTATTTATCTATAATAAAAATCATTATAGGTGTTTTATAAAGACATTATAATAGTTCCTAATTTCATATTGAATTTACCTAATGGATTTATATATTGATTCATAATGAATAAATTTTCAAAATCCATGAAATTTATTTTGATGATAATAATAGTGCTATAGGTCATTATATATTTCTTAATATATTGTATATTGTTATAATATACATGATATATTACTCTATTAAATCAGTAAAGAATACTCAAAATTGGATTTATTTTCTGTATTTTATTAATATTTTCCTTTGATGCATATTTTATAGTCAGTGTACCCCTCATTTTACCTTGTATTCATATATTGAGTGATATAATGTACCACTTTCATTAAATTGATACAACATCCTTTTTTGGATTCTCTATTTCCAATACACTTGTGAGTGAAAATGTATTCTTATAGCCAATTTTAAAATTTACCCTGAGGATTCATCAATCATTACTGACATATAAAAATACAATGCTTCATTCCATCAACTTTATCACTTAATATTAGATGAGAATATATTTTTCACTCAATGATTTTATTTTAACAAGGAATCTATTAAAATTACTAATCATATTTCATGATAGATGTGTTACCAAAATCTCCAGGTTGTTCACTCTAACCCCAATATCATTAGTTATTTAATGTGGTAAATTTTAACACTATCCGAGGAATCGATTTTTAAATTGGACTATTTACGACTTATAATAATTAAATATTGTGATATTTACACGATTAAAGATAATTATAATTGAATTATCATAAATAACCTCGAAGAACATTAACCTCAATTTTTCTCTTTTTTAACTCTACAATCCTAGCATATTGTTCATAAAACTCATATTGTATCCAAAAAATATAAAAAAAAATCAATCAAAATTTATGATATATCAATCATGGTTAGACATAGGATTTTTTTATTTCCTATATATCATTATTATTAAAATAAAAATTATACTAAAAAACAAAAATTTCTCTCACCTTTCATAAACTATTCTATACAATATTACCGTTGTAATATAGGCTCTAAAAATATAGATTATCCTTCCTCAAAAATCATTATTCATTCCTAAAATAATATGTCCAATTTTTTAAACACCTGAATAATATAATTTAAAAAACACACCATAACAAAAATATATTTTATTATCTATGAAATTATATGAAAACCAGATTAAATATTATTCAATAATTTAACTATATCATTTACATCGAAATTATTTTAATCATTATTTCATAGAGTAGTCAATTTGTAATATAAGGCAAAAATTTATTTATAAATAACAAAAAAATCTTTACTAAATTATGAATAATAATTCAACTATTTGCTATATATCTAACATATTTAAAATAAATAAAAAAATTATTATATTATAATAATGTGTATATTAAATATATTTTTTATCCATTCCACAACCAACTGTTCTCCATAATTTACCAAAAAATTTAACCGTTTTATGAAATCAAATTTTAAGGATATTAATATTATTTAATATATGTTTCCATATCGTTAAAGAAAAAATATTAAAGATACGTCGTTAGATTTTTCTTAAAATCATAAAAACCATTAGAATATACCAAAATATCATCAACAAATGTAACTATTGAATAAAATTATATATGGCAGGTATGAAAATATCAACCACACTATCATAGAAAATATGATGAAACTAACATTTTCCCTTAAAAAAGAAATATAAAAATATTCTTAACTATTTATTTATACTACCGTATTTGGATATAATATATAATAGTGTATAGGTGCATAACATTATCAACATAATTTATGAAATATTATATCAAAGAAAAACTAAACATATAATTATTATTATATTATCCTAAAAATTTATATTAAAACCTAAAGATATGTATTTTTTACCTTATGAGACATTAATTTCATATGTGATACATTTTTATCAACCTATGTTACTCTATGTTCAATCCTTGGTTATCCATGACCATTTTTCTATGAGATACTATAATATAATTTGTAAAAATAATTATAAAATAAAATAATAGTTAATAAAAATAATTTGAAAACCCAAATAATATCCCACGTGACGGTATACTTTGGTTTATAGTCATTTTACCAGTCACCAAGATGTAGAGTGATGATTAATTTAAAACCCAACAAACCCTTTTTATTAATATTTCTGCAATATGAATTTATGCACCAACCATGTCATATTTCTAGTATATATAAAGGGATATATTTTTATGAAACAACACATAATATCTACTTTAACAAGTTATTAAGTTGTTATCCCACAGAAAGGATTGTATCTATATATTACACGCTATATTTAATATCCTAATAGTTGAATAAAATGTGAATTATTGTATTCAATTTAAATCATAAACTTTTCTTAATGGGTAATATATCATGTGAATCCTTAACTTATCAACCTTTATGTTATCACCATAAAACTTCTTGATCTCCAATTTTATTATACACAACAACATGATACCAATAATGATCTCCCAGACCCCTACTATTTGATATTGTTACCATAATCATGTTCTTTATTAACTCACTTGTATAGAAACTATAAAAAATTGAAATAATAATAATTAATTATAAAATAAGTAATAGCTATTATATTTATTAAATTATCAAAATATGTTATATTTTCATTCATTTTAGAATTAATAAAAATCATAATCTATCCATACCCATGTTCATTATATAAATCATAAATTTTATTTAAACTATATAAAAAATTAGTAAATTCATAATGTATATTTGAAATCTACCATGAATTAGTTCACACGTTTAATCATTATCTATATGAAAAATTAGAAATTTTACTTGTATAATGTGGAATAAAAATATATGAAAGGGGTGAACTCAAACTCTATGTGTGATATAAAATTGATGATGTAAATATTGAATAAAAATGGTATAATTAGTTTGGATGGAATTGTAAAACAACATTGATCCACAATCAATTCAACATTCGTTGTTTTCTATATCCATGAAAATAAATTAAAAATAGTATATAAATAATATTAATCACATATTAATTTAATCCTAAGTATTGTAAATTGAAAACATTATTATGAGGACATATTCAAAAAAACTTCAGTTTTTCAAGAATATAGTCACGAAATATTATGGAATAAAGCATGTATACAACAAACACCCAAAGATATTTTGTTTCATTAGACATGTTGTATCATTATGGTGCTATGTAATTCTAAGACATATCCTTCACATGATTTATATCATTTCAATCACCATTGGATTCAAAAATACTACTCATATAATTCTCAAAGGAGTCATTAAACGAATGAAATCATTAATATCTATATAATGATGAATATGTAATGTTAATAGATGATCAATATACGTTAAAATTAAATAATTATTGATATTTTTAATACATTTCCCCGTGTCAATAAATGATATAACATGATCATAACTCATCCAAAGGAAGAAACTGTATGGTTAAAATATACATATTCAAAATTATAATAATCCACTATATAAGAATTATAATATATAGAAATCCAATAATTTTGAACAAGTTATCTAATGGGATAAAATAACCATAAACCACCATATAAATTTATATGGTTGATCAAAAATAAAAAATCGACATGAAAATAATAATCTATATTTTAATAAGAATATATTGAATAAAAATAATTTTCCCCATGTCAATAAAATGAAATAGTATATTTCCTAACATCATCCTATATGACTTGTAGAAAATATTATTTTCAGACAATAGATATCAAGGGGTATAAAAATAATCAAATACTATAATAACATGATCATATTATTTATAGAGAAACAAGGATTGTGGTCTCAAATGAATATATCCCAACAAGTGAGAATTATTTTTTCAAAGGCTTTATGTTGTAGGAAGAAATATCCACAAATAAAAGAGATTTAATTGTATGTAATAAAATAAAATTTCATATTTTACAAAGAAAATATAAAATATGTTTAATGAAACATTTTTAACTAATTGAATGAAAATTTAGTTACTATAAATAATTACTATTATTGAAAAAAAAAACATAATCAATAACTATTTGAATAAGTAAAATAAAATTTCTAGAAAAGATAATAAAATGAAACATGTATGATAAAAAAATATTTCCATTGATTTTAAATACTCAATTCTCATAAAAAATAATTAAATAAATATAACTGAATGAATAAGCATTGATTCCAAGAAAACCCATACAGATTGATTATCAGTTGAATTAAAACACATTAGAAGAGAGGGAATCTAATTGAAAAATATATACCATGATTAATATAAATTTAATAATATTGTTTATAATATATTTTTTATATTAATTAAGTATATTAAATTAGATTCAAAATATAAAACATGGAAAAAGTATTGTAATTTTAGAGACAACCACATATCTTGACCTGCTATTTTGTTCACAAGAAGAAAAATCCTGAATAAATAAATTTTATTGATTAAATACATACCCAAGAACCGTATTCATAAATATATAAAATTTTACACTAAATATATAATTGTATATGTATATATATATGATTGTTTTTAATTATTCTCAACATTATAAGTAGGTTTTTTTATATGGATTTAAACTTGATTTCATAGAAAGTTATTTTGGTTTTTCTTCATTAAAAAATATATATCACAATTATAAAATCAATGTTTATTATGAAATTTGTTTTAGGATTATATGTAATTATATAATTACATATCATGTAAATTTAGGTTATGAAAAAAAAAATGAAATCTACGATTATGATGTTCTGTTTATTCTTAATGAAGAAAAAATGTTTTCTTAGGTAATGTGATATCTTTAGTATAATATTACTAGATAAAAAGAACCTTATTTATATATTTATATAATATTTCAAATTTAAATATTTTATCATCATCTTCATCAAATAAATATATAGTATTGTTCATTTAGGTGGTTAAACCAACCCAAACGTCAACCTACCATGATTAATGAATGGTTATGATAAAGATTAGATTTATTATTATTTTATCAGATCATAATAATCATATATTTTTTCTATTTATATAATATATAATAAATATAAATATAAATAATGATAAGTTAAATTTTTATTTTCATTACATAAAAAAACTTATTAGTTTCTTCTTAGTTATCTTGTTTAAAAAAATATATTAACGATAGTTATTTGATGGATATATTGTTAATATATTATAAATTTTATAACTCAATATATTTAATGTTATAATAAGTACGATATATATAATTTAATACATTCATTATACTAATCATTAAATTGAAAATGAAAAAATACATAAGATGATTCATTGTCGAGGTGGAAGTTCACACACTATAGGAACAAGAGTCTTGTTTCTCATATTGGATGGGCTAGATGAAAAAAATGATAATTACATTAAAATGTTATCATTAATGTACATAAATTATACTCATATTATTATATTACTCCATATATAATTTATTTAAAGGGGATATATATTGGGAAATGTTAGGATTTTTATAATAGTTATGTTAGGAACATGAATTTTCCATTGATGTATCCTTACAAATGAAGACCTTATTCTAATAAATAACAACATCCCCAAAGACACACACCCTGATTCTGATAAAAAAAATATAATAATTATACCTAATTTTATACATCTAAAACATACAATATGAAAATTAAATATTTCATCACATACATATCGTAAAACTTATAGGATTATTATTTTTGTTAATATTGAAAAACTAATACACAATCAATACCCATAAATTCATGTAAATATTTTTCCGTATATAGTAGGCTTTTTAAAATTCCATATTATGACTAAAAGATATCATACATACATAATAATATTACGAGCCATTATAGAAAAATAATTATTTAATTATCATTTTTCATAACCTTGGGAATATGAAATATAAAAAGGTTGAGATCAAATGATATTTTTGGGGAAACATGAAAACTAACAATTAAATGTCCTCAGTGATCATAATAAAAGCAAATAAATATGAATAAATTATCTATGTGCAAGATAAATACATATAAATATTCACACCCATCCATTCCTATATCATCAATCATGAAACATGGTAAAAATCTCAATTAATGTAGATAGTAATAATAACCAATAATAAGAAATTTGATTTCATCATTGATCAAATGAGTTATCAAAATGGTATAAAATATTTAAAAAAATGTTTTGGTATCACTAAGATGATATACTTATAGTCAATTTTAGAAGTATTTAAAAAAGAAATAGTGTCTAGTTAAATATAATGGAGAAACCATCCATTAACTCCTTTGTCATTTCCTCTAATGAAAAAGAAAAATGCCTAATGCATTGGTGGGATTTTTGGGTGAACCCCTCGTACAAATTATATCAAGATCACATGGTTGTATTAGGTTCCACTCATCAATTAATTAATATCATCCTAACCTATTTCTCACTGGTCCCATCCATCATATAAGATATATAAATCTCAACTATATTTTCTAGGTGAAACAATTATATAAGCTATACTGTCCTCACTCTTGAGATAGAATGGAGATACACTCTTCAAAAATATGTATAAGGATCACCAATTCAATAAATATAATTTTCATTTATTTATCAAGAAAATAAATTTATAATCCTTTAATTTTAGATCATAAGAGTAATGAATTTTCTTTCAATATCCATTAACATGTCGAAAATAAATGATATCCATGAAAATATAATAATCCATCCAAATAAATTATATTGATGATATCAATACAAAAGATCCTTATTAGAGTGTATGTTGAATCATTTGTTGATGATGCTGATTAATATAAATAAAAAATAAAATATCATTAAACAACCATGAGGAAAATTATATTTTCAATTTTGGAAACATGAAATTATGTCATCTTATATGGAATAGATTTTGAATATCCATTGGATCTTTTATTCGATAAAATTAACATTAAATTTTGAAAAAATGAATTTTAAACCGCAAAGTATTTCAAACATTAAACAAAACTTTTCATTGAATATATACATTGAAATATAATAAGTATTATATAATTTATTGAATGTTCAATATTGTTGGAAAATACATTCATATTGTTAATGTATAAAATACAAATTCATTCAAAAAAATTTATAATTGGAGTTAAAGTGATCCATTTGGAAATTGGTAAGAAATTTACATTGTGAAATGTTTTAAAAATGATTAATGATCCAAAAATTTTGATATTAGAAAAAATTAATTTTCTAGAAAATATATCTTTTGGAATAATTTATTAAAACATTAATTTGGAAGAGATACATTCTAGATAATAAAGAACTATACAAGAATGATATCACATACAAAAACCATTATTGATATCTATTGAATCAAAATAGAAGAATATTAAAATTAAACAGATGAACCACATTCATAAAAAAATTCGAAGAAAATAATTTTTTGATCATGAAAATAAAATACTATTACATTCTCCCAACTAACATTCCTCATAATCATTCTCAAAAGGAATAAAGATTCTAACATAAATCATTTCCCACACATGTAACTCTCCAATCAATATAATTATGAATCAATAAATTCATATTGTAATTAAAATAATACAAACATAGAGTTACATTATATCAAATTCCAAAATGGTAGTACATACTCCACATAAATTAGTTTAGGTGTATAACATAACATAGTACCCAATAAACATTAGTTGAGATGAAAAACCCTTTAAAATATCATAACGTTGAAATGAGATTTATTATATGAATAGAATTTGTGTATCAAATAAATAAACACAATTTTTTTTTGAAATAAAACATATTTTAAATTAATTTCAATGATAAAATATTATTATAATAATCTATATAATTAATAAGTAATATAAACCAGTGAAAATAAATTGAGCTATAATTTTTTTACCACTTGGTAAAATTTAGGTCAAACATCGTTTGATAAAATAATAAGAATTGAAACCTAAAATACAATTATATTTTAATTATTCTCAATATTATAGATATAAAGAGTATTATATAAACCATATAAAACAAATTAGTTTTTAAATCATAATATAGTCCTCTATTAATGTAAATTGGAATGAAATCTGTTACCAAGAGTTAATACAGTCAATGCATTTCCTTTATCTCATATATATAAAATGTATATCAGTTAATTATTTTCATAATAACCAATTCTATCTTTATTAATAAACCATTTTTCACTTATTACACCAATATATTTAATTACATAATTAGTTATATCCACATTCTGTGTTTTGAGGACGTTCAGTCCACAATTTTGAAATAGATTTGTTGTGTTGATTTTGGAAAAATAGTATATTATTCCACAATATCCTTAAGAATACCAATTAAATAATTTTCATTTTATTCATGAATTTTACTTTTTGAATATATCATTAATGATAGTTATATAAAATAAATTATGCAATAATCATAGAGGATATATGTCATACGTATGCAAGACTAACATTTCAATTTCACAAATATCATTATGAAAAATAATATAACTATTATTATAACTTTTAAAAATAATAAATATATCATAAATACTATATTATTTAATTATTCCTATTTATATATACAAACCATGTGATTTAGTGATGAAAAATGAAACACATCAGTTCATGGAGGATGTATCCCCCACATACGCGTGTAAAACATTATAATTTTAGAGTGACTTGAAAGGTAAGAAATAATTATATATATTTTATAAATATAAAAAATAATCCATAAATATCATTATTATTTCATATATATAAAATATAATCAATAACATTATCATTATTACAAAAAATTTAAAATATTTGTCAAAAAATGTATCACATTACCTCTCAAGGCGGTAGTCTTCCATAAACACAAGCGACTTTAACATATCCCCAACTAAATGAAATTAAGATGTTAAATTTGACGTAATTATTAAATATGAATAATTATATTACAAATAATATATATATATAATCTTAAATAATAAAACACTATGATATGTGATGATTAAAAACCAATTAAGCCTGTTTGCATTGCGGTTTCCCATCGTACAAATAAAATATGTGTTCATCTCCAATTTTATGGAAGATGAAATTTATTTTTTATGAAATTATTATAATAATATATTAGTATATTGTTTTCATTGTTTTATTATATCATTTTAATTGAATAATATTTTAATGAGGTGTAGGAACAAATAATATAAAAATTTCCAGTTAAACATGATCCCCATTCTTCAGAAAACGTTATACAGATTTCAAAAAAGTAATTCATTATTTGGATTTATGATAAAAAATGGTTATAAAGATAATGTTATTGGAGTTATTTATAGAATTTCGGTATCTCCATTTTGATACAAATGAATTTTATGGTGTTACGATGAGTGGAGAGTGGGAGGCCATTTAAAAGTGAGGTGAGTGGCAGACTTTTAATTTTTAAAAATAAAACTATGTACCCACATCTCTAAAATTTTAAATGGATCCCAAAATGAAAATTTTCACGAGATAAATTATTATGTAGAAATAGGTCTATAAAATATATTTAGGAATTTTAAAGTCATTTTTTAGTTTTATTTTTTATTTATTACCAATGTAATATCATTTTAACCGTATTTATGGTAAAATATGTTTACTATTTTAAATATTAATTATATTTATCAGATTAAATATAAAACAAGACTTCAAATATTTAAATAATATTACCATTTTAATACTAAAAAGTGGGTTTAATTTAATATTAAAATAATACCCATAGAAATAATGAAAATGAAATTTTTCAAGAATAGTATTTTTCAATCATAAGATGATTTTATTTTGTTAATGAGATGGGGGAGAGGATGGATTTTATCTCAAGAGGATTGATTCTATCTCTATCATTATATGGAGATAACTCAGGTGATTTTGAGAGATTGAGGGTATATGAAGAATCTATTTTAGTTCATAAAGAGTTATTTGATCTCTGCTGCCCACATAATAGTGGGGAATTGCTGAAGATTGTTTCTGATTAGAGGGGGGATGACCCAACATAGGACTGTGACAATGATTGTTTTTGGTCGGCGTCAACTTTTGAAGGGAGGGTTACTTTCAAGAAGAAGTATTCAAGCCAGATCAGTGGCTCTATTACAGGGAGAACTTCTATCTATAGTGGGTGAGATTGGGTCTGGGGGTTCCCTTAGCATGTAATGAGATATGGTGGGCCAACTCGAAATAGGAAAATAAAAACATTCATGTGACAATGAATGGTTTTCATTGGATCACGATGGCCAATGCTAGAGGAACACTTCGTGTGGAAATTTGGATTGTGTCGAAGACAATGGCCCTTCACGTGGACATTGTGGTTATGGGACCCTGGCGGTGTTCTGATTATTACAATATCCAATGCGCAAGGAGAGGGTCCTGTTGGCGGAGGCATTCAGGCAATGGGGTCTGGACGGTTGCATGTCTTGATGGCAGCGTCATCGGACCTGATGGTGGAAATGTTCAGGTGATGGGGTCGGGAGTCTCCGATGTGCACCGATGGGGTTCTAATGGTGGTCATACGACAACGTCGACAATGTAAAAACATGTGAATCTCGGTGATGGACTAGGGATTTGGGTTTCCAATAGTGTTATTCATTTCTTTTAGTCATATGACGAAAGCGGGAGGAGATATTGTTGCAGATGTGGTGTGTCGTGGCTGGCGTTGTGGAAGGATGACAATTCTGGTAGAGTGCGCAGTTTCTGGGTGGCCCGGATCATTCAGATTGGTATATGGGATCTATTGATCCCTATGGTTGACGATGACAATGATAGGTGTTTTATAGATTTTCCTTGAGTTTTTCAGGATGTGGTACAAATATTGTTTGAAATGCCTGACCGTTCGACACGAAAACACAAGTGAGAATGGAAAGATGATTGAAGGAAAAAAAACGTGAACACAAATGATGTTTTGTGCACCACCAATTGGGATGCTTTTTCTGGAGAGGTTTTCATTTCATTATATAGGCAAAAAAACAACACGTATTTACAACGTAATTAAAACCACGCGGCAGCCTTAATGAGGTCAAACCACGTTGACTCATCAATGAGGGGGAGAAAAAAAACCGGTGAAATAAATTCTTAATAAAAAATAGTCAACAATCACCTCCTTAATTTTTATTGCGTTCTCTGGATCTCAACAACGCCGATCTTCGCACGGAACTTCTGAAACTGGCGCGCCCAAGTGACTTCGTGAGAATGTCTGCAGGCTGCTATTCCTCCCACGAAACCTTCTCCTTGCTCGCCACCGGCTTCTCTGCAATGAATGTGGCATGCAGGTGGGAGGGCATGGATCGTTGGCCGTAATGAAGTGTAACTCACCAGGGTCTAGCTTGCGTTGTGCAAACCCAGGCGGTGTTGTCGCACTGATAATTTTGTCGATGGTGCGAAATCAAAGCGGGGCGTCGTCGTGATCAATGTCCAGTGCTTCTGCCATATTGGATGGCGGTGAAGGAAACTCCACTATGGTTGATGCCACGGGTATCACCTTAACCACATCTGGTGTTGCATATTCTTCTGAGTTCGCACTAATGGGTTTGAGTGATGAGCTCTGGTCTCCAACAGTGTTGATGGCCACCACATTCCTTGGTCTACATGCCTTTGTGTGTTCGACGGTGAATGGATCCTCACTACTCCACACAGCTTATTCACCATGAGCACTTCAATCCCACTGTTTTGCCTCATCAAAGGTGACATCCTGCGTTACATGCACGCGCTTGCTGACAGGGTCATACACGCGATATGCCTTGGACACGAACTCGTACCCAATGAAGATCATCGGCGTACTCCGATCATCCAGCTTCTTTAGGTGAGGCTTCACATTCTTAACATGCGCGATGCAGCCAAAGGTGCGAAGAATGTGCACCGTCGTTCGTTTTCCATGCCAGGCATCATACGGTGTCATTTCGTCAAGTCTCTGAGTCGACGCTCGGTTAAGGATGAAGATGGCGGTGGAGACAGCCTCACCCCAAAACATCCCGGGAAGACCCTTAGCCTTCAGCATGCTTTGAGCCATAGACACCACGGTTTGTTTGTGTTGTTAAATGAACTCACCCTTCTATTGTGAAAAGGGAACCTTGAGTTTTCGTTGTACGCCACGATTAGTACAGCATTCACAGAATTCTACTGAAGTAAAATCGTCACCGCGATTAGTGCGTAGAACCTTCATCTTGCTCTCTGTCTCCACCTCCACTCTGGCTTGAAAGTGTCTGATTGCTGCTGGAGCATGGTCTTTTCTTGCAAGAAGTTTGACCCACATGTAGCGGCTCATGTCATCCACGAGTAGAAGAAAGTAGCGGTTCCCGCTTGGCGTTGTTGGCGTGATCGGCCCAAAAAAATCACCGTGGACAAGGTCGAGGACTTGTTCTGCACGATGCTTCACTTTCTTGGGGAAAGATGCTTGTTGCTGCTTCCCAGTGAGGCTGTTGTCGTAGACTTGATCTATTTGATCAATCCGCGGAAGCCGTCGCACCATATCGTGTTGAGCGATCTTGGGAAGAGAATGGGAGTTCAGGTGGCCGTACCTTTCATGCTATCGCCATGCCACCTCTGACCCCCCTTGTTGACAATCATGTAGGTTGTGCAATGCTGAGTCTTATCCTGTACAGCCGGTCAGGGAAGCACTGCGCCCTATCCAGCAGGCATCTTTGCTTGTCCCGAATCTTCATGATGCCTCCCTCGATCAAAACCTGACAACCATTCTCATCGAGTTGTCCGATGCTGATGATTTTGGCGGTGAGGCTCGGGATGAAGTATACCCTCGTGAGTGCATGGTGCTCACCGGTTTTACAAGTGAATAAGATTGTCCCGCACCCCTCGATATTGACGACAGATCCATCACCAAACTTCACGGTGCCGCGGATCCCAGATTCAAGCTCAGAGAAGGCAGCACGGGAACTGGTCATGTGGTTTGTGTCACCAGTGTCGAGGTACCACAGGTCGTCGTCGCACGCCTCCCTATGAGTATGTTGTGCAAAGACCTTCGCCTCGACCACTCGGAGAGGACTGAAATGTGGAAGTGAGGAGTTCGAAGTGGCAGATTGTGGTGGTGTTGTATCGGGCATCGCAGTACATGCCCTTACTATAAGGAGTGTCGGCTCGTCGTCATCACCATGGGTTAGAAGATCCTTAGCATGTCTCATCCTGCTGCGACAATCGTTGGCCCAATGACCCAATTTTCCGCAGTAGAGACATTGGTCTCTTGAGGCGTCATAACTGTCATTGGATCCCCTATCATCCCTTTGTGGTTGTCGGCGACGCCAGTTCCCAGTCCTGGAGTCGTTGAGGGGTCCATCCCTCGCTGGCCGCTCCTTCATCCGTGCATCCCACTCCTCCTCGGTGAGGAGCAAATTCCCTCCATAGTCGATGGTGGGTGCCGGGTCAAAACGGTCTTCTGCCACTTTGAGTCTCCCTGTTACCTCCTCCAAAGAGAGCGTAGAGATATCGAGAAGCGTCTCAATTGAAAGGGCAATTTGGGAGAACCTGGAGGGGACGATGCACAAATACTTCTCAACGACCTTGTCTTGAGGCTCCGGATCGCCGAGGATCTGAGTTGGTTGACCATCCTGGTGAGCCGCATTGCGAAGTCATCCACTGATTCGCCGTTGTGAAAAACAATTCCTTCGCACTCCTTGCGGAGCTTTTGAGCATTGGACTTGAGAACGCGATCAATGCCGATGCACATCGTCTTCACGGTGTCCCACGCTTCCTTGGCAGTTTCCTTGACGGTGAGTATGGAGATCATCTCTGGTGGGACAGCGCAGAGGATGGCCTCCAGCGCCATCCGATCTTCCTATAATTCCGCACCTCCACTATCGACGGCATCCCAAATACCACGTGCTTGAAGCATGACCTTCATCATCAAGGACCAGTCGCTGTAGTTTGTCTTCGTGAGGATCGGGTACGTCGTCGATCCCCCGATCTCTTTCACCACTCGATGTACCACCAGAGGGCCTCTACCACTGTCAACGGGGGGTTTGGGACGTTTCGATGATGTCTGTGAGAGTCGGGGAGATGAGGGCTTAGAGTTCGGCATTTTGGATGAAGTCATCCTTGCTCTGATACCAAATGTTGGAAATGCCAGACCGTTCGACACGAAAACACAAGCGAGAATGGATAAATGATTGAAGGAAAAAAAAACATGAATATAAATGATGTTTTGTGCACCACCAATTGGGATGCTTTTTATGGAGAGGTTTTCATTTCATTATATAGGCAAAAAAAACAAGACGTATTTACAACGTAATTAAAACCACGTGGCATCCTTAATGAGGGCAAACCGCGTTGACCCCTCAATGAGGAGGAGAAAAAAAACCGGTGAAATAAATTCTTAATAAAAGATAGTCAACAAATATGTGATATTGGTGGACAGTGGTGTGATATGGCGATGTTTAAGAGTGTTGATCAGATCTACAGCTACTCAAGTGTGATGTTGGGCGGTTCATGGCCGGCGACGTTATGTGTATCGGCAAGTATAGGTTGGGGGTGCTGCAGACAGCGTTCCTGGGTGGTTAGTGACGTCGTGGAATCACGATACTGAGGTGTTTGTGCGATGTCCATCGGTGGTGTGGTTTTTCGGTGATGACAGTTTCCATTCAGTCGAGTGCTTTCCAGCATGGTGTTCATGTTAGAGTCCTAACGACGACATTTTGATCGATTCCAACGACGTTGGGGTTGGGTGTGGGAAGATGGAGACAGGGTGGAAAAAATTTCTGTGTTCCATCCTGTTTCTTTGGCACATGTAGGTTTCACTCTCCCTAACAGGCTGTGGAGGTGTGAACATTTGTGGGATGACCTTGAGGGTTTTTTGATGGTGATCGTGACCACGAGATGGGGAGTTAAAATGGCCTCGAGAAGTGGTGATCATGGTTTGGGGTCTTCCTTGGATGCTTTGTGATTAGGATGGTGACAACCTGGGTCGGTTTCTCATGGATCAATGAGGGGTTCACTTCGTCTATAATAAGCTTGGGCCATTTAAATGGATGGATTTATGTTTTGGGAGTTTCCTCTTTCATTTTGTGGTGTTTCCTATTGCATCACATTATGCATCAGTTATACTTTTATTTTCTAATAAATTTTTAGGCCGGAATACATTTTGTAACTCAACGTTCTTGGTATTTTGACAATGAGACATGAAATATTAATTCTATTAATATAAATTAATATTTATTTATAAATAATACATAAATTTAATAAAATTCATTACACATTAAGAATAATTTTATATATTTTAAATGAAAAATAGTATGGACTTTCAAATTGTTTTTAGAAAAACAATTATTTTAACCAAAATGAATAAACATATATTACTATTTTTATAATGTTCTATATAACGTAATTTATTTTATTATTTATAAATAAATAATAGTTAACTTAATTTAAAAAAAAAGAATTTCACGATGGTAATTCAAAATTAGTTAATTAATAAGAGATAAATGACAATTTTTAAAAATTTATATTTTTTAATATTCACTAAAAAATTAATATCTTATAAAAAATCATAATATTCCAAACTATGTTAGTTTTGAAATTATTATATGAATAACGAAACAAATTTTATCAAATAAATTATATAAATTTTAGATTAAATTTAAAGAAAATATATTCTAAAAAAATGGAAAACCTTTTTTGATGAAAAATTATTTTAAATGATTAATACAACATTAAATAAAATTTTCTTGATTATTTAGTAATAATATATATGTAAACAAATTTTGATTATAATATAAATATTTATATATAATTATTAATTTATTAAATAATATCAATAACCACAAATGTAACAATAATTTTATAACGGTCAGATTTGAAATAATATTATTTCCATGTTTGATTAAGTTTGGTTCCACATGTCATGTATGCTATCAAGATTAGATTAGTTAATAACATATATGGTTCTTACATTCTATGAAATTAATTAAATATCAATATTTCAATTATAATTTTTTATCTTAAATTATTGGTTGGAAAATTTGAGAAACTTATGATAAAGTCCCACAAAGTGAAAGGTCTTTATAGGACATCATCTGGATAAGAGAGAAATAAAAGTATAAAATCATATATAATTGAACATAAATGGATAAAAATAAAATCATATCGGTTGTATGTGATCATTTAAATATTGAAGGAAATATTAGTTACCAAATAATGATGGAGTGTGGCATATATCATTGATCAAATGAAACTGAATGATCATGAGAAAGTCAACATCCCAAAAACCATAATCTAAAGGGTTGATAAAAGACTATAATTTCATCAATAAATAGACATATTCAGATACTATTTTCATTTTCATGATGATTTTTAATTTTTTTATGTATTCCATAAAATTTATCATATGAAACAGAGTAAAAATAATTACTGGATAAGTATAATTTAATGCATTAATAAATTTCATTGAAAATCTCTTAATATACTCTAAACATTGAGTGATAAAGATTATTTTTTATGTATGATGGAATAATATAATCAATAAAAGGAACAAATAACCATAAAATAGATAATAAATACATTCCAAAAGACATTATAAATTAAACATATCCAAAATGTTTTTGATATGGTATGATTTTTACCAATAATATTAAATACCCAAATTGAAAAATGTTACAAAAAGATAAAAACAAGTCATTCCCTAAATTAATAACCAAATATCCCAAACAACCTAAGTAACCTCAACATCATAATATTCTTTATAATCGATGGTTTTTTCATAACATTTAACATTAAAAGACAAACACATAGTGATCCTCTCTTTATATAATATTAACAACCTAATCATTGAAACACTTTTCAATCCCTTATTTATCAATATAATAAAAAAATATTCTATAAATAAATAATATAATTATATTTCTATATATTTCTGTAAAAAACATTACATAAGGACTAGGATATCCTATATTACAAAGGTAGAAATTCTAACCATGTCACCCTTCCGTCATGGGTTTAATCCCTATAGCATTTTTTGATGTGATTAGTCGTCACATGGATTATGTGATATCCTTTTTCATAAAATTTAATCTTAAAAATAGTTAAATTTTTTTGATGAACACCATTTATGATAACCATAATATTCACAAATTATATAAGTACCATATGTTATATATAGGATTAATGTTTTATTAACCACCAAATAACAATCCAATGAAGGTATGGATAAACCATATAATAACCTAACATGAAAAAATTATATTTTTTAATGATACCAAAAACCTGATTTGATACCAAATTTAATATCCTTGAACATGAATAAAAAATTATATGATATAAATAGAATCATTGAATTAGTGTCTTTTATTCTGATATGTTTGGCAACATTTTCTCGATAAATAACATTCAACATAAAATAGAAATATTTATCCATTAAATAGAACAGAATATCTAATATTGTAATATTATATTATTTGAATAATGTATACATAAATAGTACTTATAATTCAATGGAGTATTTTCTTCACTATACCCAAATTGTCATATATTATATTATGTATTAAACATATGACACACACATTATAACATAGAAAACTTCCTAGGGGAAAAAATTTACAATAATATTTCATAACCTGGGGAATATTAAACATAAGATTTTATACATGCAATTACCAGTAAGGTTAAACTTGATAATTAACAATTTAATATAATAACTAAGTATGATAATAGACTAATTTTAAGATGATACAATCAATGTGCATGCGCATAACTTAAGAATATTAATAGTTATCAATACCTTTTATATAAATCAAAAAACATGGAATAAATCTTTATGAAACTAAATAATCATAAGAATCAATAATCAAGATCCATGTGATTTTAATATTGATCAACAGGTTTATTAAAACCCCATAGAAATTCTCATGAAAATGTGTTTTTATATTTGGAAAATTATATTTTTAGACCATTTTAAAATTCATCTTAAATTTATGGATCCCATTTAAATACATATGAGAATCCCATAATAATTCCCCCCTTATTTCACCTAAATACATGTATCATTACCCAATGAATTGGTTATATATTTTTATATACCCATCATATAAGCTATATCTAGATCAGCTGACACTAACTGGTCACACCCATCATATGATATTGATTACGCTCACTCTATTCTCTCAAGGAGTATCAATCATATAAGATATATTGAGTTCACTCATGAGATATAGTGCAGCTCAACCAATCATATAACATATATCAGGGAAATCCATTCATAATCAATAACGTGCATGTAACATTAGTTAATAAAATTTTATAATATATTGATTTGATATCATACAAATAATCAATTTTATATTATGGAAGAACTGTCTAATGTAAAATAAATTTTTACCATGAAAATTTCATAACCTATAAAAATAAATCATAAGAATGGTATCATTAAAACATATACACAAAGGATTTTATGTAACATCAATGTATTTACACATTTATGAATTTATATACTGTTAAATGATCATTAAATAAGTTATTTAACAAAATAAAATTTAATCATTGGGTCGTAGAAAAGGATGTCATCTGTGGTGGATTTTTTTTAAATATTACTAGGAAAATTGATTGTGGAAAATATCCATTCTATTTAAAAAAAATATTTCATATATAATATATTATCAAATAATAAAGAAAAAATTTTATTTCAAAAATAATTTATGATTCATAAAAACAATTCATTGAAACATTTAGTGGCTGTGATGGTGGGAAAATTCATTCATGTAGTAATTATTACAAATTAATATTGTTTTCAAACAATTTGTAAAGGTTTTCCAAGTGACCCATTTGGTAATTGTTAAAAAATTTAATTTTTAAAACATTTAAAAAAAACTAAATTATAATGTAAATTAACTTTATGAAATTATATATGTTTATAAATATACATTTTTGTAATCATTTTAGAAAAAATTGACTTATATATGAATGATTCATGTTCAAAATGAAACATTGACGTTGAATAACACCTGATTTTTTTGACAATTATTCAATTAATAAATTGCCAAATTAAAATTAAATATTTGAACCAAATTCATAACCATAAGAGAATAATAGTTATGTGTTTTATGAGAATAACATTACATTATTTCCTCTACAAGAATCATCAATATAAATAATCCCAAAATAAATGAAATTATATAATAAAATGTTTCATCTCTTGTTAAAATTAAATCATAATATAAATGAATGAATTAGTTCATATTATTCATTAAATATAAAAAAATATGATTATTATCATATAATATTATATAGAGTCAATATATACACCTTATAAATGATCGTTTGTTTATAACATAACATATGTCAAAAAGAAGACAATTTGAGAGGAAAAAAATGCAATGATGATAATGTTGAAATTGAAAATAAAAAATGAATCAACATTACGTATAAAATCCAATTACACATAATAAAATTATAAATAAGTAAAAAAATTAATCATATGTCTTTATTAAAATAATCATAGAATATTGAAGACAATGTTGAAGTACTATATCCCAATGAAATTAATTTTTTTATAAAATTATTTATCACTTGGTAACATTCTTATTGAATCCCATTCGTCAAAATAATTCAAATTAAAATCGAATCTAAAATTTTATATGAATAATTATGGTTGTTGAATGAAAATTTGTTATTATATACACTATATAAAATAAATTATGTAAATACCACTAAAATATGTCATAATAAAAGTAAATTGATACAATATCCCTTCCATCAAGTCCTAACATTGAAAGAATGTATTTTATCTCACATGTAATATATATATATATAATTAAATTATTTAATATCATTTTTAATTTTTAATAATTTAACATTCATTAATTTTATTCAGTTAATAAAATGACATATTTATTTACATAATCATTTTATTCAAGTTTGAATGTCTTGAAGAAATTCTGTTCATATTTTAAAAATAGATTTAGTGTCTTGATCATGGTCAATATAGACATTTTTTCACCATATCCACAATAATATTCCTGACATATATTTTTTTAATAAAAAATACATTTAAACAAATAATTAACAACATTTATGGAAAATTAACTATATCACAATCATTGAGATGGTAGGCCATACATTAACATAAGTAACATTTCCATTTCATAATGAAAATTACCGAAATAATGGAAGTGTTATTTTATATATAAACAATGATAATAAATCATAATTACTATATTAATTATTTATATAAACATTTATATTCCAAAAATGTTATGTGGTGTTTAAAAAAATCACATCACATCATTGAGGTGGTAGTCCACAGGTATAGAGGATTGATGTTGTCATTTTTCTATGATTGAAAATGTATAAAATAAAATGATATATTATATTTTAAGAAAGATAAATATTTTATTAATAATATATTTGTGAAATAAATATCACTTATATTAGTTAACAGTATCCTTATTACCTTCCATTTAATTATTATAGAAAAATAAATCACATTGCTTCGTGGGGATTTAATACATTTTACAGATGATTGGAATTATCTTAATGCTCAAGGATTATAAATTAAGAATGTATATTTGATAAAATAATTCAAGAAGAAAAATTTATGTCACATATATGATATATATACCTTAAACAAAACATTATAATATTTTTGTGATGTGATAATGAAATATGGATTAAATTGGTTCACGAGGCAGTAGTCATACATATAAAGGGATGATTGTTTCATTTTATATTTGGTAGAATAAGAAAATGATTTAGTTTACCAAATTAACATAATTACATATAATTATATGGTATATAATTGATTTATTATATAAAAATAATTTAATATGGTTTAAATAAGATGTAAGATGAAATAAAATAAAATGGTTTGTTAGGTATGCAACCTATTCATCAAACGACCTCCATTTGTAGGAATCAAAAGCCTTAATTGAATTGGTTTTAAAAAAAAATAATAGAACATTACCATATAATTGTAATTAAATAAAGTATTTGGATATATATTCTCTTAAACAAATGGAATTTATGGTCTAAAAATTGGAGTGAAGTGTGTTTCCATTTAGAAGGAAGTTGAGGGGCACACTTAAATATTATGAAATGTAAAACATTTAATTTTTTTTATATAGAAAAAGCATCCAAAATGGATTCTTTGAGATACATGAACATAAAAAGGTCAAAATATATAACTAAAATAAATTGTTCAGAAATTTTTAGTTCATTTTAATCCGTATATTTTAAATTTAATCCCCAGATAAAAAAGTTTTCATCTTAAAAAATGAATTATTCATACTTATTTGATAATTTTAATGAAAAATATAACATTGATGTTATTATATAATACAGATTATAAAAACTATAAGTATTTAATCAGTTTTATATTTTTCCATTCACTTAAGTGGTACTGTTTCAAATAAAAATTAATCCTGCATAAGTGATCAACATTTGGTTAAAAAAATATTTGTTCTTTTCAATTATAAGTTGATTTTATAAAAAATATAATAATAGTAATGATCATTTTATGAATTTAAATTGATATTTATTCTTATATAATATTTTATTTTATTTTTAATCGTTCATCAAAAGGGGGGTTTTAATTAAATAATATAGAGAAACATTATGTACTTTAGAGTTCTTTTATGATAAACACATTTTTAATATATATATATATATATATACACTAAAATGTCGTATAGTGATGATTAAAATATAATTATTTTTGTTCAATACAACAATATATTAAATCAGATACATTAAATCCAATTAAAAGATAATGTATTTTAATTTATTAATTTTATTCAATGAAATGAATGTTTAACAACAATCAATGTTTATCAGTAGTAAAGGAAAAATAATTATAATTCAATAAACATGAAAATTTATACATTAGTTTAATTAAATATTATTATTTTAAAATTTTCTTTAATTATTTTAAATTCTATTTATAATTTTTATAGATTTTAAATAAATTATTTTATAAAAAAATAAATTAAAATAATTTTAGGGAAAATATGTTTTTAATGAATAATAGGAATATATTTAAAATTGATTAATTACATAATAAGAATTTATGAATAAAATTATCTTATATAGAAAATTGTTCTATATATATTTATTTAATAATGTAATTAATAGAATTCATATCCTCCAATTTAATATCATCATTATAAATGTCATATTAACAATAATATGGTTGGATGGTTAATTTAAGCTTGATGTTGTGTGTCTGGTATGATATCGATCATATCATTAATATTTTAAGATATAAAAGTTTTAAAAAATGGGGAAAAGTATTTTCAATGTAGAATATGGTTATCGGAGATAAAATATTTCATCTTTTCATGGTGACATTAGATGCATTAGTGAATGTTGACATGGTGGGGATCTTTATATTTTCTATACAAGTATAAGGGTAGTTTTTAAAGAGACACATACATTTTAAAATATTTACTCTCATTATTTACGTGAAGAATGTCAAAAAAAATTGAAATAATTGGTGAGGAATAATACATTTGGTCAAATTACATACAAATAAAATATTGTTACAAAAGTATCTGTGTTATCACCTTTTTTGTTTTACACTTTTGACCTTAAATATAATTTAGTTTTACATTTTTAATTAATTTTAGATACTAGTAATTATTGTTAATGGAAATTAATAATAATAATAAATATTAGTTTTTTTTATAAAATTAATACTAAATATGAAGAAAAAATCAAATCACATTTTTATACTTGTGGAATATAAATTTCTAAATATCTACACTATTTGGTGTAAAAATATTATGAAGAGAAATAAAATTTTGAAGAAATTATTTTTTTAAGATAAAATCATTTTTTATATTAATATTGAGGGAAGAAATGTGTCTAATAATATATTTATATGAGGCCTCTATTGATATCATAAAACATTTATCCATTGAAAATTAATTGCTTCACAAAAGACAAAAAATATATGTCAAATTAATGTAATAAAAAATCTGATAAAGGATTTATTAAATTGACAAATATTTTAAATTGCATAATTTAATTTCATATATTTATATTTTGTAACGTATAGAGTTTTATAAGATTATAGATCATTTTTTATAATGGTAATGCCATAAAAATTACATGTCTTGGGAAAGGTTTATAATTTGACTATAAAAAAACATGTTCCTAAAAATATCAAAATTTCATAGTATGAAACTTTTGGAATGGGTAATAAAATTTTAAATTATTTTAAATAATTTCAAATTACATCATTTATTAATTATTATTTTTAATTAAATAATTAAATATAAAAAAAATATTTTTTTGGAAAATGATATTTTCAAATATGAAATATTATTATATTAATTTTATATCATTTTACATGTATATTAGTGTTAAAATATTATTAATATCAAACAATATTTATCAACCTTAATCATATGAATCTTGAGAATGAACTGCAAATGTCATAAAAAGGAAATTTTTAGAAATATATTTTTTCATAAAAATAATTCTCATATTAGTCATATTAGGTATGAAAATGGAATAATATATAATATTAATATTTTTTTCTTTTTATCTCTAAAAATTAATATCAATGAGAGTTTAGACAAATTCATTTATTCTATTTTATTAACAATATATTAATGGTTGTGTTTATATACTTTATTGTTAACTGAATATATCAAAGTATGATTTCTGTTTTGCGTTTTGTGTTGAGAAATTGATAGAACACATTTATTTTTTTTTAAGTTAATAATATATTATAATTTTGGAGTGTTGTAATTACTATTATTTCTTTGAACGTAATCATCTTCCTTTGAGAATATTATTATTATTAAAATATAAGGCAATTAAAGTTTACAAGGGTTAGTACAAGTATGACCACACTAACCAACATTGGAGATTGGTTTCCTATTTTCATTGTTCCATCATGGTAGGGATTGTGATGTGTTTTTATATAGAATTATTTTTTTATATCCTAATATATTGTCAAATTTTTGGATTATAGGAAAATTACCAGATTCATGATTTTGTGGTATCCATCTACAATCATTACATAAAAGTTTGCTAGAAATTATCTTTATCAAGAAAGGTGTGACATATATACTAATTACAAAATATTATTGACTTTATTCAACAATGAATATTTGAATTTGAACATGATAAGATGGTTACAGTTAAATAATGATTATCATTAATCAATAAATTATAAAAATTTAAAGGGAGTGTTGTGACTAATGATTTTAGTCAAACAGAGCATGGTATCTTATCTATGATGAGGATAAACAAATGAATTTTTTTTATTAATTTCAAATAATGTTCCTTGAAATATATATGTAATGATAGAATTCATATCATCCGAAAATGAGTGTTTTATGTTAAATCCATGTTTATATTAAAGACGAACAAAATGTGATTGTATAGTTGTAATTGAATGTGATAAATATATACAGGTTTGTCCTTTAACAAGATGGAATAACATGTTTCTAAAAAAATGTATGTGTCTAAGTAAAAAAAACGAAGAATGAGTTATTGGAAGAAACATCTAGCTCATATATCTCTATTCATCTAGATATTATAAATATGTATAGAGAATAAAATGTGTATTTGTAGTGGGAATATATGATTAGAGATATTATAGAGTATGTATCTTGTTTTTTCGTATTTCAACAAGTTATTCTTGAGAAAAACTGTCTAAGGGGGTCTTAAAACCATTACCCTAAATATAACTGGTGTGGGAAAACATCCCCATTAATTTTTTAATTAGATTCTACAAAATATCTAAAGGTTATATATCTATTATTTGTATTCAATATGATAATTATTCAATACATATCAATATTATCAGAAGATATTTATCTCTAGATTTTCATGACATGGTATATATTTAAAAGGTTTTATGGTTTCATGGTGTAATGTATTCTAATGTATCTAATTGATATAAAATGGTTTCATTGATGTTCATGAGAAGTCTTTAGAAATCATAGTGTTTATAATTTACTTTATTATCACCCTAAGATAGATAGTGAATATAATAGTACCATTCAAATCCTGGAGTATAGTTTTAGATAATATTCATTATATTTTCATGGGTGCTGGAAAAAATAACTACTTTCAATAAAACTCACACAAAACAATATCTTTAAATCATGATATCATATAAATCCCTATATATCTCCTCTATCAAAATATGTATAGATATCAAAAAGTATATGATTATGTGGGAGAATGAAATATACTATAACATATTTTTTTTAAAAAATTATGGAATATTAGATCCATTAAACAACAAAAAAATTTATCCTAGAGTCAATGGAATATTATTAGTGAATATAATTGACATGATATAGAATTAAAAATTAGTGGGAATTTATCCTTTATAATTTCTCCATTGTATAACATTATAAGATTTAGAAATAAGTGGATATGATATATTGGTATATTTGTCAATTTTAAAATCTTTATCAAGTTGTATCTTTATCTTGTCGCATGGTTGTTCCATTAAACTTATCTCAAGTTCATTATTTTTTCTCTGTATCTACTTTGAGGAAGAACATGAAAAATCCATAATATTTTTAATACATAGAGGTTTTAAAATTATTGTGTTATCCATCAATTGAATAAAATCATTTAGAAATATTGATCCATGGAGATAAATTTCCATCAAATAATACAACTAACCTAGTAACTATTGTCTAGATGAATGAGAAATCTGAGAAAGATTCATGGGTACCTACGAATAGAATAATTCATTAATATAATAATTATTTTTTATAAATGTGATAGAATGTCTGTGGTAATTTTATTTTTATAGGTGTTGGAATTTAATTCCCCATTATTTTATATTTATTTCATTTTAAAAAAACCTGAGGTATTGAATAAACTACGTTACAGAAAATATATTATTTTAATGAACATAAAAATATTAATCCATAATAACTTCTCAAAAAATATTTTCTTATAAATAATACTAACCACTATCTGAAAAAAAAAAATTTATTTATAATTCAAATTGATCAATTAATTCATAATAATTAAGGGATTAATTTCCATGAAATTTATTTTATGCTTCAAAAAAGATGTTTTCTTCGAAAATGGATTTCATTACATTTATCGTGTGGAAATTATATTTATTTTATATAAAAATAATATATATTTTTTATTTGAATTATATGGTTTTTAAAAAAATAAATTCAATTTTATATCAGGGAAGAAATTTATGATTTTTTGGAAATGATTTATATTTCAGTGAAAAGTAAAAAACTATTGTTATTTTGATGAACAATAATTTATTCTCAAGTAAAAGTAAAATTATGTTGAGAATATTATCATATGATATTATATTTTTCATTTAATTAGATAAAATATTATAAAATACATAGTAATCATCATTACTCAGTATTTTGGTATAAGGTCTTTTATGGGATTAAAAATACAAATTTGAAGAAAAAATGTTTTGGTATATACAATGTGTTTTTATAATAATAATTTATATTTATCTCAATATATTAATTATCTTAATGAAATTTAAATATTATATAATTAGTAAAATATTTTTACATTTATATGCTTGTATCCTTAACAGAATTGAATAAATGTAAATACATTTTTATACAAAATATAGAGTATTCTAACATATTTTTTCATTACATTTTGTGCACTGAAAAAAAATGTATTCTACCAAAATAGAAAATTGAAAATGGTGGAATTTATTCCATATTTTGTTTAAATAATTATTATAATTTATTACACGTAGATTAATATTGTATCATAAAGAATAGTATAAAATATATGATTATATTTCCAACATTCTTATTAAAATGACCTCACTAAGGGGTTAATCTAGGATATATTAGTAGGAAGGAAACCTAAAAATAACTAATTATAGTTGGATTAAGATATTCCAAACATTTCTTATCCAACCATCTAGTCAATTTTCATTGTTACCACGTCCATATCAATCAAATGTTATATCATAGAAATATGTTATGAAATTCCATGTTCCCCTTCCCTCGCTTATAAAATGCAAACAATTCACCGATAGGATTAAAATATTTTGAGCAATATATTTGTTTTAAATTATTTATTCCCAGCCATAATATATATATATTACATTTATTTTAGATATCCGAGTATTATTCTAATTGTAATTAATCTTGTATTATGGTATAATCAAAAAGAGGCCTCTCAAATAATACGTATAAATCTTTATAGAGATATCTCAGTTTTTATTTATTTTTATAAACCGTAAATATGTATTTTATCAATAATTACATTATGGATCTTGTATCATAAATATATTGGTATATTATTATTCTAATTTCACCACAATTTTTCACCTATTCTATATCAAATGGTAGATGAATGGTTCAATTATTTTTATATGTTGACAACTACCTCTATGTAGCAACATGATTAATTTTCTATCACTATAATTAATGATTAGATATTATGTTTATATATATATATTATAAATATTATATAGTAATGATTTCATGATGTTAAATTATAATTTACCATTCCTTCATTATATCCAAAGAAAAATGGAAACAACACTTTTGTGTATATGTGTACTACCATTACCACATATTGATGTAATTCAATTTTAATCACAAAATTATATGTATGGTTAAAAATATATATCAAATTAATATATATTATTAATTTGATGATTAATTTTTTTTGATTGAGGAAATGTAATCTTGGGTAACAAAAAATAATTTTTGAACCAAAAGATATATGAAAAACATACATGTTAATACAAGACATCATGGTGAAAATAATAGATTATTAATGTACTCATGATATGATTTTATATGTATATCATGTATGGTAATATACTTATTAATATTTTTATTCTATATATTTATATGAAAATTTAAAATTTATTATATAGTAGGTTGCATCACATATGTGGAATGATTTTCATGAGTAATGGATATTATGTGACAATCTCATTTTATGGAGATTTATATGAATTAATTCTAAATGATTAAATAATATTATCTATCTCTTATATATCTTATTTTATTCATTATATTCAGATATTCATTAAGGTTAAATGATTTCGTTTCTTTTTCACCACACTATGTCCAACATAGTAAAAACAATGTTTCAAAGGGAAACTGACTTCATTTCACTCTTCATTGAGTAATACATTTATATATTTTCATATTTCCAATTAATATTTTCTGACAACGGTATCTACATTCCCTAATAATTTGTCAATGAAAAGTTTATCCATGGTTGAAAAAATATAATACAGTTTTAAATATATCATCTCATCATTTTTTGAAAGAGATATTATCACGTACGACGACAATTACCTTGGTACCTAGACACCCAAAAAATATCTGACATATCCCAAAGGGAATTCTAGATACCCATGGGATTAATAGTATCACTAAGGATCATAAATGATCAAGGAAGGAATACATTTTCCACAATAATAATGGAATATAAAAGATATGATTCTTTAATGAAAACCCACCAAAATGAGAATATACAAGAAAAAAATATTAAAAGAAGAATGAAAAATATAAACAACACAAATGAAAATACAATGTCATACAAACAAAAGGTCTAAATACTCCATAATATTAAATAAAATATTGATCGACCATTCACCATCATCAATCCATGCTCAAAAGGAACAAGGACATCCACCAAATCCAAGGGAATCATTTTCTTTTTCTCAATACGTAGCATATGAAATTATTCAAATGCCCAAATTAAAAGGTTTTGTGTGATCTATAAACACTACGAGGGTCTCATCATGTTTTTCTATAAACATTACTTTGCCAATTAACCATTTATGATACCAATTTAAATAAAAATGGTCATGGTAGTTCATTTTCATATTTTATATCGAAACATTGTTTTATTTTAGTAGATGGATGATATATAAACAAATTAAACTAGGATTACATGAATAGTTTATATTAAATAATTTATACAATTCATTTTTAATAAATTATAAAATTTAATACACAATGAAATAAATAATCAAGTCTTCTAAAGAAAGAATCACTACAAATAGACATGTTTAATTTTTGTTAATTAGTAACATAATCTTCACACTTTTTAAATATCTACAAGGAAATAGATATGTTTTCACCCTCATTTCAACACTCCATTTGTGGAGTGGCTATTGAAAATCATTCTGAACTAGAATCGAGGAGACACTATTTGAAAATAATCCATTCTTGGTTTATTTTGTGATTTTATCATATGTCCATTTTCTAAGGGATCATGAATGCAATCAAATTTTACTCATTACCAAATATCTAACCATGATTATTTGTAGCTAAAAGTAAATTAATCAATGAATATAATGGCAAATTAATAAATTCAATTATTTTTAAAATATAAATTCACAATTTCAGTATTCAACTTGAATTTATCATTTCAAAACCAAATATTTTGTTTTCATAATTTCATTTTATTTGAAATCATCATCATATTTCATCCATTTTATAAATATAGTCATTGATACATTTCACTAAAATGATATCTAGATTAGGACAGAATTTTTCGATAAATTAACCAAAATATAAATACCAATTAAATATGGGTTTCTCTAAAAATTGATACCCATTTAAAATAAAACAAATAATCATCTCATATCAATTTTTTCAAAAATATTTAAAAAATAATATCTTTTGAAACCGAAACTATTATTTTTTACATTAATATAAAATACTAATAAAACCACATACCTTTAATCGATGATCTATAAAATCAAAACTCGTAATGGGATATTTCAAGGAAGAGCAATGGCATCAAAAATTAGGAAACTAAATATTGAATGAATATATCAAAAAATAGATTCTAGATCAATAGTTTGTGGGATTTTATATAAAACAATATAGATGTGAGAGATAGATATCAAAAGTAACTATAGAAAATGAGATCCACTTACACGGAAGAGATTAAATGAGATCAATGCTACCTCAATCCTATAAATAAATGGACATTCAATAGTAAATTACACTTATCGAGAGCATCCAAGTCCAAATCATAATGTTAGTGTCGAATGAAGTGGATTAGAATTCATAAATTGGGGAGGGTGGTAATTGAAATTTAATTTGGAGAGTATTTAAAAAATATCAACACAATTTCTGGGGGAGGGAGGTAAAATTAGAAAAACTATCCCAGAAACCATGGACCCCTACTGGACTTCATGTTGGGGTTCATGGTTTGTAAAGATGTCTGAACAAACAATATTCCAACTATGAAATTTAAACTATCAGTGGCTGGATATTTTTTCAAGGTAGGTTTCACTATTTTGAAAAACAATGTTCCACATCCAGTTTACTTCAATATGACACATAGTTTGTTAGGAAAACGGGAATTGTTTTCCCTAACTATCCACCAACCATAATCTATTATATGGGTTACCAAAATCCTCCAACATTATCCTAAAACTCCATTAATAAATACTGATCCAAAATTAGATCAACACTAGAATAAATTTATACCACAATATATGTAAAAAAATGTTACAAAATACCCACCATAAAAAAATTCATTACCTATAAATATGATTTATATGATTCCATATTAATGAGATGAGATCAATAGTTTATCTTTAGTTCCTCATGATCCCATATGTCTTGTAAATCATTATCATGCTTCTATATAACATGGAACAGTGATATTTCCCTCACATGAAGTACCCTTGTCTTCGAATCCCCAATATAGAATGGATTCTCATCTATGGATAACTAAGGAACAACATGATGATCCCCCCAGAAGAGGGAATTATATAGGTATAAAATACACTTTTGATGATTTTATACATGGAAAACTTTATGTATCAGTTTCATCTTTGGTTGAAGTTATAAATAGTAACCAACTTTTTCCAACAAATCAATAACATCAAAAGGGCCCACAAACCCTAGTTCAATAATCATTCCATGTTTTCTAAGCCATCGATGAACAAAATTTGATGAATCTATATAAAACACTTTATTTCCAACTAAAAAATAAAATGTTAGCCTATGTGAGTCCAAATACAATTTTTTACTGTATATGTATCATCAATATAATCTGATGAATCACCTAAACATTTATTACGGTATAATGGATAATGATCAATCCACCCAATCATGTTTCACCATTCTATGACTAAAAAATGAATATTTCTTATGCAGACCATTCAAGGACTCCAATAGAGCCATATAAAATGTGCATTGATAACTTTTATTAAATGAAAACACAACCAGTCACTAATGGGAATCCCAAGCTCCACCAAAATCATGGGAATATGAACAAAGTATTTAATCAATAATCTAAATAAACTAATCTATTTGGACATATTTCTATGGATGATATACCATATCCCAACAAACCTAAGATCTCATCACCTCCTAAAGGAATCTGAAAAAATGAGAGGTAATATGGGGATTTCAATTGGATACTATAGTAGATTTAACACTTTGCAAATGAACAATATTTTTCACCAATATATTTCCTAACTCAATAAAATTTGTTATGTCATGAATGGATAAAATGTGAACCGATTTCACCATAAAATATATCAAAACCCATATTGAATTATTTTTATGAGTGTTTTGTGGTAGCCCAACCAAAAAGTTCAACTAATTATAACTTCACTTTCATGTCCGCTCTATATGTGGAAAAGTAAACATGAAGGAATATAGTTCTCATCTATTACTTGTTGATCGGAATACCAACATAAAAAAGATGTGGTTGATGTATCCGATCATACATGGAAATCAAAATTGTTACAAAATATCATACAATATAAATGTTAAACTAGGGTGTACTGACCACTAATAATTTTGGAAACACCATATTTAGTCGTTCCTTATGGAAAAATTAATAAAAAAATTATTCCAAATACATAGTATTATCTATGGAGATAACATACACTAATCGGTGGTCTCCAATCCATAAAGAGATTATTTAATTTCATAGAATTATTGGGAACATGAAATGGATGGGAGAGCATGGGTGGGGGTTGATGGGCAGTTAAAGCGGCTTAAGGAAGATATTTCTCACTGGATTTTTAGTAATCCAATGATGGAATGTTCTGTTTTTTCTCTCTATATAGAAATAAATAATTTGAAGGACAAACTCTAGCAGAGATGGGATGAGGGTATCTTCCACATGCTATTTGATAAACATACCTTCATGGATAAGAGGTTACTTGATATTGAAAGAGTATATAAGCATCGTTCCAGGACCAGATGGCCTAATGAGGGTGATCACAATACCACTATCTTTCATGCATGTTTGAAGGAGTGACAGAATATGACAATCAACATTAAACATGAGGATGGTTCTTTCACACCTTATGTCAATGTAGCAGGATCTTTGGCCTTGTAACACTTCAAGATTCTACATTCATGTGAAATCCAATGGAATTTTTTTGACTGGTGTTTAAGTATAAGAGCATGAGCCATTCATGGGGTTCATTCCTAGTATACTTGAGGTAAAGTATAACAACATCTTCATGGATATTCTAGTAGGCAATGTGATTTCTGACACAGTCTACAACATGTCCTTGTACAGTGCACCTGATCTGTATGGTTTTCTAGGGAGTTTTTTATGGTAGTGTTGGATTTTTTGGGGATACAAGTTAATCAATACATTCATGATTTTTTTAAGGGAGGATCCAATTGCAGGATGAATTGATCTTCTAAAGTGATTCTGTTACCAAAACTCAATGACCTTTTCTCTATTAATCATTTTAGTCCAATTTTTTTATATAACATATATTACATGATTTTTGAAAGTATTACAGCTATGAGACTCACAAGATGATCTTGAAAGTGATTTCCTAGGAACAACATGGATTTATTAAGGGTAGATGCCTACAGGGGGCGATTGGAGTTTCCAAAAAGTTGGTCGATGATTTTAATAAAAGGGTGATTGATTCCAACATCACCATCCACGTGAATATTGATAAATTATATGGAAAATTAATTAGATTTTTATTATCCATGTCATGAAAAAAATGGGATTTATTCAGTTGGTCTGTGACCAATGGTTTCGTTGTTATTCATCACCATGGTTTACCATGCCGCTTTTGGGTATGGGATTTGGTTATTTTAAAAGCATGCAGGGAGTGAAGTAGGGGACCCATTGTCTATCATAGAGTTTATCATTTCATAGGAGGCCCTTTAACAGAAGTTAAATAGAGGTATAGAGGAAAGAAGGATTCTCCCTTGACACACCAATGCCTCAGATGGCTTATTTCTCACATCTAATGATTGCTAATGATATTCTAATTTTCTTGAATGACCTGACATATTCTATTCAAAATAATATGGTAATTATGGAGGCATATGGTTGACTAAGATGATATCATATCAATGTGTGGAAGAGAAGTGTTTTTATTGCATGTAAATGTTAATGAAGAAGGGATCATGACATTAAAACATCTTGGGAATCCAGTGGAAGCAGTTTCCTATGATTAAACTCATGGAACCAATTAATAATGGGCATGTTAAAAATTAATTATTTGAGAGCCTCATCAACTGAATGATAGGGAGAATTCTAAATTTTAAGAGAATATTCCTTTACATCAGTGGTCGTGTTTCTTTGATCAATTGTTTTCTGTCATCAATTCCAAGGAATATAATGTTTTTTAGCTACTCCCATAGGTTTTATTTTATTAATGTAGAAAACTATAAATTTAATCCTATGGGATACAAATTCCATTGAAATGGATCATTGGTTTTTATAGAGTCTTCTGAAAAAACCAATCGAGGAGGTAAGAGTGGGTCTTATGGATATACCATTAACAATACTCTTTATGCAGGCCGGTATGGCATGGGATTTTTTTTTTGGTGAATTGTTCTGGGCTAAAGTCCTCAAAAAAAATACAAACATTGGGAGGAGTGAGACAAACAGCAATTATACAGTGTAGAAAAAATTGTGATGCATCAACTGGAGATTCTTTAGGACTCCACATGTTGTTTGGTGGGGAGTGGTTAGATTAATTTATGGAGTGATAATTGGGTCAGTGAGAAGTAATTTTTTCGGTTCTGTCATGTTCCAGATATGAAGATTAAGGAGGCTTCAAGATTTCCCATAATTATGGATTCTATTATAAGTTAGGATTAGATAGTCACCTTCATGGAGATTGAATTTAATGAGGATGTTGATTAGGTTTGTCTTAATAGGATCAACATCTGGTCATTTCAATGGAAATGAGTATAGGATGCTTCTTCATCATGGAGGGGATCATATGAATGAGATTCTCTATTATGGTAAAACAAGGAATCAAAAAAATTAATATCTTGATATGGAGGGAATGAAATAATGCTTTTCCAATGGAGGATTATATTCCTTAGAAAGGTATATCCATGGCCTGGCGTTGTTATTAATGATCTAACCCACAGTCGGAGTCATCCATTCATATTTTCATCTAAAGATAATGGGGCAATAGTTTATGGTCTATCATTGGAAAATGGGGTTGTTTCAATTCATCCAGCTATTTCATGTAGGAATTTATCATTAGATGGTATCTAGGAACAAGGAAATAAAAAATAGAATACATGATCTGTGGATTTATTATTATTTCTATTTTCTGGAAATTATGGGAGGAACATAATAAGGTGAGGACAGAGGTGCAACATTCGGTTACCTTTCTCCATGTTATAATGAAGTGAAAATTCACGATCCGAGTTCCCTGGTAAATGGTGGAAAAAAATTCCCATATCATATGTATATTACCCAATAGGAAACCTGACCTGACATGGTCACATGGAAGCTGGATTAGATAGAGACCACCACTTCATATATATATTCTTAATGTGTATGGCTCATTTAGGAATGGAGAAATGTGTGGTGGAGGACTACTACATGATACGTATGGTATGGTGATGTTTTCCTTCAGCAGTTTTTATGGTCTAGGGAGTACTATGGGAGCATATTTGAAGGAAATTCTCACCGGTATAATGCATTCCATGGACATTGTGCTGATGTCTTCAGAGGGGGAGTCAAATTCTAAAACTACTTTATGAGCTGTAAAAGGATAGTCATATCCCACTTGGCACCTTACTTACCATGTTTTCAGTTTCTCTATGGAGCTTAAACATGGTTTCTCAATTTGGCATGTGCATAGGGAGGTCAGCTTCTCTATAGATGTCCTTCTTGAGGGTGTTGTCTGGATGATCCATTGATTGTGTTTTCTAGTTTGGGAACATTGACTCAAGAAATTAATAATTTTTTAAAGAGGGGTGCCCTTGTGTTGCATCATTTTAGACCCTCACGATGATCCCTTTGTCTAATTGACTGTTACCCGTATTATATAATAAAAAAATGATCAATCAATATTTCCATTCACATGGGAGTAGGAAATTTATTATTCAAATAACTATACACACTTCACCCAATACCTTTGACGGAAGATCAAAAATTATTTTATAGAAGATATAATTAATTTTTTGTGGTAAGAACATATTTTAAACCATCCTCTGAAAATATAATGTCATGAACACATTAGAAAATTAATTATAGTTTCTATTTAAATGTCATGTGATGGGTAGTAATTCTCTTATGTCCTAATATTTCTAGACACATGTCTTAATACACGATCAATAAGCATTGGAATATAGGAAACACATTACCTGATGAATAATTGAAGACCACATAGGCCCTCACATCATTAGGAAAAGACCAAACCAGCATAGATTTCATAGTTTTTTTTAGATCATAAATTTATCTATGAAATTTATCATCCCAGTCAAACATCACACCCTTCTTTTAAGATAGGTCATAGGATAAGAAAACATTGATAAATCCAATAAAAACTTATTATAATACACCTTTGAACCCATGATGCACAGAATCTCAAAAAATTATTAGGTTTCCCCAATTTCATAATGGATTTAATCTTCTTGGGAACTACTAAAATGAAATCTTTAGAGACCACATTCTAAAATAAAATCATATCCAAAATCCATCATTCATATATTTAAAGCTTGTCCTAGAGTTTTTCATTTCTCCAAAATTAAAGAAATAATCTCAAAATAATATCATGATCCTCCATTGTCCTAGAGTAAACCTATTAGTTACACAAAAAGTCCACCATGAATATATTATAATACTAAAGGATTATTATATTAATTAGTGAAATATATACTGTATGAGAATTGGTTTTTCCCAGGGGAATAACAACGTACTCAAAGTGACCATACCTAATTCTGATGACCGTATTTGGAATTTCAGATTCATTTATTCTAAATCATTGATAATCATATCAAATATCAATAATAGGGAACAGAATTTATTTTTTTAATTGGTCATAAAGTTATTCAATCAAAGATAACAAATAATTTTTCTTTTCCGTAACTCAATTGGGTTATAGATAATCATTTTTAAGGTGATGTGTATTGTTATCATTCTATCCATTGAGAGAATAACCTAGAAATGGTGACACACATATGAATATATATATTTTATATAATAGTTCATTCAACTATTTTTATAACTCTTTAGACTCTAATAGTTCCATAGGGTATGAAATAATTGATACCGACAGAGTTCTTGTTACTAAATCAATAGAAAACTATACCTCACTTTCTAGTGGAAACATAGAGAAATTATAAGGAAAAAGTTTTGAACGTTGATGAAAATTGGAGCTATATAATCGTATTAGGATTACCATGATATATTAAAATCAAACAATGATATTAATTTCCCAAAATCTGGTTAAAAAGGTCACACTCTACCTAACATTGGGTACTATTCTCCATGAAAAACATGGAAAACTATGTTAGATGATCTAAATGAGACCTTATAAGTATAACACTGAGTTAAATACTTATTTTAAATTATCCAATGGATCTTTAAAATGAAATCAATGGGTTTCATGTTGAGAACCATAAAATTCAAGGCAATCACAATCTCTAATTTTGAAAAGATACAAGTGGGTAAACACATACCCATCTCTCTCTTCACTCAAAAGGGTTTAGAAAAATTCATCACATTCCATTGTAGATCTATATGATTAAATAGATTTATTTTAATACATTTCAATATGAATGAGTTAGATCTAAATGTTTCAAATAAATTAGTCACTAAAGATAAATCAATATTGATGGTACCTCCTACAGTGGATGAACCATCATCACAATCCTCTAAAACCTCTTCCATTATGTGAATAAGATTCATTATAGATGTTACCATGCCACTACATGGCATATAAATGATAGGACATAATTTATATAGGTTGAATAAATTACTCAACAACCCATGGATCTTGGGATCCTTAATGAAAACCCATTTTTGAATTCCCAAAAATTCATTATTTAAAGCCAGTCAAATAGACTCTTCGTAGAATTATAATAATTCTAATGGATTCATGATATTAGGTTCCAATAAAAGATACATCTTTCTTCCTCAATTCATTAAATGATCCAACAAAATTTCTATTTGGTGAAAAAAGGAACTCATGTCAACCATACATTTTTAGCTAGGACAATCTCAACAGTTAATTCCCTATAACACAAGTCAGTATAATAAGTGATATTTGTTAACAAAACCTAAGAATGGATATCATGTTGGAGTACCATATAAAAAATTAATTCCTTCATCATCTCATTATATATAATCAGATGGAGAATTTCACAATCTTGATGAAGAAGATCATGTACTTTTTCATGGTCTCACGGGCCTGTTGAATGTTGAAAAACTCTATATCCATAGATTGTACACAAGATTATAGATATAAATGAATAGTATAAATAAAAAAATCCAATAAAAACCCTCATTTGTAATAACCATTACAATCATGTCTCACTATCTCCTTCTACGCACCTCAATATTAAAGGGAACACATTTCACAATAATAGCTTCGTGTGTTTTCATGAATTAAAAATTCCACTCTACCTTGATCAAACTCTAATCAAGCTCTTTTCGATCATTTTTTCTTTACATAGATGGTCTATTTGGGAGAATAAAATATTGAGAATGATTTTACAATTAATCTGTTTTACGTTCATTAGGTGGAGCCCAAATAATAATTGGTGTAGGTTATTATCACAAATAATGGATTGAATAGACAATAATCGCAGCATGATTCTACTATATGGGAAGATAAACTCATTTTGGTTCACTAATAGATTCTTCATGTGGCCTATTCACACATCTTCTCAGAGTCATTAATATATAATACATCAACATAAACAGTAACTATATTAGAATATTTCATATCTCAACAACATAAATATGTTAAATGGGAAAATCTATCACATATTTTAATATTTCAGGATTTTGATTTCAACATACCCAAAAAAAAACCAGGGAAAAGAATAGAATAATAAAAAAAGTATTCGTCAAATTTACACTACTCATACATCCATATTGGATTAATGTTTATTATTATTAGATATGGATTGAAAATCCTTCACTATTGCATCTGAATTACCATAAAGAATACATTATGTCTCCTTTGATAACCCATTTTTATACTCCCATTATAGAAGGGTTATTAACTACCACCTCTGATACCAATTCATCATGAAACATAACCGAAACCATGTCACCCTAATACATGATCCAGATTAGAAACATTCTAAATGGTTTTTCTAATCCCCATGAGTTAGAGATAATCACCACCCTTAATACAGGATCAATGAGGGAACAACGTATCCCAAAAATTAGTGGAATAATAAAAATAAAAGTTATATTTATTAATAATACAAATAATTAAAGTACCATAAATAAATAGTTATAGAAAATATATTGTAAGAAAATGGATTCTAAATAATAATCCATGGAAATGGTCACAAAAATCATCAATAACAAGTCGAGTACATCTCCACCAATTTCCATCACCACTTGATAGCCGAAAGGAAATGTAAAATTAAACATATCAATGTGGTGACTTCCATTATGTTGGACATGGAAGAAAGAACAAACTCTCAAAGGGAAAGGTAGCATGCAAAATATAAATCACAATACTGTCTTACAAGGTGGTCCATACTCATTATCATAAAAATTGATAATTTTTTCTAATAATATAAATAATATAGGTCTTGAAATTTCATTTCAATATTTTATATTAAAACAGTATTTTATTTCAACAGATGAATGATATATCAAAATAAATTCTAAATAGGAATAAAAGTAAATTTTATATGAAAATTTTTAAATATATCAGTTGGCATGAGTAAATGTGTTAAATAATAAATTACATATAAAAGAAAGTAATTAAAAGAAATAACCATGTATAAGTTCCCTTATTATTGTTAATTTCTCTGTTAAAAGATTCTCCCACAACTTATTTACAAACACTACTCTAGATATATGTGAACACTCAAATGAACACTCAATTTAAAGAGAAGTTATGGGTAATAAATCTATACCTAAATATGGGAGCTGATATAGGAAATCAAAGAGAATGTATTTCAATCAGTGTTATCATCATAATTCTATTTTCTATGAGATCAATATCTTATCATGATTCTAATCAGCAACTACATACTATCCAAGAATATATTTTATTGAATATCAATCAATTATTAAATCATTTCTATAATTATATAATTTAAATAATATCAAAATATAATTTACCAATTTTATATATCATCATCACTTTCTCATTTCCAAACAAAATCATAGGTTTTCATTATTTTAGGAAACTTCAATGAATCAATAATTTTAGGAAAATTTTTTAAAATCATCATTAAATCATTTCATCTAAATGATTTCTAAATAAAGCCACAATTTATCATTAATTAACCCACCATTTTAAATATCATTGAAATTGGGGGTTTTACGAGTTTACAAACACATTTCAAATCAATAATCAAATCCTCTCAAATTAAATAATTTAAAACATTCAAAAACACAATCCAAATAAGTAATGTAATATAGATTATCAATTAAATTGAAATAAATTATTGAAAAACATACCATAAACAACATATCTGGAAATTAACACACTCAACTAGATTATGCAATTAGGAATGATGGAGTAATTGATCATGAAGCCCAACCTAGAATCGAGATCCCGTAAAATAGTGTTTTGAAACATAAATTGTGTTATGAACATTTTATAATTTTCTAAGATAAAATTAAATATCATAATAAGAAAAATTAGTGGAGATCCGATTGCTGAGATGAGATCAAATTATATCAAAAGCTCATTTATCCACCAAACAACATGATTGTAAGAGTCAACATTGCCTCTTGAGAAACACTAGGATAGAAAAAATTAATTTCAGGTTCATTTGAGAAAAACGATTCTTCAATGGTGGGCTTAATAAATATAAATAAATATTTGTATGAATTAAAAATAACATATACTATTTCTTAAAGAGGATTTCTTAGTTAGAAAAACAATGTGCCCAAACTGTGCACCTCTAGTGATCTTCTGTTTGTGGTTCATAGTTTGACCATATAGTTAAATTAACCATGTGAAATCCATGTATTCCCCACTATCAATGGTGTTCAAATATTGGATTGATGGACTCTTGGTTTATACAACCCTTGTTCCACCTTTATGTTGTATTTAATAGGGAAACCCATTTTTGGGCCAAACTGCATAATTTTACCTAACTATACTCAAACCATGAATAACAAAAATATCTTCCCAAATTCTCCAAATTTAACATGAATGTCCAAAAACATAAGACATATATATATGGATATAAAAACTAAGATCGGGGAATACCTAAAAATATAGCATTATTTTATAGGTATGTATGATTTTTTTAAATCAAATTGATATTAATCCCTATTTTTTACATTCACCAAGTGAATAAATATAACTATTGTAATGGAATATATGTTCAATGGGTCTTTCATTAAGAGTTTCGATGAATATTTCAATAGAATTTTTTCACATAATTTTTATGAATATTTTTATTTTAAAATTTAAATATGATTATAGAATAATATTTTCATTTGAAATCATTCTATTAATTTACAATGTATTTTTATCCACATCGAAATCATTTTTTGGTTTCTATGCATTATTGGGGATATGATCAAGTGTTACTTTGATTATTATTACTTCTATTTTATTTTATGATTATGTGGGTAAAATTATTATGAAAACCATATTCAATCCATGGTTTATTCTATAAGGAAATGATGAGTTTTTATATGGATACCATATATAGGATTATGACAAAGTCATTGGTGAGCCTGATATATGTTATGATTATAATTGGGTTCATTATATCCCTATAATTCGTTTCGTAAATATGAAGTACATAATTAAATCCTAAGAGAAGACATATTTAATAAAAACATAATAGATGATTGATTTATCAATGATATTATTAGTCCTAATTTAATGTTATAAATGTAGGGGTTTGAATTTACATTATGTGAAATTGTCTAAAATGATATTCATGGAGTGAACTATGTATGTGTAACTAATTTTACATGTTTATGTATATTACAAAAACATATTTCATATTTATATGATTTTTAGTCATGAAATTCGGTTGGTTATTGTGGATTCACATAATTATGTCGTATGCTAGTTAGTGTGACAAAGACTTATTCCTTGATTTAAGAATTAGGATCATTAACTAATTGGTTAGGATTATTTCAATTAATGATCATGTTCCCATTATCCATTAACTATGTTATTATCACATGTGATCATTAAATGATAACTATTTATATTACCATAACTATAAATCAAATATCACACTTTGATATATTTTCATTCATCATGTAATTATGAAATGTTATATATATGTTATATCATGGAACTATGATAGGTGTGAATAAAATCTTGGAAAATAGTGTAGATCATTTATATACTAGGTTTGTATCCATGTTTGCAAAGAATCGAAATCTTAATAGTTTTGGAATGGATTGTGTTTATATTTAATTAATATTTATCTTAAACAAGGTATTTTTTTATGAATCTTTTTGGTCACCATAAAAAATTCCAAATAATTTGATTAAATTATTTATAGATAATAAATCAATATAAATAAATATATTCAATAAAAATGACTCATTAAACAATCATATAATTAAAAATCAATAACAAACAACCTATGAAATGTTTTTAGTATAGTCAATGTATCATCTACTAAAACATACAAAACGTTTGAAACCACTTAAATAAATTAATTAATAAAATTTTAATGTAAAGTAGTAATAAATTTATGTAAATGTAACTTAGAAATATATATATTAAAAGGTCTAAAGTTTAAAGTATTGTAAATAATATATTAATTTTAAATGAAAAAAAATCATTATAAAATGATTCAATTTTCCACTAATGGATTAATTACACAAATCCATTTTTGGTGAGACAATAATTATACCAGAAGGTAGGAGAAGATAAAATATGGTTTCTATAGGTGAATTAATACCATGAATATCTATTTAATGACTCCTAAACCCATCCTAATAAAGGGGTCTAAAGGATAATGGGTGAGTGTTTTGAAAGGTTTCAAGCACACTAGAAATGTGGAGATTGAGGGATCCCCCTCTAATAATTTAAATATTGTAAAATAGTAATCTGATCCCCAAATGAACCCCACCAAATGGTTTTTTTGGTTCCACTAACCAGTCGGTGGTCTTGTGTCTTTATATTCTACGAGAATGTGGGTCATTTTAGTAGTTCTCTTGCAGTAACCCCTTCGAACCGAAAATATATTCCATGGTCTCTTGAGTGTTCTCTTTTACAAACTGAAACACCTTCCAAGCTTATTATCATACATTCAAGGGATTAAAACCCTTTCAATTCTATTCTGAGTCACAATATAAACATGACCCACCAATTGTATACAATTCGTATTTTTGTAAAAAATAAATAAATTCATGTAATTTTATCTAGATTTCTTGATAGACCAATCCCAAACATTTTATTCTACTTGATACATATGTATATTGCATTCCCCTCATCTAATATAGATAGACATCATATGTCAAAATAGTTGGTGATGTTTTACACTCATTCAGTCCATGTTAATAAAGGAACACTATATCTAACTCTAAATATGAAAAAAAATTCCCCAACTAAATAAATTCAACCTATGATATGATTGTTTTCAACCATCCAACGATTTACACAGTATAAATGCTAGCGTAATACTGGTGTCAATGTAGGATGGTTATTATGTTAGGTATCATTGTTAACATCAAATAACAGGTAAACTCAAATATAAATACAACACCATTACAATAAAAAATAATTTAATTGTACGAAAAATTATTTTTAGTATTATATATTATTTTGTAAAAACAATTAATTCTAAAAGATATTATCTTTTCTACTGTTATTTTTAGATATTGACATTTTTTCATTATATATATATTGATGGTAATCATTAAATTCCCTCAAATAATTCATTAAAAATAAAAATTTTGTATTATCATATTAATATAAAAAAATATTCCACAAAATAGATAATATATTATTAAATTTATTAATAATAAATTTCATACCAATAAAAAAAATTTATAAAAAATTATATTGTAACAAAAAAATTATTCACAAGTCATTGAATGTACAATTAATAACAAATTATCTCTAATAAATACTTATTCCATTAAAACACATATATATACACAGATTAATAATATTCAGAGTTGATTAATGTATCATGTAGAAATATATATAATAAAAAATTACATATAAATGATTAAAATAACAAAAAACTCTTAATTTATAATGTCAATAAAATGATGTATGTATAATTTAATCAAATTGGAATAAATAATTTTATGTTAAATTTAATTATTTATTAATTTTGTTATTATTATTATTTCTCATAGATACCTATGGCTCTAATTATATTTTCAAAACTAAATAATCTCTCACCATGATACCCTTGAATCCATATAATAATAAATATTAATTGGATTCTCGATTTGTAAAACCCATGAACTTTTATTCATTATTGTTATTTTTAACACATTCCTCTCGTTGTTTTTGTGTTGAAAAATTTTTGGATAGAACCTTGTGGGAATTGATAATCTTACATGTTCTAATAGAACACATCTTTACAAATGTCTTTTGGTTTTATCATAGTCCCCATGAACATACAATTGAATTAGAGGCTTCATTGTGGTCGTTATTTCCCTTCTGTAGTGGGGGATGTAGTGCAACTGTATATGTTACAATTGCACGGTATAACCAGTTGGAAGAGGTTGTGCCACACCACTCAAAAATGGAGTCAATTTTGGTAATTTTTCACCTTATTGTATTGGACTATACCATTGAATACATCCATTTTAGATATATATAGATTTTCATTGGTGTGGAATTTTTGAATTTAAAGACTTGAATAGAGTGTTAAAAACATAAATATAGGAATTACAATTAACGATTATTTCTTCATTAAATAGTGAATTCAAGAGGGCTTTAGTGATTGTTTCCCTATGGTATTAGTTCTCTAGATGAACCCAAAACAATATTAACATTTAATGTGTTGATTTCTTTGTGGGACTGAAGGTGACTACTTATCAAATCCTTTTTCCTTATTCCAAATATGTTTATTTTCCTATTTTACCTATTCTGTAGATCTCACATATGTTTCATGGTGTTTATTTTCATATTAGATCCATATACGAGTCAAACACCATGAAACATTGTTGAATTATTATATTTTTCAAATTTTGTTGAGTTCTTTCACCCTATACAATAATGGTTGTTTCTCATAGAACACTATGCAACATCCTCTTCATTCTGCCATTTATAACCCAAATTTTTATGTAGCGCTCATCCTCTATTTTCAGACTGAGTGCGATGATTTCATTTGATGAATATCGATGTCCAAATTAGTTCTCAGGTAATTATAATCATGTTTTTGTGATACGATAGTGTTTTTGATGAAATCATTAATGGACCTTGATGTTAACATTTAAAATACAGAGGTAGAATGCTTCACTCCTACTTGGGCTCATGTTTCCACATGTTTTTATGATATAATTGTTTACGTTTAATTGTGTTCACAAGTGTTTGTCTATATCTTGTGTGACATTTTATGATGTTTTTTCAATGTATTTGTTTTAGAATAGATTGATTTCAGGTTTTAGGATGATTCAAATGTTCATTCTGAACTATTTTTAAAACCATGATTTCATTTTTCTTGTCTATATTTACTCTTTCATGCATTTTACAATTTCTTTTGTGGTTGGGTTTGGTACTATAGATAGGTGGACCATCATTCTATGTGGATCCCTTATAGGGGCATTGTGATTGAATTAATATATTATTGACTAGGGTCCTAGTTATAGGGTAGTTCTATAATGATGAAATGGTGACCATGTTATAGATATACTAAAGGATTCATAAATCACATCATGTTCAATGTTTGTGATGTTGCATGGTGGAAAACTAGAATATTATAGGGTTAATGATACATTTCTTGGAAAAGGAGGTCGTGTATCTTGTAAGAATGAAACGATGAGATACATTGTCACGAACCAAATATGGTCGCCATCAAAACCGGCACCCGACCCGGCCCGTAACAAGGCCTGAAGGGCATTCCCGAACCCCATGGGCTGGAACAAGTGCTCGGGTATCATAAAATGATGGTTGGGAACGATTTACTGAAGTTTATAAACATTAAACAACAAACAAACTCAATAAAACGAATCTGGATTTTCAACTAAAATCGTCTTTTAAAAAATTCAGAACTGAATTACATATTTTAAAACAACTCAATAAGACTATAAAAAAGGTACAAAATCAAAATTATATGGCCCAAGAACCCTCATGGCAAGGGGCACCACCCTCAATCCATCTCTACAAAACATCACCACCAAGGACATGCTAGAAACCTGAACCACTGATACTAAAAACTCTATCCAAACCTGAAACAACAAAATAACCAAATATACTTACACCCAAGGGTGTATGTAGGGTGTGAAACAATGTCTAGTAGGATACCACCACTAAGAGATTCCATGTGATAAACATTCAAAGACAAAAAGCTTGCATGTTTTCTTAAACAGAAAATGCTAGATACAATTTCTAAAATATGAAACTAAAAAAAACAGTTTTCAAGTGAGATATCATTAAGAATAAACACTTTTAAAAGTAATGTCAACACTACTGAATTTCTAGAAAACTATACCGTATGGAGACGGTAAGTACAATGTTAATAATGAGCATAAGAAATAGGAAATAACCCCTAGGCACTAGCTCGTTCTGGGTCCCAGGTACCTCGTATCTCAGTGAGAGTAACCATCACAATATTCGTTCTCATGCACGAGCCATTAGTAGGGAACATACCCATAACCTAGTGGTCCCCAATCATCATCATCATAGTTTAGTTAGAGTTGTAAGTGTCAATCCTACTAAGTGAAACTGAGGCCAAACCCCACGGATTCACTAGCATACTAGTACATGTCCACCCACCAAGATATCCGGGTTTTCCCCTTGTGCTCAGACAAGTTCAACAAGTCAACAAATATAAATTGCACATGAAAATATCATTTTCACATCACAAGTTCACCAAATATCCAACATGTATTCCAAAAAAGTCTAAAAATCCACTTTTTCATTCAAATGAATATTAAAATCATACTCACACCAAAAATAGCCCACACCACATTTTTCACATCTTTCACAATTCAACAAATCCATTAACAATTTTATAAAATCTTTCCCAAGATTCTAAACATCACATAACAGCCCAATCTCATGTTACATAATACCGTTTTATAAACAAAGTCCATTTTTAAAATCACACTCACGCAAAACAGCCCGAAAACACGTTTCGCACCCACATCCCCAATTTCATAAATCACCTCGAAAATTTACAAAACATTACCAAAATGTTTTACAACATAACGGAAAACATTATGTTTCAAAAAAATCATTTTAGGAACATACTATCTACAAAAAATTACATAAGAAACCATTTCACACTTTTGGTAACTCATTAAATCATTTGTAATTTTCATAAAACCAACCCAAGAGGTGCAACCACGGTTGGCATACAAATCCCATTTCAAAAACCTAATTCAATTCCAAAAAAATCCCAATCACAATCTAAATCAGAATTTTCAGCCCTAAAAACATTTATTAAACCACCCCCAAGTTTTATAAAAATTCCTCAAACAATACCACAAAAGGTACACATGAAAAACACATGTCTTCACAAATCATGTTCAAGAAGTACAACATGGTTTCACACATTAAAACCATTCAGAAACCCCATTACAAGGATAAATTGACATTAAGGCATTAACAAAACAGAATTTTCATCCCCTTTTAACATTAATAGATCAATATCACATCTTATAAAATACACCCAAATATTTTCCCAAGAGCCACACATGAAAAGCACCCAATTCCAAGCAATAATGCAACTACAAAATTAAACACTTAACTCAATCCATCACAAAAACAATTTTTGCACCACACAAAACAGATTTGAAACGTACTAAATTAATAAACCAAGCAAGCTAACTCATCATAAAATGGTTATACATGGAATCACTTACCTTTTATGTCGAAACACTCAAAACATGGTCTGAAACATAAACCGCACCACCGCCGCACCTCAAGGAATTGAAATCCAACCTAAAACCAGAAGATTTCACACAAAATACAAGATTTAAAACCATAGGATTAAATCCTAACTTCTTGACATTAGTAATCTTGTGGATAAGGTATGAAACCCTAAACACATGGAATGTAACCCTAAGCAAATTGAAAGTAGAATGAAGAAGACCAACTTACTAGATGGATCTTGTATAAATCGACTCACATACACCAGTAGCTAAATTTGAAAACAGCCAAACATTTAAGTGAGTTTCGAACAAGGATCAGGAGACCATGTAGGAATTTGAATGGGGAAACAAGAGTGAGAATTGAAGGATTTATGAAGGAAACAAATTACCTTTATTAATCTGCCAGAAATGTGAGTTTTTCAGAAGTTTGACCTAAACCGCGATGCAAGGGAGCTACAAGGAGGGTGGAAGGATATTGGAAGCGCGGCTGGATTCAAGGGCCGTGTTTGGGGCTTAGAATCACCGAAAAATCCTTAATATTGGATAAGTTATTAATTAAAAAAAATTATTTTCAAAACTGGAATTGGGCTTTCGGGCTGGCCTAGTCCCTTAAATAGAAACCCATATAAAACTTGTTTATGGTTCTCTAAAAGCTCCAAAATACAACGGTGGTGTTTCTATATCAGGGTAGACCATTTAGGAACTTGAATGGGTGAAAAATATAAAAAATTGGAAAAGTTATAAAAGAAACAAAATTTATTTTTAAATCTGGAATTGGGCTCACGGTTTGGCCCAATTCATTAAAACTCACCCATTCCACCATAAAAGCTTGACAAACCCCAAAAAAAAATCATAAATGAAAATTAAATGAAGTTTAACTTTAAAATAACTCATATATGTGACAATTCTCCCCACCATGAAAACTTTCCGTCCCCGGAAAGTGACCACAAGGCCAGATACCAAAACCACATCCAACCGATAAACCAAGATGTAATTCTTTGTCAAGCTTTGCCCCCAAGGGCCAAAACACCTCCAGTGATCAATTAAGGAAAGATTAATCTCACAACCCAAACATACACCACTTTACTGAAATGATTAATCACATTCATACATTATCCTAAAATGAAACTCCTCGAATGCTATCCAAACAAGACTCAAGCAATTCACCCAAACGAACAACAACTTCGAACAAGGTTACACTTACCTAACATTAACTAAACCATTGGGAGATATCCAATAAAAACATTTAATCAAGGAAGATATTGGTATCTAGATAGTTTCAAATGAGACTACCTACCACCAAGACAATAGCATGGATAAATCTGATCTATTTTTATGGGGGAACACAAATAGGCACCCCACCATAAGCGGCAACCTATATTATTTTCCGAGATAAAATGAAGACACTAACAGGGGGAGGCCTGAACGAACTCCCTAGTACAAAGGGTAGAATTCCATTCACAGTTTATGAAAGAATTTACATGAGAATAATTTTGGGTCTCCCCACCATAAGAACCAACAATCTTAACTGACCAGCATGGGCCGACACAGAAAGACCCAATTTTTTTTAAAGATTTGGGATGGGCGCAGGGTCAGTCCGCACGGTTTGGGAACCGTGAACTAACTATGCAGACCATTCTTTTCACGTGGCTTCCTAGCACACTATCACTAATAATCCTGCACAAAATGTGTGCTCAAACTATCTATCCAAATTTCCAACCATTATCTAATGACTCAATGGAAACCAAGGAGGGAGGGAATGACATTAGGATATGACATGGGTACAACGCCCAACACCTATTTCTACCGAATGAGAAAAATAGAAGGAATATGATGATACCATAGGTTTAAAAACTTCCTATCTTTCACACCGAGGATATGAAATTTTACATGGGTTTAAATGACCTAGGGATTTTCCCTAACTACAAGCCAGCTTCTCTCCAAGACCTATGGATGGAGCTCAAATGATCGAAGCATCTTCAGCCTCGCAGTTAGTCCGTGGAAACCCCTTTAACGAGAATTATTCTTTCAGTGCTACCAAAAACTACATTGCAATCCCCGATAATATTTCCAAGACATAACACATTCCAAACTCACGTTACACTAACTCAATATTTCAATGAAACAAGGGCTTAAAATATGAACACAAATCACACCTTGTTTCTTCGGAAATAAAATAGAAGTATATAACACTTATACTCACCTTCTAAAAAATGGATGATTTTGATGTTTTTACAAGGGGTACATTCTCCCAAAATAATAGAGACTCTCAAAGTATTTCATGAATTTCACCTTTAGGGTCAGTCAAGCACATGACATCACAAGGAGTCACCAAACATGACCATTGGGAATAATATAGGTAATTAATAGAAAGGGACCTTATACTACATCCCCAAACAACACAAAATTATAGAAAGTGGCGACAATATCCTCTTGTGACCAGATTTCCCACACTGTTAGTTTATTGTGTACTCCTTCTTCAAAGAGACTACAATGGACTGAGAGGACCTCTTAGACACCATCCTGGTACTCATCCACGCTAACAACCCCCAACCACTTCCACCTTAAGAAAATTTGAAAACTTAAGAAGCAATGGTCTCATGAAACCTTCCATGATCACTCTCCCACTACAAGAGGATAAAAAAACCCCGGAAAAGAAAGGGTGTATACCCAATCTTCAAATCTCAAGAAAAAGATTCCTTATTTTGATCAACTGGAGGGTCTTCAAACAACGAAACAATCTGGGTTGTACTTCAGTAGTCCACTAACCCTTAATGGGGTGTTACTTATCCAACGATTGAATCCAAGGACCCAACCAAGATGGTTTATTGGTCAAGATATACCACAAACCATATCCAAACACATGAAGGGAACCACCATAAAGGCGCCCCAAAACATTTTTCAAAATAGACCACTAACTGTCCCTACAACACAACTTACCGACCAAACTTAGAACCAAAACACAGTTCAGACAACAGGGGTTCTTGAACTCAAATCATCCCACAACATCAAATTTTTCAAATACACATAATACACACCATCCCGAACTATTTATCAAGACATCAATTTTTTCATTAAAATCATTTCTTTGAAAACAAACGGTTCAGCAGTAAGCATATCCACCAATGGTACCCCATGGGCCTTACACATGCATGTTTTGGTGCCACACCGGGCTCCCCCCTCATATCCGTTCCGACACTCATCCAGTCATGCCGTCAACCATCCATCAACCTAGATAACCACATGCATGTGGTCTCTCATGAAAATACCAAAGGCTAAAACAATGATTTTTTTCCACTTTTCTAAACCGAAATGGTCAACCAACACATCATTTTTCGCAAAACCACTAACCAGAAGATCAAAATCCCAATTCAAATCTTACCAAAAATTTCAGAAAGACACAACCATTTAGACAGGAAGTCACTTTCATGTTATTCACATCAATTTCACATCATCTTGTCCCATGAAAACAAACTTTTATTATTTAGAAAACTCCATTGGAAAAACTTTTTCAAAACCAACATCAGTATAGTTTCTACTTTTAAAAAGTGGTGTAAGCACACCATTTTCCATTTGAATATAATTCTAAAAATTCGCTTTCACCATTTCATAAATCAAACCATTCCCTTTTTATTTGAAAATCATTTCATAAAAAAATTACGCTTCATAAAACAACAACTCCTTAAAACCAATGTTCTAAGATTTCAAAACTAAAGCACAAAACAATGTAAGAGGAAACTAGTTTCAGTGGGTGACTTGGAAATATGGTTGGAGGCCATATTCCAATCACTTCACTATCACATAGAGTGTTCTAGGGAATATCCCCAGCTTCACATGGCTTGCCAAGCCCTGCGTGCTCACTGAGACTATTAACCCAACTCTCATTTCATTTCCCCTAATCATCATAAAACCAAGAAAACCAAAGGAATCTGAAAGGTCCCGACTTCTCCTAGAGACTTGAATCCTGTCATGAGGTGTGGTGATCAGCCACACTACTCATAACATAAATTCTAAGTAACAAAAATCCAAACTCCAGACTATCTTGATTGTTCCCCAAGTAACATGACCCAAAGAGAGAAAACCCCCTCTGATACCATTTTGTCACGAACCAAATCTAGTCTCCATCAAAACCGGCACCCGACCTGGCCCGTAACAATGCCCGAAGGGCGTTCCTGATCCCCACGGGCGGGCACAAGTGCCCAGGTATCATAATATGATGTTTGGGAACGATTTACCCAAGTTTATAAACATTAAATAACAAACAAACTCAATAAAACGAATCTGGATTTTTCAACTAAAACCATCTTTTACAAAATTCAAAACTGAATTACATATTTTAAAAAAAACTCATTAAGACTATAAAAAAGGGACAAAATCAAAATTAAATGGCCCAATAACCCTCATGGAAAGGGGCACCTCCCTCAATCCATCTCTACAGAACATCACCACCAAGGACATGCTAGAAACCCGAACCACTGGAACTAAAAACTGTATCCAAACCTAAAACAAAAAAATATCCAAATCTACTTACACCCAAGGGTGTATGTAGGGTGTGAGACAATGCCCAGTGGGATACCACCACTAAGATATTCCATGTGATAAACATTCAAAGACAAAAAGCTTGCAAGTTTTCATAAATAGAAAATGCTAGTTACAATTTCTAAAATATGAAACTAAAAAAATAGTTTTCAAGTGGGATATCATTAAGAATAAACACTTTTAAATGTAATTTCAACACTACTGAATTTCCAGCCAACTATACCGTATGCTGACGGTAAGTACAAAGTTAATAATGATCACAAAAAATAGGAAATAACCCCTAGGCACTAGCTCGTTCGGGGTCCCAGGTACCTCATATCTCGGTGAGAGTAACCACCACAATATCTGTTCTCGTGCACGATCCACTAGTAGGGAACATACCCATAACCTAGTGGTCCCCAATCATCATCATCATAGTTTAGTTAGAGTTGTAAGTGTCAATCCTGCTAAGTTAAACTGAGGCCAGACCCCACGAATTCACTAGCATACTAGTACATGTCCACCCACCTAGATACCCGGGTTTTCCCCTTGAGCTCTGAAAAGTTCAACAAGTAAATAAATATACACTGCACATGAAAATATAATTTTCACATCACAAGTTCACCAAATATCCAACATGTATTCCACAAATGTCTAAAAATCCACTTTTTCATTCAAATGAATTTTAAAATCATACTCACACCAAAAATAGCCCACACCACATTTTTCACATCTTTCACAATTCAACAAATCCGTTAACAACTTTATAAAATCTTTCCCAAGATTCTAAACATCACATAATAGCCCAATCACATGTAACATAATACCCTTTTTATAAACAAAGTCCATTTTTCATATCACACTCACGCAAAACAGCCCAAAATCACGTTTCGCACCCATATCCCCAATTTCATAAATCACCTCGAAAATTTACAAAACATTACCAAAATATTTTACAACATAACTGACAACATCATGTTTCAAAAACTCATTTTAGGAACATACTATCACCAAAAAAGTACATAAGAAACCATTTCACACTTTTTGTAACTCATTAAATCATTTATAATTTTCATAAAACCAACCCAAGAGGTGCAACCATGGTTAGCATACAAAACCCATTTCAAAAACCTAATTCAAGACCAAAACAATCCCAATAACAATCTAAATCAGAATTTTCATCCCTAAAAACATTTATTAAACCACCCCCATGTTTTATAAAAATGCCTCAAACAATACCACAAAAGGTACACATGAAAAACACATGTTTTCACAAATCATGTTCAAGAAGTACAACATGGTTTCACACATTAAAACCATTCAAAAACCCCATTACAAGGCCAAAATGTCATTAAGGAAATAAAAAAAAATAATTTTCAGCCCCTTTTAACATTAATAAATCAATTTCATATCTTATAACATACACCCAAATATTTCCCCAAGAGCCACGCATGAAAAGAACCCAATTCCAAGGAATAATGCGACAACAAAATTAAACACTTAACTCAATCCATCACAAAAACAATTTTTTTAACACACAAAACAGATTTTAAACATACTAAATTAATAAACCAAGCATTCTGACTCATCATAAAATGGTTATACATGGTATCACCTACCTTTTATGTCGCAACACTCAAAACATGGTGTGAAACATAAACCGCACCACTGCTGCACCTCAAGGAATTGAAATCCAACCTAAAACCAGATGATTTCACACAAATGTCAAGATATAAAACCATAGGATTGATGCCTAACTTCTGGACATTAGTTATCTTATGGATAAGGTATGAAACCCTAAACACATGGAATGTAACCCTAAGAAAATTGAAAGAAGAATGAAGAAGACCAACTTAATTGATGGATATTGTATAAATTGCCTCACATACACCAGTATATGAATTTGAAAACATCCAAACATTTAAAGGAGTTTCGAACATGGATTAGGAGACCATGTTGGAATTTGAATGGGGAAAAAAGAGTGAGATTTGAAGGATTTATGAAGGAAACAAATTACCTTTATTAATCTGCCCGAAATGTGAGTTCTTCAGACGTTTTGACCTAAACCGTGATGCAAGGGAGCTACAAAGAGGGTGGAAGGATATTGGACGCGCGGATGGGTTTACGGGGCGTGTTTGGGGCTTGGAATCACTGAAAATCCTTAATATTGGATAAGTTATTAATTAAACAAATTTTATTTTTAAAATTGGAATTGAGCTTTCGGGCTGGCCCAATCCCTTTATTAAAAACCCATATAAAACTTGTTTATGGTTTTATAAAAGCTCCAAACTACAATGGTGGTGTTTTTATATCAGGGTAGACCATTTTGGAACTTGAATGGGTGAAAAATATAAAAAATTGAAAATGTCATAAAAGAAACAAAATTTATTTTTAAATATGGAATTGGGCCCACGGTTTGGCCCAATTCATGAAAACTCACCCATTCCACCATAAAAGCTTGAAAAACCCCAAAAACAAATCATAAATGAAAATTAAATGAAGTTTAACTTTGAAATAACTCATATATGTGACATACATGATCTTTCAATTATCTAGCTTATTTCTTGTAGGGATACTATTAAACCTCCAACAATTATTTTTTATGGATTCAAGGCACATATATCATGGGGTTATTGAATTTTTTGTTAGTTCACACCCACACATTATTTATTATGTGTTTATCCTCTTTACACATTTATTATTATTAATATTATAAACACTTGTTATACATGATAATAATAAATTTAGAACACATTAGTGGTTTATAATGTGTCTTGTATTTAAACCATACACGAGCATTTTCTCACATGTAGATTTATTTGATAGAGATAATATAGAGGTATAGAACCATTTTTAGGAAGGTGGAGTGTTGGAAAAATGAGTTAGAGTAGACTAGGATAATATCCCTTAGATTCCAATATCATTCAATTGTTTATTTATTATTTTCATGATGCTTATTCTCTATAAAATCATAGATCATTGGGATATATTTTAAATTTATAACATGTATTCAATTATTTTTATTTATATATAGTTAAATTTATATTTATCTTTTATTTAAAATTTTCAATTATTTATAGTTATTTTCATAATTACAAGATACTAGTGTATAATATCCCCACTAATGGTCTAAAACCCTAACTACTTTTCTAAGGAAACTTGGTTATTGGGAGGTATGAGTGAGGTCAGATGGATCAATAGCACGGACCAATTGGTTCAAGTAGGGGTGTTTGAAATTAAGGCAAGCTAACAGTGACTCAAAATTTTGTTTCTTCTAATTTTCATGATTTCTGATTGGATAGACATGAGATAGAATGGTTGGGACTCAGAAAAGAGAATGATGAAATAGCATGTCCCATAATGTGTAGTGGACTATTCATTTTCATAAAACGGAAATCATTACTATAATTTTATATTTTTTTGTTTCACGTGATGATGATATGTGATTTAGGTGATTTTGGGAGCATTCATCGATCCTGAAAATTCAAATACGATAACACAAAATATATGTATATATAATTATTTCTATTTTTCATAATAGATCTCTAATTAAATACCTTTTTTACCAATTATGGAGAGTATATTTGATTTTGTGAAATATCTATGTTTTCATGTTTTAGTGATATATCCTTATTGGAATTAATTATTTTAACTATGTATTTTTTTTTGTTCTAGTATATATTTATACATTTATTTTATTTAATTGTGATTTAGAAAAGTTTTAGTACATTGAGGGTACACATTTCTATAAGGGGATACTACTAGGAAATCCAATATAATACCATTGAATGTCCATGACTTGTTATAAACATAATATTTCATCTATTGAAGATGAAATATAATTTAAATTTTTTGGATGATATTCTAATCATTGTGATGTAGAGACCATTCTCACAACATCCCCTATAGTACATGCTATAATCCAATTCTGACAACAACTAAGGTGAATGGATGACTTCTCCATAGATTTCCAGATCCATCATCTTCTACTCTTTCCTATAACAATTTAACTATATGATTTGGTGAACTAGATTGGTATATTTTATTGATACTTCGACCTTCAATAAATAATGAAAAATTGACATTTTAAACTAGCATTTTTCATATAACAAGGTCCCAATAGACGTTGGGGAGGACTTCTGGGTATTGATGAATGATGATATAGATTCTCATGAGATTTCATGAAGGAAAATTTGTAGTAACATAATCCCTTAAATTATGAAACTTCATAGAGAATAGGACATATTGGTGCTATAGTAATGATCTATGACAATATCCTCCAACGTCACATGTTTTACAGATCATTTAATCATTACTCATCTTCTACCCATTAATGTGTATTATACATCTAGGATGTTTTGTATAATATTTTTATATAATATTATATGGTCGGTCTATGGTTTTATCTAGAATCATATTCAATGGTGTTGTTAATGGATCGAAATATTGTGAAGATAATTTAATAGGGTTTGGAAGTTAGTATTCCCCTACTATTTAGTGCATATTAGAGTGGATCTAAAAAAAAAATCTGAATACCACTTTATATGGAAGGAAGTGGATGATTGGGGATTTGATATAGAGAAAATAATTAATTTTGAGTAGAGTATGTATTCTTCGACTTCATATATGGGAACCCATGGAATTTCAACTATAGAAGTATTGGAAACTACAATAGGCTATGATCATTTCCCCATACCCAATGAATCTAATTTTGACTGATAATAAATGAAAATTATAATTGTGTCATTACATTGGTTAGGAGCTAGATGTAGAAAAGGCATAATAGTAGGTTATTAGTTTGAGGTTCTTAGAAGAAAACTCATTTTATTAGTTCAACATAGTGAAAAAACTATAGAACGTTGAATTGTATTATGTACAATGTTGATCTATACCTCGTAGATGATATATATGGGAAATCTACCATTATAAATATAGTTTTTATTATATATATATTGTATACTATATGATTTCATACTTCTACATTTCATTAATTCAATTATACACATGTAGTTATTATAATTAACCTAAAATTCATGTAATTATATGAGTTAGAATCCTTATATACAACTGGGAATGAAGGTGGATAAACACCAGTGATTTCCATAGTGTCTAAAATTGTTTTCTAGTTATAGAAATTCTTTTGGAAATCATGATTATATTGAACGTGGCCATCAATGTGATTCTCAAAATAGACTATCTTACTAGATTAATGGATCCCATTGTTGATACTATAAATGGGGACCTTTTTTGTCCCCATGTAGATACAGTTGCATTATTAATGTAGTTTTTGAATTGGGAGCAGGTAGATTATTACCATACATTATTCATGTGGGATTTATTGAATCATAAATGGAATGATTTTCTCTATTTATATGATTTGAAAATAACCTCTCATATTTTTCTGTAGTTAAATAAATCAATTAGTATATTTTCTTAGATGATATGAAATCCCCTTGAAAATGGAGATGAAATTCTGATTGAATTCATATCTGTCCCAAAAAACATTGAATAACACTATATCAAATATCAAAAAATTGAGCTGATGTAGGTCTTGGTGAATCTCTATGAATTTGAGTGTAATGTATTTATCATTCAATGTAATACACGAAGTGGAGGGATCCTATCTTGTTCACCAATAAGAAAGATGGTAGTCTTAAACTATAAAATGTTTCCAAAATCGAAACTATGTGACAATGAAGATGAAACATTATTTTCCCTAGATTTATGGTATTTTTATATCAAATAAGAATACCTAAATGGTTCTCTATGATATATATTAAAACAATATATTAATAGTCATTTGATAGAGAGGTTGAAATTACAATGATTATGTTTCATAAATTCATGGGTGTTATGAGTACTTGATGATTTCATTTAGGCTAAAAAACAACCCATAAGTGTTAATGGACCTTATGAACATGACCTTTCACCAATACATATAATCATTAATCATAGTCTTAATTGATGAAATCATCATATATTTTCTCCCACTAGTGAAACATGATAGAACCCATGATATTATCCTATGTATTCTTATATAACATCATCTTTATTCCATGATTTTTTAGTGTATTACATGGATATATTATGTGAGATTCATGGGTTATGTGGTGTCTATGATGCAATATCTATGGACCTATATAAATTAGATTCTATGAAATCTTATACATGTCCAATGAATTTGTTCATGATTAGGAGCTTCTTTGGAATAACAAGATTTTACTATCAATTTATTCCAATATTATTCTTATCATTAACCAAACGAATGGACTAAATAAAAATGTATTTATTTTCTATTAGTTGTGGAGGAGTGATGAAGTATTCAAACAGAAAATTTGAATGATTCTAAATACTCCATTACTTACTCTCCCTGGATTTAGGACTGGTTATGTAGTGTATTTTTACATATCATATATTTTTCTAGGATTAGAATCATTGTAGATAAACAATTTAGTATGAATTGGATCACTATATCTCTATACCAAATAGAAGGTCTTTTGTACACTTGATCTAGAGCTACTATCCATGGTTCTTTCTGATAAGTAGTGGCTATAAAATCTCATTAGGGAGATATTTTTTTAACATGAACCAAAATATAATTTTATATTACATAAAATATAGAGACATGATAATGAGGTAGAATAGATAATTTTAGTACCTATATATGATTGAAATAGAAACTTATTATGCACAATTGAATGGTAAAATCACCTAGGAATCTATTATCTATATAATAATGTATTAGTAATTTCATTGTGGGAGTCCATCTAAGGATTAATAGATTTTAATGGGAAAATTTCCTAACTACATGATGTATTATTATGGGGAATATTTCAATGACTTATTATCATGTGATATTCATGTTATCCATTGTGAACTGGGTGAAAACTATACCTTATTCAAACTCATTTTGTGATTTGATGAGGGAACATCTAGCTAGATGGGATCCAACATCAGGGATTTATTTCAGCAACAATGATGTGATCATGGAATGTTAGATATTAGAATTCAGTGTAACCACCAAAGAAGATAATATGACGGACTAAAACATTATTATATGATACCCTAATCTTAGAGAAATAATGAAATACAATGACTTTATGTGATAGTTCTTATGACCATGGATGATGATAAAAATTATAGGGTTTCTTATTTGGATGCCTTCCCAATCAAATAGTGACGTACAAATACCGACATCATGGTGGGTTGATCTAGACACATCTAGTTTTGATGTACATGTAAGTGTATATCCTGATAGTAAATTTGAAAGTGTTTCCCTAGTCCATGTCCAATCATGATGGTTCTTAGTTTATTTTTCAATTGGATGTAAAATGGTGGACAAATTTCTGTAAGACGAGAGACTTGGTTAGTGGATGAGCTAGTAAATATCTAAATCGATGATATAAAATGATTTAATGTACTAAAAAAAGATGCTTATTGAAAATATTAATATTGATTTTATTTCATTGGTTTTTTAAGACATTCAAAAAACCCTTATGACTTAGTTGGTGATGATAACAACATAAAAAATTCATAAAAATGAATAGTCCAACAGCACCATACAAATTTCATTGAATATTATTCAAGGAAAAGTTGTTGATTTATGTGGAGTTTTAGATGATCACCTTGAATTGGATGAATTTTAAAAAAGAAAAAAATATCCATTGATTGATATGGATACTTAGGAGGGTATATATGGTGTTCTTTGATTTTTACCACTATATACTAATGTGGAATGAGAGTTGGTTATTTAGGTCCCTAAATGGTTTAGGAGATCTTCACAAGTGTTAAATTGATTTATAATTCATTGATCACAGCTATGAGAAGAAAAGGATCATAAGTTAATTGTATGAGGTGTCCTTTAGAGTTTTTTTGGGCTTCTGGTTTTTTGTTGAGTGAATCTCCATGGTTAAGAAACCAAATGTTGAATTAGTAAGGAAGTATTGGTACTTGTTAATTTTAAAAAAATTTGTCCACAAAGAAATAATGGGATTTTGAATTCTATATGTACCACTTTTCTCATAAATTAGGTATGAAAGATGTGTTTCATGTTTCAAATATATGATGATATGTGGTCCATACTACACATACAATTTAATATAAAGACAATGATTTGGAGCCTATTATATCATATGTGGAGTATAAAGTGTATTTTGTATTCCAAATCTTGGAAATAATTAGACTAAAGGTGGTTCACTTTTAAATATTTATTTTTTTCATGGGATGATACAAGAGGTGACACGAGAGAGATAAAATGATTTTCGAGCTAAATGGGATACATTTTTTGAGGAGGAAACCTAGATATAATAATGTAATTATAATGAAGAAAAATATAGTAAAATCTATCATCTATCACCAACATTCCTTAGATACCATGAAACATGTACTAGTGGGATATAGGGTACCTAGCACATCTAACATATCCATTTAGTATCCACACAAAACACTAAACATGCTCATTCAATATCTTAATATAACAATATTTCTTGTACCTTAGGAAGAAAGTGTGATCTGTTGGTGTTATATACTTATATTTAAAACATTTAAATGTTCCATATGGTTATCTAGATGTTAAATAAAGAATTATAACATAATATACATTTGAAAACCATTTTTAATGTAAATATATTCAGGATATATTTCTAACACACCAAATGATCCAATGAGTTTAATTTTTTTATATCTCAATTTGCTACTAAAAAATGAGTTTCATTTAGAAACAAAAAATCATTTCAGAAACCACATAATTTAAATGATTCCTAAGAACATATATATATATATATATATATACGTCCATAAACCTATATATTTATTTATACAATTATATATATATTATTTTTCTAACCACACACCCATGCACCAATATATATATATATTCCAATGATTATTAGAAGCACCATGGTTGAAAATGAGAAAAACATTTCGATCTATTTATAAAATGAAATGGTTTCAACAATGAAAATCACAACAAGTGAAAAATAAATGTGAAAATATACATAAAAATTTCAAAAATCCAACAAACTAGTCAAACTAAATCATTATAAATACATCTTAATCAATTTAAAAAAAATCAAATAAACCTATATAATACTAATTTAGGTGATTATACAATCATATGAAATATTCATATACATTATGAAATCAATAAAAAAATAAATTTTATTGTGAATTTATTTATACAAAATTCCTGAACCAGTGATTCCAGAAACATTTAAATTTAAGAACATTAAAAATGGTCATGTATATAGTCATTGTGAATAAATAGTCAATGCATGAAAAAACAAAACTCAGACACGTTGTGGAGTGAATAAATGTTTCAGAAAGAAAATTAAAATTTATTGAGATAATATTTGTACAACATAAAAATGAAAAAAACTCATATTAAACCAAATTACATTTTAATTTCTGGATAAACTAAATATAGAAAACAATAGAGGATGAATGAATATTACGAGGTATGAAGAAGAAACATAAAATCCAAACATTGGTTAACAAATTATAATCTATGAATAGAGTAAAAAATATCTTTATTGGATGATGGAGGTGGTGATACATTATACCCCTTATAAGACCAAATGGGATAGGGATGATAAAAACCAATTTCTTGTTTTTATAAGCTGTTTAATTTATGATTTTAATTATTTTTAATGATTATAGGAACTCCAAACTGTGTGGATGCACCTTAACAAAGCATGTGCTAACCATAAACCCCTTATTTGGGAGAACACGATCATAAAACCTATGGATTAACTATATTACAAATGTCCTAAACAGATCTACAAAAAATGTAAATGATATCACATGGTTTTACATGGTTTGGTAGAAAGTTTTGGCGATCAATTCCCCTACACATATGTGATAATGAAATAAAACTATCCTTTGATAAAAAAAAATTAAATTAATAAAAATAGTGAAATAATTACAATTTTGAGAAGATAGTTGTGAATTTTACTATCTTCTATAGAATAAACTTTCCTCATTTCCGGATAATATAATAATACTTTCTTTCTAGGTGTAAACGTAATCAAATCACATTTGCTTCAATTCCATGAATTTATTTTTCTTTATGTACTAGAATATATTATTGAAATATTTATCAATGGTGTTTTAAAACAAATTTCTACTCCATTGAATCAATATTTTCTTTCTACATGGTATTCATAATGAATTACCACCACCATTCTCCCTCACCTTAAAATAGATAAATTATTATTCTTATTATATAATGTTCTATGAATGAAAAAATCTAATAATATTATCTCTAAATAATTGATCCATTCTTCAACTACAATTGTATTTGATTATACACAAAATTCTGAAGGGTGTTGATTGATGAATCATTCCATGGTATATATGATCACATGTAGACTATTTGGTCACTATCATTCTTGAGAAACATTAACAAAAGGATACATTAACTATATAAACACAAGAAAATTCTTCTCTTTTCTAATTTCATTAATTATATTTAAATGATTTGGAAGGATATTATTATATTGTGACCTTCATACATCATTAAAATATTTTCAACAAATAAAACCATTCAAAACATATAGATATTATGTAACTAAATATATCAAACCTAAATTGATGTCTAAAAATAATATAATTTATATATTAAATTCTATCATATTATCTTATCATCCTCTGAACCTAAAATATTATCTAAAACGAAACTGGATACAAAATGTAAAAACATGAAACATATTGAAATGTTAATTAAATGATTTATGAAAGGGGAATGTTTTGATACCATTTTAGTATATTTTAGGGTTACATTTTTAGAGTATTAATTAAACCATTATATATATATATATATATATTTCAACATAATTAGTTTCATTTATACAAAATACGTTATTATGATTATACCCATTTTTCATTATGAAACCTTTTTTCTTATTTTATTATTAATCATCACAGTTAAATTACATGGCTTTATATAGCACAAAACTCATCAAAAATCCCTATGAAGATAAATATAATTTTTGGAATGAGTAAAAAAGGTTACTAAATGGTAGAAAAAAATTATTATATTTCAAATTCATGAAAACCTATAACCAAATATTGTATCATACAAAAAAATATAGCATAAATTCATATTTTAACAAAGATATTAATTTCATTATTATGTGAAAAGTTTCATAAAACATATCAAAATAATGAATAAAAAATACTATTCATGAAGCTTTCTAATGAAACCTAAAATAATTTCAATGAAATTAAATAATTTTTTTTTTAAATTTCTAACACATTATTTAAATAATTTTTATTCCATATTAATATAAAATATTTCTGCCAAATCCAATTCTCAATCATAGAATAAATATATAGGTACCATGGTATATCATCATCATATCACCCTTACGGTAACCCCGATAATCAACATAAATATAGAATAAAAATATTGGTTAATTCTATTATATATTTATAAAATGATACATCATTAACCAAACCACTAAGTTGTTATACCAAACCATCTCATCATAAAAAAATTTATAGGAACCATAACATTATTAAAAACAATAAAATATAAGCATTTTAGAAATAACACTCCTTATAATGGAATTTTATCTAATAATTGTGAAAAAATTCCATGTTTTTATAAGAATGAGATAAAATATATTTTTATGTTTATAACATAAAAAAATAAAACATTTAAATAGTAATAGATAAATGATATTTTATTAAAACCCATATAAATTTTTATAGAAATAATGGTAATGAATAAATCATATCAATCTGTGAAAAGGTATTAATTAGATAAACATTAATTTATGACTTTTAGGAAGATAAAATAAATTAAAATTAATTAAAAAAAATTAATTTAATGTTAGTAAAATTTAATACTAGTAGATAAAGTTCTGCGCACTAATATAGTTGACCATAAGAGGGTTGATCTAGTTGAGGAGGTTGAAAAATTTATGTCGTTGTTTCTATCATTAAATTGAAAGGATTTGGGAATGTTTGACTGTAATTTTTAGGATGTTGAGATAGGGTAGTGGATGAAGGATATTTTGATCACCTTATTTATATTTGGTCCCCTTAGGAGAACTAAGCCCTGTATGAAGTTATTGTAAAGTGAATGACTGACTGAAAATTATTTTTTTATTAAGAGAAACACTTTTACGGGAAAAGTGAGAAACTAAAGGGTTAAAAAAACATCCAAAAAAACCCAAACAAAACAGGATAAAAAACAGGATATGTCATCCAAGAAATAGCATAAACCACCATCCCCATGCAGGACACTCGGTGATCCCATGCAAGCATGGTCCCTCCCAATGTTTCCATCACTCCAAAAACATCCATGTCCCAAATGGCCTACAAAGAAGATGGAAGAGAAACTGAGCCCAACGAAGATATTCTGCGATGAAACAGCAAAACCACACAAACCACAAACATAGAAAAAACCACCAATCACTTGACAGAAATAGGAGAAACAAACCCAATTAGTCCAGAGGTGACACCTCATAGGAATAAGAAAAATTACCAAAGCATAATATGATCCTGTTAGTGCTTTACTCTCTATACATATTCCACTTCATTAACCATACCTTGGAATCACGGTCTTCCCCAATGATTTCTTCATATTGATCATCCATTTTGTCCCATGTTCGGATATATTAAACTTTTCTGATTTTCCGATTGTTGAATCCTCTCATTAGGATCAAATCATGTTTGTCAATCCATATGTCCTTCTCGCTGTTGACCTCCATCTTGATAGGTATTCCCATCATATCGGCCTCTTCCTAAGGGATGTTGACATAGAGAAATTCCTCTACCATATCCTCTTCAGAGCAGATGATAGGTTCTTTAATGCTCTTTCCCATTTTAGAACTACTTCCCATTGCATTATTGTTCACCTTGGCCCCAACCTGGGGGTCCTCCTGCATGAGAACCTTGTCAGATGATGTTTCCTTCTCACCTAGTTTATATTTTTTACTTGACTGTGTTTTCCTCGGCTTCGGTAAAAGTGAGTAATCCTTGTGTTCTATTCCATTATTCTTCTTAGGTAACATCTCCTTGTCTTGGACTTTGTCAAATCCCGAACCCCCCTCAGTCTGCCTATCCCATTCATGAATGTGGTGGATTTTAATATTATTATATGTAAAGATATTGATATTTAGTGGTTCATCTTTTAGATTTTGTTCCTGGACAAGTTTATTATTTCGACAATGATTGTATTGAATATTAATGAGATTTTCTTTCTTCACTAGTGGTTCATCTCTATGTGGGAGTTTGGGATTAATTTCAGTGTTAAGATGCATTAATCCATCATACATTTCCTCGATAAGTATTCCCTAGAGAGACATTATAATGATACAATTCATTATTCTATCAGCAATTAAATTTATCCCCTTATTATTAGAATATATTTTCAGGATTGGAAGAACGTTTAGGTGATCATGTATATGCACCCAAGAAAGTGTTTACCAAGAAATATGTCCCAATAGTGTTTAAAGAGGTGTAGAGTTTTTAGTGTAAGGTTCCAGGTTCCAGGACCATGGAATTTTTTTCAAGAAGGGAGTCAAACTCAAAATCATCTTTTTAGACCTTTTAGTCTATTACTTCCCATTATTTTCAGTGGTTATTGGGTCCACTATGTTTTATCAATTATGTTTATAGACACCATCAATATCAGTTTCTAGTGGTTTATCATGATTAGTTTTCTAGTGGTTGAAATGAATAATTTTAGTATAATAGGTGGTTCTTATTGATTCCATTTTAGAAGAAGAGTAAATTGGATAATGTCCCAATGATATGGGAAGGCATATGTTGTTGTTAGCCTTTGGGTTTTTCTCAATTTTGGTGACCTTAAACAGAGCATGGATGTAGAGGAATATATAAGTAGAGGGTTATAGAAGATGGGAGTGATCCATTTCATATGACAAAGTTATATGTTCAAGAGGGGATATATATATTTTTAGGTGTACTCAACATATTGTACAACCATTTTTAGGGGGTGATTAATTCTAGATATTCACAATACATTGTTTCAATGGCTTTAGACTGAGTTCTGGAGGAATACATTGAGAGTCTTCAAATTCCTCTGGCATGTTCTATTCCATTTAGTGGCCAAAATAGATAATTTCTTTTGAGTTAGTGGGGTATACTGATTATGGAGTCAAATCCATCGAATCCCAAACTTTTCCTACATTATATTCAGGAATAACATGTCATAAATAGCATCAAATATTCATATTGTGTGCATTCCATTTTTTAATTCATCAAATGGAGAATCGGGATCTCAGATGTGGATGGATATAATGAATCTTCATTATTAAGTGGAATAATGAAGTTGGTAATAGACCAATGAAGCCCCTTCATTCATTGGTTGATGAAATATTTATGCAATCAATTAGGGATTGGATAATGGATATTAAAACAGATTTCATGGAGTCTGTAAATATTTTTCTTGAGGGGGGTTGTGACACTACCCCAATGACATGATTTTGAGTTTAGATTATATCATCAAACAAAAACATCTCTTCTTCTAATGTATCACTATAATATGGAACCCTATGATTTAAGGGAATTATGAATTTGGTTTGATGATCTAATAAAGAAAATTTTCATCAAGACTATTATCTAACAATGGGGTTATCTAGTGTTATTAACTAAGAAGGAATATGGTTGTTTGAGGATATAAAAAACTACAATAAGTTTGACTAGTGATGATTAATAATCACCATCCTTTTTCATATACAGGTGATTGTTTTTTATATTGATAGTGGTGTTTTGTTTCTCTAATATAGATATATGGTATTTATATAATGAGTTTATGGTGAATGCGGATGATATTATAAGTACTAATTTTATATCAATGTATCATAACATTAGGTATTTTTATATTGTTATATGCCACAGATGAACTAGCTATATTCATGGGGAGATTGATCTCCTTATTTCAGGAATTCATGGAAAAATTCATAATCAATGACATTGATGACATATTACTCTTCTCACTGTCAAGGGAGGATAATTCCAATCATCTCAGAGATGTAATAAAAGATCATAATTTATATTAGATCCTTGGAATGTTTTTCAGGTGTATGTTCTTGGCAGGAGTGTTTAATCTCCTTGGGAACATGGTGAATAAGTGGGGTATATAGTGGAATCATTGATGTTTCTCACTATTTTTTGGTCAACCACTAATAATGTGGCAAAGGATTTCCAGATCATTGGCCAGGTAGGATGTTATTCGAATTTATTTGTCTGATTTCTCATGCATTTATACTTCATTTTGAAATTTTTCAAGAATGTACCCATACTTTTTCTTGACTGATCAGTGTCAATTAGTGTTAGAGTACCTGATGTAAAAATAGGTAAATGCACTAGTGTATCAATTTAATATAATGGGTTTATCCTAAGGGTGTTTTTTTCATGATTACCATGTGATATTTAGATGTGTATTGATGTAGAATAAATAAATTAGCACATATACATCTATATGGTTACATCCCCTCGAGTGTGACAACACCACCCGAGATATGGATAATACATTTGTTGTGTTTTCTGTGAATCTGTAGAGGGATTACCTAATTTTGTAGAACATTTTTTATTTCTAGATCATAATATTTTTGGGAATATTTTTTTAACATGATATGAATGTGTGTAAATGGAGGTTGTTAGATCTTTCTTAGGATTACAATTTTGAGATATCATATACATATTGAATGAAGAACATTATTGATGAAAAATTGAGTCAGATGTAACTAAATGATATGTTTCTAGATTCTAAAAATTCATGATGGGGGATATATGAGCTCTCAATGACGAGTCTTGATATTGGAGAGATTAATTACAATGGTTTATTATTCTAGATTATTGTGTAATTTTATTTCATGGAGATAGTAGTGGAGTACTAGTGGGGAGACACAGAGGTAGAGGTGATACATAATCATGATGGTAATGGTGATTCTTCATAAGAACAGATAGAAGATTATAAATACCATATTTTGTTTTAGGAGAAGATATTTGTACATGTGTTAATGTGTAAGAGTTTTCTTCAGGAGTTTAATGGATTACCACTTGCGGTACACACAGGGGTTTCTATGATTTATCATGGTATGGTTAAAAAAATTGGGGATCATGAAGAAATGAGTATTGTAATGGTATTGTGGCTTGATGCATATTTTTTCATGATGGAAATGGAGTAGAATCTTGTTCCTACATGTTTTATAAAATCCATGATGTTTTTATTGAAAATAAAATGACATTCCAATAAAAATTACCACTTGAATACCCTGATCACCAGATTATTATGTAGATATCTATGTAAACAGGGTTTGATTGATTAAATAGGCTCACATCCTACTGATCAAGGAGGTGGGTTATAGCTATGTATTTGGAAATATGTATATGCATGATGTTGTTTGGATACACCGAGTTCTAATGACCATCGTCTCAGAATAATATACATGTTTTAGTTCACATATATAGATAGTACTAAAGGATAATTTTGGAAATTGTAGATGAATCAACACTACATTATAGAAGATTATTGGTAAATATATAGAGTGGACTATCCATACATTGGATGCTATGATATGAGCATGTATCAATGACCTTGGTCGATCATGGGAAATTCCTTTTCCATTGGTTGAGTAATCTGACAAAAACTGCTATGACCCATCCATCGGTATGGACCTATTTGAAGAATTATATAGCTGGTTTTTCCATTCTCTAATGTTCTTGTTTATGTTTGTGGAGTTAACATTTTCTAGACTATAATTTTTATAGATAATGATAGAGAATGTTTATTAGGATTTGGAGAACAGGAATGTAGTGTTGGACAAGAAGATTTCATTTGTAAAATTTTTTAGAAGTTCATTATAGTTATAGGTTGGAGACTATGTGTTCATAATGGATTCCCTTAAATGTGAGTAATAGAGGTTATACATGGTCTGTTCTCTAGACCCATTTTATTTAACCTTTATGGGTGTATGGATGTGTTGTCAAGGTAGCTTATCATTTTTAATATACTACTTGACTGGATATAGTTCAATGCATATTACACATCTGTCAACAAATTCAATATCTTCACATTGACTCCATTTTCATTGATTTTGGAGAGACAAATTTTGAGTATTATGATATGTTCATAGAGAATACAATGGATAACCATGTTCTCCGTGAGGATATTCTGCAGGATAAATCATTTACATGGTTCTTGTATCTTGGATACATGGTGGCCTTGAGGATATCACATGGGATCAAGAGATGTGATGAACAAAACTGTTATAAATTAACGTACGTTAAGATTTATTTAAATGTATCATCAAGAAATATGGTTTTATAACACAAATGAACTTATTTTTATTATTTTATTATAATATATTAAAAATATTTTTATGAATATTTACCATTAATAGTATTTGTGTTGAATATTAATCATGTGATTAATATAAATATAGGGTTTATAACAAATCCTATAGACATAGGCAATGGTTGTGATGGACTCAAAATATAGGAATTCTTCATTATAAATCAAATTTTTTAGAGAATCCAAGGGAAATAGAATTTCATGGATTTTTCCTAGACCAATACTAAGATAAGATCCAACCACTCAAGCATGAGAGAAACCATTTATTGGAGAATATCATGCTCATTATGATCAAAAACCAAACCATGTTCATTGAACCTCCCCATGTATTTCCAGCCACTGCACACATTTCTCTTATAGAATTTTACTATTTATTAAAGGGATATGTTTCAATACCCTAGCAATATAAATATATATTTTTTCATAGAATAATTAATATATTTTAATTTTATTAAATTTACATTATAAATGATTTTTATTTTACTACTATAAATCACAAATTGAATTATTAAATGATATTCAAATTAAAATAATGAATTTATTAATAAAAGTTATATTAAAAATAATAATTTTATAAATATTTTTTATCAAATAAAAGTGATTCCATATTTTTTATGTAGTAAAATTTAAATTTTATAAGGGTTAAAAAAATGTTATTCCCAAAACCCAATTTTATTTAATAAATATCAATTTAATTTTAAAAGTGAAAATTCAAATAGATAGAATATTATTTATATAAAATGATTTTTTATGAATCCAAATATTGAATTTATCCAATGGTTAATATTTCATATTTTTTTGAGTTAATAAATTCTTTGAATAAAGTTAAATACTGTATAGATATACATTATGTTTTATAACATTATAATGACACATAATGGTTGAAATATTAATTATAAATGAGATCAATGTCAAAATATGTGTTTTTATATAAAATATTATTATTTTACGTTTATTTATGTTAATATTTAAAACCATTATTAATCCTCAAAAAATATAATATATTTTAGGATTATAAAATACTTTATTTAAGAGTGTAACTCACCTACACAAAAGCATATGCATCATATTAGTAAGATCATTACTTTTATATATAAAATAATTATAAGAACTTATATTTTAGGGAAATACTGGGAATAAAACATTAATTGTTTGTGATTTTGGATACATTATTATGTAGAGTCCAAAACCAGAATAATAACAGAATCTTATTCTTTCCATAAATAAACTAACCAAAGATACAATTTATATTAACTCAAAAAAATTGAAACGGCCATAATATAACCTCCTATATCTATAGTCCTCCAATGGTACCCCTAATATATCAAAAATATTCTATGAATCATTTGATGTCACACACTCAAGGAAGGGATCATCACCTTACTCTCCTCCTTTCAATTCAATCACATTAGATGAAATTAGTATTATTAATTTGATTTTTTTATATTTTAATTCCTTAATATTCATTAAAATACTATAATATTGATTTTATATGATTTTTATATCATTTATCCTCTATCATTATAACCCATACATATGGCATTACTATTCCAAAATTACCTAAGGGAATCATCAACTCTCGTGTTTTTATCCAGAACTTATTTGTGTAATGTCTCTAAATTTCATTTTTTTTATTATATTGGGACATGTTCTTAAATATCCCCCTTACCTTACATTTTATTTATTAACAATAATATCATCATTACACCATTATTAATCATTACATCATCTTTATTAACACCTCTTACCGTGTAAACAGTTAGTAATGTATTCCTCTCTTTTCATTTGCATTCAATAACTTCTTTTATGATATATATCTAAAATTCCATTTTCATATAAAGGGATATGTTTTTTAATAATCCCCATAATTTACATTTAATTTATAAATGATGAGATCCCCCTTTAACCATCCTTAATACTCCTGTTATTATTTATTTACACCTGTTAATATGTTGAAATATGGTTAGGTTTTAATATCTTTATTCATGTATCTTAACTAAATTATACTTTCTACTTCCAATTTATAAGGTAGGGGCATTTTTTCCATTTCCTAATTAATTTTCATTTGATTTATATTTGATGAGAGACCAATTTCCGTATCATTAATTATTTTTTTGAATCATTTTGTGATTCTATTTTTCCACCAAAATATAACTGTGAATTTTCATTCCAAAACAACCGTGTAGTGAATACCATACACATTTTTATATCCTGGTTATTCATCTATAGGAACATATAATTACTTATTGGTGATGTACATGTATTTATTACACATTCCTTGATTATTAAATAAATTATTATGATGAATGAATCAATGTTCTATAATATTTGTTTCAAATATAAGCATTATAATAAAATTAATATTATGGGTACACACAGATGGAACTCCAATGAATTGGGTAATATGTGGAATCATGATAAATCATGTTGGGATTGGGAGTGAACCTAATTCATTCATGGGACCATTTATACCCTGATGTATTATCTGGTTTAATGATGACCTATGTTTATGATTCAGTGTTTTATATTGTGGACACATTTCCCATGTTATGATTATCATTCCATATCAGACATTACTGTTCATGTTCCTTTTATTCCTATTTGATATGATTATTTTCTAACATGTTCCACATATTCAAAGTTTATTCCTTAATAAGGATTTATTAATTATGACTTTAAAATTTATGACTATAGGTTATCCCATGATTTTTACGTTAAACGGATTATTTTGAACATGTTAAAGAAGTATTCAATAAAGAAATTGTAATCCCTATGTTATGTTTCATTGTATTGTACATAATTAAAAATTAAACATTACTTCTCATCATTCTAGGTTTTATTATGTGTATTCTTACATAATAAATCGAGTAATAATGTGAAATAAAGGGTAGGATTGTTATAGTTGGTATGGGAGTAAAATTTATGTTTCTTTACGATTATAATAAGAAACTCGTAGAGAAATACATAGGGATAAGAATAATTATAAGAAAAAATAAATAAATTTGGGTTATTATAGATTAAGTAGTATATCATTAAATTAAATCCCTATATAGATACTACAAGTGGACGTGGTTCTTGAACTGATATACCTTGATTTAATAGCTCTGGTAAGGTGTTTTATGCCTGAAATTGGGTAACCTGGTATACAAAAATGGGATATAATTCACAGCTAGTTTGAAAATCCCAAGGGATATTCTTTGGTAAATTCCTAATCTTGTTATGAACCATTATTAAGGGAAAAAATGACCATGTGAATATATTTTAGGAAATATATCATGGAAAACATATAATGGATCATAGTTATTAATATGTTTTATAAATAAATGAAATTTATATGTTGTCCATTTAAGGACAATGTATTCCCATTCTTGTTTTAAATACATCAAAAATACTCATCCCTAATTTTCCATTTATCCTATACAATGTCCATAAATAGGATGATATAGTTAAAAATATAATATAAAGGGAAATGTGATTGTTTCACTAATGAGGCACCTAATATAATTTGAGATTAAATTGGACATCTTTTGATTATGACATGCATGCTATCAAAATCACAATTTACAATTGAAACATTGTTTAATGACTAAAAATTTAATTTATTTTCAATAAGATATCTCAATGATGTTCATTAAATAAAGGAGATAAGTGAATGGAGGCCAAATTTCATTTGTGAAAAAAGTGTGGAAAGAGGAACCAATGGAAAATTCACAAAGGAAATCATAGGTGGTTCATGATTGGATTAATATTTAACAAAGTAGGAAATTTTCATGAAAAAAATGAATAATGTGATTCATGGAAATAAGATTCAATAAAAAGTAAAATTATACAGTTCAATGTTGTAAATGTAGATAAGTGAGGCATTATCCAAGGAAATTCTCTATTCTAGAGGCTGACAAGCATGATGATTACCAACAATCTCCAGGATCACGAGATTAAATAATGAATTATGTTGTGATGGATCATGATGAATGAATTACATGTAACCACTAATTATGAGTAGTGTATGCCATATTATATTTCAATTCATTCCATATTAACATAAGTTTAATGTTTTCTATGAACACCAAGTCACCACCAAAAATTATTTTATATCATTGGGGGGAACATCTATGAATATTTTATAACAATATGAATTTTATGGTAATGGGTTTTTATGAAAATATTTTATCTCTCCCATTTGCTGTAATTTTATTAAATTCTGGGTATGTATTGGCTTTCTTGATATATATCCAATATAAATTTTCATGTTAAGGAAACCACTATCCTGATTGAGAATCAACCCATTATTTTTTACAACTGTAAAGAGGGGGATGAATCTTATTTATCATAATCATATCAAGCATGAATATTATTTCCATATGAGTAATAATATATGGATCAAATTATTGAGTCTAAATAAATAAAAACCCTATAATATATTCCTATTATGAGGTAAAACCATGATGTGTTTTCCAAGGAATTTCTAGGTCTTCCTATAAGTTAAGAAGATGAATTTTCAATCGATCATATACACATGAAACTGCCATTATATATGAATAAGTATAGTATAGATGTTGTGGAACTTTGGGAGATGACAAAACAAATACAAGACAATATGGATAATTGGTTTATACAATCCAGTGCTTCACTATGGGGTTCACCAGTCCTTTGTTTCAAGAAGAAAGATGTGCCAATGAACATTTTCCTTAGTTATGGTGAGATCAAAATGTTTATGAAAATGAAACGGAATCTTCAGCCCCAGATAAATGACTTGTTTCATTAGATATATAGAGCACAATATATCTCCATTGTGGAACATCAGTCAGGATATTATCAAGTAATGGTGAAGAAGGAAGATATTCCCATTATCACTTTTCGAACAAGGTTACGACACTATGAGTTCACAGTGATTCCATTCAGAGTCACTAATTCTATAGAAATCTCCAGGTATTTGTTAAATAGATTTTTCATATGTTTCCTCAGAAAAATTTGGTAGTCTTTATAGATGATATTATAATATACCTCAAAGTCCAAGAGGGGAAATAAGAGCATTTAAGCACTATTATAAAAACTATATAAAGCATCAACATTACCCATAATAAAACAACTATGAGTTCTAGATGAAGGAAGTATCTTCCTTATGTAATATCATCACATATAATGGGATTTGCGTGGACCAATAAATGGAAGAAGCAATTGAAGGATGTATGACGCAACCATATGTGTCGGATATCCACTATTTCCATTGGTTAACTAGATATTGTAACTACTTCAAGAAATTTCTCATGATGGTCAAAACACACTTACCTAGATAATATTGAATAGATTCAAGTGCTCCTAGAAAGATGTATTTGAAGTCAGAATCATTGAGTAAAAAAGGAGTTTATTTACTATGATTGTTCTCACATTACCCACAATTAGATAATTCATCATAGTATTCTCATATTCATCAATGAATGGATTGGGTAGTGTGTCAACTAAGAATGAAAAAGTCAGAGACACTTCTTTTTTGCATTCGAATGTTCATAGAAAAAACTATCCCATACATGATCTATAGTTTGTGGTTCTGATATTCACATTGATAATATTGTGGAATTATATATTTTGAGAGATGTGTGAAAAATATTCGATCACAAAATCCTCATGTATATATTCACATAGACATAGAGGGATATGAGATAAAAAAATATAGTTATAGTTGATCAATGACAATGAGTTATAAATTAAATACCATCACTAGAATGTGAATAATGTAGAATATTCTATATATTGAATGTATTTAGTAACTCTATATATGATGAATTTTTAGAAGGACCTGATTTCCATTGACGTGAGAAGGATGGACATCGTAATCAAAATGGACGGAACATCATCAATCAATAAAAAATGATTGTTCAATCATCGCATATCGAATAGTTAAATAGATTCTCAATGAAATGATGTTGGAATTTTGAAGAAAGTGGATGCTATAAGATAGTGCAATTCCTTGGGTAATAATGTTGATGAAGAATGAATTCTGAGATTTTGGTTAAGAATATATGTTCCACCAAAGAATTAGTTAAAGAATGAACTATTTGATGATGTCAATAGTTCAACATTTTCTATTCACCAAGAAAGCACAATGATGTATACATATCTCCCTGAGCACTATTAGGGGGACAATATTAATAAATAAATCACATAATATACATCAAACAAACTATTATTTCTGTAAGTGAATGTTGAAATGGAGAATTCAATGTGGATGATGCAACCATTACCAATACCAAAATGGAAATGAGAGAAAATAATCACAGACTATTTCACCATAATTCAAAAGAAATCCAGTTGAAACAATACTATATTTGGTTTTTTGGATCATATTTCAAACATAAATCACTTTATCACAATTCAAGAGGACTTATCATAAGATCAAATTTATTTGATATAAATTAGAGAACTTGTGAGGATATGGGGAGTACCGCTAACAAATGTATCATATCAAGATCCAATATTCACCTACATGTTCTAGGAAAGTATCTGACATGATCTAAACACTGATATGTACATCAATATAAACTATCTACCACAATCTGATGGCCAATCAGAGAGGAATATTTAGAAACTAGAAGGCATGTTTCAAGCCTATTCTTTAGACTTTATAGGAGGATACAACTGACATCTTAATGTAGTAGCATTTTAATATAACAATAATTACCACTAAAGAATAATTATTTCTCAATATGAATCCCTTCCTTGGAATTTGTTTAGAACTCTTGAATATTGGTATTATGTTGGTTAATATCCTATTAGTTCCTAAAATGGTCGAGGAAATGGTTTAAAAGGATAAGGCCATTCAACATACCATCAAGGATTCTTAGAGTAGACATAAGATATATGATGAAAATAAACAAGGATGACTCTAGTTTGAAGTTTGAGACATTATATTCTTCTATATAACTCCAGGGATTAAATTGATTATATTTGGTAAGAAGGTAATGATTAGCCTAAGATACAACATCCCATTTGAGATCCTTGACCATGTAAGAGCAGTGGAATATCAACTAGAACTCCCACAAAACCTCTGTCTAGTTCATAATGTATTCTTTATATCCCTCTTGGGGAAGTAAATTCCTGACATATCACATGTCCTCAATCAAGAGTATGTACTTTTCTAGAATGCCCTTTCTTATGGGGAGCATTAAATAAAGAGCTTAGATATTAGAGTTAAATTCCTATGGAATAAACAATGCATCTTTTTAAATTCATATAGAGAAATAAAAAGTATGAATAACTAATGTTGGAACTAGAAGAGGTAATAATGTAGAGTTACCATTTTCTTGTTTAGTGTGGGAAATAAAAAATTTCAGTGTGAAATTTCTTAGGTGGGGAAGATTGTAAGGACCCAAATTGTTATAAATAATATTCCTGAATTTATGTATTTAAATGTCTTAACATAAAACATGAATATAGAAAAAAAATTCACCTCAGTTGTTTTATTATATTGTATGGTATTTATAAAACAATTAAATATATTTACCCTTCATAAAATAGACGATGAATAGTTATCACATGAATATATTAAATAAATAGTTTTAAAAAATCCAATTTACATAGACAATGGAAGTGAAAACATAAAACAGTAGGATCACACCCTATGAATCCCATTTATCATTGACTCTGAGGGAGATATAATTTATAGTCTTTTCCATTAACCATGACCAAGCTAATACCATATAACATAATCATGACAGAAACCATTTCAGGAGAAGTTCAAACTCATCGAGATCACGACCCATACCGTGTTTGTTGAACCACCCCATGAATGTACCATAAGCGCACATCATAATCATCGGGACATTTCCTGTGTATTAACAAGATATGTATGAATACCCTATTAATATGAATATTTACTTTCTTTATAGATTAATGAATATATTTTTATACAATTAATTTTAAATTTTAAATGATTTTTATATTTATACGATAAAGCCGAAATTGTTTTTTTAGATTATATTAAATTTCAATTAATGAATTTATAAATTAATTTATTTTAGAAATCAATAATATTTTAAAAAATTATTATCGTATATCAAAGATCATATAATTTTAATGATGTCAAATGTAATTTTTCTAAGTACTTTAAAACTGTTACTCTAAAAACATATTATTTATTAATAAATGTTGATATTATTTTAAATGTGAAAATTCACATATTTAAGAAAATATTTAAATAATTTAATGTTATTTATAAAATAAATATTTTAAAATTATTCAACAGTGAATTTTTCATAATATTCAGAGACAATGTATTTTTCATTTAAAAATTAATTACTATAAAAATAAATTTTATGATTTATAAAACCACATTCTACCCTAAGTGAGGTAATAATTACTATAAATTGGACCCAAGACCAAATATTGGTTTTCTTAGAAAATAATTTATTTATGTGTAATTTATTAGTTTTTTATAGTCATTATGAATCCTCAAAAACTTATAATATATTTTTAGGTTTTAATTTACATTCTATAAGAGTGTGATGCACCTCCAAACAATAAAGGAAATATATTAAATATTGTAGGCCCTTATACTTATAAAATAATTAAGTCCACTCCCATTTTGTGGAAACCATGGGACAAACAATGATATGTTTTGTGGTTTTGGGTATTTTAATATTTATATTCCAAAACATATATAATAATGAAACCCCCTTATTTTCCTATATAAATCCTCCAAATATCCTATTTAAACACAATAAAACTCCTTTGAGCATGAAAATAATCTCTCATCTTATATATATAGTCCTCACAGGGCATCCCTAAATACTCAAGAAGCCACTCCCATGATTTTGAAGTCACACAACTAAGTAAGAGATCCTCACCCAAGACTCCTCCATTCCATTCAAGCACATTATTTGAAATTAGAATTATTAATTCCATATTTTTATATTTTAATCAATTTATAATCATTATATTATTTTAAAAAGTAGTTTGTATGAATGGGATATAATTTTTCCTCTGATTTTGGCCATTACCTATGTTTTCACAATCCTAAAATTCTATAAGTGAGTCTTCCACTCTGTACTTTTTTATCAAGCACTTCTTTTTGTAATATCTGAAAATTAACATCATTATTTTTTTGGGATATGTTCATAAACGACCCATTAAATTAAATGTTTATTTATAAATAATTATAACCATGTATGATCCTTTATGTACACCTGTTACCATTCTGAAACATAGTGAGGTATGTCCCTCCGCTCTCTTCCATTCAAGCACTTAGTTTATGTAATATATCTTAAATTCCATTTGATTATGTTGAAAACTATTCATCCATATTGTCTCATACTGTATATTTAATTTATAAATAATGAGAACTACCTTTAAATATCAGGAATCATCACATTATCCTTTATGTGCAGTTATTACCATGCCCAAATATAGTTATGTTTTTTCATTATTCATGTTTTTCCAATACCTAAAGTATTCTATTTATAATTTATAATGATCAAATATGTTTTCCATGTATCTATTAATATTTAATTTATGGATATCTTACTAGTATGAACTTTCTCTATCATCAACCCATTTTTATGAATCATTAAGTGACATCGTCATGCTAACAAAATATCTATGTGATTTTCAATGCCAAAACAATTGTATAGTGACTACCATACCCATTTTTATATCACGTGTATTCAACTAAATGAATATATAATAAATTATTTGGGACATAAGTTTTTTTATTTGACTATTCTTGATCTTGGAATATATTATGATGATGAAGGAATCAATTTTTTATGACCTATGTGGCACACTTATGCAAGATAATGAAGTGAATATAATGGGTGCGCCCAGATATTTACTCAATGAAATGAGTAATGTTTGGTATCATGATACATCACATTAGGAAAATGAGTGAACCATATTTATTTTTCATAATTTTTCCACCATGATTTCAGGGGAGGTTTTTCATTGACCTTTGTTTATGATTCCATGTTTCTATATTTTTTTCATGTTTTCCATATTACAAATATCACTCTATATCATGGGTTATTATTAATTTTTTTTGTTCATCATTGATAAGATTATTATATAACATGAATAAAAGATTTCATGTATAATCCCGTAGTTTTATTTATATATCACACCATTATTATGTATCATCTCAGATTATTCCATGTAGTTTATAGTACAATGATGTATTTTCAGCATGTTAGAGATGATTTCAATAATGATGTTGTATTAATAGTTTTATGTTGTTATGTAATGTCACTAATTTTGAAATACAATAGACATATCGATTATATAGTGTGTATTAAGTTTAGTCATATGTAATAAAACACATTTTAATATGAAATAAAGGTAAGGGTGGTTATTTGAGATGCAAATGTGTGTCTAATATTCATAGTTTTTTTTGTTTTTTTCCCATTGTTTAGGTTTTCCAGTATTTGATGTTTGTAAATTGATGTTTTATATTATATGTGAGTCCTAATAAATGATTGTATATGTGATTAAATAATCACTGAAAGAATATATGGGGAAACTAGATTTGAAATTGATATTTGTTATACATTGACGCGAGTAAAACAATGTGGCAATGTTGGTGCCACACAAAGCAGATAGTATAATGACATGTGATATTGGAATCCTTGTTTTCTATACATATTAATTTAATATTTGCTGTTAATTTCAATTTTTTGTTTTGGTTTTGTGTAGGGTTTGAAAGGGTTAAGAATTTGTTTCCTTATAAGAGGGTAGGCATTTGGTTATGGGGGATGTTTTAGAATTTTTTTTGTTTGTTTCTTCTCTCAATGGTGGTGTATTAGGTGTAACGATATCCTTGACTGGTATCTCATGACACTATTTTGTAGAAATTTACACTCTTTTCTTTCTGGATAGTTTGGCTCTCAATGGTATGAATATATTGAATGGTATATGATGTAATGGATGGAATTTTGGTTATGTTTCATTTTCAGAAATCACTTGCTTGAGGTGTTTATGAGAAGTACAGATTTGCTGGAGGAGGATGGGAGAATATTTGGTGGTGTATTGGGGTAAAATGGGAGTCATGATGTTTGGGGTAGACCACGATGGTAGATCGTGATGTTAGATAGTGGGTGTAAATCGTGATGGTAGATAATGGATTTATATGTTGGTTCTTGAATAATTAGTATTTTTGTATATGACTGAAATATATGACAGATGTATACCATGATTGAAAATATTGATTGTACATCATTACAGTAGTTCCAGGTGGTAGATTTAGGTGTAAATTCTGGTTGTAGAATATGTAGTCATTCAGTAGATTGTTGTTTTAGATGTTGGTGGTCTAACTTAACAGTAGATCATGATGGAACACTATATTGGTATATACTAGGGGTATATACTACTAGTATATTCATCGTTTAATAAAACCAGACTTGAGGTTGATTAATATGGTTGATTCATGTAGTAGAACATGGAGGTATATCTTGTTTTTCAATGTTATATATGTATTTTAATTTTTATTTATTTTATGGAAACAAAAATGGTATTAATTCCATAATTAATGGAATAAAAAACATTTTTAAATGGGGATAAATATTTATATAAATTCATATACATCTGGATCCCTTTCAATGGACATACCATGTAGATTTTATGACATAAACATTATATGTTCAATAAAATACCTATCAAATCCCACTGCTTTTAGAGATATTCACTTTTAAAATAATATAATTCCTTCATTATTTCAGGCTTCCCTTCAATCAATATTGGATGTTATAGATAATTTCCCCTTAGAGTCATGGAACTCCATTTTTTAGGTTGGTTTGAGTTCATTGTTTGTGTTTTCTTCCAATTCATTCACACCCATTTTTGGTGATTTTTTTTATATACATTGTTTTATGTATGGTTTATATTGTTTCTTACTTATCATTTCATGTTTTATTGGATTGTTCATTCTTTCTATGGGGAAGATGTCTATATTGATGTTAATAAAGATAAACAAATTTATTTAGTTGAAATTTGATGTGGAAGGGGAATGATATAAGATCCCATTAACCTTGATCGGGTTAGTATTCCCTCATTCAAGACTCTTTTGTGGTTTTAAAATACTTCTATGTGACAATTTTTGGATTAGTGCGGACTACAAATTAGGTAGATGTTGTTTACATGAATAACACGTCGTGTACTTGGTTTTGGTTGCATGTCATAGACTAAGAGACCTTATCGTGAAGGGGGAGGACACATTATAAACATGTACACATCATGAACGGTGGGTACATGTCTTGTAGGTTATAAATGATGGTTTTTAATTCGAGCTATTGGGTTTTTTAGCATAACATATCCAGCGTGGCCTTTAAATCATTACCAAGGGGCACATATCGTATCCCATCCTACTCCCAAATAAATGTCCCGTGTTTGGGAGTTTTGGTAGGTATTTTTATCTCCAAAATTCATGGATATCAACCTTAGGCTTTCTTTAGGTGTATTTAGAGGCTTTTCACCTTTCAGATCGATCCAATTAGCTCCAATTCATCATTTTTTATGGTGCATCTCTCTATGTATGTGTTATCTGGCATTCAGATCAGCTCCAATTCATCATTCCAGAGGCATTTTTCATTCATTGATTGTGTTATGGGGGGCAACCTTCTTCAAGGCATGTAATTTTCCTCTCTTCCACTAACATTTTGTATTTATTTTTTATTCAATATTATCTTTGAATGAATCATAGGGTCTCTGTGGGTTCTTTTGGGTTTTGTTCTTGGTTTTGCATACCATTGCGGGCATGTTCGACCAAAACATTTTGGTAGGTGGTTTAATCTCTAGTCTATGATAATGAACCTTCTTGTTTTGGTTTTAAAATTACATTATAAGTTGATTTTTTAAATTGGCATGATTTTTGTTGGTGTTAAAAAATGGTTTCGAAAGATAAATGATTTTCTATGGATTTTATTAAATTGAATAAAATGATTTTATATTTTTTTCAGGACATCTAAATGGGTTTTTGAAAAAGGGAACATGTGTTACCTTGGGTACTTAGGTGTAAGGTTTGTATTGAGGCCATTTTCAAATAATTTGTGATTATCATTGAGGTTTGTCTTGGGTATTTCGTATGTTTCCTTGGATTATTGTTCTAGGGGACATATATTTTAATGTCTTGGTTCCGGGTGTCGCCTAAGGGTGCCCCATACTCAATCGGTCACATGAGCTCAAGCACATTTTCCAAAATGAGAGTCTTTCGACTACTACTGAGGGAAAAGGTCTGATAGTGGAAAAACCATGCCCTCATTGGAAGAGGATACACAGTGGAATAACAAATAATAAATAATAGCAAAAGCATTAATACCATAGAACAATGTAACAGTTCAAGAATGATAGTAAATAAACAAATCGAGCACATATATAAATGATGCATCTCACATATGTCTATTAAATCATCCAAACAAGTCACAATGCTGGAAATAAATTACTAATCCAATTATCATTAGAAAAAAAGTAAACTCCAGCAGCATCATAAGCCTTATATTGGTCCAATGCTCTCCATCTCCATCAACAATGAAGTCCATAATGTAAAAGGGAACTTCCCCTTCTCTGTACCTGGAACCATATAATAGGTTTGTTTCTATAAGAATAACCCAAACATAGTGTGAGATGAATCCCAATAGTAAACAACCAAAAGATTTGCGCATAACTGCAAGTGAATATCTATAGGAGGTAATATGCAGAAATAAAGAAATAAACTAGTATGTACTGAAATGAAAATAATCCAATAGTTTTAAATTACATTTATTTACATTTTTTAATTATTCAATCCATTGAAAATGAATCCCAGAGATCTAGCTTAATCTCTTTATCCCCCTATATAATAATAGTAGGCATATCAAAATATCATCTAGACAACCGTGTAAGTCCAAGTCCAACCTTGTGCTTTGGCTTGGCAGACTCATGAAAATAAATAAATTATTCACAATCAACCCTCAGGGAATGTTACCATAGTAAAATTCCCTCTAGTTTAACATTTCAATAAATAAATAATGACTCTTTATGAAATCTCACACATTCTAACACCTTTGGAACTGTATATCAGTAATAAAATAAAACGACCACCGGGGTAACTCACACAGTTAATACCCCTTGGTCTATATAGTGACAGTAAATTATAATGACCCTATGTACACATTCATAGTCAATTCCTTATAGTACAAAATTATATTTATAATGACTATCTGTGTAGCTCTCACAGTCTAACCCCTCCATTAAATGACCTACTGGTTATCTCTCTATGTCAATACCTCTGGTCAATCATGAAAATAAATCATAATTAAAAGTCTCTACATCGAGAAGCTATCACAGTCAATTCACATTGGTAATCTTTCACAATGTGAAACACATGCCTCTAAAATAAACAACAACTCCATCCTAACAACACTAGTCATGTAAAATGGAAATAATAAAATGCTTTCTAGTCCCTATGTCTATAATCAACACACATGGGAAATTCACCCCTAATCAATGTGTTAAAACTTACTCCTAATAAATAAGCCTTAATCAATCAAAAAACCATTAAAGGTATTAAATAGGGTTAAAATCCAAAACAAGAAATACCCCAAACATGGTTATTTGGAACTTTTAGTAAATATAATTCAAAGATAACCAATAAAAGGCACAAACCTCCTACCGTGATGTTGTATGATGAACTCTCTTGAACATTGACCCTGGAATCATCCTAGAAGGTCATAGATCAATAAAAAGGGTAAAAATGAACAACCCTCAATAACTCATGAAAGGGGAGAAATCAAGAATTACCTTTGTCCATACGTCACTCTCCTCTACGAGACAAAAAAGAATAATTTTGTTCTGGAGATAAGATGAAACCGTTGTCTGATTAATCAAATAATGATTGAAGTACATGGGATATTCATTTAATGTACAGTCTCTATACTAGCTTCAACCCCCCCCAAGGAGTCTACCAGGTCACCCACACAGACATGTACTTGGCAGTTACATGGCCAGTATATGTTTACCCATAGTAACTGCATACACAATGTGTACATAGAAAATTTTCAAATTCATTATTTTTGGTTAAAAACAACCCCAAATAAACAGCCATATAAAAACCATACACTTTTTTACACACTTAATCATGATTTGTTACAAAAAATTAGACTTAAGACAACTCTGAGGATCATGTTATCTAGTGTCTCAGAAAATTAGGAACATTACATACAACATAGAACGTAAAACCCAACAACATCGTTGAAAACTTCTTTTACATGGCCACAACATTCGTTTGTACATAGCATCATATGGGATAAAATGGGGACATCCATAACAAAAGGGTGAGAAATAAATCCAATATGTGAGTAAAAAATGAATAACATGAAGAATATAGTACATGTTATGAAATGCGAATATAAATGGAGTATAAGAGAAACATGAACGTAAGGGCATGATATAACATGATTTTCATAACATGGAAATGTCGCTGAAAAATTTAACATGATATTTGCCTGATACAAGGATCATTTAACAAGTATAATTAGTAAACCCTCATTGAACATGAATTAGAATGAGTAAAACCTCATTTCACTTGACCTATCATGATATCAATCTTTACCTAATGCATTGGAGCGCTATCTGGGCACACACTTCCTAATCATTTAATTTCATGCATAAGTGTGCCACATGGATCATAAAACATTGATTCATTAAACATCATAATTTATTCTAGGAATAAGAGATGTGAAATCAATAAATTTATGTCTTTAATAAAAATGTACATTTTCATAAAAATTAATAACCTTGATATAGAAATGGGTATTGTATTCCCTTACACGATGATTTTGGCAATGTAAATTTTGGTCTATCTGTGGTAAGATAACGATGTAAAATAGTAATCATAAAATGGGGTTTTGAGAGATAAAGTGGTATCACATTATTTATAAATGAAATGGACAGTATGAGGGTAATGTAACATAATATCAAAATATATGTAATTGAATTTACATTAATAATTTAAAATAATTTCTTGAATATAAATGAGAATAAGGAAATTCCTTTCAGAATTTCAGCATGGTAATGAGTGTACATGGGAGGAATTAATGAGAGATAACGATGTCTAACATAATTTAAACATAAGTAGTGTGGTGTGGGGGAGGTTCTAAATCATACCCCATCATTTATATAGAAAATAAATAGGTATAAAAGAATAATGAAATTTTGGAAAAATGAGAAAGGAAGAAATCCATTACTTGGATATGTGATCCAAAAGTCGTAGGAGAGGCTTGAGAGGGGCTTAATCCGGGATTGGGGAAACATGGATGTATTTTAGAGAGAGGAGGGATGTGGTTAGTCTAGTTCCAAATGGTTTGACTGAAGTGGAATGGGAGACTGAGTGGGTTTATATAGGAAAGGAGAAGCAATTCATTATTATTTAGGTTTTGGACACCACACATTAATCTAATCAAAACCACAAACCATACAATTATTTTTACCCATGTTATATTCCAATGTGGATTGGAAATAGTTTTTTTATAATTCCAATGTCCAAAAATATTAAAATATTAGGCTTTCTTATGTGGAGGTGAGTCACACTCTCAAGGAAGTCATTTTAAAATGTTAGAATGTTTTATAAGTCTTGGAGGGTCCACTAAGACTTTGTAAAATAAACCAAACAAACCTTAAATCACATTATTTTAAAAAAAACATATATTGACTGAAAATATGTTTTATATTTTTTTAACATCACTATTGTGTCTTTATTATGTCAGAAAACATAATATATATATAAACGGTATTTAATTTCTACAAAAATAAAATTCAACGGTCTTTGAAAATTATGAAAAATTATCTATTAGAAAATATTGATGTCTTGATTCCAAAAATAATATTCAATTCATATAAATAATTTTCTATATATGTGGATTTTTTAATTTGAATAAAATTGACATTTATTAAAAATTAATGGGTATTCACTAAAACAGATTTAAAACCTTAATGAAAATTAAAATTTTATTCATAAAATTTATACGATCATTTAAATATAATAAAAAAAATTTAGTAATAATATTGTATTAAAATATTATTTAATTTAAAAATACATTTATTCATTAATATATATATATTAATTTAATATTAACTAAATATACTATGTGTTATGTAAAAATGTTTCAAAAAGTAACAATAATAAATTTAATCGATATTCTTCAATCTATACCAAAATAATGATCATAATCATAGTGCTTGAGTATTGTTACATAACCACCTATAACACCCATATATGACCTAAGGGTAAGGTGTGCGATGGTGACAGACTCTTAGGGTGGCTCCAATAACATCTCTTGGGTGGTAATCTCTATCAACTTCCACTTCTCCTATAGGCAAGTAAATTTTTGTTGAATCTCGGCATGGGCTCGTTCAAGGGAAAAGCCCAATGACACCACCTCCATTCCATTATATAAAAAATTGGCTTTATATGGTGCAATTCTAATTGATGAGGTAGTCGCTTCCATTTTTTGAGTAAATTGGATTTTTTAAAGCCTTATATTTATATTAATCTTGTGATCACAGTTTAACCACTATATTAGCAATGGTATCAATTCATAACGATATTTTAAAATCCAAAAACATAAAACCAAATAATTTCATATGTTTTATATAACCATTTTACCAAATAATATATTTAATCAGCTCAAGAGAAATTTTTATTAGTAAATTTTAGGGACTTTAAAATCCATACATAAAATGAAGATTATGGATCATAAAAACACACCCATAAAGCAATATGTTCACAAAAGGCCCTTACAAGGGTGGAAAATAAGAAAATTCAAACAAATATTGCTATTGCGATTGTACTTCGGGCTCCTACTCCCATGTCTCATTATGTACTATCTCATGTTTCCATAGAACCCGTACTAGAGGAACATACCTTCCATGGAGAACGTTGGGGATTCGATCCGCAATCTGTATATGTTTATCTTCAATGGATGCACCCACCTCCAAATCATCCTCCTCGGGGTGAAAAATGTGAGATGTGTATGAAAATTAACACTGTATCTATGAAACAAGAAAGACGACGTGCATATCTCGATACCTCTGAGGTAACTGCAACTGAAAGGAAACTGGCCCATCACTATCCAAAACCTCAAACAACAAGATGTATCTTAGTGAAATCTTCCCCAATCTTCTAATCCTCATGTGTCCTATACTTGGAGATACATGTAATAAAACAAGATCTCCGACCTCAAACTCTAGAGGACATACCCATCGATCAACATTCAATTTATGGTGAGACTGTGTAGTATATATCCTATTCTGAATCAAATCTACATTCTTAGTAGTCTATTAAACTAGATGAGGTGCCAGAATATCTACCAATCTTTCCTCTTACCAACATAGGGGTGATCTACATGGACTAACATTAAAATCCTTATATGGTGCGATCTGAATCCCCACCTAAAAACTATTTTTGTAGGTGAACTCCAATAGGGGTTAGTGTCTCACCACAGAGCCTCTAAAATACAAGACGTATGAATGTAACATATAATCCAATACCTAAATCATGTGCTCGGACCAGAAATTTGTATGGTTATTGTATGATGTACTCAGAAGTACATGAATACCCAAATCCCTCTATATTCCCTTCCAGGCCTAAGAAGTAAACAAAGATTCCATGTCTGAAATGATAGTGTGAAGAACCCCATGTAAACGTACAATCTCTCAGATGTAAATCCATCCAAACTCATCCACACTGAATATATCCTTTATTGGAATGAAATGTGATACCATAATGATTCTATAAAAAACAAAAAAAACTACGTCAATCCTGATAGGTGACCTCGGTAAACCATCACGAAATCCATCACTACATCTTTCCACTTCCACTCGAGAATTTTTAACTACTATAAAAGAAATGTCACTCACTAATTCTTGAATATGACCTACTGAAAGGTAAAAAATATCAAAAAAATACCATAAATACCTCTCTTTATACTTGGCCTCCAATACCGATGGTGTAGATATCGATACATCTTGGTTACACCAGGTTGAACTACCCAAACTGAGGCATGAAAATATCAGAATAGCTCCTCATGTGTGTCTTATGCCACCCATATGTGCCCAAGAAAATGAAAGATCTCATACTCACCAATGATCCTCCAATGAATTGGTTCCTCTCCGGACACACACTCCCATAAGACTATGCCTTCATAATAGGATACATACCTCATTTGCAATAGGTACAAGATAGTAGAGGTAACAATTATAGAAGAATGAAACGTCTCCCCCTCTCTGACGTGTAACTAAAATTTCATCTTAAAGAAACGAGCCATAAGATTTCACTCACTTATAGACTCCTGAACATCATGTATTTGAGTCCTCATACCCAGTCGATCATCCATTGTGTTTCCTTTCTGAGGCACATAGGAAAAATCCAAGTTAATAGACTGAAGGTACTCTACCAAGATTCACTTTCTCAAATTGAGATCACGGGGAATTAAGATATATGTGATTCTATTGTGGTAATTTAATAACACAAAACTCTCTCCCAAAAGATAATTCTTCCAATAGTTCAAAACATGCACAACTGCAGATAACTCGAGATCGTGGATTGAGTAATTCCTCTCAGGGGGGCCCAACTGCAGATACATGTATGCAAGGACTCCATCCCCTTGCATATTCACTTCTCACAGGAAGATACCTGATGCATCATAGTAAATGGTGTAACTATATCCTGAATTTGAAAAAATTAGTACCAATACTGAATTCAATCTCCCATTCATCTCCTAAAAGGTTGAATCACATGAATCTTTCCACAAGTGCTTTTCACCTTTCAATGTCAGGAATATCATTGGAACATATAAGTGTGAAATGTCCTTTATTAAGTCTATGCAGTATCCACATATCACCACAAAACATTGCATTTCAATGACGTGATTTGAATTCTGATAGGAAATAACTCCTATTACATTCTCTTAGTCTACTAATATTGTTTCCTATATAATAACATGACCCAAAAAGTGAATCTGGTCCATCCAAAATTTTTATTTTGAGATCTTAGCATACAACTAATGCTCTCTCAGCGTTCTTAAAATTATCCAAAAATGGTTGGAATGGTCATGTCTAGCGTGGTAGTACATCAATATATCTTCCATGAAGACTAACAAAAAATAATCACAGTAACTATGGAACAATCGGTTCATCAATTCCAGGAAAAAATTAATCATGTTCGTTAGACTGAATGGAAAAACCACATTCATGTGTAGACCATACCTACTCTCGAATCCTATAAGAGTTATATATGATGATATGACATGAAATTTATGGTTACCATATCTGAATTCAATCTTAGAAAACACTCAGGATCCATGAAAATGATCAAAGAAATCATCAATCATCGACATGGGACAGATGTTCGTAATTGTTAACTTGTTCAACTCCTGATAATCCATGAAGCGTCTAAGAGTACCATGATCCTTATTCAAAAAAATGATAGTAGATATCTAAGTAGAGGTAATGGGTCAGATGAAATCCATTTCCTAAATCTCATATTACAACTTCTTGAGCTCCTATAACTCTAGTGTATTTGTCCTATAAGGAGGAATGGACACTGGTGATACTCTTGGAACAAGATCAATAGAGAATATACCACTTACTATAGAGGTAAAACTAAATATTAATCTCTACAAACATCCTTAAAATGATCCACCATTAGAGGAAATACCATTTGTGAATCCCCTTTGTCATCCAGATATAAACTATTGATCTGGGAATTAATTTCTCTCAACCCATGATGCTCGGGTCCAGTTCTACACTCATAGACATCCCATTATCTCTTGCGTCGAAAATACATTCCCTCTGGTGATGTGAAAATTACCCTACAATGATGGAAGTATAAAAAATATTTGAAATAGATGAACTAGTCAATTCCATGAATGAAATCAAATCCTGTCATCTCTATGATAGAGAGGTCCTAAAAGAACTGTCACCCACCAACCTTAAGAGATAACTCCTTTCACTGACATAAACTAGAAGACATTATCTTTAACAGGGTGTATAGAATCATAAAATCTTCATAAGTAATGATACTAATCCAAGGCACTCTAAAATATCAAAAATATAAAACTATGGGAATCCCATGAATCAAAAAAAGTAGAATCTAAAATATAGGGAACTAGAAGCTTACCTCTATCCATAGTGGGTCTGAGATCCTATTCCAATTAGGTCAGATACACTAAAAATGTTTGAACTATACCATGGCCCTATGACACTGCATGAATACCCCGAGAAGATCCACATTATGGTCATTGAAATCCTGTCGACTTGCTACCATGTCCATGACCTACTCCTCTTCCTGAATGCCCTGAGAAACTCTAGTTCCCTAACCAAGCAGAAACTGGTGGCCCTAATCCTTAATGCGGAGTCAGATGATCCTCTCTCATTAAATTTTGTTTATAAAAACTTTTTAAAATTCTGAATATGCCCCATATTTCCATAGGCTTGACACTCAACTAGGTCTCTCAGGAAATTTGGTTTCGTAGGCCCCGCTCTTCCCGCATTTGAAGCTTTCAACATGGATATCTGAAGAATCGTCACATGAAATCTCCCTACGCAACTTCCAGTCATCTGAAAAGGGATTACCGGCCCTGGATACAGAACCACATGGGACACACAACCCCAAATCCCTTATATTACCCTCATTAATTAGTTCATAGTTCACTACACTTGTCACTAGCTTATGCCTAAAGAAAATCACCTGCGATCATATGTCGTACCTGAGACCATCCTCAAATAACCTAAACACATATAACTTGACACCTACAAAGACATGTGTGAAGCACTGTAGATCTATAAAGCGGGATGTGTAATACATCACAGAAAGAGAGCCCTATTACCAATGCATGAGCTTGTGGGCTTGATCGACCATCATCATCTTGGGATCAAAGTAATCATAGAAGGGCCACTGAAATGCTTCCCAATCCATATCTTGATAATGTTCTGCCTATGAGATAACAACCCACCATCTATTGGCAGAATCACATAGCATGTATACCATGGGATTCACCATACTCTCTAGAAGCATATCCAAATGATCAAAGATAGAAAGAATGGCCTCTAACCATGACTCTGCAGCCTATGGTCCTCCATCCCCCGAAAAGGTGGGAGAATGCTTCTATTGGAACATCAGTGTCAGATCTTCCATAGATGGTTGAGGATATATTGCTCCTTGAAAAGTCTTTAACACCCTCAAATATCCTTCACGGAGCTTTGAATCAACACTAATGTTTAATATAATAGCTGGTGCCAAAACAGTCACAACAGGATGATCTACTGGTGGTCCCTAATATATCTTTTCCTATGTCTGATCATCACCCTTCATATGGAATATAACCAAAGGGTGTCTTAGTGGCATGAATCATTAAGTTAAATCTCAAACGTCAATAAAATATTATCAAGGACAACAAAAAATAAGTACAAAAGTGTAACATGTGAAGGAATGTATTAAAGGTTTTCAATATGGGGTTATATGATGTGAATACTCTGAACACAACTTGTTTCATTATGATGTAAAAATAACGTGTACCGATTACAATCCTTGTTGGGTAACACCCTTACACCCGACATGTTCCTCCTAGGACATGGTGTCTAAATGAATTTCCCATCCTTCCCAACTATGCCTACACCACAAACCAACACAGTTCTCCCCTGGGTAACAGTACACGACATGTTCACACTGAACATGGTGTGTACCGATTATGTTTTAACCACCCATGTTGTTATTCACACAATCACATACATGTTAAACTTATCAAGTCAAGAAATAATGGTACACGACATGTACAACCTATGTTTCATCCACCAGTTTCATTAGTCACACGACCAGATACACAGTTCTTACAACATAATGTTTATAATCTAGACACGACGTCTTTAACCAAAAGTTTCTCAAACCCGTGTATATTATCACATAGTCAATCAAACGATTAAAGACTACAAAATTTATACATAGAGTACATTTCTTGTACTTAAAGAAATTTGTTTCTTCCAGAATATAAGAACACATTTCTTGTGATCATAACACCACAATTCGTGTTGTTTGGGTTTCCAGAAAGTAAGCCTATCAAACATCTCCAGAACCCCTAAAAACTTTTCATTTTATACAAGGAATAAAAAATTCTTACCCATGAGATCCCATACTCTCACAAATTAATGTTTTCAGTCCTAATTCATATTTAAACTTGAAAGAATTCAATTGATGTTAACCATGATCCCCCAAATAATGATCCATGAGAGCCCATAACAGCTCAAGGACCAATGTTTGGAATCCATCCAAATGATACATTACAATTTCTAATACCTACTAAAAATAGTAGGAATCTCTGTCACGAAATCTAACACAAAAACATTCATATATTTCACTACATCTATCACAATAACATACATTCAGTAATGCACCCTAAATGGAAAGATAAGAATGCATGAGATGTGATCTCCAGCAAGTACCTATATGATTCTTGAGATGAAATATTATCTTCTCATTGGGTTGGAACAGAAATAGAACCTCAATAATATCAATGATAACAGCACAATACAAGTGAATGAGCCGACATTGATATTAAATAAACATTAGCAATTGAAAAACTAGAAAAATTGAAATATTCAAGGTAACATGGATTTTCTCTGTAACATAGGGTGCCTCGTACCCAGTTGGTCACATAACCTCAAGCACATTTCACTAAACCAATGAGGCTGCCGACTGGCAGCAAGTGACAATGTATGATAGTGGGGAAACTATTCCCCATTAGTATAGTATAAATTAGAGAATAACAAAATATAAAAAATACTTGAAGTAGTAATAACATACAACCAAGTAATAATGGAAAAAATATAGTATATAATGAACTAGAGGGAAAATATAAATGATGAATGTCACTTATGTCAATGAAAATAGCCAACCAAGTCACAATACTATAAATACAATACTAAGGCAATGTAAAAAAAATACAAGTAAACTCTAGTAGTTCCACAAGTTGCAGCTTGGTCCCAAGATCTCCAGATCCATCAGTAATAAAGTACCTGAGGTAGAAGGGCGCATTCCGTTATCTATACCTGCAACCATATAATTTTTTTGGGTCTGAAATCATTACCCAAACTGGGTTTGAGATGAATCCCAGTATGCATCTACCAAATTCTGTTTTCGTAACTATCGTAGAATATATATAATTGGTAATATAAATAAATTAATTAATAAAATAAAAAGTAATCAAAAGTAAACAATCCTACATTTTTCAAATACATTCATTTACATTTATTAATTATTTAATATATTCAATAATGCATCCTCAGGATCCGGCCGAATCCCTATATCACCCCTGTAAAACAATAACAAAAATTAGTCTGAAAATATCATCTAAAAACCATGTAATACCTATTCTAAGATTGTGTTTCGGCTTCGCAGACTTTTCAGAAGATATCAATTATTCAAAACAAACCCTTTAGGAAATTTCTCAAAGTCTAATACCCTCTTGTTTAACATATCATCAAATCAATAAATAATAATGACCCTTGGAAAATCACTCACATTATAATTCCATTGCTCCCATTTATCACTAATAAGATACAAAGGCCTCATGGGTAGCTCTCATGGTTAATTCCCATTGGTTTTCATAACAACAGAAAGATATAATTACCCTTTGGAATCTCTCAAATTCAATGCCCTATGGTCCGAAATTAATTTTATAATGACACTCTAGGTAGCTCTCATGGTCTATCCCATCTAATCAATGAACCCTAGGTAGCTATCACATTAGATACATCTTGTCAATAATAAAAATGTATTATAATTAAAATCCGCTACTTCAAGTATTTATCACTGTCAATTCCCCTTGTTCAACATTCACAATGAGAAACACATTCTTCTCAAATAAACAACAAATCCATCCTAAAAACACAGGGCATGGAAATAATGAAATACTAACATGATTTATAGATCCTATGACCATAATCAATAAAAATTGGAAACACACCCATAATCAAGGTATTAAACCATACACATATGAAATAACCCTTACTCAATTAATCAAACTATATCGGTATTAAACAAGGTCAAAATCCGAAACATCTAATACCCTAAACATGGGTATTCATGAAATATAGAATATATAATCCATAGAAAATATAAGAAAGGAACAAACCATCTATATTTATGTTGTACGATGAACACACTTGAGCATTGGCCCTTGAATTGGCCATGATCATTGTAGAAAATCAAATAGGGTAAAAACGATCAACCCTTGATAACTCATGAAAGGTGGAAAATCAATAATAGAGGCTCTAGGGAATGAGAGAAATCACCAGTGGGAACCAATTAACTCAACAAAATCTCAATCAGAACCCAGAAAGAGGAATTGGAGGACCTCAATGATCTTCAGATGTATGTAACTCTCTTGTACGTGACACCAGAAGAACAAGTTCATTTTGGAGTTGAGACGGGACCCTGGTCCAATTAATCAAATAAAAAATTAATGTAAACAGCATGTTCATTTAATGTACATGACATGTAATATCCTCAAATGTCCCCCACATTAGGTTGTCTTCCAGCTCACCCACATGACCATGTACTTGGCCGTTATATGACTAGTACACAATACAAAGCTACCCAGAGCAACTGGGATCACAGTGTGTACTATGAAAATATCAAAATTCTAATTTTTTCTAAACATAAATCTATATAAAGTTCTATACCTAAAATGGAGATTCAGGTCCAAACATATATTTACATTTTTGGGGGGTTTACTCATGGAGTATTCCTCTACTTATTAGGCACGTTGTTCTATGATCCGTTTTGTGCACCTGATTATTTTAGTACGAGTAGTCTGCTACCTAGACCTGTAGAATTCCTTAGTTTTGTGATACAATTTCATCTATTTTATACTTCTTTAATTTATGAGTTATCCTTGATATGAATTTTGATGCTTGTGAAAATAGATATGTAAATATAATTTGAAAAATGATGTACCATATTTTTTTTAAAACTGTAGAGAAGGAATGTTGTTACCCTTTTTATATAAAATTTCATACTTCTTGTCAAAAAATGATTTATTTTAATAATGGGAATACCATATTTTTTTATAGATAAAATTAATGGAAAAACTGGGTGGCATCCTACTGAGCCTATTAGCTCACACATTGTGTACATCTTCGGTGGTTCGTAGACCATTATTTGTCTTCCAGTGGAGGTAAATTCAAGGAAATACAGTGAGAATGTGAGGGTCTTGTTAGCTAGCATGGGTAGATAACAGTGAGATACTTGGAGTTCATCCTTTCTACCATTGGATTAGCTGTTTGTTTTGAGTCCCTTGCTCTCAGAATTGTCTTTTGGAGTTTTTAAATGCTTTTATTATTGTTTTGTTTCCAATGTTTTCTTATAGTTATAGAATATATATATTTTTAGTCTCCCATTGTTCTATTCATTCCTTATATATTTACTCCATGACGGTTTTTAGGTTTATTGAAATAGTTCCCTCGGTTTAGTAGATCGATGCCTTGGTGATTGTCACCAGCCCGTAAGGGTTGGGAATGCCCTTCAGGTAAGTGATGGATCTGTTCAGGTGCTGGGTTTGTGGGTAACCCAAGCCAGTTCATCACAGATTGGTATCATAGGGGTCTATAACCAAGAATCTTTTCATGGGATGTATTTTTCACTAGAGATATGATTTTTACTTGATTTGTATTGTGTGATAAGTGTATGAGTAGATCTTGTCATAACAAGACTCAACATACCATGGGACATCGGGATATGTGTCTCTAGTGTTGGTTTTTTTGAAATCTTAGTTTATGGTTATGGGTTTTCTATTTTTAATTGAGATTTATTGTTTGTTTGATCGATCTTATGTTTTGATATGCGGTAGTATGCCTTAGAGACATCTTCCATGGGTTCCTCAGCAAGGTGTAGCTGATGATCCTCATGTAAATAAACCTATGGATGATAATCTCATTGAGACTATCATACTGGAAATATGTGCTCTCGATTAGGATATTTCGCGAGTCCATAATGTAGTTGTTGAAGTACAACAAGTAGTTGGAGGAGTAATAGATTGGTCATGAGAGTTATTGCATGAGAATCTGTCGTCAATTAAAGGGATGAAAAAACCTCAAGAGGCAGAGTGTTGTTTGGAAAATATCGATCAAATCATAGAATTCCTAGAGACTCCTGATTAAATCGGGGTGTTGTGTGCACCATTTAGACTCGAGGTTTTTAGAAATAATTGGTTGAACTCTATGATCTAGCATACAGATATGTGGGATTGGATTTGAAGGTTTTCAAAACCTAGTTCACTCAGAAGCTTTTTCCAGAGACTCTAATTTTAGATAAATATTTGGATTTCCTATCATAGTAGTAGAGAGAGTGATCAGTGTCATTCCACACCAATTGGTTTGATGAGCTCTTCAATTTTGCTCTTTATGTGGTAGTGAATGGCTATCTAAAGGTGAAGATGTACCTACATGGTTTTGACTAAACATTAGATCACATGTTTTAATGTTGATGTTTATACCTATGCAATGATAGTGGGTCAAGAAATTATGGTAGATATGGACATGGAATGGATGGTTGGATCTACTACCTATTCTCTTCCAATAGGTGAAAGCTTAAATGAAATTCATTGGAAGGAGAGGAAGTGGCATAACCATCACATAAGTGGTGGAGGTGGGTCTCAACAGCAAGCCTACTCTTCACTATCCATTGTAGTTTGGAGTTTGCCTCTGACATTCTACCAGTGTAGAAATAGGGGTCACAGAGGTCATTCTTGTCCTATTCCTATGAAGACATTCACAATTTGTGGACATGTTGGTCATCTACAATATTTCTGTGAGGTAATGAATACACCTCATTATTTTTTGGGTTCATAATCCCCAAAGGCTACTATGGTGAAATAAGAATATTCAAATACTATAGGGCTCATTACACAGGCCTCAATAGTGAATCTTTTACAAATAGTAGATGAATTTCCAATGGACGATGATGAAGGTCTATAAATAGTGTGACATACAATCCATATTGTAGATTCAATATCCACTTTATTGTTTGATACTGGTACCTGCCACTAATATATATTTTATCATTTCAATGATATGTCTAAACATCCAATGGAACTTATGCCATTTACAATGGAGTTAGCAAAACCTATTGGAATGTGGAAAGAGAAGGGGTTCATGTTTCCTTCTTTTTCATTTTAAATTTTTGATATGATGTTTTTATGGGATTTTCTTGATCATGATATGGACTTGATTGATGTAATCATCAGTGTGGATCGTATTGTCTCTCATCCAACTAAGTTTGATTTTGTATCATTGGAATGTTTCATTTCATTCTACTAAGGGTAGATCTAGTGTGTTTTTCGGTGAGTGTTACCAGAGGTCAGGTCATGAAGGACCATCTCTCCCAGAGAACAAAAGATTGTTGGTGGTGTTGCATTTGATTCGACTTATGTTTCTTCTCCAGAGGATACTCCTGTTGTTGATTGATACGTTCCTGACATTTACCAGAAGACTTATCTGTTCATTCCCCAGGGAGATAGGTGGAGTTCTTAATTGACCTTGTAACATGTACACATCTGATATCTATTTATCATTGTTATATGGAAATAGTGGAGTTGAAGGAGCTCATGACATAGTTAGAAGACTAGTTATTGAAGTGTTTTTTTTCCTGAGTGTTCCTCCTTGGGCATCCCATATGAACATTTCCATGAAATCATATGGTTCACTTTAGTTATGTTTTCATTATCAATAGTTGAATTGGGAATAGATATGAAAAAAATCATCTTCCTTGTGTTAATGATTTTTTTATCATTAGAATAGAGAAATGTGGTATTCAAATATCAATCTTCGATCACGTTGTCGTAAACTCATAGTTCAAGAGACTAATATACCAAAGATAGCCTTCCGGAGCAGGTATGACCATCAGTAATATATTGTGATACCTTTCACTTTGAGTAATTCTCTTACAATTTTTATGGCCATGATGAATAAGATATTCTATCAATATCATGACCCTTTTTTGGTAGTTTTCTGTGGATGATATTCTGGATTACTCAATGTATGAGAATGACCATGAGCACCATCTGAATTTGGTGCTAGAGATTCTTGGAAATCGCTGTATATATGGAATTATTTCCAAATACAATATCTTTTTTCAAGAAGTGAGATTCTTTGGGCATATAGTTTCTGATCATGGCTTATTGGATGATCCAGAGAAGGTAAAATATTTTTTTTCTAAAAAGGATCCGCAAAATGTGTTTGAGATATGAAGCTGCCATGGACATACTAGACACTATCAATAGTTCGTTAAGGATGTATCTAATCTAGCATCAACTATGACTGCACTAACCAAGAAAGCAGTGAATTCATCAAAGAATGAAATGTTTTATACTTCTTTTGATGGAAAAAAAGGACTTCTGATATCAGCACCTCTTCTGATTTCACAGAGCTTGGTAATGGGTATATTGTGTTCTGTGATTTACTAAGTGGTAGTTCTTGATGCATCATTATATAGGATGATCATGTGGTATTTTATGGATATTGTCACCTCTGGACACATGAGATGATATACCCCACTCAAGATTTAGATCTTGATATGGTTATGCATGTTCTTAAGTGTTGGTGACACTGTAACACCCCAGGTAAATAAGGAATATGACCTTTTCATATTTATCCATATTTGTGAATAAAATATTAATATGACTTTAAAGGGGACACTATGCTCGATGGCGTACCCAACACGCAACAACGAGTTTCTTGGGAATCCTACGTTGCACTCTAATAGTAAAATAATATTATTTAAAATGGTAGTTAACATGTAGCCGTTGTAATGGAGGGAATGGATAGAAATAACAAAAATATGATTATATATGTTCTTAAATATTTTTACATTTGTACAATAAAAGATAAAGGCTTAAAATATGGAAAGAATTCAATTTTAGGCGTATATGCCCTAGTTTTCACTAAAGGTTCACTTATCACCTTTTGATGGAGAACCGTCATTAAATATAGTTTTGTTCACTCTTAAAAATTCTTTTGGACCAAATAAAACTCTTATTAAGAATTGGGACATCAAAATTTACTTTGTGTAAATTTTTGGTATCTTTCCGATAAAGTTCTTTTTTTTAATGAATAGTGTAAAATGTTGTATTTTAATTCAAAACCACTTTTTAATCTAATTTATTTATATGATTAGATTATATTTTGAATTGGTTTTAAAGTGAAATTAGAAAATATTTTTACCATTAAATCCAATAGTGGTCGTTGGAATCAATTTCACATTGAAATCAGACTTAAACTAGTGTCAATCTTTTGATACTTATTGTTTCATAAAACACGCTATTTGTCATGACAGCGGGAATTAATTATTAAATTAATTAATGTGACTTATATGTTTTGAATTTTGTAAAACGGACTTCATTTTTGAATTCAGAATATCAAATATTTCTTAGGGTGAATTTTTGGGATTTTTCTAAAAAACATCAACTTTTGATGAATAGTGAAACCACTAAGTGGTACTTATAAAAACTGATTTTCCATTTAAATGAAATTTTTCCATCATTGTGTTTTGATTTTCAAAAATCTGACATACATGGTTGTCATTAAGAAGTAAAATGTGGTTCAATGAGATTAAAATAATTTTTGGTGAATAGTAACTTATTAAGTTTTTAATCGCGATTAGTGGTAATTAGTGTAGTTTAAGGTAAAAATAATGCTTTAATAAAATGAGATGAGCTTGACACATGTCTTAACCTCATTGGTTGTATCATGGCCGACCAAGACAAGCCATGGGTCAACTTGGGGACCCCATGGATCCACTTTGGTTGGGAAATGACATAAATAACATTTTATTTAATGTAAAAGTAAAATTGACACAAACATGATATGGTTTACTAAAACAATTTTTAAGTGGGGTTATACAAGTAATCATTTTGATTATAAATATTCATTGGAAATATAAAAAAATTTTCTACATCATAGTATTTTTTATATAATTTTTAGATATTAAATAAATTAAATTATTTATGACATAATAATGATGCAGCGATGACATCATTATTTGATGATTTAAATAAAATGGAAAGATAATGTAAAATATATGAACTACTAATGTCCAAAAATTATTGGATGAGTGGATTTCGAAGCCTTATCACCTTATCCACGAATAATATCAATGTGGGATCTTTTGAAACCGAAACACATTTTCAAATAAAGTAATATTTCATTACTTTCCAAAAGTGTCCCTCCTCTCCTCTTATAAAAGGCCCCCACCTCTACCTCATTTAACACACTCCTCAAGCCTTTGGCTCGGCCAACCCCTGCCCATTTACTCTCTCCACATCCCTCTCCTCATCATAGAGGATTCCCATTGGGTATAATCCTTTCAAAGGAATCCTTTAGGCTCAAATCAAAAGGAGTTACACTTTTAAAGGTAATTCACTCTCTCATGTTCATTTGTTTTATTTTGCTTCTCCAACCCCCTAAACTCTTTTTATTTACTTCTTTTGTAACAACAACAGTATCTTCAATATACTAGGATGTTGTTATACGATTTATTCGAGCTACACTTTCACACAACTACATCAAATGGTTAAAGAACATACGGTTTCCGTGGATGGTGAAATTCTGCCTCCCGAAACGATGATTATTCAATACTTATTTAACACCTTCAAAGGTGGCCATTATGATGTCACTAATTTTATATATGATATATAATATGTTTATGTTTTATTTATGATTCTGTATTTTTCATTTTTGTCTTACCTTTATGGCTTCCATTATGGGTATACACGATATCTTCATTTAAGGAAGTGCGGACTGCTGCCCCCTCAAAGTGATTTGATTCATTAAATACCATATGTAGGATGTATAAAAAATGGAAATATGATATTATATATGATATTATACTGGAATTATAATATACCTTTATATCATTATTATTCCATTCTATAAAATACGAAATAGAAATGAAAGTAGCGTTCATGCGTACGTACGGCTTACCTTCTCCATGAACGGTGCATTTCATTTCTTACCTCTAAATGATTATGTAATGTTATAAATGCATGAATTTACTGGATATATATGACATATATGATATCTACATAATGAATAAAATTCTGGATATAATAAACATTTGTCCACACGAACAACATGTAATTGTAAGAAGTCCACTTTCGACTTAAGAACCAAATATCGGCAAAACAAATATTATTAACTTAAATGATTACACAATGTTTATGACATGGTAATAAGTGGTATAAAAGTAATAATGAACATGAAAAAGGTTCTTAAGGAATTAGAAATTAACTCGAGTTTATTATTCAGGAGATTAAAGAACGATCGAGTCAAGTCGGACCCGAGGTAAGGGATCCTACAACTCTCTCTTTTTTTTAAGTACACTCTTTTATGTCATTTATTTTAAGCTCATCTTTCTTATGATTGGGATGTTCTTTTATATTACATTTACTGAATGTTTTATGTTCATGTGATGAGAGACCATATTCTCTCTCATCAATCCATTTTGGAAGTTTTGAGTGGCGCCGTTAGGCTGCCGAACTTTCGTAAGAGATCTAACCTTTCTCTTTCTTTTTAAGTACTCTCCTTTATGTCACTTATTTTAAACTCCTTCTTGCAATGTTGGTGGATTTTATTTTATATTAAACTTGCTGTAAATTCTATTGTAATATGATGGGATACTCTATTTTATCTCATCAATCCATATTCGGAAGTTTTATGTGGCGACGTTCGGCTGCCGAGTTTTCGTAAGGGATTTTTCATCTCACTTCTATTCCCGTGAGATTTATGCTACATTTGCCACAAATTCCATTGAGTGGTGTATGTACTTCCCATTATTCTACTCTTTGTGTAATATAATTTCGTTTATGAGTATTTACATCAATGACCTATTGTCTTTCTTTCATGGGGTGTATGTTTTGAATGATACCCAAGTCGGTAAGGGAACCTTTCAACCTCCTCTTTTTTAAAAGACTTCTTTTATTGGGTCTTTTAATTTACATATTTTTATGTTGGGATATGTTCTCATACATCCTTATTGATGTAAATTTTATGTCCAAGTGATGAGATACACTTTTTATCTCTCATCAACTCATTTTGATGTGATGTCGTTAGGCTGTCAAGGGAACTTTTTAACCCAATTTCGATTTCTTTGGGTTCAACTTGTAGTCATTGAATATGTCATCCATTGAATATGTGTGAATGACCTTTTATTGTTTTACACTTAATATCCACTTATATTGGGTGTATATATATTTTTCACACATATTTTTGAGATTTATTTGTCCTTAATTTAAGGATACCTTCTTTATAAGGGATTTCATCACATTTGACATTTCTATTGAGGGTTCATTGTTGTTATGCACCAATTCACTCTTATATGGTGTATATAATGTCCTTTGGAGTATTATACCATGAATCCTTTTATTCTCATGATATTATAAAGTTCTGACTAAATGTTATTCCTCGATTATTGTATTCAAGTGTCTCTAATTTTGGTAAAACCCCTTTAACCAAAATATCGTTTTAAATGTTTTAATTATTTGTTCTTATTAATATCCATGTTTTCAAAATGGTTTAATGGATTTATTTATATGGATATTAATGGTTTAAAAATTTAAAAGCTTCAAGGTGGTATGGGACTTCGTCTAAATCTCCTTTCATTGAGGCATATTTTATTTTATACACAACTTTCTTTTATACGGTGTATAAACCCCTTTGACTTTTACATTTATTGAAAAGGAATCTTTTTTATACGAAGCGTTTACTAAACGAAAAAAGGGAATGTTTTTGTCGTATGTATGTGGCGACAACGACTTCTCCGCCGTCGTGACTGTTATTTGAGTTTCGGCTTCCTCTACAAGCCATACCTTCTTTTTAAAAGAAAAATAAATACCATGTTTTACTATTCTTTTATTTTGGTATTGAAAATGGTTTTCACAATGTTTTTGTGTTGTATTGATATCTTTTGATTGAAATGTGGAAATGTTATGTTTCCTTTATGCATGTTTTATGTGATACGATTATGTTATGGTTCTTGGGGATTATTATGAGGACGGGTGGTTCCGTGATAAACTAAGGTCGGGTGAGCCCGATATATCTCTCCAATGCATTGGGTAACGCAAAGAAGTGAAACGTTAAGGTTTCTCCGAAGAGATTTAGGGAATATACTGTGATGGGTATTCCAAACGTAACCAAGAGGGTTTCTCCCTACGTAAGAATGTTATGAATGCCTCAAGTTACCTTTATGTCTTATGTTTTCTATGATTTATTCATGATTTGATATGCCTATGTTTTATGGGTAAAGTATGATTTCATTCTTATGTATATATGAACTCATGTTTCCTTTCCATATTTTTATAACCCTTACTGAGCTTTTTATGCTCATCCCATGTTTTTGAAATGCTTTTCACAGGTCAAGGAAAAGGTACATGATGTGATGATAGTGTCAAGGATGTGTCGAGAAAGAATCCATGTTTTATTTTAAATAGGTTTCCATTGATGGGAAGAATGAATATTGTCTTTTATGTAACCACCTTGTTTAAATGTGGAATGTAATGCAAGTTTCATGATCTAATTCTCTAAAACTCTAAACCTGAAAAGATCCTCAATGTGTAATCTTGTAATAACTCATGTTTAAGTAAGGTTTACGGCTGGGGCCTTATAGACACTATCTCATTGAGGAGAAGTTCAGGGTTTTCTCTTTTCATAAGAGTCCAAGCTATATGTATTACCATAAAGACTTTTATCCTATATATAGATAATGGGTATGATACTTTTAGATGTTTGAACTTGACAACTCATACACTTTGGGTAAACATAATTTAGTTGAAGATGATTTAAGCAAGAAGGTACCTTTATAGGCTATTCTGTAATTGAAATAATAGTGAAATTTTTAATGGATTTTTGCTCGGTTTCACTAGAATTCTCATGAGGATGTCTCAAGTATGGTTATAAATAGGGTTTATTTGTAATCTAATCTCTTATATTCTATCATGAAATGTTGAAAACAACATGAATTGTTTCATAGGTTTCCTGAAATCCAATATGGTGGAAAGACAGTTCTCGGTTGGTCTATTTCTTCTAATGGCATTCTTATCGTCGGAAAGAGATATGCCATCCCATCCACTATGATAAGTTTAGTCTTGTTTGATTGTCATAGATATTCATGTTCTGTTCATTTAGGTTCTTCAAAGATGTTTTATGAAATTAAAATATTGTTTTTTTCATGTATGATGCATAAAAACAAAGATTTTGTGTCCCATTGTTACCCATGCTAATAGATAAATGAAGGGAACCTGAAGCCCTTTGGTTTGCTTCAACCTCTTCCAGTTCCATTTTTGATGTGGGATGAGGTGTCCATGGATTTTGTTGTTGGGTTACCATAGATTCCCCAAGGGAAAATGTTATAACGGTGGTTTTTGATTAGTTGATGAATTCTGCATACATCAATCCAATCAAATATGTCACTAAAGTTGAAGATATAGGAAAGTTATATGTGTAGGAGATCGTGAAGTTAAATGAGAGACGGTGTTCCATTATTTCAGATATGGATCCAAGGATATCCTAAAGGTTCTAGTTTTTTCTTCATGTGGATATGGGGACTCAGGTCATGTTGAGGACAACTTACCATCCACAGATAGATGTCTAGATAGAGAATGTAATTCATATCCTAAAGGAAATGCTTTACAATTGCGTTTGGGATTTTCGTGGATCATGGGATTTCCATCTTGGAATGGTTGAGTTTGTTTACGACAATAGTTACCATTTTTTATTAGAATGCTTCTTTTTGAGGTGCATTATAGTCTCTATTGAAGATAACCAATTTATTGGACTGATTTGGGAGAAGTATCTTTGGTTGGACCCATTATGGTTTAGGATACGTCAAAAATGACTCAAGAGGTGCAGTAATGTCTGGTTACAAATTATGGTCTATAGAAATCATTTGTTGACCAACAGTGTCATCGTTTGTTGTTTTCCATTGGCAACATGGTTTTCATTAATGTTTCTCCTTGATTGGGTCACCATCGACTATGAAAATAAAGAAAGTTGTCTTAGAGATATTTTGTACCATTTGGGATCAATGAACGGATTGGGAAAGTTGCTTATCGGTTAGCACATCCAGTTTAGCAAACAAACATTCATGATGTTTTCCATATATCTCAGCTCAGGAAGTATCACCCTAACCACACACATGCTCTATGTTGGGATTAAATTGAGATAGAGACAGATGCTTCTGTTTTGGAGAAATCAATTGAGATCTTAGACGAAGGTATTGAATGGGAGGTCGATTAATTTGGTCTGAGTCCTATGGATACAATTACCATATTCTAATGAGACATGGGGATGTGAGTTGTTGATGAAGGAGTAGTGGACTCAACAATTTTTAGAGGACACATTACCTACATAACATCTTGAGGATATAATGTCATTATGGTGGGAATTCTGTAACATCCTCTTACCGTGATCAGGTTAGTTTTTCCTTTTCTAAGTTCCCTTATGGTTTTAAATTCCTTTTTTGTCATTTTTTTGGGTTTACTATAGACTAGAGCATAGGTACACACCATGTACCTGATGTACACATCATGTACTTGGTGTTGGTATCATGTTATGGACTAGAAGACCATATTGTGAAGGGGGAGTTAATTTTGTGAGCTTTTACACATCATTAATGATGAATACATGTCATGTAGGTTGAAAATGTAGGTGATTAATATGAGGTGATGGATTTTTTGGAGTAACATATTCAATATGGCCTTCACATCGTGACAAAGTGGTATATGTCATGACTCGGTCTGCGCCTAGTTTAATGCCATACATTCGAGAGTGTTGGTATGTCTTTTTCTCTCCAATATTCATGGTTCTCAACACTATACACCCCCTAGCTTTATTTAATAGGTTTATGACCTTCTAGATCAATCTGATCAACTCTGGTTCATCATTTTGTCTATGGTGCGTCTCTTTGAGTATGTGTTCTCTATGATTCTCCCTTGATATTGATCGTGATAGCTTCCTAGCCTTGCATTATCAGATCCAATGATACATGTGGGATGTTTCTTGTCATATTCTTTTAGATCCTTTTTTATTTTTTATTCTAGAGGCATTTTTCCTTTGCTGGTTGTGGTTTGAAGAGAGTCCTTCGAGGAATGTGGTTTTCATCGCTTATTCCGACCCATAGTTTTTATGTTTGAATCAATATTGTTATGCATTGGATCCTAGGGTCTCTGATGGTGCTTTTGGGAATCGCTCTTGTTTTTGGATTCTATTGTGGGCATGTGCAACCCAAACATTGAGGTAGAGAGTTCTTCCTCTAGCCTATGATAATGAGACTACTTTTTTATTTGAAAATTATTTTATAATTTGATTTATTGTATTGGAATTATTGTTGTGGGTGTTGATAAAGGTTTTTGAAATAAAAATTATTTTCCTTGGATTTTTATAAATGGATTATAAATGGTATTGAATGGTTTCAAAGACATTGAAATGGGTTTGTGAAAAAAATAACATGGGTTTCCTTGGGTACTTACGTGGAAGGTTTTTCTTGAGGCCATCGTCCATTACATTGTGATTATCAAGGAGGTTTGTCTCTGTTATTTCCACTGTTTCCTAGGACTATTTTTCTAGGGGACCGATATTGACATTTTGGGGGGGTTTACATATGTGGTATTCTTATACTTCATAGTCCTGTTGTTCTAGGTTCAGTTTTGTACACTTGATTATTTTGGTATGAGTAGTCTACTACCTAGAGCTGTATTATTCCTTGGTGTTGTGACACATGTCTTCTGGTTTTTGTTACGAGTCATTCTATGTTACCCATTATATATATGTTTATTCTTGTGAAAAATGATATGGATGTATAATTTGTATAATAAGAAACCTTATTTAGTATCATATTGTGGAAAAGGGATGTATTTACCTTATTTTCTATGAAACCACTTACTACTTGTCATGTAATGTATTATTTTAAAAATGAGCATACATGGATTTTTATACAGAGACTTGTAATGGACGACCTGGGTGGGATCCTATAGATCATATTAACTCACTCCATGTGCACTAATTCGGTGGTTCGTAGACCTTTATTTTTCTACCACTGCATGGATAGGTAAGGCGCCACAGTGAGACGGCCAGCTTCATGTCAGCTAGGATGGGTACCTATTGGAGAGATGGTTGGAGTTCGTCAAAGCCAACATTTCAGTAGCAGTTGGTTTTGATTCCTTTGTAATCAGACTTGCCTTTTGGATTTTTTAGCTTCTCTTATAGTTATTATGCTTCGACTATTTTCATATATTTATGGAATATATATATTTCTAGTCTTCCCATATTCCTTTAATTCCATGTATTTGTATGCCATGTGGTTTTCAATTTTGGTGAAATCATTCCCTCAGGTTTCTAATTTGAACCATGAGTGCTTGTCACCAGAATGTAGGGATCAGGATTGCCCTTCTGGTATGTGACAAATCAGGTCTTGTGTCAGGTTTGAGGGTAACCCAGGTTGGTCCATCACAAATGAAATAGCATGATTTTACCACATTTGTTATTATTGATTTTAAGAACAATAAAAGATAATTCCACTGTGTAAATCATCCTTATTTATATCTTTTGATTGTGAAATAGTACTAGTTTTATAGATCCCCTAATTTTACATTGTTTCATATCACCCAAAATTAACCTGGTTAATCACTAATACCTTTCAAAACAAATGGGTTACCTTGTAAAATTATTAATCCCCATGAATAAATATGTTTACAATTTTGTGTTCTGTGAGTAATGTGTCAATCAAAGAGGATGTACAGTTTATTTATATTTTATTTGAGTATTATATGGGAAGTGTTATTCTTTTATTAGATATGATGGGATTATGTGAGGAATTTGGTTATTTTTATGTAATGTTTCATGTGGATGTAAGTGTTATAAATTGTCCATTAAAGGGGAATGTAGATATTGATAGAAAATTGAGGTGTTGTGTAGAATGATTGGAAATATATTGACGATGATGGTGTAGTTGGGATTTTTTTGTGTTCTTATTATTGTGTGTTAGAATATTTTTTTAGTATTATGGGAATTAACATGGTTTGGTTAATGTGATGTATATAGTAGTTTCAATTGGGTAACATATGAATAAATCACAATAATATATGATGTTTAATTGATGGGATGCTAAATATAAATTATTAGAATAGAATATGAGTAATGGATGGATTATTTCATTGAAATTTTTTTGTTACAAAAATTTGGACAATTACATGGCATGTAATGAGATGATGAGAATTTTCTTTTTCTTTGTGTCTTGTGATGTTGTGTAGTGAATATAGTAGTGGCATCCAAAGTGGTGTTTCTGGGAGATGGTTTTTTTCTTTATAATGAACCCATAGGTTGGGTTGTGCATGGGTTTTTTATATACATGTATACACAAAAAAAAATTATTCTTTAGTTATTTCATTACATTCTCCAAGTATATGGAATACCTAGTAATGATAAAAAATCATTTTGGGGATGTTTTCCCTATATAACATCGGTGGGGGTGGATGGATGGACCCAAACTCATCCCTACTCCATCTTCAATGGGGTTATGAAATGAATGAGATGTGATGGATGGAAGTTAACATATTAGTTTAGGAGATGTTTTGTGGTGTGGTGTAATGGCCAACGTGCCTTTACGATGGATATAGTGGGATGGGATGGCATGGTTTAGGGTGGGGTTCATGTAGGGATGGTAGAGGTCATGAGGGGGATATATTTCTTGTTATGAGAACCCAAATACACTAGTTATATGATTAGATGGGATGTGATGGACTAGGTATATGTTAGTGGGATGTGATGATATTTTTTGTGATATAGAAGTGGTGGGAGCTCTATGATGTAGGTCTTGGGGGTAGCAGAGAAACTAATTAGTTGGAGAGTGGATTGGGGGAACCATTCATTGATATGAATAATATCATGTTATTATACATCGATGTGTTTCTTGGTCTGTGAGACTAGGCGAGGTTGGGATAGGATAAATGGCCTATTTAGGATATGTTGGTTATAATTTTTACTCATGGGTGGATTTGTATTATATTTTCATATAGACATGAGAATATTTTTTATGACCCTATTCAACATAATTTTATTATCACCGTACATATATAAAATAATTTTATGTTACTAAGAGAAATACATTGACCAGGTTTGAAATTAATAACACTGAAATATTGAATTTTTTAATATCGCTACAACAAATATTTATTTTTTACATATGTGTGGATACATTTATATTTATATTTTTTACACATAAGTTGTGGAATTATTTTTTGTTTATTTTTTATTCCATTGACATTTTTAATATTGATTAGTCTTTTCTCTCAATATTAGATTCACATTGAGGGTAATTCCATCCATACAATCAAAATAATATACCCTTGGGGAAAGATGATAACTCGTGGCCAAATTGGGGTTCTACATAGGTCTTAATTATCTACCGTTATTCATTTCTGGCGTAGGGTAAGATCGTCTAGATAGAGGGGGTATTGAAAATTGAATTCTAGATACATTGGTTTCACCATTGTCATAATATTATATATATATATATATATATCATTCTATATTACCCAATGGAATGTTGAAGTGGGGGTAAATTGACTTAATATATTAAATATCTATTTATAACCATTTAATGACTCTCACAATAAAAATATATTGGTTACAATACATATTTGGTATAGACATTCAGATGCATTCAAATAATATTACAACTATCTGATCAATACCTTGTTAAAAATATTTTATAACAAATATATCGTTTCCAAATATTTTATTTACAAAAATAAGAATATGTCTCATTAAAAATTTATCGTATATTTATTATCATTCCAAATCACACTTTATAAAATAATGATAGAAATATAAAAGATTGATAAAACTAGTGAAAACAATATGAATAACTTAGTAATAATGAAATAAAAACACCCAATGAAATCTAAAAACAAGTGGTTAATATAGAATATTGAACTTATCCCCTACACGTGACATTAACCAAATGTAAAAAACATTTTTAAATGATACTAATCATTTTATACACAATATTTTATGTTTTTATAAAAAAATACACACAAGGATTTCTAGTCTATAAAAATACACTTTTGTTGTTCTTAAATTTTTTATATTATAACATTAATAATAAGGTTGTATATAATAATACATAATAAACTATAACAGAATTTTATAATTCATATTAAGGTATTGTATAGGTAGAACATGAAAATAATCTAAAAACATAGATACTACATTGTGATGAAGAGTGATTATTGATTTAGATCAATCCTTGATGAGAATCAGTTGATCATTTTCCCTTAAATTTATCTTTTAAAATTATTAAATGGTTCCTACATAATGAAATAAATGAATTTATTGTTGCGGAAGAAGAATGTAAAATCTCATTGAATTTTCAATAAAACCCACATGCATCGACTACATTCCATGAGAAACACTAATTATTAAATATAAATCCTTCTATAATTATCAATTGTTGAGTGATCATAAAATTATCCTCAAAAAGATTATTTTCATATGTAATTCATATTCTTTATAAAATATTCTAAAATTATTCTATATAAAGTGGATGAATATTGATGAATTTTAAATTTTTTGAAATAGAAACTATAATATTGTCACCACTATAGAATGATAACATTAACATACAGTCACACTAGATGGTGATCACTTCAATTTTTTTGATTAAATATGTGGTGACATAATAATTTAAAATGACAAGAGAAGATGATTCACTCATGAAATAATATTATTTTATGATTCTGACTCTAATTTATACAAGTGTAGTAACTATGATTTTTACATATATTTCGTTAGGATATTATAAGGATTAGTTTTTAATCTAGGAATTCAGACTGTTAGAGATTCCACGATCAGGGTTCATAGAATTAAAAATTTAAATATATTTAATATATTATAATTATAAGTGTTCATTTTACCAGAAAAAGTTGAATTACACATGAACGAGGACCGTGATTAGAAATAAAAGTGCACTATTGTGTTTAGAACATGAGTTGTAACCTAGCATGACATAACCAATGTTATCATTAGGCATTTGTGAAAACTTTTATGTGGGAACAAATAATGATATAATCAAATTAATTTTTTTTATTTAACACATAAAACATATTCATCTATTTTAACATAGTTCTGTCTCATCCCAAGGGTTATCCACATAAACCTAGGATTGGGTGGAACTGCTTGAAATGAGTCATTGGAGGATTGTGGGAAAATGACACAATATTGGATCAAATCAATGATCGTTTTCAAATGGATTTCATTGATATTTCCAAGTATGACAATGTAGAATAGTTCTTCATTAGTGATTGATCTAAACTCCCTCAAGAGAGTTTGATTTTTGATTTAGATCATTTATATCACCCATGTTTAATGTTGATCAAATTCATGAAAATGAATTGATTTGTGCATCGATGGTTTTATTTATTTACAATGTTTATATTTTTCATTTTTTCATTTTATGTTAGTTAACCAAATTCAATGACAATGGATAAAAAATGGTCAATGTCTGAGTATCACTCCTCACATAGAATGGTTTATGGATTTATCCCTTATTTCATTACATTTTCATCATCTTTATTTTTATTGGAGGGTTACTCAATGATTAGTTGGTATTTTGTTATAGCATGACCGTTATACTATGAAACAGATCTATAATGTTGGTGTGGTTCATGATCAATGGTGTGATCAATGTGATATAACGATGGAGTAGTGTTGAAGTTAAATCAAAGTGGATGGTAGGTTCCAATTCATCATGGATTTTATGGTGTAGCTACAGATGATGTGTGTAGGTGTTTGAAGAGAAGAATTGAATCGTGGAGATATGATATCTGGTGATGGGAACGTCATTTAACCGTATATGTACATTTTATATTGAGTTATGGGAGATCATGGTGAAGAGGATGACATAGTGAAGGAAAAGAGAGGGATACAAAATTACCATGTTACATGGTGTGTTTTCCACAATTACAACCATGTCGGACCCCCTAGTTGCAGCGCTATTCTTTCTATAGGGAATCTAATATCACACACCATGTGACCTTGTAACACACATTTTTACTTTTTATATATAGTTTGATATGTCACATTAAGGTTACATTGGCATGGTAATGCCAGAGTACATGATCATTTGTACACGGTCACAGATTGGTGTACCCATGTTGGAACGCGAACAAGGTTTGTTGTACATGTGAACAAAAATATGGAACATGAAAGGTTATGAGAAATATCTAGATGTCATTTAATATTCCTACATTCCATGCCCATGGAGATTTATATACACTATGGGTATGAACCATATATGTAGACCAGTGGTTCGATAGACACACCATATACCCCTAGTATAATCCATGTCCCCCCCCCCACTTTGAGGGTGATTAGATAATTTTTTTTGTTCGGAATTTTAATTGTTGATCATTTTCCCTTGGTCCATACCCTAAAGTGTATAACATTTTATTTTTATTCATTCCTTGGATAATATCCCCTTGGTAGATGAGTCTTAGATAATGAATGTGGTGACCCTATGGGAGACTATATTGTGGTCATCTATAATTTTATACCATAGATGGGGTTTTTTGAGCCTAAATGTCCTCTTTGAGTGAGAATTTGATCCTCCATATAGGAGGTCATTTCAGCAGGGTTCACGACATTATTGGAGTATGATACCCAATATAGTAACTTGATTCATATTGGTTATTACAAGTCCCCCTGCATCCCTAAGAGTTATCCCCTATCAAAGTATGATATATTTAGAGACCAGTGAGGATTATTTTGTGGCTACCAATGATCATGTACACATTGATGGGAGTCTACGGTGAAAAAATCAATTATGGAGGATATTCATCCCAAATGATCATTTCATTAAGAATAATTTGGTGGCTTTCATTTTGGTTTTTTCCAATTAGAGTTGTGATTCTTTTCATGATTATTTATTGGTTTTATGTATTGATTTATATGTATTATTTATGCATTTTATATTCTTGATTAATTAGTTTTAGTGTCATTATGATGTACTATATGGTATTGTTATACTCAAACATAAATGGTCAGTCTTTTAAATTTCATGAATTATATGTAAGATGTCCCAATTGATGGCGTCCAAGGAGGATAGGGAGTTTTTGGTTCATAGTTATTGACACATACCGAGGTATTTTATAGGTGTATTTATTTTTTTGTGGTCCTTATCCATTGACAACGTTGGAATCTCAGAAGTTTTTGTTTGATATAGTATTTTGATAACATATCAATTTATTTTATTTTTTATCATACTATTTTTTGGTGTCAAATATGTATTTTTGCATTAGTTTGTGTTGTTTTAAATTTCAACATTTTATTATCTTAGAGATGGCATTGTGTATATTGTAACATTTGTCTAATGACTCTAACGTGTCTGATATTACTACATGACTCTACTCTCAAGCTTGTGTCCTATTGGAGGTGGGCTAGGGGTAGTAATAATTCAGTCCATAGTGGGACGAGTCATGATAGAGTGGTATTAAGGGATTGGGTAAATCCATAGTGCTAGAGCACATGATGTTGGTTTGGGGTGATAGGGTTAAGTGTTTCATGATTGTATTTTAGCTTTGGGTCTCTAGTGTTGGTGCAATAGTTGATGTATCTATACAACTGGACTCTGATCACCTGTTGTTCGAACTGATACAAATAGAAAGGGAATGAAGGGATGAAATTTTTAAATGCATCATATTGAAATGGTGTTTTATTTCTATTTCATTGATTCAAATCCGAATTAAAAACATTGTTACATGGTATGATGTGATTATTATAGGATGACTCCATGAAGACATCTATCATTATTTTCAATGTGTGTTAATGAGGATTATTCAATGAAATATGAGGTGTTAGTACATGGGAATATACCAAAGATAACCCCTTTAGACGGTTTACAAACAAAACAACCACATATTGTGTAGCAATTAGTACTATTGGTTCCAAAAAAGGATATACAAAGTTTGAGTGTGCTCTATTATATATATATTTTGATACCTCTATGGTTTCATGTTTATCTAGACCCCTTAATGTCTATGGACTGGCTAAAGGTATTCACTCGGGCATTCCCCTCATGAGGATGCCTTCAGATTATATAGAAGTCCTCATAGAAAGACTTTTTTGGGATCTTCTAGAAAATGATGGAGCCTAGTGACTCAGTTACATGATTAGAAAAGTATTTCATAGTTATACATTGAGATTGTTTTAGGGAATATTTTTATTAGAACACTTGGAAATATATGTTCCTCCAGGAGCTTCTACGTTTGTACCATGGAATTGGAAATGTAGTTGTCTATTCAAAATGGTATTCTTATATCTAATTATCACACAAAAATCATTTTAATTGTTTTATTTTATTCATTCATTAGTTTTGGATCAATTTTTGGGTCATGGTTTTAGTACTAGTATAATTTTTTTAATTTTTTATGTCTTGGATGAGTTTTTGGCCTGTGCATGGTTAGGACACGGTTTGGGTAAATCATGTGGCTCTACCCAGGTAACCATGAAGATAATTTGGGAGTCTAGTAGTAAGGACCATGGGTTACATAATGTTTGGGAAACCATGTGGCAATTGTGAATCGGGTTCTTTCCAACTTGACAGTGGTTTCCACATTGATTGTGCAGGGTATGTAAAACTGTGATGAGTTGCCTTGTGAATTGACTAGGTTCAAAATATTTTGAAATTCCTAGTTTTCCCCCAAAATTATTTTACCCTAAAAGGGGATTCATCCCATCATCTATACTAGGAACACAAAGGGGGTAATCAATGCTCCCTCTCCCTTTTAATCTATCCATTCTTAAATACCCGTGAAGGTTCCAATGTATGATTGCATTGATATTTTTATTTTTACTTCTCTTGCCCCTTATATCATGAGATATTGGACTCTATTCATGGGGTTTACTTATTTGATGATAACCATGGGTTATAGTTGATGATTATTTCATTTTCATTTTTTTTGTTTAGTTTTGTAGTTTTCCCAAAAGGCATAGATCATCCTTCACTTGTTGTTTCATTACATTCACACTCTATTGAGGTAGGTGACTCAGTTCATATCCTTTCCAATCCATTCAATTTACTCTTGGGAGAATTTAATTAATTTATAAATATGTGTCAAATTATTGTGATTTACTTAGTTGGATAAATATGGTGCTTTTATGTTTGTAAAATATGGTAAAAGTTATTTTTTAAATGAATCAAGAAATTTTTTTTTATGGATGAACTGAACTTGATTGATAAAATTAAAAGCACCTTTTTAGATGGAATTGGTTTTTTTTATTTTTTTGGATTGGTTATGTTTTCATGGAGTTTTTTTCTTGTGGTATGATCCATATGTGTTAATTATTGTGATTATTACAATTTTTCATTTGTGTATGGATTGTGTGGTGATGGAAGTGCATGTGCGTATTCATTACAAATAGATTTGGGTAACTTCATGGATTCTTGTGGGGTACCATTGGCTATGGATACAAGAATCCATGCACCCAGTGTACAAATATTTGGGAAAAATGAAAATATTTTTAGTTGTACTTTCTCACTATAAAAAACTAGGATTTTTGAACACTTGTCACTCTTTATTTCCTTATTCAATGTATTGATAACTTATTAATGCATCTTGGATTTTGAATAATATCAAAATGTTTTTAAATTATATTTTAAGTTATTTATTTTTTGTAATGTTGTAATATGATTGGTTTTCAATTGGTGTGAAGGGCCGTTTGGCATCTTTTTGTGTGTTGTGTGTTTTCATCTTAGTCAGGAAATAATGATGTAAGTGGAATTGGATTTGGAGATGAATGTGGTTATGTGGTTTTGTTCGTGTGAATGTTTTGATTCATGTTATTTTGTAAATGAGTTTAACATGTTTTATAGAAGTGTTTAAAATTGACATTATTTAAGGATGGTTATCACATGATTATGTATTGAAAACAAATTACGGTTTTGAGAAATATAAATATTATTTTGACAACATAGAATGTTTTTTTTAAATTGATTGATATATTGTATGATGTGATGGCATAGTTGGAACTTATGCATAGATATTTATAATATGGAAACTCCTATAAAGGTTTTCCAAATATGGGTTATCATGCATGTGGTGTCTGTGTTTGGGTAGGAAATTTTGGCGGTGGAACATAAGTTTTTGATGCATGTGAGGTCCTTCAAAATATACAATATACAATTACCATTGGCTATAAGGGATTATTTTAGAAGATAGAGTGATGGTTTTTTATCGACATTGATTTGCTGGGTTTTCACCCCTAGACATTATAAGGATATATGGTTCATGACACTTGATTGGATTGTTTAGATTGGCCAGTTGGTTATTGACTATGCAACTACACCATATGATAGAAGGTGAGTCCGAATAGAGTACATGTAATCATCAATTTAGATATTCATAAAAAATTACCATAGTTTACTATCTATATTTTCTTTATAAACTTATTTTCACTTGGTTCCTTGTTTATAATGCCGTTTTATTTTCTTTATTCATCATTATTTCGTGTTTTTATTTTTTTGGGATTTGGATTTAAAATGAAATTCTGTTTTGAAAATGGTAATGTAGTGTTCATTGTTTTGGAAAATGGAATGTTGGTATTGTTTATTTAAATTATATAAACCTATATATATATGTATTAAAAATAGTGATTTTGGACTATTTATGGAATGAAAATTTATGGATTATATGGTGGTTTCCAAAATATCCCTTTAATATCACAACCTATATGATCCATTTAGTATCAGTGGACCAATGATATCTTACAAGATCAGGTTTCTGGTTCAAGTTTCTATTGTTGGAGCATAATTTTCTGATAGTTGGAGGTGACTAACAGGTCACATGGATATCATGTTTGTGTGTTCAGTATATGATCTTTTTAGTTTCTATTTTTTTGTTTAAAAGTAGTTTCATTTTGAAAAGTTATATAAGTTTTTATTGAGATCTAGTTGTTGTTGGTGTTTCTTTTTATACTGTCTATTAATTTGATACTGGTTTCATGGGAAAAATCATTCCCATTAGAAACAAAATATTTCCCATCAATCGATACCAACCCTTGAGGATTGGCAACGCCCTTCGAGCCATGTCCTAGACTGGGTTGGGAGTTGGGTCGGATGGTCTGTCATCTAGGTTCATGAGAAAATTGCATCCAAGTAAGACCTTGTTATTTTGGGTAATAGGTAGATGGAGATATGGAATTTTGGGAATCAAGATATACGTATGGTATGAGCATGACAAAAAAATTCACATTCTGGTCCGGTAGTTTCGAGGGGTATTCCAGGTTCTTATTCTTTTGTATGAATATTATATTCGTTTACGAGAGGAATTAAAATAGAGGTGAGCCGATGTTATATCAGGATCCCTAATGGAGTAGTTATCCATTTGGAATATGATTCAATGCATTATGGTTCCCTTATTTTGGGTTATTACTTGGGGAATAACCCACTACCATGTATCTAATTTTGGCATGGACACTACATCTTCGTTGTTGTGGTGGGTCGTGTTTTGTTTTTTCTTCAGTTGGTGTAAGAGATCTCTTAAAATGAAAAAGGTTCTGAAAATAGAAATTTTCTAATTCATCTGGGTTTAAATTAAAATTTAGAATTGATAATTAGAAAATAAATTTGGTTTTAGGACAATGTGGTGAGTGATACCCTTTTTTTTCTTTATGAACGTTCACAGATGTGTGGGTGTGTGTGTAAAGTGCATGTTGGAATGTGTGGGTGGATGTTATAAGATACAGTGGTTAAAAAACATGTGACAGTTAATAGGATTCCGTGGTTGGTTATTTGATACTTATGTTTTACTTTGTTTTCCCATGATGTTTCTTGAATAGGAAAAAATTTCACGAATCGGGTTTTCATGAAAATGTGGGTTTTCATGTTGTCAGAGGAATTTCTTCTTAAGAAGGTGTTATTGATATTTAAATGAAATGGTCGGTTTTTGAAAAGAGTATATGGATTGTTATTTTATTTTTATTCTTGTGAAACATTTGTTGGCCTAATATTGACTTTTAATGTTTTTTTGTTTGATGTTTATTTGAGTTTTGTGTTTCTCCAATTCATCAAAATATGCCACCAAGTAATATCCCCATGTTATTTATGGATTCATTCCCTTTTTTTCTTCTCAGTTTTCTCATAACCTTCATGGTCATCGAGGTTATTGAGAGACTGTGGATTGTCTTGAAGAAGTTGAGAACATATTTAGATCATTGGGACCTCCTAGAGCTATTTGATTATTATCTTTCTTATGTTTGTTCGAGGGTATAGCTTTGGATCAATGGAGGATGTATACCCCCTCATAAATGATAGTTTGGATGATGTGGAATGTTTTTAAATCAATTTTTATCTGATTTTTTATACCTGATTATTTGAAGGTGAAGAAACTGGAAGAGATCAATCATATTAAGTAATACTAATAGACTGTAAAGTCCTATGTTCATCATTTCAAGGAGATCAGTAATTTATCTTTATAAATATCATGGAAGGATGTGTTGAAGGATTTTATTTTATTCATTGATATATTTTTAATGAACTAGGAGAGATCCCTCTCCAATATGTATCTTCATTTTGAGAAGCTGGTGTATTAAGTGTTTTTAGCGAAGTTAGATTTTAGAGTGCAATCAGTTTTCAATATATTATCTATTGATACTCCTAAAGGTTCCCCATCTAGTGAGAAGTGTGTTCCAGATGAGATAATTAGTTAAAATTATCCTTCCTTTGAAACAGTGTCTAGTTATTTAGTCTAATAGTTTGTATGCCACCTATGTGGTTTGTCCAGGCATTCGAATTTGTCTGGTTATGATTCCTCAAAGTCATTTCATCATTTCTAATGTCTGGAATATTTGGAGAAATTTTATTTGAATCGTCACCAAAAAATAATTTTTATTAGAGGATGTTACTACTTGACTATGAGAAATGAGTTTCTATACACATTAGGGATCTATCCATATAGACCAGAGAGAATCTGGAACATATATAAGAAATTTTTTTGGTGTGCTGGGATCCTTATCCCAACCTTGTCTTCTGTGTTGGTTTGGAGATGGTCATTTTTTAATTGATTTAGTTTTATATTTTTGAATGTTCGTCTTCTCATTATAAAATAATGTTGGACTGGTATTAAATTATTTTGTGTTGTTTTTTTATCTGAATGATTATCTTTGAAATGTTTACCATTTATGAGTGTGCCTAGCCCTTTTGTGGGTCAGTCTCTGTTTTAGATGGAGTTTTTTTGGAATGATTGAATTTTTTGGAGTTGGTAGGTTTTGTTTTTGTTTTTCTATTTGGTTAGTTTCTATCATGGGATTATCCTAGAATTGATAATTTGGTTTGTGTGGGAAATATATTGTTTCAAAGAATTTTATTTTGTTTAGCTCTTTCAAAGAAGTTTGGGCTAGTTGGGTTGGGAGTTCCCTTATTAGGCCAATCCGGTGTTGTATCAACATGGTAGTTGAGTTCCTATCATTTGGAGAACCCTCTAATGTTCTCGAACTATTTTTTGTGTCTTAGTTTTGTCTAAAAAATATTCAGTGTAAATTTTGAATTAAATGGCCATCCCAATGTATGTGCTTTCTTTTAGATTTTATTCGGAATGGATTCGAGCTTTAGTTATGTTTTGGATGGGTTAATTTCATGGGGATGTAAGTGACTCGGTGGTAATAATTTTAACACTGCCTTCATTATAAATTATTTTATATTATTCTTTCATTGGAATTATATATTTTTGATTGATATTTGGATTGATCCATAGTTTAATATTTGGAATTTGGTAAGTTTTAAGATTATTTTTAGCCTGTACCTGATTTGGGTATACATTGTTGCTTCTCCCTGGTAATGATTTTTCTCATTTTGGATTCTAAAGATAAGGCTCATGGGGTGGGCACAATTTGGGAAAACCATTGACAACCATTTGTTATGTTATATCCATTTGGTTAGTATATTCCACACAGTTTTCACATGGTTTGCACATGGGTTGTCAATCAATGCAGATTAACCATGAAAGATGACCAGTTTCTTATAATTTTGAAATTCATAGTTTTCTTGTCCATGTTTTAACCATAATTCTAGTTATCCGCCCCTCCCCAGACCTAGGTGAACCATGGTTCTTCCAATATCTCTTTCGTATGACCTCCTTCCTTTTTTTCATCCCCATGTAGGTTCCAATGTAATATTACATCAGTTTTTGGTCATTTTATCCTTATTTTGTCCCTTATCTCTTGAGATCTGGGGATATCTTCATGAGGTTTTTTCATGGAAGAGTCATATTTGTTAGGTTTGATGTGATGTTTGTTTTATTTGATGTTTGGGTGTGTGTTTCATCAGTGAATCTTATTTGTTTCATCGCTTGATGTTTTTTCTCATTCACACTCTATTTTTTAGTTGTATCTATCTATTTTCTTTTAGATCTATTCCATTGATGCCTAGGTTATTTCAATTAATTTAGAAATATTTTTTCACATTATTTTAATGAATATAGTGAGTATACTTTTTTTCATTCTTGTTTGTAATATTTGGTAAAAATGGTTTTCAATGTTATTCAACAAATAAGATTATGTATAAAATAAATCAACGTGTTTGATAAAATTCTATGTATATTTTTTGGTTGAAATTTGGTTTTTTACCATTTTTTTATTGGTTATGTTTTTATGGAATGGGATGCATGTGATATAAGGCATATATGTGAATTTTGGTAATTCTTATTCTTTGGAACTTGTTTCTAGCTTGTGTGTTGATGGTAGATCATGTTTTTTTCTTAAATATTTTCAAGGGTAACTTTATGGATTCATATGGTGTACCATTGGATTTTGGAAGATACATGCATGAACCGGTAGCACACATGTATGGGAACACAAATGAAAATTGTATTTGGTGGACTTTATCAACTAAAACAACATGGATTTTGGAAGAATTAGCCCTCCATATTTACTTCAACATACTCATGATGATTTAATAATGGTATGTTGGTTTAAAAATTATATAGAAATGGTTTCAAATTACATTTTATATTATATCCATTTTTTATTTTTGGGTGAAGGTCGATTTTCAAATGTTTTAAAGTCTCGTTTTTTATTCTTAAGCAAGTTGTGTGATTTTATTTTGGATTGATATAATGTTAGATGGGAAATTAGATTTGGATATCTAAGGGCATGTATGCAAATGTGAACAATAATGTGGTGTTTCATATATTTTTTGAAATGGGTTGAAATTCTATTTTAAAAGTATTTTAAATGTAGATGATGTAAGGAAGTTTTTTACTATACAATGTTTTGAAAATATATTTTGGGTTTTTGAATTATAAATGCACAGTTGGAAGTTTATAATGTTTTGTGAAATTGTTCGAAAATGTGTATGATGAGATAGACCATTTGGATCTTATGAATAGTTTTTCACGATAGGAACTTGTATTTAGGATATCCCTATATGGTTAATTCCATGGATAGTGTCAATTTTTTGTGTAGGCCATTGTGGTGGTAGATGGTAATGTGAGTCACGCATGCGAGTGCCTCATACTCACACAGTTTACTATTTCCATGGGTTTCATTAGCATATTTTAGAGGATCATGTGATGGTTTCTTGTCGACCCAAAATAGATGTTTTGGAACCCCCCAATACATTATAACCCTTGGTAGGATGTTCCACTATATTACATTTTTTAGAGTGACCAGTTGGTTATTGACTATAGAGATACACCATATTCTAACAAGTGAGTCTGACATGTGTATATCCAGGGATCTCTCTAGGTATGTTTAGTAAATTACCATGATTTATTATCGGTATTTTTGTCTTATACTCTATTTCACATGGTTTATGTTTTATACAATTTGTTTATTTTCTGTATAGCCTCTTATTTCTTGTTTTAATTCTAGGATGGAGTTTGGATTTCAAAACTATTTTTTTAAAATGAGATTTTCTGTGTGTTGTTATCGAAATGGGAAAGATTTCTATGTTAATTAAAATGAGGAAAACATATATATATATATATATGTATTTAAAATGATTTTTTTGGAATATTTCAAGAAAGGGAATGTATGGATACTATGGTGATTTCAAACTAAGCTATATAATCTCACACACTAATTATTCCATTCATTGTCATTAGACCTATGTTGTCTTATTAGTTCAAGTTTCTGGTTTGATTGGTCATTGTCTGAGATATGTGGTGTTGTATTTGGAGGTGAACAAGATGTCACGTGGATATAGTGTTGGTTTGTTCAGTCTAATTTGTTTTTTAGTTTCATTTATATTTTTAGGCTAAATATTTATTTGGATACTTTATATATGTTTTTATTGAGATAAAGATGTTATTGGTTATTGATTTTTTCATATATAGAAATTTTATCTAGGTTTATTTTGGTATATATCATTCCCATTTTGTTCAATTTAGTTCCCGAAACTAGTTTCCAGCCTATGCAAATTGAAAAACACCATTCCTTCCATATCTAGAACTAGGTCAAGTGTTGGGTCAGATGGAATCCCAACTTTGTTCAGGCACTCGCAATAATCCCTGGATATGGTGAAGGATATTCCCATTACATATATTATATCTAATAAGTTATTACACAGATATATCATGTCTTTAATGTTATCTTACTAAATTTCCACCAATTATGGGATTCTTGAGTGGGACATGGTGGTGGAGAGCTTCCTAGATGAGAATATGATGATAGTCTGTAATGGTAGTGGGAACCCAATAGCTAATATCATAGTGGTACGTATGTGAAAACCTTCACATGGATTCAAGGATGATAAATTATGAAAGAGGTGATAATATGATAGAAGATCATTAGTGTGTATTAACTGATTCAGTCTAGGGAGAGGAAGTGTTTCCCTACTAATTGTCAGGGACATCTAGAATCATTTTTTACGAACTAAAATACAATTGTTCAGTATATATATGACAGACTATCAAAGTATAGATATAGGGAGAATGAAGATGGTACACTGACAATATTATATCGTAGATGGGTTGGTATAGAATAAATAGGTGGTTGGCAGATTAACTTGCACCCTGCACCACCCCCAATGGTCCATGTAGGGATTTGGGAGCATGTGGTCCAGGATGAGGTCACCCACAATATATATAGTCTTATTACTTTGAGGCTCCAGTGATGATAATTTTAAGGATTTTTTTCATTTATAAAATGTTTTTTGTTGTTATGGACATAGTTTTGATTCATTCCATTCATCCCACATCTATATTTCTATATTCATAGATTCTAGTTGATCCTTTGACACAATGATTGTTCATGGATATTCTGATAGGAGGTTACACAGTGATTGAGACATCTTATTAAAGTATGATATGGAACATGGAGATGTGATCATTACACTGGATCTCTTTGAATATGTAATGAGTCATTATGATATTATATTAGGTACGTACTAGTTATCCATAGTTCATGAACATACCGATATTTTTTATACAGAGGATGCATTGTGTCCCTAGTTATGAAATGATGTTTTAATTTTCGAGTTCAATGTAAAACATGGATATGGAGGATGAGATCAAGTTTAAGAAATCGTATATTATAACTCGTCATTTTTATAGTATTACTCTTATAGTGGTGGATGGTATGAGACACCTGTTCCAAACGACTGCAGATGAGTATGATGACATTTTTTCTAAGTATATTCCTGTCTAACCTCCCCACCGAGATCAATAATTCTATATCGACACACACCATTGGATGGAACCGATATCTTTACTATAATACTATGTTTTTCCTAATGATCTTTTTGATATTATGGTGTAGTTTGATGTCTTTCATGAAAATGGATTTTTGAGACACATTGTTTTATAATGGTTTTCCCCAATATTGTTTTACAAGAAGGTGGATGATAGAATGTGGTAATGTGTGGATTATCTTTGATTAAAGAAGGTTATCGTGAGGAGTAATTATCCAATACAAATAATCAATACATCTAAAATCAGTTTATATGGGTGTAATGGTTCTCAAATATATGCCTTATTATATTCTATCACCAAATACATGTATAAGATAAGGATATACTAAATAATGTATACACATGTTTCTATTGTTAGTGTGAGTTCATGGTGATTCCCATCAGAGTGAAAAATTCCCGTGGAGTGTTAATGAAAGTCATAAACTAGATATTTTACACTATCATAGATATAAATTGTGTGGTCTTCATCAATGATATCCTAGTGCAATTGATGTTTCCAGAGGAGAACAAAATACAATTGTGGATGGACCAGGGCACACTCAATGAGAACCATCTTTATGGGATGTTTTCTAAATGTCTTTTTTATTCTAGAGGTCCCCATCATGGGAAGAACCCTAACACATTATGGAGTGGTAGTGGAACTAGTGATGGTTTAGGTAGTTCTAGTGTTGGATCCACAAAAGTTTTCACCAAGGTGTAGAGTTTTCTTCATTTGGAAGCCTACTATCAGAGGATTGTACCCAGTTTACCATGATTGAAAGGCTCCATGGAACCTTTTACCATGAAGGGGAATCCTTTCATATGGATGAAAATGTTAAAATATTGTTCCTAGGATTTTACTAGATGTTGATGATCAATCCCATCATTAGATTTCAAGGAGAGGGCATCAAGTGCATACTATTACAATATTCATGAAGGATCAAACATGGATGTGTGATGATGATGAGGTTTGGGGTGATTGATTATGGTTTATTTTGTTTGAGATGACATGATGATAACTACATGACCCACAATCTTGAGCAAACAGTGGTGGTCTACATAATAAACATGTGGTGACACTACCTGATTGGTTGGAAATTTATCATCCACTCTAACCACAAGAGACTCAAGTATATATTCACATATAAATATATTAACATTAAAAATAGGTGATTTTAAGATTTTTTATGGGACGATGACTTCAATATTATCTATAATAGTGGGAAGTGAAATGTGGTGGAAGGATCTATTTGTGGTAGATATTATTCTCAATTGTTAATGAGTTTTTCGAGCAGTGTGCCTTATTATTGTTTTCCTTAAAGGACAAGGATGGTTCTTCCTAAATTATTTTTATAGATAATAACCCACCTCTGTTAGATGATAGTGACTCTCAATGTGTAAAAGTTGAATGTGAGACCGTAACTACTTTGAGACCTACTAGACATAGTAATGATTGATATTATATAGGTGCATTGAATTTTATCCTTTTAGATGATCAATGGTGGTTCTATTGACACGGTGAGAGGATTATACAATGGAGATTAATATACCCCTTTGAGTATTACATCCATGTATGGTAATGATTTCATTATAATATTTTGTTACCTAGAGCCGAAAATGACATTATTTTTACTACCAAAGCATGTATATAGTTTGATATTAATGATGTATTCATAACCTTATAGTATAGACTAGTCTACTTCCACTATTGATTTATTAATTTACATTTTTCAATATACATATGAAAATGTTATAGAATATCCTAGAATATAATGAGAATGTTTGGATACATGGAAATTATTTTTAAACAAAGATCTTATTGTCTAGATATGTCTTACTTATTAGACACATTAGATGTTTGAATATCAGGTGATGATGGCTCATAATCATTTATACACCTTATTATGTTATCATATTGATATCCCTTGTAGTGATATCATGAGGACATACCTTCCAAAAGTAACACCAAATGTTTCGATCTTCATTGGTTGTTTATATCTAAGAACATGTGTGTTGGTGTTATGACTTGAGATCATTATTAATTTTATTAATCATACTGTGCACATTAATGCAAGGTGAGAACCATTATAATGAATTTTTGGTGAGGTAGTTTTTGTTGGGTGCATAATTGGTATTATGATATTGGATGAATGGTCAAGATAGAATATTTATCTTCTTAGTTTTGGAAGAGATATCTCGGGCCTAGTGTATCAGGATGGTAGCTCCTTCATAAATCAATGTCCAAGGTAGAGGAAGGTATGTATGGCCAGTAAGATCAACAAATAATAATGAATGTAAATAATGGTGAATCATATGTGCATCCTACATTGCAAGATATCTTATTATTTGGAGTTTATAATACATAGAGAGTGTTCCTAGGTGTGTTGTCATTGTTATGAATTTTGGATATCTATTTAGGGGCCCTTATGGGTTTTTAATGTCTAAACCTGGTCTATGAATATTATTCATTGACATTCATGTAAAACCCTATAGGGTCACTATAACACCCCGATATGTTATGATATATATTCCATTTAATTTCAATGATTTCTTCTATTGTTCACTACACCAAGATTATCTTGTACTATACACAACACCGTATTATCTTGTAGTATGTGCCACACTATTCTTCGCTCGTGATACACACAATTTCAGGTTCGTTTTATGGAAATTGTTCTATGCAACATTAAGTATAGATTTTGTTTAATGTATAAATGAAATAAGTTTTCACTATGATATACGCATCACCAAAGTGAGAATTCACTACACGCAGCCTTGACTTGGCTTGCATTACACGCAATCGCGACCTTCCTCGATAGCATGTGTTGTAAGCAATATCGGGTTTCACTAAACTACGATATGTTATTAAAACATTATATAAAGAAGCCATTATGAATAGTAATACCCACTATCTGACCTTTTTTAAATTTTATTTTTCAAAATGGAATTCATTTTTGGAATCATAATATCTAAATTAGCATAGGATGATTTTTTCGTATTTTTCTGAAATCTTTCTATTTTTGATGAATAATGAAAAACCCTGAGTTATAGTTTAAAACCAAATTTTTATTTAAATAATTATTTATTTTATTTAAATTTATTTTAGTTCAACCTATATACATAATACCTATATATGTTTAAATTAATTTATTGGATTCATTTTATAATAAATTTTAGATATATAAAAATTATATTGAACTTTTCAGCGTCTTTTACCCACATCCTAGGAAAATGTACAAATTTAAATAAAACATAATTTTACCACTTCTGTGAGTAGAATTTCAAAAATCCTAGAAACACGGTTAATATAAATTAGTAAAATGTGGTTCAATAAGATAGAAATAATTTTGGATGAATAGTTACTTTGTACTTTTATAATCCACGGTTAAAATAAATAAGGTAATTAAGGGTAAAAATGATAATATTATTACCCTAAAACATGTCCTCATTCTATTGGATAAGTGTAATTAGAACAAAAACAACCTATGGAATAAAATATTACCCTTTAGGTCCATTTGTATTAGATTATGACATTAATTGTTATTTTATTTAAAGAATAGTTAAAATAGTTAAAATCAATGTTTAATTACTAAAACATTTTTAATATTGGGTTATACATAAGATAAATTCAACTCTAAATTTTCATTAGAAATAAAAAAAATTATACATAATGGTAATTTATTTATAAATTTTAGACATTATATATTTTATTTTATTTATGACACAATGGTGGTGCAGTAATTACCTAATTAATGAAATAGTATAATAATTGATTTTATAAATACCCAAATAAATGCAATTTGAGACTATTTATAAATTAATATAATATTCAAGGTTAATATAACATATTTTGGTTGGTTAGATGAATTTTATTCGAAGTAATAATTCTTTTATGAATTTTGAAAGAACATAATACCAAATAGTGTCAAAATTGACATAAAAGAGTTTTATAAAAAAATATTTTATTATTAATTGTTATTCTACAACTAAAAATCTAATTCTCGGACAAAAGACATATATAAAAATATATATGCCTTTAATGAACCAATTTAAGTTTGATTGGTAGTTTATACTAAGTTTATTTACAATATAGTGTAATAATACAAAAAGACATGGTAAAAGTTACGTTATTTAACTTTGAGTTAAATCTAAATGAGAAGGTTAAAATGGTAACCTAAACTTGTATAAAAAATATTGGTTGAGAGGTTTTCTACCCATACTATCCCAATCCTAGAAATAAGTGACTTTGGAGCCATTATAAACCGAATATGAATTTATTAAAAAATAATATTTTTTTGTTCTTTCTATGATGCCCCTCACCCCTCTTATAAAAGGGCGCCTCCTCCCTCTCATCTTCACAAAAATTTGAGCCTTCAAGATCTGCCAAACCCAACACATTTCACTAATTCACTTACATTGAAACCTACTAGATTTCCTGGAATTCTTCAAAGACCAACTTTAGTGCCCTAAGAGGAGGCTAAGAGGTGGCGCGTCGAAGAAGAGGTAATCTCTTATACCGATTCTTTCACGTTTCTTTATTCTTCTACTTCCCCTTTTTAGTTGTTACATTATAAAGTAATGACATTAGTATAAATAATATAATTATATGTCATTATAAATATGAAAAAACACCATTTCACCTTCTATACATCCCACGGAAAATGAAATCACCACATGTGAATACTTACAGAAAACCATCTCCACGCCGTGGTGTAATGTATTTTTCCACCACCACCTTACATGGATGGGTATAAAGGTGTAAATAATAACTATATATGGTTATTAAAACATCATAATGATTCTGAGAAATTATATCATCCACTCTAATTCCATTCCATAATTATGGGTACAATATCATCGCTCAAGCGTACGTACGGATTACCGTCTCCACGATGCGATGAGATTCATTCTCCATATTAATCATTCAAGAATAATTATAAAGTATATATAATGAATAATAATGATATATATGAAGTAATAATTCTAATGGATTTGTATATATATATATATATATGTCATCTACTTACTTCCATTCAAGTCAATAAGGAAGGGAAAACAACGTTCATGCATACGTACGACCTACCGCCTCCCTGAACTGTGTGTTTCATTTCATTTATATATCTATTATTTATATAAACTAAATATATATGATATATAAATCATGTTTTAAATTTAGGAAGTAATTATATAATATATATGTAATAATAATATCAATAACAACAAGTACAAACATGTACGATTAATGAAACGATTTTAGCCAAAACACTACTTTAACATGGAATTGATAAAGGAATGGGTAATATAATGTCATAAAGGAATCATATATGTTATCATAAATATTATTATGGTTCTGTTACAAGTTAATAATATGTTTAAACCCACTATAAAGGAGTTTCAAACATGTACGGACGAAACTGGACCTAAGGTAAGGGATAAATTTTCAATCTCATTTTTATCTGAGATTGCTTATACATAAGTATTTACTAGGGTTATATTTTTTATCCATGTGAATAAAAATATTTTAAATAAAGTGTTTAATATTCTTCCACATATTTATAAAGCAATTTTAACCCATATTTTACTTATACACTGTTTTATGGAAGGAATATTTCTTTTGTTTACCATACGTGGTACTTTTTAACATTTCTGTTAAAAGTACGAGGAGAATGTTTTTTTAACTTCTACGGCATGGACATATTTTTACGGTATTATAATGCCTTATTTTCATGAATATTACTCTACAATATTTCATTATTATTTTCAACAAAATACTTTTATTGTAATATTTAAGTGCATTTTGTAAAAACAAAATGATTTTGAAGAAGAAAGGATATCTTCCTCAAGAATTCATTTCAAGTGTTTTATCAAAACCATTATCCATCTAAGATGAAATTATTTTATATTTGTATGTTTCAAGTATAATGTCTCTATTATTTAAATGGTTTCAATTTTCTTATGATGAATTGATATCCATTTGTTTTATATTGATTATGTTATGATGGGATTATGTTTAAGAAACATATTTTATTATTTGGGTTATGATGAATGATTTATGTTTATGTTGTGGCACACGTAAGAATGATTTCATTATGAGATGGGTGGGACCTATATCACCCTAAAATAAATTTAGTAATGATTTATATATCATGAGATAGACATGTCTAGAATGACATGTAAATCTGGTTCAATGATATAGGACTGGAATAAGGAGTGAAATCAATTCACTAAGGGACATTGTCCACTATAATAGTCTTGGAAGCAATGCCTTGGATATTACGGAAATCATATCATGTGCTTAATAGTTTTCCACAATTACATGTTTCATTTTATCATGATTAATGTTCTTTTATGTTCTATTACTTATTTACTTCCAATAATTATGTAATTTCTCATGATTTTGATGTTTTATGTTCATGTTTTTGCGTTCAACTGTTTATGGATTGTTTTTAAGTTCTCCATGGTTACCCATACTGAGCATTTGAGCTCACCCTTTTTATGTTTTAATTTCTCCAGGATATAAAGAAAGGATTTAGGTGACAAAAACAAAGGGGAATATCTTTATGGGAGATGCTGAATATCTTTCACCATGATTAGAAGATTATGTTTCGTGTTTCTAAAGACAATATACTAATATAGACTTTGGGAATCTACTTTTTTCATGTATTACGTCTTCTGAAAAAGTAACGTTATGTATATGTATGTCAAGTATGGGTCTCTACCGTTGGTATCATAGCAAATGAGGTAGGAATGAATATGATCCCTAGAAACACTAGCGTGTGAGCGTTGGACGAAGCATGGCTCTCCACCCAAGGGCTTCGTGAGAAAATGGCTACCGCTGTGGATGGTGTTTTGTCCCGCCCAAGGGGTGTATCCACCCATGGAGTTCTCTGATAGGTATCAATTCTAGTCCACTATAAATAAATCCAGATAGCTATAGTTGGTATCAGAGAAATGTTTTAGTCAACCTTTGTAAACTAGGATGCAAAAACTTTAGTGAGATACCTAGAGATATTAATAAGGTATGTCTAGGGATGTCTGTATGGTTAAGTATAAGTATAGGTTATAGTCCTAGAAATATGGTAATGATCTTAAAATTAAACCTAATATGTTATATATTGAATGTACTCCCCCTTTATTATGTTGTTTTCCAAGAATGATTTGTTCCTCTCATGCTATTCTTTTTGGGTTTTAGAAAATGGATGGAAACAGGAAGATTCACGATAATGGATGATATAACGGACAATGGGATGATATTCTTCATGAGCAACCAAATGAAACGAGATTTGGAATTCAAAACATAGTTATTATGCCTAATCATTAATCTCATAATATGATCAATAATATCAACTTTGGTAAGTCTCCTAACTCAGATAATAACAAAAAGATGGAGTTTCATGAGGATCATAGAGGAATTAAAGTTCAATTACCCTCATGTAAATCATGTGGGTAGAAGCATCAGAGTGAATGTTTCAAAGGAACTGGAAGATTCTTTGGGTGTGGAAAAGAAGGACGCAAAGCCCGTAATTGAAAATGAAAAGGATTAGTTGACACCATGGAAAAGGAAAATGGTATTTATAAGACATCCACAGTGGTTAAATGTTTTAAATGTGGAATTTACGGGAATTATGCAATAAAATTCCGCATGTGAAAGTCTCATGAAGAGAATAGTCATGGTCCTATGGGTAGTATTTATATTGATGATGATGAAGAGATTACAAATGATATGTGAGAAGAAATAATTGTTAAAGCTCATTCAATGGTTTAAGAATGTAGTGGAATGATTTATGATTATCAAGAATTATGCTGTATAAGTAATGGTAATATGGATTAATGACACATCTAAGGATTGTTACACTATTTTGTTTCCTAAATTATTTGAAAGTACATGTTGAATGGTACCGGTAACCATGAAAGGTTATTCCGATATTTTTTGAAAGTAGATGATATGCGCATAATGAAGGGATAAAGAGATAATGATATTTTTGATATTATAAATGAGATCATGACTGATATAAGGGAAACATGATATCATCATTTGAGTATATAGAAATTTTGGGATTTTGGTATGTGGAAAGAGTTATCATTTGACAAAATTCATGTTTTCAGTAAGGTTCTATGGTAATTTATGTTTCAAGAGAATACATGATTAAGGTTTTCACTTGTTTGGAATGTGATCAACAAGATATATCTTATGATATATGAGGGATAAAAGATGGTATTCATGTGCTGGTTATGGGACCTTTCCAGTAATCATTCTCATTATACTATGAGATTGGACAGATGTATTTTGGATAAGTCTAATGATTGGAATGTATTATGTCGGAAATATTATAGTATTATTTATGGCTAGATTTTTTTTTCGATATTATTTATGTAATGTTGTAATAATCTAGTTTTAGAAAAAGGGAAACTTGCATGATGGGTGACAACCCATCATGTCAGATAAGGTTGGGGGAATCAAACTAACAACCGAAATGTGATAGGCCTTTGTCGCTTACCCCTGGCCTACAGGAAGTCCCTGGTTAGCAGAAACTAGTTTCATTTTATTAAGAGGTATGATAGATGAAGTATAAGTCTATTTTAGGAACCATATACGAAAAATCTCACAATAGATGGACTTATGTATATAAAATTTGCTAACCTTATGTTTGAGATAGATGGAATGACCTATCATTCTATCGCATGATCTTCTAACACTTCATGGTATAAAAATTCAACTTCATTTCCTTATAAGATGAAGTGGAAATTGTTCAAGGCACAAAAAACAATGAGATTGTACCAAAATCAAGTAAGATTTTCTTTTAATTAAAAAATAATTCAATATTAGGGAAATGATATTGAAAACCAAAAATGATATCCTAGTTCCCTCATATCTGATGAATCAGATGGTACCGTAGATCATCACAAATTTATGTCTTTGTGATTTTTGGATTTTTCATAGCCATATCTTCTACCACTCTCCAACAGAATAGTACAGTTATATTTTTCTTGCATATCCATATTTTCACATATGTTCTTTAATGTGGGAACCCAGTGATGAGTCAATTTGGGTAACCGTTATGTTTCATAAAATAGTTTTTAAAATTAATTTTTAGTATTCATTTTTACAATGTGGCTTTCTATGAATGAAACTTTCAAGTAGTAAATGATTTATAACCCCGAAGAATTTTGGGGGTGAAATTCATTTTAAGGAGGGTAGAATATAACACCCCATGATTTTATGGGATATATTATTTTTAATTTTATTGATGTCTTATATTTTACACTAAACCAATATTATCTTAAAATATAAACAACATCATATTAGCTTTTAGTATAAGAAACACTATTCTTGGTTCGTGTTACACACAATTTCAAGTTCATTTTGTGTAAATTATTCTACTCAACATTAAGTATAGATTTTGTTTATTGTATAAATGAAATATGTTTTGATTATGTTATATGCTACACCAAAGGGAGATTTCACTACATGCAGCCTTAACTTGCCTTGCATTACAGGCATTCACGACCTTCCTCGATAGCATGTGTAGTATGAAATATCTGGTTTCACTAAAAATTGATATGTTATTAAAATATTATATAAACTAATCATTATGAATAGTAATACCCACTTTTTTAAATTTTATAAATTTAATTTTCAAAGTGGAATTAATTTTTTGATTCAGAATATCGAAATTATCCTAGGGTGAATTTTTGGTATTTTTATGAACACTCTCAATTTTTGATGAATAGTGAAAAACACTAAGTTATTGTTTAAAACCATTTTTTATTTAAATAATTATTTATCTTATATTAAATTATTTTAGGTCAAAATAGATACATAATACCTATAAATGTTCAATTTAATTTATTGGAGTCATTTTATAACAATTCTAAATATATAAAAATTTTATTGAACTTTTCACCGTGTTTTACCCACCTCCTAGGAGAATTTACAAATTTACATAAAATAAAATTTTACCCGTTCTGTGACTAGAATTTTGAAAATCCAAGAGACGCTGTTAATATCATGGAGTAAAATGTGGTTCAATTAGAAAAAATAATTTTTTTGAATAGTAACTTTTTTATTTTCATTTTCGACGGTTAAAATTAAATAGGGTAATTAAGGTTAAAATGATATTATTATTTCGAAAAAAATGTCCTAATTCTTTTGGATAAGTTTAATTAGACCAAAAAACCTTATGAATAAAATATTACACTTTAGGGCCACTTGGATTAGATTAGCTCATTTATTATTATTTTATTTTAAGAAAAATTTAAATAGTTAAAATCAAAGTTTAATAACTAAACCATTTTTAATATAGGGTTATACATAAGATAAATTAGACTGAAAATATTAATTATAAAGATAAAAATACTTCCTACATTATGGTAGTTTATTTAATATTTTTAGAAAATAAATAATTTAATTTATTTATGACACAACGGTGATGCAATAATTACCTAATTAATGAAATATTATAATAATTGATATTATAAATACCCAAATAAATGTATTTTGACACTTTTTATGAATTAAAATAATTTTATAGGTTAATATAACATATTAGGGTTGGTTATATGAATTGTTTTTGATGTAATAATGCATTTATGAATTTAGAATAAACAAAATACCAAATAGTGTCAATATTGACATAAAAGAGTTTAAAAAAAATATTATATTATTAATAGATATTATATTCTTAAAAATATGAGGCGCAACCAAAAGACATATATAATACTATATATGACAATAATGAACCAATTGGGGTTCTTTTGGTAGTTTATATTATGTTTATTAACCATATAGTGTAAGAATACAAGAAGACATGGTAAAAGTTAAATTCATTAACTTAGAGTTAAATCTAAATGATAAGGTTAAAATTGTGACCTAAAATTATTTAAAACCTTTTGGTTGATAGGATTTCGACCCATACCCACCATAGACTCAAAATAATTCTGTTTGGAGCCCTTATAAACCGAATATTAATTTATTATAAAATAATATTTTATGTTTTTCCTAAGGTTCCCCTCACCCATCTTATAAAATGGCACCTCCTCCCTCTCCTCTTCACACAACTTTGAGCCTTAATGCTCCACCAAACCCTACCCATTTCACTTTTGAACTTACATTTAATACTAATAGAGGTCTTCAAATTATTCAAAGACCACCTTTAGTTCCCTAATAGGAGGCTAAGAGGATGTGCGTCGAAGAATAGGTAATCTGTTATACAGATTCCTTCAAGTTTCTTTATTCTTCTACATCCCCTTATTTAGTTGTTCAATTATAAATTAATGACACAAGTATAACTAATATAATGATATGTTATTATAAATATGAAACCACCCCATTTCACCTTCTATACATCCTATGGAAAATGAAATCACCACGCGTGTGTACGTACAAAATACTGTCTCCACGCAGTGGTGTAATATTATTCCCCCACAACCATAGTTGGATGGGTATAATGGTGTAAATAATAACTATATATGGTTATTTTAAAATCATAATTATTCTGAGAAATTATATCATCCACTACAATTCCATTCTATAATTATTGGAACGATTTCATCGCTCGGGCGTAAGTACAGAATACCGTCTCCACGACGCGATGAGATTCATTCTCCATATTAACCATTCAAGAATGCTTATAAAGTATATATAATGAAAAATAATGATATATATGAAAAAATAATGATACTGGATTTATGTATATATATATATATGTCATCTACTTACTTCCATTCAAGTCAACAAGGAAAGGAAAACAACGTTCATGCGTACGTACGACCTATCATTTTCAAGAACGGTGTGTTTCATTTCATTTATATATCTATTATATAAATATATATACGGAATATATATGATATATAAATAATTTATTAAATTCTGGAAGTAAGTAAATCATGATATATTTAATAATAATATCATGAACAAAAAGTCCAAACATGTACGATAAATGAAACGATTTTACCCAAAACACTACTTTTACATGGAATTGGCAGAAGAACAAGTAATATAAAGTCATACGTTAATCATATATGATATCATAAATATTATAATTGTTTTGTTAAAAGTTAATAATATGTTTAAAGCCACTATATAGGAGTTTCAGACACGTATGGAAGAAATTGGCCTTAAGGTAAGGGATATGTTTTCAATCTCATTTTTATATGAGATTGTTTATATGTAAGTATTTATTGGGGTTATATTTTTCATCCATGTCCATAAAAATGTTTCTCATAAAGTGTTTAATATTCTTCCATGTATGTTTAAAGTAATTTTTACACCTCTTTGACTTTTAATTTGTGTTAAGGAAGGAATATTTCTTTTTTTACCATATGTGGTACTTTTTGACACTTCTGTTAAAGGTTTGAAGAGAATGTTTTTTAACTTATACGAAATGAACATATTTTTACGGTTTTATAATTCCTTATTTTCATGAAGATTACTCTACAAAATTTCATAATTATTTTCAACAAAATCATTTTCATTTAATATTGAATGGAATTTTTTGAAAAGAAAATGATTTTGAACACGAAAGGATATCTTCCTCAGGAATTCATTTCATGTGTTTTATCAAAACCATTTTCCATCTAAGATGACATTATTTGATATTTGAATGTTTCAAGTATAATGTCTCTATGATTTAAATGGTTTCAATTTTCTTATGATGAAATGATATCCATTTGTTTTATATGGATTATGTTATGATGGGATGATGTTTATGAATCCCATTTTATTCTTTGGGTTATGATGAATGATTTATGTTTATGTTGTGGAACACATAATAATGATTTATTTAAGAGATTGGTGGGACCTATATCTCCCACTAATGCTTTGGGTAAATATTTATATCTCATTAGATAGACATGGCTGGAATAGAAAGTTGATCTGGTTTAGAGCTACAAGGCTGGAACGAGGAGTGAACTCGATTCAGTAAGGGACTTTATCCACTATGATGGTTTTGGATGCAATGCCTTGGCTAATATGTAAATCATATCATGTGCTTAAAAGTTTGTCACAATTACATGTTTTATTTTATCATGATTACTGTTACTTTATGATCTATGACTTATGTACTTCCACGATTTATGTCATTGCTCACGATTTTGATGTTTTATGTTCATATTTTTACATTCAAATGTTCATGGATTGTTTTTATGTTCTCCATGTTTACCCTTAGTGAGCATTTGAGCTCACCCTTTTTATGTTTTCTTTTCCCCAGGATTTAATAAATGGTTTTACATATGAAAACCAAAGGGGAAGCTCTTCCTGGGAGATGTTGAAGACATTTACCATGATTAGAAGTTTATGTTCCGAGTTTCCAAAGACACTAAACAAATACAGTCTTTGGGTGTCTTTTTTTCATTTATTAAGTATTCTAAAAAGTAATTTAATGTCTATGTACGTCATGTATGGGTCTCTATAGTCACACACAATATCACTTTAGTGATTTTCCCTAAACTATTGAATAGAAATATTGGACATGGTGGGACCCACCATGAGACTTATTTTACCATGTTCTGTTGATCACCATAATTAAATAAATTAATTATAATTCAATTCATGAATAATTGTATTGAATTTTATTAGTACTTATATTTAAAAATTGTTTTTCAAATTGACGGATTATTATTATACGAATGAATATTATTTTAATATTACAGGTTCATTTAATATTATCAGGTGTTATGAGTCGATTTATTTACATAGTTTTATCACATAATATATTTAATATATATTAAAAATATATGATATTAAATATACATAATATTATGGAATAGTTGGATTGTAATAATTTATTATTTATATCACTTTTTATGCGGATGTTCAATGCATGGGGGGCAAGGATCCCTAACCAGATAGTCTGAATTTCCACAGTATAAATGTTGAGAAACTCACCAAACACATCGAATTAAATTTCCTGGAATTGGGAGCCTATATATCGTACTCATTCCAATATTCATAATTGAAGAATCCAATATTTCAAACAAATTTCGTCTTTTAACATAAAATACATAAGATTTTTGTGATCATCACTTGATCAAATTTATCATTGGAGCTCTATGCTACCACCCAGAATCTGACGATTGATATACATGTATATTCGAGAATTTGTGTGGATGTGCTAGCGGGGTTATATATTAGATCATTCAGATAATGAAAACTAGAAATTATAATGTATAAGTGATCTAAAAATCAGAATGAGTTAATCATTTGTTATACTAATTGTGCTCTGATTAAACATTGTGGGATACTCAGACCCTACCAGTTTTAAAGCACATGAGATGAAAAGTAACGTCACTCTAGTTATCAAATAATCATAGCATCAGGTGACACCATCTTTTGATGTGTTCCTAGATAAATTCAATTTCTACTAGATAGACTGTAATGTTTTTCTATGAAAAATAAATTATTTTCTACTAAATTTAAAATAATTGGTTTTTAATCAATTCTAACAAATTTGACAGTCCGTCTATCCGATTTTGTATGGACAATGTTATGGTCATATAATAACATATTATGGATCAATTTTTGTTTTCAAGATTTTGGTTTTTCTAAAAAGTTTATATTTTGTAAGAACATGTTAATCAAATTTGAATGTGTTATTTTTTTTGCTTCAAGTAGGTTTTGGTGATATTTTGTAATAATAAAAAGAATATTTATTTTATTACAATAATAAAATTTTAATATTATATTGAATGGTTTTTAAGGACTAATCTAAATTTTAGTTTATGTTCGGTAATTCTGTTGAAAATTGGCACCCCAATTTGAGAAATTAAACAAAAAAATTTAAAGAAAATTTTAGAGGAATGTTTTTTTACTTGTGGAAGGATTTTCTATAATTAAATAACTAAAACCCTTATTTCACCATCCTATGTGGTTTTTGTGTGACCCGAAGTCATCCACATGGTCTTCCTCCCCCTCTCCCTTGAACACCTTGCGGGTGACACTTCCCTTTCGACAAAAACTCGGAAAAAGACATCCCTAACCTCCCATAGATAGGTTCACCACTTCCCAAACAATGGTATATTAGATCTGACATGCTGGGAACCACCCTAACCACAAGGGGTCCTCAAATTCCTTTCCATGGATACCACATCAAGATTCCACCATCATTGAGCCTAACAGTATCTCCTACAACACATCTAACCACCACTAACATGTAAAACTGAGTCTCCCCACTGTACAACCCGCACTCGTGCAACACCCATCCATCATAACTCACTGGAGAGAGACTCCATTCTGGTATATCAGTCATTCCCATCTCTAATGTAGTCCTTATTCCAATTGAGCGCCTCACATGTGTGATGTATTCTTGACACAGTTCTATCCAGAACCAATTCCCCCATCAATGAGCATGGATAGGTGTACCCATCAAAAAATTAGTCTGGGTAGGAAATCCGTGGTAAGAATAGCCCTAAATTTGGTTTTCTATGCCCAACTTTATTAGTAATTATATCAGCTATTCTATTTAACATATAGGTAGGTTTTTCAAGGATTAGTTGAATTTAATAATTATAATAAATTCGTTTTAATTTTAAATTAATTTAATGAAAAAATAATATTGGTTTTAAAATTTAAATGTACAAAATATTAAATTAATTTTATTAATAATTTAAAATAAATATTTTAAATTAATTAATTAATATAAACTAAAATTATTCATAATACAGAATAAGAATAATTAAAGGATTTTATTTAAATCCATTTAATTTATTTTAATAACCTAAATCTATTAAATTTTTATTTTTCATGTGTTTTAGTTAATTAATACCCACTGGTCTTGATGTAGGTACTAACCCATGTATTTTGGGATTTTAAATTATTTAATTATTAATTAGTTTTGTGTGATGATTTTAATAAGTTGTTAATGGAATGATTGTATGAAGATTGTCTTTATTTTATTCAAATATCTATAAATGAAATCATGTACAATGAAACTATTTTACATTGTACCCCTAGACCATGTCAAATGTTTGCAAGTATAATTTTACATAGATTATGACACATTAAAACACACATCATGCAATGTAGATATGGTAGTCTAGACGTGAGGTAAATACCCTTGATTTGGGGAAATATGAAGAACGATTTAGGACTTGAATTAGTAATGAAAACCCATAGATCAATCTTAATTTGATTCTAAAAACCAGTAGTGTTGATTATTTTCTTTTAAGATTTTATTTTATTTTATGAAAATTCTTAATTATTGTGTGATCACATGAAATAAATAACAAGAAAAAAGTCATAAAATTGTGATTTATATTTTTCTATTGGATGTAGAGTTGTGATTGATATCCCATAGTACATTATAATAAAATATAAATTGATTTCATTTTTTGATATTAAAAAAATTATAAACATTAATGAAATATTAAGTTGTAACCACCTTATATCATTCAAATGTGTACAAAATTGGGTGTTTGGGGTGCTCTTCAGGCCATAGCTGAGTTTAATTCTTAATACCAGAGAGTTATTATAAGAGTGGTGGGTTGAATTAACTAATTTTATAGTAAGGATTATCTATAGATAACCTTCTAATAATTCAGAGGCAAGAGATGAGTAAATCATGTCATGATTTTAGAGTTTGGGACTTCACTTAACAAATCATAGAACCGCGATTTATTATGGTCAGCTAGTCAAATGCCTCCCTTGAGCCCTCCATGTAATAGAATAGCCATAGTATTTAAGCTATGTGGGGGGGGGGGGTTCATGGATTATTTAAACTAGAATACTCAACCGAAAGAGTATTCTCATTCTATCATAGAGGGTTCTAATAATTTTACCAAATAAATTGAGCCATTTATTGATATAATTAGCAAATAAATCCGCAATCTGTACTAATGTTAACAAGTAATTATCTTCTATAATTTTATATTTGTTATAAATGGAATGTTATTCGACAGAAATAATGTGATATATAATGGAAAAAGTAAATGTCCACACTGATATGGGTTTCCAAATGTATTTTAGGCGCTTTTTCACAATAATACTATATAATTATTTCAAAGTTCTAGTGCCCTTATACCTATGAAGATGCCTCGAAATTTGTGGATGTTTAAATTGGATACACGAGACACATGTATGATGCATATTATTGTTATCCCATAATGTGATCACTAACATCTAATGATAGTTCTGATAATGACATTGAGACATGGATGATAAAACATGTAGTCACATTTCCATGAATATTAAGAGGAGAATGTTATGAAAGATATGAATGTGATTAGTACACTGACTATGTGTAAATTAGAAGGCATGTCCCTATCATTCAAAAAATATCATTATCATATACTCCTGATTGGTGTAGTTTAATTTATGGTTACAATATTAAATCCATGATGTAAAAACATCCTCAACTTTTTGGTAAGGTTCACCACAAAATATGAGTATTAAGGTAATGTTAATCATTATTTTATATGGAGAAAAAGTTGGATGGTAATTTAATAAGACTAATGGAAAGTGACACCAACATATTATTCATGACATCCTTCAGTGTAATGTGCTTGAATATAATAAGAGGTTTTTTAAAATACATAACAATAAATTAATTTATGGACATTCAAACACAATGAAATGAATTAAATAGGAAAGAATCTGTGAGAAACATGTTGTTCACTTAGATATAGATCATTTAAATTTCGGTATATATTTTTATTTGGAACCTAATATGGAATGAAAATGAGTTAGTAATAGTTACAAGGATGTACATGTCTTTTTCAGATCTTGGAACCTATCCTTTTGATGAAAAAAGACTCTTCACACAGTTCTGAGTAAACTGTTCAAATGGTGTCATTTCAAACTGAGCCACCTCACATGACTGGCGCATGGTCATGCGACATAACGGTATGAGGTCCCCATTTTCCCTATTATGTGGGTAGGGGTTGCACATGGTTTGAAAAATCATAGAGGAAAAACTATTTGGACAAAGCTGTCTCACATGGTTTACACTTGGTTTTTCAAACCATGAGGACAAACCGTGCACATGATAATTTTGAGGGTAAATTACCAGTTTTTTTATTATTGATATATTAATCCTCATCATTAATCCTACTCCAATAACCTATAGTATTTTTATACATTTTAACCAATTTGGAGCTTTTTAAATTCCAAAGCTAGAGATCAAGTGATCTTTATCATCTGTCTTCTGACAGAGATTCTGTTTGTCATGTTGGATGCATAACGAAAAATACTAAAATCCTCTTTTTCTAGTGCTTCCTCTCCCTTCCAAACAACCTAGATATCATATTGTGAGAATTTTTAACTTTTTTTAGATCTAATCTGATCCAACTGAAATCAAGGGCTAATAACGATGTAGAAGGATTAGACAACCCTAAGGTGGGGGTCTATAACTGAAACCAAATGTTCATTGATTTTAGAATGTTTGTGTGGGACCCACAGATTCCATCAGCGAATATTTCACAAATTTACATGAAATGATATTAAATGTTATAATTTTATGGTTATGATCTTTCAAATTTTGTGATTAGTTGTTAGTGGTTACACCCACAACTCAATCATCCTCATGTCAATGGTTATGCGATAAATTTGTTTTAGTGTTTTGACATGTTTGAGCAGTTGTTTGGGTGTTCTATTATTGAACATAATAAAGGTGAGTCGTATTATAATAAATTCCTTGTTATTAATTATTATTTTATAATGGAATGTACCATTTATTCTCATTACATGGCCTACCTAAGGTTGAGGGTTCAAATTATTATAAAATGTGAAATGTCGAATGGAAAGTATATTAAGTATACAACATGGCCTTCACAAATGAGTTTGAGTAAAGGTTACATATCCATATCACCCCTTTCTATCGTGATGGAAGGTAGTAGAGTGAACCTCTATATTTTAATATTCCATAATGGTTAATTGAGACTTGATTAAATGGTTGAAATTATATTTGGAATATCCACACTAATTGAAGTGAGGGATTGAACCCATAAATTATGGTTCCAACTCTACTTGAACTATCCACACTAATGGAAAGAAATACATGAACCCATTTATTTTTTTACATTATTATAATATCAAATAGTAGTGGACTGACTCAAGCTCACATTGGATCCTAAAAGGGGGATACCTTGGGTAACAGGAATCCCATTCAGATTCAAGGATACAGTTTTCTTAGGTTAATACCAACCTAGACTCCAGTTCTTATCTATTTCTTTTATGCTTGGTATACTAGCATAGGTTCCCTTTAATTATTATAGGATACCTCAGATACAGTCCATGGATCAAGCATCGACTAGTAGGTTCCATGGTTATATATCATAGGGCCCTATCTATACATAGCCTTGTTTTATCTCAGTCGATCACCTTAGACTAAATAGAAGCATTATTGTGGAATTCCTAGGATTAATTTCCTTAGAATAAATTCATAACACTTATCTTGTTTTATAAAGTACTGAGTTATAATTCCATGAGATTTATGTTACCTTGTTTATTAAGTTGTAACTCCATCATCGAATATCTTTCTCAGGTTTCCTTGTTCTGTCTCGGGACCTTCGCAACTTATACTATCATGAGAAAATGTCTGTGATGGATATGCCTCACATGAAATATTACCCCTAATAGGTAACTGATTAATTGATAAACTGGTTACATGTTCAGACACTAGCCGATGGATAAAGCAAGTACTGGGTATTTAGTTATTGTACTACTTTCATACATTACATATGCATGAATGCACACTTAAATATTCCATTACACAGGCCGGATTCTATAGAAACCATTGTAATGGGACTAATGTGATTTATCTCAGACATTCTCAAAGATCTCTTTGGTACCAACAGTATATTAAATGGTTATAGGTGTTGAAAAATTGAATCATATGACTTTAAACACTTGATTGGTTGATGTTCAGGATGTAGCTCGATAATAGATGACTGAGTTGGATCTCATAATTCTTGGAATAGTTTTTGATTCCATTTATCTTTTGGAACAGTTATGACTATTTCCTTTTATCCCCGAATTCCATTTTTCTGGTGACATGAATTTACATTAACATTGTTGATGTTGATACAGTTATTATTATCCTCATTTATCTATTTCATCGGTTTTCTTCCAGTTTTTATTTATATTACTTCTGATGTTTACAATTTCTTTATATTTCTTTTATTATGTTACACTCTTATATTGAGAGTATAGTCCTTCCATAGAAACAACCCAGGCCCTCACTACTAGTCGAAAGCCTCTGGCATTTGGGGAGATGCGCTTGAGGCCATGTGGCCCATCGGTCTCGGGGTACCCCTTAAGTGGCGTTCAGGTCTAGGACATCACAAAGTGGTATTAGATATGGTTTATTATCTTGGTTTATTATATGGAGATAATAGATTAGAGAATAGTAATTCTTGAGGCTTTGTTATAAGCCATTCTTGGGAGTTTTGAACCCATGTTCAGGTTAAAATACAATCTACCAATAATATAATTTTTTTTCAAATTTTACCTATTACAGTTGATATTTTTTCACCATTGGGTGATGCACATGTTTTGTGGTGTTGAATATTTTTACTCTTTTTTATAATTTATTTCATCTTTATCCCAATGATGTGATGGAATGGAGAATTGTTACATGCATCATTAAATAATCCTATAATTCCCATGTCATGCATATTTCCATGCTATATAGGTGCATATCAATGCTTTACATTTCTTGATATTCCTGTGATTGTTGAGTGATGTTGTCATGGATGACTGTACTTGTATTACTTTTCCTTTGATTGAGATATTTCCTATCGAAATTCATGAGGTGTATGAGACCTCATGGATTGGGATGAGTAATTTATCGAGTCAAGCCATTTTATTATAGTGAAATGGGTGTCTTTTCTAGTGATAGGTGGTTGGGATATGATTCATCATAAATGGATATTCATTATATAGTGAATACTTATTTCTAAAATAAACTTGTTGCACATTCTTATCCTGCCGTGTCATGTTTATGAATGGTAAAGGAGTAAACCTAGAAATCTAGCACAAAATGACGTGAAACTTATACTTGAGCACTTACCGATAAATTGCTTTCTAAAAGGGTACATTGGGTTAGTATGCCTTGGGTAGTGAGTTTTATTGTGTTTATTTTCAACAAGTGATCTATCTTATGATACTATGCTTGTTCTAAGATGTGTTCTGTGAATTTTTTGACAAATGTCTTCACGTCATCCTTATGTCTTCTCATGGATGGTGCTTAAAACCATACTACAAAAATTGAGGGGCCAGAGATTCTAGGCTTACTTCTAGGACTTCCACATTTTGAACTGCCTATTATACCTAATCCGAGTACAGACTCCCATGTCTGTGATAGTTTCTTACGTCATATGCATTCCATGAAAGGTTCTCCATGGGTTTCACCTACGATGACTGATCTAACCCACGATTTCTAGTAGTTTCATCATCCCACTTATTCAAGGGATGACAGTTCTCAGGTTTCTGCATCTTGGCTAGAGTCCATGATCTCTATCATTGACCATCTATAAATTCTTCAGGAGTAGATATTAAATCTTTACATATACATGTTTCAAGAATCTGCCAAGCATTGGTGGTATTTGGATACCTATGATGGTCGTCATCAGGGCATGTTATAGTTTATTTCAAGACTAACTTCTATGATTAGTTCATTACTCAAGCAGTGTGAGCTGACAGATCCAAAGAGTTAATGCATCTCGAGCAGGGTTCTATATCAGTTATGGAATATTCAGCACATTTCATTTATTTATATAAGTTTTCACCACTTTTAGCCGGTTATGAGCTGTCAAATGTAGGAATTTTTGAGGATGGGATCCAGTACGCATTATGAACTCTGGTGAATGTATTTTTACTTCATTCCTTTTCTGCAATAGTTGATCATTCCCTTATCATTGAACATAAGTTGAGGGTTGGCATGAGTACTGGGCTTAAAGTAATAGTGTCGCGTCACACCAGCAGTAATTCTGTTGGTAGGAAATGATCCATTGAGTTTTTCCATTATGTTTGTGGGAGGAATAGAATCCAGTTTGATAGCTCTATGTTGTGTCATACATGTGGACTGTTGGGGTATTAGAAGCCCCAATGGGATAGATACCCAATAGAGTACTGATCTTGTATCCATATGGGCTATCTTCAGTGATGTTGAACAACCTATTAACCAGTTCCGAGTAGAAAACGATCAACTTCATCTCCACCAACATGAGAGTGTTATTTTACACCACTTCAGTTAAGGAGTTGGAATATCACCAGTAGGTCTGGCTAAGGAGGAGGTTGTGGACATGGTAATATGATCCCTGATTAGTAGCAGAGCCTGTAGGGAAGTAATGATCATAGAAGACCTTCTTTTGCACATGGCCATGGATCAGGTCAGTTGCATGCCTAATAGATGATACCCAAGTATCAGAATATGGGGCCATATATTGTATCAGGTACTATTCTAGTATCCTCAATAATTTTATCTGCATTGTTTGATACATGGGATTCAAACTATTTTATATTTGTATCTATCTTGGAAGGCCTGTGACTAGATATACATTGGCACTATGGTGTAATGACCCACGATAAACCATTGGGTATACAGATGGAGTGCATACTTTAGTGGAACGACTATCCCTTTGAGTTAGGTAGTAAACATTTCATTTGGAATCTCTTTGTTCTCAAGATGAAGGGATTTGATTTCATTCTCAGTATGGACTGGTTGGTCTACTTCAATTCCTTTCTCGACTGCTATCACCGCAAGGTTTTTTTACATCAATATAATGAAGTTGTATCTTTTCAATGGTGAGTGGTATGTCTAGGCTAGGTGATCTTGATCAATGCATCATGGTCTTGCTGGAGTGACCGCCCATATTGAAAATATTATTATGGAGGATCATGTTTTTCATCAAATTGATTTCCCTCTAGTAGTTGATCATTTCAGGGAAGTATTTCCTAATGGAATTTCTATATTAGATCATAAGATAAGTGGAGATACAATAGATCTTGTTCCAGGGGACGCTCTATTGTCCAATCCTCCTTATAGGATGGAATCTACTGAGCATCATGAGCTCAAGCGGCAGATAAAGGAAATTTGGGCCAATGAATTTATATAGAAAAGTGCATTCTCTTGCAGTTCACCTATTCTTATCTCCATGGAGGTGGATGGAACAATTCATTTATGCATTCATTAAGAAGGTTGAACCAGCTCACTGTCATGAACTAATATCCACTTCCTCTAAAATAAGATCTCTTTGACCAGCTCTGAGGATAAATGGTGTTCTTTAAGATCGACCTGAGATCGGGTAATCATCAAGTGTGATCCAGACCATCGTACCGACCTCATATAGATTTCCATAACAGTTTTGGTATGTATGAGTGTCTTTTTACACCATCCATTCTTTCAAACGCACCTACCATTTTCATAGGTTTGATGAATATGGGTTTCCACCCATATTTGAACTCTTTATCCTTGGTATTTTAGGATGACATCTTAGGGTATTCTAACACTTGTAACGGCCATACCAAACATCATGAGATCATTTTGAGTACAATTATATAGCAACATATTTATTCCATGTTTTCTAAATGTTACTTCTAGAGAAAAAATGTCCACTTGGGTTATATTATTTCAAAATCATGAGTATCTATGCACCCTAGAAAGGTTACTGATTCAGTTTCTGAGGAGTATCCCAAGAACGTGTTCGGTATCATGAGTTTGTTAGAAATCGATGAATATTAAAATCATTTCATACATGAATTATCACATCTTTCATAAACTATTACAAGACATACAATGAAGGGTGTTAAGTTAATATGGTTAGAAGCATGAAAAAAAATCCATTCAAGAACCGAAATGTAGACTTTTCTCGACCCCAATTCTAGTTATTCCAGAACCTGATAAAGGTTATATCATCTTTTGAGATGCATTATGAATTCTCCTAGGAGTAGTTTTGATGTAGGATGAAAATTTAATTGTGTACGAATATTGCTAGTTGAGACCTCATGAGAGAAATTACCCAACACACGACCCCAAGCAAGCACCAGTTTTAAATACCATACGTAGCAGAAGAAATTATCTGTTGGGTGAGAGATTTTTTGTGTATATAGATCACAAGATAATAAATTATATCATTTATTATAATGACTTGAAACTCAGATGGCGAATATCGGTAAAATATCTACAATGCCTAGATTTAACTTACTTATAAATCTGGAATGGGCAATGTGGTTACTAATGCACTATGTTGGAAAAATCAAATGTAGGAAATATAGGAAGATACTGATAAGTTGAAGTTAATGGACCTATTTCTTAAAATTAATCTTTAGTTTAATGAAAGTCATGAGAAGTCTTACCTCTCATCCTTAACATTTACGTCTTCAAACCTTGATAAGGTTAAGCGTAGGCAGTTTTCAAAACATGATGGTTTGGTTTTCTATGAGATTATAAAAGGAGAAAACCCACCTCCCGATTTTTATATGGATAGAGATAGAATCCTAATTCAACATGGATGTATCTGGGTTAATATAAATATTATAGAAGAGTAGATGAAAGAATCACACACTTCACAGTGGGTAGTTCATCCTAGAATATCGAAGTTGTATTGAGATATGTGACACCTGTATAGATGGCCAGGAATGAAATGTTGGACTGCAGGCATCATCACTAGGAGTTCCACCTGTCAGGAGGTTAATACAGGGCACGATAGACCTGTATGATTGTTACAGCCACATCCAATCCTAGAATGGAAAAGAGAGTATGTTTCTTTGGATTTTGTAGTTGGCATACATAGTTCGCTATGGGGAAGCGATGCTATCTGGGTACTCCTTTACTGACTAAAAAAATCACAAAATTTCATTCCTATACACGAGACTCTATAAAATTAATGAGTTGGGAAGAATTTATGTTATTAAGATCATACCACTACTTGGGGTTCCATGTACTATCGTTTATGATAGGGATGATCATCCCACTTCATAGTTCTGGAATGGTTTTCAGAAAGGTATATGAACTCAGGTGCTTCTATGAACAGATTTTCACCCACAAACTGATGGAAAATTGGAATGGTCAATACATATTATAGAGTATATTCAATGAGAATGTGTCATTGATTTCATAAGTTCTTAGGATATTCATTTTCCACTCATCATGTTTTCATGTAATAATAGTTTCCACATGACGATTCAGATGGCTCCTTTGAGGAATTACATGGAAGGCCTTTCCATTCACCCTTATGCTAGATAGAGGTTTTTGAGGCTACCCAACTAGGTCCTCATCTTATTCTAGAGACGTGAGAATATTTCTAGATGGTCCGGAAGCGTATGACTACTGTCTAATCTAGACACAAATCTTATGAAGTTTTCTTTGATGACCTCATGAGTTTGAGGATGGTGATCATTTTATTCATCAGGTATCTCCTAGGATTGGGCATAGACGGTTAAGGAAGTAGGGATAGTTGTCGCCTCATTATGTTAGGCCATTTGAAATTATAGATTGATTCGGGTTGCAAGCCTATTAGTTTCTACTACATCATATGTATTATTCCATGCATGGCATTTTCATGTCTCACATCTTTGCCAATATCATATTGACCAATCTCATACTTTTGATCCTGAGGAAGTTGATTTAGATGTTGATGCTACCTTCGAGGAGGATCCAGTGTGCATCATTTACCAAACCCCGAAGGTTTTCTGAGGAAATTAAGTCCCTCTCATATAGATGCTTGGAAGAATGGCTGAGTATAGGAATAGATAAGAGATTGGAAAGCCAATGTACATGCTTCTTTTTCATAATTGATTTCATATAGTGTTTCTTTACCATTAGAAGGAGAACATAGAGGTGATTTATTTTAAGAGGGAATAATGAAATAACCTAGGTTTTTACTTAGGAATGGATCCTTAAATGTTCTATATAAATATTTATTTTGGACCTCATATGGATTCTTAATGATTTATTAAATGATTTAAGGGTGTATGAGGCTTCTTTGGGGCTCAGAACACATCATTTTTGAGAATAAATACTCTTCTCACGGTTTTGAGGAAACAGTGTAGAATTTCTGCATGTTTTTTAAACCGTGTGGATGGTGCTTTTTCAGACAGATCCACCTCACACGGTTGGTGCACAACTGTGAAGCCTAACCATGAAATAACCCCTTTTATATGTATACATTCATGGGTTGTGCATGGATTGACAAACAGTGCAGACCAAACCATTCAGGAAAAGCTATCTCGCACATGTTTCACACGGTTTGGAAAATCGTGTTGTCAAACTATGAGCATGCTAATTTTCTAGGAAAATTTCCAGTTATCCCTTAATGATATGTTAATACTCCTCCTTCCTCCTAATCTTAGAACATGAGGTTTTTACTCCATTTTAACCTATTTTGAGCATTTTGAAGGCCATGGATATGGATAAAGGGATCTACATCATCTGACATCTGAGTGAGCTTTCCTTAGTGACATTGGATGCACAAAAGTAACTACTCAAATTGTCTTTATTCATTATTCTTCTCACATGCTCTCATCCTAGATTTCATCATGTGAGTGTTTTTTCATTTTTCTCATATCAACTCAAATACGAGGAAAATCAAGTGTCGATACCAGAGGATAAGGTTTTAGAAAGTCTAAGGTGTGTGGTCTATAACTCATCCCTAAAGTTCATTGATTTGGCAATGTTCGTGTGGGCCCTACCGATTCCATCAAGAACCATTTCATAAATTTACATTCTATTATTATTCATGTTATAATCATATAGTTATGATTTTTCCAAATATATTTTTAGTTGTTACTTGTTACACCCACAACTCAATCCGCCTCATGGCTTTGGTTATTCCATAATTGGGTTTCAGTTTTTGGACACATTCGACCCACTGTTTGGGCGTGCGTTTCATGAATTTCATAAAGGTGAGTTTTCTTATAATTAATGGCTTGTGATTAATGAGTATTGCATAGTTGAATGTACCATTAATTCCCATCACTTTCACTACCTATGGTAATTGCTTCAATATATTATTAAATTTTAAATGTAGAATGGAATGTATACTATGTATATAACATGGCCTTAAAATGTATATTGAGTAAAGGGTTACATGTATGTAGGAACCCATTCCATCTTGATGGAAGGTAGAAGAGTGATCCAACATATTATAATATTCCTTAAAGGTTATTTACGAATTGATTAAATGGATACAATGCTACTTGTTCTATCCACTCTAATAAAAGACAATCCTTGGTCCAATAAAATATGGGTTCAACACTACTTGACCTATCCACCCTAATGGTCAGAAATATATGAACAAAATGATTTATTACTTGATTAGAATATCAAATAATAAATGACTAAATCATGCTCTCCATGGATGCTAATAAGAGGAAACCTTTGGCCTTAGGAACTCCATCCTGTTTCAAGGATGTAGTTTTCATAGGTTAATTCCCACCTAGACTTCAATTGATGCATATTACCTGGATAAATGGTATACTAAAATAGGGTCCCCTTCATTATTATAGGATACCTTTTATACAATCATTGGATCCAACATTGACTCTTAATGTCCATGGTGAAATCCTATAGGGCCCTATCTTTGATTAACCCCGTTTTAACTTGGTCGAACACCTTGGAATCAGTAGGAACCTTGTTGTGGAATGACTAGGATTGAAATCCTTGGATGACACTCTTACCCATAATCTAGACCCAGATACTACTGTGTTAGAATTCTATGAGATTTACATTACCATAGTTATTAACATGGAACTGCCTCAACAGATATATTTTTCAGGTTGTTGTGTTATGTCATGGGACTATCACTACTTATACTATCATGAAGATATGTCAGTGTGGGAAATTAATTAGGAAACCTATTAACATTAAAGGGTAATTAATTAAATAATGAACTAGTTATATGTTCAGACACCAGATGAGGGTTGAAGTAGGTACTGGGTATTTAGTTATTGTACTGCTTTTTTTATTTTACATATTCATGCTTGCACACTACCATATTTCATTACACAGGTTGGATGTTGTGGACACTATTGGTGGTGGCCAGTATAGATTCATCTCACATCCTCTCCAAGTTTAGTTTAGTACCCAATGTAGATTAGATAGTGGCATGTGTCGAAAAATGGAAGCATATGACTACAAACATTCAATTTCTCGCTGTTTAGGTTGGAGGTTGATAACAGATGACTGAGTTGGATTTCAGAATTCTTAGATTAGTCTTCATTTTATTTTATCTTGTGGAACAGTTATTCCTATTTCCTTTTATCCATGTTTTCCTTTTTTTAATGACATGACATTACATCATCCTTTTTCCTGTTGATATCATTATTAGTATCTACATTTATCTATTCCAATAGTTTTCTTCTACAGTTTATTTATATTACTTTTATTTGTTAATATTTATTTATATTCCTTCTGTTGTGTTACACTCTAGTAATGAGGGAATATACTTACCATAGACATATCCTAGTCTCTTTCTACTAGTCGTCTGCCACCAGCGTTTGGGGAGATGCTCCTGAGGCCAAGTGGCCCACCGGGATCAGGGCACCCGTTAAGTGGAATTCAATTCCGGTACGTCATAGAAGGTGGTTCTTCTTCATTATTTTTTCATATATTATTTTCTATAACATTTATATTTGAAATAAAATACAATATTCCAATAACATATGTGTATTAACATACATTAACCATGTAACTAATAGAAACATTACAAGAAGTAAGATGTATTCTCCATGTAGCGAAGAGAGGTTAATTCCTATGTCATTAGTGAGAAAAAAATAACATATAATTTACATGCTATTGAATCTTGTAGAAACATTGTAGTGTATAACCAAAAAAACTATCTCATGTGTTTTTTGGATACATGGAGACATTATCCTATGTTCTAAATTTATTCTTTTTTGGGGTTTCACACAAAACCAATACATCAGTGATACATGATTCATATGTAATACCCAATGAATATAAAATGTAAAAATTATTTTTCAAGTGTGGTTAGATACATTTTTTTCATGTAAAACTAAATGTACACTTTGAGGATATACCAAGTTTGGTATTTAGACACGGTATAGGTAAACACATTTGGAAAATATTTTTGTATTTAGTTTTTGAAAAAGAAACCATTAGAAATAAATTTAATCCCTAGAGCTTTAAGAATAAGGTAAACAAGTGAGAATGTAATATTTGATAGGTAATCTAGTTTAAAAATACTTAATTATTTTTATTTATGTGAATAAGGAATAAATAGGTGAAGAATTATATATGCATGGTTAGAAGATAAGAGTTTCGTCAATACAACATGTTGGAGAGTAGCTTGACCAAGCACTCATCAATCAATATACTGTAGAATAGACTAATTAATAAATGCAAGATATTTTATTTACATCACGACAATAACTCTAATAGTTATAATCGATGATAAGACAATTATGTTATCATTTATCAATAAAATTTTCTATAGTGAAATTACTAAATAAAAATTTTATACCTTAGAATCATGATGTAAGTAGTATCAATGTTGATACTTGTATAAACATCCATTATATTTCATGATTATCTTTGAAAATAATGTTGAAATCCTATACCATAATGCCATCTATAATGAAAAATTTATAACATATGAGTCTTATTATGAGGAAATTAATTATGTCATAAGGAAATGTGTTTGGTTGCAAAGAGTTTGTTTGGATATAAGCAATATTTCATCATGATAAATAAATTACACATCTAACTTATTGTCCTAATAGTTTTATTTGGATATAAGAGAAATCCATAAGATAGAACATCATTTGTCAAATGATAGACTACATTTCTACAAAATGCTCCACATCTCTACTTGAGATGGTGGGGGAAAGATTTACAAGGATTTAGACAATTCTAGAGATCCACATGTAGATGGAATATGAACTAGATCCATAGTTTCATGTGGAACGGGTATCTTATAGGGGAACAAACTACATATGAACCCTGTAATGGATTTTTATTCACAGTGGATGGTGATACAATATTTCGTGAGATTAATAATTCCTAAAATAAATAAGAATATGAAAATTTGATGAAATTTAAATGGTAAATTAAAATTCAATTTTGGATTCAATGTATCAATGTGAAAAGGGTATTAAAAATTGAATATTGTGGTTGGTATTTATGCATCTCGACATATTAATTGTAAAAGAGATGTACCAATAAGTCTCGATTGGTTATAAAAATTCAATACACCTTAATCTATTAGAATTTTACATGTCATATCTTGATTTCTATGTTCTTATTAATTGTTCATTGGATGTCACGACCAAAATTATTGGAATCATTCTATATCATACAACCAAAATAGGATGGTGAACTCACTAAATTCCAATAAGTGTGTAAGTTATATAAATATAGTTGAAGATTAAGAAAGTATTTCTTTCATAGAGTAATAATTTTTAATGAATTTTTCATATGTCTACCTAAGGGTAGTGGGAGCCCTAGTCTTTTCAATATAAAATATGATATGAAACATACAAAAAATAGATATTGGTCTTACAATTAGTTAGGAGCAGAATAAATGTATTTCACTATTGATTATCCTAATGTAGAAGAATATGTTATTAGGATCATCATCTATTAAGATAGGTATAACAGTTTCTTGGACAAATTCAATAATATATATAGTTACATGGTATTGAAGATTAATAGAGTGTAGAATTCAAGAGAGGAATTGTTTTCATTATCACAAGGACTATATCTCTCCAGTTTGACATGAATAGGGAATGGGAGGAGATAAACCTGCTGAGATGAAATCCAAACGCTTATGCAATGGATCAATCATGTAAGTTGTGATATGTAAAAAATTATTATTTCCATGACATAATTTATTTATTTTTGAATATATCTATAATTTTGTGAAGCACTACAAGGAATTTATTTAATAAAATTTTTGTTCCTTAAAATGTAATAAAAGTGATGTACATGGTAAATAGATAGGAAAGTGTAATAGTATTTAGGGGACATAAATTATTCTTAAATTGATCCGTGTGATCTAGTATCACATTTTGAAAAATTACTTGACTGGGATAAGTTCATAAATCTAGTGGTATCCATATGTATAAATACAGATGATGTTGTAGCTTCATTGGCAGCTAAGAAGAAGTTAAAAACAACGATTTCTTTTAGTTCATGGAATAACACCTAGTAGGTATCGTATTATCATAGACTAAATTATGATATTTTTACTAGATAAGATGTCATGTTATGATAGGGAACAAAAAGAATATGAATAGGGATACTATCTCTTGAGAGGTTTTACTCAAGATGGTTAGGTCAAATATAATATAAATTCCACATAGTAGAATCATGACAGGCCCATAAATTAATGATGTGATTGAGAAGAGACATGATTTCAATAATTAATGTGATAAAAGGTTTCGTTAAAATGTTTGATCTATTGAAACTGTGATTGTTATAATAGTATATTCCCTAGACCCAACTAGGAAGAATTTTTTATTACCAAATCATGTATATATTTAAATATACAAGATGTATACATAATATTATAGTGTATAATATTCTGTATCCACTATTGAAATTCTAATGTCCATATATTAATTTTCATGTCATAAGGTTCTTGAAGATCCTATAATATAATGAGAAGCCAAAGATACTATGACATTAATCATAAACCAAGGTCATATGGTCTAGATACTTATTACAAACATGAAATAGTATATATTTGACTATCAGGAGCTGGGGCCTCATATGATTTGCGTCTAATTATCCTGAAGTTTTGACATGGTGATCCTTAGTAGTGATATTATGAGGATATACATTTAAAAACGAACACCATATTTTTTATGTTTCATTGGTTTTTTCAATATTTGTACATCTGTATTGGTCTCCTGACATGAGATCATTTTCAATTTGTGCCATTGGATCATGTACATAAATTCAAGGTTAAAAACATTAAAATGATTCCGTGTTAATGTAGTTTGTGTTGGGTTCATCATTGGTATCATTACATTAGATTATTGGTGAACAATGATTTTTTCTCTCCCGATATAAGGAAGAGGTATCTCCTTCTTGGCTGATCAGGATGGTAGATCATTTATAAATTCATTTTTATGGAATTTGAATGTAGATATCTCTAGTTATATCAACTAATCTTATATAATGATCAGGACAATGAAATATGTGTGCTTCCTGGTTTATGAGATATCATGTGAACAAGAGATTATATTACATGGTGTGTGTCCGTATTTTTGTGTCATAGGTATGACATTTTTTTATTTATTTAGGGCCTTGATGTGATGATAAAATCCCTTATTTTTCTATGAATATTATTCATTGTTATGGAGATAATTTCCTATTGGGATACACACAGTAGTGCTTCAGTGAATTTTACCTATTCCGTTGAATAAGAATATAGGATTTGGTGGGACCCACCACGGGGATGACATCAACATGTTCTATTAATCACAAATAAATAGATAAATTCATTTTTATTCATGTGATGAATTATAATATTGAATTTATTTATTACACATAATTGAAAATGATTATGTAAATACGAGGATTTATATTTTAGAAACAAGTATTATTTTTTTATACAAGGTTCATTTAATATTGTTAGGAGTTATGTGATGAGTGAATGACCCAAATTTATCTTTTAATATATTAATATATAAATTAAAATTATGTAATATAAAAAAATATATATAATATAATGGAATGGTTGGTTCATTATAATTAATTATTTATATAACTTATTTAGTGGATGTTCAATACATGAGGGTCGGGGAACCCAAACCCTGTATTATTAATATACACTATATATGTGGGGAGAATATCACCCCCAAAAATGGACTTAACATTTTTGGAATTTAAATCCTTTATCCCCTCCCGATTCCTAGATAGATAATTACTCAATCAAATAGTATGATCCATGTTCTTCCTCTATATTGATGGAGGAGGATCATGGATATCATTTTTGTGTCTAAGTGATAGTAGGACCTCCATGATAGCACCAAGAATATGAAGAAAAACATACGTGAATATTCTATAAGTGTGTGTGGATGAACAAGATGGGTTCAACATTATATCCTTCATACAAGGAATTATGGAAACCCGTGGGAGACATGCTTTCATCAAATCATAATGAGGTAATAATTTTTTTAAATAGTGTGATCTGAATAAACCACTTCCGATCCTCAGATCATTCCAGAGTAGGATAATCAGAGAACACAATGTTACATCACCTTAGTTATCAAGAGATTTTAAATATACGGTATACCAAATTCCACTATGTGCCATGGTACCATTATATTTACCCAAACATCGTACATCAGTTATCGTGGACATACAAGAATAGTTGTGTTTAAGTGTTTGACTCTTGATGCCTCATATCATAGTAAGTGAATGTTGAGTAGAAGGTTCCACTACTTTTAGATCAACAAATTTATTTTCTATTGTGGATGTGGTATTTTATAACCATGTACAAAGTGATGGGGTGACCCTCATACATATCGGGGACAAAATTCTATCTAGGTGATTGAACACTGACTCACGAAGTCATACCAGATCTTCGATATTCATGATAAGTTCTATTATGAGATATTGGGATTCTTTTACAAACTGAAAATAGTTCACCTCCATAGTTATTCCTCAATAGTATTCAATGATCATGATTATAGATTCATATAATGATTATGGAGATGATTAAAGGAGTAAATCATGACTTAGTTTTATTTTAGAAAGACATTTCACCAGTATACTGATGGCCAAACAGGATAGAACATTCAGGTTATGGAGGAATTTCTATGGGATTTCATGTTTGAATTTTGAACTATTTTGGAGGGTCACCCACCCATAGTGGAGTTTTCATTACCGATAGATATCATTCTGTCATTGGTATGTCACAATTTAAGGCCATGTATAAATGATCCTTCTGGTCACCACATTGTTAGACTGATCCTAGCGAGCCATCACTCATGACCCCTGAGTTAGTTCATGCTACGATTGAGAATATATATATCGTCCTGTAGGGGATACCGAATGAATAGTGCTATTATAATTATTATGTGTATGTTCCAAGGAGACCTCCGAATTTTGAGGTGGGATGTCATTTTTTCCTAAGGTCACCTTCTCAATAGAGATAATAGATATTTTTCTAAACATGAAATATATATGTAATATTCAATAATCCATTATAGATATTCGATACTATATGTGAAGCGATGTTCCTACTAGCTCTACCTCCAATGTTGGACTGGGTATGTGAAATAATCAATGTGTCATAGATGAGGAGGTATGTGAATGAACGATCACATTTTATACACTATCGAGAGATGGACATTGAGGATAGAGCTACCTTGGATGAGTACCAATTAGAGATCAAGGATCAGTATGAGGTGATTGTTCATGGGTGTTTTATTCCTCTAGTATGTTTCAAGTGAGAACACATAAATATTCTGTAGAAAACCTATCACTAGTATACCTAGACGGAATACCATAACCCTTATCATTTGGGGTGGGTTTTTATGTTTTGGGGATGAAAATACAGCTGTGTGGAGATTATAAAAATTCTAAAATTTCAATTTATTATATTAGAATATTATATTGATTCTTTTCAGAGATAGGTGGTGAGACAGTGTGAGATGTCAAGGCCTACTGGTTTTGGAATTAACTTTTTAAATATATTAATATCAAGTATTTGTTGTTTTATTAGAAAAATTATATAAGTCAACAATGGGGGATGAAATTAGAAATAAAAGTGAACCATTGAGTTTGGAATGTGATTTTTACACTAATATTGACATATCATGTACTGATGATATGAGTTTGTGAAATATTTTCATGGGTGAAAATAATAATATGCATCAATTAAATGTATTCTCTTTTGTTTTATTTAATCAATGTGCATGTTTCCTAATTTTAAAAATGATTATGACTCAAACTTATGATTATCCACATACCCTAAGGATTGAGAGGAACCACTCAGTAGGAGCTACTAGAGGATTGATGTATGATGAAAAAAGATAATTTTAGATCAAGGATTAAGCACCCAAAGATTTCATGGATAATTACAATGATGTTAATGTCGATCCCTTCATCACCAATGATTGATAAAAAAAATTAGGGTTTTTTAATTTCTATTTTGTTAGTCATCTCTTTCAGAATATAGATCATTTTCATGAAAAACAATTGACTCAAACATTGAAATTTCAATTTTTTATGATGTATATTTTTGTTCGGTGTTTAAATCCATCTTTGTTTATCCAAATATTGGACAATGGATTGAGGAAGAATGAACGAAGGTCATGGTTCAATACTCAAATATTAGCATCATCATCATATCATTAATTATTTTAACCAAAATGAGTGTGTGGAAAAAAATGAAAAAAGAACACGGTCAATAAAAAGGAAATAATAAACAATAAATGTATTATGGTGGCCGAAAACAATGGAGAACCATCACATCCCCAATTAACAAATTCTCCCCCTCTAGTTTCAAGGATCTTACAATTCTGAACCATGTAACACTAGATCCTTGGTCCACCACAGAATAAATATGTTCCAAAATGTTTTTGACCTCACAAACCTATTGAAGAATATTCATTTGATTGGAAAATAATCGCATATATTATCTTAAAAAATAAGCAAGAATTCGTGGGACCATGCCAATTCCCTTGAGATATTTATATAAATTAATAGAATATATTTCCATGGTTGGGAGATCAATATTTTTTATTGGAATATAAAGAGTCCAATGATCATAACCATGGATTCATCTTGGATGGAAAGACTACATAAAAAGTGTGATTTGAAGGATAGAGTGACCAACCCCATGGAATATTGAATGATTCCAGCTCCATGCATCACACTGATGCATCTGGATCCACCAATTTTTAATTTGAGACCCGAGGATGGTGTAAACAATCAAACCATGTGGACATACAGATTTATTTTGAACATATTGATATATAGTGTTATGGTTTATGTATTTCACACCCATTTTATTCATGTGTTCATAAGGGTATTTTTATTTTCTTTGTGGTTAGTTGAATACTCGGTATTTTTTTCATATTGTTCATTGGAGAAATTGATCAATAAAATAAGTGAACCTTGAGATTGATGGGGTGATCAAGGTGATATATTGAGGGTGGATGATAAAAGGTGGATAAAATAATAGTTTTTCCCTATTCACATATGATTATATGGTAGGACTACAGATGACACATTTGGGCTTTTCCCGAGCGGATTCGAATCTCAGAGTCCCTTTCTCCAATGATGGGATGATTGGTTGACACAATATCATTGTTTCCACATGATCCTTTCAGTGATAGTGACATAATGGACAATACAATAGAAGAAACATGCGGGATATAGAAATATCTAGTAACACGACATGTGCTCCATAATTACATGTCACATTGGACCCCTGGATGAGGCGCTAGGGTTTCTGTAAATTAAGAAATATCATAAGCCATGTGACCCTTCAAAACTCTGTGTGACCTTTTCACACTCAGTGTGAATTATAATAGGTGGATCTAAATATAAATTGGATCTCACATGATAGTGGGTAGGTCAGAGTACATATCCTTATGTACCTGGCCACGTCTAGGTTTATTCTGGTTGGTACATAGGAAGTACCGATGGAACACATGCATTACCATAAAACCTGAGAAAGGTATTATGGGATCTTCACATGCTATTTACTATTACTAAATGCAATGTATATAGATATTTAAATTCTCTATGAGGTAGAACTGCTTAAGCGGACCAGGGGTTGGATGGACCTACCATGTTCCCATAATACCCACTGTATACCCCCTTTGGACAGTATTTGGAGACCTTTATACTATCAAACATGCCTATGAAATTGATAAAAGTCTTTATCAGTAGCAGAGAAGAATTAAATACTAATGAATGACTAAAATCCAATGGATTTTATCAGTGTTAGAAAATCACTGATAAAGGACCCCTTTATCAGTTCTTTTAGTAGAAAGTGATAATGTGGAATACTATAGTCTACTATAATAGTACACTACAACACCATAAAACAACATTAGACAGCATCTCAATCAATATGAAATACATAATTCAGATGAAATAAAATATAAATCACAAATAAAATTAAAATAAAACTATATTATAGATAATTAAAAATTTGGATTATAAAATTACATGAGTAAGTAAATATTATAACTTAGATTCAAAAGCATCATTCTTCTTATTCCTTTATCCCCTGACCCAGACTCATTAAATTGTCGAAGAAACCACCCCAACCTGAGAAAATGAAATCACCAATATAATGAAATACTATTAATGTATTTAATAATATGAATAAATTAATTTAACCGAAAATGTTTATTTTAATCTAATCATTATGATATATGAAGAACATTGTTTATCAGATTGAGTTGTGTTTAATTATTACATTTGAAAACTTTTCTTTTTCACCTTCAAACATTGTCTCTGTGAATATAATCTAAATTGGTATAATAGAAAACCGATGTTGAAATTAGTTATTCACTATCATAAATAATGATGAGAAAACAATCTTGGCTCATTTTCACTATTTTGGGGATGTATTGCGAATTTTAAATGAAAATTAAACTTATTAAATTAAGTGATGAACCTGGAGTCATAGAAGACACAGAGTGCATTGGATTGAGATGGAACTGATTCCAAAAAAAAATCCAAAATGAGTTATGAATCATTTATTAAAATTATCAAAATAATCTAAATGTGTTTTCCCAATTTTGAGCATGTTACTTGTCTCTTTTAATAAATTTTATTTTTAAACTAGAAACAAGAATTTCTAGTCATATAAGCTACTTCGAGTGTCAAATTGACATGATATTAATTCCAATCTATCCAAAAAAATGGCTTATAAATCATGTTACTAAATTAGAAACTCAATGTGATCGTATTTTCTCATTTTTCAGTAAGTGAGACATTCTTAATGTCAAAGTAAATTTTAATTGATAATGTATAATTTGAGTCATTCTAGGAACATCATATATCGCATTGACATGTGGTTGATTCTAACTTATAATAAATTTCTTCTGTATCAATTTCATAAATATCAAACCAATATGAATTTATTTTCATTGATTTGAGTAAGTGAGTTTTCTTTTTTAGTAAAATTAATGTCAATTTTATATAAAAAGATGAACTTAGAGTCACATCAGTCATACAATGCATCATATTTTATGTTCAGATGATTTCTAAACCTATCAAATGACTTATGGACCATTTTAACAATCCATCAATATAATCTAAATGTGTTTTCTTGGTTTTCGGTGTTTCAATTTTATTTTTAATAAAATTTCACATTAAAATTAAAAACATAAATTTTGTCATACTTTTCACATCATGTGTCTATTGGATATGAGACTAATTCCTAGACATCAAAAAAATATTTTAATTTTTTTTAATTATCACGAAAATACTATATTATTTTCTTGATTTTCATTGATTGGAAATTTAATTGAAAATTTCCGTTTTTAAATAATAACATACACTTTAAGTCATACCTAGCACATCATTTATGAGATTGATGTATAGAAGATTCCTACACATCACATATGAATAATGGTTACTTTTCCAAAATTACGAAAACAATCAGATTGTTTTTTCTTAGATTTGAGTATGTCAGTTGTTGTTTTTCTAAAAATAATTTCAATTTTATATAAAATGATGCACTTTGATTCATATCAGTCACATCATGCATTATATTAAGACGTTTATGATCCCTTCATGTCTCAAATAACATATGGTTATTTTTGATAACGTATCAAAACAATATTAATGTTTTTTTGGCCTTTAGTATGTCACTTTTCTTTTTTATTAAAATTTCATTTTAAAGATTAAACTTGAAAATTGAGTCATACAACTCATATCAAGTTGCTGTTTGGTGTGAGACTAATTGCTACACATTGGAAATTACATAAGAATAATATTCATAGTTTATCATGACTTCCAATGTGCATTTGATTACTTTTAGGAGAGTGTAACTTTTTTGAACTAAAATTTCAATTTTGGACTAATAACATTCAGTTTGAGTCATACCATTCAACTAATGTATCAAAATGTTGTGTGGATTATTGATGAACATTAGAAATAACATATAGATCTTTTTCCCTAATGTATAAAATTAATATAAAATCATTTGATCTATTTGGAGATAGTAAGATTTTTTCACTGAAATTAATGTCAATTTTAAATAAAAAGTCGCAATTTGAGTCATACCTATAACAACATGCATTAGATTGTGGTGAATTCGATTCCAAAACATAAAAAATTACTTATGTGTCATTTTATTAATGGATCAACATAATGAAAATTTGTTTTCTTGTTTTCGATTACATCAATTATCTAATTTACTAAATTGTAATTTTTAATTGGTATAATATGATTTATGTAATATCTGTCCCATCATGTGTAGGATTGATTTGAGAATGATAAATACACATAAAAATTTATTTGTGAAAATTTTCCGAAATTATCAAGTTAATTTGAGCTGGTTTACTTATTTTTCAGTTAGTGACACATTTTGTACTAAAATGTCAATTTTAAAATTCTTAATGAATCTTTTTTAATATCGAGAACATTATGTATCAAAATGAGGATAATTTGATTCATAGGAATCTAAAATGAAATATGGATTGTTTACCTAATTTATAAAAACAAGAAATTTTTTTATTAGATTTGAGTATTTTGGTTCTATTTTTTACTAAATTTAATGTAAATTATAAATATAAAGACTAATGTGGAGTCATAATATCCACACCATGCGTCAAATTGAGGTGGCGATAATTACTAAATGTCCTAAATGAATCATGGATCATTTTCATAATATATCAAAATAACCAGAATGTGTTTTCATTATTTTGAGTAAATTACATTCTTTATTACTAAAATGTTATTTTTAAATCCAAACAAGTTTGAGTAATACATGGCACATCATGTATCAGTTTGATGTGAGACTGATTCCTACATACTAGGTATGAATTATATACCATTATCCTAAAATATGGAGTTAATCTAAATGTGTATTCTCATTTTTCCTTGAGGGACACTTTTTGAACTAAAATATCAATTCTAAGATGATAAAATACACTTTGAGTCATAACGGGATCATCATGTATCAGATTTAGGTGCATATAATTAATTTATGTAAAAAATTAAATAAATATCATTTTCATAAAGTATAAAAACATTACAATCGTGTTTTATTGTGTCTGAGTCTGTTTTTGGACTATTTTAAAAAATATTATGACATTTTTAAATAAAGAAATGTACATGGAGTCATAGAAGTCAAACAGTGTCTCAGATTGAAGTGTTGTTGATTATTACACGTCCCAATGTATTAAAACAATATCAACATAAAATAATACCATGATTTCAATTTCCATTGTTTCTTTATTATCAAAACCTACATATTTATTTTATGTTGTTATTCAAAAAATATTTTTTGGCTTGGAACACCGACTCAACATGTAGTGTTGGCAGTTCGAGATAGAAAGTAATATGAAATCATGGTAACATTAGAAGAACAGAAAATGATATCTCTTTTGTGACTAATTTCTAATAGTTTAATAAAAAATATGTCATCCCATAAGATCTGTGTAGGAAAAAGTAATTATTAGATAAAAATGATAATAAAATTTACATAAAATTCGTTGATAAATTGTGGATAAAATTATTTAAATAAGTAGAAGGAGTTAATATTATATTTGGGGTTGTATAAATTCATGACCAATTTAAGTATTGTTTTTGTCTTAGTTGGACCATTTAATTCAAATATCTCACAAGCAAGAGAATCATCAAACCACCTCATGCCGAAAAAAATAATCCACTTGTATAAGAAAATGATTCATATCTGATTAATACTGAAAATAAATAAATTAAAAATATATTTAAAAAAATACATTAATAATATCTAGAATGATTTTATTGTTAAAATATCAGTATGAAATATTTTATTAATTATTGGTATCACCATTTCTCTTCCTGCAAAGGTAGGGTAGGGAACATGATAGAATGTTACAAATACCAACACTACATGTGTGAAAAGGATTTGAGGGAGAAGAAGTATCTAGATGTTTTGGTATAGAAAGGCATGAAATATAGATATTAAATAACTTAAATAAATGAAATGTACATGTAATAATAAAAATTAATGAATTGTATAATTTAAAAAAAAATTAAAAAAATAGAATGTATATCGTAACATTACCTTTACATCATTCTATGTTGTTTAGTTTGTTATAATTTGTTCTTTCATCGAATTGGAATCATCATAAGGTATATAAGACACTATATACATGTATAGTAAAATATTAAAATTTTATTATTTTAATGTAGTAGAGAATAGATTATATTATGATAATAATATAGTATATTACATTATATATTAATTAAAAATTTACATTACCATTGAATTGTCTCTATTTTTAAAGGAATTGGGAATTCAACTCATCTATTTAGAATAAAAATTCCCTATTTATGGTCCCCTATAATGTACATTTCATTATATTCATTGATACTGGCATGAACTGATTCTGATATCCCAATTAAAGGGTCATCCTTGATTGAATTTTCAATTTACCTATTAGTTATTTTAGTCGCTAGTCAGAAAATCAACCAATTCTTATTTAATAGAACTGAGACATAAAATAATTTTAATACGTGTGATTCCATTATGAATGGCTCATCCTTTTTCCTTTCTACACAAAAATTCACCTTTATGTAGTCGATTTCATCAACTATTAGTGCACTAATTTTTTTAATCAATTTGCAGTAGAAAATTAGCGATTGAAATATTATAAATATAACCCATATAATTGTTTCACAATTCCAAAATATTACTTAATTTCAAAAATTGTAATTGTATCCTTGGAACTGGATATGTACATCACATCATATATAAGCATAAGTACAATTTTTTTATCATAATATATTCATCATGTTTTTTGTATATAATTTATAGTGATTGATTAGAAAACCAATATAATATACAACATTTCCATTCTATCCCCTTATTATCCATCAATGTCATTTGGATATTGAATTCTGATTTTCAAATTCCTCCATTTAAATTTTTTCAAAGACCCATATTATAAACATTTTATTATGTATATTCGATTTCCATACTTCATCCCTTGATGTATTCAAATCTCTAAGAATTTAATTGTGTTATTAAATGTAGGCATCAAACTCTTCACTATTATGTATAATATAAAGGTGTGAATTCTCCCTCTTTGTGATGTTAATTGTAATAACTTGTCTTCATGAAATCCATTCACCCATAATGAATCATTTGTAATGAAACCTTGTTAGAGTGATGAAATCAATAAATGATAAGTAATTTTAATGGAATTAAATAATTTCTTCAAAAACAGATCATCATGCAATATATCCTTCTAGAAAACATCGATTCATTACATAACCCTTTAGAGACTTTATATAACATTCAATGTGATATATCCATCTGTAACTGATATGAGCACATTGTTGAACCTCTATACCAAATTGAATCATCATTTCGACCATTATATCAATGAATTATGGTTGTAAAAACATCTATACATTACATAATATGACTATAATCTCATCAATAATGATTAGATATATTCTCATGCCTTTAAATTTAATACATATTTCATTAAAAATAATGTAGAATCAAGTTAATGTACACCATACATATTTAGATTGAATTAAACAAAAGGAAACATGAATCAAATATTAAATCAAGGATTGAAATTTCGGTGATTCTAGTCTATATAACATCAAATTAGTCATTGACATGACATTCTTTATATTTGATAAATAAAACATTGGAATTTTTTTGCTTTTAAAGAAAATAATAAAAAATGTAATTTTTCTTATTTGGATCGATTTTATATTACTAGAGAAAGAAAAGTTGGTCCTAAACCCTTCATTACTTCAAAATCATTCCTTATCCCCATTTTAATAATGTTTGACCCATCCTTGATGCCGTCATTATTTTTTCAGTGAATAATTAGTAATGTGGCAATAACACTATCAAAATATGTTTTTCTACTTTCATGACATTAAGAATGTATTTGTTGTATAGAAAAATAAAATATATTAATTCAATGAAAATTTAAATCACCTTCCAATAAGATTTTGTACGTTTTATCAAAAAAAATTACCAAAAAATATTATCAGTATATTTTAATTTATAAAACTATTTATCACCAAATGGTGGAGACAATTTTGTACCATTTTCGATATTCCCATCAAATGATGTTTTCCATGATCCATATTTATCCCACTGAGGTAAAAAATTTTAATTATCTAAAACAATTTTTCATCAATGTTTCAACCAAACTGAGTGTGTCCATTTATAAGGCCCCCACCTTAAACCATGCTTAATCATGAGTTATTACAAGATTACACATTGAGTATCTTTTCAGGTTTAGAGTTTAAGAGAATTATATCATAAAACTTGCATTACATTCAACATTTAAAAAAGTGGTTACATAAATGATAGTATTCATTTTTCCCATCAACGGAAACATATTTAAAATAAAACATGGATTCTTTCTTGACACTTCCTTGACACTATCATCATATCACGTACCATTCCCTTGACTTGTGAAAAACATTTCAAAAACTTGGGATGAGCATAAAAAGCTTAGTAAGGGTTATAAAAATTATAGAAAGGAAACATGAGTACATATATACATAATAATGAAATCATACTTTACCCATAAAACATAATCACATTAACATACCTCATAAAATCATGAATAATTCATAGAAATCATAAGACATAAAGGTAACTTGAGGAATTAATAACATTCTTACATAGGGAGTAACCCTCATGGTTACATTTGGAATACCCATCACAGTATATTCCCTAAATCTATTTGGAGAAACCTTAATGTTTAACTCCTTCGCGTTACCCAATGCATTGGAGAGCTATATCGGGCTCACCCACCCTTAGTTTATCACGGAACCACCCGTATTCATAACAATTACCAAGAACCATAACATAATCATAGCACATAACTTAAGAATAAAGGAAATATAACATTCCCACATTGAAAAAACAGTATAACATGTTATGATATTGAAATAATGAATCCATTCTAAAAACCATTTTCAAAACCATTTAAAACATTAAATAAAGAAATTTTTAAATAAATGTGTCCCATAACACATTGAATATTTTAACATTTTAAACCATTTATATCCATATAAATAAATCCATAAAACCATTTTGAAAACATGGATATTAATGAGAAATATTTCTAAGAATAAATAATTAAATCATTTAAGATGATATTTTAGTTAAAGGGGATTTTAACAAAATTAGAGACACTTGAATACAATAATTGAGGGATAACATTTAATTAAAACTTTATAATATCATGAGAATAAATGGATTCATGATATAATTTTCCAAAGGATGGTATATACACCATATAAGAGTGACCTGGTGAAAAACAACAATTAAGTCTTCAATAGAAATGTAAAATAAGATGATATCCATTATAAAGAAGGTATCCTTAAATTAAGGATAAATCAATATCATAATTATGTGTGACAAATACAAATACACCCAATATATGTGGATATAATGTTTAAAATAATCAAATGACATTCACACATATTCAAAGGATGACATATTCGATAACTACATGTTGAACCCAAAGAAATCGAAATTGGGTTAAGAAGTTCCCTTGACAGCCTAATGGCGTCACATCAAATTTTAGAAAAAGAGATGATGAGAGAGATAACGGGTATCTCATCACATAGAAATTAAATTTACGACAATAAGGATATATAAGAACATATCCTCACATAATAAGATGAACTTTAAAAGACATAACAAAAGAAGTCTTTTAAAAAGAGAAGGGTGAAAAGTCCCCTTATCGATTTGGGTGACTTTCGAAACGTACACCCCATAAAATAAGTACTATAAAAAATTGATGTAAATACTCATAAACGAATGTATTTTACACAATTAATATAATAATGTACAGTAAATACACCACTCAAAAGGAAATATTAGAAAATGTAGCATGAATCTCACGAAAACACAAAGTGAGATAAAAATACCCTTACAAAATTTCGGCACCCTAACGGTGCCAATTAAAACTTCCAAAAATGGTTTTATTAGATCAAATAGGGTATCTCATAATATGAACAAAAAAATTACAGAATGAGTTATATAAAATAACATCCCCAAACTTAAGAAAGATGAGCTTAAAAGAAATGACATAAAAGAGAGTACTTAAAAATAAGGAGAGAGGTAGGATCCCTTACCTCGGGTCCGACATGACTCGATTGTTCTTTAACCTAATGAATAATAAACATGAGTTTATTTATAATTTCTTAAGAACCTTTTTCAAGTTCATTATTCCTTTTATATCACTTACTACCATTCTATGAACACTATGTAATTATTTTAGTTAAAAATGGCCGTTTTGCAGATCATTGCTATTTTAGTCAAAAATAAACTCTTTATAATTACAAGATGTTCATGTTGTAAAATATATATTATATCCAGAATTATATTAATTATTTAGATATCATATATATCATATATATCCATTATATACATGCATTTATAATATGACATAACATTTAGAGATAATAAATGAAATGCACCGTTCATGGAGACGGTAAGCCGTACGTACGCATGAACGCTACTTCCATTTCTATTTCTTATTTAATGGAATTAAAACATAATGATACATAATAGTATTATAATTCCAGTCTGGTGTCATATATAACATCATTAAATCTATCCTTTATACGTACCACATATGGTATTAACGAATCAAATCACTTTGAGTGGGCGGTAGTCCGCACTTCCTAAAATGAAGATATCACGTTTAACCATAATGGAAACCATAAAGGTATGCAATAAATGAAAAATACATAAGCATAAGTAAAACATAAACATATTATATATCATATATAAATATAGTGACATCTTAATGGCCACTTTTGAGGGTGTTAAAATAATATTGAACCATCATCGTTTCGTGAGGCAGAAATTCACCATTCAAAGAAACAGTATGTTATTTAACAATTAGAGGTAGGTGTGTGTAAGTGTAGCTCGAATAATTCTAATAAAAACATCCAAGTATATTTTATATACTGTATTTGTTACAAAAGAAATTAATAAAAAGATTTTATGGGGTTGGAGAAGTAAAATAAAACAAAAGAACACAAGTAAAGACATTACCGTAGAATCGGGTACCTCACTTTGATTTGAGATCAAAGGCTTCCTTGGGAAGACTTCTGCCCAATGTGAGGCTTCTAGTAGTAATAGAGGGATGTGGAGAGACAAAATGATCAGGTTTTGGACGAGCCCAAGGTTTTAGAGGTGTGGGTAATGTGGTAGAGGTGGGAGCCTTTTATAAGAGGAGAGGAGGGGCACTCTTGGAAAGTTACAAAATGTTACTTTATATTCAAATTAGTTTCGGATTTTAAAGGTCCCACACTGATTTATTTCGAGGATAAATTGGTAAGGGTTCTAAATATACTCATCCAATAGGCCTTTGACAAGTGTATGTAATAGTTTTAACATTATATTTTCATTTTATTTAAATCCTTTATTAATGGGGTAATCACTACATCCTAATGATGTCATAAAATATTTAATTTATTTAATGTTTAAAAATTATAAAAAAATATCATGATGTATGAAATATTTTTAGATTTCTAATGAATATTTATAGTCAAAAATATGGCTTTTATAACCCTATTTAAAAATTGTTTTAGTAAAACAACTCATGCTTGTGACATTTTTATTTTAACTTAAAATAAAAAGTTATTAATGTCATTTTCCACCCAAAGTGGCTCCATGGGGTCCCCAAGTTGACCCATGTATTTTATTGGTCATACATGACACATCCAATGAGGTTAGGACATGTTTCTAGGTCATTCCATAATATTTAAACATTATTTTTACCTTAAATTACACTAATTACCTCTAATCGTGATAAAAAACGTAAAAGTTACTATTCATCAAAAAAATTATTTTAATCCCATTGAACAAAATTTTACATCCTAATGACAAACATTTATGTCGGATTTTTGAATTTCAAATCACAAAAGTGGTAATGTTTCATTTAAACGAAAAACTAGTTTTTAAACTACCACTTACTGGTTTCAGTATTCATAAAAAAATGAAGTTTTTTAGAAAAATACCAAAAATTCAGCCTAAGCTATATTTGATATTACGAATTCAAAAATTATGTCTAATTTAAAAAATTCAAAACATATATGTTGCATTAATTAATTTAATAATTAATTCCTGATGTCAAAATAAATAGCGTGTTTTTAAGAAACAATATCTATTAAAAGATTGACACTAGTTTAAGTCCAATTTCAAAGTGAGATTAATTCCAATGAACACCATTATATTAAATGGTAAAAATATATTCTAAATACACCCTAATATAAATTAAAAATATAATCTATCCATATAAATAAATCATATTAAAAGGTGGTTTTGAATTAAAATGTAACATTTTCAATAAAAATTATCTTTATCGGAAAAAACAAAATTTTACAAAAAGTAAATTTTGATGTCCAGATTCTACAGAAGGATTTTTTTTTGACAAATACAACATATAAAATTGTCAAACGTATATTTAAAAATGATTCTCCATCAAAAGGAGGTTAATCAACCATTAAAAGAATATTAGAAGATTTATGCTTAAAATTAGATTCATTTTGCATTTTAAGCCTCCAACATTTATTGGATAAAGGTAAAAATATTTGAAAAACATATATAATCATTTTGTAGTTAGTTCCATTCATTACTGCCATTACAATGGATAGGCGTTAACTTACTCTTAAAATAATATTATTTTATTATTAGAGGGTAACGTAAGATTTCAAAGAAACTCGTTGTTGCGTATTGCTTACGGCCTCAAGCATAGCATTACATTTAATGTAATATTAATATTTTATTCAAAAATATGGATAAATATGAAAATACCATATTCTTTATTTACCTGGGGTGTTACATCCTTCCCCCCTTTTGGGAATTTCATCCTCACAATTTTAAAATTGGTCTTGGAAGCTTCATTGAAAATCCCACATCGGAATAAGAGTCAGTAAAACTATCACTTTAAAAGAATGTGAGAGAAGTACAAATGTCAACCGAGTTAACCCATACTATGATTCCTAGTATGAAAATATGGATATGGAGGAAAAAAACTAAGGGTCATGTTCTGATGGAGATTGATAGTAAACATGTCCAGGAGAATGTTAACATCAAGAAATTCACAAACTTGTGATGGGTTAAACGGTATTTGATTCCCCAGTAGGAAAAATTAACAATCAACATTTTTTTTAATTTACTATTCATTGAGGAATTTATTAATGAGATTAACTAAAACCTAAGGAAGAATACTTAAATTTCATGTTGACTTTCAACTTTTACTATATTTCTTACACGTACTCATATTTTCTCCAAAAGAAGAGTATTTAGGATGACTTGGTCACATTAAGAGAGCTATAATCAACTTCTAGAGAATCACGTAATCCACAAAAGAGAACTATATACTTCCCATGTCTTTAGACCTTCACCAATTTTAAAACCCAAAGTTCAACAAAGACCAATCAATAATCATCTATCCATAAAATTCTACAAAGTAAACCAAACGAAGATTGAAACCCAATTCTCTGAAGAATTTAATCACATAGTCTCCTAAGATAAATTTTAACATTTTTCTCCAAAATAACATCAATTACTCTTACAGTCTCATACTGAAAAGTAATTATCCTAATCACATATCCTCCATGATAGGATAATCATTTCCATTTATAACAAAAAAAACAACTTACTCTTAATTCATAAAATCATCTAACTAAAAAGAATCATTCAAGCTAACCAGGGACTTCACGTAGTCCAGTGGTAGGCTATAAATACCAGTTTCACTTTGGTTGTGGGTTCAATTACCGCATCTTCGTCTGACGCGACGGGTTGTCACACGGTCTTCATGTTGTTTATTTTCAAAAACTATATAATTTTATTACATTCCTCAAAAATATATAAATTCATCAAAAATAACCATAACATATTTTAACCAAAAAGGTTATCTGATAACTTCCATTTTGCAACCCTAAATTTATTAACCAATAATTGCATCCAATTAAAGTATCACATAAACCCAAATGGTTCTTTATAACTATATCCACAAAAGAAAGGATAATTATTCCTTGAATAAATTTTTTGTATATCAAACATCAGGGTTACTATAAAAAGTCTTCTAATGTAACCCCATCATCAAAAGAGACTTAATAAATATAAAAATTTCACCTTCCTAAAATCTACTATAACGCTTGAATCCCTTATATGATGACTTCTTACTCATTCAACATTCTTCATGATCCATTATCCATTCCTTTTCAACTAATTCTGGAATAATTATTTCCGAAAAAATTAACATGAATCATATCCTAAGATTCCAATAATAGGAAAACATATGTTAATAAATAATCCACACCATTCATTCTTCATTGTCAGTTTCTTCATCCTCAATCAAAATGGCATTTGGTATTGGTAAATTAATATTTGTACGATATTGGGGACCCCATTCCCGAAACTTCTTCGTAGGACATGTGTTTTCATAATGACCATGCACACAACATTTAAAACATTCAATTGATCCTTCAGAAAGATCTTATTTCCCTTTCCTAGAGTCAACTAGATGATTCCTTTTTCAACGGAAGGTTCTTGCTTTATGACCTTCATTTCCACATCTATAGAATCTTTCTGTCCCTTTGAAACATTTTCCTATGTGTTTCTTTCCATATATTTGACACATCGGTTTTTTAATATACTTACTTTATGATTATTACCTGAACATCCATAGGGATTTGTTTCTCGCATAAATGATGCCTTATAAAAATCACTAAGGTTCAGGTGGTCAATCATTACTCCAGATAGTTGGTTGAGGATAACCACAAGAGTTCTCATTGTAGCTCCTATATCATTCAGTTGTTCATTCATAAAACCATCACATATTTCTTCAAATCCACTGTTACATTAGTGCCTGCTAGATCCAGCCATTTACTAAAACCAAAAAGGTCAGTGTGAGTATATCAGTAAAATCATCAAATAAAAAAGAGGAAGATAAAAACCAAGATATACTTATCCAAGTTAACTCAAACTCATTCTAACTTTCAAAAAATGATGACTCCATGTAATATACTACGCATTGTGGTTATACACAACTTGTCACTTTTTCTTAAACAACACTCTAACCTTTAAAGTTATCTAAACCGACCTCTGATACCAACTATATGTCCCCTGCCTTAATCATTACTTAATCTTGAGTTATTAAAAGATTACTCATTAAGGACCTTTTTAGGTTTAGAGGTTTAGATAATTAGATCATAAAACACGCATTAAATTCCAAATTTAAACAAAGTGGTTAGATAAAGATAGTATTCATTTTTCCCATCAACGGAAACATATTTAAAATAAAACATGGATTCATTCTTGACACTTCCTTGACACTATCATCATATCATGTACCATTTCCTTGACCTGTGAAAAACATTTCAAAAACGTGGTTTTAGAATTAAAAGCTCAGTAAGTGTTATAAAAAGTTTGGAATGGAAACATTAGTACATATATACATATGAATGAAATCATACTTTACCCATAAAACTTAAGAACTTTAACATACCTCATAAAATAATGAATAAATCATAGAAATCATAATACATAAAGGTAACTTGAGGCATTCATAACATTCTTACGCAGGGAGTAACCCTCTTGGTTACGTTTGGAATACCCATCACAGTATATTCCCTAAATATTTTCGGAGAAACCTTGATGTTTAACTCCTTCGCGTGACCCAATGCATTGGAGAGCTATATCGGGCTCACCCGCCCTTAGTTTATCACAGAACCACCCGTCTTCATAACAATGCCCAAGAACCATAACATAATCATTGCACATAACTGAAGCATAAAGGAAAATAACATTTCCACATTGCAATAACAATATAACATTTGATGATATTGAAATAATGAATCCATTCGAAAAACCATTTTCAAAACCATTTAAAACATTTAATAAAGAGATTTTTAAATCAATGTGTCCCATACCACATTGAAGCTTTTATCATTTTAAACCCTTCATATGCATATAAATAAATCCTTAAAACCATTTTGAAAACATGGATATTAATGAGAAATATTTATTAGAATAAATCATTACAACATTTAAAATGATATTTTAGTTAAAGGGTTTTTAACAAAATGAGAGACACTTGAATACAATAATTGAGGGACAACATTTAATCAAAACTTTATAATATCATGAGAATAAATGGATTAATGATATAATATTCCAAAGGACAGTATATAAACCATATAAGAGTGAACTAGTTCATAACAATGATGAAGTATTCAATAGAAATGTAAAATGAGTTGAAATACATTATAAAGAAGGTATCCTTAAATTAAGGATAAATCAATCTCATAATGATGCGTGACAAATATAAATACACCAAATATACATGGATATTAAGTGTAAAATAGTCAAAGGTTATTGACACATATTCAAAGGATGACATATTCAATAACTACATGTTGAACCTAAAGAAATAAAAATTTGGTTAAGAAGTTCCCTTGACAGCCTAACGGCGTCACATCAAATTTTAGAAAAAGAGTTGATGAGAGAGATAAAGGGTATCTCATCACTTGGACATAAAATTTACGTCAATAAGGATATATAAGAACATATCCTCACATAATAAGATGAAAATTAAAAGATATAACAAAATAAGACTTTTAAAAAGATGAGGGTTAAATGTCCCCTTTCCGATTTGGGTAACTTTCGAAACGTACACCCCATGAAAGAAGGAATATACAAAATTTATGTAAATAATCATAAACGAAATTATGTTACAGAATGAGTAGAATAATGGACAGTACATACACCACTCAAAAGGAAAAATTGGAAAATGTTGCATGAATGTCACGAAAACACAAAGTGAGATAAAAAAACCCTTACGAAATTTCGGCAGCCTAACGGTGCCAATTAAAACATCCAAAAATAGATTTATGAGGTAAAATAGGGTCTCTCATGATATGTACATAAAAAGTACAGAATTATGAATATAAAATAACATCCCCAAACATAATAAGGTTTAGCTTAAAAGAAATGACATAAAAGAGAGTACTCAAAAAGGAACAGAGAGGTAGGATCCCTTACCTCGGGTCCGACTTGACTCGATCGTTCTTGAACCTCCAGAATAATAAACATGAGTTAATTTTCACTAGGTTAAGAAAATTTTTAAAGTTCATTATTACTTTTATATCACTTACTACCATGCTATGAACACAATGTAATTATTTATGTTAAAATGGTCATTTTGTAGATTATTGCTATTTGAGTCAAAAATAAACTCTTTATAATTACAAGTTTTTCATTAGGTAAAATATATATTATATCCAGAATTTTATTCATTATTTAGATATAATATATATCATATATATCCATTATATACATACAATTATAATATTACATAACATTTAGTGTTATGAAATGAAATGCACCGTTCATGGAGACGGTAAGCCGTACGTACGCATGAACGCTACTTCCATTTCTATTTATTATTTAATGGAATTAAATATAATGATAAATAATAGTATTATAATTCCATTATGGTATCATATATAATATCATTAAATCTATATTTTATACATACCACATATGGTATTAACAAATCGAATCACTTTGAGGGGGCGGTAGTCCGCACTTCCTAAAATGAAGATATCATGTTTCACCATAATGGAAACCATTAAGGTATTCCATAAATGAAAAATACAGAAGATTAAGTAAAACATAAAAATATCATATATCATATATAAATATAGTGACATATTAATGTCCACCTTTGAGGGTGTTAAAAGAATATTGAACAATCATCGTTTCGTGAGGCAGAAATTCACCATCCACAGAAACTGTATGTTCTTTAACCATTAGATGTAGGTGTGTGTAAGTGTTTCTCAAATACTTCTTATAAAAACATCCTAGAATATTTAATATACTTGATTTTTTACAAAATAAATGAATAAAAATAGTTTAGGGGGTTGGAGAAGAAAAATAAAATAATAGAACACAAGTGAAGACATTACCTTAAAATCGTGTACCTCTCTTTGATTTGAGCTCAAAGGCTTTCTTGGGATGACTTCTGCCGAATGTGAGGATTCTAGGAGTAAGATAGGGATGTAGAGAGACAAAATGAGCTGGGGTTTTCCGAGCCAAAGGCTTGAGAGGTGTGGGTATGGTGGTAGAGGTGGGGTCCATTTATAAGAGGAGAGGAGGGGCACTCTTGGAAAGTTAAAAAATGTTACACTATTTTCAATTTAGTTTCGGATTTTAAAAGTCCCACACTGGTTTATTTCGAGGATAAGGTGTTATGGATTCTAAATATACTCATATTATTAGCCTTTGACAAGTGTAAGTTATAGTTTTATCATTATCTTGTCATTTTATTTAAATCCTTTATTAATGAGGTAATCACTGCATCATCATGATGTCATCAATAATTTAATTTATTTAATGTTTAAAAATTATAAAAAATATATCATGATTTAGGAAATATTTTTAGCTTTATAATGAATATTTATAGTATAAAATATGACTTGCATAACCCTATTTAAATTTTTTTTAGTAAAACAACTCGTGCTTGTGACATTTTTATTTTAACTTTAAATAAAAAGTTATTTATGGCATTTTCCAACCAAAGTGGCTCCATTGGGTCCCCAAGTTGACCCATGGATTTTATTGGTCGGCCATGACACATCCAATGAGGGTAGGACATGTTTCTAGGTCATTTCAAAATATTAAAACATTATTTTTACAATAAATTACACTAATAACCTCTAATTGCGATTAAAAACATAAAAATTTCTATTCACCCATAAATAATTTTAATCCCATGGACCACATTTTACATCCTAATGAAAACCATGTATGTCGGATTTTTGAAATTCAAATCACAGAAGTGGTAATGATTCATTTAAATGAAAAATCAGTTTTTAAACTACCACTTAGTGGTTTCACTATTAATCCAAAATTGAAGTTTTTCAGAAAAATACCAAAAATTCACCGTAAGCTATATTTGAAATTCCGATTTCAAAAATGATTCCTATTTTACAGAATTAAAAACATATATGTTGCATTAATTAATTTAATAATTAATTCATGTTGTCTAAACAAATAGTGTGTTTTTATGAAACAATATCTATTAAATGATTGACACTAGTTTAAGTCCAATTTCAAAGTGAAATTAATTCCAATGACCACCATTAGATTAAATGGTAAAAATATATTCTAAATAAAATCTATTATAAATTAAAAATATAATATATCAATATAAATAAATCAGATTAAAATTAGGTTTTGAAATAAAAATGTAACATTTTCAATAAAAATGATCTTTATCGGAAAATAAAAAAATTTACACAAAGTAAATTTTGATGTCTAGATTCTAAAGAAGGATTTTATTTTGTCAGATACAACATATAAAATTTTCAAATGTATATTTAAAAAGGGTGATCCATAAAAAGGTTATTAATCGACCATTTAAAGAATTTTAGAATATTTATGCTTAAAATTGGATTCATTTTGCATTTTAAGCCTCCAACATTTATTGGATAAAAGTAAAAATATTTGACAAACATATATAATCATTTTGCAGTTAGTTCCATTCATTCCCGCCATTGCAACGGCTAGGCGTTAACTACCTTTTAAAATAATATTATTTTATTATTAGAGTGCAACGTAAGATTTCAAAGAAACTCGTTGTTGCGTATTGGGTACGCGCTCGAGCATAGAATTCTATTTAAAGTAATATTAATATTTTATTCAAAAATATGGATAAATATGAAAATTTTATATTCTTTATTTACCTGGGGTGTTACACCATTACTCACAAATAGGACACTCTAACATTCCATTGATATTTATGCTAATAAATTTACATAAGATGGTAATTCATTTATCATCCCCTAAAACATATCCCTCATCATGAATTCTTCACTATTACAAGCATCATACCTTTTAACGACTATATCCCCCACCAATTTCAGATCATTGATAAATAGATAAATAAAAATATCAACATCATTATTTGGTTACCCTCATCTACATATAATCATAGACAAAAATATTTATTTGTGCCCCATACATAACCATGATGACATGTTATAATTTTATAGCATGATAATCCATGTAATTTGATTTCTACTGCTTAAAAATTGATTGTTTCAACATATATATAACGCAATGTGAATTTTCTAATCTCATTTAAAAATTATAGATACTCGTAATCAATATTTATCTAGTAAGGTGAATCTACTAGATGAAATATGTTTCAATATTTAATTATTGTATATTCAGTCCATTTCAAATTTTATTGTTGTTTCCTAGCATCCATATAGTTTTAAGCAATATAATTATATGAAAGTACAATACATATTTCTAAGAACATGAATCATTTTTCGGGTATCAATCGTAGCCACACTTAGGGAATTTTATGTGTGATTAAAAGTTATAGAGAAACAATATGTAATCATATGGAGATGGAAATTTATATTAGATAACATTACAATTTAATGTATAATTAATTTAACATCTTCTGTTTGATATGGGTGTTCATTTTCTTCTAGAATAATATCATTTAGGAGTCCAAGTAATTGTATAAAGTTGGTATCACTCCATCCACTACCAGCATTAAAATTATATAACTTCAGTACAATTGATAATGTTGTGCATTTAGTAAAAATGGTAAAAAATAGTTTCTTATCACATTTATTAATCTTCTCAATATAGGTTGGACAATCATAAAGGGCATCATAAATTACCATTTTAATACTTTCCAGGAAATAATTATCATCATTAACACTATTATTCATATGAAAAGATCCATAAACAGTAGTATCATCTCTCAGGGTGTGAATGTTTCATTTTTTTTAATGATTAATCATTCATTTATATCTCGTGTCTATTTAATGAAAAATATAATTTTCTTTTATCTCTTTTGTAATAATTTATATTTATTATCAATAATACAAAAAAATAAAGGATTAGATAAGGGTCATATGAATGCTCTAATGAAAAAATGATGAACTCTATAACACCATATTCATAGTAATTTTTCATACTATTAGTGTGTATCAATTTTCTATTGATATCCAACCTATTAGGTTCATAAAATACTAGTTTTTAATAATAAAAAAATAAATAAAAATAAAATATTCATTATCAATGGTAAAAGTTACAGATAAATGTAATACGGGGAAACAAACATTTTATTATTTCAATTAATTTTTGTATTATTCTATGTAAATGTTTAATTGAATTTAATAAAATAATTAATCCAAATAGGTAAGTGTTATCCACTAAATTCATTTAAATGTGAATGTTTTAGGCAAATTTGATTCTATTTAGTTTCATCTCTTGAAAGGTTAAAATTTAATTTTCATTCTTATGCACCACCCCTCATATCTTTTGGACATCCATGTATGTTTCATGATGAGATATAACTGAATGTTATCCCATACCTGGTGCTGATAATAATTTTGGATGAATACTTCTTATATCTTTTCAAGTAACATTTATGATATGGGGGATGTATATAAAAAAATTGAAAATCATAACTATTTGAGAGATGAAGTTGATGATGATGAAACCAAAGCATTATTAAATTAAATAATGGGGTTTTTTATTAAATAGAATTGTTTATAATAAAAAAATTACTAAAATTAAAGTTAAAAAAAATAAATAAATTTTTTCATATGGAACATCAGAATAAATCAAATTGAATAATCCATATAAAAGGTAATGTCAATTTTGAAACATGATTTGTATATTTATTAATGAATATTTTATAAAAAAGATAATTAAAATAAAATTGTTCCTTATAGCCTCATATCTTGTTTTTCATATAGTTAAGATATAATGGAAAAGAATATATTTTATTATTATGTTTAACCAATATAGAGTATTGGACCTCAAAATCATAAACATTCATAACATGAATGAATATATTTCCAATCCTTTATATTTATTATTAGAAGATATCACCATAATAATATTATAAAAATATTTATTATGGGGATAACCATAGATGATAATCTCATGTAATATAAAGAATATTTACCATCAAATAGTTTGAATTATATAAAGAATAATTTAATAATTAAATAAATTATATTATGACACATAATTGTTCAATTGACAAAAATTTACTAAAATAATTATATCACATTGGTTTTAAATGGGTATTTAAAATAATGTATTACTCAAATTATAACATTATTGTTTTTAAATCAAGATTAGTAATCAATGGTTCTAATAAAAACTAATGGAATGGGTACTTTGATACATATAGTCATTATATGAAATTTTGAAAATAAGGTTATTATTTTCCTTTAAGTCCAATAAATATTTTGTTTCTTCATTAAACAAAATTTATATTTTATTTTTGAATGGAAATTTTAATAATGGTATTAACATGTAATAATATGATGATTTTCCACATTACTCAATAATGACCCTAATGAACATTTTGAATAAAATTATCACTACAATTTTTGGATGTTTTTGAAATATTTTTTAGGATATAACTAACTATGATGATGAAAATAAACAAATGGAGAAGGTAATTAAAAAATGTGTCTAAGTCATATTTAATATCTCTAAACAAGTAGGAAAAAATTAATATTATTTTGGAATTAAATGAAAAATGAACCAATTTTAAAAATTTGTGTCTCGCTGTAATTCATGACAGAAAAGATGATAAGAAAGGGCTTGAGGGGATGAAACAAAAATTAAAATACATCAATTTTATCAATTATTATCAATTGGAGTTTGAAAAAAATATTATTATTAATAATAAACATATACTAAATGAAAATAGATTAATTCATGTTATTAAATTAGAGAGAGAAAATATATTGTGAAGTCAAAATAAATACAGTCGATAATGGGAAAATCATTCTAAATATGAAAATATTAAAGATTTATACTTAATTGGAGAATCATTATTCAATAAAATAATTGTTTTCTAACATTGTGAAAAATATTGACTGTACCTATAATATTCCATGGAGGATTTTTATAGTAAAAGGACTCTATCTAGGGGAGTTAAAAACCACATATAATATATTCATCCAGATATATATACCTCAAAATGGAAGTGTAAAATCAATTTTTGAATATATTTTTTGTGGTAAAACTATTTTCAAGTGCACTACATATTTGTAGCATAATGTTTTCAATTAATGTTTGATTAAAACATATGAAGGACAATACAAAATATCTATGGTGGCTGGTAGTAAGTATATAACTAGGTTTTTGAAAAACAAAGACCAAAAATTAGATACAACCATTTTAAAACATTATGATTCTTGTTCTGGATAAACTAGACACCAATTCGTTCAAAATAAAATTCCTTAGACTAAGAGTCATTTCATATTATTTAAAAAAAAATTCATAGAACATTGGTTGTTTTTTTACAATTTCATAATTATTACGTTCTAATGGAAGTATTTTTTTAGGTTACAATGTATCAGATGAAGTAACATCCATTGGCATTGAACACACATATGTTAAAAGTAATTGGAGGTGAGATGATTTGAAAAATATTTGGTCGTTTCAATGGATGGATTCACAGTGGAAAGGCATTTCATAAAAAATTATGAAATATTGAAAGCAGGAATGGATGATAAATATATCACTATAATGAACATAAAAGGTAAATATATGTTTCGAACTAATAAAAAATGAGTGGGGAGGGAAAAAATTAACATAACGTGGAAGGAATATTTGATTCACTTGAGAGAAAAGGTAGATATCATGTGTGTATGGATATATTAAATCGAGCTTAGGATTCATGGAACATGGATTTATTTAATCCTTGGATTCATCCATTCGATTCATTCAAGACTTGATTAAAGTATGGATTCATCGAGGGGGAGTGACAAAAAGAGTTGGATTCCATTGATATATTGTGAAATCATAATAGAATTAGTTGTTTTTTGGGTTATTAAATATATCTAGGACACTATTATCAGTGATTTTAAAAATAGTTGTTAAATATCACTTTTATCACCGCTAAATAATAAGAGTTGATAAATGGAATATTATTTAGCCCTAAATAAATTTTTATAAAAAGAATATTTATCATCTCTTAAATATTAGCACAAATATATGATTTATATTTATAATTATAATTTTTTAATATGTTTTAATAAATATATATTTATGTATTATAAATTTATAGTTATTTAAATATATAATTGTTTATTTATAATTAAATAGGTAATTTTTAATAAAAATCATTATTTACTTATAATTATAAATATATCTATATAATTATAAACATTTACATAAATATATTTATTTCATAAATATACAAAAAAATAAATTTATTAAATATATTCATTATTAAATATATTTAATATAATTCTTTTGATTGAAATATATTTATATCATTATATATATGTATATAATTATATGTGTATTTAATTATTATATATATATTTAATAGAAAATTTCTAATCCTAGATATGGTAATAGAAATCCATGAACCTAAATTTTTTTATATAAATATAAATTCAATGAAACAAACAAAACATGTCTCAAAGACCCACATTTTTTGAAATGCTAGAAATCCAACACCAAAAAGGCCCAAATGCCTTGAATACCCTTTAGCAACAAATGCACACACATTAAAATTGAGTGATATTGATTAATTAAAAATGTATACACTTTAAATTTTATGACAAAAGTATAATTTTATTCAATTAAATATAAATTATTGAAAAATTTAGATATAACATTCCAGCATCACTGACAATTAAATTACTACCTAGACTGTTTCCCACACGACATCCATCATGCCACCCCATATATTAGAGGCTTTAGACTAGTAGAAAAGGTTTAATGATGGTATGATGGAGAGACTATACCCATATGATCAAATCAGTAAAGCACCATATCATGAAATAGATAATATAAAAATAAGGAATAATCAATAATGAAATAAAAGTTTTAGGGAGATAAATATAATAACCAGATTGACTGAACAATTCCAACTATGCAACAATTCATGCATGTATGTCCATGTGTTGGAAAATACCAAATATTCTATAGTTCATGCATGATTGTAAACCTTATGATACCTAATATAGAAAAAAACATATTATAGACAATATGATACTATAAATGATCAAAGAAAAGAATAAATGGGGCTAGAGGGAAATCTCCATGACAATCTTGAGCTCTAACATAGTTCTATTCTCTTTACTGCCAGGTACAATGTGGCACATAAGAAAATAATCAAAGGCCTACCAACAAGAGGATCTTCTCAGGTAACCCAGTTTAATGCCAGCCCAAGCATGGTGTGATATATACTAAGTGGGCCACCAATAAAAATGTATAAAGCATAATACAATATATATATATAGGTACGTATTTAATATGTATAACCAATATAAGGAAGCAGTGAAAAATAAATAAATGACTAATATGTTATCAGGTTCCATAGGGACACCTGAACCAATTCTATGACTTTCTATATAATCTAGAAATGTCTAAACCATATGTAAGATGTATAACTGAGATAAGTTAATTTCAATAATGAAAAAAGATATGGAATAGTCTTCATTTGATTGACCAACAACAAGAATGTGATTGGTCTTAGTTTATGTTCTCCCTATATATGAAATACAATCAATTTTCATTTTCTATAAATTAAACTACCAATTTTTAATATGATTAATGATTGTCTTGTCTAATAAGAAGCTTAACAAAGAACCCATGTCCTCCAACAAAGCACAGTAAGTCTCACTATTAATGGAACCCATCCAATGGGATCCCTAAATGGTCTAAAAAGAATCACTCTGGCCCTGATATGAGTCAACGTCCTCTAATCCCTAACCAGTATCTCACGTAGGAGACCAACCTTGATAGATGTAATTTTAAAACCACATATACAATGATCCCCTCTATGGTGTCTCTCCTTGGGAACTAGTTATACTCATAATGATGTAAGAATAATGCACTATGTTCCCATCATAGAATACTAGTATCACTACCAGTGTGTTTACAATTCCTTAATGAAGCTAAACACATGCACGATGAGCCCATCGTCAGCATTCTGTGGAATGAAACTCATTTATAAATCACGTTGTCCATAATTTATTTAATTAGGTAACTAAACAATAAAAATATTCATTCTATTAAGGAAACCATAGCATGAAACAATTACACATTAAGAGGGTTATTCCAATATTAAATTTCATTTTAAAATAATGGTGGGCTACATGCCTATCTAATCCACATCACATATCATAACTAAAATTAAGAATTTCATCACATTCAATCATAATACCATGAAGTGTATATCACCTATATAATTTCCCAATTGAAGACAACACATGTCAATGAGGAGTTATGTTAAAAAAGCTAACATTTTATTAAATGAAATTCATTTCATTTAGTTTGATCAACACAATTGTTTCAAAATTAATAGGAATAACATTCAATATAAATTTAAAGAATACAACATAAAATTAAATACATAAATAAAAATTACATCTATTGGGGTGGTTTTAATTATGGAAGGAAACATAAAGATAAAATACCAAAGAAACATATGATAATGTAAATTTTAGGGGTGACGAATTATCCTCTATCAACACCAAGTAAGATACAAACACATCTCTAGTGGGTTTAAACAATTTAATTAAAATAAAATTAGAATTTATGTGGAATTTAGGTTACGTCTGAAACACAAAATAATTATTTTTTTTCTAATTCAATAAAACAATAGGGAAAAATATATACCACATACCTTATATGAAGAATAAAAAACACAAATGAAATCATGATTTGATTCAACCCGGTTAAAGGGAAACGGATGAAATAAATGAATTCCCTAGAAAAGGGTAAATTAGCTCACACCATGATATCTTCTTTGAGAGATAGTTAAAAAAATAGGTAAAGAGAAACATGGATCTTACCAAGAGTAATCCATGTTATTTAATGAAACTCAATTCTTACAATGTAAGGAGGAGATTGATCAAAAAATATCTTCTGTGTTGGAGGTACCTCAAGCATGATGGACGAGGAAACATCATATAGAAAGGGAGATGGAAAAGATATGTAGTTAACCATTTAATACATTATAGAAAATGGTAAATTCCAATAAACAGGGATGTTTAATGGTTTGGACACATGATTTGGCAAAACCATGGAATTTTTTTGAAGATTCTATCAAATAAGCACTACCTACATGGTTTTATTGAATGGTTTGGCCTACCATATTCCAAAAATTTGACTATTAGTGAAAACTTGCCTCATATATACAAAAATGTATTTTGGATATCTGACCTGTTTGATAAATAGTGTACATCCTATGTGGGTAACTTCATCTCACCAATATATGGCTCACTGTTTACATTATTGTGTCTCACAGTTCAACAAAAATATTACTCCATTACCATGCCACACGAGCATTTATTTTATAGGTCTAGTGGTCTCAAAACACAATGACACACCTAAGACACCTATGAAGTTTCAAAAAATTTCTAAAAACACCACATTAAAATTTTTCATCGTTTATTATTATAATATGATAATTGGTTTACAAAATGGTCCATTAATCAAATGAAAAATTCATCATCCTTTGTAATTTTGTTAGGTTTAATACCCCAATATTCGACAATCTCCCAGCCCTAAATTTTTTATCCTTGAGAAGAGGTTGGGAAATGAAGAGAAAATTCCCTTCCAAACTCAGGTCATTAAAGCACTTTCCAATAGTCGTGTTTCATTACCAAATTACCAAAACACATCTGAGAGTCACATTTACATACATCACGTAATAGTAAGACACTCTAGCTTAATTCAATCCTGTAAAATGAAAAATTTAAACATAGCATACCTAATCCTACAAAACTATAAAATTTATCGCCACATCATCCCTTTACCGATAAATCCTATAGCACTTACACCATAGGATGTATCATTTTCTGAAAAACTCTAAATCATGGTATCCCTATAGAATAATTTTTCATTAATGAAATTATTATATAATTAAATATTCACTTGTGAATTGAGAAACAATTCGATCAATGGTCAATTCCAAACATATCATAGTTAATGAATCTATATGAAGAATGGTCAAGACACCAATGGCTAACTATTCTAAAAATTCTCGACATAAATGACCGATGTATTTTAAAGGCTATTCCCTTAGCATGTAAATGGTGGTATCTCAAGATTCCACTATTTACACTTGTATAAGTCCTTAACTAGATTCTAGTGACTTCTCTAGGGTAATCCAACCATAATCTATTGTGTCTTAGGACAATCATAAGAGCATGCCCAAATCCAGCACAATATGATCGATGCCCTTTTAAGAAACCCTTTTATTCCCCATTGATGTTTAGTTAGATTCATAATAAACAATATAATTTAAAAAAAGTCATCTATAGAAAATATTAAAGAGAATTTACAATGGTGATGTTAGTACAAAGAGGAATTTCATTCCATCAAGAATACTGACTGGCGACAAAGCGGAAACCGCCTCGAAATCAAGTCATAAAAAAATGGGTAGTGTCTATGAGTTCGACCAAGGAAATCCTACATGGGAACCTAGGAATCACTCTAGAACAATCATGGTTCTATGGAAAATAACTCTTATGGAGAATATTTTTTTGGAGTTCACTCATATTGACTATTGGTGTTTGAAAAAACAGTGTGGCATATAATTAATGCTCTCACAAAGTACCTAGATGATGTCAATATAGTGGGAATAATCCTAATTCATAAATGGTGAACTGAGAGGATAGAATTATTTCTTAAAATTAAAATAACACACAATCTATATCTAAGATGACCACATTAGTTATGTTTTGATCTTAATACACTATACAACACATTAAACAGTCAGTCTAACCCCTAATGCTTACTTCCTCTAGGAGGAATCAACTTCACCTGAAGATGTGTAGCCATTAACTGATCACCAAGTCTAAAACATGAATGTAATTCCATTACATCTCAATAATATACACTGATGTGCATCCTGAAGTAACGATGCTTCAAACGTATCATACAAATCCAACCATGAATTCTTTTTTTAATCACACATGCACAAACATAAGATGATAGATTCCTACAATTGGAGACCTAAGATAAGATAACATTTCCAAATGGTAATTTTAGATATGATACTTATATATAAAAGGAAACTTCTGAGATGAATTGACATGACACTCCCAAAACTAGGAGCTTCCTTTCATCGGATTTACTAGAAACATAATCTCATCCAAGAACACACACACAATCGACCACTGACCATAGTAACATTATGTGGCCCAAATGAATTTAAAAGAATAAAAATAATTATATATAAATGTAGACTTTTATGAGTGCTAAATAAGATTAACATTTAGACGTACATGCGACTTGCGAAATGAGTTACCTCTATGAGCACCATAGAAATATGTATAAAATACAGTACAATGAGAAACATGTCAAAATAGATGATCCTCTTAAATTAATTCATTAGAATCGTGATTTGTTTGATTTTACATAATCTCATGTCACTCTACTCTAGAAATGACCTATTAATGTGGGACAATAATATAGTTCATAATTGACAACCACCAAACAAAATAGGTTTTGTAACCCTTTAAAGGGACTCATCGGTTACCGTGTGTACCAACGCTTACAAACCGAGATTAAATGAGCCGACGACACATCCCTGATATCATATATAGTCTTAATGGCTATATAAAATTGATTATTGTCTGATCTAAAATGGATTGAACCCAAATTTGTATTAAAACATACCACTACTCACAAGACTCACTACATTGAATGTCATACACCACAAAAGTGGAAGAAAAGAATGGTCACACTACCTACTAAGAGGTTGAAAATCTCATATGAATGGATCACCCATTAAAAATCAGAATTACATGATTCACATTTCCATAAAAAGTATCAAATTATCAAATGACCTCCCATCCAGACAAGGTTTTTACATTTAGTAGCCTAAGGTCTATCCTAGAATGATGACAGCCAAACAACACCACATAACAAAAATAGATCAGAAGAAACTTCTGAAGGTTTTAAATATATGAGGTCACTTCCTAAAATGGGATAAACCATCACATAAATGGAATAAAATAACGAATAATTAAGACATTCAAATTCAAGGTCACCCTGTGTAAGGCCATGTTGATTAGATTCAGACTATGGATTGAAGAAGACCATGAAATCTTCACACACTATGTTTTAAGGAAACTCAAGGGGAACCCATAAAATATTCAAACTAAATTTACATGTGGTTTAATAATAAAAAATCTACAATTAAGTTACATTTGTGTGGAATTAAATGATAAACTCATTTAACCCATTTTGACACAACTTTTTTAGTTTCAAGAGAGAACTAATACCAATCCTCATGAAAATCATTATGGTTAACGCTATAAGGAAAAATAGGAACGTAATATTATCTTCCATACAAATTTATTATTTTTTCACATCCCATTATAATTATGACGTTGTATTACATAACCCCAATTTATGATCCATTCATCTATTTATAAGGAATAACACAATTAAAGAACAAGAAGATTAAATAGTCGTCTATTAATTTACGTGGTACTAGTACAAAGGTAATTCAAAATACAATTACAAGTAAAAAACATAGTTGGTCATTGGTGCATTAAAATTCAATTGACAAATAGAATATGAACACCCCACGGGATAAGAAAACTGAAATTCGAAAATGAAATACTGTCCATTAAGGGTCGGGTTAATCTATTTTAGGCTCAATGAAACAAAACCGAAAAATTTAAACAATTTTATTTAAAAATCCCTTTATCGGGTTAATTTCATAAGCAACATTCCCCAACAGACTTGTTTGGTTCTAGTTATGAATATAAGAATTTATTATTTTGGGTCATATAACGACCCATACTTTACATACATTGTTAATACTTCAAAATTGAAGCACACTTATTACAACATATGACAAAACCACAAAGGACCGTATATGTATAGTGTCTTTAGAAACTGGGAAACATAAACAACTGGTTCATAAATCTTCTACAGTGTCTCCCATTTATTTCATCATATCTAGAGTCCCTTTTAGCATATTCTACTTAATATCCATCTTCCTGACCTGGGGAAAAGAAAACATAAAAGGGTGAGCTCAAATGCTCAGCAAGGGCAAATAAAGGAAATAAAAATCATATCATATCTTTTTGAAAATCAAAACCTGCAAAAGAGATCATAATATCTTAACATGGAATAAATCATAGAAGTGAAAATGAGATCCCCATAATCATAAAATAAAACATGAAACTTTGTGGCATGCACACATAATCATGGAAAATCATTTCTTGTTAGTCATGACTCATTGCCAAGACTATCTTAGTGGACAAAGTCCCTTTCTGAACCGAGTTCACTCATCGTTTCAGTCCTGTATCACTGAACCGAAATAACCTTCCGTTCCAGCCATGTCTATCTCATGAGATATAAAATCTTTACCCAATGCATTGGAGGGAGATATAGGTCCCACCCATCTTATAATGAATCCTTTCTTATGTGTGCCACATAATCATAAATCTTACATCATCACATAACCCATGTAATAAAAATGGGATTCTTAAACAACATGACATCATAAAACAATTCATATAAGATAAAGGAATTCCTAAAAATAATTCCATCACAACATGATCAAATCAATTTAATAATAGGGATAAAAACAGAACCCTTTATTATCTTAGATGGAAAATAATTTTGATAAAACACTTGAACTCCATTCTTGAGGAAAATATCCTTTCTTCTTCAAAAACATTTTTCCTTTCATAACATGTCATACAACTTTAAAATAAAAGAAGTTGATTAAAAATAAACTTGAAAACTTGTAAAGGAAGCTTCTTGGAAATAATGTTTTAAAAATCCATTCATGCCATATAAGTTTAAAAAAAACATTCTTCGTACTTTTGTCGGAAAAGTCAAAAAGTACCTCGTACGAAAAACGACAAAATATTCCTTTCATACATATTACTAAAAACTCACCGAAGGGTAAAAATGGATTTAAACAATTGTAGGTGGATGGAAATAATATTACATATTGATGAAACATGGATGTGGATGATAAAATACACCCCAGTAAATACTTACGAATAAACAATCTCGGATAAAAATGAGATTGTGATATTTCCCTTACCATAGGTCCAATTTGCCTTGTATGTGTCCGAAGCTACTGTATAATGGTTTAAATAATGTTATTGACTTATTCCAGAATCATACATATTGATATGATATCATATATGATCATATTCTTAGCTTCTTGTTAGTAATATTTCATTGTTACTTGTTACTCGGGTCTTTATTGCCTTTTGTTCTTACGCGTGTTTTGCCGAATAAATTCTTATTCTTATTTCAAGGTTATAGATACCTTATATCCAGAATGGTATTAGTGTAACATATATCATATTTATTCATTCAATTCATTTATATAATTACTATGTAATGATGATCATGTAGAACGAGTCGCATCACATCGTGGAGACGGTATTCCGTACGTACGCACGAGTGATGATATCGTTCCTATGATCGTGGAAATGTATTGGAGTACATATATATTATTTCAGTATCAATATTACTTTATAATAATCATAAATAGTTACTCATTACACCGTTATACCCATCCTTGTAAAGTGATGGTGGAAAAATAGATTACACCACGGCGTGGAGACGGTATTCCGTACGTACGCACGCGCGGTGATTTCATTTTTCTGTAGGATGGATAGAAGGTGAATTAGGGTTGTTTCATATTTATAATAACATATCAGTATGTAAGTAATACTGATGTTATTACTTCATCATGAAACAACTAAAGAAGAAGAAGTTGAAGAAGAAAGAAATTGAAAAGATCGGTAATGGATATTACCTCTTCTTTGGAACGCCTCTTTGAATCCTCCACTTAAGGAACTAAGAGTGGTCTTTGGAGAATAACATGACCTCTAGGACTATTCTAGGGAAGTGGAGAGGAGAAAATGGCAGGGTTTGGCCGAGCTTGAGTGCTCAATTTGGTGTGAGGAGGAGGGGGAGGAGGTGCCCTTTTATAAGGGAGGAGAGGGGCACCTTAGGAATATCTCAAAATATTATTTTATATTAAAGTCAAAATCGGTTTATAATGGTTCCAAGGGGTCTTATTTCGAAGCTAAAGTGGGGAAGGGTCGAAATCCTATCAACCAATAGGATTTAGACAAGTTTAGGGTATTATTTTAACCTTATTAATTACATTTAACTCTAAGTTAAATAATTTAACTTTTACCATGTCTTTTTGTTTTCTTTCACTATATGGTTAATAAACTTACTATAACATGCCAAAAGAACCCCAAATTGTTTATTATTAAAATATATATCCTTATCTAAGTCATTTGGCCGAACCTTAGATTTTTAGAAATACAATAACAATTAATAATATAATATTTGATTTAAAAACCATTTTGTGTCAATTTTGACACTATTTGATATATGATTTTTGTGAAAGTCATAACAGAATTATATGTTCGAAAAAAGTTGATTAAATCAACACTAATATATCATAGTAACCTATAAAATTAGTGGAATTCATAAAAAGTCTTAAATTACATTTATTTTTGTGTTTATAACATCAATTATGTCAATATTTCATTAATAAGATAATTACTGCATCATCATTGTGTCATAAATAAATTAAATTATTTAAAGTCTAAAAATTACAAATAAAATACCATTATGTAGGAAATCGTTTTATCTTTATAATTAATATTTATAATCTAAATTACAACATATATAACCCTATGTAACAATTGTTTTTCTAAAAGATATATGCTTGTGTCATTTTTGTATTCATTTTAACTTAATTAAAATAAAGTGTCATTATCACTTACAAGTGGATCAATGGGGTCCCAAAATCGACCCAAAGATGCCCATGGTCGACCATGTATCAACCAATAGGTTTCAGACACGTTTTAGGGTAATTTAATATTATTATAATATTATTTTTTAACCCTTATTTACCGGATTTACCCTTAACCATGGTAAATAAAATATTTACCGCAGTAATTATTCAAAATGTCTAAAAATAAAAGTTACCTATTTACACAATTTGAACATCCTGATTGAAAATATGGAATCCATTTTTCTAAATTCAAAACACAGAAGTGGCAGAAATTAATTTAAAATTAATTCCCGCTGTCAAAACAAAAAACCGTGTTTTTAAGAGATAATAACTATCAAAAGATTGACACTTGTTTATGTTCGGTTTAATTGTAACATTGTGTCCAATGACCAACATTATATTAAGTGGTAAAAATATATTCTAAATATGCTTTAAAACCACTCAAATTCATAATTTATCACTATTAAATGTTTTGATTAAAAAAGTTGTTTTTAATTAAAATTTAGTAATTTTCACTATTCATCAAAATATTAAAGTTATCCGAAAAGTACCAAAATTTCACCTTAAGCTAAATTTGATATTCTGAGTCCAAAAATGAAGTCCATTTTGAAAAATAAAATTTATAAAATTTCAAAAAGTCGTTATTACTATTCATAATAGCATATTGTTATTTAGTGAAACTCGGTATTGCGTACGACGAAAGCTATCGAGGAAGGTCGCGATTGCGTGTAAAGCAAGCCAAGCAAGTGTTGTGTAGAAAAATATTCCTTTGATGATTTATATAACATAAAAGTCTCGGGTGTTACATTCTACCCCCCTTAAAAAGAATTTCGCCCTCGAAATTCGTTACTTTGTAACAAACAGATGAGGATACTTCTCCCTCATCATATCCTCAAGCTCCCAAGTAGCTTCTTCAAGTTGGTGGTTCCTCCATAAAACTTTCACCAATCGAGTGGTCTTGTTTTGTAGAACTTTTTCGCTACGATCCAGAATCTCTATCGGCTGTTCTTCATAAGAAAGATCTTGCTCCAGCGGTACAACTTCTGAGCTGAGTACATGTGAAGGATCTGGTATGTACTTTCTCAGGAGAGATACATGGAACACATCGTGAACTTGAGAGAGATTCGGTGGAAGCGCCAATCGGTAAGCTACCTTCCCAACACGATCCAGTATTTCAAAAGGACCGATATATCTAGGGCTCAACTTCCCCTTCTTTCCAAATCTCATAACCCTCTTCCAGGGAGATATTCGTAAGAACACTTTATCGCCCACTTCAAACTCTAGGTCTTTTCTTCGGTTGTCGGCATAACTTTTCTGTCGACTCTGAGCTGCTCTTATGTGTTGTTGAATAGATCTGACCTTTTCTGCCATTTCCTCAACGAGATCAGGTCCTAATAGCTTTCTTTCCCCAACTTCATCCCAGCAAGTTGGAGTCCTGCATTTCTTTCCATAGAGAGCTTCATAAGGAGCCATCTGAATACTGGAGTGAAAGCTATTATTATAAGAAAATTCCACCAAAGGTAGGTGTTGATCCCAACCTCCTTTGAAATCCATAGAGCAAGCTCTCAACATATCTTCTAGGGTTTGAATTGTTCTCTCAGACTGACCGTCTGTCTGGGGATGATAAGCAGTGCTGAAACTCAACTCTGTATCCAGAGTATGCTGAAGACTTCGCCAGAACTTCGAGGTAAATCTAGGATCCCGATCAGATATAATAGAAAGTGGTACTCCATGCAATCTTACCACTTCATTTACATATATCCTGGCAAGCTGATCTAGAGAGAAATCCTCTCTAATAGGAATGAAGTGTGCAGACTTTGTAAGACGATCAACTATGACCCAGATAGCATTATTGCCTTTGGATGTTTTAGGAAGTCCTGTGACAAAGTCCATAGTGATGTTTTCCCATTTCCATTCGGGTATGGGTAATGGTTGTAACATCCCCTTAGACTTCTGTCTCTCAGCATTAACTTGTTGACAAACCAAGCATCGAGAGACATATTCAGCAACATCTCTTTTCATGCCATCCCACCAGAAGTACTCTTTCAGGTCCCTATACATCTTCGTGCTTCCAGGATGAATAGAGAATGAAGAACTATGAGCCTCATCCAGCAGCTCCTTCTTTAATACGGGGATGGAAGGAACACAAACCCGATTCCTGAACTTTATTATCCCATCACAATCAAGGTTGAATTCAGGAAGATTTCTCACCTTATTTTGTAACTCGACATCTTCTTTCTGTGCCTCTATAATCTTCACATGTATAGATGGTTGAACATTCATTTGAGAAAGATAAGATTTTTCCCCTTCCATTATAATTCCAAGATCAATCCTTTGTAAATCCATAAATATTGGATCTTTTGTGATCCTCATCATGGATAAACTAGCATGGTCTTGTCGACTTAATGCATCTGCCACCTTGTTTGCTTTCCCAGGGGGGTAATGGATTGAGCAGTCATAATCCTTAATCAGCTCCATCCATCTTCTTTGACGCATATTCAACTCCTTTTGTGTGAAAATATACTTTAAACTTTTATGATCAGTATAAATATCACACCTTTCACCATAAAGGTAATGCCTCCAAATCTTTAATGCAAAGATTACCGCAGCCAACTCCAAATCATGTGTTGGGTAATTTTGCTCATGGATTTTCAAATGTCGTGAGGCATAAGCTATCACCATATCATTTTTCATAAGAACACACCCCAATCCCTTCTTGGATGCATCACTGTAGATCACAAACCTTTCTCCACTACAAGGCAGTGTGAGCACAGGTGCACTGGATAACCTTCTTTTCAACTCCTTGAAATTCTCTTCACATTCCTCTGTCCAGACAAACTTAACTCCTTTCCGAGTCAACTTGGTGATTGGATTAGATAATCGTGAAAAATCTTTTACAAAACGTCGATAATATCCAGCCAAACCAAGAAAACTTCGGATCTCAGTTACTGTTGTTGGTCTCGACCATCTTTCGATAACCTCTGTTTTTGCTGGATCCACAGATATCCCTTCTTTTGAGATTATGTGACCCAAAAATGCAACTTTTTGAAGCCAAAATTCACACTTGGTAAATTTTGCATAAAGCTTCTCCTTTCTCAGGGTCTTCAATATAATTCTCAAGTGATCTTCATGTTCTTCCTTGCTCTTTGAATAGACAAGAATATCGTCTATAAAGACTACCACAAATTGATCAAGATAGTCTCTAAAGACTCTATTCATTAGATCCATGAAGATAGCAGGGGCATTAGTAAGACCAAATGGAATCACTATAAATTCATAGTGTCCATACCTTGTACGGAAAGCCGTCTTTGGTATATCCTCCCTTTTGACCCTTAATTGATGATACCCTGAACGAAGATCAATCTTGGAAAAGTATTGAGCTCCGTGTAGTTGGTCAAACAAGTCATCAATGCGTGGGAGAGGATATTTGTTCTTGATAGTGATCTTGTTAAGTTCTCGATAATCAATGCATAGTCTCATTGATCCATCTTTCTTCTTAACAAATAGAACAGGTGCTCCCCAAGGTGACGCACTAGGGCGTATGAATCCCTTATCAAGATTCTCTTGGAGTTGCTTCTTCAATTCATGCAACTCAATTGGGGCCATTCTATAAGGTGTCTTTGAAATAGGCAAAGCACCCGGTACGAGTTCTATTGAAAACTCAACTTCACGATTTGGTGGAAGACCTAGTAATTCCTCCGGAAAGACATCATCAAACTCTCGTACAATGGGCATATTCTTAATCGTATGTTTCTCTCCAACCATTTGAGATAAATAACCTTCATTTAGTGGAATCATGACCCATAAGATGGAAGGAATTTCCACTGGAAGGTTATGTTCATCCTTGCATTGATAGACGATCGTAGATTGATCTGGAATATGAAATGTGACTTCCCTTCTTTGGCAATTGATATGAGCTCCATGTAGAGAAAGCCAATCCATGCCAAGAATCACATCAAATTCCACTAAAGGAAGGATCACAAGATTTGCAGGAAGCACTTTCCCACAAACTTCGATCGGAGAAGAATTATAAACTTTTGATGCGATTGATGTGCCATTAGGTGTTGTCACAGCTAACTCAACATCTAATTGTTGAGGTAATACGGTGATACCCTTAGAAAATTATTCAGAAATAAAAGAGTGGGTGGACCCAGAATCAAATAAAACATTTTCTACTTTAGAGTGGATTGTAAGTGTACCTTTCACCACTTCGTTATCGTACTCCACATCGCTGATAGAAATTGCATGTGACTTTCCTTTGTCTTTAGCCTTAAGATTTTGTTGACGTCGACCATCATCATCAACCCTTGGATTTGGGCATTGATTGGCATAATGCCCCATCTCCTTGCACTTGAAACATTGAAGTGCAGTAGGTTCATTCTGTGTATCCCTTCCTTTGTTTGCGTCATTAGACATCTTCTTCCCATTATCACGGCATTCAAATGCCCGATGACCTTCCTTTCCACATTTAAAACATTTACTTGTCCCTTTAAGACAACTCCCTCCATGTTTCCTTCCACACATTGAGCATAAGGGAAAGTTCATCTTATTTTCAGTGTGCTCTTTAGAGTTTCCTTTGAATTCCATCTTCCTCTTCTTATCAAACCCATGTGACTGATGGGTTACTCCAATCTCCATCTCGACTTTGAGAGCACATAGAACGATTTCCTCGTAGCTATTGAAGTCCCTTATGGCTAACTCCCTTCGAAGACTTGGTTTTAAGCCACTAAAGAATCGATTGATCTTACTCTGAGGATGGATAATAATACCAGAAGCGTACCTTGCAAGTCTTGTAAAATTTGCTTCATAGGTACCAACAGATTCATCATCCCTTTGCTTCAGTTCAAGAAACTCCTTCTCCATCTTTGTTCGGAGAATACGAGGGAAGTACTTATTGAAAAATAAGTTCTTGAACTCGTCCCATTCCATAGACTCAATTTCATCCCTTTGCCTCGTATTCTTAATAAGATTCCACCATTGATCAGCATCTCCTTCCAAACGATACACTGCTAGGATGACTTTATCATGTTCAGAACATTGAAGAACTGAAAATATCTTTTCAGTTGTACTAATCCATTGTTCAGCAACTAATGGATCAGTAGACCCGCTGAAAGAAGGTGGACGCTGCCTCATGAAGGATTCAACAGAATGTTGCTCCCTCCTTTGCTCGTTTGGAAATCCTGCATGATTCATAGCTTGAGAAAGTTGTGTGAGCATGGCTACAAGATTTTTCATTCCAACTCCCATATCGTTTGGTTGCTCAGGGGGACAATCATTGCATTTCCCATCACATTCCGCATTAACACGGTTCCTTCGGGTTCCAGCCATTGACTAAAACCAAGAAGAATAGTGTGAGCAACACTAATTATAATAGGAAAACCACATAATTCAAGAATAAAATTTTCATGCTTAAGGTCTTATCCTAGGTTATTCAAGGACATTTCTAAAACAATAAGATTGTGTTCTATGCTTAGACTTATCCTTAGGGTTCTTACTAAGGCTTTCACATCCTAGTTTCCAAATGTTGACTATACCTTTCCTCTGATACCAACTATAACGACCCATACTTTACATGCATTGTTAATACTTCAAAATTTAAGCACACTTATTACAACATATGACAAAACCACAAAGGACCGTATAGGTATAGTGTCTTTAGAAACTGGGAAACATAAACAACTGGTTCATAAATCTTCTACAGTGTCTCCCATTTATTTCATCATATCTAGGGTCCCTTTTAGCATATTCTACTTAATATCCATCTTCCTGACCTGTGGAAAAGAAAACATAAAAGGGTGAGCTCAAATGCTCAGCAAGGGCAAATAAAGGAAATAAAAATCATATCATATCTTTTTGAAAATCAAAACCTGCAATAGAGATCATAATATCTTAACATGGAATAAATCATAGAAGTGAAAATGAGATCCCCATAATCATAACATAAAACTTGAAACTTTGTGGCATGCACACATAATCATGGAAAATCGTTTCTTGTTAGTCATGACTCATTGCCAAGACTATCTTAGTGGACAAAGTCCCTTTCTGAACCGAGTTCACTCCTCGTTTCAGTCCTGTATCACTGAACCGAAATAACCTTCCGTTCCAGCCATGTCTATCTCATGAGATATAAAATCTTTACCCAATGCATTGGAGGGAGATATAGGTCCCACCCATCTTATAATGAATCCTTTCTTATGTGTGCCACATAATCATAAATCTTACATCATCACATAACCCATGTAATAAAAATGGGATTCTTAAACAACATGACATCAGAAAACAATTCATATAAGATAAAAGAATTCATAAAAATAATTCCATCACAACATGATCAAATCAATTTATTAATAGGGATAAAAACAGAACCCTTTATTATCTTATATGGAAAATAATTTTGATAAAACACTTCAACTCCATTTTTGAGGAAAATATCCTTTCTTCTTCAAAAACATTTTTCCTTTCATAACATGTCATACAACTTTAAAATAGAAGAAGTTGATTAAAAATAAACTTGAAAACTTGTAAAGGAAGCTTCTTGGAAATAATGTTTTAAAAATCCATTCATGCCGTATAAGTTAAAAAAAACATTCTTCGTACTTTTGTCGGAAAAGTCAAAAAGTACCTCGTACGAAAAACGACAAAAGATTCCTTTCATACATATTACTAAAAACTCACCGAAGGGTAAAGATGGATTTAAACAATTGTAGGTGGATGGAAATAATATTACATATTGATGAAACATGGATGTGGATGATAAAATACACCCCAGTAAATACTTACGAATAAACAATCTCGGATAAAAATGAGATTGTGATATTTCCCTTACCTTAGGTCCAATTTGCCTTGTATGTGTCCGAAGCTCCTGTATAATGGTTTAAATAATGTTATTGACTTATTCCAGAATCATACATATTGATATGATATCATATATGATCATATTCTTAGCTTCTTGTTCGTAATATTTCATTGTTACTTGTTACTCGGGTCTTTATTGCCTTTTATTCTTACGCGTGTTTTGCCGAATAAATTCTTATTCTTATTTCAAGGTTATAGATACCTTATATCCAGAATGGTATTAGTGTAACATATATCATATTTATTCATTCAATTCATTTATATAATTACTATGTAATGATGATCATGTAGAACGAGTCGCATCACATCGTGGAGACGGTATTCCGTACGTACGCACGAGTGATGATATCGTTCCTATGATCGTGGAAATGTATTGGAGTATATATATATTATTTCAGTATCAATATTACTTTTTAATAATCATAAATAGTTACTCATTACACCGTTATACCCATCCTTGTAAAGTGATGGTGGAAAAATAGATTACACCACGGCGTGGAGACGGTATTCCGTACGTACGCACGCGCGGTGATTTCATTTTTCCGTAGGATGGATAGAAGGTGAATTAGGGTTGTTTCATATTTATAATAACATATCAGTATGTAATTAATACTGATGTTATTACTTCATCATGAAACAACTAAAGAAGAAGAAGTTGAAGAAGAAAGAAATTGAAAAGATCGGTAATGGATATTACCTCTTCTTTGGAACGCCTCTTTGAATCCTCCACTTAAGGAACTAAGAGTGGTCTTTGGAGAAGAACAGGACCTCTAGGACTATTCTAGGGAAGTGGAGAGGATAAAATGGCAGGGGTTGGCCGATCTTGAGTGCTCAATTTGGTGTGAGGAAGAGGGGGAGGAGGTTCCCTTTTATAAGGGAGGAGAGGGGCACCTTAGGAATATCTCAAAATATTATTTTATATTAAAGTAAAAATCGGTTTATAATGGTTCCAAAGGGTCTTATTTCGAAGATAAAGTGTGGAAGGGTCTAAATCCTATCAACCAATAGGATTTAGACAAGTTTAGGGTATTATTTTAACCTTATCAATTAGATTTAACTCTAAGTTAAATAATTTAACTTTTACCATGTCTTTTTGTTTTCTTTCACTATATTGTTAATACACTTACTATAACATGCCAAACGAACCCCAAATTGTTTATTATTAAAATATATATCCTTATCTAAGTCATTTGGCCGATCCTTAGATTTTTAGGAATACAATAACAATTAATAATATAATATTTGATTTAAAAACTATTTTGTGTCAATTTTGACACTATTTGATATATGATTTTTGTGAAAGTCATAACAGAATTATATGTTCGAACCAAGTTGATTAAATCAACACTAATATATCATAGTAACCTAGAAAATTAGTGGAATTCATAAAAAGTCTTAAATTACATTTAATTTGGTGTTTATAACATCAATTATGTCAATATTTCATTAATAAGATAATTACTGCATCATCATTGTGTCATAAATAAATTAAATTATTTAAAGTCTAAAAATTACAAATAAAATACCATTATGTAGGAAATATTTTTATCTTTCTAATGAATATTTATAATATAAATTCCAACATATATAACCCTATGTAACAATTGGTTTGCTAAAAGATATATGCTTGTGTCATTTTTGTATTCATTTTAACTTAATTAAAATAAAGTGTCATTATCACATACAAGTGGATCAATGGGGTCCCAAAATCGACCCAAAGATGCCCATGGTCGACCATGTATCAACCAATAGGTTTCAGACACGTTTTAGGGTAATTTAATATTATTATAATGTTAATTTTTAACCATTATTTACCGGATTTACCCTTAACCATGGTAAATAAAATATTTACCGCAGTAATTATTCAAAAGCGTGTTTTTAAGAGATAATAACTATCAAAAGATTGACACTTGTTTATGTTCGGTTTTATTGTAACATTGTGTCCAATGACCAACATTATATTAAGTGGTAAAAATATATTCTAAATATTCTTTAAAACCACTCAAATTCATAATTTATCACTATTAAATGTTTTGATTAAAAAAGTTGTTTTTAATTAAAATTTAGTAATTTTCACTATTCATCAAAGTATTAAAGTTATCCGAAAAGTACCAAAATTTCACCTTAGGCTAAATTTGATATTCTGAGTCCAAAAATGAAGTCCATTTTGAAAAATAAAATTTATAAAATTTCAAAAAGTCGTTATTATTATTCATAATAGCATATTGTTATTTAGTGAAACTCGGTATTGCGTACGATGAAAGCTATCGAGGAAGGTCGCGATTTCCTGTAAAGCAAGCCAAGAAAGTGTTGTGTAGAAAAAGATTCCTTTGATGATTTATATAACATAAAAGTCTCGGGTGTTACAGGTCATTATTCCCAAGTAGCGGAGGCATAGGTCTTAATAATGGTTTAAAAATATATATGTCAAAAAATAAAAGAATTTAGATATAGTAGTTATTATATTGGATGCTCATACATATGGATTGGTTTCATGGGTTACCATCCTCAATGTATAATGCCCCCATACACAATATCCATTGACGGAAGATATTATCTAACATTAACCATTTTATCAATGATAATTGAACAATTAACCTCTTTAATAATTTTATAAAATAATTTAAATACATAAGGTTCATTTAAAATGTTCTTATTATATGGGTCACCCTACTCAAATTCGAAAAGTTCTCATGCACTTTTCAAATTAAAAAATGGATCCCATTTAAAGAAATAAAATTTGTTTAAAAATAATGAAAAATTAAACAACATTAATATTTATAAATTATTATATAATTATATAAATCTCTTCTACATTTCTTCAATTATATGAGTTTTCACATTCAAATTTATTAGGTGCCCATATACCTTAAATTTTTTTAATTGACATGCATTAAATCACAACCAGCATGTTTCATCCCATTATGAACAAGCATATACACATGAAAATTTGAGGTGAATCCCATTATTAAATCACTTAAGAATAGAATATATTGAAGTAAAAGAGGGGAGAAATTATAATTAATCACTAGGTATTCTAGATAATAAAAATCAAGTAAAATATGCATTAGATGAAACTATGAAAGAATAATCCACTCAAAAACATCATGTAAGTAAAACATAGATTACAAAATTACAGGGCAATTCCCATAAAATAACTAAGAAATTAAAATCTAAACATTTCATTGAAGTTTCTAAAATGACATATAATACAAATTCTAAGAAACCCTAAAAGGAACATTGAAAAATTCATAACAACAGAGTAATGAAATATACATGGAATGTAATATGCATGGAACATGAATTCAAACATTCATATAATGACGCATGTAATGATTCCTACAATCTGTACTAGGAAAATGGTAGTTATTATCAATCAAAATAGATAGTAAATAGCTGAAAGTAATCTAATCACTCAAGGGGAAATAAAATTATCTATAATAACAAATAGTATTTTCCATTCATCCCAGCCCATACCACATAGACTTTTACCCATATGTGGGTTAGTCATTATTGATCATGATAATCTAATAAGCACAAAAAAACCATTGTATACATTATTCATGACCAATACAGTATGGAAAAAGAAATGAAATATATGATACCATGATGTATCAACAAGAATCGACTATCCATTAAACATGTTCTCAGGCCTATAACCGCATAGCCTCAAGTGTGCCTTATCATATACCAGAGGCTAATTATTATAAACGAGCATCTACTAATGGTATTATGGGGGGAATATACCCTCATGAACGGAGTAGAACAATGGTATATCATGAAATAAATAAAATAACATAAACGAGATAATAATATAGAAATGAAAAATTAGTGGAATAAAAATATAATAACTAGATAGAATGGCCAATGCCAAATATTATTTATTGAATTCATGAATTTCCATATGATGAAAAACATGAAATATTTTACTATTCATTCATGTATGTTTGTTTGATGATATCTGAAAAAGTATGAAACATATAGAGGAAGATATGACATAATAAATGAACACAGAAAAGAATAAAATAGAATAGTGGGTGATCAATGTGAGCATTCAATTCTACAACTCAGTCTTTTTCTCCTACATACCAAGTACAATGTGCAGCATAATAAAAATTTGAAATACATATGAAGACGTGTATCTTCTCAGGTATCCCTTTACAATGGTTTCCTAAGCTTGGTGTGAGATATACCCCGTAGGACAACACCATATATATTTACATCACAATCTATGGTACGCATATAAAAGTACATAGATTTATTTATAACAACCTTTATCTAGCAATAAAAAAAATTCCATGATAGGTTTAGGTTCCATAAGGACACCTGATCTAATGTACATGACCATGTCATACTCCTAGAATAGTATAAACATCTCTCCAATGAGACCATCCATGGATTATCCCCTATGGAACCAGTATCAATCATTATATGGTAATAAGAACATACAGTGAGCCCATCATGGACTATTGGTATTGCCAACAGTGTATGACCAATTCTCCAGCAAAGATGAACATATAAAAGATGATAACTTCATTAGTGTTCTATGGTAATAAACTCTCATATTACTTATGGGGTTCATAAATCATTAATTTTTTTACATAAAAATAAAAAGAGTTTTGTTATTTATAATTACACGGCATGAAGTAAGGACACAATAAGTGGTTCACTTCTATAATCCATTTCATTTTAAAAGAAAAAAATAATTATTTCTATGAATTACACATCATATCACCAAAAAAATTTAAAAGTTCATCACATTCAACTATAATTCCAAGTCAATTATAGCATGTATATCATTTTTTAATTGAAGAAAATGAACATCAATAATGGGTTTTATAAGAAATATGACATTTATATTAAATTAATTCATTTCATTTAGTATTAAAATTTTGATTTCATTATAAGGCATATAGAACCTAGTTAATGGTAATTTAGATCATGCAAAATTACAAAAAAAATACAAAAATCAAAATCATAGTCAAAGGTGTTTCTTTAATTACGAGAATGAATCCAAAAAAGATGAAAAAAACTACCCTAATCGGGAGGTTTGGGTTGTGGTCTTCACCTATATCCACACTAATTAGGGTCAATGAAAATCGAAAGTGGGTCAAATAAATTTAATTTAATGCAATTTATTATCTTATAGAGACACCCTGTATGTATTGTGTGCTTCAAAATGGTGTTTTTTTTTGAAGTGATAAAACATAATCTAAAAGATAAAGACCACCATAATTATACCAAGGATGAGTCATATTTCTGATATCAAGATTTGATTTAGTCTAGTTCGAGTGAATTTGATGAAATAGAAATATTCCCTATGAACATGGAGGATTATCTCATACGATGATATAATCCTTGAATAAGAGTTAAATAGAAAAATAATAAAGATGAATATAGAGAATTATTATAGTAATAAAAAAATCCATGAGATTCATGATATTGTAAATGGATGGTGGGGGTCTATCAAATCCTTGAGAATGTGTTGGTGAAGCCCCATGCATAATGGAGGAGGAAAAACCTACTATAAAATAGGATGAAAAGAAGAGGTAATTAAATATTTAATTAATTAAAGTAAATAAGGAAAATTATATTCAATAGAGGGGATTGGGATTTCTCTAAATGGTTTGGAAAAACAACACACTAGCTGTGTGGCTCCAACTACATAATAAACACAACTGAAAATATTGTACCGCACTATTTGAGAAACCATTCAAAAACCATATGATGAAAATTACACACACATAGCATATATAGCACTAAGATATTGATACAAGGGCACTATTTGGGAAACCATGTGCATCTTGTTCATATCACGTCATCTCACACATAGAAGGCACACAATTTACACTGGTTGGTCACACAGTTTCATACAAAGAGTACGCCCTTACCTTTCCTCCCAAACATTGAGTTTTCAGGGGATGACACCCAAAAACATAATGAACCACCTAAGACACATATCATTATTCCATCATTTACCAAAAAACACATTTAAGTATTCTAACTTGTGTAATTCAAATCTGAAAACCCGTTAACAAAATGGACTATCCACCAAACAAAAAATTTCATAATCCAATGAAATTTTTCCCAGTCTAAAAACACGGGATGTTAAAATGGATATATATAGAAATAAAGATAAATAAATATTTAAAATATTAAAACATAGTAAATATATAATTTACTAAATTATAGAAAATAATTAAATTCCAAAAAAATGAAAAAACATAAAAATGAAAAATATATCATAAATAAATTAATTCCAAACCTTCATAAATTTTTAAATGAAAAAAGTTATTTTACCAGATAATGACCTAATATATAAAATTTTTCATGTTATAATGAAATTCTTAAATGAATTATGATTTTAATAAATTAGATAAATAATAGTGTAAATTTTTTATATATAATTTAATTAATTAAATAAATATATGTGTGTTTGTTGTATTTTAAAAAGAATTAATTATGTATGTGAATGTAAAATCAATATAACATATCTCCCATATATTTTTAATTTAAAAATAGAATGAAATTCAATTTTTTTTTTGTAATTTTACTTTATTTGGAAACTTTATTCAGACTAAAAAATCACCGATAAAGGATCATTTTACTAGTTATAACAATAAAAAACACATAATGGGTACACATTAAAATCACTAAAAATATTGTGTTGATAAATGGTACCATTTATTAGTGCTAAAGAAAAATGCTGATATGGGTTATCCTTTATCAGTGTAAAAAAATGTGTTCATAAGGGGTTTCTTTTATCAACTCTAAAAAAAGCTTAAATAATAAAATGTTACCACTATAAGCACTAAAAGATCACCATTATCTTATTTTTTTACTAGTGTTGATAAATATTAGTGTTGTTAAATGATAACTTTATAGTAGTTCCTTGACAATCTGTTTTCAATAGTGTTGATTGACTGTGTTCCTTTAGTTCATCCTTGTAAGGTGACAATGCCTTATTGTGTCCATATATTTGAAAAATTTTCCCCTCTAAAGGATGAGTCTATGATAGGGTTTTTTGTGTCTGTTTGTTAGACCAGTCTATGATCCATTATCATTTTATACCCTAGGTGGGGTTTGTGGAATTTTTAGGAACACCTTGAGAATTTTATTAAAAATCATTCAAGAATACCATTTTTATAGAGGTTTAGTTATCATTGCAGTACAATCACCAATATATTGGATTGATCTAGATTGGGTTGTGGTGTCCCCCATTTATTCTGGGTTTCATATCCCATATGATTATCAGGTTCCTCAGAGACCACTGAGCTTTTTTTAGTGGGCACCTATTATAATTAACTCCTGGATGATATTCTATTATGATAGAATATCTCATGGAGAATATTTTACTAAACTTATAATCACATTGGGAATAATATTATGTTTTACAGGTGGGTTCGTAACTACTGGAATCATAGTTTCCTTTCAGTGTATATTTGGGTTTTAGGTTTTCCTTAAATACTATATCTTTTTTTAGATGGAATATATTGATTATTTTTTTTTGATTATTATTGGTGTGTCCTACTAGTTATTTTTAAAAAATCCCATGCATGTGGTCTTCCCACACCATTCATGTCTTATAAAGAATTAGGATTCTATGCCGGTGTTTTGATAAGTCAAGTTTCTGGTGGAGAAGAGCTTTTCTAGAATGACCATGGTGTTTTATGAGTGGTTTGATTTAATTTTGGTCCTCACCCATTTAACCTGATAGACTCTATTTATATTTTAGTGATTATATTTATCCCCATTATTTATAAGGATTATGGTATAATAGAGGTATCCATGGATTTTTTAATGTTGTATTACATTTCATCATTTTTTGGGCATTGATATGGGTGCATGAATATTGGAAAATTAGGATTTGTACAATCATGTGGGTGAGATTCTTACTCAGTGATGGTCTTTTCCCCTAAATTATTGGATGTGGTCTTGGTTTAACTATAGATTTGGCCCTAGTGGGTCATGTTATGATGATAATTAATTATAATCAATACAAATCTAAATTTAAATTATCCATCTACATGTTCATATGAAGACATCTTATGATAAAAATATTCATTTGTTTCATAGGTTTAAATTTTCACGTGTTTTTTTCATTACATAGATGATGTTTTAATATTTGACACATGGTTAATAGTATTCTCATGTGGTCACATAATTTCCAAAAGTGGTCACTTTTATACTGTTCATTCACCTTCACGGTTTGCTACCCATTATTTTTATAGGGTGATGATGTTGTTACATTATGAATTCACCATTTTTATACTTTTTTCAAAAATAAAATTTACCATAATAAGAATTATTATTAATTAATTACGTATTATAGATTCTTTGAAATAATGAAAATAAGGAGTGGTTAGAATATTCTTATAATCTCCCCCTTCACGATGACTACAAATTTGGGAATTTTTATTCCTATGAAAAATTTGAAAAATATGAACATAATTTAATAAAAAAGATAATAAACAGAAACAGGAAAAGTAAATCCAAATATATTCCACATATTTTTATATAAAAAATGAAAAATATATTTGAAAATATTGAGTTGGAGAAGAAAATATATTATATGATATTTAAAATGCAATATATAAAAAACTAATATCTAGAATTATTGGAAATAAATAATATAATTCATAAAAATAATAAAATCAATTGATAAATATATGACATTGATATTAAAATTGGATTCGAAGAAAACATCTTTGAAATCATAATTAAATTTTGAGATTTTGCTTTATCTGTTGAGGATCAAACATATAGTGTAAGTAGTTTTGAAGATATCTAATAATGTTACATTATATACACACACATATATTTATTGAAAAAATGTTATACATATTAGAAAAAAGAAAAAAAATAATTAATCATAGTAGAGGTCATAGAAGTTATTATTAAATAATGATGTGGAGTTGTGGGGGATAAAATAATAGTATATCCTGTAAATAAAATTACTTCGGAAGTCTGGTAAAATCTATCCCTTATGATTAAACAAGTTTCATATAATATATGTAGACATATTTTTCATGAAAAAGGCATCTAGAGTAGGACACTAATTTATTAATATGTCTATATGAGTATGGAATTCCTGAGTCAAAGTGGTTATACAAAGATAACTACATAGTAATATAAAATTTTTCTTTAGATCCAAATCGGTTTGAATTACCTATGATATAATTAAATATCATATAAAATGGCAGATCTATATATTATTTCATATTTGATGTCAATTCTAACAAACATTACAGATTTTGTATCTTCACTTTTAAATCCATTTGTCACCATTTAAATGGTTTTATAAAATTCATTTGTTAATACATTGAAAAAAAATTTCCTAATATTTCTTATCTGGTCTTAATTGATATCATATTTCATTTTATGAGGAGATTCAATAGTGGAAGGAGCAGAAGAAGGAGGATAAACTAAGGTATAAGGAAGAAAGATAACAATCATCAATATTAAATATATATTTAGAATCATATCATGGATTTTTCCTGAATATCCCTAACATGACATCTAATATCATTAATATAATTATACATTATTTCAATCATGATATGAATTTTTGGTTTAAAATGATGGATGCTAATATATACTTTCATCGAGAATTAATATTCTTTAATGGGTTTAACTGAAATCGAAATAATAAAAAATAATTATTTTAATATAGTTATCAAATTATATTTGAATCCACTAAAATTAAACTTAATCAAAAAATATATAGTTGTAATATAAGGAGGGTTAGGAATAGATATATTTAGAGTGCATTTCTTACTTTCCAACTCACATTCAAACATGATAGGGTATGGTCCTAAGAATTACACTTTTTTTACTACACTGTTTCCTTCCACAAAGCACTCAAGGAGGTCTATATGAGTATAGAAAATATGAGTTAAATCACCAGTATCACCATATTTCACAAAATAATTAATATGAGTATGACAAAACATATCTTTATGAACCTGATCAACTATTGTCCTAGGAAGAGGGTCTTCATCAACTTTATTGATGTATATATTTGCAATGATGTAATTCTCATGATGATTATATGATGTAAGGACCACCATGACCATGTGGAATGACTCAATGATCATAGCTATCAAATTATTCCTCCTATAGAGGAGGTTATGTCCTCTAAATTACCTTGGAGTTATTCAAATTAGTACTATCATGGTATGCTAGATTTATCTAATATAATTAATTCATTCTGTTTCATCTTTTCCACATTACTCCCACCATATGTCATCATAATTATCACTCATTGATACATATATCATCAATGTCACCATCTCTCAATTATATTTCATGATACGGTTATGGAAATGGGGAATTCGAATTTCTGAAATATATTAAAATAGAGAGATTATAATAATCTTCATATTCTACCATTTTTTAGACATAAGTATTAACATATTCAAATTCCTAAAATTCATCATTATTTTCTTAATATTAATATTAATAAATCTCAAAAAAAATTACATAGTGATCTATTATGTTCCATAGACTGTCTGGAACATTAATAAGAATCAATATTTTTGAAATATTTCCATAACAATTTTTCCATGATTTCTAAAATGTGTTCCAATTTATCATTATCTGTCTCAAATAATTTTTATTAATAAAAAATACAAAAGAATATACAATTCATCACTTCTATAGAATAATGATTTTTTCTACTCTAGTAAGGTGGAGATGTACATATGTTTTTCAAATGATTGTAATATAAAAGAGGGAGTGAAATTTTCTTCTATATGCCATATAACATAACATTAATGATTTATTTGAACTCAATTATTTTTTATGTAAAGAAAGAAAAGATCACGATTCCATAAATTATTTTTGTCCCATTCCCTAGTATAAATAAAATATTGGAAAATCTTGTATTAAAATAAAAATTATCCACCCAATTAAATTTCTTTAGGACTGCTATGAGTGTTTTTTCTAGTTATTTCTATTATATAATTCATAAACCCCAATCCTCGATGATTAATAAGATATGAAAATTGATGATCCTAATTCTCTCATAATATATGAACATTGAAACACTTATCCAACTACAATATTGAAAATAACATTTTCTCCCAATTTTGAAATTCATGAATAATGCCTATATAATCACTAATATGAAACTCCATATTTAACAATAAATAATTAAACTATCTAAGATAAAATTTTATAACTTTTTATTTAAAAAAATAACAAAATCCTTTGTTATCATAATATTTATAAAGAACATGTTTTTTGGATAGTAGAAACTCCATAAATATATATTTTTGATCACAAACTAGGTGATCTATTAAAGTATGGTTACAATATTGACTAAATAATTCGATCATGCATCAATTTTCAGCAATTTATATAAATGAGTTTAAGAATATTTAGATGCAATATCAATAGATATTTTCATCATCTCCATTATTTTTTAATTATAAAAAATCTTGAAGATCAAGATCATTTTGAGTAAATAAATTGATTGTAAATGTGATTGTAGAATATTATATCTTCTAGGGAATTGGAAGAGAATGATAGAGGTGTGTGTGGATTCAAAATTTTATTCATTCGTTTGGAAAATAAATTATCCCTTATTAAAAATTATTTTTAATGAAACAACATAAAAACATAATTAGATTTCAAATAACGATAGTACTTTACCATACCAAAACACTATGATCATATGATAATTTAACATACCAGTTGATCAAATTAACATGGTTCATTAACTAACTATATGACATATAAATATTTTTTATAATTAATATAGCACAAAAATAATCATATCAAATTTTAATCAAGATAATTATCAATAAATAATGAAGTTATGAAATGTAAAATAATTATCAATTATACAAATTAAAATTTCAATAAATAGTGGAGGTAAATACATAAATTAGAAGATTTATAATAATTAATCATTCATAATTCATGTATGTTATAATAATGTATTTCTATATTCAGTGGATTTATAAGAATATTGGTAGGATAATTTTTAGATTCAATTAATAGAAGAGTAATATCTTCCATTCAGAAATGATATATATAGAAGTTGTCTCATATATCAATAAATATTTTCTAGGAATGAGGAAAATTACTCGTATAAATGATTATATCACTTTGATGATGACAATTTTGGTATTTATGATGAAATTGATATATGTACATTTCAAATATGTTTTTCATTAATATACAATTCAATTCAGACACATCATTAGTAATTAATTAACATTTTTCCAATAATAAATGCTTTGGGGTGAAAAAATATTGTTACCTTTGATTGTTTTAGATTCAATGATAAGGGACTTGAATCTTATTATGGATTCAATTTTATCTAAAATTTCAATAATTAAATAATTACCATATTTATTTATTATAGAATTTTTTTTACTAAACTATAATGTTAGAGATGAAAATTTATTTACATCACTCGGTGCTGATGATAGAATGTACTTAAACAACAATATTGATATCACATATCATTGGATGAAACAAAATAATGTTAATTAATAAAAAAACCTTTTAAATCAAATATTATGTCATATATCATATATATTTATTAAATCGATCAACATTACCTTCCATATATAGTTGAATAGAAAAAAATATAATATCTTTTTGAATGTGGTAATCCACACGTATGTACTAGATACATTATCATGTTTCAACATAAGGAAGGTTCTGAATTAGTATAACATATCATCTTGATATAATCCTAATAATTTATTATATATCATATCCATTATTTTATAAAATAATTATAAACCTCCATGAGGGGAATAGGTTGAAAATGATCTACATCTTTAGATGGAGACAATAGCCTGTTTATGCACATTATCAAAACATTAATTATATAACATATAATAATGGATATAAATATGGAATGATGAATGAATATAATAAAATTTATTTATAAGGATTATACGTCTTTTATTATTTCATAATGTTTATGAAGTAATTTCATGAGGTTGGAGACAAATAAAATGAATGATTTTTTTGTAGTTATACCTCTACATTAGAATCCACATTTTTCTTACTCCGTACTCATTCATAGGATGATCTCTGGGAAACTAAATAAACCTATGTATGATGGGATGAAATATAGGATTTTATTTATTTTATTCATAGTAAATATAATTATATCAATGTTTTGAATATGATTATATGAGACGTGTCCTTTTATAAGTGAGGTCGCTGAAAAACATGATACAATTGGAATTTTTATCGTATAATATATGTATAAATAACATAAATTTACACCAAAAACATTATAATCAATTAAAAGTTGGATTAAATTTTAATATAAGCATACATTTAAATCTAAATAGATTTTTGATTCATTGAAATACTTATATTTTTCTTTATCTCACTTGTTAACCAAGATTTACTTTAACCATTTTAATAAATGTTTCAATTATTTATGAGTTTGTAATTTACGTTACAAAAATTTATATAAAAATATACGTTAATCACTAAAGATAATATCATAAATTTCCAACACACTAGGGTAAATATATTCTTTCATAAATTTTCTATTATTTAAAAAAATTAGTCTATAAATACCATTGTTGGTAGATTTTTAGACTATTCACCTATCATAATAACAATGGAGACAATATATATTTAAAATAAAATATAAACTCATTAAAATTAAATTATACTTTATAATAAAATATAATATATCATTCTAAAAAAATTCATTCAAAATATATTAATTTTAATCTTTAAATAATGTATTATTTTTCTCCACTACTATCACAAGTAATTGTACAAAATTATGTAAGAAATCAATGAAAATATACTATAAATAAAAATTAAATATAAATTACATTCCTAAAATAATTTATTTATACTCAATATTTGCATTTATCACCTTTATACCATATTTTAATCCCATTTTGGAACCATACTAACATAGTTATGAATTCACCAAGGATATTATAGAATTATTCCCATAAAAATAAACATTGGAATATTTCGGATTGATTTTGAAATAGCATACCAATATTTAATTCTTAATTATCATTTTTCATCCATTACAGAAGTGATAAACATTTACTATATTTACTAATAATTATTCACACAAATGAAATATATCTAGATGAAAATTTTGAATAACCTGATTCAAAATATGTAACACATTTTACATGACTCAATTCCTTTATTTTGAAAGAATTAAAATTAATATAATTTAATAAACAAAATAAAAACTGTGTTCATGGAATGTGTGTTTAACACATAAAAATAATCCCCTATCATTGATCAAATGCTTCGACACATTTCTTCTTGGAAGGGGACGAACCTCTTGATGGCTGGGAGAATGTTTAATGTAAAATCAACTACTGTCTCCTAGTTGGTTTACTCTATAATGATTTAAAAGTTTCCGAATTTCCTTCTAAAGGGAAATAATGTGGTGGTTAAGAAAATTTTTTGTACTAGGATTAATCTTGAGAGAAAACTGGTTACTTTTCTCTGTACCACTTGTTGCAAACCGATTGATAAAGGGGGAATTGGTATTAAAAACCTTTCCTTTATAATGAATATATTCAAGAAAATGTCACATGGAATCTCATTCATAATAACTCTTATTCCATGGATTTTAATAGGGAACCTTTCCTCCACAAAATTATAAGTAATCAGTCTCACTTTCTCACATCTTTTATTTGGCCCGCCTTTTAAAAGACCATTACTTCCATTATGACATATTCTAGATGGATGGCTAGAAGAAATTCAAAATTATAATTTTGTTCGAGAACTGGACTAGAGATCTACTTATATCATTAATGCCCAATAATCAACCTCTGCTCCACACCAATGAAACCATAAAGAAAGTCATTCATTCTCAAAATTCATTTTTACCAAATTATATCAATCTCATTGTTGACAGTTACCCCTTCACTAATACAGACGATTTTCTTATTTGGGAAGCCACTCAAAATGGGGTGCTTCACTCTCAAATGTACTACAAACACATTTTCAACAATGAAGACAAAAACTTATCCTGGTTAAAAAACTTAAATAAAGCCTAGATTAAACCCTTGAGATTTACCCTAATTTTTCATATCACCCATGGTAGAATCCCCACGAATACCAGCTTGCACGTTTTTGGGATTAATCTTTTTTGTAAATGTCGTATGTGTAAGAAACATCGTGAAGATATTAATCACCTCTTTATTTATTGTTATATGACAAAAGCTCTCTGGAATTATATATTTGTCATTTTTTAGTGTTGATGGTTTTTTTAGTTATATAACCTCACAGATATAGCGATGTATGGACTAACCTGACTCCCAACAGATCAAGAATCTTTTTATTGCCTCTGTAGTAGAGCTCCTTCATGTGATCTGGTATGGTAGAAATGAACTTACTTTCAATAACAACTCATTCAAGCATAATGAGGGTAAATTATAAATTATCATCGTGATACAGGAGGTGGCTTCGATTCAAAAAGATCATTGTAGCTACTCGGTTTGTGACCTTTGGATTCTTAGGTGTATTGGTGTTTAGAGAAATTACCATCGACCAAGATCAATCTTTGATGATTTTTGGCATCCCCCGCCCCTAGGCTGGATTAAAATCAATATGGATGGTGCCTCTAATGGAATCCCTGGCCTAGCGGGTTGCGGATCCATCTTCAGAAATCACCTCAACCAGACACTCGACTGCTTATATGGATCCTTCAGTTTTGATTCTTCATTGGAAGCCAAGATGAGAAGTGTTTTCAATGATATCTTGTTCTCCAACCAGTAAAACTGAAATAATTTCTGGATTGAAAGTGAATCCACCACTATTGTCCAAGCCATCTGGAATGGTACCATTCAACTTGTTTGGACGCTCACTATGTGCTGGATAGACTGCTTAAAATTTCTCTCAGATATCAACTTCATTTTCAATCACATGTATCGTGTAGCAAACAAGAGAGCTGATGCACTGGGTAAAATGGGTGTTGCACACGATATGCTTTGGAGGGAAGATATTCCTCCCGACATACTCCTCCTTTATGTTAGGGATGTGAACCAAATTCCTTATTTCAGACTTGTGTAAATGTTTATTTCGTTCAATATGATTTTTGTTTTGGACTTTGACCAGAACATTAGCTTTAAAAAACACATAAAAAGAAACATATACCAACATAGTATATAATACTAATTCATATGGAATTAATTAAATTATAAATAATCAATAATATATATATCTGTGTGTGTGTGTGTGTTAATATAACAGAAAATATAATGTCACATTGAAATTACATTATTTGAGAAATTTTAATTATACTTTTTGAAGAAAAATTTAATTTCTCACTAATCTCTCAAAAATAAAAATTTTTACAGAAAAATAAAAAATATTCATCAATATATTTTACTCAAATTATTATTTTAAAATTATTTCCATTTATTCATAGTCTATTTATAATGTGAGAAAAAGTAATTTTATTAACCACAAATTATATTAAAAAAATACCATATTTGAAAAAAATATGCATAAAACGTACTTATTGTCGTTATTTAATTAAAAAAAACAATAATATGAATATTATCTGAGAATATTTGAACCATAATTAAATTATATTATAATAAAAATTATTCAAAATTAATTATTTTGATATTGTATGATCTATATAAATTACAAAAATAGAACTCTTTGTTTTAAAATTATCACATTTCGATCAAAAGATTTTATTTTTTAAATCACACCAAATAATTATAATTTTATAGTTGAATAGTCATTTTATTAGGGTAAAAAAATCTACAAATTATTTATAAAATTTTAATTTATTTACATAAAATCGAATCTAAAAGATGTGGCATACTGTTTTTATTTAAATAATATTACACTACATTTTGTTAATGTTATATGTTCCAAGTATCACTTTTAATCATAAATAGTATTCATAAACCAATATATTTGATTAAAACAATATACCATTAAATCATATCAATTTTATATTTTGTATTTTAATTTCATATCAATATATTTGGAAATCAATTCTCTAAATATTCCATATTTTTTACAATTATTTCAGCAACTTTCATTGAATTTATGTTTCAGAAAACATTATTTAAGACCCCATATTCACAAACCTTCAACATAATCATTGTCATCTCATTTTATGTTTCATTGCAGAAAAAATATTAATTATATGATAATTTATAAATTTCATAAACTTTTCCTAATTTTTCATGTATTTAATGTCCAAAAAAATGATATATATGATTTATTAAAATATTTATAAATAATTAATTAGTTGTTTTAGATTGATTCCATACATCCAATTATATGAGTCTTATAGATTGATGATAGGCTATAATTTTTTGTATAACATTATGTTTCAATAAAATCATATTATTATATTTTTTATATACCATACCCTAGTTTAAACTTCATTTCAATAACATTGATATTCCATAGCTGTATTTCTGGATAAATCGTAATATCTTGTCACTGTTTCTAATATCATATATTAGATTATACAGTCAGGATTATTTTTCATTAATTTATATCATAGATAATAACTCATCTACCCCAATAAAAAATGATGATAATAATTTCATGCCTCTTTTTTGTATAAGTCTTACATATCTTCCAATACTCAATGTTTTTATTATGTGTTATGCGGGAAGCTTGTATTTAGAACCTATTTCACTAATATGTTGTTATTAATCGAACTTATCACATATCTCTATTCAATAAATTTGTAACACCCCTGGTAAATAAATAATATTAATTTTTCATATTTATTAATATTTTTGAATAGAATATTAATATTACTTTAAACGGGATGCAATGTTCTATGGCATACCAAATACACAATAAAATGTTTTTTTGAAATCTTATGATGCACACTAATAACATAATAATAATATTATAAATGGTAGTAAAATCCAAGTCAATGTAATGGTGGGAATGAACAGAACTAACTAAAATTTTATTATATATTCTTTTTATATATTTGTACATTTATTAAATAAATGATAGATGGCTAAAATTTGAATGAATCCAATTTTTAGCGTAAATATTCTAATATTCTTTAAAATGTCGATTAACTGCCTTTTCAAGAAGAACCCATTTTAAATCCAATTTTTGACAATTTTAGATGTTATATTTGACAAAATTAAATTCTTTTTAGAATCGGAACATCAAAATATACTTTGTATAATTTTTTGGTATTTTTCTGATAAAGTTCATTTTTTAATGAATAATGTAAAATGTTGTATTTTAATTCAAAAACCCCTTTTAATTTAATTTCTTTAGATGATTAGATTATCTTATGAATTTGTTTTAATGTGAAATTAGATTATATTTTTACCTTTTAATCCAATGGTGGTAATTGGAATTAATTTCACTTTGAAATTGAACTTAAACTAGTGTCAATCTTTTGATATATTTTGTTTCCTAAAAACACACTATTTGTTTTGACAATGGGAATTATCTATTAAATTGATTAAATCAACTTATATGTTTTTAATTTTGTAAAATTGGCATCATTTTGGAATTCGGAATATCAAATATAGCTTAGGGTGAATATTTGGTATTTCTCTGAAAAATTTCAATTTTTGATGAATAGTGAAACCACTAAGTGGTAGTTAAAAAAACTGATTTTTGGTTTAAATGAAATTTTACCACCTCTGTGATTTGAATTTAAAAAATACAACATACATGGTTGTCATTAGGATGTAAAATGTGGTTCAATGGGATGAAAATAATTTTTGGTGAATAGTAACTTTTAAGTTTTATTAATCGTGATTAAAGGTAATTGGTGTAATTTAAGGCAACAATAATAATATAATAATATGAATTGACCATGACACATGTACTATCCTAATTTGATGATTCATGTATGACCAATAAAATCCATGGGTCAACTTGGCGACCCCATGGAGCCACTTGGGAAAGAAAATGTCATTAATAACTTTTTATTTAAAGTTAAAATAAAAATGTCACAAACATGTATCGGTTTACTAAAACAATTTTTACATGGGGTTATATAAGTCATATTTTTTGACTATAAATATTCATTGCAAACATAAAAAAATTTCCTAGATCATTGTATTTTTTATAATTTTTAGACATTAAATAAATGAATTTATTTATGACACCATGATTATGTAGCGATTACCTCATTAATGAACGATTTAAATAAAATTAAAAGATAATGTAAAATATAGGACATAAACTTGTCAAAAACCTATTGTATGGGTGGATTTAGAACACTTATCACCTTATCCTCGATATATATAATTTTGGGACCTTTGATATCTGAAAATCATTTTATAATAAAGTAAATTTTCAATACTTTCCAAGAGTTCCTCTCCTCCCTCTTATAAAAGGCCCCCACCTCTACCCCCATACCCACACCTCTCAAACATTTGGCTAGACCAATGTCTGATCATTGTATCTCTCCACATCACTCTCTTAATCTTAGAAGTCTTACCTTAGGCAGAAAGCTCTTCAAGAAACCCTTTTGGTTCAAACCAAAGGGAGTTACCCGATTTAAAGGTAATGTCCTCTCTTATGTTCTTCTATTTTATTTTTCTTCCTCAACCCCCTAAACTCTTTTTATTCCATTATTTTGTAAAAAAACTGTATCTAAAATATACTAGTATGTTTTTATGAGAAGGATTCAAGCTACACTTTCACACACCTCTGTCTAATGGTTAAAGAACATATTATTTCCATGGATGGAGAATTACTGTCTAACGAAATGATGATTGTTCTATCTTCTCCTTCCACCTCTCATGGTGGCCATTATGATGGAACTATATTTATTTATGATATATATTATATTTATTTACTCTCTATGCATCTGTATTTCACATTTAAATCATACTTTTATGCTTTTCATGTTGTGAAAATGCGATAATTTCATTTGAGGAAGTGTGGACTACCGCCCCTCAAGTGATGTGACTCGTTCATGCAATACATGGAATGTATAAATAATGAAATTAATTAACTTATTTGAACTATATAACATATATATTATACTGTAATTATAATATATATAAATATTTCATTTTGTTTTAATTCCATTAAATATGAAATAGAAATGAAAGTAGCATTCATGCGTACGTACGGCTTACCGTTTCCATGAATGGTGCATTTCATTTCTTTCATCTAAATGTTATGAAATATTATAAATGCAAGTATATACAGGATATATATGATATATAAATCATGAATATAATTCTGGATATAATATATATTCTACCACATGAACAACTTGTATTTATAAGATGTTTATTTTTTACTCAAGTACCAATGATTGGCACAACGACCATTATTAACTAAAATTATTACATAATGTTCATAACAAGGTAATAAGTGATATAAATAAAATAATGAACATTAAAATGTTTCTTAAGCAAGTATAAATTAACTATAGTCTATTATTCAGGAATATAAAGAAAGGAACAAGACAAGTCGGACTTGAGGTAAGGGATCCTACCTCTCTCTTTCTATTTAATTACTCTCTTTTATGTCATTCTTTTTAAGGTGAGCATTCTATTTATGAACTATAATTATGTAATATACATTCTTTTATGAGTACTTCCATCAATGTTGTACAGTCCTTGTTTCAGGGGGTGTACATTTCTAAAGTTACCCAAGTAGGTAAGGAAACCTTGCACCCTCCTCTTTTTAAAAGACTTATTTTTGTTATGCCTTTTAATTTACATCTTACTATGTTGTAATATTTTCTTATATATCCTTATTTATTTAAAATTTATTTCCAAGTGATGACATACCCTTTTTGTCTCATCATCTCATATTCTGAATTTTAAATAGATGTCGTTAGGCTGTCAAATTTTTACATGGGAACTTCTTAACGCAATTTTGATTTCATTGGGTTCAACATGTAGTTATTGAATATGTCATCTTATAAATATGTGTTAATGTCCTAGGGTTGTTTTACACTTAATATCCACTTATATTGGGTGTATTTATATTTTTCACTCATAATTATGAGATTGATTGATCCTTAATTTAAGGATACCTTCTTTATAAGGGATTTCATCTCATTTTACATATCTATTGAGACTTCATTGTTGTTATGCACCAATTCACTCTTATATGGTGTATATACTGTCCTTTGGCATATTATATCATGAATCCCTTTATTCTCATGATATTATAAAAATCTGATTAAATGTTATTCCTCACTTATTTGTATTCAAGTCTCTCAGATTTTATTAAAAACTCTTTAACTAAAATATCGTTTCAAAAGTTTTAATGATTTATTCTTATAAATATTTCTAATTAATATCCATGTTTTCAAAATAGTTTTTAAGGACTTATTTATATGGATATTAATGGTTTAAAATGTGAAAATCATCAATGTGGTAAGGGACTTCGTCTCAATATCCTTTTATTTAGTCATATTTTGTTTTATACCCAACTTTCTTTTATACGGTGTATAAACCCCTTTGAATTTTTCATTTAGTCAAAAGGAATATTTTTTATACGAATTGTTTGTCTAAATGACACAAGGTAATGTTTTTGTCGTACATATGTGGCGACAAAAACTTCTCCGCCGCCATTACCATTATTTGAGTTTCAGCTTCCTCTATAAGCCATAACTCTTTTTAATGAAAAATAAATTCCATGTTTTAATTTTCTTTTATTTTGGTATTGAAAATAATTTTGATAATGTTTTTATTATATAAATGTGTTTTTTATATCTTGTGATTGAAATGTGGAAATTTTATTTTTCCATTATGCATGTTTTATGTGATACGATTATGTTATGGTTTATGGGCATTGTTTATGAAGGTGGGTCGATCTGTGATAATCTAAGGGCTGGTGAGCCCGTGATAGCTCTCCAATGCATTGGGTAACGCGAAGGAGTTAAACTCTAAGGTTTCTCTGAAGAGATTTAGGGAATATAATGTGATGGGTATTCCAAACGTAATCGTGAGGGTTACTCCCTACGTAAGAATGTTATGAATGTCTCAAGTTACTTTTATGTATTATGATTTCTATGAGTTATTCCTAAATCTTAGGATTTCATGATGTATGTTAAAGTGATTATGTTTTATGAGTAAAGTTTGTTTTCATTGATTCTTAATTATACTTGGACTAATGTTTCAATTCCGTATTTTTATATCCCTTACTGAGCTTTTTTTTCTTCATCCCATGTTTTTGAAATGTTTTCCACATGACATAAAGTGGAATACGGTCAAGGATGGGATCAGGGAAATGTCCTGATGTCTAAAACATGGAACTAGACATGACTCTTTTATTCAAGAGTTTATATTTTGTGAAAAAAATGGAAACCGGGTAGATGTGTCAACCATGTAATCTTTGAGATGTAAAAATTATGTCCTAATTATCTAAAACTCTAAACCTGAAAAGATCCAAAATGTGAATAATTCATTTAATTCAAGATTAAGTAATTTTATATGTCCGGGTTCTTACCATTGGTATCAACGGTCGGTTTAGATAACTTTAGAGGTTAGGGTATTCTTTAAGCATACGTGACATTACCATAATGGCTAGGATTTCAGAAAGAGTCATAGTTTTTAGATAAAGTAAATGAGTAAGTATATCTTAGTGTTTATCTTCCTCATTAGTACATGATGATTTTGTTGATATACTCACACTGACATTTTTGGTTTTAGTAAATGGATGGATCTAGAAGGCACCAAAGTTAAAATGGGTTTGAAGGAAACTATGGTGGTTCTCTGATTAAGAGACTGGATGAAATGGGGGATTCAAATAGGAATCTAATGGTTATTCTAAACCAAATATCAAGGAGTCCTTATTAACCACATGAACCATGGTGAGTTCCCTGATGCATCATGTATGAGAGAACCAACTCAATATTGAATTTCAGGTAATAATTATAATGGTAACCATTAGCGTTTATATAATACTTACTTTTGAGGTAATTATGGGTTTCTATATGATATAAAATGAAAGGCATGGGGTAAAATTGAGGTTAAATTATGTTATGATTATTTTTGAAGATTTTACCTCTTTTGGGGGAATTTTTTGAGAATTATATTGTTTTGGAAAGAGGACAACACGCAAACCGTGTGACAACCCATCGCGTCGGACAAAGCAGCGGGAATTGAACCCACAACCAAAGTGTGACCGGTATTTATCACCTACTACTAGACTACGTGAAGTCCCTGGATAGTATAACTAATTCTATTTTAGTTGTATGATCTTATGAATCATGAATATGTTTATTTTGAGTTATCTAGAAAATAATTTACCTATCATGGAGGATATATGATTAGGTTAATTAATTTCCAAAATGAGACTTTAAGAGCAACTGATCTTATTTGGAGATAAATGTTAATATTTACCTTGGAAGACTATGTGATTAAATCCTTCAACTAATTGGGTTTCAATATTAGTTTGGATTAAATTGAATAATTTTATGGATATCTTTTTATTGAATGGTCTTTGATGATCTTTGGGTTTTGTTGGAAAAATTTTGGAGATTAAAAGTAGTGTTACTTTTTATAAAGGATTATCCTTTTTGGGTATTATCTGATCTCATACTAACAATTTTGGTTTTGGTTAAGGTCTAAGGTCTTGGGAAATATATAGTTATCTTTTGTGGATTAGGTGATTCTCACGAAGTTGATTACAATAATCTTAATATGAACAAGTCTTCCTAAATGCTCATCTTTTGGAGAAAATATGAGTTGGGGTAAGAAATCAAGTAAAGTTGAAAGTCAACATGACAAGTAACTATGTTTCCTTATGTCTTAGGTAAGCTCATAAATAAATTCCTCAATGAAAAGTAACTTAAAACAAAAATGTTGTATGGTAACTTTTCCTACTAGGGAATCAAATACTGTTTAACCCATCACATTTTTGTGATTTTCTTGTGTTTATCTTTATTCTAATCATGTTTTCTATCACTCGCCATCAGAACGCGACACTTTTTTTTTCTTCCATATACATGTTTTCTTACATCGAATCCTAGTGTGGGTTTACACGGGTGACCTATGTACTTCTCATTCTCTCTTTTAATGTGATATTTTTGCTGACTCATTTTCTAATGTGGGGCTTTCAATGAAGATTCCAAGCCCAATTTTAAAATTGTGAGGACGAAATTCCCAAAAGGGGGGAATGATGTAACACCCAAGGTAAATAAATAATATTACATTTTCATATTTATTAATATTTGCGAATATAATATTAATATTACTTTAAAGGGGATGTTATGTTCAATAGTGTACCCAATACACAATAACGAGTTTCTTTGAAATCTTACGATGCATACAAATAATATAATTATATTATTGTAAATGGTAGTAAAATCCTAGTTGATGAAATGGCGGGAATGAACATAACTAACTAAAAAATGATTATATATTCTTGTCAGATATTTTTACATTTAGTCAATAAATTTTAGATAGTAAAAATGCGAATGAATCTAATTTTAAGTGTAAATATTCTAATATTCTTTAAAAGGACGATTAACTGCCTTTTGATGGAGAAACCCTTTTTAAATCCACATTTTGACAATTTTATATGTTATATTTGAGAAAATAATATTCTTTTTAGAATCGGGACATCAAATTTTACTTTTTATAAATTTTTGGTATTTTTCTGATGAAGTTCATGTTTTAATGAATATTGTAAAATGCTGTATTTTAATTCAAAACCTCATTTTTATCTAATTTATTTATATGATTAGATTGTCTTTGGAAGTGGTTTTAATGATAAATTAGATTATATTTTTATCATTAAATCCAATGTTGGTCATTGGAATTAATTTCACTTTAAAATTGGAATTAAACTAGTGTCAATCTTTTGATATATTTTTTTCTTAAAAACACGCTACTTGTTTTGACAACGGGAATTAACTAATAAATTTATTAATAAATCTTATATGTTTTTAATTTTTTTAAAATAGGCATCATTTTTGAATTCTGAATATCAAATACAGCTTAAGGTGAATTTTTGGTATTTTTCGGAAAAACATCAATTTTTGATGAATTGTGAAACCAAAAAGTGGTAGTTAAAAAAATTAATTTTTGTTTTAAATGAAAATTTACCACCTCTGTGATTTGAATTTAAAAAATCCGACATACATGGTTGTCATTAGGATGTAAAATGTGGTTCAATGGGATGAAAATAATTTTTGGTGAATAGTAACTTTTAGGTTTTATTAATCGCGATTAAAGGTAATTTGTATAATTTAAGGTTAATATAATGTTATAATAATAATAAATGACCTTGAAACATGTCCTACCCTTACTGGATGAGTCATGACCGACCAAGGAAATCCATGGGTCAACTTGGGGACCCCATGAAGCCACATGGGTATGAAAATGACATTAATAACTTTTTATTTAATGTTAAAAATAAAAATGTCACAAACATGTATTGTTTTACTAAAACAATTTTTACATGGGGTTATACGTGTCATATTTTTTACTATAAATATTCATTGGAAATATAAAATTTTTTCCTACATCATATCATTTTTTTATATTTTTTTTACATTAAATAAATGAATTTATTTATGACTCCATGATGATACAGCGATTAACTCATTAATGATCGATTTAAATAAAATGAAAAGATAATGTAAAATCTAATACAAACACGTGTCAAAAACCTATTAGATGGGTGTATTTCAAACCATTATCACCTTATCCTATAAATAAAAAATTACGGGACCTTTTATATATTCTAAAATTATTTTATAATAATGTTACTTTTCAAGACTTTCCAAGAGTGCCCCACCTCCCTCTTATAAAAGGCCTCCACCTGTACCCACTTACCCAAACCTATCAAGCCTTTTCCTCGACCAAAGTCTGCTCATTTTATCTCTCCACATCCCTCTCTTCATCGTAGAAGTCTTACTATAGGCAGAAACCTCTTCAAGAAACCCTTTTGGTTCAAACCAATGGGAGTTACCCGATTTAAAGGTAATGTCCTCTTTTATGATCTTTTGTATTATTTTTCATCCTCAACCCCCTAAACTCTTTTTATTAATTTATTTTTTAACATCACCAGTATCTTAAATATACTTGTATGTCTTTATGATAAGGATTCGAGCTACACTTAAAAACACCTCCGTCTAATGGTTAAATAAAATATTGTTTCTATGGATGGAAAATTACTGCCTCACGAAACCATGATTATTCTATCTCCTCATTCCACCATTCATGGTGGCCATTATGATGGAACTATGTTTATTTATGATATATATAATATTTATTTCCTCTATATGATTTTGTATTTTACATTTAAAACATACCTTTATGCTTTTCATGTTCTGAAAATGCAATTATTTCATTTGAGGAAATGTGGACTACCGCCCCCTCAAGTGATGTGACTCGTTCGTGAAATATAGGGAATGTATAAAGAATGAAATTAATTAAAATATGTGACCTATATAACATATATATTATAATTTAGTTAAAATATATATATATATCTCATTACTTTTTAATTCCATTAAATACGAAAGAAAAATGAAAGTAGCGTTCATGCGTACGTACGGCTTACCGTCTCCATGAAGGTGAATTTCATTTATTTCATCTAAATGTTATGTAATATTATAAATGAAAGTATATACTAGATATATAGGATATATATTATATCTAAATCATGAATATAATTCTAGATATAATAGATATTCTACCACATGAACAACTTGTAATTATAAGAACATTATTTTTGACGCTAGTACCAATGATCGACAAAACGACCGTTATTAAAATAAATAATTACATAATGTTCATAACATGGTAATAATTGATATAAAATAAATAATGAACTTGAAAAGGGTCCGTAAGAAATTAGAAATTAGCTCTAGTTTATTATTCAGGAATATAAAGAAATGAGAAAGACAAGTCAGACTTGAGGCAAGGGATCCTACCTCTCTCTTTCTTTTTAAGTACTCTCTTTTATGTCATTTATTTTAAGCTCAACGTTCTTATGTTTGGGTATGTTATTTTATATTCCACATTCCATAAATTTTATGTTCATATTATTAGAGACACTATTTTATATCATAAATCCATTTTTTGATATTTTAAGTGGTGTCGTTAGTCTGCCGAGTTTTCATAAATGATTTTCATCTATTTTTTATTCCCGTGGGAATTATGCTACATTTTCCACCAATTCCATTGAGTGGTGTGTATACAACCAATTATTCTAAACTTTTTGTAATATAATTCCGTTTATGAGTATTTTCATTAATTTTGTATAGTCCTTCTTTCATGGGGTGTACGTTTCAAAAGTTACCCAAGTCGGTAAGGGAACCTTTCACCATCATCTTTTAAAAAGACTTCTTTTTGTTAGGTCTTTTAATTTTCATATTACTATATAGGGATATGTTATTATATATCCTTATTTATTTAAACTTTATTTCAATGTGATGAGATACCCTTTTTGTCTCATCAAATCGTTTTCTGAATTTTAAAGTGACGTCATTAGGCTATCAAATTTTTACAGGGGAACTTCTTAACCCAATTTCGATTTATTTTGTTTCAACTTGTAGTTATTGAATATGTCATCCTATAAATATGTTTGAATGACCTATGGTTGTTTTACAATTAATATCCACTTATATTTGGTGTATTTATATTTTTCACACATAATTATGAGATTTATTTATCCTGAATTTAATGATACCTTCTTTATAAGGGATTTCATCTCATTTTACATTTCTATTGAGACTTCATTATTGTTGTGAAACAACTCACTCTTATATGGTATATATACTGTCCTTTGGCATATTATATCATGAATCCATTTATTCTCTTGATATTATAAATTTCTGATTATGTTTTATTCTTCAATTATTGGTATTCAAGTGTCAATCATTTTGTTAAAAACTCTTTAACTAAAATATAGTTTTAAATGTTTTAATGATTTATTCTTATAAATATTTATCATTAATATCCTTTTTTTCTAAATGGGTTTTAAGTATTTATTTATATGGATTTTAATGGTTTAAAATGTTAAAATCTTCAATGGGGTAAGGGACTTCATCTCAATATCCTTTTTTGAAGCATATTTTGTTTTATACACAAATTCTTTTAAAACAGTGTATAAAACCCTTTGACTTTTATGTTTATTCAACAGGAATCATTTTTATATGAAGCGTTTTACTAAACGAAAAAGGGAATTTTATTGTCTTACATATGTGGCGACAACGACTTCTCCGCCGCTGTGACCATTATTTGAGTTTCGATTTCCTCTACAAGCCATAACATTTTTTTAATGAAAAATAAATAACATGATTTAATTTTATTTTATTTTGGTTTTGATAATGTTTTTGATAATGTTTTTATTATATAAATGTGTTTTTGATATCTTGTGATTGAAATGTAGAAATGCTATGTTTATTTTATGCATGTTTTATGTGATTCGATTATATTATGGTTCATGGGAATTGTTTATGAAGACGGGTGGTTCCGTGATAAACTAAGGGTGGGTTAGCCCGTGATAGATCTCAAATGCATTGGGTAACACGAAGGAGTTAAACTCTAAGGTTTCTCCAATGAGATTTATGAAATATACTGTGATGGGTATTACAAATGTACCCATGAGGGTTACTCGCTACATAAGAATGTTATGAATGCCTCAATTTACATTTATGTGTTATGATTTTATTGAGTTATTAATAAATCTTATGATTTCCTGAGGTATGTTTAAGTGCTTATGTTTAATGAGTAAAGTGTGTTTTCATTGATTCTTATGTATACGTAGACTATTGTTTTCTTTCCATATTTTTATATCCCTTACTGATCATTTAGTTCTCATCCCAAGTTTTTGAAATGTTTTCCTTTGGAATTAAAGTGGAATACGGTCAAGGATGGGATCAAGGAAATCCCATGATGTCTAAAACATGGATCTAGACATGACTCTTTTGTTCAGGTGTTTATATTTGTGAAAAGAAATGGAAACTGAGTATATGTGACTACTTTGTAATCTTTGAGATGTAATAGTTATTCCCCAATTCTCTAAAACTCTAAACCTGAAATGATCCTCAATGTAAATTATTCATTTAATTCAAGATTAAGTAATGTTTTAAGGGAGGGTTCTTACAAAATTAGTTGGTAACATCTGGGTGTTTTATTTTTATCTTACAAAATATATTCCAAAATTATTTTTTTGAATTAAATTCATTTTATATTTCAAGTGTTTCTTCATTTTAATTATTAAAAAATAGTATATTAAATTAGATAAAATAAGTATAGGAATTCAATCTATACATTGTACACTAAGGTATGTAAAATTAAACATCCCAAAGCTAAGAGACACTAAAATGGAGACCCGGTTTGGGTCGCCAAATGGTCTCTAGCATGCCGCCCATATGCTAGAGGTTTTTGAATATAAGAAAGGGTCTAATGGATCATGTGGTAAAAATATAACCTATTTAATAGGGAAAGAAAAAAAAAATATAACCTCTTAAATAAAATAAATAATAATAAATTTACCTTAATTAAACATTTCCAACCATTTCCCAAACAAGGTATAAACCACAACCAAATAATTAATATACCTTGTAATGATAATATTTCAAAAAATGAATGAAAACCAATATAAATACAAACATAATCATACAAATAATTGGTCATTACTACATGTATGGATCCTCAACCATTCTCATCCAATTCCCAACCCAACTCTCAAGCATGTTGCTCTTTCCCTTGTCCTGACACACAAGCATGAAATCTACCCAGGTACCCAACCGCGGCTCAATAAGGATGTGGGTAAAACACAATAGGCAACCACCAACGATGTCTACAAAATATTCAATCTATCCATATAGTATATACATGCAATAATATATAAAATATAAAAAATGAGTAACATGATTCCACTAGTAATTAATTATAGGACAAAACCATTTTCACCATTTAAGTTCATGGGTTAGGTGTTCCATTTATTTCACAGTGGACAATGACAGTCAACCACAATGAATAAGGGAAAAAATAATGTTCCCTATATCCAAAGGCACAACTAAACCATTTTCATCATTTATGTTCATGGGTTAGGTGTTCCATTTATTTCGCAAAGGACAATGACAGTCAACCACATTGAATAATGGAAAAAATAATGTTCCCTATATGAAAAGGCACAACATCACATAAGAAAATTTATTACATATAGGTTGGATCATCAATCTATGAAATTTCAACTAGTTTCATTACACTTACCATGGAGGCTCGGAAATGGTAATCATCTAAGGCTTCTTTTAGGGGCCTAGTGTATCAGTTTGACTCCATAACCAATGCATTCATGTTGAGGGGATCATAGCCTCAGACTGACCCAACCCATACATGTAGAGCATCTGTCCACACCCACAATTACAATTTCATATAAACATTATTATTAAACAGTATCCACATTTAATATATCACAAAAGGTATACCGTCATTTCCTTCAACATTAACAATTCCCTATCTAATGAATGTACAAATTCATAGTCATTACATAACTCATTAACATATTCCCTATTCAAATCATAATTTTTTTCACAATCACATTAATTCATTTATCCTAGTAACAATTTTCGAAAAAAAAATTATTTTTTTATCTCTAACAAGTCACATCCACTATTTCTTCCTTTAACAATTAATACTATCTTTTATACACATATATCATGGGATCTAATTTATCATATTCAATTACATGTTCAAACAAAAAATTTTAATGTCCAAGATGATGACACACAACATGGGTGGCCCAAATATTATTCTAATCAACCTCAATTCATTATATGTGTGTCATGAGGAGTTTTATTCACCAATTATCAAAACAATTTTCCAAATATTATTAGGGTAATAATATTTACAACAAGAGAGAACCACAAGAAGAACCATACATGAATACATCAACATCAAGACTATGGGATATTAACTATAGACCACCTACATAGATTTTGATGGTTAACACATTCGTAACAATGGACTTTGACTCGGATTAATGTACAAATTGAATCCCCAAACTATGATCAACTGGAAAAAATATTGTTTTAGGGATTCAGATGTTGAACTACGAAACCACAAGACCAAATATGGAAAAGGGTACAAAGTGTAGCATTAGAAATACCCATATATTTGATCCAAAAAAACATCACTCCATAAATCCTATAAATAAATGATTTCATTCCTTAGGATAACATAGTGATTTTAGTTCTTCATTAGGGTTTCTACAGAAGAAATGATGGAATAAATTAATTAAATATCTTAAAATCCATGGGGAATGTAAATAACCGACTGTTAATGAGGTGCATAGTTTTAATGAATGGTTATCCAAATTATACGCCAACCATGAATGAGCCATTTTCTAAAAGGGGTCCAAAGAACATAGTTACCTAGGTTTCATGGATGATTTATTATATAGTGCACCAAAATTTCTAAATGCCTCCTCCCGAAGGCGCACAGTTTGACCTGCCCTTTTAATTTTTACAAAACCATGCACTCCTCCTCCTATCTTGCATAGTTTGGGTACATAAATCAACGTTACAGTCACCCGAAGAGATGAATTATTATGATTGAAATTTTCACATCCTTCTTGAACCGAATTCCCAAAGAAGTCTTGAGAATCCTCATACTTCTTGAAAACATTTAATTAAACAATATTTAAGGGTTTTAAGAAAACAATTAAACATGAATGTGCTTCCATGAAGTTCAGGATTTTACAGACTTCCGTCCTTATAAGGTCTCATCCAAAAGACACACATCCATGAATGAAAAAGCTTATGAGGTAGAGATATTGGGCCACTGAACCCACAACTCCATATCCATCTCCCTGATTATGCATGAATGTTACTATGCATCCACAAAACTCAAATTAATGAAAAATATTTCCCATCATTTATTTTAATCTATGAAACACAATAAGAACTAGATTCATATAAAGGATGCATAAACATCATGATCTGCATCCTTACCAGTAATCATGTGATATGGGTTTAGGTGATACTTATAAAGCTAAGAATCATGAAAAAAAATCATTCTAGTATAGAGTTTTGGATGTTCTAATATTCATGCCACTAGTTTGGTTATCTACAGTTTCTCAAATGTACCCACATACATGGGTTGAATCGTACTATATATCGGAATCGTACAATGACCCAAACTTGGATACTCTCAATAAAACACACGATCACCAACCAAAGATTCAAGAGGTCTATGAAACTAATTTTTATATGACTTTTTCCTACTCTGATCCATTTTCATACATTTCGGAATCAACTGAACCAAGTCTAAAATCTCCATCATGAGACTTAATCCAAACAACCCAAATTCCCCAACATGCATCCAACATAACATAGATCTATAAGGTCTACCATAGAGTACCTCATATGGTTTCATCTGAATCATATCCTGGTAAATATTGTAATAGTAAAACTCAATAGGATAGTAATTATTTTCCTATGATCCACCAAAGTGCAAAACATAAGACCTCAGAATGTCCTCTACTACCTGAATAATATGCTCCAACTTCCCGTCTATCTATTGAGAGAAATTCTCACACAAAAAAATCCAGGGCACCATGTGCCTTTTCTAATACCTACGAGATGTGTGATCTAAAACTTGGATAAAAATACAATAATATTTTCAAAAGTATCCTATACAGCCATACTATATCCCGATTGTACATATCATCCAACTGATCCAAAAAGCTGGTCTTTAGAATCCCCAAGAAATAGACCACACAAGTCAATCAATCCACAACTACCCAGAGAGTGTTATCCTTACAAGGCATCCACGGATGTCCCACAAAGAAATACAACATCATTTCATCCCATTTAAATTCCATAATGGGAAATGGTTGTTTAAAACCATATTGTCTCTAATGCTTGGCCTTCACCAAATGACAGGTAAAACATCACGCCATGAACCATGCAACCTCTCTCTTCATACGAGTATGGAAATTAATCCTATTAAGTTCACAATACATTTTGGTATTTCTAGGACGCACCTATCTCTTTGATGAATTAAACTCTAGTACAAAAAATTCGGACATTCACAATTTCACAACCAGACATCCGCAATCATAAATTATCTCATCCTGACCAAAAATAAAACAAGATGGTTACTCCCCACCTTTATGACATTCCCATAGAGATACACATTCCGGGACAACCTGATTCATCTCTATGATATGACTTAAATGAGTGGTCTAAGCTAACAAGGGTCAACGAGTCGTCTTTCCCAGCCCAACATGCACCTCTAGATGCTTCTTATAAAATAACCCCATCATTCTGCACAGAGTGCTAGATTCCTGAAATTCCTGATTTTTTATTATGTGGACTCAAATAATATGTAACACTAATTCAATTTCATGATGAGTAAACACATGAAAAATAAAAAAGAATAATGTATTAAATCCATATTCAGTTTCAAATATTAAAATTTTTGCAAGAGAAGACTTACATATGAAATTTATGATCCGCATACATCATGATCTGTTCCTAAAACAAGTAGGTCCACCAACGATTTAACGAATAAACCAATGTGACTATCCTGAGATAACATGTACGGTAATATATTTCTTGAGGCCTCATCATTCATGACCTGTACCCTAAAACCCGATCATATTTCATCAACACAGACACAATCCCAATAATTAATGCATCAAAAAACAAATTATACCCTTTAACAAGATCAGGTATGATCAAGATCCGTGTTGTTGTCAACAACATCTTCAAATCATTGAAATCATCCTAACAGGACCCATATCATTAAATATTGATTCCATTATTGGTAAAACCTATTAGTGGTGATATCATATGGGGCAAGTCAATGATACTTCAATAATAACCCACCAATCGATAAAAATTTTAATATCTAAAACAATCTTGGGCTACTCCCATGAAACATCTGCATGCACTTTCTCTGGGTCTGCTTACACACCATCCTCGAAGATGATGTGACCCATGAAATGCACCCAACCAGTATATGAATGACTTTTGGATAGCTTTACTAATGACATTGTAAAATATTTCCCTCATCACTCAAAACATTTTTTTATAAATATTATCATGTACTCTCTCAGAGGAAAGGGTTATTATAATATTTAAATTCTTTTGTATTTTTTCAATAGTGCTTTGACCATATCATAATATTAAATTTTTTTCTGAATTATATGTGTTTAAGTTTATTTTGGTTCTTAGGAAATTTAATTTCATCAATGAAGAGGTTATAATATTTTAGAAAAGAAATCATGAGTTATAATTAAACACTAATTTAATGTTACAAACAGTATTCCTATTCACTGAAAACCCCAATAAACAACTCTCATTGGTGTCTTTTGGGACCCACAATAGAATAATGAAATATATAATTTAATTATATTTTTATAACAATTGATTATTTTATTCTATTCATATTATTTATTTTTATGTAGTTTGGTTTTTAGATATAGAGACATGTATTTATATATCACAATAACTATTTGGGTTTTATTTTCCAAATCCAAAAAATGTGAACTTTTTATTTCTTGTATTTGACTACATCATTGGATTGTTATGAAATTTCATTCCTCTACAATTGTTTCCTATTAAAACTTGGATTTTATGATTGTAAAATACATTTATATGTATAATATTGTAATGTAACTAGATATAATATAATCACTGGATTATCATGAAAAAATTGTACCATATAGATTTGGTGATATCCCATACAGGTGGAGAGGGTGAATAGGGGATCTGTTTTCTTTTTAATAATTTCTTTATTAACTTCTAATATAGTATGTAAATGCTTATATATACTCTTTCTTCATCACATAGTATTTTGAGATTACATTGTATGCATAGATTTACAATGATTTGTTTCTCTGTGATCCCACTTCTTCCTATTATTTATAATATATCCTCATTATAAATTATTACCATATTAACATAATTAGCAACAAAAACATTATTTAACACCATAATTCAATGGAATCCCCCCAGGGGCATAGACATCCCAATGATTGGAAATTATAATCACCCTCGTCGCTTCCATCATACCATTATTTCTTATTACTGCCTTTTATAGCTCATCCCTCTATTCTAGAGAGAAAACTACCACTATTAGTCCATTAAAATATCTCCTATATACTATTTTTTGAAAATTTATTTGACTACAATTTAATACTAGTGAATTTCTTCATCATCCATGTTCTCTGCATATACTCATATTCATCATATTCACTATTTATTAGATCACATTAATTTTTTCACTTTAGTACATGTTTTTAGCACATTCCATCATCACACACTTCAATTATGTACAAGAATATCAAAATTTATTTACATAACATTTTATTTTAATGAGCATGGAATCATTCAAATATAGGTCTCATCTTTTCAGTGATTCATTAATGATATGTGACATTTGGATAACAACGATCCTAAATATCTCAATAAAATATCTTTTCTCTCCCACAAAAATAAGTAATATTGTTGAAGTATTAATATATCCACAATGATATACAAAAATCAACTCACCTACATAATTTCAAATTTAAGAACTATTAATTCATATAATATATATCTAATATTACATCACATATATAATTGGTTTATTATATCCCTACAATAATGGAATTAGGAGTTATTATCTCATTAATGAATTTCTTTGAAATAAAAACCATTGAAATAATTATTAAATTCATGATTCATATCACATGGTGACATTGAAATTTTAAAACTAAACTTCTCAACTAAACCCACACCTTTTAAAATATAATAGTCTCATTTCAATGTATCATAATGAAACAAAACAAATAATTTTCTGTATATATTCCTTTATTGGAACTATAATATGGAGAGAAACTGATATTAGTGACCCATAGAGGACCACATCATTTTTATAACTAACCATTAATCAAAGTATTATTTCTTAACTAAAACTCATATTTCAAATGGGCCTAAAACACACCATAGAATAGTGTAAGGCTTCTATCCATTTTCAACATCCACCCTCAATTTCGATTCCATATATTCTCAAATATTTCTCCATTATTAATTCATTAATAGAAGGATTTTTTACTTCTTCTTCAGCTTAATTCAATGTTGGTTGGAATCAAATTTATTTAAATTCCCATGAAATTTAACAGGTGAAAAAAATTTCAACCACTATATTATTTATTATATATGGATTATATAAAATCAAAAACAATAATAAACTTATGGTTTTTAGTATTTTTTATATATATGTTTAAATGACCTTCATATAGTATGTAATAACATGGTGATTAAAATTAGAAATGTTAGGATTTCTAGTATGTAGATACTAGTAACAATTATATTTTTTCCTGAATAGCTATGTGTGGAGTCTAGATATCACAGGTCTAGGTCATTTCCCTTTGAGATAACAATTATTTAATTAATTTTCATCAGTTTGGCTAATACATAGATCAATATTGATTATAAATAGATTATGAAATTTCATATTTACCTTGATGTATCCTATAATATTATATGGTTTTCATTTCATAGAAACTAGAATGATGGAGTAAAAATATATATAAACTAGTTTACCTAGACCCAACTATTTGTACCTAATCATAACTTATATAACATTTCATTTTTCATTACAAAGGTAAAAGTATTAAAAATAATATCCTCATGACATTCTTAATAGATTTAATGGACATAAAACATCTATCAAATTTTGTATATAGTACTCTCACCATCAGTACATGTCATTATATTGAAAAATGGTACATTATTCATCATAGGGATGGTATGATCTTTTAATATATCCATGACAATATTTTTAATAGAAAAAAGTTATCTACCAAATTTATTTTCCTTGAATAACAACATTATCTAAATCATATCCAACATATATTGATCACATATCAACATCTGTCATCATTTTTTATATATAAGTAATAAAATATATTTTTTGGTTTAATAGTACCCCTATTTGGACATTTTTTCAATACCTCCATTCTCTATTATAGTAAAAAAAAATTCTTTTCCTTCTTCCCTGCATTGATAATAAATACAATGGAAAAATTAGGGATATACATAAACTGCTTACTTATTATTCACCATGATAAAAATCGTATACATATGTATACATTTTAACCATATTATATTTTAATTACATATGGATTTAATTGAAATATAGGGATATATTGACATGATACCTTACTAAAATGTCACTCATTAATATACTTTTCTCTTCATATCACGTTGTAGAAAACAATAGTGTAATTAAAAATAAATTATTGAAATAAAAAATAAATAGGAATCTGATACCGACATCAACTTATCAATTTAGGGATATTTAATATCAATTTATAATTAAATAAAACTCCTACACATATCTCAATTATAGAGTCCCAACACAAAATCAACTATGTGGTTCCCTGAGCCTGTAGGCCACATAATCTCAAAAGTGCATCAGTATATTCCAGAGGCTACTAAATTGCATTGAGGGACTATGATTTCACTATAGAGAGACTATTACTTCTGATCAGTGTGTAACATAATATTAAATAACAATGGTACATAAAATAAAAAATAAAAAATAATATATAGTACCAAAATGATAAAAATCATCCAAAAAAATGAATACGTAGAAGATAAATTGATATCTCATAAACAAAAGATGGTCATTAAATGATTTAATAAAAAAACTTAAGGTACATAGAATAAAAGGGATAAGTAATGTAAAATGTGTTAAATAAAAAAAATGTCTAAAATCATTCACCACCAGAATCAATATCATAGTCTCAGTCATGTACTCTGGTACTCTATCATAGTACTAGAAGTAAAACATTGGAATCCATATTTCTCTCCAGGTCTATTACAACATACATGATGTAGGCTCAAGTAATAATGGAGGTCCAAATAGGGTGTGAGATATAATTAGCTTGCAAACAATACTGGTGTAATGAAAAATATGGTCTATTCAAATGAAATGAGAAGTCTCCAAGAGAATAATAATTTAATGGAGAAAAATAAGTAAACCACATCAGATTGAGTTCTTTATAGGGTACACTAATAACACTAGATCTTCTAAACTAATCCATATATCCCTAAAATGAGGCCAACATACATATATATAGTATATATGTAATGGTATATTGAAACAATGTATGACTGTTGGGATACATATGTGGAAAACATTGCACGATTGTTATAAGGTCATGTGTAATCATGGGCCGAACCCAAGAATGTTTCATGGCATGGAAGTCATATCATGGGATTTATAATGGAACTGAATTATCTCTCTTGGATATCTATAAATACCCATCACCGTACTGTCTGTCCAAGGTGATCCATAAAAGTAATCAAAAGTATCACTATCCTCTTGGTGTTATGTATGATCCTCTATTCCCACCCAAGGTATACCACATATGGAATAAAGTATATCTCATAGATTGGTTTAAACATATTTCCCACCAAACCCATCCATGGTAACTCCAATAGGTAACTGATACCACTCGTTGGTAGGTAAGTAATCACTATTGTAAGATCATCCTAGACATTATCTAATCAATTCATGTATCTCTCCCAATGAATATACTTTTTACATAAAAATATAATTATAAATCACAGGTACCCCATCCACAGAATCCTTATGTTAGGACCCTTAAATCAATCACAATAAAAAGTAATGTTATGGTTTTTAATTCATGAATTCATATGTTTAACAAGGAATCACAAACTCAGCCCATTTATAAGGTTCCAAAACTAATTTAGTACCACTAAAAATGAAATGTAATACATTAAAGGGACCTAAAAAATTTCATATAATATATTTATTTGAAATTCATCTTCCCATACATAATGATATTTTATTATGTTCGATGGTTTAACGGTATTCACATTTCAAAAAGGTACAACAATAGGGAATATAATGTTGATTTAATCATACCTCAATATTTATTGGTGGGGATATACAGTTCCCTTACACATATGAATGAACTTAAATATTATTTAATATAAAAATCTGTTTATTTCTTATAAAATTCATGTGTGTGGAAAAATTATTCATTATAAATTACAAAAAGACATTAGGGGAAATAAATACACCACCTACCATAAGCCGGTAGTAATCACCTAATCATGCATTGAACATTGTATATTTCTAAAACTATATAAAATGTAATTACTGAAAAATACCAAAAATAGGTCATATGAGCTCAAACAAAAATAGAAAATAAATTGGTGAGATGAACTAAGAATGGAAGTAAAATGAAAGAGGAGCATACCATTGTATATCCAACTTGACTATAAGGGTAGTTAGTGGAGTTTAGATGATGAATAACCAAAGGACACTGGGAATGTCTTGGAAGTGTTCCCCTGTCATGCTCCACTTGTGCAATAAGATATGGTGTTCTTCCAAAGATAAGATACAATTCCATTTTAATAAAACAATCCTCTATATAAAAATGTTGTGTATAATATATATACGTTTTGTAATTTTCATGTTGTGTATATAATATACATGTTGCATAATTTTCATATTTTTTGTCTCCAAATAAAGAAAAATTCATGGCATAAAGAATATCAGTCTAGACTAATACATGTCATGTATTTAAAATAAATGTAATTTATTGAAATATATATTGTGTTTTTGGTTTTCATCCATCCTGTATCCCTCCACCTACTATCCTCCTAAATGAAAACTAACCAACCTATAAACTGGTCAATGGGGTCTAACCCAAACGAAGAACTCAAAATGAATGTATTGAATTTAATAGATTTCATTCATTATTGAAAATATGGGATGTTATGAACAATGCTACATAAAACTAACCATCAATGAGATTACCTTTCAATGTTTGTATAACATAATATAAGAAAAAGATCTAGCCACTGTGCAGAATCATTGGCCTCTTCCTATGGTGTATCATCATGTACATAGTCATTCTTCTATAGAACACCAAACCATGGGAGCTAACCTTCTTTGAAGATCCTTCATGATTTGATTAGAGATACATATCGAATTATCTGAAGAGGACATATCCAAATCTAGATTAACATCCCCCAGATCAAATGAATGATAAGGGTTCAATTGAAAATGGGGATGTTGAGATGTATGGAAGATGTTTTTCTTGTAAGGACACATATGAATTAAAAATATACAATAATCAATTAGAACTACTCTCTATAAAATTATGAATGGCCCAGTGTAGTGATATGATAGGGTTATATATCTTAAAAATCACCAATGATCTATTTTTGAAGAAACTCATTGAAAGAACTAATTCTCCACCATGAACTCTAATATTTGACAACAATGACTAGTATATGACATCTACCAATAATAAGTTTTATATATCTTATTATAAAGTTGAATCACGTATTATGAGTTTTCTTTAATAATAAAATGACTTATTAGTGGCACCAAAACCACCTGTATCCTTCAAAGGGGTGAATTGAATGAACTAATGAAAATGGACTCATATGGATCCATATGAATAGTTTCCTGAAAGGGATTATTCATTGGAACTCAAATAGGTGTCAGTGTTTCTCCCATGAACATTAAAAATCAAGGAAACATACTCTAAGCATGTCCTATAACACATGTATATAACACATAGACTTACAATTGTTCTTATAGGGATATGATGAACTCAAGAGAACCTTTAAAACTTGTTATTTATTTAACACCGTCAGGAATTATGAGGTTAACCGTAAATTCATGATCAACATGATAGAAAATAGAACACCATAAAGGTATATGATACATTGAATGTAATTCCATCTGATATCATATACATATATGGTCTCCTAAATAAGCAAAAAGTGTTGGACATTGGTCATGATTTCTATGATCACCCATATAGAATCACCATATTGGATGGATAATTGAAAACCCCTAAAAAATCTATAGGTATGTCATCCATTTTCCACTCAAAACGGAATTGTGTCTATAAAACTATAGTATGTAACTTGTGCTCAGACACCACATGATGATTGGTGGAGCACTATTTTTCAAAACTCTAATTCCACCTATTTATACCCATCCACTAATAATGACGAAGTATGTCTCAAAATATCTTGGTTAGAACAAGATTTACTACCCAAATAGTTTCATGATATTTCATCAACAATTATTATCTTATGTCCATAGAAAGAATGAAAAATCCATGTAATTAAATAATATTATCCCCATTGATAACCCAATAAAGTGCTGGTTCCTCACCTGAGGAACTCTACATAAGGACAAATCCTTTAGGAAAAAAATTCAGTCTCTTCATTACTCATTCTAGAAAAATAGAACTCACTACCAAATATACTAAAATAGTGGACCCTCCTAAATTTTAATAAGGTATAGGAATCCGAAATTTTCTATAGAAACATCTAATGTCATAGTCGTCAACGTTAAAATTGACCATCTCCCAAGGGATACATCATGAATGAAAATCATAATCATATATTAGTGAAGAGATATAGATCATGGACCGTCATAGATCAAGGGTATCACACTGAAGATAATATTGGATTAAATTACAATATAAATTTCCTCCCCGCATACAATAATTCCATAAAAAATCCTATGAGCCCAAAAATAACATAAATTTCATAAACATAATGATCTATTTAAAAAACAACTAAAATTGGACTAAAAATGAATGTAACTATGAAAATATCGAATAACGATATGAAACACACTCAATAGGGTATCATGGGGAGTACATGAAATGTACCCTCGAAGGTCCTCCTAGGTTTTTGCAATATCTATACATGGTTGTTATAATCCAACAGACATGAAATATCCCATATGTGGGGTACAATATCATGTACCTCAAATGGGATAACCATGTAATTCTTAGAGAAGTGTACCTATACATGGAGTTAAATCCCCATGTGGTCTGTTAGTATACCCTACTTGGGATACCTATCCATGTATTCTTATTTTCCATGTATTTTTATATGCTTGACAACCATCATGGGGTTTATCTATGTGCTTTACAAAGCCATGTACCCATACACAGGATGATTGGGCACGTATTCAGCTACATGACCATGTACTTATACATGTCCTATATATTGTAAAATGAAAATTAAATCTGTAAGATAATTTTATTCATAAAATAAGAACACATGGAATTTGATCTATAATGACATGTACTGTGATTATGATTACCGAATTGGAAACCCTGAAAATCCTCCCAAAAACCTATAATTCTCCAAAAAATTTAAAGATCACCCTTAAATGGGTAATTATAAATGATAATATAGATATAAAAATGGAAATGGTAAATATATATGGAATATGAAAAATAATAAAAGTGGATTACAATTTGATGGAATCTACCAAAGCATGACCAATTCAGATGATCCACAACTACAACAAAACAATCCACCTCCTCTGTCCTCTAAGGTGATACCTTCCTTATATCAGTCTCTCCTTATATCCCCATATACATATTTTTATCTCAATATCATTCTATATTAATCCCATAGGGTTCTGGGTATGAAAAAATAAATTTTTAGTAGAGGAAAATAAAGGTGGAAAAGGACAGAATTAAAAGGAAGAAAGAATAAAAAGGGTCGTGGACAATATCTTGATGCCCGATCTATGTTTATTCATTGAATATAATTTTTTTGACATAAATGGTTGTTGAATAATGTCAATTTTATTCTCCATTATAGATATATATCTAGATGTAAATGTGAAAATAAAATAATATTCCATTAATTAAATTTTATATATTTATTATTCCATGAAAACTCAAACAGTTTGAAATTCTACCAAAGTATAGTCCAAGAGTAAAAACACTACACTAAGGCCAAAATAATTTTATGAATAATAATATGAGACCATATTCAATGAAAAAAATATTCATTTTAACCAATCGAATAATCATAAAAAGAATTAAAATTTCATCTCATAGTTTTATTTTGAAAAAACACTGGTTATTACAGTATCCGCCCCCATAATCATCAAAATGCATTATAATACAATGTGGAAAAACTAGATAACATAATCTCATCCGGATCATCATCCCAACTATGATATATAATATGTCTAATGACCAGTCTCATAGTGTAAAAAAATCTCCCACATGGGAGATGTTTAACTATTTATGATCTAGTATTCCACACCATAGAAATACTTTTATCGTTTCTCGAAAAACCAAAAATAAAGATCAAATAAAAAAAATTGAAACATTTTCGCCTAAAAATGAGGTATACAATAATAAAACATCAAATTGTGTACTCCCTATAAGGTTTCATACCTTATAACTCTCCTCAATTGAATCCAAAACATGTTCCTTCATTACAATCGACATTATATTTAAAAATAACAAATGACTATTGTAAAGACCTGTAAATGTCAAAGAAAATTTATTTTTCTTAATTTTCTTTGGAATTTTACAAGAACACAGTTTCTGACGGGACCTGATTCCGAGGCCCGGTGTGCCCAGAATCATGTTCCGAAGTTTGGCTCGGGTACGTTCAGTGAACGAACGTGCGGGTTTTTCTACCTTTTGAACCGGTGGTCGGAATTAAATTCTAAGGTCACCGATGGAATCACAGCACCGGTAATTGCTTAGAAACGCCTCTTCCATAATTGCGTTTGCTCGGGTGTGGTTTTTAATTTTTGGGCTTTAAGTTAAGAAAATAATATAATGTGGTACGACAAACCTTTTTTTTTATTTCACCTAAAGCCGCTTAAAGCCACTTAAAGCTTTTTAAGCTGAGTTAAATCAGATAGGGTGAAATTCAAAATATCTTACACTCTTGGTAGGATATTTGTGAGGTGGGTCCCACACGAGCCCCACCGTTTCTCTTCCCCTAATTAACGCACATGAAACCCCCCTCTTAAATGAAAGTCAACTGGGGAATTTTATTAAACTCTTAAATGCTCCTATTAATTGGGTGGTTTATTCATTGCAATTAATTATATGAATTAATTTTGTTTGTTTCTTAACATGTTATCAATTTTTTGGCATGTTAATAAAATAAGACCAACACACCTTCTTCTTTAATGTTGTGTTAAACCTTTGGGGAATCTCTAAAGATCTTCCTCCTCCTTTGTGAAGAACGCAAAGAACAAGAATAACGCGAAGAACGTGAAGAACGCCGGCCTTCGACGAAGGGAGATGAAGAACGCCAGGCCCCCTGGAGATCGACTACGTGAGGCCGATGATTCTCCCTCCACGACGCTTCTTCCGCTACAAATCTTCGATCGTCCGTTGAGGTAAGAGATTTATGTCCTTCTAATTCCTTTGTGGTTTTTATCCTCAACATGGATTTAATTGTCATAATTAAATCCGTGTGTTTCTTTAACCCTCAGAGATCGTCAACGTGATGCCCTTCTGCGACGACGCGACGCCCTTCCGTGACGCGACGATCACCTCCTTCCGCGACGGTCAATTCCGCGACGTACTCGCACTCATCTGACGACAGCTACGAGGTAGGGGTCGTTTTGAAAATGATTTTCGCTTGTTTGTTTTCCTCCAAGGCAAGAACGCGGACCAACCAATTAACAAGTTTGTCCACAGATTATTATTCTGGGACGTGGTTCATCAATTGATGGGATTTTATGGTGTTGTTTCAAACCGCTAACGCGGTGGGTGCGGACCGACGAACAAGTCCGAACCCACCGACCTTTGTTCTTGGTGTGCGTAACGGCGGACGATGACAAAATGGGTCGCATAGACGATTAGTTAATTCCTCAGTGAGGGACGGGACCCGGGAGGAGCTACGGCGTAAACCGAAATAGAATCGGACCACCGGAGAAACTCTGGTGGCCCGCAGACTCCACCGGCGGCGCCTTGGCGCGCCGCCGGATGGAGCTGTCGTGGCTGCAGCCGTGGCGGTGGCTGCCGACCAGACTCGTGACCGTGCGGGTCTGGCGAGACACGGCACGTGGCTTTGCCGCGTCTGCTGACCAAGTGCGGCCCCAAAGGGGTCGCGGCTCCTCTTCCCAAGGGGACAGCACGCCCCGCGGCTTCCCTTGCTCGGCTGCTCGGCCGAGCCGAGCCGAGACGAACCGTCGGCCGGGTTGCACCCAGGTCGGGTCGGGTCACCCTGGCCGGGCCAGGTCACGCCCAACCGGGTCGGACCTGGGTCGGGTCGGGCCCACACCCCCCCCGTTTCCGTACCTTTTCGGTCTTTTGATCATAATTTGAGCTATGGGCCTTTGAACGACGTGTTGTCAATGGCGATGAGATCCTTGGATCAAGACGGTCGTTTCAGTATATCACACTCAAGGTTTCGGAATACTTTGGGTTCGGCCGGGTTGGTTCGTACATGAAACCAACCGGGCCCTCGGAGCAGAAATGCTCATATCTTGAGCTTCGGATGTCCGATTGACGTGACGTCGAATTTTTTGTTTTCCTCTAAGTGAGACGGATCTTTTGGATTACTCCGCCTGAGGTTTGGAAGTAGGTGGAGTACGGTCAGGTTGGTTTTCCCTTAAAAACAAACCGGGCCCCTAGAACGAAAAAGCCAATAACTCTCAGACCGGGTGTCTGATTGACGTGCCGTCTGTGACGTTGAGTTCCTGTTGACGATATGGAACCTTTCAATACATGAACTCTGGACTATTTTCATTTGATGTATCAGCCTCTCGGCTCGTGGAGCGGACCCTCCCGGACGAGCTTGCTGTGTGCGGGAACCCTAGAGCTGGTTAAGACTGCTACTATGGAGACGATGACTGTGCAGAGATCCTCAGTGGATTCGATGGCAATGACTACAGCACTCACCGATCCTTTGTGGGTCAGTGCTGCTGATCCTGTGTGGGTCTGATCCTGTGTGGGTCAGCGCTCAGCGGTCCTATGTGAGCCAGCGCCCACAGATCCTGTGTGGGTCCCATCCTATGTGGGTCTTTGCGGGGGTTAGTTACCTATCGATCCTTTGTGGGTCAGATCCTTTGTGTGTCATTGCGGGGGGTTAGTACCTATTGATCCTTTGTGGGTCCGATGACATAGATGGATCAGTGATCATCTCTATCGTCATTCAAAGAAGTATACCTGTGTGAGCTGAAACCCTGTTTTTCTTTCCTTTGTGGATTGTGTTGTGCTATCCTATGTGGATTTACGTTTTTCATTCCTTTGTGGATTGTGTTATGCTATCCTGTGTGGATTTACATTTTCCATTCCTGTGTGGACTGGGTTGTACTTGGGTTCGGATGTTGGAGCTGAATAAGAATTGATGACTTGGGTATATGTATGGGCATATACCTAAGCAGTGTCGGATGTTACTTCGTGATTAAATCTTTCCTTTGTGGATTATCCTTTGTGGATTCTGGGAGACCTTCGGGGGTCTTGGGGTCCCTACTGAGTAGCTTATACTCACCCCGGTACGGGCTATGCCCACACTACGTTGTGTTGGTTGCAGACGATGGACAGCGCTAATCGTGGTGGAGGCTTGCGGAGCAGGACGGTACCTGGAGGTGGACCACTGGGTGGGACGTACTCGGAGCGGTCGGTTGGACCCTAGGAGAAGTGGAGGCTATCTGTACCCACCCTTTAGGTGGGACTCCTAGTGGACGGCTCGACTTTGCAGCTTTACTTTTCAGTTGTTGTTTTTCTCTTTTGAGTTGTACTTTACTTTCAGTTTGGGTTTGTATTCTGGCCCACTTACTTTTCGCACTTACAGTTGTACCAGATTTTACTTAGTGTTTACTTATTCCTCTTGCTTACTATGTGGTGATTGTTTACATTACAAAGGAAATTCCTTCCCTTTTTACCGGGATTTATGCCTTGGTGCTAGTCGCCAGCCCCTGGCCTATGGAAGGCGGGCTTGGGGTAGTCACGACACGGGCCCCGAGGACGGGTCGTGACAATTGGTATTAGAGGAGTTCGGTTCTACCGCAGACTCTGATCATTCTTCTATGTAAAGAAATAGTTTTGAGCATATTAGGTGTGGTTATCAGTCTAGGGATCCCAGTATTGGTGCGGCGGCCGACGTATCCGTACACCAGGACCCTGACTTATGATTTCCGACTTAATGCACGAAAACATTGATTGCTTGTGTGTTAAAAGTTTTCTTTGTGATTACTTTATGTCATCTCACCAGGCATACTGTTCTGACCATGGCGCACCGATTTCTTTTCAAGATGGCCCCACGATGGCAGCCAGCTAGGGTTCCAAGAGTTGAGCGTGACGACAGCCCGCCGAGTGAAGATGCCTCGGTACAGGGCCCTCTGACAGCTGAGGCACAAGCGGTACCTTTACCCGCCGAGTCACCGATGCTTCCAGCCCTAGTCGCTAACGATGCACGTCGCCTCAGTGCACTGCACGAGTTCCAGCGCCAGCGACAGCCCAGGTTCCGCGGGGAGACAGACCCCGAGGCAGCCGAGGACTGGATGGAGGCAGTTGTATGCGTTTTCAGGCTAGTGAGGATAGCAGCGGACCTCATGGTGATCCTCGCAGCGAGCCTACTGCACGCAGCAGCGGGCCGATGGTGAAGCTTCATGCTCCAGGTGCATGATGAGGCATCTCTTCTCTGGACGGAATTTGAGAGCCTCTTACTCTCGGAGTTCTTCCCATCCACCCTCTGTGTGGTGCGCATCCAGGATCTTCCTCAGCTGTGGCAGGGCAGCTTGATGGTCGCCCAGTACTCAGCAATATTTACCGATCTCTCTCGCTACTCGACCGACATGGTACGAGACCCGTTCTTTCGGGCCTGGACATTTGAGAATGGATTGAGACATGAGATCAGGGCATTGCTGATCTCCCTCAGCATTCCAAACAAAGAAATAGTACTGGAGAGATCCCTTTTGATCGATAGCATTCTTGCTGAGCCTTCATAAGCTATGGGACCTACCGTAAGGCGGCAGGTAGCCGAGTCTTCCGCAGCAGGCAGCCGACGGATGACTCAGGGGTCCAGGCAGACCGGACCCTCACGCAGACGACCTCAGGACACTGGCTCAGCAGTGCGGGGCACACAGCGTGGAGCCAGTTTTTCAAGAGGCAGGCAGTGCAACACATGCGGCGGACAGGGTCACTTGGCTCGTGACTGCCCAACCCACCGTGTCGAGGGGCAACAGACAGTTGAGGGGCCACCCAGGCAGAGGTAGAGGGTCGACCATGGCAGTCCGCAGGGAGGAGGCGGACGATGCAGAGGAGATGGCCGAGCAGTAGGTGGTGGGTGACGCTTTGAGGCTCTACCACCACCACCACTGGGAGGTCCACCCCGGCCACATGGAGCTGGCTGGCAGAGACAGGCACAACTCCAGGCAGTGGAGTCCTACGACCACGACGCGCCCGAGATGATTCGAGGTACAATCTGTGTCTATTCCACCCTTGATACAGTTCTTATAGACATAGGAGTGAGTCACTCTTTCATAGCTGATGCCCTTGTTCGGTGCTCGGAGATTCCGACAGAGCCGTTGGCTCGATCCTTACGCCTAGAGACTTCTACGGGAGCAGACTCGACGATTACGCACTGGTGCCAGTAGTGTGAGATTACTCTAGGAGGCGAGAGCTTCAGTTGGGATCTTCTTGTAGCGACGTTGAGGCCTTACGACGTCATATTGGGAATGAATTGGTTATCTATAGTCCATGCTCAGATTGACTGTATTAGGCGAAAGGTGCGATGTGTACGCACTGACGGGAGCAGGTTCACCTTCACCATCGAGAAGGGAGCCTTCGTAGCACAGGATGGACTTCCGCAGAGGAGAGGACATCCCATCACTCATCAGTTGTCTAGCCTCATCCTAGGAGATGTTGACGTGCGGAGTCCTAGTTTTCCTACAGTGGTGGATCAGTATGCGGACGTCTTTCCCGACGACGTTCCAGGGCTACCTCCTCGCAGAGAGGTAGACTTTTATATTGACTTGTACCTCAGGACAGTCCCTATATCGACTCCAGCATTTCAGATGTCCCCCGCTGAGCTTCGAGAGCTACGGGTAAAGTTGGAGGACTTTCAGGGCAATGGATTCATCCGACCCAGTGTTTCACCCTGGGCTTCCCCGATATTGTTCGCCAAGAAGGCAGATGGGAGCTTGCAACTGTGTGTTGACTATCGTCGCCTGAACCAGGTGACAGTGAGGAAGAAGTATCCGCTACCGAAGGTTGATGACCTCTTCGATCAGCTCAAGGAAGCACGGTGGTTCTCGAAGATAGACCTCAGGTCAGGCTATCATCAGCTCAGATTTCGGGATGAGGACGTGCAGAAGACGACCTTCAGATGTCGGTATAGCCACTATGAGTTCTTGGGTATTCCATTCGGCATAAAAAACGCTCCAGCAGTGTTCATGGGCCTCATGAACAGGATCATTCAGCCGTACCTCAATCGATTTGTCGTGGTCTTCATCGACGACATTTTGATTTACTCGACGACTGAGGAGGAGCACGCCTACCACTTACAGGTTGTACTAGACACACTCCGAGAGCACTAGATTTATGGAAAACTCTCGAAGTGTCAGTTCTGGATACGTGAGGTCCGCTTCTTGGGACACGTTATCTCTGATGCGGGAGTTGCAGTGGATCCTGCGAAGATCGAGGCAGTTCTAGCTGGGGAGCCCCACAAGAGCGTGACAGAGTTGCAGAGTTTCTTGGGACTAGATGGATACTATAGGAGATTTGTGCCAAAATTCTCTAGAGTTGTGGCACCACTCTCAGCTTTGAAGAAGAAGGGGAAACCCTTTGTGTGGTTATACAGATGTCAGCAGAGCATCCAGGAGCTGAGACAGAGATTGACCAGCGCAGCTATCTTGAGGTTGCCTAAGGAGGGAGTAGGGTACCTAGTCTACTACAATGAATCAGGGACCAGACTCGGATTTGTCCTAATGCAGGAGAAGGCAATGATCGCCTATGGATCACGTCAGGTGAGGCCGCATGAGCAGAATTACGCTACCCATGACCTGGAGATAGCAGCAGTGGTCTTCACAGTGAAGACATGGCGACAATATCTAATGGACAAGCGCTTTACAGTCTTTTCTGACCATCAGATTCTCAGGTACATCTTCTCATAGAAGGACCCGAACCTGAGACAGCGACGATGTCTTGAGTTCCTCCCGGACTATGACTTTTAGATAGTCTATACTCCTGGGAAAGGGAATGTGGTAGCCGATGCTCGTAGCAGGAGGAGGGGCATTCAGCTACTCAAGGAGGCGACAGAGCAGCTAGCCGCTTTGCAGATATCCTTCGTGGATAGAGATGGAGCAGCCTTCCTTCAGTCTCTCACAGTCACACCTCCACTACTACAGTGGGTCAGAGAGGCATAGCATGAGGACGTTGACTGTGAGACGCGGCATGCACAAATATCCTCAGGACAGGCACCTGATGATTTATCCTTTAGTGCAGAGCACGACATCCTTTTCAGAGGACGTACCTTAGTACCATTCGATTTACGAGAGGAGGTGCTGAGAGATTTTCACACTTCTCTATTGGCGATATATCCGGGAGTGGCGAAGATGTACTAGGATATCAGGCGACAGCACTGGTGGCCAGGCATGAAGAGGGTTGTGGCAGAGTTCCTTTCACGATGCCTCACCAGCCAGTAGGTGAAGGCAAAGCATCAGGTACCAGCAGGCTTGGTACAACCATTGGAGGTCCGGGAGTGGAAGTGGGATGGGATATCTATGGACTTCGTGACGGGACTTTCAGACACTTCCAGAGGTCACGACTCCATTTGGGTGATTGTCGACCGACTCACCAAGTCGGCTCACTTCTTACCCATCAGATAGCAGGGCTCAGTGGAGATCTTGGGACGTCTCTACGTTCAATAGATTGTACGACTTCACGATGTGCCATCATCTATCGTCTCTGATCGAGATGCTTGCTTTACTTAACTGCTTTGGAAGGGGCTGTATGAGGCGTTCGGGATGCGGCTATGTCTGACCACCGCCTTTCACCTTCAGACGGATGGTCAGATGGAGAGGACCATTCAAAATCTCGAGGACATGCTCTGTGCATGTGTCCTCAACTTTGGTCGCAGCTGGGAGGACCACCTACCATTGGTGGAGTTCGTGTACAACAACAGCTACCACTCCACCATCGGGATGGCACCATAAGAGGCGTTTTACGGCAGACCTTGAAGATCATCTTTGTGCTGGACAGACCCTGGAGAGTCTGCACTTGTGGGACTAGAGATGGTTCGGGCCACGACAGAGATGGTCCAAGTCATCCAAGAGTGGATGAGGATAGTTCAGAGCCGGCAGAAGTCTTATACGGACAGGAGGCGGAGGCCACTAGAGTTCGAGGATGGCGACCACATCTTCTTTTGTGTCTCACCTCGATGTGGATTACCGAGATTTGGCCGAGGCGGCATGTTGTCTCCACGCTTCATCGGACCTTTCCAGGTCCTCAGTAGGATTGGGGAGGTGGCTTATCGGCTGGCTCTACCACCTTAGTTGCACCGGGTGCACGACGTCTTCCACGTATCCCAGCTGAGGAGATACGTGCACGACCCGACACACATCATTGACCATAGAGATCTAGACATTGATGATGGGACGACTTTTGCAGAGGTCCTGGTGGAGATCGAGGATCGACAGGTGCGGGTCCTACGTGGATGGTCGATTCCTCTAGTGTGCATCAGATTGAAGAACGAGAACCTCCAGGAGAGCACATGGGAGCGGGAGGCTCAGATGCATGCTTAGTACCCACATTTGTTTCCCTAGCTTATGATGTATCTTTACGGGGAAGTAAAGCCCTGAGGTGGGAGTGATGTAAAGACCTGTAAATTTCAAAGAAATTTTTTTTTCTTAATTTTCTTTGGAATTTTACAAGAACGCAGTTTCTAACAGCACCTATTCCCGAGGCCCGGTGTGCCCGGAATCTTGTTCTGAAGATTGGCTCGGGTACTATCATTGAACGAACGAGTGGGTTTTTCTAACTTCTAAACCGGTGCTCAGAATTGAATTCTGAGGGTGCCGATGGAATCGCAGCACCAGTAATTACTTAGAAATGCCTCTTCCGGAATTGCATTTTCTCAGGTGTGGTTTTTAATTTTTGGGATTTAATTTAAGAAATAAAATAATGTGGTATGACAAACCTTTTTTTTATTTCACTTAAATCCACTTAAAGCCACTTAAATCTGCTTAAGCTGAGTTAAAGATGATAGGGTGAAATTTAAAATATCCTACCCTCTTAGTAGGATATTTTTGAGGTGTGGCCCGCGCGAGCCCCACCGTTTCTTTTCCCCTAAGTAACGCACCCGCAACCCCCGTCTTAAATGAAAGTCAACTGGGGCGTTTCCTTAAACTCTTAAACGCTCTTATTAATTGGGAGGTTTATTAGTTGAAATTAATTCTATGAATTAATTTTTTTTGTTTCTTAACACGTAATCAATTTGTTGGAATGTTAATAAAATAAGGCCAACACACCTTCTTCTTGAATGTTGTGTTAATCCTTTGTGAATCTCTAAAGATCTTCCTCGTTCTTCATGAAGAACGCGAAGAACGCGAAGAACACGAAGAACGTGAAGAATGCAGGCCTCTGACGAAGGGAGACGAAGAATGCCAGTCCCCCGGAGATAGACTACGTGATGCCAACGATTCTCCCTCTGCAATGCTTCTTCCGTGACAAATCTTTGATCATCCATTGAGGTAAGAGATTGTGGTACTTTTAATTCAGTTATGGTTTTTATCCTCAACAGGGATTTAATTGATATAATTAAATCTGTGTGTTTCTTTAACCCTCATAGATCGTCGACGAGACGCCCTTCCTCTACGACGCGAGGCCCTTCCGCGACGCGACGATCACCTCCTTCCGCGACGGTCAATTCCGCGACGTACTCGCACTCGTCTGACGACAGCTACGAGGTAGGGGTCGTTTTGAAAATGTTTTACCCATGTTTGTTTTCCTCCAAGGCAAGAACGTGGACCAACCAATTAACAAGTTGGTCGGCGGATTATAATTGTGGGATGTAGTTCATCAATTGCTGGGATTTTATTGTGTTGTTTCAAACCGCTAACGCAGTGGGTGCAGACCAACAAACAAGTCCGAACCCACCGCCCTTTGTTATTGGTGTGCGGAACGACGGGCGATGGAAAAACGGGTCGCATAGATAATTTGTTAATTCCGTAGTGAAGAACAGGACCCGGGAGGAGCTACGGCGCAAACAGAAATGGAATCGGACCACCGGAGCAACTCCAGTGGCCCGATGACTCCACCGGCGGCGCCCCGGCGCGCCGCCGGATGGAGCCGCCGCGCCGGCGGTGGCCGACCAGACCCGTGACCGCGCAGTTCCAGTGAGACACGGGACACGGATTTTCCGTGTCCTCTGACCAAGCGCGGCACCACGCGGGGCCGCGACTCCTCTTCCCGCGGGGACAGCACACCCCGTGGCTTCCCTTGCTCGGCTGCTCCCCCGAGCCGACCCGAGCCGACCCGCAGGCCGGGTCGCGCACAGGCCAGGCCGGGTCGCCCCGTCCGGGCCGGGTCATGCCCAACCGGGTCGGACCCGGACCTGGGTCGGGTCGACCCAGGGGGGGTCGGGCCAGGTCGGTCCGGGCCCAGACCACCTGTTTCCGGACATTTTTGGTCTTTTGCTCATTATATGAACTACAGGCCTCTGAACTATGCGCCGTCAGTGGTGATGTGATCCTTGGATCGAGATGGTCGTTTCGGTATATCACACTCAAGGTTTCAGAATACTTTGGGTTCAGCCGGGTCGGTTCGTACACGAAACCAACCGGGCCGTCGGAGCGGAAACGCTCATATCTTGAGCTTTGGATGTCCGATTGACGTGTCGTTGACTTGTTTGTTTTTCTCTAAGTTAGACGGATCTTTTGGCTTACTCCGCCCGAGGTTTGGATGCAGGTGGAGTACGGTCGGGTTGGTTTTGCCTTAAAAACCAACCGGGCCCCTGGAACAAAAAGGCCAATAACTCTCAGACCGGGCGTCCGATTGACGCGTCGTCTGCGACGTTGAGTACCTGTTGACGATACAGAACCTTTGTATACATAAAATCTGGACTATGAGTCAGTTGATGTATCAGCCTCTTGGCTCGTGGAGCGGACCCTCCCAAACGAGCTTGCTATGTGCGGGAACCCTAGAGCTGGCTGCGACTGCTACTGTGACGACGACGACTGTGCAGAGATCCTCAGTGGATTTGACGGCGACGACTAAAGAACTCAGCGATACTTTGTGGGTCAGTGCTACTGATCCTGTGTGGGTCTGATCTTATGTGGGCCAGCGCTCAGCGGTCCTGTATGGGCCAGCGCCTACAGATCCTCTGCGACTCCGATTCTGTGTGGGACTTTCCGGGGGTTAGTTACCTATCGATCCTTTGTGGGTCAGATCCTTTGTGGGTCATTGCGGGGGTTAGTACCTATCGATTCTTTGTGGGTCGGACGACTTAGATGGATCAGTGATCATCTCTATCATCATTCTAATAAGTATACCTATGTGAGATGAAACCATGTTTTTCTTTCCTTTGTGGATTGTGTTGTGCTATCCTGTGTGGATTTACGTTTTTCTTTCCTTTGTAGATTGTGTTGTGCTATCCTTTGTGGATTTACGTTTTGCTTTCTTGTGTGGACTGGGTTGTACTTGGGCTCGGATGTTGGAGCCAAACGAGAATTGATGACTTGGGTATATGTATGGGCATATACCTAAGCAGTGTCGGATGTTACTTCGTGATTGTATCTTTCCTTTTTGAATTATCCTTTGTGGATTCCGGGAGACCATCGGGGTTCTCGGGGTCCCTACTGAGTAGCTTATAATCACCCCTGCACGGGCTATGCCCGCACTATGTTCTGTTCGTTGCAGACGACGGACAACACTGATCGTGGTGGAGGCTTGCGGAGCAGGACGGTACCTAGAGGTGGACCACTGGGTGGGACATGCTTGGAGTGGTCGGCTGGACCCGAGGAGCAGTGGAGGCTATCTGTACCCACCCTTCAGGTGGGACTCCTAGTGGACGGCTTGACGTTGCGGCTTTACTTTTTAGTTGTTGTTTTTCCCTTTTGAGTGTACTTTACTTTCATATTGGGTTTGTATTCTGGCCCACTTACTTTCCGCACTTACTGTTGTACCAGCTTTTACATAGTTTTTTCTTCTTCCGCTTCCGTACTATGTGGTGCTTTTTTACTTTACAAAGGCAATGCTTTCCCTTTTTACCGGGATTTACGCCTTGGTTCAAGTCGCCAGCCCTTGGCCTGTGGAAGGCGGGCTTGGGGTAGTCACGACATGGGCTCCGAGGATGGGTCGTGAAAACTATAATAGAGCCTACATTATGCCAGAATATTGAAGTTGACATCATGATATAACATGATCACATAGAGCTAGGAATTCACTAACATTTAATAAAAATGTTTGTAGAGTTCTCTGATGAAAAATTAACATAAATGAATACCATAAATACCATTAATAATAACCTAACACCATTTCTCTCAGAAATGCATGTATAGACAAGAAACATGTCAAATGTCTCATGACACCTAATTCATTTTAGACATTTACTCTAGAAGGGAGGTAATTTCATTATTTCACAAAAAATATATGAAAAAAACACAGAAAAAATTTCTTTAAATCAATTTCTCTTTTTCTAGCACATGGGCACTCACTGATTTCGGATTTAAATGATATAATGTGTAAACAATGTATACTGTCATCACCAGAATTAGAAACCATTGATTCCAACATCATAAGGATAATATTAATGTGATATATGTCATGTATGAATCCCTCATATAGAATATCCATTGGAACCCCACATCAAAATAGGGAATATAATCATTTATATCATATATCCACCAATTATCCATCACCTAATATCAGTCCATTTAGGAGCACCTTCCCATTCTCAAAGTACATTAGAAATATTCACAACACTATTCAACAATTTTAGGAATAAGAAAATTCCGAAATATTAAATCCCATATCAAATAAAAAGACATCCATGCTCTATCATAGAAACCAATGGAGTCTTATTAATATAATGAAAAAATTGACCACCTGTGGTGTATTAGTTTCTAAAACCGATTGCATCCAAACTTATTTACTAAAAAGAAATCTATAAAAATGGGTCGACCTCTCTCATGCATGTTATCCTTGATCTAATGGAATATCAACCTACAAGGTTCTGATTCACAAATATGGGTGCATAGGTATCCCACCAATACATATAAAAAAAAGTCCCAGAAAAGGGTTTATATGTCTACACACATATCCCAAATGTCAATCCTTTATATGGGAGGTAAATATAAAACAAACATATGATGTTTATAACTATAAATAATTTAGACAATAGGGCCCTATTAATCACAATAAATCTTTATAAGGGTCTTCCCCTGGAGATCCAGTTTACCAGGCATCTATATATGATTAAACCCTCTCAAGGTTCAATTCACTAGAAACCATTAGGTAACTCTTGGTATCCTACTCAGTGATCTGACAAGATAATAGAAAAAATTGGATAAGTAGAATTTCATTACAAGTTATGATGCAAAATTCCATATAGAATTTATTTTATTAAATATTATATCCATTAAACAACACCCGTTGAGTGGTCAAATATTTGGGAATCATATTACATGACAATCTACTAGTGTCATTTAACCTCTCATACATGAGTACTATGTCCTCAGCCTCACTATCAAATGTCTTAATATAGATTCTCATTACATTAGACTAAATGGATATATATATATATCAATCATACATTTCATACATGAATATTACTTCATATTAATGATAAAAACCATAATATTGTTACAAATCCATGATCAAATAATTTAGTGGCTTATGAAAATTAGGCTCAAATATAAAATTTAAATAATAACAACTAGAAATTATTTAATTCCTTCTTCCCTATCTTCTTAGTATACATTGCATTCTCATTAGTGCATGTTGTAATCAGAGTATATAAATCAAAGAAAAGTGTTTTCTAAAAGCCCTGTTTTTCGTTGAATAAGAGGCATGAATCATTACAACATGAGTAAGAATAATCATCTTCATCATAACATAATCATGGGATTATCATCAAAATTATAAGGTAAATAATTGATAAATTCATGAAATGTGGTAATGCATAAAAATAATATACCTTGTCTTTGTGGACAAATACCTCACTTAGTTTTGAACAAAACTAGCATAATTTTCCCACATAACATATGGGAATAATCATAACATAATATATGTGAAAAAATTTAAAATCTTGTATATTTATATTTCACATTATCACATGAGATATATATAATTACTGAATTAATCGGAGTGATATATAATTTCGGTCTCACCTGTCAAATCATAACTTTTACATAATCATATGTGCAAAATAGAAGGTATAACAATCAATGGAATAGTTTAAGACCCTATAAGAGAATGAGTTTCATATTGATTCAATAATGAATACATTAATGAATAAAATTTTTGGTTCCAAATTGAATATGGTAATTCATACATGAACATAATATAGAATTATTCTTGAGTGGATAAGAAGTATTTCAAGAGGTGTAAAATATGATTTATTTTAAATTAAACTCACTTTTCAAAAAAAAATATTCTCATTATATTTTTTAATATGGTAGGAATGTTTATACCCACTAAAAAGGGTAAAATTAATTTTAAGTGATTAGTATGAACCTTCTTACGATGGAACATAGAACTGTCCAAATATAATAATTGGGTTTCAGAATCCACTAACCTTAATTCCATCTTAATTTCATTAATTTTTTCCTCCTAAATAATAAAATATTGGTTATTAAAACATTTATCCATAAGTTAATTATAGTAATTTATTAAACTATAAAAAATTATATACATTGGATGTTGTTTTCTAGTTTCCATTGATTAAATTGAAGTGTTCTGATATCAATTTTTACTTAAACATTTCTTATTTTCCAATGATGTTATTATTTTATTAAATGTATTTTATACATTAGTATAATTAATTATATAAACATATAATCAATATAATTAAATTTTAATAAATTATATGTATATTATAAAATCCATCCATGATGATGGTTATATGTGTTTCTAGGAAAATATTCTTGTAACAGGATAGCCGACCATTGACATGATTTATCAAGAGACCAAAAAAATAATTTTAAAATTTGTATATATATATATAGTATTATGGTACATAAATTATCTCAAAATCATTAATATAATTTTTAATTACTTCCTAATTCATTATTTCAGTGTTTGGTTTTAAATGGGTTGGTAGAAAATACATAGAGAAGAGTAATAACAAATAAAAAAGAAAGAAGAGTGGATGGGAACTTTCTTAATCCTTGATGTATTCATACTTGAAACACTCTTTGACTCCTTTGTGATTGGAGTTGGATTTATCATGGATGTCCCTATGGATTCTAAAATGATTAAGAAGGAATATTTGGGTAGGGATTTTTCATTTGAATGAGTTGAAGAATTGGGTTTAGAAGGGGAGTTAGGGGGTTATTTATACATGAGGAGAGGGGTATTTTATGAAAAGAATATTGAATGAATAAAAAAATCTATGTTAAAAATTATATTTGTAATTTTGTAAAATATAAATCATATATTAATAAAATATAATTATTTTTAAACTTAAAATCCACTTTATAATTCAAATCCATTGAATTATTATAATGTATAGTGGAATGAAAAAACAATTGTTATTTTAATGAATCGCTTTTGACTTTAGGTTTTTTATTTTTTTTATAGTTTTGTAAATTTAGGTTATTTTATATTAATGAACCATTTATTAAATTAAACATACCATGGCCTAACCAATGTTTCTAGAAAGTATAATTTCCATTCTACATCATGAATATTTTAATTTGAGTTACACCTGTTATATGAAAATATTTTTTAATATTCACCCAAAACATGATGTCTTTCATAAAATTATGACGAAATTTCTCTAGAACAATTTTGATGTTATGATTTAAAATTAATATTAATTTAATCAAAATAGTGTACTAAATTTGGTAATTTATTTCTTGACATAAAAATTAGGTCTTTTACTAAATACATTAAAATAATGTTTATTAAAAATGTGTTATATATTTTTATTGATTTTATAATCATGATATTTATTTTTTTAGAATTTTAAATTTTAAATTTACTTAAATTAATAATAGAAAATATTATTTACATCATAATTTATTATTATGAGTAGAAATTTCTATTCCAATGTTCAGGTTACTATTCCCAGTGGAGTCAATATTTTTCCAACGATCAGATTATCTCTTATAAATACCTACATATTCATTCATTAATTGTTCATCTTAATTCCATGTAAGGGTTTATATTTATATTTTATAAAATACTTCTTGGTTTAATTGTTTATTTTCAATAGTGTTTTCAGTGGAGTGATGATTCTTGTATATTGATGAAATATATATTTCTAAATTTTGGATTTTATATTTTATATTATTTGTCCAATTAAACTATTTGGATTTGTAATTGGGTTCAATATTTAATAATGTAATATTATGTAGTAGTAAAATAAATACTTGTTGTTTTCACTATATATTTTTAATGTGTATTATACTATATAATATAACACAACACTCATTAATTCGATTTTTTTTACTGAAAACACATGTTCATTACAATCCTCCCTACTATAGAAAATTTTTCCATGAAATTTCAAATTGTATTCTTAGTATTGAAATAGGTGAGGGTACAATTTTTCATTTTTACTCTAGATCTAAATTCACCTCTTCAAACTAATAGTTTCTCTAAAACAGTTTGACAAGGTGAGTTTCCTTATTTCATATAACATTGTGTCTTCATTCCATGATCTTCACAAGTTATTCTTTATATCAGAGTTCATATTCTTATTGATCCACCTATGGATTAATTATATGTGAGGGATTAGGTATGTACTTCTTTACGAGTGATATGTGAATCAAATATTGAACATAAGCAATATTTGGTGGATTTTAAAGTAGATATGCCACTTCTTCTATGAGATCATGGATCTATAACTGACCTAAGAACATTGTACTAAGATTTAAATCTATTCCAAACCATAAGAATGTCTTCTATGTTGATATTTGAATGAAAGATTTATGTCCAAAATCAAACTCATAGTTTACTATGAAATTATCAAAATATATCTCTTTCTGACTCTGATAAACTCTTACATTATTTTGGATGGAATGACACTCCTTGGTCTTCTCTTGAACAATTTCATGTCAAATTAGCTTTTATTCTCAAAAATAATACCAGAAATTTCAATTTATACATCACTTCTGATAAAGAGCTTCATATGAAGCCTCTCATATACTTGAGTCGATGTTGTATATGTATGAAAACTCAACCAAGGGGAGATTCATATATAACCCCCATTTAAATTAATTTGATAAGGTACATAGATTGTAATAATTCTTATTAATAGTCCTATCATTTTTAAAATAATTCCGGGATGATAGTCTATGATGAAATTCAATTCTGTACTCAATAAATTTGTGTACATCTCATAAAATTAGAGGGGAACCATAGATTATGATTAGAGATGATTGAAAGAGATACCACATGTATCCTCACTATTTCCTTCACATATATTATGGAATTTTTTTTCCAGTGATATATCATCTTGAGTATTGATAAAGTGGTATGTCATGATGATTTGATAGACCAAAACCCATATCTAATTATTTCTCATGGATGTTTTCTATAGACTAGTGATAGAAATCATAGTGATGTTCTCCCATTTTCATTTAGATATATGAAAAGGTTGTATCATCCCATTGGAATTACTCCAACCTTATAAAACATTCCATTAAACCAAACACCTTGAGACGTACACCACAAAATCATTATTCATGTTTTCCCACTATAAGTTTTCTCAAAGATCATGGTATATCTTGGTGCTTCCTGGATGGATGGAGAATCATGAGATACATGAATTATCCAATATGTTATTCTTTTTATAAGGTGATTAAGGAACACAAATCCATGTTATAAAATGAATCAAAGAACCACAATCGATATTAAACTCTTGTATCTTATATTAAATTACTTCATTTCCCTTATTATATAGCTCAAGATCATCGATTTGTACATACATGTTATTCTCTTTGATTGATGGTTGAAAAATCATTTTTCCAAGGAAAGATGTATTCCCCGTCATTATGATCTTGAGATCTATCATTTTCATTTTCATAAATATAAGGTCTTTCTCAATTGACATCACTGAAAGAGTAGCATGTTTTTTCTACAAAGAATATCATCTACCCTCTCTCCTTTCCCGGATGGTAGTGAATAGTGAAATCGTAGTTCTTTCATAGATATAACATTATCTTTTGAGGAAATGTCAACTTCTTCTATGTGAATATATTATTTAGGATCTATTGATCAACAAATATGTTAAACTTCTTACGATATATGTAGTTTCACAAGATTTGATGAAAAAAATCATTGCTTCTAGATCCAAATCATGCATCATGTGGTTTTGATCAATGATATTCAACTATTATAAGGTTTGGGCTATCATATTAACATTATTCATGATAAAAAGGCCCACTACATTATATCAACCATCACTATATATCAATAGTACCTTATCAAATTTTCAGTAGTGTGTGAATAAGAGAATTGATTAGCCACTTATTGAGCTATTTCAAGCTTTAATAAATTCTGTTATTAGAATGTAACTTACCACATTCCAAGTTAACATTGTTAGAGGGATATATAATGATGATAAATTTATCAAAAAAATGTTGTTAGGACCTATCCAATCCATGAAATTTTGTTTTTTTTTGACACTACTGGGTCTATGTCATTCTTCAATTTCAATTATTATTGAAGGGTCCATAAAAATTCATACACTGGTGATCATGTGGCCCATTAATATGACTTTCTACAAAAAAGTCACACTAGTATAGCATAGAATATTTTTTATACATAATTAATGTCTTGGAAAAAATTATTATATGCTCTTCATGTTACTACAATCTCTTGGAGTATATAAGAATATCCTCAAAAAACCCTACCAATTTATTTTGATAAACTATTTGAATATGCTATTATTCAAATACACGAAGATTTGAAGGGAATTAGTTTGTTTGAAGGCCATCACTATTAACTTATTGTTCCGAAACCATTTACGTAGTGTATTCTTATAAATATATTCCTACCCGACCTTCAATTTATTATATCCATAATGATGATACCCCTTTTAGAATTATTGATCTTTATGTATTTGATCGAACAAGACATTAATCGTTGGATGATGTAACCTTTTCATTATGATGATCTTATTGAGATCCCATTAATTAGCACATAGTCCCATTGAACCATCCTTATTCTTACATAGAAGAACTGGTTCACCCAAAGTTGATGAACTAGGGGGTATGATTTGTTTGTCCATATTAAATTTTAGATGCTTATTTAACTCCTCCAGTTTGATCGGGGACATATTATAGGGGATTATTATTATATGAGTAGTTGTAGGTATGAGATCTATTTATGGATCAACTTCTTGACCCGGGGAAAGTCAAGGTGACTCTATAGTAAAAAAATTAGTGTATCCCCCAACAATGTGAATTTCATATAGGATTATACCTCCCATTTATTCAACCATTTAAGTATGTTTTGATTTTTCATAGGGTATTAACACCCAAACCATCGAAAAATATTATATTAGTAGTTCATGATCATCCTTTCATTTATATAAGAGCATTTGATAGTTTTTAATTCAATAAGTGATATCATATTCACAATATTTTTTGAGTTCTCTATATCATGAGAACTAATTCATGCCTAATATTGTGTCAAATTACCCAAAGGTATGTTTTTCATGATTAACTGGATCAATCATCCCACATATTCCAATAGGTGAAGACTAAAAAACTTGTATTTCAATGATTGAACTACTAGTTTTCATAACAGATATCTCTAATTCAAGGTATCGGTGCTTTGATTAAATAGTTTTAAAATATGGTTGTATTCAATGTAAAGTGTAGAAACAGAAAAAATATAACATTTTCCACTACTGAGTGAATATAAAGAGAAGATTATACAAATTTCTTTTTCTTGATCCAAATAATCTGTAGAGACAACATAATAATTCAGTTTATCAAATCCCTCGGGTGGCTTCTAATGCTAATTACCCTCAGATACTTTATGATTACTAAAATAGTTTACAAAGTTCCCATTATCCAAACAGTTGATTAATTTAACCCTAATTTGTGCATTAATAGGTTTACTCATTTTCCCCATCATATTGGTCTGATTATTCATGTCTCTTAGACATTGATATGTTTGGTTTCCTTCCCTCTCACACTTGAAATATTTCCCTCTCCCATAGATAAAAATCCAATGATTCTTCTTCCCACATTTTTGACATGTGGGTAGTTGGATTCTCATTACTTCTTGGTCGTTAGACACAATAGCATAAAAATCCATTATTCTATACTTATGTCCATATTAATGGAACCATTATATTAACATAGTCTATAATTTGAGAGCACAGAAAGAAACTTATTCATTAATACCAATGTCGCAGATTCCTAGATCATTTTGAATGTGTTTTTTTAATCTTCTATTTTGCCATATTTTTTTTGTAAAAAAATCCAAGGAATATCTTGTATTTATTATAATTATTTCCTCATAATTTTGTATATATTCACCTTTATTTTTCATTAACTATATGATATATATATCCAATTTTATCTAAGTGCTCATGGGAAATAAATTTCATGAAATATTTTCTTCATTTATACCCTCTCCATTTGTTTTATGCCATCATTTTGATGGGTGTTTTAAATCAACTCCAACCATTAATCATATTTTTCATCAAAATGATAAATTTCTAGTCACATTATCCTTCTCAAAACAATGAATCATAATAATGATCATCTAAATAGAGTTAACCCACTATTATATGATTAATGGATTGAAGGATTCTCTAAACATTTTTGTTCATTTCTGTATAAAGGGATCAATTTCTAGACAATCCTTTTTAAGAGATAGTGGAAGTTCAAAATGGTTCAGGATATTAGTCATAACTTGTGAAAATTGTTTATTAATAGGCATGGAGTTCTCAACTCCACATCTAATGGAATTTGGCATGCCACTCGGGCAATCATTTTATTGTTCCTCACATGATTTTTTGTCCTAGACCATCATGGTTTCCATGCTTTTTTAAATATAAATGGTTTGAAAAAAACATTTGTAAAGATTACATGAATAGATAATTTTTTCGGTTACGAAATTAACACTAAATGTATATCTTAGGGGATTCCTATGTTTGTAATTTTTAAAAATCAATGTTTCTATTATGATTACATATAATGTGTATTATCATATGGGTATTGAATATTTTTTTTCTAATCAAAATTCCTAAATTTTCAAAAACATTCTCTCAAAATAACTATAAAAAATTAACATTTCATACATGACTATGACATCATTTTTAAGATCAAAATCATAACAGCATTACAAATCTAGGATCAAATAGTTTACTATATTAGAAAAATTTATTGTTTACATTACTTATACATAATTGTAATTATATTTGTTCGCAATTTTATTATTAGTAAAATATTTTTCTCTTTAGTAAAAGTAATCACCTAAGTATATACATAAATTAATGGATTGAGCTAAAAACTGTTTGATAAGATGAATAAGGGACACAAATCAATTTGAAATGAGTGAGAATAATCATAATCATCAAAATATAAGTTTAGTATTATCATCAAAATCATATGGTAAATAATATATAATTTCATGGAATGTGGAAAGACCTAAAAATGAATCATCATTTATTAGTGGTCCAAAACCACACATAGTTGTGTTCAAAGATAATTTCATATTCATGAATAACATGTGTATATAATATTTAAATCATATTTTGGAACAAATCTAGCATAATGTTCACAAATATTCTAAATTATCTAATGATGTACATCACATTACCCAATGCATTGATGGATATATAATTTTAGGCCCACAAGTCACGTCATAACATTTACATAATCAGAGTTACAACATAGATGGTATAAAAATAAATGTCATGAAGTAAAACTAAGTAATATAATGGGATTCATATTCAATTAATAATGAATAAATTCATGAATAAATTTTTTGGTTCCCAAATGATTAATGTAAATAATCATTGAACATAATACATTATTATTCTTGAGTGGAAAATAATTATTTCAAGAGGAGTAAAATATGATGTTTCTAAAAAAAAAATTACTCTAAAAATATATATTTTTAATATAAAACATTTTAAAAGGTATGAAAATGTATATCCCTGATGTAAATGGTATAGGTAATGTGAATAATATTATATGAATATTTTTACCATGGAAGGTAGAATAATCCAGAGAAAGTAATTTGGTTCGAAAATCCAATTACCTTAATTCTTAGCTAATTTTTTTAACTTTTTCAACTCTAGAATGATAAACATATATTTCATAAAAAACTGATCTAGAGTTGAATTATAGTAATTTATAAAATGATTTATCAATTATTATAATTTTATTATATTTCTTAAATTTACTTTTGGAAATTGAAGATTTTTTATGTCATGTATTACATAACAACATCTAGATTTGCAATGATATCATTATTTTATTAAATGTAAATAATAGATTAGTATAATTATTTATAAAATAACATAATTTATATAATTAAATGTTTATAAATTACATATTTTCTATAATACCCATCAATGATGATGGTTGTATGTGATGAAATGGAATTATCCATTAGGTGGTTAACAGACCATTGAAAGGACGTTAATGGGAGAGAGAGAAGGAGAAGATAAATATATTTATATATATTATAATGATACATATATTAAGTTAAAATCATTAATATAATTTCATCATTATACCTAACTAATTATCTCAAGGTTTGGTTATGAAAATTTTCATGTGAAAAATATTAGAGGAAGAAGAAAACAAAAAAGAGAGAGGTGTGAATAGAAATGTACATAATCCTCAATGTGGATTCTCTTGTATAACATTATGAATCAAAGTTGATTGGATTTTTATTTCCAAAAAACGTCTATATGTATTCTAAGAGGATTTTTAGGGATGATTTTGGAAGTGTTTTTTCATTGGAATTTGTTTTTGGATGGTTTTCCAAGGGGAGGAAGAGGGGTTAATTACTATTTAAGAGAGTTTTTTTTAAATAAAATATTGAGTCAATTTATATAACAACGGTGAAACTGGTAATAATTATTTTAATAATATAAATCATATATTAATATAATATAAATAAATTAAGACTTTATATCCTTTGTTTCCCACCCTGATTTCCACTCAATAATGTCCAAATAGGGTTGGGCACAAGAACTCAAACGTGCCTCCCAAAATGCTAAAGGCTGCTAACTAGTAGCGATGACCTGTGGTATGTCTGTGCGGAGAATAATACCACATTGATCATAATATATCATTGAAATAAAAATCTATAAAATATTATAAGAAATTAAAATATTCAGATAACATTGGAATCCAAAAGCATAACATACAAGTTAAAGAAATAATGCGGAAAAGATTATAAAAATACTATATTTCATGTATGATGATATTATGTTATGTTTTATACAAAAATGTACAAGAAATGGGCCGGGGATAAAATTATATACAACATGCATCCAAAATTACAAAATCAAAAAAAAATCTACAACTAACATCCAAACCATAGGCTCAACCCTATGCTCCCAACCCGATCATATAAAACTTAATTATGATTTGGAAGTTGGATGTTTTACTTTGAATGTCCCTGAAATCAAAAAGTCTAGTAGGATACCAAAATAACAGGGGGAGAGTGTAAGAAAAAAAATTAGTATCATGGCACCCAAAACTTCTATGAAATTCTTTTTAATTCAATAATAAATAAGCAACGTGCATTAATAAATTAATGTAAAATTAAAATAAATTAATAATTACATTGATCTAGGGTATAATTACAGACCCATACAATCTAACAGTTTTGGCATTAACCAGTGTCCCTGAACTAATGAAACCTGTACATGAATGGTGAGACATATTATATGACAGAGGATGGACTGTTCAAAATTTTATTCTTCATCTTGGAGGAGATGTCCATACATTTTTAATTGAACTGTATTTTCTCATTTCAAATAAATTAATTTTCCTTTTTTAATTTCATTATAAATCCACTTTATAAAACATTGCTATACACACTAATCAGGCCCTTGAAAATCTGAGAAGCTTTTCCATGTATAGCATGATGCAATCATTACATAACTAATTACTAGGAGACCATACATTGTAACTCATGGGTAAATTTCCATGTCTAACACCAATAATGTTTAGAAAATTCAATTGCTAAATTATATGTCTATACATAGAATCACACATATGGGATTATGCCTCTCTATATGCTTCGATCAACCAATTCCTACTTAAATTCCATCCATGGGGTCTCCCCCAGGGGACAAACATCAGAAATCTGGAGAAAAATATTGATAACTCTCAGTGATCTAGTCCCATATATAGATGGTGTCACTCCATACATTATTATAAATCATTAAAAAAAAATTCATCGTGTCATGAGGATTATTCCATGGGGTCGAGAAGTCATAAAACCTTTTTTCATCCTCATCTTTTAAGTAAAAGATCTAAAAAATTTCATATTATAAATTTTTATCTGATAGTCTGTTACATTTTATTTATAAAATTTGATCACATTAGTTATATTTTACAAATATAGTCATTACGTTAGTCCACATAATCCACAAGGCACATGGAACATAGCATATCACATTATCAAATTCATCTAATCTAAAAACAACACTCACAGAATGGGGTATAGTGGTTTATAAACATGGATCCCTACCTAATCAATTTAATATATCTACTCAAGGGATTGGTTGAATGGAAACACACTTCATGTTCTGTTAAATAATTTTAGAATAGTATTAAAAATGTATTGTAAGGTCTAGCACAACCAAATAGGTGTTATAATTCAACTTTATCTACCTCAAAGATGATTCACCCTCAAATAGTATCATAATATTTGTGAGAAACAACTCAGAATGATTTAATTCATATTTTTTAGTCTTTTCATTAATGGAATGGTGAATTTTAGTACTGCACACATTATGGAAAACTAAGAAATAATGGGAAAGGGAATATACCACCAACCTTATCCTCATAGAGATTGCCCTGTATAATATCAATTCTTTATTCAAGCTATGATGGATGAAACTGATGAAACCATAAAAATATCGATAAAATTGGGGATGTTATAGTTCACCCAAATAACACAAAGTATGGGATTAATAACAAGAAATATATTATAAATTATTTTAGATTTTCCCTCTAGGTTTTTATAGGATTTCACAGAAGACTAATCAGATCTCAAACAAAGGAGTGGTATGAATTCTGCTCATAGGGGAGGAGAATGGTGTCTTTTATGAGGAGAAATAATTATCCACTAAAACTGAGAGGAATAGGGAGAGGGAGGATATTAAATCATTAATGAATAAAAAATAGGAAAATTCACACATTTTAACACTTTCTATGGTTTGGCACCACGGTTTTTCTGAACCATGCACCAACTGTGCGCCATTCAATAATCTAAGTGGATCCTCACAAGGTTTTTCACCTAGATTGACAAACCAAGTTCCAAAAATTAAAAAGATATCTATCACGTATTTGAGATATCTAGAATAATCATAAACCATGGGGCACACAATTGTAGAAAAACATGCGGCACAAAATGATCATCCCATTGAGTTGTTCCAGGCTCTGAAAGATCCTTGAATGTACATGATCCCTCTTTAACCTAAAAAGGGTTAAAATTTAGGATCATTTAATGTATATTATACAATAAATTAATATTATATACCATAGATTAAATTTGGGACATTATAACCTACCCTCATTTAGAGAACTCATTCTCGGGTTTCCATTCCATTGGTAATATAATGTTATATGAGAAATGTTACATCCACTAATCACAAACATCGGCTTCCCACTCCCAGGTATCATATTATATACATCTATGCTTCCATATCCCCTAGACTAGAAGAATTAAACTACCTCAGATAGAATTCATTCTTTAGTCAATGATATGTATTGGGCACTCCCCAAAGGACATGCCCACGTCCAGATCAATATCATACTGGTCATACAAATGAGAAGGGTCTTGGTGATACCATCAAATTTCAGATACATAAAAGTTATCATGCATAGAAGGGTACATTTGAGGTAAAATAAATTGATAAAATACCATCCCAACTCACTCCACTATCTCATAAGGCCCAACATTTCCCAGTGATAGCTCTCTTTGTCTCACGATTCGTCTCTTACCCAATCTATTTGATACACAATGAATGATCGAATTTTCAACATCAAACACAAGATTACAATATTGATGATCACTATAATACTTATTCCTAGATTGATATTTACCATATTCTTTTGAATTATATGGTCTTGTTCTAAAGTCTCCTGAATGAGATGAGGACTCAGTAGAGCCACCTCACTTGGCCAAATCTTGTATAAATAGGAACAAAATGGTCTATAGTAGAGTGCATCATATGGAGCCATCCAAATTGTTTCCTAAAAACTATTATTGTAGTAAAACTCCAAAATATGAATATGAATATTCCATGAACATTTGAAAATAAAGATACATGATTGTATCATATCCACTAAAACACTTATGGTTTGCTTGGATTACCTGTTGGTGTGAGAGTGATATGTAGTTCTCATGAGAACCAATTAACTCAGTTCCATCTAAAAAACCTCCCATATCCATGATGTAACGCCTGTGTATTGGTCCAAAAGGATAGAGTGAGTAACCCAATGATTTATCACAATCTCATGGATGTATATATTTCATAACTCTTTAAAAGAAAAGGTTTTATAGATAGCTAAAAAGTGTGCACCTTTGTTAACCCAATCAATGATCAACCATATTGCAACACTACCTTGAGGAGATCACATCCAACACAAAAAATATATAATGTTCTATCATTATGTTACCAAATCAGAATGGATAGAGGATGTATAGTTATTTTAGGCTACTGATGCTCTTCATTCACATTCTAATAGATGAAGCACCGAGTAATAAATCATGTAATCGTCCCCTTCACACATGGACATAATTACTGACATTTAATGTCCTGGTACATCTTGGTGAGAACAGGATGAACTGACTTGACATAGGCATTTGATTCCCGCATCAGCTAGTCCGTTATATATGAAGGCACCCATACACTTACATGAAATAGTAAAATTTCATTTCCATAAAAAAAAAAATAAGGCGATGGGTTTTCTCTTATGAAAGTACCACTAAAAACAATGAATTCGTAATTATATTACTTTCTCACATGAACCCACTTTAGAAGAGAGTACATCATTTCTAGGGTCACTATAAGTGGGTACACATGATATTCCCATTCATCCAAATACATCTCAAAAATACAGATCCATCATTTTCAACTAACTTCTAGCCTCCATGATTGATTTTATATGAGTAATCTAATTCATTGAATTAGCTATTGCATTACATTTACATGGTGGGTATTCCATCTCAATCTCATACGACTATAGGTATTTGAACAACCAACACTTCATCATATTCATGTCCCATTGATATGAGATTTATTTGAAATATTAATTACATTTTTAATGTCTCACCTCCCACTAAACAATTTTTGAATCAAAAAATGGCATGAAGCAAAAAAACATGCTCGAGATCATGGATAGGATAGTTCCACTCATGATGCCTCATATAGTGAGATCTACATGCCATGGATCGATCAACCATCATCAAATATTCCCCATTCTAATTTATGAACCATTACAGTAACAAAAATAATTTCTTCCTTGTTCCTAAATAATATGAATTGATGATGAAGTGGTTCTTCCCTTTATCTATTGAAAAATTTTGTCATAATATTTTGTCCAATCAACCAACACACACATTGTTTTCAATCCATTAATAAGATCTACCTTCCTTGAGAAGTACTACATGAATTATTTGTAATAAATTTCTATCCTTATGAAGCTACGTAAATCAGAAAAATTTCTAGTTTATTCCAAGGAGGCAAAGACACTCACCTTATGTAGTTAGAATGATAATCTTGATTTATATATTATATGACACTATAAGTGATCTTTTTTTTCAAAAGTGTCATTTACTATGCTTCACATATAGCTGGTACTCACTTAGTGTACTTATTATGATATTAAGATGTTTTTATGGTCATGTTTGGAGAATGAATAAAGTATGATGTTGTCTATGAATAAAAACATAGTGGAATCAAGATATGGATGAAATCAATCAATTATAAGCATGAATAATTCCAATATGTTCATCAAACCCAACAGTGTAAGAAAATACTCATTCAAGTCATACCTGCTTCGAAATGTTGTACATGCCACATCTGATGGCCCCATGTGAACGTGATGGTACCCTTCCCTAAATTAGATATTATAGAAAATAGTTTGTGCTTGGTGATAGTATAAGGGGTAATCTATCCAAGGAAAAGGATATTGGTTCTTCACCGAATTATATTTTAGTTGGTGGTAATACATGGAAAATCAAATGGTATCATCTACCTTACTGGTGAAAAGGGCTAGTAAACCACATGGTTATGCGGTGGGTCATATAGATCCCATATCCACTATGTATTCAAAATTCCTCTTGAGTCCCTATAACCTTGTAGGGTCCATCCTATAAGGAGGAATAGTCATTGGTGCCTCAACTAGAACAAGATATACAGTTAGCTAAATATCTCTATGAAGAGATAATGACGACAAATCAACCAAGAATACATCATTGAAATGATCAAAAACATGTTGTATTTTTTATAAATTTATTCTTTAATAACTGAAAAATAGATTATCCATTTGGGATTTTTTTCTACCAAGACCAGTACACTAGATTCCATATAGATTTTCATGATGGTCACATTGTCCTGTTAGGATATATGTGATTCCTTTGGGTAGTGTGAATGAAACAAAGATGACTTAGCAACCCAAAAAGCCTAAATAACACATTAGCTTGTCTATATAATTAATCTTGTCAAATCCCTTTGTCTCGAGGATGAAGAAACATTACAGAAAATGGTGCCTTTATATTGTATGGGTACACTCCAAGAACTAGAATAACCCTCTTCTCAATTACCTAATTCCATTTAAAGGTTCATAACTACACTAGATTTTTTGATTAATAGGAATAGACTTCCCATTATTGTAGTGGATAGAAATGAATGTGATGCACCTATATCAAAAAAGACAGATAATAGATAATTAGCTATTATAATAATTTCTATAACAGTAGATGGACCGAGACACTAATCCAATGGTGTAGACTGATCAACACATATATGGAATGACCCTTAACCCTGAGATACTACCTAAGTATCCTATACAATACCACTCCACCGGTGATGGAACTCAGAAGCCTGACTGCCACATCCACGACCACCTAATTTTCCTAAATGACTTATTGAAGACAAGATTCTTACCTAATGAGGTTTCACAATCCATGCACCAGTATGTGGTGCTGGTATAGAACGTCATTTATTGGCAATTAATGTAAAGTACTTGCACAAAACTAGTGGTGGACCATCTTTCCATATTCCCTACACTTGATTTGGTTCCTCTTACACTGTGTATTTTTGTGACCAAGCATGCCATAATAGTGAAACATAACAATCTTATCTTCTCATTCCACCTACCTTGTACTACCCAAATTGTCCATCTATGAATCAATTATTTCATCTGGATAAACCACCAATAGTATTCCAAGAAGCTGTCTTCCCTAATTCACATCATCGAACTCCCTCAGGTTTTGTTCAACAGAGAGGTCCTAGTTTACTATCATATAAATGGTGGAAAACTAAAGGAAATTTACCTATGAGTAGATGGAATATGAAAATACATCCTCAAAGTGAATATGTTTAGTCTTCTCATCACCAAGTATGGTCGTTGAAAAAATGAAGTAGTTTGTTAATGATAGATAAATATTCCATCATTTTCATTTCACCTAGATCAAAGAGAATAAATTCTAGAACACAGTCTATAATCAAAGTTTGTGAGAAGAAATTTTTTAAAAAGGCTTCCTTGAAGTTCACATAGACCATACCTTAATTTCATCCAGCTGGAGTCATAACATCCCACAAATGCATGGTGGGTTCATGTAACATATTGGTCACGAGCATGAACCTATGCTCTGGATACTTCTAAATGTGCATGAATATTGACACCATAGCCTATAACCATGATTCACCAGCCTCAGGTATTCTATCCCCTGAAAATGTGGGAGGATGTTTCTGCATGAAGTTTTTTTGTCTTCTCTTCCAGGAAATGGGATACTTATGGAACACCCTCAACTGATTTTATATATTGAAGAATGATATCATAGAATTAGGAATCAACACCAAATGGAATGTCTATGAAAGGAGGTTCCTAATATGTCACTATATGAGGTATCACTGGTGGCATAAGGACCATCACCTCTTCAGTATGTTCACCAACACTTTCTTGACGTACAAAACAAGGCCACCCTTGGGATGCTATCTACAAATTCCCAGTGAAAACCCCATATTAAAATTATAATATATTTGGAAAAAGAAATAATTGGAAGAAATAAGGATATTCCACTATATTTGTTTTCCCCTCATTATGAATTAAGTTCTTGACCAGGGTAGCAGAACAATATACAAAAAAGGAATAGAAGACATGGCCTACTTCCCTTTACCTTGTTAGAATGGGGTCATGGTCTCCCATACAAGGTTTCCTTATCATTTAAAGAGTATTAATTATTATCATTCTTCTATGTTAATTCTTATTTTATTATTTATTTGCAGGAAAATATAGTTAATAGTCTCATAAATTCAAATCTATAAATTCCCATACTTCCTAAAATTTAATTTGCTATTTCAAATATCTAAATCAGGAAGCATACACTTGGAAACTGATGTAACATGACATGATTTATCTTCTAATTGGATGAGATTCCCATGAAATCAACCAATTTAAATTACTTATGTGGTGTAATTGGTCACATGAACAAGTTAATATATCATATAAAACTAAAGCATAGTCCAAAGAATAATTAAAAAGAAAAATATATAAATCAAATAAAATATATGGAATGCTAACAGAAAATAGATATTTAATGGTGTAATACAAGAAATTTTATGTCCTATGGTTCATAGTATGGTGCATGATTTCAATGATCCATCATATATTCGGGCTAGGGATAACAAATACATTCAAATAAAATCAATATTAATAATACAATAATTTATGTGAGTCGGAAAATGGTGTTTTATATGAAACTAAAATTAGAGCAATCAACTACAGTAGTTTTCCATAACAGGTAATTTAGGGTTTCCCTTGTTTGTGGGGTAGTTACTTCTGGTAACATGATCATTACCAAATTACTATATCCTATAATCTTGTTAATTCCCAATAGTATTAAAAAAAGAAAAAAAAATCATCTGATACCAATTGGTATAATCCCACCTCGAGTACCACTCAAAAGTGCATCGAGATTGTTGGCCACAAGATCTCAAGAACACCTCCCCAAATCAAATAATCTTATGACTAGTAGTGAGGGCCTTATGTATGTCAGTATGGAGACTATGAACACATTGATCAAGTTATAGAACATAATTTTTAATATAAGATACATAATAAGAAAATACTATATCCATGTATCATAGGAAACAAAAAGTGTATCATGAAGATCAGTCAAATAATGTCAAGAAGCTGAATAAATATCCAAAATCATTTTTTAATGAATCCATTTCATTTTTTATAAAAAAAATAACATGTGTGTTCTAGGGATACAATCATATAAGGAGAAATGCAAATATTTTGAAATCAAAAAATGGGTATATATAGAATCTCTAACAAAGGCTTGGTCATCTTCTCTTAGCTCTATCCTATAAATGTGATTAAAGAATTAGAAGATAGAAGCTTCCATCTTTTAGTCCTTAATATAAAAATGTATAATCATGTACAAAAGGAACCCTATTATGTTTTTAGATGAAAATTCTGTTACGTCAGCACAAATAATGTCTCGTCCATTCCATTTAATGCAATAAATATGTAGTGTACAATAATAATGTAAATTTAATAAAAAACAAATTAATAATGATATTTTAAAAGGCTCCAACTGGAGATTTTTGCAATATAACTTCTATGTCATAAGCCTGTATGTATAATCCAAAGGGAACCTCAAATGTAAGGCGATATGTTTATTGTATCATAGGGAGAACTAACCCCCAAGATTTTACATGGGTTTGGAGGACATGTGCCTCTATTTTTTATTCCAAGGATCAATTATCATTTTTAAAACATATATTTTTCTTTTTAAATTTCACTTTAATACCTCTTAATTAAACATAGAGAGAAACCTAGAGACCATCCATGTAAATATTAGAATAATTTAAAAGTACCACTCAAGGGGGTCATACCATAACCAATGAATGGGATCCGGTTCTTGGTAACTCAAGTATAATTTCACACACCTCACTCCAATCATGGTGAGAAACGTCAATTACTAAACTCCGACACCATACCTAGTATCATAGATAGGGGCCTGAGTCTCTCTATAGATGTGATTAAACCAATAATACCATAAATCCCATACATGGGGACTCCACTAGGGATCCAACAATAATAGATTGAAGGTAGACATAGACAATGCTCGGTGAACCTGTTCTGGGCACATTTAATTATCTCTCAAAGTGCTTATTATGATTTAAAAATTATAACCTATTAGAATGAGGATCCATAAAAAGTTTACTTAAGTCAATACCCCTAGTGTGACACTCAAATATAAATCGAAATAAACAAAAAAGAATTTCATATTTAACATGTTCAACTCATGTTATATTTAATTTTATCTAGTCCATCAGAACATATTAGACTTATTTTTTAACACTTTTCATTAGGTTAGTCCACATTAGTCATAAGGCACAAGTCACATAGCCTAACCCATTATCTAATATATCTAATACGAGTGTCTCACTCATTGAATGAGGTATAAAGACATATTCACAAGGACCACAACCCATGAAATTTATCATACAAACTCAAAGCATTATTTAACTGAAAATAGACATCAAGGGGTGTAAATTTTTTTTAGAACAATAAGAATAAGGTCCTCTAAGGTATTTATCAACCAAAGTTGTCACATATTTAATAGAGATCCGCTATGGGGATGATTATCCATAAAACAATCTCTTTTTATATGTGTGAAACAACTAAGAATGATTAAATTCACATTTTCGAGGATTTGTCAATGTTTACTGACAAGCGTCACAATAGAAAATTTATCGAAAGGTAAAAAGTGAAGGGAAAGGGCCTAGACCGCCTACCATAAACTCATAGATCATCCCTTATCTATAATTAGTTCTTTATTCGATCTAGGTACGAGTAAACTAATGAAACAATCAAAATCTCTGAAAATGGGAAAAATGATATTTCACCCAAATAGAACAATGTATGGTTTGAATAACATTAAAAAGGTTGTATAGTGTTTGAGATCATATTTATATATTTCCATAGGGTCTAACAATGGATGAATCAGAGCTCGAACGAAGGACTGGTATGAATTACTAGCTTGAGGGAGGATAATGGTTTCTTTAAGGAAGAGAACAATTGAAAATGAAAGGGGGAGAAATATAGAAAATCCTAATTTATTAAAGTGGGATAAATATAAAACTTAAACAATATTTACTATCTATGTTGTTTGGCGACAATGTTTTTCCAAACCGAAAAGGAAACATTCACCATTTACTACTATAAGGGGCACCTCAGATAGTTTTATGAACATTTTGACTAATATAGGGTCAAACATGAAACATGTATCAATCGGGGACTATAAATATCTAATACAGACGTGCACCCTGGGTCACACAATCGCAAAAAAACCTTACTGCATTGTTTTCTCTTCATATTCAGGGGATCAAGGTTTTGAATGAGATGTAGACACACCTGATCCCTTTTTAACACGATTAAGCTTCATATTTATTGTCATTTAATGAAATGAAACATAAAATTAATTGTCTGTAACACAGAGAAAATATATGATGTTACAATGTCCCATTTATAATTCACATTGACTAGCTTATTAAAACGGAAAGTGGAAATAAATGAAAATATTAATTTTAAAGAACCACAATTGACTATAGGTTTTGGAATGTTATTTTTAGGTTTTAAGATCATTTTATAGAATTGAAGATAAATAGTTATGAAAATAAATATAACAAAGACTAACCTAAATTTCTATAAAGGACTATATCATTATTTCATCCTGAATGATGCAATTAGAGTTTCAATAGTTATGAGTGAAATATTATTTTTCTATTAAGTCAGAAATTGAAGTATTTTAGAAAATTACAAAATTCATCCTAGGATAATTTAAAATTGATGATTAAAAATAATATTCATTTGATCAAAATAAATTTCTATAATAGGTAATTTTAAACTTTAATATAACCATTATGAATTTTATAAAATACATTATGATATAATTTATTAAAAATATGTAATTTTAGTTCATTTGTTACTCATTATTTTTATTTATTTAATTATCAATTGTATATTTACTTAAATTAATAATGATAAATATTTTTTTAAATCATAATATATTATTTCTATGTTAAATTACACTCCAATATGTCAGTTACTATTCATAATAGTCACTTTACGATTCCAACAGTCTGATTAACTTCTATAAATACCTCAACATTCATTCATCCAATATATAAATCAATTCATGTCAATGTAAAATATTTCCATTTTAAAAAAAATTCATAGTTTACAAATATTTTGTTTCTTTTCTATTGTTTTTATAGTGTGGGAGATGATTCTAGTAGTTTAGGTCCATCTATACTTTTCCATTTTATATTTAATTTTTATATTTGTTGTCTGGTTTTATTATTTATAGTTTTCGTTTGTTTCACTTCATTTTAATAAAAAAATTTAATTAAAACAATTGTTTTTATGAATAATATATAAATATATTTATAATATTTTATTATATAATACAACATAAATTTATTCGGGGAAATAATTTTCATGAAAATGGGTCATTACAATATGTTGAATTGTTAATAATTTAATAGTATAAACCAAATAAACTACAACGGAAAAAATTATGTTTTTTATAAATTAAATAATTGGAAGAAGAAATCAGTAAAAGAATGCACTAGTATTCTATATCATGTGAATCCTATGTGAAAAATATGATGCATTAGACTCCACTAACCATTCCTGGAAAAGATACAAAATCAATAAATGTAATCTTCCCTATTGATGAAATCCATTGATCTATAATGAATAATAAAATTCCCACAACATGTTCACCACACATGGAAAAATCATATACAAATGTTACATCATAGATTAGAACCACTATCCCATATCACTGGAAACCAAAACATCGTATCAAAACATGTGTTCATAATGTACTAGTCTGATATGCATCACATGTTCTGAAAATTTTTTAATAAAATTTTCCACCATTTCCAAATTAGTAAGTAAACCTTAAAAGAACAACTATGATAACAATTTTTAACATCCTGACCCCAGTTCCACTAAATCGGTCACCCAATCTAGTTCTATATAAGGCCTCAAGTGTTCCTCCATATTCTTTACATGATGCCGACTTGAAATGGGGGTCTAATGGTAGGATTTTGGGTAGAGTATCCCCTCATAGCAGAGTAACATCTTTGGAAATAAACATATATCATACATAATAGTAATAAAAAAATTGAAAATGAAATAAATTAAATAAAATAGAACATGATGCAATATGAAATGAAATACTATGAAAGCATGGGCTAATATTCCAAACATAATAAATTGGTTACCCATTGGACTGGCCATACTAGTGGGACTACATAATATAAATTAAAATAAATTTACAAGGATTTCCTAATATCCTAATGACATCATATAGTTAGTCTCTAAGACACTATTGGTCATCTCTTTCTAGATCAATAGAATCCACATGAGCTACACTTCTCAATAATAAAACCTTGAGCCTCTACTGTAGTAATCATTCAATCTATCAACAATATGGAATTTATTTATATAAAATTCAATAAAATGGGGTTCAAGGGATTTTTTGAGAAATTATCATTGATGAACATCCCAAATACGTACCAATAAATCTATTATCAGAAGTGTATGTCCATGAACGATTAAAAGCCTAAATGAGACACAAGTTAAATGATAAATGAAATAAATCATGTGAACCACAGTTGATCCATGGGTATACAATCCTGATCAATTGAAATAAGTATCATCATATATATATATATGTGTGTGTGTGTATTTATTCCCATAAAAATATATACATATACATACATATGATTATAAATGAGTAAGGTGAAATACATAAAATAAATCATTCTTAGCCCATCAGTAGGTCGGTAATCCTAATCAAATGTATATACTATGCAATGTGAACTAATATGGATTTTATGTCACACAATCCATGTATAATAAAGTGGATCATTTTTTCTATCATCCTGATTGAAAATACATTCTTCCGCTAGCATTGACGATGTGTCTATGTAAGCTACCTCGCCAAAGGGGGATACAGGTCCTAACCCTGGGTTAACCCGTACTCGGCTCCAATCACTATAATGAAGTATTCCAATTAATAACCCGAAATACTATAAATGGCCAATGATATATATTTCATGCCAGTCATTCCACCTAAATACATTTTTATTTTTAGCCTAAGGTCATGATTTGTAGGTGGTAAGGAAATTGGAATTGAATGAACTCTATGAGAATGACCCTTAGGTGATCTTTAAGGAATTATCCCTAGATCTAAGTACATGATTAGTATTAATTCAAATAATTCACGCAACAAACCACTCATAATCAATTTGGAGTTTGTATTTATGTAATTTTGTGTCCATCAGACCCTAGTGAACATCCAAGGAATCACTAAACAGAGTGTTATAATCCTTGAGTTAATCAATATCGTGTGTCATGATGTATGACACCACAATCATGTAATCCATTAGGAATAGTGTAACCATCCCCATTAATTATGAGTGTATAACCATTTTTCAGTGCAACAATAATGTGGAGGTTTATGTCTATAACTGTGTCTAGGTAATTGAATAGGGATAATGTAATCATCATCATCACATGGGACAACAGAAACATCCTTGCATGAATCTGAAAATAAGGATCCCATGATGTATGTATGGGTATCAAAATATTATATTAAATTATATAATGTATCAAGAGTCAGACCATTGGATGTACATGTAGAATCCTAATAATAATATAAAAAAATCATATAACTTGGATCCTTTGAAACACTTCTTAGAATCCTAATAAAATAATAAATAATAAAAATTCTTTGAATATAGATCAAATGAAATTTGTCTGGGAATCCCAAAAATAAAACAAAAAATTGAAATTATAAGAAGAAAACCCCATGGAATATGTTTCGGCATTTCAATAAATAATTCTTCATCATTTGAGGCTCGTTGGACATAAGACATGATGTACCAATGGTAATCATCATTACATGATTAGTAAAACATTTATTCATAAATTGAACTGTGAAGGTGGTTTAATGCCTTTACACAATAATATTGTCACAAAATCCTGTGATTAAATGTTAGGTATGGGTTCTATTGTGACACCTCCTACCATCAAAACTGAAACCCATATCTCACTACAAATATTTTGGTTGAACTCCTAGGTAACCATTAGTTAAACAATGTCATGATACTGGATAAGGATCTTACATGGGATCCTCAAGGTACACATATATGAGTAGAAATCCAACATGGGATCCCCAAAAGTGATCATTTGGGGAATCCTACATCAGATCCTGGATGAAATATAAAGATATTAATCCTATATATGATCCTCCGAATTCTATATGTAGGTAGATTCATCCTATATGGGATCCAATAAATGATTAAACATGTATAAGAATTCTATATGGGATCCACATAAAATTTAACTACTTTGTGGGATACAACAATCTATCTCCTAGGTCAGTATGTATTTGAAGGAATCACAGAGAAGACCCTTGGAAATAATAATAAGATAGAGGCATCCTATATGAATCATTTGGAATAAACAATATCATGGAATATTTGGACAAAAGGGGACATATCACAAGGAATACATATTAAATTCAAAATCCACAAAATCATTGGTTAGGAGAGATATATTATATCCCATTTCAAAATAAGGGACTGACTCTAAGTAGATATATATATTTGATTACAGACGAATGAATTTATATATATTGTGAAATATATAATACTCTTCCAAATATTCTTATAATCGTCTAAATTTTATCACCAAACCAATAAGTGAAAAAAATTATAAAAAAAGACATCTCATTTATCAAAATATGTCTATGGGGTGAAATGATTTAAAAAAACCATCAAACCATCAAAAGGTATGAGTAAATAGTGTGTAACCTAAATGAACCACCTAGGAGTGTAATTAATCTAAACATGGCACGTATAACTTAATGTATATGGCATGTATGTCAAGAACCTGACATATAGCATTCACGAGGTACCTACCCGTGTACCTCACATTGACTTACCTTGTATGTTTTATGGCCTAGTTCCTCAAATTGGCATGCAAACCACAAAGGGTCATGTCCTTTACACTACAGAGGGTGAATTTCCATGAATTATACCTAGATTTGTACTTCTACATGTCGTGTATCAAAACTGAGGTATGGCTATGTACTTTACATTACCATGTTCCCTTACACAGTGTAAATACCCGACCAATAATGAATAAAATTTCCGTAGTGATTCAATAGAAAATTCATGCACTTTTTTAGTTATATTATATCATATCAAATTTAAAATACCATTGTAAATAAAAACCATTTATAATATATATTTTTAATGGTGATCATATGATTAGTATATATACAGGTTTTTGAACAATTAAATTAACATAGATAAAGGAAGTGATGGACTTAACTTATATAATTATTCCCTATGAAGTCCATTTATCTGAGCATCAAAGGAAGAAATTATAACTGGTATTTTCCGTTTACAAATAAGAATATTATATCTAACAACATAATCATGAGAAAATCCATTTATGCGGAATGTTGAATCTCATCGTAAACACAACACAAACCAGGTATATCGAACCACATTACACGAGTCTATTTTCCCGCACTTTACTATTAAGGATTTGAATACTATATTAAATGGATATGTATTATGAACCTAATGGTATTAATATAATTATTATATTTTCAATAATATAATATTTATATATACTTCTACTTAATAAATTATTTTTATTGTCATACTATAAAACCCCAATTGTATATTCAAATAAAATCCAATATTAATTAAGACGATTATATTGGAGAAATAACAATTTTTTTAAAAAAACTTAATAAATTATTATTAATAACTTAGTTTTACTAAATATAAATTATATTATAATTTTTAGGAAGTCACATTTTTTTAGGGTTGGAAAAATATTATTATCCGAAAAACATACCTTTCTCATTAAATATCGATTATTATTTATAACAGTGAAAATTCATATATTTGTAAAATTATTTGTTGAAAATAAATATTATTTTGTGAATATAAATTTTTAAATTATCCAACAATGAGTTTTTTTCTTAGTTTTTGGAAACAATAAATTTTTGGATAATAATTATATACTGTGTAAATATATTGTCTATATTATGACATCATAATGACCCAAAAAAGTATTAGTAAAAACTATAATGGGTATTCATGAAAAATAATATTTTAATTTTAAATAATTGAATATTTTGGTTTTTTGATTAATTTTATAAATATTTTATGAATAGTCTAATACCAATAATATATTTTAATGTTTTAAATTCATTTCATTATAAACATGACACACCTCCACATCAGCTGGGGTTTTATTTTAATATTTTCATCCCTTCACTAATAAAATATTTAAATCCACACCTATTTTTTTGAAAAACATTCTAAGAAACCATGGTAAGGTTTTTGTTTTTGGTTATTTTATTATATAGTCACCAAACCCCATGTTTGAAAATTAATAATGAATTCCCCATTCATTTCCTATAAAACCCCACCAAAGCTCCAATTTTTCCTTACTAAAAAATATTTCAGCATGTAAACAGTCTTCCATCCATTGAATAGATTCCTCCCAAGGTTTCCTGATGGTCTCATGAAGTTTAACCACAAGCATTTGCAATCAAACTCTCAAGGTAATTGATCATCTACTTATCTATATTATAGTTTCTTTATTGTCATACATATGGTATATCTATTTCTATGTGTGAGGATATATTCTCCCATTTCCCAATTGCATTCTCAATTAATAATAAATTAATAGAGTCCAATTTTACAATAATTATCTATTCCATGATCGTTTATACTCCTTCATTACACTTTTAAAATTTAACCACAATTATCCATGTAAAAAAATTATATGTTGAATACCCATTCCAATTTCTTATCATGGGTGTTCACCTTCAAGAAAATATGCATATTTGATTTGGTAAATATAAATATTAATTTATAACCCTTTATGATGGAATAAAATGGAATGATAAATGATTCCATATTTTATAATCTACATGGCACTCTCAAGCATGAGAATAAAATGAATGTGATTGGTTCGCCTAGAAATATATTATGCAACAACGCATTAGGTAATGTTCTAATCGCATGAGATGTAATGCAATGGATTAGATAGTGAACCTAAAGCATCATGATATTATTTCAATCGTGACATCATTTCATTTATCATTGTCCTATGTTTATTTTGTGGTGTTTAAATTTTTTCCTCATTTACCATATCGCATTTATGATTATCATGATATATCATACCTCGTTGTTCATGTTTATGATTCTAAATCATTTTATACCCCATTAATATGATAATTTTGAATTATGAATTAAATATTCGATGTTATTTATTTTTTATTCCCTTGTTAGTATTTATATCTCACCCTTTTCTTATGTATTTCCTCAGGTAATCCCATGCAGTATTAAGTACAATGGAATAATATGAGAATGTTAATATTGTTTTCAGAAAATATGATGTAATACCTATATTATTTTATTATGTAATGTAATAAACTCCAAAAAAGTCTAGACTTATTAATATTATGGTTTTAATTTTGTGTAATCTAATCTATGAAATCATGAATTGATATATAATAAAAATAAAGGTTGTCATAGTTGGTATCAATGGATAACATTTGGTTATTTTTTTGATTATGATTTGAGATCTCTAGAAAAAATATTTAGGATAAAATTAAGTATGTAAAGAATCACTAAATTTTGGTAATGTATAGACTATGTTGTTTATTAACAAAATTGTTCCATTTTTTTGATTCTACAAGTGGATGCGGCTATTGCACAAATGTAGATAGTGTTAAAACCAAAAAACACCACGTTCATATAGACTCAGCCACATATTTTCATATGAAAGTAGGAATTATGGAACACCCAGTATGACACTCCCAATGTATATACATTGTTAAATTTTCAATCTCATAAAAATAAATTACTAAGGTAAAAAAGTAACCATAAGAGAATATGTTAGGATATAAACCATGGAGAAGATAAATATAATCCTAGAAATTCATATGTGAAGGAAATAAATTTCTTTTAAATGTTATCCATTTAATTTCATTGGATTACCAATTATTTTTTCAATAGTTTAAAAATAATCATCCCTATATTTTGCAATATTCGAGGAAATGGATCTAAATAAAAGGAATCATGTAAAACAATAATTTGAAGGGAAATGTGATGTCTCCCCATAAGTGATATTCATCTTAATGGGATGAGTAATAGACAACATTGAGATGATAATTTCCTAGATGGATCTAGTTTTGAATATAAAAATTGATCAGGAGGAGGCCCAAAATTATCCAAAGAAAGAAAAAATTATAATTTAGGACTATTTTGAAACAAATTCCTCCTGTATTTAAGCGATAATCTGATATCATAATCATATAATAGTGGATAAACTCTATTAAAAGGATATTCCCCATCCTTTAATATTCCGACCAATTTATGGTTCTATTGTCTATTTTTTATATGATGTGATAATATGATTATTTGTAGACATTGATCAGTAATATGATTCCTGGGGAAGAGATAAAATTGATAGGATTGAAGGAATTCATGAAATTTATTTTTGATAAATCCTTTCATCACATTCAATGAAATAAATTGTAAAGGGATTTTTCCCTCATGAAAAATAATGACAAATATATTAGTGAATATGAAGTATATTATACAATCCTTGATTTATACACCTATATCTTTGTTTTTACACCCAAATAAAAAGTTATAAAATTATTTAGTGGGATAAAACATTATCAACAGAAATCATTGACGATCTGAGACATTGATAGTTATGAAGATATTTTCTGACGATCCTTTAATGTTGAAATGGAGATTGGAAAATGTCAATGATATCATGGGTATATGAATTTGAGGTTGGAGTTTAAATATTTTCTTCTGATGGAGAAATACAATGGTGTTATGAAATTTCAATAATCCCACTTTTCAAAAGTGCAGATTGAGGCACCCTTGAATCTTCCTAAGGGGTGAGAGGAAATGATTTAGTTGTTGGAAGAACATAAGGAAAGAAATTATCTATGATAGAATCCCAACATTCTGATCGAGGAATGTAATGAACTAGTCCATCCTATGTGAATTTTTCATTAATTCAATTATATATAACAATGGAATCTTAGAAACCAATTCACTAAGAATTTTTTTTAATACAACCAACAATATCCATGGTAGAAAGTGAAATATTTTTCTATGACAACCACTAAGGTTGATTTCTATAATTATGTCATGAAATGTATTCTATTTATTCATTAAATAATAGTAAACATACATTTTATTATGGTTTTCTCAATTCATTTATATAAAAAAAAAATTTAGTAAAAATATTCAAAACCACCAAAAAGTATAACAGTAGAGATGTCTGTGAAATTGGAAAATCCAGAAATTACTGCATCCCTAGGACATAACTCACCGTGTACAAATTTATTATCTTAACTGCATAAAAAATATTGAAATACTCCCTTTATTTTGATTTAATTCAATTCATGGAATGTATTTCCTTTTTTTATATACAACCTACATAAATTAAAGTGAGAAGAAAAATAGTCTCCATATCGGGAATTGTCCCTCAATTATATAAAAATGCAGGGAGAATGATGAATATTTTTAAACACCAACAACACAAGAATGTATTTTATTTCTCGATGAGAATTCATATATAGCTAAAATTATTGGGTTCACGAAAAATATCATCCTTTAACACTTGTATATTTTGAGGGAATATGTTGATTTTTTTCTTTATGAATTTTATGGCCTTATGTTTAGTTGAGAGGTTTATTTTTCAATCGGGCATATACCTTTGGTGATTCCATTATCAATGAATCCATATATATATAGTTTTTAAAAACATGATGAGATGAAAAACAATTAGATAATTTAGATAGAGGGTTCATGTTCCTTTTTTTCTTTTCCTTGGGGTGAATCAATCCTCTTCATTAAAAAGAAACATGGGTTAATTAACCTTTTAATTGATTATAAAGAGCTCATAAATACAAAGAAAAGAATAAGTATCTTTTACAATGAAATGAAAAATTATTTGATCATCTGTGTGGATCAAAATACTTATCCAAGTTCAATAGTTTTTTAGGATATTATCATGTTGGCATTAGGAAGGAGCATATAAAAAAGACTACAATTTTTACAAGGTACGAGATCTATGAGTTCATACTAGATCTATTAGGACACATTAATTCTCTATAATGATTCATGAACTTTATAAATAGATTATTATATCTAAAAAAGAAAACTTTTTGGTCGAAATTATATATTATATTCTAATATAATCCAAAATGATGGAGGTGAATGATGATCATCCAAACACTATTCAAAATACCTTATAAAATGTGAATCTTTACACACAGTGAAAAAAATGTGAGTATTTGATGAATGAATTATCATTATTAGGGAATATAATCATATGTAATGGGTTATATGTGGACCTATTAAAAATATAAGGAATTAAAGAATGTCTATGACCAACATATGTGAATGAAATCAGATGTTTTCATCAATATGCTTGGTAATACAATCAATTTGTGGGTATTTTCTCATGAATTGAAAACTCCAAAACCTATCTCACTCAGATGGGTGTAATGTTTTTTTGAATGAATAATATGAAGAGATTATCATGGAGTTGAAAATTTGGTATACCATTTCATAGTTACACACACTACCCATGAGTGAATAAATATTCATAGTGTATATAAATGATTCATGGATGGTCTTGGGATTTATGGTAATGAATAATGGCAATGTTTTAGATTATGACTCAAGGAAATAGATATTTTACAAATAAGACTAAGTAACTCGTGATCTAGAGTAAGTTGTAGTGATGTAAATATGGAAAAATTATTCCTTCTAGGAGAATTATTAAATATATCTAGATCATAAGATACTAAAGTTTATATTCACTTAGAATAGATGAATATGTACTAATGATGATAGTTTTATCAGATCATGGACTATAACTACTCAATATTCTAACATAATTGGAAAGTAATTAATTTGGTAGAAACTCTATATAAAAAAGTTCCTCCAATTATATTATTTCTGGGAATTGAAAAGTATCTGGTCTTATTAGATGTTAAAAGGATGCATATTGGAGTTATAATAGAGCGAATGTCATCAATAAATTCATAAATTATTGATCAAACATCACTTATTTTGAGGAAAAATGATGCTTAAAGAGTTGATGTTTTAATTATGAAGAATTTGGATGCTCTATGAAAATGAAAATTCTAAAAGATCATTGTTATTGGAAACTGAGTTGTGTAATTTGGGTCATGATTATATATACCATCATATACTGATTTAAATAAGATGTTGGATGATGCACGAAGATTATCCTTCCCCATCCATCTCAGGATCAGAAAGATGTATAGAGATCTATAATAGAGGTATTGGTTTGAAAAATTTAATAATGAGATCATAGAGTATACATCAATATTTATTGCATTTGATCAAGATAAAGAGGAAAGTAAAATACAAAATCGGAGTAAGAAAATATTAACCATTCCAATATAGAAATTGGAAAACATCACTATGTAATATTTAATTGTTCATACAAATAAATTAAGTTGAAATAATTATACATAAAATGTTGTGGATAATCTTATAATGACTACTCACTTCATTGCAATTCATTAAAACTTCTCAATCCATCCACTTTTAGGTATATAAATTAAATAAATGGGGATCCTGGATGGAACACCACTATTGATTATATCTGATCAAAAAAATATTTTCCAACGTGATCTGGAAGAGTCTCAAATTTTTTTACAAAATCATTTGAACATCATAATGTCTAATAACCATCAAAATGAGGGACTATCTGGGAAAACTATATAGATAATCAAGAAAAAATTAATAGAATTATAAGGACCCAGCTGTAAACAATACTTAATATTGAGTTACATCAAGAATACACGCTGAGGATCTTTTCAGGTTTAGAGTTTTAGAGAATTAGATCATAAAACATGCATTACATTCAACATTTTAAAAAGTTGTTACATAAAAGATAGTATTTTTTTTACCATCAATAAAAACATATTTAAAATAAAACATGGATTCTTTCCTGACACTTCCTTGACACTATCATCATATCATTTACCATTCCCTTGACCTATGAAAAACAATTCAAAAACATGGGATGAGCATAAAAAGATCAGTAAGGGATATAAAAATATGGAAAAGATAGATGATTACATGTGTACATAAGAATAAATGATATCATACTTTACTCATAAAACATAATCACTTTAACATACATAATAAAATCATGAATAGATCATAGAAATCATAAGACATAAAGGTAACTTGAGGCATTCAAAACATTCTTACGTAGGGAGTAAACCTCTTGGTTAAGTTTGGAATACCCAACACAATATATTCCCTAAATCTCTTCGGAGAAAACTTAACGTTTAACTCGTTCTCCTTACATAATGCATTGGAGAGTTATATCGGGCTCGCCCGCCCTTATTTTATCACAGAACTACCAATCTTTATAACAATTCCCAAGAACCATAATGTAATCGTATCACATAAAACATGCATAAATGAAACATAACATTTCCACTTTTCAATCACAAGATATCAATACAACACATTGATATAAAAAAATTATGAAAACCATTTTACGTACCAAAATTAAATAAAAGTAAAACATGGTATTTATTTTTCATTAAACAAGTTATGGCTTGTAGAGGAAGCTGAAGCTTAAATTATGGTCACGACGGTGGAGAAGTCGTTGCCGCCGCATATGTACGACAAAAAACACATTCCCTTTTATTCTTTTTTAAACTCTTTGTATAAGAAAATTCCATTTTAATAAACGTAAAATTTAAATGGGTTTATACACCATGTAAAATAAAGTTGTGTATAAAACATAATATGCCTCAATGAAAAGAGATTGAGACGAAGTCCCATACCTCGGGTCCGACATGACTCGATCATTCTTTAACGTCCTGAATGATAAACATGAGTTAATTTCTACTTGAATAAGAATAGTTATAAAGTTCATTATTCCTTTTATATCACTTATTACCATGTTATGAACACTATGTAATTATTTAAGTTAATAATGGTCATTTTGTCGATCATTGTTACTTGAGTCAAAAATAAACTCTATATAATTACAAGTTGTTCATGGGGTAAAATATACATTATATCCAGAATTATATTCATGATCTAGATATCATATATATCATATATATCCAGTATATACATGCATTTATAATATTACATAACATTTAGAGGTAAGAAATGAAATGCACCGTTCATAGAGATGGTAAGCCGTATATATGCTTGAACGCTACTTCCATTTCTATTTCATATTTAATGAAATTAAAACATAATGATACAGAATTGTATTATAACTTCAGTATGGTATCATATATATAATATCATTAAATATATCGTTTATACATACCACATATGTTATTAATGAATAAAATCACTTTGAGGGGGCTGTAGTCCGCATTTCCTAAAATAAATATATCGCTTTTACCCATAATGGAATCCATAAATGTATTACATAAATGAAAAATACATAAGCTTCAGTAAAACATAAACATATTATATATCATATATAAATATAGTGACATCTTAATGTCCACCTTTAAAGGAGTTAAAAGAAGATTGAACAATCATCGTTTTGTGAGCTAGAAACTCGCAATCCACAGAAACAGTATGTTCTTTAACCATTAGATGTATGTGTGTGTAGGTGTAGCTCAAATACTTCACATAAAAACATCCTAGTATATTTAAGATACTGGTTTTTTCACAACAGAAAGGAATAAAAATATTTTAGGGGGTTGGAGACGCAAAATAATACAAAATCACATTAGAGAAGACTTTACCTTTAAATCAGGTAACTTCTCTTGGTTTGAACCAAAAGGGTTTATGGAAGATCTTCCAGCCTAATTTAAGGCTTATAGGATGAGTAGTGGGATGTGGAGAGACAAAAGGTGCAGATCTTGGCTGATCCAAGGGCTTGGTAAGTGTGGGTAAGGAGGTAGAGGTGAGGGCCTTTTATAAGAGGAGAGGAGGGGCACTCTTGGAAAGGTATAAAATGTTACTTTATTTGCAAATGAGTTTCGTATTTTAAAGGTCCCACATTGATTTATTTAAAAGATAATGTGATAAAGGTTCGAAATATACTCATCCAATAGGTCTTTGGCAAGTGTACATCTTAGATTTTACATTATCTTTTCATTTTATTTAAATCGTTCATTAATGTGGTAATCGCTGCATCATCATGATATCATAAATTATTTAATTTATTTAATGTCTAAAAATTATAAACAAAATACTATGATATATTAAATTTTTTTTGGTTTCCAATGAATATTTATAGTTCAATTTACCATTTATGTATACAAAATTAAAAATGTTTTACTCAGGTGATACATTCTTTGTTATATTTAACTTTCTTTAAAAAATAAAAAGAGAAAAAGTCATTATCACACAAAAGTGATTCCATGGGGTCCCCAAGTATTGCACAAGGCATCCCAAGTTCAGTCATGACACAAAAAGTAGTATTAGGACACATGTTGGTGCCAGTTTTTATTATTATGATATTATTTTATTATCCTTAACTACCCGATTATTATTAATCAAGATAATTAACGATAATTACCGTCATTACTATTTACAATGTCAAAAAAACAAGAGTCTTAATTACAAAATTTGGACCTTATGATTCCAAATATTGAATCCATTTTACCAAATTCCAAACACATAAATTGCAATAATTAATTTAAAAATAATTCCCGTTGTCAAAACAAATAGCGGGTTTTTTTGAAACAATATCTATGAAAAGTTTGGCATTAGTTTATGCCCAATTACAAAGTAAAATTAATTATAATGACCAATACATGATTAAATGGTAATAATATATTCTATATACACTTTAAAACCAATTAAAAAGATAATATAACCATATAATTAAATTATATGAAAAAGCAGTTTTGATGTAAAATGCAGTATTTTTAACTATTCATTAAAAAATGAACATTGTCAGAAAAATACCAAAAAATTATCCAATGTAAATTTCAATGTCCCAATCATAAATAATAAGTTTATTTTGACAAATAGATATTATCAAATTGTCAAAATATTTATTTAAAAATGGTTCTCCATAAAAAGGCCCTAAAATAATCTTTTAAAGATATTATAGAATTATATGCTTAAGATTGGATTTGTTCACATTTTAAGCCTCTAAAACACTGTATAATTCATAAATAGACATAGATAAGAACACCTATTATTCATTACTTACTATGGATTCTACATCCTTCCCCCCTTTAGAAAATTGTGTCCTTGCAATTTATTTACTTATCATATAAGTGGGGGTATATATCCCTCATTGCATTTTCATATTCCAATGTTTCTTCTTCACTCTTGTGGTTTTTCCAAAAAAACATTACATGATGAATCACCTTATTCTGCCACACTTGCTCCATGTGTTCGAGAATATGGACTAGTTGTTCCTCATAAAATAGATTCTCTTCCAGTTGAACCACATCTGGACTCAAAACATGATATGGATCTGGCTTGTACTCCCTTATCATTGAAACATGAAAAACATTATGCACCTGAGATAAACTCAGAGATAAAGCCACTCGGTATGCAAATGATCCAACTCTCTCCATAATTTCATATGGTCTAATGAACATTGGACTCAACTTTCCTTTCTTACAAAATCGCATCACACTTTTCCTTGGTGATACTTTGAGAAAAATATGATCACCTACCTCAACAGAGTGATCCTTCATCATGCTGTCCGCATAACTCTTCTCCCTGCTCTAAGCAGTTCTCATGTGTTTCTGTATCCGCTGAAATTTTTCTACCAAATCTTCTACCAATTCCAGTCCCATCAACTTCCTTTCACCCACTTCATCCCGGAAAGTTGGAGTTTGACACTGCTTCCCATATAATGCCTCAAATGGTGCCATCTGTATACTGGAATAAAAACTGTTATTATAAGAAAACTCGACCAAAGAAAGATGTTGGTCCCAAATCCCTTGATAATCCATTGAACAAGCATGTTGAATATCCTGCAAAGTCTGAATTGTTCGTTCTGACTGCCCATTTGATTGAGGATGAAAAGCTGTACTAAAAATTAATTCACTACCCAACGGCTTCTAAAGGCCTTTCCAAAAGATAGAAGTGAACCTGGGATCACAGTCAGAAACAATGGAGAGATAAACTCCATGTAACCTGACTATCTCTTTAAGATACAAATGGAAAACTTCATATAGGGAAAATATTATCTCGTATAGCAAGCAAATGAGCAGATTTTGTCAAGTAATAAACAATAACCCGGATTTCATTATTACCCTGAGGTGCCTTTGGCAATCCCACAACGATGTATAGAGATATATTTTCCTATTTCCACTCTGGCACTGGTAAAGGATGAATCATCCCTTTCGGTAAATGCCGCTCTTCTTTAAACTGTTGACATGTCAAACACTTCATAGCAAAATCAGCGATGTATCCTTTCATTCCGTCCCACCAATAATACTCCCGAAGATCTCTATACATCATAGTACTTCCTGGATGAACTGAAAACAGAGAACTATGAGATTCACATAACAACTCTCTCTTCAACTATGAATCACACAACACTCACAATCTCTTCCAAAATCTCAAAACACAATCATTATCAATGTTGAATTCAGGAAACTTACCCTTCTAAACCAGCTCTACCGCTTTCTGCAACTCATTGTCTTTCTTTTGTGCTTGCTTAATTCTGTCTGATAGAAATGATTTCACTAATACCTAAAACAAAACAGAAGAACATCCTACACCGACAACTTCTATTCCAAGTTTCATCAAATCCTTAACCAAATGATCACGTTCCAAACGCAACATTGTTAATGAAGAATTACTTTTTTGACTCAAAGCATCAGCCACTTTATTTTCTTTTCCTGGATGGTAATGAATTGTACAATAATAATACTTGATTAATTCTAGCCATCTCCTCTGTCTCATGTTCAATTCATTCTAAGTAAATATATACTTTAAACCATTGTTATCAGTATATATTTCACACATTACTCAATACAAATTATACCTCCAAATTTTTAAATCGAAAACAAAAAAAGCTAATTACAAATCATGTGTAGGGTAATTTACCTCACGAGATTTCAACTGTCGTGAATCATAAGAAATTACCTGATCATTATGGATTAGGACACAACCAAGTCCTTTCAAGGAAGAATCACTGTAGATAACAATCTCACCATTCATGGAAGGTAGTGCCAAAACTGGAGCATTCACCGATCTTCTTTTCAGTTCTTGAAAACAATCATCACATTCTTCTTTCTGGATAAACATAACAACCTTCTGAGTTAGCTTAGTCATTGGACTAGATAACTACGAAAAATTTATAACAAACCTTCTGTAATATCATGCAAAACCAAGGAAACTAAAAATCTTGGTTACATTTGTTGGTCTTGGCAATTCTTCAACAACCTTTGTTTTTGTAGGATCCACAGTTTTTCCATCTTTAGAAAAAATATGACCAAGGAAAGATATTGTTTCAACCAAAACACACAATTGCTGAATTTCCAATATAATTTCGTTTCTTTTAAGGTTTGAAAAATAACCCTTAAATTACTTTCATGATCCTCTTTACTTTTAGAAAACACCAAAATATCATCAATGAAAACAACCAAAAAAATATCCAAGAACTCATGAAAAATTCTATTCATAAGATCCATGAATACAATAGCTGAATTGGTTATCCCCAAAGGCATAACTAAAAACTCATAATGGCCATATCTTGTACGAAACACAGTCATCAGAACATATTCTTCCTTTACCTTTAACTGATGGTACCCTGATTTCAGGTAAATCTTTGAAAAAAACTGTGCTCCCTGGAACTGATCAAACAAATCATCGATATGGGGCAAAGGATATTTGTTCTTAACAGTGATGTTATTAAAGACTCTATAATCAATGCAAAGTCTCATAAAACCATCTTTCTTTTTAACAAATAAAATAGGATCACCCCATGGTGATTTTCTAGGTTGAATGAAACCTTTCTCTAATAAATCTTGAAATTTCTCCTTCAACTCTAAATGTACAATCTAAGCCATTCGATAAGGGGGTTTTGAAATTGTCTTAGCATCAGGAACTATGTCAATAGTAAACTCAACTTCCCAATCTTGTATTATTCTTGGAAACTCATTAGGAAAAACATCAGGATACTCATTTACCACTGACACATCATTAGTCTGAACAGTTCCCTTATTTTCAACAATATGTACAAGGTAAAATTCATTTCCATCTTTTTCATGTTTCTCGGCCTTTTGATATGTTATCAACATTAAGGGTACATTCTTGTACACAAACTGAAAGATGTTCTGAAAAGAAACTTCTTTATCTCTACATTCAATCTTAGCATGGTAAATATAGAGCCAATCCATACACAGGATAACATCAAACTCTACTAGAGGTAAAACAATAAGGTTTTCAAGAAGGTTCTTTCCACAGATAAGGATATGAAGATTCTTATAAATTCTTTTTTCATCAACATTATCCCCATGTGTTTTTACCACATGTTCAAGAGTCATTTCTTGAGATGATATTCCCATTTTACTAGAAATGTTTTCATATATGAAATAACATGTAGACCCCGAATCAAACAACACACTGGCATAATCTGAAAAAACAACCAAAGTACCTGATACAACTTCATTTGATGGCCCGACATCTGCTGAAGTAGTTTCAAAGGATTTCACCACCCCTTTCTGCTTGTATTCTTACTGCTTTCCATCAATTGAGCTCTTTGTTGTACACTTGTTTGCATAGTGACCCATCTCATTGCACTTAAAAAATTTCACTAACTATAAATCAAATTTGGTCTTACCATCACCCTGATCTTTTTTAGTGAAATCACAAGCCTTATGTCCTATATTACCACATCGGTAGCACATTCCAGAATTCATAAGACATTCCCCAGCATTCCTTTTACCACATTTAACACAAACTAGAAACATAGATTTCTTACCGTCAGACCTTTTTGAATAATTCTTTCCTTTCTCCTACCACCTCGGTCTCTTCATCTGCTGGATGTTATAGAACACTTGGTCATCGGTAAACTCCATTTCCTCCTTCTCAGCACATCGAACAAGCTTTTCATAAATTTTGAACTCGCGAGAAGATAAATTTCTTCGATATTTTGGCTTTAATCCTGAGTAAAAACGCTTGATTTTACTATCAAGGTATCGAATAAAATATGGAGCATACCTTGCCAACTGAGTGAACCTTTCATCATAGGAATCCACTAAGTCTTCCTCTTGCCTCAATTCCAGGAATTGTTTTTCCATCCTAAGTCGAACAGCCTTCGGAAAATACTTATCAAGAAACATACCTTTGAATTCATCCCAGTTGAGAGCATCAATCTCATCAGCGTCCCTGATATTTTTAACCATCGACCACCACTAATCTGCTTCATCCTCCAAACGGTAAATAGCAAGACTAACCTTTTGATTTTTTGAACACCCCATGAAATCGAAAAACTTCTCCAGTGCTTTAATCAACCGTTCAACTACCATAGGGTTAGATGATCCTCTAAATGATGGGGGATGTTGCCTCATTAAATGTTCCACCACTAACATGTTTCTCTGTAGTTCATCTGGCCGATCTCGTGCATGGATACCACCACCATTTATCGCTTGAGTTAGTTGCGCCATTACTACAAAAATCGATAATGTTCCAATTTCGACCATCTCAGGATGCTGATTCGGAAGGTTATTTCCTTTTGTATGCCTTTGTAGCACTGCCTCCCTATTTCCTCTGCGGAAAACAATTCTGAACAAACATGTCTTTGATGAAGCAACATGGTAATCTTCCAATGCTATATCATTTCAATTTGACTATAATTTTTTTTGGATGAACATTTAATTAAAATTCTAACTCATAATGTTATCTAAACTGACCTCTGATACCAACTATAAGGCCCCAGCCTTAAAAATTACTTAATATTGTGTTAATTCAAGAATACACGCTGAGGATCTTTTCAGGTTTAGAGTTTTAGATAATTAATTCATAAAACATGTTTTACATTCCACATTTAAACAAAGTGGTTACATAAAAGATAGTCTTCATTTTTTCCATGAATGGAAACATATTTAAAATAAAAAATGGATTCTTTCTTGACACTTACTAGTCACTATCATCATACCATGTACCTTTCCCTTGACTTGTGAAAAACATTTCAAAAACATGGGATGAGCATAAAAATCTCAGTAAGGGATATAAAAAAATGGAAATGAAACATGAGTACATGTATACATAAGAATCAATGAAATCATTCTTTACTCATAAAACATAAGCAGTTAAACATATCTCGTCAAATCATGAATAAATCATAGAAATCATAAGACATAAAGGTAACATGAGGCATTCATAACATTCTTACGTATGAAGTAACCCTCTTGGTTACGTTTGGAATACCCATCAATGTATATTTCCTAAATCTCTTCAGAGAAACCTAAACGTTTAACTCCTCTACATTACCCAATTCATTAGAGAGCTATATCGTCTCACCTGCCCTTAGTTTATCATGGAACCACCCATCTTCATAACAATACCCAAGAACCACAACGTAATCGTATCACATAAAACATGCATAAAGGAAACATAACATTTCCAATTTTCAATCACAAGATATCAATACAACACATTGATATAAAAAAATTATGAAAACCATTTTCCATACCAAAATAAAATAAAAGTAAAACATGATATTTATTTTTCATTAAAAAAAGTTATGGCTTGTAGAGGAAGATGAAGCTCAAATTATGGTCATGGCGGCGGAGAAGTCGTTGTCGCCGCATACGTACGAAAAAAAACATTCCCTTTTGTCATTTTGTAAACTTTTAGTATAAAAATATTCATTTTCAATAAACATAATAGTAAAAGGGGTTTATACACTGTATAAAAGAATGTTGTGTATAAAACATAATATGCCTCAATGAAAGGAGATTGAGACGAAGTCCCATACCTCGGGTCCAACTTGACTCGGTCATTATTTAACGTCCTGAATAATAAACTTGAGTTAATTTCTACTTGCTGAAGAAACTTTTTCATGTTCATTATTCCTTTTATATCACTTATTACCATGTTATTAACACTATGTAATTATTAATGTTAATAATGGTCATTTTGTCGATCATTGGAACTTGAGACAAAAATAAACTCTTTATAATTACAAGTTGTTCATGGGGTAAAATATCAATTATATCCAGAATTATATTCATGATTTAGATATCATATATATCATATTTATCCAGTATATACATACATTTATAATATTACATAACATTTAGAGGTATGAAATGAAATGCACCGTTCATGGAGACGGTAAGTCGTACGTACACATGAACGCTACTTCCATTTATATTTCATATTTAATGTAATTCAAACATAATGATACATAATTTTATTATAACTTCAGTATGGTATCATATATATAATATCATTAAATCTATTCTTTATACATACCACATATGGTATTAACGAATCAAATCACTTAGAGGGGGCGGTAATCCGCACTTTCTAAAATGAAGATATCGCGTTTACCCATAATGGAAACCATAAAGGTATGACATAAATGAAAAATACAGAAGCTTAAGGAAAAAATAAACATATTATATATCATATATAAATATAGTGACATCTTAATGTCCACCTTTGAAGTTGTTAGAAGAATATTGAAAAATCATCATTTTATGAGGCAGAAATTCTCCATCCACGGAAACAATATGATCTTTAACCATTAGATGTAGGTGTGTGTAAGTGTAGTTCGAATACTTCTTATATCAACATCCTATTATATGGAAGATACTGGTTTTGTTACAAATGAAATGAATAAAATGAGTTTAGGGGGTTGGAGAAGCAAAATAAAACAAAATAACATTAGAGAAGACTTTACCTTTAAATCGGGTAACTTCTCTTGGTTTGAACCAAAAGGGTTTCTTGAAGAGCTTCCTACCTAAGGTAAGACTTATAAGATGAGGAGGGGGATGTGGAGATACAAAATGAGCAGATATTGGACGAGCCAAAGGCTTGAGATGTCTGGGTATGGAGGTAGAGCTGGGGGCCTTTTATAAGGGGAGATGGTGGCCCACTTGGAAACGTATAAAATGTTACTTTATTTTAAAATAAGTTTCGGATTTTAAAGGTCCCACATTGATTTATTTCGAGGATAAGGTGATAAGAGTTCGAAATTTACTCATCAAATAGGTCATTTACTAGTGTAAGTCTTCGGTTTTACATTATCTTTTCTTTTTATTTAAAACGTTCATCAATGAGGTAATCGTTGCATCATCATGATATCATAAATAATTTAAATTATTTAATGTCTGAAAATTATAAATAAAATAAAATGATATAGTAAATTCCATTTAGCTTTCCAAGGACTATTTATAGTCCATTTGATCATTTATGTAGACAAAATTAATTTTTTTTCTCATCTGATACATTCTTTGTTATATTTAACTTTCTTTAAAAAATAAAAAGATCAAAAGTCATTATCACACAAATGTGATTCCATGGGGTCCTCAAGTTTGGAACAAGGCATCCCATGGTCTTCCATGACACAAAAATTAGTATTAGGACACATGTTTGTGTCATTTTTTACTATTATGATATTATTTTATTATCCTTAACTACCCGATTACTAATTAATCAAGATAATTAACGATAATTATCGCCGTTACTATTCACAAAGTCCAAATACAAAAGTGTCTTAATTACATAATTTTTACCACATAATTACAAATATGGAATCAATTTTACCAAATTACAAACACATAAATTTCTATAATTAATTTAAAAAAAATTCCTGTTGTCAAAACAAATAGGGGTATTTTTGAAACAATATCTATGAAAAGTTTGGCATTAGTTTATGCCCAATCCCAAAGTGAAATTAATTATAATGACCACTATTGGATTAAATGGTAAATATATATTCTATTTAAAATTTAAAACCAATTAAAAAGATAATATAACCATATAATTAAATTATATGAAAAAGCAGTATTGATGTAAAATGTAGTATTTTTCACTATTCATTAAAAAATGAACATAGTCAGAAAAATACCAACCAATTATCCAATGTAAATTTAAATTTCCCAATCATAATGAATAAGATTATTTTGAAAAATAGAGATTATAAAATTTTCAAAAGATTTATTTAAAAATTGTTCACCATCAAAAGGCGGTAAAACAATCTTTTAAAGATATTAGAGAATTCTATGCTTAAGATTTGATTTACTCCCATTTTAAGCCTCTAAAACACTATCTAATTAATAAATAGACATAGATAAGAATATCTATTATTAAGTTCATACTTGGTATGTTACAATAATCCTCACTTAACATCACAATATGATGTGATCAAAATCTTCTTATAGTAAAGATCCAATAAAATAAATGATTCCACTAAAGTATCCTAATATATCCATATGATTCCCATTATTATAAGAGGTTCAAAACACATGCATGATGGGATGAAGTCGAGAAACAAAAAAAATTTGGTACTGAAATGGTCATGGAAATGGTGGAAAAGTCATGACCATTCCTTAAAAGATCAAGGATTATCAATGTAAAAAAATATATATATACTAAAAATCATCAATGATACATAGATTATGAGGATAGAGACATGTTATTCATAGAAATATCACCATAAAAAAATCATGATATTTTTTTGTAATGGAAATGTTAGTAAATGATACATTGGTCGCTATGATATCATTTATTATATGAGAGTGGTGGACTATTAACTTCAACTCCCAACTAACCTATCTATATTATTTGATTCATTCTAATTATACCTATTGAGGAATTACATAACAGACCCATACCATCTACAAAATCCAGAGGTGGTACATTTGGATAATGATCTCACTTATTATGAGAATTTGATGATGATCATAGATCATAGAGACATTTATCTAGAAAAAAAAGAAAAATCACTATGTATAAATGTTGCGGAGAAACAAAAATTTTGGAGAATCGACCTTTGAACTAAAGTAGGTGTTTAAAAATATTACCATCACTTATTTTTGTAATGACCCACCAATTATCAATGCCTTGAGAGTACAATGTTTCATTACAAGGCCTTAGGAAACATCTCCAAGATGCCAAAGGCTGGCAATAAATGACGAAGGGTTTCAAATATAAGTTGGGGGATGATTTACTCATTGAGAAATAAACCCATAAACAAACCATAAAAAATTTCACTATATGATGCATGAACAAAACAAACAACCAACACAATAATTACCAAAAGTGAACTAAATTGTTCCACAAATCACAACATAACCAACACAAAATCAGAGTACCAATAGGAAGACTAAACAAAAGACCCAACAGAAGACAAGACACACACCACGACTCTACACTGAGCTCCATGCACCAAGAACCACCACATATCATAAGCATCACCACGAACCACTATTAATGATATGCCTTACCTATAACTTTTTCTCAGAATATAAAATTTTCAAAATAAACAATGTTCCCAAGAAAGGGTGATTATGATAATCATAATAAACAATGTATTGTAGAATTATATATTTTATACAATCATTTTAAAAAATTACTTTCAGAATAAAATTATTAGATATATTTCATCTATGAATGAGTTTGTGATTTCCAAAACATAAGTAATGGAAAAATCAAAAAAGAATATTTTGAGTCAATAATCTCCCCCTTTTTGAAAATATTAAACATCAATTATTTATAAAGAAAATAACTTTGAAAAAAATCATTTAGGAAATGTCGTATTCAAAAATAATAAAATTATTCTTATCTCCCCCTGAGTTTTCAAAACTACTCTTAAAATGATAGTGAATATGATTAAGTCACCCTTAGGATACAAAGCCATTAAGGATCACATTCAATTATTTTTAATGTATTCCACCCCTTTATATGAAATTTTACATTTCAATAAGTTCCTCACCCTTTATATTGAATTACACCCCTTACAAAATCATTCTCCCCCATGGTCATTTACAAAAATCAACATGAATAGTCTCTAAGGTACTAGAAAAGGGATATAGAAAATTTATATAAGAAACAATATAATACTTAATCATCATAAAAGTAAATGAAATTATATTCAACCAAAATAATTGGAATACATTAAATAATAATGGATATTGATGAAAAAAATTCATTAATATTAGGAATGTAATAACAACACAAAAATTGGTTCTAGGAAACTAGATCAATCTTTGAAGGTATTAATGATCTAAAAATTGTTTTCAGTTTCATAAACTCATTTATATCCTCTTCTAATATGAGGAAAATATCATCTTGAGATTTTCTTTCATTCTTTCACTTTGATCCTTTCCTCTGGAATCCAAAATCATTCTTTTTTATCATTCATTTCAAATTCTTGAGCCTGAAATGTTTATTCCAAAACCATGATGTGGTTTCCCTGGGTTTTATATATTTCTATGAAATCATCAAAACAATTCATCAAACCAATATTCTCACTGAGAAAACACATTAATGTCTTTTGAAATGATGAAATTTTTTTACAGTGCTTATTATATTCTATTTTGTTATTTTCAAGATTCTCTAATTTTCTTACTACATCCTGGGTATGAATTTTGAATACAGTACTAGTTTCATCCAAATATTTCCTAAAACATACAATGTATTCATCATTACTCATCATGTTATAATCAACCCTTCTAGAACACATAAATTTTTTATTGAAACTATTTGTATGGTTTTCATCAGTTTATGTTCATTTTTAATTCTGAATCCAATTGAATTATCATATCATTCAATGATTTTACTACATTTAGATCCTTATATTGGTTTTCTATAACCAAATAATCTTTTGTTTATAGTCTAACAAAAAAATGGAATTTTCTTCATCAAACAGGTTAATTAATGATTGGTTTAATAAATTACATAGTATAAGATTTTATTTTATGTATGACTCTAATAGGTTTTTTTACTTGTTTATATTTACTCAATCAGTTACTTCTTTTTATTTGAAATCATCATCAATTTGTAATATGAAATTTCAATTTTTTCAATTAAATTGAAACCTTCATCATCTTTTGAATTTTATTTTTTAATCCCTTTTGGATAGCGATTAATCCCTATGATCCTATGGATGTTTATGTATTTCATGACATCTTGTATTATCAAAAAAATTTATAAGGGAAGATAACATTCTTGTTAAGGACTCAAAATTCATAATTTCTTTTTGAATAATTATCATTTTCCTTTTCTTCAATTTTTTTCTTATTTTCTTTCATTATCATTTCATCATTTTTTATAATTTATATTTTATTATTTTATTTCCTCATTACAATATTCTTCTTATCCTTTTCAAATTCTTCATTTTCTCCTTGTTTTTCATCATATAATTCTATTTTTCTAAGGATTCATTCTTCTATAGCAGGTTTATCTCAAAATTCACATATTTGAAGCTCTATTATCAAATAATATTTTCCTACTAGATGTTGTTCTTGAGAAATAGGAATATCATTTCCTTTATCCTTTAGAATGTAATAATAAAAATTAATAATAACAATTTCATTATACACTATACCATCATCTGGTTTAGGTATTGCAATTATGGATGAGGCTGATTCTTCATTATTATGAAACATTTCACAAAATTGTGCTTCTCAAATATTCTTATTTTGTTTCTTCTCTTTCCCTTGTTTGTCTGGACCATCCTCACAATTAAGTCTTGATGGGAATGTTTTATCTAGGTCGAGGCTGAATTTTGGGTCACCCACATTTCATTCAAATTTTATTCTCGATGAATCAACAATTTTCTTTTGGTTGTTTATTTATGTTGTTTTATTTTTTAATTGGAAGATAATGAATTTCTCTTTTTTTTATTCTAATCTTTATCATAATTCTTTGATGGAGAAGGTTCTTCCTCAGAGATAAAGATCTAACAACTATTCACAAACTATTTTGTTTTAGGATAAAAAATCTAATTCTTTTAATAGTATCATCATTGATTAATGATATCTTTTCCCAGACTAGATCAGATTTGATTTGTATTTTGAAATTTACGAGTTTTTTTCAACAATATTGATGATCAGACTATGAAACAAGATATTTTTTGATTTGATATACATTGACATGATGAATTTATTTTTTTCATTACCTAAATAATGAACTCGTCATGGTTGATATTTCTAATGTTTACTAGATATTCCAAAATGAATACTTTTGATACATTAACAGTATCAATATCCCCTCATATGGGAATATCAAATCCTCAAATCCTTGTGGCTAAAACTATATAATATCAGATCAAATGGGTTACTTTCCTTGGGTTTAATTTTTTTTTAAATAATGATATTTATTAATTTTCTTTCACAAAGGTATCATTAGTATCTGCCAATTTGTTAGATGTGTGTTATAAATATCCTTCATCTAATACTCAAGGAAAATCAGAAACACCATTTAGATTCATCTCATAGAATTTTAAAATAACATTGAATGGAAAATATATCATTTCTATTTTTTTATATAACATGAATGATTTAGAAAAATAATATACAATATGCATATAAAACAAATTATAATTCTGATCACACACTTCTATGTAAAGTGATTTCCATTCTTGAAATTGTATCAATATATTCCTTTAAAAATTTTAGTTTTCATAAAATAATTTCGATACATACATTTCTTTGACGAAAAAATAATTTTTGTCAAAATTTTTTGGTGCCATAATATTTGTGCTGAAAATAGAGGATTTAGAAATAAAGAAAATCTGATTCAGAGTTTTCCTACATGATGTTTATCATATGTATAAAGAATATAATTATTAGTGGAAATTGATCAAGAATATTAATCCTTAGTTATAGATAAAAGTTATGGGGTGGTTGAAATTTTAGAAAAAAATGTTGATAATTATTTTCCTCCCCTCTCCCTCTAAAAATTTAACGTTTTTCCTTTTCCTTGAGAAAAAAGAAGATGAATATATCATGGTGTAAGATGAAATATTCACAGGACATGCATGATATGCCTACAATGTTTTCAATACCCAAAATTCAAGGTTTCCTACTTTTTTGGTTTGCTAAATCCCAGTATACATATATCCATAGTGATTCGTGTCTATGATAGTTATGATGAAATTGTCTACTGTACACTCAATGAAGAAATTGAGATCAGAGAATATCAAGTGTATCATAGGGATAACAACCACAATTTGGAGTTTAAATATATATGTATAATTTAGAAATATAATGATTACCATAAATTTAAACATCCCACTTGTCAATGTTGTTGAAGGAACAACCCCCAAAAATTCCTATGTGGGTGAGGAAATGAATTATGTTCGGGGAGGAAGGAAATATAGCCTGAAATTGATGAAAGGATAAACCCACTAATGTAATGATGGAAAGGAATGATACCTTTAGCAGTTATAGAATTATTCATTGCTTAACCCATATGTAACACCCCATGCTTCGACGTTACGCTTCTCTTTGAATAATACAGTAGCGTGTGTTGTACGCAACTTCGAGTTCTAACACACACCACAACCAATAAAACTAGCTATTATGAATAGTAATACCAAATTTTTAAAATTTTATAAATTTTATCTTTCAAAGTGGACTTCATTTTTGGATTCAGAATATCGAATTTAGATTAGGATGAATTTTTTGTATTTTTCTAAAAACATTCAATTTTTTATGAATAATAAAAAAACACTGAGTTATAGTTTAAAAAAAATATTTATTTAAATATTTATTTATTTTATTGAAATTTAATTAAAGTAAAAATTTATACATAATACCTATATATGTTCAATGTAATTCATTGGAGTTAGTTTAGAATATGTTTAGATATATTAAAATTTTACGGTAGTTTTCACCGTCTTTTACCCACCTCCTAGGTGAATTTGGAAATTCACATAAAACATAATTATACCGCTTCTGTGAGTATAATTTAGAAAATCCGAGAGAAGTGGTTAATATAAAATAGTAAAATTTGGTTCAATAATATAAAAATAAATTCTGTTGAATAGTATCTTTATACTTTTATTTACCACGGTTAAAAGTAAATAGGGTAATTAAGGGTAAAAATGATATTAATATTACCATAAAACAAGTCCTAATTATATTGGAAAAGTGTATCTCGACCAAAAACAACCGTAGGAATAAAATATTATCATTTAGTTTCACATGGATTAGATTAGGACATTTATTATTACATAACTCAAAGTAGAGTTAAAAAAGTGAAAATCAATGTTTAATAACTAACATTTTCAATATATGGATATACATAGGATAAATTTGATTATAAATATTCATTTAAAATATTAAAAATATTTACTACATAATGGTAGTTTATTTATAATTTTTAGACATTAAATAATTTAATTTATTTATGAAGCAATGATTATTCAGTATTTATCGTATTAATGAACGATTAAGATAATTGATATTATAAATACCCAAATAAATGTAATTTGAGACTTTTTATGATTTCCAATAATTTTATAGCTTAATATGACATATTAGGATTGTTTATATAAATTTTTTTCAAAGTAATAATTCTGTTATAAATTTATCAAAAACAAAATACACAATATTGTCCAAATTGACATAAAAGTGTTTTTTAAAAAAATATTATATTATTAAATGATATTCTATTCGTAAAAATCTATGGATAGGCCAACGGACTTATATAATTATATTTTAATTATTAATGGACCACTTGGGGGTCAATTGAAATTTTATAGTAAATTTATTAACAATATAATATGTAATATAAAGATACATGGTAAATGTCAACACATTTAACTAAGAGTTAAATATAAATGATTGGGTTATTATATTGACCCAAACCTGTCTAAAATCTATTTTTTGAAAGGATATCGACCCATAGCAACCTTAAACTTTAAATAATCCATTTTTTAGCCATTAGGAACCGAATATGAATTTATTATAAAATAATATTTCTAACATTTCCAAAGGTGCCCCTCACCCCTCTTATAAAAGGGCACTCCACCTTATCTCAAATTCATAACTTCAAAGCCTTTTTGTTCAGCCAAACCCTAACCAAATATTCTATCAACTTCTATCAATTCATCCTAGAGGACTTAGTTTGATTAAGAAGCCATCCTATGGATCCCTTTTGATCAAATCAAAAGGAAGAACCCGAAGAAGATGTAAAGTTTTCCCAACCCTCTTTCAAGTTCCTTTCTTCATCAACTTATTCTTTATTTGTTATTACAATTATAAAATAATGACTCCAGTATCTTATATATAATTTTATGTTATTGTAAATATGGTACAACCATATTCAGTATTATATCCATCCTTTGAATGACATGTCACCATATGTGCGCACGTACGGCTTACCGTCTCCACATTGTGGTGTAATTTTTATTCAAAACATTATTATTTGGATGGGTATAATAATGATATTAAATTCATGTAAATAATAAATATAACATGATAATTATTCTTCATATATGATATACTATCCAATAATATGTTATTTTTATATCAAAAGGTGATATTGTCGCTCGTGCGTACGTACGGACTATCATCTCCACGAACGCGATGAGATTCACTCTCCATCGTATCCATTCATGTCTAATTCTCATTTTATGATTGAAAATAATTTTTAATGACCTGATATAATTATGGATAAGAATAAGATACAACCTATCCATAAAAATCACTTCTTATGTAACAAAACATATAAAATAAAATGAGTAAATGAACACCCGCAATGATGATAATACTAAGATATTATTAACAAAGAAATGTTAAAATATCATATATGATATCATATTAATGTCTATGCTTCATGTATAATTTAATAAAATTCATTTCTCCATTATACAAGAGGTTAAGCTACCCTCGTCAAAGGAAAAGTACAATGTAAGGGTTTATTTAACAATCTCTTCATTATTTGAGGTTGTTTGTACGTAATTATCTACTAGGACCTCTTTATCATCCACATCCATGTTTCTAAAAAATGTATTTGAAATCATTGTTACTAATTTATAGACAATGGTTTAATGTCATTTATACCCCTTTTAAATTTTTATAAGAAGTTTATTAGGGAATATTTTTCTCATTTTCCAAACAAGGTCCTTTTTAACCTTTGATAGAAATAAGGTAAGAATGTCTTCTTAACTTATACTGCTGGTGTGGATATTTTCCGTCGTTATAAAGTCGTCGAAGATTCCCTTAAAAGATTATAAGAATATTTTCACAGGAAATGTTTTATTTTATAATTATGTGACTTTTAAATGATTTCAAAAAAAGTGATATTTCTGTCAAATAGTTTTGATTTCATCTCTGTCAACATCCTTTGATAGATTTTAATATTATTTAATGTTTATTTTTTATGATACAAAACATCCATATTGTAATGAATGTTTTGTGTAATGTTTGACAGTGGATGTGTTATTTTTACACCATTCATTGTTTATAGAGAAATTATTGACATTTCGTATGCTATTTTTAATACGAATTTTTTGGTTATGTTTAAACCTATTCATTTGTGGAATGTATTTGACTTAATATGTGACGGGTGGATCCCGCTATAGCTCCTCAATGCATCAGTAGGTCTCATGAGACAAACTAGTGTCTTAGCACAAGGCCTTGAAAAAATATTATTTGTATTCTTGGCACAAGGCCTTTACTATGTGGTTATGATAGGATGGCATTATGCATTCCATAAATATGAAAGTGGATTTTGATATTCAATGTGATTATTTTATTAGTAGAATATCTATGTGAATAAGTAAATGGAATTATTTAATTGTTTTTTAATATTATGCTGAAGTTAAAGTTTAAAAGGCTTTTGTTTTAGTTATACATTGCCTTAAATGTTTATGATTATTTATAAATGTTTCCTCTATATTGTTATCCATACTGGGCATTTGAAATCACCCTTTTTTATGTTTTATTTTTCCCTGGATGTGAATAATTATTTTATGAATGACCTGCAGGGATTGTCTAAGGGGATATGAGTTTAAAGAAAATATGTTGTTGTAGTTTTCATTCTATGATGTAATGTAACCTTTATTAATGTATCTAGGGAATCCAAGGATGATAAACTAATCGGTCTTTCGAGACATGATATTTTGTGATCATGCCAATGTTATGTATTAATGCACCGACTGTGGATAAATTGGGTCGGGGTGTTACCGTTGGTATGAGAGAAAGTTTAGTACAAACCTTGGAATGAAGATTTAGATAAACTCTGATTAGAGCACATAGCCCTAATATAGCCTTTGAGGATTACTATAGAAGAACATCCTAGTATTTTGGTATTGTAGAGATTTTGTGACTTTTCCAAGCAATACATCCATGTCTGGATACGAGCAGGTAGAGGAAGCTCTGGCATAGATGTACCTAGGGGTAAAACCCGAAAACATCGCTTTGAGCTAGAATCGATCAGGAACTGCTGCACAACAATGGGCCTTGATGCACTATTGGTTACGACACTCCCGGGGGTATATTCTTAGGATAATTCTCATTTTCATTACAAACAATTATGATGGGTTTATGAGTATATACTTACAAAAATAATTTTTTATGATTATGGATTATATCTATAAATATTTCAATTTATTTCAAGTGTTTTACAAGTATGGAATTTTGTATTTTGATTTATAAACTGATCTAGTTTATGCCATTGTTTAGAAATGGTGCCTAGTGGATTAAATGGAAACCATTTCAATGCACGCACTCCATGCAGGGATTTCCCTCCTGCTCAAGATAATTATAGTGGTGCTGGTCATGCCACTGGTGCTGATCAGCTATTCACCATACTGGGACTACTCACTCATGTTATGAATAATAACCTTACTCGTATGGAGCACACTAATACACAGCATGGAGGATCAATGTTAGATCTCTTCATGAGGAAATATCCACCAACATTCAATGGGAGTACATATCCATTGGTAGCTGAGCAATAGATACGATCCCTAGAGAAAATATTTCAGGCTTTGCAGAGTAATGAAATAGAAAAAGTTATCATGGCAGTTTATAGCTTCACTGGAGATGCTAATCAATGGTGGTCATTGATTCAAATTTCAAATGAAGATGATGAAGTATCAAATATGGAATGGAGGGAGTTAAAAGAGCTTCTATTAGAAAAATAATTTTTTCGTGACCATCGAGCAGATAAGGAAAGGTAATATCAAAGTCTGAGTCAAAAGGAGGATGAGAATGTCTCAATGTATAAAGCTAAATATACAAGGTTAGTGGGGCATGCATCAGATTATATACGTAACTATAGGAGTAAGATTGATCGTTTCTTTGATGGGTTTGTTATTTATAGTGATGCATCAATGAAAGGACATGGTTGTGTCTTTATGCAGAATGATAGGGTTATTTCCTATGCATAATGACAACTGAAAATTCATAAACAAAACCATTCTACTCATGATCTTGAGTTAGCTGTTGTAATTTTTGATTTAAAGATATAGAGTAATTATCTCTATGGTTTAAAATGTGAGATTTATACTGATCACAAGAGTTTGATGTATATTTTATCATAGAAAGATCTCAACATGTGGAAAAGGTGATGGCTTGAACTACTCAAGGATTATGATTGCACGATACACTACCACCCGGGGAAGGAAAATAAAGTGGCAGATGCTTTGAGAAAAAAAGATCATGGAGTTTTGAACATGATGAGAGTTGAAGGTATCCAATTTTCATGGATCTAGTAATGTTGGATATGGGAATCACCATGGAAGGCGAATCATCAATGCTTTTTCAAATGGTTGGCAAACCATCTTTATTCGAAACGATAAAGAGTTCTCAGACCGATGATAAAGAATTTCAAAAGAAGATTAAAGATTTGAATGATGATAGATTGAGAGAATTTGTGTATGAAGATGGTATTTTGAAATTTGGGAAGAGGCTTTATCTTCCTGATATACCTGATCTGAAAAGGGAATTGTTATATGATTCCCATAGCTCCAATTTCTCTATACACCCTAAGAGCACCAAAATGTATAGATATTTGAAGGAACATTTTTTGTGGGACAACATAAAGAGGTAGATTGCCGATTTTGTGTCAAGATGTATGGTTTTTCAATAAGTGAAAGCTGGAAGGCAACAACCTGGTGGAGTATTGCAACCTTTTCTCATACTGGAGTGGAAATCGTAAAATATTACGATGGACTCTATCATGGGGCTACCAAAAACTCCAAGAAGGAACGATGAAATATGGGTCATTATTGATCGTCTTACTAAGTCAGCAAATTTCCTTTCTATAAGGGAAGATTTACCACTTTAATGTTTAGCAAGGCTATATATTAATGAAGTTGTGAGACTTCATGGAGTACCCCTATCGATTTTTTCTGATCATGATCCCCGTTTTACTTCAAGATTCTGGAAGAGTCTTCAGAGGGCATTTGATACTAATCTTCATTTGAGCACTTCTTACCACCTTATAACAGATGAACAATCAGAACGAACTTTTCAAACCTTAGAAGACATGTTGAGAACTTCCCACTTGAATTTCAGGGTATGATGGATCAATATTTACCTTTGATAGAATTTTCCTATAACAATAGCTTCCATTAATGTATTCAGATGGAACCATATGAAGAGTTATATGAAAAAAGATGCTGCACACCAACCTGTTGGGATAAAATTGGTGAATGAAAACTTGTAGGCCCAAAACTGGTGGAGGAAACTATGGAAAATGTGAAGGTAATCCAAAACCACATCAAAGCATCTCAAAGTACGCAAAAGAGCTATGCCAACAACCAAAGGAAGGATTTGGAATTTTAGGTAGGAGATCGTGTTTTCTTTAAGTTATCTCCAAGGAAGGGAGTTATACATTTCAGTAAGAATGGTGAATTGAGTCCCAAGTACATATGACCTTTAGAAATTGTTGAACAAATTGGGGTTTTAGATTACCGTTTAGCAATGCCGCCAAATCTCTCCAAAGTTCACAATGTTTTCCATGTATCACTATTGAGAAAATACAAGCCTGACCCAATGCATGTACTCACATATGAGGAATTAGAACTAGAACCCGATCTGCCTTATTGTTAATATCCCATTTGGATTACTGATACCAAAGAACAAGTGCTGAGAAACCGGATGACTCTTCTGGTAAATGTTCTATGGGGAAACCATAAGATAGAAGAGGCAACGCGGGAACCTGAGGAACTTATGATGAAGAATCACCCGAGTTTTTTAATTTAGTAGTATTATAGAAATTTAAAGGATAAAATTATTTGAAGTAGGGGAGAATATAACTCCCCAAGCATCCACAGTACACTTCTCTATGAATAATACAGTAGTGTGTGTTGTACGCAACTTTGATTCCTAACAAACACCACAACCAATCCAACTAGCCGTTATGAATATTAATAACCACTTTTTGAAATGTTATAAATTTTATCATTCAAAATGGACATCATTTTTGGATTTGGAATATCAAAATTATCTTAGGGTAAATTTCTTGTATTTTTTCTGGAAACATTAAATTTTTGATGAATAGTGGAAAAACACTAAGTTATAGTTTAAAACAGAATTTTTATTTAAATAATTATTTATATTATTTAAATTTAATTAGGGTAAAAATTGATTTATAATACCTATATATGTTCAATTTAATTCATTAGAGTTAGTTTAGAATAATTTTCGATATATAAAAATTTTATGGAACTTTTCACCGTCTTTTACCCACCTCCTAAAAAAAATTGGAAATTCTTATAAAACTTAATTTTACCACTTCTGTGAGTGGAAATTCAAAAATCCAAGAGACGCGGTTAATATCAAGGAGTAAAATGAGGTTCAATAAAATAAAAATAATTTTTTTTGAATAGTAACTTATTACTTTTATTTACCCTGGATAAAAGAAAATATTGTAATTAATGGTAAAAATTATATTAATATTACCCTAACAGATGTCAAAATTCTATTGGAAAATTTTACCTCGACCAAAAACAAGATTAGGAATAAAATATTATCATTTAGGTCCACTTGGATTAGATTAGGACATTTATTATTATTTAATTCAAAGAGGAGTAAAAAGAGTCAAAATCAATGTTTAAAAAATAAAACATATTTAATATAGGGTTATAGATAAGTTAAATTATATTATAACTATTCATTATAATGCTAAATATAATTCCAACATAATGGGGTTTTATTTATAATTTTTAGACATTAAATAATTTAATTTATTTATGACACAATGATGATGTAGTAATTATAGTATTAATGAATGATTAAGATAATTGATATTATAAATACCCAAATAAATGTAATTTGTGACTTTTTATGAATTAAAATAATTCTCTATGTTAATATTACATAATATAATTGTTTATATAAATTTTTTTTGAAGTAATATTACTGTTATGAATATATCAAAATAAAAATACCCAATTGTGTCAAAATTGACATAAGAGTTTTGAAAACAAATATTATATTATTAATTGATATTATATACCATAAAATCTAATTTTCTGAAAAAGGACTTATATAATGATAGTTATATTATTAATGGACCATTTGGGGGTTTATTGGATGTTTATAGTAAGTTTATTAACCATATAATATGAAAATACAAAGAGAAATGGTAAATGTCAAAATATTTAACTAATAGTTAAATATAAATGATAAGGTTAATATAGTGACCCAAACCTATCTAAAATATATTTGTTGAATAGATTTCGACCCATCCAAACCTTATCCTTTAAATAATCTACTTTGGAGCTATTATAAACCGAATATTATTTTATTATAAAATAATATTTCTATCTTTTCCAAAGGTGCCCCTCTTATAAAAGCGCACTCCCCCTTCTCTCAAATTCATACCTTCAAAGAATTTTGGTTTAGCCAAACCCTGCCCAAATATTCTCAAAAAATCCCTAAATTCATCCTAAAGGCCTTAATTTGATCATAAATCCAACCTAAGGATCCCTTTTGATCAAATCAAAAGGAAGAACCTGAAGAAGAGATAATGTTTTCACCACCCTCTTTCAAGTTCCTTTCTACATCAACTTCTTCTTTCATTGTAATTCTCATTATAAAATAATAACACTAGTATCTTCTATATACTGTGATGTTATTATAAATATGGTACAACAATATTTAGTATTCTATCCATCCTTTGAATGAAATGTCACCAAACGTGTGTACATACGTCTTACTGTCGCCACGTCTTGGTGTAATTGTTATTCACAAAATTATTATATGGATGGGTATAATAATGATGTTTAATTAATGTAAATAATAAATATAGCATGATAATGATTCGGTATATATGTTATACTATCCAATTATATATTATTTTAATATCAAAAGAGTGATATTGTCGCTCGTGCGTACGTACGGACTACCATCTACACGAACACGATAAGATTAATTCCCCATCGTATCCATTCAAGTATAATTCTCATTTTATGATTAAAAAAATGTTTATGGACTTGATATCATTATAGATATGAATATGATACAACCTATCCATAAAAAACACGGGTTATGTAAAAAAATATATAAAATAAAATGGGTAAGCTAACACCCAAAATGACAATAATACTAAGATATTATTAATAAAAAAATGTTAAAATATCATATATGATATCAAATTAATGTATATGATTATAGTGTAATTTAATAACAATCATTTCACCATTATACAGGAGGGTAACCTACCCTCATCTAAGGAAAATTACAAGGTAAGGGGTTATTACACAACCTCTTCATTATCAGAGGTTTTTTATACGTAATTATCTATAGGGACCTCTTTATCACCCACATCCATGTTTCATAAAAATGTATTTCAAATCATTCTTACTATTTTATATACTATGGGTTAATTTAATTTATACCTCTTTTTACATTTTATAAGAAGTTTATGAATGAATCTTTTTATTGTTTTCCAAACAAGGTCATTTTTAACCTTCGGCAGAATTAAGGTAAGAATGTATTTTTAACTTATACGGTGGGTGTGGCTATTTTCCTCCTATATAAAGTCTTAAAACCTTCCCTTAAAATATTATAAGAATATTTTCAAAGTAAATGTATTATTTTATAATTATGTGACTTTTTAATTCTTTCAAAAAAAAATAGATATTTCTACCAAATAGTTTTGATTTCATCTATGTCGACATCCATTGATGGATTTTAAACTTATTTGAATTTTATTTATTATGATACAAAACATCCATATTGAATTGCAGGTTTTTTGATATGTTTGACTGTGGATGTGTTATTTTTATACCATTAATGGTTTGTGGAGAACGTATTGACATTTTGAATGCTAGTTTTATTATGAATGTTTATGTTATGTTTAAACTTGTTCATATGAGGAATGCATTGGAGATAATATGTGACGGGTGGAGCCCACTAAAGATCCTTGATGCATCGATAGGTCTCATGAGACAAACTAGTGTCTTGGCACAAGGCCTTGACAAAATCATATTTTTAGTCTTGTTCTGAGCCCTTGACAATGTGGTTATGATAGTCCGGAATTATGCATTCCATCATTATGAAAGTGGTTATTGATATTTCATGTGATTATTCGATTAATATAATATTCATATGAATAAGTAAATGGAATTATTTCATTTTATTTTTCCATATTATACTAAAGATCAACTTTAAAAGTCTTTTGTTTTAGTTATACATTTCCTTAAATGTTTATGAATAATTATGAATGTTTCCATTATATTGTTATCCTTAATGGACATTTAAGCTCACCCCTTTTTATGTTTTATTTTTCCCAGGACGTGAAGAAGAATTTTATGAATGAACTGCAGGTACAGTCTAAGGGGATATGAGTTTCGATACAAGATGTTGTTGTAGTTTTCATTTTATGATGTAATGTAACCATTATGAATGTATCTAGTGAATCATAGTCTACTAATCTAATTGGTATTTCGAGACATGATCTTTTGTGAACATGCCAATGATATGTATTAAATCCCTGACTCGGGGTCAACGGGGTCGGGGCGTTACACCATATGTAATTAGAGAAATTTATAAACTAGTTACACATTCCAAGGGACATTAGAGGAAACCAACAATCTCTATAGTATAAAGGGAAAATTTTTCCTTTGAAACATCTTGTTTGGATCCCAACAATGAAGCGATGACACCTACAGAAGATATCAATTCAAGAATAGAGAAAATACTTCTTGATTCTGGTTCTACTCATTTTTTCATATCATTAATTTTTACTATCAATATTCAATGTCCTCTAAATAGTATGGAATGTATGCATTCAGTGATTCCTGTAAATGGGGAAATTATTGCATCTCAGCTATATAATTTCACCCCTGAAAATGTTTGTTGACATAAATTCCTAGAGAACAAATCCATTATCCTAGTGGCAAAATGTTATGAAATTATACTCATTCATTGTCTTTCACTATATATACCCAATATAAGTTTTCATGGCAAGAAAATATCTCTTTTTATCACATATCGACCACCAAATTTGGTACATGTTTATGGAGGAGAATGAATCTTCTCGAGAACTAAAATAAACTTAATTGATATTATTTCCTAGCTAGAAAATGTATATTTCTCAAATGATTATGTCTAATGAAATAATAATCTATGGAGACATTCCATTAAGAGGGAATACAATGATGTGTTTTCCAATGAATTTCGTAGACTTCATCCAAGATAAGAGGTTGATTTTTCAATCAAGTATATAACTATGAATTTCCCTTATCCAATACAACATATATAATGGAATTTTTAGAACATTAAGATCTTAATAGAAAAATATTGGAGAATTTGGATAAAGTATTCTTTTTCTTAAGTGCATTTCCATTAGGATGCACCAGTACTCTTTATCAACAAGTTGGATGGGTCAATGCAACTTTTTATTAACTATCATGTGCTCAAAAATATCAAAATAAAGAACAAATATCCTCTTCAAAATATTGATGATTTGTTCAATCATCTATGTCGAAAAAATATACTTCTCCACATTGGATATTTGGTTAGGATATTACCATGTTGGGGTAAAAAATGAGGATATCCCCATTACTACATTTCATTGAAGGTATGGGCAATATATGTTCATAGAAATTCCATTCAGAGTGACTAATGCTCTATAAATCATCATGTAAATGGTGCATATAGGATTTATATATTACCTCATAAATTTTATTTTAGAATTTATAGATTATATTCCATAATTCTCTTAAACTAATGAGGATCATGATGGGAATAAGAGAATTGTGCTAAAGAACTCGTGGAATGAGAAGAATTATGTAAATTATAGAAAATGTGAGTCTTGGTTGAACTATATCACTTTATTGGGGAATATAATCACCTGAAATAGGATATATTTGGACCCATAAAATATTTAATCAATTTAAGGATGTATTATTCCAACATGTAGGATAACTATCTATTGTTTCCTTGGTTTATATTGGTATTATCATCAGTTTGTGAGAAATATATCATGATTTTCAAACTTTCTATCCAAACAAAAATGGAAGGGAATCATTTTATCATATAAGAATGAATGTGAAGGGTTCATAAAAACTATAAAAGAAGGATTATCAATACCCATGATCTCACACTACCCACATGTGGGGACATTCCCATGCGGTTCATCGATGCTTAGAAGAAGGGATTGGGTTGTGTGTAAGTGCATAATTACAATGTCAAAGAACATATATAAAGTATTTTGAATGTTCATGAATATAAATACACTATGCATGATACATAGTTTCGTATAGTGATCTTATCTTCTAAAATATTGTATAATTATGTATTTTTGGGAGAATTGAAAAATATATACGAATCACAAAAAAACCTCAAGTGTATATTCACACAAAACTAACTAAGTATGTGGTAAAGAAGATGGGTAGAGCTAATCAAGGACTATGATTGGTCAATTCACTACCATCCTCGGAATGAGAAAGAAATTATGTATTCTCTAAGTATAAAATATCTAGATATTATATATTTAATTATGATTGAGATGCATCCAATCATTATATATTTAGAAAGGAAAGAAATATGAATCTAAAGGAAATAACATCATCAATATTTCCCAAATTTATTTCTCAACATTCCATTATATATATGTTAAAATATTCCCCATGAGATTGTGTGAAAATTCATAAGAAAGTGGAAAAATTGGGAAAAGGGAAATCCTTGGAGTTAACCATTAATGATGAAGTTTAATAATTGGGTCAAGACTATGTGTACCGTAAAATACATTATTAAATATTGATTTCTTATAATGAACATAGATCAACCTTCTCCATCTAACCAAGAATCTGAAATATGTATCTACATCTCCAAGAATATTATTGGTTAGAAAATAAGAATATGTAGATCATGTAATATATATCAAGTTATATTTTATGTTAGCAATTTAATGTTCAATGGAAAACATCTAATTGGATGATCCAACCAGTACCCGTACATCATTGGAAATGGGAAATCATCATCATGGAATTTTTCTCTTCACTTCTAATGAAATAATGATGGAATAATACTATATGGGTTGTGGTTGATCATATTAAAAATACTATAATATTAATTTTTATTTGAGAGGATTAATCACTGGATCAACATGAATGAATATGCATAAGAGAATTGGTGAGCCAAAATAGATTTCCAATATCTATTGAATCTGATCAAGATCCTATATTAAACTCTATGTTCTAGAAGAGTCTCCAACATGATATGCATTCTAAGTCGAAAATCATAATGACTAATCTTCATCAAATTGATGGGCAATTTGAGAAAACTCTCCAGACACAAGGTGAAATTTTGAGACCATGCTCAATTGACTTCAAAGGAGGATGGGACATACATATACATCTAATTGAGTTAACTTACAAAAAATGATTCCACTCATGGATCCAAATTGAATCCTATGATTCCCATAATGGGAATAGGTGTAGAAAAACATAATATTAGGATAGAGTTGGGAAAGAAGAATTTTTTGGATCTAAAACTATCAAGGAAATAGGATAAAATGTTAATACCATTTAAAAACACTTCAAGACTGCTTAGATTCAAAAGGAGAGCTATGATGACAATCATCAATGATACGTAGAGTTTGATGTTTTATACATATAATTCCTATAAAAATTATAATCAAAGAGACTAATGAGATTCTAGATGAAGTGGAATATTTTTACAAGATACATTAGCCCCTTTATGGTCCTTGATCACATACGTGTGGTGGCCTACTGACTTGTACTCCCACATAACCCTTCTCTAGTACAGGATGTATTTCGACTATCCCTATTGAGAAATTACATTCCATACCCCTTATATATACTCAATGAAGTGGTGGTATCATTTAATAAGGGCCTTTTTATTAGGATCAGCTGATGTAGATATTTGATCATAGAGAAAATGTTCAATGAAATTATATAATGCACCTTGTCAATGTAATGTGGAGAGATGAAAACATGGAAAAATGAAATGGGATGTAGATGAGGTGAAAAAAACATTACACACTTCAGTTTTAGTATGGTAAATAAATATTTTGAGAGAGAAATTTCTAAAGGTGGATGATTCTGATGACCCATGCTTTTATAAATAAAATTCCACTTTTTACAGAACTAAATTTATTATTATTATATTATATGGTTATAGAAAAAATGTACCTATTATCTTATTTATTGTAATCAATTTGACCTAAATGTCCAGTAAGTATCATTACTATTGATAATATATACTTTTTATTTTTGATCGCATGATTAATATAAATATAAGGATTTAATAAATCCAATTGATGTAGAAAAAGGAACTTGTGGCCTCATCAAGTAGGATTATACCCTATGAAACCCATTTATCATGCCTTCATAGGGAGGTGTAATCATTAGAATTTTACCTTGACTAATCCCTATAAGAGTTATAACACCTTAATTAAAAGAAAATCCATTTATGAGAGATATTAAAGCTCATTGTGATCAGAAACCAATCCATGTTTGGAAAACCACTCCATGAAAATCTCACAGTTCCAAAGCATACTCTTATAGATTTTGATTGTGAATTAAAGTGATTTGTATCAAGACCCTATAAATATGATTATTTCAATTATTTTTTATAGAATAATGGATATATTTTCATCATATTGATGTTAATTTATAAATTATTTTTATTTAGAAACAATAAAAGACAATTATTATTTTTGTATAACAATCAAATTCATTTGTGGCATTTATTTTTGATGAATTAACAGATTTATGAAAAAAATAATTTATTAATAAAATATTATTATGAAATAAATTTTATCAAATTCAAATTATCAAATAATTTTTAGGAACTAAAATTTAATTTTTATAAAGGTTCAAAAACTGTTATTTTAAAAATACCATCATTTCTCAACAAATGAAAACTAATATATTAAAAGTGAAAATTCACATATTTATAATATTATTAATATAAATTGAATATTATTTTTTGAATGAAAACATCAAAATTTTCATATAGGGTATTTCTCATACATTTCTCAGACAGTCAAAAATTCTGGTAAAAAATTAAATACCCATTAAATATAAATTTTTTTATTTTGATATCATAGTTACCAAAAAGTGATGTAATATAAACAATAAATGGGATTCATGTCCAAATATATTTCTTCCCTAATATTTATTGTTATTTGTTTATTAATTTTATAAATCCATTATGAATCATCCAAAACCATTAATATATTTTTTGGATTTAGAATTATTTCTTTAAGACTGTGACTCACCTCCACATATACAAGTATATAATTATTTTTCATGTTCTGACCTTGGAAATATAAAATTATGAGAAAAAAATACCATTTGGAAAAATCTAAGGGCGAAACCATTTTATAGTTAATTGTTTTGATCATTCGTTTATATAAATTCCAAAAATTAAATAATAAATAAATCCCACTCATTTGATATATTAATTCACCCAAAATACATGGAACACATTATTAGTTTTTCATACACTAAATTTAATCATTCAATGATTCCCCTATGCTCTAGGAAACTCCATAGAAGAATTTGGAGTCCAACTCTAAAGTAAGTGATCTTAACCATCTCTTCATTAATAAATTTAACCTAATACCCTATACCTAATTTTTTAATTAATTATGTAAGTTTATTTCATTAAATATACCTATTAATTCATTTTTTTACCAAATGATGATAGAAACAATTATATTGCATCAACAAATTTTATTAATTTTAATGTGGTGTCGTTTTGTTGCCGAAATTTCACCACAATGATCCCTGAAAAAAACTATATAGTGAATACCAAACCAATTTACTATCAAGGGTGTTCATTTTTATACATATATACCTATTTTAATTGGGACTTACACGTGTATGTTACAGATTCATTTATCGTGGAATAAAATATGATGTTAATTGATCCCATGTTGTATGATCAATATGGAACACTTAAGAATATGAATGATAGAAAGGTAATGGGTTCACCCAGAATTATATAAATCGATAATTCATTGGGTAAGGATTTTTCTAAAGATACTTCAGGTTGGGATAGTGAGTGAACCTGATTCATTAATGGGTCATTGAATATTAATATTTATTCAATTTTAGATTTGACATATGTATGTGATGTAGTTTTTGTTTTATTTTCCACATTTCCCATGTTACAATTATGATCTTAATGTTATATCATGTCTCAATATTGAATTTTTTGGATACTAATTATTTTATTCAACATTTATAAGTATTTCCTAACATGTATTATTCCCATCACAGTATTCCTTGTTAATTCTCTTATCTGGATTTATAGCTAACCCATTTCTTATATATGTCCCTTGGTAATCCTGTGCAGTTTTAAAAGCCATGGAATATGATAATCATTTTAATGATGTTTTCAAAAAAATATGATGTATTTCATATTTAATGTTGTCAAATAATCAACCTACTTCCCAAATATATTATACTTTTCAATATTTTAGGTTGTATTAGGTTTAATTTTATATAATAAATCATTGTATTAAATTATAATAAAAACCAAGGTTATTAAAAAATATGTAAAATAAAGAAAATAAATCCCATTTCTTTTTCTATTTCAATTAAAAATTAGTTTATCTTTTTTAGGATAGAAAAAAATACCCACATGTAACATCCCAAGATAATTTTTGAATTATATTTTTTTGAATTAATTTATCCATTTTGATATTATTCATTTCACAGAATACTAAAAATAGTATATTTTATATTAATAAATAATATTTTTATTGAGTTATATGCAACACCATGTTAATCATGAACTACCGAGAAAAATATATTTTAGATCTCTCTACATGTAACACTGAATTTAGATTATGCTACCAGCAACAATGAATTTCCTTGATGGCTTATATAGCACACAAGACATAGTTTTATCATAGAATAATATATTATTAAACTAATATTATAATAATATTCAACATAGATGTTAAATTATATTTTTTGAATAGTGATAAATAATTTATTAAAATATATTTTCTGTGAAAATATAATATGAATTCATAGGTTACTGGTTAATTATAAATGAATATTAAAGCTGACTGAATAAAAAAGAAAATATTATAATTTTTATGGTCACACATATTTTTAACATATTAAATTAAATTAAATACAATTATTGAGTGATATTGATTTAATATATATGTTATTAAATCTATAAAATAATTTTTATATTTATTAAATATATTTGATATATATAAGAACAAACTCATATTTATTTGTAAATGCCTATATTTTCATAAAGGTAGTTTTATCACCACATAATAAAGAACCCATTTTAAACCAAAATTTTCGAACATTTATATATTTTATATTCCTTAATAAACATCATCATTGAAATGAAAATAAAAAAATTAAGTAATTAAAATTTATTTATTTATCTATAAGGTTTCTTTTTTTAACGAAAAGTAAAAAAAATTATTTTAATTTAAAACCACTATTTCATTTAATTTATTTATGATGTTGAATTACATATGAAAATAGATTAAAAGTATAATTAGATAAATAATTTTTAAATTAATATAATGTAGTTCATTGAATCATTTTCATGTTGAAATTGGATATAAAAATAAAGAATTTTTTCGATCATTTTTTACTTTGAAAACACATAGTGTAATCCTGTTTGTGGTATTAATTTTCAATTAATTTATACCACTTATGTGGTTGGAATTCAGAAGAATGGATTCCATATTTTTAATAACATTATTATATTATTTAGAATAATTTAAACATAGTTTTTTATGAGAGTTATTAGTGGATGTAATAAATATTACATATATCAATTAAAGAAAAATTAAACTTATGTATACACTAAACAATAAATTTAAGACCAAAATGACCTAGAAACTTGTCCAAGAGTGATTTTCTAGCCAAAATTTAAAGCTATACTCCTTCTTTTCTAATTTAATTTACTATTGGTTCCAATTAACATTTACAAAAGCTTTATGTAATTAAATTGAAAAAATATTACAAGTGTGTCACTCCTCTACTACAAAAGGCCTCCTCTACTCCCACTTCATCACACCTCTCAATCCATATATGTTTTTCCATGAACTAATAAAATACCCACCCAATAATCATATATTCTTATATAAGAATTATTTTTTATCATAAATCTTTGTAAAAAATCTCATTTGTGAAAACCAAAAGGAATTACCTGATTAAGAGGTAACTCCCTCCCGCAAGATCCATTTATTTATTTTCATTCTCCACTACTTAAATTCAAATTATTACACGATTATAAGAAAATAGTATCCTAAATATACAGAGATTTTTTAGGTGAATGTTTTGATATATAATCTCATACTCATCCCTATAATGTGTAACAGAAGTATTGTTTATGTGTAAAGAAATCAACTGCCTCACTAAATGAAGATTGTTAATTTTTTCAATTACTCCCTCTCATTTTGAATATTATGATGGAAAAAATGTTCATATATTTTATATTTTATAGTAATTATTTACGTTAGATTTTCAACACTTTTACCACATATATCATTCTATTTTTCAACGCTGTAAATAAGATAATTTCATTTGAGGATGTGCGGACTATCGCCCCCTCAATGTGATGTGGTTCGTTCATGGACTACATTGAATGTATTAAAGATTGAATTTATGAATTAATAAGATATATATTATATAATAATTATACTATATTATTGATATATATATATATCTCATTATATTACTTTCATTCAATACATTATTAAAATAGAAGTAGCATTCAAGTGTACATACGACCTACAATCTCTACAAACAGTGTATTCCATTTTAATACTTCTATATTGAATACAACATATATTAAAAATATAATGAATATTAATTGTGTTTATATAAAGGTTTAAATTATGTAAATCATGATATAATTATAAGTACCAAATATATGGCAAATTAAGACAAATGCAGTGAACAAAGAAAACATTTCAGGAAGTGAAACCAAAACATTAGATTGTTAACAAGAGGGAAATATAGGGTCATAATAAAAAATATATATAGTATTAGATATAAGTATTTTATTTTGTAAAATATTAATAGTAAACCTATATTTATTATACTGGAAGATTTTATGAGTACAAAGAGTGTCAAGACACATGGTAATGGAATGCAATCCCATTTTTTATTATCATGAGATACATGTTTTATTCACCACCAATTATTTTTGTATGGCATTCATAATTCACATGGATGTATTAGATGATTATTATATATTAATTTATTGGTATTAACATATCATTTTTATTAAATATATTTCATTTATACTATGTTTAAATAGTTACAAAATAGGTAAAATGATTATGTCTCAATTTTCCTTCTTCGAAACAGATGCCATGTTTTGGACCTATATTTTTAAATGATGGGTATAGAATGCCTTTGAAATGTTAATACTTGAATATATTTATATTATTGATATTTAATTATTCATTTAATTTCAGTTTCCTAAATGGGGAGTATGGTTCAATGTTACCAAATGGTAATATTTTATTAAATCAATCATATCACTTTTCAATATTTTTTAGGATTATGATTCCATTAATCGATTCATATGATCTATATATATTGAAAAATGATTAATTTTTCTTTCTATCGTTATTAATGATATATTCATATATTGGCACCATGTTCCCATTAATTTTTACATAATATAGTTAGGAAATTGTTTTTATGAAAGTCTGAATTTACCTCTCTCTTCATTTTGAAATCTATATTCATTCTAATCCATAATTTCTAAAAATGGTTTACAAGAATATTAACCAACTCTCCAACCACATTTAAAATAAATGTTTGAGATTTTTTAATTTTACTTATGTTCTTAATGGAATGTTGTGTTTTTTCCAAATAAGTTAATTTTTGTATAGTTTTACTAAGAAAAATGAATATTCTTTTTACTGTGTACGCAATTATAGATTTACCCACAGCCATTTCAATGAAAATAAATTAAATTTTTTAAATTTAAATTTCAATGATTTTTTTAAAAGAAAATTTCATGAAAAATTTTCTTCAAATTTATCTCAAGTTCCTATCATGTTTTTCCAGTAAAATGGTTTTTCAAAATATTCAAGGGTTCTTTAAATTTTTTCAATGTAGTTTTCCATTAAATAGTTTTCAAAAAATATTTCAATATTCATTTAAAAAATTTCATTGTTATATTCAAATAAATGGTATTGAAAAAATTTTCAAGTATTCAATTTCTATTTTCCAAATTAAATTAAATTATATAGGTTATTTAAATATGGAAATATTTCTTCCAATTTTTTAAAAGTGTTTTTAGAATAAACTTTAAAAAAAAATTAAATATTTTTATATAATTTTTCGAAGAATTTTTTTTTCAAAATGATTTTATGTATTATTTATTAGTTTTTAACGTCTTTTATATGTAAATTAATTTATAATTCTTTTTATTAATTAAAAATTCATTTTCAAAGAAAAATTGAAATTTTAATCATGAAATATTTTGGAAATTTATTTCCAAATTATTATCCATATAAGATAGAATTCATTTAGGGTACCAATTATGTTCTCGTATATTATATGAAGTATACATTTATATATATTATTTTAATGGGTTATGAAAAATGAAAATTTATTTTTTAAACTGATTTCTCTTTCACATGTAATATTTATATGACATCCATTTCTATTTACTAGGCTATATGTTTATGGAATATGTTTCTATTTCAAGAGTTATATGTTTTTGAAATCCACTTATCATTCTTATTTTATGCTTCTAATGAAATTATTATGAAACCTATATCTTTTTACACATGTTAGGATATGATTAAATATTTATGATACCGATTTTATGTCACGAGTAATGATATGATTATTTATGATTTTATGGATCATGTATGTATGATATGATTAGGATATTTGTGGGACCTCTATATCCCTCCAATTCATTAGGTAGATATTTATATCTCATTAAATAGAAACGTATGTAATGAGAAATGAACATGGTTCTGTATTATAGGGATGGAATAAGGATTGAACTTAGTTCAGTAAAATAGGTTTGGAATGTGGACTGAACTATGTTTAGTAATGGACTTTTTCAACTAAAATTCCCTTTTTAGTGTTGCCTTGACTTCTATGGAAGTAATTATATATGATTATGTGTCTACCAAAATTCCATGTATATTTCCTTTGTTTTTCATTCATGACTTATCTTCTTTGTATTATTGTGATTCATGTATTATGAACTTCGATGATTTATGCCCTGATTCATTTATATGATCTTTGATATGCAGGGTATGCTAATCTATTTTCATGATCATGTTCTCATACAAATATGATCATGCTTATGCTTACATGTATCCCATTTTTATCCTTATTATGAATCTTAACTCGTACATTTTTATGTTTCCCTCCCAATGATATGAAGATATATTTCTTATATTATATTTCTATGAGGGGTTCTTGTCTTGGATAACCTAGTGGGAGATTTTTTAGTCCCCTAATGTATCAATTTTATGTTTCCATGTTTCCAAAGGAATTAAAATAATATTATGTATGTGTGTTTTTTATAATGTATTAATTATTTCATAAATGTGATATAATATTAATTTATGAAAAGAGTGTCACTATATTTGATATTAGAGCGAAGTCATAGTCATCCTTTATAATATTGTATGAGAAAACATTAGTGAAATCCTTATGTTTTTTTCTATTTATATGTTGAGGGAGGTCCCTAATGATATGTATAAGGTTGAGTCAATGTTTTGGAAAATGTCATGGTATTTTTTTAAAGGATATAGTGAGTGGTTTATTATAAAGACATCCTTGTCAATATACTATAAGTGGATGTGATTATGGAATATATATAACTATGATTAACAAAATCTAATTGATATTATGTGCCTGACTCATTGTAATCTAGGTAATGACAACTAGCCATGCTTTACAGCTGGATTGACACTCATGGGGGATATGATTTTGAAATTTACAAACATCTCATGATCCAAAATGAATGATTCTAATATAAGATAGATATTTTTAACCTAGGATAAACCTGTAGTTTCAGATATTAAGGATGTATTCATAATTATGAATTCATATAAGTGGATTTCATGATTATGTGATTCCTCACAATGACATTCATTTATTACTCAATTATGTCCATTTGTAGTTAATGGATAGAACCAGAAGGAACTTCATTAATGGTGAATATGCTGGAAATTTTTTATGACCAGTCAAATTGGATGATCATTAGAGTGAAGGATGTTTTGATCATTCATGATCTTCTTTAAAGGAACAAGATCAACATTAAGTACATTAACCAACAATTGTACTCAACATGGAATAGAAAGAATGTGTTTACTAATAGATCAGTTAAGGGAGACTATCGGGAAAATAATATGTGGTTTCCTTTGTGTCATGAATGTTGAAAGAGTCACCTATGTGAATGAATTAGAGTATCAAGAATGTGGTTTGACTTTGGAGAATATGGACACAATGTGTGCAACTACATAGGAAAAATGAAGGGTTTAGTTAAAGAAATGGATTTGAATATTGGCCTCCCTACAAAATTAAAAAAAAGGCTAAAAAGAATTACGTGTGGAATTATTGGTCATTGTAAAAATCAACTTCCAAAGGGGAAATCTCTAGAATATAATTTGAATGGTTATAAGAGAAATGGTATTATTCCTAATGATGATGATATTGTGGATGAAATGTGAAAGGAAAGAGGTGTTATGTAATTAGATGGGGCATCCATGTAAATGGATTTCACATGACGTGACGGAATCAATGTTATTATGTAACTGGATTAAATAAATATGTTATATTAATGGTGAAATAAATATGGATTTTTCAGCATAAGTTTTTCACTAAGAATTTACCAGAACATTTTGAATGGTTTTGATGGAATAGAAAAGTGATTTAATGAAAAATTGACGTTCATTTAAAAAACATGATTATGGGAAAGAAAACCATTAATGTATTCATTATGTTTTGATAATGTTGTTTGGATAATGATATGTGGCATATGAATAATAAAATTGGAAGGTACTTATTAACATAGAACTAATTAAGGACATGTTGACAGGTAGTTTGTACTATCATTAAAGATGTTTTAAAAAAAATTGATTTAATGAATATATCCAATAAACATAGAATAAGTTAAAATTAATGTTTTCAATACTTATTTATAGTAATTCAGGTCCTTACAATGTTTTTATAATATAAAATTACGTAAATCACATGTTCGGAATGTGAAAACCAAGTGGTACATTGTGATATATATGAGAACAAATTTATAATGATTTCATGTCTTTCATTTAAATGCCCTGGATTTTCATCTTCCAGATGATTAATACGGTTAAAAATTCATTAAATGTTTAATTTAAACATATGATAAAGTATATATATACTGAATTAGTGTTTAAATCCTTGGTTAAAAGTCTATTTATTGATTAACCTTATTTCCAGGTTGTACATATTATTTATTTTGGAAATTATTTTATTGTGGTTTTATAAAATTATATCATTTAAGTTGGGTAAAAAAATAACATTTAGTAATCACCTTTGTTATGAATCATAAAATAAAGTATAATAAGGGTTTCATGCCTACCACTGGCCTACGTGTTGAGTAGGTCAATGATTAATTGTTGTTGATTAATAATTATTAATGATTAATCACTATGGTTAATTTTTATGATAATAGTTTAATGTACTAACAATATTGGTTTTTTAAAATATCTATAGAAAAAAAAGTTATACTTTTAATTCTTTTATGGGCCTTAATACCTTTTAAATTAGAATTATTTCACTTCATTCATCATATAAAATATCTGGACATCAATTTCTGGAAGAAATGGATGAATGAAAAATAGATAAAATCACATATAATGAATTAATTTTTTATATAAATATATGAACTAAGTATATATTTTATATATTTTTATTCAATACAAGAAATAATCAAAATTAGGATAATGATAAAAAATTTGTTTATCCAAATACAATAATTCTTTTTGAGCGAGTGGTCTTTTAATTCATAAGTGATTTATGACATTAAGGCCCTCAACAATTATTTATCATTCAATGGTTTCTAATTGATGTCCTAAATCACTCCATATTTATTTTTACTCTAGTAATACATGACCAATATTCACTCCCATCTTCTGTTCTCTTATGTGGGAACCCAACTATATGTTACTTTGGGTAATCATTATGGTTCAGACTTTCTCTTTTATGGATTTTTTAGTATTCATATTTATGATGTAGGTTTATATGAATGAAACATTATAGTGTTAAAAAATTTTATTAACCAGATTATTTTTGATGGATAACTTCATTTTATGGGGGAAAATGTATCATCCAGAGATAAGTGAATTATCTTTTTTTAATTAATTTAATATGTTTTATTTTTTTCAATTTAGCAACACTAAAAAATAGTATATTTTCTATAAATGAACAATGATTGGATTTCGTTATATGAAACACCAAGTCAATTGTGAACTAATTTGAAAATAAATTTTATCATTCTCAACCTGAAACTTAAAGGTAAGCTTTATTTACAAGAAATAATGACATTCATGGATGGATTATTCAACATTCAAGATCAAGTTTCACAGAACAAAAATTCTGTATTATAATATTATTATAATAATATATAACATACCCATTAAATTTTATGATATGAATAATATTAACTAATTTATGAACATATATAGTTTAAATATAATATGAATTCATAGTTTACTAATTAATTATAAATGAATAAGTAAACCGATTGAATATATAATGAAACATTATTATTTTTATGGTCACAATTTCGTTTTATGCTAATAAATTAAATTAAATTAAATTATTTTGTGAGATTAATATACTATAAATGTTATATATGAGGTCAAATATTTTTTATATTCATACAATATATTTGGCAGAGATAACAATAACCCTAATTTTATGTTTAAAACCCTATATTTTTTGAAGGTTGTTTTAACATCTTTTAAGGGTGAACCCATATTAAATCCAATTTTTAGTAATTTTTTAGATTTAATATGTAAAAATCAACTTCATATTTTATATATAAATACAAAAATGAGGTGAGGATAAATATTTCGTATCTTTCTGTAAGGTTTCATTATATAATGAATAGTTAAAAATACTAAATTTTAAATCAAATATTATTTTTCATTAAATTCATTCATAATGTTAAATTATAATTTTAATTATGTCAAAAGATTAACTAGATAATAATTTTATGAATAAATCTAATTCAGCTCATTAAACTAGTTTAACATTGAAATTAGGTATAAAAACATAACATCATTTTGATAATTTTTTTCTATAAAAACACAAAGTGTTTTTCCATCAGTGAGATTAATTTTAAATTAATTTATGCCACTTATGTGGTTGGAATATTAAAAAATGGATTACATATTTTGAATAATCAGAATTTATATTGTATAATTTGGTCAAAATATTTTTTGACAAAAAATATTTGTTATTGTAAATAAAAAGAATTACATTGACTAAGGTAAAATTAAGCTTAACTATGGTATAAAAATTAAATTTAATACCCTAAAAAGCATATAAAATTTTATAAGAGACATTGGCTAGAAATATTTAGAACCTATACACTATTTTATTTAATGTGTCCCATTATTGGATCTGCATCACATTTGGAACAAAATATGGAATTCCATTGTCAAAATATTATAAGATTGTCAGTCCTTCACTAATATAAAAACGAATACCCTATTCCCACTACTTCAAAAATAAAAAACCACATAAGTTAAGAATATATTATCTAATATCCTCCCAAAACCCTACAATATTATTTGAAAGCACTGTTTTTTTATAAAGTCATACATGGAATGCATTTGTTGATAACCAAAAGGAGTAACCTGATTAAGAGGTAACACCCTCCCTCATGCCCAATTGATTTATTTTATTTCTAAAACACTTAAATTAATATTATTCCTTCAATATTAAAATAAAATAGTATAAGAAATATAGTAATATGATTTTATGAGAAGGTTTATAAAAACACATATATATACATCCATCTAATTTGTAACGAATATATTGTTTATATGTATGGTGAACTGCTGCCTTACTAAAAGATGATTATTCATTTTTTCCTTTACAACCTCTCATAGTAGACATTAGTATGAACACTATATTTATATATGTTATAAATTATATGTATTATGACATTATGATTTGTTGATCATTTTACAACACATATCGTTATACCTTCCACTTAGTGTAAATATGATAATTTCGTTAGAGGATTTGTTGACTACCACCCCCTCAAAGTGATATGATTAATTCACACGCTACATGGAATTTTATAATGTTGGGTTTAGTGAACATTTATAATATATATGATATAATAATGATACTATAGCAATGATATATATATATATATTAATTTACATATATATATATATATATATGTCATTTCGTTTTTTTTCTTTCAATACTTCAATAAGACAAAAGCATCCTTCATGAATATGTACGTCGTACCATCTCCATGAACAGTGACTTCCATTTTAATAATTATATATTATATAGATTATTATAGAATAAAGATACAGAATATAAATTAGATTTATATCATGTTATAAATTATGTAGGTCATTATATATGTATAAGGAAAAAATATATAAAAAATTAAGACATATGTGAAGATTAGAGAGAATATTACCTAAAGTGAAACATTAACATTGGATTGTAAACAAGAGGGTAATATAAGGTCATAATAAAACCCTATATGGTATTATATATAATATTATTCTACTATAAAATATTTATAATAAACATAAATTTATTATGTAATAATATTTTACAAGTATTAAGAGAGTGAATACACATGGTATATGAATTTAATATCACTTTTTATTTCTATGTAATACATGTTTTATTCACCCTTTTTCCTTTTTAAGGTGGATATACTTCATATGTATGCATTCTATGATTCTTATACTTAATTTTATAGATATTCACATTTTTATTTGATTATATAACTTTCATGGGGACTATTTTTTTGGAGTTACCAATCGATAAATTGATTTTCTCACAATCTTCTTCCTTTGAGACAAATTCCATGTTATGCACCTATATTTTTCCATGAGATGTATATATAACCATTGAAAAGTTATATAATGCATATAGTTCTATTAACAAGATTTTAAGGCTCATGTAATTATATTTTCTTAAATGGGGAGTATGGTTCAATGTAAACTTGTGGTAAGTATTTATTAAAATAATATAATCACATTATGAAATTATTTAGGATTATGGATCTGTTGATGAAATTATATGATCCATATATCAAGAACAATCATGAATTTTCTTCTCTAATAGTTATGTATGATGTCGTCATATATTTGTTCCATTTTTGTACTCTGTGTTGCATAATATTGTTTATAAATTGTTTTTAATAACGCCTAAATTTACCACAGTATTCAATTTGAAATAAATGTTATTTCAAAAACATATATTATAAAAAGGAGTTTTAATGAAATTCTAGTACTCTCCTATAATCTGTAAATGTAATTTTAACCATTTTTCTCTTTTCCCATTGTTATCAATAGAATATTCTAGTCAATTTCTAAACACAAAATTTTTCTGGACTTTCTACAATGTAAAAGTAATAATAATTTGACCTCATAAAAAATGTATGGATTTAACCTTCACTATTTATGTGAAATTACAGTCCATGTTTAAGAGGGATAATTTTTATTTTTTTTCTAAAAATTAACATTTATAAAAAAAAATCAAAATAAAATTAGTCTTATTTTATATAATATCAAGTAAAAAGGATTTCAAAACATTTTCACGATTCCTTTATATGTTTTCAAAGTAGTTTTCAAAACATTTTCATGCATTATTTACAACTTTTAAATGGTATTTTCAAATAAATAGACTTAAATACATTTTAATGATTTCATGATAATTTTTTCAATGCATTTTAAATTAATTAGTTCTCACAACATTTTGAATATTTGATTTAATATTTTAATTCTGTTTTCTATGAAAAATGAATTTAAATTTTCTTGGAGATGATTCTATATTTTTTTAAGGATAAATGATAAGAAAATTATTTTAATTCTTCTTTATATGTTTCATGGTATTTTTTTATTATGATATTGAAATATATATTTTTGCATTAAAAATAATTTTTCAAATATGTATCGATATTTTCAACTAGAATATTTTATAAAAATATATTTAAAAACTATTGTTGACCTAATATGACATTTTTTGATGTTACACATTCCTTTATTGGAAATTATCTAAAGTTTACATTCATATTCATTATCTAAATGTGTTTTTCTTAATGAAATTGTCTTTATGAAACCCATTTCTCATTCACTGGTTATATGTTTTTTAAATCCACTTCCATTTCATGGGTTATAAGATTATGAAATATGTTTCTATTTAACATGTTATATGTTTACGAAATATTTTTCTCTTTCATGGATTATGATTATGATGGAATGATTATGAATCCTGTTTCTTTATTCCATTGGTTATGATATGACTGGATGATTATTATACCCACTTTATTTAATGTCTTATTTTATTATTGTTTTTGATTTTTTGGATCATATATATATGAATTAATTTGAAGATGGGTGGCACCTATATATACTGAGAATACATTGTGTAAATATTTATATCTCAGGAGATTAAAATTGATGTGATGATAAATGAACTCATTTAAATATTAAGGGGTTGGAATAAGGACTAATATTTGTTCTGTTATACATGGATTGAATGGTGAGTGAAATAAATTATGTAAAAGATATTGTCTATTATGATGGACATGGAAGTGATACCTTGACTACAAAAACAAATCATTATATATGATTATGTGTCTACCATAATTCTATTTATTATTCATGTGTGATTATTCCATGGATTCTAATCAATATTTCATCATGATTCATGTCTTATGAACTACCCAGATTTATGTCAAGATTCATTTATATGATCTTTGATATATAGGGTATGTTATTCTATTTTCATGATCATGTTCTCATTCCCATATGCTCATGTTTATGCATAAATGTCTAACTTGTTTACCCTTATTGAGAATTTGGACTAACCCCTTTTCATGTTTCCTTCCAATTTTTTTAATGATATATATCTTGAAACATATGTATAAGAGGGGTTCTAGTCATGGAGAACCAGGTGGGAGACAATGTTTATCTCTCTAGTAATATTGTTTATTTTTCCTTGTTTCCAAAGGAACAAAACTAAGATATTATTTTGGACTTTTTTTGTATAATGTATTCTGTATTCCCAAAATGTGATTTATTGCAACTTTTTGAAATTAGATGGAGCCTATATTTCATAGATAAATAATAGTAAACCCCAGCAACATGATACAAAAATATGAGAAAAAATGGATTTAATACCTTAAAAAACCCTTCTTATCTAATTGAACACCACATGGAGAATAATAAACACCTTCATACAACATCTGTATAGAAAACCCATAGATAAAACTACACCTTAAAAGGTGTTATAAAAAATACATCCCAATGTACAAACAAAACCATTGAAAATAAAATAACCATATTATATCACTATGAGAATAAAAAATAAAATAATAATTATAAAGAGAATGGATTACCACCATTGAACAATAGGAATCCAAATGGACCAACATATGAAAGGAGGAAAAGGAGTGGAATATATTCAAAATTTATATATTGTTCCTTCAAATCATTAGTGATAGGGATACAACCAAATAAATAAACATTGTCTAAATAATTTTTTAGGAATAATAATCTTGACACATTCATATCATGTGATCTATTCATGATGAAAAATCAATGTGTTTTCCAAAAATAATATTTTTATATGGGATTGAAATAACCTCCACATTTATTTAATTAAATTTCATGTATTTATTTCATAATGTGAATCCATTTCATGGGTTACACTCTTAGCATCATACAATCCATGAAACTAGCTATTTATACAAGCTACGAACCACCTATTCACAGAATGTACATCTAGTAGGACATGAATTTCTTCTAGAATCCCTGATACACAACCAACCACCATAAATCCTCCTCAAACATTTTATGAAACACTTTCACTACCCATTATCATAATACTAATAAATCATTATGGAATTTTTTATTGAACAATTATATATTCTAGATACATGAAATAATAAAAAATCCCAATCCAATTCTCCATTTAAATGATATATGAGAACAAATGTTAGTGAATAAATTAATATATATTCAATAGAATATTGAATAATAATTAACCCACATGTAATAAAATGTTTTGAAGAAAATATGTTCTCTAGAAATGAAATAAAAATCTTTTTTGTAGAAAACACATTTTGGATGAATATAATGCAATTAATAAAAATTAAGTGATTCTTTATTAATAATTTATGCGTAATTTTTTTAGAAAGAATGATTTATATATTCTATAAACTAGTTAATCATATTCATAACCTCTAATTTAATGACTAGGTTATAATGACCAAGTATTTGATGGGTTGTTTTAACTCAGTGTTGCATATCGTAAACACCATTGAACATAATTTTATAACTTTAAATATCTAGCTGTTACATGACATTTTAAGTGAAATTATAACCCATGTACCTATTAAGGTATACATTTCATGGTAATAAAAAAATATTAAAATGGAAGATGTCCTAAATATCTATATAAAATAATCAAGTCTACATGTATTAAAAGTCTCTCAATATTTACATAAAAAATATAAATGATTATTCCTAGTAAATTAATTAAACATCCAATAATTAATTTATATCCTATATCTTTTTATAGTCTTGGATAGAATGTAAATATTCATATCATTGGTATCAATAATGAATCTTATGTTTTTTTTAGTGCTTGAATTTGGATCGCCATGAAAGAAAAAAATTTGTAGTAAACTATTAATGTATTTTGAAAATAACTTTTTGTTTACATTTCTAAATAAAAAAAAAATTAATATCAATTTAATTGTTATTATAAGATTAATAACATTTTCAATTAGAATATTATGTATGAAAGTAAAATAACACAATTCGCTTACCATCAAATATAGGTGATGTAACACATAATAGGTGTATCCAATACCTTAATTGGAATCCCCACAGGATTTTTTGTCAATATCTAATTATATAATAACATTAATGGTGTTTTTACTCTAAAAAATTGAAAATTCAATATTTCCCCACAGAGTATTCAGCTCTAAAATAAAAAAGGCATCGTAAAAGTGGACACATTGATCTAATGAAAAAAAATACAATTTAAAACTAGAATATATTACATCTAAGATAACCCTTGATATACATAAATGTATTTCAATAATATAAAAATTATATCTCATAATAATCGAAGAAGGTCACATCTAAATTTTTTTGTTACATAAAAACTATTAATATAATCAAATTTTTGTGAAAATATTCACCATCTCCATCAAAATGTATTACACAAAGGTACCATTATCAGCTCCTAATACTTTATAAATTTCTTAATTACTTGCGTAATGTAAACCTAAATAATGTGTGTACTCAGATTATAGTAAAGGTAAATATAATACTTATCAAATGGCTATCACAATTTTTCATACATTAAGCTTCTAGATAAGAGGGTATAATAAATATCCTAGAACCAAATATTAGAATATCATAAAAAATTAACATGTATCATTAAAAGAAAATTAGTTAATAAGGACCTATTTATTTTATAGCACATAAAAAACATAACATAAATATGATGAAAATCATGTTAATATGGAACAAAAATAATAATAGAAATAAAAAAATTACGGAGATAAATCAGAATGCATTTTCCATAACATATTTTAGTATGAATCACTACATCAATCACATATAATGCTTGGATTTTTCTTAATCATCTAGTTACACTATTCAATTGTGATATCAACCCTTGTACACTATTGTACATGGGATAATAACCTATGTAACCTCTTTAGTTTTATCCTTATAACATGTTAACCTTAATGAAATTGGACTAACAACCCATTTAGCATCACATAATTAGACATATAATTGGAGTACCCTTCGGATATTTAGCTAATATCCTATGTACCAAAACAGTCATAGATTAACACCACATATACCATCAATGGATTTTCCGAACAACCTATTTACACACTTGATCCCTGGTTAACTACCTATGTACCATATTTGAGATCATAAAATTTATATCATCAATAATTACATTGGAGAGAGACATAGAAACCCTATAATCATCATACACACACATATATTCTATACAATATCAATAAAAAATAATATCATGAAAAATCATGGAATCAACATGTTTTTCATATAATTTCAAAATGCTATCAGATAACGTGATAATATGTGTATATTTGTTGATACCAAAAAATGAATTAGCAAAATGAAGATTTAATATATTAATTTTAGTTTTTCTTTATTAAAGATGACTCTATAAGGTATAAATCATTTATATTTTACAATAAAAATGATCAAAAATCCAAAAAGCGTCTTTTTAAAATAAAATATAACATTATTATAAAAACAAGAATTTATTCATCAACATTAAAAATATCATTTTTAATATTTTTTTGGAATTTATTTAAAAAATAATTACTTATAAAGTAATATATATAAATAATCCTATTAATGTAATAAATTTTTAATAACATATTGAAGTGATATTTATTTTTAAAAAATTTACTCTGAATAAACTATCAAGAAATTCCATGAAAAAAAACCATTTTAAATTTTTTTTGTTCTTATATAAAATCAAACTACATCATTTAAATAATATAATAATGATTGATTTTAATTTTAATATAAATCATAATGGGTATCATTTTTTATGAAAATAAAAAATGAATCAAAGGTTTAGTAAAGAATACTAATTATAATAAATAAATAAATGATTTACATGGAAAATATATTAATATGATTTTTAAAGGATATATATTATTGTTATTAAAAAATTATTTTAAACTATTTTATATAATTAATTTCTATAAATAAAAATATAACTGATGTTATTTATATTTTCATAAATTATTATATACTCACCTTACTGAATTTATTTGAAATGTGCATAATTTGTGTGAAATATTATTGATTAAATATTAAATATAATTTTAGAGCACTATTTGAATTTATCCATAATCATGTTTATTTCATGATTTATTAATATCTCTCCGCTTACTAATCCAAATTTAATTATTTCTATTTTCTAGGGTTCCTTACTCAAATTACAACATTTCATTAGAAGTGACCATTGGATAAATCGTCCATTGAAGGGTCATATGGTCCACAAAAAAGGGCGAATGAATATGTTATGAAATTGGATGAGTCATGATGATTGAGTAACTGGTCTAAATCCAAAGGCCCAAATTTTTTGAAAGCCACCATATGATCTTGATTATCCGAAAAATCATGTATAAAAATTCCAGGGCCCAACTCAAAGAACAAGTGGTCCAAATGAAGCTTTTAATTCCAGCCCACCATTCTGTCTTGGAATTGAAATCAACACACCAAAATTCAACATTCTCATGATGTAGTCATCAGACAAGCTGCAATTTGGCAGTGTGAAAAGGTAAAAATAGGCCGCCGAATTTTTTGAAGAAATTATTCGGATTTGAAGGAATCTTCCAATTAATAAATCTGTGCACAATTATTCCATTGAAAAAGTCTGTATTGAAATGGACAGAATAATATTCTTTAATAAGACGGCTATAACATTGGCCCAAAAGTCAAAATTCCTCTATATTTTGAGAGTAGTCGGACAAATTTATTATCTAAAACGTTAATGAACGATAAATCTCAATATTCAGCTGTCTGGATGTCTTAATCATCAAGCCATGTGGAGGGGTAGTTTTGGAATGAAAACTGTCCACCAGTATGGGCTATAATTTCATCCCCTCTTCTCCATTCAAATGGGTTGGCATTTAAGAATAGAGGAGCATAAATTGGCATGACCAAAGCCTTTCCAAAGGCTTGGGAGGACCAGAAATACTCTTGTATTCACTTGAGAGACCATTCCTCCTTTCTTTGTTTCCTTTTACTTTTGTGTTCTTCATTAATGTTATCTTGTAAGTCTTTTCTTTGTAATTATTTTATAATGCAAGTTTTTCTTCGATATATCTTATTTTCATCCACCTTATATAGTTTAATATTAATGTTAATAAAATATTTTAAATACTATTGAATCCACTTCCATTTTTTTATTCATATTAAATCTAAAGTTCATTTTTAATTATCGTCATCTTTTTCTATGTGTTCAACGCAGCACTGTTTTCTTATCCCTTCCTTTTTCTTACCTTCCTAATTTATCATAATAATAATTTTAACCAGATTATTAATCATTTCAATGGCTGAGAAAATCTTTCATTGGGGTGAGTTATAATTTAGGGATTCTAAGTGATTGAGAGATTTTTCTTGATGAGTATTCTTTGAATTAACATTGTGTATATTGGACTTAACATGTCATGGATTAATGACATATTTTGATTAACATATGGGTTCTATTGATTATTGGAACCATAAAAAAGTACCAATATAAATTAATGATTTTTATTACAATACTAGTTATGTTAAGACTTGGATTAAAGCCTTAAAACATAGCAATTAAAATCAACGTCAACTTGTGACACAACTATTAATTTAATGCAATACAAAGCATGGCTCAAGGATTTCACAATCTTAACTACCTAAAGATGAACTCACCCAAATCTTCGTCAAATTTTTATGAAAACAGAAATCATTAATCACTTCATTTATGCTCTCAGAACAACCCCCCCCCCCAATAAAACAATAATCAACTAAAAACAATTGATTATTAAAAAGTATCATCGGCGATTATTTGACCAGAGTGCTTCTATACACATTAGCAGAGCACCAGAAACTTGACCAGTGGATAGGAAAAAATCAGCCTCATTTTCAAATGGTTCTGTTTCCATGGATGGTTCATTAATTAGTCATTAGTTTCTGGTTATTGTAAAAAAAACACAAAATATAAAAAAATTGAAAGAAAAACACAAAGAAAAACCTACCTTCCAATAAAAACATAAACTGAAAAACATAGAGAAAAACCCATCTTCCAATTTCTTCCAAAATCACTCTGAATTCCGCATAGCCTCCCAAACAATTTCTAGGATTTTCTTGACCCTAAAAGTAAGAAAACACTTCCACATCATAGGTTAAAAGAAGATATAATCAAATAATTCAAGAACCAGTCCTTGTCCAACCAATTAAATTTGATATGGCTAGTCCTAGGGAACAAACACTTACAGAAATTTCTACCCCTAATATGAATTACAATCCAATTGGTATTCAATATAAAATCATAGAGGCTGACATTGAACTCAAATCAGGTTTTAATTATATTCTTCCTCATTTCCACGGGCTAGTTGGTGAGGATCCACAAATTCATCTTAATGAGTTCAAAGTGGTGTTCTCTACCATAAAACCTCAAGGGGTTTCTGAAGAACAAATCAAACTCCAAGCATTATTTTTCTCTCTAGATGACTCAACAAAGTCATGGCTTTACTACCTCCCTCCTGGTTCAATAACCACATGGAATTACATGATGTGACTCTTCTTATAGAAATTCATTCTTGCTTCTCATACGGCTTCTATTTGAATGGAAATATGTGGTATTCGTCAATTAACAAATGAATCACTCTATGAGCACTGGAAGAGGATCAAAAAGTTTTTTGCAACCTTCCCACACCACCAAATCTTTCACCAAATATTTATCCAATACTTCTATGAGCGGTTATTGGCTATGAAGAGAACCCTCATTAATGTCGTAAGTGGTGGTTCTCTTTTTTATGAAACTCTTATATCTGAAAGAGATTTCATATGTAACATAGCTGAAAACACAGAAAAATTCCATACTTGAGAACATTATCAAGTATGAAAAGCTAAATATAATCAATCCATAGAGCCAAATAATATGAAAAAATGGATGAGTTAACTTACATGTATTGCACGACAGTTAGCTGTGGCATCCAAATCCCTAACCTCGTCATCTCTGCAATCAATGTTTCATGGGTCTGTCCAAAACATTGAAATCTACAACTATACATCTCATCCAACTGACACATGTCCACAACATCAATAGGATACCTCAGATTCATCGAAACCATTGGAGCTCAATGCAGCATATGATTAGTGAAACCCTCCCATCAATAATTTTGTCAGTTTGTTATAATCTTCATCCATACCCACTCTAAGACCTTTTCTTCTACCTTCAACTATGTATTGAGGTATGGGAATCCCATTTCTCATCCCCCTCTATACCCCCCTCAAAAACCAAACTAGTTCCAATATGGTCAAGTTGTAGGTAACTTCTAACAGCCTTACCCTTTTATTATTCAAAATCAAAGTATCGATCGTCCTCTTCCACCTCCTGGATTCTACTATCTTAGTGAGCCTTCTCAATTCCCAAAACAATAGAATTTCTTTCCCAAGAACCACAATAAAGGAAATCCAAATTCGGGATAAGCCTCTTCTTCCATGCAACCATGGGAAATCATAGTAGAAGATCTTTCTTCCTTCACCCGTTCTATCATAAAAAACATTGAAACCCAAATTAGTCAACATGCATCCTACCTGAGCTATAAAAATCACTCAAATTCATCCCAACTCCCATATAAACCATTACCCAAACCCAAAGGTAATGTAACTGAAATTACACTTAGATTGGGAATGAGGATTTCTATACCTCAGGACAAGTCCTCTAACCCCACATTAAATTTTTTCCTAGAAAATGAAAATAAAAAGAATCTTTAAAAGAAATTTGAAGCCATTCCCTCATCTACATCCATTCCACTTAGGTACCCAATTCCTTTTCCTCAATCCATTTCTAAGACAAAGAAGTCATTTGAACATGATCCTTAAATGCTCGACATGTTCATTCATGTTGAAGTCAACATACCCCATTTAGATGCCATAAAACAAATCCCTAAGTATGCAAAGTTTCTCAAGGAATTGTGCTTCCATAAGAGGCAACTTAGGATCATTGAAAATGTTTCCACCTAGAAATATATTCTCATAAAGTGCAAGGATCCTGGGACCTTTACGGTTCCATGCCAAATTGGAAGTTCCATATTCAATGATACACTCATAGACCTAAGAGCATCAATTAATGTCATGCCCAAATTCATCTTGTTCAACCATGGTCTATGTCACTTCACCCAATGGGTGTGGTCATTCAGTTATCCAATCGAGGCATAGCCTGTCCTCAGGGAATAATTGAGGATATCCTTATTCATGTGAATGATATTATCTTCCCTACTAATTTCAATGTCCTGGACATGGAAGGTGAGACATACTCTTCTCTATCTACCCTAATTTTAGGATGACCATTCCTAATAACTAATAGAACCATGATTTATGTTCATTCATGAATCTCACCTAAGGAATTTGATGACTAACTGGTCAAGTTCAACATTTTCCAAGCCATGCGATACCCATCTAAGGATCACTCTGCATTCTCAATCTATGCTCATGAGGATACCTCAAGGAGTCAATATAACCCCATTCCATCATGTTACTCATTTTTTAATGAGAAAAGATCTTGTAAAATATTCACCATTATTAACCAAGTCATAAATGGTGATGTTGATGTGGTCCTCTCATGCATAGACTCCATTAATATAGAAGAACTTGAAAACTCTCTTGAATCCCACATCAACTCTGATATCTACTGTTCCACCTTGGAAAGTATTTAGGAAAATGAATATGAAGCAACTAAAGTCCCTTCCTCCTTTCCAATGTAGTATATCCCACAAATGAAAGATGAAACTGATCTAAAACATTTTCCAGAAAACCTGAAATATGCATTACTTTTCCATGGTCCCTCTTATATTATCATTATCTCAGCTTCACTTACCGAAACTGAGGATTACAAACATGTCCAGGTGTTAGAGGAAAAAATATTTGGTTTGACCCTATATGACATACACGGAATCAGCCCTGCACTTTGTATGCATCACATTCATATTGAGGAATCATCCGAACCAATTAAACAACCACAAACAAGACTCAACCACTCATACATGAGGTGGTTAGGGAGAGATCACTGAGCTTCTTCAAGATGTTATTATCTGAAAAATTTATGATAGTGAATGGGTTAGTCCAAATAAATTTGTACCTAAAAAGAGTGGGATAACTGTTTTCAAAAGTGAACATTGTGAGGTAGTCACAACTCGAGTGAAAAACAAATGCCGTGTGTGCATAGAATACCAAAAAATGAAATGATTAATCAAGAAAATACCACTACCCACTTCTATTCCATGAACGAATTCTAGAACAATTAGTCAAAAAGTCACACTATTGCTTTCAGGATGGATACACTGGCAACTTCCAAATTTTAATTGCACCTCAGGACCAATAAATGATTACTTTCACATGCCCCTCTGTAATATATGCGTATAGGAGAATGCCTTTTTGCCTTTGAAGTTATCCTTCAACATTCTAGAGGAGTATGATGATTATATTTTTCTGAATTCATTGAGCACTGCATGAAATTATTCATGTATGACCTCACGATTTATGGTGAGTCATTTGAATCATGCTTGCTTTCACTCTCTCTAGTCCTTCAGAAGTGTTTCAAATGTAACCTTGTCTTAAATTTTAAAAAATGTAACATAATGGTTGAAAATAGGATTTTTCTAGGGAACATAGTTTCAAAAGATGGAATTGAAGTTGATCCTGTTAAAATTGAAGTGATCCAGTCACTTCCTAAACCCACCTCTATTTGAGACATATATTTATTCCTCGGTCATACTGGTTTCTATCTACGATTCATCCATAACTTCAGTAGGATTTCCCTCCCATTGACTTGGTTTCTCCAAAAAGATTTGAAATTCCACTTCTATGACGTTTTCAAGATAGCCTTCGTTTAACTCAACATTGCTCTTACATCTTCCCAAATAATCAAACCCCCATATTGGTCCATACACATTGAGTTGATTTTTGATTCTATTGATAGAGCTGTTGGGGCTATTCTTGGTCAAAAAAGATAAAATATTACTCATGTCATCTATTATGGCACAAAAACATTGGATAAAACTCAATCTCAATACAGTGTCACTGAAATGGAACTTTTATCAGTGGTTTTAGCCTTTGATAAATTTCAGCCCTATCTCTTAGGTTCCAAAATCATCATCTTCACAGACCATTCTAAATTAAAGTTAATACTCAATAAAATTGTTTCCATACAATGGATAATAAGATAGATCCTAATTATCCAAGATATTGTCCTTGAAATAAATGATAGAACATGAAAGGAAACCCATGTGGCTGGTCACCTGAGTAGAACTTCCAATTCTTCTCTTTTTGAAAAAATTGATCACCTTTCATCTCTCACTCCAAAAATACCATGGTATGCCCCAATTTTAAACTACTTGTTTTCTGGTGTTTTCCCGGGATATTTTTCAAAAGAACAAAAAATGATGTTGAATAGTTATTCAATATACTATTTTTGGAAAGAAAATAAAATTTGGAAAACTGGGGAAGTCAAGGTAATTAAGAGATGTGTTGATAAAAATGAACATTCTTTCATCTTAGAATTTTGTCACTCAATGCCTTGTGGTGGCCATTTTGGACTACCAAGGACATACCAAAAAGACCTAGACCCTGGATTCTTCTATCCATCACTCTCCATGGACTCACACGAGTTCTTTCTATCATGTCCCACTTGAAAAAAGTTTGGCATAATATCATAGATAGATGAAATAACCCAAAAGACATTAATGAGATATTTGAGGTTTGGGGCATCAATTTCATGAAACAGTTCCCCCCTTCTAATGTATTATCATACATCCTTCATATGGTCAATTACATTTCAAGGTGGATTGAGGCCAAACACACTAGAATAGATGATTCCGATACTGTTAGTGAGTTCCTAAAGACACATATATTCTACTGATTTGGCACAAAATGTGCCTTGATCTGTACCTTATGAACCCATTTTTGTAATAGAACCATGGAATCTCTTTTGAAAAATAATGGTGTTGTACATACAACATAAACTGAATATCACCTCAAAAAAATGGCATGGATGAACTTTCAAATAGATAAGTCAAGAGAGTTCTTGAGAGAATTATAAAACCCACCAAAAAAAGACTAGCCTGAAAGAAATGGTGAAACACTTTGGGATTATCTATCTACCTATAAAACACCCATTGGGATGTCTACTTTTATGCTAGTTTTTGGATAAATATGTCACATACGAGTAGAAATTCAGCATAAGTCATTTTTGTTTGTGAAAACCTATAATTTTGATTGTGAAAAATCCATTTAAGATATATTGTAGAAATTGACTGATCTAGAGGAAATACGACATGAATATTATGAGAATTCCAATCCATAGAAAAAAAAGGATAAGGTAATCCATGAAAAACACATCTTTAGAAAGGTATTCAATGAAGGTGAAAAGGTATTTATTTTTAACTCTCAATTTCGACTTCACCTAGGTAAGATTAATTCTCACTGGGAATGTCCTTTTGTTATTACTAATGTTTTCCCATTTGGTATAGTGCAAGTCTAATACCCCTCTTCACAATGGACATTCACAGTTAATGGGCATCAGCTAAATCATCACCATGAGAGGACACACAATCCTGGAACCACATTGACTTCAATCGGATTCCCAACATCTACAGGTGAACCACCACTGGATGGAGATGGAAACCCACCAAATCCAAATGGGGGGGGGGCAGCTCTTTCCCATTAAATTTTCTCTCTCTTTATCTCTCATTATTCCCCCCTCATTCTCAATTTTATTACCACATTCCTCATTACTTTTTTTATTTACACATTGTCTTTTTTTGTGGGTATGTCAATATAAAAAAACTCAAAAAACCCAAAAAACTAAAAAAATCAAAAACAATCAAAAATTCAAGAATCATTCTTACCCACCTTCTAATTTTAAAATTTTTTCCAACTAATTTGGGGAGTTAAAATACATGTTTTCATCTAAAAATTTTTCTATTTTCATCATTAATTTGGTTAAAGAGTTTTGTGTCAAACACAACAAATTTTGAAAGCTCAATTTTGTATTTGGAAAATGATTTTCCGAACCCATGATGAACATTTTCATTCATGCAAAGGCCACCTATGGACATATTTTCAAAATGTGTGTTTTCACCCCCATTTGTGGGTCTTGAGTTTGTGGACCTTCGAGCTGAATTTCCTACATTTGTGTGCATTAATATGATATAGGCATTTTCTAAACCACAAGAAAATTATAACAACCAAATAGCCTCCCATTGACCATAAATTAATCATTCATTTGAAATCCCCTTAAAGCCTATAAAAACCATTTATTTGATAGCCACATTACAATCACAATAATGTTTCCTACCCAATATCAAAATGGATATTAATTTCATATATTTTTTTTAAAATTAATTGTAGGGGGAATGGATATTATTATTGGGTGACCATTTGACGATTTTTACCATGTTATTATATGCTTGAGGGAAATTAAACATTTTAGTGTGGGGTGAGGTTGTTATTCCGTGAGTTTTTTAGAATGTAATTTACATTTATTTATTTTATTTTGTAAATGTTATTGACAAGTGTTCAAATCAAATCAACAAAAAATCGAAAGAAAGAAAGAAAAAATTGTGTTCTGTCTTGGGAAGTTCAAAAATCACTCTTCCTCAACCCTTGAACTTGTTATAACTATTACAATTAGTGTCGTGAGGAGATCAATCAGGGGTTGGGATATGAGTGTGAGATATTTTTCATGTTCAACTTTTGAAAATTTAAAAAAAAACAAATAATACTAATGTCATTATGAGAAGTTATTTGTATTGTAAATATTTATTCTTCTCATAACCTTCGAATTTTATTCCTCTCTTGTGTCTTTCTACACATAATCATTTCCAAGTAAATATGTATTTTCATTTCCTTCCATGTTTCATTTCAAAAAACACTGTGCATTGTTTTACCCATGTTGGTGTTTTACCCCCCTTTCCCTATCTTATGGATATTATATTCCTACCATTCAATACCCGTATAAAAACACATAAAAAAGACTTCTTGATTTTTGAGCACATTGGATAGGGAGTGGAAGCTGAGAGCTGTTATAAACTCTAATATTTTTAATCATGGTTGGTGAATGAGTGAAGCTCCATAAATTAATTTTATCATCATGAGAAGAGTATGTTTTGTGCGCCAACATTTTCCATTTATAAATTTCAGCATGAAATAATGAATTGTTTTTTGGAACATTGTTTCTATGTCAACATGTGTTATAATTCAACATGGATGAGTTAAATTTTCTAAACCACCCCTTAATGGGGAATTTTTTTTTAATATTTGTTGGTGAGTAAAAATGACTAGGTCGTGGTTTTATATTTATTGCAGATGAAGACATGAAAAAGACTATTTGTGAGGTATTTTATGTTAATAATATTTTCATAACATATTATATATTCCATGTACTGATTATATATGAAATATTTGTAATTTGTGTAAAATATTAATGATTAAATATTAAATAAAATTGTATAGCACTGTTTCAATTAATCCAGATTCAAGTCAGTTTAATGTCTTAATAATATATCTCACCTTACTTATACAAATTTCATGATTTCTATTTTGTAGGGTTTATTACTCAAATTACAACATTTCAATAGAAGGGACCATTGGAAAAATAGTTCATTTGGAGGGTCATATGGTCCACTCAAAAAGAACAAAATAATTTGTGATGAAGCTGGACCAACCATGATGATTGAGTTAGTGGTAAAAATAGTGAGGCCAATATTGTATGAAACTCCACTATATGTTCTTTATTTTCTAAAATAATTAAGGATAAATATTTCAGGTCCCAACTCCAAGAACAATGGTCCGAAATTAAGCTTCTTATTCCATCCCACCATTCTATTCGTGAATTGAAATCAGCACACCAAAATTGACTTTTCTCATGATCATTTCATAAAATAAAGATGATATTTTTCAGTGTGAATGAAAACAAACATAGGGATGAATTTTTTGATAAATAATCCGGATTTGAAGGGATAAACCTATTGAATAATCCGTGGACATTTATGCCATTGAAAAAGTCGGGATTTAAATAGACAGATTAATATTTTTTAATAAAACCTCAATAACATTGGCCCCAAAAAGTCCAAATTACTCAATATTTTTAGAGTATATTGCCAACATTATTATCTATAACTTTTAAGAAGGACATATCACAATATTCAGCTTTTTGGATGATCAAATAGTTTGTACAATTTTAAGGGTAGTTTTGGTTTGAAAACTATCCCCCCCCCTTGGACAATAAATTCATCCCCTCCTCTCCTTTCAATATGGTTGGAATTTTAGTAGAGATGAGAATACATTGTCATGAAAAAAATCCTTATCAAAGGATTTGGAGGACCTTCCATACCCATGTTTTCATTTGAGAGACCTTTCCTCTTCCCTTTGTTTCCTTTTACTTTTGTGTATTTCATTATTGTAATTTTGTAAGTCTTTTCTTGTAATTATGTTTTAATGCATGTTTTTTTCTTAAATATCTCTTATTATCATCCAAAATCATTAGTTTAACAATAATTTTATTAAAATAGTTCAAATATAAATGAATTTCCTTCCCTTCCTTTTATTTCTCATTTAATCTAAAGTTCATTTTTAAATGTCATCATTGTTTGTGTTTGTGTTCAACGCACCACTCTTTCCTTATACCTTTTTTTACATTCTTAATGTATCAACATAATCATTTTATCCAGATTATTAATCATTTCAATGGGTGAGTAAATCTCACATTGTGGTGAGTTATAATTTAGGGATGTTAATCGATGGAGTACTTTTTCTTGATGAGTATTTTTTGAATTAACATTGTGTATGTTAGACTTAACATGTCATGGATTAATGACATATTTTGTTTAACATAGGGATTCTATAGATTATTGTAATTATAAATACTCTACCAAAATCAAGTACTAATTATGATTATAAACCTCATTATGTTAATGCTTGGAATAAAGCCTTAAGAATTATGAATACCAATCCATGTCAACTTGTGACATGGGGGTCAATTTAATGAAATACAAAGCAAGGATCTAGGATATCACAAGCATAACAACCTAAAGATGAACTCACCCAAATCTTAATCAAATTTTTTACTCTAACACTAATAATTAATCACTTTATTTATACTCTACAAACAAACCCCCAATCAATATGAAATCAACTAAAATAATCAACTATTAAAAATTATCATCGCCGAGGATTCGACACGAGTGATGCTATAAACATTAGCAGAGCACTGCAACCTTGACCGGTCGATAGGAGACAATCATCCACACATTCAATAACTCACTACCAATTAATTTATAAATACACCAATAAAATAAATATGTATATATTGAATAGATATTTACTATTTAAAAGACATGGTGAGGTTGAATTCCCAAAAAAGAGACACATCATGTAATATATTTTTTCAATTTTAATTGAAATTAACAGAGTAGAGGTGTCATGAACTAGTTGGGGTCGACCATGAACCAGTCACCTGAGCCAGCTCGAGATATGGCATGAGGGGCATTCCCGATCCCAAAGGGATGGAAACCGGTGTCAAGAATCCAATATAGGCCACATTGGAATGGTTTCAGACCAAATATTAAAGGTTAAAAAAATAGGATAAGAAAAAGATTTAAAAATCTGAATCATGAATAAAAAAACTGATTTTTTATACAATACAACTATATAGACTGAAACTAAATACAAAACGGAGTACTGAAAACTAAAATTGGACCATGCTAATTGAATATTCATGTAATGACATGGTCACCTCTATCCAAAATACTAACTCTTCTCAAAAAATTATAAACTAAACCTGGATAACTTGAGAAACGAGAAACATGTTAAATGTATATGGTCTATCAACATCGAGTTGTACAAGAAGGGTGTGAGCTTCACAGCTCAGTTTCATATAACCATATAATCCTTGCATTTTTTATTTCTTGAAAACATTACATTAACACTAGTTTGAAATAAATTTACACAAATATGTTTTTTCCATTTCATTAAAATATCATAACATCCCATTAAAAATAACCAAAACATGTCACATTTCATTTCAAAAAATAATAATTTTAATGTAGTAACTAATCTAACTACCTAGTCATAAAAATATAGGTGTTTTCTGAATAAAAATAAATATATAATAAATTAAACACTTCATGATGAAACTAAAGGAAATTTTATGTACAAAATATATATTCAAAGTAAGCATTGGTTTCCTAAACATCCCTAGAATAATCCTATATGTAATTGGTTCAGAACAACATGTCGACGTATTGTGAATCCCCTAATTCAATAACCAACTAGAATACCTCAACTAGTAAATCTAGGGACACATTCCACCTAGCCAATGTGAAATCTAGAGGGAACCAAACCTTCTAATTTGGGTTTCTCATCAAGTGTTTCTCGCCCCACTATAAGACGCCCAAGAAATCATATTGGAATTATAATGTGTTTGTAAGAGACACTTACAATCATGACTCACCTTTCCTGCTATCACCGCACTTGCCTACCCCAAAAATTGACACACTGTACAATAAACCATAAAAGGGAAATCCCTCATATAGTGGTTCCCACTATATATATATATATATATATAATTTTATGTGTATTACTTAAGGTTCCAACTAGACCAATATTTCACATCACCATTCAATCTATTTTGTAAAATAATTTAATTTTCCAATTGGGTGATCAATTTTTTAAAACCCTATTTAATACCAAAGTGAAATAGTACTAATAAGGCCTTATACCAAGTCTATCCCACATATAGATTCAAATAATTTACCAACCATTCTCAAATTCTATAAAAAATAATTACATTCAAAAAAGCAGTGAAAAACATGCATTCACTCCAAATCCAAAATTATCTTAAAATAAAAATGTAAACATACACAACCCACATAATGACACCAAACATGATTCATTGTCATTTGAAAAATAATTGTTCAATAATCATCACCAATCCTCTCCCAAACATTACTCCCACCTCTTATATAATTTAATATATATTTTAAACAATTTACTAATCAATTCCAAGAAGTACCACAAGTCTTTACACCCAAAATCCTCTTTTAAAACCAAACGCACACTAATACCGTTTCATAACATGTTTTTCATCACATTTATAATTTAATAAATCATTCGAACAATTTAAAAAACATATCTAAATAGAACAAAAGTGTTTTACACCAAAAAATACCCAATTACATATTGGAATTACAATTTGAAACCAAAAACTTGTTTTACCCTTTCAAAAACTACTTCTTCACCACACATATTTCCCAAAACATAATCCAACTAATTTACAAAATATAAAAATGGATAAACATCAACTAAAACAAACAATTTTTCAGAAAGACTTAATTGGAACATAATGACACTGATTTCATATAAACTCACACATACATAAACATGAAATTTCATAAAAACCAAATTTTAACAAATTTTATCCACACAAAAAAACAACAATAAACAAATCATAAGTGTTATCAATGTATGAATCATATTTAAGAATCATAAAAACAGTGTTTGGTTTTTATAAAACACTCATAGTGCAAAAGGCTTATAAAAAAATTTAGAATAGAAAAGGATTCAATTTTTTAATAAATTATACCACTATAAAAAACTACAATGAGCTAACCAAATAAACAACAAGAACGAGAATAATGTTTAACAATTAACTTAAAGAACATAAGTATAAACAAAATGAATCATAATGGAAAAACATGAATTTTCCTACATCAATATCATACGAATTCAATAAAAGACATAAAGGAGGAGGAGAACACCATAACGACCAATCCGTACACTCAAGAAATTCCAAAAAATCAAGAAAACAAAGAACCCTAGCTCTTAGGCTTTGGATAAATAAAAAAAACCTCAATGAATAATGTGATAATAAAATTGTAAATAAGGGGATACTCATTGGAGGGAAACTAGATGTGTGAGGGACACACTGATGCTAGAGGAGGATGGGACTATGCTAGGGAGGTCCCCCATAGGAGGTTTCAGTCGGGGGAACCATATGCAAGTAGGGGGACATGTAAGGGAGGCTGCATGAGTAGGGGGTGATGCTGGGGGGGAGAAAAACCCATAGTGGAGGGTGCTGCTGGGGTTGCACAAGGAGGTGAGGGGTGTGTTGGTGTGTCACACATGGAGGAGGAAGGGGGCACTAGTGGGTTGAGTAGGGAGAAGAGGGGGATGAGGGGGTCACTTGTGATAAAGGAATGGGAGGGGTAGATTAAGGGTTTCTTTTTTTATACCCTAATCATATAAATATTAACAATAACACATTGATAATAATAGTTTCTATAATATCAATATTATTAATAATAATACTCTTAATAATATTAATTATTCTCATATAAATATCAAAAATAATAATATTATTAATATTTTAAAATATATGTTATTTTTATTATTTATTTTACATTTACTTTATTTATTTTAAAAAATAGGGTATATCCCACAGTTCGAACGTATGGTCTATCATAGCATGTGCTAACCGTGTTCACCCTACCAGAATGATTGGGCACACACATGGGCTGGATACATAGTTTCCAAAAATGTGTTCATATTGTGTTGGATGCCAATACTCGGTTCCCAAAACTGAAATGCATAGTGGACTCAGAGTTTCCCAAACCATGTGAAAACTGAGTGCACGCAAAAAATATGCCCAAAAAATTACACATTTCCAAAATATTTCATGGGACTCAACCCAAAACAAATCCAAAAATATCCCAGTTCAAGAAGATAGTAAATTATAAATGATTACATGGTTAGCGTGACATAATTATCCTCACCCTAGAGACTTTAATCCCACATAACATCACCCATCTAGAAGATAGATAGAACATGAATTCATGCCAGATTGAAACAGAAAAAAACCATGAACCTCGAGGAGATCGTTTACACCACTAGTGACACCTAACTGATTAATAATAAATCACAACCTCAGATATATTGAAGAACATTAGGGGATTCTCATCAAAATACTTACTCAAGTAGAAGAAGGGCTTAAAAACCTAAACAAAACCACCACCTAAACCAATAAATAGGGAAACCCCAACCCAAAATCCCATAGTTTCCCCCTGAGAATCCAAGACACACCTCCACAACAAAAATGGAAGTCCCAATATAAGACTACCTATCATACCTGGGCACCAGAATAAGAGAAATACCTATAAAAACAATGCCATATATATGAATTTCCCCTGCCAAGATAACACTCCCAATACAAACATATCCAAAATTATTAGGACGAGCAAGACAACACCTCTACTGAAAACTGTAACTCTCGACCCAAGGAAAACCACCCAAAACTAAAGAAAACTCCTGAGAAGAACCTAACCCAAACAATAAATCAAAAGCACCACCCCTCAATTCCACAAGACATACATATCCATACAATTATATCTAACCCATGATCAACACACTCTGGGTTTAGATATACTCAAGAAAACGAGTGATTCAAAAATCCACATTCATCCTGGTACAACTGCTGGGATTACAATAGAACATTAATCTCATGATCTCTAAAGGAAAAGATGAAATTAAAAAAACAAAAAAATCAACATAATAATAACAAGAAAGTGAGGACATTAAATGTTACAATCCTAATATGGAACACAATACTAGATCAGTGTTTCACACCACCAGTGACTCCTGACTATGCGTGGAATTTAGTCTGAGATCTATGTCTGGGGATTTGAATGCTGAAGCATCTCTTTCTTCATAGTAAGACAATATAATCAAATGATCAAAATCGTTATTCAATTGAGGAATCGTGGAAAACTTCCCCAGATGACCTAAATGACCACATTAATGGATGGACTTCAGTGGGATATGACATGTCAACTTTGAACGCCCAAACCGGCCACACAGAGGATACTACACTGAATGGTCTGACGAACTATATGGCATAACCAAAAAAAGAGATTCCTTAGAGAGTGTTTCCTCTAGAATTAAATTCTTTCAAGATGGGTAACCATTATGAATGATAGGAAACACCATATTTCCATCCACCTCCACTGTGCAAACACACTCACAAAAGTAATCAGTATGTACCTTGATAGCACATCAGCAGTGTTGAACCCACATAAGGTATTCCATCTTCTTCTTCTTCACCTCATCTGGTATAAACCATCAGGTAAAAAAGGATGTATACACAACCAAAATAATCGTAATAGGCAATTATGGTAGGGTGAGAAACACCCATTCATCCAAATATAGACCCTCAAGCAATCCCTGGACTGGAAACACTCAAATAGCTTTTGAAGTTCCTAATGATATGAAGACACACTCTATCTCTTCAAGATAATCCACTACATGTAACTGCCCTAAATCACCTCAAAGAATACGAAACATTCAAGAAGGAACAAAAATTGGTCATGACTTATCAGCAACATTGGGTACCTTTATAGATGATATTTTATAAATAACAATGAAATCAAAAACCTAAACCAGAATCAAACCAAAATACAACTGAAAGGAACACCATGAACCATCTCAGAATTCAAAAAAAGATAATCATAAACCAAAACATCAATTTTCAAAATCCACCATTTTCATTTAAATTTCAAAACCACCCACTTCTAGGGTTATTTTCCAAATACTCAAAACACCTCTTTAATCTAGATTAAATTTCAAATATCTTTTCCTCTTATGAATTATTTTAAGAAAAGTTAATACATGAATTTGACATAAAAAAACACACCCATGTAATCCGTTGAAGTAATGCAGTTGTGGTCAACCTCTTCCTTCCATACACACCAACACACACATTCCATTAAAACCCTCATATATTAAAACGTTCATAAGGAGAACCCATGGATGCATTCAAACTAATTATTTATCAAAACGAAACATTTTACAAATTCCTAAATCTAAAATGATTTTAATTTTGAAACAAAATTTAAAAATTTTAAACTATTTAAAATAAAGAAAATACATTTAAAAAAACATCTCATTTTCAGAACCTCACTCCCACCAATCATGGAAAAAATAAAATTCAACTTAGGCTAGACTACCAGAAGGAGGGATTAGTAGTCTTTCCTAACTCATCAATATGGTAGTGAGCCATGCACTAAGTAAGGACTGAAACTAAGAGGACCTTGAACATTGAACATAGACTTCTCATGGGTAACTGCTCCATGGAATTCCACCATGTGACACCTTCAATCCTACATCATCATCTTTCAATCCAAAACAATGACAAAAGACTCAATTTTCAAACTACCCCATGCAACTCGAGGATTAGATTGGTGAACAATTCATGAAACCCTCCCCGCACATACCTCCTAAGAATCAAAAGTCATAATATCCAACTACTGGACACCCTAAATAATATAGGCCTACTCTAATAACAGTTTTTCACAACACTTTCTAAGGTTGACCCTAAAATGTGCACTTGAGCTAGCCCGCAACATTTCTAGAGGGGTGTTCTCAATCCTTAGGGGCTAGAAACAAGTACCGAGTATCAAATGTAGACAAAATGTGAATGGTTTGAGACCAAATAAACAAGTATTAACAAAATAAATAATACATAAAAAAGTTAAACACAATATAAATATCAAATAAATAAACATTTAGATTCAGTTACAGAATACAACTAAGGATATTGAAATTAGAAACATAACTGAGAACCAAAAACTAAAACTGGACCATGACACACCAATATACATGAGACCACTTGGTCACCTCCATCCACAAGTCCTAATATAGTCTAATAATTAAAAACTACACCAAGAGGACTATAGAAAAATAGAACTGGAAAAATAGCTCAGGGTTCCTGAGAAAGAGTGGTATAAGTAGTGTGTGAGATTCACATATCTGAATGAAATCACCATAGAATCAATGTATTGTACTTTCTCAAAAACCTTACATTTAAATCGGTTTGAAATAAATTTATAAAAATATGTATTCTCACATTTTGTTAGTGAAAAATAGATTCTAATTTTAAAAAAAAATTCAATGCACACCACATATTATTTCCAAAACAGACTATCCTTTTTATACAAAAAACTAAAAAAATACGTAATAAAAATATATAGGGTTCTGATGGAAATAAATAAATCGTGGATTTTTAATCTAATAGTAACTAAATGTAAACAAGAAGATATACCAAGTTACATTGGGAGAACATAAAAATCTCTAAAAGACCCCGAGACTTACACTGTTTGGATCCACCTTCTCGCGTATAGTAAATCCCATATGTCTATAACCTGTTGGACTCCCTCAACGAACCAATCTAGTTTCATATCTCACCTAACCTAACTGAAATCATGGGGGGTACCGACCCATCAAATCTAGGTCGATCAGCAACCATCACTCGATACACTACAAGACACATTGGACCCCATGGTGTTATTATACTGTGTATGTATGAGGCCCTTGAATGTATGAATCACCACACCTGTTGTCACCACACATCCTAACCCCAAACACATACACCTTGTAAGATTACCCATAAAATGAAAAGCCCTTCTATATAGTTTCTAGTTCTATATACAGATAAATACATATATGTGTATCATTTAATGTAAGGTGGTAACGGGGCTATCATGTAACATAAGCATTGGATCCATTTCATAATGTTCTTTATATTTCCAATCAGGCATTCACATTTGAGAAAACACATTGTTTTCCAATGCAACAATGTAATTATTTAGCCTTATACCATTTCTATCCCATATACACTTTGCAAACATTTTCCAAACTATCTCAAATTAAGTAAAAATAATAATATTTAAAAATATGATGCCAAATGAGCGTTTTCCCTAAATCCACTTTTATGAAAAAACCATGATGTAAACATACAAGACACACATAAAGATGTTATATGACATTCATTTTCATTTAGAAACTAATATTTTAATAGGAAACACCAAACCACTCCCACGAATGATTCAAACTTATTATATAATTTATTAAATCATTTAAAGAGTTTATTAAACAATTTCAAGAATCAGCTCAAGGCTTTAATATAAAAAACAGACCCAAAATCCTCTTTTAAAACAAAAATCACTCAAAACCACATCATATTGTGATTCTAATCATATGAATTATATAATAAATCATTTATGAAAATTATAAAACATATGTAAATAGAACAACAATGGTTTACACAAAAAAATACAGTGAACTCTATATGCGAATTCCACATTGAAACAAAACACATATTTACCAATTTCAAAAACTACTTCCGCAACACACATATTTCTTAAATCACAATTTATCAAATTTTATAAAATCTACTAGTGAAAAAACATAAAACCAAAATCTCAATTTTATAGGAAAACACAATTGGCACTTAATCACACACATTTCATATAAATTCAAATATTAAAAAACAAAGTGTCTCATAAAAACCTATTTTTATCAAATTCTATCAACATTAAAATACCAAAAAAACTAATAATATTTTCTTTATTGGCTTAAATAATATTTATAAAACATCAAAACAAAATTAGGTATATTATCAAACAATCGTAGTTAATTAGGCTTAGGAAATTTTTTAGATTCACATAAAAAACTATTTTCAATAAATTATACCATCATAAAAACAGTACAACGAAATAACCAAATAAACCTCAAGAATGAAAATCAAGTTTAGACATTAATTGAATGAACACGTGTATTGGTGGAATGCATTAGAAAGGTAAAAAACACTTCACCCACCACAATGGCATGTGAATGAGACAAAACCCTCAGTGGAGGAAGAAAACACCCAGAAGTCCAATCTTCACACACTATACATCGATAAAAATGAGGAAAAATAAACCATATTCATTATGTTTTTTTTCAAATAATAAAACCTCAATGGGAAACATAAAAATCGATGGAGAAAGGAGGGGATACACACTGGAGGGGGAACCCATCGCATTAGGGAGGAGATGCTGCTAGAGGAGGGTGACACTATTTTAGGGAGGGCTGTCAGAGGATGGGTTGACCAAGGTTGAATAATGTGAGTAGGGGGGAATGAGATGGAGGATGTACGTGAATAGAGGTGCCACCAAGGGGAGTGCTGGCAGGAGAGGAGGGAGCAAGTGGGGACATGTCAGGAAGGGGTGGTGCTGGTCATTCAGGGCATAAGAAGGGGGAACCTATGGGACATTTTGGTAGGAGAGCAGGAAGGGGGGGTCATGTTGGAGAGGGGAGTGGGAGGGGTAGATTCAGAAGTTTCATTTTTAAACCATAATAGTATTAATATTAATAATTTAAAAATAATAATATCCATAATAGTATTATTAGTAATATAATTAGTAAACATTATTTTCAACATTATTTTATTTTTATTATTAATTTTTCATTGAATATTATAATCATTAAACCCATGGTAGGCCACATGTTTCGACTGCACGGTTCAGCTACAAGGTCTTCTAGACTGTGCCCCAACTATTTTCACCCTAAAGGAATGAAGGGGTGAACACAGAGGATAGTCTCATAGTTACCTAAACATGCACCAACTATGTTGGAGTCCTCTTCTCAACTCCCAAAACTGAATCAAATGGTTTCCCAAACTAAGAAAAACTCATACATAGGCCAAAAACATGGCTGAAAAATTTAAAAATTACAAAATTCTATGTGGGAAAAAACCTGAACCTCATCCAAAAATATCCAAGAATATAAATAGAATATAATAAATAATAATCGATGGACATGGTGTGACAGGAGGTAAATGAATAATGATTACCCAAGGGATATGAATTTTTTGGGGATTTATATTGAATGATCATAGAAATTCACTAGATGGATTATCAATGAGAATGAGTCTCAGTTTATAAATAGGATTGGAAGCCAATTACTTATAATTATTTTTAATCACATGAACAAATTATACTGGGATTCATTATATGGATACATATAAAAATTTATTCTCATTTAACATATAATAAAAATAAAACTACGGTTTTATATACAAAAAAAATAAAAAAGTGGTTGGTTGGGCATACATAATAGTGAACAAAAAAATGATCAAATACCCCTTACCATAATTCTTAGCTTCTAAATAAGTAGTTCAACAACTTATTATTGAAAATAACTATCATAATAAATATTTTTAGAAGATTATTAATATGTATTTATATATATATATATTCCTTTTAATATTTTTTTTTATCATTTATTATATATTCATTATTTAGTTATTGTACATTTTTATAACCGAAGTTAGTAATATGTATTGATCCAAACATGTTTTTTAATGAAGTGGTTGAACCTATTTCAATGAAACTATTTAAAAATTTTCATATTATAAAACATATTTAAATATAAATTCACAAAAAATTTGTAAATTTTCATATTCATCTAATGGAAAATATGTGAATAGTTTTATATAACATGATTCATGATTATCTTTTCTAGATAATCCTATCAAAAAATAACACAATAATTTATACTCATATCTATTTTTGTGTAATAACATTATTAAAATATTAATTCTTTATTTTATTCAATTATATCACAAATAATACTCTAATATGTTTTTGGAATATATCACGTGTGGAAGTGATGACAAAAATAACACCCACTTATTGGTATTAGGAGTATACCGGTATGTATAGATGATGTTTTCATTTCATATTGATCACAATGATGAAAAAATTGATTTATACATTTCGAATAAAAATATTGTAATGTATATAATATGTGTCCATTAAATACCCTTTTTGGGACAACCATATATTCTAGTTGATGAAAGAAAACATGTATCATTATTATGGTCCTTTTCCATAAGAATACCTAAAATATTATTTTAGTTTTTTATATAAATTGTAATAGAAGATGATTTTTAGTCCACAAAATAGAAAAATATTTGAATATAATTATAAATATTATATGAATGTTTTAATTTATAATATAATATTGGGGGAAAATCATAATTATGAAAATTTATAAGATAATGAATAATAAATATATATACGAAACATGAATATTATATCGATTTACATATTTTAAATGGAGGAAATATCCAAACATTATTTTTAATGTGGTTTATGGATGTGGAAGTGTATTCTATAATATGTAACGTGGGATTTGTTTTATGAGAAAATGGAATTTTCATATTTTTATTTGATTTTTGTGTCAAAGTCCCAATTTTTAAATGGATAGAATATAAATTTTTAAAATTAAATCTATAAATATAAATGGAAGACATGATTCACAAAGAATGTAGATTTAGAATTTGACTCTAGTAGAAGGGACATATGTTTTGGTTGATCTACACACAAAACACTCATTTTGGGACTTGTTTTCAACAAATTTTTACTATATTTAGACATGATTATACTATACCAGGGTAATTATACTTTAATCATTGATAACTACTTTTTTTGGACATAAAATTACATGTTACTTATTACCAATATGAAAATATTGATTTAAAAATTTCATAGAAATTATTAAAATAAAATTTCTCTGTAATAAAATATTTATAATATATCATGTATCATTTAGAAATTTTTATATGATTTCTATGTTTAGCCATAAAAAATATAATTAGCATTAAATTATAATTTTTGATTTCATTCATGAAATAAATTGGTCAGTATAGAAAAAAATATTATATTTTTAGCATTCAATGTAAGATAAAACCAAATTTCACCATGAGAATAACTAAATAAATTACATGAGCAAATAAATTATTTTATTTGAATAAAATATTTTTTATGTTCAAAATTGTAGAAGAATGGAATTAAAAATTAATAATATTATTATTAATGGAAAAATTTTCTCATTATAAAGTTATTTTATTAATTAAATGGATTCATTATGGGTTTCTTATGCATATATCATAATGAGGCATAAAATGTGCTAATATTTGTAAAAATTGTATCATTTACTATTCACCTACAAATCAATAGTTTCATAGAAATTAGAAAAATTTATTTTATTCTTACTTGGATAAAATAAATTTTAAATTTTAATTCTTTCTATAATATATAAAATATAAAATATATCATTTTAATTTTTTAATGAAAATAAAAAACATTGTGAAAGATAATTTTCATTGTATAATCCCAATTGAAGATATTGAGTAACATTTTCCTATATCATATTAATTAATAATAAAATAGGTATTCATATATAACTCTTATTAAAAATATAATTTAATATTATTATATAAATTTTTTTATTTCTTAAATATATAGAACAATAAAATTAAACTTTTAATAAAATATAAATTATGTCATATACTAATCTAATTATTTTTTTTATTACACTAATCGAATTATTTCCATGAATTAATAGAAAAAATGAACTATATACTTATTAATAAATATATATATTTCATAATTTAGTTACCTTTATATGTACCCATAAAAATAACAGATATAATACAATGATTATATTTAATCTTTATATTTTTATGTTAATAATATTTTATAATGTTTGATTTTAGTTCAATTTCTCTTTTAATGAAGTTTTTCAATAATGAAAAATATATAGAAAAATATATTATAAATTTTGAGGATGTATTATTCTTTTATAATTAAATAAATCTATTCTTAAAAATGTCTCTATCATCTATTAACAAATACAACTTAGAGTATCCCTATGATATGATTGAAAAAAAAATATATTATCAACCATACAATAAAATTTAAGACTCTACAACTATTTTAATCCCTAAAAAATTGAATATAATAAAAATATTTATGAAAATTATTCTTAGATAATATATTAGATACTTAAGAGTTTCTTGATATATACCCACAAAAAGAATGGTCACGAGATCCTATAATTCTAGTTTTTATTTATGAGGATCACATCTTCATCATGTCACATACTTTAGTTTGTGAAGCACATCATCCATAAATTCTTGTGAATATGAAAAGGAATGAGTTTTTTTGAAATAACTAAGATAATTGATAGATTGTTATATGTGATTTTCAAATTTGAATTTAATTTTTTAGAATATCATTTAAGAATATTTTTTATAAAACCATGGGATATGATAAGATTTATTTGATATTAAAATTGATTTATGATTTTAATATTCATATAAATCATCTAAAAATAGAACTATATAATGTTCGTGATGGTCACCATCAATAATAGAGTAATAAATTACCACAAGTTCATTTTATGGGTGTTCTAATGTAAAAACATGATAATGATCCCCATGATATTGTCCAAATGAGTTATATGGAATACTTGGGATCCAATTAAAGATTGAATGATGATCCATGATGATATTTATGTAAATAATTGGCATATCATATTTTTCAATTATGTTTAAATTTAACATCATCATTTGAATATTATTAAAAAACACATGAACAAAATTTATGGAAGATTATTACAATAAAAAACCTATACATTATAACATTAGGTTTTGTGTGACATAAACTATTAATTTTTTAGGGTGACATTTACAATGACCACACCATTCATATGGTCGTATATAATAAAAGTTACTGATGTGATTTGATTGTTCACACAGTCTATGAGGTCTTTGATTTATTTCATCCTAATCATTCTCTTTAATGGGGAAATAAACACTATAATTACTTAGATGATAAGTGATATTATATTTAAATAACATATTTATACTAGGATAAACCCCTTTTAATTATTATTATTTCAATAAAAATCATTTTTCTTCACTATTAGTTTCTCAATAGCCCCTCCAAACTACACATAATTCTAGTTAAAATTAATTTGAATCATTTTCTTGGGTTATTATTCCAATACTTTTGATATGTACAAAATTGAATTATCATTTTATAATCATCTTTTTTACATAGAAATCATTGAAACCCAATGGATATCTAATTTATTTCCTTATAAAATAATTATCTATAATGGCTATTTATAATTATGATATTGTTTTAGGAATATAAACTTTTATACTCACTCATACTATAACCTCGTTTTTTACACATTTTGATAATGAAAAAATTATCCATGGCCCCAATTTTTAACTAAAATCCTTCTTAATCATTACACTAAAAAAATAATGTAATTTTTATTGGATAGAATTCATAATTTAAATCTATTAAATGATATATATAGTGAAAATAACTCACAAATAATGTGTATATCATATCATATGAATATATAGTCATAATTTGTTTTTCCACATAAAATTTTCAATTAGGTTCTCTAAAACAAATTGTTATATATTACAAAACAACATACATTTGAAATCAATCATAAGGGTTTGGAGGGAGACTGTGATAATAAAAATCATATTCCTTAAATGTGTTAATAATTGTTTGGAGTTAGCCATATTTTTAGCGTACTAGGGGTGGATTGAGTTAATATATATCCAACACTTTCCAGGTCATTACTCTTATGTGCATATTTTCATGTGCCTACATCCACTTATAGTATCCATATAAGGATATAAATGACTTGGTAACCAAAAAATATATACTTTTAAAAAATTTATTGATGTTAAAAATACATGTAATTATAATTTTTGGGATGCACTAAATTTTTACTATCAAAAAACATAAAAATTATAGAAATAATCTCAATAATTAACTAGACCAATTATGATACCAACTAAGGAAACCTAAACCCCCACTCCTAGATCAAGTGAAAAAACACTTATATTTAAACAAGATTTGAAAGCTAATGTTATAACCCAAAATAATTATATATATTAATAAATAATTTAAACATTATATCTCAGAATAATTTAAAAACCATCAAACCTATATTTTTAGTTTCTTATAAGACAAGATACATGATAGACTGATTTATAGACAATATTTAATAGATATCACAATAATTCTTCCCAAATGGTTCTATTCTATTCATATAATATCTAATACATTTGTTTATAACCTGGTGACTAGAATAAAAATAAATGTGTTGAGATAATATTCTTAGTATGAGAAAACATATGATATAATAATCGATGACCAAATGTTATCATATGAAACAAATCTACGTATTACAAAATATTCCACGTCAATGAATTTAACATTATAATTTCATTCCTAAATAAGAATAAATAATTAATAACAAATAAATTAACATTGATATAATAATATAATAATATAATTGGAAATATGATATCCTTATCATGAAGAGCATGTGAATTTCATGAAAACATATGTAAATAAATCTAGAAATAATAGATTGTGAATCATTACATATTTATCTTAATAAAGTTTAGTATGGATCCCTATTTGATTCCAATAATATGGTTTTGTTGGTCATATAAATTTTTTACCCTCTTGAGATTGGTATAATATTCCATTAACTCTATTGGTCTAGGATAATTTATTAGGTAATCAATTAGGCATTTGTGTGAAACCATAAAACCTCTTATGATTTGGATAAAAACCCATATATCTCCATGAGCTTAGGATAACTAGTATTTTTTATATTAAGAAAGGGTTAATCACTAATGTAACATCAGGAAATTAGTCTACAACCAATATAACATTTTATGTTTTGGATAAGATCCCTTTAACCATCATAGGATTGGGATAACAACACATTGAACATATTAGGATTGTTATTGAAACCTTGTACACACTATGTATTTGGATAAAAACATAGGAAAAATCATTGGATTATGCGAAAAATGTGCACCCTATTTATAATCATGAGTTATAAACCATCAAAAAATCATTATAGGATGATATAGAACATAACCCATCCTAATCCATTTACATGTGTTCCATATAAAAAAATAATATAAAATAAAAAATCTATTAAAATAAAAAGGCTATCACATGATTTCCGAATGATATAACATAATAATATATCAGAATTATACTGAAAAACAATGTATTGAATCAACTAAAATAAATATTATATATATATAAGAATTTATATTTATATTCTAATAGATAGAAACATAGACTCTCAAATCCATTCAAGATACATAAGACTTAAATTTCAGAAATTGATATAAATAACTGTCACCCAAAATTGTAAATCCCAAAAAGAAAACAAAAAATGGAAAACATAGATAACTTAAATACCCAATTACCCTTTAGGTTTCTATTTTTATATAATAATTAATGACATATACATATAGATAACAATGAAATCATTTCCTATTATTCCTAACATCTATTTCTTAAATAATTTCATAAAAATATCGCGTAAATTTATTAATAACTACATCTATTATAAAGATAATTTATTTTACATAATTATTTATATATTTGGAAAATTGAAAACATAACATGAGTGACTTGGAATACACCTTATGGGTAAATATAATGATTATAAATTTAATGTAATTATTGTAAATATGATTATCAAAAGTTAATGATAAAAACCGAGTGTGTAAGAATAACATAATAGAATTCATACCCATCAAAACATTCATCACTAATTATGAAAATTTTAATTATCATATATCAATATCAAGAATTAATAGAATCATTATTCAAAAGCCATGTTGTGTTAGTTGTGATTATATGAACTATTTAAAACTGAATTCATTCAAGGATAATTTTTTATTGAATAACGGAACAATACATTAATCATTTATACCCATACTTTTTTTTAAAATAGAATAGATAAATCTATTTAAGAAACCTACCACATAACTTCCTCATTATTTTGATTAATGAGATGGAAGATTACAACATACATTAGAGATAAATGTTGGGATATCCCAATGTATATATTGTATCAGGATCACCCGTCTTCATCAATAATGTGAACTAAATGTACATTAATGTAATATATCGGACCTTTCAATTTCATAGTCAATCATTACAACAAAAAAAGAATTTTATTCAATTATTTTAGCATATACCCATTTAATACAATTATATTTGAAAAAATGTTATTTTGAAAATAAATTGTATTCAATCTTGAGAAAATTATTGATGGTATCATAAGATCATATTTCTAGTGATTTAAAGGAATAATTATGGAATTTTGACATACAATAATGTTCAATTAAAATAATATTTACATATTTATTAAAAAATTTGGAAAAATATATTTTTTTGTTTGATATATTTTATAAAAAAATTTGTTATTATTAAAAAATATAGTTTACATTAAAAAGGGAAATGAAAAATAAAAAGAGAATCATTAACGTAATAAATGGTCATTATGTTAGTGAAATTATATTATGTTGAAATTGTATAAAAAATCATATAAAAACTGTAAACATAGTCAAAAGAGACATATAATGATAATGTAAGGAAATTCCCTTTTAAATGTTGTAATTACTATTTATTTATAATTGATAATAACTTCAATATATTAGTTACATTAAAAAATTATTATTATTGATATAATTTGATGATCAGCTATGAATATATCAGCTAAATTTAAATAAAAAGAATAAATAATTTTATAAATAGAATCCCAATTATAGTCCATTAAACCAATAAATGATGTTAAAAACATAATAATTAACATGAAATGACATTATTATAAAATTGTAAAATATAATTTGTCATGATAGAATTTTTACACCACATATATAAATATTGTTGAATCAATCAACACAAGTCTCAAATAAGTTTCTTTATGGGAAAAATGTGAATCCAATGACATACATGAATTAATAATCCATTGAATGAAGAAACCCAAAATAATTATATAAATTACATAATTTTTCTGGAAAATAAAAGTTTATAACACATTAATGGTTTAATATTCACACATTATAATATATACAATTCTTCATAGCATGAATTATCACACAAATAATTTAAATTGATAGAATTAAACCCCATGTATTTTTATGACATTTAAATCAATATCATAATAATGTGAGTACAGAACTGGAATATTAAATACCCTCATCAATGTTTTATTGATGATATAATATCTGAATATAGACCATATACTACATGCAGTATTATGTAGGTTCAAAATTCAAAACATTTATCAATGAAAATCAATTGAGAATAATTATCCTTACAATGATCATACAACTAAAATGAGACTTAATCACTGAGGAGATTCTATGTAAAAATTTTAAAACAACAAAAAATATTTCTAAATAACCAGTAAAACAATACCAAAGTTCATTTCACAGATAATAAGGGTATGGCATAGTCAATAATGTATAAGTACACACTAATAAAGAGAAATTGACTCAAGAGGACCCTTACATCTTATTTGAACATTTTATCTATATCATTAGAATCATACAAAAAAATAAAATTATAATTTTTTATTTATTTATGATAATTATATATTCTTATTAATTTGATTTTATACTAATAATTTCAATAAATTAATAGGTAAATTTATTTTTTTAATCAGTTATGGCCATATTTTCTATTTTGAGGACAATCAATTCATAATTAAAAATTGAAACCAACAGGTTTACCATGATAAAATAGGTAATTGATCAATAATGAATAAAATAATAGTAAATAAATTATAACAATTTCTATAGATCTAATTATATTTTAGATTCATCCATGAAATGAGTATATATGAAATAAATCACATTGCGTCGTGGAGGTGGTAATTCACATATATACCAGAATGATAATATCATTTTTCAATTGATGCACGTGTATGAAAATTAAAGTTATATTTTCATTATATAATAAAAATTAAAAATTTAATATTATATATATTTATTAAATCCATTATTACAAAAATCTATTAGAGGAGGTGACGAAAAACAAAACACTGCTCCGTATAGGGGGTAGTCCACATGTTCGAACACATGATATTTTTGTTCCACGTTAGAAGGAAAAAATTGATAACTAATATTATGAAATTACAATTATTATATATTTTAATAACATATAAATTTATGTAATTATATTTAAATGGTTAGTATATAGTGTAATAAGTTACAGTATATAAGTTGAAATACCACGATTCAGATGATTACATGTACTTAAAAGGTCTGTCATCAGATATCTTCATACGGACCCATGGAATTTTTTTAAGATGACAAAAAAATATATAATATCTATGTGGAAATAAAAATGTTTATTTGGATTTTTTGTTCCACGAATTGGATCATTTTTTATGGGGATGATTGGATATATATTTCTCTTATATTAAATGGTCAACGGGCTGCATTGGAATTACATAATGAATAAAATTAATATAATATTATATTCATGTTTTTATAGCTCAAAATTAATATATTTTAAATATATGATATTCATAACTATATTTCATCTTATATAATAAATTTGAATAATTTTTAAGTGATGATTTTATCTCTTATCAATTATTTTTATCTAATTGCTATGAATTTGAATGACTATCATGGAAAAAAGTTTTTTCACACATTAAATGACAAGAAAGATAAAATAAATTTGATAATGTCCAATTAGCTAACTTTTTTTGATATTCTATATCATATTTACTTTTCCATAGATAACTTTTAAGAGTTTTATATCATATAAGAACATATTATTCAATTTGAGATACCATTAATGTCATTTTTTGCCTACTAACATAATTTGAGATTTAAAATAATAATTATATTAATTTAATTCTAATGTAATAATCTAAAATATCAATAATATTTTATATTTAGTTAATCATATTATTGTAACAAAATAATTAAACAAAATTATATTACATTAATTATTTTAATATCGATTAGTTAATTTTTTTATTACATGAATAGTTACATTATCAGTAATGTGTAACCAGTTAACTTAATTATTACATCAATAATAATATTTAATATGATTCCATGATTAAAAAATTAATTATTTTATCAAATAAATACTTATAACATAACATTAATTGTTTTACCTCTATGAAAATATAATACATAAATTAAAAAATTGTGAATAAAATTTTCAAATTATCCACTAAATAAAACAACATACATGTAAAAGTCAAATGAATAAATAAATAACTATCCATTTTATTAATATTAAATTGTTATGGATTAAAACCCCATCCAATGGAATAACAAAAAATCAGTGATTTAAAAATCCTATCCCATAATTTTTATATTGTTTTACCGGTTTCACCCCTACATAGGTGAATATTATTTATAATTATTTCTATTGAAAATAAATCTAAATAAATGGTTCTTATTTACATAATCTCACCATGATAATACCAAATATGTAATCCATTTTTCACTATATAATTGATTGAAGTGGTTTAAATTAATTTTAAAAAAAACATAATATATAGTGAAAAATTATTAGTAGAAAAATTCTCTTTGATATAAAGAATAAACATTTATGAAAGATATGTATAAATAAAATTCATAATTAATTAATTTGATTATTTATTAGATAAATTTGAAATATGATAAATAAATATGAAATTCAATGAGAAATTGGTATTCTCAGTTACAATATTTAATTAATATAATTTATTCTATTATAATAATCATTATTTTCACTATTCTATTAAAGATAAATCTTTTTAGAAAAATTAAAACAAATTCAATCTATGATATTTTTGACATTAAAATTTGAAAAATTATATTTATTTATTAAAATATAGATTAAATAAATTACCGAATATAATTATATTTCATATGGACCAAAAAAATAATAAATATTTGGAGGAAGGCTTATTTTTTATACCAAATAAAAATTTAATGATAATTGAGTAATTATGAATTAATAAATACATTATATAAAAACAGTATAATTTTTTTATATATGTGTATAAATCCTTGTTGTTTAAACCTTTGTGTGTTTCTGAGCCTAGTGGAACATAAAAGATTATTAGAAATGGTCTGTAGTGGTCTGGCTATAAAATGTTATAATCGGGGAGACTACATATTGTGTGATTATTACACATACTATATGTGAAGTTCACAATATCTTTATGTATGATTCATTATGAATAAATTTTAATGTGAAACAATAAATATATTATGAATGCTTTGGGGAAAACTATCCCAAACATTTACATAGTGTTTAAATGGTTTACATGCTCTGTAAATATCCTTTACAGCGCGTAAATAAAAGGTGATATGACACAAATTTTTTTCAATCCATACCCTACCTCATCATTTCTAGTGTCTATAGTTTCATCCCCTTGGATAATTGATACTCCGTTTATGGGAATATATCATTGATATTCTTTCTTCGATTTGTGGGGATCTATGTTGATCTAAGGCGTGTTCTTCATTCACATTCTTAAAATTTCTCCATGTTTGATCTCATATCCTCAATTTTTTCATATCCATTTGATCGAGGACCCTATACCATACATATAATAAGATTTTATTTGTTTTTTTTGTTGTATTTGTTTCATATTTTCCTTGGATGGATTCAACTCTTGGTGGAGTGGTTATTTGGGAACCATAATAGTGGTCTATAATTGTGAGAAAGCATTGAAAACAATTTATGTTGGGGATTAATTGCTTCTCCTTATTTACCACAAGTCATAAATTGTGTATGTTTTATCCCTTATGATTGTAATTAAATTGAATTAATTATTATGGAACATGATTAATAAGTTGGATAGCGATAACTGGTTGAGCATGTTGTTATTTTATACCGTGATAGTGGTTTGCCTCTTTTTTTCTAGATTGCGTCGTATCTATTATTTTTTTACTATTATCTTTTTTAAATGATAAAAATTGGAAAGGGGCATGACGATGGAAATAATTGATAATTTATTGTAATAATAATAATTAAATAAGAGGCATGTTTACAATTTTTTGTTCATGTGATATCTTGACAATAAAATTCGTGTAATGTGAATATTTAATTGGAATTTATCATCCATAAAACTAATGGAATTTATATAATTGGATAATTAATCTGAAGTCATTTTTCTATGATGATAGTAATTAAAAATGTTTGTTAAATAAAAATGGTACTTCTCTAGGTTGTTGAAACCATAATAAAGGCTAAGAACATGTTTATTATGTTATATATTGTTATTACATGATGTTTTAGGTTTCATGTAGTTGGAACATGTTAATAAATAAATCAGTTAATTCAATATGGTATAAGAACCAGTTGATTGATGATGAAATTTTATGGGGCTAGTTTTTTCAATTTTCTTCATAAGGATATGTCTCTTTTTCAATACCCCTCACCACAAGTTTCACCCCTCTTGGGACGGCAATGTGATAAGGGAGATAATGACCCCCCGAGTCCCACCTCCACTAGGCCCGGGTTGGAGACTAGCACCGAGGGTTTAGTAAACACACATATGTGAGGAATTACCCTCTAAGAGAACACATGTGGAAGTGAGAGATAAATAGACACCAATCAACTCCAAATCAGAACTGAAATATAAAAGAAACCCAAGTGCATATATATGAAATGTCATGCCAAATTACTACAACTGGAAGGGAAAACTGCAAGTACCCAATAAATGTAGAAACCGCTACAGCCACAATCCCGAACAGCTCCTGCAACCACATGGTAGTAGAAACTAGCATGATATCCACCCTGCTCCAAGTGACCTTAAAAATAGTATATATATACATAGGGTGAGTAAAATAGTATACTCAGTAGGATCCTCCCTGAATCCTCTCATGCTAATTTAAAGAAATCATACTAAATCACAGTGAACAACAAGTGAAACTATCTCATCACCTAAAAAGGTATACTAAGTTCCCAACCTCACCATGGCCACTCTCACCAAGTAACACATACAAGAATATATCATATTGTAAATAATATCAAGCGTACCCCGCTACTACTTCCCAACATGTTTCCCGCTTTTCTCCAACATTGCATTTCTTAAGCATCTCTCTCTAAAAATGCTTGCCCACAGACACCTGGGCGAAGCACCAAAATCTGCACCTCGTGCACCACAATGGCTTTCCCACAGACACCTGGGTGAAGCACCACACCATCCTCACAACCAAAATTAAACATGTATGTTCTGAGACCCTCGAGAGCCCGCATAACTTTTATCATATGTCGGTTATTATACCTCAAGCCATTAGAACCTATACACCGAGTAAGGATCTTCAAGACATCGCACCCTATACATGTTACACCGATAGTAGTCCATATGATACTATATCCAGAATATATATGTGTGAAATAACCACAATCCATTATAGCCCTTTACATAAATATCTGGGGATACTAACCTTTGATATTGTTTTAAAAAGTATCTAGCAAGATAAGAGAGTGGGGACAAATGGGGTAGTCAGCCATTCATCATCCCAATGTAATGTTGGGGAAAACACCCCCCAGGGCTCAGAATCCCTGGCGTGTCAGTCTCACTTACTGATAGGGTGGAGTAGAATATAAAAACATAAAAAGTATATAATATATTATATCTCACAACCACACTATGGGAATTACCTAGTCTTAGACACAACTGCAACTAACGTCTATCAGACTCTGGGATACTACTTCTTTGACTAGGTATACTATAAGCACACAAGCATTTGATGAGAATTATTATATTACTTCGTTCCTTTTTATTAGCTCCACTCTACGTTAATTAATTCTTTAAAAATTAATCAACCATGAGCAAATTAACATCAAACATCAATAGCCTCACACCCAATATTCACTATAACATCCAAATTACAACCTCATTATTATGTTCCAACAACTCCAAACCCATGAGTTAACACCATTTATTCAATTATTCATTACAAAATTACATTCCCATATTCCCAGGAATTCTGGAAAAGATTATATTCTACTAAACACAAAGGGGCTCAACACAGTCAGTAGTTGTACTACCCGTTGAGTCATTGCCTCCATATTTAAAGAGCCTAGTCCCATCTTCCCTTGAGAATTTATAACAGAAAGAACATTGCACACCCCATGTGTCTTCGCCAAATTCGGTAGAAGTGTAATCAATACAATATGCCTTGAACTGTGGGGGAATGTAAAGAAGATAAAAACCCAATAAGAACCAGTAAGCATCCAACAAACACATCCATACCATTCCATCATCCCTGGTGTTCTCCCTGACTCCCACATGCATAAACTAATGCATCTTGAAACTCTAGGAATCATCTTCTACCACAACCAATAGCCTCAAAACCCCCACATATCACAATATCCTCCAGGCTCACATCATAGTATAAACACTAGGAAACAACATCACATCATGTAGGCTCTTGGCCCTTTATCAAACCAGAGGGTAACTCAGAACCATTTAAGGTACTATCAAACAATCAGTTCTTTAATCTATGTTGAACTAACATATTTGTTATTTGTATGTTCAAAATTCTAGAAACCTAATCAGTAATCTATCAAAAATAAATAAATAATATTACAACACTAATTAGATTAACATCAAATTACCACTAGAACCGGATTCGTTCACATGCCTCTTTATCTTTAGTCAAACAATTATCGATTAATCCCAGCTTACATTCTTCACTAATTTCCATCAAGAACAAACATCAAAGCAATTAAAGCACAGATATCACACTATCTAGCAAAACAAGATTCAATAATGTTTGATCGATATCAATTTATTTATCCAGTTAATATATTTATTCTGTCAATTACATTGTCATTTAGTGGGACTAAAAATGCTAACAATATAGTTTCACGTAATAGAAAGAGAAGAAATGAATCCCCTACCTCAAATAGTTCCTCAAGTTCATTATCCACACAACAGGTCATGATCCTCTTCTCATGACAACTACATCCACCCGAGGATGCCACAGTATGACCGCACCAACCAAACCCCACGAAAACCCCTTTAGAATCTTGTATATTATATGATATAAAAAGGAAGTGAGAAATATGAGAAGATTATCCCCCAAGGAACGATGATAAAACATACCTTATATGGAATATTGACCGATACAACTCAGTTACATCCAAAATACAGCGGATTCTATCTGAGGAGTACAGTTTGATTGTGAAAGTCCTCTGGGACCGATTGAAAGGTTCTAGAATCTCATAACATAGAATAAATAGGATGAACAAGGGAGAATGAAATCTTGTCCCTTTTGAATATTTAATGGGGTGATAGTTTAATATACGCTTAATTCTGCATTAAATGTTGATCGCATTAACCCACACGATTTGACCAAGTAAAAACATCCCGAGATATAGGGATAATTAATATAGGATTTATGGAATTTGAATCATCATTAAGAGTCCTTAAAATAAGGCATTAAATGCATTTTATGTCAAAGTAAATGTCAAAGGGGCGAAACTGTAGGAAGCTGGAAACATTGTCCACATACTCAAAATTTCGTAAAGGAACGAAAATGTCACTGTTAGACCTCCCCATTAGAGGTTACAGATAGACCTCACCATTAGAGGATACCGATAGACCTCACCATTAAAGGTTACCGATACACCTCACCGCTAGAGGTTACCGATAGACCTCACCATTAGAGGTTACCGATAGACCTCACCATTCTGGAAAAACTATACAACTACTATTATAGAAACACTATTCAATTCCATCATTAGAAGGTCACTGTTAGAACCTCACCATTCAAAAAACACTATTCAGGTCCACCGTTAGAAGGTCACTTTTAGAACCTCACCGTTCTGGAAACACTGTTCAAATCCACCGTTAGAAGGTCACTGTTGGAACGTCACCGTTCTGGAAACACTATTCAAGTCCACTGTTAGAAGGTCCCTGTTAGAACCTCACCATTCTGGAAACACTGTTCAAGTCAACCGTTAGAAGGTCACTATTAGAACCTCACCGATAGAACATGGTTCACTAACCTCACTGATAGAATATTGTTCACCTAGAGTTACTGTTCATAAAACTGGAAGCATTGTTAACAAAAATGGAAATTTGGAAATGGGTTGGGGATAAGACACCTTGACCTCCTGAAACACCTCCAACACCACATTATCAATGTAATGGACCAGAGAGGTCTATACCATTACATTAGATACCTCTCAAAAACATCTCATCCTCTATAATTTAAAACCAACCTAATGAAAATAGGGGTCTGAACAACCACCCCATAAGATACCTCCTAGGGGAAAACCACATTGAGTTGATCTAAAGCTGGGAAAAAAACCATTACATCAAAGAGAAAGGGAACAAAAAATACATATCCAAACAATTCTAGCATAATATCACAACAAAGTTGCAAAAACAAAAGGATCAAAGAAAACAAATCACAACAACTTAAAACAACTCTGGGTACAAGACACGCATCTGTGACTCACGTTCCCAGGTACTCTCATTCATGCCACCGCGTTACCATAAGACATTAACCAATGGAATATAATGTCCATGAAAAACCTTCTCCTTGTAGTATTGGATCTCTACAAGTTGTTCCTCAAAGGATGCATCATCATCAACATCGATCTCTCCCCAATCGATGATGTGAGTTTCATCATGAAGATAACGACAGAGCTGTGACACATGGAAAACATCATGTATCCGACTCATCTATCGGGGAAGTGATACTCAATATGCCACAGTTTCAACATGAGCTAACACCTCAATATGTAATGCCCCGACCCCAGTTATCCATATTCAGTGCATTGTTACATAACATTGGCATGATCACAAAAGACCAAGTCTCGAAATTCCAATTAGTTTAGTAGCCTTGGAATCACTAGATACATTCATAAGTCTTACATTACATCATAAAATGAAAACTACAACAACATCATGACTCTACACTCATATCCCCTTATACGATCCCTTTAGTTCATTCATAATATACTTCTTCACATCGAGAGAAAAATAAAACATAGAAAGTGGTGAGCTCAAATGCCCCGTAAGGATAACAATATAGCAGAAACCTTCATAAATAGGCCTAAACATTTAAGGAAATGTTTAACTAAAACAAAAGCCTTTTAAACTTGAACATTAGCATAATATGGCAGAAATAAAATGAAATAATTTCATTTACTTATTCACATGTATATTCTACTAATCGAATAATCACATGCAATATCAATAACCACTTTCTAAATGACAAAATGCATAATTCCAGACTATCATAACCACATATTCAAGGCCTTGTGACAAGACTAAAAATAAGATTTTGTCAAGGCATTGTTCCAAGACCATAGTTTGTCTAATGAGACCTACCGATTCATTGAGGAGCTATAACGGGCTCCACCCTTCACTTATTAAGTCCAATGAATTCCTCATATGAGCAGGTTTAAAAATAACTTAATCATTTATATTAAAACTAGAATACGAAATGTAAATACTATCTGTATAAACCATGAATGGTATAAAAATAACACATCCACAGTCAATCATATCAAAAAACCTTCAATAAAATATGGAAGTATTGTATCATAATAAATCAACTTCAAATAAGCTTCAAATCCAGCAATGGATGTTGACATAGTTGAAATCAAAATTATTCGAGAGAAATATCTCCTTTTTTGAAATCATTTAAAAGTATCAAAATTATAAAATAAAACATTTACTTTTAAAATATCATTATAAGATTATAATGGAAGCATTGAAGATTTTATAATGGGTGAAAATAGTTGTACCTTCCAAATAAGTTAAAAAAAGACATTCTTACCTTATTTTTGTCGAAAAGGTTATAAAGGACCATGTTTGGAAAACGAAAAAAGGATTCCTTTATAAAATTCTTATAAAAAGTCAATAAGGATATAAATGAAATTAACCCATAGTCTGTAAAATTTTATGAATTATTTGAAATACATGTTTATGAAACATGGATGTGTATGATAGAGAGTTCCTATTAGATAATTACATATAAACAACCTCGGATAATGAAATTTTTTTCAAATAAACCGTTACCTTGTACATTTCCTTCGTTGTGGGTAGGTTAAAATCATGTGTAATGGTGAAATAATTGTTATTAAATTAAAAAAGAATCATATATGTTAAAATGATATAATATATGATCTTTTAATATTTCTTTGTTAATAATATCTTATTATTATCGTCTTTTCGTGTGTTAACATACTTTTTTATTCTATATGTTTTATTACATAAGCCATGTTTGTTATAGATAGGTTGTATTTTTTTCATATCATGAAGTAAATCAAGTCCATTAATATTATTATTAATCATAAAATGATAATTATACTTGAATGGATACGATGGGGAAGGAATCTCATCGCGTTGTGGAGACGGTAGTCCGTATGTACGCACAAACGCTACTTCCATTTTATTTTTCATATTAAAAGGAAAAAAAATTAAATGGCACATAGGTATATTATTATTATATTAGGATATAATATCTTATTTGTTTTACTTATGTTCATTAATAACATCCTTTATATGTTTCATGTATGGTATGAACGAGTCATATCACTTTGAGGGGGCGGTAGTCCGCATTTCCTCAAATGAAATTATCGTATATATATACAAAATGAAACAAATAATGTTATGATATTAAATGTAATTACAGAAGCTAATATATAAAATAAATATCATTAATATCATATTTAATTATAGTGCTATAATAATGGCCACCATGAGAGGTGGTAGGAGATAACTAAACAATCATCTTTTCGTGAGGTGTTTGGTTGCCATCCACAAAATCATTATGTTCATCACCCATTAGATGGAGGTGAGTGTAATTGTAGTTATAATACTTTACCTAACGATATCCTAGTATATATTTAGGATACTGGTTTTGTTAAAAAATAACATAATAAGAAGTGTTTAGGGGTTGGAGAAGTAAAATAAAAGAAAAGAAGCTAAGAGAAATCGTTACCTTTAATTTGGGTAACTCCCTTTGGTTTGAACCAAAAAGGACTCTTGAAGTGCCTTATGCCTAACTAAAGGCTTCTAGGAGGAGGAGAAGGATGTAGGGAGATTAATTGTGAAGATTTAGGGAGAGCCAAAATTATTTATAGATGTGAGGAATTGGATAGAATTTGTGTCATATTATAAGGGGGAGGAGGGGCTCTTTAGAAAAAACGTAAAGTATTATTTTATAATAAATTAATATACGGTTTATAATGGCTTCAAACTATATTATTTAAATCATAAGGTGTTTATGGGTAGAAAAAAACTCATCCAATAGGTTTTATACATGTTTGTGTAACTATTTTACCCTTATCGTTTATATTTAACTCTTAGTTAAATAGTTTGACATTTACCATGTCTCTTTGTATTTTTATATTATATGGTCAATAAACATTCTATAAACATCCAAGATAACCCCAAGTGGTTCATTAATGACATAAATATCATCATATAAGTCCTGTATCCAAACCATAGATTTTTGGAATATTATATCAATTAATAATATAATATTTATTTTAAAAACGACTTTCTGTGAATTTTGACACTATTTAATAATTGATTTTTGTTAATTTCTTAATAACATTATTAATTAAAAAAATAATTTAATCAATCATAACATGTCATATTGACTAATAAAATTTTTGTAATTCATTAAGAGTCTCAAATTATATTTATTTGGGTATTTATAATACCAATTATTTTAATATTTTACTAATAAGGTACTTACTGCATCATCATTGTGTCATTAATAAATTAAATTATATATTTTCTAAAAATTATAAATTAAATACCATTATTTAGGAAATCTTTTTATCTTTCTTAGTAATATTTATAGTTGAATTTATCTTATGTATAAGCCTATATTAAAAATGTTTTAATTATTAAACATTGATTTTAACTCTTTTAACACTTCTTTGAATTAAATAATAAAATATATCCTAATCTAATCCATGTGGAACAAATAAGTTCATATTTTATTACTAATGTTTTTTATGTCGAATTATACTTAGAAAATAGAATTTGAACATGTGTTAGGGTAATGATAATATAATTTTTACCCTTAATTACCCTATTTACATTTTACCATTGTAAATAAATGTAAAAATTTATTATTCACCATAAATTATTTTTATCTTATTGAACCACATTTTACTCCTTGATATTAACTGCGTCTATCGTATTTTCAAAATTCCACTCACATAAGCTGTAAAATTTTGTTTTATGTGAATTTGCAAATTCTCCTAGGAGGTGGGGCAAAGACGGTGAAAAGTTCAATAAAATTTTTATATATCTAAAATTATTCTAAAATACCACCATTGAATTACATTGAACATATATAGGTATTATGTATCTATTTTTACCTTAAAAATTTAAATAAAATAGATAATTATATAAATAAAAATTCGGTTTTAAACTATAACTCAGTGTTTTTTTTCACTATTCATCAAAAATTAAAATTTTTCACAAAAATACCAAACATTTACCCTATGATAATTTTGATATTCAAAATTACATAATGATGTATATTTTACCAAATTCAAAACATATAAGTGGCATTAATTAATTTAATATTAATTCCCGCTGTCAAAACCAAAAGGCGTAATTTTAAGAAATAATAACTACCAAACTTTTGACACTTGTTTATGTCCAATTTCAAAGTGAAATCACTTACAATTACCATCATTGTATTTAATGGTAAAAATATAATATATTTATACTTCCAAACCATTCAAATTAAAAATTTATCAATATAGATTATTTTGATTGAAAAATTTGTTTTTAGTCAAAATATAGTATTTTTCACTATTCACCCAAATATAAAAGTAATCAGAAAAACATCATAACATTATTGAAACTAAATTATTATGTCTCGATTAAAAAGAAGAAGTTTATTTTGTCAAATTGAATATATAAAAGTTTCAAATATTTGATTTAAAAAGGCATCGCCATTAAAAGGCGGTAAAACTGCATTATTTGAAAAATACTTCTTTTATCTTAGAAAATGTATTTGTTCTTACATTATGTGTAAGAAACTCATAACATGGATTCAAAAATTATAAGGATTACATATATTTCAAGATTCAGTTAATACTATTCATAACCTCTTTTGAATAGCTTGTTTGGTACGTAATAGTGCGCTAGACATCGGTGTGGCGTGTAGTTCAATTTATTGAATTAATTTGAAGAAATAATGTACTATGAAATCATGGGGTGTTACATTCTTCCCTCCTTCAATAAATTGAGTCCTCACAATTTGAAATTATTATTTGAAAATAAAATGATGAAAATAGAAAATACCTTCGGGAAAACCCACATATGAAATTAGGTTAATAAAATTTAGTCTTAATTAATGGAAAAGGGAAATGAAAGGATCGCCACAAAATTATTATCTTGATTAGGAGAACATTGGTGGAAATTAAAGAAATATAAATGGAGAAGAAGCATAGATATTTATAGGTAGATATTGAGGTCATCAATCACATACAATTGTAAAATTGAGGGCTTTAAATTCATCAGTCTATGAAGATTTAAAATACCATCGGTTCAACAAAACATATTGTATTAGGATAACACATTTTTTGTTGAAGATCCATTAAATAATATATAAGAATTAATTTATTCATAGAATAAGAGAAGCAGAAATATATATACTTGACAAGTAGTGTCCCATCATTTAACTAATTTTTACCACAAACTTATCTTTCATTCTAAAATATAATAGAACTTTAAAATAATATTCCATTTATCCTATTCGTATAGGGTTAAAAAATGATTTTATAATTAATTTTCATGTTTTAAAAAAAACTATATTATTCAATCCAGGACAAAACATGGGCCAGTGGTAGGTGATACACCCTTGTCACCCTTCGGTTGCGGGTTTATGTCTGGCATCCTTGCGGACGTGATGGGTTGCCGCCCGACCTATGGGTTGTCCTTTTATGGCAATCAAAAAATAATCTCAAACAAGAATTATCCAAAATACTTCTATCCATACTCACAGTCCAAAATTTATAAAGAAGTTAAACACAATGATGATCCTTTTTTCCGCGTAATAACATGTGAACACCTTCATCATGAATTTTTTTTAAACACTGAATCACCATGAATTACCATAAAACCTTATTTATTACATTTATTATACCTTATTCCTTATAGAATACTAGATATACTCCTTGTATGAAAAAATGTTGTAATCTCCAACAATAATAGAATATACAAATCATTAATCAGTTTCATGGTAATCAAGAATATCCAATAAAATTTATCCAAATAAATCATTTATTATTCCAAAATCAAAACCTCGGTATCAGAACCATATTATTGTTTATATTTCTCTCGATCATATATTTTCCCAAAATAAAACAAGATATTGAGTCACTTTTCATGGTTCTACACAATCTCAGGTCCTTAATGAAATAGTACAACTGTACAATCCTTATATACTCCATAATTATTATAACCATTACATTGTTGATACAACACTCAAATGACATAATTCTCTAATAAAAACATAAGAACTCTAATCATTCTTCCTCATTTGTGGTAGTATCATAACATGATTATTATCCAATAGCATCATTTGGGGAATACTCTGGTGATTTGGACTTTGGTTCGCGTAGTGTCCCAACTCCTTGCAGATGAAGCATTTTTCAAGTGAAACCTTTTTCTTACCCTTGCAGTCATGTACTTGGTGTCCTTCTTCTCCACACTTATAACAGACTCCCATTCCCTTCAGGAAAGTTACAGAGTGTGTCTTCCCAGAGTTATCACATATGGAAAAATTCTTCTTTTCCCTCTTCCTTTTATCCTCAATTCTCTCTTCCATACATTTCTTATCTTTCTTCCCTTCAAAGCCTTAAGACTCAAAGAATTCTTAACTTATTTTATTTTCACATAATACTATTTATTCATATTTTGAGAATACAATTGAGAATACTTCCCTTTTAAATGTTGTCATAATACTTTTAATGATATGATCCTTCATACTCTTTGGATCATACATATTGTTGGAGTTCACATTTCTTCTACTGGACGCCATTTCTATACAATAGCATAAACTATGTCAGTTTATGAATTTCAATGAATAATTCCAAACTTGTAAATTTCCTAACGTAAATTGAATTTTTTATGGATATAATCAATAATCATAATGTTGTTTTCATTGAGGAATTATATTCTCAAAAACCCTTCATAATGATTTGTAATGAAAATGAGAATTATCCTTAGCATATCCCCCAGGAGTGTCATAACAAAGAGTGAAACAAGGCTCATTGCCGTACACCAGTTCTCATTCAAGTCTATCTCAAAGCGGTGTTTTCAGATTTTAGCCCTAGGTACATATTTTCAAGAGCCACCTCTACCTGCTCATATCCAGATAGAGATTTATTTCCCAGAAAACTCACTAAATATCTAAGATATAAAAAATGTTGGAAATTATTCTATAATAATCCTCAAAGTATATCTTAGGGAAACGTGACCAAATCAATGTTTACATAAATCTAGATTCCAAGGTTTGTATTAAAAGTTCTCTAATAGCAACTATAATTCCCTAACACCAGTTACCTACAGTTGGTACATTATTACATAACATTGGAATGATAAAAAAAGATGAAGTCTCGAAGGACGGATTTTTTAGTAGCCTTGGAATCACATGATACATTCATAAGTCTTACATTACATCATAAAATGAAAACTACAACAGCATCTTGTATCCACACTCATATCCTCTTATACTATCCCTATAGTTCATTTATAAAATACATCTTTACATCCTGGGAAAAATAAAACATAGAAAGGGGGAGATCAAATTCCCAGTAAGGATAATAATAAAGAGGAAAAATTCATAAATAGACATAAACATTTAAGGCAATGTATAACTAAAACAAAATCCTTTTAAACTTGAACTTCAACATAATATGGCACAAATAAAATGAAATAATGTCATTTACTTATTCAAATGAATATTCTATTAAACAAATTATCACATGTAATATCAATAACCACTTTCAAGATGATGGAATGCATAATGATAGAATATCATAACAACATAGTCAAGGCCTTGTGCCAAGACTACAAATAATATTTTTTCAAGGCCTTGTTCCAAGACACTAGTTTGTCTCATGATACCTACGTATGCATCGAGTAGCTATAGAGGGCTCAACTCGTCACTTATTAATTCCAATTCATTTCTCATATGAACAGGTTTAAACATAACATAAACATTCGTATTAAAACTAGAATACGAAATGTATATACTTTCACCAGAAACCATGAATTGATAAAAATAACGCATCCATAGTCAAACATATCACAAAACCTTCAATAAAATATGGATGTTTGGATCATGATATATCAACTTCAAATAATCTTGAAATCCATCAATGGATGTTGTAATAGATGAAATCAACACTATTTGAAAGAAATATCTCTTTTTTTGAAATCATTTAAAAGTAACATTATTATTAAATAAAACATTTACATTGAAAATATCCTTATAAACTTGTAAGGGAAGCTTTGAAGATTTTATAATGATGAAAAATAGCAGAACCCACCATATAAGTTAAACAATAAATTCATACCTTATTTCTGTCGAAAATAATTAGAAGGACATTTTTTGGAAAAAGACAGAAAGATTCCTTTATAAACATCTTATAAAAAGTCAAAAAGGGTATAAATGACTTTAACCCACAGTCTATATAATAGTATGAATGATCTGAAATACATTTTTAAGAATCATGGATGTGGATTATAAAGAGGTCCCAGTAGATGATTACGGATAAATAACCTCAGATAATGAAGAGATTGTGAAATAAACCCTTACCGTATACATTTCCTTGGTTTAGGGTAGGTTAAAATCTTGATTAATGGTAAGATAATTATAATAAAATACTAAATGAATCATATACATTAATATGATATCATATATGATCCTTTAACATTTCATTGTTAATAATATATTAGCATTATCATCGTTTCGGGGGTTAACATACTAGTTTTAATTTATATGTTTTTTTTAAATAATCCGTGTTTTTTTATGGATAGGATGTATCTTATTCATATCCAAGATTATATCAATTCATTAAAAATTATTTTTAATCATAAAAAGAGAATTATACTTGAATGGATATGATGGGGAATGAATCTCATCACGTTCGTGGAGACGGTAGTCCGTACGTACGCACGAACGCTACATCCATTTCATTCTTCATTTTAAAAGGAATAAAAACCAAATAATTAATGGGTATATTATTATTATAGTATGATATAATATCTTATATGTTTTAATTAAGTTTATTAATACTATTTTTTATATGTTCCATGTATGGTATGAACGAGTTATATCACATTGAGTGGGCATTAGTCCGCACTTCCTCAAATGAAATTATCGTATATATATACAACATGAAATGAAAAAAGGTATGATATAAAATGGAATTAAAGAAGATTATATATAAAATAAATATCATAAATATGATAAATAATTATATATCCACCATAATGTCCACCATGATAGGTGGTAAGAGATAATTGACCAATCATCGTTTCATGAAGCGTTTGGCTGTCATCCACAGAAAAATTATGTTCTTCACCCATTAGATTGAGGTGTGTGAAAGTGTAGTTTCAAAATATCACATAATAATATCATTGTATATTTAGGATACTGGTTTTGTTACAAAAGAAAAAAATAATAAGAGTTTAGGGGTGGGAGAAGTAAAATAAAAGAAATGAAGCTAAGAGAAATTGTTACCTTTGACTAGGGTAACACCCTTTAGTCTGAACTAAAAAGGACTCTTAATGTGATTTATTCCTTTGTAAAGGTTTCAAGGAGGAGGATAGGTATGTTGGGAGTTTAATTGGGTAGACTTTGGATGAGCCAAAAGGCTTGAGAGGTGTGAGTAATTGGTTAGAAATGGTGTCCTTTTATAAGGGGGAGGAGGGGCTCTTTAAGAAAAACAAAAAGTATTATTTTATAATAAAATCATATTCTGTTATAATGGCTCCATACTATATTATTTAAATTATAAGGTGGTTATGGGTCTGAAGACACTCAATAAATAGGTTTTAGAGATGTTTGGGTCACTATTTTACCCTTATCTTTTAGATTTAACTCTTAGTTAAATAGATGGACATTTACCATGTCTCTTTGTATATTTATATTATATGGATAAAAGGCATACTATAAACCTCCAAAAGAACCCAAAGTGGTTCATTAATGAAATAACTATCATCATATAAGTTCTTTGGCCTAACCTTATATTTTTATAAATATTATATCAATTAATAATATAATATTTGTTTTAAAAACTCTTTTCTCTAAATTTTGACATTATTTAATAATTTATTTTTTTTATAGTCATAATATATTTATTAATTAGAACCAAATTAATTTAATCAATAATATCATGTCATATTAACCAATAAAATTCTTGGAATTCACTAAAATTCTCAAATTATATTTATTTGGGTATTTATAATATCAATTATTTTAATATTTCACTAATAAGGTAGTTACCACATCATCATTGTGTCATAAATAAATAAAACTATTAAATGACTCAAAATTATAAATAAAATATCATTATGTTGGAAATCATTTTAAATTTCTAATGAATATTCATAATCTAATTTATCTTATGTATATCCCTATATTAAAATTTTTTCAGTTATTAATCTTTGATTTTAACTCTTTTAACTCTTCTTTGAATTAAATAATAATAAATGTCCTAATCTAATTCAAATAGACCATAAAGGTTCATATTTTATTCCTAATGTTTTTTTTGGTCGAATTATAACTAGCCAATAGAATTAGGACATGTGTTAGGGTAATAATAATATAATTTTTTCCCTTAATTACCGTATATACTTTTTACCGTGGTAAATAAAAGTAAAAAGATAATGTTCACCTAAAATTATTTATATCATATTGAACCACATTTTAATCCTTGATATTAACCATTTTTCTCGAATATTTTAAATTTCACTCACAGAAGCGGTAAAATTATGTTTTATATGAATTTGCAAATTTTCCTCGGAGGTGGGTAAAAGACGGGGAAAAGTTCAATAAAATTTTTATGTATCTAAAATTATTCTAAAATAACCCTAATGAATTAAATTGAACTTATATAAGTGTTATATATCTATTTTTACCTTAATTAAATGTTAGTAAAATAAATAATTCTTTAAATAAAAATTTATTTTTAAACTATAACTCACTATTTTTTTCAGTATTCATAAAGAATTAAATGTTGTCAGAAAAATACCAAAAATTTACCCTAAGACAATTTTGATATTACAAATTCAATAATGAAATCTATTTTACCAAATTCAAAACATTGGATCCTTGTTTATTAATTTAAATGTAATTCCCATTATCAAAACCAAAAACGTATTTTTAAGAAATAATAACTACCAAAAGTTTGACACTTGTTTATGTCCAATTTCAAAGTAAAATTACATAAAATGACCATAATGGGATTTAATGGTAAATATATAATCTATTTATACTTGCAATCCTTTAAAATGTATAATTTAACAATATAAATTATTTTGATTTAAAAATTTGTTTTCAGGTAAAACATTGTATTTTTCACTATTCACCCAAATATGAAAGTTATAAGAAATACACCAAATAATTATTTAAACTAAAATCATATGTCCCGATTCAAAAGAAGAAGTTTATTTTGTCAAATTTAATATATAAAAGTTTCAAATATTGAATTTATAAAGGATTCTCCATTAAAAGGCAGTGAAATTGTATTTTTTGAAAAAAACATCTTTTATCTGAAAAAATGTATTTGTTCTTACATTATGTATAAGAAACTCATAATATAGATTCTAAAATTATAACGATTTCATAAAGTTCAAAATTCAGTTAATACAATTCATATCCGCTTTTGAATGGTTAGTTTGGTAAGTCATGGTGCACTAGAACTCAGTGTTGCATGTAGTGCAAGTTATTGAATTTCTTTGAAAAAATAATGTACTATGAAATCGTGGGGTCTTTCATGAAAGGACCAACAAACCAGGGAGAAAGCATACTTCCATGACCAAACCTTCACTGCCCATGATGGGGAGTCATGTTCAGAAACACATGATCCCCATCATTTTAAACCAAGGGTCTCCTACTTTGACCGGAATATGATTTATGATGATCTTGAGATGTCTTCATCCTCTCATGAATCACTTAAACCATATGTGTTGTATTTTTCAGTAGTTCAGGTCTGAGAATTTCTGACTCTCCGACCCCAGTCCAGCACAACGGAGAACTGCAAGGCCGACCATAAAAGGCTTCAAACTATGCCATACCGATGGTGGAGTGAAAACTATTCTTGTAAGAGAACGCCACCAGGGGTATGTGCCTCATCCATGAGCCTCCAAAATCAAGAACACAAGTGCGTAACATGTCTTCTATAGTCTATATGGTTTTCTTTGTCTGACCATCCATTTGAGGATGAAAAGATCTGCTAATGCATAGTTGAGAACCAAAATCATGTTGGTGACCTCTCCACACCCTGTAGGTAAAACGAGGATCTCGATCAGAAATGATCATCCTAGGGACTCCATGATGTCTCACCACCTCCTCTAGATACTGCCTCGACAAAACATCCACTGAGCTTGACTCCATGATCGCTATGAAGTAGGCCGATTTTGTTAAATGATCCACTACTACCCAAATAACATCATGTCCTCCCAGATCTCGAGGTTAACCTATAACAATGTCCATCGAGATGTCCTCCCACTTGCACTAAGGTATCTCTAAAGGCTGGAGAAGACCACCAGGAACACAGTGTTTGGCCATAACCTTCTGGAAAACTAAACATTGAGTCACAAACTCTGCAACTACATACTTCAGCCCAGGCAACCATAACTGACTCCTCAGGGATCAGTACATCTTTGTCACACAAGGATGTACTTCTAAAGGAGAACTGTAGAACTCTCTGAGAACCGTCTCGCGCATCGTCAAGGTAATGAAAATCCTTCCTTGGTACAACACTCAGTGTTGTTCATCCTCAGACCAACCATCAGGGGCCTCACCACAAACAACTCGGTCACTCCAGACCTCCACCTCATGATCTCCCAACATGGACACTTCTACCTTTTGCACCAGGGATGATTGTACCATTATCGAAAAAAGACAACCTGTACCCCCAACTTCTCCCATATTAAGATTTAATGCTTAAAGCTCTTCCATTACTCTCCATAAATCACTGGATTTATGCACAACATCACTATGTGACTTTCGGCTCAGCGCATCAGCTACAAAATTCCCTTTTCCTGGTGTATATGATATTTCGAATTCGTATTACTACAAGAACTATATCCATCGAAGTTGTGTCAAGTTCAAGTCCCGCTGAGAGAAAACATACCTCATTTCTTATGATCAGTGAAAACCACCAAGTGCTCTCCAATGAGGTAATGTATCCCTAACTTCAAAGAAAACACCACAGTTTCCAACTCAAGATCATGGGTGGAATAGTTACGTTCATGGGGACGTAACTGCAGAGACCCATAAGAAACAACTGACATCTGCTTCATGAGGACACATCATAACCCCTAATGTGAAGCATCACAAAAAACATCAAACTGAACTCCCTCAGCTGGAAGACAATGAACTGGAGCACTTACTATCTTCTCTTTTAGATACTCAAAAGCTTCCTAACATTGATCAGTCTATATGAATAATTGATCCTTTTAGTCAAAGATGGCAGAGGAGTCTCAACTAGTGAGAAATTGGCTACGAACCTCTTGTAGTGTCCTGTGAGCCCAAGGAAACATTGCAAGTCTGAAACTATCTTTGGGGATGCCCAAGACACAAAATCTTCAATATTCAATGGATCCATAACTACTCCCTATGGGGACACAACATGCCCCAAAGAAATAGTTTTCTCGAGCCCAAATATCACACTTTGAAAACATCCCAAATAGATGATGTTGATGAGGAACTCCCAAAATGGCTCATAGATGCTCTGCATGCTCTTATTCAGATATGGAGTACACAAGGATGTCGTCGATGAAGACTACCATGAACTTGTCTAGAAACTCACGGAACACAGTGTTCACCAATACCATGAACACAACTAGAGCATTCATCATGCCGAATGACATTACAATGAAATCATAATGCCCATGATGACAACAAATAGTAGTCTTTGGGATATTCTCATCCCTTACATGCATCTGATGATATCCTGACCGCAATTCGATCTTTGAGAACCAACTTTCACCCTTTAGTTGATCAAATAAACCATCAATCCACGAAATAGGATAGCATTTCTTTATTTTCACTTTGTTTAAGCGACGATAATCAACACAAAACCACAAACAACCTTCAGGCTTCTTCACGAACAAAACCGGTGCACCCCATGGTGACACACTTGGACGAACAAAACCAAACTGTAAGCGACCATCAAGATATATACGTAGATCTCTTAACTCAGAAGGGGATATCCTATATGGAGACATATATTAAGAAGACTCTCATGGCTGTAGCTCGATCCCAAAATCGATCTCTCGTCGAGTGGGTAATGTTAAAACCTCTTCTAGAAAGACATCAGGGTACTCCTCAACGACCCTAGGAAATGCCAGATGCTGAACCTTTGATGAGTTCAAAATCATATCAGTCATCATGGATGATAATGAAGGAACACGCCTATGACCCATCCATAGATCTCTCTCACCAACAAACACCACTTGCTCTCCATCCGCACTGATGAATATAACCTTCTTCCTGAAGAAATATACGATAGAAATAACCAAATACGATCAATCCATGCTGAGCATGACATCATATGGTTATATTCGTAATCATTGGAAATCTCTCCAAGAGGGGTGCTTCCCCAACACTATCTCATAATCTCTACATACTTCAAACAAGTCGCCTCGACATCCAATCGGTGTAGTCAATGCCAAGGTCACTTGAAGCCTCTCTACCTCAAGTCCCAAAGCATGGAAAAGGGTATTTGATATGAAGGAGTGTGTCTCTATTGAATCCAAAAAGGAATAAACTAATGTACAAAACAAACAAAGGGTACCTCAGACGACTTCTAGCCCACCTGGAGCTGGCAATGCTAGAGCATGAAGCTGACCATGACCTCCTCCAAGACCTCTCTAACCCATATGATGACCAAAACCACAACCACACTGTCCTCTCTAAGGATTAGTAGCGTCATGTAGATGTCCTCAACCAGCCCCATCTAACCTCTGCTGATCTAAAGTTGGTGCAACCAGCTACTTCTACCTCTATTGGAACTGCCTCAACGGAGGGACCTGGAGCGTAGCGCTCGGTGCACGATGAACGCTATGAAAGGTCGGGCACTCCCACTGCTGATGACCATGACCACCACGTGAAAAACAAGTTCATGATCCCTTGACATAGGCCTGAGAGTTTCGATCTCTGGATAAACGAGATGTAAAGGGCTTCGAACTACCCCCAGGTGAATGGAAACTCTTCTGCCCTGAAAACCGAGAACCCCAGACCAAAGATTTTCTTCGTGAGGAATAATGTTGATTCTCCTCTCGTGATGATCCTATCCTGGCCAAAGCCCTCTCTACAAACTCTACCCTCACCAGTACCTCAAGATATGTTTTTCTCATAAATGGGGTGACCTGGCGCATGATCAATGGACACAAATCCTCCTTGAAATGCCTCACCCTGGCCTCCTCATCTGGCATTAGGTCTGAATCATATCATAGAATGTTACTGAAATGGATTCCAAAACTCTCAAAAACTAGAGGTCCCCTATCGAAGTGTAAGAATCTCTTATCGACTGGACACCTTTGTGGTCAAAGAAAGAAACCTGACTCTAAACCTGTCTCAGAACACCTCTCATGAGATCACTGACTCCTCACAATCCATGAGGAACATGAAACACAACCTCCTAGCTACTCCATACTGCATTTTCACATCCAAGGACACCCAGTGCTCCATCTGAGCACGAATTGAACTAAAACTGATCTCGACCTCCTCTAACCAATCATCTATGACGACATCTAAAATAGACCCCTTGTACTTCTGCAGACTCTGGAACTGAAACACCCAGAGTGTCCTCTTCCATGTGTCTTCATCATCAACATATACCCTGCGGAATTCTGCTAGAAGAAACTGCTGAATATTTTCTACACAAACCTGACAAGGACGTCGACCTGGAGCCATACGTGTAAAATACAAACCTATTAGATATCCTAATCCAAGAATATAGAAGACTCAACATTAATTAATTTATTGTTTTCTTTTATTAATTTTAGGTTAACATATCCCATGGTCTACCCATTCAAACACAGGAACAAAGAATAATGATGCATGATTCATTCCAAGGTCTCTATCCTGCAACTACTATCACCTTGTTTAGTAGCCATTGTAAACATAAAGGTCTGAAAATCAGATCATTGGGGGCCCTAAAAGCTTATGTCTCAGCCGGTCTCCAGTGTTTACCTCACTTTTTAAAAATGAATGACATTGTTGCCCAACCAACTCATGCAGCCTCACCTGTGACTAACTCCAAACTCCATCTTATCCCTCAACCATACCTCTGATACCACTCTTTCATGACCCCCTCATCCCAAAGTTTACCCATCCACGACCGGAAATTTTAGAAGTGAGATAATGACCCCCTGATTCCCACCCCCAGTAGGCCCCATGTTGGTGACTAGCACCGATGGTATAGTAAAAGCAGAAATGGGAGGCATTACCCTCTGAGAGGACACATGAGGAGGAGAAAGATAAAATAGAAACCAATCAACTACAAATCAGAACTTGAATATAAAAGAAACCCAAGAGCATATATGAAATTTCATGAAAAATTTATTACAACTAGATAGGAAAACATTAGGTACCCAACAGAATGCAAAAATAGTAGCAACCACAAACCCGAATAGCTCCTGCATCCACAAGCTAGTAGAAACCAGTTTGATATCCAAACTGCTCCAAGTGACCTGAAAAACAGTTTATAGATAAATAGGGTGTGTATAACAGTATACTCAGTAGTATCCTCCACATATCCTCTCATGCAAAAGTAAATATAACATACTAAAGCACAGTGAATAACAAGAGAAACTAAATCGTCACCTAAATAGGTATACTATGTTCCCAACCTCACCATGGCCACTCTCACCAAGTAAGTCAAAAAAGAATATAGAATATAGTAAATAATATCAATGGTACCATGCTACTACATCCCCACTTGTTTTCCGCTTTTCCCCAAAGTTTCACGTCTTATGCATCTCTCTCCAAAAAGGCTTTCCTGCAGACACGAGGGGGAAGCACCCCAATCATCACCTTATGCACCACAAAGGCTTTCCCACAGACACCTGGGTGAAGCACCACACCATCATCCCAACCAAAAGTAACCAGGTATGTTTCAAGAGCCACCACAGCCTGCATAATGAGTTTCATACATCGGGTATTATACCTCAATCCATTACAGCCCATACACCGAGTAAGGATCCTCAAGCCATCACAACCTATACACGTTACACCTATAGTTTTCCATAGGATACTATATCCAGAATATATGTGTGTGAAAGAACCAGAAGACATTATAGCCCTCTACACACATATACGGGGAAACTAACTACTATGCTTTTTGGTACAAGTATCTACCAAGAGAAGAGAGAGGGGCTAAAGGGGGTAGTAAGTCATTCGTCCTCCTTGCAGAATGTTGGGGAAAACACCCCCAGGGCTCATAATCCCCGAGGTGTCAGTTTCCCTTACTGAAAGGGTGGATTAGTGTATAGAAACATAAAAAGTATAGAATATATTATATATCACAACCACACTATGGGAATTACCTATTCTTAGATACAACTACAACTAACGTCTCTCAAACTCCGGGCTGCAACATCTAAGACTAGGTATCCTATAAGCACACAACCATTTGAAGATCTTTATTAGATTACTTCATTTCCTTTTTATCAGTTCCATTGTATGTTAATTAATTATTTAAGCATTAATTAACCACGAAAAATTTAACATTAAACTTCATTTTCATCACACCCAATATCCAATGTACCTTCCAAATTACAATATCATCATTATGTTCCAGCAACTCCAACCACATGAGTTAACACCATTTATTCAATTATTCATTACAGAATTACTTTCCCATATTCCCAAGAATTCTAGAAAAATATTCCATGCAACTAAACACAAAGGGTCTCAACACGATGAGTAGTTTTACTACCCGTCGAGTCTTTATCGCCTATAGCAAGAGCCTAAAACCATCCTCCCTTTAGAAGATAAACACAGAATGCACGTGACATACTGTATGTTTATTTGCTTCTTTCTGATGAAGGTTAAGCAAGAACATATGCCTTGATCAGTGGGAAAATATAAATCAGATAAACACCCAATAAGAATTAGTAAGCATCAAACAAACACATCTGTCCACTTCTATCATCCCTAGTGTCCTCCCTAACACCCACATGCATAAACCGATGCATCTCACCACTCTAGGCATCATCTGTTGTCACAACCAATAGCCTCAAAGCCCCCACATATCACAATAGCCATCCAATCTCACATCATAGAACAAACACCAGGAAACAACATCACATAAATTGGGATCTTGGACCCTTAACACACAAGAGGGTAACTCATAACCCTTTAAGGAATTATCAAACAATCAGTTCTTTAATCCATATTGAACTAATAGATTTTTTATTCATAGGTTGAAAATTCGAGAAACCTAATCAGTAAGCTATCACAAAAAAAAAATTAAACATTCTTACTGCATTAATTTGATTAACATCAAATTACCACTAGAACCAGATTCGTTTACATTCCTCTTTATCATTATCCAAACAATTATAAATTAATCCCAATTTATGTTCTTTTCTAATTTCCATCAAGAATGAACATCAAAGAAAAGCAAGCAGAGATATCACACTATCTAGAAAAAAAGCGACAATTACATACCATCGATATCAATTTATTTATCCAGATAAAATATTTAATAGGTCAATTCCATTTTTATCCAGTGGGATTAAACATGATAACAATACAGTTGCAGGTAAAAGAAATAGAAGACACAAATCCCCTACCTCAAACAGTTCCTCGTGTTCTTTATCCACAAAACGGGTCACGATCCTACTCTCGCAAAAACTGAATCCAACCAAGGATGCCAAGGTATGCCATCACCAACCAAACCCCATGAAAAACACATTATAATTTTGGAGATTACATGATATAAAAATTAAGGGAGAAATAGGAGAAGATGATCCCCAAAGGAATGACGATAAAACATATCTTATATGGAATATTGACCGATACTAGTTGGTTGCATCCAAAATAGAGCAGAACCAATCTGAGGAGTATGGTTTGATTGTGAAAATCCTACAGGAAGTATTAAAAGGTTCTAGCATCTCATATCAGAAAATAACGTGGAAGAATAAGGGATGATGATATCTTGTCCCTTTTGAAGATTTAATGGGGTGACAGATTAAGATACGCTTAATTATCCATTAAAAGAAGATCGAATTAACCCACACAGTTTAACGAACTAAAAACATCACTAGCTATAGGGATAATTAATATAGGATTTATGGCCTTTGAGTCGACCTTATGATTCCTTAAAATATGGCATTAAATGTGTTTTACATCAAAGGAAACGTCAAAGGGGCGAAGCTATGGGAAGCTGGAAACATTGTTCACATACTCAATATTTGGCAAAGGAAAGAAAAGGTCATCGTTAGACCTCACAGTTAGAGGTTACTGATAGACATCACCATTAGAGGTTACCAATAGACATCACCGTTAGAGGTTACCGATACACCTCACAGTTTGAGGTCACTGATAGACCTCACCGTTAGAGGCTACCAATACACCTCACTGTTATGGAAACACTCTACACCTACTGTTCTGGAAACATTGTTCAAGTCCACAATTAAAAGGTCACTGTTAGAACCTCACCATTCTGGAAACACCGTTCAAGACCACCGTTAGAAGGTCACTATTAGAACCTCACCGTTTTGGAAACACTGTTCATGTCCACCGTTAGATGGTCCCTATTAGAACCGCACTATTCTGGAAACACTATTCAGGTCCACCGTTAGAAGGTCACTATTAGAACCTCATCATTCTGGAAACATTGTTCAAGTCCACCATTATAAGGTCACTGTTAGAACCTCTCCGTTCTAGAAACACTGTTCAAGACCACTATTAGAAGGTGACTGTTAGAACCTCACCATTCTAGAAACAGTGTTCATGTCCACCGTTAGATGGTCACTGCCAGAACCTCACCATTCTGGAAACACTATTAAAGTCCACCGTTAAAAGGTCACTGTTAGAACCTCCTCGATAAAACAATATTCACTAAACCTCACCGATAGAATAATATTCACCTAACATTACTGTTCATAAAAATGGAATCATTGATCACAGAACTGGAAATTTGGAAAAGTGTTGGGGATAATTCACCTTGACCTCCCAGAACACCTCCAACAACACATTTTCAATGTAATGGATTGGAGAGGTCCGGGCCATTACAGGCTTGTTTTGGATATGGGTGAGATAATTTTCATGAGAATGATGAATGACATGTTTTGAGGACCCAATTTCCCTATTGATTTATTTTTTTGTTCCTAGTACTTTTAGAGATATTAATTAGATATGATCCTGATATGGTTGATCTATGTATGGATGATGTGGTGTAGGGAGTCTCACAAGTGATGTGATATTGGGTTTTCTATTGTAATATGTGGGAAATGAGGACCAGTTGTTGTGGAAACAATTGATTCTTTTTCTTTTGTGATGTATCATTATATGCATATGGGTGTTGATGGTGGAACCCAAGGTGATCAAATAGTTTAAATATGGTCATAGTTATAGATGACATGTTTAGATATGGTTTTCTAATATTAATATATTTGATGGCTTATAGATGAGTTTCTTATTTTATCTACATTCCTTTTCCCACTGTATGAGTTGTCTAGAGGAAATTTTTTTCTTGAATCTTCATATTGGTATCATTGAATGTATTTCATAGAGTACCTAGATATGTAATGATTCAACTGACGAATAATAAATTTTTAACCCATGTGGTTGGTTGGTTCTAGAATGAAAATGGTAAAATAATTTCATCATGATAATGCATGGGCATGTTTTTAGTTATGTTTGAAGGGAATGCTCTTTACTATAATTATTTCATATGATTATTGAAATTTAATGAAATATTGGATAATATTAGAATATAATTAATGGATAATATATAACTAAATTATTATATATTTCAAAAAGAAAAAATGAATATTATTTTACTATTAAATATAAATGTGTTCTAATAGGATTATGTTCGTTCCGTTTAAAAATGGGAGTCATAGTCATATTAGTTGTAGTTGAGTCTAGGACTATGTTATATCCAAAATGTCGATGCGAGCTATATTATATCATGTATATTCATTGGTCTCATATACATCCCCACCCATGTAAGTTAAGGAAACTACTACCTAGTGGATTCTTGGAGGGTTCTTCCCTAGAATCCTAGTGGGAGGATGGATGGTTGACAATAACCTATGGATCTGCTCTCTTCTCTTGGTGGATACATGTGGTAGTATGAATGACTATTAGTATTCCCATATATGTGAGTATATTGACGTAATATCTTGGGTTTTTTCTTTCATAAATGTATTACCTGATAGAGTATCCAATGTATTATTATTGGTATGGATATTATGGTATATGATGTCTTGAGGTATTTACTTGGTGTATATGATATAATGGATTGAGGTATAATAACCAATGTTTTATATACATCATAATAGATGGGGCGGTTCTAATAAAATAATATTTTTACTATATGTGCATATTGAATTGTTTTCTAATGGTATGAATGAGGTTTAGGGGATGACACATTTTCCAGGTGACTTCATGATGTTTACATTGGGAGAGGGATGGATTAAGATGTGCGACTTTGGGGAAGAACCAAAAATAGTTGTGGAAGTGGTTGTGGGGTACCCTCGATTTATTATTATTATAATTTCTTGTCTATTATATATGATACCTGGTGAGAGTTAGCCATTCCGGGGCTAGTAATTTAGTATAAATGTTTTAGTGGTGAGTTAGGTTCACTGTTTTCTATTGTGTGTTAGCATGATTTATTAATATTTTTTATAAGAGGCACTTGGGAAGATCATACTATGTATACTGTTATTATCACCCAAAAAATATAAAATCATTATTCAAGTTAGTTTGAGATTATTTTGAGTGGGATAGATATTACCAGATCATGGTTTAGCATTATTTATTTGGGGTTTGTGGGCACATCCATTTATACCTTTTTGGTAATTCTAGTTTCCTTTGAACAATTTAGTAAAATATGACACATTATTTTTGGAGTTGGTATTTATTTAATATATTTCAAGGAAGGTGTTGGTATTTTTATTCTTCCTATTTATCTCTTCCCCATTTACCTCTTAGTGGGAAATTCCTCCCATATTCAAGTTTAATATACCCTTACATCAAGTCATCAACCTGGGGCCTACTGGTGGCATGACTCAAGAATTCACCATATCTCTTCCTTCATTATGCTATTATTTGAAGGAGAGGTCATTAAATATTGGTATGAATGGTTATCATTTTAGGGATATGATTGAGTTTAGTGTTAGAAAAAAGTGAGGTTTCAAGGGTTTGTAATAAAATGATGTTAGATAAGTTTTGACATTTATGTAGATTTGAGAGAACTGCCAATACATGGGTATCTTGGGCCCCCTGTGATCTTATCAATAGAACTTTTTATTGATTGATCCAACTAACTGAAGTGACACTGGTTTCAGGGTAAACACCTAGGAATGGATCATACATCAGTCTTCTTTGAACCTTTGTTTAAAATGCATCGGCATTGGAATATGTTAAAAACCAAAATATGATAATTAATTAATTATTGTTTAATATTACATATTCATGGTTTATGATCTATAATTTTTGTTTTTTCAGGCATGGATCTATGTTAAAATTTCTATTAGGTTTTCATTACTGATTTTCAATATGATGTTCTAGTAAATAAATGTTGATTTTATGATGGTAATGATAACACATGGAGGAGGAAAATCGAAGTGTTTTAGTGAAAGAGACTACAATTGTATAAGGGATTCATTTCAGATGCCTCCGCAGAATATAGGTTGGATGATTTTTATGTAATTTTTATTTTGATATAAGATAAGAAGAACCACATGGGTTCATTAGCCATTATGATGTTGTGTGGATAAGTAAGGAAGTGGTGGTTCATGTTCACCATGAATTGAAGGATTAAACAATCTCATGGGAGAAGTTCTAAAAATACTTCGAAACATAGTTACATTCATCAACAATGAAGGAGCCCAATCACCAAGTGCTACATTCCCTTCTAATTTGAATCTCTAGTTTTGAATAGTTCAGAAACTATTTTAGGATATTTCATTGATATTCATCAGAAATGTTTTCTAAATAACTAGGCCCTGATATAGAACATTGATGAGGTTTTGTGTTCTTAGATCCAATCCCAAGTCAACAAATTTATAATCAAAATAAATATCAAGGTTTTGATGATAGAATATGTTATATAGAGGGTGTTAGAAAAACCATGTCATCACAAGCTGGGAGTCATTATGATTCCTCATGGATCAATGTTTTAGATTGAGTTTCCTAGTTTTCAAGATAGAATTGTTTTCCTTCATCTAGGGACAGGTTCCATCACTAAACATCTCTTTTCTCTTGGGTTAGAGGATCTCAGACCAATTAAAAGTGATAATACGTCTATTTATTTGTAGAGACGGTGGTAATCAGTAATGGGAGTGCCCATCATTTATGAGTTTTAGTGTGTTCTAGGAGTTCCTCTTTATTTTTCACCAATGAGGTAGTTTCATCTAAGGAAAAAATGGTAGGGTTGTCCTATTTCGGATTTTTATAGTGGTAGAGGGGTAGGTAGTGGAAAACCCATTGTTTCTCTTTTTCATTAGAGAGAAGATTGTGGACATGGAGGTGGCCATTAGTATTTTTAAATATGTTGTGTAACATGTCACGTTCAGCATCAATCTTTATTGATAACAGTAGCAGACAAGCCCTACGTCGGTCAAGGTACAATTTTCATCATTTCAACTTGGGTGCATGAATTTTTTATTCATGGGATACACCCTCTTTTATATCACCCGACCCTTTCTTTTGTGCTTGTAATTTACTAATATGCATGATATTAAATTATATAACAAAAAAATTTTGTCATTATCGAAAAACAACCCAAATGATCTAAATGAAAATCACAAATTATTTATCTATTCAGTCATTCTCATGCCATATAACCAAAATGATTTATGAAATAATTAAATATTATATAAAAAAATTAATACTAGTTCATTCTACTATTGTATTTTTTCTTCCATTTGATGAGAAAATCCTTTACGAACAAACCAAAAAAATCATATGAAAAAGCACATGAAAAAATTTAAATAACAAAATATTATTAATAAATTTTTAGAATGATGTTATAATATGATCATATAAGGTGTTATAAAAATAATTATACTCTTTTAATGAATTAATAAAAACCATTTAACCATTATACCTGAGGATTAAATACCTTTTATTTAAGACTAACTCGAGGTAAGGGAAATTTCAACAAAATTTCTATTCATTTGGTTAACCGTCTACATCATTAATTATGTAATACACAGATTTATTTGTGACCTAGATTTTTTTTATATTATAAAATATTATGTCGATTTATAGTACATACACATAATTATTACAACATATTAACTCTCACATCAAGTATATGATATTTTAAGGTATTTCTTTTTTAAAACCCTCTTTAAAAATTCTATTTTTCAAAATTCTACTTAATTCATTTATCAAATTATTCATGTCTTAAAATTATTTTATTGTTCGTTTAATTTATTTATGATGAAATGTGGGACCTATATATCACTCCAATGCAATGGTTATGATTATTTTTGAGTAAGAATGTATGGTTACTCCAAATGTAACTATGTTTTTTAAACAATATGATAGCTGTGAGGGTTATATTGAAAAGAATATGTGAGGGTTACCAATCATATTGTATCTGTGAGGGTTAAAATTATATGTATATAATTACCTATGTTACTAATAATTTTTATTTATAGTTTTTATTCTTTTTTGTGAACCTATTTTTGATATAACTAATTTTATTAACTTTATGTTCAAATGAAAATATTTTATAATTATTTATGGACAAAAGATTTCTTTTCTTATCATTATAATCCATTGAGATATTCTTTGATCATCCCATGTTTTTTAAAAAAAATAAAAAGGATTCAATAGATTTTCGAAGGATAGTTATGGTGATATTGTAGATGAATCAAATTAGTCATTTTGAAATATTTTATTAAATTCTAATTCAATATATGTTTGTTTTTATCTAATTCTCCAAAACCATTATCATAAAAGGTCCTCAGATGTATAATGTACTGTGTATTTTTATTATATCTTATAAAAAATAGACAACATGTTTTATTACTGAATCCAAATGGGCAAGTTTATTGCATTACAGTATGTATTATAGGAATGGTCTAGACAACTTTGGAGATTAGAGATTACTATTTAAAAAAATAGCGATAGAATTTTTGTTTGTAATTATAGCTAATTAAGTACACATAATTAAATTAATTTTTTTTTAATTATTGATATGTAAATTCATAATTATAATTATAATGAATGATTTTTTTTAGAACAAATCATTTAGAGGGTGGGAGAATGTTACATCCCTATATTATAAAAGGAAACACTATATGCTTAAATGAACAACTAAATAATAGGAGGCCTTTATATAATAAATGTTAAATATAAATTTTTCACTTATGTGAATTTAATTTTGGAAAATAGAAATACACGGTTGCGATCAGTATGTTATTTAGAGTCTGACAGAACCAATATAGTTTTTTGTGAATAGTATCTTACCCTTATTAATTGTAATGTACCCTTATAAATAGTAATATACAAATAGAAATAGAAACATGACCCTTATAAATAATAATACGAACCATATTAATAGTAAATCAGTTAAATGAATAGTAACATATCCAGTGAATTTATAATAAAAAGGAATATTATATGTGATAATATGGTCATTCTATAAGTGTAGGTATTTTTGGTAGGTCGTAAATATTTAATAAAAATTTTATGATTAATTGAATAATTTAAATGGATGTATATTTTAAAAAAATATAATTAAAATTTATTATTTTAATTACTTATGGTTGTAATTAAATTTTATAAGACCTTGTTAGAATTTTCAATGAATTATAAAATAAGTTATAGTTTTAAAATGGTTATTTTTTGAATAAATTGTGTTTTGAATAGATAATTAAATTTCTAAAATTTAGGCAATTATACTAATAAAATTGTCTTCAGTTTGTAATTCTAATCATTGAACAAAATTTGGGGTGAATTTTTGGCATTTGTATGAAATAATTGAATTTTTTATTAATAGTGAAATACTATAATTTAACATATATATATATATTATATTATAAATACAGTATTCCAAAAATTATGGATGATTTAAGAAAAATCCCAAAAGGATCTAAATTAATTTCATTAATGACTTATCTAATGATTTCTAATTCATCCTGTCATTTTCCTCTTATTTAAAAAATATAAACACCATCTATGATGTGTTGATTTACCAAAATGCTGAACGATGTGTTTCCAATTTCCTTTCCAAATTTAAAATAAGGTTGTATAACAATTTTAATGGTCGAAAAAACTATATAGTGTATTATAAAACCTTTTTAATGTTACAGATTTAAATTATATTGTTGATATTAAATTATATTATGAATATATTTTTTTATTATATAAAACTAACAAATTGATCTAAAGGAATGTCAGTAATGACTTATCTAATGATTCGTCCTCGTACAATACAACCAAAATTTTTTTTATAATAATTTATTAATTTGGAAACATATTAATCCAATTTAACTAAAATTCTTATGTTTTAAAACCATTCCACAAGAAAATATTTTACAAACTGAGAATTGAACTCATATAAATAATTCACCTGAAACAGTGCTAATACCCAAATATTATTTATAAATGTGTGGAATTATATTATGAAAATATCATAAATGGTGCTATAAAAAAATATTATACTTATTTAAATTACAAATAAAACTATTTTACCATTAAATATAAGCATTAATAAAATTTTATGTAAGAAAAACTTGAGGTAAGCGAATTCTTAACATAATTTCCATTATTTGGGTTATCATTATACTAAATTAATTATGTGCTACCAAGTGTCTTTTTATAATGAATTAATTTTATATTATGATATAATTAGTGGATTTACACTATATACACATAAAAATTTAATTATATAAATTTTCTCCTCATAAATATGATATTATTAATGGTCATTCCTTTTGAAACCCGCTGTTAATAATCAATTTTACAAAATTCCAAAGAAATGTTTTTATGCAATTATTTAAATTTTATGATTTTTTATTATTCTTGGTCAAATTTTATAATTAATTGTGCGACCTATATCTCCTTCATTTGTATTTTTTATTGATATTTTGGAGGCCAACTCTATGATTACTCCAAATGAAAGTACGATGGACACACCATAATGTAGTCATAAAGGATACATTGTAATGCAGTAATGGTGGTAACAAATAATATGGTAGAATTTAGTGTTAAAATATTATATAGGTAATTCCCCATGTTTTCAATAATTTTTATTTACAATTTTTATTCATTTATTGAAATCTATTGTTTTCATAATTAATGTCATTATGTTTATGTTTAAATGAAAATATTTTACAAGTATTTATGGACTAAAAATTTATTTCCTTCTTTTTATAATCCTCACTGAGATGTTTCTTGTCATACCGCATTTATTTAAAAAAATACACAAGATTGCTTAGACATTAAAAGGAATGTTAATGTTCTAATGAAGTTAAATACAAATATATTTTTTTGTAATTATTTTTGTAAATCACTATTTCATATATGTATGTTTGTGTATAATTCACCAGAACCTAGAACAGAAAAGGTCCCCAGATGTTTAATGTAATGTGTATTTTTTTGTTATCTCTCATAAAACTAATACAGAATATTTTTTATTATGGAATTTGGAAGTGCGGTTTCAGGGCATTATAATCATCACATAAACTGCACACCTAGATATATTTCTAAAAACAAATTAATTATATTTATGGTTTTGATTATGATAAATATGAAAAACTATTAGTCATTTGAAAAATACAACCTCCAAAGAAAAATTTGGATCACTTATAATCCCATGGATCTTTCGGGTATATTTTTTTTTGGTATTATGATAATCTCAAATAGTGGAATAACCATATACTGATATGACCATTTACTACATCATATATATTATCATATTTCAAAAAAAATTTATTAATCATCACCACTCATAAATTACATATCACATAAGAAAAATATGAAAATAATTCATTTAACAGCATTCTTCATATCATGTGTAAATGGAAACAATAATATTTATGACATAAAATTATATGTCCTCTTAAAAATATAAGTTAATAATTCAAATTATTCAGTTTGGATAAGACGGCATACAAGTATTATTAAATAATCAAATTTTATGACTAAAAAATTAGTGAAATATTACCAATCAAAACATATTGTATGAGCCAGCCTTTAGAATTACTTAGTATATCAACCTTAGATAATAAAACATTTTCTAAAAAATAGTGTATCTTTATGGTTTACTGTTTTATGGAAGTATGTAAAAACTCATACATAAAAACCCATATTTTACAAATTAAAAACTTTTTATATGAATCAATTTATTCCTAAATTACAATATCATAAAAAGAAAAAAAAATCATTAAAAAACATTATGAAATTCAACATAACTTCTAATTTTCTATTTAAAATTATTGAACCATATAAAAAATTATTAAAAATATAAGATGAAAAAAAATACTTAAAAGGTAACAAAAAATGAAAATACTTATTTTTCCAATGAATAACATGAAAACCCATAAAATACACACATTTATCAAAAAAAATTAGAATATTATATAAATCATGTAAAAACTTTAAAAACTAAATATTAAGTAATTGGGAAAATTTAAAACCCTTAGATATCAATTTGAAACTCTTTTGATGTGATATAAAACATTATACATGTAAACTATATCAAACCTATTTTAGAAATAACTAGAGCCTAGTTAAATCCATACGAGGAACATAAATGGGTAACTACTTCCTTATTTCATATACAGAAAAGTAATATTACCTGATAAATTCGACAAAAATAATGGGGACACCCTTCCTAAAATATATATCGGGATCTCACATTTGTCATATATAATTCTAAAATACCATATCATGAATAATTATTTCATTATTAATTAATTCTATCAAAAAAATGTTGAAACAACAATTTGAAACCTTATGTATAAATCATTAAGATCTTTAAATACTTGTTCATTTTAAAAAAAATAAAAAATAATGTTCCCATAATAATATGTTTTTCTTTGACCAAATAATGTAATATTTTGAAGAAATCAAACGGTCCAAGAATGGTTGTGAAATTTGTAACATTCACTGTCTTCATGTATAATACAATAGAACATCCCTTTTATCTTTCTTTAATGAATGCCATAAAATTCCATAATAAGATTCTTCTTTATAGACTTTTATAAAACTAAAAAGTGACCTAATATTTCATTTAAATTTTTTTCCATTAACTATTATGATGTTTTTAACAATATGATCATGGAATAAAAATATTTAGAAGTTAAACAATAACATAATTTTTTAAAATAGTATTTGTTTGGATTCTAACATGTAATATATGTTCCTTGACATAATAATTATCAAATATATATTAATAATTTACCTTCTTAAGTTATTTTTTTCTAATAATTCTTCTATTTAAATTTTTAATACAATTTTATTTAAAATTTCTTTGTTTAAGAAAGTTTCATTATATTTTTTTATGATATTCACCTCCAACATTGATAATTACATCTGTAAGTTTACTATGTTCCACATGGTCATTATTTAATCATATCCAATACAATTATCCGGAAATAATTTTCATATTTATAACCCAATTTAAATAATAAACTCAACCACAACATATTCATATGAAAAATAAAATGTGTTACAATCATGGAGATGGTAAGTAATACATATGGTTGAGTAACACAACCATTTTCTAGTGAACATATTTGAAAGATGGTATTTTTTAATTTTTCACTCCAAAATAATCACAATATCATAATAATAATACTATATCTATAAATAAATATTTATATAACATCCATATGATGTGTTTTTGACAACAAAATCACATCTCAGTGTGATGCTGATAGTATACATGTACAAAAAAACAACATTATTATTTTTTGATGATTCAAATAGAATGAAATTAGTGGATATATTATATTTTCTAGGAGGAGAAATAAATGAATTGATATAATGAATATAAATTTAAAAAATACTTATATATATCCTTTATAGGTGGAGATAGAAAATATATTACATATATTCATGAGGTATTAATATTCCATAAACATGAATGATGTTTTAATTTACCATTGTATGAAATAATGATAATGAAATAAGGTATTATATAAAAAATAAAATCTAAATATATTGGGGATAATGATTTTTATATATCATCAATATTGAAGAATATCTAATGTAGGTGAAATAAGAGATAATTATAGAAAATTCATTTAAAAGTTATACCTCATAATCAGATAATATCATTTTTTACAACTTAATATCTATAGATATGTTATTATGTCTAAAAACATTACAACATAATGATGTGAGGGATTCATGTAAGGTATTTTTGTTGGTAATGTATGAAATTAAAAGTTTTTAAATCTTAATAAAATAGGATATGAGTATCCCTTTTTAAGTGTAGGGAAGGACACTATTGTAATTTCTTAAAGAATTAAATTAATATTAATTAATTCCAAACTTAATATGGATCAAAACTGATAGGATTATATTTTAATATGAGTATGAGTTGAAATAATCTCATATAATAAAATTTGGACATGTTTTGTTTATTTTTTTAATGTTATATTATACGATAAACCCTTGTAAATTTATTTTTACAAATTATGGTTCTAGATAGTTCCTAAAGTGTGTTGATTATCAGATAAATAGAACATGGTTGTGAAATTAAATAAAATAACAAATATATCCCAATTGATATGAATTTTTTAATTTTAAATAACCTTATAAAATATCATTATTATAGTCTTTCATTACTATAAATTTCAGATCTATTAGTTTACAATCCTTTTAATTTTGTAATGACATCAAAGGAATTTAATTTTATCATATTTAAACATCCGTAAAATATTATAACTATTTGAAGATTCATTTAATACAATAATTAATTAAAATTATATTACTCTTTATATTCTTAAAATCATTTATTTTATTTTTTAGATAATAGAATACATATTTTACTAGAGTTCCATTTTAATTATAAGTAATTATTTCATAATATTTTTTGAAATGAATTAACACAGTGAAAATTTATTTATCTTGAAAATATGACTTTTTATTAGATAATTACTTCTTTTTTCCATTATGTAAAAATTTTAAATATAATTATAAAAATAGAATTAATTTTTAAAATATTATTTACATAAAATATTATAAAGGTTAAAATCAATGTAATATGAAACCAAGAAGCCTTATTTTACAACATTTTATTTATATATATTAACTCAACTCATCCATAAGGAAATATGAAAGGTTTTATGGTAATTTTCCAACCCTTATCTATTTTTTTATCCTTAATTCCACTATTTATGCTTGCCATGGTTATAATTATTTACTATGGTTAATATTCATGGGAAAAAAATAAATGGGACCTATTAACTGAATTTGGACCTACTGATTCCAAATATATAATAATAATTTTCAAGATTATATTTTTTTTAACTGGTAGTGTAAAATTTATTATCATATCAAAAAATGTAAAGAAAATTAGTTTTTCATTAAAATGAGTTTTTAGTATTAATTTTTTTTCAAACTACAGAAAAAAATATTACAATGGAAATTATATTATTTTTAAATATATATATGTGAATTAATATTACATATAATCCATTTCAAAACAAAAAGGAACATATCAATTTGGTAAACAAGAAGACATTTCCAAATGAAAATAATTAAATTTCACTATTTAATGTAATTTCAATAATTTTAGTAAAATAAAAAAATTATGAACATAATATATTCTCAATATTATTACTTCAAAATCGATATCATTTTAATTAAATAATGTATCTCCTTGTTTTGTAAATTAATTATAATATTTACTAAAAAAATTAATAAAATCGTTATTGGATTAAATAATTTTTTGTGAAATAAAATGACATTACTAAAATTTGAGTGATTATTTACTTATAATTATTGATTTATTTATATATAGTAGAACCATCATGTATATTTCATAACATTTTTAATTCTTTTCATACACATTAACATAACATTAATGTTCAAAAACATATATTTATATAATAATATTTAAATATTCATTTATGATATGCCTTTTTCATTTTATATGAAATTTAATATTGTTTTCATTTTAAAATATCATATTATTACATTATACCACATTAATAAGCTGAATTTTACAAAATATTAACTGATATTAATTATATAAGGATTGAAATTTGAAAATTCATTTCATATAATTCCACAGTGTAAAGATGGTTTATAAATCATCTTCATGATAAAATTTAAATTTAAATATGATGTTCATTTAGATTAAGAAAATACGGAATTTATAAATAGGAATACATTGATCAGAAATCGATACAATAGAAATAAAATAATATAGTTATGAAAATATAAAAAATTTGAGTGAAAACTATAATTGATTATAATAATTTGATTGATCATGGGAATTTTAACATCCATAAAACCATAATTGAAATAGTAGTGAAAATACTATGAATTCATGTAAAATGAGTGTGATAACATAATATTTTCATTTCATGATTTTTTTTCAATAATAGATGAATTTATTATCATCTAGACTTAAAAAAAGGATAATTTAAATAATTTTCAATTATAATTTAATAATTTTTTAAATATTTTCCACAATTTCATATTTTAATCTTAACAATGAGTATTTAAGATGATTTATTCATGCTTAAATCACGTAAATAACTCTCTAATAGATAAAACAATTCCACAAAATAGATAAATAGATACTTCAAATATTTTTAGACATCAAAAAATAAGGGTTTTAAAAAGGTATGATAATTATAAATATGGATGAACAATGATATGCTAAAATAATAAATTAATATAAAAAGGTTAGCATAAATACATAATGTTCAAAATAAATCATTATAAAAATAATTATCCAAAAAATTCATCAAAATATTCCTTAGTATTGTTAAAACCAAAGGATTGGAATTATTTTATCACATATTATTCCATTAAAATTTTTTCAATTATCACAAAAAATGTCAAAAAATATTACAGTTTATTAAAAATATTTATATTCCATTGTTATACAATCTCGATGATATGCAAATAAATTCCAAAAATATCACTAATAATTAATTTAATAGATACCTCTGAATATAAATTCATCCATTAATCCACAAAAAAAATCCCATAAATTTAGGGTAACATTATCAAAATAATTTTCCCAATAATATATTGATATTAATCTAAAATAATATTGATAGTATAATCACCAAATGAAATTTCAGCCCCATTATTATCTATATGATGAAACATGTATTACCAACATCAACAAAAATATTTATCTTTCAAGCCGTAATGTAATATCCCATTACCGATCCAACATGTATTCCTTTAACCATGTCATGTATTTTCATTTTTTTTATTGGGTAGGGTTGATAATGAGCCGATATGATACCTATAATGGTGAAGTATGATATTCTGTGGTCTTTTAGCTTTGACTGGCCTTTTTTTATGGGCTTCTAAAGGGTGACACGATATGTAACTAGGATACAAAACATGTATGGGTTTCTAGAGGCAAGTCCTAAAATTGTTCAAATTTTGAATGATACACGACATGAATATCCTTTACACATTTTGAATTAATTAAAGATACATTTTTAGTTTTAATAATCCATTTTAGTTCATCATGATGTTTTTTCTGGTATTTATGGAAATTAAGTGCTTCATGACATGTATTATTGTTACATGTCATGTAACACCACAACTATGGTTTTTTAAAATGGGAATCATGGATGAGATCTCCTTTACCCTAAACTAAAGTTTCATTTATCTTTAGGTAAGTCCTTCCACATGTGATCTTGTATCTTTTAAACCCTTTTAGATTCTCTTATTTGGTTTTCTATCATTGTTGTTCTTGTGGTGTGATTCCTGGGGAAGCTTTCTTCTTTGTTATTCATCTTCCACTCTATCTTATCCTTTGATATTTTCATAGATCTTCTTGAAGTTCATGGATCTATACTCTATGATGATGTATATTGTCTACAGGATGTGTCTTAAGGCATTTGACATCTTATTTCTCATTGAAGAGTGTCGTTGTGAGTGTTGAGTTTCGGAAAAAGGTAGGTGCTTCCATCATATGTAAACAAATTTATTAAAGTTGAATTTTCATGATAAATTTAAACTATTTATTTAAATTCATTTTCAAAGACATGTTTTCAAAAGATTCAATAATAAAATCGAATTCTAGTGAATTGGGAGATTTGAAATGGTTTTGGTATAATATTTAAAAAACCACAATTACATTGAATTGGGATGTATTTATAAAATTAATTAATTTAAATTGGTTATATAAAATTTTAGTTTTGATATAAATTATTTCAATTAAAATATTGAATTTAATTGAGGGAATTAATTTCTAATTTTATGTAATTTTTTTAATTGATTTTAAACATGTGAAATTGACCAAAAATATTATTATTGAAGCATTGTGGTTTGAAATTTGAAAACAGGCATGTTTAAAATTACTACCCATTTTGGTTTTAAATGTTAAATTATCATTTGAATTGGAAAAATGCAATTGTATTGTATTTCAACCAGTATTAATGGAAATTTACCATAATCGTTTATGTAGGAATAAAGAGAATCCTTTGTAAGTAGGTAAATTATTTGGACACACTCTACGATATTATATCATTCTAAAAAATACATGTCACAGGACAGATCCTCGATGGGATGGGGAAGAATATCCATTTTCCTGAGTCATAGGGAGGTGTCTAAAAACATATTTATGTGATCAATTATAGAGTGTAGAGTCCCATATCATAAAATGGTCATTCATATTTGGATGATGAATATGTTTCTCACATGTTTTTTAATTGATACATAATTCTATTCCAATGGTGTAAAACTACTTTAATTCCTTTTGAATTTTTATAAACTGTTTGACATTAATGTTTTATTTACGAAATTTTTTTATAAATATTTCATCACATGTAAATCATTTTCTTGATGTATTTTACATAATTTGAATCAAATATCAGGATTTATTTAAATATACCTTAAATATGTAACCCATTTTATTTTAAAATAAACTTTATTCCTTTGGATAATATATCTTGAAATCCGTTATGGTATGCTTGTTTGAGACCCTGATAGGATTTTTAGATAACACCCAACTCATTCCTATAGGTGTTTGAAGATTGTCTCCTATTATTTTTGAACAAGGCAAAAGGATCTCTTGGAGGTTGTTCTAGCAGTTGAACCTTGGACGTGGTGAGTTGTGTCCTTATGGAATTGGGTTTTTACCTATTTTGGTATTTGGGTTTAGTAAATTTGATGTATTAATGTTGTGATGTATTATTGTAATTTATTCCCTATGTATTTTCATTTGTTATCTATGCAGACTTGTCTCTTTCACCTCTGCAATACTTGTGGGAAATCCTTTCAGAAATTCAATTGTCTGATTCTAGGTGTTAGTTGCTAACCCATGGGGACTCGGAATGCCCTTGAGGCTCGGTTATGGCTAGCATAGTATTACGATTACCAAGGTACCTAGGCAAGTTCCTGATGAAATAGTATCAATGGGAGGATGTTGAGATTTTTTATTAATGTTAGTCTTTAGTTAAAATATTGTTAGGATAGAGAAGGTTGTTGTAATTTAGTTCCTTGACAATACTCACAACAAAGAACCTTAAGTCATTATGTGTGGTAAGGGAAGGATGTCATGTGGAATAATTATATTCTTTTACCTATTCTTATTTGGATAGACTAAAATTCAAATAACATTGTTCCAATTGAAGGAAATAATTTTCTTTTATTGATCAGTTTGAATGTTAGTCTGATAACATCCTTATTGTCTACTAATGTTGTGTAAAAACATTCCTCTATGAAGAGGGGAAATCAACTGCAGGAAGAAGATGACAAAGAACCACAATGAAGAAATCCGCTATTGTACCCCAATATAGTTGAGGTGAATGTCCACATTGTCTATGCTCTCGGACATTAACCACCTCCATTTCCCATTTAGGATCTAATTGTGGATCCTCAAGGGGATGTTCTACAAAATCATTCTCAAGAATTCCTTCACTAGAGACCACAATTTTTAAAAATATCAACTTATCCTCAATATGATGAAGAGTTTTTGGAAAATGTAGATTATTTATTGAGTTCTTGGAGACATAATACTAGATTACGGAAAAATGTTCCACCTTCATATTGGATGGACTAAGAAGTAGATGGTGGGACACAATGGTGTAAAAAAGAAACATGAGGGAAAATATTAGAATGAACCCAAGGTTCTTTTCACTAATCAGTTATATCTAGTTTATATGATTTTTTCTAAGGCTGTTTAGTTTTTAATGATGGACAATCTTTTACAGAAACATAACTAAGTATTAAAATAGATTTGAAAAGATATTGTAGTTTACAACTGTGATTGTATCGAATAAGAGGATGATGGATTAAACGTCTGAGTTGAGACTTCCATTAGACATCATCTCTTATTTTTTTCATACATAAGACTCCTACTTATGATTGTGTACTAGATATGGGAATGATCTTTGAGATATACATGGCTAGAAAGTTACGGTTACCGAAGTTTCCCCTAATACCAGTTGTAGTTTGAGTTTCATCTAAGGAATACAGAAGCATGGTGATTATCATAGTTTTTCTTTATGGAAGGGTCAATGTATACCACCTACAGTTCCAAGGAGAATTTATTTGATTTTATATCAGATATTCCTCTAATCATTCTGGAAACCTACAATGATTTTTCATAAAATTTAAACTATATATAGTGGAACATGATCATTATCTCATCCTAAAAATTTAGGTAAATCCGATTATTAATGTATAAATGGGTTCCAATGATTGGAAACTGAAACTAATTTACTTCATGTAGTACAATAAGCTCTATAGAAAGAAGACACAAGTATAGAATCTTTGAGAGTTAAAATTCTTATATATTGTTCCTTTATGACTACTATTTTTTATACTAGTTCATGCCACTCATTTATTTCAACCCATATTGTAATGTTTTTAATCATTCAATGGAGATTTTACCATGTGAAACCGATATTACTACACCCCTTTGTACAATGAAATTGTGGGGTATCTGTAGTCCCACATGTGTCTTCTCACTATCGGATGTTGAGATGGCAAGGAGTTTTCTGGCCCCCAACATGAAATTTCATGACCTCATATTTTTTATATATTATAAACTTTCCAATAATTACTAGATTGAATCATATATTAGGAACGTGTACCATACTACACCCATTAGTGTGTCTCTTGTCATTCAATGATAATGGGTCCCATGGTCGAGCAGAACCAAACTGTCTTCTCTAGAGATGGGGAATGTGATATTCGTTGTTTCTTTTGATCTGGGGTGGGGATATTTCAGCAGTGATATACATCTAGTTTTCATTGAGTTTCATGAGATGTTTACATATGACTTCTATGGCTTCCCACCGGTTATGGGGGTTGAGTTTCCAATTGACTTAATATCTGGTACTCATCCAGTTTCAATCCCATTTTACTGAATGGATCCAGTATAAATGAAAATTTTTAATTCATAGTGGAATGATCTTATTGAGAAATGACTTATACTCCCTATTGTGTCACCATATTTGGAAATGGTTATCTTCACTAAGTATGATGATGGTTATCTTCTCCAATGTCATGTATATGGAAATATCAATCATGTTACATTATGGAACATTTATATATTGATAGAGAATGATGATATGTTTGTTTAGTTGAAAGGGGAAAAGTGGTCTTTATATATCATCCATTGATCTGGATACCATTAGTATAGCATAAAATAATCTAATAATCATAAAAACCCAATTAAAATAAGGTAAAATTATTATGAGTTCATTCTATGAACATTGGTCTAACAAATTGTCATAAAATTTTAATGTATTTGATGAAAATGTTTTTATACAAGCATATAGACACATTTTTGTTCTTTTTTTTGATGAAATCCTTATTTACTCCCTGACTGAGGAGGAACATATGCATCATCTAATAATAGTTCGGATTCTTCTCAAAACTCACCGGAATTATTCCATGATTTGAAAATTTGATTTCTAGATTCAGAAGGTGAAATTCTTGTGAAACATGGTTTCTGATCAGGGTGTATTTATTCATCATAATAAGGTAAAGTATTTTATGCTTTGGGAGAATCCACAAAATGTCTTCGAGATTTAATGATTTTTGGTTTTTTCCAGATATTATCATCGGTTCATGATGGAATTACTGATTTTGACTTATTTTATGACTCCTTTGACTCGAAAGGGAACATTGTTTTATTGGAATGATAAATGTTAGAGTTATTTTGTTGAGATGATGTTTCTATTGACTATTACACATGTGTTGACTCTCTTAGAGGCCTATCATGGATATGTGGTCTTTTGTGATGCAATGGGTTTAGGATTGGGATGAGTTCTTATGATGGGAGATCATGTAGTTGTTTATGGGTCTCATTAGCTTAAAACACACTATAAGAATTATCCTACCCATTTTCATGGACATCGAGCTTTGATGAATGTGCTTATGATATAGAGGCAATACCTTTTTAGAGAAAGGGTTATTATTTTTTCAGACCACAAAATATTGTGTTATGACTTCAATAAAAAATATTTTAATCTCCACTACAGTCATTTGAGGGCATACAGTCAATAAGTCAACATCCGCACCAACTATATCCTAGGGAAAAGGAGTGTCTTTATCGATTCGTTGAGAAAGAAAATTCCAACCCAGGATGTGAAAGAATCATCAGAAGAGTATAATTTGATGCCTCATTTTTCACAGTTTCATACTGGAGTCATAGAACTAGGATATGAGGTTATTTATCCATCCATTAGTTGAAATCCCATATTCTCAAAATTATTTTTTTTGTGTCAAGACCTTTATGAAGAATTCCATATATTAAGATACTATTTTTATGATAGAGAGATATATTCCATGTGGTTATTCTCTATAAATGTTGTTTGATTATATCAAAATTGCTTAGTTGTGCCATTAGTAGACAGAGAGTGTGTGATGGTGGATTTTTATAATTCATAGTGAGATTTATAGATATGAAACACTTCGATGTTATGTAACATGTGAAGATAGTTTCGGTTTCCATGGATGAGACATGTAATTTCATAGTTTGCCTTTGATTTCTATATATGCCAGCAGGTGAAGGTCGAGCATCATAAACCTTATGTTTTACTTGAGCCTCTTCCAATACCTACAGGGCGGTGGAAACAATATCTTTGGAATCTGTGGTTAGGATTCTTTGTATCTATAAATTAATGAGAGATGGGATATAATAAACAGGCTGAATGAGTCATCACAAATCATACAGATCCGAGATACAACCAAAGTTGAGGAGTTTGGAAATATCTATGTGAAGATGATTTTCTGTTTCAATAGAGTTTTGTCTATTATTTTCACCTATAGGTTTCCTTAGTTCACCTCTCCTTTTTTATAGAGTCCTTCAATATGCATTGGAATCTTAGGTCTATTTTAGCATTGACTACCTTCCACAGTCAGATTTCTATATAGAACTAGCTCTACATATTCAAGAGGATATGCTCTGTGCTTGTGTTCTTGATATTTCTAGAGAATTGGATGATCATTTGGGGCTGGTCCAGTGTTCTTATAATAATAGTTATCTTTATGTTATTAGACTGGAACCTGTTGGGGCATTGTATTGATGACCATGTAAATCTCTATTGTGGTGGTCCTAGATTGTTGAATGTTTTAGGGTTGGACCAAGCATGGTTCAAGAGATGGCAACAAATATTCAGTTAATTAATCATTGAAAGTTAATCACACAGATCCAGCGTATGTAATATTCTAATCGTCATCATATAACATAGGAATTATTAGTTGGTAAACCAGTGTTCTTGATTTTATGCCCATATCGGTCCATCGATGGATTTGGAAGTAAATGAATCATGATATTCATTTTTTAAAACCTTACGTGGTTGTTTTATTGGTGGGGGAAGTTTCATTCCATTTATAACATCCAAAAATCTAATCTCTACACATAATGTAATCCATGTATTGTAGTTGAGAAATTGTTTAAATGGTTCCTCTCATGTTTTTATGCATGAGTTATTTTGAGATATAACCTAATTTATCATTTACTGAGCTTCTAGTTACGATAGTTGATTATAAGGCCATGGTCCTCTGTAGGAGGATGATACCTTTGGTTTGTGTGCTATAGATTTATGGTTTAAATATTATTCATATATGGGAATGAGTTTCACTGATGAGAGAGAAGTGGTCATATATTCTTTGAATGGATTCTTCTTCATATGATTTCTTGGGACATAATGTTTTATGGTGGGGAGGTTTTAACATCCCATTACCAATCTAGCTGGTATTCCATTAACCATTTTATAGATTTTTCTTTTTGTTGACAAGTTAGGGTTGCGAGCGAGTAGAGAGGATTCTAATAATTGTAAAGTCAGTGCTTTTTTTCACTCTTAGCTTTTACAATACTTTTTTTACAGGCTGCCTATGGGTTATAAGTTTTTTAAGTGGGTTACACGACATGTAATGGTTTCTAGAGAAGTTGTGAATGACATCACACTATGAATGGTTCACAAAACGAATATCCCTTTCACATCTTGAATGAATTAATTATTGGTTATAAATTTTGAGTGTATATTTTTAATTCATGGCGACACATTTTTGTTGGTTACAAATACTAAGTGTTTAACAATGTGTATTTTAGTTACTAGTCAGGTAATTCCCGAGATGTGGTTTTATAAATGTGAAGCATTGGTGAGATCTCTTTTATCCTTCCCTAAAATTTCATTTATTTAAACCTAATGCCTTCCCTAGGTTATCTTTGAGCATTAAAACCCTTTAGGATTATATCATTTGGAATTTGATCATCGTTACTCGTGTAATATGATTCCTCTGAGAGCTTTCTCCATTGTTTTTTATCTTTCTTCATTATTCTCCTTTGATATTTCAACAGATAATCATAATGATGATGTATTGATTCTCTATGATGTTGGGTATCATCTCTCGGGTGTTTTTCAAGGTCTTCTACACCTTATTTAACATTGACGATTTCCATTGGGATTTTTTAGAATTAGGAAAAGGAAGGTGATTTCATCCTGTTTAGCCAATTTGATTAACATTGAATTTTAATGATTTATTTTGTATTTTGATTTAAATTTAATTAATAAATAATTATTCCTGATTAGTCACTAATGAAATCTAATTCAAGTGAATTGGATTATTTCAAATGCTTATTGCATGAAAATTTGGAAAACATCGCAATTTCATTTAATTGGGCTGTGTTTATGGAAATGTGTTTATTTAAATTTTTAAATTTAAATAACGTATTTGATGGAAGAGATTTCAATTAAATTATTGAATTTAATTGTGTGAAGTAATTTCCAAATTTATGGAATTGGTTTTGAATAGATTTCATACTATTCAGAATGTCATAAAAAAGATTTTATAGAATCCAAGTGGTTTTATCTTATTAATGAGGCATGTTTTTTTATTAAATTCCTTTTTGGTTTGAAATGGAAAAATTATTATTTAAAATCGAATAATGATATTTAATTATATTTTATGATGTATTACAATAATTACTCACCATTTATTTTATCATAGTATATGCATGACTTAGGTAGTTGGAATGTTATTTAGACACACTCTACATTATTAAAAATTTCTAAAACAAACATATAGTGGGTCACATCTCCAATGGGGTAGTGATGAGTCATCTTTTCCCTGTGTTATAGGGATGTGTTTATACATATATTTTTTAGATCACTTTGTTTTTCTGGGGGCTAATATCCTTAACTTTTCATTCCTATTTGGGAGATGATTGGGATGCTCGCTAGTTTTATAAAAATGTTTTATTTAAGAAAATATTTCAGAAATATTACATCACATGTAAAGTGTTTACATTAGGTATTTTCCATCATTTCAATAAAATTGCATGTTTTTTTAAAATCATAATTGAAATTCCATGCCATTTTATTTAATCTATGAAATCATTCCTTTGGTTGATCTATTTTTAGAATCTGTTATGGAATCAATAGAGAGAGCATACTGGTTTTTTAGCTGACACAATACCTATGACATTGGGTGTTTATATATTATCTACATCTAGTTTCAAGTAGTGTAAAATGATATATTGTAGGTGGATATATTTGTTGAAACAATTATGTGGTGACTTGTGTCCTTAGGGACTTGTGTTGTTTTTCCAGTTTGATTAATTGAGTTGTATTACATTGGGCTTATTTATGACCTTTTGAATTATGGTACATTATTCACAGTAGAGTTTCTTTAATAAGGAATGCTATCTTTTTATTTTTAACTCCTTCAATGATTTTGAACAGAAAAAATGTTCCCACTATCATTTATATGATGTTAGGTGCTAGTCCTCAAATCTTGGAGATTGGGACCACCGTTTGTGCTATGTCATGTTTATCAGAATTATTGGATTACCAGGGTACCTCAGATGGTTTGTGACATGTTCATATAATTTATAAAATCTAGAACATCATGTATTTTAGCGGTAATAATTAAATTTTTTTAACACTTCAGTTTTGGGATGAACTCCCATGACCTTATTGGATGAAATGCGTTTACTTTTACACTACAACTATATCAGTATAGTTCCAAAAATGTTTCAAAAATTATAATTAACATACTAAAAATAAAATAAATCATAAAATCATTTATCAATGTCTAAGGATTTATATACATAATTTTTTTTAACTATATCAAATATAATAAATTTATAAACCTTTCCTTAACTGCATAAACATAATAACCTAGAGGCTCATTTTTCACATTATCATATGTCCTCCAATAAATAAATTAAATTATTTTCATTTTTTTAATAAACAACTTCTAAAAATCAATGATTATTTTAAGCATGTGTTTCAAAATAAAAATAATTAAATATTATAATAAATATTCCATAGTTTTTCCCCGATTCTCACAATATTGGAGAATATGTATCAATATATCACTAATAAAAACATCACCATTTGAACATCCACCATAATCCCTAAAAATTTCATTTTTTTTATTCCTTGATATTTTAATTTTCAAAATGTATGAAATATGAACTCATAGTTTTTTATTGTAAACTCATTCATGTTTTATAATTATAAAAAATGATAATAAACCACAGAACAAATCCAGAGAGTAATGAATTATTTTATTCGGTGGATATCTCATTTATCTATACGAATGTACTCTAAATCTCTAGGTATGAAATTTCCATGTCCAAGGTGGTACATACATTTCTAAATGGGACGTATGAGTTGTTATATTTAATTAAATTAAATATAAATCCATGATTCATAGAAATTAATGAAAAATAAAAAAGAGTTTTAATGATATAATATTTTGTGGTCCGTTATTTGAATGTTCAAAATGATTTAAAAATCATTTGAATGATATTCTTAAATGATATTGACTATGAGAAAATATAGATTGAATATGAAGGATGTGTGATTTTATTTTTTTATTACATTATGATAAAAGATCATTTATCTGTATGAAAATACATCATTACATGATGGAAGTAACTATTTAATAATAAAATAAAAATATTCATCATATAAAAAATAAGCATATGAATTCTACAAAAGAGAAGCCATCAAATAAACATGACAAATTAAAATTTTAATAATATTATACAATCAAAGGATTTATCATATCATCTTTCGTACATCCATGAAATCATAATAATATTTTTTTAAAATATTCATTTATGCTAAAAGTAATATTTCCATTGAAAATATGATTAACCATAGACTTATTAATCAATGATGTTATACATAATTTTTAATGTAATCACATATAAATACATATTAATCTATAATTTTTTCAATACGATTCATCTAATACAAATTATAATGACTCATTCATAAATATTATATACTCGTGTAAATTTATATTATGATTCACTCTCTTACACAACCGAGGATATTTAAAAGATATAGATACAAATAATTTAGTCAAAAATATTACATTAAATAATTGTATTTTAAAGAGAGGAAAATTATAATTTTTATTCATTTTATCTAAAATAAATAATTTTTAATAATAATTTTTATTTTCATGATAATTCATCATAAATTTAAATGGTCTTCTTATTTATTCTAATCCTTCTAAAAACCCAATTAAAATTAATAAATAATGGATGCGAGAAAATTTAAGGAATAATAAATGTAAAATTCTATTACTGTAGTGAAAAACAAAAAAAACATGAAAATAATTCCTTTTCCAATCTATTAATGGATCATATTAAGTAAATCATATACACATGAAAAACTAATAATTATTTCTAACATGAAAACATGAAATCCACTTGGAAGAATTTTAAAACACATATTTGGTAACTTATAACATCATATTCACAACCTATTTTAAAACTATGTTATAAATAAATGGATAATAGTAAAATCAATAAGAGAACCCTCACTATTTAACTCCCTTGTTATTTATTATTAATACAATGAACACTAACCAATTCACTGGTGAGTTAAATTGGGGAATACCATTGTTATAAGACATATATAAATAAACCATTTTATTGAAATTTTATGATTCTCACCCCATCATATACATTGAATCATAGTTAGATATTTCTCATATATAATTCCTATTTACCTAATTATTAATAAAACCTTTTATGAATAAACCTATTCATTATAAAACACATGAAAAAAATTGAATCCAAATGGATAAACATTTTTGATATTGAAATAAATTTACTTCTTGACAACCCATTAAAAAATATACATAACTAGGTGATTTTCATTTATTAAATCATATAACCATTTAAAGGAATCCAAATTCAACAATAGCTCACAACAACATGAAAATCCATTGATTATTTACATGATAAAATTGAACATCACTTTTTAAATGAATGTAAACAGATTTCAAAAAAAGAATATGTTTGAAAAAAAATAATTAATATAATTGGAGATGTAAAATTGAAAATTAATTTTTAATTTTTATATATTAATTATATGTTCTGAAAAATCTGGACATTTTCAAAGAAAATCAACATATTCTAACAAAAGAATTTGGAAATGAATGTCCCTTACATAGTCTTTAACGTTGATATATATGTTATTTATCTTCATGAAGAAAAAAAAGTTAATTATTTATGTTTATTTCTAAAAATTTACATTTTAGTTATTATTATTCTTTTTTATCATGAATTTAAATACAATTAAATAAAAAATTATGTTTATATCTAATGTTTATATGATATTGTACTCATATGTAAAAAATGACTTCAGTAAGTTAACTACATTCAAAGATTAATTTGTTTCATTATCTCCAAATAATTATAATTAAATAATTATGATATATATAATTAAATATTAACTTTTATCCAAACATAAAATATGATTTTGAAAAGTCTACAACATTACAAAAATAGAGAAATTAGGTCGAACATAATTTTTAGTAACACGTCCATTTTTAACGATAATGATGGAAAGAATGAATGTGTTATTTTATTATTCTATAATGATAAATAAATCAGAATTTTCATATACATAGTATTTAAATTAACATATATATATCATTCATATGATGTGAATATGAAACATAAATCATGCCCCTTTGAGGAGGTGGAAGACTTTTTATCGGCATAAAAGAGAAATTATTTTCCATTTAATGGAATTATATGAAATAAGGAAATATTATATCTTTCTAGAAATTGATATTTCTTTAGAATATAATATATATAAATTAAATACCTAAATATATATAGCTATAAGAGGTGTTGATGGAAAAGTAATAATATTGGTTTCTGAGGTGGTAGTCCACCATACACATGAATGCTGATTTTTTACAATATGATGGAAGAAGTACATAGATATAGTTCATGGAAATAAAATATTAAATTAAAATTATATTAGAGATATAGATTTCATTTTATCATTATCTTTGAAAAAGATTTAAAAGAGGTGGAATAATTGTTAAATCTAAAACATATTGTTAAAAGTTATCCCCCTCTTAAGACAATCTTATTTTTATTACACCGTAATCCCTATAACGTTTGTATTCATCCAAAAAAAACCTTTAAATGATTTTATGCGTTTAAGCATGGAATTTATGTTGATGTTTTTAAGATACAAATAAATTTTTATATTTGATGAAAAGAGGAGAGGAGGATCATCAAAATAAGAGCGGGGAGGGGAACTCATATAATTTCATAAAGAATACAAAAAATATTGATTAATTTTAAATTTAATATTGATCCAAATATATATTATTAGAATATAAGATGAGAAACACTACAAATCCATTCATCCATCATCATTTTGAAAAATACCGACTTTTTTTTTATTCTTATCATTTTTCCCATGCTCATTCATTTTTATGATCACTGTGATATCATTGTTATTTATTATTATAGGTCATGATAGTAATTATAAAAGTAAAATTGGAACAAAAATTTAAAATTAAGATATTTTTTAAAATTTCGAAAACATGTTATAGAATATTAGAATTTTTAGGAATTTTTAGTCATTTAAAAATATTTTATTTATTACAAATTATCTCATATGTCTATTTTAGAACTAATAAATTACATTGACCTTATAAAAATAAAAAATACAGAGGAAGTAATTTATAATAAATTATGTCATCTCAAGCATGATTTAATTATCTAAAAAATCATGTAAAATAATAAATATTTAATGATAAATTATATTTAATATTTATATATTTCTAATTTTAATACTGCATATATTGAATAAATATTTTTTTGAAAGTTTCTTATTAATTTTTGTAATTATTGAATCATTAATAAAGAGAAATAAATTTCCATGATAATTAATTTATTTCAAATATACATTTATAATTTGTATACCATATTTTTATCCTTTGTAAAAATTTTATTTACAATAGATCATGTTGAATGACATTTTTTTCTTTTTTTTATAAAATATTATAAAGGTCAAAATAAATGATATATAGAAATATTTTTAAATATTTTTTATTCATAGATAAGTGTGTCCATTATCACCTTATCTAATATTATAAAGACATTTTTTATTTCATGTTTTAGTCCTTATCACGTTATCTTTAGCATTAATTTGTAGATTCACCAATAACATTTTCAAAATTAGTTATTATGGTTACTATTAAAGATAAAAAAATTAAAAGGGACCTATTTACAATATCTGATCATCCTTATTTAAAATTTCGATGAAATTATTTTGTATTATGTTTTTTAATGTGAAAAAAATTATTCTAAAAGTAAAACAGAAAACAAAATGAATATGATTTAGAAAAATTCTTCTTAAGTGTAAACATATTTTATTACCAAATTAAATAATAAAATTGATTCTAATAAAAATGATGTGATTATTAAAAATAATATTGACTTAATTTTACATTTAAACCATTTTGAAACCATATTTTTCATGAAAGGTCTTGAAATAAAAATATGGTTTTCAATGAAAATCATTACTTTTCAATATTCACTGAATAATCAACATTTTTTTAAAAATCCCAAAATTTATTCATAAGATAATTTGTATATTCTAATATCGATAATGATAACCTTAATAATCAATTGAAATTATAATATTTAATGTAAAAGTTATAATATTTTCATACATAAGATAATAAAAATCAATTTTTATTGAAATCGTATTTTGGAGATTAAAATGACCTTACATAAATTCTATTTTTAATTTATAATTAATTTTAATAAAATTAATATTTAGTTGGGAATTATTATATATTTCATAGTGTATTTAATACAATAAAAACTCCTAATTGAATAGACTGGTTGTAATGGTCATATTTAAATAATAATATTTCATGGATTATTTAGGCTCAACAGTGCATCTCGTACAACCTATCAAACATTGTTTTCATTTTTAAATCATGGGATTTTATATATGGTTCATTAATAATTTTACATGGAATAATTTTTTATCAGAATTATGAGTAATAAAAATTATTACCCATTTACTATGTGTCGTCAACCATCATCAATTGAACCATTAAATACATTTAGCATGAATTGAGAGAACATTATGGTTTCTTGGAACAATATCATCATCATATATGTTATCTACTATCATGAGTAACAAGATCCCAAATAGATTAGTAAAGGATTATTATATAGTTTACTCACACATTATGGTATTTAATGAAAAATAACATTACAAAATGAATTGGGAACCAATATTGGGCTCACACATCTTATATGATATATGGATCTCCCAAATTATGAAATCTATATCTGGAAAACCCATCGTATATTCTATATATGTTCCAACCACCATAATAAATAATTTTTATGTACCTTACATCAATATAATATATAGAAAATTTCATTTTCAGAATCAAATTTTAATAATTAACATAATTTCATTGTTGACTTAGTTTAGTAGTTGAAAATTGTGTTTTGTTATAATATATTTAAAACCATAATCATTTGAAATTAACATAAGGAAGTTGGATAAAATCATAAGATCATATTCCTGGTGTAGAAGAGTAATCGTTAACTAATAATGATATAGATGAACATATTATTTAAAAAAACAGTTTAAATAATTTCGGTAATAATATGAAAAAACATTCACTCAGTAATATATTAATTATATCCAAAACATTAAAAAATTGAATTTCATTAAAAATAAAAATTTAAATAAACAATAGAATATTTGAATAAAACTACTATAATTGTTGTTATAAAATCAATACATTACAAAAATTTTACAACAAAACATTATCCTTATTCATTTGTAAAGATAATTGAAATTAATAGATATATAATAAATCAAAAAATAATTTCCATATTGAAATTGCTAAAATAAGTTATATGATCCTGGAAAATGCCATTATAAATTCATTAATCATTTTAAAAAAAATTATTGAAATAATTTACTGAACATGTAGAATGTGTTTAGTTAAATTAATTTAAAAATCATTATGATAATGTTTTAAACGAACAACCCATTTATAGGCCTTTAACCAAAAGAAAACATGAATGAAGATGAATATAATGGAACAAACAAATATTATGTTTAAAAGAATTGTTATCTTTTATAAATAGTGTTAGTGCATATATATTTTAAATTAATAGAGGCTTATAAATAAACACATGTCTCAATGTATAAAATATTAGATAAGAGACACTTGTACATGGGTAATTCTTGAAAAAAAATCATGTGAATGAAGATAAAAAACATATATGGAATAAAATATAAATTTCAATGAATTAATATGTTCAAACACATTTATATATCTATACGTACACTATATAAATTAAACCTTGGTTTATAACATAAATTATATCTCATATAATTAAAATTGAGACTATGAAAACCTTTGTAACATTTAAAATATGTTAATGACTACATCATAGTTTTTTGAAATAAAATGAAATAATAAATATCTTGATCGTTGATTTATTCATGACATTATTTCGAAATAGTAAGCATATACATCTTATAAAAGTAAGAAGGTTTATAATAAAAATATTTCTCAGTGAAATAATATTATGATAAATAATCTTTAAAAATATCATAGCATTGATGTGAGTGTTAACCATTGAGATGATTCTGTGTAATAATTGTAAAACCACATAAAACAAGTCTATATATTAATAATATAATACGAGTTTTTTGAACATATAATTATCATATAACTTAGTCAATATTGTAGATGTACAATCCAATATATGAAAATTGAGTTATGAAAGATCTTACTATTATTTACATTTTCTTGTTTTGGAATATAACTCTTATAGAATAAACATATGTTAAATATTTTTTTAATTTCATATGAATGATTCTAGGTTTTCTAAATTTTAATAATACCATTTTATTCATTTTATTCAATGGACTAAATTACTACATAATAGGTTAACTCCACGTCTTGTGTTTTTAGTATGTTTGGTTCATGATTGAAAAATGAATTTGGTATGTTGAAAATTGATAAATGTGTAATTATTAAATAATATTCAGACAAATACCCCTTAAATAATTATATATTGTTATTAAAAAAACAAGATTCCTCCATAAAATACATAGATGAACAGTGATTGACGTCAATTTATGGAGGTTGTAATCCACATAAACAAAGGGACACCATTTAGATTATCTAACAGAATGAAGGGTAATAATATATATAATATATTATAATTTAAAAATTTCAGTAATGTCTTTAATATTATATATATATATATATATTCAGTAAATCAATCAGCATAACAATCCCTGCAATGGGTTGATGTAAACTGAAACACATGACATTATAGAGATTGTGGTCCTCAAATATGAAGAAATGTTTCTATGATTCTCTATTCAACTAGAAAAGGATATGCATTACATTATTACATCAACATTATAATATCTTATTTATTTTCCATACTTATTATCTATCCGTGAAATGTTTTTGATGGAATGAAATAAAATGAAAAATATTTTTTATGATCATTACCTCCTCTTTGATGAACCTAACTTAGATATCTCATTATGGACCCTAATGGCGGTATTTTAGAATACCTAAATATATATAATGTATATAAGGAAGTTTAGAAGTGGTTTTTCATTTTTATAATTAGCTATGTTTCTCATTAAGTGTGAGGAACTATGGTTAAATTTTTTCTTTATAAAAGAGAGGACATGGGATCGCTTGCAATTATATAATTTATTAAGAAACAAAATACCAATTTTCAGGTTTACATAACACAATATATTTATATATTGATTATAATATTGGGATATTTTAAAATACACTCAACCAATTAATATCATGAATGGTTAGGGTATGTTTTAGAAACATATATCCTTTTTACCACCTATTTACACTTATAATGACTATAAAAAAATAATTTCTTTTAAAATTTAATATTCAATAAAAAATGGAATGTATCCCATAAGTGAAAAAAAATTATATTATAAAATGTAACACATTTACTAAGATTAAGATATTATTACTATTGTTATTATAACATTTAATGAAATATTATTTAACATAATACATCAATATTATATTTTATAAAATTGTTAAATAATATTTCTCTTAAAAATTTAAAGAGAATGATATAAAGGGAATATAAAATTTTAAACATCAATAATATGTTATAATTATTGGAAAAAGTCATTGAATAGGATAATTCATAAAATTTATTTTTATTGTAATGTTTTCAATAACATTTAATTAATTTAAATATTACATTAATAAAAATTCTGTTAGTATTTCATAAGACATTAAAGTAAAGGTTTCATTAAAGAAAATTAAATTCAAAATACCCTGAGAAAAATGATAATTATTATTAGAAAATGTATAATAAATGAAAAACATGTTTTTACCCCTATTGGATAATATTATCGATATTAAATTAATGATAGTGATTATTTTAATTTATCCTTCACATAAAATAATTTTAATGTTATAATTAATTGAATGTTCCATAAAATGTATTAATTGTGGTTTTTTATAATTATGTTAAAAATTTATCGAATGAAATAAAATGATGTGTTTTGGTGATTTTAGGTATTATACCAGAGTGTTAATACTGTTTTATTCATAATATTTCTACCAATGTAACATATATATAATACAATTACTATTCAAAATGAAAAAAAATAAACAATGATTTATTTCCAAATATAAACCTACTAACTACTATTATTGGAAAAAAAATTTCATGGTTCAATATCAATAATAAAATATAATAATTTATCATAATAAAAAATAACATTGATTTTTTTTATAAAAATTTTTTTATGGAAAAAAAGAACTCAGAAAAGAAATTGTTTTTGAGGATAATAAATAAAATTAAAAAAAATATCCATGAGTGATTAGTACTTATATTGATAGTTTTATCTTTCTCCTAAACCACTTATTTTAATGTGTGATATATGTTACAATTCTCCCTAATGGGGCTTGCACAAAGACTCCCCAAGCCAGTCTTATAAGGATATGGAATGGTATATAGAATAAATTTAGAATACCAAACACATTGGAGACCTTATCCTATTAGAAATATAATAAAGAAACCAAATATATCTCCATGAAATAATTTAGAGATATAAAAACTCTAAAATAAAATGTATGTATACATCAATCCCACAACCAGAATATAATTAGAATACATAAATGAAAAAATACATACCCTACAAAATAAAAACTATATTTGGGAATCCAACATCCTCCTATAGAGTGGACTACAGTTCAAATACAAATTTAGGAAAGATCCCCATCTTAGCATGAGAAAACACCCCGATCAGTCATTATAAATGGTCTCTACTTGATCTCTGTCCTACAGGGACATAATTTAATGGAATGTGGTCTACACAAGAAACAAAATGTGTTGGAAATACCTTTGTAGGGGTGAGTATAGCAATACATAGTATGACCCATAATTACGTAAAAGGTAGAAACTAAAAGGAAATAATTAGATCAACCCAGCCATAGTGAACCTAAACAAGAGAGAAACTCCATCGAAAACATCATGTCCTATAATCATCTAGTTAGTTCAAAGCACCTGGTGTGTCAACCAGGAAATTTGGAAGCACCCCAAGGGTTCCCATAATAAAAAATGTATATATACTCGTATCGAAGTCCAAGTATGTAGAGGTACGACCTCAAAGATAGATATAAGATTCTACTCGAGAATCAAAGGTAACACACACCCTAGAGAACACAGTCCAAAAGTTATTCCATCAGGGATGTAACTCATTTGAGTGGTGCATTCCATCTTAAACAACGCTACATTCCCTGGTGGAACATCTGAGAGACATTATATATTATGTAAATATCCTCCATCCTATATGGAACATATGAGATATAACACGTCATTGGGTATCTCAAGGTTAATGTCACTCCAAGAAAACCCAAGGGGAATAAATATGAGAGAACATGCTCATAATAAATTTCAATAAATAAAGTCTTGCTAGAAACTAGTGGATCATGATTCTTAGATAAGTAATCTCACCATCCATGATGGGGGATGCAACTAAAAATACATGAACCATGTAAGGTCTATTCACTCAGAAAGGGGATCACTCCCATGATTAGGTCGGGGACACTATGAACGCATTCTAAAATACTAATGACTGTATCTCCTAAGCTAGGGGCATAGTCCAAAGATATACTAGGGGATACACAAGACCAAATCCAACGATAGAATGATCTAAAACAAAAAGGGGATCACTCCCATGATCTACTGGGGGATTGTACAACCCAATATTAAAAATCAAAGATCATATCACTCAGATAATGGATTTCCACCAATGTATTTGTATTCATGACTATTCCACAACCCACACTATGCACAACTCGTTATATAGGGGATCTTTCACATGATGAGACCAAAAAACCTATATAAACCATCTTCATAAAAAATGGACTATATACCCAGTGATTCAAAAAACCCAACTTAATATACCCACTAGATAGTAGACCGTATAAATGATTATGGAAAAATCAATAATAGGATGTCCTAATGGATAGGGAATCACTACTTCTGTAGTGTCAACTAGGATGAACTTGAGAACCCGATAATCGGAATCTATATGGTAGAAAATCCATAAATAAAATCCCCATTATTAATGATAAAACTCCAAAAATGATATAGTATATCATACAAACCTCTCCTAAAGTATGATACAACTCAATCTGAGGACAACCAGTGTATGTTATCAAAATCATGTTCTATGGACATAATACCAAACTATACCATCATAGGAAATATAAAAATTGAACTCCATATTCTATTGTTTCTCCAACGTCAATATCCCAAGATACCCATAACATCACCACACATCGCATCTTCTTGGCCAAAGCATATCCACCACCGGGTTCTATAATATCTAAGAGTGGTATAAATGACGTGAGACCCAAATTGAATTCCTAACTACATATTCCACAAAACATATTATCTAACCATGTGGGTTTAAACAATGTGTACATGATGTAAATGATGTGTCTCTCCTCACCCAATCCCCTGACTGTGTCTTCCCTTCACATGGCATATCGAGATGTGTGTCACACATGGCATGTAACCCTTGCTAAATATTGTGTCCCAACAGAATGTCCCATCACCAGTGTCATCAATCCATGTATATGTTTGGAACCTCATTCATATTTACTCTATACTTGTATATTCACATGACTTTCCTACTCATTATACACAACATTGAATCACTACATGGTGTGTAAGACTGGTACATAACATATATATCCATATGTCATATTAACAAAATTGTAATAACAGAAGAATTCTCCACTGCAGTAAATGTCATATAGAAAGTAATAACAGAAGAATTCTCCTCTGCAGTAAATGTCATACTAACTCGCTCTCATAGTTTGGTATCACATTTCCAGAATACATCTTAATTGGGACAAGATCCCAAATTCATGTGTGTCTCATGCCATGATAGATCGTACAACGTCTTCCTCAAATGTATTTCACACAACTCTGATGTTGATCATATGAAGATACTAACAAACACCAAATGGATACCCAAGTTCATAGAATGGGTCTAATCAGGCCTTCCACCCAAACCTCTAACACACACCCATGTCCCAAACACAAAATTCCGATGGACACATCCCCACACCATGAAACTCTCCTTATTGAATGGAACTGATTCTAATGCATTGAATTAATCACATCACAAAAATGAATCTCATTAAGGGATGGATACCCCCCCCCCCTCGTGTATTCAAGGCCATTCTAAATGACACTAACATAGTGTTATTCTAATTCAACACATCACTCAATACTATCCATGAGAAAATAGAGCAAGTCAAAGAAGAATTCACTAATGTTTCTACAAATACTACAATATAAAGTATAATTGTCATAGATTGTACTTATATTCACCCTTATGTCCTCTAGGAAAAAGTTTCCTATGGAATGTATAATTCCTCTACCCTATCATCTTGCTCCCTGATCATGGAGTGGACTATCCAGGGTGGTGGTGGTAGATATTGGTCTTATCATCCACCACCTAATTCAATCTGAGATACTCTTCAATTAAATTCTTCCAGTGGAACTCCAGGCTCTAGATGCCACATCTACCTGGTAATCACTTCAAACATCTCCCCCTCAACATCAAATTGGGTTGGAAATTCAGTATAATGATATACGTGACCACCAAAAGTGTAACATTGGTTCTCTAGAATCTATCCAAAACTGAACAAGAATCACTAAGACTAAGACCCTTTATCCTAGATTCACATATAGATCCATCTTTCATGCCAGGATCCCAAATCAAGCAGTCGGCTACCAGCTATTGAGTTCTCAGTTCATGTGTGCTTGACCCTGTAGTCAGAGTCTACTCAGCCATAAATCTCATTACCACTAAGTCCCTCTCAAGTAATCGAGTAAAGGAAACAATGCATAATCAAACCACTAATTCAATGATCTACAGACACAATTTTTTATTGAAGGGTCATACATTAAAAAATTAATCCTAAACCATATAGAGGGAATAATGTGAGAAGGTTTTTATCCTTTTCGAGTACTCAACCTCGATCAGATTGTCCTTATAAAGCTACTGATGCCCCTAGATACACATCATTAACAATGTGGGAATATAGAACTCTCTCATAATCTGTCACTCAAAATAAACCCAACTAAATTTCACCTCATAATTGGTCTAAATCACTACAATATTCCATCTCCCTATCAAACCCTAAAGAAGGATTTTCTCATGGAAAAAATCATGTTGGGATGTGTCATCAAAAGGTGGAAAACTTGTGTGACTATCGCTAGCTAGTTATCAACTAACCAAAGGTCCAAATCCCCATGATAGACCATAAGATTCTTCCTTAGGAGCTTGTGTAGTGAACTCATCATATGTTCATCCTTTACCTCCAGAGTTGGCACAACCTATCACTGAACGGGTGGAGGATGAACTTGCACACTTTCATAGTGGTCTGGCATCTAAAACATTTTCCCACATTAAAGCCATGTGTCTAGGCATATCATCACCAGAATATCTTTGTCAAACCCTTCATGGATTTCATTGGGATGGTAACATGAAATAGTATCTCAATGTTCCATGGTTATGGAGTATATCGGGGGATCTGAATCAAGATGGAGAATGAAAAACCAATACCCATATTTATATTATTAATGTTCTAAATTTCAATATTTATTGTCCCATAATGCACCATGTTAAAAAGTAAGTTTTTAGAGTCTTGGTAAATGGATATGTTGTCCGACACACCATCACTAGAGACTTTGGCCTAAAATCAATACAAAAAACAACTTAACACTTTCTCCATGAAATCCAGACCAAGATAAAATCCAAACAAAATAAACTATGTGATCCAAATGGTAGAACCTCCTCTGATACCAATCTATAACGACCGATCCCAATATAGACCGACACGTATCTCCCCATGAAATCCTCTATAGGATATGAGATGGCATCTAGTGATGAGTAAGAAAATCACAATCATGGGATGACTTAGAATATTGTACATGTATGGATGAACCCACATACAAATCGAAGAGATAGTTTATAGGTATTAAAATTGAAATGAAAATAAATGTATACAACTATCTCAAAACTGGAGTACCAATGATGTGTTGAAAAGAAGTAATATAGGACCTACATGTGAAAAACTATAAATGCATCCAAATTTCTTAGATGGAGGGATCTCTCTCAAATGATACTATCATTATGTTCCTTTTCGCAACTTTGTAAAAAACCTCTTTCAGTATAGCTCCCTAGTATAAAACTACACCGGGATCTCTTGGGACTCAATATAAAGGATTGTGATTTTAATAAGACTCAATATTTATTATAAATTACCATTATAGGGTGATTATAATAACAATCAATAGGATTCCCAAATACCAAACAATAAATGGGAGAAACTGAAAGCAAACTATCATATTGACCTAGCCAGATGGAACACAAAATATATAGAATCTCCATCTCGAACATCCTCATCTATACTCAACTAGACAGTTTATACCACCTAGCATCTTGAACAGAAATGAGATTTTACATCAAGGGAACCTAGAAAAAAACCTGAATATATAATCACATACTCTATGTATCATGAGGTTATGACATGATAGCCAGCTATTTGATTGTACCCAAGGCTTTAATGTAATACACCGCTAAGTGAACACACTCCATGTGCTTAGTTATCCTAGAAAACACTCATTAGAGATATAAAATCCATTAGGGTTGACTCTACAATACCTAGTGTCATGTTTGAGAGACACAATTTATTCAGAATGGCTCTGTCATCCCTGATGGAAAATATGAAGATAGCAATCCATCATCTATTGTCATACTGATGGAACACCGAAAAAACATAATCGAAATTAATATGAGGTAACATAATTGTTTTACCTTTCAAACAAAATCATAATGGAATCTAGTGGATCTTGATACTCAGATTGGGGATCTCACCCATCCCTAAAAGGAGAAACTATTAACCCTACTAGAACCATGTAAGGTCTCATCACATAAAAATGGGATCACTCCTAGGATTCACTGAGGAACACTATGAACACAGTCTAGAATAATATAGAACACATATCCTCAGATAGTGGATCACTCCAAGGATCCACTGGAGGATACCACTAGCCCTATCTGGTAACCCAATGATATCACATGAAAATGGTAACACTACAATGATCTGTTTGGGGACACAACAATCCAATCCAAAAACCAATGGATAATATAACATAGATAGGGAATCACTTACAATAAAGTGATTGTCAAACCATTTCCACAATCCAAACCTCGCACAACTCATGCTGTAATAGATCATACTCCCAAGGATACCACAAATATATCTATAATGTATGATGAGTAGGTGATCATATACCCAAGGATTCCAAAAAACCTAATAAAACATCCCCCCCAATAGGGGGTCATATATGTGATTATTCCACAAATCAGACATTTCATTCAAAATAGTTATGGGGATTTCAACCCTTGTGTTGATCTCTTGGTGATTTTGAGGACCCAATCAATTTAAATGATATTATATAGTATCCCACTCTGACATATATAAGGGGATATCTTACCTATAAAAAATTATAGAGGATCCACCCCCAGCTTCTATAGAGGGATGTAATAACACTATCAAGGAATATCTAATTAATGATCACTATCATTTACCGAGTACGTAATCTGACATTGTACCCTCATATGAAATACACCAATTGAACACACTCATCCACTTTTGGTCCAGTATCACTATCCCAAGAGACAAAAAAAATTTCCCCGCCTCACGTATCCAAGGAAAAAACCAATGGAATCATTGTGATATATGTGAAAAAAATACTTAGGATAGGTTACATTCAGGCCTGAATATGACCCACAAAATATGTGATTTGCAGTTTAGAAACTCCTCCATGAATAGATTACAATATATTTAAGGGGGTATATATGGGATGTGACCCCCCCCCCCTTAATACCTAAACATGTCCTTTGTGACATGGAGTGGATGATGACGTGAGATTACATGGTATGTGGAGGTGGTACATGGCATGTATCTCATCATCTGGGCCCACGATCATACCTTCCCATAAAAAAACTCATCCATCTCTACCTCACAAACAACATTTTCCCCTTAGTACATAACATGTCTTCACTAAATGTCCCCCTCACCATGTAATCTTTCCATGTTGGTATTGGGAGCCATATGACCATCTACTCTATCTTTTTACATTTACATGGTCGTGTACATTCTCACCACTTTCGTAACCATGTCCTCAGGCTATGTGTAATGGGTTCATCAACAATGTTCATTCTTAGTACAGAAAATGTTATACCTGAAATAATTCTTCCTAAAATGGTATGTATACATGGAATGATCCACTACACTAAAAATCATATATATGTTAATTCCTTTATACATTTCCTTGTAAGAAGCCCAAATTTTTACTATTTTCCCGAGAACACACATACCAACAGTCAGGGAAACTCTAGAATGAATCTAAGTTTTCTAAAACACAAAAATGACAAATAAAAAAGAGTCTGTGATATAAAATACAAATAATCATTCCTCATGAAAAAATTAAAAATCATTGATGTCAAATCAGTGATTTGGAGCCACCGCAGCACGATCTGGGAGGATCAATGTAATGATGGAAGATCGAGAATGCCTCATTTCCTAAAATTGGTCCAAGGGTTGTCCATTTACCAAAACGATGAGAGGGGATTCAAATTATTTAATTTTTCTATTCAAGGGGTTGTGAGTGAAGGAATATATTTTGAATTCTAATTATAATAATCCCCTTCATTTAACACCACTCCCACAATTCTCCTAAAATGGTACACCAAAAATCAATATTTTTAATGTAATCCAAGGGTAAAAACCATAATTTAAAATAAATCATGATCTCAGAATTATGATTTGAGGTTCTTCTCGATATTTATTCAACAATTTAATAGATTCTACATTCCCGTGATAAAAAAATTATCATAATTTTCATATCTCACTATAATGGATTTTTGGGACCTGTTATCCCTCATCAACTCTATTCACTAATTCAAAAATATTCCAAATAATATTCAAATCACTTAATGGTCAAAAACCATGTCAAAATATTACTTTATTGATTCTTGTTATGAAAATATTTTATCTGACTTATAAAAATCTAATAGATTTGATATTTTTAGTGTTTTAAGAAAATATATAGTTTTTATACTATCCATTGAATGGTTTTGGAAGGACAGATTTATAAGTATATAGAATGAAATTTATTAAATAAAATAACTTATTAAAAAATGATCAATTATTCTAATGGAATGTCGATTGTGAAGTGGAAAATTAATTTATTTTATGTCCTATCAAGACACTCCTAAATATTTCATTAGGGAAATTCTATTTATATGATTTATCTCATTTATACATGTATAAACTATTTATACAATAATAAACATTCTCCATATTAAAATAATTTTAAACTTTGATAACTATCCTTTATGACTAAAAGTATTTATGAATGTAGTTATATAACAACCCATACTTTACATACATTGTTAGTAATTCAAAATTTAAGTACACTTATTAAAACATATATCAAAACCATGAAACGACCGTATAGGTATAGAGTCTTTAGAAACTGGGAAACATAAACAACTGGTTCATAAAGCGTCTACACTTTCTCCCATTTATTTCATCTTATCTATAGTCCCTTTTGGCATATCTTACTTAATAACATTCTTCCTGACATAGGGAAAGAAAACATACAAAAGGGTGAGCTCAAATCCTTAGTAAGGGTAAACAAAAGAAATATCAATCACATCATTTTCATAAGAACATAACATTTTGGAAATCATACCCTGCAAAAGAGATCAAAATTTAATAACATTGGATAAATTAGGGTACTAAAATGTAATCAAAATAATCATAACATAAAACATGACGCTTTTTGGAATACACACATAATCATATATAATCATTTCTTATTAGTCAAGACTAATTACCAAGACTATCTTAGTGGAAAAAGTCCATTTCTGAACAGAGTTCATTCCTCATTTCAGTCTCTTTTCACAGAACCGGATTAACATGCCGTTCAGCCATGTCTATCTCATGAGATATAAAATCTTTACCCAATGCATTGGAGGATGATATAGGTCCCACCCATCTCATAATGATACCATTCTTATGTGTTCCACAAAATCATAAACCATACATCATAGCATAACCCATGTAATAAAAATGGGATTCCTAAACAATGTGACATCATAAAACGATTCATATAAGATAAAGGAAATCATAAAAATAATTCCATCACAACATAATCAAATCAATTTAATAATCGGGATAAAAACAGAACCCTTTATTATCATAGATGGAAAATAATATTGATAAAACACTTGAACTCCATTCTTGAGGAAAATATCCTTTCTACATCAAAAACACTTTTCCTTTCATAAAATGTCATACAATTCTAGACTAAAATAAGTTGATTAAAAATAAACTTCAAAACTTGTAAAGGTTGCTTCTTGGAAAAAATGTCTTAAAAATACATTCATGCTGTATAAGTTAAAAAAACACTCTTCTCGTACTTTTGTCGGAAAAGTCAGAAAGTCCCTCGTACGAAAAACGACAAAAGATTACATTCATATCATTTACTAAAAACACACCGAAGGGTAAAATTGGATTTAAAAAATTGTAGGTGGATGTAAATAATATTACATATTGAGGAAACATGTATGTGGATGACAAAATACACCCCAGTAAATTCCAAAGTATAAACAATCTCAGATAAAAATGAGTTTGTGATATTTCACTTACCTTAGGTCCGATTTGCTTCGTAAGAGTCTGAACCTCCTGTATAATGATTTAAGTTATGTTATGGACTTATTCCAGAATCATAATTATTTTTATGATATCATATATGGTCATATTCTTAGTTTCGTATTAGTAATATTTCATTACTACTCGTTATTCCGGTGTTTATTACTTTTTTGTTCTTATGCGTGTTTTGTCGAATACATTCTTATTCTTATATTTAGGTTATAGATACCTCATTTCCAGAATGGTATTAGTGTACTATATATCATATTTATTCATTCAATTCATTTATATAATCATTATGCAATGAAGATCATGTAGAACGAATCGCATCACATCGTGGAGACGATATTCCGTACGTACGCACGAGCAATGATATCGTTCCCATGATCGTGGAATTGTAGTGGAGTGTATGTATACTATTTCAGAATCAATAACAGTTTACAATAATAATATATAGTTATTTATTTGCACCATTATACCCATCTAATTAAGGTGGTGATGGAAAATAGATTACACCACAGCGTGGGGATGGTATTTCGTACGTACAAAGGTGCGGTGATTTCGTTTTCCGTAGGATGGCTAGATGGTGAAATGGGGCTGTTTCATACTTATAATAACATATCAGTATATGGGTGATACTAATGTTATTAATTCATAATGAAACAACTAAATAAGAAGAAGTGGAAGAAGAAATAAAGTTGAATGAATCGGTAACGGACATTACCTCTCCTTTGAAGTGCCTCTTTGAGACCTCCTTTTAGGCCAATAAAATTCACCTTTGAAAAAGACCAGGACCTCTAGGATGTTTCTAGTGACATGTAGAGGAGAAATTGGCATGGTTTGGACGAGCATGAAGGCTAAAAGTGGTGTTAGGAAGAGTGGGAGGATGTTCCCTTTTATAAGGGAGGAGAGAGGCACCTTTGGAAAAACTAAAAATATTATTTTATTATAAAGCCATATTCGGGTTTAAATAGCTCCAAATTGATTTATTTCAAAGCTAAGGTGGGGATGGGTCTAAATCCTCTCATCCAATATAATTTGGACAAGTTTAGTTTACTATGTTAACCTTATCATTTAGATTTAACTGTAAGTATGATAATTTTACTTTTACAGTGTGTTTTTGTGTTCTTACACTATAAGGTTAATTAACTTACTATAACAAGAAAAACTAACCCCAAGTTGTTTATTATTAATATATATAACCTTATCTATGTCATTTGTCTGAACCTTATATTTTTAGGAATAAAATAACAATTAATAATATAATATTTGTTTTTTAAACTATTTTATGTCAATTTGGACACTATTTAGTAATTGATTTTTGTGAAAATCATAAAAGATTGATTACTTCAAAAAAGGTTAATTAAATCATTAATAACATGTCATATTAACCTAGAAAATTAGTGGAATTCATAAAAAGTCTCATATTACATATATTTGGGTATTTATAAGATCAATTATGTCAATATTTCCTTAATAATATAATTACTACATTGTGATTGTGTCATAAATAAATTTATTTATATAATGTCTAAAAATTACAAATAAAATAAAATTATGTACAAAATATTTTTATCTTTCTAATGAATTTTTATAGTAAAATTTATCTTATGTATAACCCCATATTAAAAATTATTTACTTATTAAACTTTGATTTTATGTATTTTAAACCTTATTTAAATAAATTAATAATAAATGTCCTAATCTAATCCATGTGGGCTTAAATGGTCATATTTTATTCCTAAAGTTGTTTTTGGTCGAATTACACTTATCCAATAGAATTAGGACATGTGTTAGGGTAACAATAATATCATTTTTACCCTTAATTACCGTATTTACTTTTAACCGTGGAAAATAAAAGTAAAATATTATTATTCACAAAAAAATATTTTCATCTCATTGAACCACATTTTACATACTGACATCAACTGTGTCTCTCAGATTTTCGAAATTCCACTCACAGAAGCATTAAATTTATGTTTTATGTAAATTTTCAAATTCTCATAGGAGGTTGGTAAAAGACGGTGAAAAGATCAATAAAATTTTTATATATATATAATTATTATAATATTACTCCAATGAATTACATTGAACATATATAGGTATTATGTAACAATTTTGAACTAAAATAAATTTAAATAAAATAAATAATTATTTAAATAAAAAGTCGGTTTTTAAATAGTAACCTAGTGTTTTCACTATTCATCAAAAATTGAAAGTTTCAAGAAAAATACCAAAATTTCACCCGAGGCTAATATCGATATTCCGGCTCCAAAACTAAAGTCCATTTTGAAACATAAAATTTACAAAATTTCAAAAAGTGGTTATTACTATTCATAACGGCTAGTTTTAATAATATTTTAATAGCATATTGTTGTTTAGTGAAACTTGGTATTGCGTACGATGCAAGCTATAGAGGAAGGTTGTGATTGCGTGTAAAGCAATCCAAGAAAGTGTTGTGTGTGGTGAAATATTCCATTGATGTTTTATAGAACATAAAAACAAAATATTTCTCGTAAATGTCTCGGGTGTTACATTCTACCCCCCTTAAAATGAATTTCACCCTCAAAATTCATCACTTTGTAACAAACAGATGAGGATACCTCTCCCTCATCATATCCTCAAGCTCCCATGTAGATTCTTCTAATTTGTGGTTCCTCCATAAAACATTCACCAAGCGAGTGGTCTTGTTCCGTAGGACTTTTTCACTACGATCGAGAATCTGTATTGGCTGTTCTTCATAAGAATGATCTTGTTCCAACGGTACACCTTCTGAGCTGAGTACTTGTGAAGGATCATTTATGTACTTTCTCAGGAGAGATACATGGAACACATCGTGATCTTGAGAGAGATTTGGTGGAAGCACCAATCGGTAAGCTACCTTCCCAACACGATCTAGTATTTTGGAAGGACCGATATACCTAGGGCTCAGCATTCCCTTCTTTCCAAATCTCATTACTCTCTTACAAGGAGATATTCATAAGAACACTTTATCACCCACTTAAAACTCTATGTCTTTTCTTTAGTTGTCAGCATAAATTTTTTGTCGACTCTGAGATTCTCTTATGTGTTGTTGAATAGATCGGACCTTTTCTTCCATCTCATCTACAAGATCAAGTTCTAATAGCCTTCTTTCCCCAACTTCATCCAAGCAAGTTGGAGTCCTGCATTTATTTCCATAGAGATCTTCATAAGGAGCCATCTTAATACTATAGTGAAAGCTATTATTTTAATAAAATTACACCAAAGGTGGGTGTTGATCCCTACCACCTTTTAAATCCATAGATCAAGATCTCAACATATCTTCTAGAGTTTGAATTGTCTTCTCAGACTGGCCATCTGTCTGAGGATGATAAGCAGTGCTGAAACTCAACTCTGTATCCAGAGTATGCTGAGGACTTCTCAAGAACATTGAGGCAATCCTCGGATCCCAATCAGATATAAAAGAAAGTGTTACTCCAGGCAATCTTAAAACATCCTTCACATATATCCTGTAAAGATGATCCAGTGAGAAATCCTCTCTAATAGCGATGATGTGTTTCGACTTTGTAAGACGATCAACTATGACCCAGATATCATTATTGCCTTTGGATGTTTTAGGAAGTCCTATGACAAAGCCCATAGTGGTGTTTTCCAATTTACATTCAGGTATGGGTAATGGTTGTAACATCCCCATAGACTTCTGTCTCTCAGCTTTAACTTGCTGACAAACCAATCATCGAGAGACATATTCAGCAACATCTCTTTTCATGCCATCCCACCATAAGTACACTTTTACGTCCCTATACATATTTGTGCTTCCAGGATGAATAGATAATTAAGAACTATGAGCCTCATCCAAGTGCTCCTTCTTTAATTCGGGGATGGGAGGAACACAAACCCGATTCTTGAACTTTATTATCCCATCACAATCAAGGTTGAATTCCGGATCATTTCCCACCATCTTTTGTAACACTACATCTTATTTTTGTGCCTCTTTAATCTTCATATGTATAGATGGTTGAACATTCATTTGAGAAAGATACAATTTTCCTCCTTTATTTATAATTCCAAGATCCATCCTTTGTAAATCCATAAATATTGGATCCTTTGTGATCCTCATCATTGATAAACTGGCATGGTCATGTCGACTTAATGTATCTGCCACCTTGTTTTCTTTCATAGGGTGGTAATGAATTGAGAATTTGTAATCCATAATCATCTCCAACCATCTTCTTTTGCTCATATTCATCTCCTTTTGTGTGAAAAATATACTTTAAACTTTTATTATCAGTATAAATGTCACACCTTTCTCCATAAAGATAATGCCTCCAAATCTTTAATGAAAAGATTACCACCGCTAACACCAAATCATGAGTTGGGTAATTTTGCTCATGGATTTTCAACTGTCGTGAGGCATAAGCTATCACCATATCATTTTCATAAGAACACACCCTAATCCCTTCTTGGATTCATCACTGTAGATCACAAACCTTTCTCCACTACAAGGTAGTGTAAGCACAACTGCACTGGATAACATTCTTTTCAACTCCTTGATATTCTCACCACATTCCTCCGTCATAATAAACAAAACTCCTTTCCGAGTCAACCTGGTGAGTGGATTAGATAATCATGAAAAAACTTTCACAAAACGTCGATAATATCTAGCCAAACCAAGAAAACATCAAATCTCAATTACTGTTGTTGGTCTCGACCATCTTTTGAAAGGCTCTGTTTTTTCTAGATCCACATATATCCCCACTTTTGAGATTATGTAACCCAAAAATGAATCATTTTGAGGCCAAAATTCACACTTGGTAAATTTGGCATAAAGCTTCTCCTTTCTCAGGGTCTTCAATATAATTCTCAAGTGATCTTCATGTCCTTCCTTTATTTTTGAATATACAAGAATATCGTCTATAAAGACTACCACAAACTGATCACGATAGTCTCTAAAGACTCTATTCATCAGATCCATGAAGATAGAAGGGGCATTAATAAGACCAAATGGCATCACTAAAAATTCATAGTGTCCATTCCTTATACGGAAAGACATCTTTGGTATATCCACCCTTTTGACCCTTAATTGATGATACCCAGAACAAAGATCAATCTTTGAAACGTATTGAGACCTGCATAGTTGGTCAAATAAGTCATCAATTTACGGGAGAGGATATTTGTTCTTGATAGTGATATTGTTAAGTTCTCGATAATCAATGCAGAGTCTCATTGATCCATCTTTCTTCTTAATAAACTGAATAGGTTCTCCCCTAGGTGACGCACTAGGACGTATGAACCCCTTATCAAGATTCTCTTGGAGTTGCTACTTCAATTTCTGCAACTCAATTGGGACCATTCTATAAGGTGTCTTTGAAATAGGCAAAGCTCTCGGTACGAGTTTGATTGAAAACTCAACTTCACGATTTGGTGGAAGACCCGAAAATTCCTCTGGAAAGACATCATCAAACTCCCGTACAAAGGGAGTATTCTTAATCGTGAGTTTCTCACCAACCATTTCAGATAAAAAACCTTCATTTAGTGGAATCAAGACCCATAAGATGGAATAAATTTCCACTGGAAGGTTATGTTCATCCTCGCATCGATAGACGATCAAAGATTGATCTGGAATATGAAATTTGAGTTCCCTTCATTGGAAATTGATTTAAGATCCATATAGAGAAAGCCAATCCATGCCAAGAATCACATCAAATTCCACTATAGGGAGGATCACAAGATTTGTAGGAAGCACTTTCCCACAAACTTCAATCGGAGAAGAATTATAATCTTTTGATGCGACTGTTGTGCCATTAGGGGTTGTTACAGCTAAATAAACATCTAATTGTTGAGGTAATATGGTGATACCCTTAGAAAATTCTTCAGAAATAAAAGAGTGGGTTGATCCAGAATCAAATAAAAAATTTGATACTTTAGAGTGGATGGTAAGTGTACCTTTCACCACATCGTTATCGTACTCCACATTGCTAATAGAAATTTCATGTGACTTTCCTTTGTCTTTAGCCTAAAGATTTTGTTGACGTCGATCATCATCCACAACCCTTGGATTAGGGCATTGATTGGCATAATGCCCCATTTCCAAGCATTTGTAACATTGATGTGTAGGAGTTTCACTCTGTGTAGCCTTTTCATTGTTCGCATCACTAGACATCTTCTTCCCATAATTGCGGCATTAAAATGCCCAATGACCTTCCTTTCCACATTTGAAAAATTTACTTGTCCCTTTAAGACAACTCCCTCCATGTTTCCTTCCACACTTTGAGCATAAGGGATAACTCATCTTCTTTTCAGTGTGCTCTTTAGATTTTCCTTTGATTTCCATTTTCCTCTTCTTATCAAACCAATATGACTGATTGGTTACTCCAATCTTCATATCAAATTTGAGAGCACATAAAACGATTTTCACATAGATATTGAAGTCCCTTATGGCTAACGCCCTTCGAAGACTTGGTTTTAACCCACTAAAGAATCGATCGATCTTACTCTCGGGTTGGATAATAATACCAGAAGCGTACCTTGCAAGTCTTGTAAAATTTGCTTCATAGGTACCAATAGATTCATCATCCTTTTTCTTTAGTTCAAGAAACTCCTTCTCCATCTTTTTTCAGAGAATACGAGGGAAGTACTTATTGAAAAATATGGTCTTGAACTTGTCCCATTCCATGGACTCAATTTCATCTCTTGGGCTCGTATTATTGATAAGATTCCACCATTGATCAGCATCACTTTCCAAACGATACACTACTAAGATGAATTTATCATGTTCTGAACATTGATGAACTAAAAAAATCATTTCAGTAGTACTGATCTATTGTTCATCAACTAATGGATCAGTAGACCCGCTGAATGAAGGTGGACGCTGTCTCATGATGGATTCAACAAAATGTTTCTCCTTCCTTTGTTCGTTTGGAAGTACTACATGATTCATAGCTTGATAATGTTGTGTGAGCATGGCTAAAAGATTTGTCATTCCAGATCCCATAACGTTTGGTTGCTCAGGGGGACAATCATTGCATTTCCCGTCGCATTCCGAATTAACACGGTTCCTTCGGGTACCAGGCATTGAATAAAACCAAGAATAATAGTGTGAGCAAAACTAATTATAATAAGAAAACCACATAATCAAGAATAAAATTTCACACTTAAGGTCTTATCCTCGGTTATTCATGGCCATTTCTAAAACACTAATATTGTGTTCTATGCTTAGACTTATCCTTATGATTCTTTCTAATTCTTTCACATCCTAGTTTCCAAAGGTTGACTATACCTTTCCTATGATACCAACTATAATGACCAATAATTTACAAAAAATTTTAGTACTTCAAAATTGAAGTACACCTATTACAACATATAACAAAACCATGAAAGGACCGTATAGGTATTGTGTCTTTAGAAACATGGAAACTTAAACAACTGGTTCATAAAGAGTCTACACTGTCTCCCATTTATTTCATCATATCTATATTCCCTTTTTGAATATCATCCTTAATAACCTTCTTCCTGACCTGGGGAAAGAAGACATACAAAAGGGTGAACTAAAATGCTCAGTAAGGGTAAACAAAAGAAATATCAATCACATCATATTCATAAGAACATAACATTTTGGAAATCTTACCCTGCAAAAGAGATAAAATTTTCATTACATGGGATAAATCATGGTAGTTAAATTTAATCACAATAATCATAACATAAAACATGACTCTTTTTGGAATACACACATTATCATAGAGAATCATTTCATATTAGTCAATACTCATTGCCAAGACTATCTTAGTGGGAAAAGTAAATTTCTGAACCAAGTTCATTCCTCGTTTCAGTCCTGTTTCACTTAACCAGTTTAACCTGTTGTTCCTACCATGTCTATCTCATGAGATATAAAATCTTTACCCAATTAATTGGAGGGAGATATAGGTTCCACCCATCTCATAATGATACCATTCTTATGTGTGCCACAAAATCATAAATCATACATCATAGCATAACCCATGTAATGAAAATGGGACTCTTAAACATCGTGACAACATAAAACAATATATATAAGATAAAGGAATTCAAATAAATAATTCCATCACAACATAAAAAATCAATTTAATAATAGGGATAAAAATAGAACCCTTTATTGTCTTAGATGGAAAATAATTTTGATAAAACACTTGATCTCCATTCTTGATGAAAATTTCTTTTCTACTTCAAAAACACTTTTCATTTCTTTACATGTCATATAATTCTAAACTAAAAGAAGTTGATTAAAAATAAATGTGAAAACATGTAAAGGAATATTCTTAGAAATAATGTTTTAAAAATACATTCATGCTGTATAAGTTAAAAAAACATTCTTCTCGTACTTTTGTTAGAAAACTCAAAAATTACCTCGTACGAAAAATGACAAAAGACTCATTTAATATCTTATACTAAAAACTCACCGAAGGGTAAAATTTGATTTAAACAATTTTAGGTGGATGGAAATAATATTAAATATTGAGGAAACATGGATGTTGAAGATAAAATACTCTCCAGTAATTTCCAAAGTATAAATAATCTCGGATAAAAATGAGATTGTGATATTTCCCTTACCTTAGGTCCGGTTTGCTTCGTAACTATCTGAACCTCCTGTATAATGATTTAAATAATTTTATTGACTTATTAAAGAATCATAATTATTGTTATGATATCATATATGGTCATATTCATAGCTTCTTATTAGTAATATTTCATTACTACTTGTTATTCAGGTGTTTATTACTTATTTGTTCTCATGAGTGTTTTGTCGAATAAGTTATTATTATTCTATTTATGTTATAGATACCTCATCTACAGAATGGTATTAGTGTAATATATTACATATTTATTCATTAAATTAATTTATATAATAATTATGCAATGAAGATCATGTAGAACGAATCACATCACATCGTGGAGACGGTATTCTGTACGTACGCACGAGCGATGATATCATTCCCATGATCGTGGAATTATATTGGAGTGTATGTATACTATTTAAGATTCAATAAAACATTACAATAATAATATGCAGTTATTTATTTGCACCATTATTCCCATCGAAGTATGGTGGTGATGGGAAATAGATTACACCACGGCGTGGAGACGGTATTCCATATGTACGCACGCGCGATGATTTCGTTTTCCATAGGATGGATAGATGGTGAATTAGGGTTGTTTCTACTTATAATAACATATCAGTATATGAGTGATACTGATGTTAATAATTCATAAAGAAACCACTACAGAAGAAGAAGTGGAAGAAGAAATAAAGTTGAATGAATCGGTAATGGACATTACCTCTCCTTTGAAGCGCCTCTTTGAGTCCTCTTTTTAGGGCACTAAAATTGGTCTTTGAAGAATACTAGGACCTTTAGGATGTTTCTCGAGAAGTGGATAGGAGAAATTGGTAGTGTTTGGCTGCGATTTAAGGCTCAAAGTGGTGTGAGGATGAGAGGGAGGATGTGCCCTTTAATAAGGGAGGAGAGGGGAACCTTTGGAAAAACTAAAAATATTATTTTATTATAAACCCATATTCGGTTTTAAATAGCTCCAAATTGAATTATTTCAAAGCTATAGTGGGTATGGGTCGAAATAATCTCATATAATAGAATTTGGACAAGTTTATTTTACTATTCTAACCTTATCATTTAGATTTATCTTTAAGTTAGATAATTTTACTTTTACTGTGTCTTTTTGTGTTCTTACACTATAACGTTAATAAACTAACAATAACAAGACAAACGAACCCCAAATTGTTTATTATTAATACATATAATATTATCTAATTCATTTGTCCGAACCTTAGATTTTTAAGAATAAAATAACAATTGATAATATAATATTTCATTTAAAAACCTTTTTTGACAATTTTGACACTATTTAGTAATTGATTTTTGTGAAAAACATAATAGAATTATTAGTTAGAAAAAAGTTAATTAAATAAATACTAACATGTAATATTAACCTAGAAAATTAGTGTAATTCATAAAAAGTATAAAATTGAATTTATTTAGGTATTTATAACATCAATTATGTTAATTTTTCATTAATAAGATAATTACTACATCATCTTTGTGTCATAAATAAATTAAATTATTTGATGTCTAAAAATTGAAAATAAAATACCATTATGTAGGAAATCTCTTTAGATTTATAATTATTATTTATAGTCTAATTTATCTTATGTATAACCCTATATTAAAATTTACTTACTTATTAAACTTTGATTTTAACTATTTTAACCATTCTTTAAATAAATTACTAATAAATGTCCATTGGGCCTAAATGGTCATATTTTATTCCTAATGTTGTTTTTGGTCGAATTAAACTTATCCAATAGGTGTAGGACATGTTCTAGGGTAATAATAATATCATTTTTACCCATAATTGTAACACCCCGAGCTTCCACGATACGCCTCTCTTTCAATAATGCAATAGCTTGCATTGTACGCAAGTTCGAGTTCTAACACACCAAAACTAATCAATGTAGCCGTTATGAATAGTAATCACCACCTTTTAAATTTATAGAAATTTTATATTTCAAAATGGACTTCATTTTTGTATTCCTAATATTGAAATTAGCCTATGTTGAATTTTTTGTAATTTTCCGAGAACTTCCAAATTTTTATGAATAGTGAAAAATACTTAAAACAACTTATTTAATCAAAATAATTTATAGTGATAAGTTATACTATTTAGTGGTTTTAAAGTATAATTAGAATATATTTTTACCATTTTATCCAATGGTGGTCATTAGAATTAATTTAACATTGAAATTGGACATAAACAATTGCCAATCTTTTGATATAAATTGTTTTTTAAAAACACGCTATTTGCCGTAATAGCGGGAATTAATTATAAAATTAATTAATGAAACTTATATGTTTGGAATTTTGTAAAATAGACATCATTTTTGAATTCGGAATATCAATTATAGCTTAGGGTGAAATTTTGTCCTTGATTCTGAAAAACTTCAATTTTTGATGAATAGTGAAACCACTAAGTGGTAGTTAAATAACTGATTTTTCATTTAAATGAAATATTACCACTTCTGTGTTTTGATTTTCAAAAATATGACATACATGGTTGTCATTAAGAAGTAAAATGTGGTTCAATGAGATCAAAATAATTTTTTTTGGTGAATAGTAACTTTTAAGTTCTTAATCGCGATTAGAGGTAATTAGTGTAGTTTAAGGTACAAATAATGTTTTAATAATATGAGATGAGCATGACACTTGTCCTACTCCTATTTGATGAGTCATGGCCGACAAAGACAACCCATGTATCAACTTGGGGACCCCATGGAGCCACTTTAGTTGGAAAATGACATTAATATATATTTATTTAATGTTACAATTAAATTGACACAAACATGGGATGTTTTACTAAAACAATTTTTAAGTAGGGTTAAACAAGTCCCAGTTTTGATTATAAATATTCATTAGAAAGATAAAAAGATTTCCTACATCATAGTATTTTATTTATAATTTTTAGACATTAAATAAATTAAATTATTTATGACATTATTATGATGCAGCGATGACCTCATTATTTAACGATTGAAATAAAATGAGAAGATAATGCAAAGTCCAAGGCCTACACTTGCCCAAAGCCAATTTGATGAAGATATATCTATCCCTTATCACCTTAGTCTCTCCAATTATAAAAGGCCCCCACCTCTCCCACCTCATTCATACCTTCAAGCCATTTGGCTCGGCCAACCTCTGCCCCAATACTCTCCCAACATCCCTCTCTTACTCCTAGAAGCCTTACTTTGGGCATAACTCTTCCCAAGGAAGCCTTTGGCTCAAATCAAAAAGAGTTACCCGATTTTGAGGTAATGTCTTCTCTAATGTTGTTTTGTTTTATTTTTCTTCTCCAACCCCCTAAACTCTTTTTATTAATTTCTTTTGTAACCACATAAGTATCCTAAATATACTAGGATGTTGTTATAAGAAGGATTCGAGCTACACTTACACACACTTACATTTAATGGTTAAAGAACATACGGTTTCTGTGGATGGCGAATTTCTGCCTCACGAAACGATGATCGTTCAACACTCATATAACACCTTCAAAGGTGGCCATTAAGATGTCACTATTTTTATATATGATATATAATATGTTTATGTTTTACTTATGTTTCTGTATTTATCATTTATGGCATAATTTATGATTTCCATTATGGGTAAAACGCGATAATTTCATTTTAGGAAGTGCGGACTACCGCCCCCTCAAAGTGATTTGAATCGTTAATGCCATATGTGGGATGTATAAAGGATGAAGAAAATGGTATTATACACTATATTATACTGGAATTATATTATACATTTATATCATTATGATTTAGATCCATTAAATATGAAATTGAAATGAAAGTAGCGTTAATGAGTACGTACGACTTACCGTCTCCATGAACGGTGCATTTCATTTCTTACCTCTAAATGTTACGTGACATTATGAATGAATTTATATACTGTATATATATGATATTTATGACATCTAAATCATGAATATAATTCTGGATATAATGGATATTCTACCACATGAACAACTTGTAATTATAATAAGTTTATTGTTGACTCAAGTACCAAAGATCGACAAAACGACCGTTATTAACTTAAATAATTACATAATGTTCATAACATTGTAATAAGTGATATAAAAAGGATAATGAAATTAAAAATGGTTCTTAATAAGGTAGATATTAACTCTAGTTTATTATTCAGGAGGTTAAAGAACGGTTGAGTCAAGTCGGACACAAGGTAAGGGAACTTCTTAACCCAATTTTTATTCTTTGGGTTAATCTCCTACTTTCAAATTATGTCATGATATTATTATGTCCTATCTTGTATTTTTACTTTCTTCATGTGTACCTATAGTGAATACACATAATAGATCTATTTTATTTTAAAAATGATCTTTTAAGGGATTCGTCTCAATCTCCTTTCATTAAGGCATATTTGGTTTTATACACAATTTTCTTTTATACGGTGTATAAACCCATTTGACTTTTACGGTTATTCAAAAGGAATATTTTTATACAAAGCGTTTTGCTAAACGACAAAATAGAATGTTTTTCTTTCCGTACTTATGTGGCGACAACGACTTCTTCGCCGCCATGACCATTATTTGAGTTTCGGCTTCCTCTATAAGCCATCTTTTTTTTAATGAAAAATAAAATACAAAGATTTAACTTTCTTTTATTTTGGTATTGAAAATGGTTTTGAAAGCGTTTTTATTATATCAATGTGTTGTATTGATATCTTGTGATTGAAATGTGGAAATGTTATGTTTCCTTTATGCATGTTTTATGTGATACAATTATGTTATGGTTTATGATATGTTTAAACCTATTCATATGAGGAATGCATTGGACTTAATAAGTGACGGGTGGAGCCCACTATAGCTCCTCGATGCATCGGCAGGTCTCATGAGACAAACTAGTGTCTTGGCACGAGGCCTTGACAAAATCTTATTTGTGGTCTTTGCACGAGGCCTTGAATACGTGGTTATGATAGTCTGGCATTATGCATTCCCTCATTATGAAAGTAGTTTTTGATATTGCATGTGATTATTCGACCAGTAGAATATCCATGTGAAGAAGTAAATGACATTATCTCATTTTACTTTTGCCATATTATGTTGATGTTCAAGTATAAAAGGATTTTGTTTTAGTTATACATTGCCTTAAATGTTTATGTTTATTTATGAAAGCTTCCGCAATATTGTTATCCTTACTGAGCATCTGAGCTCACCCCTTTCAATGTTTTAATATTTTCCAGGATGTGAAGAAGTATTTTATGAATGACCTACAGGGATAGTCAGAAGAGGATATGAGTGTGGACTATGAAGACTTTGTTATTAGTTTTCCACTTTATGATGTAATGTAACATTTATGAATGTATCTAGTGTTTCCAAGGCTACTAAACTAATCGGTCTTTCGAGACTTGATCTTTTGTGATCATGCCAATGTTACGAAGTAATGCACCGACTTTGGGTAGCTAGGGTCGGGGCGTTACAGTTTGTATCAGAGGCAGTTTAGTACTAACCTTGGAAGCTAGATTTAGATAAACTCTGATTAAAGCACATAGCTCGAAGATAGACTTTGAGGATTAGTATAGAAGAACTTCCTAGAATTTTGGTATTATAGAGATGTTATGAGTTTTCCGAGCAATACATCCCTATCTGGATATGAGCAGGTAGAGGCGGATCTGGCACAGATGTACCTAGGGGTAAAACCTGAAAACACCGCTTTGAGCTAGACTCAAACGGGAACTGGTGCACGACAACGGGCCTTGCTGCACTCTTGGTTACGACACTCCCGGGGGATTTTCTTAGGATAATTCTCATTTTCTTTACAAACCATTATGTAGGGTTTATGAGTATATAATTCCTCAAAGAAAACATTTTTATGGATTATATCCATAAATAGTTCAATTTATGTTAAGTATCTTACAAGTATGGAATTATGTATTTTGATTCATAAACTAATATAGTTTATGCCATTGTTTAGAAATGGTGCCCAGTAGAAGGAATGTGAACTCCAGCAATACGTATGATCCAAAGAGTAAGAAGGATCATATCTTTCATGGTATTAAGCCAACATTTAGAAGGGAAATATTCTCCCATGTGTTATCAACATATGAAGAAATAGTATCATGTGTTAGTAAGATAAGTAGAGAATTCTCTGAGTCTTATGGATTTGAAGGGATGAAAGAGAAGAAAAGGATGGAAGAGAGAATGATGGATAAAGGGACGAGGGAAAAGAAGAATTTTCCAATATGTGATAACTGTGGGAAGAAACACCTTGGAATTTGCCTGAAGGGAACGTGAGTTTGTTATAAGTGTGGAGAAAAAGGACACCCAGTGCGTGACTGCAAGGGTAAGAAAAAGGTTTCAAATGTACAATGCTTCATCTGGAAGGAGTGGGGACACTACGCAAACCAATGTTCAAATCATCAGAGTATGCCCCAAAAGATGTTATTGGATAATAATCAAGTTATGATACTACCACAGATGAGGAGGAATGATTAGAGTTCTTATGTTGTTATTAAAGAATTTTGTAATTTGAGTTTTGTATCAATGATGTACTTGTTATAATAATTATGGAGTATATAAGGATTGTACTGCAGTACTATTTCATCTAGGACTTGAGATTGTGTGGAACCAAGAAAAGTGACTCCATAGTAGGTTAAATTTTTGGAAAATATATGGTTGAGAGAAAGATAAACCATAATATGGTTCTGATACGGAGAAAGTGATTTTGGAATTAAGAGGCCTTTTAGAGAAAGTCTGGACAGAGGTGTTTTGGATAACTATTAAGGTTGGAATGGATTAAGTTGAACCATGGATAGTATTGTTTAAGGTTAAAACATTTATGAGGATTATTTTTGGAATAGTATAGTACTATATTTTTAGGAAAAGGACAACCTGCAGGGTGGGGCATAACCCGTCGCGTCGGACAAAGCTGCAGGAATTGAACCCACAACCATAGTGCGACAGGCCTTTATTTCCTACCACTAGCCTACAGGAAGTCCCTGGTTTTTAAAAAATAATTTTACTCTTCTAAATGGTATGTGTTAACATTTGTAACCTTATACAATTAGGATAAGTATAATATTTTTGAGTTCTATTATCTTTTTGAGTGAAAGATGAGTTGAAGGTTGAAACGCTAGTTGTCAAGCATAAATATATATATACCTATCTCTTATTCAATGAATAAATTAATTCTTAAACTTTAGTAAAGGGATATTAAAACAAAAAAAATGCGTTATCCTAATGCCTTAAGTCTTATTGAACTGATGATATTTTAAATCAACATAGATTGAAGGCTTTGAGGCCCTCAATTTGACAGTTGATCGTGATTGATGACCTCAATCAATCCCTACAAATATTTACGTTTTTCCTCCAATTATATGTCTCTAATTGCCACCAATGTTCTCCTTATCGAGATCATAATTTGGTGGTGAACTTCTTATTTTCATTTCCCTCTTATTAAGGCTAAATTTTATTAATCTTATTTCCGATGTGGGTTTTCCACAAAGGTATTTTCTCTTTTCAACCTTTTACATTCAAAGAAAAATTTCAAATTGCGAGGACGCAATTTATTGAAGGAGGGGAGAATGTAACACCCCGAGCTTCCACGATACACCTCTCTTTCAATAATGCAATAGCTTGCATTGTACGCAAGTTCGAGTTCTAACACACCACAACTAATCAAAGTAGCTGTTATGAATAGTAATAACCACCTTTTAAATTTATAGAAATTTTATATTTCAAAATGGACTTCATTTTTGTATTCCTAATATTGAAATTAGCCTATGTTTAATTTTTTGTAATTTTCCGAGAACTTCCAAATTTTAATGAATAGTGAAAAATACTTAAAACAACTTATTTAATCAAAATAATTTATAGTGATAAGTTATACTATTTAGTGGTTTTAAAGTATAATTAGAATATATTTTTACCATTTTATCCAATGGTGGTCATTATAATTAATTTAACATTGAAATTGGACATAAACAATTGCCAATCTTTTGATATAAATTGTTTTTTAAAAACATGCTATTTGTCGTAACAGCGGAAATTAATTATAAAATTACTTAATGAAACTTATATGTTTGGAATTTTGTAAAATAGACATCATTTTTGAATTCGGAATATCAATTATAGCTTAGGGTGAAATTTTGGCCTTATTCTGAAAAACTTCAATTTTTGATGAATAGTGAAACCACTAAGTGGTAGTTAAATAACAGATTTTTCATTTAAATGAAATATTACCACTTTTGTGTTTTGATTTTCAAAAATCCGACATACATGGTTGTCATTAAGAAGTAAAATGTGGTTCAGTGAGATCAAAATAATTTTTTGGTGAATAGTAACTTTTATGTTCTTAATCGCGATTAGAGGTAATTAATGTTGTTTAAGGTACAAATAATGTTTTAATAATATGAGATGAGCATGACACTTGTCCTACACCTATTGGATGAGTCATGGCCGACCCAGAAAACCCATGGGTCAACTTGGGGACCCCATGGAGCCACTTTAGTTGGAAAATGACATTAATATATATTTATTTAATGTTAAAATTAAATTGACACAAACATGGGATGTTTTACTAAAACAATTTTTAAGTGGGGTTAAACAAGTCCAAATTTTGATTATAAATATTCATTAGAAATATAAAAATATTTCCTACATCATGGTATTTTTTTTAAAAAATTTTAGACATTAAATAAATTAAATTAGTTATGACATCATTATGATGCAGCGATGACCTCATTATTTAACGATTGAAATAAAATGAGAAGATAATGAAAGATCCAAGGCTTACACTTGTCCAAAGCCAATTGGATGAGGATATTTCGAACCCTTATCACCTTAGCCTCGAATTATATAAGTGTGGGACCTTTAGAATCAGAAAAGCATTGTGTAATAATGTAACCTTTCAATCTTTCCAAAAGAGCCCCTTCTCTCCACTTATAAAAGGCCCCCACCTCTCCAACCTCATTCACACCTTCAAGACATTTGGCTCGGCCAACCTATGCCCAAATACTCTCCCAACATCCCTATCTTACTCCTAGAAGCCTTACTTTGGGCATAACTCTTCCCAAGGAAGCCTTTGGCTCAAATCAAAAAGAGTTACCCGATTTTGAGGTAATGTCTTCTCTAATGTTGTTTTGTTTTATTTTTCTTCTCAAACCCCCTAAAATCTTTTTATTCATTTCTTTTGTAACAACATCAGTATCCTCAATATACTAGGATGTCTTTATAAGAAGGATTAGAGCTACACTTACACACACTTACATCTAATGGTTAAAGAACATACGGTTTCTGTGGATGGCGAATTTCTACCTCACGAAACGATGATTGTTCAACACTCATATAACACCTTAAAAGGAGGCCATTAAGATGTCACTATTTATATATATGATATATAATATGTTTATGTTTTACTTATGTTTCTGTATTTCTCATTTATGGCATAATTTATGATTTCCATTATGGGTAAAACGCGATAATTTCATTTTAGGAAGTGCGGACTACCGCCCCCTCAAAGTGATTTGAATCGTTAATGCCATATGTGGGATGTATAAAGGATGAAGAAAATGGTATTATACACAATATTATACTGGAATTATATTATACATTTATATCATTATAATTTAGTTCCATTAAATATGAAATTGAAATGAAAGTAGCGTTCATGCGTACGTACGGCTTACCGTCTCCATGAACGGTGCATTTCATTTCTTACCTCTAAATGTTACGTGACATTATGAATGAATGTATATACTGTATATATATGATATATATGACATCTAAATCATGAATATAATTCTGGATATAATGGATATTCTACAACATGAATAACTTGTAATTATAATAAGTTTATTGTTGACTCAAGTACCAAAGATCGACAAAACGACCATTATTAACTTAAATAATTACATAATGTTCATAACATTGTAATAAGTGATATAAAAAGGATAATGAAATTTAAAATGGTTCTTAATAAGGTAGATATTAACTCTAGTTTATTATTCAGGAGGTTAAAGAACGGTTGAGTCAAGTCGGACACAAGGTAAGGGAACTTCTTAACCCAATTTCCATTCTTTGGGTTAATCTCCTACTTTCAAATTATGTCATGATATTATTATGTCCTATCTTGTATTTTTACTTTCTTCATGTGTACCTATAGTGAATACACATAATAGATATATTTTATTTTAAAAATGATCTTTTAAGGACTTCGTCTCAATCTCCTTTCATTGAGGCATATTTGGTTTTATACACAATTTTCTTTTATACGGTGTATAAACCCCTTTGACTTTTACGGTTATTCAAAAGGAATCATTTTATACAAATCGTTTTGATAAACATCAAAAGGGAATGTTTTTCTTTCCGTACTTATGCGGCGACAATGACTTCTTCGCCGCCGTGACCATTATTTGAGTTTCGGCTTCCTCTATAAGCCATCTTTTTTTTAATGAAAAATAAAATACAAAGTTTTAACTTTCTTTTATTTTGGTATTGAAAATGGTTTTGAAAGCGTTTTTATTATATCAATGTGTTGTATTGATATCTTGTGATTGAAATGTGGAAATGTTATGTTTCCTTTATGCATTTTTATGTGATACAATTATGTTATGGTTTATGATATGTTTAAACCTATTCATATGAGGAATGCATTGGACTTAATAAGTGACGGGTGGAGCCCGCTATAGCTCCTCGATGCATCAGCATGTCTCATGAGACAAACTAGTGTCTTGGGACGAGGCCTTGACAAAATCTTATTTGTGGTCTTGGCATGAGGCCTTGACTACGTGGTTATGATAGTCTGGCATTATGCATTCCCTCATTATGAAAGTGGTTTATGATATTGCATGTGATTATTCGACCAGTAGAATATCCATGTGAAGAAGTAAATGGAATTATCTCATTTTACTTTTGCCATATTATGTTTATGTTCAAGTTTAAAAGGCTTTTGTTTTAGTTATACATTGCCTTAATTGTTTATGTTTATTTATGAAAGCTTCCGCAATATTGTTATCCTTACTGAGCATCTGAGCTCACCCCTTTCAATGTTTTAATATTTTCCAGGATGTGAAGAAGTATTTTATGAATGACCTGTAGGGATAGTCAGAAGAGGATATGAGTGTGGACTATGAAGACTTTGTTATTAGTTTTCCACTTTATGATGTAATGTAACATTTATGAATGCATCTAGTGTTTCCAAGGCTACTAAACTAATCGGTCTTTCGAGACTTGATCTTTTGTGATCATGCCAATGTTACGAAGTAATGCACCGACTCTGGGTAGCTGGGGTCGGGGCGTTACAATAATTACCCTATTTACTTTAAGCCGTGGTAAATAAAAGGAAAACGTTACTATTCATCAAAAATTATTTTCATCTCATTGAACCACATTTTTACTTACTGACATCAACCGTGTCTCTCGTATTTTTCAAATTACACTCACAGAAGTGGTAAAATTATGTTTTATGTAAATTTGCAAATTCTCTTAGGAGGTGGGTAAAAGAAGGTGACTAGTTCAATAAAATTTTTATATGTCTAAAATTATTATAAAATTACTCTAATGAATTACATTGAACATATATAGGTATTATGTATCAATTTTTACCGAAAATAAATTTAAATAAAATAAATAATTATTTAAATAAAAAGTCGGTTTTTAAATAGTAACCCAGTGTTTTCACTATTCATCAAAAATTGAAAGTTTCAGAAAAATACCAAAATTTCACCCTAGGCTAATTTCGATATTCTGAATCCAAAAATGAAGTCCATTTTGAAAAATAAAATTTAAAAAATATAGAAAAGTGGTTATTACTGTTCATAACTGTTAGTTTTAATAATATTTTAATAGCATAAAGTTGTCTAGTGAAACTCGGTATTGCGTACGACACAAGAAATCGAGGAAGGTCGTGAATGCGTGTAATGAAAGACAAGCAAGAGTTTTGTGTGGCAAAAGATTCCTTTGCTGATTTATATAACATAAAAATAAAATATTTCTCATAAAAGTCTCGGGTGTTACAAGTTAGGTAATAATTATATTCAAATTACACATATAGGGATGATATTTTCTAACAATTTTTCATTGTTCAAAAAAAATTATTTTAATGTTAGCAAACATTATATGAATGAACCATTTTTTAGAATCAATTAAATTTATGTGAAAAATAATTATTAATTTGTATAGATTATATATTTTGACAATTTCGATGAATTAAATTCATTAATTTTTAAAAAATAATATTTATATGTCATTAGATGCAATCCAAAAGCTAATAACATATTAATAATATTTAAAGTAATTATTATACTAAAATATTGATTTTTAGAAAAAAATATTACCTAAGTTCCAAAATAATGACAATATCATTTTATAAATTTAATTTTATATTTGAATGTTTAGTTTGAAAAATAAAATAAAAATATTTTTGTGAAAAATGATTCATGATGTTTAATATTGTTTATATGTCCATATGATGTCTTAAAAAATCCCGTCATTTTAAAAAAAAATCAATTATTCCCCGAATGAAATAATTTCATTAAAATTAAAAAAAATTACACTATTAATCACATGTCTAATAAAGAATGAAATTTATTTTTACCAATTAATATTCTAAATTTTATGAATATAACATATAAATGGTATCATAGAAGAATGAGAACAAAATATTTTATTGGAGAAATAATAATTTAAATATTAATAGTTATTTCCTTCTTAAATATTAATTATAGTTTAATTTAATTTTAAAAAATTATTATTATCAAAATTATCTTTAAAAATATTTTGTTTTGTTTCTTGAAGTATTAAACACCTAGGTTATAATATGTATATATTTTTTAAATGTATTTTTAACCATTGAATTATCCAATTATTATTTTAAATTAATAATTGAATTTAATCCATGAATTAGTTTAAAAAATGAACTATATAAATATATGTCCTTTTTTATTTAACACTATTTACACCAAAAAACATAATGACCACATTACTATGAAACTATTATATACTTATAATTTTATAATAAAAAATTTAATTCATTTAATTTTTTTTATGTTCCCAAAGAAGCATACTAGTATTAATTGTAATTTATTAAATGGTAATATATACTACAATCATGTTGTTTTGTAATGAGTGTATATTCAATTGTTTTCTTTAAACAAACTCTATTAGATATATTATATTCATTAACATTCACAAAAATATTATCTTCTATCATATGCTCACTTTTTCCATGAATATCATATTATTCATTTTTATCCTTTTTAATAAAATCATTGAGCATAATAATTTTATGAAAAAAATAGTTGTCAATGAGAAATAAGTTCATCTATAGTTTCTATAAAAAAAATAATATTATATAAATTCCTGTTTCTCTATTACATAAAATATAATTTGATCCCCCTTTTCATACCATAATAAAAATATCAGTATTTAGTTTGGAAAATTAATTAGAAACCATCTTGTATCCAAAAATATATATCCATGATTATATAAACCTCTATATATTTCCATTCCTAAAATTTATATTCTCAATAGAATTTATAATATTCTAATATTAACAAATCAATTATCAATTGATATAATTGTACTTCATTGATATATCTACTGATTTGGATTTCAATGTAATTAATTAAATTATTAAAAGGGGTGAATTAGGGGAGTAAAATTCTTATAATATCATACTTTTCAAATCACCAATGTTATAATTTTTAAAGTTTATAAAATATTTATTCTCCACATCACTCATGTATAATTTAAATAAATATGAGATTAAGAAGAGTTTTTTATATGTCTTTAACCATTTCCGGGTAACCTACTCCTTAATTACACCAGTTACCCAACCCAAACTTATATACACAATTAATATGAAAAAGGTAGAAATAATATAATATTTGTTTAGATTCAAACCATGCAAGTCCATTGTCATAATATGAAATGATTTTTTACAATTATTTCATTCTAAATATGAAAATAACATGGAAATGACATTTTTGAGATATTATTTTCCTCAGAATGAACTGATGTAGATTTTTGGGTAATATCCTTAATAAATGTTGAACAACTTATTAAATTATAAGAATCTCATTTACCAAAACTTCTATGTAACCTATGATCTCACTAAATAATATATATTTACTAGATTAAAATGATGATTATTGTGGTTATGCTTCAAATATTCACTGTATTTATAAATTTTTTATTCCCATTATTTATAATGTTCAAGAATCAACTATCTCATTATTAGAAAAACCCTAATAAAAAAACTCATAATTCAAGAAATAATTTAATTCATGTAATATATTATTTGTCTTTTAATTCTGTATTCTTTAAAAAATTGTATCATTCAAAAAAATCATCATTTTTTCTCATTCATTTAGACTCATTTAAATTGACCATGTTGAAATTTATATTTTATGTTTTAATAAATACATGTCTATATATAAATACATTGACTACACATCTTATTCCTCAATGAATCATTGAAAAACAATACCAAAACATTATTCTTCGTAACATAATATTGATTTTTTTTTACAAAATTCGAATTTTTTAATTAAAAAAACATATATTATTTATTGTAGAATAAATATAAAAAACCATATTCCTTAAATATTTGATAATAATAATAATTTCAAAATAGTGTAAATGAATATTTATTAGGCTATTCAATATCAATAATAAAATTGCACTTGTAGAATCATTGTATAATCTCATTCCATAGAATGTTTAATATGAAGAACATTAAAAAAATTTAAAAATAGATGTTTCTGAAATATCATCAAGATATATTCCAACAATATCTTCATTTGTATCCAAAATGGTATCATTGGAATTATAAATGATCATAATATATAATAAATATATATAATATTAAAAAAAATTAAATCTATCATGAATGTTCTGGAATGAAATTTTAATCTAATTTTTTGACATTTGGTTAAAAAATTTCAATCAATGATTTATTGGTCATTAGAATTTTTGAAATATTGAATCATACATTATTACATAATATATGCTTATAATTTAACTTCATTTATATATATTAGGAAGGGGAGTTGAATTCCATATTTTTACAAATCTCTTAAATTTAGTACAAGAAGTTCCATGCATATAGATTAGGATTACACTCTCAATGAAATTTGTTCATGTCTTACAATTGAACAATTTATTATGATGATTTCATGTATTTAAGATCAAATACATATTCTTATATACATATTATTATAGTTTTTTTAGTTAATTTCTATTTCAAATTCTAAAACACATGCACTTAGTTATCAATAGCTTATGATATGTAACCAGTATGTTTCCAATGTAACAATGAGTCCTAAAAATTTAATAGAAGTTTCAGAACATTTTGAATATTCTTATTTTCATTATAAAAAATGATTCAAACTCCATTAAAATTAATTAATAACCCCCAAAACAGATTTCTAACATTTCATGTATATCGAAAAAAGTGAATGCCATTAATCATTTCGTCATTATAACTAATGGTACATCAATGTCCAATAATTAGATTTATTGGAAATATATATATCAAAAGACCAATAATATGTTAGATATTTTGACACCTCATTTATAATCATTAATAAAATCATCATATTAAATCCCTTCTCATATGACATCTTTCTTGAAACATAAAAATTGAAAATTTTATTTTTTAGAGAATGAGACCCCTCTGAGTCAAATTTTTTTTCCAAATGTAACCAATTAACATAAACTCAACATAAAAAATCAAATCTCACAAATAAACTCATCCATTACTCATTATCCAAGTATTAAAATAATAAATTAGGATTCAATAATATTATTAATTTGAATTATAATCCCCTTTTACATATATTAATTACAATATGTGTAACACACTGATATTTTTTAATTAGTTTCTATATATTAAATTTTATGTCTTTAATATAATATTTTGAAAGAAACTATGAAATTTGGACAATAAAAACAGTAAATTTTTTATGATTGACAATATATTTTATTGAGATTAAGATTATATTTTTTACATTATCCCAAAAAAAATTAAATTATTAATGATCCTAAATAAATATTTGATTGTAAATTGTTTATGAGAAATATTTTTTGATATTTATTTTATTTATACATTAATCTTGCAGAATATATATTTTAATAATTTATTATCATAACATGTATAAAATCAAGTCAGTGGTTACTACTTCTAAATAAATGAAAATAATCAAATATGATTGTATGATGTTGATTTTTTTTAAAAAATATATTTTATACAAATTATTTGATTCACTATTAGGAAATTAAATTAATATTTATTTAGAAAATATTTTAATGAAATGTGAATATAATATTTGAAATTTAAAAAATTATATTCATTTAATATCTTTTTGAGACATTTAATTGGATTAAATTTAGCTTTATGCATCAAATGACATTTATATAAAACTATTTCAGTTTTGTTTTTATTCTTATTTTGATAGAAAAAATAATTTATCATATTGAAATGAATTTTTATAAAATAGTTTAAATACATTGTATAATTATGTTTTTATTTTTAAAATTTTCCACTTTGGTTTTTGGTCAAAATAAATAGTAATTATCATAATCATTTATTACCTTGGATAATGTAAAAAGGGGTGGAAATGACTTTCTCGAATAGTTGCTCTACATGGACAAAATGTTTTTAATGGTTTAGTGTTAGAGTAACTATTTTTATAAGTGAGGTTGGTGAAAAAAATTTAAATTCTTAAATCATTAAAATATAATAATGATATATTAATGTAAAAGTGGAAAAAAATAAATCATTTAAAGATAATATAGGTCATGATATAATAAAATATATTTAATATAATTTATAAATATTTTGGTTAAATTTGACATATTTTTTCCGTTTAACCCCCTCAACCCTTTTTACATTATCGAAGGTAATAAATGATTATGAGAATGGATGTATTGTTAACAAAAAAAATTCTAAACTGATTTCAATCTTCTGATAAATGAAATTGAATTTCTGAAATAGTAATGTAATTCTATTTTAATGAAAAAATGTGATATATTTTAAATGACTTATATTATTGGATTATAAAATTTATTCCATACATGTCCAAAAAATTAACTATTTTAATATTATAAAAATATTGTACTATTCTTTATTATTTTCTCTTATCATTAGAAAATGATAATGTTACCTGTTCTTAGGCACAATGTAATATTTCAAAAATGTGTTATAAATTAATTTTTATCTCCACATTATTTTAATAGATATAAAATATTATAGAATTAATTAATAAGAACATATAGAATTACTAATATTATTTGCATGATGAAGCCATAAAATATTTGTGAAAGGGTCCAAACAATTGAACTGAAACCTAAAAAGAAAATGGACCATCCTTATCATTAATGTTTATTTAAATTTTATTTTTCAATTAATTTTTCATTAGAATTTATAAGTGAATGTTATATTTTGGGACAAATATTAAATTCCTCTAATATTCATACATAAAAATATTAATTTATTAAATAGGAACACATGAACAAATACAAATAATGTGAGGGCCTCTGGTAATCGATGAAGTTGCAATATAATTTCTAATAATGAATATATATTCTTGAATATCTTTTTAGGGGATAATATTCATTGTATCTAATAAAATCCTACAAATTATTGATAGTCTAGTAGTTTTTATTTTTTGATATTTCACATTTTCTGTCCAATCATTGTTACTTAAAATTATTGTGAAGAACATTTTAAGAAATGATGACCTTTTTTATTCAATGGTCGAAATATATTTTCATAGATATTTGTGTTTTATAAAAGAATTCATGTATTTTAATTTCAATGATTTAATTATTATATAAATAAATTCTCAAAAAAATTATTTTCATATTAATTTTTGAAAAATAAATTTTATAATTCATCCAAATAAATTTATCTCTACATTATTATAAAACGATCAAAATGGATCATTGGTTTTAAAATTATCCTCATGAAATTACGTTTATACCATCAGGAATATTGTTTTAATTTAAAATTCCCTTAATATTTCCCTTTTTATTATCAAATAAATACACTATTTCACTATTATTGTAATTGGTATTTATAATTTAAACAAAAGAAATGGATAGTTTTATATTAAATTTAATATAAATTTTTTAATTATCTTTGAATTGTATTCTTCATATATGATTTTTATTATCATTAACTTGGGATATTATCAAAACAAATGGATAGTTTAAAATCAATCTAATTAATATAGAAAATTTTAATATTTCATTTGATAATATAGAATGGAATGATATTGGACCTAGTTATATAAGTAACTCATTCTATTATGATTGTCCATTTTGTGATCCATTTCTATGTAAAAGATTAAATTAGGAGAAAAAAGAATCCACTATGTTTCATTATCATATATGGTAGTCTTTAAAATTCATCCTTGAAAACGAAAATAAATTTCCATTCATATTTGTACTCCAAAAACTTGTGGTTTGTTCTATTTAATATTCTAATTTATCATAATTTATTATTGATTATTGTGTGATGTTATGATTTGTGTCCTTTTTAATGAAGTAGACTTATTATTTGACACATTATTTATGATCCTTGATTGATTAGGGATGATCATTATAATTTTTTAACACAATTTCATATATATATATAATTATCTTATTTTTTCGTATGATCAATTATTATTATCTTCAATTCCAACCATTACTTGTCATCAGATATCACACATTATTATGATTACATTTCCCTATTTTATTTTGAATTGTTCAATGTAGAACAATTTGAATATATATAATTTGAGAGAATACAATTTTTGGTGATATTGAATAAATTTCATGAAGTAATTTGATTATTTATCTTCTCACCAATGAAACAGACATTCTATTTTTCTGGAACATGAATAATTATGATAAGAAATAAATATTCATCTTAAATTATATAATATTTATGTATGTTAAATACATGTCACTTTTTCCATTATCAAATATTTTTATAGTTATTTTTTGTGTTTAGTTTCAAAATATTATAATGATAGTACAAAAGACAACCAATGTTGAATTGAAAGTTATAAATAGGGTTCTATTAGTTTCATAGGATGATAATAATGCTTCCTAATTTTGGACATAAAATTAATAGTTTTTATTTATTAGATTATTTTTCACTCTGATTATTATATACTTATTCTTAACCAATGGATTTTAGTTCTTCTTAATTGTTGGACCTGAGATGAATCATGTTAACAATAATTGTCGTAGAAAATAAAAATATCGTACTCTTGAGAAACAGAAAAATATTTGAAATAAATAATAAGTATTTTTTTATACTCACAAAATTCTCTCAATCCTTGAATCATGTTTATAATTAAAATAGTATTATGTGGGAACAATGCATCATTATACATTTTTAGGTAACATCTACTTTATTTTAGTGGGTCCTTTGATCCAGTAGTTTATGAGTAGTGGATTAATAAATTTTAAACAATATTTTATATTCAACACTACACAGATCATGATATAAGATACTTCATATTAGATAATTGAATTTGAAAAAAATATATTACTGAATAGAAGGGTATTTATTTCATTTAGGCTCACAAAACACTTTATTGGAGAGAGTTTTGTGGTCTATGAAAATAAATCCCTTATGTGACCGGGATATTTGTTTATATTGAATGAATTTTTTTCTTATATATTACACCAATTGATAGTTGATGAGAGAAAATACAACAATTATTATTTGGTATTATAATTATTACTTTTTTAATCGATGATATTGATGAATCTTCTTTACGGTGATTGGTGTGATATATATTCTTATAATATTAGTTTTATATATTTATTTATTCATATATAAAGTGTTGAATATTTTCTAATAGGGTGGATAGAATTGATTGAAGAATATGACAACTCAAATGATAACCCCTATGAAGGAGAGAAAAATGAAATATATTTTAATTATGAGGGACCATGATAGATTTTCTATGATTAGAATAGAATGTTATAAAATTCTTTAGGATTTGTTGAGGAAAATGAATTGAATCATAAGAAATGTATAAAAATATATATATTAAATATATAATTTGTCTTATTTAGTAATATGGAGATTAAATTGCAGTAAAATTAGGTCAAGGAGCTTCAATATTAATTACAGATGGTACCAGAGATCAATAGAGAAATTGAAGAAATGATAAGGTCTAGGAATATTGTGTAGAACCCATTAATACTATAACTGATAATGGAGAAATTACATGAATATCACATTTTTTTATTTTCAACTCAAATAATATGTTTTTTTATATATAATATTCTTAATGTGAATTTACAGTCAGAATAAATGAAGAGATATCATAGATCATGTATTTTAGTACATATCATGCCAACATGTATTGTTTGAGAGACAATAGTATAAGGGGATGTTACATGCGTTACCCGTAAAAGTGTGATAATGGGAAAAAAATCATTGTCTAATTTGTCATGGGACTCCCAAATACATTTAATGGGAATAATAAATTTTTATCACATATGATAGGCAATGTAAATAAAAAAAATTCATTATTATGTTGTGCTATTTATCCCTTCATAATATCTCTATGGTATTTTTAATTTGGAGATCTAATGTTTTATCGATTACCAATCTCAATCATAACTGATCATGATACAATGATTAAATCAAATTTATGTAGAATCCTTTAGAAAAATTTTAATATAAAGTTCATATTGGGAATTTTATATCATTAGAAATAATATTTTTAGTCAGATTATTCCATGAATGATCAATATTATATGACTAGATTTTTCTCATGGTTAGTAAAAATTTATTAAGAGACATAAATTCTTCTTTTACAATATTCATATGTAAAATCCAAACCTGGTTTACACATACCATTGCCCTGATATGGTTACTTATGTGACCTCAGGCATGCCTCCCCATGTGATAGAGGATTCTAACTAGTAGTGAGGTTCATTTATATAACATGGAGAGATTATAAATTTTTATCGAAGATGAAAAAATGGATAAAAATAAAAAAAAAATCAATATTTGATATTTACAATTACAAGATTTATACCAATATCACTTGATGATCAAAATTGAAACACCATATCCAAGCCAAAATAGTATATATGTGATGCAATATAGTAGTCAAGTGTAAAAATTAAATAATTTCATTAAAGGCACATTAATAACTCCCAAATGGGTATTGATATCTTGTATGGTTTCCTCATCCATGATCAATTCCAATTATCCCATCTAACATAATGACCATTCCCTTATCCTATCTTTCAAGCAAGAATTCTATTATGGTATCGAACTGTAATTCCAAGTTGAGTTTGAGTAAAACTCATTCATCCACCACCAATAACTTCTAAACCAATATCTAGTCTATAGTGGAATATGTAGTTTTATAAATAATGAATTATAATAAATTAAATAGATATCAATTTTCTATGTTCTTTAATTAGCCACCTAAATCTCCCTCATTCCTGATGAACCCCAAACCACAAAATATTAATTCAGAAAGTTCTAGAGTCCTAATCAAATTACATCTAATTGTTTTCTTTTATAATTTCTATTACACTTATCATTAATGAAATGGGGTCCTATACTAATTTTCTGGAACAATGTGGGTATTCCGAGTAGTTGTTCTTGTACCAAAAATCAGTGAGCATATATAAATTTATACACATTGGGGGCCTTAAATGATATGTTGGATCTTTATGGGTATTTAAATCTTTATTCCATATCCTATAACTCATTTCATTAATATCATCACACCACAATGTTGGATATAACATCAACAATAAACATTTATCGACAAAGAAAAAATAATAATTCAATACATTTAATATATCAACACACCCCATGGGTGTATATCCCTTTCAAAAATCCATGAAGCACCAATTTCTCAGTTCCAATTGTTATAAATTTCATATCCCCATGATTCATCAATTCCATAACCACATTTTCATCTTATTTGCATTATCACAATATTTACCAATTCCAATATCAATTTCCCATGGAAATCTTATATCATTATCACATGTAAGATCAATTAACAAAATAAATTTAGTATTAAAATTTCCATAAATGGAGATTACAATTTAAAAATTATATAAACAATATTAAAATCAAGACTATTGGAATTGATATGTATACCACCTACCTCAAGATCGTTGGAAAGCACATGCCCAAACACGACCCTCGATGGATGTGGAATGGTCGGACCATCAAAGGAGGAAGATACCTTTGACTAAAACCATAGATCTAGATCCATCCCCAAACACTCATCATTCAAAATTATCCACCACTTTTTCAAATTAAGGGACAAGAGATGGAAACCATGCAAATAGGCTTACGGAGAAATCAAAAACAAATCAATGATTGACTAAGATGAATAAATCAATCCAAAACCATTGAGATTCACCCTATGGTTGAGATAATGAAGTAAGTATGAAGAAATCAAAAAAACCACACTCCCACTTTTAATTTTCTTCTTATATAATTACATGGTTTATAATTACATTTCACACTGTATAATTGTTTTCTATGTTTTATGATGAAAACCACATCAACCCAGGTGATTATATATTTCTTAAAAATTGAATGGTTATATAGCACAATGACACATCATTTAGATTTTATACTGACAATTTTTCATCAAACTTTTTTACATTAATGATCTAATATACCTAAATGCCTCTCAAATAAAAAATCATTTCCCAATCTAAAATTACCAAAATACTTAAAAAGGAATTTTCCTATAAAATAATGATATTTTACCATCCCCCACCATATTACATCTCGTTTCCGAATTGCAATCCCAAGAATACCTACAAATACATGGTAAAATGTTTGGGACACTGAGAAATACTATCTTCTTCCATCTCCCATGATTCTTATTGAATATTTCAATGATTCTACATTATTAAGTCTATAGAAATAATTTCTTTCTCCACAACATTTTATCACTGCTATCCATAACACGTATCAGATCATCCTCAACGATGCATCGATATAAATCTCAACATCCTCCACATCGACCATATATAAAGATTTTATGTCATACCTTTATATTTTTTATGCATGAAAGACACCAGGAATATCACAATTTTGCTGTGGAAGAATAGTTTATTATGCCACTAGCTCTATTCACTCCATAATCATGAATGATCCATTAAACATGGGCACTAACATGTCATTCCTCTGAATCTGATGGTGACCTAATGTAGGAGGAACCCAAAAGAATACATGATCTCCCCCTGTAAAATAAATGAATTGATAATATTTATTGAAATAAGACTTCTTCCTACTATTAGTTATAGCCATACATTTCTATGTCAACTGTACCTGCTGTGATGTCCCATCCATAATACTTGTTCACTATATCTAGGACTCATCATCCATTATCCAACACATCCGTGATCTACAAGGATTACAAAAAAGGTAATAATATGGTTTCATATTAATAGTCTCTTAATAATTTTGGTTATTTTCGATCACAACAAGTTCTGGTTTCATACCCCAAGACCCACCAAATCCTACAATGCATGATCATGCTATTTCTTCCAAAATATGAATGATATGGTCTGAATATCTTTCAATATGTGAGAGGAATATTATAGTTGATAATACATTTGTACCAAGAACGTTCTAGAAACAATGTTATAAGATAGAATATAAATGTGATTCACAGTAAAAAACTATACTCGATGACACCCAATGTGTACGTAATATCTCCAGAATGTAAAATTATCACAACTGGTCCAATAAAGAGGTCCCCATTATAGTTAAGAAAAATTACAATTCCATATTATGGTCCAAAACCACCAAAATAGAATCATTCTTCTGAGGCATCCACCGAATTCTCAACAAATAAAAACCTGGTAACATCATCCCACATACATCCCGAAATAGGAATCAGCTGTAGTAAACAACCAAGTCATTGATTCTTGACCATTACCTTTTGAGATGGTTTTCATCATTTCACGAAACATGTAATCTCTTTTTCCTTCATTAGACACTAATAATTATGACATAGTACATGGTATAATTTATGGAATACCAGATACACCACCTACAATGAGGAATAAAATTCACACATTAGATCATCTCTCATAGATGTAGGAAACAAAATACTTTCCTAAATATAGATGATTTAATCCTCATCTATAGTCCAATCTGAAGGTTATTCCCCACCTTCAAGTGTTTTCCTCCAGATAAAACACTCAAAATCTTACATCTATCTCTAATTAATATGGATCAAAAGGGTAGAATCTTGTGATACATATAAAATAGTAAAATTTTGTTTCCTCAGTGAACCACATCATTAATTTCATCTAGAAAATTCTTCATATTCAACTCAGAACTAGAATTTGGAACTTCTATAGTCATTGTTTTCCATCTCAAAGCATTAAAAACACCTTTTCATTGCATTTCATATATGATAACTCAATATAAAATGACTATATATAATAAAACCATATTTAATTCTAATTATTCAAATATATTTTTGAAAATATGTAATTTAACATCTTTTGATTTGTACACAGATTAAAATTTTCCCACAATAGATAATCCTCCAACACATCAAGGAATTAACTAATAAATCTTACTCAATGTTGTTCATAGTGTAATTCCATTTAGGTGGCCTCAACATCCTGGACCAAATTCCACATCTTGACCCCTGCATGAAAACTTATCCAAGATTGATCTCAAATGCATGACAAAACAATCTATACTCCTCATTCAACTCTGATAGGATCAAAATTGGTAAAATATTCAAATTATTATTCAATTTCTATAATTAATTCACATGTAATCTATACCATTAAAACATTAATTCAATATTAGACAATACAGAATGTGGTGATGGAATATTGAAAATTTAATATATGATCCTCATATAATATCACTCCAATCTAAAAAATTGGATATATAAATCATTCATGGGATGATCTACAAAAATACCTACCACTTATATGGGTCTAATGACTCAACATACTCTATGAAAATTTAACCCAATAAATGTAAATAATAAATCCATAATTGAAAATTATATAGGTTGGTATATAGTCGATGCTCCATCATTTTACTGAAGACTGTGTAGAGGTGTTTGGAATGATCTTCATGAGTAGCGGATTAAATCAATATGTATTCCACAAAATAACCACATTCTGATCTAGGCACGTGTGGAATATTTGATTCATCAAAGCCCAAAACACTACTGGAGCATTCTTACGCTAGAACTACATCATGAATAAATAATAACAGACATACCTACATCTAAAATTATTCTATGGTATATCAAAATATTAAACAAAAAAATGATGATACCACGACCTATAGTCAATATTTAAGAAGACAGAAGATCCTCTCAACCAGTAGAAATGATTTTTTCTAAATAGAATTTTATAATGCTTCTTCACTATCATATAGTACATATTCTAATAATAAACACATAGTAACATGGTTCTACCATCCTTCTTCAATAACATAATTGGAGAACCCCAATTTGATGAATCTGGATGGATGTATCCCATAACCATCAACTATTCCAGCAGAGTCTTAAACTATGGGAGATTTATTGGTCCCATTCTATATGGTGCAATAAAAATATTCTAATCTACTGGAATGATATCAATTATAAACTCTACATTACATTGAGGTAAAATCCCTATGAATTCATTTGGAAAAATAATAATAGAACTACCCCACTATGGGTGGAAAGGAATCATTCCTTACATCCCCTACATCCAAAATCCAACATAAAACCTATGATGTGAGCTCCCCCAAATTGTTAATGAATTGTCCATGCATGGCCTTCTGGGATATCCCATTATCCATGATTCATATAACTATCAACCTTAATAGATATAATGGAAACTATACTTACAGAGTCTATTATGGCACAAGTTCTCTATTAACTTATCCTAAATTTTCTTCCAAATGATATTCTCTTGATATACCTCCCATGTTCATATATCCTACGAATAATTCACCATTATATATAACATATATTATTATTGTTTTATTATTTTCTCAACTAAAGTATCTATGTGGTAAAGTATCGACTGGATAGGCTCAATCATGAACTATATTTCCTCACATCCACCCTCTCTAGTAAATGTTTGAAAAATCTTCAACTAGATCTATCATGTAAGGTACGACATTATCATCACATCCCACATTCGGTATATTTCAAAAAATATAATAAAATATGAAATTTTCTCTAGGAACTTCTTTCATGAATCCTTAGCAAGAACTGTCAAGGCCTCCAGATCCAGTACTCAAGGCACATTTCCAGAAATGTCCTACTATATTCATTTCAACAAGAATCACCATTGGTGTATATATCTATAATTAGGAGGAAAATTATTAGGACCCATAACAAAACAATATCATATTTAATAATATGAATTAAAAAACAATCAGAACAAATCATTCCACTAAAACCTATCACATGGTCAAAATTGAGGAACCAAAATATCCCGCAACCACCCCATACATGGGATGGTAATAATATTGGGTAAAAAAATTCTATATTAATGTTTCCCGTTAGATTTTTTTTTATAATATTCATTTACCATGTATATTATCATTTTAAAATTTCTCATTTCCATATTAGGCACTGATTCAATTTGAATTACACAAGAAAGAGAAGCGTTTCTATTTAAAAAATCATCCAAAAACCCAACTATTCAGTGAATGACTACAATTATTCATTACAAAAAAAGTATTGACTACCTAAAATTATTTATTCTTAAATTACCTTCACTCCATTTTTGGACATAGATAAAATCTTCAAAAACTAATAACATCACACAAGAAGTGCATAACTCGAAGATAAATATCATCCAACTATGAATAGATACATCAGTTTATGTAATCCCACTATGGGTAATTGGTTTTCTCTTTTTACATGGATTATCTACTTCCTTGAAATATCTCATTAGTGGGTCTAGAATCATCCTAATATTCTTCCTATGATTCCCAAATACCATGTCTAATGAAATGAAACTAAATCCTAACCTTACTCGGATACAACTTTTTATTTAACAACACATGCCCCCCAAACCAACGCCATAATCCTGTTCACTGCATATCCTCATAAAATTTTCCCCATATGATAGTGGATGTCGACCATCAATTATGGTCATGTATATAACATGGAGAGACTATGGGCTATTTATTTCAATTTTTGTGCTTCTATGATATAAAGTGTTTAGATTCCAAATTTTTATATACATAACCCCTACTGCTAGTCAGTGACCTATCATGTATGGGTATATTCTCCTGAGGTCACAAATTTATTCCTCTTGGGGCACTGTAATACGTCACTAGGATCAGGATGTTTCACCATAAAATAGTAGATTTTACTATAGCATTTAAATGGATCATTATTAAACCATTTTTTAAAATATGTTTAAAGTTGTAACATGTAGGGATGAATTGGGTGGAAAACTATATTATGACTATAGCTATTTAAAAAGTATAAAAGAATGTTCAATCCTTTCAACAACACATGAGGGAAACTAACAGTCCATATATGTGTTTTTTCAATAAATTTCAGTTATATTTAGTTTTTTAAGTTATAGAGAATGCATTCTTATATATATCTATATTGACGGAATTTTTGATACTTGGAATAAATGGGATGTTGACACAATTCATTTTTCGGTATATGTTATTGTTGATTTCATCTGGATAGTATCATATTTCATGGGTATTCCATAAAACTTATACTAATTTTACAATGTTTTCATTGTATATCTTTTGAGAATGTGTATACAAAACCCATCACATGTATTAACACTAGAGGTCATACCATTGAAAAAATATCATTATTATAATTAAAAACACAAGGTAATACTGTTTAATTACAATTTAATTCATTCTAAAAATATTTCAATTCCATTAAATTTTTAATAGAGGAATCAAAAATTAGGGGATACTGCATGAGAACCCAAGGACATCATGCGGAAGAAGTATTGCTAATTTTTTTTCTGTATGTATCAAAATTTTCATGGTGAAATTAACATAGATTGGTAGAATTTAACATGTTGATATTATAGAGTGTAAATATATTTATTAAATTTCACATAATTTTTATCATACATATTTTTTAATTGATGACTACTATAAATTTTTCCATTTCGTTTTCTACCTTCTTCCACACACAGTACTGAACTAAAATGAAGCCATGATATGTTCGATCTATTAAAAATATTCATATTGAATTATATGTTATGGGTATGATTATACATGTTATGAATTATATATATATATATAATATATAATTATAATGAAAAATAAGTTTTATTAGTTTTTGTAAAAAGACACAAAAAATTAGTTATTTATTAGAAAAGTATATTTCTCTATAATATCAATTTAGGTGATATGTTTTTATATTCCAAGAAAAATATGACTGAAAATTATAAACTTTTATTATAAGAAATAGAGAGACAAGAAATAACAGAAGATAAAAAGTTTGCAGGGGATAAAAATAATGAAGACTAAGGGTATCCCATTGGACATTCATAGAACAGTCAATTGGAAGAGAGCTCGTGCTAGAAAAAATCAGATGCAGTTCATCTTGATTTACTTTAGCAGCCAGGATGTCTTCCAGTATATTAAAATAATAATAATAATAATTTATAATTTTTTGAATATGAAATTAATAAAAATAAATAAATTTTTTAAATAATAATATCAAAATTTAATTAGTTCTAAATTTTTATCAGTTTTATGAAAAGATTAGTTTTCTGTTGAAAATTACAGTTTTCACACAAAATGTAATTTTTATGAATTTTACATTATATAATATTGATTTAAATATTATTAATCTCATTAGGGGGACTAATATTTATCTATTTAATATATATTTCATTATATTACATTCACTGAGAATATGAATCCTATTTGGAATAGTTTTATAAGTAAATAAAATTTTTCATTAATAAAAATTTAACTTAGGTCTATTTTATGAATATTTTAGTTTGAAGAGATAATCTTATTTGGCTAACCATTGAATTCTCATGTCCATAATTATTTATAAAACAAATAATTTTATGTAATTAAAATCAATATTTTTTTTTAAAATTATTATATAAATATATTTTTATAATCAAAATGTTATTTATTTATAAACAATCTTTACATTAGGAAGGGTGTTTATTTAAAAAGTAAAATTTCATACCATTAAAAAAACTAATTTTTTATTTTATTTATATTTTTAAGTAAATTTATTAAAAAAAATTCATGTCCAATATTAATCATTATCATTAAATTAAATTAATATGGATATAAATTTAATGGTGAGGAAAAAGTATGTTAGGGTGAAAATTAAATGGTTAAAAAAATACCAAAACACTAAATTATTTATAAGTTAGGATTGTATGTATAGTGTATGGACCCAAAATCTTTACTAAATCATTAATTTTTAACTCTATTCTCTTTTTATGATGAATAGTAAAATTTACATTTTGTAAAATGTAAGAGTTACTCTCCAAAAAACCCTTATCCTCAGTTATATAATCGTATCATATCCATCCCAAAAGACTCACCTCCCCTTCAAATTTATGAATAATAACTAATCCTTTTTTATACTCATAGAACCCTATATAACATTAAATAGATTCTGATCACCACTTCTTATCATCAAAACATCATTTCCATGGAGACTTCTATGAAATATTCAGGTCCCCAACATTAGTATTTTCAAGTAAATGATTTTTATTCTTATTAATAACCATAAAAAATTAATATTTTCAAAATAAAATAATTATATTTTTATAATTTATATAACATAATGTTGTTATATTAATTTTATTATCATTTTTTTTCATATTCCCCATCCATTAAGAACAAAATTGACGATCTTGCATTCTGTGGAATACCACTTACACGACGAAAGACATTACAATTCCCATCTCCCTATTAAATGGAAACATATAAGTAATGTGTTAAAATATAAATATTAATTATAATATATTATTACCTTTTTATGAAATGTTAGTGAATATATTATTGATATTTTCAAATAAAATCATCCATAAATGATTCATTAAATTTAATCATAAAAAGAGGGTAAGATTATACTCAAATTGGGTGATATCATCGTATATATTATTTCAGATTCTAAAAAAAATAAAATTATGAAACATAACCTTAATAAACAATAAATTAAATCATTATCCTTTTGGTATAATGATATTATAACAAAACAATCCCATATCCATCCATTAGTCATGGCTGGATTGTGTTTTGGTTTTTTTAAAGACCAACATGAAAAATAACAACAATCTACATGATGAATGTCATTGTGAATATATTTAACATCATAATATTGCATTATTATGTAAATCATTTTTTGTTTTTTTCTATTTGTGTTTTAGTAATATTTAAACCATTAATTAAGAAAACACACTTCGATGGTCATGAATCACGAAAACATGATTGTTATAAATATTATCTTAATGGATGAAGATTAAAAACCTCATGAATGTAATTTTCAAAATAATAAATAATTATAATACATTCCATTATTTAACCATAACTTCCAAATAAATATTAAAATTTGATGATAAATGTATTTGAAAACCACTATAATGAACTAGGAAAAATAATCAAAATTACATACACCTGATGTGAAAAATAAAATGAATTATTATAGTGAATGACCATTTATGAAATATACATATTTAAATGGATATGTGTATAGTTTCAAATAGATTTTTTATGAGATATATGTTTTCATACTTGTTGTTAAATTATGTTCTTGATTTTTATGAAATGTTTTAGGTGTATCATTTCAAATATTATATCATTGTGAAATAAACATTCTATTTTGCAAACTATTTCATATATTTTCTTTATATACTACTGATTTTAGATATAAAAATATTAATTATAATTTAATAATGTAATTTTATTTCTATTTTATATAACACTATTTAATTTCGTTTTGATAATTGTTTTTTATTTTTATGTATTTTCGTCTCAAACTCAAATCTTTAAGGAATATATGGCTTTATAAACCCATTTTCAATTAGTTGGTTTATATAATTCCAATTTGAGAAATTTTATTTTCATGAACTAAGAAGGGTCTCTTTCTGACCTGGAAACTGACTTAGCTTGTCGTGAGTCCTAAGGGGTGTTTCCGATCCCCACGGGCTGGCACAAGTTCATGGAAGTCCATACAAGAATGTGGAAACAATTTCACCTGAGGGTACAAACACAACACTACCAAAAATATAGAAATAAAAAATTCAATAAAAAAACCAAGACCTCCCTAACATGGTTTGAGATTTATGTTTACATATTTGATATAAAATCCAAGAAGCAGGATACTACAAAAATGAACCAAATCCCAAGTGAAAAAAACCACCACAAGAAAGGGGAGCACCTCCCCCAATCATTCTCCACAACACTACCCAAGAATCTAACTAGAATCCTGATACACAGTCACCGAAGACATTACTCTCTCTATTATTAAACATATCTATGACTTCTTACAACCAAAGGTTTCATAAGGGTTTGAGCGATGGCCTAGTATGGTGCCATGAAAACAAGATTTCATAGTATAAATGATAGAATGGAAAATTCATTTTAAATTTTAAAAAAATTTATTGAACAATTTAATGTAATACAATTTTAAAGTAATTTTTTTAATGATATTATATTTCATGTAAAACACCTTTTTCTTATAAATTATCTCAATAGATAATCCATATACTGATGATGGGTTCACAATAGTCAATGTGCAGCAAACACATGAGAGGTCCTAAGGGTGTGGGCCATTTATAGGTTCCCTAGAACCCAGTGTCTTATTGTGAGGTGGTATATTAACCACACAAATCAATGTTCTCATGGATGATACACTAGATAAGATAATAATCCAATATTTTGTTTGTGTCTATTAACCAATATTAATAGTTAGTGTTGTCATCATTGATACTTGTGAGTGAAACAAGGACATATCCACTTCTGAATTGCTAGCATTCAAGTCCTAGTCAGTCCTCCTTACTATCCAGGATACTCGTTGAGTTCTGATACATGTTTTACAAAAATTAAATATAACCAAATTTATATTTCACAAGCCAAATAATCCCAACACACACTGGAGGCACCGTTTCACACAAAAATCCTCCTTCACAATTCAACACACACTAAATCCTATCAAAAATATTAATCTCACCACATTCAAAGTTTTTTTAAAAATTTACTCAATTTATAAATCATTTCATATGTACACAACAAGAAAACACTTAAAATATATAACAATTTACCATATAAAACCCATTTAAAAATAGATTTCATAATCAAACAATTTTAAAAAATATATTTGTACCAAAATTACAACTTATAAACCATGATATGAAACTCAGTATATCAATATACAATCTTCCTGGAATGTTAAATCACAAATCCACCTATTGATTGTAGATGAACCCCAATAATTGGTGTGAAACCCTTGCCACACCTTAGTCACTCTATGAATGAGAAATATCGAACTCTATATAAACAGATATACCCAACACTATCAAGGGAAAGCCTTAAAAATCATCATCCCTGGGGCTGGAGTAGATGAAACCCGAAAAATAAAGGAAGAAACCATAGATTAGAGGAGGAATTTATAGAAGAAGACACCTAACGATATATGGTATATTTTAACTAAAATGGTCAAGAAAATTGAGCCCCCTGTGAAAGGAAAAAAGGTAGAGGTACCCCAAGTGTGAGGGAGACTGATTGGGGTACCAAAAAGGGGATAAATGGGGTTAAACCCAATAGGAGAGATAATGAAAAACAAAATTTTACTGTGCTAGTACATCCACACGGATAGTCTGCACAGTTTATGAAATCATGAAGCAACCATTTAGACTATTCTTTCTGACAAGGGGACTCCACATGATTAACTAGGAAAGGGAGCGTGGTCATGTGAAGCCATGTGGTAGGTACTGTCTCCTACCACGTGGTTTCCTGGGCTAGCTCACTGTTACTATTAACCATGTGGAAAATGTGCATAGTGTTATGTCCTCAAAAAACATCCACATTTGTACAAAAATTTAATCATGAATCAATGAATTTTTTCGAAAAAATAAAATAGAAATATACATGAATTTAGATCATGGATATGACAATTCTCTCTATAATTGAAATATTCATCCCCCATAAATTTATCTTGAAACTCGACCAGCAAACAAAAATGGGTACTCTAGAATAAACTAAAATATTCTTTCCCATGTATCTTGTTTATCATTTCCAGGATTCTAGAGGACACAATCTACTGACATAGATATTCCAAGAATCACCTTCTTTTTGGATTCCACTATCCGCATTGGCTGTTCAATCACTAACATGGCTAGCTCCAACTCTAACTCTCCTCAATTCATCACACAAGGTTTGTATGTGTTATAAATATTCTGCTGGGAGACATGAAACACATGGTGAATTTATTATAGAAAAAATTTCAAATCCATCCTATATTCCACACTTCAAATCCTCTTGGTGATTTTATAGTCTTAAACATACCTTAGTGTAAACATACCCAACTTCCCCAAGAGAGGATGACCTAAATGTGATACCACATTTCAGATCATCTAGCTTCCAACAAATAATTGTATATCCTTGTACATATGATCATCATAAGACTTGTGGTAAATCTAATTTTTTAAGCACTTGTACCTGATCTGAATGACCTTCTAAGATGAATCATTCAGTAAACACAGTCCACAAACTAAGGTCTCACCTAACTCAGCCAAACACAGTGGAGGGGAACAAGGAATACGATTTATTTCATCAATGGGTGATGTTCAAATAGTGTATTAGTAACTATTTTTATATGAAAACTCTCCAATTCCCAAAATGTTCTCATAGGGACCTCCGAATTCAAACACACAATATCGAAGCATGTTATCAAGGATATAATTTCCCACATATTTTTTCAATCTTATTGAGTATGGCATACTGTGCTCATTTTAATATGTGACCCCAAATCCATCTGAAAGACTTCATAAAACTGAGAGGTGATGTTTGGGTTACAATCAGAAAATATTGCAGAACAAACCCCATGAAGCCTGGCCACATTCTAAAGATATAATCATCCCAGATCATCCACCATTTTCGTATATTTAATTGGTATGAAATGATATGATTAAATCAATAGGTCAATCACTACCCAAATATAATTCATTCCTTGATTTTTATGAGGTAGGATAATAATGAAGTCCATGGATACCCTGTCCCACTTCCTGGTATGAATGCGTAATGGAAGGAGAAAGCCTGAGGGCATTTGATTTGATTCCTTCACCCACTGAAAAGTATAGATACCTGATACAAATTCATCTATGTCTTGTATCATACCTGGACACCAAAACCGGTGACACAGATTGTAAAACTTCATTGTAGATATAGGGAGAATGGACCATTGAGACTAGTGGCTATCTTGAATCACCACCTTCCTAAAATCTAATAACACTACAAAATGGCCCTTAAAATGAATAATTTTCTCATGAGACAATGACCAATCAGAGGACGTCTACCCATAATTGTGGAACTTCATATGTCATTTCCATATCTATTCACGAGGATTATTCGGATGTACCTCCTTTAGAAGAGACAGATCCAACAACATGCTCTCCAGAAATGTACCACCGCTTCTCTTCATGGTCACCACATTCATCTTGGCTATGAACCCCATAAAATTCTACTCAACATTGGAGTTCCTCAATGATTTCATAAGATCATTCCTATATAAGTCACCAGCTACGACATTACCCTTTCATGTGGTATAAACAATATCAATGTTGAACATCTATAGATATTCGATCTAGGCACCCTTCTTCAAATTGATATCATTTTGAGAGGAGATGTAGACGAAGATCCTATTAGAATAATAGACCACAAACATCTCAATAAAGAGGTAATGATACCATGTATTCCACAAATTCATCATAGTGTCTAGATCCTTGTCATGAGTTAGGTAATTCTTCCCATTTGGTAAGAGTAGGTCTGGGTCATACACCACCATGCGATCATCCTGAATGAGTAAACACCTGATACCCATACATAAATAATTATAGTAAACAACATACCTCTTTATCAACTCTAGGAAGTTCCACATGGGTGTGGTGGTCAACCACTGCTTTAGCTCCTCAAAAAAATCATGACATTCCATGTCCTATTCAAAAGTCATCCCCTTTAGGGGGATTGCGGTCATAGAAGAAGATAGATTTTAGAAATCCCGAACTAACCACTAGGAATATCCATCAAGGATAAGAAAAATCCATATCTTAAACACGTTCTTTAGATGTTCCAATGAAATATCCACAGTAATCTTCTCAGTTTCCACTAAAACCCCTTGCTCTGAGAGAAAATGGATTAGAAAATTCACTTCCTTGATCTAGAAAGTTAATTTTGATATATTAACATAAAAATGATGTTCCCTCATGGTTCCCAACACAATTTGTAAATGATTCTCATGTTCCTCCTCAGATCTAGAATATCACTACGCCAAAAACTGGAATGGGAAGCGCTACTAGATTATCAGCGCTAAAAAAAGCACTGATAAAGGGGGACTTTATCAGCACTCAAAAAAAGCGTTGATAAAGGGTGGCCTTTATCAGTGCTCAAAAATAGCCATGATATAGGGGACCTTTATCAGCTCTTTTTTTAGCACTGATAAAGGCCCACCTTTATCAGCTATTTTTTAGAGCACTGATAGAGGGGACCCCATTATCAGCGCTTCTTTTAGTAGCGCTGATAAAGGGGGGATTTATCAGCACTTTTCCTGAGCACTGATAAATGTTGATTTTCAAAAAAAAATCATGAAAAATAATATTTTGTTATATAATTATATTTATATTGATATAAATATGATATATATTTTTTATATATGTTATAGATACGTATAAATATACTATTAACTTTAATATATAATAAATTTAATGAAAATCGCTTCAAAATATTTTTAAAAAAATATTCTTAATTAATTTTTTTCTAATTACTATCAATTAAAAATCATTTAATAACAATTTAAGGACACAGAAAATCAAAAAAATTAATAAAAGATCTAAAATATATTGAAAATGGAACTCAAACTTCAAACGACCATAACTTTGGATCCTGCTGTCTGTTTGAGATCTACAGCTTTTCAAATCGAAGCCTGTGAAGAGCTCTACATGCTAGTGATAGAGTTGAAGCCTCTGTCACATTTTTCTATCCCAGAAAAGGCATGGAAGGCCTCCATAACTGAGTTTTTATTTGGGATTCCCCAATTATTTAACATTCAAACAAGTATAACTTCTGATCTAGATGTCTGTTAGGCCTGTACAACATATCATATCGAAGATTGTTTCATTTTCATCTATTTGACTTGTTGTGGCGTTGAAATAGAATTCTAGATTATTTGTTCTGGTCGTTTTAACACTTTATGGATTTTCAAATACACATATATATGTATTTAGTCGTAAATATATATGTGTCCATGTGTGAGTGGGTGTCTATGTGTGCGTCTGTGTGTTGTATATTTGTATATGTGTATGTATTTATTTATTTACAAACTTTTAAATAGACATCAAAAACATATTTTTTCATAAATGCCTCTAAAACTAATCTTATACGTACATTCTATGGCTTTTCAAATACACATATATATGTATTTATTTGTAAATATAAATGTTTCTTGTGTGTGAGTGTCTCTATGTGTGTTGTATATATCTATGTATGTGTGTTGTATATATCTATGTATGTATGTATGTATTTATTTATTTATAAAAACACCTAAAAACATATTTTTTCAAAAATGTATTAAAAAACTAATCTTATATGTATATATTAATATAAAAATAAATATACGTATAAAAAATTATAACTAAAAATATATATATAAATATATTAATATTTTAATTAATATATATGTACTAATATATGAATAAATATATTTATATTAATATGAATCAATATAAATATATTAATAAATATAACTATATAAATAAATATAGATATATCATTAAATAGAGAACAAAACGAAATGACATAGTGGTAAAGGTTCAGCTGCGAAAGGGGGGAGGTCCTGAGTTCGAGTTCGGGTGGAAGCGAATGGGGTGCGCGCATATGTGGATGTGTGGTAAGGGATGCACACGGGAGACCTCCTAGCACATATAAATGGGGGTGTGAAGCACTGATAAAAGCACACCCTGCATTATTTTAAATTTTTTATATTTTTGAACTTTTTTTGACCTTTATCAGCGCTAAAAAAATCACTGATAAGGGCCCATTTTATCAGTGCTAAAGAAGCACTGATAAAGGGGTCTTTTATCAGTTCTCTTTTTAGTGCTGATAAAAGGGGCCCTTATCAGCGAATTTTGGAGCACTGTTAAAAGGGACCCCCCTATATTATCATTGATCTTTACAACACTTTTTAATTATTGTTAAAGCCCTTTTTTAGCGCTGATATAGGCAGTTTTTGCAGTAGTGTATACTAGGATGTCATCCATAGACACCACTATGAAAGAATAGAGGTACTTGTGGAATACACTATTCATGGTCACCATAAAGACCATTGAAGAATTAGTTAATCTGAAGGGAATGACAAATAAACTATTCTGGGCATACCAGCTTCAGAAACAATTCTTCGGGATATCCTCCTCTTTCACCCTGACATAGTCATAACCTGGATGCATGTGGATCATGGAAAACCCCTTTTCCCATATAAAATGGACCATCATATTTCCAATCATTGGTAAAGGGTATTTGTTTTTTTGGTTACCTTCATAATCTTATGATAGTCAATACTGAACCAGATATATTTGTCAGCCATTATTGCAAAAACACAAGAGTTTCCTATGAAGAGATGCTTGGTTAAATGAATCATTTGTATTCCAAACTTTCCAAATATATATTTATTTCACTCAATTCGGTAGGGGCCATGGGATATGATAAATGAGATCTAGGCTATGTTCTCAGCACCAAAACGATTGCGAACTCCATATCCTACTCTCGGGGTATCAAAGAAAATCATCCAGAAACATGTCTACAAACCCCTACAACACATGTGTTAACCAATCACCTAGAGAACAAGAATATTCTCCTATCAAGAGTGATGATAAAAATATACTAACTAACTCTGGTAGTAGAGGGTATACAAGACCCAACTGAGTATCCTATTCACTAAGGAATACCTGATCACTTCCATCAGGTGTCATGAAAATATCCCGCCACAGATAATAGTCATGGTGCACTTGGAAACACACCATCCATTCTGTGCTATGGATAATATCAAACATGTTTTTACCCATAAACAATATATCCCACATAATTCCCACCCCAAACATAGAAATTTCCCTCAATGGACACCTAAGGCCTTTCTCCATCCATTTGACCAACATTGTCACCTACTCCATTGAAAATGACAAAATCATGTTCGGAAGATCCAACAAGTTCACAAACTGTTAATATATAAATGTGAAACATTCCTCTATTCCAAAAATAATGAATTCTATAAAGGATGAATTATAATGGTACCGCAAATATTTAAGGGCCTCGCATCTGTCCCCACAAATCTTTCTCCACAATATAAAGGTTTCTGGTTTATATTAATTCTGACCATGCCCACTAGTATGAGGATCTTCTCTAAACTAACATTGATCAGAAGAAGACCTAGTCTTTCCACCCTCACCACCAAACCAAGACCTCACCATCCTAGACGGTTTGGACTGAGAACGCATACCCTTGGAAGCCCCTGATCCTGCATCGACATGAGAAGAACGTGTAGTCTTGCAAAATATTGGAATGTTACATAATTCTACACACTGATTAAAGATTTTTGGAGGTGCTGAAAAATACGGTCAAGTGTGTCCCACCTTTTCAAACTAGTGGAACACCAAAGACCCTGCATTAGAAACATTAATGGAAGTTATCCTAGAAGGATATACTAAACATCTTCTTCCCTAATTCCCTTACTCCTCATGATTACATTTATTTTTTGAAGGGAACCAACTACTAATTATGGAAAAATCTCAAGATGAACCAGAGATACCCTTATAGTCAATATCCCCCATACAAGCCCACTCAACCACTTTAGCTTAAGTCTTCCATTTAAATAAGAATACCTGAGAATAAATCTCCAGATAGAAGCCTTTCTTAAGACTTTGAGCCTTCATCATCTCATTTAAAACTATCTCAGGATAATACTCAACCATCTCAGTGAAACCGTTGGCGTACTCCATCACCGTTAGGTCCCCTTGTACATGGTCTATGAACTCCCAAGACAGTTCATATTCCAAGACCATTGGAATGTATTGATCATTAAAGACCAGTTTGATGTCCTTGTAGGTAATATACTCATGATTCCCATCCTGAACCACTGCATCACACTACCGTTGCATAGGTACCTCTAGTAGAAAGGAATTAAACGTCACCCTAATGTGTTCATGAATTTACAAGAACTAAAATATGTGGGTGATCTTATCCAGAAATTCTCTTACATCTTCAGATTCATAAATAACTTGAAAAATAGGAGGATTATTATTCCAGAATTCGTGGGCCTTATCCCTCCATGAGTTGGGCTTAACTTCTCTAACTAGAGTAGGGGAAGGACCCACTCCCTATCTAAGATACTGAACAGATCGAAAAACCACTTCCACTCTCCAATAATCATGTGGTGAGGGATAACTCTATCAGGATACTTCCATAAGTATTGGGGAACCTTCTACGGAGGAATGTTTCAAAATAAGAAACAATAACATCAAATATTCATCACTATATCAATTCTAAGAAAATTACTATTAGATCATAGAGAAAATTACTCAAACTTGTCTTGACAGTGAAAATACTAAACCTATTCACCCCCATCCATTATCTTGCATAGTCTGAAGCCTTCATATCCCATATGGATGAGATTCCAAAAAATCATCCCAACAACCCATGGGGAATCTAGGTCTTTCATAAGGTGCGATGGAAATTCACCCTACACATAACATAATTCTGATACCTAATAGTCCTAGATTTTCTCTATCTAGAATCATACCAAATAAAATGACCCAATGATCTAAAACCTATTATGGAAAAAAATAACAAACCATGTCAGGTCTCCATCCGACCCAGCACTAGACCCAGTATGTGGTATGGCCATAGGGAATTCTTGAACCCCACTGGCCAGTACTAGTTCATGTTTCTCTATAAAATGTAGTGAAAATGAATTCTCCTGAGGATACAAACACAACCAAAAAAACAATATATAAATCATCAAATATGGGAATAAACCAAAAAATCCCTTATATGGCTTTAAATTTATGTTTTCATGTTTAATAGAAATTCCAAAAATAGGGGTAATAAAAAAAGAAACCAAATTCCTTGAGTCAAAAACCCCCCACATGTAAGGAGAGAATCTCCCTCAATCCATCTCCACAAAACTACCCAAGAATCCCACTTGTATATTGATTAAAATTCACCAATGACATTACCCTTAGATGTATCAAACATAACCTAGTCTCCTTACAACCAGTGCTGTAACCAGGGTGTGAGTGATTTCCCAGTAGGATTCCACCCAAAAGATATCCATGATCTGAACAATATAATGGAAAATACATTAGAAATATTAGATAAAATAAAAGAAAACTCTTGAAAAATTTAAAGGAATGTAGTGTTAAATGAACAACATTCAATGAAAATCAATTTGAAGTAAACCACCTTTTTCCTTCGATGTATCTCAAGAGCTCTATTATATGATAATGGTGGGTGAACAATAGTCAATGTGGACCAAACATGATAGAATAACTATGGGTTTTTGAAAGATATATGGACATAAGAATATCGATTCTCGAATTGAGGTGGTATTGGAACAACACAAATCCACATTCTCGTGAACATGCCACTTGAGTGGAGAATCACCCAATATTCCAGGGGTATCCATTAACTAATATATTTATTTACTGCCTAATTTGTCAATACAATTTAGTGAAACCAGGATTTAGCCACTTTAGAATTACTAGACTAGTAGTTATTCTCCCACCTCCTAGCTAACGAGGCATCCAGTTGAGTGATCATACAAGGTTCACACAAAACACGTATCACCACAATCATATTTCACTAGACAAACAATTCCTACAATACACTGAAGCCACCATTTCACACATAAATACTCTTTCATAATTCAATGCACACTAAATCCATCTCACCTCATAAATAGTTTGTTAAAATATTTTCTAATCATAAAATTCATTTCAAATTCATAAAAGAAGTCCACACATCATGAATTGAACACTTTAGCATATAAATCCAATTTAAAAATTAATTGAACAATCAAAATATTTTAAAAACTATATTCATAGAATAAGTATAACTTATAAAAAATGACATGAAACTCATGAAATCCAGATAACATTCATCATGACACGTTTAACCATGGAATCACCTAATGTTTGTGGAAAAACCCCATGAACCAGTGCAAAAACATCATCGCACCTTAGTCTCACCTAGAAGAAGAATGATCGACTGCTAAATCAAGATCTCTATGCAAAAATGACAAGGAAGAACCCTAAAAATCACAACCCAGGGGTTGTAGAAGATGAAACCCCAAAATTAATGGAGAAAACCTAGATTATAGGAGGAATTGAGAGAATTATATACTCACTTGATGATTAGTAGAGGATATGCACCAAAAGACCAGGAACATTTAAACCCAAGGGAGGTTCATGGTGGGAGATGTGAGCCTGCGGTGAGGGAGACTGGGTGGGGTGAAAAATGGTGAGAAATGTGGGTAAAACCTAGAGTAGTGATAAAGAAAAAAAATTAATGTGCTTCTATATCTACATGTTTAGTCCATAGAGTTTATGAAGCCCTGCGTAAACATAAAGACAGTTCTATCTGACTAGTGGACGTCACACGGTTTCCTAGGAAAAGGATCATGGCCATGTATATGTTTTTAATTAGGTATTTCCACCAACCATGGGTTTTCTTAGGCTTGTAAAAGTTTACTACTAACCATCCGAAAACTGTGCGCAATGCTCTGTGCCACCCAAAACATCCACATTCTTCCAAAATCTCCAACAAAAACACATGGAAAAATATTTAAAAAAACTAAATTGAAACATACATAAAAAAGGCCACGAATGTGACACAGATAATGAATTATGTTTTAATAATGGTTTTTAGTATTAATTATATTCCTTCTATTTCAAGGAATTTGGATTAATGTGTTACTCAAGTTGGAATATCACCTAGTGTCAATTCTAAACCATTACCAATTGATAAATTGAAATAAGATGGATTCCATTGTATGGGGTTCTATTGATTTATGATCCTAAATATTTTCGATGATAATTCACTTATAATAGATTTTTTAAACTAATAATCATCAAGTTATTTTTTCAAATGAACATTCACTTAGGTGTTACAAAATTCTTATGTGTTGTTGGTAATTCTTTTTTTAATGATATTTCATAATTATATTTAAATTATTTGATATAGTTTTTTTATATTATTCCCAATGGATATATTATGTGTTATTATCATTTTTTTTCACATAAACCTTTTTTATATGATCCATGCTTCATGAAGTTTGTTTTACAAAAGAGAATTTGTTAACTCATATATCCTTTTCTTGAGTTGTATTGATTTATCATTAAATTATTCATTCTATAATTTTGGTTATCCCATAATAATATTTTACTATATTTTATTTTATAATCCTATTATTTTAATATAAATTTTAATAAAAAATTATACATTTCCACCCTTCTTACAAAGTCATTTTTAAATAGAGGTATTTGAAAAATTATAAAAATATATTTTCATTGCTATTCTATATGATTTTTTTCATCGTATTCACATTTTATATTATATTTTTTACAAATTTTTATAAAACATTTATAGGAAAATACTTTAAATTGTAATTTTTGTAAAATTACGTGACATCAAATTTTCAAACTCTACCATTTAATGTGACATGTAAATTTGAATCATATGTATAAAATAGAAATGATTTGTAAAAAATATATCATGTTTTCTGTTTAATTTAACATATAATTTTAAAATGTACTTATTGTATTAGGGTTCCTGATTCATGTTATTTATATATTTATATATGATATCACATAGGTATCTGATGTCTTAATATCCATAAATTATCCTATTGTGACACTTTGTAATGAAATTTATTTTGATGAATTTCATTATTTTTATGAAAACTATTCGATGATTCCTTGTTTCACATGGGCAATGATATCTTAAAACAAACTATCATCATACAGTACATGAATTATGGTGATAAATCCCCAGAATTTAATGAGAAATATAATTAATACTAAATATGGTGTGGATATAATATTTTGATCAATTCAAATTGTATGACATTCAAAAATAATTTATATTATATTACTGACATGGGGATATATATATATATATATATATTAATTTATGATATTTTTATTTCATTATTGATGATTATCAGTATGTTGAATATGATTTATTTAACCGTCTACCTATTACCTCGATAGGGGTTATGTTATTTATTCCTTTCAATGGAATAGGAATAATATTTTATTGTGGTATCCTATTATTCCAATATTGACTACTATCTGTAAGCTAACTATATTTTAATTAACCACCCTAAATCATTCACTAGATGGTTTAGGATCATGTAACCCATTATATTTTCCCAAAAAATATATTGGAATAATTGTAGGATTATTTAATAAAAAATAGTATGATTATTTATTTTATTTCGATATTTATCATTGTAAATATATAACAATGTATTATTTTGTAAGGAATTATTTAGATAATGGAATGAATGATCTTGATGTCTCTTATCATTAATGAATTGGACATAATTAGTTGACTAGTGGGCCCTATAATTATATACCCACATGATGCATTGACTAGTTTCATGTGACAAAACGTATTTGGTTTATTGATGTATTATGTCCTAATTGATAATTCTTTATTGAATATGGTCTCTATCACTTGTAATACGTCTTAGCACAGGGTTGTAACCTCATGGTTTAAATTCATTACAATATACATTAAATTATTTTTAGATTATTAATATTGATATCAATGTTTTAATAAATTTTCATGTACATAACCTGATCCTAGATACATTTTGACTATGGATTGATGTTGTTTAATATTACTTTCATAATATTTTTGAAAGTATTATTAAATATATATTCCTTGATCCATTCCACATTAATGTGGGCATCTAGAGGTTATTGGTTTCATGATTCATCTTTGCAGTAGATTAGGATAGTTTTCCTAGAGTAGCTAGTTTATGAAATAATTCTAAGAATGATCCAATAATTATTAACCCAAGGGGTTTTTTGACTATATAATTAAAATGAAAAAATATGTTAATTTTGATAAATAATAACCTTGGTTTGGATTATTACTAAGAGACATTCATAATAATCTGATGATTGATTAAAAGTAAAAAAAACTGATTCAATGTGGAAAAATATTAATTGTATTTTAATCGATAATTAATTAATTAGTGGGTTTCAATAAAAAAATGAATTATATAATTATAATTACTATTTTATATGAATTTTTCCCAATCAGTTATCTATACATGGTAGTTTTAAATAGGATTAGGAGCGATGATAACTATTATTTTGTCCAACATAAGGATTTTCACATACTATGGTTGTGAGGTATATTATATCATATATATCGTTTTACTTCTACACAAACCCACACATGTCTGTTAGGGAAACTAACACTCAATGGACACTACGAGGGTAGTTTCCCCAACATCCTAGTGCGAGGATGGATGATAGAGATCCCTTATATCCATTCTATCTTCTCTTTGTAGTTACTTCTACTATTTATCATAGTGGTTATCTTTCACGTTTTTTGTATAGGGGGATTTTATTTCTTATAGTTATTTCACTCAAATGTATTACTAGATATAATATCTGAAGGAACATTATATGTGTGACAATTATATGCTATTATTGATTGAGGTACTTACATGGTGTATGTGTTCTAATAGTTTGAAGTATAATACCGTATGTTTGATATTTTTCATATAAGATGTGGAAGATACCAAAAATAATTTCTTTATATATATGGATATTTTGATCGGATTATGTGGTTATGTGATGCATGAGGTGCATGTTGTGATTCCAAGACCATGTGATTTCATGTCAACTTTCTTTCTGAATGAGATGGCCTAAGACATCTGACATTGGGGTAGAGCATAAATCCCATGTGGAAGAGGGAGTGGAGTACCCTTGATGTGTCATAAATACATTATATTATATCTTATATGTGTTAGATGGTGAGAATTTCCCCCAAGAGGATACATAGAAGATCGTAAGGAATATATTTCTATTCTCACTCTATGTAGATATATATACATATAATTATTCAGTTCATCTATAGACAGTTTGATATTAGGATGTATATTACTAGCTCGGGCTTATCATGAGTTGTTTGGGCTTCATGGTTGATGTCATATTTAACTTTTTGGAAATTGTATTTTGTTCCATTTTTTCAGTACAATATGCAATTTCATGTTTTAACATTTGAATTTTTTATATATGTCTGTATGAGAGGGTTCTAGTTGTTGTTTTATTCTTATCTCTCCCATATTAATTTTAAATTACAGGCTAATTCGTCCCATATGCATGTTCATTATACCATGGATTCTAGTTGGAAACACATGGTCTACTGGAGGTGGGGCTTAGGAATTCGCAATATATATCCCCTAATAATGGTATATTTTTTTGTAGCGGGTCATGAATGAGTAGTATCTTATATTTATGTTTGATGGATAGGATGGATTTTTCAGTAGAAAAAATTTATGTTTCATTGGTTTGTTTGACAACAATTCCAGCTAAGTCTTCTATGCCTTGTAAACACAAGAGACCGACATAGATGTTGGTATACAGGGCCCATGAAGATCTAATGAAAAGACCATTATATTTACAGTGCCTACTAGATAAAGTGATATAGTTTCAAGGTAGATACTTAGGAAGGTATCATGCATCACTCTTCATTATTCTGCATCTGAAATGGGTAGACCTTGGGATAAGTCAAAACCATAGAAAACATTAAATTTATTTATTAATTAATTATATTTATTCCATATTATAGGTTTCTGAGATCTAAAATATTATGTTTCTTACTGTAATGTATCATTGGTAGCTCCCTCATGAGGTTCATGTTGAACATTTTTAACTAGATGTTCTAGCAGATCACCAAGAGTAGAGGTTGACGATGATGATGCATAGAGAAAAAACTATAAGAGTTTTAGATATTTAGACTATAGTTGTATGAGGGATCCATTTTGGATTTAGTCATAAAAATATATTTTTATTGGGGTGAGATATATATTTTTTATATTCTTTCTCCAAAAGACCACTGAGTTATATTATCTATGATGCAACTGCATAGATCAGCGATTCAATGGTGGTTAATGTTTCTTCTAGGATATCTAGGGATTTGTTGTCTAATGTGAGATGTTCCCAGACTAGTTCAGAGAAGTGTTTTATTATTTGATCATGAACGTGGACAACCATCAGTTGATATTTACCAGTAAAATGGGGTGATTCGGCATGTAAGATTTCATTATTATTTTTAGGACCGTTTTCAAAATTCATATGACCTACTTTTAGAGGAGGATTCCACTGTAGGGAATTTTGAGGAGGTATTGCATCAATAGATTCATTCCATGTCGAAAAAATTATGAAATAGATGTATCATGTGGTTTTGGTGAGAGAATAGGACTTTAAGAGTACATTTTCAAAACCTGGATATCCTTAAGAGTTGAGTAATTCACATTCATCCTGATGTTAAAATATTGATCAAGGTTCCTAGTTATTAGGAGATAAGATTTTTTGGTCGATCGATGTTTGGTCCAATCCATCATCACCTCGTTTCACTAGGGTCAGAGATATTCAGAATTATTTCAAGGTATCATATACATATATTTATCATAGAGGGAATGTATATTAGTTATTATGGTGACCAACCCTTATAGGCATTTACTATATTCCATGTATTACACATCATGTTCCACTATTGAGGCAGTTTTATCAAATTCACCACTAGTTGTGTAGTCCAATTTGAGATCAGTAATGAGGATATGGGGTAAAAATAGTATGACAATGAGACACTCTTTTTCCTGAGAGCGGATATTAGGGACATGTAAGAGATTTATTGTAGGATTAGAGGGGATATGGAGAATTTTTTGGTAAGATTCATGCCCAATTTATTATAGATCCAGTTGATCCAGATATTATTCGAGGTACCCTTTGTTTTTTTCTTCATGGGTGAATTTTTTTTATTCTGGAGCACCACATCCTTTATATCACCTACACTCATCCATTCAATGGGAGATTAGGTAGGGATGATTCTAGTTCCTTTTATATTGACAACAATAATTGGAGGTTCACATGACATATATGATGTATGTAGACATAGAGAGCTGGTGATGGCGAAAAACTGATCTTGTAGAGAGTTTCAATGTTTCAAAATACATTTATTTAACATAATCGTCTTCATGAATCTATTTTATTTAGTGAATGATATTGTGGATTAATTTAGGTGGCTGGTTGTGTTCTATGAATATGATGGAGAGTTGAAATTTTTTGGGTGATAAATTAACTCTAAAGTTTTAGAGGAATATTCCATATTTCATATAATTGATGACTAAGCTGATGCTGAGCTCATCAGAGGTTCATAAGTAGATGTTTTCCAATGTTATTTAATATTACCCTAATGTATTTAAAGATTAAGTTATAGCATGACCCCCTTGATGGGGGATCAAATTTGTAATTGAGATATATCCAAGAATCTATCCTATCCCGATGTATCCATATAGGATTGATCCCTATTAGATATGAGTATCTATTTATGATCTACTATAGAATGGTTTTAGTTTGACTAGTGTATCACCATAGGGGGGACTAGTTTTTCCCATAATGTTTAATGGTGCAATATATAATCTTTTTATCGATTTTCATTTCATGAAACAAGTGGTGCTAAAGAGCCAAAATTTTATTCCACATATTGATGAATTTTATGATCAGTTGAAGAGATAATTTTGGTTCAAAAAATATATTTTTTTCCGGGATATTTTTTAGATTCATGGGAATGGTGATAATGTTACAAAGAAGGAATTAAATTTTCATAATGGGAATTATTAGTTTATTTTGATGTCATTCAGTGTAAAAATTTCTACAACTATGATCATGGGGTTGAGAAATGTTGATTTTAGAGAGTTATTGGCTAAATTTTTGATGGTTTTCATTGATGAAATCATGGGTACATAAAGTCCATGTACAAGAATAAAGAGGATATGAAAGTTATTTTTGTGAGTTCTTCAATATGAGTAGCTATTTGGTATATTCCCAGAGTGTGATTTCCTAACACAATATGTTTTTTTTTTCTAGGAGAAAGTTGTATCCCAATAGGGAGTATCTGTGGTTCCTTCAGTGATAGAAGATGTTTTTTTCATGGGAATACCACATGACAGTGGAATAGGTGTATAGAAACCTTGTTAACGTAGGCTATCACTAGATACAAGTAACTGATTTCAAATACAATGCAACTCCACTGTTAGCATTTAACCAGATAATGAAGGTGTTCTTATAGACAAACCAGGGTGAGATTGTTTTTCTATACCCGAAGGATATGTTTGTATTCACTCTGATCAAGTGTTTTCTAGGTGCGGGAGTTCCATATAAGTTTTTTTTATGATTCATATCCTATCATTGATTTTGTTGTAATGTTGTAGAGATTAGTGGTTTCTTTTTGGTCCTAGATGTTACGTCCCAATTGGAATAACTATTCCACTAGTGATATTGAGTTTTTTGTATTTGTGATTTCATTGATGTTATATTTAAATTCCTTGATTGGTGAGTTTTTTTTATTTTTTACTGACCATAAGATCTCGATGAATACATTCCCCCAATGTGACTTTAACTTGTGTCAGTATTATTGGAAGGAACTAATTCAGGATTACATCTTCTAGTTATCACATACATCATTCTAAGTAAATTTTGTAGCTCATGTACTTTGTATTGAGTAGCGTAGTGATTCAGTGCATGAATCTAGAGATTATTGAAGAGTTATATTTGAACTCTCACTGAAGAAACATGGAATGTGAGATTTTGGGGGAAGAATTTATATTTTTATGGTGATGGTGTAGTCGACATTGTTTTAATATGTGGAGTAGTCTCCACTAGGGGATCCTGAGGTAGAGGTCTAGGGTGATAGATTGGTTTTTTTAAATGCCCATAATTTTTGGAATGAGGATGGACAAAATAGAATATTTTTATATTGAAGTCTTCTTATTATATTAGTGATTTGTGATATAGTTCACATGGAGTTCTATAGTTTGTCTTTACTCATATAGCTCGGAATGGAAAATATTTACCATGATTTGATTGCATATTTTTGGTGGCATGAAATGATGTGTGAAGTATCAATGTTTGTTTCTTAATGTTTCATCTATCATAAGGATAAGGCTATGGATGAAATTCCCAATGGGTTTCTATAGCCATTAAATGATCCCATGTGGATGTGGGAGGAATTCCTGATGGATATAATTATCAATTTTAATCAAGTATAGGGAGGTTGTGATGACATATAAGAGATAATGGATTATTTGACGAAATCAAACTACTTTTTATTGATCTTGGAGTAAGTCTCAGTGGAGGTATTTTCAAGTTTTTTTCTAGAGGAGTTTGTGTGACTCCAAGAAGTCCAGAGGATGACCATTTATAATGAAGATCCTAATTGAAAATCTATGGTGTACAGAGGTATATATTATTATTTTGATTAATTTTAAATCCTAAGTACTAATCTCTCTCTATTGATTGGTAGACAGAAGAAGTAAATCATTGATACTCTCAAAGACATGTTACACTAATATGTCAGATCATTTTGGGGTATGTGGATGAGTCTCTCACCATTGTATGAGTTTTATTTCAATAATAGTGTCCACACCAACATTGTTATTCCCTCAATTTATGATTTTTAGGGATTACATTTCTATTATCTATTCTGGTAGACTGAGTTTAGAGAAGAATGAATAATTGGTCCATAACTAGTATAGAATATGAATGTGATGATATAGGTTACATTTAAGAGAATGAAGGAAGTATAAGATTGTTGAAATCCAATGCCTATAAAAGGAGTGGACCTTTTGAGTTTTATATTGGATATCATATGATCATGATGGTGAATCCCCTTTTTGGGCAGCGAAGTTTTGTTATTGGGAGTAATCGTTTTCCATGTTCTGTTAGAACATTTGACGTGTTCACTTGTATTGGAGCCATGGAGTATTAAATATCACTTCCACCATAGGTGTTACCGATATTGTATGTTTTTCATGTTCTATATCTCTTTAATTATCTTTTTTATGACTCTCATCTCATCTATTGGGTAGAGGTCAATGTTGAAGATAATACAACCATCAACGAGAAGCTTATGGAAATCTTGGACCACTAGGAGAAAGAAATGGGATGGATTACAATTCCCATGGCACATTTTTATTGGAAAAGTGATGGAATATATAAGAGTAAAATAGAATTTTTTTAATATGTGATCTTTGTATTTTATTATGATTTCTGTTTAGATCTTCTCTTGTAAAGTTTTTACCCTAGGGTTTTTTACCCTTTTTGGGTTATGAGTTGGTTTCATCTAATTTCTTGTTGTTTCTCTACTCTGGTTTTAGAGGTATCTACCTAGGTTGAGTGTTTAAGAGACGGTTGTTTTTCCCTTGTTTTTACAAGGTTTTCCTCTAAGTTAGGCGGTTGATCTCAAGTGGTGGAGGAATATTTAAGAGTCATATCATGTGGTTTCTATTCAAATGACCCTTTTTATTTTTTATATTGTATTTTTAGATTCTCAAGGAAGAGAATTGTTTAGGCGTATTCTAATCTAAGTTCATGGATCTATATAGACTGTCCCTTTGCATGTTTCTGAGGATCGTGGTGCTCAGAGAAGGATTGATAGTGGTCTGGAAGGGTTTTTCCACAAAAGATTAAAAGATAGAAGAATTAAAGACATGTAATGTTACTAGATGCTACAGGGTGGTTTAGATATTATGTCGGTATAGTTCATTATGTGAAAATTGCCTGGGATAAATAATAAAAAGGTGATGCATTTTTCAGCATACAAATGTCCCCAGGGATTACACAATGTGACAAGGGATTACATGTATTGTAAATCCCTTGTTTAGTGTGTCCTTAAATATTTCCCATACTTGGGTTTTCTCCAAAAATATTGACTAGCCATTCCGCTATCTCATTATAAGAAAAGAGAAGATCCCTTCCTTGTAATTTTGAGATCACTTTGATGGGAATCAATCCTTGTTCTATCGTCATCAATTTGTGGTGATCAACAGTGAGGTATAAACCCATTTCATGGGGTTCTCCTTTATTTGGATTTTTCACCAGTTCTTATTTTCATCTGATTGAGGATGATATACCATTTATAAATTTTGATTTCTTGTTTATTTATTTGTTTTGATATGGTTCGGTGTCCTTGGATGGATGCAGTTAATGCGAGAGATGTGATTAGAGATCTGAGACATGGACTGTTCATAGGAAAATAACATTGAAACCTTTGAGGTCGGTGATTCATTTCAACCCAATTAATTTATGTGGAATCATAAATTTATCATGTTTTATACCATTATATGGAATTAAATTATACATAATAATTAATGGCCCAGATTATAGAAATTTTATAAAGATCACATCTTGATATGTTTTTACTTTATACGATGATATAGGTTTCTGTATTATTTTTTCTGATTGTATGATATCATTTTTGTATGTTTTTTAGAATCCTATAATTCTTGGAGTATCATATTGAAAATGGTAAATAACGTAAACCTAAAATAAATTCAAAATTTATTATCTTGAATAATTAGTTAAGAGGTATGTTTTTTGTATAATGGAAAATGTAATTTAATGATAATTAAATTGATCTTTTATCTGATTAATGGAATATATAGATAATGTAAATCATATATATGCTTCATGATAATTTTTGAAACGTCATGTTAATTTATAATGTTACTTTTATAGGTTGTTGAAATCGGAAAAAAATGTTAATAGCATGTATTTCCTGCATTATCTTCTTAAAGATTAATGATTTTGGTTTCTCATAGTAGAATCATTTAATAGTGAATCAGTTAATTTAAGATGAAGTAATAACCACTTGTTTTATAAATATAATATTATAGGGCATGAGTTTCTATTTTATTGAGATGGTTCAGTTACTTATTTTGGAGTTGTGAAATATTTCTTTCATGATAATGTTGAATGCCTTGTTTTGAGGTCATAGAATCCATATTATTTCTTTTTTTCCTGAATATTTTATGATGCTCTTTGTATATGATCCTTGTCATATGATCCTGATACATCTAAGACTGTGATATATTATATTGGGTAGGGAGGCCCATATGTGATGTGAGTCTTGTATTGATGCGCCAAGGATTGATGATGTGATATATGTAGGGAGGGAGTCCTAAATGTTGTGATAGTTGATGTAAACTATTGTGGTGGGGTACATCAATTTATGAATGTGGGTGTTTGGGATGAAACTGATGCAGATGGAATGTGTTGAAGTTGGGTTTACCCATTGTTGATATTCTGAGTGTTGGTATGCTCGCTAATATTTTTTTTATGGTTTATCGTCAGTTTTCTTTTTATCTGTATTCCATTCTCAACTATATGAGTTAGCTCGAGGGGATTGGTATAATGATTCCCCTTAGTGGTAGATTATGATGGTTTTCCAAGAGTACAATGTTTTTGGAATAATTCTAATATTGATTGATTAATTTTTAACTCACAAGGTTGGATGATGTTGAAATTAAAATTAAAAAAAATTAATCATTATAAACCATGTAATTGATTTGTATTATTCATGGAGGGCATATAATTTTTGTGGATGAATAATTTAATTTAATTTAATGAAATTGAAAGTTAAATTTAAAAATTTTATGGGTTAATTAATGAATAATGAATTAATTAATAGAAGGAAACAATAAAAAACGAAACAAGTAATTATTGTATATATGTTATATACCAATGCGCTTAAAGGATATCAGATCTTAATAGTGGAAGTAGGTAGTCCAACTAAAATTTGATTTAGTTGTGTCTAACACCAGGTTCTTACCATAGTATTGTTGGGAGATATATTATATCAATTATATTCTATGATTTTATACACTACTAAACCCATGTATTTTCGGGTAACACACTCCCACTAGACATTATCAAGGTGTTTTCCCCAAAATCCCAGTGAGAGGATGGATGGCTAACTACACCCTCTGGGACCACTCCCGTATCTTAGTAGTTACTTTTATAGGTATGTAGGGTGTTTAGATTTATCATATTTTTTTTAGGTATGTAATGGTTTTTGGTAATTTAACACCCTTGTATTATGGAATATATTAACTAAAGGATTATAAGAAGTATGATATGCACATTCTGTGAGGGTTTGAGGTAGTTACTCAATGTATGGGAAATAATGGATTGCATTATAGAATCTAATGTTTGATATGAATCATGTGTGATGAGGTGATCTAATTGGTTACAATATATAGATATGTGTAATGGATGATGTGATTATGTGATGCACATGATGTGTGTTATGATGCATTTTTCTTGTGTTTTTTGGTTGTATTACTTTTTGAGGGAGATAGATCATGGCATATGATTGAGGGGCCTAGATAAAATCTAGTGGTGAAGAGGGATTGAGGCACCCTTGATGATTATTTACTATATTATATTATTTCTTGTATAAGATACATGTTAATAGTTAGCCATCATGAGGATGATAACATTGGTAACTTATTTATGTGAAGAGTTATTATCACTATTTACAGTTTTCTTTAGCATGATTTCGTAATCATTTTCATTAGAGGCTTCAGGGAGTATCCTGGTGATTATACTATTATTCTCCCCTTACATATATATAAACAATATTTTACATTAGTTTGGGAATATTAAATATAAGACTAGATATTACTAGCTCTAGACATAACAGGTGCTATTTGGGCATTGTGGTCACTGTGATATTTACCTTCTTGGTACTTGTATATCCCATTGAGTTGTATTTTTACAATATGGAATTTCATTCCTGTACTTGGGATATCTATTATAGATATTTTTGAGTAGTTTTTTGTTTTTTATTCATATTATATCACTCTTCTAGATTCTTCTCTTTGAGGCTACTTCATACCATATCAATGCTTTTTATTCCCACAGTTTTTGTCGCTATCATGAGGCATGAAAGTGGTGGGACTCTGGTTGACACTATGTCTCTTATCTCATTATTATATCATTATTGGGAGGGGGTTGTGGCACTTTGGTATTATTATTAGTTAGGTATATTTAACAATAAAATCCGGATTTATAAAATAATTTATAAATTTGTTTTGAATCATCAAAATATTTTCCTCCAATGATATTGATTTTTCTTATGGGATATAAATCATATATTATATTATATAAATAACCATGAAAATTTATTTTAATGATTATTTATAAATTTGGTTATAAATAATAGGTAATTGTTCATAATGAGAAAAAAACTCTTATGTTAGATATATTATGGATGTTGAGATAATAATCAGTTGCCTTATTTTTAGATATGTTAGGTAGACTATATTGGGTATAATTGGGATTTTTTAACCTATTCATGATATTTAAGGTCATGTACATCCAATTTTTTGGGATTATGATATATAGTTACTATTATGTCAACTCGTGACATTGTCCTAAATTCTATTTGACTATTAATGATAATGTAACTTGTTTAGGAATATATACAATGACCCAAGATTCTAAAATAAAAAAAATTCAATCGCATTTCTGAATTTAAAAAGTACACCTAAAAAATCCATGTACTATATTTCATCAAATTTATACACTTTGATACAATATACAACATGAAAAAACAATTCTAAATGTATTAAAATATAATTTACCATTTTAAAATAGACATTAAATTTATAAGAATGAATATTACAAAGTATATTATGAAAATTATATATATCTATTTATTATACCAAAAAAATTAATCATTAAAATTAAAAAAAATTGGAAAAAACTATATTTTTGAAAAGTCTATTTAGTCATGCTTTGAGAGATTAATTTAAAATTATTATTTTTTATAATATTTGTAAAATTTATTTTACAAAATGAAATAATATTCTGAAATAATCATAAAACTATTATCAGAGATATAATTTTTTGATATTTTTCTGAAGTATTTCATATTTCTATTAAAAGTGAAAAGTACTCAATTTTAATAAAAATATTCATTTTCATTTAAATAATTTAAAATTTTAAATTATTTTCAAAATTATCACTAATGTATCGCTAGTATGAATATATATCATTTAATCCAATTTGCATTATTGGAATTATTTTAATACCTAATTTTCATAAATAAACATTGTAATGGTTTTATCATATTCTCTTCAAAAGTGCACATTATCATTGTGTATGTGGTATTAAATTTAAATTAAAATTTTACGATAATATTAATCAAATTTTTCATAATTTATTCAATATTTATAATAAAACATATTTATGTTATCTATTACGGTGAACATAATTTTTTACCAAAATGAATAGTGAGAATAACATTATTTATAGGTGTTAAGGTAAAAATGGATTTACTAAGGGTTAATTAGATTGAGAAGATTTAAATTCAACAAAAAACATAAACAAAATATATTTTATCTATATCTATAGTCTATCATGTATTATCATCTGTAATAATATATTTTTAACCTTATTTTCTTATAAAGAAATTGGTAATAAAATTTAATTCCAATAATTATAAGTGTGCCACTCACAACACTTATAAAAGGTCACCCACACTCATGTTTCTTTAAAACCTTAAAACCCATTTGGTTCATCCAATATCTACCCAATTCAATTAAAAATTTCATTCCTTAATCATATAATAATTTTTTTGAATCCATATAATGATTGTGTTTGGTATAAATGTTTGAAATGTATCTGAATAGGTGGTAACTCTCATCAATGATCATGTGTATTTTATATATTTTTACATACATAGAATTTTCCATATATATGAATTTTATTATTTTTTATTATCATGACCTTAAACCAACTTAATTTCCATCAACTTGGATACAAAACCATCATGATCATGTATTGTAGACTTCCACCTCGTGATCCGATGACATTTATTATTTCATCACCACATTAGATGGTCAGTTATGATGATGGATATAAATTATATATTTTATTAAAAACAAAATTGTACCCATAGTGATATTATTTCATCTACACATATTGTAATTTCCATTTCAAAGTGGAAACAATAATGTCACTCATGCGTACAGTTGACTACTGCCTCACGAAGTGATGTCATTCAGATTTCACTAATGCTTTACTTAGAAGTTGGTAAAAAAATTCTATCATTATATGTGACAAACATGAAAAAAATATGAAATACGTGACACATTTATGATTTTATGATAATATATTATTCTCTTACTCTCTTTTTCACTCATTTAAAGATGAAAACTCCATTCATGCATGTGAAGACTAATTCCTTCATAAAGCAATGTGAATCTTTCCAGAAAAAAATATAATAATGATATGTATTTGTAAATTTGAAAAAATAATACAGTGTTATTATTATCTTATAAGGGTAAAATATTTATTATATAATTATTATAATTAAATTTAAAAAATATAATCGTTACATATATGTATGTACGACCTGTCATATCCATGATCATATCATAATTAATTTTTTCATAACCATCGTACATGATCAGTTTTAAAGTAATATTATCATAAAAATATGATTTTTATGTCGTTATTATTATTCTAGATATTATTTACCGATATAAAATTCACATGAAGTAGAACATTCATGCTAATGAATGAATGAAAAAATAAGGAAATTTACACTCTAAAAAATGAAGGTAATGAACAATTATTATTGAATAAGGTGGTCAAATGTTATTAATGGGTCATATATGATATTATAGATATAAATATTGTTCTAGAATACCATAATAAAATTTTTAAGCCACTACGCAATATTTTAAATCATATTTCACCATAATGAAACATGAGGTAAGAGACTCCATCCTAATATCCCTTCATTGAGATATATTATAATTTTATGCACAAAATTCCTTTAATATATTGTATATACAACAAATTTTTATTGTAATATCATTATTATCTCATACATAATTTTTTTTAATTTTAATTAATTCATCCAAGTGTATTTGACTCGAAAATTACCTATTTCTAGAATATGTTTTTCAATATCACTTTATTTTGTGATTGTATAAATTATATTGAAACAATCATGTTTGTGTGATCATTTATCATTAAACATTAAATTTATATTAAAAATCCATATTCTAGTTTGTCGATTATTTTAATTATATAATCCATATAATTGTTTTCCATATAGTGGATTATTTGAATGTTCTTTGATTTATGGGTGAAATATTGAAAAATCTCTATCTTTTACTCAATACAGATATTGACGATAAAAAAATTGTTCATGAATTTAATAGATTATTTCATAAATGGGTATATCGATAAAAATTGAGAAATTTTTGGGGAATTATTATAGATAACCCATTGATAAAATAACATATCCCATTAGAAAAAATAGTTTTCCAAATTAGATAGGTTTTACACATTTGTTTTATTATTTATAAAGGATCAATTATGATGGTAGAGGTAGCATGTTCCTAGGGAATGATGTCAAATAATATAAAATTTACTTTATTTTGAATATAGTTATTATTTTTATCAATGATATTATTATTAAGATATTGTATCCAGATGAATTTAATTCTGAGTTTTTTTTATTAAATTATATATGTTTTCTATTATTTATATTTCCATATTGATTATTCATCTTTATCTCATGGTAAAAATGTAATAAAAATTGACATTTTATTTAGTTATTTTAATTCCCATAATGGTTATGGAAATTTATTATTGAGATATTATTATTTACAACACTTTTATTAATAATTTTAGTTCACCCTTATGTATTATACATTCCCCGTAATTTATAAAAGATATCATCTAATGTGTTTTCAAGTACACCACTATTTGTTTTGGTTATTTATTTTTTATTATTTAAATTACAAATATAAAATTAGTATACTATATGAATCAAGGTCATTATGAATTTAGATCTGATTAATACTTCGAGATTTTACCATTTGTATTTATGCATGTTTAATAAAGAAAAAAATAGATATGGTATAATTGGTGTGGGATCATTAGAGTTGTTATTAAATGATGTTTATTGTAAGAAATATGATCTAGATTTAGGAAATCTCAATTTACGGAACATTAAACTATAATAGAAATTTAAGATATGTATAGAAGAATAAAATAGTTTATTGGTAAAGTAGAGAATATGTTAATTTTTCAAGAAATACATCTCTTTCTGCATACAACAATTGGATGTTGTTCTGGAAAAAATGTACATAGGGGTAATTATTCTAAAAATGAGATATTGAGTTAGAACTAACCATCACATGTTACATGAAAATTACCCTAACTATTTTATTATTGGATGACTCATGATAGGATAATCATAGTTTAATTAACACTTTTACTACAATTCATTAAAAAGGATTTGAAAATAGAGATATCCCCAATGATACCATCTTTATTTTGAGATATGATATTCAAAATAAATTTGATTTATGTTTCTTATTATTATATTTTAAGGATTATACATTATCGTTAATAATGATATGATCTAATATAGTGTAGTGAATCATTTATAAATTGTTATTCGAACAAAGAATGCGATCCACATGAATAAACATAATCAAATGTCTGAGAAGGATTGTTTCATTGTTGTAATTAATCTAACATTACTAAGGTAACTATTCAAACAAAAAATATTATCATATAAAGACATGTAATAAAGTCATATATTGATATATAAATAATAATATAAAAATTATTAATTCATATGGAATTATGAGATGAAGAGTTAATAAGGAAAAATATTGTTAAAGGCATAATGTTAATGAAGGTTTTCCTCGCATGTGATAATTGGGGAATCAAACCTCCATGTAACTGATAAAATAGAATTGGATCTTTCTACATGTGTATAGAGGTAGTCCATCATTCCTATGAATAAAAGGGTATGAAGAAAATTTTTCAATCCATAATGATCTAACTGTAAGGTGATGTGTCACTTCGAAAATCAAGGTCTCATGATTTATAGGAATATACCTTAGAATAAGATAAAGGATCATGGCGAATATTAGTCTATTTCCAAAGACAAAGTGGAATGATTAATGTGCCATTTTTTATTCATGAATTATTTAATTTTAGTATTTATCTTTGATATACTAGATATATGAATTATTAAATTTATAAGGATATTAATACACTTCTTTTTCATTATATATAGGAAATCATATGTGGAATATTGATGAGGAAAAAGAAAAAATATTCATCATCAAGTTGAACTTCATGAAAAAATAGGATTGAAGGAACGAAAACCCATAATATGTTCAAGATTTTGAGATATTGATTTTGGGATATTGTGATTATAAATGTGGATAATGTAAATTTGATATTATGGACAACAATGGGATAGATTATCAATTTGTAGAAAAAGTATTTTATGAAATCATTTTTCGAGTTTACTTCAATTTTTTAATGAATATATCCAATAATACATGTTTTACATAAGGAATTAGGAAACAATTATGTATTAAATATTTTTATGATAATTTAGTTTGTTACCATGTTTCAAGAGAATATGTTATGATATTATTCACCTGCTTGGTAAAACATAATTAATATCTACTTATGTTTTTTGGGGATTAATGATAAGTTCATTTTATAAATACAATTAACATCACTCAAATATTCTAGATTGTAATAATATAGAAAGAATATATAGTTATACATTTATGTAATGATTTAAGGTGATCATTATAGAATTTATTATAGATTAAAATATTACATCACCATATAGAAATTTATTCATATTTGTTAACTTGTGATACATGTTTTGAAAATAATAATTATTTATTGATGGAATTACCGATCATTATATTATATATATATAATTTTGTTAAAATTTAATTTTAGATCCTTATAAAATATCATTTTAGACTATTCATTTCATATAGTAAAGGAAGAATTGGAAATTGATCAAATCACAATAAAATAATAAAAGTTATCTTCTGAAATATTATCATATCAAGCATATATTTTTCCTAATATTCATAGATAGAAAAGAAATTAGAAATATTTATGAAAATTATTTAGAAAAAATATTATCATGTTCATATAAATTGAATCAAATTTACAATTTAAATCATCACATTTTTATTGTTTTCAGGTCTTTAACATTACATTGACCATTCACTTTCTAATGATCAATGACATCATGTAATCATTATAAATTTTTTTATAATTTTCTTCCATTTATAAATATTAAATTTCTGATAATGTTATCCTAATTAAGAACACCTAATTAAGAACATGGTTGCATGTTATTCCATATGAAAATTGTACATCTTGTTTTCTCTTATTAAGATGTTATTTTATTACCCCTTTTAGGATGTGATTTTTTAAACAATGATATAAAAAAATTAGAAATCATTGATTATCGAGTTCAAGATTAAATTATGAGGAAAATCCTTATTTATGGTGGGGATAATGTGACAACCCACTTTTATAAATGAATATTATTTTTCCATATGTGAATGAGACATGAAACAATATTCATAAAAAAATAACAACATGTATATATTTAAATTTAACTTCTTCAATCACATGTGGAACACAAAACCCCAAATCTAAATAAACTCTAATATAACATAAAATAATAACCTAGAAATAAAATAGGGGGATATTAATATTAATATATAAATTATGAATATTATATTTATAGATTTATTATAAATCAAATAATAATCATTTGATGAAAAAATGTATTATGAAAATGAATATTTTTTCAAAAAGGAAATTTAGTCACGCTTTGAGCACATATTTTAAAATTAATTTCTTAAAATTTTAGATATTTTAATTAAAAATTCAAAAAAAAATTTATTATAATATAATAATTACTTTAGGGTGAACAGTTTTGATTTTTATGAAAAAAATTTCATTTTCCAAATTTGAAAACTATTTTTCATTTAATCTAATGAAAATTTTAATTTTCATTTTAATTTTTTGATGTACTTTTTTATGTAAATTAATTAAAGTTATTCCATTTTAATAATTTTTATATAGAATTCTATTTTAAAATATATTTAGTATTTTGATCATTTCTCTCTACAAAAACTAGCTTTCATGTCGCATTTGTGGGATTATTGTTAAATTAGTTTTTCGACATCTATGAATGGAATTTTGAAAAATTGATATGATATCTATAAGAAACTAATTTTATTATTTAGTAATACTAGACCTATTTTTGTCATCATGAATAGTGAAAATAGATAAAAAAATTAACATGGTTAAATTCATTTTAGATTTATAATTGGTTCAAACATGAATGATAAGGGTTAAATTAACCTAAATAAATGAATACAATACATTAGATGTCAATATTTACACAATATAATGTCTTATTATAAAGAATAATTTTTTGACACTTTTTCATGTGAAAAACATGGGAAAACCTTTTTTGTTTCCAAACACTAAATGTGTTCCACTCAGCTCATATATAAAATCCCACTCACTATCCTTTATAATTCACACCTTGAAACCATTTTTTGTACATTTAAAACCCAAATAACATAAAAAAAATAATCACCTAATCCTAGAAGAAATATATCTTTATATATCCATTGTATGATAGATTTCGGTTTAAATCTCTGGAAATTAGTTAATGGAAATATAACATTGTTCAACGACTATCTTTATTTTTTTCAATACCAATCAACATAAATTATCCTTAATACATTATAATATAATGAACTAAATATCATCCATATAATGAGAAGTTGTTATGTTATAGTAATTATAAAAAACCATTTACAATTCCATGTAATGGGTTATAAATACATCATTCAAGTGTATTAAGGACTACCCCCTCACGAACCGATTACATAATATTTTCTACTACCACATCTCAAGGTTGGGTATGATGATGGATCAAAATTTTATATAATATATTTATTGGATAATTATATATCATGAATCACTATATCCTATATAATGATTTACCATCAATTACTTAGGGGATATGATTATTTCTCTCTCATGTACGACAAATTACAGCCTTGCAAAGCAATGTGAATTTTCCTTCATTAAAGATTTACATTGATGGTGATACATATAATTTTAATGATAATATGTGTTATAAATGAAATAATAATTATTTTAACTTCATATTAATAATTCATTATACATAATATTTAACATTTTTTCTTACTATTTAACTCATTTAATGTTGATAACATCATTCGTGTATGTGTGAACTACTACCTTCACGAAGAGATGTGACTCTTATTTCATCACCAAACAACATGGATGATATGAATTAATATATTTAAATAATATAATATAATAATAATAATAATTATATATATTTATAATATTACATGTCAAATTTTTATAATGATTATGGAAAAATCTAAATATTACCCTTTCGTACATTCGAACTGCAATCTCTATGATTATAACCAATATAATATTTCATAACCTTAATTTATGATATATTATAAATATAAAATTGATTTAAAAATATGATAATAATTTCATTATTATTATTATTTAGATGAAATAACTTTATTATATGAACTATAACAAAAAATTTCATGGAAAACATTAATGAGAGAACGATGAAATTATGTCCTAAAACAACGAAAATCATGAATGATTATTGAAAAACATGGTGATAGGATAAGAAAATGAATCTTATATGATATTAAAAATATTAATTTTGTTCTATTATATGTTAATAACATGATTAATACCAATTTACATAATTTTATGTCATGTTCTACCATAATGAAGTCTGAGGTGTGGTACTTCATCTCAATTTCCCTTCATTGATGAATATTGTAATGTTATGCATGTAATTCCAATAATATGGTGTATACTAATCCCATTTGGCATGTAATATCTTTATTCATTCATAATTTAATGTATCTTATATTTAATTGTGAATTATGTCATACAATTGAATTTCATATGAAAATTACCATGTGTAAAAATTATTTTTACAATATTAGTTTCTTTTATGACTCTTAACATTCTCTTGAAATATAATATTATTATTTTCAATTTTCATTGAAATATAAATTTCTCCAAAATATAACTGTTCTATAGTTATGTGTATGATTATTTCCAAAACCGTATAAATTTTTTTCTTATGGAGAATACATTAAATGTTATTTGATAACAAGATAATTATTGATTAATCTATATCTTTTACTCAATATGGATATTTGATAATAAGGAATATTTTTTATTAATTACATATATTATTTTATATATGCGTATTTTTTTTATAAATAAATACATTGCTGGGTTCCATTTATTGATTTCCCCTTGATGCATCAACATGTCTTATGAGAAATACTTGTTTGCCAAATTAAATGGGTGTTTACCCAGTAGTTTAGACTTTCGCTGTGATAGATCATGAGGACAGATGTATCATGATCCTAAAAAATAATTCCCAATAAGTATTAATTTTTTTCATTTTATAAATATCCATTATTATTATCCATTATATTTTTTCAATTGTAATATCTTTGGATGAATTTCATTCTCATTAATTGATTAAATGGAATGTTTTTGTAGTTATTTACCTTAATATATTTATTATTTCTTACATAATAATGAAAAAAAGCAATTTAAAATGAATAAGTATTTGGTTATTTACATTTACATGTTGGTTATTTTTATTAATTAAGGATAAAATTAATTTTATTTAACCATTACATTGTATTCTATAACACCCTTATTTAATTACTTTTCCTAGGATATTGAGAGAGATATTTGATAACGTTTTAATGGTTAAAATTCATCTAATTTTGTTTTATATTATGCTTTACATTCATTTAGAAATGTCAGATGGGTATCGTGTTTATTTTTAGTTCTAAAAAACTTATAAATTGATATATCCTTTTTTATTTGACCCTTCATATGTATGAAAATGTAATAATATAGTCACTGACTCTAAGATACTAGGGACGTGGTTATTACAATATTAATAATCGCATTGTGGTTTATAGTCTTATACAATGAAATAAGTTTTCTAAAAGGTAAATAATTGAGAATATACTAATAGTTTATAAAAATATGTTATTATTAATTTATTTAATGGATAATATTGGTTGAGTATGAATAAGTTACATTTTTTGGAGTATATAATTTAATGATTTCAGGTTATAGACTCTTTGTGAATGTTCACGGTATTTTTTGGATATTTATTTTATGAATAGAAATAATATGTATGATAAAACCCAACTTAATGTTTCCTACATTGATCAAGGAATAATATTAGTTTAATTGAGTGATATATAGGTTGAATTGAGTCTGATACCTATTGATTTGTATTAACAGTATCCTACAATGATATTTCTAAAATATGAAACATATTGTTGTTGAATTTTCCAATGTATTATTATAACAAAATTATAATAATTTTCACAAATGTTATGTATTCTTCTATAATTAATTTAAAAATATAAGAAAGATAGAGTGTGTTGGAAAATGAAAAGGTTACCATAATTTACAACCTAATATAGTTGGAGCAAGAGTGTCATGAACCACTACCAAAATATTGGCACTCCCCCTCGGCCAGAAATGGGTAATGGGAGATGGTAACTCCATATGTCACACCTTCAGTAGGCCCATGGATGTCAAATAGCCCCAAGGGAATAATTAAGATACATATGGGAGGAACTACCCATTAAGAAATCCTGAGTTAGAGAGAGACAATATAGATACCCATATCAAGACTAGCTTAAAAATACCTATAAATAAATCCAATGTGAATAATAAAATACCCTAAAGTTCTATAAGAAATAAATGTTAATCTACATATACCAAATGGAATGGAGAAAGTGACCATGATTCCCAAATGGATACTAGAAACCATTATCATGTAATATCCATCCCAATATCTATTCTTCTATGACCGACATGAAAATAAATTTATATCTAAAGGTTGATAATAAATGTATAATCTATAAGATCATCTTTGTAACCTCTCATCAAAATGATTAATAAATAATATTGAAGCATTGTTTACAATAGTGAATCTAACATTTAACCTAAATAGGTATTCTATGTTCCAACCCTCACCATGGATAATTGTCTCCATTTATTTTTTACAAGAAAGAATACAATATATAATGAAAATTCAAGGGTACTATACTCCCACCTCCCAACAGGTATGCAACTCAACCCCAATATCGTGCGCCCTATTCTTTCCCTCTCTAAAATATAACATCTTGGTGATAGTTTTTCCAAGTATCATAACATACATCTCATTTAACACATCAACACATCATCCCATATAACATAACAATATATAGAAACCATATATTTCTTGTGTTCCACCACGACCTATATAATGTGTATCATACATCGAATATTATTCCTCGCACAGTCACATCCCGTAGAACGAGTAAGTACTTCATGTCATCACAATCTATACATATAATACCTATAATAATCCTTTTGATACTATATTTTGGGATACATGTGTATTAGTAAATAAAATACATCACCACACTCTACACACATATATAGTGAAACTAACAATTGGGCATATGAGAAATACTAACTTGAAATAGAAGAGAGCAATGATAGTGGAGGTAGTCTTCTATCAATCCTCCCATCGAGATGCTGTGGAAAAAATATCTTATAATATATTTCATGTTAGTCACCAAAATGGATTAGTGTGGTGAGGTGTATGTTATAAAATAATAAACATAATATAATATAGATCAAAACCACACTATGGTATTAAATTATTACTTAGATTAACTAAAATTATCATTTTATAGAACCCAATCTTCCAAATCTTGGCACAATATATCCTATAGGAATATGACCAAGAAAATAGATACATTAATTATGTTTTTCTTTAAATAATTTTCTTTCATTTCATTATTTATTATAAATTAAATTATCCATTAACATTATTTCCAAATAAATTTATTAACACCCAATATAAAGTCTATTACCCCTAGGAATAATAAAAACTATTTTGATGGATTATCAAGATTAACATGTTTTAGAAATTTTGTTCCATCCACAATAACCCCATTGATTAAGAAACAATTATTCATTTTTGGTGTCTTTGTATAAACAATGAACTCTGGAAAAACAATATTATCTAAAACCAAGATGAATCATGCAAATGAGCACATAAAGTTTTCTCAATCAGTGGGGAATAGAATGGAGATAAAAAAACCCAACTATCATACATGAAAAATATTTATAAGAGGGAATATTAGATCTCATCCACACATCAATGGTTAAGACAATCATCAACCAATTCCATTATATATAGTTCCATCCCTAAAACATACATGCAGATCTCGATGCCTCTATATATCACCATGAATAACATTTCCCAAATAATATGCACCTCCCCTAACAAATAACCTCATCCATCCTAAGATATTCCATCCCATGATCATATCACATCTGCAACTCCCTACCCCATATAAAATCACATATATAATATCAAATTTGAAGCATAAAACATAATCAGTAGGAAAAGATAAGAAAAGCCAATAGATAAATCTTGTCCCTAAAACATGTCATCTAGATTTCATATATAAATGATCTCACACATCTCAATACTCAATTCACATGGACTTCTAAATAATACAGAAAACTCAAGACAATGAAATTAACTTTATGAAAAAACAAATTCTTACTCCTGCTTAAATGAAATGATTCTTTTTTTCACAAAAAATAAAAATGGTCATCCAAATGCATTAATCTATTAATATATATCAAACATTAAACATCTTATTAGAATTAAAACTACTTTCAAAAAACCTATAGAATTGAAATTATAATATACATTACATTTTATTATTACCAAAATTCTTAACATGCATTTTCATTCATGAAATCCATTTACAATTCCATTAAAATAAGGAATATATCATTTAATTAAATATTGTAATTCAATCAATTTGATTATCCTGAAATCACAAGAATTAATGGATTTTGTACCACAATTTTCATATATAATTATCATGAAATTTAATCGATTAATTTTTTCTTTATAAAATTTACTATTTTCCATGAAAAACTACATGTTAATCCATAGCATCACAAGACATACTAACAAGCATGAATTTTATAGAACACTATTAGGAAAATCCTAAGGAAAACCATTATTACATTATAATAAAAAACATGTGATTTTCACAATCAATTATCTATTAATTCAGATAAACCATAACAAGTTAATTCCATTTCAATAAAATATTCATAAACATGATAATTTCAGGATTTAACATAAATATAAAATATGATATGAATAAAATTTCCTACATCAATGGAAATAATTTTCATCACATGAGAATATACCTATTTTTTATTTCTATATGAACCCTCCTACAATAGCTTCATCCCACCAAGGATTTTGTTCCACCACCATGTAAATAAAAAACCAACAAAAATATGTTTGAAAAATATATAGAAACCACTATCGCATGGAAAGAAGAATAAGGAAGATCCAAATTCATCTAAAACGTGATAAGAGGTAAAACATACCTCCAATCACAATATATCAATGATAGAAGATTGGGATTAATCCTTGTCAAAGGGATTCCAAAATTAATATAGTAGACATTTTAGATCTACTATAAATCAAAGAAGATACATAAGGTTTTAGAAAATTGGTGGTGATTCATCCTATAGAGGCACACTAGACAATGGATATTCATAGTGTGAAACATGTTCACAACATGAAAGTGTATTGTTTTTAAATATCAATGAAAAACAATCCACCTTATAAAATTTAATCTCATTTTATTTAAATTCATGAAGGACCCCATGAACTAAGCTTACATAATCCACGAACATCAATTTCACAATGTGAAACACATACATTTCGGGAATTAACAATACTTATACCTTTTAGTATCTGAACTCATCCTTACCTAATCTAGGCATCCTCCATGAACAAAAATATTTTAAGACATGAGAATGGTTGGAGTAGATGTATATGGGTCCAAAAATAAGATTCCACTCATGAAATTATCATCCATGATTATCCAAAACCAAGACATTAGGAAAATTGAATGTGGATTATTCGAGTAGCCACAACATAGGATATGTTTAATTGATCTCTCCATTGGAAGACCATGAATCCAAAATTAGTGGAACAATGTGGGCCCCTAAAATAGGAACAACGTGATCTTAAATACTCTCTGAGGTAAAATACCTCTCGGCCTAGTATAAGGATACCAATAATAAGAAATATGGAACCATATCGTAATCCTAAACGTCCAAGATCTAAAAAACAAACTACATTACATGTTATGAGAAAAAACATCATAAATATTTGGGTAATGAGTGCACGTCTACAAATCAATTTTCTACATAATTTCTTCCATGACACCGTGCATCCACATGAGATGAAAAATGGTAATAACATTACCATGATACACCAACACATTTATTTCTAGAATCTCCACATGCCACTCCATAAAGGTCACACGATTTTCAACAACAACCATGACCCAATCGACGAAATGAGAGTCATTATAAATATATAAAATGTGATAAGAAATTTAAAAATAATTTGTATTCAACTCGTTTTTGTGGGATCTCATATCTAATATTCCATTACCTAATCATTTTCCAAAACCTCAAAAGTCCTAATAAACAAGGTATAATTATAACACCCCTAAAAATATAATGAATCACTCACAAACATTATTAAATTCCCAATGGATATAGTCAGAATATAATTTTATGTTTTCTCAAACATCACTTGCTAGATGGGTGTAGTATAGAGAGTGATTGTGGTTGATCTCACGGGGAAAATTTCTCACTTCTAGAATTCAGAGGCTTAAGACCATTAGGGGTAGAAATCCTTTTTGTTTTTCTATCATTTTGGAAAACTACATCTACTTCGTTTTATTGTTTCTTCTAGAATGAGATATGGATCATGACTAATTTAATGTATCTATAAAGAATAATGATCATAATTATAATCTTGGTATGGAATAATGTTGAGTATTTGAAACAAACAAATGTTTCTAGTTGACTATGGTCGAGTCACATAGTTCTAACTATGTGATATTTATTATCTAATCCGGATATAACAATAACAAAGATTCAACAAGATTAGATCCTATGTTATAGAGTATCTTACGGTAGTGGTGTAGCCTAATCTACAACAATCATGATTCTATATTATGCTTAAATATCCTTGGACCAGGTTTGATTAATTCAATTGAAATGACAATAATTATTTACATTGATAATTAATTTTTAATGTATCCAAGTTTTAGAATTATAGCTTTAAGTATTGAGATTCCCCGTCTCTAGATCTGATCACCTGGGTGGCTTGTCTATAAATTGTAGAAGAATATGAGAATAAAAAAATATGAACCATGCTTCACATGCTAAGGGAATTTGAAATTAAAAAAATTCATAATCATGTATGGGTTGAATTCTCTAAATATGTAGAGTACGCAATCAGGATTTAAATAAATGTAAATAACAATTTTACCAGAGTATATACTTAGAATGAAAGAAGAAATATATTTAATGTGACCTTTATAATGAATGGTGGTAAGTAATGTGAATGGAAATTGAAGGAGATGATGAAAATAAAATACACATATATTAAAATAAAATAAAATATGAAAATGGTGATGAAATTTATGTTTGAGAGGGAACAGGTTGAGGGAAACTCGAGAGGAGAAAAGTAATAGAAAATTAATTAGTCTAGAAATGTCCTGAAACCCACTGTAGATGTGTTTTATATATTGGAAAAATGAGTCACAATGTTTAATGGATTACATGTCATGTGATGCCTATCACTGTACTTCTTTGAATATTTTTTATCTACTTCATATCTCAGGTGTATATAATGTGAAATATAAGGTTTGATTAATATCACATCATATACCAATGACTCACAACTAGTTCTAGAATTCTAAAAATATCTTATAAATGGATTTCTCAGTCAATGGTTTTAACTAATTTCACATCATGAATTGTCTATTAATGATGTTTAATGGATTATTTTTCTTCTTTCTTCATGAATTAGTTCACAACATGGATCATGACTTTCGAGATGATGTTAAAACCTATTACACAATGTGTAATGATGGTTCACGATGTGCAATATGTGAATTCTGAAAATATTCTACATTTCGTCCATTGAAATCATATGAAGCCTCATTCTAACAAAATTAATCACACATAAAGCGCATTATCAAATAAAATGATTAAATTACGTAATTATATTTCAGAAAAATGAATATATTAATTTGGCTGATCAAATACCCTACACTTGAAGAAAAATATTTCCTCAGTCAAAAATGCCACAATAGTGATTTTAAAACATAATATAATTTTAAAACAGAAAATATTCATTATGTAAAGAATATTAAAAATATGTTTATAATGAAAAAATTAGTTTGTAGAGTCATTAATTTATAGAATATTAGTTATTCCTCGTAGGACACTTCTTTAAGATAGATTCTAATCTTTTAATTAAAATCCTTCAAATGTTCCTTCAATTCTATATCCATTTTTAATTTACTTCTCAATGAAGTTTCACACATCACTCTGGGTAAAATGAAATTTGAGTTATGATAATATCCAAAGTATGTGATCCTAGCCATATTCATTTGTTGGTTAAATCATCTCTACATTTTAATGATATTTAAAAAATTAACCATGAGGGATTCAATAATAAGTTCCATATAAAAATGAGGCCGAGGGAAGATTGATAAAAATTTATAAAGAGTCTAAAAAAATACACAAAAAGTATCATATTCCATTGGTTTTATTTCTAATTTTTGAAAATCATTTCCTGGATAGATCTCACATCCATACCCTAAACACTTATGAACATTCAAGGGATTCTTCAATCTATAATTGGTCATATTTTAACTTCATAGTATACAACACATGTTTTTTTATTTTCATTTCTTTTTAAAAATGGAACAAATATATGAGAAATACACCAAAGTCAATATGAATCGAAACTAAATAGACTGATGATTGCACTATACATTTCTATCAATAAAATCATCAGGTGTTTTTTAAATTACTCCCCAACACTTATTCTATAGAATAATATTTCATTATACATGGTGTAGGGTAGGAAATGGAAAATCATCTTGCAATAACATCATATAATAAGTTAATTAATGTAAAATATGGGCTAAATGAAGGAAATATGTAAGGTGGATCTTACGAAGTAGTGTATTAAAAATGATTTCCAAAATAATTTTAAAATAATACTTTTCCGATCATAGTCTCAATCAGATCTCAATGAATGTTGTGATAGGTTTACATGTCCCAAACATCACTCAAAAAATTTTCTTAGAATATAATGTTAAATTTTAGTCTATTATTCCTCTCGCGTAATGAATGTAACAAATTAAACTATAAAATATAATGGGTTTAAAAACATGTAATAAGCTAATTAATCATATTTTCCTTACCAATGTTCACCTACTAATGGGAAGCACAATTTCTCCTTTATGGAACAGAATTTAAAAAATGTTGTGCCAACTATAAAAACACTACTATCTTGGTGGGAATGGTATTGGGACAATGGCCACATGGTGTGATCATTCCTTGCACGACCACCTTTGGCTCAAAAAGGATGTTTGGTATCCAATAGTAAGCTATAAGATTTTCAAAAATCATGCTTCAACCATGAATAACCACAATGAATTACATATTAATTCAATTTCACACAAAACAACCCCAATATAAATCCCTACAAAATTATAATAATAAAAGGTATTATAGTACATGATACTGAGAATGAGGCATGTCTATAAAGGTTGGGGTCGTATATTCTCACCTATTTATATCATCCCTTCATTGATAGATACTCCCATGAATGTCTAATATTCCATCATTAAATGGTCTATCCACTTACCATGAATATTTCATTCAGCCTACATTGATTAATCATGAACACAGACATGTTTCCACAACACATTGACAATAGGATTATCCTTTCCCTACAACACCCTCTCACTACAATTCATAATGAAAATCATATACTAATCAAATGACACATCAACCTAAATATAAACATAATCCACATTGATATCCGGATATAGGTCGGTGTGATACAATTGTAGCTGGTAAAGATGAATAATATTTTACATAGAAATGTACCTATGTGGTAGTTCCAATCCGTACACCATTCTTGTGATTCTATCTATAATCTCAAAAGGTCCAATGAACCTTGGTGTCAACATTACCAGATTCTAAATCTAATGATTACCCAATCTAGGTGTCACCCAATAAAATACATAGTCAAACACTATAATCTCAATGGCCTGATGATGTCAATTAGAATAAAACATCATCATAACATGCATTGTATACATATATTTATAAATAATATGGAACTACTATGATTTCTCCTATATGTGGATCAATCGCAAAAAATCAAAACCTCAATCCCCATCCATAATAGAGGAGAAAGACTTTTCCTAACATAGATATCTTCACATGGTTGAATCTAAATATTTTCTTAATAATAATTGTTATATGAAAAATCAACAAGCACAAAGCGATTCTTTGAATACCCACCAAAATGTAGAATTGAAAAATGTACAATATCTTCTAAAAACTTAATATTAAATTAAAAATGTACATATGTCTATGTGTGGAATTCTATAATCAAAAATACCCTGTTATGAAATGCATACTATAATCCTTTCTAGAAGAATGATGTAAAGTTCAAATAACAAACTAAAATAATAATCTTCAATAATAAATGAAAATGTACTGACTCTATAATGTATATTTCCCCCCAACTAATCCACTATGAAAGCCTCCTAGATAGGCCATAAATGGGATACAATCATCAATCATTTGATAGTTACACATATAAAATGACTCTTCTATGGGATCCTCATATGACCCACCATGATTTCCATGGAAACACAATCCTGCATCCATTCTAGGATAGGATATAAATTTAATAAACAACCATGTCATTGATTCTCTTCTATCATCTCATAATAGGTAAAACATGGTGTCACTAACCATATAATGTCTTTTTTTTCATTCCTAGTCACATATACTATTAATGTAGTTCATGGTACATTTTTCTAAAACTATTATTCACTACACACATTGAATAATTAAACACCAACATCATCACTTCAAACATACCCATAGGAACAAAAACATGATTCCAGATAAAGGTGATCACATACACTTCTATAGAATGATCGTAAGGTGAATCCACACCAACAATGATTTCATTCAAGGAAAAATTCTACAGAATCTCATAATGCCTCCCCCTTATCCATCACAAAAGTGTGGAATCGACTAATAAGTACATGAGATTCATATACTCTTATCCCTCCTAAATCAAAATTTGAAAATCATTTTAGAAGGTTATCATTTTACACTCAGAACTTCACTCTTAATCTGCATGTTTTTTTATCCTTCTCAAAGAGTCCACAACACTATTTCCTATCATGAATGTATATGCTAACTCAAAATCAAAAAATAAAATTTAATAAACCTATATATTCTATAAAAAATTCAAATATTAGTATGAAAAGATATAACTTAATCTCTTTTGGTCGGTATACATAGTAAAATTTTCACGCAATAGATAATGCTTGTAACACATCAAGTCATTATCACAACAACCAACATGAGATTAGTCATAGGATAATTTCACCCATGTGGCCACAACTACCATGAAGCATATTCTAGAACTCAATCTCCATGTATCAACATATCGATTAATAATCATGGACACATAAAAACCCATAGTATATTCCTCACATGACTTGGTTAGGATCAAAATTTCCACATTAGTCGACCACTTCTTCAACTCCTCGATTACATTCTCACATTCTCAAGACCTCTAAAACATGATATTCTAACTGATCTACCCCAAAATAGGTTCATCCAATTATTAATATTCCATAATAAACCACAGATAATAAAATACTAACCAAAAAAAATTCGAATCTCAAAAACATTAATAATATACTCCTGTTAAAAATCGCCTAAACATTATTTGGTTCCACTAGAACTCCTTTTTGAAAAATGATATTAGAAAGGAAATATAACTTGTTGATCTGGAATTGACACATACATAGGTTGGTGTATATCTAATTCCGTATTAGTATACAAAATATGATATCGAGTTGTTGGGTATGATTTTCATGATTATTGGATTACAATTATATTCCATCCATGAATACAATAAAAAGAATATAATGATTTGGATGAAGGATTCTATTCATCAAGGTATTAAACTCAGGCAATACCTCAATCATCCTGGACAACATCATTATGAACTCATATAGATCATATTTACCATTAATATATGTTCATCAGATATAAATTTTTCTAACACTCAAATGATGATACCCAAATTCATTTTCATTATACTGAACATAAAAATTCTAGTCAACAAATCAATGATATCAATGATACATAGATATTGATAATATTTCTTCATGTTCATTCAGGTCAAATTCTATTAATCAAAACACAATGAAATATCTTGTTAGTGTTATTTGATATAAAAAACAAAAGAAACCTAAGGTGTAATACATTGATGGATTAATAACATATCTATAAACTCTTTTAGATTAGTATTGATCTATTGTGGATATGTTTGTTATATTTTGTAAGGTGTAATAGAAACTGTCTGATCTCCAATTGTGAGCCCAATTATAGTATCAAACTCCCACATGGATGTCATCCTTGAGATATATTTAGAAAAAAAAATTTTACATGTACATTATGTGTGGGAAAAATAATTATTCATCCCTTATTCATGTAGTAAACGAGTTCAATTTTGGGAAGTTATATCCCCAAGTTAATATGGAATTATCCCTTTAAGGACTTCCTTGATATCTCAATCCCAATGAAGAACATAGCTATCAACCTCAAGATATGTAATAGTCAATATAGTATGGTAACAGTATTTACAGGATCTGTATGATGCTAACTAGTTCATTCAAAAAATAAATTTAAAAAATAACATTTCAATTATGAAATAATAACCAATAGAAAAGATCCATTCCAACCATGGGAGAAAACTCCTTATAGAAACATATGTTTCTCAACCATAATACAAACGATGTGTCGATATTCATATCCCCACTCTCTAACTAATCCATCACACTGAAAAAAATTTCAAAATGATGATATATAATGTAATAAGAATATGATGAATGAAATAAGTCACTACAATTTATAAAAGCTGTAAGAATAGTTTTTATGACTATTGATGGACCATCCTCCCAATAGAAAATGGTTGGTTAAAATGTAATAAAATCTCATAACCCTATTACCTATGGTATTGTATGAGTACACTTATCTACATGACTCTAATTACAAGGGTTCTCTTGCCATAAATTACCTCATCTATTGCCTCATCCACCCTAACCAGATGAACTCCAACAGCCCAACTGATATGAGTTAGAAGTATCATTCCTAGTACTATGATATTATATGGATATAATATCATTCCCCATCAGTCATGGGTTTCAACAATACCTATATAGATACACGGCCCTATTATAGGGGTTTTAAATCCACCAGTGGTTTGGAACACCAGTTAAGACAGTGACCTGACCTAACACAATGATGAAATTATACTCAGTTACTACTCTATATAAAAGATTTTCTACCTTGATATTCTATTATCCTTATCCCTATGTGACATTATCATAGTAATTATTACTTTACATGGAATAAATTCATCAACTTCATCTAGAAGAAACATAATTCATTCCATGTGAACCTTATTTCAGGTTACCCTAAACAATTAGGGCATGATTCAACACATCAGAAAACATAATATAACAAAATATTATTACTGATTAAATAATCTCAAATTTAATACCATATTAAAATAATTTTTATAGAGTAGGATCATCTCCCTCCAAAATTGGGACAATGATAAAAAATCAGTGAAGATTCTAGCATTGTATGTTACAGACAAACTCCCTTGGGTCAGCTTCACAAACTCTTCCACCCTCTCCAACCTCAGCGTGTCTGCGTAAAAGTGTTTTTGGAAATTCTCCAAAAATTACTTCGATGAAATATTCTCCATCTTCTCATCCCATTTATGTATATCACACCCCCACTTTTTACTCTATGAAACATATAGGTATCCAATTTGACCATATTTTATGTTGGAGTCTCAAAATGGTAAAGGATAATCTATATATACTTAGTCCAGTACACAACTTCCTTGCGTCCACCATATCCGTTGAAGGTCGTTGGGTGATAAAACTATAACTCTCATGCTAGGTTAGACAAGTTTCTCACAAGTCACCCTTGGAAACATTCTATAAATAATATAATTTATTAAAAGATCTGAAAAACTTCTCTCCCACTCAATCACCTAGAAATATCAGAGCCTCTGGCTCTACAACAAAAGGCACATTCCAATCCATGTACTATAGTCATCCTATAAACATGTTTTTTCAAGGAGGAATATATATTCAATTCCAAACACATGGATTAAGGCTCATAAAACATCATTAAAAATATTACATATATGTGATTAACATAATCATATAACAATTCATCCCCCATATTCCACCACATGGTCAAAACCAAAGAACAATCACTACACTTGACAATCAATCACTTGGATCATGGATAACATAAGGTAAAACACTTCAATATTTCATGTATTTTTGTTAGAAATACATTTTAAATATTTATAATTATAACAATTAAGATCATTAAAAACATTTTCATTCATCATTAGATACAATTTATATTTAAATAACTCAAATAAATAAAATAATTTTAATTCCAAAAAATCACCTAGAACCTGATTTCCTATGCATTGCTAAAATAAAGTGTGTAATATTAAATACCTAGTGTATAAAATGTTTCATGTATAATCAAATTCTGTTACATACATGGACATTGGGAAAATATCATAAATATAATAACAGAACACAACAATTGAATCCCCCACTGTGAAATAACATTCTCCTCAAATTGTATTCCTCCAAAACATCTATACCACCCAGGGTACATGAAATTTCTAGCAGTAATGCATTATTTTATCCCATGCATGATCTCATGACCTAGGATTGACTGATCCTAGTATCATGTCTACCTTCCCAATGTTGTTGGAAAAAATGAAAACAATATCCCTTTGATAAAACATTGTTACATCCTGACTCTGGTTCCACATGATAGGTCCCCAAGCTGGTTTTTAAGTGACATCAACCATGCATACCCTACACCAAAGACTGCTAACATATAGTTAGGTTCTAACATATAATGTGGGGAGACAATAACATCTTTATCATAGCATCATAGTAACATAATTAATGAGAAAATAACCAAATGATAATAAACAACATTATATTAAATACCTAAATAAATAAATACTAATATCCCATGATAATTCTAAAACAGGAAAAAATTATAATAAATCAAACGAGTAAATATGTCATGTCAAATCAATGTCATATGCCGAAATAAATAAAAAATAAATACAGTTATAATCTCATGTTGGTCTAGTCGTCATGAATTTTTTCCTCACCCATTATCCATCTTGAATTCCAACATGGTCAACTAATATATGGATCTAGCCCCAATCCATTCCATAAAAAATGAAGTCTACTCTGGTACTGATCAGGCAGACAGAATAGGGTGTGAGAAATTATAAGTTCTCCACCAGCAGTGTTGTCTAAAAAAATATGCAGTCTAAAACAATTCATATATTTTAATATTGAATAATGTAAAAATGATGAAGAAAAATATTTATCAGATAAAATTATTCTTTATTTAAACACATAGGTCCCTAGATTCACAGGAACACCCAAACCAATAGTACCTACTTTGGACCATGTTCGATTTTCAGAGATCCACTATAGATATATAACATTTCAATATTTTAATGGGCTTCCATTAATAATTAAATTAACAATATCAAATTCATATATTGGGGTCCTAGAGAAGCAGTCTGGATCCTTGTGAATATTTGGGGTAATTTTCCTTGCCCCACAACTCAATGCTCACATGAGATATATATATTTTTTGAATAAAGAAGTAGTCTAGAATAATATCGTTATATGGAATAGCAATCCCCATCCGAAAAATAAATTTCTCGAACATTCATCTATTTCACATATCATGATATAAATATAATAATCCATTTATCAATCATAATCATAACCCATTATTCAACCAAATTCTAAATCACATGGGAACATTAATTAATTTATTCAATTTAAAATTAATTCAATTTCCTAACATGGATATCACAATTTTACAATTAAATACCATAATTTAAAACAATACTATGTGATTTTATGAATATACCACCATACTCAATATTTATTATGAACATTATTCAGACCAAAATCAAAAATTTTTTGTTTAAAAATCAAAATCCGAATGAAAAAATTGATCTATGATGAGAAACTCGAACAAAGATCCAACGAAACAGAACCATAAAAAATGAGATCTAAACATATTTTCAATGGAGGGTTTCATACCTCAAAATGAAGTTTTAAATATAATATAGAAACATGAAACTGATGAAAATATATTAAATAATGGAATATGGGTCAAATCTTTCAACCTAATAATTAATTTACAATGAATGGGGATCAATGGGCCATTGAATCTTCTAGGGAACATCCAAAATCAATGTAAATTTCTTTTGTTTGAGATGGTATGGGAAGGGGTTAAACCTGGAAGGTTTGGAATTTTAAATCAAAATTTGGGGGTTTAAAATATGTATGTATGGTTTTCTTGGTGAAGGTGAACAATTTTAAAAACTATGGGTCCTCAACATAAACCCCTACTCAATGGGTGCATGGTTTCTACTGACTAGAATGTAACAAGTTAAACAGTGTGTTAATCATTTAAACCATTAATATCTTATGTTTCATGATTTTGAGAGGGTGCTCACATAGTTTGGTCAATCCATAAGATAACTCACATGGCTCAAAAATGGGGTGAACCATTTCCTACAAATGATAACATGGATTTCCCTAACTATTTACTGCTCTTGTATAGCCCCATGGGATTCTAAATTTAAATAATTATAACTAAATTAACTGCAAAAAAAATTTCTGCTAATGCATAACCAAAATAAGGGTAAATGTATACCTGAATCGTAACATAAGTAATTTCCATAAAGTTCTAGATCTTAAAAATATTATGACTCATTTTCCAAGGTTATAAAGAAAATTAGTCATATTTTTGTGTTTAAAAGGATAAAACATATAAATGTATTTATGGGATATGATAACAAAACATTATAGATAATGTATATTTTTTATAAAAAACATCTTACAAAGAAAATAGAAATTGTTACTTCTTATATTCTCAATAATCTTATAAATTTATAATCTTCAAAAGATAATTTATAATGTAGTGGAAGAAAATATATTTTTGGTTTTTTATTTATGGATGGTAATATCCTGGGTTTTAATGATGGTACCAAATAAGGTATTGAAAATATTTTTCAATGATAACTAGATATAGGTAATGGCTTCGAGGAATCATAATTGTTATAAAATAAAGGGTTTAGGTATAATTTCATATTTTGATGATTGTTACAGATAAGTTTTTGGATCATAAGTTAAAATTGATCATAATTTCAAATTTACATATGAAAATTATTGCTAAAAATATGATTTATCATTATTAAAATAATGCATGATGTATTTAATTATTAAAATAAAAAATTTAGTGAAAATATTAGGAATATATATTTGAATTAGAAAATATTACAAATATTTTGTAATGTAGAAATTATATTTTTTCCTTGAAATTCATTCAAGTATTGATATATAAAGTGGATATGGATAGTGAAAAAATAACCTTGGTGTACTACCACATATTATATTTGTTGAGAATTGACAAAATAATAACTCTATTTCATAATTAGTTAACCTAGTACTACACACATGTTAGAACACTCTTGAGTGAAATGATTCATTTAATAAAATTCCATTTATGAAAGATTATTAGGAATTTAATAATTAGTTAATCTAATATAATTAGTGGACAATATAAAGTTATTTCCATAGAAAACAATGTAATTTACAAATAGAATCATGAGTGGATATAAAAGTGTGTTATGTTAAGAATAATGTGTAAAAAGGGAATAACTATTCAGATTGTTGTTTAACCTCAATTCATTTTTTACTATTTTGAAAAACCACTTTTTATTTTAGTGGTAACCTTAAAAGACTATTGGATACCACACATACACCACAAAAACCATATTAAAAATTAAAAATTAAAAATATATCTTTCCTAATTCAAATTTCAAACTACAAAATATCATCTCCTGAGGCCACATCCCACCTCATGAAGTAAACAAGACACAAAGAAACAAATTTTCATACCATAACACTATTAAGGAAACTAACGTAATATATCCTAATAATTTTTTCCCACTATCATCACCATCGAGAAACACACCACTTAAATCAAACCCCTAGTATTAACTCGACATTTCCACTTTTACAATGACACCGAGAACCAAACTAGCCCATAGAAATCACCAAAATGTTAGAAATAAATCATTATTAATGTAGATAAACGACCACATCAATGGCACATGGTAGTCATTCATTGAAGGGAATGAAACACAAAGAGCCTAAGGAGGATACCCAATGGAAAAGTTCATATAGGGATGTCTTAGGCATCTCAAAAAAACATCCCAAATAATCCTTTAGAGCCATCACACCAGACTGACTGAATTGGGAAAATTAAACCTTTAAAAACCAATTTCTTTTCATATTTTTTTTAAAAAAATATCATGAAAATAATACAGAGAAAATTAAATTCAAAGAAACCACTATAACTTAAAATAAAAAAAGGTAACATGAATAAATGGTAGATAATATTATAATTTTTATATTAACATGTATATTGTATAATTTGTAATCTTATTTATGGATGTGAGATTGTTATTTTAATAATCATGAAAATGATTTATGTTATTATTTTTTAGTGATATATATCGATGAATTTAATTTATATTCTAAAATTTATGTGAATTTTTTGAAATATTTAAGGATTTATTATAATAATATTAATTTTGATTTAAATAGTTGGACACATATATTAATTGGTATTAGTAAACAAGAAAATAAATATTAGGATAAGGAAAGCATTCATGGATATATATTTTAGAACCCATGATGAAGGGATGAGTAAATCCTAGAATTTATTTATGATTGATGGAGAGATATAAATTTAAAAATATATATTGAGATATGTATCATAGATAGTAATTGGTATCCTTGGGATTGAAAATTAATTCATTATATTTTTGGCATAGCACTTCAAATTTTCTTCATGAATAGATATTATTGTGTGACAAAATGAATGAGTGGTTAATACAATTTTTGTAAATAATAAACAATTAATTTTTATAGTAATATTTATAAATTCAATATGGTTTAATTTCATCATAATTTAAATATGTTTTCATAAATTTTTTTATTAAGAGTATATAATTAGTCTTCATATATACAATGGAGATTGAATTAAAGAATAATGAATTTTCTTTGATTAGTAATAAGTAATATTTTGACAGGATAGATTTCAATGATTATATAATTTAGAATATTTTATGAATATTTATAGATTTTTGTGATCTCCATTTTATGTATTATAATTATAGGCATGATAGATCCCAACTCAATATTTCCTAGTAATAACATGAATGATATATGCTAAATTAGAATATTTCTATGTTGATTAGAGTCTGATTCATGTTGGTTTGTAAGACCTATTGGTTATTAATAAATAATTATAATGTCAGGATGTTTTTGGTTATATATTCCTTTGGTTATTTATGAACATTAACATATAATGATCATCATTAATATTAACTGATTTAAATTTACAGTTTATGAAACAATAAGGAACTATGGGTGTGACAGATGATATCATAAAATTTTATTAACAATGTGTTCATTTATAAAATCACAGACCCACGATGGAAGAGAATGATAATTCATCCTAAAAACTAAAAAAATAATATGATGAAGGAAAAATGATGTTATCTTTTATATTTCAAAATAAATGATGAAAAAATGGGTGAAAATTCACAAATGTTATATTAAAATGCTATAAAATTATAGTTGAATACCATCAAACTTATTAGTTTATGGATACTATAGAAACAAAAAAATCCATGACTTCCATTAAAATAGATTTGGGTGTCATTCATCAATATATATGTATACATTGTATAATTGGGAAGATAATGAAAATAAACCTTGAGAAAATGATAAATGATCTTCCAAAAATGCTGATGAATTTAATGGTTCATTTTCAGTCATGATTTTTTAGATGAGTATGTTATTTATTATTTTTTTCCAACTGATGGATTCTAATTTATAAATAAATACATGTAGTGGTATAATTATCATACAATTAATTTTAATGTTTTGGTATATGTAATTCCTTATGTTTCTAGATATATATCCTTTAACAATAATCTATTTAAATTTACGAATGATTTATCTATCATTAAAAATCATGTATTTTTTTTAATATTGATAAATATAATTATACATCCAAAAAATTCCATGATCTTATAGAAGTTCATGGTTAAATAATGATTTTATAATAAAAGTTACTTAAATATTATGAGTCCAATTATAAAGATTAAATTTATTATAGGGGGAGAATGTAACTCCCGAAAATAATATTACCTGATTACCATTAAATTAGCTAATTTGATCGATATCCTACTCTACACAAATCACCGTACTAAAACAAAACATCTATATGTATAGGCTATTAACAATATTGTTTTTTATGTAAGAATCCGACAGATGAACAATTTTACTAATTAAATTTATATAGTAAAAAGGTTCAATTTAAAATTAATTAATTTCTATTTTTCCAAAAAATAAAAAAATAAAAAAAAAATTATTATTTATAAATGTATTATTCTAAAAAAATTATTTTTATGAGACAAAATCTTCTATTTGATGAAACATATGATTAATGATACATTTTTACTATTTAAAATTTATTAATAATTACTTATTTTTCAAATGATATGAATTATGAATAAAAAGAGATAATATTAAAAATTACCATTTACCAATAAAAATTGTTTTCAATTAAAATTTATGTAATTATTAAAAAAAATTATATATTTTAGAATCCTAAATGAATAAAATTGAACATAATTTTTTATATTATAATATAAAAATTGACATTGTAAGTCTTTGCGTACGTTTTCATAAATGTTTTCAAAAAATATAGTTTTCACATGACATGAGATTTTTATGACTTTATCATTATATAATAATGATATATAAGGATGTAAAATCATATAGGTTACCAAATATGAATCTATGGAATGAGAATGCGCAAAATAAAAAATTATTTCTTCTAATTAATCACATATAAATCATTTTTAGAACTATTTAAAAACATTATTTAAAAAAATTCATTCACTTATTTCATTAATTAATTTTTTTTTATTTTAGATTCATTTTTTTCATTCATTTTAAGCCTCATATAAATAAATATTTATAAAAAATCTACTTATTTGAATAAATTTTCTATGAAAAAGCATTTTATAATATTTTTTATTTTAAATTTTAAAATTTATTTCTCTAAAAAAATTATTTACATGATTATGTGTATTTTTTATAAAAACCATCTCCAATAATAAGAAAATATATATCATAAAACAATGATCAAATTTTGAACAAGAAAAATCCATATTTCCTAAAAAGGGATTTTCTTAATACTTTTAATTAGAAGTAATAATCATTTATAGAAAATAATTGTAATGGAAAACACAAATTATGATAAAAGGAAAGATATAAAATAAAAAAGTCCAAAGAACTAAAAATTATCTGATAATGAGTGTATGAGTATAGTACTGCTTGAAACACATTTATCCGATATATATATATATATATTCATTTTCACTTTAATAGTTACATTATATTATTGAATATGTGACTATTAATCGAAGAACAATTGTTCCTCTCACTGATAAAAATTTAGCACCGCCATCAATTCATAACTAACTAATTATTTCCATTCCTCATTTAAGCTATGAAATTTGTATCTTCTAAAATCACTATAAAAATTTATACTATTTTGGTTACCATTTGTTATCATTTTTGATATAATTCAATAGATACTTCTATGGAGAATTCAAATCACCGGTTTGAGTGTTATCAACTATATAGTATTTCAATCCAAAATTCATTCTATAAAATTTAATCTAAATGTAAAAATATAATCAAATTTTTATAATATGTATAACATAATTTTATAATAAAATTATTATTATTACTCATTCCCCATAAATTTTAAAATAATCATCATTCAAGTGTTGTGCACACTTATACCTCTAAATTACTATGTGTTTTATATAATATTATCTTATTTAAAGGATATATAAAAATATTTAATTAATTCATAAATAATAACATTATGATAGAATTTATTTCTATGAAAAAAATAGAAAATCCTATTTTTATATGACCAATAAATGATCATTAGTTATTTAATCATTCAAAATAATATACTATGAGGGTATTATTTAATTAAAGAAAATGTAATATTTTCATATAAATTAGTTATCAAATAATACCATGTATCACCCTAATTTAGAGTAAATGATATGATTATTCTTCTACTAAAATGGTATTCCAACTAAACATTGTTTCAATCATTAATTAATACTGGTGGGTGCATTTTTAGTCAGTTTTTCCAACAACATGAACAATAATATAAATTTATTTAATTTTTATTAAGAGAACATATTTACATGAATAATATGATATAAATATGAAAATATAGCCTTATTTTGGTTTCCATAAGGTAAAATTAATATTTATATAATAAATTATGTAAACTACCTTTTATTGTGTGAGATGACTAAAGCATTTTTGATATAAAATCAATTTTCAAGAATAATGAATAAAACACTAATGATTGTTTTTTATAACATAATTAATAATTATAGGAAAAAATTATATAAAATATAATGACCTTTTGTTGATTAAATTTATAAGTAGAATGAATATGGGCACTAATATTATAAAATGAGTATAAATGATTAAAACAACAAGACCATGATGTGGTGATTTGAAAGAATTTATGTTAAGATTGAAATTTCTTGGAATTTATCAATGTAAATAGATATGAGTAAAGTTATTAATGAGGTGATTATGACAACTATGATTTTATTAAATGTGTTTATATTATTCTTGTGAATGTTAGAAACATGAGGAATGTCTTTAGGTCACATTTTTCTTTATTGAGACACAATATATTATGCTCCTCATTTCACTTTTAAGGGGTATATATTTTCTATTTGATATATCATAAAATTATTAATCCATTAAAAATAGTGTATTAAGTTCATTTAAAATATTTATCTTTCATGTTATTTTGATTTTACTATTTCTAAATCAATAAGTTTTTTGGTCAAAAATACAAGTCATTTTAAAATATCAAGAATTATTAAAAAAAATTAACTTATTGTATATATATAAGGATTATATTAGACATAATAACATCATTTTTCTTATGATCATATAATTTTATGTTTTATTATAAATAATATCATTAATTTAATTTTTATTAATGTTTTAATGATGTAGTAAGTATTATTTTTTCTCATAATTATGATTCATTGTGAAATGATACATATTATCCAACTTTAATACTTTTTTAGTGTTATATTTATTCAATATAAATTTAATTACATATTTTTGTAAGAATTTTAATTCATTCAACAGAACAATCCATATAATATTTTTTTCATCAAATTTATTTTTTTAGAATTGTCATAATGGTCATATGAGATTTTGGTAAAATTATTTTTGTTCACTATGATTTTAATATTTACCTAAATGTAATTCATAAAAATTGGTTAAACAATTAAATTTTATTTTTTATATGTATTTGAAATATTATTTTCATTATTAAAATATAAACAACATTTCAATTTATTCGTGCTTCGTGGAATATGACTCATGTACGGTGCATTGATAACATGATTATCCTTTACATGAGATATATTGATGTGTAATTAACATATTCGTTTTAGGATTGGGATCCTTAACCATATTATCATTTTATATATTATTTTATAATATATTTTTAATGATGATGGTTATATACTATTCTCATTATGTGAGTTTTAAATAATGGTATTCTTAAAATAATAAAAAGGGCATCTCCATATAGTATCAATGTTTTGTAATATACCCCTCTCCCCCACAAAACCTCATTTTTTCAAGAAAAAAATTATATCCATTCAATAATCTATTTTGGGGATTCTTTTTAAAAAATTATGTTTTAAATTAAATTTACATAAACTTTTAATGTATTACATTGGAAACAGATATGTATATATTAATACGATTTAAATGATATTTTTTGGTAAATGATAATTTATGATTTAACTTCCATTTAAATTATCATTTTAAAAATTATTTTACAAAAATTGGGTTTCTGCTTCCCGATATATATATATATTATTATTATTTGTGGGATTGGACACATGGTAAAAATAAATTTGATTTATGTGACCTCATTTAAAATATGCATTAGTAAGGGTGATTTTCATTTACGTCAACACCCTTATATGATTCCTTATTACTTTATGGATATTTTCACTTGAAACCATCCACCTTATTTCATTAAATGGATTATAATCATGGTTTTTTATTATTGACACAGATTAATACCCATTACTCTATATTATGAATATATTAAATTTTACAAAAAAATTGTGATTGGATGATTTTCAATAAGAAATTGTGTTATTTTGTTGATATGGGATATTGTATTATCATTAAGTATGTTTCTAAATATGGTTTGAAAATTATATTTTATATAGCCCTTAATTTTATCAAAATGAATTTTGAGACAAACCACATGTGGGTATTTAGATTACGAATCCCAATTAAAGAAGATTTCTTTACTACTATATTGGCAAAAAGTGATGTATCTTGGTAAGATGCCTTGATAGTAGTTTTATGATTTATAGTATTAATTAATCCATATATATGAGATCAAAATTGTTTATATATAGGTTTATATTCATTTTTAGGGTTATTTTTACTCCTAATTTCCCACTGATTATAGATTTAGGTTTTTTACATATTTCATCCACAATATTAATGTGGGGGTTATACAATGTATGATTCTATTATATTGTTCAATTAATGAATATTTGAACTCAATAATAATTACTCTTTAATTTCCGTAATTTAATAAGTAAAAATATAATTATTTGGAGGATTCTGTGTGATATTGAAATTAGGGGAGACATTAAAGATACTACATAGATTATTTAGTTTCATATATAACAAAAAACGATTCCTCCATGAGATAATATGAAATCTACATGTGATATATATTTAATTACAACTTATATAAAGATAAAAATATAAGAATATCCTTATAAATTTAAAAAGTAAAATAATATTTTCTTTTGTAAATAATGTTTCTTATAGAAGACTTTTACAGATTGTCTCATTGAAAGTGTGAAATTTTTTTGGCCTATGATAACAAAATCTAGGAATAGAAACTAGTGGAATCATTTATCAATTATCATACGATGGAAAAATAAATATATTATGTAATAAACCCATATATATTATCTAAACAAACACATTATATATTTTATAAAATAAGTAAATATTTTTAAAAAATAAAAAATGTATAGGAAATACTATATATAAAAAACAACTATTTTAAAGAGTTTTTTTATGAACAATTTCTTTTCATATATTTTTTAATTAAAAATAAATTTTTTTATTTGAAAATATGAAAATATATAATTTAATCATGGAAAAAATAATTCATCAACTATTCAATTTATAGAAATAAATATAGAATTATTTAAATGTATAGAGAGATTTTTTCTGAAAAATTTCATTAATGTGAAAAATGTTTTTAAAAAAATATTAATTATGTTAATCAAAATATTATAAAAACATTATGTGAATTCATTTATAATATATTCAATAATAAATTTAAAAATTAAATATTTATATTACTATTAAAGGGGTTGGAATAAATTTATCTTTATGCTTAAAATTCATTTCTCTATAAAGAGTTTTTATTTTGTACTATGTTATTATTTTGAAACCAATTTCATCAATTTTTTTAAATTAAAATTAATAAAATAGTTTAATTATTTTGAGTCATAATTTAATTTTATTTATTCCACATTTATTTATTTAAATCATAAACAACAAAAACTGTATAATATATTTATCTCGGTTAAGGTTAAAAGGGGTTGACACATGTTTGAACTAAATTATAATATATAAAATATCAACTAATGATGTGTAAATTTCATTGGTTGAAGATATATTAATCATAATGTATATTATAATCTATAATTATTTTAATTACAGTCACATGTACTTGAATATGAATTTATTCTATTTTAATGTTTTTTGTATTTATAGGTTTTCATAAAAACTAACATATAAAATGATGCCCACCCCACATGTCTCCTTACACCCTTTTAAAAAAATTATAAAATCAAATCATTTCAAAAAAACAATAAAAAAATTCCATTAGAATATCATGGATCTTATTTTCTTGTCATAAGACTAGCCATTCTATTCATATGTTGAAATCCAAAAGAGGATTCCCAAAAAATAATTAAGTGTCCTTACTTATATATTTTGGGTTTCATTCATCCATAAAATCAAAAATAAATCATCAATTAACATATTAATATTATAAAATTATTATATTTATGAAAATGATATGTTTTTATGTCAATGGTTCAAAAATTATTTTAAATCCATTATATCTTATGATATATTATAGTGTTGCGCATGTGTATGTGTTGAATACAATTTCCATGAAGAGATGAAATTATTTTACCATATCTTCTAGACATGGATTTATATATAGATAATATTATATTATAAATAATATATTCATCGTATTATTATGATTATAGGTGTAATAAATTAGATTTCCCGAGACCATTACTTTGTGAAAATTTAGTGTTTGAGGTGTTCTAGGTGCTCTAGGTGGCTAATTTATAGAGTTTCCAGATTTTGTATTTTTTCATAGACATGTTAGTGCATCATAATCTTAGTGCATCAGGGAGTTCGGAGTGCCGGTATTAGTGAGTCAGGAGAATCAGCATCAGTGATTCATGGGCGTTATAGTCGGTGGGTCGAGGATTTGGAGAGTCATGGCATCGGTAGGTCGACGCATCAGTATGTTTAGGCATCGGTAGGTCATTTTTTTGGTAGATAAGTGTTGGTGGCTCATAATTGGTAGGTCACATCGGTATCTCACCCGTCTGTGACTCCATTTCGATGACTCTCCCACTAATGTCTTATTTAACAAATTTTTTTTAAATAATCCATTATTAATTTTAGGAAGATTTCATAGGTAATAAATTATATCATTAAATATACTGACATTCAAAACAAAATTGAGATAACTAGGCCATGTGATCATGACTAGGATACCATGATCATGTCTTTTAACACCGTTATTCCATTAAAATATGATATGGATCTTCAAATATGGTATCATAAAATTATTGTGTGTTTACCATTTCCCATTTCTGTTTCTAGAACTATCATCCATAGAACAGTTGTGTGCCTATGCTAGAGCCCCTCTGAATAAATTTCATGGGGCCTCATGTTGTTCACGTGATCCCTTGATCATGGTGCATCAAGGAGATTCGTTACTTCGATCATCATGTAGGAATATATTATATCTCCCATTAATTGTGCATCAGGTGGAGGAAAGGGAGTGGTATGTGGGGAAGTAACATGGGTTTATAGTGAGTTATGTGGTGCTCCTATTGGGAACACAATTATGGCTACATGGTTGGATAGAGGAGTTGGTTCTATGAAAAGGGTGTGGTATGCGCATACAATGGGGTAGTGGGTTATTAGTAATTGAAGTGGACACTCTCTATGAAGAATTAAGGGGGGAGTATTGGTATCATTGTCTGAGAGATTGATTGATGGAGGAATGGATGAATTACAAGCAGCTGAACTACCTTTTTTGTGTTGTTTCCATCGAAAGATGTTGGGCAGTGGGGCTACATTGTGATTAAGAACATGTATATAGTGGGAATGAATCTGGGAGTTGTTGGAAAGCATTTAGGCTTAGATGGATTGTGATAGAATGATTGTGCTGTATAATTAGGAAGAATGATGGGTTGGAATGGATGAACATGTGTCTTGGAAAATATTGGGTTTCTGTAGAAAGACTGCAGTTTGGATATTCATGTTTTTTTTATTGTGTTTATGGTTGGTAGTTTCCTAGTATTGCAAGAATAAACTAAATTTATCCACAAAATAAATAAATGGAATGCGATTAAATGAAAAAGTGGATAGTTTATGCTTTGGAAGTGTCTATTCTGTAGTTGTGAATATAAGGCTAGCATCAAAAATGGTTCTTAGTGGGCTAGTTGTTCAGAAAACCATAGGTTTGGTTATGTGGTTTCTTATTTATATGTATAATTTTTTGTTCCTTGTTATTTCAATGTTATTCTCACCATTATGCAGCCACATCTGCAGAACACCCATATCTATTACGGGTGGTTGACTTTCCCAACTACATCGGGGGTGGGAGGATGGCTCGTTACTAACTTTCTTCTTCAAACCCTATTCTGGTTTCATACCACATGAGTGTATCTAAGAAGATTATAATTAATTGAGGCTTACCATATCTCAAGATCAATAGTTCTAGCATTTGTAGTTGATGATATTTCTAAGTGTTTGCGGTTTTTGTTTTTTTCCAAAGTATCTTTGGGATGAAGCCCTTATGTCATTGGGAAAGAGATGTGGTTGTTCTGGACCAGGTGTATATAGGTGAGATTATGTGTGGGATGAAGCCCAGGATTGAACACTAAGGTTTTGGTAGTGGGAATGCTATTGGAAAGAGTTGTACCATCATGATTTTAGCTATTAGAGATGACCAGTTAACCAATGCCAATGTGGTGCAGGGTACCCAAATATCAATGTGCTTATACTATAACTTTACATGATTTTCTTTATTTGGTAATTGTTCCTTAATGAGGCTGGTATGATTATTATCCCATTGTAGGTTCAATGAGGTCCTACTATTTCCTCACAATGTTGTTAGTATGTTCCCGTAGTTATGCATAGGGGGATTTAGATTTCCTGTTGGGTATAATTTTATATTCACTATACATATATAAAACTTTTTGTGGGTTCTAAGGGGATTTTGGGGACTGTGTTAGACATTACTAGCCTAGGAATTAGGATTATTTTTTGTTACTTCTTAGTCTCTTTTCATTTGGTGCCTTAAATTGATGTTTTTGTTCATTTTATCACTTCACTATTTAACATGCATGTGGGAGACAATTTTTTTAATTACATTTACATTTTTTTCTTGGAGTTTCTTGGGATTTATCATATTATCTCCCTATATTTTACTATAAAAAGGGTAATGTATTTTATATTATGTTATATTCTATACCCTCAGTGCTAGTTTCAACTCTAGTGCCTACTGAATGCAGGACATGGGGTCCATTATCTCTCTTTCATCCTGGGGACGGAAAGGCATTGCACATTATTCTACGTTCCATCATCATGAAGAAAGAAATTCATTTAAAAATGGCATCAGATATATTTTTTAGTGTTCGAGAGATGGTATTGATTTTATAGAATTAGGCAGAGTGATGATTTCATAGGATGGTAGGGTAACGTTGTTATGAAATCATGGTGTATGAAATAATCCAGGGAAGACTGGCTAGGTGACAGGATATTAGGGCCTCGCATGATCCAAATCATGGAATTTGGACCTACTAAATGACTAAACAAGGCTAAAATGAATGTAAGGTAGATACCCTAGGAAATGTTCATGCATCATAATGACATGTGTTCTTATGTGTCCTCAGTTTTTTTGGAATTTAAAATAATTGAAGAGACAAAAAAATAAAAATAAACTTTCCACACTACTTGGGGTTAGGAATTCCTCATTTAATTTTCCATCAATAGAACATGGACATTTCCCACTTATGGTATGTGAATTTGGGGCCTAATAGGTTGACCTATTTGATCAGGAGAGGACATATTAAGAGGGTGAATACGACCAGTGGTTGGAGATGCATAGTACCATCTAGTGACAGACTTTGGAGAAGTATGAGGGCAGCATGTCCGACCTGGAAATTAAAAGATTGCTCGACGAGCTAGTGATTGCTTTCAACTTGATCTAGTATTTGGAAGACGATTGGGTTCCTGTAAAAAAATTCATATATGAGGAGAAGTGTGTATGTGGTGGATGCTTTACCTTGGGGAGAGGAAGGAAACTGTGGTTTCATGGGATGGATTTGAGAATGAGTTCTGAGTGAAATTTCTTTCATCCACGATTAAGGCCAATAAGAGGTGGGAGATAGTCTCCCTTGAGTAGGGGAGTATCTTAGTAAGGGAACCAGGGTTCAAGTTCAATGATATCTGGCGATTCGACTCAAAAATCTTTTCGGATGAGGATTCGTGAGTGAGATGATTTGACGAGGCACTACGATGAACTTTTTAGTATGTTGTAACTTATTTAACTCTATCGACATACATATAGTTTTAAAAGAAGTCTGAGGTAATGTAAACGATGCTCCTGATGGGAGGTGTGCGGTTAGAGGGGATCCAGCTGTAATGCCCCGGTACCGAAAGCCACCCAAAGGCACCCCGTACCCGGTTGGTTTCATGGACATAAACCCATTTTCCCAAATTTCAGAGGCTGTCGACTAGCAGTGAGGGCCTTGGGTGTGATAGTGGGGAAACAATGCCCTCATTGTAATAGTACATAACGGAATAGAAAACAATAAACAATAGCAGAAGCATTAAACTATCCATACACAAGTGAACAGCGGAAGACTAAATATGATAAATAGTAGGAGCACACACACACACACACATATATATATATATATATATGAGGCATGATACATATGTCTTGGAAAATAGCCATGCAGGTCACAATGCTATAAATACAACATTACTAAAAACAAGTACAAAAGAAAGATAAACATCTCTTCTGCATCACCATCCTAAGCTTGGTACCATGCACTCCATCTCCACAGCAGTCAAGTACCTGAAGAAAAAGGGCGCTTTCCCTTGTATATACCTACAAAAATATAGTTTGTTTGAGCCCAAAAGCATGACCCAAATAGAGTGTGAGACTAAATCCAAGTAGGAAACCACCCATGGATCTGTACCTAATAGTAAGTTATTATATGGTAGGTAAAAGTACATAAAATAGTTAACATGAAGATGATGAAAAATAAACAATCAACAGTTCCAATGTCAAAAAACAGCTTACAAGAAGCAAAGCGCAACAGGTAATCCACTGGTCATACATAGAAAAAACCAACAACCCTCTAAGAAGTTCACTCAGCAAAACCCCTCTGGTTTGGTCAAACAATATTATAAAGACTCTCTGAGGAAGCACACATAGTCAATTTACCTTATAGTATATGGTAGTCAGGAACCCTTTGGGGAATCTCACACAGTCAATTCCCCTTATAGCCCCAAGGTCAATGACTCTCTGAGGAATCATTCTAGGTAATTTACCCTTATAGCCCTGATGTTCATAGACTTTATGTGGAAGATAACATAGTCAATCCCTCCTATAGCCTAAGTTAATCAGTCGATTCAAACAAACAAAATAGAGACTCTCTAAGGAAGCTCAGATGGTCTATCCCCATATTGTCTAAAACATTCAAGGAATCTCTGAGGAAGCTGTCAAGGTCTATCCCCTTATTGGCCAAAGTAATCCTAGGGATTATTAGGATGCTCACTCATTCAATCCCCTTATATCCTAAAGCTAAAATACTCTCTGAGGAAGCTCACTCGGTTTGTCCCCTTATAGTCTACTACTGTCCAAAGTCTCTCTGAGGAAGCTCACTCGGTCTATCCTCTTTTACTATATAGCACCAAGTTCTCATGGACCCAGGTAGTTCAATGAATAATAATTCTATATAGACTATGTAACCCTACAGAACTACTTGGATAACCAATCTACATCATCTCAATCATGTCAGAAAAGAACAATCCACCCTCCGATCATGAGGCATGGAAAACATTTAAATGACCAAAAAGGCTAAACACTACAAAACTGTCATAAACAGAACGATGCATGAGCAGAGAAAACAAGTTATAACAATCATCCCAAAACATGTCCAATTTACCACCACACAGGCATACAAGCATGTAAGGCATACAATGGGGGAAAAAGGTAAACACACAATACCTTATGCAAGTGTATTGGTGGATATTGCACAAAATATTTAAGGACATTCAACGTAAAGTCACAAAACACATACCTTTCTACTAGGAGATAAATATAATTGAACCAAGAGGCTTGAATATTCTTATAACGTCATAGATCTATGAAAACACACAAAACGTTTAACCCCACAATAACATGAAAATTTGGAGGAATTGGTAAACGATGCTCTAGAAGAAGGGATAGCTTACCTCTTCAGTTCCAACACAATAGACAATGGTTTATTTGGAGAATAGAAGGAGGATCGGGGTCTCAGAGAAGACCTGTGGCCGTACCCTCACTCTTGGATGAACCAAAGCTAAAAATAGGGTGTTATGTGTGTCAGACGCGACCCCAGTGCGTTTAATTTCACGACATGTACTTTTGGAGTACACGGTGTGTACTATCTATTTTCATACTCTCCTTTATGAAGCCCCTACATCACCTCACATGACCATGTATGTGGCCCTTACACGACAAGTACATAGCCTCATGTAGCAATGAAGTACATGGCGTGGAATCATAAAGTACACTGCATGTACTTCAAAAATTTCAAAAAACTCCCTTTTCACAAAAAATACAGAAAAAAGGAATAACCTACCTAAAAAGAAGGTCTGGGTTATTAAATACATTACCCCTTAATGAAATTCATCCATGAATTTCCATAGCAAGGTCTAGAAGAAGAAACCTCGATTAGCTCTGGCCACTGCGATCGTATATTGGCCTCTGTCACCCAAGTATTATACTGTACTCTCCAATTTTTCCATATCACCCATACCAGAGGAACATAAAGGCCACAGAGAACCTTCGTACTATGATCAACAATCCAGATAGGATTCTCCTCAAATGATGCATCTTCTTTGAGCTCAACTTCCTCGGGTTGAAAGACATGAGAAAGGTCTGAAAAGTAACATTGGAGTTGAGAAACATGGAAGACGTTGTGCATAGTCTGGTACCTCTAAGGTAATTGCAACTGATAGGAAACCTCTCAACTCTCTCCAACACCACCAATGACTCGACGTACCTCAGTGAAAGCTTACCCTGTCTCTGAATCCTCTTGTGTCCCATCCTCAGTGTGGCACATAGGAAAACCAGATCGCCAATCTCGAACACCATATGTCATCTCTGATGATCAGCATAAGGCTTCTGCCGAGACTGTGCAGTATCTATTATCTTCTGAATCAACACCATCTGCTCTATGGTCTCCTGAACAAGACGATGTCCCAGCAAAGCTACCTCTCCTACCTCAATCCAACATTAAGGTGATCTGCATGGCCTACCGTATAAAACCTCATAAGGTGGCATCTGAATAGTTTCATGAAAACTATTATTGTAGGAAAACTCCATGAGAGGTATATAATTCTCCCAAGAACATCCAAAATCTAGAATGAAATCTAGGAGAATATCCTCAAGCACCTAAATCGTATGATCGGACTGGCCATCTTTCTGGGGATGGTAAGTTGTACTTAAAATTACATTAGTGCTGAAAGACTTATGAAGCCCCAGTTATACTGGAGAAGTAAAACGTGAATCCCTATCTAAAATAATGGAGTGTGGAACTCCATGAAGATATACAACTTCTCAGATGTACAATCGTCCCAGCTCATTTATACTAAAGGTCTCCTGGATCAGAAATAAATGAGAAACCTTTGTAATAATATTGATGACAACCCAAACAACAACATTCCCTCAAGGTGACCTCTGAAACCTTGTCAAGAAGTCCATCGCGGCATCATTCCACATCCACTATAGAATGGGTAACTTCTATAAAATACATGGTGGTCGTTGATGCTCCACTTTCACCTGCTAACAAGTGGAACACCTCATGAAAAAACCAGCAACTTCTCTTTTCATATCAGGGCACCAATACTGGTCATGTACGTCAAGATACATCTTTGTGACGCCAATATGAACTACCCAAACTGAGGAATGAAAATCCCACATCTGCTACTCACGTAGGTATGTTGTCACCCAAACGCATCCCTCGAAACGAAATATCTCATCCTTGCCTACTATCCATCCAGGAAGAAGGTCCTCTCCGAACACACTATTCTATAGGACTAGACCTTCTGAGTCTGAGAGCTTCCTCATCAATCCCCGATCGAGACAATTAGAGGTAACAACTATAGAAGATAGAAAATTCTTCCCCTATCCATCGTGCACCTCCAAATGCATATAAGAGAATAGAGCCATAACCTGCCACTCACTGCTGGCCTCCTCAACTGCATGTACTTGAGTTCTCCTACTCAACACATCAGCCACTGCGTTGCCCTTCCCATTTGTATATGAAATCTCAATGTCAACGGATAGATGATTTTCAAACCACATGCATTGTTTCTGATTTAGATCATACTGAGTGAAGATGTACTTGAGAATTTTTTGGTCAGTGAAAACAAAAAAAAATCTCTTCCAGAAGATAATCTCTTCATCAACATAAGGCATGAAAAATTGCTTCCAACTCTAGATAGTGCGTCGAGTAATTCCTCTCATGTGGCCTCAACTGCAAAGACATGTACGCAACGACTCCATCTATTTGCATTAGCACAGCTCTTGGCCTGATACCTGAAGCATCAATGTAAAAAGTATAGCTCCATCCTAGATTTGGAATGACTAGATTCGGTGCTGACGTCATCCTACCTTAATGCTCTTGAAAGGGTGACTCACATAAATCTGACAACAAGAACTTCACACCCTTCTTATTCAGAACTGTCAGTGGTGCTGGTAAGCGTGAAAAGTCCTTTATGAAGCATCTATAGTACGCAACCAGCCCTAGGAAACTCCATACCTCAAATACGTTCTTCGGATGCTCCCAGAAAACTATTGCCCTAAATTTTTCTAGGAATACTGATACTCCTGTCTCTAATATGACATGACCCAAGAAGTTAATGTGATCCATCCAAACGTGGCATTTCGAGAGTGTAGAATATAACGAATTCTCTCTCAGTGTACTAAAAAATATCTCATGATGGGTAGCATGGTCGTGTCAAGTGGGAGATTAAAACATGATATCATCCATGAAACCAACCACGAAGGAATCCATGTAAGGATGGAAAACATGGTTCATTAATACCATAAAAACTACTGGTAGGATCAGGATACTGAAAGGAAGAACCGTATACTCATATAGACCATACATGATCTTAACGGCTGTCAGAGGTATATCTGAGGGTATAACGCCCAACTAATGATTACCAGATCTCAATTCAATCTTCGAGAACACCCGACCTCCTCGATGATGTGTAAAGAGATCATCAATCCTAGGAAAATCATATCAGTTCTTGACCATTAATTTATTCATATTCCTATAATCAACATAAAGCCTTTGGGTACTATCTGACTTCTTCACAAATAGGATAGGCGGACCCTATAGAGACGTATTAGGTCAGATGAAACCCTAATCCTGCAACTCCTCCAACTTCTTCTAGATCTCATACAAATAAGGTGTAGCCATCCTATATGGAGGAATGGACAATATTTCTGTTATTGGAACAAGCTCAATCGAGAATTCTGCCTCACGCTCTGGAGGAAAACCTGAATAGTACTCTAGAAAGACATCTCTAAAATGATCCACAAGTGAAAGAAAGTATAACTATGATGTTCTCTTGTCATCTAGATATAGACTAGCAATCTGGGCTGTAACTCATCTTAGACCATGATGCCCGGGTGCTGCTCCACTCATATGGAAATCCCACTCACCCCGATGAAGAAAAGAGCCACCCTCTGGTGATATAAAACTCACCCTTCGGTGGTAGAATTCGGTGAATGCCTGGAAGAGGACTAAGAAGTCTATTTTGAGAATGAAATCATAGCTCGTCACCTCTAATACATAGAGGTCCCAGAAGAAGTAACACCCTGCAACCTCAAGAGGGGACTCTCTACACTGATATATGCTAGATGTCCACAATCCCAACAGTGTTTCTAGTGTCATCATGTCGACAGAAAAAAAAGATGCAGAGCCCAATTCTCTACACAACAAAAATAGAGTTAAATTTATGGAAATCCATTGTTTGGAAAAGATCGGAAGATAAAACTGAGGCTACTAAGATTGTACCTTGAAAGGTGAATGGTACATGGTCCTTCTCCTACTAGGTCTACTCTATTGCAAAGGTCTATCCTGCTCCATATCCATGGGACCCTGACTGACTGCTCGGAGTTGATCCGCCCTGCAGTCGCTGATAGACCAGAGATTGACCACCCCGGTCACAAGTTCCACCTCAGCCCGAACAGCCAAGAGAACTCCTGTTATAAAACTGATGAGAAAATAGTGATGATTCTATTGAATTCAGAGTCATATAAGAGCCCCTATCTTCGACTTGTTGAGTAAAAAAAATGATAGAAACACTGGAGATGGACCATCCATGCATAAGATCGGACCTCCATCAGGTCTCTCAGGCAACATGGCCCCGTATTACTGCTCCTTCCACATTGGTAGTACACCACGTGGCTACCAGAAGGCACATACCTCCGACTCAGATCTCCTCTAGAAAGCTCATTGCGGTGAATCCTACTAGCAGTAAGAGGAACACTGGCTCTGGAGGTCGAACCGCCCTGGCTCATTGCTCCAGAATCCCTCATATTGCGCTCTGTGATCAGCGCCTGGCTGACGATAGAGGATATTTGTGTAAACCTGAAAATTTTCACCTTGGAATGGATCTATTGCTTGAGATTGTCCTAAAACTTCATAGATAATAACAACTCACCACTTGCTCAGATTTACATGAATCTCTCTAGCTCCGTTAAATGAGATGAATACTCTATCACAAAAAGAGTACCCATCTCTAATCTCATGAACTCCAGGGGTCGGTCGGCCCTCAAGGTCTCTGGGTAGATGTAATCCTAAATGATATGATGAAACTCCTCTCAAGCAATATTCAGGTGGTGTCCCTCCTAAGAGATTGCATCCCACCACCTCTTGGAAGAGTCTCAGAGAATTTAGGCCGCACGATTCACCTTCCTCTTTGGTGGTACCTTGAGATGCTCGATGATCATCAGCGTGGATTTGATCAACGAATCTGTAGCCTGAGGTCCTCCTTCCCTTGAGAAGGTGGGAGAATACTGCTGCTGGAAAACCCACATCTAATCAGCCATCAACACGGAAGGAGTCTTCACTCCCTCGATGGTTTGCATCATCCTTAGAAAACCATCCCTAAACTGTGCATCAACGCTTGCAACTGGTATAACCACTAGTGCCAAGGCTGGTACAATAGAATGATCTATAAGAATTCCTTGATCAGCCATATCGGGCATATGATCACTCCCCTGCAACTGGCGGTCAACCAGATGATGTCTAGGTGGCATGATTCTTCAAAGTCAAACTCACACCACAAAATAAGAATTAACAAGGACAGATAACTAAAAGCACAAGAATGATTAGGTAAAAGAAGGAATTCATGTTATGCAAAACATGACTACATGGCATATTATTTCCCTACACGGTGTGTTCCCTTATGTTATTCACATGGACATGTACTTTTTTTAAACTGGTCTTGTAACACCCCAAACACATAGCATGTTCTCAAACCACACGGTGTGTACTTGAACTCTATTCCCATGCCCAAGTCTCCTTACACCACTAACCCAAATGATCCTGTTAATACTTGACTACACGATGTGTTCACTATAGAAATGGCATGTAACAGACATGTTTCAATGACCCGTGTTGTTAGTTGCATGGTCAGCTACAAGGCTGACACCACACGGTATGTTCAATGAGGACACAGTGTGTACGAGAATTGGTAACACCAACCCATGTTGTTCGTGACATGGCCGATAACCTATGTAAAACTACACAACATGTCAAATTCCGACACAGCGTGTATGTGAAAATATGACAAGCCCTGTGTTGTTCGTGTCATGGCTGGCTACACGGTTGACTCCAAAAGGCGTGTTCCAAGAGGACACTAAGTGTACGAGAATAGGAAACACTGACCCATGTTGTTCATTACACACTTGGGAACCCAGTTCATACTACATGGTGTGTCAAAACTAGTACATGGAGTGTTATTACAACATTTTTCACAACAACATGTCCCTTATTGCATAGTCTGTGACACAACTATAGACTACAAAGCATGTATTCATAATGTACACGCCGTTTATTCTGTGTATTTCTGGACAGTAGCCTCTGAAACTGCTCCAGAGCCCAGAAAAAATAGAAAACATGCATTAAGGTGCCAAATTATGATCCATGAGGGCCCATACTCCCCGCAAATTGAAGCATAGAATCTTATTCATGTTATAATAAGGAATGCAGGCAATGATCCACCAAATTATGGTCCATGAGGTCCGATAACACCTCAAGAACCAATGTTTTTCATCCATCTAAGCAAAGTAATATACAAAACAATTCTCTATCAAACAGTAGATATTCTCTCAAAGCATCTATCACAAAAGCATGCATAATCTACAGAAAATCTATCACAATAGCATGAAATTTCTAATGCATACTAGATGACATGAAAAGAATGCATGAAATGTGATTTATAACAAGTGCCGATATGATGCATGAGATGGAATACCCTCATCTCATCGCGGGGAAACTGAAATAGACCCACAATAACAAAAACTGTAATAGCACAAAGCATGTGAATCCCCCAACAGTGAAATAAAATCAAATGTAAAATTGGAAACCAATAATATAGGAAGAAACGAGGTAGTATGGATTTTCCCTGTACACTGGTTAGCTATTCCAGGGAACAAATTTTTACCAAGTACATATTCTATCCTTTCCCTAGCTATAGGCTCCAAAAAGTAAGTCAAGGGAAATGAATCCCACTGATATCACTTTGTAACACCCCAGTTCTAGAAGCCACCCAAAGGCAAACTATACACAGTTGGTCAGATGGCCTTAAGCAAATTTTCCCAAACGCAAGAGGCTGACAAATAATAGAGAGGGCCTTGGTCTTGATAGTGGGGAAATTATGCCCTCATTGGAAGAGTACACAACGGAAGTGAAAAACAATAAACAATAGCAGAAGAAGTAAAGAATCCATATACATGTGAACAACAGAAGACTAAATATGATAAATAGCAGGAGAATATTTATATATGATGCGTGATACATAGGTCTAGAGAAAAAAAGCCAAACTTGTCACAATGTTGTAAATACAATAGTACTAAATACAAGTAAAATAGAAAGATAAAATTATCCTCAGCATCACAAGGCTAAGCATGGTACCATGCACTCCAGCTCCACAGTAGTCAATTATCTTAAGTCTCTGGGTGCTTTACCTTGTCTATACCTGCAAACATATAGTCTGTTTGGGCCCAAAAGCCTGACCCAAATAGGGTGTGAGACTAAATCCTAGTAGGCAACCACCTAAATATATATTCATAACAGTTAGTGATTATATGACAGGTAAAATTACAGACAATAGTTAACATGATCATATTGAAAAATAAATAATCCACAGTTCCAATGTCAATAAATAGCTAACAAGCAGCATAGAACAATAGGTAATCCTCTGGTCCTACCTAGTAAAAACCAACAACCCTCTAGGAAATGCACTCAGCCTAAACACTTTTTCTTTGGTCATAAGAAATTATAAATACGCTCTAAGGAATCACACACAGTCAATTACCTTTATAGTCTATGGTAGTCAATATTTCTCCAAGGAAGCTCACACAGTCAATTCCCATTATAGCCCCAAGGCCAAGGACTCTCTGATGAAGCATGCTCGGTCAATTCCTTGAATAGCACAGGTTGTTCTAAAAATCTCCGAGTAAGATCACTTTGTCAATACCTCCTATATAATATGTTAAACAGGTGATTCAAACAAACAAAACAGAGACTCTCTGAGGAAGCTCACATGGTCTATCTCTGTATTGTCAAAAACAGTCAAAGACTCTCTGAGGAATCTCTCACGATCTATCCCCTTATAGACCAGAGTAATCCTAGGCTCTTTGAGGATTCTCACTTAGTTAATCCCATTATATCCTAAATATCAAAGACTCTAAGATGAATCTCACTTGGTCCGTCCCCTTATAGTCTACTACTATCCAAAGGCTCTTTGAGGAAGCTCACTCAGTCTATCATCTTTTCTTCTATACCACCAGGTACTGACGACACGAGGTAGGTCAATCCATAATAATGGTATATGGCCAATGTAACCCTACATAACTACTTGGATAACCAATCTAGAACATCTCAATCATGTCATAAATCAACACTCTACTCTATGATCCCAAGGTAAAGAAAATAGTTAAATAACCTGAAAGGATATATATGACTAAACAGTTGTAAACATAAAGAAGAATGATAAGAGCAACCAAGGTATAAAAATCAACCCAAACATGTCTAATTGTCCTCTACACAGGCATAGAATCATGTCAGTCATAAAATGGGGGTAAACCGGTAAACACACAATACCCCATTCAAGGGTATTGGTGGAAATTGCACATAATTTTCTAGGACATTCAACATAAAGGCTCAAACCACCTACCATGGTTCTATGAGATCAATATACTTGAACCATGAGGAATGAATCTCCTTAGAACATCATATATCTATGAAAACGTAAAAACAATCAACCCTCGATAACTTGAAAAGGATGATTAATTGGAAAACGATGCTCTAGAAGAAGGGAGAGCTTCTGTTGTCGTTCCAACACAATCGATGACAGTTAATTCAGAGAATAGACAGAGGCTCGGGGGATCAGAGAAGATCTTTGGTCGTACCCTTACTCTCAAATGAACCAAACAAAAATGGATGGTGTTCTTTGTGTTAGATGCAACCCCAGTGCATTTAATGAAAAATAATACATGTCGTGTACTTTTGGAGTACACGGTTTGTACTTACGATTTCTGTACTCCAAATTTGGTGGCCTCAACATCACCCCACATGACCATGTGTATATCCCATACATAGCCAGTACACAACCTCATGCGGAAATGAAGTTCATGTCGTTTACTCATAAAGAACATGACGTGTACTTTAAAAATTCCCAGAAACTCCCCTTTTCTAAAAAAACTCCAGAAAAAGGAAATTCATACCTGAAATGAAGGCCTGAGTTCTTACACCATCTATGATCATCAGCAATTAAAGCCATAATACGTAGGTCTCCATCCTCAGGACCTTCTTGTTTTTTTTCTAGCGATAAGTATGCCCCATTTGTTTCAGTTTTGATCTCTTGGTCCGCATCCTTTCCCAATTGGTCTAGGACTGAGGTACATTGTCTGTGGAGGATGTGGACTTCGTCAGACCACTACCCAGTCTGAAAACCATATAGAGGGGGTGGGTAGGTTCATCACCCAGCTCAGTAATTGTATTTGCTTCTAAGGCCCTTTCAGAAGAATGGGTTTCTAGATCCAACTTTAAATAGGGTAGACGGTGCTGGGGAAGGCTGACCTCAGGGCACACCTCAGGGACCATGAATAAGGAATGGTCAGGGAGGAGGATGACATCAGATTGGTATAGGAGCAGGGTCTAGGTTATATAATTTCACAGAGGATATAGTTATAATGGGGCCAACGGTTTTTCAGGGCACAATCAGTCTATTTAGTGCTCTTGCATGTGCTTTGTTACATTCAGAAACCTTACACTCCATTTTTGCACCTAGTCTAGCCCATGATCTGGGAACAAACCTAGAGAGACTTCAACTGCCCATGGTTTTGAGTACACTAGTTGGAGGACATACCTGTCAGTTTGATTTTTGTCAAGGATATAGACTGATGATGTGGCCACATCAGTATAGTTATTATCTTATTCTGCTATAGATGCAGCCATACGACGTTATCCTAGGGATCAAATATTTGTTTTCTATGCACGCATTTATCAAATTCTTCCAGAGAAGGGTCGTGTTATAGGACATTTAGGACCTTGTGTTTTATTCATTGGAGAGCAGTGTTGTTAGGAGGGAAAATGGTGTGTTAATCCTCTTCATGTATTATTAGATGATATGTTTATGGAATCAGCAGATACGGAGATAATAGATTTTCTTGGGGTTGTTAGTGAGTTCTTCGATGTCTTTCTCGAAGAAGATGTGACTCTACCCCCTTGATGAGAAGTTGAGTTAGAGATCAAAATGAGACTTGATGCCCATATGATATCAATGGGTCCCTATTGCATAGAACATTATGAGTTTTGGGAGTTGCAGATTCAGTATGGTGGCCTCATGAAGCAGTTTTTTATTCAAAAATGTGGATCATCGTGGGGTGCTCCATTCTTGATTGCGATGAAGGAAAATGCTGGTATAAGACTGTTCATACACTACTGGAGACTGAATCAGGTGATGGTCATGAACTGTTACCCCCATTCATGAATCGATGAATGTTTTGACCAGTTAAAGTGGGAATGTTGGTTCTCTGTGATCCGCCTCAAGTATTGATATCACCGATTCATGGTAATGGGGTGTGACATTCTAAAGATTTATTAAAGGTTTTGGTATGGGAACTTCGAGTTCATGGTCATGAACTTCGGTGTCACGAATGAACCGGTTGTGCTCATGGGTCTCATGAAATATGATTTCTGTAATTACCTGGACTGGATCGTCATATTGTTCATCAATAATTTCATAATTTACTTAAGGTAAATGGGGGAGAATGTCAGAAATCTGGGGATTATCTTTGAGGTCCTATCACACCACCATATCATTGCAATGTTTCCCTAGTGAAGGTTCTGGACACGAGAGGTGCACATACATGGAAACATGGTGTCTTAGAAAGGGATAGAGATGGAACCATAAATGGTTGAAGTAGTTGTTTCTTGGGTAGCACCCATGAATTTTGAGGTGGTTAATACTTTCATGGGGAATAAAAAGTAGTTATAAAAGGTTCGTACCTGACTTATAACATGTTAAAACTCTATTGACATATTTTACTAGAAAAGAGCAGGCCTTCATGTGTAGTGATTAGTGTTGGGGATCCTTCATCAATCTGAAGGGGAAGTCAGTCAGTTCCCTAGTGCATAGATTGATAGATGAAGGGGTGATGTTTGAGGTGTTCTGTGACACTTCTTTACTACTCTTGGTATGTGTGTTGATGGTCCAGTGAGGAGTATCATCATATGGGTATAGGAAGTTAAATCCTCACAAACATAGTTATGAAACCCGTGGTCTTGAGCATGTAGAGGTCATGTTCATACAGATATTGTGGCAGCATTACCTCACTAGGGAGAACTTGGTGGTCTTCAAGGATCACAAGATGTTAAGGTATATCTTCACACAATGGTACCAAAACATATTCCATTGTATGTAGTTTGAGATCCTCCCATATTTTAAAATAGAAAAATTCTACACCCTCGGCAAGTGGAACATGGTTGCAGATGCCTTGAGCAGGACGTTGCAGAATGGTGTAGTTGGAGAAATCCACGAATTCATAGAAGGAAATGGAGTAGTTTTCCACATTCAGCCCAAATGATGGGGAGGATAGTGGAAGAGACTATCTGTTTCTGATGACAGGTCAGTCTTCCTTTCTCCGATAGGTAGAAAAGTCCCAGTGGGGAGACTCATAGGCTGAAGTAATTCATAATCAAGTTGTTTAGGGTGATGCTCTAGATGTAGGGTCATAGGATTACCATAATTAGTGGTTTTTTTGTGGGATGTGGTTTGTCTCAGTAGAAATACATGACGGATTTGTCAATGAGTTCCATATCTCACCCCTTTAGGTCCATCCACGAGTCTCTAAAATGTACCATGGTTAGAGGAAACATTTTTTTGGCCTGGGTTGAGGCAGGTAATGGCGATGTTTATGGCATGTTTCAAAGTTTTTCAGCAGTTCATGGATGAGAACTATATTCCTACTTATCTGTTTCATCCCTTGGATGTTCCTATATGGAAATGGGATGACATCTTAGTAGATGTAATCATTGGTTTAACTGGGGCTCAAAGAAGATGTGGTGTTATATGGGTACTGGTGGATCAATTAATGAAATCAGCTCACTTCATGGAAATGAAGGAGTCGAGCATAGTGGATGCCATAGCACAGAGTTCCATAGGTGAAGTGGTTTGGATATAATGATTTCTTTGTTCCATTGTTTCATATCGGGATACATGTTTCACATCGCTGGTCTGGAGGGGATTAAAGAATCGATTTGGAACCCAATTATGACATAACACTAATTTCCACCCATAAATGTATGGGTAGATAGAGATAACTATCCATACATTGGAGGACATTCTGAGGGAATGTGTCTTTGACATAGGTGGATCTTGGATACGACACATTCCCCTAATAGACATTCCTTACAATAATATCTATCACTCTATCTATGTCATGACATCGTTCGAAGACATGTATGGAAGACCATGTCACTCACCTCTAAGCTCGAAAGAGGTAGGGAAAACATCCATACATGGACCATAGGTAGTGCGGATGACAATGGAGAATGTTCTACTTGTGTGTGAGAGGATGATGACAGATCATGAATGGAAGAAGACATATTCAAATCATAGGAGGGGGACCTTGGAGTACAATGTTGTGGATCACATGTTATTAATGGTATCCCATCAATGCCGAAAGTAGAGTATTGGAAGAGGAAGAAATAATTTTCCGAGGTTTATCAGACCTTTTGAGGTGTTGGGGAATGTTAGCGAGGTGGAATATCTTTTTGAGTTTCCACCATGGTAGCAGAGGATCCACAACATCCTTCACATCTCTCATCTCCATCAGTATTTGAACAATGACTCCAACATCCTATAATGGGGATAGTTGGATGTCTATGATGACACAACATCTGTGGTGAAACTAGTATGAATTAAGGATCACGAGGATAAGGTGGTACATGGATTTACCATTCCATTAGATATTGTGTTATGGAGTCATGGTGGCCACGAGGAGAGTACGTGAGAAATGGGAGGTATAGATGTGTTCCCAGTACCAAGAGTTGTTCTATGTTTTGTCTCATCTTTTACTTTATTACCTTTCTTATGATGAAATTTTTGACCTTACATGCTATAAGGTAACTATTTTTCCCATTCTCTAAATGTATGTGATAGTCCTAACTTTGGGGAGGAGAGGGCAAGATCTCTCATAAATATTCATTAATTTGGATGTGATTAAATCTGTGAGGGAGACATATTGCCTCCAAAAGTAGATAGTATGATGACAAAGTGGAAGAATCTCCCTAATCCATGTGTCTGGATGGTGAAGCCATAGTGATTGTGTGTTTTTTTAGGTATTTTGGGGACTTAGTGTTTGAACAATTGTTTAAGGTATAGATAACAAGGATGTGTTCTGGGATTTCGAGGTTTTCACTCCATTTTTTGAATAAAATGAGGTTGTTTTTTCCTGAGAGGTATCATAAGGGATGGTTGTTAGGATTACCTTTATTTTGTGTTAGTTTCACAATTATCAAGGATAAGAATAGTTTTAGAGGAAACTATTATACTAAACCGAATTTTTCAGGCCCTAAATTTCATGAAATATAGTGTTTGAGGTGTTTGGGGGTGTTTTTAGTGGCTAATTTCAAGAGTTTGTAAATTTCTATTTTTCAATCATTATGTCAGTGGGGTAGCTTCTCATTTCATCATCATGTTAGTGTATTGGTATGATAGTGTGTCAGTGAGTTATGATCATTGGCATAGATGAGTCAAGATAATCAGTATCAGTATGTTAGGGGAATTAGTGTCGGTGGTTCGAGGCATCAGTGAGTCCAGGCGTCAGTAGAAGGAGGTGTCAGTGGGTCGAGTCATTTTTAGGTAGTTTCATTGTTAACTCAATGTAGGCGGATAAACATCAGTAGTTCATGTCGGCATATCACCTGTCAGTGAGTCTGTATCATTGAATCATCCATTGGTGACTCATCCATTAGTGACAAGTGTTTTGTATTCCCATTTTTTCCCAGTTTTATTGTTTGACCCCTCTTACATCTTATTTAATGTAAACTAACTTTAAAGCCTCCTTTGAGTTTACTTAAAATAATTTGAAGGTAATTATTTATATATTTAAATATCTTAATGTACTAAGAGATGAGAGATACCCATACCGCATGATCATGACCATGTTACCACGTTAATGTCTTTTAAAATTGTTCATCCATTAAAATTGGATCTGGATCGTCAAATAATTGATCATAACTTCTATGTGTGTTTCTTGTTTCCCCTCAGTGGTTCTAGATCCTTCCTCCACATACCATTCATGTGACTATTCTATAGCCCCACTAACTCAGTTTTCCAGGAACCTTGTGATGCTCCCGCAATTCCATGTTCATGGTGCAAGGATGAACATCATTCAATCAAACATCTGGTAGTTATTTCTTCTATCTCTATTTAACGTTCAATCATTCAGGGTGGGTGTAAAAAGTTACCTTGTGAGGAACGGATGAATAAATATCATAAAATGATAAATAAACAATAATTAAATATGATAACGAGATAAAAATGAAAATAAAATAATAAGGAGGGTGTGTATATGTGTTGATCATCATAATTATTTGTTATATTTAATTTGATTATGGAAATTTCATTGACTATATACCTCATGAAAATCATGATCAATGGTGGTCGTTTCTTGTGCTCTAGTGATTTCTCATTTTGTTGGGTTGCTTTGACAAACAACTATAGCATGAATAATAGTTATACCACATTAACATGGTTAAATAAATGGATGCCCCAGTATTACACCTATTGTGTGATAACTCCAGTTTTAATTATGTGGAATTAATTAACCCCTACTAGTTAAATATGAGTTTATGCACAAATCCTACAGATCAGTGCTACTGAGTTCTCGTTATGTTGAGTTTTTTAAACTTGTGTGAGTTGTGTGGTGATGTAGTTGGGAGAAATATTGTTGGTAAATTGTTGGCCAGAGGATGTGGTTCTATGACAAGAGAGTGGTATGTGAGTACGACGAGGATGTGTATTAATAGTAATTATCTTCGGATTTTTGTGTGAGTAAGTTCAAGGGTTTTGCTGGTATCCTATTTTGAGTGACTGATTTATTATGGAATTGATAAACTTTTTTGTAGCTGAATTGCCTTGGTTTATGTTATGGTTGTCTAACAGCTTTGGGTAGTAGTACTGTGTTGTGGTTACGAACTTGTATGTATTGGGATTGAATCTATGAATTTTTAGGAAGTGGGGATGCCATGATGGGTTTTTAGAGAAGGATTTTACTGTATAATTTTAATGATTAATTGTTGGCATCATTTGAAAAGGGTTCTAGGAAGATTGAGGGTTTGTGATGTGGGACTGGAGTTTCGTTTTTGTTTTTTTTTGGTGTATTTGTGGTTGGTAGTATCCTAGTAGTTTTATAATAATCTAAATTTATAACCTTAATAAATAAATGGGTTGTGGTTAAATGAATAGGGGGTTGGTTTTTTCATGGGGAATGGCTATTGTGTGGTTGTGAATATAGGGGTAAGAGTGAATGTTGTTCTAAGTGGTTTGGTTTTTAAAAAAACCCTAGGTTGGGATGATTTTTTTTCATATATGCTTATAAAAATTGTATTTCCTTGTGATTTTTATATGCACCACACCCTTGTTGATCACTATGAGAAGAACACCCCCATTTCATTAGGGATTGTGTCTTTCTTAACCTATCAGTTGGAGGATGGTTGGCTAGTTACTTAATTGTATCATCATTCCGTATTTCGGTTTCTTATCACTCGAGCATATTCGATCAAGATGTAATGGCTTGAGTCTTACCATATCCCAAGATCCATTGGGAAAGCGTTTTTTGTTGATGATATTCCCATGTGTTTACTAGTCAGGCTTTTTTCCCATGTATATTCAGGATGAGGCCCACATGTCTTCAAGTGAGTGACAAGGTTGTTGTGGGCTAGGAATATATGGGAGGTATTGTGTGTGGGTTGAGGCATAGGTGTGTGTAGGTAGTTTTCGCTAGTGGGACTATGAATGGAAAGAGCAGTAGAATCAAGACATTAGCGATTAGGGATAAGTAATCAAATGGTGGGAAAGTGGTGTGGGTACCCAAATATCAATGTTATTAAATGACTGATTTGCATCACAAGAATTATTTTTGTAGTGTTCCTTGGGGAGGCTGGGATGGTTAGTATTTCTTGGTATTGGATTTGAGGCCTTATTATTTTCTCAAAGGGATGTTAGTACATTCTCTCACTTGGGCATAAGTTTATTTAGTATTTTTACTCGGTATATTTGTATACTCATGATAAATATATAAAACTATTACCTGTTTCCAGGAGTACATTGAGGGACATGCTATACTTTAGTAGCTTGGTCTTTGATATTAGTTTTTGTTTCTACTTAGACTCTTTCCTTTTGGTAATTTACTCGGGAGTTTGGGTTTACCTTGTATCACCATACATTTTAACAAACATATGGGAAATGGTTTTTAGATTTACTTTTACTTTTAGTGTTTAGAGTTTATGGGATATTCCATTTTATCTCCTTATCTAGTTCTATAAAAAGTGTATTTACTTCATTATTATGTTAGATTCTATACACCAGGTGCTAGTCGCCACTATAGAACCTACCAAAGGTGGGAATTTAGTGTATTGTTCTCTCTATTAACTTTAGGAAGAAAGGGTGTTACACTTTTATCTCCCTTCCCTAATCTTGAATATGGAGGTTCATGGAAATGAAGAGGATATAAAATTATTTAACATTCATTTTTATACTTTTTGAAAAATAATATCCTCAACTATCTATATATAAGGACTACCATCTACAAATTGTTGTATACATTATTTCTCATCAAAAAAATATTTTAACAGTTATTATAATGGTCATAATAACAAACTATGACAATTATAATGTTGTAAATATTCCAAGCATGATTATACAATGACCATGGTCAATGAACTAGAACCATAAAACTATAAAAATCATGAAAAACCGTCCAGTTATCCTCAAAATATTTATTTGAATTTTAAATTAACAACAAATTGGAAAATTTAAATATAATAGGATTATATTTTATAAAAAAATATAATGATTTCAGAGTAAATATTTATAATAAATATAAATTTCTTATAGAAGAACATATAAGGGAATATGATGGAATTCTGGGACTGTGGTTGGGGTTTCTATTTCAATATCACATATAATTGGGACAATTTACGCATGAATGCAAAGTGGGGGAATTATAAGTTATTTATCACATAATTCCCAACTATTTAATTGTACTTAAATTATTTATAAGATGTTCATATTTTCCTATCATTCTGTTCATGTTAAAATGTGGGGGAAGAAATCGTTTTTTTGAAATAATGACACCCTTTTATTATTTTAGGAATAGGGATCACATTACATGCCCTTAATATGACTAGATGGATGAAAACACAAATACATATTTATCACAGGTCAAGAGAATAGTAATAACCTAGAAAAAGGCATAATGTTCATCCCATTGATTTTAGCATCACCATTTCATACCCAAACCCTAACTACAATCCAGTACCCAAAGGCATCCATCGTTCATCCTATATCCCCTACCCCACTATCTTCATCCTCTATTCTGTGCCCTTGTGATGTTTCCACCATGCGCATTCACATTCACCACTATACACCCTTATAGTCATAAAATAAACTACCTACATTGGTGTAAATGTCATTGAATACCACCGGATGATGTGTTGTCACTGTGGCAATCTGACAGTAACACTTTCCACCTTTATCAAGAAGAGGCTGCAGAATAAATCATTACTATCATTGACCAAAGAATTTCTTTTGAATCCCAAAATGCATTGTTCCTTATTTAAGAACCTCCCCACTATAAATTTATCCATATTAATACACTATCAATTGAATTTCATCCCTAAAAATAGAGAGTAGTAGTTTTTGAAATCTTATTAAAATAACTCACCAATTTTTTATCTTTGCATGATGATGCTTTTATTCAACGTCCATGTTCATTAAAATGTTTTGAATTATATTCATTTCAAACCAAAAATAATTAATTAAAATAAAATTAAACTATATATTAGGATCATTTAATTGTATTATTGATAGAGTGTTTCAATTAATTTAAAAAAGAAATATTTATTTATTTTTAAAAAAATTATGATTGGAAATATTTTTTTTATATTTATTAAACTAGAATATTATCATTCAATAATTAAAAATATTTTCATTCAAGATTAATTTATTTTTTTCATTTATGATTATAAAAAAAATTAAATTTTTCATCATTCATATATTTTTTAATTAATAAATTATCTGAAAAAATTGGATATTTATATTTTTTTAAAGAATGGTTTAAATTCTATTTTAGTGGTATTTTTTATAAATGGAATTTATTGAATATAAATTGGAATACGATCCAATGATACCATCCAATTTTATAGATGACTTGTGATAAAAACACTCTTATGAAGATTTTATGAATCTTATTTCATTCACACAATTTAGTTATGTAATGATGAGATAATTAATTCGTTTATGAAACCATTTGTAACACCATGGACTAACACTATGAAATACTGAGGCTAAATCACATATATTACATCCTAGATTTGATAAAATTTTTTGATTTCAATACATACATAGCAAATAATTATTATAAATAAATAAATTATTTCATTAAATATATTACCATCACCATTTATATTTAGAGGTATAGAAGATTTAAAGATATCATATATGAATAAAGGATAAATAATTCTCATTTAATGGAAATTTCGCCAGCATATAAAATAAAAAATAAATCATAATATATCTTAAATATATATAGAAAATCAAATAGAAATTATATTATAGTAAAACCAACATGTGCATTGATTTTTGATACATCCTAGTGAGATGGATGAATAATATTTGGTAATCTGATATGATCATCTAGGGAAAACATAGAAATATGCAATTCAATGACTATATATTGAATAAATATCATTGAAATATTATGTAATCATTATGAATCAATAATCATAAATAATTGAGAGTATAATATATCCATGTATAGATTTGAAAATAAATAGATCAAACAAATATCAATAACTGGTTGGTTAGTAATGCAATATATAATGTTGAATATATTTTTTATTTCCAGGGAAAACAAACCTCGATTTTTAATATCATGATCATATGATAATCGATATCTGTATAAGAAATCAGTTTTATAGGGTTTCATTAAAAAACCCCAACATTATATTCTCAATAAAACTATTGATACATCATAGTGAAATTTAATATCAGTCCCAACACATAAATTATTTAATTCCAATTCATTTATCAAATGAGAAAACGAGTCGTCCATAAATAAAAATGATTTTAAAAAATAAACTATACTTGTATAAAACTATAATGAATGAAAATAATATGATATATCCTGATAAATGGGATAACATGGTCACAACCCCTCTAGAGAAATAAGTTAGATAATTAACCATTATACAATCCATTGATCCAAATAATAAATAAATATTAGTATCTAGATAAAAAAAATTATTTTATATAAATCACTGATTAGTTGACTTATGGAATCATACTGGACACCATTTTATCATATTAAATATGGACTAACCACATAGGAAAGTCTCTAGGATGAAAGTGATGTATTAAAAAAAATATGATTTTGAGAGACAATATAAATAATTGATTATTATTTATATAGATAATATTTATTCATAATCAATCCATAGATATAATGTCGATTGTTTCAAACTAACTTATCTGTATTGTAGTAATAGAATCATATCAATCTACTAATATAGAGGAAATATGTCATTGGAGCGGATTTATTTGAATGATTTTACAAAATTTGTGATCCAAAATCAAATTATTTGACTCCTTGATTTTAATAACATAAAATATAAATGTATATATTTATTAGTTGAAAAAAAATTTAATATAAATAAAATGATTTTTAGTACATTTTAATATTTACTGGAAAATAGACGTGACATTTAAAATTGATTATAGAAATCATTTTTAACACTTGCATAAAATATAAACAATCATTTCACACTGAACTGTATCAAATGAAAATGTGACGTAAATGACTTTGAAAAATTTATAATTTAAAATAAATATCAAATAATTTAGTCCTAAAAATAAAATTTTTTTATCTACGGGAAATCTCGATACATGGATATAAAATTTTCTAATTAAAGTATAAGATCTTTCTAAATAATTATATATTTCATTCATTAAAACCCAAAATTGTAAATAAAACTAAAAAATATTCATTCTATTTAAAAATAGAATTTTATAGTGGATTATAAATTACCAAATAATAAAACAATGTCATTCTAGAGATTGATAATGGAAAAGTAATTTTTATGAAGCTAAAATTATTACTCCAAGAATATTGATTTGACTAATGAATATCCCTGATCGGTTTCAAAATCATTGAAGAATGAAATATTTTAAAAAGTAATTTTTTTGTTAAAAATATAAACCATAAATAATACCACATAATAGAATCCTAAGGAATTATTTACCCAATATATATGATATATTTTCAATATAATGATCATAAAATTATGAATGAAAAATAAATTAGTTAATTTTTTTTACAAAATTGGTAAAACTTGAGTCAAACGACATTTGAAGAAAATATTATACTTTAGATAAATATATCCATTGATTTAAAAGTAAATAATTAATATAACATCCATTTGATAAAAAATAAATACAATCCCATGTAAAGGATTTATTTTTCATAACATGTAGTAGATCTTGATGAATCAGACTTTGGCCCTAGATTACCCTTACATTTTTTCCATCATAGTCAATTGTACTCAAAGATCACATATAGCAGTCATACATATCATAATAACTTATCGACATAAATTATTTATATATGTATCCTTTTATAATATTTCTCTTAAATTATTCACAACATATATTTTTTTCCTTATACATTTTCAATAATGGTTTCATTTATCCATGGTTATTTAAAATTATTTTATTAATAGTGGTTTTGTCTAGAATCGTCCCCCAGGGCCTATGTCGTGACTACCCCAAACCCACCTTCCATTTTCCAGAGGATGACTACTAGAACTGAAGGCATATTACCAAAAACTGGGAAGGCATTGCCTTTATAACATATATACTCACGCAACCTAGAACACATAAATATACAAAAATGATTAAAATGAATAGTATAATGAGTGTGTAGAGTAAGTAAAAGGGGTCAGAATACAAGCCCAACTGGAAAGTACAAGAAACTAAAAGTACGAGTAAACTGGAACAGGAAGGAAGAAAGTTGTCGGATTGTCCTACGAGGTTCCTACCTGATGATTAGGTATAAATTGCCTCCTTAGCAATCTACGCCTATCTGTATCCTCTGCTTATTGACACGCTGTATGGTACACCTCCGAGTACTATCCAATCCTAGTACACACGTCCTCAGTCAGCATTGTCCCTCATCAGCACAAAACACAACGAAGTGCGGGCATAACCCGTGCAGGTGTGAGTATAACAATACTATGTAGGGACCACGATACCCTCACGGTCTCACAAAATCCACATGGATAAACCACAAAACATTAAGTCAACTGTAAACCCTACTTAGGTATCCACCCATACAAATACCTAAGTAATTAGGAATACCCATAACAATCACGAGGAAAACATATATTCCAACTCAAAGACCAAAGATCCACTACTTCACAAAAGAAGGAAAACATGACGGAAATTACCACATAGGTATGCCACACAGAATTATAACACCAAGTTGTTACTACAAAGGAAGAGTACCACATCGGAACGAACTAAGCTCACATAAGGTATAACTTAAGAACAATAGTAGAGATGATTAGATGTAAAAACTGAATCATCTTGCTCTATAAAGAAGCTGACACACACAGGATCTCTAGGAGCTGACTCACACCGGTTCACTTGGAGCTAACCCACACAGGATCACAATGAGCTGACCCAGGTCGGATCTCTAGGAGTTGACCCAAATAGGATTGCTATGTGCTTACCCACATATGATCTCTATGATATACACAAACAAGATCACTCGGTACATCATCGGACCCACACAGGATCCTAGTTCATCACTCGTACATCATCAGACCCACACAGGATCCTATTACATCTTTAGTACATCTTCAAACCCACAAAGGATTTGATTACATCTCTAGTACATCGTCAGACACACATAGGATCCTAGTCCATCAATTGTGCATCGTCAGACCCACACAAGATCCTAGTACATCTCCAGTACATCGCCAGACCCATACATGATCCTAGTACATCTCGAGTACACCGTCATACCCACACAGGATACTAGTACATCTTCATTATATCATCAGACCCACATAGGATCCTAGTACCTCGTCAATGATAGAAAATTTTTTCCCGCACTAAGCTTGATCATCTCTAAGAGGATCTGCTTCACAAGTCAGATCCACAAGTCACATGTTGATTCTCCAACTGCTATGATGTCCCACGAGGAAGTATCTCAATGGTTTGTCACGTTGTTGGGGTCTCAAAACAATAGATGATGTGTCGATCGGATGCCCAGTCATTGAGTTATTATCCTTTTAGTCTCAGGGGCCCGGATGGGTTCGGACTCGATCCATCCTAACTGGCCCACATCTTAATCCAAAACTCAAGTGGGGTATACTCAATGGGACTGTCTCACTCCATGATTTCCGGTATCATTTATGGTTCTTCAAACATACGTTCGATGCTGATGTTATGGCCATAACATTGTATATGGGTCATAGTGGTCCTGGGTTCGGTTCAAACCAGGCGGACCGACCTAGTTCGTGTCGACTAGGCCTAACCCGTGACGTCCGACCCATCTCATTGGGCAGCCTGTCCCGTTGGGAAGCCCGGACTAGCCCCCTGGGTCTCTCGACCCGCTGGGTCCATCCAGGAAAACCACAGGTGGTCACGAGTTCGCGAAGGGATGCAGAGTGTGCGGGGCCGCAAGGCGGCTCGGTTGGGGCGGGTCAGACGGGAGGGCGGGGACTGCTTGACCCAGACAGTGGCGGTGGCTAGGATGGTAGCTCAGATGACAGCTTGGATGGAATCTCAGACAACGGCTCTAGACGGAAGTAGTGGATCGGCCCGGATGGTGGTGGTGGCTCTGACGGCTGTGGTGGCTCGGTCGGTGGATCGGCCCGGATGGTGGCTCAGCCCGGTAGTGGCGACTCGGGCGGAGGGTCGGACAGCGGTCCGACTCGGCGGTGGAGACTCGGATGGAAGCGGAGGCTTATGAGGCATCATTGCTCGGCTCGGCCAAGGACGGTGCGGAGCGTAAGAGGCCACGGGTGCTGGGAGAATGTGTGGCGAGGCTGCGAGCGGCGGAGCGCTGCGGGGAACAGAGGCGGTGGGTGGTAGCATCCGCAGGCGATAGAGTACCATATCCTTTTTCACCCTCGTCGCCTTCGTCCATTGTGAAGAGCACACCAAATAATCAGAAAAAACATAGGGTTTATACCATGTTTGTTTGACCCGTTCCCTCTGTATTATAGTAGTAGAAATTAGTTCACAAAATTAAATCATGAACGTGTATGGAAAATATTTAAAAACATAAATCCTCACAACCGTTGTCAATCTCTATTCCCAATACCACAAAAGAATTAGAAGGGGAGAACATGAAAACTGATAATCCTAGAAAAATAATCCTCTACCTTGATTTCTCGTTGGAAACGGCTCATGGAAGTAGATGAAGTTTTTGGGGACGTCATCATTCATCACTCCCACAAGAAGTCTTCAACGACGTCGCTCGATCTTCGTTCTTCTGTTCAGGGTTTAGGTTCGCTCTCCACCATCCGCCAGAACCGGCTCCATCCTCCAAGTGTTGGGCATCATGACACTTTACCAGCTCTTCGTTGCTTGATGATGCGGTCTGAAATCCTCATCCCAAGATCCATATAAATAAAAGAGGGGGAAGGTAAGTAATGTTTTTGGTATTTATGACTATTCATTTAATAGGAACCTTCTTATATTCCAATAATGTGGTTACAGAGTATTTAAAAAGGGTCAATCCATTAAATTACACTAGTGAAATTAATTGGGAGGATTAAAAGGGACTTCCGCACCTTTATGTAGGGTTCGGGTGGTCCCCACCACCATGAATTCAAAAAAATGGGGTTTAGTTCAGGTGGTCCCCACCTCTTTAACAACAAGTGAGAGGTTTTAGTAGAAATAAAATAAAAATTTATACTATTTTATTTTCATTTCCACAAAAAACACAAAAGCAATCTTTTACCCTCAACCTACTGTAATCGAGATGAAGTTCTTCTTTATAGAATACCAGTGATGCGAGTTCAACTATGTCATCATATTTCAATTCTGAGCAGCAGCTCAAATGTTACAAAACACCGCTTATGCGTTTACTGAAAGTACATGAAAAAATGTTTGGAAAATTATTAGCAGTCACCCTTGACCCGTACTAGTCAAGCATAGGCACTTCCCAAGTGAAACACTCCCCAAACAACCCAATAGTACAGTCTAATCCCCAATCAATGTTACTGTCTCATAAAATTACCATATAATTAAGGACAATTACATGGAATTTATGGTTCTATACATTCTCCACACCTCAGGGATTTACATCCTGTAAGCCATAACACAAACTACGGGAAGAAGTGGAGGTACTGAGCATGTATCTGAGCCTCTCACTCCCTTGTACTCTCTTGGAGGATCTCGTGCTGCCTGAAAAAGCACACCAGAGGTATCAACCACCCACTAAGGAACCACAACTATCAATCCTAAATATATAATAGATCCTCTTTAAAGGTAACCCCATCATCAATGTATATCTCGAAGTAGCCGATGATGTAGGATGGGTCATGAACGTATCTCCTCATGTGAGATATGTGGAAGACATCATGCACCCGGTGTAACTGAGTGATAATTGCTAGGCTGTAAGCAACCTCACCAACTATACTGAGGACCTGGAAGGATCCAATGAACATTGGGGATAATTTATCACCCCAGAAAAAATTTTTCAAACCACATCGTGGTGAGACCCATAAAAAGACAAGGTCACCATCCACGAACTCCAGAGGTCTCCAACCCCTGTCCGCATAAGACATCTGTTTGCTCTATTAAGTCTTCATCCGATCCTGGATGATCTGCAACTTCTCTATGGTACCTCGTACCATCTCGGGTCCCATGGGTTCTGACTCACCTGGGTCAGTCCAGCACACATGTGATCATCAAGGTCACCCATAAAACGCCTCAAAATGATCCATCCTAATGGTGATTTGATAGCCATTGTTTTATTAAAAATATACCAAAGGCAGGTGATCCTACCAGCTTTGACTGATGTCAAGGATGCAAGAACGTATCATGCCCTTGAGGGTCTGAATGGTCCTCTTAGTTTGGCCATCCGTCTGTGGATGGAAGGTGGTGCTCAAACAAACATGCTTCTCGAACGCCTCCTCCAACCCCTTCTGTAGTCGGGAAGTGAAACATGTATCACGATCAAATACAATCGTCGAGGTTAATCCATGTTGCAGCACAATCTCCTTCACATCAAGGCTTCTCAAGCTATCTACTGAACCATACCCTTAGATCCGTAGGATGTGGGATGAAGAGGTGAGTTGGTTGACGAACACTCAGATAGAATCATGACCACTAGATATATGTTGAATTCCTATCATGATGTCCATGGATATACAATCCAACATCCACTCCATTACCTCCAAAGGCTAAACCAATCCTGCTTGTACCTGATACTCCGCCTTCACTTGCGGGCAAGAGAGGCACTGAGAGACAGACTCTACTACTAGTTTCTTCATTCTCGACCACATGCGATGTCTTCAGAGATCCTGGTACATCTTCTCCACTCTTCGATGTACCGCTAGAGGGGATGTGGGGATCTCCCTCAATAATTCCTCCCTAAGATACATTGGAACCATGGTATGTCCTCTGAAGAGGATGACTTGCTCCACACCTTCAGAAAATCCATCAGGTGCCTATCCTTTTGATATCTGACCACATTGAGCCTCAAATTTAGTGTCCACATGCTACGCCTCCCTAACTCACTAAAGATGTTAGTGTGTGACTGTAAGATAATGGAAAAAAAATTAATCCATCTCGATAAACAAAGGATATTTTCAATGTGGAAAACTGCTTTGTCACCTCACCTAGCAGCTGTATAACAGATCTCCTACTGATTGCATCAGAAACTACATTCCCCTTCCCATAAGTATAAACTATCTCAAAGTCCTAGTCCTAGAGGAACTCAAGACACTTTTTTTGGGAACTAAAAACTCAAAACTTCTTCTGCCACGAGGGTGAGTTTGGCCGACTCATGAGTGCTCAGCTGCACCATCCTATTCAAGAGTTAATCCTCTGCTGCCTAGGTTTCCTTTTCATCTGATTAAGGAATAACTCATCCCAATGTTGTAGATAAACCTCGTTTTGTTTTCCTAAAATATGGAATCAGAGTATGAAATGTGGATGCCCAGTCCATACCCAAACTATTGGAGTAAGGACTCAAAACTGCCACCAAGAGGTTCCAACGAAAAATCTCACCTCAAAGGTTAGATCACACCGTCGGCATATGTGAGATTATGGAGACACCTCCCAAAGGAATCTCTAGACATGCGGGTCAATTATTTAGTTTAACTGAAAACTCTAGGTCATGGTGCTAATTCGTTGAAGGCAGGAATGATTTGTACTTATGTCTTCGAATACGACAACTAGTAGTAAACACAGACCATAACTTGAATCATTCCTAAATCCCTTGGGTCACATTAAGTGGAAACATATATCTACCCTCTTCCACTTTCCTCCAGCTCCCTGTTCCTAGTGGGGTAAAATGGAGTGGTTTTAATATATCAAAATACAAACCACCTCATGCTTCTCTACTAGCTCACCTTCCACGTCTACTCCCTATAAATTTAACTGCCGTTAACACTTCCTCTTCTAGAAACATTTTACAAACTCAATTTGCAGAGACAGGTACCCATTTCCTGCTTTACCACTGCTAAAATTCAATGGTTGTATCCACTCAACAAAATAACATTCAACCAAAAAGGTCCTCTCTTGTGCCCTAATATAAGTAGGAGTCCATAGAGGAATATTGTGGGATCAGATGTCATCAAAGACAAATCTCTCGGAGGTCTGACACCTAAATCACGGATCGTATCATATTCAATGAGTACCATGAATGAATGGTATGCCTCGATGAACACTCAGCTATCAACATGTCATCCTGCAGAAGTTGTAGATGCACTATAGAACTCTAAACCACATATTAAATCCATTTCTCAACCGCATGTGAGTCGGGATCACCTCGGAACTTGAGGGGTATCTGATGATGAAACATGTCTAAGTTACTAAGCCTATAGGTGTCCTCTATAGGTATCGCCAGTTGTAATTTCTGACCAACATGCTGTGATATAGTTGACACATTACCTAAAGGTACTATCTCGTGAAATGGCCCACGTACGGAGTCCTCGTCACTATGAGGACCATCCTCATGGTTACAAATTGAAAAATTCTTGTAGCTAAGATCACCATATGCTCTGCTATTGTCTCAATTAGGTGGAAATATCTAGAAATCACCTCCAGCCAGCACTCAACTGGGTGGGAATCTATCTCTCCTCGAATCCTCAACGGCGTCTACTGCTGGAAATCATGTAATGTGCTTTGTTGGCATGCAACGGTCTATAGTGATTCTAGTGATATATGCTGCCCTATCAGTGGTGGTGTTTCCAGTACACCACCCGAAGGTGCCAACATAGTATGAGGGCCCTACACTAGAGCCTCATCGCTCGGTGGTCCGTCATTGTGTACTCTCTCAGGAACCTTAGCAGGCTGTCTACGTAGCGGTATCCTGATAAGGAACAGGCACACCAAGTTCAAAAAGTGGTACCTAGTGAGTTGACTCAAAGAGATCACAAAAAAACTATTGAAAACACAAATGCAATCAGTGTTTTCATTCAATATGTCAGAAATCAGAATTCAGGGTCCTAGTGTATGGATATGTCAGCCTCCGCACCAACACTGGATTCCCCAAACTGAAAACCAAACTCATAACACTTAACACTATTTCAACATAGAAAAGATAAGAGTCCTAGTTCTATGGTAGAATTGAATCCTATGATGCAAATTTGACATGACCCATCCCCCGGGGCCCGTGTCATGACTACTGCATGACCGCCTTCCATTGGCCAGGGGCTGTCGAGTAGCACCGAAGGCGTATTCCCTAAAACGTGGAAGGCATTAACTTTTTAACCTGTAAGCTCGCGCAATGAAGCACACTGCAAGATACGAACATGAGTAATCTGAATAGTAAAAAGAGTGTGTACAGTAAGTAAAAGGGGCCAGATTACAAGCACAACTCGAAAATACCAGAAACTAAATGTACCAGTAGACTGGGACAAAAAAGAAGACAACTGCTGGATCGTCCTCTGAGGATCTTACCTGAAGATCAATCCTTCAAACATAAGATAGATCTGAAAGGTAATATTGATCAAACATTTTTCTCTTCAAATTTCAAACGTAATATATATAATACATACATTTATCATAATCTAAAGTTAAGGTACATTATCCAATGAAAGGTTGTTTACAAAATTATGGTTGGTGAAACATACATTTGCGAAACAAACATTAAATTTCATACTAACCTATGGTTCTTCTTCCCCAATTTTCTAATATTCCAAACATAAAGTTTCTTCCAAACATAGGGCTTCTATTCATATTTTCTGATAATGTATCGTTGTTTAAACATACTTTTTTGATTACATATGGTTTCATAACCTTGAATTTCTTGTATCACGTAAATGAAAGATTCCAACCATAAACTATGCTCTTTAATGTAGGGTATGAAAAATGTTTACATAACACGCTAAAGTTATTTCTGAACACGTAGATCATGAATAGTGTTTCTAAAACACGCTAAAATTATTTCTGAAATAGTAGAGCACGAGCACTGTTTCTAGAAGATCCTAAAGTTATTTATAATCACTTTTCCAAATATTCCACACGGATTAAACACTTAAATATTATTCACAAAATAGTGAAAAGAATAATATTAATTTCATGAAATATACTCATAGTAAAATCATTAGAATAACAAATAATGGTAATTTTGAAAATAAAACTCATCATAAAGAGATAGATTATTGTTCTCAATAATCTCCCCTTAATAAAATATAGTGTTGTTAAAGAAAAACACCAGCTCAACATAATGTTTCCATATTACATTGATGATTACAAAAATAATATAAGTAAAATTATATCATTAAAGAATTATCATAATATCATATATTACATATTATTTACATAAATATACTTATATATATCATTCAAGTATTTTGTCTATGAAACAAGAGTCACATTACTTTTTGAAGGGGGAATTCCACAGGTTTCATGAAGGATGTTACCAAGTTTCTGTGAGTGAAAATGTACAAATGAAAAATATATATTATATATTAATAATGATGAAAATTTCATTTATATAATAATTATGTCAATTATATCACATATAATCATTTAATTTATCCTCATCACATGTCAAGCATTACTGAAAGATGAATGACATCAATCCATGAGGTTTTGGTCAGTTATACACACAAGTGACATTATCATATCCCTTAATGAATTGATCATAAAGGGGTTATATTATATACAGACACTATAGGTATAATTATTAAATAAATATAATATATCTTATTTATATCCATCATCATACCCATCTGTGAGACTTCATATTGTAAAAATGAAGGATATCTGGTCTTGAGGTGTAGTCTACCATTGTCATGAATGCTTATTTCATAACCCATTTAATAAATGTGGGGTTGGATGTAGGTTAAGTCCATAGCATGAAAATATTATATAATTTGGAGGATAATTATGGAATTATATCAACATTGTTTAATAATAATTTATACAAAAATGCATAGTTAAGAATTTTACCTCCTATTAGACCACCTCTTCTGGATTGTACCTAATGATTTTCAATAATTTTTTTACGAAGATCCCGGGGCTACTAAGATTAGTGTACGAAATTAAAAATTCTATTTGACCATTTTTTGGTAGAACCAAAAAGGCTTTTGGTTGTAATGAATATAAGAGAGTGTGTGGCCTTTTATATGTGTGGTGAGTATCACACTTATAATTTTATAAAATAAAATGTTTTAAGCACATTTTCTAACAATAAAAAAGGTTACCAAATGTATTATTTATTTGTATTAGATATTATAAGTTTGAAATATTTCCTTTCAATAATTTTTTACCCTTTTTTAGGTAATTTAAATTCTTACATTTTTAATTTATCTTCTCATAATACTTTTTTACAATAACCCATGTAATTAATTTTTAATATTTTTAAAAATCATTTTACATAAAAATTATGTTGAAATTTAAAGGAAATAGATTTTAAAAAATTTATAGTTATTTTTTCAGATTAAAAGTTTTAGTATTAACATTATAATTCTCGATGATGGAGACATAGTGGTCACAATCATAACAAGGGCTTTTTTGGAGCCCACAACCTGGTATTCCAGAGAAATAGATTGAGCCACACTTGTTGATGAAACCATGTGTCCCATTAAACATATATTTCAATAACTATGTACTAAATTTATTAATATAATATTTTTTATAGTATTTTTTCTACTGTGCGAGCTTAGGCACATTCCCCTATGAGTTTCAAAGGGTTTCGAATAGTGGATTGTGTATGTTTCATGTACAATTAGCCGAAAGATGTGCATATCCCATGTGTGGTCCATCCTTATATACTAGATGGTTCATGGTTGTGTCATGGTTTTCCCAACCTTATTTTCAAACAACAAGACCTAAGGATTCTTCTTTTAAAAGGCAATTTTTTACTTATTGATTTTGATACCTCCTCCCTCTGCCTATTATCTTCTACAAAGGACAAAACCACCCTCCACTTACCCAAGATATATATCATTTCTTCTATAGATGGGACTCTTTTTTCTCACATACAAATTTTAAATCAAACATTATTGGATGAATTTGTTATGGATCAGTAAGAAATCCAATTCCCTTCTTTTCAATTCTAGTTCATCTTCCCATCACATATTGTATTTTGGTGCAAGCTCATTTGACCTATTTTTAGGTTATTGAACCGTTGTTCATTTTGCATCGATTATAAAAAAAATATGATTATTAAATTGGATGAGGTGTCATCTATGGTCATATATTATGTGGTCTAGATTTTATTCCATAAATCATTAGTGTTTTCTAGTCTTGCTTCACTGTGGGGGTGTGCAAGACATTGCCAAATGATTATTTAAAATAGTTTGTTAATTTATATATAATTATACACATGTTTTTATACACTATTATACCCTTTATAATTTATTATAATGTTCTTAAATAAATCATATAATCAAAACTAGTTGAGGAAAAAAAATTCTTCTTTATATATAAGTGTGTCTTAGACCAAACACCATCTATTGATCAAATTGAATTGTAAATGGAAAATACCTATTTTTGTAATTTCATAGTTGTTTATATAAACATATAAATTCTTGGTGTATATTGAAGATGAATTTAAATTTAGTAATTAATTAAATGTATTTTTCTAAATTAATGACAGTTATTTGAATGGCCATGCCAACTATTGTACACTTTTATTTAAATGATTTATATTAACTATGAGTCCTGATTTGTATTTGGAATTTATGATTGATGTGAATTATTGGATATAACTAAAAATATTATTATTATTATTTTGTTGAAATTGTATGGGTAATAGTGGTTATGTGACATTTTGATCATAAAATTTCACTATCCCTTACATCGTGTATTAAATAATACATATATCACTATTGTAATTTTACTTGAGTGATGGGATGAAATTAAACATTCCTCAATTTAAGGTGTTGATCTATAATAATAACCACACATATTTTCAGGGATGAGAATGATGTCTCATATTCATTAGGATATTTATGGAAAATACATTTTATTTATTCTATACCACTTTAGACTAGTTTAAGAAGCCTCAGTTATGCCATTTGTCCAACTAGAACCATGAGTCCATTTATATGCCTACATACATACTCACATAAATAGTTTATCTAGGTTTCTATAATATATTAATATACAATATATATTTATATATATATTACAACTATTTATGGATATATTTATTAATATAAAACATAATATTACATTATTGTAACACACCACAATTCTTAAGTAAGAATGAAGTATTTAATAGTGTGTAACATAAAACACCAAACATAGAATGTAGTATAACCTATCAATACATTGACGTTTATTTAATATTTCAAAATAAAAATAAAATGTTTTTTATCTACATATTCATTCGATATTAGGTTAGAATTCATTGCAAAGAAAAAAGTATTTACTTGATATCTTACATTACATGAAAAACTATGTTTTAACAAACTACAATATACTATTAATAATATTATTTTTTATGAATTTTATAAACTAGTCTATTTAATTTAATGTATTAAAAGTAATAACTTAATTTTTGTTATGTGATTTAAATATTTATATATAATTAATTGATGTTGGAAATGATTATAGAACCCGATTGAATATAAACGATGAATTTTAATTTTACACCCACTAAGGTATTTTATCATAACAAATTAAATTAATTAATATTTTTGGATGATACTATTATAATACATATACTATATATTCAATAAAAATAACTAAATTCCTTCAAAATATTTGATAGTCAAAATTTAAGAAACACAATGTTATTACAGATAGAATCTCATATTTTTGTAAAGGTAATTTTTCAACCATTTCATATAGAACCTAATTTAAATCTAAATTTTTTAAATTTTTTAAATTTTATAAATAAAAATGATTTTTTTAAAAATATAATAGATAAAATTAGGTTATTGTGATTTTTTGGTACATTTCTATGATGTTTCATATGTTAATGAATTGTGAACAACACCAAACATTATATCCAAATTGATTTTCCATCAAATTTATTTATATAGTGAAATTCTTTGTCTATATGGGTTTAAAGTATAATTATATTAATTTAATATATTTAAACTAATTTAGGTCATTAAAATAACTTCACATTGAATTTATTATAAAAACATATGATTTTTTTTAAAATTTTTACTTTAAAAACTCACTCTATTATCCTGCATGTGGGATAAAAAATAAATTAATTTCTTCTAATTATGTAATATAAATTTAGGAAATTTTTTTCTATATTTGGAATAATAATTATTAATAATTTCTAATAATGTCAATTTTTTTTTTCTGAATATAGAATTGGATGTAATTAAAAATAATTTGAATGATTAAAAGAAAATATGGATTAACATATTACTAAACCATAAAATTATGAGACAAAATAACCTTCAAAACTATCCAAAATACATTTTATGCTCATATTGAGACCCTATCCTATCATGGATATATTATTCAAAATTATTAGGTCAAATTCAAATGTGATGAGCTTCAGTAGAATTATCACTTCAAAACAATACGTGAATTCCACTCTTTATATACTATAAATGGAACTCACCCCTCATATTTATTCACTCCTCTAATGTCCTTTCTCTCACCCAAACTCTGCTCAAATGAGCTGTAAAATCCCTGATAAATAATGAATATGATATTTTCATATTTGTTAATATTTTTTAATTAGATATTAATTTTACAATAAATGGGATGCTATTTTGATAGCATTATCAACACACAGCAATACGTTTCTTTGAAATCATACGTTGCTCACAACATTAAGTTATATCGAAGAATAATATAATATTATTATTATTTTAAATGGTACTTATCTCCTATACACTATATTATTGGGAATGAAAAGAAATAACTACAATATAATTATACATTTTTTTCAAATGTTTTTACTTCTATCCCATAAGTTTTAGAAGCTTAAAATTGAAATGAATCAAATTTTATTTATGAATAACTTTAATATTTTTAAAAAGTTGTTTTATATCCTTTAATGAATATCCCTTTTTAAATCTAGTTTTATTACATTTATAATCTATATTTGGTAAAATAAACTTCTTCTTTATAATCAGAACATAAAAATTTACTATGGGTGAAATTTTGGTTTTTTTCTAATAAAGTTCATTTATTTACGAATAGTGAAAAATATTGCATTTAAATTCAAAACATCAATCTAATCTAATTTATTTATATATTTAGATTTTAAATTAAATTGGTTGTAAATTTAATTGGATTATATTTTCATCTTATGATCCAATTTTGGTCATTATATGTAATTTAAATTTAAAATTGGACTTAATCACGTGTCAATATTTTGATAGTTTTTACTTAAAAAAATGATTTTCGGTTTTGAAAACAGGAATTTATTTTTAATTTATTTTTGTAACTTCTCAATTTTAAAATTGAAAAAACTAATTTCCTATTTAGAATTAGGTTTATAAATTGTGTAAAAAAGTAACTTTTATTTTTACACATTATGAATAATAACGTAAGTAAATATTTTATTTACCATGGTTAAAAGGTAAATCTGGTAAATAAGGGTAAAATAATAATATTATAATATTGTTAAATTACCCTAACACATGTCATAAACCTATTGGATGATACATTACCAATCATGCGAAACCTTGGGTTGATTTCGGGACCCAACGGTGCCTCTTATAAGGGAAAATGACATTTTATAAAAATTAATTTAATGCTAAGGAAAATGTAACATAAACATATATCATTTAGTATATAAAATTATATATATTGTTATATATATCATAATTTAGACTATAAATATTCATAAAAATATAAAAATATTTTAAACATCAAGGTGTTTTATTTATAATTATTATACATCAAATAAATAAAATTATTTATGACACAATGGTGATGTTGTGATTACCTTATTAATGAATGATTTAAAAAAACTAGATTATAAATATTAAAATATATTTATTTTGAATCATTTTATTACATAAACATTATTTATGGATGATTATAACTTATTATATTCTAATTAATTTACGTTTTTATAAAAATATAGTTGTTATTGTTTTTTTAAAATTATTGATATGAATAGTTAATAAATTGAAATAAAGGAGTTTTTAAAATAAATACTATTTTATAAAAAGATAAAATATTCATAAAAATATATGATTATGAAAACTGACATATATGATGTTTAGACTTTCATTAATGATCCATTTTTTGGTAATCGTTCATTTTATAGTAAATATATTAAACATATAGTATGAATATACAAGAGGACATGGTAAAAGTGTAATTAGTTAACTATTGGTCGAAGAGAAAAGATAAGATTTATATCATTACATAAACATTTCTAAAACACATTTGATGAGAGGATTTTGAAAAATACTTATATTATATTTGAATATATGAGTTGGTTACAATTTGAAATTAAAATTCTGTTTATAAAAAAACAATACTTTCAAACTTTATTAAAGTGCCTATCCTCCCTCTTATAAAAGGACAACCCCGCTAACCCATTACTCACACCTCTAAAGCCCCTTGACTCATAAAAAATCTCATACAATAAGCTCTAAAAATCCTTCTATTCCTCCATGAATCCATCCCCTAGGAAAAATAAAATTCAAGAATGCCATTTTGTTCAATCCAATGGGAGTTTCCTAATTTAAAGGAAATATCTTCTTTCACGTTGTTTTCTTATATTTTACATCTACACTCCCAATTCCATTCATAGTAGTTCCTTACATAACAACACAAATATCCTAAATATACTATGTTGTTTTTATGAGAATTATTTTAACTACACTTACACAAACATCTATCTAATGGGTATAGAACATACTATTTCTGTTGATGGAGAACACCTACCTCATGAAATGATGATTGTTCAATATTATCATACCACCTCTCGTAGTGGCCATTCTTATGGAACTATTATTAAATATTATGAATATGATATTTAATTTATATATATACCTCTATAATTATCATTTAAAAAAAATCATTTTATGTGGTATATATATGGTAATTTCATTTGAGGAAGCGCAGACTACCGCCCCCACACAATATAAAATGTACATCATGAAAAATCATATCATTTCTTATTAAAATGTTTTATTTTTATAAAAATAATTATAAATAATAATTGAAAAGTAGTTATTACAATTCAAATTACTATGTTTATCCACTAAGTTATAAGTATCTTATTTTAAAATTTAAAAAAATAAAAAGATATATTTTGAAGAAACTCAGTATTTCATGTATCAGACACCAAATCATTGTTACATACCTCATATTCCAAGTAGGTGATGAATGGAAAATATACCATGTTATTTTGGTGTGAAAAATATGACAAGTCGGTGTTTCATGTAATGTATGCCAAGTCAGTTCCATGTGAAATTAATCTTTTTCTTAGTTCATTGCAAGATATAAAAGAATATTAAAATTTATTTAAAAAATTGGTCCATAAAAACTCTGGTTATTACATTCTACCCCCCTTAAAATGAATTTCACCCAAGAAATTTTTCTAGGTTATCAAAGGTTTAACAATTGGATGTATCATTCATAGAAACCCACTTCATAAAAATTCATATTGAAACAACCCAGAAATAAGGATTTTTGAACTATAATAGGTACCATATAATACACCATAATTCCATGTAAAATTATTGAAAATTAAATGGGATTATTTTGAGATTAATAATTGAGATGGAATTTTATTCCTAGTCTTATAGTCGTAGGAATGTATTTTTAAACTATTTTTAAAGATCATTAATTAATTGTGAATGTGGATTTTTCATACTATTCAACAGGTGAACTGATCCAAAATCAGAGGGAACTATTGATCTCAGAACAACAGTATTTTCCGAGGATGTGACCAACATCGACCAGAGTAGGTTGACAAAAAAATATTGTTTTGGGACACTGATAATAAAAATTAAATAACTTCATAAAGTTATATTATTACTTTTTGTTCATAATTACACAATGACTCTTCAGTTCTACATTACAAAAACAAGGATACACTAAATCCTTTATTTATCCCAATTAATAAATCAACATGGTGGTCGTGCAATGTGCTGTGTGTCTTCTTTATTAATTAATTAGTGGATCATGTTTTATGAACAACCCTCAAATTTCTCTGATGACCGACGAATGAAACCTCTTGAATGGAGAACACGAACGAATCATAAATCAGTGAAGACACCCATGGAGAGATGATTCAGGACTGGAGATTGATGAACAATGATAGTCAATCATCCTCAACTAATAACCTTTTTCTTTGGTAGGGTTTTAACTTTGAGTGATTGTTTTTCCGCTTTTCATTCTTTATAATCGAAGAATGCAGATCAACTCTCTAAAGAGTTGATCCACATATGAAATATTATTATTGGATTAGGAAGTATTATAGTATGGTTGATATTGGGAATTAAATCATGGTGATTTGAATAATGATTCATGATCTAGCTGACAAGAACAATTCCAGGACGACAATAACCAAGGTAGGTTTGTTCATTAGATGTTCTTTGTGATCCATTCTCTCTCTACCTCCTCGTTCTTCACTGAAAAACCCTTGAGGTCACATAATATATTTTCTGTAGGGATTCCAAATGATTTCATACCCTCATAGTGATGAAAAAATTTAATTAAATATGCATTAGTGAAAATGGTTCCCCAAGAAACCCGGAAGAGAATACAGATTAGAAAACAGACAACCAAAGAGAGTCTGGTGGCCCGTGGTGGATATTGTCAGTTCACCAGTGCTGGAGGGGGGTGGCTAGAGGTGGGAGGATGATCACTGAGATAGAAAAGGTCAAGGAAGTGTATGGGGAGGTGATGGTCAGGCACCATGCTGGTTCGAGCGACCCACAGAGTGAGCTGGCACGCAGTTCACGTTGGATCATGTGCAGAGGTAAGGTGGCTAGCCGCATCCGACCGTGTGGCTACCGGAACCAATGTATAGCACTGTTTTTGGGATTCTCTCATGAATATCCACTAATGGAGGATAGGCTAGATATGAGACTTCTTTATTTTTTCATCCTGGATGGATTGAAATCGATCCAACTATGTTAGACCGGGTTGATGGGCGACCTGGCGGGATGGACTCGCAACCAAACTTGGTCGAGTACAGAAATACCCAACGGGCCGACCGGACTGGGTTGGCATGGAACCAATTGTGTCTTTTTAATTTTCCCTAATTGAGGTTGGTGATGTGGTACCCTTGGGAGGTTTGGTTTGGGTTGGTCTAACCAAGCCAGACATGGCCTAGATGCAACCAACCCCATATTACCAAAATGAAAATATCATTCCAACAAAGAATCTGGTTGACATGTCTTCTATGGTGTTGGGTCCCTTTTAATGATACATTCTGTTTGGTATACTCTTTGTGTGTTTGCGTAGTAGTCGATATATGACTGATATCTTGGGGAATATATTATCCTGAAATCAATCACGTTAGAGAGAAACAATCCTATGGCTGGTTGTGACATGAAAGATATGATGAGAGGGACCTCAGTGGCCTTGTAGTAGAGTGGACCTTGGTGGTCCTGCAGTTGGGGAGTCCTCATGGTATATTTGTTGAGTGGACCTCAATGGTCCATTAGCAGATAATATTTAATTGGTACAATACATCAATGGACATCAATGGTTTAGTAGTTGAATAGACCTTAGTGGTCTAGTAGCCGAGCGGACCTCAATGGTCCAATAGATGAGTGGACCTTAGTCATCCAGTATCCCAACAAGCCTCAATAGTCCAATAGCTGACCAGAACATTATGCTCTATTAGTTTACCGATCCTCAGTGACTCAACCTTGATGGTTCCCTCATTAATATATGATTATTCACCATTAAACCTGATAATCTTATTTTTGATACATTGATTTATACCACGTGTGATCAATATTTTCGTTTCAGCCATCAAATTATGGTCTTGCTTTTTTGTCTTTACTTTATGGTTTTGGGTCCCTACTGATTCTTGTGTTAATCACCCTTGCATGGGATTTTCCCACACATGTTGTGTTTCTTGTAGGTGACCGATGCCTTGATGGATACCCTGGTGGTCTGGGACCAGGGTGTTCTATGTAAGACGAGACTGAAGTTCATACTTATATGGTTAAATGAAGCTACCAGTCACCTACCCTTCAAACAGGTTCTCGAGTGGACGGACGGTAGAATTTTTTACTTTCCTTTTCCATTTTGGGCAAGTAGTATGGTCCCATTGTACCTTATCTTATATTTAACAATCAATAGTTTTCTCAATGTCATGTATGGTTTACATTGGGTTTATATTCCATACTTTTAGCTTTGTGCATGTGTTGATGTTAAAGGTAATGCTTTCCCTTTTTGGGATATTCCTACTCGGTGCTAGTTTCCAACCCCTAGCCAACGGAAGGTGGGCAAGGGGTAGTCACGACATGGACCCATGGGAGATGGGTCATGACCTACCAAAAGTAACATATAATTGGGTTTCTTCATAGGAAAAAATAGTTTGGGATTGAAGATAGTACAAGGAGGTAAAACATATATATTTTTAAAGAGTGATTGAGTTCATCAATAAAAAACAAGTGAATGATCAAATTAATGTTAAGGTCATCAATGTAATAAATCATTGATGATTTTAGAATCCAATAGCTAGAACATACATTATTGTATCAGGACAACATTTTTCATCACTTTTAGAATGTTGAGTAATTCATGATAAATTTTAAAAATATATTCTGGGTTTGTTTTTTGAAAAATATCTAAGACATCAATTATCTCAGGGAATGAATATCTAGAAATTTACATTATTGAATGGTTCACTACAATATGCGTTTAACATATCCTAATACCCCTACAAGAATAAAAAGTCTTACTATTTTCCTCATAAAAAACCACGCATTAATCAACAAAATATAACACTAATAGTTCACAATAAATATTTATTCATTAAAGATAAGTACACATTATCTGGGACATCAAGTATCCCTATTTTAGGAGAGAAACCCTTATCTTCCATCATCATGGGGTCATGGCCCGTGGTATTACTGGACATGATCGGTGGTCACCCGACATACATGATTTCATTTTTCTAAAAACCATACGAATATAATCTAAAATATAGACATCCTTTAAAGAAGGTTAATAACTTATTATCGTTTTAAAAATGGGTTTGAACACAAAATCAACGCACAAAAACTTATTACGATGTTTAACATAAACATTTGATGAAAAGATAACCATATAACCCTTCAAAAAGCTGAAAATCCAAATGTCTAGAAAGAGAGTAACAAAATCAGATCGACACTAATTCCCCTATATCAAAAAGTATATTTTTGTTGTAACTTTACAAACATTTGAATAAATTTATTTCATATTCCCTTGAAATGTGATAACAGACTATAATACCATAAATCTATTTGGAAAACATTGATTCTTTCACATACCAAAGAATATTTGATTTACTCCATAAATAAAAAACTGTATTAAACATCACTATTGTTAGAAGAAACAACATATAAAAAGGTCCTTACATAGGTCTATGATAATCAATACATTGAAATTTACTTATTCATACCCAACATATCTTTATCCATACGACATTATCTTATCAGAAATAACATATTAAGGGTTACCTTCCCTTATTAAAAATGTTGACTTTTATGAGATAACCTTTCTAGTCTATTGTAACCATACAATATAATCTTGTAAATATTTAGCAAAAAATAAAATAAACAATCCATACATAATTGCCATTTCTTAATTCAGGAATACAAATACCAAAATACATCAATTACATCGTCCATAATCCATTAGTGAGAATACATTTTTCCTTTCACATTTCATCAGCAGTCTCATCATCATCCATAATGTGACCATTACTCAAACCTCTTTTCTGGTTATCTTCAAGAACATTCCTCTTGAGACATCGAGTTTCATAATTACAATTTTATCTACATTTAAAACACTAAAAATTCAATTATAGATTAGTGAGGCCAAAATTCCATTCCATTTCATTTACAGAACTCTTCATTTTTCCCGTGTAGTCACTTGATTTGTGCCATTATTTTCTATAGTAAAAAAACCATATTCATCCTATAAAACATTCAAGTAGTTTATTCATTCCACATTCATGACACAAAGGAAACCAAATAATCCATATAATATGGTTTCTATTACCTAAAGTCTCAAGAAAATCATTTTTCCTCTTTCTTGGTGAGTCTGAGAGTTGGTTATGGTAATCATTTTTAATCATATTCCATGAAAACTGATTAATCATGATCATGAAATAATTCAATCCAATGAAAATCCAATATGAATGCTCATAAAAAACCTCTAATAACATTCATAATCAATCTATTTCCATCTCGTTCCCTCCATTGACTAAAAACTGAAGCATAGTGTGATCATAACTTATCATAGCAGAAAATCACATAGTGGTAAAAATAATTAAAAAAAATATCTATAAATCATGACACATTATATAGTCTATTACACCTTGGGTTTAACTTAGGTTATTCATTGATAGCATATATCTAAATACATTATGATGGTTCATAAAGAGTTTGTGAATTTCCAATGAATATAGACTGGGAGTGTCAAACCAGGGGTGCATCAAGGCCCATTTTCATGTACCAGATTACCACATTTAAAACTCAGAACATCTTGTTGGAGTTGTTACCCCAATGTACATATGTTCTACAGCCACATGTACATGTAGTATCTATACATGGATATATTTCTACGAAACCATTCATTGTTTCCATTACAAAAATTCCAATGCATTTTCGAAAATATTAACCCATCCTTATACTTATCCTAAAATATATCCCTAGCCACATTCTTAATAACAAACCAACGGGTTATTACTAAGGTTTTATCACCCTAGATTCCAAAGGATGACTAAAACATTCCTTTGATGCCAACTATAGAGACCGAGGCTCATCATACATGGATATTACATCCTTTTAGATAAATATTTATTAAATTGTAAAAACACATTCCTAATTACTGTAACATTTTAGTGTATTTGAAAACATGGAAATAAAATATTCTATCCTGGGGAAATATCGTAAATATCTCTGATAAAGATATACACCATTATAAATTCTACCTCAAAACATTATTCATAACCTCGATAAACGAAACCATAAGAAAAGGGTGATCGCATACGCACAATATGGGTAAACAAGGGAGACATGCATGTATAAACATTAACATAGTAGTTTGAAAACATGATCGTAACATTTTGGGATCATACCCTTCATATCGAAGTTCATAAACATGAGCATTGGGATAAATCTTGGCAGTTTATAACACATGAATCTTATGGAAATAAGCATCATGATCCATGAAATCATACTTAAGGAATAAGACATTGGATTTGTGGCATACATATAAGAAGAGAAATGTTTTGATATAGATACATAACTTGACCTTTATAAAATGTTAGGCTTTCTCTATGACCCATGTTCCTACTTTTGTATTTGTCTGGAAACCTATGTACCAATATTCTATTAGGATTGGGCAACATCCCATGTATATTATTATTTTCGGGCTTCAGATACTACCAGTGTACCCTCTTTCAGTTAGTTTTGTGCAAAAATCCCAACACACTCTTTCTTTATTGGTATTTGAATAATCCCCAAACACCTTATTTCATATCATAAATAGGATACAACCCAAACAACATCCTTATTTTTTGCCACCAGATACAACATGTGTATTCTTTAAGCTCATATAAAACATATATTTAACTAATTCATGCGAGTGAGATATTGGTCCAACCCATATCATAGTAAAATCATTCAAACATGTACAACAAGATAATAAAACATTCATCATATAATGACCCATTAAAATATATAAGTATGATTAAAATCAATACATAAACCATAAAATGAAATGAGTGTCATTAAAATTCCTTCACATTATATCCTATGTAAAAAAATAGAATTCATAACCCATTCAATGAAGTTTATCCTGTTAAAGGGAAACATATTTCACAAACATATAACCCCTGAAAGTGAAACTAGTTTCACAAAGACTACGACATTAAGAGTGACCCCTTCGTAGAAAAGATATGAAGGGAACATTTAGAGTATTTCAAAAAAGGGCTTGAGTAGCATCAATGGAAGTCATCATAGATGGAAAATTGTTTTCATATAACTTTCAAAAATGTTTCTTAATGAAAATTTCATATCATCTTTGTAAAGGCATTTTTTTAATAAAGAAAAATATTTAAAAATCATTTTCCTAGAAAATACCATGAAAAAATATAAAAAGACATGAAACCATTTTTGAAATCCATTTACTTGTGAATTACTAAAAAAAATTCTTATGTAGTATAGTCTTTAAAATTAAATGTAATATTTAATGTAATGATAGTGGGTAAATCTATACATGTTGTATGAAGTAAAAAAGAAAATTGATTTTACACCGTAAAAAGAATAAAATTAATTCCTTGTTCAAAAAGTTAGAATAAGATTCCATGGATGAAATTTCTAAAAGAAAAAATTTTTAAAATTATTTTCAAAACAGTATAGGATTATTTTAAAATATTCCTAGAAACCCTTTTTAGAATACATATAATTTTGGCCGAATAAAGGGTTATGTTAGGCTTTACTAAAAAACTATTTTAGCTATATTGTGTAAAAAAGAGTAGAATATGATACCAATAAATGAGTTATAATAAAATAATACATAATAAAGAAACTAATTAATATTCCTGATAGATGTATTGTAATGTTCAATCAAGGTAATAAATAATATATAAATTCTTATAAAGTGATGAGATTGTCTCAATAAACTCTTATAACTCAGTAACAAGTGATCATACACTCTGTGTAAAAAAAATTAGTTGAAGAATATTAAAAATTTAAATGGATTATATTCATGGTATAACATGAAACATTGATTTATAAACACCTTTAATAAGATTTTATGTTCATAACAAAATGTAAATCTCAAAGAAGGAAATTTTAGACAGAACTATTTTACTGATTTGGTATCATTTGTAAGGTAAACCCAAAAGAAGAAGGGTCACAAAATGGGAATGTGAATACCTAAAATTTTAATGACATGATAAATATAATTCAATACATTGAAATACATACACCACAAAAAATTAATGAGTGGAGAACATAGATTGTATGTTATAGAAATTAAAAGTTAGATGGAATCCCCGTGCCTGCTGTCTTAATTCTCTCCATAAATATACAAGCTTCTAGTGAAATAAATTTAAGTTTATTAAAAATAATTTATGAAGGATATTCTTATATATATTACCATATATTGTTTTATTATAGCCATATATTACCCACTTGTTAAAGATCTTATGTTAAAGGTTCACTTCAGGTAAAATTCACTTTGTTCATCCCATGTGTCTTAATTTGTTACATCTTTTGTCCTTATACTTATATAATGATTCCAGAATTTATAAAATGATATAAATATAATGTATATAATGTATAATTATTTTATAATAATCTATATCATAATGATGTACGTAATGGAATACAACATTCATTGAGACGGTAATCTATATGTACATATAAACATTGTCTTCTATTTTTATTGTCGTATTAAGAGTAAGTATGTAAATGGAATATGTATATATATATATATCTTTATAAAAATAGAATTAATATAAAATATATATCATATTAGTTCATTAAACCGACCCTTATAAATTCTATGTGGTGTCTAAATGAATCACATTTCTTTGAGGTGGCGACAGTCCACATTTCCCCAAATAATATTATTGTATTAACAACAAATGTAAGGTAAAAATTTGTTTGCTGTAAATAATGATTAATACAGCATAATTTAATAATAAATAGAACATATTACATATAAAAATATATTATACATAATAATTTAAAACATGATTGGTGGTAAATAAGAAATGAATAATCATTGTTTCGTGAAGTAGTAGTTCGTTGTACATAGAAATAGTATGATTAACATCCATTAGATGGAGGTGTGTGTAAGTGTAAATAAAAAACATTTCATAAAAACATCTTATAATATTTATGATATTGGGTTTTTTATTAAATAATGAAATATATATTTTTTAGGTGGTATAGAAGGAAAATAATGGAAATAAGCTTGAGGGAATACATTAACTCTTAATGGGGTAACTCCTTTTGGTTGGTTCCAAAAGGATACCTTGAGAGGGTTTCATACCAAAGTGATTATTCATGGTTGAAGGAAGGATTTTGGTGAGGATTTTTCTGTATATCATTTATTAACATATATTGGTTTATTGGTATGAGTAATGGGTTGAGGTGGTGGCCTTTTATATGGAAGTAAAATGACTCACATGGAATTTTTAGAAACAAATTAGTTGTGAACATGTTCATACATAAATAAATTATTAAAAAAATACAAAAAATTAATAATGTATGTTTTAATAACTATATATGTACATTAATTTCGTTTTTGAAAAGTTTATAGGTCATTTTGGCACTTAAATTTATGGTTTAGTCGCTAAATAAATTGAATTTGGTCTTAAACGATCTGATTATTTTAATCACTTTTACGAATACTTTTTTCCAAAATTTACCATGGTTTTATTAGTATATAAATATTAAACTGAAAATAATTTTATGTGATATATTTTTTAAATTATAATCACAGAAGAGGAAAAAATATGATTACTGCTAATCTCACAAATTAGACGAAATAACTCATTTATAATGTATGAAAATATCATCTGTTTATTAAGAATTTATATTCGGTTTCGTAGAGAAATTGATACTATTGTATTACTATTTGTAATGTTAACATAATGTGACCTTACAACATAATTATAATTTCACTTACCATTAATAATTAATTAGGAATGTTATATTTTAACTAAAAAGCAATATTTTTCCTCAATCAAAAAATGTTGTTTTTCAGAAAAAATCCCCAAAAATCAATATAAGATAATTTCAAAATTCTGAAATAAAAACGACTTTTATATTATCCATTTTAATTTATAAATATTTCTAAAATTACTTTTATTTTTAAAGGTTCTTTAATCGAGAAAATGATCTTTTTAAACATAAATATGACTATACTAAAAATCATTTCTTTTATTATCAATTTGTTTTATTTAAAAAAAAATAAAAAATATATATTAAAATTAATTATTACTATTCATATTACTATGTTTAACCACTAGTTTATAGTTATCTTTTTTAAATAATTCAAACAACAGAAAGAGACATTTTGTAGAAACTTAGTGTTCTGTGTATCGCATGAAAACATAGTGTTGTATGCATTGTACACCAAAATTGTGTTCAATGGAACATAAGAAAAGTTGTTGTTATGTGTAATTTAAGGAATGTTGGTGTTTTGTGTTATGTACACAGAGTATGTTCCATGTGAAATTAATACTTTATTTAGCTCATTACAAGATACAATGTAAAATTAAAATTTATTATAAAAAATGTTTCAATAAGATCTCATGGTGTTAAATATTGTCGACTAAAATTTTGATATAAAAAGTTCACATCATTAATATTGGTTTAACGACATGATTTTTCTATGGAATAAGTGATTTAATTTTTCATATGTTGATTTTTTTCTAAAATATTTATATAAAATTTTCAAACCAATTTACATCATTAAATTTTTTTTTCAATAAAATAATCAACTCTCTTAGGATTATCTATGTAAGGCTCCTATAATGGAATTCAAGATTGGTTTCTCAATTCAAGTCCTATATAGTCTAAGACCAACATGTTTTGGAAAAAACTAGTATTGGAAAATTATCGTTCTATTTTATATTCACCCCTATAAACATATATGGAATACCTATGAGATTTATGGTGATCTTCTATGTATGAACTCAATTTCATTAAAATTGTCAAGCATTTGATAGTGGAAATCATTATTTGGGGACTTTTTCTCAAATATTGTTTTAGATCATATAGATTATTCCTTGTCAAAACCATAGACTATTATTATAAAACTAGATTGATGTGGTTATTTAATTTTTGATGAGGTCACACTGGGTTTTGATTGAAGAATTTAACAAAGTTTATAGATCGATCGTATCATCTTTAGTAATCTATTAAAATCAGTCCAACTCAACATAGGTGTATTCTATCTCCTCTCTACAATTCTATAACCTTTTTTATTTCTTTATTAATTGGTATTTATTTGATTTTATATAAAAATATTATGTGATTTCATGATGGGAAAATATTTTGATTATGTTTTATATTAATAATAAATATCATGGATGTTTTAAAATTCTTTTTAATAAAGAATTTTTAAAAACTATATTAAAATTATAAATTTTTTCAATGCATGAAATATATATTTTTTGAAATTATTTTAGTAGAATAATTTTTTTTTCAAATATATCATGGAATTGAATTTTTATTCATTTAGATAATGGGTGTTCAATGTTGATGGGTGTGATGGGAACATCCATAGTCACAATTGGATAGGGTATGCTACTAGAGTTCCACTATCTGTGGTATCACCAAGATTATGTGTGTATGGATGTGTGTGTTCTGTGTTGGAATGTTAATTATTATAAAAATTTCATGTTGATGGAAAAGATCCAATTTATGGTTTTCTACACGTAGTATTCACTTATGTATTGGTAAAAATATTACATTTTTAAATAAATATATATATATATATATATAATTTTTTAAATTTTTTTCCTACCACTGTGAGTTATTTGTAACTGTGGAATCACATGTGATTTTAAGAACCACAACAGCAATGGAAATTTGGTTCATTTTTAAATTTTATATATCCAAATAAGTGAATTGAAATTTTTCTTTATTTCAATGTGATTCAATGTGAATCCATGGAAATTATTGTGATTTTGTGGAGCTTGGGTCTTGTCCAAGTGATATATGGGATAATATTGTGTTGTGTCATTTATTCTAATGATATATTTCATTTTTATCTTGTTTATATTTGATCCTTTTTCAATGTAAGGATATTGAGGAGGGTTTTTATTTTCTGAGTAGTACTATATATACCCATGAATCATTTTGGATAATTAGATACTTATATTTTATTTTAATGGTTGTTTTTCCTTTAAACAGAACATTTTCCCCCAATATGGTCCTCAGAACTTGGAGTTTATTGATATCCTTTTGGGTATTAGTGATATCTTTTAGGGTTAGTGTAAGACTACCTCTTATAAGGTTAATTATTTTTGGTGTGAAGTTATATGTATTATTTATGATATATTCCCATGCATCACAATTGAATATTGAGGATTACACACAATTACAATCACTTATGATAATTTAGTGATATATAATTTTTTAATATTTATAATAATAGTATTTCACCCCTCTTTATGTTTATATTTCATGGGTACATAGAATGTTTTTATGTATCCTATTTCTATAAAGGGTTCTAGTTTTAAAGAACATAATTGGAAATTTAGTATAATGATTATGTTCGATTTATTTTTGTATCTGTGGTTCCAAAGATAAAAACCCGTGGTGGTTTCTTAATGATTTCACCGATGTGGGTTGAATATTTTCACTAAGAGGATATTATAATTTTATAAAAATAAATTTGGTCTATGTTATTGGTAATAGATAATATGTTAATTATATTTAAAATATATGATATGAAATAGTGAATACCATAGTATATGTATATGTATATGATATAATACGATGATATAGTAAACAATATTGCATTCTTCTCCTATGAAAATACATATCTATTGAGATACCTTAAGTGGAATGGATTTGGGACATATTCATGTATGTGTAATAATCGCATAAATATTTGTCTTAAAGCATTTTGGAAACTATTCAGGTCCATGGTGAATATACCCTTTCTATACGGTATGTTTGGAACTCCCATTTGATATCAATAGGCCAATTTAAACATTTTTATGTTATTTTTTGATTAATTTGAATATATAATGGTAACAAATGATCGGGGATAAATATTATATATCATAGATTAAAAATAATGTATGGTTATTTAGAAATCGTATAAACGAATTTATGATAATACAATTTCCCAAGCTGCTTATAATTTATCATAGAAGTAAATTTAATTTTATTCAGTGGTTGGATTGAGAAATTTTTTTATTAAAGTGAAATTTGATAGACAATTAAATGATTTTCTTCCTATGAAGTAAAATCCTATGAGATTTGGATTGATTTATTTTTATTTTCTTACATAAATTTAATATTGTAGGATATATGAGGATCATCCAAATGAGAAAACTAAGAAACATCATTTTCTTGAGTCTTGGATGATTCAACATATACTATATGTTAGTGGGTTTGTTGGTCTAGTAATTACAGTTTAATTTATTTTCACCGTTGAAAAAAATTCTGTTCTATAGTGCTCAAACATGATGTTGATTTTATAGAAGTTTATCATTTGGAATATTAACGATTTTATGGAAGGAAATTTAACATGAATATGAAGAAAATAGATGAATTTATCTCTATTGATTATGATAAGTTTATAGAATATATTTTAAAGATATAAATCCTATTTATTATTCATAGGAATATGCAGAATTAATTCCTTTATTTTATGTAGAAGGATGATGAATATTTTGGTACCAATAAAGAATATTTTGAAATCCATGCAATATATTATTAAATATTTAATATTTTACTAGAAAATACTATTTCAATATTCTTTAGTGGATGAATATCCTATATATTAATGAATTTATCCATACGAGTTTTTCACATATATGAAGAAATCATTCTATATTCTATCATGATCGAATTGAATCTTATAATCACTCATTTAACTCATCCTTTTGGAAAGAAAATAAAGATGGAATTAAAATAAAATTAATAAATAATGTACAATGGAGGGATTTAGAATAGTTTTCCTTTATTTCTGATGTGTGGAAAAAACTGGGCTGGAAATTTTAATTAAGGGAACATATATACACATAGTATGGATTGAACCATTAGAGGAGGTGAATCAGTGGTTTATGTTTATGATTTGATTTCAATTAAATTCTTCTTCCTATACCTGTATTCAATTCTAAACAACATAATGATATCTAACAATATCACCTATTAGACAATAATGATAGAGAGAATATGAAATAATATTTACAAGGTTATTCTTGAAGGAATACTCATTCCATGGTGTGTTATACCCTAGAACATGGATTGTAATATATAATATTTTCTTCAATTACAATGGATATTATCTATGAACACAATATCATAAATAAAAATTCCATATAGGGATATATTTTTACAACATTAGATGTTTTCAATAGAATCCATAATGGTCTGATCAATTGTCAAATTAGATAATTCTCCAACTCTTTTCTCTAAATAATTAACTTACACTGCATCTACTTCCAACAAAATCTTTCTTTTCTCCTATATAAAAATGAGATTCCTCGCCTACATATCAATCTCCAACTAAAATACATCCTATTATCTTAGCTCTAAATGAGATTACAATCTTGATTCCAACTCTAACTTAATTACTCCATATAATCCTTACTCCAAATAATTGAATTATTCACTTCTTCCATGTTCATACATTAATGGATTATCAGGTGATCTTCCCCAAAGAGCATTCTGAGTCATACATTCTCATGTCTCCTTCACCTAATTTCAACAGTGACTTATCGGGTCTTCTGGTCATTCATAGTTATTTGATCTTTTGTAATTAAATATTTTTGTTATAGAAACAAATTATCAAGAATTTTTACTAATTTTTTATATCTCAACATCAATCAATGTGTTCTAGTAGTGAACACATGTTCTACAATATTTTATGAAGGATTAATCACGCCCAAATCAATCTAAATCGCTTTTTGAAACACTAGAAAATACTATTTATTTATTTTATATTTTTTGTTCTATTATTAAATATTATAATTCAAAAAACATTATACATTATTGTGAATATGGTTTGGGTTATCTTCTCAAGTGTTTATTAATTAATGTTTCCATGATCACAAATTTCATGAACTATTATCTATAAAGAAAACCAATAATTATGTATACTATTCTTCTTCTAATTTCCTTATTATTTGTAACAATGAATTTCATATGAAATTATTTTCATGGACCATGTAAATTTTTTATATAAATAAATTATCCTTTGTGATAAATATTGTTTGTATAAACTATCTCACAGTATCTCATGTACTAATTTTTGATATATTCAGTGGTTTTAAACACTAGTTCTGGTTTTCTTAATATGTTCACACAAATTTAAATGGATTTTTGGATCATTTCCATCAAAATTATATTCAATTATGATAAAAACTAGTAGAATTATCATAGATTCTCCTCCTCTTCATAGTATTAAAATCATCACCATATCTATTCGCTAAAATTATGTTTGTTGTTGTTTGATTTAGAGAATATGTTGAAATCTATGAATAAATGAAGAAAATAATTTTGGAAATGGATCCTTAGTATTTATATGCATAACATAATCTTTGTAAATCCTTTTTTTTTCTATACTGTTAAAGTTCAAATAAGTAAATACAGTTTCACCAATATTTTAAATCTACAATAATATTGGGATTCATGTTTTTAGAGAGGATTCCATATTCTATGAGGTCAAGAAACAAGGAATCCAAATATTCATGTTTAGCTTATCATCATGTTCATGTGATTATGAATTCATGAATCAACACATGCCCCAACTCCACCTCAATTGACATATTGTTTTTCTCTTCATTATGAAGTTTCTCAATCTTTTAATTATATGTTTCTTGAAGGTCATATTTTTTGATCATGGATATTATTTACGTATTCATTTATAAATATTGATCAAATGATGATATAAATTTTATCTTTAGTCATGTAAGATTTTTAATGTAGAACATCAGCAGAAGGAAGAACCATCATTGTTCTAGAGGAAAAATATGATTTCATATGGTGTTCAGATGTCTTAGATTTCTTTGATCATGAGTTTTTTATTTATATATGTTTAGTCACATGAACTGTAACCGTGGAGGATTTTTACCTCATCAAAAAATATGTGTATGAATAGTAACCTAAAATCAACCTTTCCCCTCTTATATCATGATCCAAAAGCTAGGTTCCACAACAATAAATCTCACCACATACACCCTTACACCATTGTGCCACGTTGCATGGTAGAAATGGCTCCCCATGCATGGTCTTTGCACACCATGTTTACAATAGTATATACACCATGGTGGATATGAATTCCCATATCTAACACATGACACAATGGGCAATACATGTTACTCCTCTAACATGGGGTTGACACCTTGTGTCCTACATGTGTTTTTGGGGACATCCTTTGTTGGCCTTTCGGATTTATAGAATTTTCTATTTCTAATTTCAAATCATCATCATTATAGAATGAAAAACAATATCCATTAATTGACTTAATGGAAAATGATTATTATTTTACATTATTGAATAGAAATAATTAATTACGTAATTAAATTACTTTATGTTTCAGTGAAAATATTTAAATCTTCATCTTAAACATATTTTAATCTTTTTTAAATTTTTCAAATTCCATTTTCATGGTAATTTATGCATAAGAAATTTATCAATGAATAATTCTATTTTATATATTGAATACTTATCAATAATTTCATCCAATTTAATCAATTTAATCCATAAAAATTTTTTATAAGTCAACAAATCATCAACCAACTAATATTGGGTCTTTAAAAAAAACATGTCCTCAATAATATCACTTTTTTTATTTCATATCAATAAAAATTATAAATTATAATATGAGGGGAATAATTATCCACCTTCTTGAAAATAAAAAGAAATATATATGTGGTTGTTTTAACGTATATTTTATTTTTTAAAATAAAACATTAATATATTATTTTTTAATCATAAATGACATAAGGATGATGTCATATGGTTCCCATTGTAGTGAGACTATATATCATCAAATCAATTTTTATGCATGATAATTTAGTTTAGAAAAAAATAGAGATATAACCATGGATTACATAGATATCCATAAAAAAATCATGTGAAAACATTCTCTAAAATTATCAATTATAATAAAAGGGTTTATAATAACCAAATTTTTCATTGAAATGATAAAATCCTAAAAAAATTCCACTAATACATTAGAATGTTCATTTTCTAATAAATAACCCCATTTTTTTCATCTTTCCATCATCAATGGTCTCCACAATAATTTATACGATTAATAAAATTAATAATGAGGGATGAATGTATGATTGGGATAATTCATAATTATTGATATAAATCCTTCAATAATTTATATATTGATAATAATTTAGTAAAAATACATATTCATCTCAAGGTATATACCTATTAAAGGATTAACTATTTTATACCATATAATAGATGCATATAAACTACTAGAAGTATAATATCTTCCTATATTCCAAAATTTCTTCCGTAAATAATCTCCTTCACTTCCATTCATGATAGCTGAATGAAAATTTAAAATAAGAAATAACGAACGTTTTTTATATTGTAATATTCAGGCTAAGAACTGACTCAAATCTTGATCCTTTATTTTCTCCCACGATTAGTAATAGTCCATCCAATTTTTTTGAATACATTTTTACTCCTCAATCTTAATAGATACATCCATTCCTTTATATTTAATAATATTTTCATTATAATTTAATTTCATATCCATTTTTAGTTGATGGGTCATAACAACTATAAATTACTTCTTAACATTCACTATCTTAAAAAAATCAATACCTGATATATCTCCTTTCTCTATTAATTCCTATTATACTTCACAACATAGGGAATATTTTTTCAGAGTCATTTCATGTAACTCATTGAAATGTGACCCTTTATTATATAGATTCCATAAATTTCATCCAATAATTTATATCTTTTCTCAATTACAATTATTTATTGATTTATATTAAAAATATTTTTCTTTCATATAATCATGTTGAAATTACCCTTATTCAACCAATTAAAAAATAGATAACCCCATGTACCATCGTTAGTGTACTTTTTTTTCATACCTTTAACAGTACCAATAAAAACCAATGAACATGGATCATCGTCAATGATATGTAATTTTTTATTGTTTATTTTAGCATTGTATATATTCAATATTAGAATTATTATTCCTATGGGATATATTTTAATGAAATATTTATTTATCCCTTTTTCACAGGGAAGGATCTATTAGTTTTCATCCAGTTTAGATAACATATAATTTGTTTTTCTCAGCTACATTGTTTTATTTTTTATTTTTCTGATTTTGGATAGTATGTTATTTACGTTGGTATGATTCCCTCCTCCTAGCCTATGAAATTATAAAATTAACATAAATTGTTATATTATGATATGATTATAATTCCATATGTTTGAAAAATTAATCACACTAACAGCAACACATGATCATTATTTTCTAATTTTCTCACATATTAAGTCTATATTTAATTGGGTGTGTAATTTTTTGTTTTTGAGTGAAAGAATCAGTATTTGTAAACTTCTTATGAAAAAAATAATCAATAATTTTCTATCTTCCACCCATGATGTGGTGGGTATATTATTTTTATGTACCATACACACTTTCCATGTTTTTTTTAAAATGTACTAGTACTTGAAATTATAATAGTACACATCATAATTTCTAGATTATGTTATATATATTTCATGTATGATGTTTCCTTTTGATTATAAATGATATAATACATTATTTGGAGTCATATAATTAAATTAAAAATTATTTGATACCATCTAGTTTTGAAATGGATTTGATGTTTTCATCAATTTGTGATTCATGATACTTCAATCTCACCCAAATTATAATAAATTCATAATAATGAAAATATTTCTCACCATCCACATTTCATAGAGTTTCTTCCCGATCAAACATTTGTTTCTTTAATTATTCTTTATTATTGTTAAATTATTCATGTAATGAATTATTTAAATCAATTACCATGTTTTTTAATGACTATTTGATAATCATTTACAATAATAAAGTCCTTGGGAAAATTTTCATCAGAATGGAATTCTTCCACAAAATCCATCTTTGAAATAAGATTCATAGAATAATACCTATTTAATCATTATTAGTTATTTTGAATGTCTTTTTTAATTACTTTCACATGGTCAGTGAGAGTGATGTGGTTTATTAATTTTATAATTATTGAATATTTGAATTCATCAGATTCTTCCTCAAAATTAGATTTATGAGAATGAAATCCCATAAAACCAATAACAATAAAATTTAAAGCCTATTTTATAATATTCCTTAAATTTTCCTCTAAATAAAAATGAATATCACTATTTTATTTATCTTTATCATATAAGGATTATGATTTTTTTAAAATAGTAGAAACCAAAATATTATTTTAAAATATACTATGTTTAATTATTTTAGTTGGTGGATTGTCATCCTTTAATATGTGAATCTTATTTAACATCATTTTGTGTTTTCATTATATTATTCTATGTATTTGATTAATTTTTCATATTACAATCAATAAGGAAAAATTAATTTTATACATATGTGGTAGTTTACTAATATATTGAAGTATTCACTTAATAAAAACACATATTTAATCTTTTGTGGGAACATGCCTCTCATACAACCAATAGAGAATCGGTGTAAATTGACCATTGAGAAGGGGGTGAATCAATTTTTTAAATATATGAATTATTTTATTGTTAATTAAAACACTTAAAATACATAATGGTTTAATAGGCTCAGTGATATGTCACACACACACCTTAAATTGTGACATATTATTGGAGATTATAACACCAAATATTTAAAATATTAATCTGAAAGTCCTACTCTATAACACCCAGACCCTACCTCATGTGCTTGAGGAGGTGATAAAGACTAATTTTCCTTAAGAGACATTCCCAATATGCCAATGGCATGAAATAAATTGTGAGGGCTTCAAGATCAAGTTGGGGAATGATTTTCCCTTAAGATAAAACCAACCAAACCATCCACTAACAGTCGTTGTATGATGCATGTCAAATAATTTCCAAACAATTCATTCCCAAAAGACAACCGAGTTGTTCCAAAAATACAACCCAAACCAATACAACCCGACATGTCCACGAAACATCAGAGTACACTATGGAAACTAAACTACCAAACACTATCAGCTTTGACACGGTCACAACTCCACACCAAGATCCATGCTCAATGTTCCACCAAGGGATCAAAAAGCTCTACTAAAGGAGGAATATTCCTTACCTTTTCCTATGTCTTGGTACACAACGTCTACAAAGACACCAACATTCCAAAGCAAGGGTTAAGTACTAAAACTCAGTAGTATTTTCCCAAATTAATTCCGTACACATGCCACTAGGACAAAACCATTAGCACATTTATATAAAATAGTTTATAGAAAATTATCACAAGTAAAACCATTTTCTATAATCAAAACATGCCCTCAGCAACCCATCACACCCAAACAAAGAAACCAAGGGAAATTCAACCTAACAAGACACAACCATTCCATCCTTTACACAATAGCACAAAAATTACATCTTGCAAAGAAATGCACAAAAAAACAATAATAACAAACAAACGGTGGAGTTTCCGTCCAACCCGTTCACCCATTCACAACTAGTTTCTCTTCCCATCCACTTATCCTTCGATGGTGGCCCTTCCACCCACTAACCAAACCCTTTTTATAGTGGTACTTCTCGCCACTTCCACACAACATTCCAACTAATCATAATTAATAAAATAAACCTTCATGGTCACAACAACATGCAATCAAAAATTTCCATTGCATATTAATCCACTTCAATAAATAACCCATTTATTGAAAACTAATTTTGATGCCAAACAACATTTTAATAAAAATACATCTTTGTCGAAAATGATTTTTCATCAACCATTTTCCGAAATCAATCTCATCAACCCATTTTAAAATCCCTGTTTTAAAATCCATACAACATCATTTCACCAAAAAACATTGTTCTCCCCAAAAACATCCACATGGATTTACAATAAATTTCAAATGTCGAAACACAATTAATTTGTAAGAACAATAATAAATTGTAATAAAAAACCACTAGTTATAACCATGTTGAGTCGAGAGGGAAGCCACCTACATTTAGGGTTCCCGAGGAATCAACACACAAACAACCACACCACAAATCTGGCGAATGTACCACCGAAACCCCTCTAGATCCCATTACCTAAAATTCACAAGCCTTGAAAAAATCATCCAAGAAAACAAAAACCCAATATCTATACACAAAAAGTGTAGATCTAGAAAACCATGATATATAGGGATGAGGATCTAGAGGATAACACAAGGAAATCAAGAGGAGAGACTTAACTGGGAGAAACCACCTTCAATAAACCAAGAAACCTCTTCAAAACCCCTCCAAAATGAGTGGGAATGATCATCCACCCCAAAGAACCGAAGAACAAGAGTGAGCCACGACTGAGAAGAAGTTTGTAGTGAAATAGGTTAAGCCCGAGGGAGCCTGGAACTTATAACTCTATTTTTAAGTAGCCACTCAATTAGCCCACACAATTTGGAAAATTGTGTGCTAACTTTGACCAAGCTACTACCTTGAGAGAAAGGGTCTGCATAGTTTCCTCGCATGGTTTTGAAAACCATGTGAAGGCCGTGTGAATCCTACTGTCTCCCCTGGACGGTTTCCTAGAGAACCCGCACAGTTTCCACTAACTGGGCTCAAACCATGCACCCCTTTAAAAGCCTCCAAACACATCCAAAACCATTCCAAACCCTCACAACCTCATCCCAACTCATCCCATGATCTTTAAACACATAAAAAATCTTAAATGATGGCCACATATGTCAAGCTGGTGGTACTATATTCTCCCCACCATTAGACATTCCGACCTCAGAAAGTAAGGAACCCACCCTTTACCTAAGAGCTCAGGCCACTACTAGACCATTTATTTCTCTTGCTCCCAAGTCTCCTCTTGAATCTAACCATGCGGCCACAAAACATGAACTAAACTGATGATTTTACCGCAGAAGACTTTTTGTTGCCTATCCACAACCCGCACTGAAACATGCACCAACGAAGCATCCGGTTCTAGATCAACATGATTTCATCGAATAACATGGTCATGATCCAGCTAATACTTTTTAAACTATGACACATAAAAAAGATTGTGCACTTCAATGAACCAATGTGGCATAGCCAAATGATAAGCCACCTCACCAACCTGCTCAAGAATATCAAAAGGCCAAATATACCAAGGAGATAACTATCCCAGCTTCTCAAACTGATGATGTCCCAACCTAGGAGATATCCTCAAGAACACATGATCACTCACATTGAATGACAATGGTCATCGACGATGATTCACATATGATTTCTGATGACTTTGAGCCGTCTCCATTCTCATTCTGATCAACATGATCTTCTCCATAGTCTCCTGGACATGGCTTAGTCCAACCATCAAGGACTTTCCCGTTTCCACCCAATATAGTGGAGAATGACACGACCTCCCATACAACACTTCAAATGGAACCATCTGTATGGATGCCTAATAGCTGTTATTGTAAGGGAACTCAACCAATGGCAAGTGCTCCTCCCACGAGTAACCAAAATCCATGACACAAGACCGCATCATATCCTCCAGAGTTTGTATCGTCTGCTCAGATTGACCATTCGTCTGAGGGTGATACACGGTGCTCATAGTCAACTACATCCCAAGGGATTGCAATAGGGATTTACAAAAACAAGATGTAAAACTCATATCTCTATCTAATACAATTGAAACTAGATCACCATGCCTCTTTAACACCTCCCAAATATTGATTTTGGACATATCCTCCACCGTATGAGATTCATGAATCGGGATGAAATGGGCCGACTTTGTAAACTGATCCACTATCACCCAAATGGAATCATTCTTTCTGACCATTAATGGGAGACCTATGACAATATCCATTGCTATCTGCTCCCACTTCCAAATAGGTATTGTTGAAGACTGCAACATTATTTCTGGCCTCTGATGCTCTTCCTTGAACTGTTGACAAGTCATGCAACTCGTAACAAACTCAGCCACAATTCTTTTCATAACATCCCACTAGAACTACACTTTCAACGCCCTATACATTTTCAGAATTCCTGGATGAATAGCCCACATGGAGTGATTATACGCCCTGAAAAGATCCTCCTATCAATAAACTGGTACAACCATCTATTTCTGAAAGCACAAAACTAATTCTTCATTCAGTTGGAAACCCACAATGTTCTCCCCACCATTGAGCCTCGGCCCCATGGCCACACACTCAGAATGAGATATTTGTACCTCTCTAACCAGGCCAACCATGTTAGAAATCAACAAAATCAGAAAGATGACCGCTCTATCACCCTGGTCCTCACATTCCACACGCATATCAGCTATAACCTACATCAAATTCCACTGGTCTGATGGTTCTTTTATCACATGAGAATATGGTTTTCTACTTAATGCATCTGCCACCGAGTTTCTCTTACCTGGTGTGTACATCAAGTCAAAATAAATCATCTGTAGATATTCCACCCATCTTATTTTCCTTAAGTTAAAATCCCATTGTGAGAAAATGTGTTTCAATATATTATGATTTGTATATAGCATGAATTTCTCACCAAAGATATAATGACGCCACACCTTCAAAGCACGGACCGCTGTTACCAACTCTAAATTTTGAGTTGGGTAGTTATTCTCATTCACTCTCAAATGCCATGATCCATACTCAACCACATGACTCCCTTGCATGAGAATGCTCCCCATCCCTGATCCTGATTCAACACAATACACCACATACCATTTTCCTAGTTCTAGAAAATCCAAGATTTGTGCTGATGTAAGGTGACCCTTTAGCTCTTAGAAATAATGCTGGAACTGTTCATTCCACTGGAATGGAAAATATGTTCCTGTAAAAGCCATCATTGGTGAAGAAAAACGTGAAAAATCACAAACAGGACACTGATAATACCTAGCTAGACCAAGAAAACTCGGTATCTCAAACACATTCTTTGGCGGTTGCAATGAGATAATGGAATCTATCTTTTCCGGATCCACTGAATCACCCCTTTCAGTAATCACATGTCCAAGAAAACAAACATCATGTTTCCAAAAGTCACACTTTGACAATTTTGCATACAATCGATGATCCCTCAAGATCCCTAGAACTTTCGCCAAGTGCTGATCATGCTCCACACATGTCGTTGAATACACCAGAATATAGTCTACAAACACCACCTCAAATGAATCCAAATATCTCTGAAATATCTGATTCATCAATTCCATAAACACTGCTGGATCATTCGATAGACCAAAGGGCATAACCACATATTCATAATGGCCATATCTACTTATGAATTCTATTTTGGGGATATTTTCCTTCCTCTCCTGCAATTGATGATATCCCGACCTCAGGTCAATCTTGTAGAACCACTGGGCTCCTCTCAATTGGTAAAAAAATCAACAATTCGTAGAAGTGGATATATATTCATTATCGTAACATGGTTAAGTCTAGGATAATCCACACAAAGTCGTAATGTTTCATCCACCTATTTAACAAAACACATCGGCGCTGCCCCGGGAGGCATGCTAGGATGGATAAACACTTTGTTTTCTATCTCTTCCAACTGGACTTTCAATTCCCGAAATTCAGCTACTGGCATCCGATAAGACGGAAGTGATATAAGACTATTCCCTAGAAGTAGATCAATCGTAAACACCACTTCTCATACGGGAGGTAACTCATAGAATTTTTCTGGAAAAACGTCCATGAACTGATCTACCACTGCCGGATGAACAGTCTTCATAACAACATATTCTGATTCCAATGAAAATACCACCAAATGATACAACAACGTACCCACAGCTGGTGCCAAAAAATCCATTTCACCCTTCCTTTCATGATTCTCTCCTCTAAAGAGATGTCTAACTCCATCATGTGTTGTAAAATCAATTGTCCACGCATCACAGTTGATGTGGGCCTTAAACTCCACCAGCCAATCCATTCCCAGTATTACATCATACCCATCCATCTCAAGCACTGAGAAACTCCACACTATCTAAACCTCACCCACAATGATACAAAATTCTCAACACAAGGAGGATCGACAGTCTCTTTGACCCATGGGATTATGAAGTTTCAAAACTAAGGGCATCATTTCTACCCTTAAACCCAGCAAATCAACCACACGTGAAACAATAAAAGAGCGTGAATCACCTGTATCAAACAACTCTTGCATCGAGGAAGAATTTATAAGAATAGTACCTTGCACCATGGATGCTCTCAAATGATCATCCACAATAACCTGCTCTACTCCAATCACGTGTTTTCTTGCCACACTGTACTCTATATTGCCCTGCTGAGGCGTCGTTGTATTCCGAGAATCACCATGAACCACTTCACTCTGCTGACGATGGGTGTGCTGTTGTCCCCGTGTCGTCTAAGCATATGACGTCTTCGATCCCTGAGAAGTTTCATGCAAACACGACCTTGGAAAATTCCAACAATAACACTACAGATGCCCCATTTTCTTAAAATCATGACATGCTCAAGGTTGTTCCGAACAATTCCGCTTGATGTGGCTCATGAAACCACACTAAAAACATCCCGGCTTGCTATGGGGCTTTGGAGGAAGATTTAATGATCCTGCCATCCGATTATATGCCATATTTCTGCCCTGTGAATAAGTGTCCCTCCTTCAATTGAACCCAATGTTAGAGTTCCCACTATTCCCCCTAGGTACCACCATGCTTCCTCTTCCCGAAGCTCCTAACAGATCTCGCTCAGCCACCAAGGCTCCGTTCACCATCTCTTTGTAATGATCTATAAACAGCACTACTATCTTTGAATAGATTTCTTTCCTTAACCCCACTTCAAAGATCCTTTACTTCAACGACGTGCTACCCGCCACATCGGGTGGAAAAAGAACTATGTTCATAAACATAGCTGCATAATCAATCATAGACATATCCACTAGCTTCAGACTAAAGAAATCAGTCATGCACTAAATTCTAAACGAATGTGGGTTGAATTTTTTTTAGAAAATTCCTCAATGCATTCCCACATCATACCCTAGTCAGTCCCAGCTTGGACTACCAACTCCCACTACTAAAGGGAAAGATCTTCCAACATATACATTGAAAACATCACTTTTAACTCTAGAGACATTCCCAGGAACTCGAAGATCATGTTCATTCTATTCAACCATGCCTCTGCCCTCTATGAATCCGAATCACACCTGATAATGGGTGGATTGTGATTTTGAATCTAAATTGCATGATCCACATTCCTTGGTTCATCTATCATATTTCCACTTTCCACAACATGGAAAGCTTGCACTATACCTTCCACTAACTGTTGGTTCACCTGGGGCAAAGGTGCAACCACATTCTCTGCAGCCTCCTCCAGTTGGTCTCTACGACGCCTACCTGGTGCCATTTATATAAATCGAAAACAAACAACCATGAGTCATACTTCCATAAACATCATGAAATCCCATTTTAAATCACATACCCAACACTATCACAATATGTTTTTCCTCCTTTTCCACATGTTCCATGTATCACCATTTTAAAAACCAATCCATTATCTAAATAACACCAGCTTCAATGTTTCAAATCCTTCCATTTGGAAACCCAATTTAGATTTCTCAAAATCCACACATTCATCTCATACCATAAATCATTATACCACAATGGAATATGCATCCTAGTGGGACGTCATTTCTACCCTCCATGCCATGCTCATGTCATTGGCTACACCCACGACAATGAGATATCCAATGCCTATAAGTGTCTCCAAACACATCATTACCCAACTCCCTGGTAACTTGAATTTCAGCATAAGAGGGTTAGCTACATCATTTTATGCTATACATTCCATGTTTCGACATTCTTACACCTTGATACCATCCCGACTCAAGGAATTCACCACAAAAAATGTCAACATCGAATCCAAGAATCAAATCTAAAGGACAGGACAAACTGATACGACTTGTAACACCCCACCCATACCTCATAGTCATGAGGAGGATATGAGGGATACTTGGCCTTAAGCGATATTCCCAAGACACCAAAGGCTTGCAATAAATTATGAGGGCTTCAAGATCATGTTGGGGAAAGATTTTCCCTAAAGACAAAACCTACCAATCCATCCACTAATAGCCACTGTATGATGCATGTCAAATAAATTTCCAAACCATGCATTCCCAAAAGACAACTGAGTTGTTCCACAATACAACCCAGACCAATACAACCCGATAGGTCCACCAAACTTCATAGTACACTACGAAAACTAAAAAACCAAACACCATCAGCCATGACACCACCACAACTCAAAACCAAGATCCAATCTCTAAGCTCCACCAAGGGATCACAAAGCTCTACTACAGGAGGAAGATGCCTTACTGTTTCCCACGTCATGCAACACAACATTTGCAAATACACCAATGTGCCAATGCAGGGGGTGTGTACGAAAACATAGTAGTATTTCCAAAATGAAATCCCTATACACACCACTAAGAAAAAACAGCTAGAACATTTATATAAAACAGTTTATATAATATAATCACAAGTACAACCATTTTCCATAAGCCAAACATGCCCTCACCAACCCATCACACTCAAACCAAGAAACCATGTGAATTCCAACCAAACAAGACACAACCATTCCTTCCATTACACAATAGCACAAAAATTCCATCTTGTAAATAAATTCACAACAAAACGACCATAATAAACAAATGATAGAGCCTACATCCAACCCATTCACCCATTCATAACTAATGCCTCTTCCCGTCCACTTATCCTTTGATGGTGGACCTTCCATCCACTATACCTCCCCTTTTTATAATTTTATTTCTCACCCCTTCCACACAACATTCCAACCATTCACAACTAAGAAAATAACCCATAATGGTCACAACAACATGCAATCAACAAATTCCATTGCATATCAATCAACCTCAATTAATCAACCATTTATTGAAAACCAATTTACATGACAAACAACATTTCCATAAAACAACCTCTTTATTAAAACCAATTTTTCATCAACTATTATCCCAAATAAATCTCATCAACCCATTTTAAAATTTCCGTTTTATAATCCATACAATAACATTTCACCATAAAACCATTTTTCCACAAAAATCCACAAATTGATTTCCATTCAATTTCACATGTCGAAAGACAATTAATTTGTATGAACAAGAATTAATTGTAACAAATAACCACTTGTTATAACCATGTGGAGTTGAGAGAGAAGCCACATACCATTAGGGTTCCCGAGGAATCTACCCACGAACAACCATGCCTCAAATCCGGTGAACGCACCACCAAAACCTCTCTAGATTCCTTTCCCTATCATTCACAAGCCTTAAATACATCATTGAAGGCAAAAAAACCCTAGATCTACACACAACATGTGTAGATAATGAAAACCAAGAATGATAGGGATGTGGATATAGAAGAAAACCCTAGGAAATCAAGAGGAGAGACGTACCCAGGAGAAACCACCTTCAATCCACCAAGAAACCTCTTCAAAAACCATGCAAAATGAGTAGGAAAGATCTTCCACACCTTGAAAACTGAAGAACCCGAGTGATCCATGAGTGTCAGGATGTTTGGAATTAAATAGGTTTTTCCCAAGGGAACCCGGAACTTATAACCCTATTTTTAAGTAGCCGCACGGTTATCCCGCACGGTTTGAAAACCGTGCGCTAACCGTGCACACTCTACTGCCTCGAGAGCAAGGGTCTGCATAGTTTACTCACACAGTTTGGGATATTGTGTGTAGACCTTACAATGACTACCGTCTCCCCAGCATGGTTTCTGGGAGAACCCACACAGTTTCCACTAACTGTGCTCAAACTATGCACCCCTTTAAAAGCCTCCAAACACATCCAAAACCATTCCAAACATTCCCAACCTCTTCCCAACTCATCCCTTGAAGTTTAAACACATAAAAAGCATTAACAAAAGCCACATACCTCATACTAGGGGTACTAAATACTCATTTCTGAGTTGTTTATACCCCCAATATAGAATATACACAATAAAATATTTATCAATTGAAAAGGATAATATAGAACCACACTATTTACAAAATCATAAATCCATATAATAGAATAATTTTAATACATCATACAGTTTTACCATAATCCAATGTATCCAGCATCATAGTGATATTACTGTCTTCCCCTTATCTATCATATATCTAAGACACTTATCTAACATCCATATCCAAAAATATGACTTATCTACTTCCAAATAAATCTTTTATAATTCATCAGCATCTTCAATAGACGTAATGAAATCCTATACACAATATTTACATGAGATAGTTACCCTAAATTTATATTCTACTGAATGACTTCACTGGATCAGTACACCAACTAAGATTCATATAGCCTTCATCAGGGTTGTTCCACAACATGATGATATCATGATCTTTATATATAATCATTCTAGATCCTAATTAATTTTATATTCTTAATATTCCATCCATTACCACATATCAATTCTGTCAGAATTTCTCAATTATTCTAATTATATTTATTTTATTAGTTTCCATAGTGAATCAAATGATTAATAAAGTCATCAATATAATTTAATTCCAAACCAAACTCAATGTGTTTACTTATTTCAAAAAAATCATCAATATGATACGCTATAATAATATTTCACAATCAATTATTATAAACTTAATGTGACACAAAATATAATATTTAAAAATTTTAATTTTATGTTCTTTTTCTCATTATCATACTTCTAGATCCATGATTTGATATATCAGAAATGGATTGGTCTATCTAATCAATAGGTAGTTCATTTACTATGAATGACCATTAATATATTCATGCATATCTAGCATTTAAACCCAAATGAGAATACACTCTTCCATGGGCATCTCTATTCTTCCATGAATTAGATAAATATATAGCCACTTCGTTGTAAAAAATAACTATACAGGTTATATCAATCCTTTAAAAATTTTAAAAAATAATTTTTGTGAAAAAAATATTGTGTAGTATCAAATATTTATATATGAAAAAAATTGGTTATTGAAATTTTCTAGGTTGTCACAAATATTATATACAAATATGATGGTCTCCTTAAAACTAGTTATTTGTGATGAACCTCAGGATTGGTAAATACCAGTAAAATGCTCATAGATTCACCTATTACTTATATAATCATATGTATTTTGGTAATTTATCATGAAATAAAAATATTCAATGATTTGTTTGAAGGAATATGAGATAGGTTCTAAAAATGAAAGAAAATAACATTGGGCACACACAATGGGTACATATAGGTGATAGAATACTATATTTGAATCATATATTATTTTTCAATAAAGTTCCTGCAATAAAATTCCATGTTATGAATATTTCAAGAAACTAAAGATATTCAAATTTACATTTTCAATTATTGTATCCTTATCATTTGAGATAGATAATCATAGAATCAAATTACCTATGATCATATTCTCCACATGTTTATGTGATTTAGAAAAAATGCATCATCTAATAAAACATGATTCAAAGGAAAAATCATCATATTATATATCATCATTTAGTAGTAGCTCCAAAATCGCCTGAGATATTTCATGAATGTCATATTCAATGTTCAGAAATGTTAAATTACTACACTTATATTGATCTCATGTAAAAATGATATTGTGATTCATTAAAGATTTGTAAGAATTCATCATGTATATCTATAACATATAACTAAAATGTTATGTTTTGAGAGGTAAAATAATACTTCATACAGTGATCAGACACCTATGATTTTTTTAGCACCCATTGATTCCTTTTTACATACATATTTAAATATGCAGACATTATCGATGATGAAATATTAAGACATAAAAATAACTATTGGATGAGTGCTCTTCTATAATTAAAACCATGTCACAAACTGATTAATCTGATAATAGTGTTTAGAACCCACCAAAACTACCATGCAAGCTCTCATGCCTCCATCCATCCACATATGATGGCTCTGATACTCCAGGAATTCTCTTTTCCCATCTTTCACAAACCCATTCTTGCACCATGCGAGATATAAATGCCCAATTCTCACACATTATACATACAACTATACATGTATGTTGTCTCCCAAGTGGTGTACCACATGGGTCCCACATGTGTGGTTGAGGGGTTCTGTGGATGGCCGAGGTGTGATACATGTTTTTTTGTTAACTCTTATATCAAATCATAAACATAATATTATTATAAATAATAACCATGAAATTTATTCATGTAAAATATATATGAATTGTTAATGCTTCTTTGAATTAATTAATTTCACCATGAAATTACTTTCATTATGAATAGTAATCATAATATAATCATTATTACTTTTTTTACAAATGGTGCGAAAATATTAAAATTCATTCTGATCTTTTATTAGTTATTTGGATCATTTAAATTGGTTCTCACATTTTAAATAGGGAGAATCTCTGTTTCATGATATCTAATTTCATAATGCCAATATATATCAATTCTTCATGAATCACCACTTAATTGTCCAATAAATATTATATAATTGATTAAAAATGAATCCTTTGATCAAAATGACTCATAATTTATTTTTGAAAAATGGTATATAATTCAACCAGCTATCCAAATAGTTATAAAACAATATTATTTTATATAATGATACAAATAGAGATAAAACTATTCAGAATGATCCAATCATATTACAATGCTATAATTTAAATGAGTGTATAAATTATGATTCATTTTGATTAAATTAATTGGAAAATATTGAATATCTTTGTCAAGAACATATTATTTGAAGAAATAATTATAAGACTAATTTGATCACTATTTTTGATTTTTTTGTGTGATAATAAACATGTGAAAGGTTTACATAACACAAACTTTATAACAAAAAATATCTAAACTGATTAATTTTAGAGTCACTCTATTATATCCATCTAATTTTATAAGGGTATCCTTTTACCATGTGAATGATAAGATATTGAAATAATGTTCAATACTCTTAATGGTATACTGACAAAATCTCAATTCTATGAATCTTCTACAAATTTTAATTTTTGGAATGTTATCCTCAAAAATAATTTGATTTGTCACATTTCAATTTGATTTCATTTTGGTAATGTAATGAATTTCATTATATAAGTCCCATAACTATTTTCCTTGAAGGGATGCCACATTTGATATTATGAGAAAACCTATGATTATTAATTTGTGTGGGAAAAAATATGATCAACCAATGGAAATTACCTATGTTTCATGCATTATGATTGATATTCAGTGGGGGAATTTATATCATAGGTTTGGTGGGGAAATAAAAATAAATTTTATACCAATTCTATATGTGTTTTTAATGTATTATCAAAGGTGTTACCTATAAATCCTTAGAATTATGATGTTATGTTTTTAATAAACTTCATCATTTTTTATTATTTATTTCAACGTCCATGTACATTATCATTGATTGAGTTATTTTAATTGAATATGAAAATTTATGATAATAATGAAACTTATCCATTAATCCATGTGAGTCTCTATTGGGTGTACTTGTTCTTTTTTTATGAATAATGATGGAATAAGTGACTCAATATTGATTATTTTGAACATAACAAGATTACGATAATGATTATGTACCCTTTTCCCTATAATTATTATTTTTTGGACAATTATGAGAGGCATAATATTTTTCCATGGTTTATCATTGATCCTTAAATTATTATGTGGGGGTCAAATATTCTGTCATACACATTGAAAACTTATATTTGATGTATAGAGATTATGAATTCATGGTAATGTAATTTGGTTTTAATAATTCCTCCCAAAATCATTATGGATTTAGTTAATATATAAATTATTGATTGATATGATATATTTGTGGTGGTAATTATTGATGAAAATAAAATATTTCCTAATAGAATGAAATAGAATTATGACATCGATAATAATTTACTGAAGAAACTAAGGAAGAAGTGGTTGTATGAAAAATATAAAAAATATAAATTTTGTATACATAATGGTTTCTATTTGTGTCATATATTCAAAATATAGTGTATATCAATGTATATATGAATGAAATATGTTATTATACATCATTATATAGAAAACACAATGAAAGAGATCCATTTTTTTCATTGATTGGTTTCATATATTTATACATTGTGATGGATTTAAAATGAAAATATAATATTATACCTATGTAAACATATAAGGGTGTTATGATCCATTTCATTGATGAATGTAATAAAAATTTCAAGTGACTGAAGAAAAGGTTTGTCAATTAACACGTAGTCACATTATCCTAATGTTGAGTTGTGTTTGTAATTAATATTTAGGTGTCGAATAAGTTGATAGATTTTGGTCTTTTGAATAATGATATGGTGAAATACTATGAATGATACAAATTGAAATTTTAGGATTGAAATTTCAATACTAATGATTTAGATATTTCTATGATAATATTTTCATTTAATATAATGGGACAAAATTATTACTGAGTATGGTGTGATTTTTTTACTACTCAGAGAATTTAAATTACTTATTAATAAATGAATCGAAAATACATAAAATAATATAGTTTAAGATGATTAATGATGGTGACTTCTGAATACGTATTCACCATAGGAAAGAGAACAAGTTGGATAAATATTTTAATTGAAAAGAGTATTCCATTCTATCTGTGGTGTGGATAAAAAATGTCCAATATTTATGGATTTTAAATGGATTGAATTTGAAATGATGATATAAGTGGAGAAAATTATTGTTAATATATGAAGGTTCAATATCAATCAATTTAATGAATAAGAATTAAAAAATAGTGGCTGTGGAGGTTCTATTGAAGGTAATAAATGTCCCTTACATCAAACACGATTTTCATCATTTGGTAATGTTCAGGAATCTTGTATGTATCCCATTAATAAAACAAATAATGATGGGACTTCTGAGATAAACTAAATTCTCATCAATCTATATTCATACTATAAGTACAGAGATGAATACAGATCTGAATGTGTATTTTGGTGGGATAAGATGAAGAGAAATATTTTATAGTATGTATCTCAGTTTTTATATGAAATTATGTTATGTTTGAGAGACATAAGTATAATTATTTTTCACAACCATACCAATACATGAATGAGAATGATAAAACAACAAAATGATGTTCATAATCATGATCCAAAAAACATTTAAAGACCATAATACTATTACGGTTATGGTCGATTAATATGTTAAGTAAGAGAACATAATTTATATTTGAGATTATTTATATCACTATAATCATTACACTATATATAATAATTAAGTTGAAATATTTCATAGAATACAACATTCGATTTATTATGCTCAAGAATAATGGTTTTCCTTAATGTTATAGAATTTTCCACAATATGCTATGGATATGGATTTTTTTTCATCACTACTTATCATCCGTAGAAAGAAGGTAATTCTCAATAAACTATTAAATATCTCTAGTATATATATATTTATTTATATATATCATGTTCTCTATATTTAAAAGGGTTTTAGGATCATGAACATCCTATAGTCCTCATTTTATAATAAAATATATTTCACCTATGAATTCATGTTGATCCATATTAACAAAATTTTTAAAAACAACAGTATATTTCCAATATAGTGGAAAAAATTGGTACAATAAGTCCTTTTGAAACCATTATATGTGATTAAATACCTATGAAATTTAAATCCATTTAGAAACACATCAAGGACGATCAATGTAGATAGAAAAATAATCTAAAAAATCATGTGTGGTTTCTAGAATTTGGATTTGATAATAATATTTTCCATATTTTCCTCCATGGAATTAGTTTATAATATTTTTAAATAAGGGAATTATGATCCATATGAATATTTTCCATTTTTATATTTTTGATATAATTCACATTGTTTATTATTATATTATAATCCAACTAAACTTCTCATGTGTTCATGATGTATTTAATGAATATCCCATAATGAAGTTCACACTGAATTCATAACAGGTACTTAAGTAATAATATATTAATTTTATTCAAGAAAATTCCTATAAATAAAAAACATATTGAATAAAATATATAGTTTTTATAAAAAAAATTTACTCATCTATTTAATATTCATTAGATGAATAAAATTTATATGGAAGATATATGGGAACCAAAAGATTCAATGCGAAATATATATATACATTTATTTTTTTCAATGTGATATACATTAATGTGATAATTTAATTTTAAGGGTTTTATAATGAAACACAAAAATATTTTATATGTATTTCCTTTTAAGTAAATTTTATTTATTTGATGTCTTTTTAGTCATGAAACCATTAGAATATATAAACATTGAAATGGTAAAATATACAAATTTACTCATTAAATTTGTATATATGAATAGAAAAATCCACATTATGAATAAAATATATTTAAATTTTCCAATAATTAAACTATATTGACTTATATATAATAAATAAGAACTCAATTTACAATAAATATATTTTATTCCAAAAAAATTTGTTCTCATAAAACAATTTATCAAATTTTTTCATGAGATCATTATACGTAATTTATATCCATTTCATATAGATTATTGAGTAAATTAATATTAAAATTTATGTTTTAATTTTTTTATACAATTAGTAAATTTTATAATTTCTCTGAAAAGAATAATTCTTCATTGAATAGTGAATGATATTGATTATTTTAAAAGAATTATTATTTTTAAGTAAAATTATATTTATTTTATTAATATTATCTTAATTATAACTAATTATCAATTTATATATAATTAATCAAATTTAATTTCTTTTGGAATCATAATTATACATGATTATGGTTTATGGTCATTTTTTGACTATTAAAAAAATTTAAATTAGAACTATTGATATATGCACAATGTGTATAAATCATAATAAATTAATATAATATGTATTGTTAAATTTTTTAAGGGAATTTATATATTATAAGTTATTTATACTCGTTTAAAAATCATGTGATGTTTTTTACAAGGTATTAAATGTCTAAATATTAAATTTAATGATTAGAAATTAGTTTTTCAAAGAAAAAACGATAGATAATTATTTAAAATTTAATTATTCTATATATAGAAATTGAATCAATTAAACCGGGTACTATAGTGCTTTTATTAATTTTTTAATATTTAATATGTAAAATTTATTTTTTAGACACAATTAATTATTATAAAATCAATATTTTTTTACCATAATTATGGTTAGTAATTGTTTACACTGGGTAAACCAATAAAATAAGGATATCATTTCCATCCATACTAATAAAATTAATATTTTCTAATGATATTTAAACCTTATAGATCCTACATATTAATGCATGAAATATTCTTCCACTTTACCATCAATGTGACATTATATAATTGAATATTTTTATGAAATTTCAATTTCTACCTACCATCTCTTATAAAATGTAACCACTTCTCTCACCATTCTCCCTAAAATTGTCCCATTTTAATGGGAAAAAAATTCTCCAAAAGCTTATTATATTAATCCCATTTTTCAAATACCTCATGGTGTTTTCTTAACAGATATCCAACAAGTCCTAAATGAAATTCTAGTGGAGGTTTTTTGATGATGATATATTTATCATAACCTAGCTCTTCCAACATTATTTCTTATTCTACATCCACTATAAATATTATCTATATAAAAAATACGACTCCACTATAAAAAATTTAATTAAATTTTATAATTATGTTGGAACCGTAATTTATTACCACTAATCCATAAAATGATAGATTAAAGTGTCTCTTGTGGGTACACATGGACTATTAACTTGAGATAAAGATAAAATTAATTTTCCATCCCCATAATTTATGGTTAGTTATAATATATGATTTAATATATATATATATATATATATATTTGATTCTTAAAAAATTATAATTGTTCTATAATAGTGATTTATTATTTACCATTATTTTTCTCCATCCATCATAAAAACTATGCATCACTCCTACGTACATACGTACTACAGTGCCCACATGGTGATGTAATTATTTATTCAGTAGTTTATTATATGAAAATTTCCATTTTTCTATATAATTAATATATATGTCATTTATATAATTATTAAAAAAATATTAATGGAAAATTATTAATTTGAAGCACCATAACTATCAAAACAAAGAATGCATATAAAACATTTTAGTTAACAATAAAAAAGAGGACGATAATAAAATATTATAAATCAAAATTCATAAGATTAAATTATTAATAAAATTATAGTACTATATGTATTATTATAGATCTTATATAAGAGTATAAAAAATTGAAATTTATATATAGGAGGTTAGAGAACTAATTAATGAAGATAAACTTGAGGTAATGGTTTTCTGTTACAATCAAATTTTTATAAAGATTAAAAATACTGAAAATTACGATGAAGAAATTATATATCATATATCAAAAATATACTATATGTTCTTATAAACAAGTTATTAATATTTATTAATATTTTTCCATTAATTTCCATATTATTATATATTCATGATATTGAACCAATTTTTTTGGGGAATATAATTGTTGACTTTCCATTACGTGGGAATATTTTTGTAGAGGTAAATATTTCATTTAATATATTTTCAAGAATTTTATTAATATTATCCAGATCTTTCATAATTTCATATTTTTTTCATAAATTAGATTATTTACATAGTATTATGTATAATTTTATTATCTTTTAAAAAATATGTACTTTTGAATTTTTAATGAATTATGAATCAAATTTTTATTTAAACATTCAATACATGAATGTCCTTACCCACCATAATCAATAATATATTTATAAAATAATTTATTCCATGCATCTATAATTACACTTAGTGAAAATATTTTCCTTAATATATGTTTATATTTTTAGATTATATATAATTGATTTCAAAAAAATTATTGATTTTCTCCCATTATATATTATAGTAATATTTTAATGGTACATTTATCAATAAGAAGATAAATTTTTGTTTACTATGATTAATATGGATATAATCCAATGATAACGACATTATTAATTCACAATATAGTGTTTTATTCTGGTGAATAATTTAATGGAACTCGAATTCTTTATATGGGTATCAATTTTATTTTGTGATAAATTATTTACGATCATATTCATAACATATTAATTGTATTCATAATTAAATGAGTGGGACCATTGTCATATATCCATAAAATTATTTGGGTATATTGGAATTTATCATTAGATAATAAAAACTAAAATGGGTAATTAAAATAGTTCAATATATGTAATTTTGTAAGAATATATTCATCGTTTTGAAACTTGATAAAGAGATGGTGGATTGTGGATAGAAAATACTACTCCATGATAGTCAAGGAAGTGATACATGGTTATGTAAATGATATGTTATAGTCTTTTTTATTCCATAAAAATATGTATTCTTCTTACAATATTCTCTCATAGCTCATGATTGTATATTGGTTATTCCTCACTATTATTTATTACTTGACTTGATATATTAAATTTTATTTTTGGTTTAATTATTGTGATATACAATTTGATGGTTAATATATTTAATTATTATGTTCAAGTTATCATACACATATACATATCTTAAGAAAACATGTGATCATTGAATATATATTTTAAAATAATCATTAATATGAATCATTTCACAACATTAATATGAGTCCCAACCATTGTTATATTAATGGTTTTATGTATGTTATTTCTTAAAATTATCTTAATTGGAAAGAACATATGGGGAATGATGTACATCATTTACATACTAATTATTTATATATTGATGTTTCCAAAGTCACTAAACCATATTGGTTATTTTATAGACTATAATGATTAGTAGGGAATAATTTTTTTTTCAGATTATGATGTATATATGTATATTATTTTTAGATCCCTATATATTATGTCTCTATTTTCATCTGTGTGGGAGGTAGATTGTATGTGATGATAACCCCTTCTCTAGTTGAACTCAAGGAATTATTCTAAAAAATTTTACTAGCCCACCATGGACGATATTTTTTATAATATCCTTAATTATATGTTAAATTAATATTATATAAATATTTTTAGGTAAATATTTGAAATAATATTTTTTAATTATATTATTAATATAAATTTCAGATTTACGCCTAAATTATAAAGATTCTTAATATCAACCTTTAACATCGTCAACTCTTTTATTTTTTTGACACAAATACAATATTTATGATAAATCTATTTCTGTCGTGGAATATTTATCTTCATGATCTATTTTTACATTATCTTTTTCATCATCTTCCAAATATTAATTTTTTGATCTGATCAATGAGGAAATTTACATCCTTTTCGAACTCAATTTTCCTCAATAATATTTTTTTCCCATTGCAAAATATTTTCAATACATTCAGAATCATAGTATTCTACTAAATACATTCTTCACATTCATCAATTAACTTCTATTTTAGCATAGTTGATTCTGAAAAGAATTTTTTAGTACCTGAAGTGTTAATGTCTTCATTAATAGTTTCCATGAAATTGGGATACCTCACAATAAATAATATCTCATATTCTTTACTAGACGTGTGTCCAATTTCCACTTCATTTATGGTTAAATTTATAATATGACATCAATAAAATTTCTTTTAAATTCTTATAGATTAATAAGATTCATTAAAAATTTTGATCCATTTAATTTTTTATAGTTTCAAATATTCGTTATATTCAGAATATAGTTTTTTATTCATAATAAATTAAGTGGAAAATTTTTAATGTCATTAAATTTTTAGCATATTATTAGGAACTAACATTTTCCCATATTTTCCACCCACATGAATCTATTTTAAATAATAAAGCTAATTATTTGACAATCTCCATTTTCATATTTATTTTAGAGTCCACATAGACATATATTTTAATCATGGACATTAATTTTTATTTTTTTCACAACATGAAAATACATTTCTACTTTCACGTTTATCATGAAGGATATAATTTTTATTCATTTCATATTCTATTATAATTTTATTCAATTTATCCATGGAATGATCCTTTCTATAATATAAATATGAAAACTTAAGATTATACCAATTTGGAAAATTCATCACTATTTTTAATAATTTTAAATTCATTATGCTTCCATAGAAACCACCAGATGTTAATAAAAACATTATTTACATCACTGAGATAATTATAGATATTGTGTTACATAGTTAATTTCATTAATTATATCATTATTCTAATGATGTTTTTATTTTATCTTATATTTATTAGATTTTGATTCTATAATATTTCTATATTTTCTAATAATTCTCTATCCGATTATAGTATCATTTATATTCATGGTGTTTATCTCATAAATACATGATAAATTATTTTTTTAAGTTTACATCATTAAATATATTTGTTTTATATTTGTGATTCCTTGGATCTTATGAATCAATATATGGAAAACTATGAAATAAATGTATCTATCCTCTAATACAAGGTATTTCATATTTGGAAACAATATATTCCTACATCTATGATTATTTTTCCATAAAATATTTGCACACCCCTATTAATACAAAAACTAAGATTGACCATTAATAGAAATTGAAGTAGTTAAACAATGTATGATGACACACATTATTCATACATAGATATTACATCCAAATTAATGATTATTAATTGCATAAATTAATAAAACCACACCATAAACATATTGGTTTAGCTTCTATGGAAACTTGGAAAAAAAGTTTTTTACATAAGATATCAAAATCTTCGCCCTATTATTCCTTCATAACTAGAATTATTTAGACATGCTATACCATAGAGATTCCTTTATATCATTAGGAAAATATACATAATAAATAGGTGATATTCGATTATTTGGGAGGGTAATGAAGTGTTATATAAATCATAACATACACATAATGGATTAATAACATGAAAAAAAACCTATGAAAAATTTAACCTACATAACAAATATCATAATGTCGAGTTATGGAATAAATTATAGAAGTTAACAATGAAATAATTATAAAATATTCAGGCAACATAATCCATAAGACAGATATTTTGACATGATTCAATAAATTATGGCATACACATAAGCTTATAACATTGTGAAAAAGTATAAAAAGAAATTTTTTCAGTCATTATGTTAAGGACATGAAACCAGGACCGTTAATAAATATATTGACATGCAACCCAGTGCATGAAAAATTATATGGATCTGATTTTAAATCCCTGAAAGGGAATTGTGAACCTTAAATCTAGTTCATTAATAATGTATTTGCCTAATGGTTTATCTAAAATTACCTTTATCATTAATGGGAGATATAGGTCCAACCCATTACATAATTAAAATCATACATAAGTTTTACACTTCAAAATTATAAATTCAACATATCATTATTAATTGAATGAAATGAGTTTTATTAATATTTCTTCAAACACTAAATAATTACAAAATAATTAGGATTCATAAATATGAATTCATTATAGACATAAAAAAACCCTATAATGAATATCAATACCATTTTTTAATAATAATCTGAGTAAAAGTTAATTTACTTAAAAAAAATCTTTGCTATTATGGAAAATGTTTTTTGTTGAATTTCATGAAATAATTCTCATAGATAATATAAATTCTTTTTTAAAAATAGTTTTTATAATTTATATTCAATAGTAAAATAAAATATTTTCTTGGAAACAATATTTTATGTTTTAAAAAACGATTCATTTCATTATGAAATCATAACATTATGAATATCAACTCTTGGAATATAAAAAATTTTCCTTCTGTATTTGTTTTCAAGAAAAGTAACAAATAAACTTGTTTATAATTCTCTTAATAAAAACCATTCAAAACATCATGTAAAATTCCCTTATAATGGGTAAAAATTTATTTATATAATCATAAGAGAATCATAAAAAATTGGAACTATTTTAGAAAAGATGGGCTTTGTGGAAAATAGAGGTTATGAGAAACATTAATATGATTATTTTTTAAAAAATATCTCTAATAAATATATCAATAAAATTAACACAAATAAAATTAATCTATTTAGTGTGTTCACTATAAATACACATAAAAATTGATATTCCAAAATTTGGTAATCACAATTCATTTAATAATGAACAATACTACAAAATAATAATTCACTATAATTTTAGCCAATATAATAGAAATTGGGTTATGAATTCCATTACCACATTTTAAATAATTTTAATCTAATGCGACGTAAAATTAATAATTATAAAATAAAACATATAATACAATAGAAAGAATGTGATTCATGATATGGTATGTAAAATAGAATAATACAAACACAAGACACATAAAATAACAAGAGAATAATTTATATATCTCAATGAATAATTATTGATATGAGAAACCATTACCTCACTATTGCCTTTTGTTTTTCATATATTATCCTCCCCTTGAAAATCACCTCATTTAAGGATCCCATAACAACCATGGAATTTATCTTTTTGTGATAGTAGTAGGAAATGGAGTATGAAATAGTAAGGAGGAGTTTTCTTATGGATTTAAGGCGCATCATGTCTTTTGAGAAGAAAGGGGTGATAAGGAGTTGTAATTATTCTTGAGGAGCGGTGGTTTTATGTGATTAAATAAGTATTATGGTTTATTTAATTCTAACCACATTTGGGTGGAATTAATATTAAAAAATTGGATTGATAAATAATTTTTAATCATAGTTTATGGTTTATTATAACATCAACAACCTATTTATTTTTGTTTCTTATGTATTTTAATCATTTATGTTTTAACATTATACGTTTTCATTTCTTATCTATACTATAGAAAATAATTTTTTACAACAAAATTTCTTTATATAAAAATTTGAAAATTAACTTACAACAAAATTTTTGGATTATGATTCAATATATAGAATCTTATTAGCCATATTCAATTCAATGTATTTAAAAAAAATTAATACAAAACTATCAATTGTATAGAAAGAGAGAGTTTTCGAGAGGTTGATTCTTCAACAAATGATGACTCATATTATAATTTAATAAAAAAAATTAATTTTTAATGTGTTATAACATATAAATATTATTTAAAACAATCCCCATTATGTATTATTTTATTAACTAAAATGTAAAAAAACTATGTACTTCATAAAATTTTTCAGAAAAATCCATTTTTAAAACTGTAAAATAAAATTATTCAAAAATAAAACATAAATTTTATTAAAAATAATTTATAAGGAATAAATAATTATAAATAATACTATTGTTAGTTGATAACATATTCAAAACATAATGGTAAATTTAAATTACATAATTTATTGAAAAAAAATGTCATTTCTTCCAAAATCTGTATTTTTACTATTCACTGAAATTTTAATATTTTTAGAAGATTCAAAAAAATCCATCCTAAAATAATTTTGAAATTATGAATCCAAAAAATTATTTTCATTTTATCAAATATTTTTTTTTTAAATTTTCATAAATCATTATTATTTATTTTTTAATATATAAAAATTAAAGTAACAATTTGGAATAGGTAAATATTTGAAGATAAAAATAACTACTGATTTTTTTCATAAGAGTAAATTACTACAATAAAAATGATTTTTATAATTATATAATTCATTATTTTGGTAATAGTACCAATTCCCTCTACTTTAATGACAAGGACATAATGTATGTGTTAAAATAATAATATTTTTTTAGTTCGTTAAATATTTGTGTTTTATGAAATTTAAAAAATTGATGAAATTGAATTAATTAAAATATATAAATATTTTAAAATCATGGGGGGATACATTATAATACACATAAAATTACATTATTTTATGAATTTAATCACTTTGGTATAAAAATATTTGATACCTTTATCTCATCAAAACATTTGGTACCCACATTGGTTTTTCAAGATGGTGGTTCACCCCATGAAACAATCAGTTATTTTGTCTTGATTTATATATAATTCAATATGAGATCAAGAATCCCTATCGAATGTTTCCCATATGAAATATTTTTTTCCAGTGGTATGACATATTATGATAGTACATGCGAAAGATCATTTATTTACTTCCTCAGGAGAGATACATGGATCATACTGTAGACTTGAGAGCTATTCGGTGGAACCACCATTTGATAAGACACAATGTTGATATGATCTTGAATTCCAAGAAGTTGAGTCCCAGAAATTTCAAATTACGCAATAGAAATTAAATATGGGTAATTCAAAATTCCATTATGAGAAGCCCATATCATAAAATGGTTCAATAAAACATCCTCATCAATAGAGGGAAATTAAAATGGAAATATCACTACAAACCTAAGACTCAGAATAGAATAATATTAGTGGAATGTGAAAATATGGAAAATGAATAAAATTAAAAAAATCACATTCTGATGGATAATGATATAGAAAATGGTCATTATAAATTTAATTTCTACCAAACCATAGACCAAATCTGCTTAAAATATTTCTCTTACTATCCTTAGAAATTATGGTAATATGATAAAAGTTTATTTAAAAATAATTTGAGATGATAAACATACCTGATTTCATATCATAAGTACAATCTCACTCTTCGATGGGCCTTGATAAATCATCCATTAATTTGTTACTCTATGTAATGAAGTTGAAATTGTAATAACTACAAAACTATCTTATCATAATATATATTATGGGATAATAATTTATTTCATAGATCTCTAGTTATAATAAAAATATGGTTTTCACAGATTATTCAATAGGAAATAATATTCATATTTTTATGTAATACATTAATCTGTAAATCCTTATCAAAATTTCATCAGAAAAAATTTCCTAAATGGTTAGCGTCATTAAGAATCCAATAAATTGAAACCCAAAACATTGGAATGAAGGTCATTAATCATTCGAAAAAACATAGAATTAATCCCAAAAATAACATAATATAGATATTAATTATCGCACACCAAACATGTCAATATCATTATCATATATTTTCAAGGAAACAAGTTAATAACATTAATTATCATAAGTCTTTAGTGAAAAAAAGCATTATTTCAAAAATTATCTATTTTCAAATTCCATAAATAAAATAAATATATAAATTCAATATATAAACCACATTTTCTTAAAATTAAATTTTTTTTTTAGGTCAACAATATTATCCCATTTATTTTATCAGAAGGAAATGTCTTTTTATCCCATTATTATACCATCATTAAAATATAAAGGGTCATATTTCCCTTTGTTATATCTTCATTAAAATTTAACCTCAATCATTTTTCAGGGTTACTAGAACAATTTACTAAATACATTCAAATACATAAGAAAAACAATAGATAAAAACCTATTAATGATTAATTATTCCATAATACCATAAATTTATTTCTAAAAAAAATTCTTGAATTTGAATACATAAACACTCAATAATTCAGCTTCCTTAATAAACCATTAATCATGCTTAATTAGTTTATTTTTAATCACTTATTCCATTTCATATTTCATTCCATGTATCTTTATCATTATCAATATCAAAATCACTTTTTCATGTTTTCCCACAATCTTTAGAAACTCCCCCCTCTATTGAATCTATTTACATAATTCTCATAAATTCCATATTTAAAACATTTAACGATCAGTGATTCCATCGTAATACCATCACACTCAACAATTTCATTAATTGAAAATTTTAATTTTAATTTGTAATTATGTGATTTGTGTACCCCTTTTCCACACTCAAATCACATTATAATTCCACTGAAACATTCTACATGACACCTCTTCCCACATTATTAACATGAGAAATATTAAACATTTGTTCCTATGTGGTCACCAAAAAACACAACCATTATATTTGTAGAAAGGCTAGAAACCTCACCAATAATGATTATATCTTTTGATTTCTGATTATGTTTAATAACAATACTTTTCATTATGACTCTTCTTTTAGAGAGATTATTCTATTATCTTTTACATTCACCATTAAAATTAATCCCAATGATTTTATCAATTTTCTAAAAGCCCAAAATTATCATGTGATAAGGATCAATAATAACAAGAAAAATAGAAGATCAATGTAAAATAACTATAAAATTTCATTCAATCACACCTTATATTTCTCTTAGTTTATTCATGATCATTAGAAAAAGTCTAGGATTGTAACATAGAAATACACATTGGCTTCTTACAGCGATTTTATAACCTAATATTACAATGTATTTGTAAACCATTTTATGATACCAACTATAAAAAACCAATATCTTCATTAATTTATATTCCATGTAAATATTGAATATTCATTATAGAACATAATAAACCCTGAAATAAATATATAGATTTAATGTCCTTGGAAACCTGGAAATATAAAATCCTGGTACATAAAACATCTAAATCTTCTATGACATATTCCTTCATAAATTGAAAACATTTTTAAATATCATAACCAATTCCATACTTCATATCCTATGTAAAAAACATATGAAATTAGTGAGATAAAATTATCAGTAAGGTTAAACAAGTAATATAATAGTCATAACATAAGCATAAGTGCATAACAATAGGAACATAACATTTGGAAAAAACCATGTATATCAATGATCATAATCGTGAGTCATGGAATAGATCATTTAGGTCCATAATATATGAATCATAAAATAATACATGAAGATAATACAATGAAGCATAATATTGATTTAAAAAATAAAATTGTGGTATACACATAAACTTATAATGGTGTGAACATGTAAAAATGGTAATAATTTAACTCACTATGTAAAGTCCATGAAACCTAGACCAGAAATAATATTATAGAAATGAAACCAACTCCATATATAATAGAATGTATATGAAATATATGCCAACAAATATATTTTAAACATGAAATCAGGTTCATAAATAATATATTTAACTCACGAGTTATCCATTATTACCCAATACATTAGAGTGATATATATGTCACTCCATATATATAGAAAGATAAAACATATGTTTCTTACAAGTACATAAATCATTCATTATATGAGAAATAATGAAAATAAATGGGTTTTATAATCATTTAATCATTGTATTTATACATGAAAAGTAACATGATTTATAAATATAATCCCATCAAAAAAACTAACCATATAAAAAAAGAATATTATCCTTGATTAATAACCCAAATAAATCATTGTTAACATAAAATAATGTTATCTACCTAGGAAAATTGTTTTTTGTTATGTATGACAAGAAATTTCTCTTGAAGAAAATATCCGTTCTATTTTTATTTGTAAAAAATCAATGAAATTATAAAATATATGATTTTATTCAAAAATAATCGTCTATGGATTTAAATGAAACCTAAATTAATTAATGTATCATGGCAGTGAGAAATTATACTCATGTTGTATTAAAAACATTCCTGCCAAATTTATTTCTCTGAAAATTCACAAATAACCTCAATTTACAAATTTAAAAAGAATCCGTTCAAACCAATTTTTAGAATGTCAAACATGAGTAAAATTGAATATAAACAATCAAATTATATTTGATAAAAATTCAGATATTATTTTAGAAAACATGGGCATTAAAAAAATGTTTTATTATAATCATTAGAATGATAATTTTAAAAGAAACTCCCTTATAAATATAATAACCTTGAAGTGAGCATCAATAAAATTAATCAATTATCTCCATTCATAGTAAATTAAAAAAAATAGTGAAATTATAATCCTAATATAATCACAATTAAATATAAAATTATTCATATTATAACATAATCATGTATCTAAAAGTTTAACATAAATAAAGAAAATTGTTTAACAATTTCCTTACCAACTAAAAATTTATCGAATCATATTACCCATAAAAGTAATAATTATAAGAAGAAACATTTTATACCATGAATTTCATTATATTGTAGATATTTCATATCAACGGTTAGTATATATACACAAGACATAAGAAATAAGTGGAGACTAAGTCATTTATCTAATATTATTATTAGTTATATGGTAAACCCTTTCCTCACACATCCCTTTAGTTTTTCATTTATTATCCTCATTTTGAATATAACCTCATTGAAGTATCCCTTTAATAAATTTGAATTGGTATTTTTGTGAGACTAGCAGCACATGGACTATATGATCATTTTATTTTAGCCAGCATGTTCCATTTTCAGTTTTCCTTTCGTTAAAGGGACGGAGATGGTATTCTAGGTGATTGGAATTATTTGGAGGTGGTTCAAATAATAAATGTATAATTCAATTTTTTTCAAAGAAAAAATAATTCAGAATATTTACATGCTATGTAAATGACTTACACAAAGTGTATTTTTTTCTTGGATCATGTCATGAATAGTTTCACACTATGAACGAGTTAACTACATGATAGTATTAAAGATATGTAATATTATTATATGAAATGTATTGATTAATTTGGGTAAATAATAACCTGAGGTGACATGTTTTCTAGAATAATCCACTAAAAATTATTAAATGTAATGTAATGAAATTAAAAACTGTGTATATTTCTGAGAGGCATTTTTATGTGTGTTGTGCCTATGATTTGTTTTTATACCATTGTGAAAACTTAATCGTATTGTCCATGTAGAAACTCATAAAATATTTGGATTTATTTCTTCATCTTTGAAAATATCATATTTGTTTTGAATCCTAGTTAATCCTGTTACTTTGGTTTTATACCAATCCATGTTCTCCAGATGAATTGATGTAAACTATTGAACGCTTTTTTAGGGTTTTATCATGATCATTGTATTTGAATCACTATATCATCTTTTATTGTTAATAATACCATTATAAATCATATAAGTGTAGTTGATGGTCGACCTTTTATCAGATATATTCATGTTGGTGGTTTAATTTCTAATACTTATAGTATTAAATGTAATTGTGTGTTTGTATTTTTGAAATCTAAATTTCCATGTTGTGAAATTTAGTTATGGAATTGAATTAATTAATCTATTAAAGGGATTTTAAATTTATAATAAAATGGTTTTGTCAAAATATTAAATTTTTTTGAGTATTAAGTGATTGATAATGGTAATTAAGGGATAATTGGCTTAACATTGATGGTTTAGTCAGTTAAATGTGTAAATTATGATAAATAGTTTGATAGTGAATTTGTGATGTTAATATCTTTGATAAAATTGAGGAATCATTATTGAATTGATAGATCAATGGTTGACAATGGTGTTATATTTTGATAATATGGTTTATGTTTCTTAACCTTGAGGTATATTAAATATGTGATATATGTTATATTTTATTATTTGTGATAACTAGTGTGGGATAGGTATTGATTCATTAAATAACTATATCTCACAAAGTGTGTTGGAAAAAATTTATTCTATAAGTACTCATTTATACAATGACATGTGAGACACAAACTGATGATCTAAAAACTCAAAGAGTAATGAACATGACTGTCTAGGCCAAAGACATATGCACTGGACTAGGGATCCATATATCCTTGACATTAAATTGGATATAAATGTATAATGAATTACTTTTATTTAATAAAATGTGAAATCCATTTAAGGATGACTCTGAATCTATCATAGGCCAATGTAGGTATTGATGGATTGATTGGAATATTTAATATGAGAAAATATGATGATAGTGAATTAATAATGTCACATGGAAACTGTATTCTTTAAATTAATTTATTCTTTAGAAAACATCATATAATTGTATTTACTAGATTTTTGTAAACTTTCTTGATGGTATCCTACTATGTTGTACTCACATCCTTCTTGGGATACATAATTGGTACATGAATTGACATCACACTTGAAGTATATGATATGGTAAAGGATCCTTTATTAGATGGATGAGTTGGGATGTACCATGAATGATGGTTTTATAAATTATTTTGGGGCTCACATATGAGTTTTAACTGTGTCCTTATTTTTTCTTTATAATGTTGATGCTTGGATCATATATTCAATGAAATTTATACAAATTTAGTTTTTATATGGATTCCTTGAATTGGTTAATCATGTGACATTGGTCTATTGTTGTTACGGTATTATTCTAGATATTATTTATATCATTTGGATATTGTTTATTTAGTTCCAAAATTTTTATTCTTTTATAAATATGGTATAACCACCCCATGTTATATTTAATTGACCCTCACTACTAGTCAGAAGCCTTTTTTAAATGTGGAGGAGTTCCTGAGGTCATACAGTGAACCGGATCAAGGAATTGACATGGGGAACTCAGTGGGGACATTAGATTGTGGTATTAAATGGTTTTAATTTATATTTTTTCCATACTCAATGGGAATGGTATTCATGATACTTGTATGTGTAAGTAATTTTTTTTAAGACCAAGCATGATATTAGATAACCCATGTATGATGGAAAATCCATTTACTCATGGAGGGACTATTTTTAATGATGTTTACTATTGTAGTTGTATGTTATTTCCCCATGGGTGATGTTTGTTTTGTAATATTTTAATTTAATTATATTTTTTTATCATGGATCATAGTTGAATGATAATTTTGTGATAATTTATCATTTTAGTAACTCATGACTTATTGTGACATGCATAATTTGAGGTAGGCATGGAAAAGTAGTTTATAGATGAGTTGTTTAAATAAAAAACATTTTCATTAATTATGGAATTTTAATGAAAAATTTTTTTAATATAAAATTTAAAATTATTAATGATGCTATCTATGATAAAGGAATTGGTTATGTGGTTGTCTAATGGGATATATTGTATTATATAAATGTTTTACCTTATATTATCCATAACCTATATGAGTAACTGATAATGTTAGTGGTAAAGCATTTATTTTACATTGTAGAGGGTTATGGGGGGGTCACTTGTCATGGTTTTAGGTAAATCCCTGTGATGTATGTGTTACCTAAAATGGTTTTGTAGGATCCCATGAATGGTGGGTAATAAAATAGGATCTTGGAAGAATAATAATGTTGGTAGGGTATCTTCTACCTCATTTCAGACTAGATGTTGGAGTCCTATTAGCCATGGTAGTCAATGTAGTAGATGTGGTACATCCGAGAAAGATAGACTGTATCAGTAGATTAGAGTAGATCAGGGGACTGAGACTGTATAATAGGGATTGTTGTATGATAATGGTGTACATTTCATCCTACAATTGTGGATATCGAAACTATAATATCATTTGTTAGATATATTATTCTTGTAGTATCCGCACCTACTACTACAATTGTTGATAAAATAGCCTGTTATTTTTTTATATATACACAAATTGTCAATGGTCTGAGTCTAGAAGTAGAGTATGTAAGAATGGTTATGATTACCAATACACCTTTAGGATTACAGTTGAGAAAATTTGTCTATGAAAGGGGTATTCTCATGAGGTTGGGGACAATCATATTATTTGGGATCTCTATATACACAATATGTCATACTTCGACATGATTTTAGTCATGGACTTGTTAGTAGAATACCAAGACCACATAGATTATTATAGCATGAGAGTTTCAATTACATCTCATGGTTATGATAGTAATGTTTATTGTGGAGACTGGGATACTCGAGATAGTTATTCATGTACAATTCATTAAAAACTGGGGGAGATCAACAAAAATGTTACATGACATTTTCATGATTATGGGGGTGTCAAGCATGATATATTTTTCACTAATAGTGGACCAGTTCAACAATGCATTTCATGATGAAATTTCATGGATTTCACCTAATGGTTATGTTTTCATTACAATTTAACTCATTCTTGTAGTTGATATAGTTTCAATTCCATAATATAGAATGGCTCATGCCGATATTCTGGATAATAAGACTCGGTTTACAAAATATATGGATAAGGGGTTTATCTATCCAAGTATTCTACCTTGTGGTTCTATAGTAACGTTTCCTTGTAGCAGTGATGGGACCTTTCACTTAAGTGTTTATTACAAGATGTTGTACCAGATTATAGTAATGAATCTGAATTCTCCTCTATGAAATAATTATATTTATTAGTAGTTGACTGTAGATTGTGTTTTGTTAGAAAATTACATTAATGTAGGGAATCATCAATTGAATGTTCGACCTTATGATATAAAACAGACTGTTTTAAAAATCAATAATTTCTAATATGAATTTTTCATGATGTTGTTAGCACTGATAGAATCATAAACAATGATTTTTGGCCATGATGTACTGAATTATCCACAAATAAGTAGAACATTTTTTTCTTTTTTTAGATTAAATATTGGTGTAATCAACGACTAATGATGATCCAGCCCATAATAATGAAATTATCTTGATTAAATAAAGAGACATTCATAGATACAGTAACTTATCAATGTGTTTTTCTTGATCAACATGGTACATTTGTTGGGTAAAATAATCTCTAAGGAAGGTTTTTATTGGACATATATAATATTTAAAAATTATTTTCGTGGTAGAGTATTAACAAGTTTTTTATATCCAAATATTTATATGGTTTTTTGGATATTATCGTATGTTTTTCCAAGAAATTTAACTCTAAACATTGCCAATTTTATGATTTACTGAAAATGGAGTAATTATTGAATGTTATGGAGAATGTTAGAATGATTTATTGGTTATTGTTAATTCTCTTGATGACTGGTCATATTTTGATCCAACCAATGATGAGTGAGGCGTATATATATTTTTCTCTAGTGTATGATTGGTACATAGTGTAGTGTTGATGCAGGTTGATTTAGTTGTGGAGTATGGTTCATGAAAGTTGAGGCCACATTAACTAAATTACCCTACACAAGACATGGAGTCATATAAAGTGATTTATTATTTGATGTGTTGGCGGAGTTATCTATTTAGAAAATATTTTACACTATATACAAATAAAAATTTCTTATTGTATATAATTTCAAAATGATATTTGAAAATATTCAAGGAATATGGGGTCAGTTTATAAATTGATTTGATATTGAGATAAAATATATTCCTTATTAGGGAAACAATATATTTTATAGTTTAATGATGAAAATTATAACACTTGATGTTCAAGAGACTAGTCATGAGTGGAAGATGATGGAAATGTTGGATGAGATTCATATTTTTGATTAGGATGGCCAAGAGCATATGAAACTTGTATCAATATCACTAGAATCAAAACATCTAACCTAGATCAGGGAGAGGCAGTATGAGAGAGGATCATAGATGAGGATCCATAATGATTGGCCTAGAGGGAAACCCTATATGGTGGGGATTCAGCATAATATTGGACCATATATGTGGATGCAATCATCTATATAATAAATCACAAAATTCTTCTTACTTCTATGAGAGAGAAGAATATTTGTTACATGTATGCCTTGAAGTGGGTGTTTTACCCAAGTTTGACCAAAATATATCATAATGTGTGTATATAATATTTGAGGTCAAGTATGAAAGAGGAGATTAAAGGGGTTGCGAAATGATTCTACAACTTGAAACAAGAGAATTTCAAGACAAAATGATTGAGTTTTTTACTACATCCATTTCCTGTTAAAAAATATGTATGAGATGATCTTACCAGTGATTTTTTTGGTACTTTGAGTGTGCCTTGGAAGAATGATTAAATATGAGTAATTTTGGACCTATTGATGAATTTATCTCGTTTCTTGCATATAAGGGATATTTTTTCGGTGGAGATTTTGGGAGGGGTTTCCATTTAAGAGGTAGTATGTCTACCTATGGTACTATAAGGGATTGTTTTAGACTGTGACTCTTGTTTCACATAAATATTCTAGAAATTCATATCCAAGGAACTTGATATGTAGGTATTACTGAGTAGGGCCTTCCACCCATAGATATAAAGTCAATAAAAACATAATAGATATGTTTTGTAGGATAAGATAAAGGTTTTCATCCTATACATTGTTGGGTATTGGGAGAAAAACATCACGCATTTTGAGTTCACATATAACAATAGTTATCGTGAGACTATTTTGATATAACCATTTGAAGAACATTATGTTAGGGAATGTATATCACCTCTATGTTTCATGGAGGATGGTGAGTAAGAGTTGTTGGGGCCAAGTCTCACATGCGAGACATTATAGTTGGTTTAGTTGATTTAGAAATGTATAGATACATATCAGAGTGGGAAGAAGTCATATAATGATTTGCATTAATGAACAATATAGATTTGTAATATTTATAAATTATTCCTTCTTCTTTCTCCTATATTGGGTCACTATATGATATATAGGTCATGAATATTAACGCAGTGGGTTTTTAGGACCTTTATATATTGTCGAGAGAATCATACCAATGGCATACTGATTGGATATTGCATTTTAGTATAATGAAATATGTGTAGTTTTTCAAAAATAAACTCTTCAGCACTATGAACCATTCCTTTCCCATTTGATCAATGATGATGCTGTTGATATTAAGAATGAATATCCTTTAAGGAAATCCGATGTGGGTTATGAATCTTACTGAGATACTGTTGTCAGTAATGCCTATGTTGGTAGTTCGAGTATTATAGAAACATGTATTTTCTAGGGATGAAACATGGGAGGGGAAGAAGATATTAAGGATCAATGAATTTATATTTTAACCAAATAATTGTAAAAATTCATAGGTTTATAGCTCAACAATGAGTTTTTATAAGGTGTATAGATTTTTAGATTCTGTTATTTTACTAGGTATATTCCCTTTTTTAATTTTTTCAAAGGGTTTTCAAAGGCTTTCTATGGCATTGGAAGATGGTAGAGGCGGTTTTTATCCATAAATAATGATTAATTTTTTGTGGATAAGAAAATATTATACATTAGACTTACATTCCATGTAAATGAGGTTCTAGATGTATAAATTTCTCTAAACACATTTAATGAATGGTACCATGTGGTGAAGTGGTTCACGACCTGAAAATGTTAAATTATGTGTAATATTATTTAATGGTGTGTAATAATTAATTAGAAAAAAGTCAAAACTAAGGAGATTACTTTTTCAGTGGATCCCACGAAAAATAATTACATTATTTGCAATGAAAATAAACAATATATATATTTCTATGCTCTATTTCTATGTGCGATGTTTGGTTAATTTTTTTTATACAGTCATGAAGACGTACTCCCCTCAATTATAGGGCAATTCATTGCATAAATGAAAAGATTTATTCATCTATGAACAATATAGTTTGGTGTTTGAAAACCGGTACTTTATTTTTCATTGGTTTTCATTTTTTACTCATTCTCTTGATGAAGAAGTGGATCAATTTTTCCATTCTTAGTCGAGTATGATATTCATCCGAGTATTTGAATATTGATCACTCATTCCATAGTTAATCATACTCTTCTATATAAACGGGGTGTTGTGGTTGGTATATTTTCAATAAAAAATCATGAGGGATATAGTTTAATTTCCAATATCCATAATCTTTATTGTAATTGTGTTTTTTTATTTGTTCAATTTAAATTCCAACATTTGGGAATATTATTTTTAAATTTAATTTATAAATAAATTAATGGATTAAAATATTGGTAAATTAATTTTATTTTTAATTTAGCTTTATAATTTAAGTATAAAGTTATTGGTAATGGTAATTAATGTATGTTTCTATCTTAAACATGCTGGGGTAATTGTGTAAATGAATAAATGTTAATAATAATTTTAATGGAAAATTGGTCATATTATTATATGTGATTAATTCTATGAATAATGATTTAATTAATAGTATAAAAGGTACACCATGATAATATTATTTGATATGGAGTTTAATAATTTTTAACATTCATGAACATGAAATATGTGAAATATGTGATATTGTGATATATGTGAATGTGGTTGTTGGATAGGGATTGATAATCTAAATACAAAAATTTGATAACAATTGGGGGAAAAAGTCTGATACTCAAAATACCCATATGATCAATTATATGTTAGATAGGGACCAATTCATAAAATTCAAATAAAGTCATTGCCATTATTCTGTAGGCCCAATGCATTAAAATTTCACCAGAGTTCCATAAATCTTTGATATGAAATTGGTTTAAATTATTAATGAACAAATATGATAAAATGAAATTTGGTATCCAATTTTGGATAGTTATGACTCCTAAAAGGATTATTAATATAATGAGGTATTGGGTGTCATCATGATCCTAAAGAAATAAGTGGTTAATTAAATAATAATGTAAAGGGAAATCTTTTAATTTACTTAAATTATAACTTATACAAGTACATACACTTTTATAGACTGGATAATGTTCTAGATGATGTTGGTAGTTTCCTACTTAGTTGTTCACACACCCTACACAAGCTACCAAATGGTCACCCAAATAAACATCAGAATTATAGGAAAATATAAGGGCAGGGTCCGTTTTCTGTATGGATAATGGAAGTAGACATAATGTTAGGCACCACATAGGATTTTTGAGGTGTTCATTATTTTATTTTTTTCTTATTGACTAAAATAACATATATGAAAAACATATATAATAATTTAGTTTGGATATTGTTTACTTATTATGGTTTATCATCTGATACAGGTTCGTATTGGATATGGTATAATTCTTCTTATTAATTGTAACATTTGGTTATATTAATTTTAATTAAAAAGTTATACTTTTTTATAGAATTCATAGTGTTCCTTTGTCTTATATATCAGACCATCTATACTTATAAACTACGTCAGGCCTTAGCGGAGGTGTGCGGGATGTCACACAGAAAACCAACTAAGGGCTCCAACATGTGGCACCTGGATCATAACATTACATGGACTTAGAGATAGTTGTGATGAGAGAGTATGATAAATATATTATGATTATCAATAATTTTTTTGGAGAAAGGGAGTCGTGATGAGTGGTATTCATACTACATGAGTGGTTGTTTAAAGTGATTAAATAATGATTAATTTATATATAAATTCAACCACATTTAGGTGGCATGAATATCAACGAATTCGATTTATAATTGAATTTATAAAAAATGTTAATGGTCTAGAAACACAAAAACAACCCATTTATTGATTTATTTTTTATTTATTTAATTATTATACATTTTTAATATTAACATGTTTTACTATTTTACCGATATTGTGGTAAATATTTCATTTTTACCACAACAAGTTACTTATATGTAAAATTAAAATGACCTTAAAACAAAATTTAGAACAAATAATTCTACAAAATAAATTTATTTTTCCTAATTGATTCAACATTTTTTGAAATGTTACATTTAATAAAAATCCTACAAATATAATTGAAATGCCGGTTTACAAGAAGTTTATTTTTTTAAAAAAATATGACACATAATTATCAATAGTTGAATAAAAATTAATATTCAATGATATATAATATCTATATTTTATTCAAAAAACCTAATTAGGGATTATTTTCATTAAATATAAATGAGCAACATTATTTACATTAACAAAATGTGCATAAATATTAGTTATTTAAGCCAAAAATAACCATCTTTAAAATATAAATTAAATATTAGTAAACATATTATAATTGAATAAATCATAAATCAATAAAACTTATGTTATGTCATAAAAAATTAAAAACAAAATTTATCATTAAAATTTCACAATTTATTTAAATGATATGATATTTGTACAAATATTGGTTATCCACTATTCTATGAAAAATTAAACTTTTTAGAGGGTTCTCAAATATTCATCAAAAGATAATCCTAAAATGATGATTCCCAGAATATTGTATATTTTTTTTAAAATAATATAAAATAAAATATAATAATTAAATTTTTCATAGAATCCAAGAAAATTAATTTTGGTGAAAAATATATTTGATGAAAACAATGAATTTAGTAAATATTATGTATTTTTTCCTTAGAATAAATTATTGTATTATAAATGTGTTTCAAAATTAAATTTTTCATAATATGTTTTATGATATTAATTTGTAATAATTTTACATGTATGTTATACTGGTTGAGTGAAAATAATATTGTATTTTTTGAGTGTTTATTTAAGCTTAGTATTCTGCTCAGTGTGAACTATTTAAGAAACTAAATTTTTTTAAAAATATACATATTGTAAAATCATGTATTGTTACACTTAGGGACTATGATCATATATTTTCTTATGTTCCTAGGAATAAATTTCTCTAATGATAGAAGATAGATGACTATATTAAGACACGTTTTGACAATTTATTCAAAATTTAATATACCGTGTAATATTTTTATGTCTAGTTCAACAATTTACATATTCTCTAACTCAAACGTGTATATAGAAAATAAAAATATTTTGAAAAATAAGGCTTTTACATGGGTGATCCCCTTCATGGAAAACAAATTACTTTTCATGGATGGTTAGTCATACCACACTTGAACTTCTCATTTGAGTAACAATAGATCATAAGAATATAATTTTATCATAGAGTCGCACCCGGGAAACCCAATGTCATTGATGAATATGAGTATAAAACTTCATGAATATTGAATATGTGACCACAAAGAAACTAATATTCTGGGGAGTTTTTTTAATTTAGAAAAAATCATTGTATATCACCTGTGAGGATACATCATGAATTTTCATGACAAACTACTAAACTCTTATAGTTTTGATATTGGATTGCTTTTCAAAATAATATGTTCATCTGATCTACTCATTCTATATATGTTAAATATGATGATTATAGATCATTGACTTAATATTTTATTTATATATCAAAAACTATTTTTTCCAAAATTTTAATGTACAATCAGTTCGTAAGTTCATTCCTTACAAACTGATAGTAAATGATATCATAGAAAACATGAATCAATTCAACTCATATAATTTTTTTGTATCTATCATTCAATATTATTATATCTTTGTAGTCAGAAAAAACAATCCTCCATTATTTCCACATGTGTATTGTCAGAAAAAAATTCCATTTGATCACCTTTATATGATTCATTTTATATTTTTCCACATCAACAAAAAATTATAACGACCACGCATCTTATTTAATTCCAAATCAATGAAAACAGTCGGATGAACATTTATTATTATCACATATAGTTTTGAATAACATAATTTTTTTAAATTATTAATTAAAAATTAATCATGTTTTCATCCTTTATGAATCAATATCAAAATCATAATTCTTCAAATAGTCCAGAATAATGAGAATTATATCTGAGAGTAACTAAAAATTTATAAGATAATTAAATATCAATTAGAAGTGAACTAATCTTGAATTTCTTTTATAATATTAATCTGGAGAATATTTGACGTATAGACCTAAATTGAATCATAAAAATAATAATTCATGTTATATTATCATGATAAAATTTAGGAATTAATATCACTTAAGAAACAATATATGATTTTTCATCTTTTCCATCTCAGATCATTAAACAAATATAATAATTTTCGACTATTTTTGAAATCTCACATGAAACAACATGAATCATATTTTATATGTGAGATCATAATTTTTTTAGTACTTTTTTAAGCATCATTTTTTATTTTCATCAAATAAAATTAAACTACAAAAATATGTTATACCCATCCTATAGAAACACATACTTATGAAAACTATGGAAGTGCTATAAAGGGGGAATCAAAGACATATAATAAACAGATTATTACATGTAGTAATTATGGATTACACTCTTAATAATGTATAATTATCTGAATTAATTGTTATTATTAAATATTATGGAATGCCATATTTCGTTGAAGTCTTAATAGTGGGCTTAATGAAAAATAATCGGGCATGATTTCCTATAGTGTGTTTTGATGGAATTATATACAATGTTAAACCATACTCTCTATTATTTTGTAACCTAATATGTTCACTGAAATGCTATTATTTTTTTAATATATATTTAATATCTTCAAAATGTCTCTAAAATCCAAAAATACATTAAAAACACCATGAAAACATTTCATCATCCATGAAATCAGTTTTCAAAATCACCAAGGATCATAGAAGAAAATAAAAAAACAATTAAATCCATAAATCCAATGATACATAAAAATTTCTGTTCCATGGTTGAATTCCTTTGTTCTCCATCATATAATTTCATAAAAATTTGGATTAAAATAAGATTAATAATAGTTGCTGAATAACAATAACTTATGTATCCATTACCCCACTAAAATAATTTTTTTATTATTGTATGAATTTTAATTTTATGAAATATAATAAATAAAATAATGAACTCTATTTCCAATGGAAAAGTAAAATAAAATGTTCATTTAGGATAATAAAATTTCATATTAATTTTTTTATTACTAATACTCGAGTAAATCATTTAAAGTGATTTTATGAATGGGAAGAATAAGTTAATTTTATAAACGATTGTTTATAATATATTGAAATTTATATAATCACTTATATACAAATGATTCTTTATTGATTGTTAGGAATGAAGTGGTTGTTGTTTATCATTATTTGAATCAGATAATATGACTTTATTACATTAAATTATATTCTTATTCATTAATTATATTTTTAGTTTAATACATGTGTCGTATTTTTAATTATTCTAGTAATATCTATCCCAAATTCTCTAGGGTTGACATTAATTTTGTTAGGATGTTTCCATGTTTCCCTTAAAATTACTTTTCTGTATTTATTTAACATAAACATCCCAATTGTTGATAATTCCATATATACTGTCATATAATTGATTCATTAATAAAATATTTCTATGAATAAATTAAATGTTTTTCCTCTATAATCTTATTATTGTTGTCCATATTATATGTCGTTTCAAATTTTATTCTGTTTTTTTATTTGGTTGGGATGAACATGAATGTAACTTAAAATGTATTCTTCTTGATTCTTAATAATGATCGATTGTTAATATTTTTTATAATCGGGATGTTTTATCATTATTATATTTTCTTTTATGTTTCCAAGATAAATTTTGGAAATTAACTAATATTTTATTTTAACTATTAGAAATTGGATCAATTTTCCTATAATAAATCCCATGATTAATCAAAATGCAGGTAACACCTTCTAGTTATAATTATGAATGGAATGTTATAATGTAAAAGATCATTTAATGAATTGTACTATTACCAATAAACTTATTGTATCAATGTTATACGATATAATATGTTTTAATTACCCCAAATGTAGAAAATATATTTTTATATCGTAAAATTATTAGTATTATTTATCAGTGGGTTTGGATTATTTCACTATAATAATTAAATAAAATAATTATTTTATTAACATTACATTTCCTTCATATTTAATGTATATTTCTGTCCATAAAATTATTTTTCTCGATAATGCACTCTAATTAATAAATCTACGAATGATTATCATGTAACAAAATATTCTTTATAAAAAACATAAATATAACTGACCATTGAGATTATTGGTGTAGATGATGTTGATAATAATAATTAAATCTATCTTGGTCCACATTAAAAGGATAATGATCCTTCTAAAAAAATAGATATCATCTTAATAATGTAAATTATTTATTGGTAATGTAGAATTCAATAATAATGTCATTCCAAATGAGTTTTATGAAAAATAATGATAATAAATTTCGAATTTATAGGATTAAAAGTAAAAATAGTACTAATAATATTTCCCAATACTCTAATTACTTATTAAAAACTCAACCAAGGTGCACCATTAACTAAATATTTTACAATTTATTAAAAAAATTATAGACAAATTTTTTTTGTTAAATATTCTTGGGTGTTAATATTTTCATTACATATAAAATATTAATAAAAATATAATGACACAATAAATATATTATTGGTATTAGAGAAATTAATTTTTTATTTTCCAATCCCCTTGTTCTTGTATATTATTTATAAAATAATAATATCATTATTTTCAATCCTGTTATATAGATTTATTTATTATAATAAATGATGATTGCAAATATTCATCCATGTTTTTTTATATGAATATAAACAAATGGATAAACTAATCATACAAAAAATACTATGGAATACATTTATTGATTGATTGTGTATAATAGTAAAAAATAACTCTATAATGATATATTATAAGTATATAATAATAACTATTGGGAATTAAGGTTGCCTATTTTGGGATAAGAATGTGATACTTCAATAAATCACCTAAAATAAACACGTAGTATTGAAATATAAATTTTGGTATTACATGCATGATTCATGAAACATAACTATTTTTTTTAAATATATTATAATATTTTTTTGATGAATGATTGAATTTGAAACATTAGTTGAAATTTATTATTCCTATTTATAATTTTTATGCTGGAGAATCCATATGGTGAGGTAATAATTCTATTGAATATTGCTAAACTCAATCTACATTTATAGTAAGAGTCATTAACAATTCCAACAAAATATCTTTTATGTTGACAAATTAATTTTAATAATTAAATGTTAACTTCCCCAAAACATAGTTCTTGTATCCAATTTCACTCATACAAGTTTACGCTTATCTAAAGTGCCTAATATTTGATGAAAAAAGATTTATCAATTAGACACAAAAGAGTAAAGATCTTATTTACAAGTAAATTCTACAATAAATCTAAATTATATTCCCCTTATTTATGTAAAGGAATCAAATAATTGATTCTAATATTTTTTAAGTATATGAAAATTGTGTCATTAATTACATTCATCAGTATTTATTAAGTGAAAAATATAATTCATATTTTAATAATTAAATTATCTAATCATCAATAGAGGCCTATTATAATGACACTCCACTTTCCATGATCTAAATTCATCTCTATTTTCATCTCTCTTAGTTCAATAACCACTATTTATTATTATATGAATGATTTTTATGGGGTTCTAATTTTTTTTGTATATTTATTATTTATCTAGCATGAATACCATCCATCACACATTCATCATCCATGACTATAAAGATTCTAGATTGATTTTCATTTCTAGTTGTTTTACATATACATTGATTTTTCATTCTCACTTACGTAATATATAATATTATGATTGATGCATCTGGAGTGAATGGTTCCACATAACCATTGAACACATTGGCGGTTGACGCATGGAATCTTCATGGTGTGGATTCCGCTAAGGATTTGCTCCCTGGGAGGGTGTCGGAGTCAAAAAGTGTGGCTGAGTAGGCTTTAAGGGAAAAGGGGTGCGAGAGCCATGGTCTAACTCCAGGGCTGAAGAGGTAATCCCAACCAGGATTTGAGGTTTCTGAGGAAGGTGTCTTGGGGAATAGCTCCTTTGTCAATTTCAATGGCAGGTCTAATTCTTCCATTCGAATGAAATAAAACATTGCACATGTCAAAGCTGATCAAAATGTTGTTTCAGAACGTCTTAAAATGGGTGAGTTATCAACTATTACCAGACTTTTTCTTCCTAAGGGCTCGCACCCTCAGAAAATTGATGATCTCAAAGAGGGTGTTTCAATGATTTGGGGGTTCTCGTCATGGAAATGTCTCTCGCATGGTCAAAAATATTTCCATATGATTTTCCTAATGGAGGAGCTTAATGTGAGAGCCTGGGGGTTCAGTTCCATTGTACTCAAACCTAGGATTATTCATCTTCAGGAATGGGATAAAAAAATCATTCCTTTCTAGGTGGGAAACACCACTACACAAATATGGGTTAGGGATTATGGATTAAACTTGATAGTTTTGAATCCCAAAATTTTGTATTACATTGATTTGTCTATTGGAATCCCAATTAAAATGGACATGGAATCAGAAGTGGCCTGCTTTGGTCACTTTTCCAGGTTCATTGTAGAGGTTGAACTTAGTGGGACTCTAGTTGACAAGGTAATGCTGGCCACTAATGATGATATTATTGAGTTAAATATCATCTATGAAAAAATTCCAAAGTTTTTCAAGAACTGTAATGTCATTAAACATGAATTATCTTCCTGTAGATGTTCTATTATATGTAGCTTCTTCACACTACGTGGACATGATGTCCACAACTATCTTAAGAATGGAAATCCTCCTAGGAATGCTGATATTCTTCCTTAGATTTCTAAGGATAGTTTTTAACCTTCCAAGAATGATGATGATACTAGGATTACAATTGATAATGTCGAGAAAACAAAAGATGTGCCAAGACTTATTTCTGGAGATGTTGCCAACCCAATGACTGAGAATGGTAGACCACCTAAACCACAACCTGAGCTCATGACGAAGTCTTGGGCTTCCATTTTCTATAAATAGGTGAATGTCCAAAAGTATTAACCTTCCTAAAAAGGTATAAATGTTGACTTGCAGCAACTCTCGGCCACTCAGATAATAGGCACTGCTGATGAATTAATGATTGGGCAAGAAAATGAGGAAGAAATTCAAAAAGAGGTTTATCAACAACTCTCACATGAAATCATCGTTGTCTTTTGGACGGGTAAGAAAATATTATAATTTGACTCTCCAGGCATTTAAAAGTCATGTCCCAAACTGGTTGTGGATAATGAGGGCTTTTAGCTTGTTTCATATACGAAGGTGAAGTCTCCGATTGTACCCTCAGTGCAATCAACAAAGGGTAATCCGGCCTCTCAAATTGTTGTTTTTAACATGGAGAAACATAATACTACATTGGGCTCCGCCTTGATTGAAGCACTTCAGGGGGAGGAGGTGAAGACTCCATCGACTGGTAATACATCTCAAGACAGATGTGAGGAGAAAAAGGAGAATAGTTCTGGATCTAATAGTACTGATGCCAAGACTCTACTTGAGTGGCTTAAATCCCTTCCCTCAAGTAGAGGGAGATCATACCGCAGGGGATCTGGTCGATGTCACGACAGAGTTGGCAGGCATGAAGTTAGTGAAGAGGAAAGACAACTAACTGAAGGATTGAAGAAAAATCTTGGCATTTAGATTCTGATTTGGTGTTCATATTGTGTTTTCCTATTCTCCCTTGGACTTCTTTCTTTTTCTTGTTTAATAAAATGGGAATAACCTCTGCCTTTCTCTATAATATTACATAGACATGTCTTAAAAGATACATATTAATTATTATATATCACGTTAATTCCTATTTTATTACATATATGAACTATTTTCCTTTTAATCAAAATTTTCAAAGATCTCCCATCGTGTAGATTGATTTTATATGAGGGGATTAATTTAGAATTTAATTAAAAACTTCTTTTAAATGTTAAAAACATTCTTATATAGATCATTATTCATTTTTGGGTCACATATACAGTTTAATTCCTCATATACATAAAATTAAATATTTTATTTTATTGTTTCAAATCCCTTGTATTCATCATGATCACACAAAAATATACATTAAATTTCAACTATATCATAAATATAATTTCAATGGAAAATAAACCCACATTGATTATATTATTATAAATTAATAAATTCAATTTATTTTTGTTATAATGGATGGATATTATCAAAAATACTACATTTTATAGGTCAATAAAATTTCCTTAAATATTAAAAAATACAATTAATTAATAATTTTTGAAATTAATTAAATATAATTCAAAATAAATTAAGTAAATTAGACTCCAGTAATCATAGAAAACATCACTCATGGTTTCTAATATATTTTATACATAATTACATCAAAAAATTAGATTAGTTAATTTATTAATTAATTATTCATTTACATGATACTTTTATCTATAGTTTGGTTATATTGGATATAATAATTTGAATATTATATTTTTGAAATCCATAAGTTTGTTTAAAATAGAAAAAATCCTTTCAGGGAGTCCTTTTAAAATCAATGGTGTATGAATAGGACATACCTGGTATAAATGGCATAGATTCAATATTTTTCAGATGCATAAAATTTAATATTTTATATTTAATCAACATTTAATCATAATTTATATCTTCTATATCAAAATTTTAAATTGTATTCAATTAATTAATTTTCATGTAATAGTACACAATAATATTATTAATATTTTCTCCTTATACTAATAACATATTACTTATGAATAGTAACACATAAAAATGTTTTTATTATAACTTTTCATAAAAAATAAAATATTTCAATTACTAATTTTAATCAAATAATAAAATTCAATTATGATAAAGTGTGAAATAGAATTATTCTTTATTTAATATAACTCATAATATATTTTACAGGGTTTTTTATTAATATGCATATAATCTAAATATTTAATCCTATAGTAATAACTTCCCTATAATATATTTGATATAAATTTTATTCAATAAGTATATTTAAATGAATCTCACAAAAATTACTTCAATTAATTTATTTTTATGTATTATTTAAAATATACTAATATAAAAATCAATGATTTATGATATAATATTAAAATATAATGTCTGATAAATCATTTCAATTGTTATATTTTATCATCATGAAGCATAAATCAATTTAATTTTCATATTACCTTGTACATATTTTGAATTTATAATCTTACTATGATGTATTATTTGGAAACATAATTCTAGTAAATATTATGAAATCATGAAAACATAATTTGAAATATTACTGACCATCAGACATATGATTAATTGATTATCTATAGATATTTATATTAATTAGTTTAAGGGGTCTTATGGATTGAATATTCCCTTTATTTTATCTCTAATAAAGAACTATATAATTATTAATAAATTTTTTTACAATGTTCTTGTTATTATTAATCAATGTTATATATCTTAAAAAATTATTCTATATTTATTTAGATAAAAAACTTTCAGATAAATAACTATAACATCAAAGATAAATATTTTCCACATTTTCATTTATATAACATGTATTCATTGTGTTTCAATATTGGAATTAATATCCAATTATTCTTCAATAATTCATAATTATGAATATATATGAAATATACATAATAATATCATTATTTGAATCATTAATGGTTGAAATTTTTCTCTATATGTTTTCTATATTAGGTTTACAATAAATCATCCGAAAATTTTAGTTTTCCCAATTTAAACATAGTTATGCGTACTCATTAAATATTAAATAGACCATATTTTTCATTAGGTACATCCACACCATAAGATATTAATTTTTTTATAATTCATTTTCCCTGATCACATGATAAGAATGATTTTTGTTCGATATATATGTGTGGTTACATTTACTGACCTTTAATGCCACATTTATTATAAATAAATTATCATTCTACTTTTTATTTTGAATTTACCAATATCCTCTCAATTTTTATAATGATAAATGGATAAAAACAATATATTTTGAGATGAATTCCTTATTTATTTAATAAAAATCTCATTTCTATTCAACTCATTCACGTCATTTTTAATTAAAAAATTAAAATTATATTAATTTTATAATTCATGTTTCACATTAATGAATATATTATTCATAACAGGTTTAATTACAATCATTTATGTAATATTTATTCTACTGAATGAAATATTAAACAAACATAATCATTAATTCTATTTTTAAACTCTAAAAATCATATTTGTTTAATGAATTTTAAAATTCCAATCAAAATAATTTCTAAAAATAATTTACTTATTCTTATAATAGATCAAAATAGATAATATTTTTATTGTAATTTTTTGAAAATAGATTGATTTATAATTTTTCACACATTCCATCATGTATAACTACCTTTACCACAAAATATAAATAACTATATATCCTTTTAATAGAATTAGAAAGATGTTATAATAGAAAACATTTATATATTAATTTTTTCTATATTTTTTTAAAAACATTTTCCATCAGAATCCATGGATGTTAAATAATATTTATCCTTTTAAAATATTAATATTAACATATAATTTTTATTGTTTAATGACCAATTATACAATCTCTATTATCCAATCTGGGTCAAACATGTTATTATGAATGCATCTATTATTCTAGATGATACTAATAATATGAAAGGGTTGAGAAACACTTTTAAGGTAAACTATATCCTCAATGAGAATAACATTAATAATGATATCGAATAAAAACTATAAGAGAGGTAAAAAATTTATATAAATATAAAAAATTACATTGAAAATATAATATTATCTATCTCATAGAAAAATACATTGACAACATATAAACCAATGTCACATCATGTAGGTCATTCGTTTTTTGAATGATATCAAATTTTATATATCATATATATAGAATATACCAGAGAGAACAAACAAAAAGATAAAATTTTATATATTTCAAAATACTCATATCAAGACTATCTCTTCATTTATACTATGATTTTTAAGATGATCAAATTAATATAGGCCATTTTATAGACCTACATATTATAATTGAATTTTTCATATCAATATTGGATCTCATTAAAGTTGTCAGCATAAAAAATAAGTAGAAACTAAAACAGTACCCTAATACAGTATAAAATATATGTGTTAACATTTATTAAATGATATGGAATAATAAAGTAGAATACATCCCATAATAATGATCATTTAATGTTAATTAATTTAATTTTATAATCAATTTTATATCTATCACTTTATAGTGAGAAGTTAGAATGGGAATTCCTATAAAATGATATTGGATTACATTCTGAATATTACAACATTTAGATATTGTGATTTCACATTCCTCATCAATAGACTATGACGTCAATAATTGTTCCATTTTTTTGATTAAGAAAATCAGAATCATTCGTAATACTTCTCGAGTTTTGATATAGAATATTTATCTTTTTAGTTATTATATTTGGAATAAATTTACCCTAAATATGAATTTAGATGTGTGGGTAAATATAATTTTGCACATATTATATAATATTCAATGAATAATGACTAATATTTTTTTATTAAACTTTCATTTTCCATCTTCTTTGAGATGGGTAATATGTGTTTCTATAATAAAGATAATGACACATCATCTTACATGGAATGTACATATCATGTTCAGTAAAAAGATAATTAAGAAATATTGGTGGATGTTATATATGAATCTAAATAAAAAATCAAATGTGAATCCCATTTTCGAAACATCACAAAACCTTTGAAATTTATTCTAATAATTGGGTTTCATAAATCACCAAATTTATGCATAATGTCAAAATAAGTTATGTAATATATACTAAACCCCCCAACATTAATTTGAAAATACTTCACACATTCGTCCTCCTAGTATATTGATATATCAAATTAATTTTTAAATTTATAGAATACTAATAAATTTATTAATATCATCATGAAACATAATTTCAATTCCCTTAGTTAATAAACCATCCTAAAGTATGATTTTGTACCTTAATGTATTGATTTCATTGAAATTAAATCCTAAAAACCATATCATCTCATGAATTATAAATATATATACACTCAATATAGTTTTCACCAATTATAGAAACATCATAACACTCAAACCAATCATCATGTAGAAGAACATTTTTTATTAACACCGAAAATTCATTCTAATTACCCAAAACAAATTATAAACATATCACCTAACAATAAATTCAATAAACCACCGATACATATAATCTCTCTCAGTCATATTAGTCTTCCACATATCAATTTCAGCGGGTATATATTAATTCCAAGTGAAATATTTTAGATTCTTACATGTCCCGTGAGTATTATTCATTCATATCCCATCTTAATCCCACAAGTGGATGTGTTTTTACAAATGTATTATATTCTAATATATCCTATATCAAATATATTTGTTGAATGATATATTAATCCCATTACTATACATATTTATTAATATGATTATCCTTTGATTGAAATCAATTACACCAATGACACAAAATAGTAACTTCATCATAGCACACAATTAGAAAACTCCTCTTGGTGGATCATAAAATGTCACTATATGAAGCCCATTTAGTCCAATTTAACCATATATCAAGGTAGTACAAACCCCATTGGTTTCTATTGAAAATATATTCAATGTACTATAATTTAATTATAATTATTAAATGGTAGTAAATATTTTCTATCATGTATTGTATATCCAAATTCCCAATAATAAATCTCCCTTTTTTATAGTTGTGTGAGACATATTTATTCACATACATTGGTTTTTACAAATTAGTACATACAGTTCATTGTGAAATGAATTATAAAACACTTATAAATAAAAAAATTATTAAAGATACAACATTTAAAAAACTAATAGGTTTTTCCGACTGAGTATTATATACCTATTTTTATTCATTGGGTTATTATTGGGAATACATTTACAAAATAATAAATAATATATTTTTATGGGTTCAACTGAAAAAAATTGTGAATATAAAATATTTTTCATGAATTTGACAATTAAATCGACTAAATAAACTAAATATTATTTGACATAATGTATAATGTTTTTTTAAAAATTTACATTCTTATATATACAGTTTTATGTATATAATTAATGAACTAATATAAGGATATGAGGCGGAGGGAGATTTTTAAATACATTAATTAAAATAATTTTTAAATACTAAATATGTATGGTTAGTACCATAAACCACTAGTCACACAAGAAAAAAAGGTACATTGAATGCACTATTGGATTCCATGAAACAAACCGATTAATTGATGTTTAGTAACATTGTTTCCAAAGACCATCAACATTCTATGATATTCTCTTAGAATGTTCACTATGTATATGTGTACTCCAACACAGTACTAATTTTTTTCAATCATTCAATTGTGGTAACACAACACTCTATTACATGAAAATAAAAATTTTCTTTCAATATTATTGTTTGTATTTAAAATTTTTTAATTTATTCTAGCATTTTTAAATTGAATTTATATTTCTAGTAATCAATGAGAAATATGCGATGTAGTCTTGTGGTATGAAATAAATGAAATTGTTTGAGTTTTTGTTTTTGAGAAATTGTAACATTGTACTAGGTATATGGTGGGGGATGGAATAAATGGGGTTCATGTACATTCCATAATTTTCACTATGCTAATGGAATTGTTACTTGCTAACCATCAAGAGGTTTGTTTTTATATGTGACCATTTTGGTAATTTTGTAATCCTAATATTATATTTATAGTAATCCTTTTAATGTAATTAAAAGATTAGTTGAAAAAAAATTTTAATCATAATAATTAAATTTCATTCCTTAAAAAATTAAATGTAAATTCACCTGATTTTTTATTTTTAATCAAGATCCATTTTCAATTTTTTCTTTGTCCTTGTTATCTTCTAATGTAATTTCAATTTTTTCATAAATTAGTCATCATTAGTATTATTTAAATCTCTATTTCAATCTATTTGTTTCATAATTAATAATATAGATGATTCCCAATTTTATGAAAGTAATTATTCATTACGTATTTGTGTGTATTTTTAATTTTTACGCTTTTGGAAATATACAACCCTCATTAGTGTTTTATTGAGTGGTTTTACATTATTTAATATCTAATATCATTTTTTTTATAATTTATGTTTCTTGTGATATATAAAAATCCATTATAATGGTAAATGATATTTTTTAGTATTTTTTATTTGTTTTAATGATTTTATTTATGTGTATGATGCCTATATCTATGGAAACTATGAAATAAAATATCAATATTATTATGGTTTTTTGTAAATATCATATTATTTTATGGTAAACACAAATTATATATTTAATAAGATGTACATCAGGGATAAAAATAATGTTTTTTAATAAATTAATATATAAAATATGATTATCATTTTCATCTATTTTTATTTTATGAATAAATAAATGTTAATATATTATTATAGATTAATTGGTTGATAGTATTATTATTTTTATATGACTAAATAGCATGAAAACATATTCTTCTATAAGAAAATATGATTAATGTGAGTATGTATAATTAATGAACATAAAATAAAATATAAAAGTATTCTTAGTTATTAGTATGATTATATTTATTTTTAATATAGTATCATCTTTAAAGAAAATAAAGTATTGAAATAGTATAATTTTTTTTTATAATAATGGGAAAATATCAATTAAAAATTATATTAATGAAAAACGTCTTATGTAGTTTAAAATTTTTTTGTTTTTATAAACTAATAATATTTATAATTTTTTTAATTCCACATAATATTTTCATCATAATTAATAATGATTATAAATATATTATCAAATTTAAGCACATAATCATGATCGATAAATATTGTTGAGTATTTTATTTCAAAATTATTAATATGTTATATAGTAGTTTTTTGTTATAAAATAATTACCATAAAAAGAGTCTGGATGTTAGAACCATGAAAGGATCCTTTAGTTTTATTAAGACATTATACATTAAAATTTGACCAGTAGTGTTAGAAATTCATTGTGTTGACCCTGAAAATGATTATAACCACATGTGTTTTCCCTAAAAAATATATGAAAAACATTGTCTAAATTGTTCTATGGTCAATATTATACAATATATCATCATTAATATAAACTTGTTGAGGAATTTTTAGGTTAAATTTTATCACCAAAAACATTATTTATAAGTAAAAATAATACTTATATTTTTTAAAAATTAATTAGGTAATTCATACATGAAAATTCTGAACCCCATGGGGTGCTAATAATGTTGTGGTTTTTTATTGATATATTATCTGTACATATAAATGAAATTTTATTTTTTTATGATTATATTCATAAAATAAATTTTATACAAAATGGGGCATGGATGTATAATATGAATTTAGACAACAACTTAGAGTCAATTCAATATGTGTTTGGAGGTATCAGTAATGAATTGTACACAATTTCAGTTTTTTCCTTATTATTTTATTTTTCATACATTTAATTTTTTTTTATCATATAGATATAATTCATTTGATGACTCAAATGGGATATTATGGGATATTATATTAATTTCTAGTTAATTGTATTAATGAATTCAATATAACATTATTATAATATTTGTTTATTTTTTAAAATTATATTTGATGGATTATTAGAGTCTTGCTCACTCCCTGATTAATTTTTTCCGAATATTAGCAATTGTCTACATCCATTTGGGAACATGGAGTTCACATAATGATATGTGAATTTTCTCTTTGTTCACATGGTCATGTCGGTATAGGATTCGAAAAAAATTTACATATTGACTCATGACTTATATTGATGAGTATTAAATAATTTATATGATAAAATTATATTATATTTTTATATGATAATCCCCGGGTATAGTGTTCTCAGAAAATTATTTTATTATAAATTTAATACATATAACAAATAATAAATAATATATATAATTCATTATAGTAAACCAAATGGATTACACAACCACATTAATAAATTAAATGGTGATAATAATATTTTTACAAGGATGAATAATATCAATAAACAGATAAAATAATCAATATAAGTACATTGGTGATCAAAATCATCATAATATTATCATAATAATAAGTTCATTAACATAATGAAATTTATTTCATCTAAATGAGACAAGGAATATTGAATCTTCTTAATATTGAACTCGCATAATCATAAGTCACATCTAATTAACCTAGAAACAATTTCATTTTAGATATTATAAATTGTATCATATCAATGAATATCATTTTTTAAAAATATAACTAATCCATGCTTAGACATAATGATATATTAAAATATTGTAGTTCATAATAATCATTATTGGGGTTTATATTTTTTAATCCTCTTATGATATCACAATTTTATCAAAAACATGCATGAATCCTAGACAAGAGTTATATAATAATGATAAAAATAATAAAAACACAATATAAAATAAATGATCTCATAATTATTAAATAATTAATACAACAATGAAATAAAATTATAAATTCTAAAAATAAGAAGGTATAAATATCTTTTGTCAAAAAATGTTATACTCAACACTTATATAATCATATTGCAAGGGGATTGGAAGGGTAAACATAATAAAATTCAATGAGATTTTTTAACGTAGAAATTTTAAAAAGAAATAAAAAATATATTAATTCCACAAAATAAAATTAATTAATACATTTCCCTAGGAAAATCAAATTAAAATTTAAACAAAATAATTTTTTATGGTTTTTTATAAAAAAATAATTTGTATGAAAGATAAATAGCTAGCGACCATAATAATGTTTTATCAAGAGAGGGATGATGAGATAAAACATATAAGATAAAAATACATCATAATAAATTAATAGTAGCATATAAATAATATATTGATACATAAAAGACATTAATTATTCAGAAATGATACATATCCCTTATACCTAACTTGGGGATCTAAAAAAATTCATTATACATCTATTACATACCTTTAAATATTTTAATTTTTCATATCTCCTAAAAGATTTTAATTTATTATCATTTGAAAAAGCGGATAATATATTATAAATATTTTAAATTGATCAATGATATATTCATTAATCCTAAATTTATCTATCCTTTTTAATATTGATCATTTATGTGGATTTAAAGAAAAATAATTAAATGGTGCCCATATTTTCTCAATATAGGTAATATGAAGCATGGTATAATTTTAAGGAATTTTTGTAAAAAAAGATGGAATAATAGTATTAAATATCATGAGACATATATAAATGATGATACATAATTAATTACATTAAGAACTAATTATATAAATTAGTCCTAGTATGAGACCAATTAAATTTCCTAAATATAATTTTTCATCATATATTAATGTCTCAAGTGGCCTGGATACATTCTAATACAATAATATATTAAGTATTTTGAAGTAGTAGATTCAAATTAATACCATGATATCTAAATAGATCATATGGAAACAAAATTTTTACATTCATAATATTGTAATGACTATATTGGTAGGCCTTCCCAACTAAAAATTGATATTTTAATGGATGTTGGGGGATAGATATCTTCATGTACCTTGTGTTCACAATGCCTCTAATAAAAGGAAAACATGTTAATACTACAATATTATATTTCCAATAATGGATTAGATACATTAAAGTACTATGATATTCTATATGTTTTTAAAAAAAGAATATATATTTAGATTAAATTTTTACTAATTCTTTAATGGTATATCTAACTATATACTATTATTTTTTACTTGTCAAATTAGTGATACATAACATAATATTTATGAAATAATTTGAGAATAATCATAAATAAATGATATGTTATATTACATTTGATAATTGAAAAATGTAATTATTTTTAGGTTTTAATGAACTAAATCCATATTTGAAAGGTTATGTAAATATTTTTCAATCCAAACATCATATTATTTTTCATTTGTAAGATGGAGTACCTATTAATGGAAGTATTTATAACAAACCTGCTCTTCATTACACACATAAAAATAATTTATTAAATAAAACAATTCACTTCATACTAAATAGAAAATAAATAGGTCTAGTGTATTTAGAGATTATTTACATTATATAATGACATAGAACATAAATCACAACATCTATATAGTAAACATCATTTACATGACCACAACATTCCTTCGTACATAGCATTGCATCGGATAACCAGACGACATTCATAAGAAAAAGTTGATCTATAAATCATAGTAAGGGAGTAAAAAAGAATTAAATGTATAATATAGTACATGTTAGGAAGTAGTAATATCAATGGATCATTTAAGAAATATTAACATAAATACATGATATAGCATGATTTCCGTAACACGGAAACGTGGAAATATCATTTAACATGATATTAGCATGATCCAAGGCACATTGAACGTGGATCATGAGTAAATCCTCGTTTAACATGAATTATCACATGTTAACCCTCATTTCACTTAAAATATAATGATACTAATCTTTACCCATGGAATTTCAGATCTATTTTACTGAACCCTTCTTAATAATTTCATTTTATGTATAAGTGTGCCACATGGATCATCTAACATGGATTCATTAAAAATAATAATTTATTAGACAATAAAACAATGTGGAATTAATACATGAAAATATAAACTCAATATGAATATGTTCATACAGGTGAATACCCTTGATAGTGAAATGGGCATGGAATTCACTACACAATAACTCTTGCATGGAAAATCATGGTGCAATTTCAGCAGCACAACGACGTTACATAAGAATTAATAAAAGTGGTTGATGAGAGATAAAGTTGTATCTCAAAATATGTAAATGAAATTAAATTAAATGGGTTAGTATAGATTAATGTCACAACATATTTAATGTAATTTAAATTTATAATATAGATTTATTTCTTGAATGAATATGGGGAGAAAGAAATCCATTACGGAATTTCAGCATAGTAACACGTGTACATAGAAGGAATTAATGAGAGATAATGGGGTATATAGTGATTCTAACATAAGGAGTGAAGTATGGGGGATGTAAGAAATCATATCCCAACATTTTTTATTTAAAGAAAAAGGGTACAACCATAAAATTAAATTGAGACAAAAATGAGAAAGGAAGAAATCTCTTACTTGGAAGTGTGGTCCCAAAGGTGTGGGAGAGGCTTGAGAGAGGATTATTTAGATCTTAGGGAAACCTCGGAGGATTCTAGAGATAAAAATTCATGGTTTAAAAAAGGAGAGTGGAAAAAATTATTTTATAAGGCCAATGAACTAATTTCATAAAATAATAGGCTTTCTTATGTGGAGGTGAGTCACAATGTCAAGGAAAACATTTTAAAATGTTATAATATTTAATAAGCCTTGGTGTTTCCACTAAAACATTGTAAAATTAATAAAACATACATAAACCCACATTATATTAATGTTGAAACATATATTGGCTGAACATAACATTTATATTATTTAATTACATCACAATTAGGTCATTAGGATGTCATAAAACACATTATATAATTAGACGATATTTAATTTTTACCCAAAAATTCGAGTGTATCAATAAATTATGAAAAAAATTTCATTTGGATTATTTAGACGTTCTGATTCCAGAAATAATATTCATTTAATAAAAATAATTTTCTAAATATGTGAAGATTTACTTTTAAAATAGAAACCTATAATTACAAAAAATTCGCTGTTTTTGACAAAAATGGATTTCAAACCACAATAAAAATTACAATTGTGTTCCTAAATATTATACAATAATTTATATTTAAAAATAAATTTAATAATATTTAATTTATTTATTTATATAATTCAAAAATCCATTAATTCATTAAAAATATTTTTCTTATTTTAATATTAACTAAAAATACTATTTATGATTTAAAACCCATTTACAAAGTAATAATAATAAAATGAATGTATATTGATTATTATATACACTAAATAATGCACATAATCATAGTGATATGTTCTGGTTACATAACCCCTTATAATAGTTGCATAAACCCCAATGTTAAGGTGTAAAATGGTGACAAACTCTTGGGGTGGTTCAGAATACATTGCTCAGGTGGTAATCTCTATCAACTTCCACTTCTCCTGTAGGTGGTTCTGTTTGAGCATATCATGTTGAATCTCAGCTTGGGATTGGTCAAGAGTGAAACCTAGGGATGACACCTGCTTTTTGAGAACCAACAAATGGTCATTCTACACAGAAATTCTACAAGAGGATTCCATTTCTTCCTTTTTCTGAGTAAATCAGATTTGTTAAAGACCTAAATTTATACTAATCATGTGATCACTGTTCAACAGCTATATTAGAAAAGATAACAATTCGTAATTGTATTTTGAAATCTAAAAAAATAAATCCAATGTTGTGAATATATTATATAACCATTTTACATAATAATACATTTAATTATCTCTAGGTGAATTTTCATTAAGAAATGTTTGGGTCATTACAATCTTCCCCCCATTACGAAATTTTTCCCACAAAATTCTCTTTTCATACACTAAAACAATTAAGGTTAATTGTTCTTCATCAATTCCTCTGATTCCCACATCGCTTATTCAAACTTGTGGGTTTTACACAATACAATGATAAGGGGTATTGTCTTATTTCATTGAAATCATTCCCTATGATCTATGATCATCACCAGATTCTCTTCATATGAGAGGTTATTCTCTAATGGTACCACCTCCAGATTGGGTACATGTGATGGTTCAGGTATGTACTTTCTCAAGAGTGATACATAGAATACATCATGCACTTGAGATAGGTTTGGAGGGAGTCATATTTAATATTCCACTTCCCCAATGTGATCAAGGATCTCAAAAGAGCAGATGTATGATTGAAAAATAATTCCCTTTCATCCCAAATATCATAACTCTCTTACATGGTGATATGTAGAGGAATACCATGTCCTCGACATCAAATTCTTGTTATCATCGATGATTATCAGCGTATATCTTTTGACAAATATAAGATGGTTTAATTAGTAGATGGATGCTCTTAACAATCTCCACCATTCCATCATACATTTCTGGATCTAGGATTTTTAACTCCCCAACATCATGCGAAAATGCGTTTGTTCTACACCTCTTCCCATAAAGGGCTTCATAAGAAGCCATTTGGATGCTTTAATGAAAAATGTTTTTGTCATAGAACAAAACTAGATGAAGGTGTTGATCCCATACCCCATTGATGTTCATTGATCATGATCTCAACATGTCCTCAAGTGTTTCTATTTTCCGCTTATATTGGATATTAGTTTGAGGATGATATGTCGTAGTGATGTTCAGCTCAATATCCAGAGAATTTTGAACACTCTTCCAATATTTTGAGGTGAATCTTGGATCTTTATTGGATAAAATCGATGGTGGAAATCCATGTAGGATTACCAATCCTCTAATATATATCCATTCCATTTGATCCAATGAGAAATCATATCAAGTCACCATGAAGTGCACAATATCTATAGGACAATCCACAACAACCCATATATCATTATTTCTTTTGGACGTATTCCAATGTCTGGTGACAAATTGCATGGTGATGTTCTCCCATTTCCATGCTGTTATGGGTAATGGATGCATCATCCCCTTATTCTTCTGCCACTCAGTCATCACTTTCTCACATACTAGGCACTTTGATGTATATACTCAGTGATATCCTTCTTCAAGTTATCTAACAAATAGATCTTTTAGAGATCTTGATACATCATCGTATTTATTTGGTGAATGGAAAAATTCTAACTATGTTAATCATCCAAAAGTTCATTCATTTGCTCTGGATTTGATGGAACCCATTGTATTGTCCAAAATCTCCAAATTTATTCATCATTAACATTGAACTTTGAGGAATTCCATCTTCTGATTGTTTCCACTTTCATATGAATTCCCTTATAATGCTATTGAGCATCCTTTAACCTTTCCAAAAGAGGTGGTTGAGTAATCTTTTTTGAAGGTATTGATGATGTTCAATTATTTATGATTCCCATGTCCTTATTCATCAATTATAAGAAAATTGTATCATTTTAAATACTCATCATTGATAGAATTGTCAGGTCCTTTCCACATAGAGCATATTCCTCAATGTTATCTTTCCTAGGGTGGTAATGGATTGAGTGATCATAGTCTTTTATCATATCTAACCATATTTTTTATTGCATATTTAACTCTTTATGTGTGAATATATACATGAGGCTTTTTCGATCTGTTTATATTTCTCACTTCTACCTAAAGAGGTAGTGTAACAAATATTTTAAAGTGATGATTACTGCAGAAAAATACAGATCATGTGTTGGATTTTTTTCCTTATTAAAATTCAATTTAAAATATTCATAGGCAATTAAATTTCCATTTTTCGTCTACACATAGCACTTTCCCATCTTCATGACATCACTGAATACAACAAAAAATACTCCACTTGTGGGTATTGTGAGAATAGGTGCAGTGATAAGACTACTTTTCAACTCCTTGAAGATCTCTTCACATTCATCACAGTAAGAAAACTTGACTCCCTTATGAGTTATTTTGGTATGAAGTTTGGTCAATTGGGCTAAATATCTCACAAATCGACGATAATGTCCATATACTCCTAGGAAGCTACAGATATTTATCTCTGATGTTGGCCTTCTTCATCCCTTAATTACAACTGTCGTGGAGGGGTCCACAAATATTCTACTACTTGGGAAGATATATCCAAAGAATGGGATTGCCTTTAACCAGAACCCAAACTTTCTATACTTTCCATAAAGCATATCCTTTCTCAAGGTCTCTAGTACAGTGCATAGATACTCATCATTCCCCTCCTTGGTGATGGATTATATTATAATATATTCCATAAATACTAACAAAAATTAGTGGAGATATTATCTAAGGACTATATACATTATTTCACTGATGATTTATGGAGAAGTAGTGAGTCTGAATGGAATTACTATGAATTTATAGTGCCCTTAGCTTGTAAAAACAGATGACTAGGGGATATCCTACTTCACCGTTACATGATTATATCATGACCATAGATCCACCATGATGAAGTATTGTGTTCCCTATAAAAGATCGAACAAGTCATCAATTCATGGTAGAGGATACTTGATCTTTATTATGATTTTTTTGAGATAATGATAATTGATGAAAACGTGCATTTACCCATCCTTCATCATGGAGAAGTGGACTACTGCACCCCATAGTGAATCACATGGGGGTATAAAACCAATATCAATATTCTCTGGTAGTTGTCTCTTCATCTCCTCAAGCTCTTAAATATCCATTCAATTGAAAGTAGTGTATATTGGCAACACCCCAGGTATAAGATCAATCAAAAATTCAACATCTCTCATAATATGGAGACCAGAAAATTTCTCAGGAAACACTTTAGCGAATTCCCTCACAATAGGCATGTATTCAAGGATGGTTGTTTCCTTAAACATAATCAACTGAGAAAGATATGAATTCTCATTGGTTATTAATATTTAATCTTGAGAAGATGGTACTAAAGAAGATTCATCCTCTTCCTTGCGCTTGTACATAATTGGTAATTGATTCTCTACATAGAGATTTATTTCACTATCATGGTAATTTATGATTGATATATATAAGGAAAGACAATCCATGCTTAGAATTGCATAAAATTCCACCAAAGGGAGTATGATAAGGTTTTATCGGATGTTCAATACAAAAATTATGATAGGGAAGATGTTTTATTCATGGAATGCAATGACTTTCCCATTTTCCATTCACACCGACATCATTACTTCCATATCTTGTGGTGGTGTTGGGATTGTGCTACTAAAAATTCATTATATAAAAGAACGCGCTAAACTAGAATAAAAAAATGCATTTTCTATTATTGAATGAATAACTAGCATACCAGCCATGACTTCTTTTTTGGGGTTCACATCGACAGTATTGATGTAAAAACCTCACCCTTGTGGCAATAGAGGTTTTTGGTTTCCTCCAAAAAACCCTTGGCTTAGGGGAAATAGATTGAAAAGTTACCTTGTTCTTTGTAGTTGAAGAAATGAATAAAATATTGAGGGTGTAATGGGGTATTACGCTATTCTTTCACAGCTGTGGTTTATTCTTTTCATAAATTAATGTTCAGGTGACCTTCTCTTCCCCACCTAAAGAATTTCCTCATCCCGTTTATGCAATTTATGGGGTGCTTCTTTCTGCTCCGTTGGCAAGTGGGGTGCTAGTTTTTCTTAGCACTATTGGATTTATCCATTGGACTACCAGAATTTACGTCCACTTTATGATTCTTATCCCAATGATACCCTTGTGATTTTACGATCTCTATTTCGACTATGAGGGAACAATGGAAAATTTCCTCATAGTTCTTGAAGTCACAGTTTAGTAGGGCTTTCGGTCGGCTAGGTTTCAGACCACTAAAGAAGCATACCACCATTAATTCAGGTGTAATGACAAATTTAGAGGCAAATCATGCTATCCTTGTGAAATTATACTTTTAATATCCAATACATTAATCATCTTAAAGATTGAGGGTAAGGTAGTCCCTTTCCATTATAAGTCATAGGGTATGAGGGAAATATTTTCAAAAAACAATTTATTAAAATCATTTCATTTAAATGATGAAATATCCTCCTTAGTATTTGTATTTATGAAAAATGTCCACCATCGATCAGCTTCACCATCCTCACGATAAGAAGACAGAAGTACCTTATCTAATTCATAACACGGAGTGATGGAGAATATCTTCCCAATTGAGTATATCCATTGTTCGACTATTGACGGATCACAAGATCCATTAAAATAATGAGGATTTTGTATCATGAATCTCTTGATTGAGATGTGTTCTTTCCTAGGGGGGTTTAATGTTCCTCTTGACCCATGTTTTAATTCAAAACATAGGTAAAATGAGAGAGTATTTTGAAAATGTTTGTGATTCATTCTCCTATTGGATTGTGCATCTCATTAGAATAGTCATCACATTGATTTTCACATCTGTTGATATCTCGATACCTCCTATTACATGCCATTGGCTGGAATAAAAGGAATGTTATGGGTTACACAAAATGAAGGGAATCAAATGACATAATTAATAACTTATAAATTACACTTCATTCCTTAACATATGAATTACTGGGCTTCAATATATGTTATCCATGATCTACTTCCCAACATATATTCTAAGTGGAATTTTTTATTCCCATAATAATAGTTCATACTATGATTATTAATTTACCAAAACATATCCCCCTGGAGTGTTGTAACAAATCGTGAAATAAGGCCCTATGTCATGAACCAATTCCCATTCGAGTCCATCTCAAAGTGGTGTTTTTGGGGTTTTTTCCCTAGACACATTTTTTACATAACCATCTCTACCTGCTCGTATCCAGACATGGATATATTTTCATGGTAAAAAAATTACTCAATATTCACCAAAATATATGGATGTTTTTATTATACATAGTCTTATCCTTAATTCTCTCACCAGGGTTTTCTAAACCTAATACCAGAAATAACTAAACATATACTCTGATGCCAAATATAACAAAATATTTCTTTATTACAAATTTAAAAATAATATATTAAATAAAACACTTCATATTATACAACATAGAATATAGAGAGGTCTACTTTTTTAGGGCATAGAAACATTAAATAAAAACATAGAATGTAAAACACAACCTCATTAATGAATTTTTTTTACATAATCACATCATTCCATTGTACTTATCATTTCATGTGATAAACTGAGAACAAGAATAAGAAAAGAGTGAGCTATAAAGTCCTCTAAGAGAGTAAAAAAGGAATACCATGAAGAATATAGCATTTGTTAGACAATAGGCATGTAAATAGAGTACAAGATAAAAATTAACATATATTCATGATATAGTATGATTTTCATAACATGGAAATATGAAAACAACCATTAACATGATATCAGTATGAACCAAGGCTAATTGCACATGGAGCATGAGTAAACCATCATTACAATTGAATTAGCATGATTAATACCTCATTTCACTTAAAGTATAAGGATAATAATCTTTACCTAATACAATGGGGTACAATTAGGACACACCCTACATAATCATTTAATTACATGCATTAGTGTGACACATGGACATATAACATGAATTTGTTAAACGTCATCTTTTATTCCACAATAATATAATTTTGAATTCATACATGAAACTATTCAATCAATATGTAAATGTTTATAATGCTCAATTCCCTTGATAGAAAAATGGGCATTATATTTACTAAAAATTGACTTTGGCTTTGAAAATTGAGGTTCAATTTCAGCAGCATAACATCGTGACACAAGAATTCAAAAAAATGGATGATAATTGAAAAATGTGTATCTCATAATATTTAAATGAAATGGATAGTAATTAGTTCATAAATATACCTATCCCAATATATGTAATGTAATTTAGATTCATATTATAATAGAATTTCGTGAATGTAAATGAGGATAGAGAAATCCATTACAGAATTTTTGCATGGAAATGGGTGTTCATGGAAGGAATTAATGAGTGATAAAGGGGTCTATCGTCATTCATACATAAGGAGGGAAGTATGGGGGGGGTTATAAATCAAACCATGTCACTTATAATTAGATGTAAAATTGTATAACAATATAAATGAATTTTGATGAAAATGAGAAAGGAAGAAATCACTAACATGGAAGTGTGGTCCCAAAGTCTTGGCAGAGTCTTGAGAAAGGATTCTTGGGAGCTTGGGAAACCTTGGGAGGATTATAGAAATAGTAAAGTTGGGCTTGTTCAACCTCCAAATTCTTTGAGTGAAGAGTAAATGAGAGATTGGGTGGGATTAAATACAGAAATAGAGCGAATTCATTATTATTTAGGTTTTGGACACTACACATTAAACTAATAAATACAACAAAAAACCCACAATGTTTCCCATGGTTTTTCCAAAGGGGTATGGAAACATATATTTTATAAGTACAATGGCCGAAATTCTTAAAATATTAGTCTTTTTTATGTGGAGGTTAGTCACACTCTCCTAGAAAACACTTTAAAAGGTTATAATATTTTATAAGATTTGGATCGTCTAATAGAAGTTTGTGAAATAAATAAAACAAACCTAAAATCACATTATTTTAATGGTAAAACATATATTGTCTGAAAATATCATTTATAGTATTTTATTCCATCACTATTAGGTCAGTATTTTTTCATAAAACACATTATATAATTAAATGGTATTTAATTTTTACCCAAAATTTCAATTGGCTCAGAAAATTATGAAACAACCACCACTGGATAATTTTGACATCCTGATTACAAAAATAATATAAATTTTATCTAAATAAATTTATATTTATGTGAATTTTTTACTTTTAAAATTAATAATTATGTTCATAAAAAATTCATAGGTTTCGATAATAAAAACATTCAAAACATAATAAAAATTAAAATTGTATTCCTAAAAATTATAAAATAATTTTTATTTAAAATGTAATTTATTAATAATTTACTAAAATATTATTTAATTAAAAATATATTAAATCTTCAAAATATATTTCATAATTTAATATTAACTAAAATTACTATTCAGATTTTAAAATACATTTACAAAGTATCAATAATAAAATGAATGCATATTATTCATTTTATAAAAAAAATAATGCACATAATCAGAGTTCTTATGTCCTGTTACATAACCCATTATAACACCCAATAAAGATATAATAGAAACGTGGGTGATGGTGACAGACTCTTGGGGTGGCACGGATAACATCGCTCGTGTGGTAATCTTTATCAACTTCCACTTCTCCTGTAGGTTGTTCTATTCGAGATTGATGTGATGATGCTAAGATTGGGATTGGCCATGATGAATGACCAATGAATCCACCTCCTCTCCGAGCTCTGACAAATGTGCTTTGTGTGGACCAATTCTACAAGACGATGCCATTAATTCTATTGTATGATGAAATTGGATTTGTTAAAGCCCTATATTTATACTAATCATGTGATCACTGTTCAACGACTATATTAGCAATGGTAACAATTAATAATTTTATTTTTATAACAAAAATCATAAAACCAATGATCGTCATATATTATATAACCATTTTTCATAATAATAAATTTAATTAAATCAAGAAGAATTTTTATTAATAAATTTTTGGGTCATTACAATATGAATATTATGGTTCTCAAAGAGATTTATGAATAAATTATCATTGTAACTGCTAAATTTATAACCTTAAAATGAGAATCCAATGATGTTATATTATCAGTCCCCCAATGGATGACACACTGGACAAGGATACTACTATAGAATGAAATAGATTACTACTAACCAAACCATATCCATAAATTGTTTCATTTAAACTACCAGATGGAAACATTCCATCATAGGGATAATATAATTTTATAAAGGAAATAAATGATTGGGGGTTATACAACATGTAATAATATTACATGATGTGATAAAATATTTCACTATTATTATTTGAGTTTTCACGATGATTAGATATTTTACTTTGTGCGAAGAAGAGTTTCATATTGTTTAATATTTTTTGGTTTGAAAAAGAAAATTAAATCGAGAGGCAATGCATTTATTGGTGGAAAAAGATCCTGGGGAATTACATGATGTTAAAAGGTATTACATGTCTTGTAAAACCTTTTTCATGAGCTGTATTAATAATTCTTTCAGACAAACAATTATTTATTTCGATGTGTTTTTTTTTCTTATTTCCAAAATCAAACCCCAGGTGCCTGGAGGATTTCATTGAGCCCTTCTCCATAGTTGTCGATCTATTAATCCTGGTGGTTGGCCATTGTCGATCTGTGATTGATCTGTGATAATTTTTGTTATATTTATCATTTTTTCCTCATTTTCATTCCACATGATTAAATTATGTAGTATAGGTTGTGTTTATTTGGATGTTGAGAAGTGTTTTGATAATTTTATAGTATTGAAAAAGTTGATCTATGTTTCTAGCCATGCAGTTTTCACTTGTATGTCTTCTCCATCACCCTATGGTTCCAATACGAGATAAAAATATTCTTCAGGGAAGGAGATTCCATCAAATGTCTATTATTATGCATCATGTGTGAGGGATCTAATTTTATTTTTCATAACATACTTTTGGGGCACTAATAAAATATAATAACAATGTAAATATATTTGAAGTGGTAGAGGGTTCTTATGCACATGTTTTTCGGGATATGATATTTTGGGGATGTTGAGAATGTTATTAGATAGACGAAACACTAATAATCTTAGTTTTTTTCCCTATTTTCATACTAAACATGTTTCATGTTGGTTGGTTCTTGATGAACACTTATAAATATAAATTGGTAAATAATATATACTGGGCTAAAAAACTGATTCCCCAAGACTATCTAGTTTTTTTATAATCATTGAATTATATGGTTAAAATAAATAAGGTTTTCTTTATTAAAATTGGAATTCTATTTGTCACTACTTAATGGGTGTTGTTTTGTGTGGGATAGTGTGGTTGTGTGAATGGAATAAATGGGACATGAATTCGCTATGTTGTGATACATGGATACACACTGGTTTGTGTTTTGTTACATTATTCAAGAACATGTATGTGACATGGGTTGTCTTGGATAGTGAGGTCGATAAATATGTTGATGGTAAATCAACATAACCATTTAATGGAATCTCATGTTAATGTATTGATTGACTGTGGAATGGATGATATGTGCTTCACAACAAGGATATGATCAGGTTGTGCAGTGAGGTGTTTATTTTTTTCTTATTGATTTTCATTCTTTGACGTTCCTTAAATAGTAGTGGAATAAATGACTTAATAATTGGTTAATAATGTTTGGAACTCACTTGGGATATTTTGGTTAATAGTATGAATTTAAAATATGTTAATAATGAATGTCATTGGTTAATTATGTTGGATTGAAATTTAAAGGTGGTTTTTTCATGATGTGTTGTGTTATGAATTTAAAAGTAGCAGTAATTTTGTAAATGTGTTGAACTCATTTTTTGTTGAGAACCCACAGGAAGTGTAGAGTTTTTGGTATTATATATATAAACATGTATTTTCCCTTGTAATTTCTATATGCACCCCCACCCTATTTGAGAAATATGTTCTAATCACCCACATCATCATGGGGGAGGGTTTTTTTCCTAAACATCTCAACTAGAGGATGGATGGATGGACACTATCTCTTCGCTGCTCCCTCTTTGAGGTTGTGTTATCCCATGATTGATTAGGCAATATTTGGTTTGTGAGAAGTAGGTGTGTGCGAGTGATTTGTTCTTTTGTTGATGTCTCCGAGATGAGATGGGTTCTGTTTTCCATTTTTTCTTCGAGATGGGAAGAGTTGAACATTCCTGGGTCTCTTCCGGATGGGATGTGTTGCGGCTCATGGACCAAGGGACTAGAAAATGTGTGGGTTGGGTACCAAGTGTCTACGGGTGGAAGGTGTTGTGGCTCGTGGTCTAGGTGACAGAATGGGATGTGGGTTGAGGATGAGGTGTCTATGGGAAGTATTTGATGCACCACATTTCCTAGATGACGGTACGATGGGTGGTTGTGTGGCCCAGGAGGCAATTATTTTTATCTTTTGGAATAGATTGGCTTCCGAGGACAACTTCTATTAGTAATGTGTAGCTAAGAAACTGGGGAGTGGAGTAGGGTACCATAATATTTAATGTTCGTAATATGTTACGTTACATGCCTTTTATTACATGGCGGGAGTGACCTAGTGATAATCGGGTGGTAAGTATGCGGTGTATGGTGTTGTTTCGTTCTACTTTTCTCTCAAAGTGGAATTAGTATTAACCCTTTGAATTGTGTAATATATTATAGGTATTTCTGAAAAATTATACATGTTTGCACATCCTATGTATATAAAACTATTTTCAGATTTCCATGAGGATTACATTGACTATCCAAGGTATTACTAGATCAGGTGTTGAGGGAGTTTTTGAGTATCTCCTTTATCTTAATTTTTGTAATACCTTGGATTTTTTATTTATCTTGTAATAGTTTTATTTTAAAAATGCATGTTGGATGGATTTTGTTTTTCCATTATATGTACATATAGTAGCATTTTTTTGGGATAAAGTATCTTATATCCCTGTCTTTTTTTCCTAAAAAGGGAAATGCATCCCATTTTTTGAGATTGTATTCCATTAGACCAAGTCCCAACAATAGGGAATACTATAGGGGCACTTGCGGTCATTATCTCCCTTTCATTATTTTCATCCCAGGAGGGGTATTTTTGGAGCGAGGGGGCCATATTAAAATATGTGTGATAAAACATGAAATTTTTCCCACAAATTCCTCATGTAATCAACTGAATAAAAACATAATAATAAATATAAAATTTTTAGGATATAATTTTAAAATTATATACCTTATATGATTTTGAATAAAATAGAAAACACTATTAAAAAAACATTTGGTACTTGAATTGAAAATAAAAATAAATAAAATTAGTTTAGTGACATTGAAAAATAAAATATTCACATAAAAATGGTAATATATTTTTCTTCAAAACAATAAAATATATATTAGTTATTATTTACATGCATAATAGTCATGATTTTAGAACACTGTGGTAACATGATAATATTTAAAAAAAAATTACAAAATTAAAACAAATCTAAATTGAATTACACATAATGATTTAAATAATTAATATTAAATATTTTAAAAGAAATATAAAATTTTCTTGAAATAATTTTATGAAATAATTTTTTATACAAACTAACACAAATTATTTAAAACACATAAGATTTTCATTATTGAAATTGATTCCAGAAAAAAACAAAAAAGTTATGTTTTTTATAAATATTTTTTTGTTTATTTTTGTAAAACTGAATCTTAACGGGGTATAATACATATAAAAAGTAAAATAATCATAGTAGAAGAAAATATTTATTGTTTAGGACATATGGATAAAATAATTACCCTAATGGAAATTAAAATATAACTATTTTTGATAAAAAATGATATTATAAAATAAACACTTACCTCTATTCTCTAATTATTTTTACATCATATAATATCACCTATAATAAAATTAAACATTTTATATTTAAATAAAACAACCTAATATATTTTTATTTTATAAAATAATTTTCATGTATAATTTTATTTCACCAATGTTAGAATAATTATTTTAATTGTTAGTATGTGGGTGTCAATAATTTCATTTCCATACATGTTTCAATTAAATGTGGTTTCTCCTTATACAATCATCAATTTTATAAAATAAAGATGTTTCCATAAATTCCATAATTATTTAATATATATGCATTAAAACCAACCACATAAGGTAGTGATGGAAAATCAAATGCTTTACATTCATTATGATGTACTCTTCTCGTAAAAATGTACGATGGATTTCTTTTTCAATAGATGGAAAATGGATTGTGGATAAAACCTATAAATTATAAATTCATTATTATTTCATAAATATAAAATATATTTATTATATAACTATTCAATATTATATAAAATATGTTCTAATAAAAAATTAAATAAGTATATTCATGGATTCGGTACTTCGTACACTCACAAGTGTCACATTTATATTGTATATGAAAATTATAAATTGAGAAATGGTTATTACATAAAAATTTTAACAATTATTAAAATATTTTATACTTTTTCTGTCATTTTAAAAAATATATAATATATTTAAAGTTATTGTAAGTACAAAATATCAAACAGGAAACTAATTAAGAAAACGACTTGTTTTTAGGAATCCTTATTTCACATACACTATAGACATTTTCTCTAATATCATTTGGTCGGTCCAGGAACTCTATGATGAGAAATGGATTGTTGGGATTTGATTTAGTATGATTGTGGTGGATATAGGGTACATAGTGTTGTTGAAATGTGGAGGATAGGAGGTTCCATTTTATATGGTAGAGTGTTTGTACTTTTATAAGTATTATAAAAATTAAAACAATATATTCATTTTATTGGAATGTCAAACTAAAAATAAATAATTTGAATGATATGAAAATTTATTGATGAAATACATTATTATAATATTTTATAGAAAAATATTAGGGATATTTCAACAACTATGTATTATTTTTACACAAAATTAAAATCAGTTATGCCTTATCTTGAGGAATTCTTGTATTATTTTGACAGAAAATGAACGAATAATTATTACATAACTAGAATATATCAATTCCAAATATGGATAAATATTATAATATTCAATTTATGGATTTGGATTAATTTTGTTTTACTAAATTTATGAAATAATAAAGGGAAACCCTTTTTTTAGAATATTCCCTTTTATGATTAAAAATGATTTCAAACCAAACTAATTTTTATAATTGAATATCATGAAATTTATTAAATTATTAATTTAAAATGATATTTATCTGAAATTATTTTATATCCAAAACTAAATATTACGTTATAATTGAGTAATTAAATGATATAATGAAATATATTTTGATTATTGTGAAAATACACCATTATAGTTCTGTAATGACAAAAATACATTCATATATTTAATTTAAAATTTATAAATGATTATATTTAAAATTTAATAAAATATTTTGTAAAAAATTATGTTTTCAAATGCTTCTATTGAACTATTATGAAATAATGATATCCAAACAATTATGGTATTTAAAAAAATATATTTTATCAATATTCACTAAAAATTTTCATTTTTAGAAATATAAAAATATCTCAATGATAGATATTTTCAAATATCATTACTCAAAAATGATTCTTATTTTATCAAGTGATATTTTAAAATTATGAAATTTTGATTTTGAAAAATAAACCAAATTATACTTATTTTAATGATGGAATAATTGAATGTGCACTGAGAAATTGTTTCTAATATAGTATTATACTTCAATAAACGGATATTATAAAATATATTCAACCTAATTAAATATTTTCGTTATTTATTTTGAAAAATATTTATACTATTAAATTTACATGTAATATCATTTATAATATCTTACTTACACTATCTTTTTACATTTCCTAGTTGTAAATTTCTATAAAGAGCATTCAACAATCTATTTTTTCTTATTCAACAACACTTTCTCAATGGTGCGAGGAATCTAAAATAATATTTAATTAGATTGTTGGTGATGAAAAACTCAATTTCTTTAAATTTGAGTGAATACATTTCATTCACTATTTATTTAAGGAATAAATAATAATTTAATACCTTATTTATTCTAGAGAAATTGGGTGGAATTATAAATAAATAATACACATCTATAATCATAATTAAGATTTATAAATAACTAATATAATAATAGATTAACATCATAATTTTACTAACCCATAAATCTCCCCCCATGGCTACATGATTAACAACACAGGATCACCTATGAAATTATAATTTATTCCTTCGATAATCATCATATAACCTTTGTATCATTTTATCTACTAATTTAATATTCATAATATATTTTTTTAAATCCCATTTTTTTATGATATATAAATCCCACCATGATTTATGTCTAATTATTGAGTTAAATTTTCTATATTAATCACAAAAAAACATGGGACATTTTTTTTAAAATATTATAACTTTGTTTAAATTATACATTGGATTGGCCTTGGTAAATAATTGTAAAAATATTCAACTTTATATAGAAATTAAAATAATTTAAATTCATTAATGTTAATAAATTGGTATTGTTTAATATTTATTAAATAATATTTTTGGGAAACTTTTTTCCCAAAAGTGACATCTTATATGCAATGAATTTAATTATAATATGTTAAAATGATAATTTTAATTAAATAAATTTTTAATATATATAAAAAATAAGTCAAAATTTAAAAATTGATTTTATAATGCTATTAATAAATTTATTTTATACATTGAAGATTCATTTTTTAAAAATGATTTATTAAAATAGTTATTATTATTATTTTTAAGCAATAATTTTTTTTATAAAATAATAAAAATTTCTAAGTATTAAAATATTATATTCATATGATGTCTAAAATTACATTAATTGAATATAAAATAAATTGCAAATGAAAGATAAATAATATAAAAAACCCATAATAATTAAAATGTCACTTTATAACCAAAATATTTTCATAAAGATTACTTTTTTTTTAATTTTATAGTTAATGTTCACATATTTATAAATTAAATTAGTGTAATTTGATCCCAAATTTGGATTAATTATGTCAATAAATGTTATAATGGGTCGTCATAAATTTTTTCTAATAAAGTAATTATGTTATCTAATATTTCAAATTGATTAATAAGTGTTAAAAAGTTTTATCAATAGAAGAGAGAATTTTACAAAATCCATCATTTACTTAAAACATATATAATAACTTTGTTTGGTAGTAATTTTTACCTACATGATTCACCAAAATTTCTCACCTAATTAAATTGTCAACCCTGTATTTTATTACACTTATTTTAATGACTAATTACAATTTATTACCTATAAATCAACCCATAATATTGATATGTATAGTGTATATCTAAATTTGGTAAATTACATTATAACATAAAATATGTAATACATCACAATTAATGAAAATATTATTATCAATATCATATTTTTCCATCGAATATAACACTACATAAGATAACCTAGGAGCATACAAAATAAATGAACAAGAGAGTTATATAATTTTCGGTGCACCAGTCATCTTCATTTCATTCACAAGTATCAAATTGCCACAAACATTGAAAAACATGGAAGAATTTTTCATCACTTTTTATTCTAGTATTAGAGAGTATGGAATAAAAATATGTATTTCTCTAATATTATAATTATATATAAAAAATGTTCAATACCCATTATATAAAATAGGTATGGGTATTCACTACAAAACAAATTGTCATGGAAAATCATGGGCAGAATATTTTATCCTAATAAGGGAAAATAAATTTTCAAGGGAGGTCTTAATGAAAGGTAAACTATTCTCTTATCTTATAGATATAGTTATGAAGTATGGGATTATGTAAAACATATATTTATAGTATGAATTTGATATAAATGGAATAAGATAACGAATTTTCTTAAATAAAGGTGAAAAGGAGGGGATCCCATATGAAATTACAATTTTTTAAAAGATGTACATAAATGATAACAAGGGGTCATAATGGGAGTGAAAGGTGCATATAATACTTTATAAATAAAATAGAATGTTTGGATTATATGGAATATCATATCCAATAATATTTAACAATTGAAAATTAAGAGACCTAACATAAAAGAGGTGTTTGAATAAAAAAGAGTGTGTGAGATCTCATACTAAATTTCAACATAGTAAAATCTTAGGTAAGTGCTATAAAGATAGATTATAAATGGTATCTGGTTATTATAGAATTAATTTTAGATTCTTGGGATAATTAATAATAGGTGAAATAAAAATCATTTGACATTCAAAAGGATAATTACAATAAAGGTGCATGCATGGATATGAGAAGAGTGGAATCCCTTTCTGTATTTCGGCATGTGGACAGGTGTATGTAAAGGATCATGGGTTGGATTAATGATATTTGAATGGGTATATAATTATTTTGAAATAAAATTTAATGTAAGGCTTGTGTAAGAACATATCATAATAAGAACCAATTGAAATTAAGAGGCATAACATAAAGTAGGTTCTTTAGTAAAAAGGAGACTGTGAGATCCCTTACCAAATATTGGGATATGAACAGATTAGTTAAGTGATTTAAGGAGATGGAATAGATTATATATAATTTTTATAGAATAAATTTCATATTAGATTTATTATTTTAATTATATGAAAAAATAACCAATGTATTTTTAATGGTCTAATTACAAATAAGGTGATTGAATGGAAATGAGAAGAGAGAAATTCCTCACTAAATTTAAGCATGGTAATGGTCCAATTAAAGGTTAATTGGACAAAATAATGAAAGTTAATGGGTATATAAAAATTTAGGAATTAAATTCAATGTAATTGGGTATATTTAATGTCATATCCCAACATGAAAACATGGAAATTATAAGGAATAACATAAAATAGGTTCCTAAAACAATTGACTTGAAGAACACTTACTAAATTTCTACATTGTAATGGAATATGTAGATTCTAAAATGAGATAGTGAGTATGATATTTAATTATTATAAAATCAATTGGAATGCATAACCATCATTTTAAATTTATGAAAACATAAATAAATAAGATACAGTTAGAAAATTATGTTGAAGGTTCTTGAATGGAAATGAGAAGATTGAAATTCTTCACATAGAGATGGTGACACCAAATCATGGGTGTAGATTATTGGGAGATTAGGGGATCTTTAAGATGACATTGGAATTTTGAGGGAATATTATGGAAGTTTTAAATTGTTTTTGAGTCATGATAAATGGTATTTTGGCTGGTTTTATATAGGAAATGATTGTTTAGTTCTTTATTATTTATTAAAGAAAGGTTTTGGAGTCTATATTAAAAATTAACAAAATCACAAAACACCCCATGGTTTATTCCAAACAGGGGTGACTTTAATTATTTTATATGTCAAAGGGCTGAAATAATTAATATAGTAATCATGATTTTATATAAGGGATTCATTATTTGAAATAAATTAATTTAAATCCATAAAATATATTCACGGTTTTGGATAAATCGTTAAGGATTTATTTTTTAATAAAAAAATCATCAAATAAAAATATATTAAATGTTAAATAAATATTTGGTCCTAAACACCCTTTATATTATTTGTTATATAACTTTTGGGCCATTATAATGTCATAATACACACCATATATTTATAACGTATATAATATTTATAAGAAAAGTCAAAATTTCAAAAAATTATAAAAAATTAACCATTGGATAGTTTGGTTGTTAAGATTCCAAAAATAATATTTATTTATAAAAATATATTTTTTAATTTTTAAAATAGTATTGACATTTATTGAGATATATTGTGTTTTTTAACGATAACAATTTCTATACCATTATATTAATTACAATCAACGTCATAAAAATTATTTTATCAATTAAGATTATCAATCACAATTTAATAATAAAATTTTATTAAAACAAAATTATTTTTAAAATATATTAATTCATCAAAATTATTGTCTTAATTGAATTTTATTATTACTCAAAAAAATAAAATTTGTGTTTTCTCGCATCAAAATATAATTTACATAAAACTAATTATTTAATAATTTATAAAGTAAAAATAGTAAATAATAAATATTATCATAATTTCAATTAAATGGATTTGTAAATATTCATACTATTATGGTTTCTGGGTTTCTAGTCTATGTTAAATTATATTTTTCCCTAAAATAACTTATATTTATTTTACCATGGTAATAAATATTTACTCCAGTTACAATACATATTATTAAAAAATTATGTTAAAAATGTTACCTAATATAAAGTACGATGATTTAAAATATTAATGAAATTTTATCAAAAATAATTCACATAGGTTTAATAATTTAACTTAACATAAAACATTCAGGAATGATGCATAGTTGATTTCTGACAAATACATTTTTAAGGATAAAATTAATTTACATAAACTATATATCTAGTAATTTTTATTACATGTATTTTTACTCATAAATAAAGAACTATAAAATAAAAATTCCATTTAGATCATTAATCATTATAGGTTATTTTAATTTTAAAAAATGTAGAAACATTATTCATTTCAAAAAAGTTTTTTAATAAAAAATGTGTTTTTCAATGATAATTAAACTTATACTCAAATTAGATATAAATATGGTTTAAATTTGAATAAATGAATTAAATATACAAAATAATACTTATCTTATCTTAAAATAAAAATAAAATAATATATATACTTTTAAATTAAATAATTTATCAAAAGAAACGATAATGTTTCATAAAAACTATATTTTTCATATTTATTTGGCAAATTTATATTTTTTTAAAAATCCTAAACATTCAACCAATATATATTTTGATATTATTATATTAACATTGGAGTTAGTTTTATCAAATAAATTTTCTAAAAGTACTATAATATTATTATAATATGTTATCTTAAAGGAAAATAAAAATAATTTATAAAGGAAAATTATTTTTATGCAAATTAGGCATTAGAAAAAATTGATTTATAATTTCAAAATATTTTATAAATATATATAATTCATTTATATATACTAAATAATATAATTCTTCAAATATTTAAAAATTTAATGGAAAGGTTAAATGCTCATATTTATATATTTATTCCTTGTTTAGGTTTGTTGTTGTGTATCATATAAGCTATCAAACATGGATTTCTCTTCTAAAAAAACATTGAATTAGATTATTACTACATTTAATAATTTTTTTTATATATTTAAAGTTGAAATTTGTAAGAAATTTATTAACACTATAATATATCTTTATTTTAAACACAGATTAAAAATCTGTCAACGAATCATCCACATGAATGGAGATAAGGTGATATAAGAATGACTTCACATAACTTGGTTTCAAACATATAGAAAAATATCATGATATTAAATAAAGGCATGAATGAGAAAATTAACACCAAATATCTAATTGAGTGTGATGTAGAACATGGTCTGGAAAAAGTAATTTATAAATAAAATAAATCCTTTATTGGTAAGATGTCAATAAATTCAAAATAAATTAACATAATTTAAAAAATATTTTTTATTGAAAATTATTTTCCTAAATTTATGGATTTCCACTTATAATATCATATTTGAAAAAATTGAAATATACTCAATGAGAATGTAATGTTAATTTCTTGATCAATTTCATTTTTATTAACTATCAGAACTCATGAAGATTGTTTTTATGCCTAATAGACATGAATAAACTTAAACAGATCACATAATACACCATACAATAATAATATATTCCTCATATAATTATAAAATCCACAATGGTTAGCATAATGTATGATAATAATAAAAATTACTAAACCTTAATACATTAATCATAAAAATTCCACAAACAAACCCAATGGATTAACATATATCATTCCTTATGTAATTACATCCAAATATGACTACGTAAATCCAAATTAAATTGTGTTTTATCCTCAAATGTTATCATATATACATTATCTCACACCTATAATTGCATAATATAATTTCTCTGAAATAGTTCTAATAATTATAAATAACATTACCAAATAAAAAGTCTCACAAAATACCATTAGTCTCCTCAAAATAAAAAATCCTTCAATGACATAAATCATGAGAAGTTGTTTCAAATGCTCCAAATGTTAGACATACACATATCATCCCCTGACTCTATAGGTTTATCCGACAATCTAACACATAATAAGGGTTACAAATACCTGAACATCATGTTTTATAATATATTACTTTATCAATTAATCACTCTTATAGATTATTTGTATCAATAATCTTAAATTTCAAGTCCATAATGAAAAACCCACTATAGAATAATCCTTATATATTTTTTTGATTCTTATATAAATAATTAGATCGGTATAATACTTATTCACCATAACTATCTAACACCAACACATACACACTTTAATCATTACACATTAATTATGTTCATAACATAGGCCCTTAGTCTATGATTTAACCCTCAGATTATGTAACTGACTCCATTAATTTTTCTATTCTCCACACATAATACATTAAAAAATGGTTATGTATGATTTAATTTATTCCCTTATTCCAAAAAAATTATTTTTCAGGAGGCAATCAAAATCTATTCATATTTTTCATCCCATAAATAACCCTGGAGATCCTTTTTGGCATTTCCCTTGGTGACTCTTTGGACATTTATGACACTTTGAGTGTTTCATCATCATTATATTAAATCCTATATCATATTAAATTTCATTAGATATATTCCTCCAATAATTTAATGACTTTGGTCATTCAAATATGTTGTAGTTGTTAATTGTGATTTTTGATTGCTATTTTGGGAAATCACAATATGCCTTTCTTATGCTACCATCACGCTAGGCATCTCATTTTAGTAGTGATTGCATTAAACAACAAAGTAGTTGTTGAATGGGTTATTAATTTTTCTATTTATTGACTAGAATAATATAAACATAAGGTATGGGCAATTTTAATTAATTAAACACATAAAATGAAATATAATGATAATAATGTGATAACATGTAAACGACATGTATTTTCATAACTTATTATTTTATGGGATTTAATCTAAGTTTACCAATTTATTTTTCTTATAATAGAATATTATGGAAATTATTCATTTCATTAATAATGGCTCATAATGGTCAACTTAATTAAAAATTCAGATCCCCTAAGTGATCCAAACTAAAAGTACATGGAGACTAGTCTTCACGCACCAGTTCCCAATGGATTCTACCTCAATATGGTGATTTTTTGTATTACCTCTAGATATATCTTTGCTAGAGACACATTTTAATTGTATTATGTAGTCTTGGATTTATTTTACTATAAACTAATTACTTTATAAATTAAAATATACAGATATTTATTAGTACGTTTATTCATATCTATAAGGATTTCACTAGAGTTTTTTACCCATAATGAAAAAATAGATAAACTTTCTTTTGATACTAACTATGGTACCATTTAATTTTCTTACAAATTAAATATGATTTATTTTAAATGAGTACATAAAAAATAACCCGCGAGATCATGCAGTATACTGTCATTTGAAATTATGTTCAATACATAAAAAATTAAAATACTTATTAAATATCTATTAAATAAAAATTCCCTGACATTATCATTTTATAAAATCTTACTTAGAAATATATGGGATAACCTGGAGACATACATAAATAAAGTGGTGATATATAATTCCTATTCAGTGAATAAAAAAACACATTAATGAAGAATTTCATGTTATACAATTGCAATTAATATGGTTCATACAAGTTTTTATAATCATGGATATGAATAATAATTACAGATATAATATGGAAATATAATGTCAACATGGGAAATGTTGAAAAAACATTAAATATTGAATTATAATTAATGGTCAAGCCATACGACCATGGTATAATGGCTGAAAAATTAATGAGATATATTATGTTATCTCCCTCCTAACATTCATGATATATGACGAGAAAACAATTATCAATTGAATTGGAGAGCTATCAAATTCTTATTTTTAACATTTACATTCATTTCATTCACATAAAATCATGTTCCACATAGATCATAAACCATGAAAATATTTATCATCGCATTTAATTAAATCATCTAAAATTTTGGACAAAGTACATGTTTTTTTTTCAAATCAAACATATATATCTTCATAAAGACAAATTGAATTGATATAAATTTTTTATTATAATTTAAAACCCAGTTATTTTGGAGTGGAAAATAAATATGATATTTAGAAAACTTAATTGGTGGATTATCAATTTTTACGTGAGTTTTTAATGAAATTAAAATTGTTCTATCAAAATTTGGGAATTATATGGAAGGGTTATATGGGGGAATATATCCTATTATTTGGAATCGGAGGTAAAATCCCTAATATAATGAATATTCTTGAATAAATAAGACAAGTGGAGGATCACATAATATTTTTTAGAATATTTATTTCTTAGATAAATTCTGTAAGGATAGTGGATAAACTCCTAACCATTATAATATAATCAATTTGATAGTATATGGATAAATTTAAATATATTTTTTAATAACGAATTGTTATTCAAAAGGAAAATACAAAATTACGTACATAAATAGAAATAAGAAGAGGGACGTCCTTTAACCTAAGAGGGTGACTACAAAATCATTGGAGGATCTTATTGAGAGATTTGGGGAACTTGTTGAAGACTCTAGAGAATAGAGGGAAGATTAATAATATGATCTAATGTGTTTCAATGAAGTGAAATGATAGAATGTTTGATTTTATACAGGAAAAGAGTGGGGAATTATATATTATTTATAAAAAATGGTTTTTGAACTCAATTTGATAAAATAACCAATATAAAAATCTTTACCATTGGATTTTTAAATGGGTTCAAAAAAAGAGGGACATCATTAGTTTATAAGTTCATATTATAAACATAAAAAAAGAACACTCAGTTGATGTGGATGTGTGTCATATATATAAATAAATGATTTAAAAACCATAAAATATAATATAGGTTTCTTTTTAATAAGTAATAAATTATATAAATTTAATAAAATAATATAAAAAAAAATTAATTTAATGTGAAAACAGATATTTGGTCTTATATTTCATTTATTGCATTATTTACATCACTTTTTTGTCATTATGATGTAATAACACAAAAAATAGATTTAAATTGTCGTTAATTTTTATTGTAAAATATTACTCTATATGATAATTATTAAGAAATAACCATAGTAAATATTTTACATGATGATTCTGAAAATAATATATATTTTTTTCAAAAATGTTTTTTAAATATTTTAATTTTCACTTTTAGAACATAAACAAAATTTAAAATGCTGGGTATTTTTTAAAATAATTTTTTCAAAACATAATGGAAATCACATTTATCATTATAAATTTTATATACTTTATTAAAATTTTTAATCACCGTATAATAATAATATTTTTTTAAAATATCATTTACTTTTAAATATTATTAATTCACCAGAACAAGTGTCTTAACTAAAATGACATGTTACTCAAAAAATATAATTTTTCTTTTATCGTATCAAAATATAAATTTTATCAAACTACTTACTTAATCACATATAAGGTGAAATATAAGGAATTAATATAGTTATAATTTCAATGAAAATGATATATAAATATTTGGATAATTTGGGTGAAATTGTTTCTAGTTTTTTTTAAATTATTATTAACCTTAATTATCCAGGTTTCCTATTGATCATAGTAAAAAATATTTACAACATTTACTATTCATATTATTCCAAAATTAAGTTTCATTTATTAAAAAGCATTAAAAATTATTACTAAAAATATTTAATCCATTTTATAAAATATAATTAATATATTTTGATTAATTTTATCAAATATAAAACCCACAAGCATAAGAAAAAATTGATTTAAAAAAAATACATTTTTGAGGAAATATGGATTTTACATTAACTATATAAATAGTAATATTCATTATATGAAATTAAATTAATATTTATAAATATAATATAAATATTTTATTTATATATATTATCATAAGGGGATATTTTAATTAACTACACTAGGGAAAAAATATGTTTTTAAAAAATTATTACATAAATTTTTTAATCTAAAAATAATATTATACTTAAATCTGATACAAAGACAAAAAAACTTTACATTTTAGAAATAAATATACTAAAGGATAATTATTTTAAATCTAAAAAAGATTAAAATTATAATTATATATTTTAATTAAATTTTATACAAAATGAAATGAGAATTTTATATAAAACAATATTTTTGAGTATTCTTTTGAAAAATATATATATATTGTGAATTAAATAACAAAAGTAACCATAGGTTTGTTTTTATATGATTATATCAAAAATAGAAATTATTTTGTAAAATAAGTTTTCTAAGTGATCATGAAAAATTAGTATAGTATTTTTTAATATAAAGGAATAAAAATCACTTTAAAGAATGCATATTTTTATAGACAAAAACACGTTACCGAAAATCAATTTATTATTTATTAATACGTTAATATTATAATTAGGACACATATGTACATTTAATAATGTATTATAACATACTCCTTTGTTTAAATTTAATGGAAAGTTTAAGAAATTCATATTTAAATAATCATTGTTTGTTTGAGTTCGTTGTTGTGTATCACATACACCATTGAACATAGTTTTTTATTTTAATACTATTATGAGTTACAAATATACTATATCAAAAAACCCACCTAAAATCCATGTGAAACAATTATTACCCCTTCTATAAATTATTTTCCATTTAAATGACCCACTTATTCAACAATGAAAGGAGCTCACTACAACGCATTCTCACATCCCTCTCTGACCAGTAGGAATATCATAAAGATCCAATACCTCCCTCACTCTAAATCCACCCCAATGTGTTTTTATTATAATATGAAGTCCACCCCAATTTACAAAGCTACATATTATATTCAAGGTTTTACACCTCATCCTACATATTGAAATAATTATTTTTTACCATCCCTTTAGGATTTAACTGATTGTGTTATCCCGTCTTCATAATCCATACCTGATTGTCAAAAATGATGAACTATTTAAGATATAAAAAAACATATCACTTGAAACCAATTATGTAAACATTTTTCAGTGAACATGCTACTGAAATAAATATATTTTTTTTCTATTTCATACATTTATTTTATAAATAGTAAACACTATATCTAATAAAAGTTATTAAACTATATAAAATTGTCCTTCACTTATTGGGGGAATCCGTATATGAAACAAATGTTCCTAAATTATTGAATTTAAATTATGAAATACATTATTTTGTTGTATGGAAAGAATTAAAAAATTTATCAATGGAATATGAGTGGTGTTTAGTGGAACCACTCAAATTTATTGGGTAAATAATTAATCAACCGATATTACAAGATCATGATATCTTAGAAGAATTCATTTAAATTTCTTTATGATATCATGTCGAGTACCATGGAAATATTCTTTATAAAACCTATTCGATGAACCTTGGTTATAAGCTTATGAACATATTACCTTTCTATTGTTGTCATATTTCTATTCTATTCATCATATATTAATTATAATGTTTTTCATCTTGTACTTATGTTATTGATCTTATATTATTCATCACATTATACCCACAACATTAATTTTTTCTTTCTTGGTATTTTATTTATTCTATAGAGAATATTTATCCAAAAATTCTTTTAATAATATACATAGATACATTAATGGTTATGGTGATATGTGATGGGAAAATAAACACGCCATTCTATATAGTTGGATTATTTTAGATTTATATTTTGATACATATATTAGTTGTATTAAGTTAATTATTTCTAAGACACAATTCCTAAACTGTACTTCAGGAAATGATATTCAAAATATTTTTTTAAGGAATCATATTTATACCAATGTATGACAATATGTATCATAATTATTTTTATCAAAGAATAGTTTATGTATTTTTAAATTAATTATTATAATACCATCTTCAAAAATATAGATATAATTAGATTATTGGGAAGAAATTTTCAATTATTATTAGAATTTATAATGTTTCTTTCTTCAATATAAATCCATATATCAATAATGGAATTTGTATGTATCCATGATGTTTAAAAATACTATAATTAATCACCCTATATATGTTCAGTTGATCATTGATGTAGTCTTCACTATTGCAAAAGATGTGTCATCCTAAGTCTTTGTATCTAGAAAGATCATTTAAAGGGGCATTTATTGGTAATAATATATATTTATAGTTATTTATGAATGATTTAAAACTAATGAAATTATTTCTACACGTATGTATGAAATAAATTAATAATATGGTCCTCTAATTTCAATAATAGAAAATAATTAATATTTTCCTCCCTTTAAGAATTAATCAACAAAATATTTCATAATAATATGAATTTTCCAAATTATGTTTTTATCTATTAAATAAATTCGTACAAATAGAATATTGTTTTATTCTTTAAATGGGAAATGATGTGAATGACATCCTAATACAATCGAGGATGGAGTTTAAAACTACAAAATGATGCTAAATCAGTTATCCGATACTGATAATAACAAATTATTTTAATCATATCGTTTCACGGATAATGGATCTACTATCAATTGAATCATTAATAAATGAAATAACTCATATTTTTAGTGAACCCACTTAAATATTTATTACCGAACAATGGATAAATACCTCAAAATATATATTTTATGCGATCCATTTTTTAATATTAGAAATGGTAACATTGGATATGTACCTACTTGAGAAGGAATCTAATAAATGGTTGACATTGATCAGGAATATAATATCAATGTGTGAAGTTGAATTATTAGAGTGGGTGTAGCTCATGATTGTATCATTGTTTAAGTGTTTTCATTGATCCATGTGACATTATATTGATGGTCATACTTGAATAGAATTTGGTGTGGAAGATCCCGTAATGGGAAATGCCTCGTTAGGGTTTCTTTTGTCACCGCCATCTGCATTTGCTTCCCTATTTGACTAAAGATCCTATTCATGGAACTTCTTCCGTTATTGATCATGATGTGTGGCTACAGATTATGTGGAAACATTGAGGGTTTGAGATCTAGTCCCTCTACCACCTCATATCACGTCCTGATTGAGGCTTCTCTCTCATCTCCACTCAATGAACACTAAGGGACCACCATTCCTCATAACATTGTCTCCTTCCTGGTTCGACATCAAGACCATGAAGGATTCAATCTCATCGATTTGTCCCTGGGGTCATCCTCAGAGGCCTTATCAAGGGTTAGTAGCGATGATTCAAGACCTAGTGAAACTAGATGGATTCACTTTACCTATGTATTAAAAGTTCTATTGAGTGTATTTCCTATAATGGAGGATCTAGTTCTATTTCATCTATGTTGTTGTGGGTTGACCAAGGGTGTTTGGGATTTTTCAGATTAAGGGCAGTGCAGTGTAATCAATATCTAGTCTTCTGTAGTGCGATGGGTGGGAAAATCGTTTTTATGTTGACTGGAGTTCCTTTCATGGATTTTTGTGGCCTCCACGAGCGAGTTTGGTGGTGGTAATATTCTATGCATTACTGACTTGGTTCATTTTTCACAGGGATTCCTTCTAATGTCATATAGCATTTGGGAGGATAGATATAAATTGATTTCTTTTGTTCCTTGATTTGCTGACTTCGTGTTTTGGTATGGGTTATGATTGTGTTCCTATTGTGAGTCTGTTTCTGCAATGGTTTGTGAATCTGCTTTACAGGTTTGATTTTATGAGTGGCCAGTGGTCTGTCATTCAAGGGTATGAAACCAAATCATCCTTAAGGGTTTCTCTAGATGAGTTTATGACCTGTGATTTTTTCACCAAATCATAGCTATCTTGATCTGGTTGTTAGAGAGGGTAGGGCATATCTTATGGGAACCCGGACCGCACATACATGCATGGGATAACTAGTCAATATATGATGATAAGGTGGAATATTTTCTTAATGATTACATTTCTTTGGAGGGATTTTCCCATTTTTATCTGGTTTTCTTGGCTTTGGACTGTTGGTTAATAGTTTTTATTTTCTTATATAATGATTTCATGTTGGGATCCCCCTTATGCCTCAAAAGGATGTTTACAATAAGAAAACAAGTTAAATAATTTTTTTCAGGGTTATCCTAGAGCTTATTAAAAATAATATTTAATCATTTTTAATTTATGAGATCACTTTTTCATTTGTCTCATGATACACATCCGGAATTGAAAAGGATTTAAAGGGATGTACTAGGTAGACATTTGATGGACTAAAAATAAATTTATAAATTGAATTCCAAATATGATATTTTAGGGGTCATTAGAATATTTTAAAGTGTAAATTAAATAATTAAATGGTATTTATATATGAATAATGGTCTCATTGAAAAAATGGTAATAATGTATGGATAGATAAAAATATTGGATGATTTTTTAATATAAAACATATTAAAAAAATATAACATTCTAAATAAAAAATTTCTTGAGAAGTTGAACATTGTAAATTTTCATCATGGATGTACAAGGTGTTCAACATGTGGAAATAATGGATAATATAAAAAAACTATACTGTAGATGGGAATAGATAACAATATAATTCAATATACAAAGAAATATAATGCATTCTTATCCCACAATTAAATGCATCATATGTGGAGACCCTGTACACTATTATAATTAGTGTATATTTAAAAAAAATGTTGTTTTAAAGCTATATTAAACCTAAGAAGATGTAAATGTATCAATAATGTGTTTTTATTGATTGTTTAAATCAAGGACCAAGATGGAAGGGTGCCATAAACATATTTTTTACCACTCAATCCTTGAAATCACATTCTTAGAATCTAGATTTGTGTATTATATTATTTGTTTCATGCATAAAAAAATAAAAAATAAAATCCTTCATAATACATATATATATATATAGTATCTTTGGGGTTCTATTCATATGTCAAGGGTTTATAAATAGTCCAGTAACTATTTTTCCTTTCACAATCTCATTGCAAATTAAAAAGTCATTCCATTTGATTCATCCACCCATTAGTTTCTCCCCCAAAAGAACATATTATAGTCAAGAAGAATAATTATATATAATTCTAATCATTAAATGATTTTAAGTAATACAACGGGATCATAATAATGCAAAAATACATTTTTCATAGAATTTATTATTTATTTCACTAGCTTTAAATAGATCATTTTCCCAAAATTGAACATTGATGATGTATCCTCTATAGAGATTAAACGAAATAGTTATTATGTTGATAAATTTTATATAATGTTATGAAAATTATGTTTTTGTTTATATTACCTTTATTTTATTTAATGATCCCCCTTTATTTATTCAATAGTTGGAAGGACTCTTAAAGAACTACCTGAGTAAATTTATGGTCATATTAATTGATGATATTAAAATATATATAAAAAATTTATAGACATGATGAACACAAAATGGGTATACTACAAACTATAAATATTGAAATTATTTTTTTTAATTTCAGTAAATATTTGTTTTTTTTTGAATAATTTGATTGTTTATAGATGTTTTATATTGCAATGAAAATATTATGGAACATTCAATGAATAATATTGTATATTAATAGACTTTTATAACAACAATAATTATTATTAATAGTATTTTATGGTCTTTATGGATTATATAGAATGATTTTAAAAACTATTTGATGGGAATTTTAATCTAATAATAATGATACAAATGAATTTGAGTGATGTTAAACTATACCAAAAATTATGAAGAATGATAATATGAAGTGGGGAATATTCTCGTTGTTATACCTATGATAAAATTACACCCAAATGATGAAAAAATCATTTCTAATGATTTAACATTGAATGTACATAGATGTTTACTCATATAAAATTAAAAGCTGATTGGTTGTGTATCTTTAAAATTAATTCCTTATAATCATAAGAATTCTATTTCAAATTTTATGATATGTCAATTTCTGTCATTAATGACATGGACAATCTACCCATAGGGTGATAGGTGTCATATATTCTCATCCTAGATTTCATACAATGACATGAATTGATGGAGAAGAATAAATTAAGGACATGATTGAGGTTGAAATAGAATATGTACACGGATGGACATCCTCTATACCAAAAAATATTATTTTCTATTTATCCCTATTGATGGTGATCATGAAATCAAAAATAGATGAGGATGTGATACAATTGTAAATTTATGTAATAAAAAATTTATGTTCAATGATTGTTATATTGATCAAGAGGGGGTAACATGGATCATAAATATGACATGTATTTAATATATTAGTTCATCATAAATAAACTATTACATTTTTTTATAGCTATATATTTAATTTTTTATTTTTAAATCTCCATAATATATAGAGATATATGAATCAAATATTTTTGGGATAAAATAACAACAAAAATTGTTGACTATATGTCCATATGGTTGATTGTAACAAAGTATAACTATATTGGTAACTTCTTATCAGAATAATTAAAAAAAATTACACAGCCATTGTAGATGTTGGAAATTATCACAATGCACATTCCTAATGACCTTCCTAAAATATAAAATATTAAAAATACAATATGTGAATTGTTTTATAATTAAAAAATGTTTATTAATCACATTTATCTATTATAGTTCTTCGATATTGTGAATATTTATGTTCAATATTTTAATGAATTGGTTAGTCTTACAGTTTTACTTTAATAAATATTCTCTTACTACCATCCAATATTTACTCTTATGTTCTAAATGATCATCCAAAAATTCTGAATATGGAAAATAACATTACCAAAACTGACCATCCACAAAATTTTTGTCTATATAAAAGAAATATTAAAATATTATAGGATATTTCAATGTCTATATCATATTAGTTTTACAATATTTGGTAGCAAGATCATCTATATAATGAATTCTCTATAAAACATCATCTTATTGAATAATAATCTAGCTTCATATAATGAAAATTATTTGAAATATATGGAACATAATAATTTTGGGCTTACCTATAAAAAATAAGATATTGGAATAAATAATTTGAGTAAAATTCCTAAGAATAATCTTGTAATCCAGTGACATTTAAATTTACATAGTGTAATCAAAACTATTAGGCAAAAAATCAATGATTTGGAATTTATTTTCATGGTTGAAGCATGTACTTTTGAATGTATCAACATGGAACCAATTATTTATTGTTTTGATGAAGGTGAAAATAATATTTATGGTAAATTGTACCATTTGTGATTTTATAGGGTTTTAGAGTAGCTTCAAATTTATTTTCAGTACATCATAAAACTAGACTGTATACAATATCATCAATGTGTCCCTAATGAAAAGGTATACATAAAATAAATTCTATTAATGGTGTGGAATTGGGTCATTACATTTCATATTATCAATAAAAAAATTTATTATCAATGAAGGGAAACAATTTTTATGGAATAATATAACTTAATATGCGAAATTATTATAGAGAAATAAAATGTGCAAGTAAGAAAACTAGGAGCCTAAAGACATGATAACAGAATTATATGCTGGTATACATTAAATTATAAATAAAAAATAAATGGATGTTTTTTTAATGGGTGATAATGTAAATTGAAATCATATTAAAAAATATAAGGTCCCATTAAAAAAGCCTAATGTGATAATTAAACATGTCCACATGCATCACTAATAGAAATTGATCCATTAAACCTTTTATTTAAATATAAATAATCATTATAAAATGATATCATATTGTCGAATGTAAATAAGTGTAATTGTATTAATGAATTTTTATTGAAAAATCATAATTCTAATATATGAAAAAATTAAAACTGTGTTACCAATTGACCCATAAATCTTTTTCTACCTGAAGTACATTTTTCAAATAAAAATTATTCTTCTCATTGAATTATATTTTTTATATTACAAATTAATATGATTTTAATGATATTTTTAATGAAATATAAAATTTAATAATATAATATGAATCCATAATTTTTTAAGAAGTTATGAAATATATTTTATTATTTATTGATTAATTTTTAATTAAAAAATATATGCTCACATATATTATAAATTATTAATAAAATTTCTTCATTTTTTTAATATAATTGAAATTGATATGTTCAAAATAATTACAAAAATATAATTTTTAAAATTAATTCCAAAAAAATAAGCCCTCACGGGGAATTATTGTTATGTAAGATTAAAATTCATTAATGATTAAAACAATATTTCAAACAATAATTTTATTCCATAAAAATATAATTTTAATTTTAAAACATTATTTAGAAATATTTTACAATATTAATTGATTTATAAGTTCCTAAATTGAAATTCATAATTATTAATATTGTTATGAAGGGTCATCTGATATTTTTATAGGTAATATAATTTCATTGAATACCATTTTTTCATTAATAAAATGCAATAATAGGTAATATAATAAGTTTTTAGTTTACATAAATATTTTTTACTCAATGACCATCTTGAGAAACTTATTTATGTTATAAATTAAAAAATACATGTTTCATAAATTTTATCTTATATTAATTAACTTATACTAAAAACCCACCTAACCCCCATGTGAAACCATTAGTACCCCTTACGTACAACTGGTTTCCATGAAAATATCACACTTATTCACCTATAAAAGATATACACTCTAAACAATTCTCTCATACCTCTCCAAACAAATGGAATTTGAAATGAATTTTACTTCTTGTTAAGTCTCTAATACCCCCCTTAGGTAGTTTTTATGGTTCAATGGTGTCCATTCAGGAATTTAAAATCGACATAGAAACATAAGAGTTATCCTTCTACTCCATTACATTCAATTAGTTATTAATGACAATCAAACCTAGTTTCAACTTATTTTTGATTCATTTGCTCATAGTCATTCATTAATTTTCCAAATTATTCACTATGTTTGAGAGAAATCCATTCTCTATAATTAAACTCATTCTAAAAACCATTCTTATAAAATCCATTATTGAAAAATAACTCCTTAGATATTTAATATATTAATTTCATATTGTCAGTACCCAAACCAATTATCATTCAAGCATACTCATCATAATATAACTATCCTAAATTGACTATTGACATCCATTTGTGAAACACACATTTAAAATATTGTCTGTGATACTATGAAATACATTTTAATATGACAATATCAAGAAAACCCACATGATGATATACATTCGAATGGTATATCCAAAAAATTATCCAATGAAATTGGTAAATAATTATTCATATAATATTACACATTCATAATATCTAAGTATCGTGACTTGGTATGGTAATGTGACACCTTACTGAATAATCTTGAAATTATAGTTTTATGACACTATAGTGGTGATTATCAAGGATATTTTAATTAATGTATCAATTTTTTATCCATAATTTCCGGATATTACTCATGTAGTTATGATCATGTTATTGAAGGTACCCATGAATATAATACAAGGATATTATTTGTTTTCAATGAATATTCAAAATATATTAAATATAGTAATGACAAGAAAATAGTAAAGTGTTAGTGTACATAGAAACTAGATACTTTAAACTCTTCATTAGGTACCATATTCATCTTCTAAAACATCTCCCATTATATAATATTCTCTAATAAAATCATCATATATATAAATTATCTATATAACATGGAGAAAATAAAAATATGTGGTGATGTCATATGCTCAATAATGATAATTGTGGGTGACATCCGTCCATGATAATATGATAGAATATCAAGATCATAAAAACATTATAATATGTTTATATATATATATATTCATAACCAGTAATACATAGATCATAATCATAAGTCTTGGAAATTTTTTTATAATTTAACATGATTTGGTAGTCACAAAAAATAATTAATTTCCCATGGGCTCATATAATAACATTTTCAAGATTTCATAATCATATTTCATAACCACAAACATGGATGACATATAAAATATCGAGGCTAGATTCTGAGACCACCATATCATAATATATCATTAATCACCACATATTTTCAATATCATATCAGATCAAGCACCACCATATGTTTTATATATCAAAGGGGATAATGCATCCATACCTATTTCCCATATTGGATCATGAACATAAACTCATTTATCCTTTTTATCACATTATAAATATATATATTACCCAAATCATTAGATACTATAACTGACCCAATGGTAACATTCTGATTCCCATTTTATGTGTGCTACAATAATATAAAGCATTCACAATTTCACCTTACCATAACGTATGGAAAAGAAAATTCATTCATAAAAAGGTCATCATCAAAATTATATATATCATATAGAAATAAAACATGGATGTTATCAATACATCATTACCCTAGTGAATCCTAATAATCCTTAATAGATATCATAGAATTGAAAAATATAATTAAAGGATCCTTTATGATTTCATTGAAAGCATGATAAAATATCCCTTTACCTTGATATAAATTTTTCCTTAATTACTATATTATTCAGAAAATAATTTTCATTGAATGTAACAGTGAAAATATGTAAATGATTCATCAATGAAAATATATTCCTAAATGTGGAAAAATATATTCTTCATTTATATGATAAAATAAATCATGTTTTATAGTTTTAAATAAAGTCAAAAGAATCTAGATAATATAAATTATAGAATGAAACCATTTTAAAACGTTATTAAGGAAGTTATTGTTAGTGAAATTACCTTTAATAATTTTTATTTTTAATAGAAATAAGCATCAAAATCTTTTGAAGATTACTATTTATGTCTCGACCCGACACACCATCAAACTTTAGCTGATTCGATTGCTCACCTGGCCTAAAGCATTTCCTAGTATGCCTAAGGCTTCCGACTAGTATCAAGTGACTTGGGAGGTGATAGTGGGGAAACTATACACTGTAATTATATTTGTACAATATTATGACAAAATAAATACTAACAGAGAACAACAAAAATAGTAAATATTAATGAACATGTTGTGCAAGAGTGATTAAAATAACTAAAAAATTCTGGATAACACGAATTTATACAATGCTGGATGATTAATGATACATTAGATAAAGAAGTAGACAAACATCTGGATTTTAAATAAATTATAAAAACACTGAAATGAAATAAAATCTCCAAGGTAGATCTACATGACCATCCTGAGCTACAACTTGGTCCTTTTCTCCCAACTCTAATAACAAACACAAAATAACTGGAAATCAACCATGGTCTATATTTCTACAAACATGAGATTCTACTCAGGTACCCAAATGCAATGGAATTCCTAGAGGGATTTGAGATATTAATTATAGTAAGATAGAATCTGTTATTTCTATCACAATCCTAGTAGTTCAAAATATATATTCAATAGTGTTTATGTATGAGTAAATAATTATGAAAATCGAATATGTAAAAAACCACCTATCTAGGATTATAAGTTACAACTGATAGATATACCTGCTTCAAATTAAAGTTGGAGAGTCATTCTGATCATTACACACTATATATATGAAAATATTTATATGTAACAGAAATTTATACATACATTCAAATATGGTGGTATGGACTGGGATGTAACCCACAAACATCTAATATACAGAAAATCTCTGACGATCTCACCCATGACCCAACTCCATGTGATCTCAAGGTATCTTGGGATACCCATTCTATAAAAAGTAAGATTTAACCCACTAACATCCATCACTAGGGGAGCTATCATAGTATATCCCATGGATTCTAATGGGAAACTCACACAATCATCCTTCTCAAAGGATCTCATTATCCCTTGGAAAATCAACATGCACTCTCAAATAATCATACAATTTGGTCTCTCATGGTCCCTAATCTCCACAAACAATAAGTAATAACATTTATAAATACACAAGGAATGATTAATACACCTATAATTTCCTCACATTATCCATTTTTATATAATTGGAACATTCATAATATATATTTCATGAGTCACTATCCTATCACTTATCTCTTTATCCCATTAAAATTAAATATATGCATTCATGATAACATTTATAGTAATCGAAAAAAACCCAATTATTTCTTTTAAAAATTTACAAGGAATGCTCATGTAATCACAAAACACATGAGGTAATAACCTCTCATGTTTTTATTATTTCAATTAATTAATGTTATCCCATATCAATTTTTTTCCATTTACACGAATCATGAACAAAGGAATGGTTCTACCATCATCTAATCAAGTCCATTTCTGATTAGGAAATTCATTTAATATAATTCCATATTTTAAATCATGAGAAAGTGGAAGGCCATGATATACATTGAAAATATATCATAAAGAAACCAATTGATCCATTTCAAACAAACGAAATAAATTATCTCACATTATCCCATTTATAAAATTAGTATTATTTAACTATTACTCAATTAAGAGGAATAACCATTTATGTAATTCATTACATGATGCACTACATCATGTGTCCTAGATAAACCATGTTCATTTCCATGTAACTTATTCAATTAATTAAAATATTAATACCCCACTAATAATATCAAATGGCGTCACTCATAGGGTACCACTAACAAATGATAATATACCTACATGGGTAAATCCATTTCATTGATTGAGTTGTTGAATATATAAGATGGTCCAATACATAAGAAATTTTTGGGATAACATAGACATTTAGTGAGGGAGGAAACACATTTAGGGAAATTGAAAAGCCCATGTCGAAAAATTTCACATATATAACATAACATCAAATTATAAATGGAAGGACACCTCAATAAGACAATAATTATAAACTCTCTAAACAAACATAGAGAATTTTTATAGACAACACCCATTTATTGGAGATTATTATTGTAAAAACATGACATGATTTATTTGGAAGATTATTTATCATCATAATAATTTCATTCAATTATTTAAGTCATGAATTTTTGAATAATCTATTGTTTAATCAATTTAAATAAGATCCATTTTTAATTTTAATCTGATATGATTGGGATCCTACATCAATAGGTAGCCCAAGAAAAGCATTTTTGAACTATATTCTTTGACCAGCGACCACTCGAGGCTATTACACACATTCACGCACACAAATTACTATATATATACCTCTTAATATGATATAAATATTCCATCACCAAGTCTGATTTTTTTCTAAGGTAGATATACATACATAAATACCATTTTGTGTGGCTTGATGCTCTCAAAGATTCACCATGTCCTCTATAAAAAATAATATTATGTAAATAATTATTCAACAAGGTATACACACAATAGAAAAAATAGTAGGGACCAAATACCAGAAAAACCAAATTATAAAATGTTAATCAAAAGAATAAAAGAGGAAAATATTACCACGAATTGATTAAGGATGACTAAGATGACCTGAAACAGTTCTCCATACATGAAGGTTGCTGCAATCCCCATGAATGGGTCCTAATGAATCCTACACATAACATAGAACAAAAAGAAAACCTAAATTCAGTTCACCCAAAAACCCTAGATTAAGGTTTCCCCTTACCTAGTGATGGAGAGTTGGAAAAAGACCAAATCCAGGGAGAAAAAGTAATGAGGTATTAATACCTCAAGTAATCGATGATATTCTGTAAAGAAATAGAAAAAAATGTTGAACGATGCGGATCTGAGTGGTGGGGTTAATCATTCCATGAGAAGAAGGTGGGTAGTTTTTCATGTGGATCGGGTAAGGGGAGAAGGGTAACATAAGTGTTTTTTAGTTTTTTGTTAATTTTAAATAATTTCATCAAAACACACATACCACATGATTTATGTTTCATGGTTTGGATAAACTTCGACCTACAATGTGGCACCCCCAGTTTAAGAAACTCCCCTATCATGGTTAGTTTTGCATGGTTATCCAAATAGTGCACAGATCGTTTTATGAATAGTGTCAATGTACAAACACAAAACATCATCTGGGTGGGATTGGATAACGGTTTGGAAAAATATGTATAGCTTATGAAAAATTCCTCAACATCACCTACCCAAGGCTGTATGGTTTCTAAAAAACCATTCACCATTTATAGGTCCTTCAAAATTTCTTTTATGGATCCAGAACTGCTGAGAAATTCCTCAGGCCTTCACCCAAGTACGAAAACCAATAGTTGAATCATTAAAACTCTCAGTATTCCTTTCCAAATCGTGGTTTTAAAAACATTCCATCATATTAATTAAAATATTTAAATCTATTTTGATTTTCATTTGGTTAAAAATATGGACTGTTATAAACTTCCCACCCTAGAAATTATCATTCCATAGAATATGTTGGGAATAATTGAAACATCACTTAAACTACTAGGGTCATGTTGTCTCATTCAAATGATTGTGTTGCTTTTCCAAAATACCTATCACCACTGGGAAATTATTTAACTGAACAAAAAATATGCTGTTAAAACTCGATCCGAAGTTAATTCTTTCAAAAAGAAACATAGAGAATGCTCTTACCCAATATTGTTAAGGCTGATAAATAACAACATCATCGTCTCATTAACCACTCACCCAAATTTTCTTCCCATTTTATGCTTTAACAATAGAATGGGGAAACTTTAGAGACATGGTCCTTAAACCATCAGAATTTTCCGATAATGCAGGCCCCTAAATATTTTGATGATGCCACTAACATGATTTCAATAATAGGGAATACCCAATTAATCTTGAAACCATAATAATAACATATTAGAATGAAATAGTTGAATACTAATTAGCCTAAAAGTTGTAGGTCACACACTCCATCCTTGAAATATGTATCCAACCCATTTGGTCACACCTTCCTTAAACAAACGGAGAGTTTTATTATGGTTCTTTACGAACATTTAAATCATGAATGGAGAGAAAAAAAGTTTATCCAATCCTACTGTTATATCTGTAAGACACCCAGATTAGGAATCTGACACATTACAAACTAAAATGTGATGCATTATCCCATGGAATCCATCTGGTATGACCAAAACATTTACAAAAGTCCATACCTAAATTCTAGGGATGTTATCTATTCATAATAGAACCTAATCATTTAATAATTGTCACACCACAACGTGACAAAATCTGCAGTACAGATCTATATCACCATAATTCCCACCACTTTTTGAAAAAAATCAAATGATCCCAACAACGAGTCTAGGTTAACCTCATATTCAAACAATTGTGGCCCATGTAACTATATAAACCATGATATGAACCATGCATCGAGTGTGAAATAGTTACAACAAACCACCTAATGAATCCCAATGGCTTTAAATAATCATTACCGCATAATATAGTTGCTCTCTTAGTGAATCTTGGATGACATCATGATAGGGGGAATTCTCATCACATAGAGGAATAAACTATGATGATTTAAATAGATTACGGTCAATCATACACAAAAATTTGAAAGAGAAACATTCAACACCCAACCAATCGACTTCATGGAAGAGGCTATACATCACTTGCTGATGCACCAACAATAATGAAAAACATGACTTTACTACTGAAGTACATTCCATTCTCATTCATACACACTCATAAAAGTAGATATAATTCCTAAGGTTCTCCGAAAGAGACACATAAATAGCCAACCACATCATCATCGACCTACTAGTAGGAAGAAATAATATTTAGACATGTAAAACACAAATAAATTTCGAAAAACTAACTACTATAAAAATGGTACTTAGTGGTTGTGATCCTTCTACCTGAGATAAAATTTTTCAAAATAACAGATGTGGAAATCCTCACATTTGGACTTTCTTAGTCATCCAACAAAAATATAAACTTTCCACTTTGAATAATGCTTGACCAAAACCACCAAAAAAAGGTTGACTCTCCTATGAGCCACAAACACTATGTTATGAGCATAAGAAAACCAAACTAATGATACATATGTTTTAAAACCCCCAATACCCTTACAATTTCATAGGAAAATTAGGATGGACATGAATCTTCAGCACTTAGGTAAATCTACATGGAGATGTCCCAAAACTGCACTGAACACCTTAAGGAAAAAATATTGAGCAGAACTCATTTGATTAATTATACCATATATACATCAATTGTACCACTGAACATGCTTGAGCTATGTCTATCCAGCTGAAACTGATAATTTCTCAATGCTAAATCCCAATAAAATACAAGGATATCTTTACCACCCATCCGAAAAAGGATTTAATTTAGAAACAATGAGTCCAACGAGGGATACTTTCACATGAATGGAACCATATGTTGCATATCTCATGACATTGGCAAGGAAAATAAACAATATAGTTGATACCAATCATGGGATTGACCCCCTATTAAGAAAAAGAATTTTCCTTAATTGATGTCACACAAACCAAAAGGTCACTAGGCTCAAAAGTTGGCCATTGAAAACACTGATATGAATGGAACAATCTATAGAAAACAAACACATTTCTATTAGAATGAAACTCAAATAGAAGTTTTTACTACCCTTAAAAAGGGTTTTAAATAGGGGAAACCATTACATGTTATATTTCTAATCCATTTATATTTAATCAATCTTATTAATTAAATCTATAAATATTTAATTCAAAATCATGCACCAATGTTTTTAAATAAAAACATATGGTTCTTGATTTTAACCAACACCCTAAAGTAAAAATAGGAAGGTACCAAAAAACACCACATTAAAACATTATACACATCATTAAATTATGTCATAATAAATATATTTATCCTAATAAATTATATTCTAAAATATATGATGACTTATGAAGGTCCCCCTATACTGAAATGTGTTCTTAATAGTGAATACCAAAAACAGTTTCTTAATTTTAGAAATTTCCAACACTTATACCCTATCATATAATAAATAAAAATCATAAAATGACCTTCATGAGTCTTATTTCATTTCAAGATATAACCAATCCAATTCAGAATTAAAATTTAATTATCCCATACATTTATATCATCTAAAAATAAAGAAGGCCTTTAAATATTACATGGGTCTGCCTTTCACAATTCATGAAGCAGCCACACACAACATGGATTTATAATAGGTTCCCATTAATAAAATCCAATCTCAATCAAATTATAATGTGATCATATACAATTTTATAGTCATAGCACTGGGATCCTACCAAACTATAATACGACCATACACATTAAAATTTGTAATTTGGCTACATTTAATTGAAACAAAATCCACATTATAAATTTAACATTGGGGCCTTTATATTTTTTTTAAAAATTTAAATTAATATATATATATATATATATATATATTTCTCATGTTTTTTTAAATATTCAAGTTACCCATTCCCAAATGTAAGGAAACAATGCACCTAACAATAAAAATGGTTTTACCATTCATTCAAAACCCCGATGTTTTCATCCAATGAAACCAATTATATATCTAAAACACAAGGTATGTTATTATAAGTAGTAACATAGAAGAATTGTATAACAAATTAGAATGAAATATCACTAATGTAGGAAGAAAAGGAATGAATTATGTAATACACTCACTAATCTATGTTATATGAACAAACATTCTAAGGAATACAAGGTAGATACACTAGTGCAGAAAACATTTTTTACATCACCATTTTTTACGTCGGTTATATAAAACCGACGTCATAATATGTAAAACGAGGTTTTTTACATCGGTTATTTAATAACCGACGTAAAAAACCTGTGTTTAGTACACCTTTAACGTCGGTTATTTTTATAACCGACGTTATTAATCGCGCGACTTCGTTTTTTACGTCGGTTATACATTAACCGCCATAAAAAACAGAAGCGGGGGGCGTTTGTTACGTCGGTTATTCAATAACCGACGTAAAAACACGGTTTTTGAAGGCCTTTTTACGTCGGTTATTTTATAACCGACGTAAAAAAAGAATCCGCAGATGTTTTTGACGTCAGTTATTCCATAACCGACGTAATAAAACGCGTATTTTGAGCCCTTTCTAAAGTCGGTTATAAAATAACCGACGTAAAAAAAGAATCCGAGGAAGGTTTTTATGTCGGTTATTGAATAACTGACGTTATAAATGTTTTTAAAAAAATCATAATGTTGGTTATTGAATAACCGACGTGATAACTCATTTAAAAATTTACCCAGACCCGTGGATTGTCATTCGCGAGTTTACCTTCGACAGTCGCGACTCGTCTCTCTCGCGCGTAAACCCGAATCGGCTCGTCCATTTCGTTGGTTTAGATTCGTTTTTCGATCATCGTTTCTCATATTTAATCTCCTCGGATCAATCATCTAAACTCGCAGCACTCAGGTAATCCTCCCACTCGTTCGTTTTTTTTCGCGGATAGTATATATATTTGTGTTGTGATTTTTTTGTTGAAACTAGCTAAGATTCTTCGATTGCGAACCCTTTTAACTCGTTTTGGCACCATAATCTTATTTATCATCCCTAGATCTATTAGTTCGACTTGAAATATTGACTAATTTTATGAGTTCACTAATTTTTCATCGTTTTCTATAAATCCCCGAGAGGGTTGAGGCGTGTCCATTTGGATGGGGTGTCCAGGGGGTGTCCATGGGGTTGGATTGGTGTGGGGGGCTATCCAAGTGGGTGGAGGCCTCTCCAGAGGGTATTTGGGGTTGTCCGGGTGGGTGGGGGGGCTGTCCAGAGGGTTGGGGGATGTCCAGGGGGGTGTCCAAGGGGGTAGGGGGTGGGGGGTGGTGTCCAGGAGGGGTGGGGGGCTGTCCAGAGGGGTCGGGGGGTGTCCAGGGGGGTTTACAAGGGGGTGGGTGGGTGTGGGGGGCTGTCCAAGGGTTTGGGTGGGTGTTGGGGGGTGTCCAGGGGGTGTCCAAGGGGGTAGGGGGTGGGGTGGTGTTTAGGAGGGGTGGGGGGCTGTCCAGAGGGTTGGGGGGTGTCCAGGGGGGTGTCCAAGCAGGTCGGGGGTGGGGGGTTGTGTCCAGGAGGGGTGGGGGTGCTTTCTAGAGGGGTCGGGGGCTGTCCAGAGGGGTCGGGGGGTGTCCAGGGTGGTGTCCAAAGGGATGGGTGGGTGTGGGGGGCTGTCCAAGGGGGTGGCGGCCTGTCCAGAGGGGTCGGTGGGGTGTCCAGGGGGGTGTCCAAGGGGGTGGATGGCTGTGGGGGGTTGTCCAAGTGGGTGGCGGCCTCTCAAGAGGGTATTTGGGGTTGTCCGGGTGGGTGGGGGGGGGGGGGGCTGCCCAGAGGGTTGGGGGATGTCCAGGGGGTGTCCAATGGGGTAGGGGGTGGGGGGTGGTGTCCAGGAGGGGCGGGGGGGGGGGGGGGTGTCCAGAGGGGGCGGGGGGTGTCCAGGGGGGTTTACAAGGGGGTGGGTGGGTGTGGGGGTTGTCCAAGGGTGTGGGTGGGTGTTGGGGGGTGTCCAGGGGGTGTCCAAGGGGGTAGGGGGTGGGGGTGGTGTTTAGGAGAGGTGGGGGGGCTGTCCAGAGGGTTGGGGGTGTCCAGGGGGGTGTCCAAGCAGGTCGGGGGTGGTGGGTTGTGTCCAGGAGGGGTGGGGGTGCTTTCAAGAGGGGTCGGGGGCTGTCCAGAGGGGTCGGGGGGTGTCCAGGGTGGTGTCCAAGGGGATGGGTGGGTGTGGGGGGCTGTCCAAGGGGGTGGCGGCCTGTCTAGAGGGGTCGGTGGGGTGTCCAGGGGGGTGTCTAAAGGGGTGGATGGGTGTGGGGGGCTGTCCAAGTGGGTGGCGGCCTCTCCAGAGGGTATCTGGGGTTGTCCGGGTGGGTGGGGGGCTGCCCAGAGGGTTGGGGGATGTCCAAGGGGGTGTCCAAGGGGGTAGGGGTGGGGGTGGTGTCCAGGAGGGGTGGGGGGCTGTCCGGAGGGGTCGGGGGGTGTCCAGGGGGGTTTACAAGGGGGTGGGGGTGGTGTCCAGGAGGGGGGGGGCTGTCCGGAGGGCTCGGGGGGTGTCCAGGGGGGTTTACAAGGGGGTGGGTGGGTGTGGGGGGCTGTCCAAGGGTGTGGGTGGGTGTTGGGGGTATCTAGGGGGGTGTCCAAGGGGGTAGGGGTGGGGGGTGTTGTTTAGGAGTGGTGGGGGGGCTGTCCAGAGGGTTGGGGGTGTCCAGGGGGGGTGTCCAAGCAGGTCGGGGGTGGGGGGTTGTGTCCAGGAGGGGTGGTGGTGCTTTCTAGAGGGGCCGGGGGCTGTCCAGAGGGGTCGGGGGGTGTCCAGGGTGGTGTCCAAGGGGATGGGTGGGTGTGGGGGGTTGTCCAAGGGGGTGGCGGCCTGTCCAGAGGGGTCGGTGGGGTGTCCAGGGGGGTGTCCTAGGGGGTGGATGGGTGTGGGGGGCGGTCCAAGTGGGTGGAGGCCTCTCCAGAGGGTATTTGGGGTTGTCCGGGTGGGTGCGGGGGGGGGGGGGATGCCCAGAGGGTTGGGGGATGTCCAGGGGGGTGTCCAAGGGGGTAGGGGGTGGGGGTGGTGTCCAGGAGGGGTGGGGGGCTGTCCAGAGGGGTCGGGGGGTGTCCAGGGGGGTGTTATATCTTACTATATTTTGTTTAAAAAATAATATTGAAGCATATTTCTTTAAATACACATCGATTTGTTTTATATTACAAAATTGTTTACATTCAAATTATAATTTTTTTCATATAAACATATAATTGTCTTATCTAAAAAATATATATATTTTTTCTATTTGTTATAGGTAATAATGAGTCGAAGTTGGATTACGGCAAATCGAATGAGCAATGAATATGAGGAAGGTGTTGATGCCTTTTTGGAATTTGCTAAATGAAATGTTCCAAGTAGTGACATTTTTTTCTGTCCATGCCTGAAATGACTGAATATGAAGAAGTTGAAAAGTAGAGAGATAAAAGATCATCTGATTTGTCATGGTTTCAATCTGAGTTACAACCCTTGGATTTGGCATGGCGAAACTGGACAGAATGTTACTGATGATAATGAATCGCAAGATGGTAACTCCGATGGAATTGAAGAAATGATTCGCGATATTGTAGCAGAACAAATTGAGATAGAACTGACAGTTGCACGTCTATATGGTGATGCCGAAAAACAATTATATCCTGGTTGTATAGATTTTATGGTTTTGTCGGCGGTGTTAAGATTGATTAACCTGAAGGCGAAACATGGATGGAGTGACAGAAGTTTTACAGAGCTGCTACAATTGATGAAAGGCATTCTTCCAAAAGATAACGATCTTCCAGATTCAAATTATAAGGCCAAAAAAATATTATGCCCGATGGGATTGGGATACAGGAAAATACAGGCCTGTCCGAATGACTGCATTATATATAGGAAGGAATATGAATTTCTGAAAGAGTTTCCTAAATGTGGGACATCACGGTATAAGGTGAAAGAAAAATCACAAGCTGATGTAGAGATTACAAAGCTCCCTTAAAAGGTATTTTGGTATCTTTCTATAATTCCTCGTTTCAAACGTTTATTTGCTAATTCACATGATGCAAAAAGGTTAAGATGGCATGCTAATGAGCTGGTATGTGATGGAAAAATACGTCATCCAGCTGATTGTCCAGAATGGAAGAAAATTGATGCCCAGTACCCTACATTTGGAAATGAAATTAGAAATCTGAAACTAGGCTTGTGCACAGATGGAATGAATCCATACCGAACCCTCAGTAGCACACATAGTTCATGGCCTGTTTTATTGGTAATTTACAACCTCTCTCCTGAAGTTTGTATGAAGCGCAAATATGTCATGTTGAGTATCATGATATCTGGTCCAAAGCAACCCGGCAATGATATTGATGTATACTTGTCACCGCTGATTGATGATTTGAAACTGTTATGGGCTGATGGTATTAGGGTGTATGATTCTTATAAAATTGAATATTTTCAACTGCATGCAGTGATTCAGTTCACTATAAATGACTTCCCAGCATATGGAAATTTGTCTGGATACAGTGTTAAAGGGCATAAAGCATGTCCAATTTGCGAACAACAGATGTCATATTGTCAATTGCATCATGGGAGGAAAACAGTGTACATGGGTCATCGAAAGTTTTTGCCTATGGATCACCCTTATAGAAGACTAAAAAAGGCATTCAATGGCCCACAAGAATTTGATACTGCTCCAAAACCTTTATCCCCAGATTTGTATTTTGAGAGGGTGAAAAACCTTGATGTGACATTGGGAAAGACACAGAAATCTGGTAATGATAGACATATTTGGAAGAAAAGGTCAATATTTTTTGAGATACCATATTGGAGGTATCATGAAGTCAAACATAATATTGATGTCATGCACGTGGAGAAGAATATCTATGATTCTTTGATCAGAACATTGCTAGATATTAAAGGAAATACAAAAGATGGGTTGAATGCAAGGTTAGACCTACTATCAATGGGAATACGTTTGGAGTTAGCTCCCACTCCTAAAGGAAGACGAACATTTCTTCCCCCGGCTTGTCATACATTATCGAAGAGGGAGAAAAGTAGCTTCTGTCAGTGTCTTCATGATATCAAAGTGCCTCAAGGTTATTCTTCAAATGTAAAAAATTTTGTCTCATTGAAAGACTTGAAGTTGATAGGTATGAAATCACATGATTGTCACGTCATGATGCAACAAATTCTACCAGTTGCACTGCATGGAATATTTCCCATCCGTGACAGAAAGACTATAATGAGGTTGTGTTATTTTTTCAATTCAATTTGTAACAAGGTGATTGATGTGAATTCTTTGAACATTTTGGAAAAGGATGCAATTTTTATACTTTGTCGTTTGGAAATGTATTTTCCCCCAACTTTTTTTGATATGATGGTGCATTTAATGATTCATCTGGTTCGAGAAATAAAGCTTTGTGGACCTGTATATCTTCGTTGGATGTATCCTTTTGAAAGGTATATGAAAATATTAAAGGGATATGTTAAAAATCCATATCGACCTGAAGCCTCCATTATTGAAAAGTATATTTCTGTGGAGGTAGGAGAGTTTTGTACGAGCTACATGGCTACGGCGCAACACATAGGTTTGCCTCCATCTCGCCATGAACGGGTTAATAATGAGGGAAAGGGGATTCGTGGCTTTAAAGTCAAATCACAGTCAGCTGAACATATGAAGAAGTTAGAATCATACATCTTGAATAACATAGCTGATGTTAAACCGTATATCACATTGCATATTAATGAGTTGAAACAATGTCATCCAAAGAAGAAAGAAATGTGGATTTTGAAGGAGCACAACAAAACTTTTTTGCCATGGTTTAAAAAGACCTTTCTTGGTAGATCAGATGTAGCAGAGACATTAAAATGGATAGTGGGTGGTCCATCTTTAAATGTGATAACATGGTCCGCTTATGACATTAATGGCTATACATTTCATACGAAAGCTTAGGATAATAGAAGTGCAGTTCAGAATAGTGGTGTATTGGTGTTTGCAGAAGCAATGCATTTTTCGAGTGCTAAGGACAGAAACCCAATTTCGGCATCAAGTGCATATTATGGAGTGATTGAAGACATATGGGAGGCTGATTAATTTAAAATTAAAGTTCCTGTTTTTAACTGTAAATGGTTTATCGGTAACAACAGTGTCAGACATGATGAATTTGGAATGACACTTGTTAATATGAATAGATTGGAAGACACAGTTGATTCTTTTATAATGGAAACACATGCCAAACAAATTTTCTATGTAGTAGATCAATCAGATATGCAGTGGGCTGTTGTTTTACAAGGGAAAAAACAATATGTTGGTGAGGATGAATTTGATGAAGATGTTGATTTATTTGAGATCCCTAATTCCATGGAAAGATTAACAGAACATAATGATGAGTATGTTGAAGACATGGTTTGTGCCATAAGGAACGATCACGACGAAGGAATTTGGGAAAACAATCCAACTGTACATTCCTAAAATTACAGGTAACACATGTTTATTTCTTTTTTACATTTAGTTTTCTCATATAATGTTAGATATTGTAAATTTTTTACTTATTAAAACATGTATCAAACCAAAACGATAAAACAATAAAAACCGTAAAGAGGACAAGTCCTGGGTGCACCGGCTGGCCGGTGGTGGATCACCGGTTGGCCGGTGGTCCAGAGAAAAGCTTTGTCTGGTCCACCGGCCGGCCGGTGGTGATCCAGCGGCCGACCGATGGTCCAGACAGAGAGGAAGGCTCTCTGTCTGGTCCACCGGCCGCCCGATGGGGATCCAGCGGCCGGCAGGTGGTCCTGACAGAGGAAGGCTCTGTCTGGTCCACCGGCCGGCCACTGGTGATCCAGCGGCCGGCCGGTGGTCCAGACAGAGGAAGGCTCTCTGTCTGGTCCACCGGCCGGCCGGTGGTCCAGGCAGGAAGGCTCTGTCTGGTCCAGCGGCCGACCGGTGGTGAGCCAGCGGCCGGCCGGTGGCACCAGGCAGTGGGCAAGTCTACTGCCTGGGTCCTCCGGCTGACCGGTGGACTCAGTGAGTCCACTTTTCAGCTTTCTTGGGCCAACTCCTTGGCAACCTTTTGCCTGTGTTTACCATGTTTATCATTGTTTAACATGCTTACCATATTACCAATGTTTACTATTATGTAATTTAGTACACTTTTCTATTTTCTGATTAAGTAGTATTACAATATTTGAATTTGTATATTTGTGAACTAATGTTTGTTTTTTTGATTTGAAGGAAAATGACAGATCAATCAGTTGATCAGCCACATGATTCTGGAGATGAGCATATTGGTCATACATCTGGGGAGGAACATTCACATGCTCCTATTATGAAAAAGAGTTTAAAGGTTGGTAAGCGTGGGTGCACACGTTTACCAAAATTATCACTTGCCCGTGCGAAGGAGGAGAGGATAGTCGTGGAGTTTGATGATGATGATCTTCCTAGAGGTCCAAATGCTAAAGATTTTAAGGGTTTTGTAGCAACTCAGGCTAAGAGAAAAGTAAGCATTCTCTATGATGATTGGAGAAGTGTGGATAAGGCGATAATTTCTTAGCTGTGGGAGACCATTTTGGTAAGATCTTTTGCTATTGTTTGAATGTTCTTTAAATGTTTCTAGTATATATAATATTTTTAACCTCTTTTTTATCAGATGACATTTGATATTCCTGACACTGGAGGAGTCAGGAAGAAGTGCTTATCATTGGCTTCTAGGAGATGGAGGGATTTCAAATCAACCCTCTCATCTGATTTCATTTATGGTCATAAGAGTCGTGAGAATCCATGTCGTATAAATCCTTTTATAGATGAAGACACATGGAGACAATTTTTTGAAAGTAGAAGAAAAGAATCATTTTTGGTAAGGGCAATGTAAACTTTTATAAGCTTTCTTATATAAATGATCTTATTATTGTTTTGTTAATGATTACTTATTCTTAATTTACAGCAAACAAGGAAAGCTCATCAAGAGATCCAATCTAAAAATATATACCCTCATAGTTTATCTCGGGGAGGGTATGCATTATTGGAAGAAAAAATGATGGCAGAAAAATTTCAACAACTAACAGCTGAGTCTTCAAGCTCTGGAGAGGTGGCCCCTCCATCCCCTCCATCTAGACATGAGAAATGGAAAAGAGCTCGGAAGGGCAAAAAAGGACAATATCTTTTGGATGAATCGAGACTCGTAGTTGAGAGGATTGTAATATATCTATTTTATTTATTTAAGTTTACTATTTTTGTCATATATTTCCAATCATTATAGAAATGTTCAATTAATTATTACAGGACTCTCTTGAGGAGCAGAGTTTACAGGGGACATTTACACCATCTGGGAGGGAAGATATTTTATCTGTGGCATTGGGAAAGCCCGAACATCCTGGCCGTGTAAGAGGATATCCGGCAGGTGTATCGGTAAGAAAAGTGTTGCCACGTTCCTCAACTTCTAACGTTGAGGGAGTTTATAAAAAAAACAGAATCCTTGGAGGCTGAAGTCCATAATATTAATGCGACAATGGAGGACAAGATTAGATCATCGGTGCAGTTTATGTTTGCAGACTTGCAAAGACAATTTCAGGGTGCAGCTCCCACTCCACCTCTCCCAGTAGCTCCCACTCCCCCACCTCAGCCTGCGGACCCCATTTTTTATCCTCCTTCTCCGCCGCAGCTACCTACTTATTGTGAGTTGTATGTTGATGATCCTCAACATAATATAGTTGCATATGGGATGGTATATTGTATAGGAGATACAGTTCATCATCAACAGTTAGAGGTAGAGAATCAGAGGGTCACTGTACAGGATATTATAGATAGATCAGCTCGGATACCATTACCTACAGATGAGGTGACGACAGTTGGACATAGTATCGGCCATTTTTTACTTTGGCCATCCAGACTTCTTCGACTCATTACCATAGAGGTATGGATGTTATATCTTTTATTTTATATTTTTATTAATGTTTTATCATTTTAAAACTAATATATTTTTCAATTTATTTTTACAGGAATACTTCAAAGGTAATGAAATAATGTATAGAAAACAACAAAGACAGATAGCTATGACATCAGATGCAGATACTAGCAGTCTTGACAAATTGTCAAGATATTCAAATTTGTTGGCGGACCATTATGACTTTACAATGGAAGCTCATGTTTGTGGACGTGAACTAAGTGTGGGGATTATGAAAACCGATATCATGGAGTTTGTCACTGGAGATAAGTTGGGCATCAGCGTGGTGCAAATTTTTATCATGTAAGTCTTAACACCTTTTCCTTGCGTTATATTTATTAAAAATGTATACTTATGTCTGCTTTGTATTAGGTATCTGTATAAAATTTGTGAGAGGAATGAGCTGACAGATGTATATGGATTCGTGGACCGACAATTGATTTCCCCTGAAGCATGTGCATTGGATGAGGAACAAAGAATGCTTTATATTGCTGATAGATTTGAAAAGAATGTAATCACACAGTGTTGGATGATGCCTTTTTGTTAGAGGTATGAAACACATCCCTCTCAAAGAGTTAATTATCTTTTAACATAAAAAACCACTAACGTTAAATTTCCTTTTATCAGGGATCATTGGATGTTAGGGTTTTTTTGCCCTAGGGAGAAAACACTTTATTGGATATGCTCTCTCCATGATGATGTGCGAGAAAGTTTTAAGAATATATTGGAAAAGTAAGTTTCAATTTCACAATAGTTTTATATATTATAATGAATTTTAAATTTACCCCATTCGTATTATTTTCTAACAGGGCATGGGTCCACTTTCGAAAAAGTGCAAAGAAAAGGAATTTCAAGATCAAATATGAACATGCGAAGGTAAATATCCATTTATAATTTGTACATTTTGATTTATTACATAAAAATAATATATTGAATTTACACTCATTCAAACAGAAATGTCATGAGCAACAAGGCATCATCGAATGCGGATATTACATGTTAAGATTTATGTATGAAATAATAACAACTGGGACAGTTCTGAGTTTTGACCTAGTAGGATTTCCTCTTTCTCATAATATTTCAATTTGATTTATTCATTATACACGTTGACTACTATCCTTTTCCTTTGTAGCTTTTTGATGACCCTCAACCCTTTACTGCTGAAGATATCAAACACTTACAAGTGGAGTGGTCAAATTATTTTACAGGTTTGATTGAATTTTAGTTGTTTGTAATGTAAAATGTAATTTTGAATATTGTCAATGTAATTGTGTATTTCGCAGTCATTTAGGTTGGATTTAGTTTTTTTGAAGTTGACAGTGTAAGTTTTGAATGTTATATAAGTGAATGTTTAATTTTTCTCAACTTCTTGTTTTGGTCTACTTTTGATGGTTTTTCTGTTCTGGATTTTGGTATGGGGGGAGAGGTTCCAAGGGGGTGGGTGGGTGTTTGGGGGGTTTCCAAAGGATATGGGAGGGGTGTCCAATGTGTTTTTGGGGCTGTCCAAGGAGTCGGTTGGGTGTAAATGAGGGTGGGGGGGCTGTCCAAGGGGTGGGGGGTGTCCAAGTGGTGGGGGGTGTCCAAGGGATATTGGAGGGGTCTCCAAAGGGTGTTTGGGGCTGTCCAAGGGGATGAGGGGGTTTCCAAGGGGTAGCAGGGGTTTCTAAGGGGTCGGGGGGGTGTCCAGGGGGTGGGGGGGGGGCTGTCCAAGGGGTGGGGGTGTCCAAGGGGTGGGGGGGTGTCCAAGGGATATGGGAGGGGTGTCCAAGGGGTGTTTGGGGCTGTCCTAGTGTTCGGGGGGTGTAAATGAGGGTGGGGGGGGGGGCTGTCGAAGGGGTGGGGGGTGTCCAAGGGGTGGGGGGTGTCCAAGGGATATGGGAGTAGTGTCTAAGGTGTCTGGGAGTTCTGTCCAAGGGGCCGGTTGGGTGTAAATGAGGGTGGGGGCTGTCCAAGGGGTGGGGGGTGTCCAAGGGGTGGGGGGGTGTCCAAGGGATATGGGAGGGGTGTCCAATGGGGTGTTTGGGGCTGTCCAAGGGCTCGGGGGGGGGGGGGGGGGTGTCCAGGGGTCGGGGGGGTGTCCAAGGGGTCTGGGAGGGCTGTCAGGGTGTGGGGGGTGTCCAATGGGTGTGTGAGGCTGTACTAGGGGTCTTGGGGGTGTAAATGAGGGTGGGGGGCTGTCCAAGGGGTGGGGGTGTCCAAGGGGTGGGGGTGTCCAAGGGATATGGGAGGGGTGTCCAATGGGTGTTTGAGGCTGTACTAGGGGTCGTGGGGGTGTAAATGAGGGTGGGGGGCTGTCCAAGGGGTGGGGGTGTCCAAGGGTTGTGGTGGGGCTGCAATGTGGTGGGGGAGGGCTGGCCAGGTTGTTAGGTGGGTATAGATGAGGGTGGGGTTCAGTTGGGTCTTGGGGGAGGGCTGACATGGTTATTTTTGTTGTTTGGTTTCTGGTTGCTTTTTGCTGAGAGCAGTGCAATTATTTAAAAAAAAATATATAGCTTTCACGTCGGTTATTTTAGAACCGACGTGGTAAATAAATCGGTAGGGGTTTATCACGTCGGTTTTTTCGAGAACCGACGTGATAAACCTTTCCCGGGCCTTTTATCACGTCGGTTCTTAATATAACGGACGTGCTAAAAGGCCTGGGAATCGATTTACCACGTCGGTTATTGGATAACCGACGTGCTAAAACGTTTCCCAGGCCTTTTTATCACTTCGGTTATTTAAGAAACCGACGTGATAATAGGCCCGGGGAAGGGTTAATCACGTCGGTTATGTCATAACCGACGTGATAAACGATATCCCAGGCGTTTTATCACGTCGGTTTAGAAAATAACCGACGTGATAACCCCCCCCCCCCCCCCCCCCCCGTGCGCATATTTATCACGTCGGTTATTATATGAACCGACGTGATAAACACCATGATGTTAGGGATGTTACGTCAGGTTTTAAATAACCGACGTAAAAAACGTTATTTATAACGTCGTCCGTATTAACGTCGCCTAAAAACTGACGTAAATAATGAAAAATAACCGACGTAAAAAATGTTTTCCGCACTAGTGATAATAACATATAACATGCATGCTACAAATGAAATTGCATGGCATGGGTCATGCATGACATGTTAGTTTTTATGTGACTATAATTTATCATGTAATGCCTCAACCATGCCAAACCCAAGAAAGGGTAAAAATATTGTAATATTATAAATAAATAAGAAATGGAAATTACACATATTACATAAGGTTATGTCATTTCAACTATAACGTAAAATCAAACAAATAACAATTCCCAACCCTAGACACACAACCATTTCATGTATATGGGTTGATCAATCCAATGAATTAATTTTAAAAAAGAATCGACACATTCCTAGTCTCATTTCAACCATCCCTACAGAGTAAGACAAAGGAAAAAATTTCCATTCAATACCACATTGTAACAACCATACCTAGCTTACCATAAAACTACTAGACATACCTCTGGGTTGTATGGCCTCATGCATGTATCCCTTTATTACATAGGCTACCAAATAGTAGTACGAGTTTCAAAGGGTGATAGTGGGGACTCTAAAATATATTATCCTAGTTTCATAGTAGTAAAATAGAATAAATATTAAAAAAAATACATGAGGGATAACTAAATAGTAATAAAAAAGTAGTAGAAGACAGATATATATAAGTAAAAAAAATTGTCCAATCCTAGTTTATAAAATGCATCGATAATGGATGATTCATAAGAGAAATAAGTTGAAAAATGAAAATTCATTTCAATAAAATAAGAAAATAAATAATTTAAATCAAATAAACAAGGTATATTTCAATGATAATATGGAGATCCATCCCAGGCACTTTCCCCTATCTCCAGCAACAAACAAACAATAATAATAAATCAACCAAGGTATGTAGGGATGAAAACAAGATAGTCTTCATGGTTAACCAAGAGTAATGGAAGTCCAATCAGGTTGTGAGATATAAATATCAATATCCCACACCTATAGTTTCAATCTCAATCCAGATAGTTAAATATATATAATTAATTGTGTGCATGTATACATAAATAATTATGAAATTTGAATAAGTAAAAAATTACCTATTAAGGATTCTAAGGGAAACCTCACGGATTTAAATGCTTTGTCTTGTAGCCTGAATATATGTATAATAATTTCACTATATATATATGTGTGTGTTTGTTTTTTTAAAATCATATATATTTTTTATTTATAATTAATTTAATATATTTTTTGATGGTCCTTGATGTAACCCACAGACATGAAATACTAACGAAATCTCTCAGTGCCTAACATATAGCCAAACTCCAAGAGCTTTCAATATCTCCACGAATACATGTTTGATAATAATTTATGATTAACCCACCTTCATCCATCACTAGGGACTCTCCCATTCCATTCCATAAATCTTGATGGGAATCTCACAAAGTCAACCCCCTCTAGGGAACCCACAACCCCCTATAAAATAAACATGGATTCTTGAATAGTCTTCCCATTAGGAATCATGGGGTCCCATAGATTTATAGGCAATAAGAAATCATATTTATAAATACATAGGTCATGAGGAATAAACCTCTCATACCTTCTCCACATCCATTACCATATTAGATAATCATACATAATATATAATTCATGAGGCATTGACCTCTCATGCATCTCATTAGCCCATTAAAAATAAATATAAGCATGCTTGATCATATTTACACTTAAGACAATAGATATTAATAATATCATTTAAATTATTTACAAGGCATGTACAGTTGTACACACAACCCATGAGGAACCAACCTCTCATTTTGAAATTATTCCAATTAATTAAAGGCATCCCATTCCACAATTTATTCATTTATATAAAAATGAACATAGGAAACAATTCCCCATCATCTAATAAAGTCCTTAAGAAACTATTAAATTCATGTCATATGATTTCTTATTATAAATAATGAATAAGGGAAAGGACATTCCATCTATTGAAATATTCATATATAGAAAAATAATTAATCCATTTCATAAAAACTAATGAAATAATCTCACATTGGGATTATTTATCATACTCTTAAATAATATGAATAAACATTTTACAAAATTAACTACATGAGGAACTACCTCTAATGCTACATGTTAACAATGTTTGGTTCCATAAAACTCATTGAATTCATTACACAAGGTAAACACATTTATAACATCGAAGGGGGTAACTCAGAGGTTAATTCTAAAAATTGTTCATTTACACACATGGGTAAATCATATTCAATGGGAAAGATACTAAATTTTTAAGATGGGTCAATACTTAAGATGTTATTTGGATCACCTAGTCATTTAGTGTGGGAGGAATGTCATTTTGGGTGATCGAAAAGGCCATGTCCAAACATGACATATATCAGAAATAACATCAAAGAATAAACGGAAGGCATCCTTAATAATCCATGAAAGCTAAATTAACATAAACTATCACTCTGAGTTGTCTCAGATAGATCACCTCTATTATAGGGGTTTTATTAAAAAATTGTGACATTATTTATCCAGAAAATCATTTACCATCATATGCAGGTCATCCAATTTAACAATCAATGCATTTAATAATAATCTATAAGTTATTCCAAAGAGAAAAGACGTATTTTTAATTTAATGGTAATAGGATATGGATAATACCGCATGAAGTAGCCCAAGACAAGCTCATTTTCTCTATATGATTTCCGTGGTGAACTTTTGATATTGTTCCACTATAGAATACACAAACATATAGATATATATATATATATATATATATTTATTTATTTATATTAATCTCAAACAAATTTACATATTCCCTAGTCCATGAGGGAATAATTACAAAGAAGAAAATATATATAAATATATAACTATATATTTGTATGCACATACCATTGTGTGTGACTTCATACCCTCAAAAGGTCACAATGAACAATAAAACAAATAATAAGAACTCAAAAATTATGATACAAGGACAACACACAATGGATAAAAATATGGGAACCAATACCAAACAAACTCCAATTAAAACCTAAAAACAAAATGATAACGATGGAAAATCATAAACTAAATAGTCTATGGTGCACTAAGATGAACCGAGCCTCTTCTCATTCTGTGGTGGTTGCCAGAATTCCCACGAGTGGGTTAATGAGATCCTCTGCACAACCTACAATAAAAATAATATTGAAAATCATATCACCCAAAAACCCAATTGTCCTCCACACTTTACCTAACGACACATAGGGTGATAAATGACCAATGTTAGGAAGGAGGAGGAACCAGTTATCCCTAACATGGATAATCGAATATATTTCATAAAGAATCCTACTGAAATTGGTGGAAGAAGAAGAGTTGAGAGGGTGTAAAGCATCTCAGTAGTAGAGAAACGGGGAATGGATTTCACCTGACACTAGTAAGGGGAGAGGGGTCACATAAGTGTCTAATTTTATAATTCTTATAATTTTTTATTTCAAAAAAATTATTTAAACCACAAACACCGCACATTTTCTATCGCACTATTTGGAAAACTATGTTATAACCTTGTTGAACCCCCTTTTTATGAAACTCATCTCACCCGGTTTTTCCCTCATGGTTTTACTAACCTTGTGATTAATTGTTTCAAGGTACTATATAAAAATTCTATCATGTGGGCTACACACAAGGTTTGGTAAATCATGTCTTGCCAGTTTGAAACACCTCTACCACAAATGTACATGACTTCATGCTTTCCTACTAATTGAATTATTGTTTTATACAAATTTTGTACCATCTATATGCCCTTCAAAATATGGTTATGAGGGTCTGGCGCTCCAAAAACACCTCATGACTCCGAGGAAACATCTCGGGATTTTATTTAATTTCAAAAACCACACATTGATGCATTTGATTTGTAATAATTCTATTCTGAATCTGGGTTTTAATGATGGTCTATGTAATAAATAAAAAGATCATATTTGTTTTCAATTTCATTTAGTTCGAGCATGGATGTTTACAAGTATTGACATGGTAAAAAATGTTCATCATCCAATGTGGAAATAAGGTTATATTATAATTAGAAAATTTTATAAATCTTATTAAATAAATAATTTAAATAATGTTATTAATACATTATTATTATATGAATAAGTAGAGTTTAATAAAGTGTATTTGGTATTAATATTAGTATACATTAATTTTACCTCAAGGAAAATTTAAAATATACAATCTCAAAATGAAACGATATGGTAACATCACCACTTAACGCCTTGAAAATCCCTAAATTAATTCTATTGATACAGGTAATATGAGAAATACTATTAAATATCAATAATTGTAATCATAAGGATCACAAAATAATTCCATGTGAAATATAAACACCCCATAAAAGATTCATGTAGTGAATATTTTTATTGATTCATAGAAATAAATGGGATACGAGAAAACTACAACATACATTTTTTCCTTCATATTACAGGTTTATTCCCACATTATAGTATATATAGATTAATTTTACATATATTACCGAATTATAATTTTCTATATCATTCCATATTTTATTTATTTATAACATCATATCACTATTTTTTAATATTTTTTTATTTAAATCATGGTTTTGGGAGAGAAATCCTTCATTATTTAGTCAAGTTTTAGTTCTATTTTCCTTATAATGTTACATTTAATAGGGTTCCATGATATCTAAAAGATTAATCAAATCATTCAAATCATAATTAATCATTAAATTTACATTTTCCTATCAATATAATCTATTGATGATTAATTAATTGCATCAGATGATGGATATGTTAGTTTATTCGTATGCGTGAGTGATGATTCTAATTTAAAAAGGATAGAACGAACGAAAGATAATATTTCACTCACCACTTTTTATATATAATAAAATAATAAATATATAATATTTTAGTTAAATAAATTATTATACCATAAAATGAAAACAATGATGAAAAAATGCATCGATTCACAAAGGTGGTAGTACAAACATATGTATGAGATATTATTTCATTAGTTATTCGATGGAATAGATGTGGACAGTGGTTGTTCCATATCCATAGTATAATTTTATTATATTTTATTTACTATAGTAATAATTTACTAACAAATAATATTGATTTAAATAATGTATAATTCTAAATAAAATTAAATGTACCTGATTACTATTTATATATCTTCATAATGAAGCTAACATAATCATAAACATTAAAACATGGAAGGATTTTATTTTGTAATTATGATAATTTATACGATGTGAGAATTGATAATTTGTGGATGTTATTGTCGGAATTGACTGATCTAGAATGATCAAACTTTTTGAATATGTGAAAACTAGAGGCTCCCCATTAAATGTGATGGGAGAGGAATTCATGGAATTATCTACTGTATTAAATAAGTATAAATTAAATTTCATGTTCATGTGGAACAATATCAATTTAATTCTAATATTGGGTACATAAATAACTATATCCTCTAATCGAATAATATTTAGAAACATTTAGGGGATATTTATAAAATTAAATTATATTTTTCACCCTATTTAATAATTTTGATCATTAAAAGGATATAAATGTTCTTTACAAATTTGGGGACAATAATGATACTATACGATTTATTGAGGCCCATATTTTGAAATTTTGTTTATATACTCATCTTTATACATTTTAATAATATCAATTTTATATTATTATTAATTGTAAATCATTTAATTCAATATTATTTGTAATAATACACCGATAAATTCTTTATTAAAATATTAAAATAGTTTTAATTTAATGACAGAAATATGGAAATAGAATTAGTAAATGGAATTTGATGTATGCATTACATAATATATTGAATTTAATCTACAATTCAATTTATTAAATTCACAAATAACTTATATTTAAATATTTTTAGACTGTTAGGTTATGAAATTTTTATAACAATCCAATATATATATATATATATATACATATTGGAAACTTCCAAATAGTATCATTTATCAAATATTATTAATCATTTTGAATAAAAAAAATTATTCTCCATAAAAATAATGAATTTTATATTGAATTATTATTTTATTTTACCCATCGTTATTCCATTTGAAAAAAATCTAAAAAAAATGTTATAATGACAAAAATATTTGTGTATCATATAAAAAGATATAATGAAATAATTAGTCTATAAATACCTATAATAATATCCTTTGAGAATATAACCATTGGGCCTAGAAGAAACTTTTTATTACCTAAGAAATCACTTTTTGTTCCAAAATCATTTCAATAAAAATACCATAATAACTAATAAAATTATAATTCAAAACACATGGTTTCATTAATATTATTGAAAACTCATAATCATTTTTCTAAAAAAAGTTCAAATTTTTAGCTTTAGAATAATCATATCCATAACATTAAACATAATATCAGTATCTTCTAGTAATAAATCATATTATTTCCATACAATATCATTTAATTAATTGATAAAATATGTTGAATACATTGTTAATAATTTCTGTATAACTCTTATTATCACTCTTAAAAATGAAATAATCATAACGTCAAATTCTATACCCAATTCATTGGAATGATATAACAGACCAACCTATACTTGGGTAATCATGGATCCACCAATCCATGGTTAATAATGGTTCCAATATACTGGGTTTATAAATTAACCAACCTTTCATTGGTTATAATGGAACCACCAACCATTATGAAACTTCTATAGAACTACTACAAAATAATAAAACATAAATGATTTAATTTTAAGAATCACATTCTTAAAAATATAATTTTCACCCCTATGAAAATATATTTATATATTAAAATATATCTTATATTTTAAGAAACTATTCGAAAATAACCATAATAGAGGGTAAAATTTTTCTTATTTGAATAAAACATGAAAAATCATAGAGTATTCTAACAATAAAACAACGTTTATGGTTTTTTTAAAATAATTTCTGGTAGTATACATCAAACTAACACATTTCTTTTGATTTTTTAAATAATTTGAAAACTTTCTATAGAAATATTACATTTGAAAAAATAATTTAACAAAGTAAATAATATATATATATATAATTTCATTAAATATTATTTTTTCCTTTATTAATCCTACTATAAACTAGTTATTAATAATACTAACTAAGAATAATAAAAGTTTTAAGAAACATTTTAGAGGAACATTTTTTCAATGATATTCAATTTTGAAGTGTATGAATTGTCACATATGTTATTTAAATTTTTAAAAATAAAATTATTGCTGGTTAATTAAAATCTTGAGAACCCTTATATATTTTATAATTACTTTTATCTCACAAATTACCATGTTATAACAATTACATAATCTCTTAATCTCCTAATTAATGTAATCATGATATTCAGTTTATAGGTACAAAATGACATTGGTTTGATGAATATGGTCTAATATGTTTTTATTAATTTATTTACTTATTAATAATAATGAAATAATTTAAAATTTTATACATTATTTATAATTTTAAATAAAACTATTAAATAATTTTATAAAATATGAACTATGTTGAAAGCGTGGCGATGATAGTCCGTATATACACCTAAGTAATGTTTCCATTTTTGATGATAATTATGAATCGAAGGTAAGAACTATTTTCAAATTATATATTGATAATAATATCATAAATATATTATTTCTTATTTAAATGTACTTATATATATCCTCGATGAGATGTGGAGATGAAAAATTAATCACATTACTTCAATGATGTGGCAGTACACACATACACATGAATGACATTATAATTTTCTAATGAATGAAAATTTATGAAGCTAAATGAAAAATAATATTTTAAGAATTATTAATTTTTAATTAATATAATATATATATAAAAATTATACTGTTATAATTTATTCATGAGAGATAGTGATGGAAATGGAATTTTAATGTTTCTCAATGCTGTAGTCCATCATAAAAGAATAATTATTTTTCCATTTTGTGGAAGTTGAACTGTATATAGGATATTCCATTATTATGATAAAATATTAATATATAGAGGAAATGGTTATTATTATTTTATTATGGTTTAATACGAATTGAAGTAGGTGAAATAATAAATTATACTAAAATTTGTGGTTAAAACAACACTTATCATTTGAAAAATATCATTTTTGTAAAACCATAAGACCTATAATATTGGTATTCTAGATAAAATAACAATTCTATAATATGGGTAGGTATTGCAGGAGTGTATTTTGTAGATATTTTTCAATCCAAATAAATATTTCACTTTTATGGATTGAGAATAAGTGATTCGCTATTATAAAAGTGGTTAGGGGAACACATGTAAATTCATAATATATATATATATATATAATACAGTTATTTTGGAGTAAAAATGACTGAAAATTAATATACTGTTAACAAAAATGAATCAATGTTTAAATTATCTGAGAAAAATAATTTTTGGAAGTGTATACATCACATTTTTACCATCAATGAATGGTAGTAACCCCCATTTACCCGTTTTCACACTTACTATGACAACATGGGTTTTCAATCATTCAAGAAGATGATCGTAAAAATAACGAGAAAACTGATCATTAATGGACATATGATGATATTTGATACCATATAATAATCACTGTTTTGATGAATGCATTTTTATAAATTTTGTATCAATTAATAAATTTTTATTTTTTTTAAAATATCAATAGTGTCAATTTTATAACAACTCATTTTCATTGACTATTTAATACTAATCAAAAAAACCAATGAAAATATTTTTATAATTACATAATCAGTATTTTCATAATTTTTGTGGAACAAATAAATTATGTAAAATAATTCATCTTTTAATAATATAAATATCATTTACATTAATTTTTCCATTAATTGAATAATTATTGCATCATAGTTGTGAAATAATTTATGAAGGTAATTTATTTGATAAAATTTAAAATACATTTCCCTAAATAATATTAGTAATTATTAATTCAAACTAATATTTATAATAATAGATATCCAATGTTTTTCACTAATTTATTTGTTAAAAAAATTATGAAATTTTTTACTTTTCATTAAATAAAATATTATGAAGGTTATAATCTTATATAAATTTTATCCAAAGGACATATATTCAAAAAAATTATTATTATGAATTAAATATACAAGTATATTAATTTTTTAATCATGATTATCAATATTTTTATATTCCTCACCATTTTAATTTTAACATATAATTACCTAATTTAAATTTAATACAGTAATAATGTTAATAAAGATACCAATAATACTGATCAAAAATAAAAAGGGAATATTTAAATAATTTAACCCCTAATATTTAATACAAAATCTATTCTTATGATTCCAAATAAATTATATAAATAATAAATTTTATATATAAACTGAAATAATGGGAAACCCAATTTCATTCCCAAAAAATCATTTTTTAAGTATAGAAATATATTTATATTGAATTCAAGTATAAATTTAATTCTAAAAAATAAAATTTAAATATTAATAATCAAAATAAAGTAATAAAATATTAAAATTTATATGAACTACATTTAGTATTTTTTAATTCTTGAAATGAAGAGTCATTTTTAAATAATGATCCATATTTTCAATAATTATTGAAAAATCACTAGATTTAGAATATTTTCAAAAGAACATTATAAAATAATTCTGAATTTCACAATATATAAATATTATTCATTTTCTTAACAAAACTTCTATTTTTTAGAAAATATGAATTTATAAAAAAATGTAATGAAAGAAAATCAAACCTGGATAGATGTAAAACTCTATATGTTTTACAAAAAATCACATAATATTTTAATAATGTATATAAATGAGTAAAATTTAACTAATTAAATATTATTAATAAAATTGCCTTAATTATTATTTTCTTAAAAACTTTTAAAAATGATGTCCAAATATATTTATTCTTTTTGAGTTATATGGTTATAAATTTCATACATATCATTTTTAGACTCTCATGAAGCTTCATCAAATTAATGGTTTTTCCAAAAAAATAAATATGTTGAATTTTCATGTTGCGAAATAACATCACTATATGTCCAATAAAATGAACTACGTGCTCCTCATAAGAACAATTATCTTGAAACTAAACAACCTCATTGTTCAAAACATGACATGAATCTAGAATAAACATTCTTAATATCGAAACATTAAAAACAATGTATACTAGGGACAAAATTGGAAGCAAGATTATACGAAAAGAAACTAATTAAAAATTATCAACAATTTCAATTTTTCAAATTAATGATGGAAATGGATACCATTTTTAACTTTTAATGTATAAAAATTATTCATGGATATTTATTAAGAAAAAAACCAGTTACCACGAAAAAGTTTTCTTTCCTATGATAATATACATAATGCTTATACCTTCTATGAGCTTCACTCATATGTTTCCTAATTTTCATTACCATCTTAGTCATTACCTCTACCAATTCATGCCGCATCAGATAAAGTTTTCCAACTTCATATGAAAATCATTTCATATGACACCGCCTTCTATATAGATCCTCAAGAGATTCCATTTTTATAATATAATGAAAACTATTATTATATAAATACTGAACTAATGATGATTTTGATACAAAATTCTATACTAATTCATTTTACAAGAATATGTCATGTTTTCCATGGTACAGATTTTTCATCGAGACTATCTATCATTCTTTGGATGAATGGCTATACTAAAATTTAATTAATTTCCCAATTACATATATTTTCCCTTCTAGAACATTTATGTGAACCCAGTATCATTGTCCAATATAATGGATTATCGAATTCAATGGAACATGATAATATTGATGATATGTATCCAATAATCCAAATCCAAATTAATGGTATTATGAATGTCACAATCTAACCCTAATATACTTGTACCCGAATACATAAGCTAACACAAACATAGACCAAAGGGCGTTCTTGATCTCTATGTATTCGTGACAAGAACCTATCATTAACATGTTTAGAGAGGGAAAATATTAACCAAGAAAATTGATGATAAAAGATTAGAAGTTATTATTATCAACACATCAATGATAGAATTTACCAGAAACCAAATACGTATAAGAATACCAAATATAGTACATCATAAAAGTTGTCGATTACATGAAATAAAAAAATAAGTCATCTAAAATGAAGCATCCCTCTGTGACAAATGGTTTATGAAAATATACCACCTATATATAGAAATTTACCTTTTTTGGATCCTATAATACATAAATTTACCATCACTCGATGTTAATGGTTGGGTGATTGCTATAATACCTAGTAGGGTGTCAACATTTGTTCAATAAAATATTCTATTAAAACAAAGAAAATAATAATTTAAATTTATATAATATAATCCATTTAATAATATATCATTTTTATATATAAAAAATCATTCAAATAGTAGGTTGAAATTTCAAACATGTATTAAATATTCTTTTTATATAAATGAATATATGAAAATCATTTGGAATGTATTACAAAATTCCTTAAACAATGGAATATTTATCATAAAAATCACAACATGGACCATAGTCATATTCCCAACAATAATTTAGTATCTTAGATATTTGATCCTCATACTTCTCAAATCAGTGACCATGGCTAATATGTTCACTCACATCCCACAGCCTCAGGATTAATTGGACTCATCATCATCAAATCGGTGATATGATATGCTAAACATGGTTTTTATTACATTATTCATCATCAAAACAATTCATGGAAATAAATATCCAACTGTGATTGTCAAAAAACCCAACTAACTAATATGTATTTTAATGTTATAAATAAATCAATAAATATTGGTAAAACAAGTCCTTTAACCTTATTCACTATTTAAAATTCAACAACAAAATTTTCAGTTTCAATATTCCAATACAATTTCAAAACCAAATCACAGGTTTTTTAATCATTTAATTATTTTCAATACATGAACATTCATAGGTTTTCATAATTTTGATTTAAGGATTATTTTATGAAAATATTATTTCTATTCATCTTCTCCATCAATTTAAAAATATACCGCAAATGCAAATTCTCTTAAATTTGTGGGTATTTTAAAAAGCCCATGCTATTTACAATTTCACTTCTAAATCATATAATGTTTGGTTTAAATAAATCTATTTTAATATATTTTAATAATACCATGAATATAATTGTTTTATATATATGGAAACTATTTAAAAAATCACATACCTTTAATCATGTAAAAGAAAATCAACACCGTCAGCGGGATCCACCAACGATGAATGAAGGAAGAAGAGTTAAAAATATTACACCACAAACGAAGATCGAATCAAATGAAGTTTTGATCCATTAAAAGATAATTATATTATCACAATTAAGTAGGATAAAAAATAGGATATTAGGATAGAACACATGATAAGTGACTTACATACCTAGAGAAGCATGAACGATATCATCCAAACTTCAATCCACCCATGAAATTGGTTAGTGGAGTAAAAACTACATCCAAAGAGCCACCAAAGATAAAGAAATACAGTTAAATCGATTTTGGGTCAACTAGATATTGGTTTGGGGGTTATACAATCTAAAATAACGTTATATAATAAATTAATCATGTTCAACTTATTTTCTAGTGATATTTTCATGGTCAGATAGATGGTGTTCCCTAAATTTGTTCCCCATAAAAACTCAATGAAAAAGAAACATGGTCTACCATATGTGGTCACACAATTTTATCAAGATATGTTCCAACATTTTAAACCATAACGAATATATTTTTCAATGATTTCACGTGTGGTGCACGATTAGGGAAAATTAATACATGAAGACATGTACCATGATGTAACATACATACCACAATAAGAAATATATGTCCATAGAATACATGCCATCATGATTTCATATCAAAGAGACGATAAAAATGCAATCTCATCAGTGCCTCCCACTCCCAATTCTCATGATAATCTGAAATATTCTTCCATAGAACATAGACCAAATGTATTTTAATACAATAGAGAACCATTATATCAAAATAAAAAATCTTTATGTGATTCATAGTAATGGATAAATTGACCTCAATTTCATGATCCTCCGAGCTCACCTCATGAAAAGGGTCACAAAGATACTTCTGAAGCTCATATTCACAGAACACATTTTATATCTATTTCAAATGTGGAGGATATTATAAAAAGTAATCAACTTTACACAACTTATAAATAACATAAAAAATTCATACAAAACATGGATCAAAATTTCCATTCCTCTTAATCCTTCAATTTCCCAAACGAGATGAAACTCTCACATACAAAATATTACCAACTAAAAACTCCAACGTTCTACAATGAAAATAAGAATTGTTATTGTACAATATATACTTCATCATAATTTTATGATGAATAGAATTAATATTTTTTTTCTTCTTTGTGTCCATTGTTTGTGTAATCAATGAAGTTTCTCAGGTCTGAAACCAACACAACAAAGATATAGAATGACTATATTACAATGCCTCAATGATTTTTGTTATAATTGCAAACGAGAATCTGTTGTTATAAAAAACAACACCATTAATGAATGGTTATCATATGATCAACCAAAATTTAGCACATAGTCATGAATCATATCCTAAAAATCTTTATAGATCTCTCCAGTAGGACAACCTTCTATGGATGGTATTGCATACTAAAAATAATACTATATCCCATCACTTCCTAAAGCCCTCAATAAAAAATTTAAGGTAAATGGGGGATATCTATTTATAAATATAACTATTGGAACATCATGATAATGAAAAATATATTCTACGTATAGACTTACCAACACCTCAACATTGGATATATCATGAATATATATAGATTGATAATATTTGGTCAAACTATAGATGAAAACCCATATTATATTCTTCATTCAAGGGGTAATAGAAAACTAAAAAACCGATAACATATTAATATAATCTCATTTACATGAAAGAACTGGAAGAGGATGAAGAAAATGAAGAGGTCTGTATTTTTCAAAAAACCTATTGGTTTGTTTAATAGTGAGAAACAAAATTATCAATGAATCATATCATATCTAGACACCATTATATTTGTATCATGTCATAAAAAATATTTTTGGTTATTTACATCAGAACCCATTATGAATTATGGAAATCCCACATCACATATTTCCATTTGAAAATTTGAAAAAACCAAATTCTAAAAATATTGAATACCCATAATTGTGAATGACGCACAGGAATGGTCTCCCCACCTTAATGAATGTTCCTAATTTCAAAAAATACATCAAGAAGTAGAGGAACATAAAGAATCAACTTGATAATAAAGGAGGTAAACTAAAAATCATTGAACAATACCATGTAATATTCCTCTTGGACTCTTAAATTAATCAATCAAAAAATATAAATTAAATTCCACTCAATTTAATGATTCCCTCTTGGAAAGGGTCAAAATTTTCCTTCTCAACAAATCAATGATGACACTCCATTTCTCATGGGTATAAGAATTTACTAAATTAATATACTATAGTTAATCAACCAATTCCTATGGAAGGTATTCAATTGTTTTTAAGAAAATAAGTTACATGGGATATTGTAATCAAAATATATGGTAAAAAATTATATGAAAGGTCAATATTGACCACTGTTAAGAATAATAATCACCACTATGTGTACATTGTCATGGGTCAAATAATTATTCTCATTTGACTTAACATGTTGATAAATATTGTATAACACATGATCAAACTGTATACGAGAATACCCATAATTTAAAACTGATGCATTATAGGAGACAACATAGCCCTACCTAACCTCTTTAAGTGTAAACACTTGTAATGTAATCAAAATAATTTTAAAATAAACAAAATAACACTGAAATTTATCAACCCATTAAAACATCACTCTCATCTATGTGAGAGTTCTCATCGAAGAATCAAAATTTGAGAAATAATTCAAATTCTTTTGGAAATACCCCATTAAACTCAATTTTTACAAAATCATGGAAACATTATGATGTTTCCCCTATTTCATAACATCTATTACATTTTTACGATTGACTAAAATACCTTGTTTTGACACAAAATTGAACATGAACATCAATTACTAAATCAAGAAATCAAAATTTGATATTTTCTCATTGAATTGTTGATTTCTCAATAATTCCATAACTATTCTTAAATTATGAACAATTTCATACTCAAACTGAGAGTAAAAAAATAATATCATCTATAAATACCAACATGACCATATCAGGATACTAGTAAAAGAACTTGTGTATTGATTAAATAAAGACATATTGATAATAGGATAGAACAAATGGCCTAAAAAGGTACTCATGCTATCCATACCTACTACGAAAGTTGATTTATTGACTCTCATAATTGTGTAATATCAAATGGTTATATCCAGTTTGAATATAGACCATTTATAACCACACCAACCCATTCAATTAGTCAATCATAAATTAAATATAATGTAATGAATAAATTTTCATTAGAATGACTTCGTTGAGTTTTAGGTAGCTAATACATTGGTGAAGTGTCCCATTAGCCATCCTAGGAAATTAAACTCGTGCTATCCATTTTGGAACACACATTCATAGAGAGACCTTATCAAACAGATCTTCCAACACATTATTTAACTAATTAGGTTCATCGAGATCCGTGTTATATGAATGTATAGATATTGGATGAGTACCAGTTTGTAAATCAATAGAAAACTCTACCAGTCGTTCTGGTTGAAAACTAGAGAAATCAGAAGGAATAACTTAAATAATCTCAATGATAGCATGAGTGAGATCTTCAATTGATCCCTCATGATCTATGTACAATGATAGCACCATATTTACATTCCCCAACTCTATATAATAAGGTCCATATTTACATGACCTCAGGTCCCATTATCCCAGAATAATAGGACACACCCCGTCAATAGATACATTAGATACCTGTTAATTATAGTAGTTAATTCGGGACATATTAGTAATGATAAATTACATCCAATAAATTACATCAAAAGGATGCATGCTGGGAAGCATGAAAAATTATATAAGACAAATATTTGATAAATAGGAAACACAATCTGAACAATTAAGACCCCCCTCTCTCTTCATTGCAAGGGGAGTAGTAATTTTTATCACATAAGAAAAATATGTATAGAATGTTTTATAATTTTCACAATACGAGTTGAAGGAAAATGGGTGAGATAAAAACAAATCAAATAAATTAGTCCAAAAATATTAATCTATAGTGATGGTACCTATCACAATCACTAGACCTATATCATCTTCCTATGGAGACACATCCTCAATGTAAAAAATATTCATTCTAGATTCCTATGGATGAAACTGCATTGTTCAAGAATAATTAGCACATGCAATATTACATTTATGTTTTTATTATCCTATTCTAAAATACGAGAAAAAAATATATAATATATTTTCTAGAATTTCCTTATGGTTTAACAAGAACTGCAGATCTTGGGTTACATAATTAAAATTTGTTTTGAATGCCCAGGATATCCCCAGTGGATGAAAGAAAATTTGCTTTTAATTGGAAGTACCTGTGGTATAGTGGAAGAATATTACAAATGAAAACCATGGGACTCATCATGTTTCCAATTTTTATTTAAAGAAACTCATATGAATAACATTAGGAGAAAATGGAACTCCAATAAATACTAACATACCATCCATGTCAATATAAACTTTTATTTACTTATCCACAATTAAGCATATGAAGTTACATTAAAAAATAAATCCTAAAAAAGACTATTAGTTATTAGAAGCACCAAAACCTATAGAGTTACAATATTCTTCCTCAAAAAGAACTCAGGGGAAATCTAAATCATGTTGGAAAAGTATTTCACATACACATTCATGGTCATCTCATCCACTTATAATATTAAAAACTCCACATACTTAGATATAACCATTAACTCCATGTAGAAATGATTGGAAAAAATAACCCAACAGTCGACCCAATATAAGAACTTTTTCTTCAACTCTATCACCAACGTGTCCCACTATCTTCTACGAGGCACCTCTCGCTCGAGAGTGGAACATTTCACCATAATCAAATCTAGGGTTTCATAAAAATCAAACATAAGATCTATATTTATTTATAAATCCTCGGCCTATTAGGAATAAATAAAACCTTAAAACATCACTGGATTTTGGAGAAGTTACTCTTTACCATGATTATGAGGCTGGTAACGTTGTGGTCCATAGAAGGACCACGAACCAGAATGTATACATGTTACTTCCCTATATAATAGAATGTATGAATAATAATCTTACAAGACTATTGACCATAGTAAGATCAACTCATATTGGAATAGAAACTGCTTCCTCCAGGGTCCAATTCACACATCTTTTTAGAGTCATGATCCTACAAAACATCAGAAAAATATATATAGGACCTTATAAGGTTGATAATAGTAACAAATGGACAAGGTAAAAATGAATATCAATCCCATTAGAAAAATATCAGGTATTTATTTTTTGAACTAAAGACAATGAAGGTGAAAAATTGAAATAGATCTGATTATTCATAAAGAAGAATTTAGAAAACCAACCATGGAAACATAAAGCTCATTACGATGAGAGATAACAAGAAAATTGCTCATAACTACCTTATATGTCCCAAAAAGAAATTCCAAAATGCATACTAGTATCAAATAACAATTCCTAACTATCGTTGATTACACATTCTCATAAACTAGCCTAGATACCCTAGTACCATAATACTCCAAACCTCACTAACATATCATGATGATAATTTCCTATCCTCATGCATTAGAGATAATAAAATAGAATCAAACAAGATTAAATAGGGAAGGAATTTAACCTAAAATTTTAGAAGATAAAAGATTACATGTTAGTATCATCAACAATCCAAAGGCAGAAAGGTCTATAAACAAAATATTTATGAAAAACAAAAAATAGTACATCATCAATGTAATCAATAATTATAAATATACTTCTCAAACATCAAAAAGAAAAAATTCACTCCAATACCAATGTAACAGGAACATCCGCCTCCACTAATGGGTGCTTTACCTTTTTTGAGTCATTCCAAAAAAACTAAAAGAAACTGAATGAAAAGGTACGGTGTGAACTATAAATCCCATTAGGGTCTCACTAATATATTAAAAAATATTAAACCAAATCATAATTTCCACATAAATAATAATTATAATAGAATAATATTAAATATTCAAATTTAAAATGAAACACTATTCTGTTAAATATATGGAATAAATTATGATATGCCATAAAAAATAGTTATACTATAATTTATAAAACTAATTTTTCATGAATAATTATATTCAATTTTTAATTTCATATATATGAAAATAATCTAAAAAACAACCACCATGGTCATAAACCATGTTATAATTTTACATTTAGGCTTTAGGTTCCTTAATGTTCTCATATCAGGGATCATGGAAAAAATGTGTACACACATCACTCAAGCTTAGGCTAAATATGTCTCATCAATATCAAATAGAAGATAATATATGACAAACTTTATTTTTTAGAATTTTCACGTTAAATAAAGTTTAATTGGATCAAGATTCTTGATTTATTTAAAAAATAACCCACTAACTATTAATGCTAGAATGTGATCAAATAAAAAATCTTTAATTGGAAAACCATCTCAATTCAAATTAATATACAGTTACAATTAAATTACCCAATTTTATGTTTAAATATTCCAATAATATTTAAAACCCAAAACAAGTGGTATTTATCATTTTAAATATTTCTAAAATAGAACCAAACACAGGATTTCATCATTTAAAATTCATCAATTTTCCAAACTAAATTCTTCAATTAATTCATTAGAACTATCAATTTGAAAATACATAATATATTTTAATTCTAATGGATTTTGGGGTTTTACCAAAATCCATGCCAAATAAAAAATCAATTCTAAATCATATGAAATTTTGATTTCATAAATAATTTGATCCCTCTTTCAAAAAATATATATAAAATCATGGATTTAATAATATGAAAAATCTCAAATGGATCCCCCAATGATAAATCATGGAACCAAAAATAAACATCTACAATGAGATCCTCTAAAAATAAATAAAGGTGATGAATATTTAGAAATCATCTCTAAATACCAGATCTAATAAACTGATCTTTAAATCTGTCAATGACATGATTTTATAACACTCCATAAAAGGGAGAAATAAATAGATCAAGTGAGATCACATGAGACAAGATTCACATACGTGGAGGAGACCGAATGAATTCCCCAACACATTAATCTGACATGGAATGTATTTGGAGTAGGAAAAACCACTACAAGAGGGCCCCCAAGTCCATGAAAATTGTGTTAGGGTGATTAGGGTTCATCTGATAGTCAAATTAGGGGGGTTTGGAAAAAAAATTTAATAAATTAATCTCTTTTTCATGGTTTACATATGAGGGCTGCACAATACTGTTAAATGTGCACACTAACCATGAAACCCTTGGAATCATTGTACAAGGAGAACAATTTCCTCTAGGTGGGGAAACATTTTGTCAAATAAAGCCCCCCTTGTGATAAATCACACTATATAGGGTTTCACATATCTCACTTGGGGTATACAGTTTGGGAAAACCATCTGACAACCATTAAAAACCCAAAAAACCACAAAATATCGTCAAATTAGAAGAAAACCCCCCTGAACAAAATCATCATTAATGGATTGAAGCATGGTTCATGGAATACCTAAAAAATGTAACATTGTGTTAAATTGAATTATATTGGAAATAAAAAATTTAGTAAATCAATCAATAATAACCTATATCACATTATTACCTAGACATTTCATTATCCATCCCCCCAAATCATCTATGGATATATTATCCCATATAATGTTCCTCACATATGATGGATTAATAATATACTTTATTAATTTTCATTTCTATTTAGCATATTAATAGTTAAAACATTTTTTGGTAATGTTAGTAATATATATGTTCCTATCATCTCAAAAATAATACTCATAATGGTCTCTGCCCAACATAAGAAATCTTTGATGGATGGATAATAGATATCTATGAGATTCATTAAATAATTATCATCTAAACTATTAAAAAAAATTCACACATAATCTATTTAAAATTAAGAAAGAAAACATTCTTTCTAAACATTAAATTCAGGAATATTTTCCTTCACAAACAATTCTTCGTATTTATGTTTCCTTTGGTATTATTTATGATCATGTATAATTATTCTTTAAAGATACTACCTTACTTAAACTATAAAAAATAGAATATTTTGTTATATCAAAAACATCTAAGATATAATTAAAAAATTAATTCCCAAAGGGATATCTTCTAAATGATACATGGTTAATGAATAATTATTTTTATCGAATCAAATAACTAGGTACATTTTTCTCTTTTCCACGATCAGAATGGATAATGGAATCATGATCCTTGAATTGTTCCATAAAAATTATCTACATTGGTACCAACTGTTAAGGATTTAATATATATTTAATGATAAAGTGAGTAGTATATATTATACAAATTACACTATATTAATGGAACCATGGTATTTTATTTGAAAAATCCACAATAACTAATTCTATGTCTTGTGTGGGAAAACACTTATCCTGAGCTGTTAGTAATCATGATGATTAAGAAATTACCTAATCATTCAACATAAAAACACAAACTAGACCCTCAAAATAATCACCATTGTAGATGAAATATTTAGAATTCAGTGTGTAAAATAAATAACTAGATCATTCACCAATATTCTTTTGAATTCTTTGAAACAATCAACACTATATTTATTGTTAATTAATTAAAATTCTTTATTTGTAAACATAATCGATGTGACTGATGATAGGGAATATTTCGTAATAAAACATTGATAGAAACCCATTAATACATGATAACAATAAATCCATCAGATATTTATTTTTCAAGACCACTCCTCAAAAACATTAATTTTTTGGTTTATTAGATATTACATCTTAAAAACAATATTAATAGGTAATGGAATCTATAGTAAACAAAATTCACCGTTACTATGTTATCTTTATGTATTACCTTACTCAATTGTTCTTAATGTAATCTATTGAGGATTTTCATGATCCTAATTACTATTATAAGATACCAATATATCATCAACAAACACGGCCACTAATATATCAAGGAACTCTTGTAATGAACTATTCATTATAAAAGTAAATATTCCTAGAAAATTAGATAACCAGAAATAATGTACAACAATATCATACGACCTATAACTATTCTAAAATGTTGTCTTCATAATTTATTCCTCCATAACATTCAACAAATGGTACCCGTACCTGATATCAATTATTGAAAAGCATTTCCCTCCATGTATTTGATGATTCAAATAATTGATATCACCCAAAGTATACATGTCGGTAAAAGTGATGTTATTCGAGGATCTAGAATTAATTAAAATTTATATTATACCATCTTATTAATTAAAAATATGTTATTATCACCCAATGGTGATATTATAGAATAAATGAATCATTTTTCTACAATCTCGTGAAAATGTTTTCTCAATTATAAAAGTTTTATTATGCCATTTGATATGGGTGTTTTGAAATACGCATACTATCAGGTAAAATTTTAAATGTAAAAACAACCACAATATTTGGGAATAACAATAAATTATTCATTAGGAAAAAATTATATATTCATTCACTAGTATTATATCAATAATCTAAACAACTTCATTCTTTTCATCATAACTTTGTTTTATATTTTACTACAATTTATAATAAATTCCTCAGCTTCATGGTAGATTATTAACGTTATGAAATAATTGATTTAAACCTTTATAGATAATCATCATAACATAGAATATTAACCTGATATATAATCCATACTTTATATACATTCATAATCTACCATGAGATGTTCAATAACATTTGTAGGAATATAGATTCCATTGATAAAAATATGAATATTCCGATAAATTTTGTCTAAGTTAATATTTCCTCCTATTATTTTTGAATAAAATTATATTTTTATTTCATATTGTAATTTTCCAAATTTACTCTCAAATTTATCAAAAACAATTACTGATAAAATATAAAGAAAAAATGTTACTAGAATAATTTAAATATAGAAGTAACAAGAATATTTCCACAATATTTGATGGCCCAAAATAAACCATTTTTGAAAAATAATTATTTTCTACACTCTTTTACTTTCAATCATGATGATTTATGGCCATAATTTAAATCTTCAAGAAAATGTTAGCATAATTTCCCAATATAATATAATTAGTGAATTCAATAATAAGAATTCAAATCTTTTCCAAACCATTCTCCTCTTAGTCATGATACCTACAAAAAATCCTTCCACATTCGATGAAATTCCCAAATTTTGAAAAACATTCCCCATGGTTCTTTATATAGCACATATTGAATCTTTGAAACATGTTTTTCTTTTCTCTTGATTTCATTGATGAATGCTTCCCCATTTTATTCCATAAAACCTTGTCTTATGCTTAATATCTAGAAATAGATGATCATCGTAAAACACTTTTTCTACACCCTCATAATAAAAAAATAATTTATCTTCAATCATTTATTATCAAGGGAGTCCGATTACTATTATTATGATCGATAAAATGCTTTGTAAATCTCATTAATTTTACTCTCATTATCCCAAATAAAATATGATTTATTTTATTCCAAAAGGGTTATGATTTCATTATATGAAGACACTAAATATTGATCATTTTGTGTCAATTCACTATTTTTATTTCATATATATTGTATAGGATTAGTATAAATAATTATAGTAATTAAGACCATAGTAATATTCTTATAATGGAAAAAAATAAATGATGGGGTGGGTTGAATTTTTAGAAACATAGAATCCATGAATTAAAATAAATATTACACATTCCTCTTGTTATGGTTTATTGGATTCAATCTCTATTCCCTTAATAGAATCATAATATGGATCATTTTGAATAAATCAAAATGTAACATAATATGGTAACTATGGATATGTTGAATCAGCTTAGAGGAATCATAATGATGATAAATAAGATTAATTCAAATTAATTGTAATTATAATAATCCGATTAGAATAGATAAAAATATTTAATAGAAAGAAGAATATGATATTTTTATTTCTATTATAAGTATAGTGGAATTTAAGGATTTTATGAAACAAGTAATAAAATAGATAGAAAATATAATAATGTATTATAATCTATTAATAGAATAAACCAATTTTTACATTACGAGTAAGATTGTATATATGCCAGACTAAAGGTATCCCTAATTTTATACATTAAAAAACGTCCATTTTGTCTTACTAGGTAATCCCTTGATAAAATTATTGGAATAGATCTAGATTATTATCCTCATAATCCCTTGGTATGAAAATAAGATTATCTATATACAATTATCTAATAGCCCTCAATTAGATATCTCATATTCTTTATCTTAATATCCCCAGAAGTCCTAAATCATTACAATGGACATATATAGATTAAAATGAATATATTTATAAGGGGAAAACAAGACAAGGATTCCCTAAAAATAATAAAATATAAACTATTACAATGTATAAGAACAAGACATTCATTATAAGAAGTAACTAGTACTCTTAAAAAATTAGAAATTTTAAAACTAAAGCATTAAACAGAATGAAGACAAATATTTGAAGGATATTGTATTTTTAAAAATATTCTAAACTATCATATTCAAATCCCAATTGTCATATTTTATCATTGTTTTTCATAAAAATTAGGACACCATTATCATCATATCTCTTATTGATTTATAATAAGTGGATTTCAAAGATCGAATTGGTTTACAAAATTAGATTTAAAAAGGTATTCATTGATTTATAATTATGTATTTGGAAAAATTTTATAAACTTATGTCTATCCATCAGTCTTACATAAGATTTTAATTTTGATAATAGTTATAAATATTAGCCTAATGCTTATTGTAATGTAATGTTTTTTGGAATAGAAAAAATCCAATGGAATATAAACTCTTGGGTTTAGTAGATGATTAATTTTTAATATTGAGCCTCAAAACATAATTCTAGGAGTTGTAACACTTCAATGTGTTATATTTCGTATTTTAGTGAAGGACTGAGAGGTTTCCCAGATGTCTTGTTGAGTTTCAGGTGCATTATACCCCAAATATCAATGCTTTGAGGGTCTGATAGAGATATAGGGTTTGTATGAAACGTTGTGGTACTCAATAGAAAACTGTGCAAATTGTTTTAGAGGATCAGAATGGACCACATAGTTCTCAAACAATTTACCTAAACCATTTTCTTATCCTCCATAGTTAGTGACAAATAGGAATTAGGATTTCACAATTCATCTCATGGTTGGCCAATGTTTTGGATGAAATTGTGATATAAACTATGCACTTTAATTTTTTAAATTAAATTAAATAAAAAAATTCAAATAAATGAAATAAAAACTCATCCTCCACATCCCCCACCTTAATGAACGATACAACCCCCACCCCCATAACCTCTCAGGTGTTCAGAAAAGACTCTCTTAGTGGCCTCCTATGGTGTATAAAATCTTCCATGATTCTTCCTAATTTTTTGTTGGCTCATCAAGTAAAGGTTTTCTCCTCCATCCACTTCCAACGGTTTGGAATTTTTCACTTATCCATTGTCCTACATATTTGAGTTTATCCCTGTGTTTGGGTTTAATATTTTTTGGCTCTTTTTCCATTTATATAATATGTCATGGGCTTGTTGGGTCATCTTTGTGGATGTTTTAGTGTCTTCCATAGAAGAAGATGATCTTTGGTTTATTTTGGGTTTCTTTCCATTATATTCGGTTATGTTTTCCCCATTTCATTAATAACGCTGAATTTCTTATTAGATCATTTGTTTTTAAGAGTTTTTGTTTTTTTTATTTAGTGTGTTGTACCTTACCGTGTTAGTTGGGGGAATCAGTTTCGAAATCCGTCTTATAGGCATATAAATAGGTTGTAATATATATAAATATGTTCCCATGTTATATATATATATATATTCACCAAAGGATGATTTAATATATATATTTGTGTTGGTTGGGTTTATGTATATATATGTAAAATTAATATTTGTGTAAGTGTACATGGTTATATGAATTTATGATAATATATGTAAGGATACTCATATACATCTTCATGGACATGCATATATATACATAAGGGATAAGTTTCCTTATCTGTTTGCAATGGTGAATAGTCCTAGAGGGGGTAAACACAACACAACCCTTTGAATGAAACTTCATGAACCTTTTAGGTCAATGGATGTTTAAATTATTCATGTATTATTATCTGTAATAAGATGTTATAAGACGGGGATGTTGTGAAAACATGTGTTTTGGATTGGGAGAATATAAAATGTTATTTAATCTTTTCTGTTTATTGGAGAGTATGTTTTTGTAACATATCATTGGAAGTTAATTATGAGAGTTGGAAAACATAAATGTTTTTTATTGGTGTCTAGTGAAATCCCAAGAGGTTTTCTAGAAGTCTTAGTGAGTCTTTAGAGCACCAGACCCTAAAAAATATGTTTTCTTGTTTCTAATAGAGGTGAATGACTTTTCTAATATCGTGTGTACCTTCACATAATATTGTCTGGATTGTATTGGAGGTGTATGACACACCACATGGTCTATGTAAGGATTATGCAAACCATGTTCTATTCATACATAGTGAGTGAAAAAATGACAAGTATTCATACAATTTTCATTGCATGGTTTATGTATAGTTTGGTTAATCGTGGGACCCAACCCGTGAGATGAATTTTTTTTAAAATAAATAAATAATTAAAATTAAAATTAATGTTAATGAAATTTTTACCTATCATTCCACCTCATTAAGGAATCACACCCCCCAGACATCTCAGTAATGCACCGAAAACCTCCTCACAGCCTACTACGATGTTGATATTCAACCTCGATTCTTCCAGTTTGTGGTTGGCTTGACTAAATAAACCTTTTTCCTCCTTAAAAATACCATTTTTTTAGTGTTTATCTCTTTCATTTCACCCTACACTACTCAGTTGTACCCTAGGGTAAGGTTTTATCCATTTTTTGGTGTTTTCCTCAATTTATAGGCCATGATAATGGCCTCTTAGGTCTACATTGTGTATATTTTACTTTCCACCCATGGAGGTGAAGTTTTTTAGTATATTTTGGAATTCCCACCAACAATTTTGGGTATGTATTCCTTTTTTCGTAAATATTACATAATATATAATTGTTTCTTTGGTAGTTTCTGAGTTTACAGTATTTTTTTTAAGGTGTTGGACCCTTCTGTGTTGGTTATGGGTCACCATTGTCAAAAGTGACTTTCTTGTTTATTCATAGGTATAGATATATATAACCATATAAGTTGTCCCATTATATATATATTCACCAATGGTGTCATGAATATATATATATTGGTGCTAGTTATGGTTATGTATATATATGAAAAATGAAAATGTGTATAACCGTAAACTAATATATGCATATGTTAGACTAAATGTAGGTATCCCATATACATATTCATGGCCATGAAAATATGTATATAGGTAATAGGTTTAAAAATATACATGTGAAGGTGCATAATAACATAGGTGTGAAAGAACATATTTGAGGGGATACTGATGAAATCGTCATGTTTTGAAGTGCTCGGTTTGGCTGTCTATTCTATGAGGTTGGATCCCTTTAAATTCCTCTTTAAATTTAAGAATGCATTAATTGTGATATTTTTTCACTTTACATTTCTTTTAATTAGTAATGTAATGTTTTTGGAATAATGTATTTTTTAATAAGAAATGTGTATGAGTCTTGAAATGAGATTTAAATATGGTAAATGATTTGTTTAATGAACAATATCTTGTTTTTGTAAAAAAATCCCCTCAAAAAGGTGTGCTAAATTCTAAACAGAAATGTATCTATTAGTGATTTAAACCATGAATATCATGTTGAATTAGTTTCCATTAAGGATTAGATTCCTATATTATGTATAGTTTTTTGGAAAATTAAGAGCATAGACAATAGATATGTCCCTAAATTAGATTCCCCATAATGGTCAAATGAACTTTTCTCAGAGAACCAAATTATCTTCAATCATAACATATAAATGTAATTTTCCTTGATACATGAGTATGAAATGGAACCCAACCCACCTCTTAGGTGTTTAATCAACATAATGTTTGATTTAACCATATTTTTCAATTACATTTCTTCCAATGAAACATTCTAAGTGATCTTTGATCCATATTAATTAAATTTTAATGATTCATTAATAAAACAAATTGTATTAATATGAACAACCTATTCATGGTAGAATTAACCATTGTCTGTATTGAATAGATCAATTGAAATTAAATTTATAGGGTGGTAAGACAATATAATTTTTTACATCATGAATCTGAATTGTAAAAAATTGAATTAACATGTTTTTAAATGGGATTATTAAATGTAAAACATGAGAAATAATGCATCATTGATCCGTACATTATTAATGTTTGATAATGAAACTCTTATTTCTTCATTACAAATGAATGTCATGAGATGTATTTAATCATGGATGATTATTAATAATGTGATTATATATTTATTGAGTCTATCAATGATGGTAAGTGGTGTTGATAGAGGAGGTAAATCACACTCTCATAATTTGGGTGTTGAGTTCATGGAATCTCACACCACTTATATTATATGGGAAATGGGATTCACAAAATACTTACCTTGATAACAATGTTTCAATGGTGGCTCACTCACCATTCAGAGTATTGTTTCATGATGTATCTCATTCATCTTTGGATGTCTGTATTGTACCCTATAAGATATTTTTGGCTCATTAAATTGTATGTGAATGCCTGATTTATGCTCCAGTGTAGTATAGGAATTGTATTACATGTATATAGAAATTAGGCATGTGAACACACATTTTTTATATAGGTGGATAAAATATATAACAACACTATATATATAAATATATTTTTTACTATATATATAGGTATTGGTCAATAATTCCTTCTGATATTGAGAAACAATAGGTACAGTTGTTTAGGTGTCTGAGTGGAACCGGAGATGACATGTGTTGTTGTTTTAGTACTATTTATTATTTCATATTAGTAACATATTATTTAATATATATTCCCCATTAATGGATTAGTATAGTAAATTAGGGTTATAGCCTTAAAATATTTTATTCCACCACCAACTTGGGTACTATAGGTTCCTGAGTAGAATTTAATCCTACAGTTGTTGATACATGGATGATTCTAACATACAATGTTTTGTTTTACATTGCTAGGTTAGCGTCGGTGTAAAATGAGTGAGCTGGTGCTTTATAAAATCTTGTAGATATTAGATGGTTAGTTTTTAATTAATTAAAACATCTACAATTATCTATAATTTAATATCTGATATAATGGTGTGCTACTCTAATATGAGGGTATAGTCTCCCCACAATCACCTTCTGACACCCTCACAACTAGTTGTAAGCCTATAGACTATGGGGTGGCATGTTTGAGTCCATGTGGTGATAGGTTTGGATACTAGTTTAGGGTTTAGTAGGGTTGGGATGTTACATTTATCAACACAAATGTTGGTTCAACTTTTAAAACCATTTCAGTACAATAGTTATGAAAAATAGCCTACCATTAAATTTGATAATGGCGAGTTTGATGTGTTTCAAACAGATAATAAAAAAAATAATCTTAATGAAGAACTATATCTTTCTTTTCATAACTCATTATAATGTATACTATGTATGAAAAAATGATATGATTTATGAAAAAACATTCCAAAACACATTAGACATGAAAAATCTGTAATATTTTTATCACAACTATTTTTGGGATTTCAAAAACCAAAGAAATGAAAAAAACATGAAATAGTTATTCTCCAACAATAATATACACGTTTTTTAAAAGCACAAACCTCAAAACCAAAATATAAACACAAAATTAAAAAAATACGTTTCATTTCATTTATTTCCTTAAGATTTAGTGTTAACCATTAAACCCTAACTCATCACGTGTTTATTACTCATCTGAATGTGATGGAGAGAAAAATGTTGAATAAAATCAACTTTCCCTTAGGATAATATCAACCACTATTGATCCTATAATCCATTTTTCGAATATTTGTTCCTTTATCAACTATACTCCTCAGTTATTGAGAAATTATACCCCTTAAAAATAGACATCCCATTTCTATAATCTGGTCCCCCAATTATTATATTCAAAAATAATATGGAAGTTTCTTGAAATTCATTAAATGGTGGAGTTGGAAACATATGAAACGTTATAATGATCTGAAATTTCATTATAATAAAGAAATAATACAGAACATTCATCCATGGGAAATTGGAAAATAAATAAAAAAATTAGAATTGTTGTACATTAATTTCACATTTTTGGAAAAAATGAAATGATTTTCCAAAGAAGGGAGAAAATACCCTCATAAAAATAATTAGTCTTTATTCATTAATATTTTTTACAAATGATATCATCTTAAAGAATTTATTTTTATCTCGATCCATCTTAACAATAATCTCTTCTTGAATCTGAATAGATTTATAAATTTAATTTCTATGATTCTTCAATAAATTAAATTCATATTTTTTATATTTTAGTATCGTAATCTCCAATAACTTGTATGAGATATTTCCTTTCATGGAATTAACATCCTCAGTATGACTGTCATTTATATCCATTAATTCATCCACAAATTCGAATAGGTTATCCATATATTTTTTAATATGATTAAAATATTCATAAGATTAATTGATAATCTTCTTCAACATACCAAAAGTATCATCATACTAATTTTGAACATACCATACATTATGTTTCCAATTCACCATTTGATTACTATACAATGTATGACTTTGGTGAATTTCATTAAAAACACTAAATTTTTGCTAAAGACCAAAAAACGTATTCATTTAAAATCATGATAAATTTTAATTTCAAACTTAAACCTTCAAAAAATACCACACTCAAAGATTAATGATCCTAAAAATAGGGAATAGTGCCTTACAAAATTATCAATGAGATAACAATGTATTCAACTCCATCAATGTAAATTTCGGTAATTAGATGAGATTATTCTAGTTTCACCTTAAGCGGTATGATTCGACTATTTACTATTACCAAATCATTTCCATTCCCATAATCTTTTTTTAAAACCACTTTTTAACTTCTTTATAAATATTTCATCTTGTTCCATATAATTAGTTAACTCCATGATATCTATATTGGTGTTGGTTTTATAATCATCGTTTTTATTTCCAATTTTATTATCTTCAGCATTTTTATATATTGAATCTAACTTTGATTAAGATGAATCTCTTTCTAATAATTTTCATTTTTATTATTTAGATGCCTTAGAAGGTATTTTTTATGATAATGATGATGATTATTCCATTAAATATTTATCAAAATAAGGTTTTTTATTGTAATATTCCTATTAATTCACATCCTCTTCTTTATCATCAGCTTCATTCTCATCCAATTATATTTTTTATTCAGAAATAATATCAATTTCCTCTTCCTAGCTACATTATTACTATTAATATTTTACTTCGTTATCCTTCCAAAAAAACCACATCATCAACTTCTTTTTTATGCTCCATCTCGAGGAATCTCCATGCTCTTAAATATTTCTTTACCTTGATCCTATTCCAATTTTTTTTCATCCTTTTATAGTTCTTATTCTTTTTCAACATGATGTTCTTTTAGTTTATTAGGAACTAATAGAAGGTCATCATACAAAAAAATGTTTAACAAAAAAAATAACCATGCATATGTGTTAACACGGCTTGTTTTAGATGTGGGTAGAAAAACATATCAAAATCCCTTTTTACGATATTCTATTACCTGTCAAAAATATGATCATCTAAAAACATCTTTTTTCTTTTTTTACCATTATTCAATGTACTTTATAATGATTAATAAATGCCTTAGATTTACAAGGTAAAATTCCAATCTATCGAAATCAGTTATTCTTTTGTGATTTTTTCATTATAAACTATTAATAAACATTACAAGGAACTTGTTTTTTATACATCTTTATTAATAGGTAACTCTCAAATATTCTATTCTTATTATTACCATCATTAATAGATTTCCAATATTTTTCAACTATATAAACAAAAACATGATGTTTCTAAAAACCCTTTTATAGATACAATCAAAAAACCAACTTCATTATTTTTGTCATATCATCCATTTTGAATGAAATATTTACTCTTATTATAGTCAAATTATTCACCTATATAAAAATTTACATGCATTTCACATTCATAATTCTAAATAAATAAGGGAACATAATTATATTAAATTTACAGTTCCATATTGATATTATCAAATGTAAGAAGAAAAATCATCACATTGTCAGTCTTCATCATATTGAATAAATAAACCAATAAGAATAAAATCTTAAACCTTTAGAGTATTTCGTTCCCCATTCCATGGAATGAGTAATCCATACCTCTATAATTCAATAAAACTATTTTTCATTGTCATATATGAAACTCTTATAATTTTTTCGTAATGATCAAATAAGTATTCATCATCATCAATTCTATCAAAACTACCACAAGTATAAGGTATTTTAAGAGGTGAAAAATGTTATTTTTCATTAGAACATATTATCATTAGGTGTGAATGTTTTTTATTATAAATACTATATCTCTTTCCATACATTTAAAATGATCATTTATCATTACCATCCTCTCTAAAAATATAAATATAGCATAAAACTAATAAATTATATCAAAATAAAATAAAAAAATTTATTTATTAAATTTCCAAACATATATGGACTCCCATCCTTTAATTTCACTAATTTCTTTCATCATGGAATCAAACTTATCATAAAAATATCACCCTATAAATTTTTCAAATAAATCATTTAGTCAAGTCAAATATTCTTTTGTTTCCATCTGAATTATATTGAAGCTGATGGATAGGACAAGAAGATAATATATTGGACTGGAGAACATAAAGGTTGAATCATGTAAAGAGAAAATCTCAAGAACAACGGTTCTAGGAAATAAGGGTGTCACCCGTTGTATAAGAGCCCAAGATGTTAGTTGTTCTTTTAAAAGAAACCAAACGGATGTGAATACAACCAATCTGATCAAACGATCATCATCATTCCCAATAATTTTCCAACAAAATTTTGGACATTCAATGTTTTTTATAAAATTACCGTACTGAGAATAAATATTATTTGTATGAAAAATTATTTTTTTATAAATTATATGTACAAAAACTACAACAACCAAAATTGAAAAATTATCATAGTTAAACAGGGTTAAAATTAATATACATGACAAGTACATTTCAGTGTGAAGAAATCCATCAATACCAAGAACATGTTCTTATTTTTTTATTTAAAAAAGTGATTAAGAAAATTTTATTAAAAATAAATTATAGAAAATAATATTATAATATTTTTTGTGATGTCAAATTTTTATGTTTTAATATATTAAATTAGTTTAAATATTTTTATCTGAAAATACTCATTATGATATTTTTTGAATCCAAAATGATAATAAGAAAAACATTATCCATAATGTATAAACATTTTTAGTGTCTAAATTTCCTTCAGAAATTGTGACTACTTAGATTTCATAAAGAAATATTAGTTCATAAGACTCAAGACGCTAATATTATTATTAAAATTAAAATATTTAGAAAACTAAATGTTTTGGAAAAAAATATCAAACATATGTACTCCACCTAATAAAAAATAGTAAAATAATGTGATTATATGGGTAAACTTTAAGTATACATGAATTATTTCTTTACATTTATTATTCTAATTATTTTTAATGTATTAAAATCTAACAAAAAGTAGATATTTTTTAAAAATATCTATATATTTATGTAGTGTTCTGATGAATTATAAAATTATATATCCTTTCATTGTGTGATACCTAATGAAATGGTGTCTCATGTATATGTGCAAAGCATGTGAGAGATGTGATGCATTTTTATGTTATTAAATGGGTCTTATGTTATAAAAAATTACTTGAGTGTTTGTAATACTAAATACATATTCCATGAGTGTCTGTCGCAACCTCTACAATTGAGAAAAATATCTTCCAAAAACCACATATTCATCTTCAGTAGTGTAAATTGATACTGATTATAATTTCATACATGAAAATTAAACAAATGATTCTTCAATTAAATGAAAATTTCGTGATGATATTTTCATATCCATTCTACAACCACCATATGAATCTTCTAGAAACAATATTATATTAAAAAAATCCAGATGAATTGGAAAATCAAAAATCAATATTTCCCATATGATATTGAAAAAATCATTTTTCATCCTTTAAATGGTATTCAATTATGTTTTCTTGATATCATTAATGTAGGAAAATCATTAAATCTAAATGACAATTGGTTATGTAAAGTAAGCTTCATATCATCACACTATGCGTATTTTGATCATCTTGTCACCCAAACTCATCATGATCAAGGGTATTGAATGTAATAATAGAATTACAAATTACTTTTTTATTGTCATATACAAATGTATTATGAACTATATTTATAAACTTCTGTTGATATATAAAAGTTCTTTATGGATATTTTGATATATAAAAACCAAGAAAGTATGTTAACACAGCCATCATACTCATCTAAAAATAGATTTAGAAATAAAATTAGAGGATTATTGTGGAGGTTGATTAAAAACAAAAGATAATGTTCCTTAAATTTTAACATTCACTATTTACTCAACATTAAAGAAATTTTATTAAAAACAGTATTTGCCTTAGATATAGTGGAATAACATAAAAATATTCCTTAATCTAATTTTGTTACAGATTCATGTATGTTTCCTTTCTTATTTAGTACAAATACCTTATAAAAACAATTTAATTAATAAACTTTTTCCTTTCATCCTTTCTACAACACATATTGTGTTTTATTAAAAAAAATATGTAATTATATATCAATTAATAATATAGAAGGTAGTACTAACCACATCAACCCAAAAAGTATTAGTAATTGACTATTCAGTCAACATTGTTCATTACATTTCATTGAGAATTATATTTCATCATTCAACTACCCCATTTTCTTGATGGTTCTAGGTGAAGAAATGTTATGTTCAATATCATTCTTAAAACAAAAAATTTCAAAATCGTAATTTATATATTCTAAAGCATGGTCACTATGAAAAAATATAATGGGATTGATTTTATCATTTTTAACATTGGTTATAGAGTTTTAAAATAAAAAAGAATTCATATTTATTCGTGATAATATTAACCCATGTGTATCTACATTATTCATCAACTAAGTCATATACAGATTGTTTTCCCCCAATAATCCCAGTTTCTGAAAGAGTAAATAGTTATATGTGCACTAACTATAAAGAATCAGAAGATTAAACATGAATAATATATATAAAACTACACATATATTTTCATACTATATTGACAAGGGTCATGAACTGTTTATGTAGTAAACATGTACTCTGGTAGATCCTTAACAAGTACTTTTTTAGTCAACATAGATTTGGTCCAAATGATACAGTGTCATAACCTTCTATGTAATAACTTGGATTTATCTTTGATTCCACTAGGGAAACGTATGTATTGGTTTTATAAGTAATCTATTATCTATGTATAAAAATTCTCATGATGATTGGAAGAGAAGATAAATTCATACATGGAACTACGTATAAAACACTTTTAATATTGAATGTTAACAAAGAAAACATCAACACATAATTTACCTATTATTATAAGGATGTTCTTAAGAACATTATAAACATTTGAAATAATTAATTTACCAAGAAGATTAATATTAAATACTAATAATCAATCTTTGAGAATTATAACTGAATGTAACTCTTCTAACTTCCTTCATCATGAAAATTTAAAAAATAAATTTTTTTTCTATTCATATTCCTAGAACATTCACTATCAAGGTTCAACATTTTTTTCATGTAATTTCATTGTTTTTATAAAAAAATATTAACATTTAGAACCAAAACATCATAGATCAGATATTGTTAGGAAAAATAATTCTAACCAAATCTATATGATTTCATGGGATGATGTCATTTATTTTAAAAAATTAAGATGTATAAAAACCCAGTGATTGAATTTTATTTATGGAATAAATATTTTTTTCATGTTCACTAAAATGAAATTTTGTAAAAAATGATATTTTTATAAATAATGATATATTTAATAAAAATAGTTTTTATATGTAAAACTCATTACAGACCAATTACAATGAGAAAGTACTTCAATATATGTTTTCTCAAAATGTCACATTATAATTGTTATGTTAGATTAAATATTACTCAAACATTATATTTCAATTTTTATTTTTATATCTTAATCCTTATTCTAAATATTTTTTTATTAAAATTGAGTTTGCAAAAAGTAGTTTGTAATCTATATTTCTATAAAGTTACCTTTTCAATATAATTAAAAATATTTTTTGTTTCCTAAATAGTCTCATCATGTTATTTTGAATTATCTAATATGTCATATGTTAAAAAATTAATCCTTTAATAAGGATTTTCATGGTTTTACTTAGAATTAAGAAGTTTTTTTAAAATTTCACAATTATCATTTTCTAAAAATTTAAAAAATTGGAAATATTATAATAAGAAGGTAAAATATTATCTTCACTTGATTAGAGTGATTCATCCTTTGATGATATAGAATACATATCATTAAGATAGTTGTAACATAAAGATATATTTGTATGGTTTTGAATAGTTTGTACCTCATCCAAATAAAATTGATTAAAAAGTGGTAATTTATAAAATATACCAATGTTTCTCTATATGAAACTTTCATTCTCACATAAACACAATGAATATTCATCGCAACTGGAACATCATGTGTCAAAAAAAATTAGGACGTTATATCCCTTTGATATAAAATACATTTTTTCATTCCATTAAAATTTATTATCATTTCGATCATGATCCTTTATCTTGGAATAATATGGTATGATTTTTTAATATTTCATTCATTTATGATGAGTTACATCATCCTTATTTTCACCTATTTCCATATGATTTTCCTACTAATAGTGCTGGAAATATTTCATACCAACAACATTGTTCATCTTTCTAGCTAGATTTTATAATTCATTTTTAGAATGATGGCATGTAATATATTCATACTAAAAAAAAATCATCTTTCCTTCTGATCTAACAATTTTTTAGGATCCTTATCTTAATTAGGTAGTATAGTCTTAGAAAAATAAGAACCTCCATTTTTTTCAATTTCTCAGCATCTCTAATTACTCTTCCCTTATCCAGTATATACATTCCAATGAAATCATTTAATTTAATATTATATTACATCATTTTCTCACGAGTTTCATTTCTATTACACTGTCACTATTTTTTCATGATATCAATTATCTTTTAAAAAATAATCTCATCATCGAGTCATTTATCTCAAATATATTGTAAATTTTAATAATTATCATGAATCATTGATGAATCCTTGCTAGTGATTCATCATGTAAATAATAGAAACCATTATAATCTACAATTAATAATGATTATCTTGTTTCAAAATCCTTGTATTTTCAAATGTGTTTGATAGATAACTTTTTTTCAAATACTATTAACAGTTTCACACGATGAAATATGATTGTAGATACTCTTTGTCATGGAAGATAACAATATTTTCATAACATAGTATTTTAATTGATATTCATGTTTTTCTTAATGAGTAAGTGATATAACCTCGTTATCATGAATTTCATAATTTTTATTGAGCATGAAAATGTTACTAACATCATTTTTTACAAAAAAATTATTCATCCTTTATCTCTAATATTCGTAGTCAACTCCATAAAAATAAAGAGGTTTGTTTGGATTCATATAATCTATTGATATGATAAACATTCCATCCTCATTTAATGAAAATACACATACTTATTTTCCACAAACAAATGTCAGTGTAACTAATGTTTTATAAAAATATTGTTTATAAAAATCATTATCAACTTACAGTAGTTTGGTAATCAATGCTCAGTATGTATATGACTAGTAGATTCTATTTCTATGATATAAATACTAGGATCAATATATAGAAATATAATTATTAGGATCATAATTATTTTTATATAATAAATATATTAAAAGAGGGATGAGGTGAATTTTACTTTCTAAAATATAGTGTAAAATAATTTATGTAAAAAATACATAATACTCTTAAGATTTTTTTACCAGAGTCGATCCTTAGCCCGATCAGAAAATCATAATATGGAACAATACGATTAAATAGTCTTGGAAAATATTAGTGTCACTATGGATATGCTGAATTAGAATACATTAATTGAAACCATGATATATAATATTAATTCAAATTGATTATAATGATTCTAATCAAAATATTATTCATAAAACAAATCTAATAGAAAAAAGAATATGATATATCAATTTTTATTATATGTTTAGCGGTATATAAATCTTGTGAGAATAAATTAATACACCAGATAAATGATATAAAAATTAATTATAAGAAATTAAAATTTAAAAAAATTTAACCCAAACAGTAAGGTAGTGTATAGACTACAATAAAGACATCCTCATTTTTATACTTACAAGAAATTATATCATTCCATGTGAGGGAATCCATAAATATAATAATCTGAATGGATCTATATTCCAATCCCTAAAATAAAATAATACGATGGTTTTATTCTATATATATTGTTCCATTGTATCCCTCGATCCAATGGATCATATTTTTGGTCCTTCAATCCCTAGAAGCCCCTGATTGTTATGATTATTAGACATAAATTACTATGAAAATGTTCTCGGGGATACAACCTCCCATGTAATTCTTATAAATATATAAGGCTTAAAAATTAAATATATTAAGAACAATATGTTCAACATAAAAAATCTTAATAGATCATATAAAATGAGTAATTGAAAAATTAAATCATCAATCAATAGGTAGAAAACACTTCGAATTACCATGTATTTATAGGAATCTTCTAGACATTCATCTTGATCTAGATACCATCATATTTTCTCTGTGTTTGACACAATGGATTGGATACTTGTAACTTGAAAGATCAAAATTATATGAAACAACTAAATGTACAATGAATAATTGGGTTAAAAAATTATAGTTAAAAAATTATTCCTTACATTTGAAATATTTATTCTAATTCGATTATAAATTTATGTCAATCATGCAGACCTCTATATGATTTTCAATATGATATCCCTTATGAGTACTATTTAGATGCTTATCGGTGCCAATTTATGTTTTATATTTATAAAAAATTTAGTATGAAAGTCATGTAAAAAACCCTAACATTCATTATGATAAAGGTATGTCTGAAGTTTATCGGACACATAAAAATTACTATAATCATAATGATGTATAAATTTTTTTAATTCATTGTAACTTAACCTTGGTATATAAAATGAATATGTTGTATAAAACACATTACAAACCAATTTGGACATGAAACATCTGTAACCATGTTTTTTTAAAGATGTTTGTGCAATCTAAAACCAATGGAATAGAAAAGTGATAAATACAATTTCTGACTCAATATTATGTTCAATATCACTATGATAATAATTATCATATTAAATGTTATTAAAAGAATATAATTATATATATAATATGTCTCTTTTAATTTGTTTGTATTCTTATCCATTATCAAACATTAATTAGCTTCACCTTTTAAGGAAATAGAATATATTACATATAATAATATTAGAAACCCATGATAATGAATATCTTCTTCATACCATTAATCCATAAATCAACTATCATTTGATTATAAGATCTATTGAATAATAATGTGTCTGGTTTCAAAAAATTATCCACATTCATTATGTTCCCCCATTATGGATTTGGATGCTCTACTCCATGTGTACCACTGCTAATTAAATGAAATAACAACATGAAAAGTTTCCTATCATAGTGGATATATACCCTCGATTTAAGAGAACATTGGTTTTTGAGAGTGTGTTAAAATTCTATACAATGGGTTTTTTAAAATCTATAGTTATAGGCATTGAAATATTTGATGGTCACTCGAGATCCTCTACCCATCTTCCTTATTCTAGCCCTAATGACCTCCCAAGCATCTTCATGTCCCATCCCCTAAAATAACCTTTTCCAATCCCCTCCCCCTCTAGTGATTTTGGAAACCACACTCTTGTCCTATGAAGTCATCAATCATCCGATGTTGTCCTCATGTGATTTTTTCCTCCCCACTACCCTCTTCACATGACTTCAGCTACCCTACTCTTTGTATGTTGATTTTTTTTTGCAATGTTTGAGAGGTAACATTTTATTCTCTAATTTTATTTCTTCTCTATAATATTTTATTATTTTACAAGTGTTTTATGAAGTTTACATGGTTTTTATGTTTATTTTCAAATAATTTTCTATTGCATTAATTTATATTGAGTCTTTTTCGTGTGGAATTTATTTTGAATTTCAGGATTTAAATGGTATCTTAATGGGATATGGTTTCTATAAACTCTATATTTTTTATAAAATTATATTGGTTTTTTGCATAATGAAACAATTTTTTTTGGTTTTTAAAGAAAAATGTGGCATCCAAAGCGGGTTACTTTTTTATTATTAAACGATGAATTTCATGTTATGATGGTATTTTTTATTCACACTATGAAGGGAGGTTTATCATTAATTGTGTGGTTTTAATTTTGGATTTATATATTTACTTATATTGTTGTGTAGGTATGGAATATTTCTTTTTATAAAAATTTCTTATTATGTGTTTCATATTTATAAAAGTGAAGGACCAGTTGGCACATTGTTGTTAGTTGATCATTGATGGTTCCCTTTTGGGTCCCCATTTTCTTTTTTGTAGTTTTTAATATCCATGTGATGTATTCTTTGTTATGTGATTCATTTTTCAGTTGTGTATTAGGGGTTTCATTTATGATCGTGAAAGAGGTGGGAAGGATGTGATGGTGTTGTTAGAACTACACGCTTGTTATTATCTAGATATGATGTTATTTTACATGGTATAACTAATTTATTTTTCCATGGGGAGACTGAGGATTCTATGTGTGAATTAGTGGAAAATTTTTAGGATATTAATGGTTTTTAATTTCTACGATAGTACGAAGATGTATGTAAAACCATGATTTTTGGATTTTCACGTAATTGACTAAATAAAATGATTAGTGGATATATGTATGTATATCCCCTACTAAAATCTTGTTCCATGTTTTCTTGTCTTTTGTGGTCATCTTAGTAATCATTATTTCTCAAATATGCCCAATGAAAAATGAATTAATTAATTCACCATAACAAAATACATCAATTGGAATATAGTCCCAATGGACAATTGGCATATAGTGTTAATGGTCAGTTGGCAAATAGTATTAATGGCCAACAAGCCTACTAGTCAGATAGCACAATTTTCCATTTTCCCTATAATATAATTTTTCATTATTCTTATAGCCCAATTGGAAAATATTCATAATGGAATAATATCCAATTTCCCTATAGGCCTATATCTAAGTGACCTATAAAGCCGAATGGAACATTGGAATATATGAGAATTGGACATTAGGCCTATAAGATAATTATTTATTATGCTTACATGAAAAATGGCAATTATTAATAATAGGTAAATTTTCCATTAAGCCAAAAATTCCATTTGGACATTACGACTGTAGGCTAATTGGACATTATACATAAGGTCCAATTGATGAAGTGTGTATCTTAATATTTTTTTCTCCCATTCACTTACAATTATAAATTAAACTTTTTATCCACCCCATATCTTCAATTTTTTTCTAATTTAAAATTATTTATTTAGATGCATGTTACTATCCAATTAGCTTTGGCTAACAAGAAAAAAATGGGGTTGGATGTCTTACATATTGATTTTATCCCCATGCCTTAGATTATTTTATGTAACCTATGCCATTTTTTAATCTTTTTTTATGGGTTGACATAGTGGTTCCTAACTTTGTGCTTATTATTTTTGTGCAATTTATATCTCTATGTTTTCAAGAATTATTTCAAAAATAATTAAAATAAAAATAAATAAATTCTAGTCATATATTTTTTCTTCAAAATAGTTTTTAAATGACATTTATAGGGTGTGTTCATTAAAGTGTAAAAGGTTGTTTCCTAAATAGATTTGGAATAAATTTAATTTAAATTTTTTTTATTGTTAATGAAACTATGAGTGTGTGTTGGGTTTAAAAAAGGCATTAAGAAAATGATCCATGCTTTAATACTCTTTTTATGTGTTTTTATTTCGTTTGATAAAACATTTTGAAAAATGATTATTTATTTATTTCAGTACAGTTTATTTCACCTCTTGATCATCCAAGGGTGATGTTCGAATAGTTACTATGATAGTGAGTTGTTTAATAGCATGGATATAGAACCTGATTAATTATTTGTAGTCATCACTAATAGTATATTCTATTTCTTTTATTATTATTTTTTCTAGATACTTGTAAAATTTGATGAAATTAATATTAAAATTGGTTGTAATGAATATTTTAATTATGGTATCCATTTTTAATGGTATGATATTTTTTTCCCTCTTGATAGAATTGATAGATGCTGGTTGTATCTTACCAATCATATCTCATTTGATTATGAAAAGAATTTTTAAATTTTTTTAGATATTTGATTTCTTATTTATTAAGATTAAAGTTTTATATAGTATCAATTATATAATTCTGTTGTAAGAAAATGGTTAATATTTTAAGAAGTGAGCTACCATATAAAGAAATATTCATTTAAAAACACTATTCTTTTTATTATCACCATGTAGAGAAATGAAAATATTCTACTTTTAAGGAAAGAAAACAATGAACTAGAATATATATTTTGATATTTGATCAATTTCCATTTTTTACATCATCAAGAGAGAGATAGTATGTCTGTTCAAGAGTACAAATATTTCAATACCCATGTGAAAATGACTAAAGATGATGATGTTGAGACATTTACAATTTTAATGGATGATACCAGAGCTCTAGAATATCATCAATGCACTAAAATAACCAAGTAGGAATTATTAATGTGGTTCTCCCATCGGAAAAACATGTTTGAATTTCATAATACATCAATTTATTGTATTCGCATGTTTTGGAATTAAATGGTTTTTAATGGGGATGATTTTCCCTCAAATCACTAAAAGGAAATAATGAAAATTAACAATCATGGATTTTATAATAATAAATTTCATTCTTGTCCATAAGACTACCATTTATTTTTTGAGGATACAGCTAGTTGTAATGACTGTAACTAATGTCGTACATATCAATGGAACGAATATGCTAGTGGAACACCATGTCATTTTCTACAAGAATTCATGTGGAACATTTGATTGATTCCTAGAATTCAAAATATATTCTTTTCTCTATAAATCATAGCCAAAATGTGATGGCATAATACTGAGAAAATTAAAGGTAATGATGATTTGGTGCAACCAAAAGATGGATTCTCAAAGTGGTCATTTGATGCACAACATCAGGATTTTTGAAGATAATGCATGTAATGTCATTTTGGTACTATCCTATGATTGTTTTAACCCATTTGTTCATATGACTACAACTCACAACACATGGAAATTTTTTAATAATATTTAAAATATTCTTCCTTGGATGTATATAAAAAACCATTCATTTGCATGATAATAATGGTACATGGAACATATAATCTTTTTAATGATATAGACTTGTACTTGTACCCTTTAATAATATAGTTGATGTAGCATTGGGATATAGGTGTGCAGACCTTCAATTCTTCTTCAAAAATATATATTTCATATGGGTGTTTCACTTCATGGACTATAAAATATTTCCCCACATATGAAATGGTGTATGCGTAGATCATGAAGGGTAATTGTCATTGAACGTATGTATGAAGAACACCAGATCAATAAGTAATAAATACTTACATAGATTATGTTTCATGGGGCATTGACAATTTCTACCAATAGATAATCAATTCATAAAGAATAATTGTAGGATTTATAATGCTATTGAAACTGAACAACTACCTCAATGTATGTCAAGTAGTGATGTGCTTAACGAATAAAAATATTTGATTTTCAATTTGAGAATGGATAGTGGGAATCTAAAAAGACATATAATCATGACACTAAAGCCACATACTATTAAAAAAAGTGATGTTACGTTTTCATATTTCCATATTGGCTTCCCAATTTGTTATTTCATTGTTTATAATTAATTCACATTGAGAAAAATATGTGTGAAATGTTTGTCACAATTATTATATATATCAAATTAATGATCAAGGATTACTTCCAAAATAGGCCTATGGGTAAATTGGACTATTAGGCCTATATTAAAATTGGACTATTAAGAATATAAGACAATTGGATATTAGGACTAATAGGGAAATTTCCCATAAGTCCTACGAACCAATATCCCATTAATCCTATATGGAAATTTTTCATTATTCCTTTATGACAATTGGAAATTATTCCATTATTCCTAATATTAAAATTTCCCATTATGACTATAGTCCAATTTTCCATTAAGACTGTAGGCCAATTGGCCATTAGGCCTATAAGCCAATTACCCAATAGCCATAAAGGTCAATTAGCCATGAGGGAAAATGTAGTATAGGGAAAATAGAATGAGTCCTATATTCTATTTGGACCTTATACCTATAAGCCAATTGGACATTACGCCAATAGGAAAATTGTCCATTTGGACTAATTTTCCACTTTCTATTAGTCATATAGTCCAATTGAACATTATTCTATTTTTAATAACCACAAAATTAACATATAGTCCTAACCTAAAAATGGACATTAGGCCTATGGGACAATTTGGGTTTAGGCCTAATGATCCAATTGGTCATTAGACCTAATAGTCCAATTGTCCCATAGGCCTATAGGCCAATTAGAGCTAAGTGTTATAGGCCAAATTTCCCTTAGGAATATATGTAAATTGGTATTTAATACTAATGCCCAATTAGTTTATTATGTCTAGCGTCCAATTAGCCTATAGGCCTTATAGACCAATTGGACTATAAGCCGAATGTCCAATTTGAATATTAGGAATAATGGATTAATTTCCAATTAAACTATATACATATTGATACATTAGGCCAATAGATCAATTGATCATTATGAATAATAGAGTTTTGGCTTATAGTAATAATGGCTAATTGTTCTATAGGCTCAATTGACAATTGGCATATTATGCCTAATGTCTAATTGGACTGTAGGACAAAGAGGCCAATTGACCTATTGGATTTATGGACATTATCCAAATTATGCATAATTTAGAAAAATACCATTTCCCAATAGGACTATCTATCAATTGGATCTTATGCCTAATGGAATAAATTCCAATAAACTTATAGTCCTAATGACCAATTGGCTTATTATGTCTAATAGAAAATTGGCATATAGGCCTAATAGAATAATGTCCAATAGTATTATTGGACTAATGGACCATTGGATTATACGATTAACAGAAAATTGGATTATTAGTCATAATATCATAAAGTCTAATTGTCCAATTGGACAAACAACCAATTGGATTATCGGCCATTACGCCTCATGGCCAATTGGCCAATTGGAAGAATTGTAAATGGGATTAAAAGCTTAATGTCCAACCAGCCTATAAGTCCTAATAACCAATTATCATATTTGGAATATTGTAATAATTTCCATTTGCCAATATGACTATTTAAAAATTAGGGTATTAGGCATAATGTCATAATGTCCAATTAGCCTATAAGCCTATAGGCCAATTGGCCTATAGTGAAAAGTCACAATTTTTCATTAATAATTATTGAATTAATTTATGAAATTTTCACTTATTTAATATTTATTAGATTTTATTATTAAACAATATTATAAAATATTTACATTTTTAATATTTGTATATTAATCAATGTCATCTGCATCAAGCAATATAAGGCATAAGAGATTGTCTACCTTGATCTAAATTATTTTTCAAAAGTAGGAGGAATGAAGATGGAAGTGCAGTTACTTAAAACCCCTAAATTAAATATTTTAATTTTTTATTTAGATATTTAATATTTATAAAAATCTATTAATCAAATTTCTTGTATATATTTTTAAAAGCCTACCCTGGAGACCCTTGAAGATAAAGAAGCTGAAAAATTTGGTCTGAATGATCATTTGTGTTACATATCAGGTGACGAGAACCAGGGCATATTTAGATGTTGACTAATGAAAAATTCAACCCCTCTTGGTATAGGTCATCATTAGACCCTCTTAGGGCTCTCGAACTATTAAGCCCCAATGTGCTTGTGCATAAGTAGCTGAAGAAAAAAATAGCATCAGAGGAGAATGGAAAATGAAAAAGAGCATGAAAGAGGTATGATGATCACTAAGAAATTATTTATAGCTACATCGGTTATCAGATAATATCTTACATAAGAGTGTGAATGTTCTATAGATTCCTATAAGGAATCGATTCATTATTTAAATGATGCACCCAAGTGATGAAAATGACGTTCCTATTAGCGATTAAGGTGAAGGTGTTGTTGATGATGTTATTGATGATGTTGTATCTCCAAATGATTTTGTTTGTGCAAATGTTACTGCTGCAGATCATGATGTTGATGATGGTGACGATGAGGATGTTAGTGATATGGAGGATATTTATCACCTTTATTTTTTACATAGCAGTAAGGATACTTGTGAAATTTTTAAATTATTTAAATAATCTTTTATGGATAAAAATGTATATTTTAGCATTTTATATTGTTTGCAAATTAATACATATTTTTTTTTTGATGCTTCTATATTGAAGTTTTATTGTCTGGTTCATTGATTTACATGATTAAGTATTTGAAGATGATGATAGTGGGGAATCTATATGATATATGAAACAACCTATAAGCATGGTTTATATAATTGTGGGTATTGGTTCTCAAATGGGATACATATACTCATGGATTGAAAATCGTGTGTATAGAGATATACCCATCATTCATTGAAACTATGGGTATAAGAAAATACATCACATATATACCAATATCATCTATATAAATTGTGGGTATAGGTCTATATCGACACCTAAATTGCCCATTATTCTCAAAACTGTGGGTATCAGCTATACCCACAGTTTGGGGGTCTATACCCACAGTTTAAAACTATAGGTATATGTGACATTTCTTGTATTGTATATTAAATTACCATTAGGAAAAAATTATATCTTCTAATTCCTACCATTATAGTTTTCTTATTTAGAGGGATATAATATTTTTGGTGCCTTCAAACTTCATCTTACCTCTTCCTTATATGGAAAACTATTTTGTAAAGAAAAATTTTGTATAATGAAACATAATTATCCACCTATTATATATCATTTCATCATGAACATTAATTAAATTTTCATAAGTGTATTGTATTCATGTTATCCTAACATCTAATGTAATATAAATAATTCTCTGATAAAAACTATAAGGACCTAGCCCTAACTATAACATTTTCTAGAGACATTAAAGAAAATATTAGATTAAAAAAATAAATTTGTATTATATATTTATATATTTTGTCCATAAATCATTCATAACTAATAAACATATATATAATGTTCACACATTTATTTATTATATATATATATATGTTGGCAAAATTTCACAATTTAAAAATGAATCATGTTTTCTTTTTCATGAAGAATCATATGAATTTAAATGTAACTTCTTTTATACTGATTCACATTATAAATCATTGAAAATTATATTTAAGAATGTGCAATAATAATAAAAAGATATAAGTTATATCATATGAATGGGATACAACGTGTTTCCATTAGTAATTATTCAAATTTAACTTTTTCAAAAAAAAAATGGAATCAGGATAAAAAAAATTATTACCATAGAAATAATGTTTCTAACAACATGTGTTATTATATAATTTCACATTAAATAATAAAGTAGAAATAAACATTCTAAGTTTTATATTAAATCAACCAAAAAACATAATAAAATTTCTTTCCAAATTAATATTTTCACCCTTGAAATGATTCATATAATTTACTATAATTGTCTGAGGAAATCACCTTTAATAAAAAACTCAAAAACACCCGTTGTGGGAAAAGGGATATCCCAGAAGAAATCTGATAACCCAGAGGGACATAGGGCTCTAAAAACAATGACCTGAAAGCATACTGGAATAGTAACCACTACAAATAAAATTTTCCAATGATCCATAGACCCAATCACAAGGATTAATAGAGGCCCAAGAGATAATAAATGACATAGATTATTCTCACAACTGCATAACACATAGGACCCCGCCATGACAAGATCATTTCTCACCGTTTCCAAAGGCCGAATATGAACCTGCCACCATCTCCAACCTAAATCTTACCAAAACTACAACCAGATCCTGTCCTCCACCCAGATCCCAACGAACCTCAACCATCATTTCCAAAAATCATAACGACATCCATATAACAACATTACCTCACCCCAAGCACATCATCGCACTACATCACCCATGTTTTCATGGAAAAGGGATGTCGTATCATGCCCTACGAAAACCGCCAAACCATCACAACACCAAAATCCTAAGGAATGAACTAAATTTAACCAGATCTATTCATATATAGATCATATTGAATATATAAACAACCAAATGATACCTGAGAGACTTCCCATAACCCACCATTATCGAAGCATCACCACCATCATCAAATCTAACTATGAACACCACCCAAACAGAATTGTGGTCTCTCCCACTCATCATGATCCATCAACTGACGGCCCCCATCCAGCATCATCCATCAACAGAAGCTGCAACCACTGGATATACCATACTCAGAAACCCAAATTCCAATAATGCTAATGGAAAACCCTAGATTGTAAAATCTATTAGATGAAGATGATATCCCATAAAAATAATCATATCCTATACATTAAACATATGATAGTTTTCATACAGTGAGTAATAAAAATATTCCTATAATAAATCATTGAGTTATAGATAAACACATTAGTTTACATGGGACATCATTTCAATATAACTCTTAAAATCACATTTATAAATGTAATAACCATACAATCGACTTTCATACCCACAAAAATGGAGATATTTCATGGATACAGTCATCCTTGGTTTATTGAGGAACCACTCCTCCTTTGTTAATAACAAAACGACATTTCTATGATTCATAATAAAACCACCATTTAAATTATTATAACAGATCCAAAAATAATTATAATCAATTATCAATAACCATTAAATAATCATAAAACATGGAACCATGAATTTTTTAGTACACACTCATAAAACAAATTATTTCACACAAAAGAATACATTTTCGAGCTTTGAAATTTCAATTCCATTTAATAAAATCCAAAAGTAAATATATCATAGTGAAATAATGGATTGTTTTGAGTAAAATATTAATTATTGTTATGGAATCCAAAAATAAATTAATGGATATAGTGAAAGTAAAATTTATTATCTTCGTATATGTCAAAATCGAACATTCATTTTTCATATTTTTTAAATATATTCCAAACATACCATTAAAACATCCCTATAAAATAATATTAAATTTGTTAAGAAAGGACATAATTGTTTTTATTAAAATTTGAAATGTTAGAAAAAAATATTTTTTTCAAAATATAGTCATTGATGAAAAAGTGTTGGATGTGAAATTTTTAAAGATGTTTTTTAAATTATTATATCATTCATTGATATTGAATAACAATGCACTTCCTTTATATTTCTAAATAATAATGGTATGTTAATTATTTAAATGATTGAGAATTATTATTAACTTTTTTATTACTCTTATCTCACTTCTTACCACATTATTACAATTACATAATCATTAATGTTCATGTGTGATGATTTTATGATATTTAGTTCATATGTCCAAAATTACTTTCTTTGGATTACTATGGTCAAAGTTGTCAACATTCAATAATCTATTTAATAATTTTAATTAAATAGTTATCTTTTTTACAAAAATTATAATTCTAAATGAACCATTAAATATTCTTACGATAAATGAATTATGTTAAAATTGTTGGGATGGTGGGTTGTACGAACACATGATTAATTTTTCCATTTTATAATGATCATTATTGAATGTAGGTGATTTTGATTTTATCATACAATAATGATCATAATTTGATGACTCACTCCCACAATATATATTTCAATGAAGGGATTGATGCAATGCCCCTTGAGTCCCCTCTATAGAAGGGCCTTGGTTTGAATCAAGAATCAAGGGATTAAAAAACGCAAGAAATTTTTGTCATTAACCTCTATAATAATGTACGATCGGGATATAAAATGAATCATCCAATGTATTATACAAAAAATAAAAATAATAACAAATTAAAATTTATTGAGAAAACTAATTTAGATAAAATTCATTAAATGTATATACCCAACTATATGATAATGATGCAACTCGAAAGATGTATATGGTCTGATCTAGTAATGTCCAGCATAGTCCACATATTCATCCTAAAAGCCTAAAAATAGTTTCATGTACATATAATGATAATATAGGTACGCTTAATATGAAAAAATATTCTATCATGAACATTTTAAAAGAAAATACTAATTCACTCATGAGAAAAAAAAATCAACAAAACTACATACATTTATTTATAATATGTAAAACCTCATCCTTTAAAAGGCTCTCCTACTAAGTATTTCAATGAAATACAATAATATAATATTAATCATATCAATCAAGGGTACCCCACACCACTTAACTCATTATTTTCCACTCTCATACCCCAAAATATTATGTCTTGGAACTTCGACCTCTTATCTATAACATCACATCACATTCCACATGTTGACACATGTGCAATAACATCTCATCACTAGTGTTGTAGGGTATCATTAACATGAATGAAATAAACCGAATTCCATCATTATACCATGAATAAAACCCATCTTAAGCCATATAATCATATATATTTGGATGAAATCAGATCCCAGCCATCTCATAACATCTCACGTAGACAGCGGCACTTTTTACCTTTTTTCATCACATCTTGTGCATATCACCGAAGTCAAGTTGAAGGAGTGAGGAAGATCGAATTTCTATGCATGCTTCTTACCACCGAAATGTTGTAAAAAATACACCCCTTCAATAAATAGTTATGGGTGTCATCATATGGTCCTTGACATGGGTGGGGTGCATATTGAAAAAATAAATAAATTAATTTTTTATATTCTAACTACACATAATACCATCCTATGGGTTCTCAAAAACATATAAACAATCTAAAATGGTCCTCCATTATTGGTACTAAAACATAATTTATAACCTTACATGAGAAAAAAATACAGAATTCATATTTCAATTTAAATTTTGTTTTCAAATTATCAGTTATCAAACCATTTTAATTTAAATAGTCACATTTTGTCTTAATTTTCTCCCATTAGTTCTTATATAAACATTGAAATTTTTAACAAAAAATCCATTCAACAAATAATTCTTTAAATTTTGAAACTCTATAATATTATCATTAATTTATTTCCATTACTTCATGGGAAATTAGGGCAACCAACCACCGTCGTTTCCCCACCACCACAACCATCGCATCCCTACAACATAACTGTACCATGAAAACCATTACATCCCCCCTATATAACCATGTCACATCCAATAATCGCACAAATATCAAAATATACCCTCCTCCATTTTATCACACAGTCATAGAAATGCTATAACAAACATTGGTATCCAAAAACATATTACAACACATACCACACAATTTTCCAAATAAGGAATCTGGTATATCATTGAATTATACTTATTTTATTAACGGTGTTATAAACTAAGACATTATATATTGGGGAATCAACATAATTAAAAATATATATATATTTAACCATTTATTTATAGTGGTGTCAGACCAAATTTACAATATGGTCATCACAACATATGTTGAAAATGTATAAACCTAGGATACCTAAAACCATGGTATTCAATGATATTATAAAGATAAATAATATCCATAATGGGATATATAATAATGAAATTTATTCCAATTCCCCTATTAAAATTTCAATTTAATAAGTTAGATATCATTGATATGATGTATGAAAATATATTTCTAATAGTTAACAAGAATAACCAATACCACATGATAACCAAAAAAGTGAAATGACAGAATTCTTACCTAGAAGATATGTGACATAAACTGACTTCATGAACTAAAAATAGGGTATTTTGACTCCAAATATAACTTCTGGGTGGAAAAATTATAAAATTGTAGAAAATAGGATCTAGGACTCTATGAGAAGAAGGATTTCAAACATCCCATCTTAAGATAATGTCTACCTAAAAAATTAAGGAAATAGATATTCTATTTTGAAAGATTTTATTCCAATTTATTAGGATTATATATTGTTTAAATGGTCTATTAAAGATGGATATCCTTATATATAAACATTCTATTCATTAAATAGGTCTCTAATTAGTTCATTATATGAGGATATGATAAATACCCTTGGAAAATTATTTCAAAACATCACTAACAAATGAAAAAAACACATTTTTTATCAAAAAATATCAATAATTTATTATCAATAAATCAATAGAATATTATAATAATTATAGATTTCCACTAGTAGGGCTCCACAACTAGGGTGCCCCACTAGTGATCCACAACAGAGATGTCACCACCAACATGCCACCACTAGGGTGCCACCACAAAAATGTCAGAGTTAGTTATCCACTGCCTGAATGATCCACCATTGTTAATTAAACTATATAATGATCTATATTTGGGGATACACAGCTAGGATGATCCACCTCCAGTGATCCACCACCAGAATGATCCACCATTCGTGATTAACAACAAGAACGTTCCACCTTTTGTGTCCCACTAACAGAATTACATTATATGTGATCCACTGCTAGAATGATTCACAGTTGGTTATCCACCATTGGAATGATCCAAAATTAGAGATCCACTAACAGAATATTGTTTTTGTTGATACAACATCATAATTATCAACCATTATTTATTGTCTATCGTTATGTTCCATCATATTGTAACCACCACTATTATGATCCACTAATAGTGATCCACCTCAATAGTTCCAATGCTAGTGATGCACCTCCATAATTATCCACCATTAGTGATCCAGTACTACAATTCCTCCATTGGTGATCCACTAAAATTATTATCCACTATTGGTGATCCACCACATGAATTTTTTGTCATCCTTTAAAACACGGAACTTCCCTGCAAACAGACATCCCTTGAGATTCCTCCTAATTATATCATTCTATCTAAAACACCACCAACAACTAATCTAACTAAAATTCCATATTCATTGAAATCCTGAAATTCCATCATTCATGTCAAGTTGTTACCCACATGGGGCTGCACAGACTCACCTACATGAGTATATTAGAAACTTAGTACAATTCATCTCAATTAGGAATCATATCCCCCCTTTTCCTATGTTATAACATTATCTAAAATACCACATCACACATCACATCAATGGGATAGAAAAATATCTAATAAAAAATTTTTTTTTAATAAATAACACCACAAATAAATATAGAACAAGAAAAATTCAATACAAATATGAGTACTGACCTTGAATATTCCCCTACCACACTTATATACTCTCCTATAAGACATCAATAATCCATAGAGTATAATACAAGGCAATTATTAAACATCATAAAAACTGATCACAATGATATTAGATCTATAATTGTTGATCTATGAATTCCTTTTCATTCTTGATATCCAAATATCTTTATTCAATGACATGAGGGTCATTATGAACATAATAATGGAGATGGGAGACATGAAATATTTCATTTATTCATTATATTTTGGTAATAAGATCCTAAAATTATGAAACATCACCAATATGACCCTACTCTTTTAAGGGTGTAAATAATTATTTTAGGAGATTAACCCCCTTTCCAAACCTTGGATGCCCACATCATGGGGAAAACATCAACAAAACATGGCATCCAACCATGATCTCTTAGGGACTCATGTGATCATCATAAGAAGTTTTCTAGTCCCATGATACTTTAAAACTCTATAAAACCAAATTAACATTCATTTTAATCCTCCACAGCACATCAATTCCAATAACTAATCACTCCAAGCCTCATCTCGACATAGTGGAAACTGACATGGCCACACATAGAAAGCCTCAAAAAGGGAATCTCCAAGTTATGAGTGAAATATGTTGTTATAATAAATCTCAAAATAATAAATACCACATTAAAAATATATATTAAATTTGACTAAACATGATTTAAACAAGTCCTCTATAATCTAGATAGTCATATATGTCTTTTCATCAGACTAAGGGGGGAAAGTAGGGTTGTGGCATAACTGAGTTCAAAAATCATGCTAAAATATACTCTAGACTCATGAGGTAAAATTTAATTCCTAATCCAATACAATGGAAATTGAGTATCCATTCATACATTTCAAATCATCCACATACATATTTCTTGAAACAACCACAACACCCAAATCTCTATTCGTTAGGAAGTGGTCTGATTTGGTCAACCAATCCAAAATCAGCAAGATAGCATAACAAAATCCATGGAATCTAGGTTTTCATATGAAAAAATCCATTGAGGTGTCATCCCATTCCCACTTGGGAATATCCATGGTATTTATCAAAAAATAAAGAACACTGTTTTTGTATATTTCCAACTGGAAAACTAGGCAATCAGCCACATACACATCCATTGCCCATTTCATCCTAGGAATAAAAACTTTTTCCTCAAACCCATGTAAATCATTGAAACTCATGGGTGTACCACCAAATGTGACTTAAAGAACTCACAAAGGCAACCCTCACACATTTTAATAGGGAAAAACAACCTCCCATGAATTATTAACTAATTCGAACCATCCTATGACAATCCCACTCGATCATCACTATGGCCAACATGATCATACATCACCTCTGCCTCTATGTCCCGGCATTGAGACTCCTCAACCTACTATATCAAATAAGTATTCACCATTATTTGATGTAAAATAACAACTACATCAACCACCCATTTATCAATGATTTGGGATACTAACTCTTTCATCACCGTCCATGCTTCTAGAGGCTCTCGAACAACATCCTCATGTTAATTTATGCTCAATGAATCATCAAAGATATACGTATTAACTAATGTGCAGGATATATAAAATTCATAGTCTCAACAAAACTCAAAAAACCTCTATATTTACAGATTCATGTAACGTTGATAAATTACATACCTAATCTATTGTAATTTTTGAAGACCACAAAGAGCTCCTCATTGAGTTAATGTCAACAGAACATTAGAGAAAACAAAACCTATACTATCTAATGATCATGACGGAATAGTTATTATTATGATGGGAATCAATTATTATACCCATAAGAGATCCCTTAATTCTACTCCATCAAGACACATCAAAATCCCAGTGAAGAAATATCATATAAAATAACAAAAGTACAACCCTCCTCCAGTAACTGTATCACTAGAGCACTAATGAACATCCCCTTAATATATTATAATGTTTCATGAAATAGATTAGTACAGAGAAATCATTAACATATATCTAATAATAGAATGTGGTCCCAAGGAAAGTATTGAAAAATTCTACATTCATTGGTGATGATCAAGAAAAAAATCACATTACCATTAATTGGTCAACAACCACATCATTCAGAGAAACCACATTCCCATAGAGATGAACATTTTTTTTCAAAACATACACTTTGAAAAATTTCCATTGAGATAGGGGCGATAAAGAACCTGTTAAATTGCTATGGGGTTATTATAATTCTCCCCATCTGATTTTTAGTATATTAGTTTGTTTACAGTGAATACTATGATGAATAAATTCACGAACACGAGGAACACATAGTTAATAAAACCCATGAATACAACTGAGGTGTTAGTTAAAATTAATGTAATGACCAAAACACAACGTTAAAATATCGGTATCTAAATACATTCTTTTGGATATCACCATCATTCACACTAATATACTGATATCTTTGCCAAATTTCGATATTGGAAGACAAAAAATCTCCCATCAACTGGTATATATGATCATTAATCATTATAATAGGATATAAAATTTTGATAGTCGACATGTTTATCCTCTATTAGTATGTGCACAAACTCATACTACAATTCTCCCTTATAGTGAATAATACCAAATAACAACATGGTTACACAATGTGATGGATGAAAACCCTGTACATCAGATCATTTATTTGAATCCTCAACTTCTAACAATAATAATTTTCAATTCTATAAGGTTACATAAAAAAATTACCATGTAATAGTCCTTTACCAACCTAAACATCATGTAAAGGGGGAAGAAATATAACCTCCTCATAGGACAAAAATAAGAACTCCCTCACTACGCAAGGAACCTCCACTATCCATTTGTATAAATATTCTCTAGAAAACACATTCACCAGTGAATGAAGTGGTGATAAACAATGAATTCCCACCTCATAAACCACATTTCCAATAAAATTTAAAAGTTGGCGTTATACATCAGAGAAAATGATCCTATTATGTAATATTTTGATAAAAACATGAAAAAATGAAATAAATAGATATAAAGGATGTATTTTAGTCGGCAAATATAAAATATTAAAATATCCATACTTTAATGATGTTTCCCCATATCCATTACACGTTTATGAAACATATAAAACAAGGTGGAAATACCTCTAACCAATGAATTGAACACCATAGGCATAATGAAACTAATAATGTTATGTCATAGAGAATAAAATATAGAGGGGTTAATAGAGGAGTATTACGATACAGAATGAAACAATGGAAAAACCAGCGTACATGATATATTGAGCACACCTCTAACAATATTGGTCCCCCCCCCCAATGCTACTATCTTAGCTATATAATATTGAACACATCTAGTTACAAAACCTATCTGCCACTGACCACCTTTTTGGCCATACATGGGTTGAGTCTCTAGAACATGGGGATAATCCTATGGTTGGCCTCGACCTACACCATCTTTCCTTGGTGGAGCCTAATCTTTTCTCTCCATCTGTTAAAACAATATCTTTGGAAATGGATGATAAGGTTAGTGTTGAACCTCCCCAACTACAAAAAATGTTCTTTATAATACGCAAGGCACATATCCCGATGATGACTATTAAATCCACATAAAAACACACTAGAAAGAAGTCTCATGGAAGGTCACATAAAAAACTGGACCAAGAATGCCAAAAGGGATGTCGCAGATGTTAAATACCTACTGATCAAAATTTTGAATGCCCTGGTGCCTAGGGAATACAACTGAAGTCTCTAATTCAAGAAGAACAATGTCGAATCCCCACTCATTATAATACTCTTTTCCAGTTCATCCCCTCAATAACCATTTCCTTATTTGGATCCTTCATATATGTTGGCAACATAAAAGGGGTAAATGTATACTCGATCAAATGATGGATTGCATCCTTAAGATTGCACGCTTTGGAATCATCATCTAGTAAAATATCTTGGGAATATGTATATTTTCATTGAATACAATCTCATGATCGGTCATAGATATAATCCCATGATAAAGGGATTGTTTCTTTAGGATCATCCCAACTATCATTTTCGATGAAAGGATCTACGTTAAAAACACCCTCAGGATTTCAACACAGGAATCATTTACATCCTTTCTCTCCCCAAGGTAAAACATTCACCACTGACATGTAGCTCCATACATCATAATAACTTCCATGATGACCTAATACTCTATTAGAAACTTAATCAATCTTTAAGTTATCTATAGTCCTTCTAGAATACTCTCAATCTCCAAATCGTAAATTTTTCTGTAATACTTCACCAAAGACTGCTATTGAAAGGATCATAATATCCACTTCCATATTTCATAATTCTTAATTGTATTAAACTTTTATCAATCAATTGGGCCATCTTTTTAAACTTTCAAATTCTGAGACACATATAGATAATGACCCAGATCCATAGATGAAATGGGAAAAATATTTATTATACCTAGTATAATTGTATTTTATTAATATATATTTTGATTTAAATAACATAAATTAACTATAAAACAATAACCCAATTAAAATATTAATATAATACATAATGATGCATGAAAATATATTAGGTTTTTACCCTATAATATGGTCCAACATACTTAGTCATTCGAAAATATCAATATCTATGGAATTAATCTTGAGGGGAACTAAAATCCTATGTCCTAGACTCCCAGACAACCCAATGTCTTACACTGTGGAAAACTGAAAAAATTTCCCTAACTAATTAAATATTCACTATGCATAATCCCAAACTTTATCATATCTCTAAATCAACTCCTCTAATAGCACTTAATCATTTCTACCTCGAACCAAAGATACCACAATGTTTGGAGAGAGATAATGACGATTGGTTCCTACTTTCAGAAGGCCCTGAGTTGTTGACTATCACCATGGGTTTAAAATTCTGAGAAGATTGGAGGAATTACACTATATAATAATGTTATATAAGAAGAAAGATAAATCATCCAAATTAAAATCCATAAATTTATATAAAATAATTCCAAAAACCATCACATAAAGTGTTCATAAATAAAACCAATAAAGAAAAAGGTATCTAAATATAAATACCAAAAAAATGGCTAATTCAATTAAATGATATCTGTCCTAAGTAGCAAGTAGTAATACACATCACGATTATCAATGTCCTCGTGGAATCCTTAATATTGATTTATAAAAATAGGGTGATCATATATTTATAGTCAGTATGAAATTTAAATTCCCTTGTGCACATGTGGAAAGGAAATACTAACACAATTGTGATAAAATTAGAGAACAAGACATCATGTAGGCTTGTATAATAACCAAAAAACCTACCACGTTATGTCTCTACAACCAAACATAGCATCTTAATATAGTAATATAATATAATGAATAAAAATTAAGGGTACCCACACCACTTTTCCACTATTTTCTCTATCTCGCACCCCAACATTATATATCACGACATTGCAACATTATCTTGATAACATCATATCATACCACATCCCACCTACTAGATCCCAGTCCATCACATCTCATAACATCTCTTAACCAATGTAGTAGGATTTCATGAACATCATGGAAATAAACCTTGTTACCTCCTCTAACCATGAATGACCCCCAACATAATCCATCTCATCTAAAGAAACATGTTCTTACACTAGTCAACACATATCATGTAGTCAATAAAACATTTGTCTTATAACAATGACAAAATGTTCATATAATAAAGGCATTGATGAGGACGAAAGGATGATCAGGTATCTATCCATCTATCCTACATCTAGGAAGTTAGAAAAAAACCCCCAAATATATATATATATATCAGTTTCATCATGTTGTACTCAAATTAAGTTGAGGGTGTAAAAAAAAGATGTAAAATTTATATATAATATATACACACAATCCAATCTGGGGGTTTCACGACATGGTCTAATCTATCTCTCAAATACCCTTCACAATATTTACCAAGAATAAATTAACAACACATAAGAATAATAAAAGCAACATCAATTTAATTAGATTATAAAAATTATATGTTATCAACCCATTTGAATTAAAATAACCACCTTGTTTCATATTTACCTCTAATAATTATATATATATAAACATTATTCTTCTAAACCAACTGACCACTAGTAGAAAATTGTGGATTTACAATAAAAAATATGACATTAGTTTCATTTAAAACCAAAACAAAAATGATTTAAATTTATTTTTACGAAATAGTTATTCACAAAATAGATTCTAAAAATAAATATCGATATCATTTTTGTGTCAGGTTTTAATGAAAATGATTCTAGAAAGCTAAAAAATTCTGAGTTAATTTTATATAAATCCTTACGCTAAAAAATATTGAAATATTTTACTATGTTTTTGATTATTTAATATTCTTTGATTTCACTGATTGTAGAGATCAAATAGATTAATTGATTAAAAGTTGGGGACATCGAAAGATGTATTTTATTATGACTTCTCTTAGAGAAGTTCTACATTCGATTTCCATAAAATTTAATTCGGAACTAGGTTTTATCACTAAAACATATCAAATCGAAGCTTAGGAAATGATATAAACTTCGTTTGAATTTTATAATATGATTTGTTTTATTATTTTAATAAAATGAATAAAATAACATTTTTTCATTCTGTTGTTAGGTTTTATAAACAACCAACATGAAAAAAATTCAAATCCTTTTTTATATTGGTCTCAAAACAAAATTGATTATAAAATGTATCCACAAATACGTAGGAACAATATTTTAAATGTTTGTCTCAATAATAATTTCTCATTTTACAATCCCACAAAAAAATTAATACAATGCCATTGAAAATATTTATATTTAATATATAAAAATTAATTTATTCTTTTGTACATAAATTTTTACCTATTTGATTCTGTAATTTTTTTTAAAAGCCTTGAATAGATGATTTTAACAAATGGCTACATTCATCATATAATTTTTTTTATTATTTTCTATCATTTAATAACATCTCGATAATCTTAATTATAAAGATTATTTTTTCTTATGTTCGATTTACGAATATAAAACATAAGTTTTAGATTTATCAACTAAAGTGAAAAATTCAATATTGATCACTATTTTCATTACAACATATGTTCTACCATATATGTATGATATATAATGATAAAAAACATATCAATTTGATAGAAACTCTTATAATAATTGAAATATGTTAAAAGAATGATTTTTTTATTTCACATAATGTTTGTAATTTTCATTCATTTTGATCAGGTCTTCTTTGAAATGTGTAGTATCTATAGAATCATTGAGAATTCAAAATAATTATGGCCATACTGTATGATCCATAAATTCTGTTTATCACCATGAGTAGTCAAATAAAATCATATAAAATAGTCGAAAATAAAGATGCAATTTTATTTAAATTATTGGCATCTGTTTTTTTATGAACCAACATGAAAATTTATTTGGTTTAATCTTCATGGAATTGGTTATTTAAAACACAATTAATAAAGTGATATCTATGGGTATATGGTCGTCAATTTTTTTAAAAAAAATATGTAAATAAAAAATATAAAACCTTTTTTCATTAGTTTCTAAAAAAATGACACAAAAATGATACCAGTGGGTATTTTTTGTTTCCTTTTTTTAAAAATAAAACAACAAAAACTAAATAGAAATAATTTCTTGGTGTCAATTTATAAAATACTATATCAAATGTCCTATTTTTTCACTAACATCAAAATCAGATAAAATAACCTTACATACCATTTTTTTAGGGGACCCTTATAAAATGATTCATTGAACATGAAGATTATTATCATTATAATTCATTTAATTCCATTATTACTCATGTAACTATCATAACCAACAACCATTTAAGCCAATTTCCAGAACCTCAAAACCACCACCCACACTTCCCTGATCCATAAAAATACCACAACTTCCATTTTAATGAAGTTTCATAACCATGACACATCTACTCTCCCCATATAAATTATGGAATATCTATTTCCCTTGATTCTCATGATCATGAACAAACATTAACAAAAACACATTAACTCACATACAACAAAAATTTATATATTTTGGAAACATGGGCCAAATACGGCCACATGGTTCACAATTCCTAGGGATGAATGATTTGAAATCTCCCTTCTCAAGATGAGGAATTCTAGAAATATTATAAGAAGGGACTTCTGTTTTGAAATCCTAGATCCCAAAGATCCTAAGTTAGATATTTGTTAATTTTTTTTCAAGACATCATTAAATCCACATGTATTAATAAATTAAAATGTCTCCTAATTTTTTTTAAATTTAATATATTTTTTATATCATTTTAAATAGACATAAAATTTCATAAAATAGAGGATTTTACCAATTTTCTAGAAGTGAAACATAAAAAAAATATTTATATATTTATGAAAAACTCAAAACCTTATTAATTAGTACTGTTAGGGTTCCAAAACCATGGTTCTACCACAAAGATTCTACTACTAGTGTTCCACCTCCATGGTTCAACATCCAATATTCCACCATTGGTGATCTACCACAAAAATGATATTCCTTTTGTGATCCACCACTAGAATTACCCACTATTGGTGATCTCCCACTAGAACTGTCCACTTATAGTGATTCACATTCATAATGGACCTCCATGAGAATGATCCACCATTAGTAGTCCATATCCATAATGCCACCATTTGTGATCGACTACTGGAATACTCCACCATTGGTTATCCATGGACAAAATAATACATTGTTTGTTGTCTACTATAATAATGACACTATTGGTGATCCCACACTAGTATGATACATCACCATAATGATGAAACATTTGTGATCCACCCCCATAATTCCATCACTGTTGATCTAAATCCAGAATGATCCACGATAATGATTATTCCATTTGCGATCTAGAATAAGAATGATCCATTGATTGTGATCCACCACCATAATTTTCAATCATCCTCTAAATCACTCCTCTTCCCTCTAGAGAACCTGATACAACTACCCTTTACCTATCCCAAAACATTTGGACAGTTCCCATATTTCTCAACCACTATAGTTCAAAAAAAAGTGTTTCAAAAATGGGTAGTATGTTACATATTATTAAATAAATATAATATTATTTTTTACAATACATATATCTATGAACCATGTGATGTGGTTAGGAAAAATGTGTCACATCACTTCATTGAGGTGGTAGTCCAGAATTATGGATGAACAACATTATTATTATTTTTTGTTCAAGGAATGGTAATAAGGTAAATAAAATATTATCTTTTCATAATGACAAATATATTAGGAATAGTGTATATACTCATAAATTCCATCACTATAATATATTTTTAGTGAGGTGGTTATAGAAAAATAATTTCATTAGTTCATGAGGTGGTGGTACACCATACATATAAATGATGGTTTCATTTCCTAATTCATTGAAGATGAGATTAATATAGGTTATTAAATTATCATTACAAAATTTCATTATATGTATTTTATATGTGTTTTTTAATAATTTATGAATATGATTTGATAGAGGTGGAAGAAAAAATAATAATGAAATATGAGTTTTAAACTATACATCTTCTATAGAATATAATATTTTAATAATGCCTTATGAATAGTAATATCAGATGTATGCCAAAAAATAAGGCAGGTAGAACATAAAGACTTACTTCTGGAAGGTTAACGAGTAGATCTAGTGATATCCAAATGGGTTTTGATATTTGGGTCAATTAAAAGAAGTGGTTCCCTTTTATATGACTGAGGAGGGGAACTGATAACAATTCTATAAATTGTATTTTAAAAAAATTAATTATTGTATAAAATTTACTCTAAATTGAAAAAATTTGAAGCTTTTATAATTAGTAGTTGAAATATTCTAATAAATATATTTTTGTACATGTATCAATTAATTTTTTTACCCTTATCATTTGTTTTTTAATATACATTAACTATTTTCACTCATACAATTTCAATAATAATTTTTTACAATATGAGGGTGATGATATGTACATTATATAGAAAACAGGCATGAAATTGGACATGGATTATAATTGAAACCATATTGTGATCAAATGGAATAAGACATTGGTTTTAGAGATTTTATATAATTCAATAAAATTGTATTTTATTCAAATATCAATCATGATGATTTTAGGAATAATCCTTTAGATATCATTTTAAAAATCCAGGAAATCATTTAATATTTAAATGAAATATTTGAAAACATCTCTTAAATGTTTTTATCAATAGAAATCTCTGGATACATTAATTAGTTGAAATTATTCAACGAATAATATTTTTAATTGAATAATTAATGTGTCACCATTGTGTAGCCATTTAAAAAAATTATTTCTCGAATATAAATTTAAAAAACATCACCAAAATTAATAGTGATTATTTATATATCAGAAAAAAATTTATAACTAAAAATATTATCTAGTTATCCCATTGTAGAAAATATTATAGTGATTAAAAATAATAGTGTCTTTTTTTATATTTTATTTAAAAAAATATTATACTAATTATAATTATATCAAAGTGGTAAAAAAGATAATATTTATGATCATTGGATGACTATAGATAAAATTTAATCATTATGTAATAAGTGTGGTGGTGTTAATTTAATTTCTTTTATCCATATATACTGGCATTATAATTTTTATTACCACACATACCAGTATACGATTGTGAAAATATTATTATGGATACTATTCATATTGAACAAAAAAATGGACCAATTTGAAAAATTTGAACCTCTTGATTTATAATTTGAATACATTTTCTATGATTCAAAACACAAAATATATCGAACATAATTAAAGATAAAATTGACAAAACATGAAGAAATACAATATTTCAAAAAAAATCATTTTTACGTTTGGAATATTTATTCAACTATATTCATGTTTCTAATTAATTCAAAATAATATTATTATATATTTTTTAAAATAAGGGAAATAATAAAAATATACGAATAATCATAAATATAATTTTAAATTATAAATAAATGGAATGAACATATAATTTTCATAAAGATCTAAATATTCACAATTTATTTTAAAATAAATATTTTTATAAGATAAAAAGTTTCACCCTATGATAAATTTAAAATAATGAGGAAATTTATGAAACTAATATTCTAAAATTATAATTATGTTAGTTTTACAAATTATTTTAAATAAAACCACATAATTAATGAAAATATAATTTGGTTATAAATAATGATAAATCTTTTTTACTAGGAATGCACATTATAATTTTATAACCAATATAACTAAAGAATATCTTATTAATTTATTGTTTGTTCTGAGATTACATTGGTTGAAACAAGTAGAATATAGACATTTAACACATCACTAATAATTTATATTATTAAAAAAATCTCAAAATACAATTATTCAAAAAAGTTATATTACATATTCTATTATTAAAATAATTATTTATGTTTTCTATTACGTGTAAATGTACTGTGTAGACATTCCATAAACATTTAGTGAAATTATTCTATTACTAAAAAAAATAATTAAAATTCGATTATATGTAAAATTATACAATAAAATAACCATTTATAATATAAAATAAAATCATTTTATCCCTATAACAAATAATAGATATTTAATTTAATTAATATTAAATTTTTTATTTATTGTTTAATTAATATAATATTAAGATCAAAATCAAAGAAAAATGTAACAAAGTTTCACTTGTTCTAATTCAGGGAAGATGATGGATGAAATCCAATCATACAATTGTATAATGGAATGTAATATATATATATATATAATCCATATCACAATGTTTTAGCCATATTTTACTAGGTTTACCCTTAATTTATGGATAAATCAATACCATGGTTACTATTCATAAAGACCAAAAATAAAATTTTCATATCTAAAAAATTTGATAATATTATCCTCAACTTACTAATTTATTTTAAATAAAATATGTCTATATTTAATTTAAAATAAAATTAATATTAATATATAAAAGGTAATGAAAAAAAGTTTGTCAAAAAATGTTTTTGAATCATTAAATAAAATTTTATCTATATTCCTATTTATTAAAGTCTCCAATGTAATTAGATAGATTATATACAATTAATTGTGTCTTATGATACATTGTGATAAAATTATACACATGGTGGGTGATTAAAATAAATTTAATTAATTATTTTAAATGAATAACTTTCAATGAAATTACTATTTTTCAATATTTAGTAAGAATAAAAAATAGAATAACCCAAAAATTAAAATTAAAATACTATTTAATTAATACATTAAAAATTATTTTCAATTCATAAAATTAATATTCATTTAATTCATATAATGTTATTATAATTTTCATCCATAAAATTATTTAATAATATTTTTTTGAGTTTTTTTATTGAAATAATAAAAGAAATTAAAAAAACTGAGTAAATATTTATTAGTTATTAATATATATAAATTTATTATATAATCTCTGTATAAATTATTTTTTATTGTTTTTATTCTTATAGATATTTCCCATTAATTGTTTTTTTAAAATAATCATATTTTAATACTAATATTTATATATTATATCATATTTCTGTTAATTCTTGGTGTTTTGTGTTAAGTAAGCTATAATAAATAATATCATTTTAAAATTATTGTTCTCAGTGTTAAATTCTCCTAAAATAACTTTGTTTCTACCTCAAATATTTCATTTTATTAATCAACATATCAACATTTTAAAATAACATTATTGAGAACCCATATCATACAGTGGGATAATAAAACTTACATAGATAATTATATGTTAGTAACATAATTATTACCTATAATTTCAAATAATTAGGTTCAAAAATAAGTATAACAATATATATATTAAAAAATATGGACATGGAGTAGAAAAAAATCCAAAGAATACACGAGATTAATATAGAACATATTCATGAAAAATATAATGACCACAAAACCATATACCAATAAGACATATATAAAGCCATATAATTATCATAAAAAGGTAAAAGGGAAAATATTAAATAAATATCATTTAAATATTATTGAGTTAATATTTTAGTATCATGAAAGTATGAATGAGAAAATATACATACATTATTTTAAATCATAATTTCATTATTTTGTTTTGTTCTGAGTTCATTTACAGCCCAATTTTTTCTCACATTCCATTTATCATATAACAATTATGAATTTTTTCAAGAGTAATGAACATTAATATCCTTTTATGGGATCATAAAATATATTAATGAATGATAATTCATTCATTTTATCACTTTATATTAATTGAAATAAAAATTTAAAGAATATGTTATCCAATATGAATATTTTATCAATTCCAAATCTCCTAAATCTCCATTATAAATAATAAAGTTCAACATAAAACATTCAAAAAATTAATAAAAATAAAACTCATCAAAATATTATTGAACATCATTAAAAGCTACAGATTTCAATGGTTTCACAAAATATTATTCTATGGTAAAAAAATCAAAATAAAATCATCCCCTCATAATTTTATATACCAAAAACGAATATACACTAATTATATACCACTAAATGTATGCTAATAGTTTATATAAATATATGAATTTACCAAAAATCCACAATAAAATTATATGTTGTCCAAAAACAATCTTGATACATACTATAAAATTATTGTTATATATATAAATCTCCTAGTTATCCCAACATAATATTTCTACCTAAACATCAGGAATATTTTAAGGGGTTTTCATCCCTTAATCACATTTTTCAAAAAATATCATTTTACCAGCATATCATATTTCTAGTTTATCGAACACATTCTATATATTTTTTTCATGTACATATTGAAAAACTACTTCAAAACAATCGTTAAAAATTTCATGATTCTTATAACCATAATATAATTATTATATCATTCATACTTCCAAATTCATGATCCATTATAAATATACACATAAATAATTCCAGCAAAATTATTCACATATAATATTCTTCACGTGGTATATGGGTTATCTCTTGAGTTAGTACGTTGATTGTCATTACATAAATGTTCCCCAAAAATAATTCATTAAAAATTACATGGTACTATAGGAATCACTTTAATTCTCTCCATCAAGGAAATAATGTTTTAACAATAATTAATTTGACAATTAAATCATTTTACAGACATAAAACATATTGTCTTTAAAAATTGACATTTTTTACATGATTCATCATATAAGCGTTAAATTTATAGAGATGAATCTTATTGAGTCCAATGTATTCCAAAAAAATTATTTGTATCCTATATATTCAATCTAGAAAATATAAAATTTAATTTTTTTAATAACATTGAATGATAACTAGTTAGACAAAATTACAAGGTTTCACATTCCATAAAAAAATTATTATGGTTTCCCATGGGTGTTAACAATTTATTATCCATCACATTCATTAAAAATATAAATCTCCATTTTTCCATATAGAGAATACAACCAAATATAAAATTGTGACAATCAATAATCACAATGAAAAGAAACTAATAATAAAAAAAATTAACGGGATGTCTAAATAAAGACTACATTATTTTAATTAATGGAACTGTTGGTTTTGTCTCGGTCAATCAGGGTCATTGTATATTTAAATCCTGTATAATGGATAATAATTAAAATGTGAATTAACAAAAGAATTAACCATGATATTACCAAACCAGCTGTTAAATAAGGGATTTCTCACCACGGACCAGAATGATAGTATATTGATACCCAACCAACTCATACTGAAGTTAGTACACTTAAAAAGAATTGCTTAATTCCTCATCAAGTTATAGTGTCAATAAAGCGATGTATTTCATTCAAAACTACATAATATAGGCCTCGTCCAATCATTATGGTATTATTAAATATATAATATCATCACTAGGGTCACCATTGAAATTATCTAATATTATTAACTAAAAATAACATAACCCTCTTCAAATCCCATCATAATAGGACCATGCATAACAAACATAGACATTTTTTATTGTCTCATGAATACTCTAAATGTCACTAAATTAAATATTCATGATAATCATTATGGTATAATGTAAATTGGGGTAAGATACATAAATAGAAAATTTATGTAGATTCTATATCATCTAATATATATGTATTTACTTATTATAAATTTATACAATCACCATAAATTTTAACCTTGATCAATTAGTAGAGAAAATATAAAACATATGATTGGATCAACATAGATACATAGTAAGGGTAAATATGGGAGATGTAAATCCACATTCAAATGAAATATTATAATGGGAATTGTCTTGTGATAATTTTTTTGTCACTACATTATTATATAAAACCATTCATAGATGATAATTATGTGTCACGTTATGTGTTATTATTATTACACAATTCTGGGGAATAATACAATATCATTGTTGGCACATTAGATCAAAGAATAAAAATAACAAAAATTTATTAAAATGATCCATATTCATAATCATAGAAACCATATTATATGTCTTGGACAAGTGAGCTGACCATAATAATTTTAATGATATTGAATCCCCACTTTGTTCTCATACAATAGATGATCAGGTGTCAATACTTATTTTTCATATCATGTTGGATCATGAAACCATAACTAATTTTAATTTTTACCTCAAACATCAACATTTTTCATATAATTATTTAATGGTGTATAATGATTTAATCAATTAATTTTACTCCTTTAGTTGAACCTCCCTACATATAACTAATTCGATACATATTAATTCCATAATTCTATAAAACAATCATCATTTCACTATAGAATAATATATTGAATAGAATCAAGTTTTATAACAATTTTATAAAGGCATTAACATAATATATATAGTTAGATAATATGAATGGAATCATAATATTTTATTATTAGAGAATAAAATAAATACATAATTTAAAATAACATATATGAAAAATACATTTAATTTTCATTTAAAAAGTTTCCTAAAAAATGTGGGAAATTATTATCTTCCTTCAATGTTATTTTATCACATTATTTCTTGAATATTTAGAAAATAAAGATAATTGAAAATAAAATAGAACTATTTTAATGAAATCATATTGAAAATAATATTTACGATGCGAGGACTATTTTCATACCATATATGTAAAACAAAACATTATTTTCCTAATTTTGAATGAATGAGAAATGTACATTACTAATATTCTTTTACATTGAAATTTTTTATTATGAAATATGAAATGAAATTTAAATTACGTGAAAATTAAAATTTCATAACATTACATTTATAGGTTATAAAATAATTAATATAATTTTAATTATCATTGATAAAGAAGGAGAATAATTAATGTAGAGGAAATAAGGTTTAATTTTCCAATACAATATTATTAATTATTATATATTCAAAATATGAATTAATGGTACGTATAAATTAAAATTATTTTAAAATATATAAAAGAAAAAATAATTTTGGATTTAATGGATAAAATTATTAAAATTCCCCTTAAAATTATAATTAGTATCGAAAATATTGAAAATAAATGATATTTTTTTCTACACAAGTATAGTCATTGTCTTATTCAAATTAATGACTAATAAAATTTAGTACCTTAGATAGGTTAATAAATAATTATAATTTACATTTAATTAATTATATAATACATTCATGTAATATATTTACACCTAAAAAAGAAAAATGTGTTGAATGTGGATTATGTCTAATAGAAATAATAGTGAGATGGGAATCCCAAACCTCAAGTATCATAATTCACAATACAAGAATGAACCTCCTGTATATATATTATAGATTAAATACATATATATATATATATATTATAAATACATACACACACATATATATAATACTATATATTAATCACTTATAACATCGTATGATCCGTTAATTTACATCTCATTATTAATATACTTATTTTTGGTGATAATTGGTTAATTTTTCATGCATGCTTTGGTTTAGTAGTAGTGGTCCTTTTAAATTAATAACAGTTCCTCCATCTCTATAATATTAATAACTAATTTAGATTACTATTAAATTAATATTTATATATTTATCACTATTAATATTATATGGTGAAGAATAATTATTTACATAACCACATAGAGATGGTAGTTTTTACATACGTTTGAGTAATGTCTCCACATTTTGACTGATAGAATTAATGAAAACTAAACAATTATTTAACATTGTTGAAAAATAATTATTTATAAAATATAATATTTATAACATATAATCATCATAATATATATAAATTTTAATAATTAATGAAAAAAAAGAAACGAATCCCTTTGGGTAGGAGGTAGTCTATACTTAAATATGAGTAATGTTTTTTTTAACATATGATATAAATTAGTTGGATAATGGTTTGTTATTACTAGTAATATACCTTTACTATAGTTAATATGATGAAGTGATAATTTTTCAATTGGTAAAATATATTTATATGATGATGATGATGAAAAGAGTTGAGTTTTCCCTTTTAAGATTTATAATATTCTATGAAAAGCATCCTTTGCTCTAATATTTATCCTTACCTTGTGGAATTTTGGAATGAATAAAATATATTGGAATGGAATAATTATTATTTAATGGTATTATTAATAGAATTAGACAATATAAGAGGACCAAATTTTTTGAATAATGTTGAAAGTTGTTCCTTAGTCTAAGATAGAGGAGGTGCACTATTTTAATAACTTAATGTATTAATATATTACAAATTATTTTCTATGGTTGTGTGGCAAAAAATTTAAATAATTCATCTCTATGATTATTATGAGAATAAAAACTCTCATAAAATAGTATATATAAAATTTTTCTAGATATTTTACAACTTTTCACTTAGTTTTAAATTTTATTGAACCTTTTGATGATTACAGTGACATCAATGTAATTTTTATTCTTATGGGTCATGATAGAAATTATAAATGTAATAAATCACAATAAGAGAACCAATTATTGATGTTATAGAACATATATCATTCACTAGGCTAAAGATAATTTTTTCTAATTTTAAATCAATTAATAAAATATTATTTAACATAAGATTCCGTTATTGTAATTTTTATCTGTATTCAATATATTTACTTAGAAGAAACATGATAGAAAAATAAAATTAAAATATTTATCTACAAAATTTATTGAACATAATACTTTACAAAAAATTTATTACATTTAATATTGTAAAAATATTAACATTTTCTTTCTTAACTTGTACAAGCATTGTGTTAGCACTAAATATTAATATATTGAAATTATTTCATCCTAAAATATAAAATATAAATTACCAGAAGAAAATAATTATTGTTTTTTATAACAATTATAAATGAAAGATTAAATCTTTTTATCACTCTCAAAATGTACTATAGAAATAAAATAACATTCTATTACATTCTATATTTATTAATTTCATATATTATTATTAAGTTCATAATCAATGAAAAATATCCACAACATGAAATTGTTTTGAAAATATATGATAATTGAGAAATATAACTAAGGAATTAGGATTATATAATGTTTATTGTATATTTTAATGACTTTTACTATTGTTTTAACAAATTATTATTTGTTTTATAATGATTAGGTGAAAAATAATTAACATGGTTACTATTTATAATGAAAACTAAATAAATGATAAACATTTTAACAATTTTACTCTTATTATTAAATATATGGTATCTAATTCTAATTGTTGAATTCCAATATATGGTGGGAATTTTTTATAATATAAATTCATAAACCACAATATAAAATAATTTCTATACAAACTCATTTTAATGATATAAAAGTATATATACCATTATCAAGTATAATTGTGTTTAATATATAAATATTGATATCATACATTATTAATGGACACTAAGGTTACATTAAGATAAAATTATACACATAAATACTCTTTTTGATACTTGATTTAATGATAATAAATGATAGTTTTTGAGAAGTCAGTATTTTTTTTCAGAGAGTAATAATGTTTTTAAAGGAAATAAATAAATATATAACTTATATAATAATGAAATAGTAATATACAAAATCTTATTCACATAAAAATATTCAATATTTATTTTTTGGAATATGATTATATTTTTTTCTCAAAGAAATTTAAATAAACACTATTTATAAAAAACATATTTATTATACATAAAAACACATTAATAATGAATGGGTACATATTTGTTATGTAAAAATATATAAATATTAATTTTATATTACTTTTAAATATAATTTTTAGTATTCTTTTCCTATTTCATACCACCAAAATATTTTATATGATGTAACTCTCACATTTGAATAAAATATTTTTTCTGATTTATTATAGGTTTCATAATGATCAATGTTCTATAGGATCATATCATTAAATTATATCTACACTTATACCAATGATGTTCATGTATGAATTGATTTACTTTTTTATCAATTACATGGATTTATGATCTTAATACTAATTTCAGAAATTGAACCCATGAAATATTCTATATGAGGTGATAAATGATGGTATAATTACTATATATTATGGGGGAGTTAAAATAAGCTTTGATTTTAAAATTTTATTACTATATTATATATATTATAGTCCTAGTTTCTAGGATGATAACATTAAAATGTCATTAGAAAATTATCATTTTATTAATTATTTAGGTAATTATGATCAAAAACATATATAAAAGTGTGGGCCCTCATAATTGTCACATATTAAATTGACTCCTCAGTAAATTTTATGAAAACACTATTTCATTCTACAACTCCATCTATGAAGACTTGAGAGTGAAATATATTATCATATAATCATTCATATATTTTCATGTAGACAATTGAATAGAATATATATCTTTATGAAAATTTGGACATAAGTATATATTAATCTTGTGTACATTGAATGTTAATAGTGGATGATAATGTAATTTATTATAATGACTATATTTTCAATTCATACATAAAATTATGTCGCGGTTGATAGTGTTTTCAGAAATATATCTCTATGTTGAGATCCAAAAAAAGAATCATCTTAAAATTTTATGGGCTTCCTATATCAAGACTATATACCATTGATATAGGGAAGAAAAAAAATATAAAAACTATGTTAATAAAGTCCCATGTAAGTCCACAATGGGGAAGATCATCACATTCTATAATGAAATCTTATTACATGATAAGGATATCAATAATAATAAAAATAAAATTAATCCTTCTAGTTGTCTTGAGAGATCTATTGGAAACCAAAATTGTAATAGTATCCCTAACCCAAATTTCCATATATAGAGGTTTCAGGAATCAAATTGGTTGTTTTATCTCAATAATTATCTTCCATCAAACTATGAATTGAAAAATATATTCTATAATATCCATATTAAATTTATCCTTTTAGAAATATTCACTTTAATCCTTTCACATCACCAGGATACCAGGGTGTATCAACAAATCTGAAATATGCCCATTCTCTAGTAGTTCCTTCATTATATATGTTGTAGAGAAAACAAATACCCTTATCTCGAAAAAAAAATATCCAATAATTATATATCACATCCCTTAATTTCCCTTTATTAACAACTATAATATTCTATTTTATATCTTTATCATCAGGTATGGATGAATCAAATTTTTCCAATATGTTTTTCTTATTTTAAGTTAATTTAATGATGCCTCCCATTTTTTAAAAAATATCATATCTAGTATTAAAAAATATATGAATATAGGATCCTGGTTAATTTTCATAATTCTGAAAACACTTTGCTTCCTTCTAAATAATTAAACAATCACCTTTAGTCCCTTTAGAGGGATTCACATTCTTGAGTAATCATAGTCCTTCATTTCTTCAAACCATATTCAATGCATCATGATGACTGAAAATATAGTTAAATTTTATATCAAACATTATTATCACATATATATATATATATATCATATCATTTATCAAATTTATTTTTCTACTATATCTTATAAACATTGAATAATTTAATGAAATTATGATCATGTGCTAGACAGTAATGTTCATGGATCAAAATTTCCCATGGTTTGTAATTAACGACTCTATCATTCTGATATAGTCATTTAATTTCTTCGACATATAACTATAATTTATAAATCCTTATACTCTATATGGTAATGATAATATCAATACACTAATCAATAATGTAAATTTTCTCTTCAATAAATTATTCAAAATTCCATATCATTTGAATTTAACCACATTATAATTATACATCATTAACATATTGGAAAATTTAGATTTAAACTAGAAAACCCCATGATATGAGCCCACTACATAATGGAAACTATGTATTTTTGTTATATTTTCCAATTTTTCCATTAATGGACTAAATTTCCCATTGAATAATTAGTAAATATTTTATTCCAGACAGAAATATTTCAACCCAAATAATCATCTTATATCCAAAATTTTTATTTATTAAATTTATATAATAATTTCTTTTTCACTAACGGTCTCATGAATTATTATATTATGGTTCTTAAGATCGTCATAGAACAAATATTACATCAAGATATCATTAGTTATTAAAATTAAAATGATAGTGTGACAATATCTGAATATGTTATTCATAATATCTATAATAAATTGAGGTACATTTGTAAATATTTTAGGAATTAACATTGACATATAATGAAAATACCTTATAGGAAATATTTTAATTATTAAATTATCATAATTCACACATAACTGATGATAATGAAAATGAAGATCGATCTGTGAAAAATACCGTACTCGATGAATGTGATCGAATAATAAATAAATATGTATAAAATGTGACATATTATTTAGCTTAATGGAATTGATCTCTGTGTAATAAATGGAAAACATCTTGCAACCATAAATTTTTTTTAAATAAATCTATAATGTCTCTCTATGATAAAACATAGGGGTGTATTAATTCCATATAAAATAAATAATGTTTACTATTATTCAAATATATAAATTCAACTTTTTAATAGTTTAGAGAGATTTTGATATATGTTTTACATTTTAGTAACGTCAATTGAATAATCCAAATCCTGTATAAATGGAATAATTATAAATTATTTCTAATAAATATTATTTTATTCTTGATGAAGTGGTACATTCTATTCATTTAGTATGTATTTACCATCTATAAATAATTTTTTATCATTACCATATATGAGAATATAATTATTGTGATAGATTGGGGTCACAAAAAACTACCCTATAAGTAGAAGTGATCATTGTATTATTATTAGTCTAATCCACAGGGTTAAATTAATTATCCTTGAGTCATTCCAATTTTATTTGGGGGTTATTTATGATGAAAAAGACATTAGGGTTGGTTCGAATTAAAATAAAAGAATAGTAATGTTCCGAAAAAAATGATTTAAATATGTTAATGAAATAGATAAATAATTGATCTGAATAAACTAAGTAATATGGTTCAATCCTAGGATATTGATAAGGCTATATTAGGTGAATTTTTAGTCGTAAAAAAAGAACAAATAAATTCCACTAATATCCAAATAATGAGATAATTCGACAAAATAATTGAAAATTAAACCCCTGCTGAATTCGATGGAAAAAAATTTCAATTTGTAGATCAATTTCAATATCCATGAATTTATTTTCATCATAATATAATTCAAAATGTTTAATATTTCAAATTGGAGATAATGATGAAATAAAGCCATTTAATGTAATTATTAAAATAAATATCAAATTTATATTTTCAATCCTACTAAATAAAAGCAATTCAAAACCTATGTAACTCCTGAGAAGCATCCTAAAAATGGGTTAGACATTTATTAATTAAAAGTACACAATGGAATATATATTTCTACCCTAATGGAAAAAATTAATTTGTTAAAATTAATAAAATAATGAACAGTAAAAAAATTTTGAAATGTGTTTCACACTTTTTTGTGTAAATTAATTCACCTCATGAATAAATATTATCATTTTTTGATTAAATGATTTAAAAAATGTGATGAAGAAGATCTTTTTTTAAGAATATAGTGTGTTTAAAAGAACATAGTTATGATATTATTAGGTGTCATTAAAAATTTGAGGCGAACATTACAAGTGGATGACAAAATCATGTACCCGTCCATTTAACATCAATAATGATATTAAATTGACATTGGCATCCATTTGGTCGAGAAAATCTTCTAAAATTTGTCAAATTCACTATTATGGTCAATAGGGTGGTAGAAGATTTTTTGAAAATTTATTTCCCTCATTACCATGGTTTCATTCCTATTGTATTTCTCACTTCATTTACATTCATTGACAAAATTTATTATGAGGGAATATTCAAACATTATAAAATAAAAACATGATCTCTTAGACTTACTCAAGTTTTTGAATAAATTTCAGCTTGATTAGAAAAAATCTATCAGAATGTAATGATTATATTATTTGATTATTTTTTGGCCTCAAAATAAGACCTAAAATTTATAATTCTGATTAAGATTCCTTGATCACATTCAAAACATTCCAAATTAGCTTTGTTATTGTTAAAAATATCTTTTTTTGAATTGTTGTATCATTAGTTACTCACATTTATTCATTACGTATGAATTTTGTACTATATGTATGCTTTTATGTGATGAGTTAAATTATTTTTATAAACTAAATTAATGTGAGTGATGAAAAATATTATCGTCAAATATTATTAGTATGAAATTTTATTAACAATATTGAATGTTCATCATATAAATTTATTCAAGGTCAAAATATTTAAAATAAAATTATTTCCCATATAATTATTCGAAAGGATAGTGTGAGTGTGTTCTGAGATTGAATCATTTTAAAAATAAATCACACACATTAGGGGAAATTAAGTTCAAATTATAAACTAAATTGGAAATTTATTTTAGTAAAAATGAATAAAATGAAAATTAATCAAAATTCAATTAAAATTATATTCATTAAGTGGACAATCAATCCCTAATAGAAGATAATTTATTATCCATAAAAAACATATATAGATAAAAATTTAATCAACTTTCCATATATAATTTTACCATATTATTTCCTACACTATCACCTCATAAAAAATCATGATTCATAACAAAACCATTCCATTTCACTATTCAAAACAACTAATACACTTCATCCAATTACAATTAAGATTGATAATGTCTTCTAAATCATAAAAATAATGGGGAATATTTTCATATTAAGGGAAAATAAATGTAGGCACTATGTTGGAATCAAATTCAACTATAATATTTTTATCCAATTATGAATTTATATTCCTTCATTTTTTTTTTATTTTTTGACCATAATAACAAGAAAAATACAAACTATGAAGATGAAAATATTGGAGTATCAATCCCCATGATCCCATCACCACACATTTATTCAAATTCATACACTATAATAGAGAAAAAATATACTTACTCTAGGCAAGATGTCTATGGATTCATGATCAAAAAATGTTAAATCTACACCTTTTGGAAAAATATATCGATATGTGGTAATTCATTCCACTTATTGGGTTTTTATTGGATATTAATATCATTCATAATGTTAAATCACACTAAATACTATTATGAATGGGTCCTAGAATGTCAATCTCACACAAAAAAACCAAAACACCATCATTATGATATTTTAACTAAATAAATGAAATGAAAGATGGTGAAAAACGATATCAGACAACCCTGACCGAAAAAATTATTTCCTCGAATTTATAAATTAATTTTTAATAGAATCAAGGCATTAAAATTCATTTTAAATTATTTTTTCATGTTTAAAAATTAAAATTATAATTTTAAGTACTCAGATCGTCTTTTCAAGTAAGTTTTCTTTTTGTGGTGTTATTAAGAAAAGGGGAATTTCTAGAAAAAAAATTAAGTACACATCATGTACTTTATGAGTACATGACCTGCACTCTGTTACTGCGGGAAGCTATGTACTGGCCGTGTAGCGGTCATGCACACGACCATATAGCAGCCGTACACATGGTCGTTTGTGGTGACATGGAGGCCGCCTAAAGCGAGGCCCGGTAAAGGAAAGTACTTGCCGTTTACTTTTATTTCATTAAACGTACAGGGGTTACATCTAACGGACAAAAACACCTTCTTCTAGGTCTGGTTTATCTGAGAGTGTTATACGACATGAATATTCGCCGAGCCCCCAACTGTGTGTCTATCCTCTGATTTGAACACTTTTCATTGCGTTGGAAATGCATATATGAGTTATCACTTCTCCTAGATCAGCATCCATTGATTTCTCCTTTCTCGTGATATTTTCTCGATTGACCATTTTGTGCTTTTTTTGTAGATCATCAGATTTATATGGTGATTCAAGGCTTGAGATTCAATTATATAATTCTTACAATGCCATTTAGGTAGTTTGTACCTTTCAGATTAAAGGCTTTGAGTTATATATGGAAATAGATCCGTACCTTTGAACGGGGTATTGCGTGTTTACTATTTTAGAAATGTAAATTTTCTTCCATGTTTATATGCTTGAGTAGAGGTTAATTGAATGTGAATAGGGTTGATTTCCATGATTCAAAGGTGATTTCCCATGAATGTTCTATTTACGATCATCCGGTTCTTCTTAGCCTGTTAATATTTTTGGTGTTTTTACTATGCCAAGTACTACAGGATGGAGTGAATATTTGATCTGACATTCTTGATATGCATTAGACTATTTAGCCAAGTAGTTCTTTAGGTTTACATTGTCCTTATTTCATTTCTATGATCATTTCTCTTACACAGGGACTTGAGAACATGGTGTGATACATTATGAAGGAAATTGACTGTGTGAGATTCCGTAGAGGCTCTTTAATCACTTTTGAATATAAGGGGAATGGACAATGTCAGCTTCCTCAAAGAGTCATTGATCACATTTGACTATATGGGGAATTGACTGAGAGTGATTCCTTAGAGAGTCTGTTATATCCTTATAACTAAACCAGAGGGGATAAGCTATGTGTACTTCCCAGAGGGATACCTACTTTGATTAGCTGCATACATGATATGTGGAATTGATCTCTTTGAAACTGTGGGACCGGTTACTACTGAGTACTTCATTATTTACTCCTCTTATACTTATTTCCTTCCATATATATTCAGTAACTATTAGGAACATATCATTTGGGGGTTTCTTACTGGGATTAGTCTTACAAACTCTTTGGGTCATGCTATTGGGCCCAAACATATTATATGGTTGTAGGTATAGATAATGTCAAGCGCCCTTCTGCATCAGGTTCATGATTGCTCTGGAGCTGGAGAGCATGGGGCCATGCCATGACTTGCGATACTAAGGAATTTACATGTTTATTTGTTGTACATTGGATTATTACTATATTCATCATGGTTACTTCTTTGGAAGTTTTCCTATACATATGTATCACTCATTGTTCAATATATGTGCTCTTTTTGTTTATTACTTCCAGTCTTCCACTGCTTAATATCATTTTGTATTACTACTGCTTTCACTATTCTGTATCTTTTTTACTTCCTCTTTGTTACACTACCAATGAGGAAATATTTTCCCCACTATCATACCCAAGGCCCTCACTGCTATTTGGAAGCCTCTGGCATTTGGGGAAATACGATTAAGGCCATGTGACCAACCGGGTATGGGGCACCACTGGGTGGCTCCCAGAACCAAGATGTTACAATGTGGTAAGAGGGGAATTATTTTCTTCTTGACTTACTATTCATAGACTATAGCAATTAATATGATGTAATAAGCACTTAGTAATAAGTTATGCCTGATATTAGCTAATTTTTGTGTAGGGAAAATCCAATTTACCTCGTTTAATGAAATTTTTTGGGTTTTTCAAATTTAAAGTTGATTTGATTTTCATAGTTGGGTGACTCACATGGATGTGTTGTTATTGTTGATGCTATTGGGGTTCTATTTCTTTGAAAACTAAAGAGATGAGTGTATTCCATCCCTAGCATCATATATGAACTTTTTAGAAATCACATGTTATGCATTCTTGTTAGGGGATTTAGGGTGCATTAGGGATTTCAATTTGTTGTGATAGATGTTGTGTAAGATATTCATGTTGTTGTGATATCTGAATTGATATAATACTTTCTGTTTTATAGGGTATTTATTTTGTAAGGTTTTTTTGAATGAATGCCAAACATTGGGTCATGAGGTGTTATAGGCCCTCTTAAACTGTTATTTGGTGGATCATTGTTTTTTTCCTTAATATGTCATGTATAAAATCCCAATATTTGATTCGCGGGGAGTATGGGTGCTAACTGATTGAAATTTTTCACTTTTTTGTTTGTTTTCGTGTTTTTCTGTGATCCAGAGTAGTTTTTGAGGATTACTATTTGGAAAAAACAATAATACGCACTGTGTTGTTATGAACACTTGCCTTGAGTCCTTTAATTCTCAAAGGAACTGTTTTTTCTTAAGTACATATTTTGTAGTCTTTAAATATGACTCAGACCTTGTGGGAAGAGGCACGGGGTTGGAAATCTTTGGTAGCACATTTTGTATACCGGATGTACACATCCTGTTGTAAGACCGTATAACCGGCCATGTGACTAACATCATGGGTTATTTGATCCATTCCTAATACACGTTGTGTCCACCTAGAACACATCGTGTAGTGTAACCCATGCTGCTGGTGGTGTCACTATCAACACAGGTCAGTGGAGTCTTTTCAGATACATGTCATTCCCATGTGTAACATGCCGTATAGTGTGAGCTGTGTATCCGGCTATGTCACTAAAAACATGGGTTGGAGGAGTTCATATTTACATGCCATGTCTAGAACAAAACTCCATGTACTATTATTCTAGGAGAACCGTAGGGCTTAGTCATTTAGATGAACATGGACAATGGAAAAGGATTCAAGAGCATGCCATTTATTCACACTACATGTCGTGTATTTGGGGTGTTACATGACCAATTGTGGTCGGAGTATAAACCCATGTAAAAGGATTATGGGAACATTCTGTGTAGGTTCTATACACGTCGTGTAGTCATGTTTGAGTAAACATAAAATCTTTCCTTATCATTTTTCCTTCATAAACATTCAGTTTTTCATTCCTATTAATCATGATCTAAGGTGTGTGCTTGACCTTGCAGAGTCTTTCCATTGAGATGTCCTCTGGTAGAATGCTAGTTACAAGGCAGTGATCAGTCACCAGATGTGGCCGATCAGGGACTACTAGTAGATCCTCCATTTGTGCCAGTCATGGCACTAACCATCATTCCAGACACAGGTGTCAATGCATAGCTCTAAAGAAGTTTTTATGTGGATGATGCAGAGAATCCATGGAGAGCTGCCTACTACACCATTGAGGGTTGAATTGACTGGGGTCTTTCAGCCATAGTATCCTCCCACATTCTCAGGAAAAGAAGACCCCAGGATTTTATGTCATGGCTAGAATCCATAATGACGATCTTCAAGCATCTTGAGACTCCACCAGAGCAGAGGGTTAATCTCGCTACATACATGCTTCAACACTTTTCTAAAAGGTTATGGGATGTGATCTCAAATGTGGGAGACCAGAAGAATATGTCTTGAGATGAGTTTTAGTGCACATTCTATGATTAATTCAATATAGAGACCTTGAAGGACAATCGAGCCCTAGATTTCATGAGTTTGGAGCACGATACACATTCTTTTATAGAGTATTTTTATCATTCACCATGCTGTATTGATTTCCACCCATTCTAGGGGGAGATAAATTGTACCAAGCAAGGAAGTTTGAGGATTGTCCCAGCCTGGATGTTTGACCCCATGTGAACATCTTCAGGTTGACATCAATATCCTCAATAGTCAACCATGGACTGATCAATTAGTGTATCTTGAGGGATTCTGATGTTGTGATCCAGGTCGATTAAACATCCAGGGTTAGTGCTTTGTCGGCCAATATCCAGAAACACTATAGGGATACTTCATGAGGAGATTATTGTAGGAAGAATACATCTACTGGTAGCCATGTGGTGTGATACCAGTGCAAGAAGAGTGAGTATAAGAGTAAACATTTACCGAGGGACCCAGTGGAGTGCTGATATTGTGGTGATATTTGTCATCTTCATCACTTCAATCAGATCTTATCGCCAGCATCTAGTGATATGGGATTCTCTATGACTCCTCATTCGGGAGAAGCACCACCAGTTTCACACTAGTCTGCGAACTACAGTTCATACAGTCATTCAGGCTGAGGTGGAGGTTGCAGCCATGGTAGTCAGTCACAAGGTGTTTAATGAAAGCATGATGGATCAACTCATAGTGGTCAGGAAAGTTCATAGGGCTATGGTTCGGGGCAGGAATTTGCAGTAGAGCAGACACAGCAGGAGAAGGATCCCGGACCCTCTAAATTTCGAGTTACTATCTGAGTTTCCTCAAATTTATCTTCTTCTTTTTTCGATACAAGTGTTTCCCATAGCTTTATATATGTTTCTATAGTAGAGAGCATTGGGCATTTAATCTATTCTTCTGTTGATATTTTGATGCTAGAAACTTCGATGGGGAATAGAACATGACTGAGAAAGGATTTAATTCTTGAGGTTTGAGGGGGTCACTTCTTATGGGACCTCTATTCCCTAGAGATCGCGGGCTATGATGTCATTCTCAAGGTGGAATGGTTAGTTCCATTCTAAGAATAATTTGATTGTTATCATTATAGTGTAAGTTTTACATCACTAGAAGGCATATCATTTCTTTATAATGGTGAGTAGGATGTCTAGGTGAGTATAGTGGGACCCCAGAATCATGGGTTGGGAGGAGTTATAGCCTAGATTTCTAGTCTATATCTGGATGAACAGGGGATTCATAGATTGACTTTTCTAAAGTGGTGGATCATTTTAGGAAAATCATTCCAGAGTAATTTTCAGGTATACCTCCAAATTAAGAGGTATAATTTTCGATTAATCATATACCAGGAGCGACAACAGTGTCAATTTCTCCTTATAGGATGCCTACACCAGAGTGGTGCTCAATAAGTAGTTGGAGGAGTTACAAGCTAAGGGTTTCATCTGACCTAGTACATCTCCTTGGGGATCGCCTATTCTATTTGCGAAGAAGGAAGATGGTACCCTTAGACTCTATGTGGATTATTGGATGTTGAACCAGTTGACGGTGAGGAACCGATAACCCTTGTCGAGGATTGATGATCTATTTGATCAGATTTGAGGAGATCAATTGTCATAAAAGATTTACATGTTGTATGGTTATCATCATTTGTGCATTAGACCATCCCATATACCTCTTATAGCCTTCCAGAGTAGGTATGGTCTATACGAGTACATATTTTTGTCGTTCGGTCTCACGAACGATCCTGAAATATTCGTAGAGCTTATGAACCAGGTGTTCCATTCATACATGGATTATTTTGAGGTAGTCATCATTGACCATATCATGTTGTAATAACACACTCAAAACGACCATCCCACACATCTTGATATCATTTTTATTACACTAAGAGAAAAACTGTTATATTTTGTTCTCTAAAAATATCAATTTTCAGTGGACCAGATTCACTTCTTGTGTCTTGTTATATAAGATACAAGAGTATCAGTAGTCCCAGAGAATGTAAGAGTAGTAGATTCCTGGGAGAAGCCAAGAAACTTCTTTGAGGTAAAGAGTTTTCTAGGGCTGTCTGAATACTACATACATTTCATACTAATCTTTTCACATTTAACAGCTCTACTGATGGGTCTATCTAAGAAGGGTGAAAATTTATTATAGTCAGATTCCTGTGATTTTGCCTTTCAGGAGCTGAAAGGAATCCTGGCATCAGCATTGATACTAGTATTTCTAGAGATAGTCATGATCTATACTATTTACTATGATGCTTTAGGTATCGATCTGGGAGCTACACTAATGCAAGGAAAATGAGTCATTGCATACGGGTCTCGGTAGTTGAGGCCTCAAGAGAGGAATTGCCTGATAAAAAATCTCAAGTTGGGAGCAGTTGTTCATTACTTACTATGTTAGAGACATTATCTATTGGGATAGAATTTTATGATTTTTCACTGAACACAAAATTTTCTTGTACATCTTCACTCCGTGAGACCTGAATTTGAGATAGTGAAGATGGGTTGAGTATCTTTAGTCTTTTCACTTTGAGATTTTATATACACCTGGGAAAGTCAACGCAATGGATGATTCGATGAGCTGGAGTACTCAGATTCAAGAAGTTCAGGAGGCCAAAATTGACTGGAAGCTTATGGATATGTTCTCTAAGATTCATTTAGAGGTTCTCGACGGACAAGTGATGATGATTCTATTTCTATTATTTGTTACCACTAATCTTCTTGATCAAGTGAGAACATGGTAGCTATCATATTCAAAAGGCCTATTTCTATGGGGAAATGTGTCGCCAGAGGACCATGTCCCTGGGTGGACCACATGCGAGGATGAGATCTTGAATTTTTATGGTTGAGTATGTGTGTCAGTAGACTTGCATGATAGGCTGAAGCAGGACATTCATTCCTTAGACTGGGCAGTTCATCCTGTTGTCACCCAGATGTATCATGATCTATACCATCATTATTGGTGGCTATGTATGAAGAGAGATGTTTTTGGTTTTTTTATAAGGTGTTCCAACTATCAGCAGGTGAGAGCGGAGCATCAGCGACTATCAGGGATTTTACAGCAACTACCCATTCCATAGTGAAAATAAAATGATGTCGCAATGGACCTTATGATGGGTTTACCAATGATAACTCGATGGAAAGATGCGGTTTGGGTTTTTATTGACATATTGACGAAGGTTTCTCACTTTTCCGATCAAGGAGCCCTTGAGTGTTGGAAAGATATAAAGTTTTTACATCCTAGAGATTGTACATCTTCATGGAGTTCCACACTCCATTGTTTCAAACAAGGATGCACATTTTAATTCTCAATTCTATTAGGGGATTTATAAGGATTTGTGTACCCAGGTACTTTTGAGTACAACATACCATCCCCTGACAGATGGTTAGTCCGAGGGTACGATTTCAGGTTCTTGAGGACATGCTCCGAGCATACATCATGGATTTTGTAGGATCATAGGATAAACATTTACCTCTTGTTGTGTTTTCTGACAATAATAGTTTTCAAGAAAAAAAATCATATTGAACATTACATGGATTTGTACGGTAGGCCTTGTTGATCACTAATATGTTGGATGGAGATAGGAGAGGCAGCTATGTTGGGACCTCATCTTGTCTATGAGACCACCGAGAATATAGAGTTTATTTGGAAGAGGATGACTACTCCACAGTTTAAAAAAAATCCTTATGATGATCGATAGAGACAACCTCTAGTGTTTGAGGAAGGGAATTATGGCTTTCTATGTATCGCACCGATAATGGGACACAAGAGGATTATGAGGAAGGTTATGTTTTCACTGAGGTATGTCGAGCCATTTGAGGTGTTGGAGAGAGTTGGGCTGGTTGCCTATCGGTAGAAGATACCTCAGAGGTGTCAGACTATGCATGAAGTTTTCCACATTTCTCAACATCGATGTTACTTCTCAAACCCATCTCATGTCTTTCAACCCAAGGAGGTTACGTTTGAGGTGGATTCCTCATTTGAAGAGCATTCAATCCGTATTGTTGATCACAGTGCGAAAGTTCTCCATAGATGATATGTTCCTAGGGTACGAGTGTTATGGCAACACGGGTGAGTACAGAACGATACATGGGAGAAGGAGACTGATGTATGATCACAGTGTCCAATGCTGTTTGAGGATTTTTCATCTACAAATTACAAGAGAAATTCAGGGATGAATTTATTTAATGGGAGAAGTTCGTAAGAACCCAAATCTTCATTTTAGGTATATTTCTCTTTTTCTGGTATTTTTATGAAAATAGGAATTTCAGGAAAAAAATTGAAGTACACGCCTTGTACTTTATTAAAAAATGTCATGTAGATTATGAGTATATACCGTGTACACAGTTACCGTGGGTAGCCATGTGCTGTCCGTGTAGTGGTCGTCCACACATACATGTGTGGTGACCTGGAGGCCGCCTAAAGTGGGGCCTAGTAATGTCAAGTACACACTGTGTACATTCTTTGTTTTCATTAAATGTATTGGGTTCATGTCTGATGGACAGAAACACCTTTTTCTAGCTCTAGTTCATCCGAGAGCTTTAGTACGACACAATTCTTCCCCGATCCCCCGACCTTGTGTCCTTCCTATGATTTGAGCACCGTTGGTTGCATTGGAATCACATCAGTGAGTTCTCTATTCTCCTAGAACACCATTCCCTTATTTCTCCTCTCTAGTGTTTTTTCCTCAGTTTAGCATTTTGTGATTTTTTGTAGATATACGGTGTTATAAGGTTATTCAATGCTTGAGATTCAAGTATATTGATCGCAAAACGCTGAGGTAGGCGGTTTCTTCCTTTCTGTTTAATGTCATTGATTTATATGTACAAATTTTCCAATGCCTTTGAATGGGGTATTATGTGTTTACTTTTTTAGCCTTATAAATACCATGTCATGCTTTTATGCTTGAGTAGAGGTTACTTGAATGTTAATAAGGTTGATTTCCATGCTTCAGAGGTGTTTTCCCAGGCATGTTCTATTTATAATTGTTCGGTTCCGCATAGCTTGTTAATTTTCATTGATGTTTTTCCTATGACTATTATTGTAGGATGGAGTGAATATTTGGTCTGACATGCTAGATAAGTTATAGACTATTTATTCAAGTAGTTCTTGAGGTTTACATTGGTTGTATTGCATTTCTATTCTAGTTTGACTTACACAAGGCCGTGAGAACCGGGTGTGGTAGACTGTAAGGGGAATTGACCTTGTCAGCTTATGTAGAGATTCATTAATCACTTTTGACTATTAGGCTAATTGACCGTGTGAGATTCCTCAGAGGGTATTGAATAACTTCTGACTATAAGAGGAATTGACAAAGTGTGATTCCTGAGAGAGTCTTTGTAATATATTTATAAATGAACCAGAGGGGATATGCTATGTGTAATTCCTAGAGGGTTACCTGCTTCGATTAGAAATTTACATGATATGTGGAATTAAAAGACTTGAAACTATGGTACTGGTTACTGTTATGTACTTAATTATTTACTTCTCTTTTACTTAATGCATGCAATATATAATCACTGATTTTTAGGGATAGATCTTCTGGTGGTAGCCTACTGGGATTAGTCTCACCACATGTTTGGATCATAATTTTGAGCCCAAATAAATTATATTGTTTCATGTATTGATAAGTTAATGCATCCTTATACTTCAGGTACATGATTGTTGTAGAGATGGATAGCATGAGACCATCCTATGGCTTGCGATGATGAGGAGTTGTTTACTTGTTTTTCTATTATACATTGTATTATTATTGTATTCAGCATGGTGACTTGTTTGGATGGTTTCCTAGTCATATGTTTCTTGCATCATTTTATTTATGTTCTCCAGTTGATTATTACTTTCACTCTTCCGATGTTTACTGTTGTTTGGTATTACTACTGCATCCACAATTGTATATCTGATTTACTTCTGTTTTGTTACTCTCCCAATTAGGGCATATTTCCCCACAATCACACCCAACTATCTTGAGACTAGTCGACAACCTCTAGAATTCGGGGAAATGCGCGTGAGGCCATGTGACTAACATGGTATGAGGCACCGCTAGGCGGTTCTCATAATCGAGATATTACAATAACCTAAAAGGAATAGAAAACCAAATTTTATATAAATTATTTTTATTTAAACAAAAATATTTAAACTAAATTTCATATTTTTACCCCTATATAATAATGGAACTACCCATAGTAATTAATAATATGTTAAATAATATTTACAAATTTTAATGAAACTAGGTCGGGGAAGTTTAATAATGGGATCCAAAATGAAATAAATGATTAAATTTATCATTATTGATGGTGGTGACTAAATAGTATGAAATATATAATTCTATATCCATGTACCATGGAGGGTTCTCATGGATAATTAATGAAAAATATTTTAATTTTGGACGAAATGGGGGATTCAATTTCATTTCATCGCTTCTTCAACTCATAAATCTCACACAAAAACATCATTATAACTCCACGAAAAACCCCATGGGTTACACATAATTAAAAAACAAAAAAATAAATATGAAATTAAAAAATTATTTTTATATTTTTTAGACGTGGTTAAAAAAATGAAAGTAACAAACAAATAAGCCATGTTGTATCCTAAAAGTAATCTTCTACAAATTCAATAATTCAATATAGACCCCCAATAGAACCAGTTCCACATTTCAACATCATAATGATTTTGTTTTAGAACCCATCAATAAGATAAATAATGATTCATTATTTTTAATCTATTTTATATACAATCCATTGCATTATAATGTGTTGGAAAAATAAAATAATATTAAAAATTATTTGTCTATTTCCTATTCTAGTCCTTTCTAGGATGTCAATTATTGGTCTATATTTTTTTGAATCCTGAGAAAAAACAATGAAATATGGTTGGTATTGGTAATCTCTAATGATGTTCTAGTTGAACTGGGAAATAATAATCATAGGTTTGAGTTTAGGATGAATGATTTTTATTAAATAATATTATAATTTTGGATATAAATAATCTTTATTTGAAAAATAATTATATATAATTATTTCATAAAGAAATGATGTTTCTACATATAAATTTTCCATTTCGGTGTTAGTGGTCGGTGTGGACTCAGAGTTCATGACTTCTCAAACTAGGGATATATTTTTTTTCCTAAACACAAAATTTGAACAAATTTTTTTGTAATCATAATATAATAAGTCAACTCTCAATAATGAGAACTTATAAAATAAATTTTATCATATATATGTATATATGGACAAAAAATTTACTTCTGTTTCCCATTTTAACATTTATCATTCTATATAAATGTTACTCATTATTTAGATTTGGTTTCAAATATTTCAAATTTTATTCTAGAGTATTATCAGGTTATTTTGGAGACTATTATAGTTTACGAATAAATAGATCGGTTTTATCATTATTTTTAAAGCTTGTGGAAATGTTAGCAACTAGGTTTTCTACATTCCATAATAGAGTAACAATCCCTCTGATCCCATCACCACACATTTTTTCAAATTCATTCACTATAAAGGAGATAAAAATCATTACTCTATGCAATATGACTATGAAATCATGATCCAAAAAATGCATAATTCTATACATTACAGAAAAAATATAGATACATGGTCATTCGATCAATTTATTCTTTTTTATAGGATATTAATTTTCTGTTTAATGTGAACTGTCACAAAATACTATGATGAGTAGAACCTAGAAAGTCATTCTCACTCTGAAATATCAAAAGTAAATTCATTATGATGTTTTTTTAAATAAATTAAATTAAAATGGTGAAATATGATATCAGACAACCATGACCCAAAAAATTATTTTCAAGAACATATAAAAGAATATTGATCTGAATCAAGGCATTAAAATTCATTTGACGATCAGTTTTCATGTTTCAAAAATACATGTATAACCTAAAATAAAAATAAAATAAAATTTCATATAAATTACAATTATTCAACAAAAATATTTCAACCATATTTCATATTTTCAAACCTTTATAATAATGGCACTACCATAAGTAATTAAGGATATGTTAAATTATAATTAAAAAGTTGCATGAATTTGGGGGGAGAAGTTTAATAATGGGATCTAAAATGAAATAAATGATTAAATTTAGTAGAATATATGATGGAGACTAAATAGTATGAATTATATCATTCCAAATCCATGTATCATGTAGGGTCCTCATGGATGACTAATGAAAAATATTTTAATTTTGGAACACATGGGGTCTTCACTTTAATTTCATCGCTTCTTCAACAAATAAATCACACACACAATAATCATTATAAATCCATGGAAACCCTAAGGGTTACCCTTAAATAAAAAAATTTAAACAAAAAATATGAAATAATGATGTTTTTATATATTTTTTAGATATGTTAAAAAATAAAATGAAAGGAATGAAAATAATAAGTAAGGTTATCTCACTGAAATTTCCCTCTTAAAATTAAATAGCACTATAAAGTCCCGTAACAGAATGAGTACCGTATTTCAACACCAGAATGTATTTATTTTGGATCCCATGCATTAGATAAATATTGATTCATTTTTTTTGAATCTATTTTATATACATTAAATTATATTATAATGAGTTGTAAAATCCAATGAATATTAAAAATTATTTGTCTAATTGTTATTATAGTCCTTCCTACGATGTCCTTGATCGGTCCATATTTTATAGAATAATAAAAAGAAACAATTATATATGTATGGTATTGGATTTCTACTACAATGTTATTTTTTAAATATGAAAGAATCATCATTGTTTTGAGTTTTGGTTGAATTATGTTTATTAATTATTATTATAAATTTTATTATAAAAAATATTTCATTTAAAATGATTATAAATAATTATTTCATAAGTAGATGATATTTCTACCTAAAAATTTTCAATTTTAGTGTTTGGGGTTTGTGTAGAATCCATGATGACGATTTCTAACATTGGTGTTTTGTTTTTTTTCTCTAAACAAAAATTTTTATGAAATATTTTTTAATATCAATAATTGAAGCTAAATAACAATATTATGAATAAATAAAATAAATTTATCACAAATAAAAATATGTGGATGAAATTTTAATTTTGATTATCATATTAACATTTCACAATTCTTATAAAAGTAAACCATTATTAAGATTTGTTTTCTCTTATTCCAAATTTGATTCCTCTATATTTTAATGTGATTCTGAAGACTCTAATGGTTCAGGAAGCAATTGATCAGTTATATCATTATTTTTTAGTCTCTTGGAAACATGAACAACCTTATTTTCCAAATTTCGTAATGGAGTAATAATCCCCATGATCCCATAACCACAAATTTTTTCAAATTCATACACTATATCAGAGACATAAATCCTTACTCTAGTGAAGATTACAATGTAATCATTTTCCCCAAATGAATAATTCCACACCTTGAGGAAAAATAATTTTTTATGTGGTCATTTTTTCCATTTATTCTTTTTTAATAGATATTAATATTAATAATAATGTGAAGTCACAAAAATTCTATAATTAATTGACCCTATAAAGTCAATCTCATACCCTAAAATCCAAGGGACATTCATTATGAAATTTGGATTAAATATATGAAAAGAAAGAGGGCGAAAAATGATATCAGACCACCCTGACCCAAAAAATTACTTCCTCGAACTTATAAATGAATATTTATCAGAATCAAGGCATTAAAATTCATTAGACATTTGTTTTTAATGTTTCAAAAATATAATTATATCTTAAAAAGTAAATAAAATCAAATATCATATGAATATTAATTATTTAAAGAAACATACTTCCACCAAATTACATATTTTCAAACTAATATAATAATTGAACTACACTCGGTAATTATTGATAAGTTATATCCTAGATAAAAATTTAAATGAAACTATGGATGAAATGTTTAATAATGGGAACCAAAAATAAATAACTGATAAAATTTATCATGATTAATGATTGAGACTAAATATTATGATATATATCATTCCATATCAATGTAAAATTTTGGGTCTTCAGGGATGAATAATGAAAAATATTTCAATTTAGGATCTAATTGGGGATTAAATTCCGTTTTTTCACATCTTCAACACATATATCTCACACAAATACAACATTATAGATCTATGGAAACCACATGGGTTACCCTTAAAAAACATAATAAAATATTTCTAAATTTTAAAAATAATAATTATTATTTTTTAGATAAGTTAACAAATAAAATGAAATTTTAGAAAATAATAAGTCACATTGACTCCAGAAAATTTATTTAATAATATTAACTAGATATATATAGACCCCCAAAAGAACTGATACCATGTTTCAACATCATAATGATTTTATTTCTGACCCCATCCATTAGATGACTATTGATTCAATTTTTTGAATCTATTTTATATAAAATCCATTCCATTATAAGGTGTTGGAAAATCCATGGGATATTAAAAATTATTGGTACAATTGTTTGTGTAGTCCTTCCTATGATGTCAATGATAAACCCATATTTTTTGGAATAATGAGAAGAAACAATAGAATATATAGGGAATTGGTAATCTCTTATGAAGTTATATTTTTATAGGGAAATAATAAACATAGGTTTGAGTTTTGGATGAATTATTTTTATAAAATAATATTATAAATTTGAATAAGAGTAATATTTATTTTAAAAAATTATAAATATTTTTTTCATAAGGAAATTATGTTTCTAATTAAATTTTATTAATTTTAGTGATATGGGTTGTTGTGGACACCGAGTTTAAGATTCATCAAAATGGTGCTGTGATTTTTTTCACGAAAATGTAATATTTGAAGAAATATTTTTGAATCTCAAAAAATGATGTCAAATATCAATATTTTGAATATATAAAATCAATTTTATCATGAATACAAAAAATGGTTATAAATTAAATCTTGTTTTTCATTCAGAAATTATACATTCCAAAAGAATGTTAATCATTATATAGTTTTGGATTCCTATATTTCAAATTTGAATACTCGGGATATTCATGTTATTTTAATGACTCTAATGGTTTAAGAATCAATTGATCTATTTTATCATTATTTTTCTCTATCTTGAAAACATTGAAAAATTTCTTTTTTTCATTGACTATTTTTGTCTTCCATGATTCATCAAACGAATACTAATTAAGGGAGAAAATTAATGGTCATGCATTCATAATTGTGTCATTTATTTATATATTAAATTTAATTTATTAAGCTTCTGAATACATTTTTGTAATTTTTTTTCAATTTTTTTCCATATAATGTTTCTGTAACTTATTCCATTAGAGTGAGATTAGGTAGAGATTGAATATTTTCATGGGTAAAAATGTGATGTTAGTTTTCAATATTCATATCTTGTAATAGATGGGTACTTTTTCAGGTTACATATATTATAAAAGAGTGTTATTGTATAATAAATTAATATTTTATTGTTAGAATGAATTTTGAAAATTCATTTCATTAAAATCAATTAATTTTCCTTTAAGAATCAAATTTTGAATTGATTTAATGGTTTGGAAAATTATATATCTTCTGGTCTTCATTATTGTCGATTTTTTCAACAAATTAATAAGTTTCAACATGATATATTTTACATTCATTAATTTATAAAAAAACATCAATGAGATGTATTTATTCACAACCACAAAGAAAAAAATTTATACTTATAGAATAAATATTAACATGTGTGGGGTGGTTATTAACTGTATGACGAATGCAATTACCCATTATAGTGGATTCCTATAAAATATTTCCCATTTTATTCCTATGCATATTCATTATGGGTTAATATTAAAGATAATCCATTATAATAATACTAATTATTTATTTAAAGGATTCATGAAGATTAGTAACGAATGTAAATGTCCTCTTGTTTTTCTTTACTACCCTTCAGATTCATTATCAACCCAAATATATTGTATGATTTCTCTAGTGTGTAAATGGGAATGTTGAAACAAGCCAAGAACCATGCTATAGGATATGGAAATAATGTATTATTGTATATATATTTTTTTAAGTAAAACATATAAATTCAATTAAACATCTTTGTATCCTTTATTTTATTTTATGTAGGACAGAAAACCTATTAAAATATATTATTGTTCTATAAAATTCTATAACAACTATCTAGAAAACCCAAGATTCTTCTCTTATGAAATATCTTCTCAGTACTAATGAAAAACATTTGAAAATGTATAGTTCTTTTTATATTTCTTTGTAAGAGGTTTTTACACCATTGGTAATATATTTATCATTAAAATAATATAACAAAATTTTTTAGAATATATTTTATATAAAAAAAGGGATTTTATATACTAAGTCATATTCAAAATATGATTCTAGGGTTGAAAAATTAAAATTATTAATCTTCAAAAAATTTCAATGATATATTGATTTGACACCAGATTCTATTAAAAAATAAAATAATGTTATAAATAAACATGTAATTTTCCTTGAAAACATTTCGTCCATTAATTTTAAATAAATATTTATCTATGGAAGATAATTATAATCAAAAAATATATATAACACATTTACCCAATAACATTATTGGAAATATCACATCTAGTATAGATGTACACTTTGAGGTCATTGGATGACACACTATTCCACATATTCAAAATCAATAACCATGTGCCGAGTTTTTAATAAATCATTTTTTAAAATCATTCCATTATCAATAAAACAATTATAAAATAAAATTTCATTCCATTATAAATTATTATCTAGTTTCGAATAATATTATATATCATAAGTTAAAGAAACACCTTCCTTTAAGAAGTTAACTTTATTTCATAAGAATAAATATGTATCTAAAATTTAAAAAAAATTTACATAGAACTAAACCATATAAAGAATGAATTAATAATATAAATAAATTAACTAAAATATAGTAATTTTAATGATAACTATAGTTAATGGATGTACAGATAATCTTGAATAACATCTAAATTAATTTTTAGATCATTTCCCGAATTAATTGATAATTTTAACAATTTTAAATAACTTTATGTATTTTTATGTCAAACTCATGAATCAAACTCTTCTAGAAAAAGGATTTCAAAATATTTAAAACTATTTTACAGTTTCTAAAGGTTATGATGAAAAAATATTTAATACGTATCAACCTTTATAAAAAAAATTTTGAAAATATAAAAATATTAAAATAACATTTTCACATGTTAAAGGGTTCAAAAAAACTAGAAGAGAACTTTTAAAATAAATCTTAACTATCATACATATTCTAATGAAGGATACTACCAAATTATATGTTCATAACATGATGACCTTAATATAGAATGAAAATATTTAAGGAAGTATTAAATATATAATGTGGGGTTTATAGTCTATGAGTTATAAATATTCCATGAATTGTATAAGAGAGCTCATATGTGATAATTTAATATTTAAATATTTTATTATGTTGCCAAAGATAAATATTTATCGAATTTAATTATGTTGTAATTGTGATCTTTGTCTTTTTTCATAATTATTCAGAGGATCTTATAGCATATAATATGATGGATTTGAATTCTATAGTTTTATAAAATAATTATGAAAAATATGTGACTCTTAATGTTTTTATGATTATTCATAAAATTTAGATTCATTAGTACAACTTTTTTCAATAGGTCATATAATGAATATCAAACCCAATACTGATCTATTTTCATAAAAAATTATATATATATATATATATATAGATTGTGTATGAATTTTTGATATAATGGTGTGTATATAATTGAATCAAATTATCTTCGATTTTCCCAAAGGATCTCTAGGAAGGTTCTGATATGAGATTAAAATATTGTTTGTATTTATATATTTATATATTTACTTACCTTAATGAAATCAGTATATCCTAAATCACTATAATGTATGTCATGAACTATAGGTAATATTTCATTGCAAACTAGTTTTCTTATTATATTATATCACATTATAGGATTATGACTACACAAACACCCTACTGAAGATAATAGGAAAATGTCATATTTATTATCCATGAATTTAATATGATTCTTATATATATATTTTTATAACTCATTTTCATCACCAATCATCTATAGACTCATGAAAACCACATCTAAATAACACAATATCAATCTAGGACTACCATGGGTAACACATACATGGAGATGATTTGGTTTGTTCCAAATGAAATAGAAGAATGTTATATGGGTTTTTTAGGATTAGCATGTAGTGGAATGACATGATGTCTGGGTTAATCAGATGGATTAGATTTGGTTGATCAGATCAGTATTGTTATAAGTGAAAGTTTTCAATGTTGGCTAATAGTATCCAAAAAACACAATACCACATAGGAAATCCATTCATCCTCGGGCCCCTTAGTTAGTGTTCCCATGTATCTATTAGATTAAGATAACAATGAGGCTTTCCCCTTTCACATATTAATAAGAAATATCTAACATCGGTGGTCTTGTACCATTTCATTGTCTATAGTAACCATATACATGTATCATAAATACATTCCAATATCGATGAACACAAAATCTTCATTATATAGTCTTTCACTCTATCACCATGCATGATTCATGGGAGGATGTACCCAGGGTATAGATTTCTCACACACGGGTTGATTTAGTTGGCCCATAATGGATTTAGATGTTGGAAATTATTTTAATTTAATATGTATATTTGAAATCATGATTTTAAAATAATTTATATATATATATACATACTAGGATTTTTAAACAATAATAAATTATAAATAAATATATATATATATATATATATATTCAAATAAATTTAGTTCAGCCATAAAATAATTTTATTTACGAAATTTTTATTATTATGTTATATAATCTCTTTATAATTGATAATTTTTATTAAAATTATAATAAATAAATAAAATTTTATTATACATTCATGTAAACTAGTATTATAAAATTTACAACTACATACACTATTTTATATTTATTCATGTATTATATTTTTCTTAAAAATAAATTAATTGAAATTTATTCATCAATAGTTATGTATTATCACTCTATATATACTCCCTTTTCACTGATTTTTTTTAAATCCAATCACAATTCATTATATATTTTATCTCATAAGGGTGGATCCAATTTTTTTGTACTCTACAACACAAATATAATTCTATTTAATGGATTTATAATTTTTTTTGATCTTAGAAAACATTGATATTAAATTATAGTTAACCTATTTATCATATGTTGTCCTATTTTATTTTTTATATTTGTTTAAAATTTAATTTTATATGTTCCATAGTCATAATAAATGTTTGTGTATTTATTTTTGTGCATTATTTCAATAATTATACACCATTTTTTTGTAAATAAATATGGTTTACTTATTTATATAACATATCCAAATCGAAAGAATACAATAAAATTTTGTGTTGTCACATTCCAACAACAATAAATGAATTATTCCCTCACGATTGTTTTATACATAAGTAAACAAAAAATATAAATTAAAAATAATCATTCTTTGTTTATATTTCCCAATAAATTACATAATTATAAGCAATAAACACTATAAATTTATATTGTAATTGTACTATAAAAACAAATTCTATTATCAATGTTGAAAATTTCAATGTATATAATGAAAACAAATGCACTAAATGTCACAACAATACCTTAGGGTGTTTTTAATATCTTTTAATTATATTTCCTAAATGAAACATGTGATATTTATTTAAATTTATTTCAGAAATCTGAAAAAATTAGAAAATATAATATTTTAAACATATATATCTAGAATAGATATCATAATATTAATTATATAAAATAATTTAATATAGTTGTCTTTAAAAGTTTCATAATTAACTTCTATGTTAAAAAAAATTTAAATCTTATTATTTCCTTTATATTGGAGGCACTAAGGTGCCCAACATTTACAAATACAATGAAATAAAAAAAAATATTTTTTATATAATATAAAAAATTTCAAAATAATCTTGTTGTACATTCTAGGTTATCATGGTAAGACTACTTAGTATAAAAATATTTCTAATCGACAATCCTTGACCATTGACTGAATTGGGGTATAATAGGAAAACAGGATACCAGATAGATGACTGTGAAAGTAATTTCTATATTGGAAGAATTTTCTACGTCATCTGATCATGAATTTAATATAATGTTTGAATGATGGTCATATGGAAGGGATATAAAATATTTTTTTTATCTTTCTCCTTACATCTTACTCTACAAACTAAAAATTTATATTTTCGTGAACATACCAACAAATATAATTATTATAGTTATAAAAATGGGAAAAATAATCTCCAAATTATTCAAATAATTTTTTTTAATACCAAATGAATGAATCCAAGAACTATTCTCCAAGATCTGGATCTAGAATATTGCAGTTTATTTTTTAAAAAAATCAACTAAAAATATAGAGTCATATACACAACAAAATATATTTTCTATAAATATTAATATAATCAAATAGATCTAGATTATATTTTATTTATACATCTATCATGATTCTATTTATTTAGAAGGTTAAACTGAATTTTGTAGTAATTATTTAAAATCATTTAAAAAATGTAGGTTGAGAATTAATGGTTTCATTAAAGATTTTAAAAATATGGGCCGCATTCTTTTTAAATAAATAATATTAAAAAATTTCAACAAAATTATATTTTATCTTAATAAAAACACATTATAAATAATAATTATTTACCTAATGTGATTCTTGGTTTCTCAAAATAAAAAAATCCAAGAAAAATACATTTAAAATCATTTGTATGATATATCTATTTTAAAACCCAATGAATTTTAGGATAAAATAACTTTTGAAATAGTAATGTATTTTACATGAAAATATTAAATAATTTAAATTTATATTTATATTTTTTTATTTAATTTAATGATACTTGTCTAATATAATAAAACCATTGCGCCACTAGGAATATTTAATTTATTACTTTGGGATAATATTCTTCATTGATGTCGTGGGTTCACTCCCCAATCATCATATTCAAAATAAATTCTTATTTGATGTGTTTTTAATAAAACATTATATTATATACTGCCATTATCATTAGTAATAAATTGAAACAGAATTTCAAGATATAATATATTGTTTATGAATAAGAAGATAATTTTATATCCAAAAAACAATAGAATAATATATAACTATAAAAATGAAATTATTTCATAAGGATCATTAAAAATTTATTATTTATAAAAATTTATTTTGAAATGAATCTTGTAATAGATGAAATAAACATATAAAATTAATTTTCATAATATTTTTTCATTATAGTGATAATAGTAATTGATGACCATAGAAATTATCCTGAATAAAATACATATATTTAAAAGATCAATTCATGGATAAAATAAAACCTTTACCATTATTTAACACAATAGAGTATTTATTTGTAAAATTCATCAAAAATATATTTTAAAAGGAGGCTTTGGAAATATATTATAATAGTTTCTCATTTATCATGGTTTTTTTCATCAAAGAGTTTATTTAAAATTGAATATCCTATATAATTATGGTTTAAAAAATATAGAAATTTTTATAGAATAGTTCATTTAGAGAAGTTGTTTCGAAAATATGGAAGAATATTTTTAAATACATATCCCTTACCTAAAATATTCTCATAAATATATAGTACCACATTCGATGTTGGGAATTTGAATAAATTAATAAAGAGTAGAAATTTATTTAAACTGACTATTATTAGAATTTAGGGGTTTCTTTTACACCATAAAAGGGAGGATTTTTATATGTAAATAGATCGAAAATGACATAATTTAATTTTATTAAAATTTAATTACGATTTAAGAAAAAAATATTTATAAACATGTATGGATTATGAATTGTGATATTTTTTTTACAGAATTTTTTTAGATATAGCTCCTTTTCAATTGAACTATTTTCCATATCTAGTATTATTTTAAATATTTCATACCACATTATTGATAATGTGTTTAATATTTGAAATTATATTTTTATTCATCCATGAAATTATTTTATAAAAGGATAGATAATAAAAGTAATACCCTATAATGATATATTTTTTTGAAAACTCAATATAAATGAATATCTAAGCATACATGTTATTATTTTTATGTATTATTTTGTACATCAGACAAATTGATTGCCTATGATTATCCACAAATGATATATGTGAATGTTTTTATATAAAAAATTAATATCATTGGGGATATTTATTTTTATATTTACCGATATTGATTGAACATGTATATAATGAAAAAATGCAACTCTACCTTGAACTATGGGTGATTATCTATGAGAGACCAATTTTATTGGTGTATCATTTTCTACTCATTTGATGATTACTATTCAATCCCACAGTTAGAGATAATGGAATATCATTTTTCAATCATCTATTATATATATTTGAATATTATATATATATATATATAACATATTCTCTTTATATGTTATCCTAAATTACATGAAAACATCCACTAAGGTTCACTAAATTATGAAGATCTATCTATAGGTAAAACATACATGGATATAATTATTCCTTCATCAGAGGTTGAAGATGAATTGGTCATTGGTTTTCAGTTTTATCATGCAACGGAAGTAGGTGATTTTTTTGGATTACCATGATTTGATTGATCATATGGTCATTATAGTAAGTAGTTCTTTAAATATGGTGAATATTTAATTAATAACATGATCCCATATTAATATGTTGTTCATATTTGGGATTCATAATATGTTTTAATGTGTCCCCACCATCTCAATCCAATTGTGGTGTTCAAAACCCATAAAAATCACACAAACTCCCCCACATGGGCTACACTACACCATTTCGTGGTCCATGGGATCCATATTTACACCTCATTCACACCCTGGGGGTTATATTCACTCATAATCCTATTTATGAAGGCTTGAATCTATCATCATGTGGTCCAAATGGTCGGGATCTCCCTATGACTAATCATTATACTAAATGGGTAGATTCATTCGTCCCTTGACTGATTCAGTGCATGGCGTGTTCTTCTATCTACTAAGAAGATTATAAACAAATTATAACTGTATATATTATTTTATATAAGTTATATTAATAAAAATATCATATAATATATATATTCATTTCATCACTCAAATAATTTAATTTAAAACACATTAGAATTATGTTATTAATTATCTAACAATATGAAATTTTTTCTATTAACAAATTTATATCAAAATATTATTTTTCTATTCATTTATGTAAAAAATTATTATAAAAACTATACCTAAGGTGTATATTTTAAAATAATTAATGTATTTTTTAAACTTTTAAAATACCTTAACGACTATTTCAATATCAATTTTCATTTTCTCATTCAATAAATACCCCCATTCAATAGATATATTTTAAAGTTGTTGCTTATTGGATTCTCTCATTCTCTCTCACTAGGGTGGTTCACATTTATATGACACTCTATATCCTTACTCTCATATCAAATTCTTGATTTATACTTATAGATGAACCGAATAAAATAGTGTTTTGATATTTGTGTTATAATGATTATTATATGTTATCCTTTGTTATTTGATTAATAAAATTTAGTATTCTCATAACATTATTTTATAGAATTCCTTTGTTATTGATTATCATGTATTATTTAAATAAACAGTGCATCATCAGTTTTAAAGATAGAGCTATTATATAACTAAATCACATATTCAAAAGAAAAAATTATGTTAAAATTATTGGGTGTGGTACGTAGACATATTGAATGCTGGAAATGTTAAAAAAAGTATTGAATTGAATAATGAATTTTGGATGAGAACAAATTATCTGTTTCTAATACAATTACTTGGGACCCTAAAAAAGGTTCTATAAATTATCCATTCCAAAATTTACCATAAAAATATATGAGTTTATTATAGTTAAATGATCGGAAAAAATCAATATGGATGAAAACTGTAACATTGGGACTCTTAGATTTTTTGGGGTTAACTATGAAGTGACAATAATCAAGCTTGATGGAATAAATATATTAAAATTGTAAATGAATGAATAGAATGGTTTAAATTTAAGAATGAAACAAGTAAATATTTGATCATAATAAACTAAATAATTTGGTTCAATACTATTTCATTTTAAGGGAAAGCTTTTATTATTTTTTCATAAAAAAAATCATCTAACTAAATAATGAATTATCCAAAAAATGATACAGATAACTGATATCAACAACAAATTTGATAATAGAAAAATAATAAGGTTATTAACCAATGAACCAAGATTATCACTTTCATTATAACACCGTGTAAATAGATTTCACTATCACACAAAATGTGTAGTCATTAAAATTAGGAATGAATTTGAAGAAAATATATCATGGAATGGAACTATTAAAATAATAAATAGATATAAATTTTTTATCATTTTAAATAAAATTCATATGATCCACACAAAAATTAATATAATACACTCAAAGAATGTTGATACTCACATTGTTTCAATTATATGAATGGAAAACATAATTCAAATTATTTGACTATTATTAAAGAGGATGAGAAAATCAAACAACAAACATTACAATCTCAGGTAATAAAATTAAACTTTTTTCAATAAAAAAATAAACATCATGAAAAAAATAGTATCATTGTCTCTGAAAATTTAACTAAGAAAGTAATGAAAGAGATATTTTATTTAGAATTTAGTGTGATTAAAATAACATACCTGAGAAAAATTAATATGAGATTAAAAAATGACATCATGAAATTAAAACTGAGAGAAAAATATAAAAAATCCTCGATTTGTCTTCAAATTTGAACATAAATAAAGATTACTACAACCCTTTTATGTGTACAAAATACAAAATTTGAATCCTTAACAAGGGTAGGAAAATTAGTGAATGAAAATTAGTGGAGAACTAATTTCCTTTTATCAAAATTTTGTTTTTCTTGTTTACCTTTATCTTTATCAAAAGAATAATAAACCATTCTCATAAAGATTATTATTCATCCTATTATAATTTTTTCTATAAATTTCCTATAATTTATTATTAAATTTGAGCCTAAATATACCAGAAATTTGAATGTTATGTGAAAAATGGTTGTATGATGACCTTGAATATTGGCCTATATTTTATACTTCTAATTGGGTTGTTAGGATCTCATTGAAAATATTTTAATTAGATCTATAAAGACCTGAAATAAATGTTAATCCAGAATAAATCTATAAACATTTCCACTTTTAACTATATTGGGTTGAAATATTGGTTACATGAGTGTATTAATGTGATGATTTCAAAGCTTCTTTTCATTGACATTATCATCATCGATATTGAATATAAAATTTATCCAAGAGAATAAATGTTTCCCATATAGTTATATTAATGATTTGGAAATATAAGCCTAAAATAAATAAAAGATAATGATCTAAAATTTTAAGTCAAAATGGGATTAGATTAGTACATTTATAATAATAATACCATGAGTGATAAGAAATTGAATTAATATTGTGAAAATAAATAAACAAGGATTTCACAAAATTTAAACACAATAAAGTAAAAAAAAGTAATAATAATTTATTTTATTCAAATATCTAATAAAATACTATATAATGATCTATAAAGGATTCAGATAATTTTGTCCACAATATATAAAAGTATTTTTTATTAACTTATAAAATTATAAATTAAATCTCATAGAAATAATTTTAACATATTTAAATTTAAAACTAACAATGAATAAGCATTTTTTAAATTTAAACAATACAAATTTCATGTAATTATGAAACTAGTGAATATCTATTCATTTGAAGAATTATTAATTAAAATTAAATTTTTCTAGTAATATTAGCAGTATTCTCCTTGATAAAAAAATAATTCCATAGAGAGTTTTTTTGTTATAATTTACTTAGGAAATATGATTGACGTAAGAGTTTTTATAGATACAATTTCATAAAATTAATTAAATGAAATTGTGTTTATTATCAACATATATATTATATATTCAATTGTGGCTAATAATTATTATTCTATTGTAATAATATATTGGATAATCTCTAATATAATTATAAAAGTTATATTAACTGGCCTCTTGGGGCATGCATTTTAATATGTCACCATATCCTTATAATGTAATAATTTGTCATTGGAGGATTCAATAATAAAAATTCATCAACAATTCAAATTATACTTCTCAATACACACTATGTAAACTATTATTCCATTCATTCATACTCTAGTTTGTTTACATACACCAATAAAATGATGGGAAATATAACAATCTTCTCATAGAAATAAAATATTTTTTTCTATTTTCTCACTAGAATTATTCTTTTCACATTTTCCCACGAATGCATCTTAAATTTAGAATTTTTTCACTATCATTATGTCATATGACACAATATCTTCATATTCTAATATTTATTGATAGACAGATACCTTTTATAAGAACAGATATAGTGCATCAAATAAGTGACCTTTCCTATAATACAATTTTTATACATAATATGAAAAAATAGTTTTTATCCTTATAATGTAAGTTTCATGGAGGAAACTATTTCATTTTCTATATAATAAATATTTAGAAATTTCCTTTTCATATTAGATAATTTACATTGATTAATTTGTTTCTTGACGAATATATCATCAGAAGTATTCAATTTAGATATCTCTATATACATATACATCATAGTGTCCTGAATCAATTACCATAATTGATCAAAATATATATGTTTATAAAATTAACATCCATTATAAATTTAACTATTTTACTACATAAAATATTATTATATACATATTTCAAGATCATCATCCATTTAATATATATGAACAGATTAGTAGTCTCATTTATTTGTGGAGGTTTTTGTAAAATCACTCGGTCGTGTATTGTTTCATCATGTTAGTGATTAATATGATGCTCCAAAAGGAAATATTAATGACCAATATTAGATTTTAATATCCAAATATTTTTATAATATACTCAGTTTACACCGGATCCTCATTGATATAATTATATTTTCCATGGACAAAATATATAAATGTTTTACAAGGTTTTATATGATTTTTGAAACCTCCATTAGGTTTTGTTTCAAATAATGAAAATCATTGGATTTTCTAAGACGAGTTAAAAATAAATCATAGTATGCAATTCATATGTATGGAAAATATTTTATCACCAAATGATTTTAAAATAATAACATTGTTTTCAATATAGTATTTGAATCGAATCACTTATCCTAAAAAAAACAATAAAATATAATTCGTTATATTTAATCTATTTGATAGCTTGTGGAATAGTCAAACCTAATTATAAATGAACTATAACACAGTATACCATTACAAAAATATTTTAAAATAAAGATATTGATAGTATTATCATATTATAAAAATTATAGTTTTCAATTTAGTTTAAATAAAATATGAATCATTTAAATGAAAAATAGTTGTTTCTTGAATAACTGTATTTTTTTTAAAAAAAAATCATGTTTAGTCATGATTTGACCAAATATATTAACATTAGTTTCTTATAAATATATATATATTATTTTAAAACATAAATAAAATATTTAAAATCAAAAAATCAATATTTTATTATATTTTTTAGGATTTTTTGAAATATTTCAATTTTATATGAATACTGAAAAATTGTGAACAATAATAAAAACATAAATTTTACTTTAAATTATTTATAAAGAAAATTTTAATTTAATTATTTTTCAAGAAAAATTTAAAAAATAATAAATAATCAATTCCAATTTTGGATATTTTAATATTTTTATTAAATTTTGGTATAACTTTTTTTAAATAGTTTGAACATCTTTTCTTTGAAAACCCTCATTCCCATCACATGTGCAAGATTAATTTTGAAATAATATTTAAAAAAATATATGAATGGGATTTTGAAACATGGATTCCATATTTTTAATCATTATTATTTATATTATGTAATATTTTCAACACATTTTTTGTCCAAAATTTATAGTAAAAGCAATAAAAAGTAATTACCACATTTGAGTTAAAAAGGATTAACTGAGGGTGTTAAATGAAAAAATATGGGTTAAATTGACCTAACTATATAAATAAAGACTTTTATGGAAATATTTTTATCTATAAGGTATGAGGATTGAGTAATCCAATAGGGGCCCTTGTGGAATGTGAAAATAGTGGTTTAACATTTTCCATTCTAAAAATTACAAGTGTGCCACTTGCCACACTTATAAAAGGACACTCACTATCCTCATTTATTCACATGATCAAATAATTTTGGTTGACTAAATAACTACAAATATAAAATCCCAATAACAATACACCCATCCCATAACCCTTACTTTTGGATGAAATTAATAATAAGAATTCATTTTGTGCAAATATAAGTTAGATACCCAAAGAAGTGGTACCTTATTTCAAAGACCGTCTTTATTTTATTTTATTATACACCACATAAAATTATTATGAAACCATGATGATAAAATTTCCCTAGTATGACCCATATTCTACGTTGATTATAAATTATTGGAATTACCTACTACCTTCTTCAAATCCATAAATTGTGTAATGAAATCATCATTTCTGTGTTTGAAAGACTACTGACATACATACTGATGCCATTCTCTTTTTCCATTAAAACACATTAGTGTTGGGTATGATAATGGATATAAATATTATATGTTATTTATATAACATATTTTTATTTTTGTCAATGTAAAATATATATCATATTATCATTTCATTCAACATGGGATAAAATAGTGATTCTCATCTATACGGTTGACCACTTCCTCACAGAGAAATGTGATTCATCTTCAACTAATTACATTGATGGAGTCTGTAAGGATAAATATAATGATTGTAATCGATATAAATGATAGAATTATAATATTAATGGAATATTTATCATTATTTAAGTGTGATGTTTCGTTTTATTTCATATAATTTCACACACATAAGGATGATAACATATTTAGTATAAGTGAGGACTACCTCCTTTATGAAGTAATGTAACTCTATTTTCATCACCACACCACATGGATGAAATGTATAATGATATTCAATGAAATTATATGATACTATTATAATTTTTAATTGTCAAATTATACTTATTTATATTCCATAGTGTTGTTTTTAAAATGGAATCAATAGTCATGCTTACATATGAAGTGTTGTCTTTATGATCGTAAAATACATCATTTATCATAATGATATTTCATGATTATTTTAAATGTTTCTATTGATGTAAATATGTGATTATTATTTCCTGATTTTTATTATATAGATGAAGGAACTATATCATATTCACATGAACAATATCTATCACAGAAATTATCAAATGAAAAATTAGGGAAATTAAAACATCAAATAATGAAAATATAAAAATATTATTACCAGACAATGTGATAAAATGTTCTAAATGGATCTTATTATATATAATAATTATTAATATGGTTATTTAATATGTTTATAATTTTTTTAAATAGTATACAAGAGTTCAAACCAAATTTTACTATAAGCAATCATGATTTTAGGACTTTATTTCAATTTAAATTCATTAAGAGATATTGTAATCATATGCAGCTAGTTTCTATTATATGGTGTACATGCTGTCTTTTTTTAAATGTAATGTCATGATTGATTAATACTTCATGGAATGGAAAATATCAATTAAAATTATTTCATCCAAGGGGATTTTATATGAAGAATTACAAGTTGGAATATTTATTGTATAATATAAGATATTGTTATAATTGTTAAATTTATCATGAAATTATCACATTCAAGTGATTATTCATCTTTTAACATTACTGATCTCTTAAATATATATATATTATAGAATGTATTATATTTCATAAATCATTTCATCATACGGTTTATAATGTGGATGTTATTTTAATAACTAGGAAAATATTAAAAAATCCATATCACTTACTGTATATCGATATTTGATGATATGGAACATTTTCCATGAATTTATTAAATTATCCTATATATAATAATTTTATTGGAAAAATGAGCATGTTTTTTTATTTTATATAGATATCCCTTTGAATAATAGACATGTATCACAAGACAACCCATTTGGCCAACACATGTTGGTTTTTTGCCAGAAGTTTTATTTTTTCTTGTGGATTGATCTTGATGGTAGAGGTAAAATTATATTGATACATGGAATCCAATAATTAAAATTTTCTTTCATAATGACTAATTTGTATATTATTATCCTTGATATTATTACTTTGATATTGTTTTTATATGCATTTAATTATCATTTATTGATTAAATTGAATTTGATATGAGATATTTACCATGCCACCTTGATTATTCCTTATCTAATCAAGCTACTCATGTTACTTAAATGGAATTTGTATTAATTTATTTACATTTAACTATTTTATATTATTATTGATTCATGATGTCTTTTACTATAATTAACCATTACTGAGCATTTGATGTCACCCTTATATTGTTTACTTTACCCATGACATGAATAAGATATGTTTCAATGAGTTTTCAAGGATGATGTTCATTTTATTTTTTAAGAATAAATATTTATTTAATATTCCCAATGTAAAATTGGTATCATTTCAGTATCACATTCTCAAACACATATGAACATGATGGTCCTTAATAATTTTACCCATTGTATCTATGAAATTTTTAAAAAAACTAGGCATCAGCTCCATGATATTGGGTTCAAGGTTTTTATAGTTGGAATCTAAGAAAGTTTAGTAGAAACTGTGGGAAGTAAATTTATGAAAAAATTGATTATAAATCACAAACCTATAATAGGAATTTATTATATGTGTAGTAGAAAATCATAAGGTTCTATTATGATAGATTTTATGTGGTGTATTGTCACTATAAATTCTACTCTTGAAAATTGATGTGGATTTGGATCTAGAACAGATGTCCCTAGGGGTAATAACTTTTAAAATGGTTTATTGGGCTTAACATAATATTTATATACTACATGGAAATGAGCCGTACTGAACATCCAGTTTGACACTCCTGGGGAATATTCTTATGATAACTCACATTTTCTATACAAACCATTATGAATGGTTTTAAAATAGAGTGATCCCCAAATAATCCATGTTTATGATTATTAGATTATATATGAATAAGTTTTTCAATAAAAATTAGGTTTTTCAATATTTATGATTTTAAACATTATGTTGCAAAAAAATATGATCAAATCAAATATAAGCCATCATTTTGAAATTGAAAATTTTAGAAGGAATTGTAACAACATCATTTCACATAATCCCATGGGTAATAATGATTGTTTCATTGATGAAATCAATGCCACATTTTGAAGGGACATAGACTCCCACATAATCTCATAATATATAGAAATAATATCTTTTGATAATAAGATAATGAAATAATTATCTATGTATTACATTTTTGATGGAATAATAATACGAGGAGGAAAACATTTAAGTATACTGATAAAAGGATGATACTGAAAAAGAATTTTTCCTACATATTATAGTTTTAGAATGAAAAAATCTGATAATTGCATAAATGTTGAGGTATTTTATACATTTTTGTTGAGATATTACATCTTATTTGTGATTATAAGGATATTAAAAATGTTTCCATTGTAAAATACATTTAATGACCAGAATCTGGGAAGTATGAAAATCAATGTCATAAGGATAAAAATAATATACCTCAAAATATCGAATGGATCGTGGTAAATATAATTTTATATCTAAAAATAAGTGGAATTATTATTCATCAATTGATTATATTAAATACGTATTAAATTTATTTTTATATCAATGATTTCCCAATTTTAAATGTTATAAAATTCATAAGGATTGTATATCATCACTTTTACATAACGATTTTGAAAGAGTTTGTTCTATAGTACTGATGAACTAGGAAAACGATTTAGTGTCATGCTGAAAAAAATGGAAAAAATAATTTATGAAATGATATCGTTTATTATATTCTTGAATTTTATATAATAATTTCCAGGTGAATTGATGATTGATATAGATAATGTAAATTAAATTGTATAGACTATCTTGGGACATGGGACATAATAATTATTTTAAAAAAATTGGTTAATTCAATCATTGAGAGAGTTTACATAATTTTTTGATTTTTTGTTTATATCCAAAAATCCTATTTTCACTTACAAAATTAAGGAATTGTGCATGCTTTCAATATGGGGTTTTGGTAACTCGGGTTATTAACATGAACCAATATAATATGTGATGCATGTTTTCACATGTTTTGTATTTTCTGATTATGAGTTAGTTTATATTGTAAGGGAGGTTAATAATATAATGATTTTTTAAAATTAGTGAAATTATTTCCAATTTTTTGGATCATAATATTCTATAAGGGTCATAAGGTTAACCATTTAATAAAAATTTATGATTAACTATAGATGTGGTTTTGTATATTAATGTATTAAATCACCATATGCATATTTATACATATTGGATAACATGTTTTGACTGTTTTTTTCATAATAATAAGAAGTGTTTAGTGAAATGAAATTTCAATCTATTATGGATATTACAACACGTTGAATTATAATTTTTGTCATCAATTAATAAAAAATAATGTTTTGTTATTCATATCATTGACTAAATGGAAAATTAGAAATCGAATACAACACAACCAAAGGATGAAATTGTGTGTATAATAAATAAATATATCAATAATATATATTTCATAATTATAATAGATACTAATATAATTACTCTTATTTATTAAAATGATCATGAATACAATACCTTGCCATCTTTATGTATAATGAATCAATTGGTCATTTAATACTTCAATGTGTTATGGTTTTGAGGCCCTTTTCATTTCATTGATCATTCAATTTATTATAATCAATGACCTCAAACACTCTATATAAATATTTTTTCATTTCCACCATGTACATATCATAACTCTCCACAAGTTTTATCCCACATAGGAACCAATTAATTTTTTATTCCATAATTACTTTATTACTTACCTTTTTATCTAACCATGATGATATTTTTTTAACAATTTTATGATATGGCTTTTTTTAAAATGGAATTTCTAAATGCCAAACAGTTGATTACAAGAGAAATTTTAAATACAGATAATGAAATTAATTTAATGTGGTGGAATTTAACACCACAAGAATATAATATAAATGAATTTTATATGATAGTGTTTTTGACATGAATCATCGATCATAGAAAACCCAAAAATATATTTCATTAAATTTAATAATTTCTATAGCTGGTGGAACATGAAATACTATGTTTATATGAATTTTAATATAATAAACCCTTATATAATAGATGTTAAATTATAGTGTATTAATTTTAATAACTATGTTATGAAAATTATATTTATTTATTAATCAGAAATAAAATAATAATAATTAAACTAAGGAATATATGTTTTTTAAAAGAACTATATTTTTTTCAAAATTGTTGTTTAGTCATGCTTTGACAACATAATTTAATATTATATATTAAAAGGGATTATAATTTTTTAAAAAATAATTATATTATAATAAATCATATAATATTTTTATTGTTTTTATTTTTTGGTATTTTTCAAAAAAATATACATTTTCAATGAATAGTGAAAAATAAAATTTAATTGTAAACCTCCATTTTGATTAAATTATTTAAAAATATATAATTTATTTAAATATTTGAAAATAGATTTTTTTAAATTTTATATCAATTAATATAATTAAGTTTGTTGTAATCAATTTCATATCATATTTATTTATAGAAAAACTGTAAGCATTTGAAAAATTTTTCTTTGAAAACCCACATTCTTGTCTTATCTACGAGGTTAATTTTGAATTATCTTTTTCCACATATGTTAATATGATTTTATAAAATTAATTAAAAATTTTAAATATGTGAAATACATATTATATAATATGTAAACATTAATATTTACAAAAAATTAATTGTAAAAATTGTAAATTTTATTTTCTACGGCAAAGGTAAAAAATCTATTTATTAAAGGATACACTAAAATGATAAGGGGTAAATTGACCAAACCAATTTTGGAAATCTATTTTAGGGACATATTTCAAATCTATTTTAACTAATTCTATAGATTACATAATTTATCCCTTTTGGACGTTGAAAAAATATGGGTATTGTAACATCCCAGGTAAATAAAGAATATTAATTTTTCATATTTATCATTTTTTGTGAATAAAACTGTTAATATTAATTTAATGGGAATACTATGCTCGATGGCGTACCCAATACGCAATAACGAGTTTCTTTGAAATCTTACATTCCACTCTAATAATAAAATAATATTAATTTAAATGGTAGTTAACTCCTAGCCGTTGTAATGGCGGGAATGAACGGAACTAACTAAAAAATGATTATATATGTTTTTCAAATATTTTTTCTTTTATCCAATAAATATTAGAGGCTTAAAATGCAAATGAATACAATTTTAAACATAAATCTTCCAATTTCTTTAAAAGGTTGATTAACAGCCTTTTGATGGAGAACCCTTTTTAAATATACTTTTGAAGATTTTATATGATATATTTGACAAAATAAAATCCTTCTTTAAAATCTAGACATCAAAATCTAATTTGTGTAAATTTTTGTTATTTTTCTGATAAAGAACAGTTTTAGCGAAAATGTTCTATTTTAATTCAAAACCCCTTTTTAATATAATTTAATTATAAGATTAAATCATATTTTGAATTGGTTTTAATTTGAAATTAGAATATATTTTTACCATTTAATCCAATGGTGGTCGTTGTAATTAAATTCACTTTGAAATTGGACTTAAACTAGTGTCAATCATTTAATAGATATTGATTCTTAATAGCCTGCTATTTGTTTTGACAGAAATAATTAAATATTAAATTTATTAATTAAAATTATATGTTTTTTATTTTTTAATAAAGACATCATTTTTGAATTCGTAATATAAAAAATAGCATAGGGTGAAATTTTGGTATTTTTCTGAAAAACATCAATTTTTGATGAATAGTGAAACCACTAAGTGGTAGTTAAAGAAACTGATTTTTCATTTAAATGAAACTTTACAACTTCTGTGATTTTATTTTCAAAAATCCAACATACATGGTTGTCATTATGAAGTAAAATGTGGTTCAATGGGATTAAAATAATTTTTTGGTTAGTAGTAACTTTTAAGTTTTATTAATTGCGATTAAAGGTAATTAGTGTAATTTACGGTAATGATAATGTTATAATAATATGTAATGACCTTGAAAAATGTCCTAATATTATTGGATGAATCATGTCGGACCAATAAAATCCATGGGTCAACTTAGGAACCCCCTGGAGCCACTTTGGTAGGAAAATGTCCTTAATAACTTTTTATTTAAAGTTAAAATAAAAATCTCACAATCATGTATTATTTTACTAAAAAAAATTACATGGGGTTATGAAAGTAATATTTCTAACTATAAATATTCATTATAAATATAAAAATATTTCCTAAATCAAGATATTTTTTTATAATTTTTAGAAACTAAATTAATTAAATTATTTATGACACCATGATGATGGAGTGATTACCTCATTATTTAACGATTTAAATAAAATGAATAGATAATGTAAAATATAAAACCTAAAATAGTCAAAAACCTATTGGATTGGTGGATTTAGAACTATTATCATCTTATCCTCGAAGTATATAATTTTGGGACCATTAAAATCCGAAAATCATTTTATAATAAAGTAACTGTTTATAACTTTCCAAGAGTGTCCCTCCTCTCCTCTTATTAAAGCCCCCACCTCTACCACCATACCCACACATCTCAAGCCTTTGGATCGGCCAACCCCTGCCCATTTCATCCTTCCAAATCCCTCTATTCATCATTTAAGCCTTATCTTTGGCATAATGCTCTTCTAGAAACCATTTTGGTTCAAACCAAAAGGAGTTACCGGATTTTAACGTAATGTCTTCACTTGTGTTCTTTTGATTTATGTTGCTTCTCCAGCCCCCTAAACTCTTTTTATTACTTTTCTTTGAAACATAAAAAGTATATTAAATATACTAGGATGTTTGTATAGGAAATATTTGATCTACACTTTCACACACATTCATCTAATGGTTAAAGAACATACTGTTTCTATGGATGGCGAATTACTGCCTCACGAAACAATGATTGTTCAATATTCTTTTAACACCTTAAAAGTTATCCATTAAGATATAACAATATTTATATATGATATATAATATGTTTTTCTTTTCCTTAATCTTCTATATTTTTCATTTATGGCATACCATTATGGTTTCCATTATGGGTAAACGGGATATCTTCATTTTAGGAAGTGCGGACAACCACCCCCTCAAAATGATTTGATTTGTTAATGCCATATGTGGGACGTATAAAGGATGGAATTAATGGTTTTACATATTATATCCTAATGGAATTATAATAAACCTTTATATAATAATTATTTCATTCCATTGAATACAAAAAAATAAATGAAAGTAGTGTTCATGCGTACGTATGGCTTACCATCTCCATGAACGGTACATTTCATTTCTTATCTCCAAATGTTATGTACTATTATATGTACATATAAATAATGGATATATATGTAATATATTACATCAAAATTATGGATATCATTATGGAATTATAATATATATATCTCACTTATTTTTTATTCCATTAATATGACAAAGAAATGAAAGTAGCATTCATGCGTACGTATGGCCTACCGTCTCCATGAAAAGTGAATTTCATTTTTTTCTCCAAATGTTATGGAATAGAATAAAATGAATATATAATGGATATATATGATATTTAAATTATTGATAATATTATGGAGATGATTTACCAATAACTTCATGGAAAATGATTTTCCAACAAGTTCAATTTTAACTCATGTACTGAACATCGACAAAAACGTCTGATATGAACTCACTTTATTAACCAATTATTATAACATTATAATATGTGATGTGAACTGAATAATAAAATTTAAATGAGTTCCTTAAGAAATTATAAATTGAATAAAGTTTATTATTCAGGAATATAAAGAAACGAACAAGACAAGTCGGACTTGAGGTAAGGGATCCTACATCTCTCTTTCATTTTAAGTACTCCCTTTTATGTCATTTATTTTAAGCTCATAGTTATTATGTTTGGGGATGTTATTTTATATTAATAATTGTGTAAATTTCATGTCCATATTATGAGACACCCTATTTGATCTCATAAATCCATTTTTCGATGTTTTAAGTGGCGTTTTTAGGCTGCCGAAGGGATTTTGCATCTCACTTTTATTCCCGTGAGATTTATTATACATTTGACACCATTTATTTTGATTGGTGTATGTACTGCCCATTATTCTTCTATTTGTTTAATATAATTTATTTTATGGGTATTTACATAATTTTTGTATAGTCCTTCTTTCTTGGGGTGTATGATTCAAAATTTTTTCAAATCTGTAAGGGAACTTCTTAATCTACATTCAATTCTTTGGGTTAAACCTCTACTTCTTGATTTTATTATGCCAAGATTATTTGTGGAATATCTTTGTTGTAATTTTCCCAAAACATTGTGTGGATATACTATTTCTACACATAATCATATCATTGATAAATTCTTACATCATTTAGATGAACTTTTATCGGAAATCATAACTCAATATCTTTTCATTGAGTTAAATAACTATGTCATTGGTTTTGTTTTCCCAAGATTATGTGTGAATGACCTTTGATTGTTTTACAAATAATATCCAATTATATTTGGTGTATTCATATTTTTCACACATAATCATGTAATTTAATTATCCTTAATCTAAGGATAGCGACTTTGTAACGTACTTCGTCTCAATATACTTTCATTGAGGCATATTTTGTTTTATACACAACATTCTTTTATACGGTGTATAAACCCCTTTGACTTATACTTTTATTCGAATGGAATCTTTTCTATATGAATCTTTTTACTAAATGACAAAATGTATGTTTCTTTTTAACGTATGCGGTGACAATGACATTTCTTCCACCGCGAGTATTATTTGATCTTTGGCTTCATTAACAAGCTGTTATATTTTTAAAAGTAAATAAATACCATATACACTTTTTCGTATTGAAAATGGTTTTGATAATGGACTATTTATGTCAATATATTTATGTGATATATTATGCTTGAAATGTGGAAATTTTTTCTTTCCTTTCTAATTGTTTTATGTGTTATGATTTTATAATGGTACTTGTACATTTGACGGGTGGTTACGTGATAAACAATATAACGGGTGGTTCCGTGAATACCAGGATGAGTGGTAACGTTATAACCTCCAATGCATTGGGTAAGGAAGTCGGATGTATGGCTATTCAATTTAGTGATATGTGTGGAAGTCGACCGTATGGTTATTCCATTTCAGTATGTTTATGTCCAAAGTTAACATTATATGTTATGTGCTTTTTATATGGGTTTTATGGTGATATTTTGGTTACAAAACTGTGAGAAATGATCTTTTATTCAGTGAAGTGTTTTTTACTATTTCAAAATGTAGAAAAGTATCACTTTGATAAAGTATTCTTAGTTTACTTGTTTTTTTGGAAAAACTAATAGCTTTTCTTCTTTGTGTATCCTTTACTAGGATTTTTATTCTCATCCCATATTTTTGAAATGTTTTCCACAGGACTTAAAGGTGATTAGGGTCAAGGATGGGATCAAGGAATGTCATGCTATATAAAAAATGGAACTAGACATGTTTCTTTTTAAGAGTTTTTATTTTATGGAAACTTATTAGAAGTGTATACTTTGTAATCTTTGAGATGTAATAGTTATGTACTAATTCTGTAAAACTATAAACCTGAAAAGATACTCAATGTGAATTATTAATTTAATTAAATATTAAGAAATGTTTAGGTCGGGGCCTTATAGTTGGTATCAGAGGTAGGTTTAGATGACATTAGAGGTTACGGTATCATCTACGCATAAGTGACATTACCATAATGGCTAGGATTTCAGACAGAGTCATAGTTTTTAGATAAAGTGAATGAGTAAGTATATCTTAGTGTTTATCTTCCTCATTAGTACATGATAATTTTGTTGTTATACTCACAATGACATTTCTAGTTTTAGTAAATGGATGGATCTAGCAGGCACCAAAGTGATAATGGGTTTGAAGGAAACTGTGGTGGTTCTCTGATTAAAATATATGATGAAATGGGGGATTCAATGAAGAATATCATGGTTGTTCTAAACCAACTATCAAGGAGTCATGATAAATAACCTGAACTTTGGTGAGTTCTTTAATTCATCACGTACGAGATGACCAACTCGATGTGGAAGTTCAGGTAATAATTATAAAGGTAACCCTTAGGATTTATATGATCATTAATTTTGAAGTAATTATGGGTTACTATATGTTATGATGGAATATGAACGACATGAGATAAACGTGTGGTTAAATTATGTTATGGTTATTTTTTAAGACTTTATCATTTTTTGGGTAATGTTATAAGAATTATATAGTTTTGGAAAAAGGACAACACGGAGACCGTGTGACAACCCATCGTGTCGGACAAAGATGTGGGAATTGAACCCACAACCAAAGTGCGACAGATATTTATCGCTTACCACTGGACTACGTGAAGTACCTGGTTAGTTTGACTAATTCTTTTTTACTTAGATGATTTTAGGAATCATGAGTAAGTTTATTTTGGGTTATCTATGGAAATGATTAACCTATCATGGAGGATATGTGATTAGGTTAATTACTTTTCAATATGAGACTTTAAGAGAAACTTATGTTATTTGGAGATAAATGTTAATTTTTTTTACCTTGGAATACTATGTGATTAAATCCTTAACATATTTGGGTTTCAATCTTAGATTGGTTTACATTGAATAATTTTATGGAAAAATTGTTTATTGAATGGTCTTTGTTGAACTTTGGGTATTGTTTGAAACTTTTTGGAGATTAAGAATAGATTTTTTTATAAACTATTGTCCTTTTTGTGTATTATCTGATCTCATACTAACCTTTTTGGTTTTAGTTTTTGTTATGGTCTAAAGACATGGGAATTATGTAGTTCTTTTTTGTGGATTAGGTGATTCTCTAGAAGTTGATTATAGCTCTCTTAATGTAAACAAGTCATCCTAAATACTCATATTTTGGAGAAAATATGAGTTCGTGTAAAAAGGTAGTAAAAGTTGAAAGTCCACATAACAAGTATGTATGTTTCCTTATGTTTTAGTTATGCTCATAAATAAATTCCTCAATGAAAAGTAACTTAACACAAAAATGTTTTCTGTTAATTTTTCCTACTGCAGAATCAAATACCGTTTAACCCATCACAAAATTGGGATATTCTTGTGGTTAAATTTCTCCTAAACATGTTTTCTATCAATCTCCCTCAGAATATGACCCTTTTTTCCTCCATATCCATGTTTTCCAACATGGAATCCTAGCATGGGTAAACTCAGGTTACTTTTTTACTTCTCTTTAATTATTTTAAAGTGATAGTTTTACTGATTCTTGTTCCGATGTGGGACTTTCAATGAAGTTTCTTAGCCCAATTTTAAAATTATGAGGACGCAATTCCCAAAAGGGCGGAAGGATGTAACATCCCATTTAAATAAAGAATATTAATTTTTTATATTGATCCTTTTTTTGTGAATAAAAATTTTAATATTAATTTAAAGGGAATGACATTCTCGATGGCGTACTCAATATGCAACAATGAGTTTCGTTGAAATCTTACGTTGCACTCTAATAATAAAATAATATTATTTTAAATGGTAGTTAATGCCTACCCATTGTAAAGGCGGGAATTAACGGAACTAACTACTAAATGATTATATATTTTGGTCAAATATCTTTACTTTTATCCAATAAATGTTAGAGGCTTAAAATGAAAATGAATCCAATTTTAATAATAAATCTTTTAATATTCTTTAAAAGGTCGATTAAACACCTTTTGATGGAGAACCCTTTTTAAATATACTTTTTAATATTTTAGATGTTATATTTGACAAAATAAATTCCTTTTTAAGAATCTCGACATCAAAATTTACTTTTTGTGAATTTTTGTTATTTTTCCGATAAAGATCAATTTTAGTCAAAATGTTGTATTTTAATTCAAATTCTCTTTTTAATCTAATTTATTTATATGATTAGATCATATTTTGAATTTGTTTTAAAGTGAAATTAGAATATATTTTTACAATTTAATCCAATGGTGGTCATTTAATTAATTTCACTTTGAAATTTTACTTAAACTAGTGTCAATCTTTTAATAGATATTATTTCTTAAAAACAAGCTATTTGTTTTGACAGCTGGAATTTAATATTAAATTAATTAATGCAACTTATATGTTTTTAATTTTATAATAGAGACATCATTTTTGAATTCTGAATATCAAAAATAGTTTAGGGTGAATTTTGGGTATTTTTCTGAAAAACTTCAATTTTTGATGAATAGTGAAACCACTAAGTGGTAGTTAAAAAAACTGATTTTACATTTAAATGAATCTTTACCACTTCTGTGATTTGATTTAAAAAAAATCTTACTTACACTATTTTTATTAATAAGGAAAATGTGGTTCAATGATATGAAAATAATTTTTTGTTGAATAGTAACTTTTAAGTTTTATTAGTTGCGATTAAAGGTAATTAGTGTAATTTAAGGTAAAGATAATGTTATAATAATATTAAATTACATTGAAACATGTCCTACCTTTATTGGATAAGTCATGGCCGACCAAGACAATCCATGGGTAAACTTGGGGACCCCATGGAGCAACATTGGTAGGAACATGACATTAATAACTTTTTATTTAAATGTTAAAATAAAAATGTCACAAACATGTATTTCTTTACTAAAACAATTTTTACATGGGGTTATACAAGTCATATTCTTGACTATATATATTCATTATAAAGAGATAAATATTTCCTAAATCATGATATTTTTTTCATTATTTTTAGACACTAAATAAATTAAATTATTTATGACACGATGATGATGCAACGATTACATCATTATTTAAGGATTTAAATAAAATGAAAATATAATGTAAAATCTAAGATCTAAAATTGTAAAGAAACTATTGGATGGGTGTATATAGAACTCTTATCACCTTATCCTCGAAATATATAATTTTGGGACCTTTAAAATCCTAAAATAATTTTATAATAAATAAAAAGTTTATAACTTTCCAAGAGTGCCCCTTCTATCCTCTTATAAAAAGTCCCCACATCTACCACCTTACCCAAACATCTCAAGCCTTTGGCTCAGCCAAAACCTTACCATTTCATCTATCCACATCCCTTTCTTAATAATTGAAGCCTAAACATTGGAATAATTCTCTTCAAGAAATCCTTTTGGTTCAAACTAATAGGAGTTACACGATTTTAAGGTAATGTCTTCACTTGTGTTCTTTTGATTTATGTTGCTTCTCCAACCCCCTAAACTCTTTTCATTACTTTTATTTGTAACAAAAACATTATCGTAAATATACTAGGATTTTTTTATATGAAGTATTCTAGCTACACTTTTACACACCTCCGTCTAATGGTTAAAGAACATATTGTTTCTGTGGATGGTGAATTACTATCTCACGAAATGCTGATTGTTCAATATTATTTTAACACCTTAAAAAGAGGCCATTAATAAGTAACTATATTTATATATGATATATAATATATTTATGTTTTATTTAAGCTTCTGTATGTATCATTTATGGCATACCTTTATGGTTTCCATTATGGGTAAACGCGATATCTTCATTTTAGGAAGTGCAAACTACCACGCCCACAAAGTGATTTGATTCATTAATGCCATATGTGGGACGTATAATGGATGGAATTAATGGAATTACATATTATATCCTACTGGAATTATAATATACCTTTATATCATCATTATTTCATTCAATTTAATACAAAGAAAGAAATGAAAGTAGTATTCATGCGTACGTACGACTTACCGTCTCCATGAATGGTACATCTCGTTTCTTATCTCCAAATTTTATTCACTATAATAATTACATATATATAATGAATATATATGTAATATATTACATCTAAATTATGGATATATTTCTTTAGTTATAATATATATCTCTCTCATATAGTTTCAATTCCATTAATATGACAAAGAAATGAAATTCGCCTTCATGCGTACGTACGACCTAACGTCTCCATGAACGGTGCATTTAATTTTTATCTCCAATTGTTATGGAATAGTATAAAATGAATATATATTTGATATAAATTATATTTAAGTCATTGATAATATTATGGAGATGATTTACCTTTATCTTCATGGAAAATTCTTTTCCAACAAGCTCAATTTTTACTCATGTACCGAACATCGACAAAAACGTCTAATATGAACTCACTTTATTAACCAATTATTATAACATTATAATATGTGATATGAACTGAATAATAATATTTAAAGGAGGTAAATATGAAATTATAAATTGACCAAAGTTTATTATTTAAGAATATAAATAAAGGAACAAGACAATTCAGATTTGAGGTAAGGGATACTACCTCTCCCATTCTTTTTAAGTACTCCCTTTTATGTCATTTCTTTTAAGCTCATCTTTATTATTTTTGGGGATGTTCTATTATATTCATCATTCAGTACTTTTTATGTCCATATTACGAGATACACTATTTGACCTCATAAATCCATTTCTAGATGTTTTAAGTGGCTTCGTTAGGCTGCCGAGTTTTCGTAAGGGATTTTGCATCTCACTTTTATTCCCATGATATTTTTGATAAATTTGCCACCATTTCTTTTGAGTGTTGTATGTACTTCCCATTATTCTACTATTTGTGTAATATATTTTCTATTATGGGTATTTACATCAATGTTGTATATTCCTTATTTCATGGGGTGTACGATTCGAAAGTTACCTAAATATGTAAGGGAACTTCTTAACCCAATTTCAATTCTTTGGGTTAAACCACTAATTGATTTTACTATGCCATGATTATTTGTAGAATCTATATGTTGTAATTTCCACAAACCTTTGTGTGGATATAATATTTCTACACCTAATCATCTCATTGATAAATTCTTACGTCATTTAGAAGAATTTGTATCAGAAATCATAACTCAATCTCATTTCATTGAGTTAAATATATATGTAATTGGTTTTGTTTGTCCATGATTATGTTTGAATGGCCTCTGATTGTTTTACACTTAATATCCACTTATATTTGGTGTATTCATATTTGTCACACATAATCATGTAATTAATTTATCCCTAATCTAAGGATACCGACTTTGTAAGGGACTTCGTCTCAATCTTCTTTCATTGAGGCATATTTTGTATTATACACAACATTATTTTATATGGTGTATAAACCCCTTTGACTTATACTTTTATTCGAACAGAATATTTTCTATACGAAGAGTTTCAATAACTGACAAAAATTATGTTTCTTTTTAACATACGCGGTGACAATGACCTTTCCACCGCCACAAGTATTATTTGATATTTGGCTTCCCCAACAAGCCGTTATATTTTTAAAAGTAAATAAATACCATATACTATTATTTTGTATTTAAAATGGTTTTGATAATTTATTTTTTATGTCAAATTATTTCAGTGAAATATTGTTCTTGAAATGTGGATATTTTTTCTTTCCTTTATAATTGTTTTATGTGTTATGATTTTATAATGGTACTTGGACATTTGTCGGGTGGTTACGTGATAAACTATATGACGGGTGGTGTCGTGAATACCAGGATGGGTGGTTACGTTATAACCTCCAATGCAATGGGTATGGAAGTCGACCGTATGGCTATTCCATTTAGTGATATGTGTGGAAGTCGGCCGTATGGTTATTCCATTTAAGTATGTTTATGTCCCAAGTTACTTTTATATGTTATTTGTTTTTTATATGGGTTGTATGGTGATCTTTTAGTTACTAAAGGGTATGTAATGATATTTTATTTAGTGAAGAGTTTTGTACTACTACATAATGTTGAAAAGTATTACTTTAATAAAGTATTCTTGGTTTACTTGTTGTATTGAAAAACTAACATTTTACCTTCTTTGTGTATCCATTACTGAGATTTTTAGGCTCATCCCATGTTTTTGAAACGTTTTTCATAGGACTTAAAGATGAATAGGGTCAAGGATGGGATCAAGGAAAGGCATTCTATCTAAAACATGGAACTAGACATGTTTCTTTTTAGGAGTTTTTATTTTATGGAAACTTAGTAGAAGTGTATACTTTGTAATCTTTGAGATGTAATATTTATGTCCTAATTCTATAAAAATATAAACCTAAAAAGATCCTCAATGTAAATTATTCATTTAATTTAATAATAAGTAATGATTAAGGTGGGGGCCTTATAGGTATACCTTTTTCTTTCAAAAAATCACAATTGTACTAATCACCTCATATATAAAAGGAAACCTAGTCTCTTATAAAATTCAAACTATAAAACCCTTTTGGAATGATAAATTCTTAATACAACCACTTAAAAAATTCTATAATATTTTCATGGATGTCATAGTTTTTTTTAAAGAAATCATATGCTGTCGTTTGATGAAAACCTAAGGAGGATCCAAAAGAAGAGGTAACATTATTCAAAAAGCATATTTGTATTATCTCATTCTAAAACAATTAAATTATTATTAAATAGTTATGATTTAATGAAAATGTTATATTAAATATACTATCAGGTTTTTAGTTTATGGTAATTACCTATAACCATCTCAACTTCCATCAAATGGGTTATGAAATCATCATTCATGTGCACGGAGAACTATCACCTAGTGAACCAATGTCATTAATGTTTTCCTTTACCACCTCTCAGTGTTGTGTATGATTATTGATATAAGGTATTTATATGATATTTATTTCATAATTATATATTTAATTGATTATATCATATATATAAATTTTTAAATTCCAATATTTATGTGACAAGATCATATCACAGATAGTTACTGTGGAAAACCGCCTCCCAAAGAGACTTGATTTTTCAATCTTAAACACATTACATGGAAGTCTACAATGATAGTATTAATTTTGATATCTAATATCAATTTAATAATTAATATTTCAATGATATTTTTATCATTCTTTAAATATAATATATGTGTTTTTATCTTAACCTTTATCTCTCTTGAAGATGGTAACAATGGATTACCACATTCACGAAGCGATGTGACTATATTTCTTTAACCAAACAATATAAATTATATGTATGAGTATATTTTAAAAAATCATATGATATTATGATATATATTTAAAAGATAAAATATTGATTATCTATTTTCCATAATGATCATTGAAAAATAGGAATGTTTTTTATGCGTACATAAGGCATATTGTCTCTCTGATCATAATGTGCATCATTTTTCATAAACATCATTAATTGTCAATATTATTGTATATTTGATTAAAAATATGATAATTACTCATTGTAATTATTCGTGGTATGAATTTACTATATAATATAAAAAAACTAATAATTTCATAAAAAACTCAATGAAAAAATAATCCAATTAAGAAAAAAAATTATAATTGAAATATTAAAAAAAGGTGATATGATGTTATAAAAGGATCTTATATGAAACAATAAATATTAATATGGTTTTATAATAATATAAATACTTTCTATAAAACACTATATATGTGTTATATTTACATTTAACCACAAAGAAGTTTGATGTATGGGAATTCATAACAATTTCTGTTAATTGAGACATATTGTATTATGATTCACCTAATTAATTCTATATGGTTTATGTGATCCACCTTTGGCATGTAATATAATGAATCTATATTTTTTAATAGTTTTTTGTTGTTTCAATTTAAATTATAATGTTTTGGTATATTTAAATTGAATATTATCAAGTGGAAAACATTAGTGAACAATCTCACATTTATTTTTGGTGTTTAACTTTTCTTGAAATAAAAAATTTATTATGATTTTTGTTCATTTAAAATTAAATTCTAATTGAATATATAAATTATATTATTATGGATATGGCTATTTATTAAAATGTATACCATTTTCCTCATACGGTGTAAACATTGAATGTATATTTATTTAATGTGGAAATATTAATAAAAACATATCTTTTAGTCGATATGAATATTTGATGATAAGGGATATTGTTCATGAATCAAAAAAAATATTTTATATATGATGATATTTTACATATTGTCATGTCTATGGACTTATTAAATATATTCCCTAGATTCATGAACATGTCTCTTGAGACAAACCAATTGGCCAAATCATATAGGGGTTTACCCTGTAGTTCTAATCTATCATGAGTATAGATATTGACGGTACATGTCTCTTGTTCCTGATACATTATTTCTAACAATTATCTTTTTCATTCATTGTGTAAAAAGATAAAAAATTTACAATAATATTTTTACTACGATATTATCTTTGGTTGCTATATATTATTAGTTATTTATTAAATGGAAAGATACTGTAATTAATATATTTATAATGAATTATGTTATTATGATAGTAATGTCATTTAAGCAACATATGTTTACAGATATTTATCATTTTATGTTTATTAGGATTATTAATTCATGATGTATTCATTTTTACTTATCCATTAATGAGCATTTGAGCTCACCCTTATTTTGTTTCCTTTCCCTGGGATATGATGATGATATTTGTGAATGTGTTTTTATTGACATTGTAATTTACTTTTGATTCTTAATAACTTTTATAATATTTCCCCAATAAAAAATTGTTATCCTCTTTGTAATTGGTACACCAAAATATCTTAATTGATAGATCCTTTTGGATTTACACTTCATTTATATTAAAATGTAATAATGGAGTCACCAAATCGTGACTATTGGGGTCTATATCATTCTAATATTCTATGAGATTTTTCATATTATCATTGGAATTTTCTTAATCCTCTCAGAAATTTATACATTTTTCTTCAAGATATTGGTTGTATAATTTCAACTAATGATTTTTTATATCGTCGATAATAATTCTAAACCATGTATCCTAGATCCAGTGTTTACTATATTAGATTGGTATATGATACAATAGATTACATCCAATGTGATTGAAATTTTTAGTCATCTTTGGAGACTATAAATACACATGAATGTCACATTTGATTATGAAAAATGAAATAAAACCAAAAAATTTAATGATAACATTACAATTTCATAAATTATATCCCTAAAATCTTTGAAAATTCATCATTGAGAAACATTTTGATGAATAATAAAATGAATAATCTACATCAGATTCTACGTGAGGCAATTCAAACAATAGATGATATCATTGAAACAATATGGACTAAAAAATTTGGATAAATAAATATATAATTAACTAAAACCATAAAAGTGGAATACATATAACTATGATATAAAAATATAAATTAATAAATAGATAATAGAAAATTGTTTCAGTGTTTTCATTAAACGTAAAAGGGATGTCCCTGATTTTTTATATGAAACTATAAAACACTTCTTTTTTATACAGAAGTTGTTTGTCATTACATGGTTATCATGTTCAATTAACACTACGGATCATAACTAGTACATGGTTCTAGTGGTAATTAGAAAACCTATATCATGGACCATAGGATAAGTAGAGGAAGCACTAGGCCTAGTTGGTCTGTTGTCCATTATTCCATCATAGTCATGACCCTCCATCTTTATACACATTCCTTGGGTCTATGGTGATAGTCATATATACCCCTCCATCTATTACCTCATCTTATGTGTCATCAATAGTTGATGAACCCTTTCTATATTAGAGTGTCACCATCCAATGTTAGTTTCCATCCCCTCCATTATCTATAATTTTTACTATCTATGATCACTACCTCCCTTTATATCTATATCAAGTGTTATCATCAGAAAACACCCTCCTTTCACTACCTCTATTTACCTACTGATGGATTCCTTGATTCCACTTCCCAATTAACATTTTCATGAGTTAAGTACTATTTTCATTAAAACATCAAAGGTAAACCCCAAATACCAAAGCTAGTTTGCCTCATGAGACCTATAAATGCATCAAAGGAATATCAAATATCTATCACCACCCACCATAATCTATATATCATTAATTAATTATATAAATGAATAGAATAATATCACATTTCATATTTATAACTACTTAATAATCAATAAAAATATTTTGGAAAACTATCCTAAAGAATCATAATATTTTATTAAATGTATAAATTGATCAAAAGGATCATAAAAAATCATGCAAAAGTAGATTAATGATTTAATTGGTGTTTTATATTCATTAAAAAAAGTTTTAAACATGAAATGCAACATTTTAAATCCATTACATTGTTTTAATAAAAAATTCATTATGTAAAATTAAAAAACCCCAAATTCCAATAGAAATGTCAATGAAATTTTTTTGAGTAATCATGGATACATGAAAAGTGTGATTCATTATGATTAATATTCATGAAGATAATAAAATTTAATCATGTAGTAAACATTCATATTTTTTTCCCTCACATGAAGAATAAATGAAAAAAAAATTTATATGAGTAACATAAAAAATATTCCTTCTAAAAATAATTTATATAAATCAGAAAAAAGTATTTATCTTATGAAATAATTAAATTGTATAAGAAATCATAGATTATATAGAAATAATAATATCTATATGGATGAAAAGGATTTCTTAATATAAAATATCTAATAAGGAACTTATTTTTTTATAATCATTTTACCATTAAATTTGTGTACAATTAGAGGAAAATTGAATAAATACTTGAAAACCATAAAAATAGAATAAATTAATTCTTTTTTATAAGAAATTAATTATACAATTTTCCTAATGAAAATTGAATCCAATGAAATATAGATAAAATGTTAGAATGTGAAATAAATCCACACCTTGGTCTTCAATTATATACACTCTCTAGGTTAATTTATAATACATTAAAATTTATTTTACATATATATTAGAACCATATTTTTAATCATTCATGATATTATAAATTCACGATACCTACAACTATTAGAATTAATCTAATACCTAGTCATACACGCACACGTCATTGGGATTTATTGGGCTATAGTTAGATTATAATTTTGTGTCCAAGTGTTTATTATCTACAATGGAGTAGTATAGTAGATGTACATGGTCTAACCCTTAAGTAAGAAGATATTAAAAAGGGGTATTACTAGATTGAGATCACTATTAGAATCATTACATGTTACCTTGGTGTTTCAGAATTTTACTAAATTTCTGATTGAGAGTGTCCTTAATTAATTAAGAATGGGTTACGATCAATTTAGAATATCTCGAGAAAGTATAGTCATAATTATATTAATGGAATGGTCTTAAGGCATAGGATGCAATGAAAATGATGGTCTCTAGTTAACTTTGGTCAACACACCTAGTTCTAATAAGGAATTGACTATTCTGTGATAGGAAGATAGTAACTGCCTAGCAGTATTACATTTGGATTATTGGGAAGAATGTTCCTTGTCTAGTGATCATATCCATGTCTATTTCAATCTCGATAGGGTCATTTGTTTGAATATCCTGAGGTTAGGGATGATCACATGAATGGTCTAGACATTGAATTTGTTTCATGATTACTAATCCAACCATGTTTCCAATATTAGATATAAATATTAACTAATAATTTTTATACATCAAATTTTTATCCCTAAGCCTCTGAGGTTTAGCTACTCATAGTGGGCGGAGCTGCAATTGAAGAAATAAATAAATACATGTTTGACATGATATTAAGTTTTAATGAATTAAAAATCAAGAATGAGTTAAGAATTGTAAAGAGAAAGAACATGAAATCACTTATGAAAGAGATAAATGTCAATATTAAAAATTTTCTTACTTGAGATAATAAACAAAAATTTATCTCACATGTGTTGTAGGAAATTGATTATGAATGATGATGATTGTTGGAGTGTAAATTTGAAAGTGTTGGATGAAAGACATCTATGGATCATTAATTGAAAATAAATGTAAAAAATGACTAAATTTTGAGTTTAAAGGTAAATGGTGAAAGAGAAATCGAAAGGTATTAAAAAAAGATAAGAATACCATATTGAATTGTTGTAAAATGCTCTACCGTAGTTCCGTATATATAATTTAATCTGTTCGCAATGTGTATGGTAGGTTCACATCATGTACTATTAATCCTTTTAGATTTTAATTTATTTTGGATCTCCCTTGTTATTCATTCATTTCTGGATGCTTTATCATGTTTCTCTGACTACACGTCATGTACTAAGTGTTCACAACATGTACTGACCTTTAGTTTTTCTTCTGTGCTGATTTCCCATAGATTTCTTGCACAACTATATTGACTGGCTCTACAATGTGTAATGATTAATCAGAAACATTAGTAGTTTTTTCCTCTAATGGATTCGTGGTGTGGTTATGGATAACCTCATGACTTGGGCATGCTGTGAACTACCAGAATATTATGTGAATAGACTGGTCAGAAAGTGGACTTAATTAAATCCTCATTTTTCTACATTTCATACGTTGAATCCTATGAGGCCATATTCATATAAAATTTTTCATATACCATGTTCATTATCAAGTAAATCAATGAAAATTAAAAAACAAATAACAGCATAAAAGTGTATGAAATTTTGGCTTATCAAATCACCCCACACATTACGACTTTATTTTTCTCAAGAAAAAAGGACTCAATAATTATTTCAGCAATAGATATGCAATTTCATAATATAAAATATTCATTATTTCTAGTTAATTAATTTTATGTATAATAGAATAATGTAATCCTCTATAATTATCCCAGTATAGATAATCATTCATGCCACCAAGTCCATCATTTCCAGACAAATAATTATATTTTTATTAAAATATTTTAACTATATGTTGTGTTATATACCCATGTGTAATTTACCACTAAATTTATTTTCCCTAATCAATCAGTGTAAAATGAAATTTGATTTATGATCATACATTGATTACAATTTCCATACCAAATTTCTGCATTGGATCAATTATATCTAAGTAGTATATTCATGTAAAAAATTAATCATAAATTAATCATTTGTTAGATTCTGATGACTCTATAGTTGTGGTTAGGTGGGTTATAAGTGAGAATAATTCTAAAAAGTAGGGTACACTCTGAAGAATAATGCATGACTATCATGAAAAGTTTAATACAAGTCCTCTTCCAAGCTAATATAGTACGCCCTTTAATAGCACAGGTTGGGTTCATATATATAAAGTAAGTACATATTGATTATTTTGGTCTTTTATTTTTTCTTTATTTTTTATTTTTATACAAAAGTAATTTCTAGGCCAAATCTCAAAATTCACCCACAAATTACAAATGATACTTTGATGGATTAATCGGTCCATAAAATGGTGATTTTTTAGCATCATAGTACACATCCAAAATTAATTTCACTATTCTTTTATTTTTTTTAGAAGTACACAATAAAAATATATTTCACAAAGTTGATATGGATCAAAACAATATATTGTGCTATGGAAAATATATCTCATTCTAATAAAATCATCAATATTATCTGATTTCCTCCCCCACACTTGTTCAAAAATAGAGTCATGCATTTTTCAAGGAGAATGGAATGAACATAAATAGGCTTCGAATAACATCATCATATAAGGTCATTCATGAAACTATGGGATAAATGAATAATAGTTGTATGGTTGGTCTCATTGAAAATTATATAACAATAGATGACTCAATAATTTTAATATTTTAATTGTTCATTCTTCACTTTGAAAATATCATAATGAATGTTTTGATAGGATGACATGCCCCAAGTATCTCTCAAGATATATGCTCATAAAATAATGGTTAACCGATTTCTTAGATTTCTCGTGGGTAATGATAATGAAATTGAAACATTAAATTACAATAGGCATAAATCGATATAATGGTTCAGTTTATCATAATTTAAAAGAATAATGAATTTGATCCATATTTTTCAACTAATCATTAATTCTATAAATTCTAATGGATGAAAAAACATGGATTCTATCATTTTTAAAAAAATAATTTCATTAATCTATATGGGTATAATATTCATCATATTTTAAATAATGCATAAATTTTTGAAAAACTTATCATATGAAGGTGGGAAAAAATAATAATTCATGTGTATCACTAATGAAAATTAAGAGAACCCCCTCCCCCCATAGATAGACACATCGAAAGATACAATGTATTCAATATCCATGAAATGTTTGTGGGGGAGGTCTATAAAGAAAAACTAAAATAATTTGAAATGGAATTTTTGTAAAATGTAAATGAGGGATTCAAGATCTCAAATGAATGTTGATCTTACATTAGGTAATTTGAACTATCAGTATGTTAATTCTGGGCAACAACAAAATGGGTTAGAGAGAAAATCCTACAATGGATAAAATATTAGTCCATAGGTAACAATAGTGTAATAACAGAATAATAAGCAAGTTCACAATGTAATAAAAAAAGATAATTATTTTATTGAAGTTGTTTATAATTTTATAAAATATAGATCAGCCAAACATTGAAATGAAAAAAAAATATGCAATATTGAAGAGTCAAAAAAAGAAAATGTAAAATATGGGTTGCCTCTCAAAAAGGGCTAACATGATGTCATCAGCCAGACGGATGGACCAAGATATTATTTAGTTGGTCCACCGGAACAATTTCATCATTTCATATTAATGATAATGGGATATGTATCATCATTTTCTTATAGTTGTTTTGTTAGGTTTATTCCATCATGTACTACAACATTAGCATAATTGGGGTGAAGAAAGAAAGGGACCACAACTCTAGGTGGTAGCTAACATGCATGGATTCCCATGGAATGTTCTTGCAGTTTATGTGTGATGTTTATGATGTGTTGGAGTACCTTGTTTTCCATAACATATGATTTTACTTTACCATAGGAAACCCTAGATGACTTAGAGTAGATAGACATTAATATATACAAAAGAAAATTAATAAAAATAAAAAAAGAAACTGAAAATAAAATCACATATATAGATATAAAAATATAGTACAAAATAAGGAATACAAAGATGAAAAAAATGAACATCCAACCAAATCACAAAAAAGTCCCAAAAATCCAAATTTGTTATGAAATTGAAAGATTATGTGATTGGGACAAAGTTTTTTTCCAATTTCATCTCGTGATTAGGGGCTGGGGTCAGCTATCTAGTGAGGTCTTCATCTGTAGAAGTAGTAGTAGTTAGTGGATCAATTGCTACAGTTGATGGTGGGGTGGTTTTTTTAGGTATATGGTAATAGGTGAGTGGTTGAGATGTAGAGATCCAATTAGAGGCTTTGTGTCTTATATCTGGATCCAAAAATGGGACCTTAGGGGTGGAATCGGTGGTGATACCCTTTTTACTCTAGTCCTGCTCTTTTATGAAATACCACATAAGAGCAGGGTCAGTAAGGTCGGGAGGTAGGTACTGGTGAACTGTAGGTGGTGGAGTAATGGCAGAAGATGACGGGTCAGATGGGGCGATGGTGGTGGTGTTGTGAACTCATTCGGCTCAATGAAGGTAAGATGATGACAGGTAGAGATAGAGCATAGTTTTTCCAAGATAAACTATTAACTGTTCCAGATCTCAGTTAGGGTGGGATGAATTTTTTTAGGAATGGGATATGAGGTGGTTATTGAGGTGGGGGAGGGATGGTTGGTGTAGGTATGGGGGTTGAATGTGGCTGACCCGATGGTTCTGCTACTTCTGCTTCTGGTGGGTCCAGTGGTGGAATGTTGTCTTCTCCTAGAACCCAGAAGTATGTGTCATCCTTCTTAACTATAATCATTTTCTTGTGCAACATCAGAAGATCAATCATCATTATATGTCCTATGGATGTATATGGTAGTGATAGATCGAAAACATCCAGGTGCCTGGACAAATGAGTAGTGATGGATCCACCCATCATTGTACCATGCTACCTATGTTTCTACATATTTTAGTACTATAAAAACTCTGAATCCATGTTGATGGGTGGACAGCCCATTGATGCTACAAGAATCAAGTAATCCACTTAGAGGATGCTGTCATGAGTCTCGACCTAGGAAAACCATCCATGTTCCCTGGATATATGTAGGATATGTAGTTCCAGACCTTGTAACTGAGTCGGCATTAAGATTTGAGGGTGATTGTGTGACTGGGGTTCATAGGCTATTAGTGGCCACAACTATAGGGAATCTTCACGAGGTGGATGAAGCGAAATCATGGGATAGATGTCTGAAATAAATTAATCCTCAGTGTAGAGGCCTAAAAAGATCATAAAATAATCAAAATATTGCTCCTGTGGTCCTCTAACCAATTGTAAACTAAGGCATTCGATGGTCATATCAAAGGTGGGTAAAAATCCATAAATAAATCTGGAAATATTTCCTCATGCAACTATAGAATTTTTTCAGTGTGTAGCGTCTCCAAGATTTCTAGTACAAAATCATTGATATTCAATCAATCCAAAAATCACATGCCATGTGTCTTTTTGTACTCATGGTATTTTCTTATGGTTTGATAAGATTCAGAGGATGTTGCGGGTTAGTGAAACACGGGGTGCAGGTGCAAGTTTACATTTCTTGAAGTGGATGTTTTGTGTTCCTGAGGATCCGGGGTAGCCTGTGCTATATGTATTATAGAAGCATCGGTAGGTGTCGCATAGGGGTTCTTGGATGGCAGTTTCTCTTTATAGGCGAAAGATGATGTAATGGAGGATGATGATGAGAAAGTTTGGGTCCTTTTGGCGTGATCCATTAAGGAATGTGGATATGACTAAAAAGGGGAGGGGAGGATATAGTTTGAGGGTGTTGGATGAGGGAGGGGCATAGAGCTAGTGCACATGATGAGGGATTGTGAAATCGATGACATGATTAATAATGGTGTGTGTTTGAAGTTGAATGAGAGGAAGAGAGGGAGACTAGGGGAGGGGAGGCCACTGTTTTAGCTATGGGGGATATCATGAGACAAATGGTTGGTGGGGTGGTGTGTGGGTTATGACCCATGGGTTCGCAACCTAGGGCGAACAAATTTTTATCAAGATCTCCATTAAAACTATTGATGGGACAATATGATAAGGGTTATTAGTGAATATACATCAATGTGTCTCGTATGTGAGAAAGTGAAGTCTAAGAGGTAAAAGTCTTAGGATATGATCCATTAACAACCCATACCAACAAGAAAGTGGGAAAAAAATTCATTGACTTTGTTACTAGATATCCAAGGATATCCCGAAGAAACAATGATATATGGGTCAATGTGTACCGTCATACAAAGACAACTCACTTTATCAAAATTGATAAGGACTTTTCATTGGATCAAAATGCACGGATTTACATCAACAAAGTGATAAGGATGCATGGAGTATCACCATCTATTGTATCAGATCGTGATCTAAGATTAACCTTGAAGTTCTGAAAATGTCTCCAATATTCTCTAAGAAAAGAACAAACGTTTAGTACATTCCTTTCATCCTCAATCTTATGTCCAATCTGAGAGACTATTTAGACACTAGAAGAAATGCTGTGAGCATGAACTATAGAATTCGAAGGAGGATGGGACCAACAACTTACAGTAGTTGAATTCTCCTACAACATCAGTTTCCATTCGAGCATCCAAATAGAACCATATGAAGCCCTTTAAGGGAAAAGGTGTAGAACACCGACTTGTTGGGTTGAATTTAGTGGGTGTAAGCTGCTAGGAACTAAAATGGTCGAAGAAATGATGGAGAAGGTGAAAACCATTTAGAAGTAAATCAAGGCAGCCCAAAGTCGATAGAATAGTTACGCAGACAATCATTATTGAGATATTGAGTTCAATGTTGGAGACTATGTATTTCTACGTATATCTCTGTGGAATAAGGTCTTGAGATTTGGGGTTAAAGGAAATCTAAGTCTCAGGTATATCGTCCCCTTTGATATTATTGATCGTATCGAGTTTGTGAAATATTGACTAGAACATCCATCTACCATGGACAATGTACATGACGTATTTATTGTATTCCTTTTAAATAAATACATACCAGGCCCTTCACATGTACTCTCTTAAAAGGTGGTTCAGCTAGATCATGATCATCCCAACAAATACCATCTAGTGAAGATCTAGTATCATAGATATAATGTTCTATGTAACAATACTACTCACCTGGTCAAGGTACTATGGATAAACTATAAGTACTAAGAGGTAACTTGGGAAATGGAGGAGGGAAAGAAGGAAATGTACCCACTCCTTTTTCTGTCCTAGAATATGAATTGAAATTTTGTGTGCGAAATTTATTAAGGTGGGAAGAATGTAATGACCCAATGTTTTTCAATGGAAATTAATTTCATATATATATGTCATGAAATCACATGAAAACATAAAATAATGAACTACTAAGTGTTATGTGACCTTTAAATATAAGTTTTTCTCTTCTGTGTATGGAATTTCAAAAATATGACATACACGGTTGTGATTAGTAAGTTATTTGGAGTCTAATATGACCAACATAATTTTTGATGAATAGTAACATACCCTTACGAATAGGAATGGTACCATTATAAATAGTAATGTATCCTAATGAATAGTAATCTTACTTATGGTAGTGTAACAATAATATGAATGTGAATCTATAGATTACCTATATTTTAGTGTAAGTTCATGAATGTTTTAAAACTAGTTTTTTAATAATCAAATATCACTTTAATTAAATATGAGCATAATCATATCTAGTATATTATTTTTGAAAAATGGATTCTATTTTTGAGTTATACCCATTCAAAAATGGTTACAATTAATTTTTGAGATTTTTCTAAAATGCTTGTATTTTTTATGAATAATAAAATACCGAAATTTATGATAAATGGTAAATAAAGGATTAATTGAGTCATTGTTGATGATATGGTGATATAAGACCAATTGGTTTGAAATTACATTAATTTATTACTATTATTTTTCATGATATACTTAATATTTCTTTTTTTTTGTGATGAAATAAAAAATTAATGATTTTAATATTATTAAAGCCCTCCTCTCATCCACTATAAAACCCCCTCACTCCATATTCTCTTCATATTGAGTCAATAACGGTTTCCTTATTACATTTACATTCCTTCATACTTGGAATGAATGTTGAGTCATTAAGGTTTCCTTATGACTTTACCATTCCTTCTTGTTTTGTAAATAACAAAAACCTTATCTCAAGGTAAATCTCTTTTTACACTATTTTTTTGTTCTATAACGAATAATTTCCTTCCCCAAGAAAATTTATCCCTACCAGGTTTTATTTTTCATATCATAATTATTTATAAGTGAAAAATTCGTTTTGTAACCAAAACCTCGGAATCCTACAAATACCTATATATGAAGAATTTTGTTTTGGATCAGAATATTCAGAATTCTGGTTACAAACTCTTATGAGTTCTGTCTCTGAATTATGAAATCAAAATTCTGGTTATGAACACTTATGAGTTCTGACTCTAAATTCTTAATATAGAATTCTAGTTATGAACACTTATGAGTTCTGACACCGAATTCTGAATACGAATTCTATTTACGAACTCTTCTGAGTTCTGAATCCGAGTTCTCTGAATTCAGACTCAGAACTCTCATGAGTTCTGACTCCAAATTCACATTATATCTGACTACAAACATTGTATGATTAGGTTCCTAATTCTTGTGCATCCATATTCTGAATTTCATTAAAATTCAGACTCTAAAATTCTATAGAGTTTAGGTTTGGAATTCCTATAAAATAGAATCCAAATATCCTTGTATTATAGACTTTGAAGTCATTTTTTGTTAGAATCTGAACATCATAATTTCTTACACTCTGAATATTGGATTTCGGTTATGTAACCATATTTTTTATTACACTTATTTTAGTTATAAAATGATGTTGTGCATTCATTTACGAACTAAATATTATTTGAGTGACACATGTATAGGTACCTCCGAAATTCAATTAAAAATATGACCATTGGAAGAAGGAGTCGACCGTTGACTTTGTATCTATAAATAGTAGCTCATTTGAATGAGCTCAGGAATTTATTTGGACAACTATTGATCTGAAGTGATTTCTAGAGAAAGATACTCTCATGCTTTGTGTGTACTGAACTTATTGGTCAGATTTCCTTTGTGCGACTCTGATTACATATATGTATAGTCAATGGCTTCCATGGATAGGAAGATAGAGGTGACAACTACCTTAACGTTATGGGATTCCTTTATGAAAGAGATAGAGTTGTTGAGAACCTTTATGTTGAGAGCTTGATGGGATACCTAGATAGACTCTAATATTCACATCGTCGGTAGTCCCTGATGTGGGTAAGAAAGACCTTCTTGAATGTATAAATCAAGGGACCTTTATCAAAGGTTATTGGATACCCTTCTCTTCAGGTTAAATGAATTAATATTTGTTACTTGTTTCATTACAAGTTTTCTTCTAAATTTTGTTTGTTGAGGAATGTATAAAGATCTTATACAACCTTATATTTGTTCTCTGATTTTGTAAGATACTATATGTTTTAAGGTAGAATATTTGTCATAGTCAACATTCATGAAGTTTCATTTTTCTGGAACCATCATTCCAAATTCACTTTCTCTGGATAATATTTTTTTAATCAAAGAAGTTTGTAGAACAAGAGGTTTTGTGAATTACCTTTTTTTAACCTTGTTAAACATAACCATATTTAAATGTTCCAATGGAATTTTTAGAATTATAAAATTCACCCCCCTCTTGTATATTGAGTATCATTAGATGCTACATATAGTATCTCTACTATTTCGATCCTACATTTTGTATTATAGAGTATATCATACTCACATACCATCTAAACAATTGGAATCATAGGAGGTGACCTTGTTTCCTGAACTAATTTAACAATTGGCTTCAGAATTTTGGTTCAATCTCATTTAATCTCACTATTAGATTCAGATGATAATTATTCTTCTTTTTATTTTTGGAATCAAATTTGTTGGAATTATAACGTTTGGATTCATATTTTTCTTAGAGATACTCTAGTTTATTTCTCCTTATGGAGGAATATTTTTCTTTTTTATAATGTTTTTCTATTAACAAGTTTTTGTGGAATAATTTTTTTAATATGGAAGGAATAAATGTTGGTTCTATATAAAATTTCAATCCCATAAGACCACCTATTTTTGATGAGAATGATTTTGAATATTCTAGAGATCGTATAAAGACTTTTATTATAAATACTGGAGTTGATAATTTTGTTATGCTTACTGGAGGAAATAAAATCTCTGACAAGGAAGTTAGTACATTTACAAACCAAGAAAAGCATGAATATCAATTGAATTATAAGGTAAGAAATACATTTCATTGTACAATGATTAGAAATATATTCCTCCAGATATCTTCTTGTGAAGCTGCAAATAGTATTTCGAAGAAACAAGAAATTACTCACTATGGTAATTCCACGATTATTGAAACAAGAAGAGTAATGCTCAGAGCTGAATACCATGGATTTAATTTTCCTTATGGAGAACCCATATGTAAGGTGAAACAAATATTCATGACTATTGTGAATATTTTAAAATCCATGGGTAAAAAAGTATTAGATGATGAATTTCTTGTTGATAAGATCATAGACATAAATCCCAATGAGTGGGAATCCAAGAGAACAGCTGTTGATGAGAACAAAAAGGTTACTCAGATTACTCTTGGTGAACTGTTTGTAACTCTTCATCAACATTAGACTAGAATAAAGAGAGATGATGATATTGTAAAGGGGATGAGTGGATATGGTAGTGTTGCTTTTACAGAAACATCAAATCACATGAAAGACAAGTCTATTGAGAGAGTTTCTAGATCCAAATCTAAAAAGGTTCTTAGTTAATCTGAATCTAGTGGAAGTGACTCTTCAAAAATTAAGTTTTCCAATCTTTCTCAAAGGATGAAGAAGATTGCTGGCCATAAAATATTAAAATCTCGATATAAGAAAAGGAATAAAAATAAAAGAATGTTTTAGAAGTCACATGTTACGAATGCAAGAGAGACGGACATATAAGGCTTGATTTCCCTATGTTTAACAGAAAATAAAGGAAAATCATTCTGAGGGAAATAGAAATATGTACAACAATTCTAAAGCTATGAATGTCTTGAAAGCAAATAACATCGTCTGTGCTAGTGGTGGTGACACTTTAGAAGAATGATCAAATTACAAATCTTCTGGATAGAAGAATCTTGGTCTAATATCCAAAATACCAATTGACAATCATTGGTTTATGGAAAAGGTACACAATGCAGAATCTATGACCAATATATCTTTGAATTAAAATGATAGTAAATATTATAACTCTTCTGATGAAGAATCCTCTTTTCATGAAGATGATACTTTACCTTCATATGAATATTTTTATACTTTTTCCAAACTTCTTAAAATTTAGAATTCATAACTCATGAAATATTGTGATATGTAAAATTCTAGGAATACTATTTTTACTAAGGATATATCATATCTTTCTACAGATCATGATAAGAAAACAGTTAATTTCTTAAATTATTTCATCAAATATTGAGGAAGTAAATTCTAAGAAAAATAAACTTTCTCATGATTGAGAAAAAGTAATTTCTAAGAAAAATGTTTTTGAACCTAACTCAAGTTCAAAATCAAATGTATTAGAATACAAGAACTTGGTTATCAAACTGAAATCTGAAATTTTTTCCGTGAGGATTTTTTTTTCAAACATTACAATAGGTAATGAAAAGTTTGATAAAATGTACTCTCAAATCCGACCTCTAAGTAATAGTTCTAGTGTTGGATAGACTAGTTTTAAACCGGTTTTTAGTAACAATTATTTTGTTCCTCAAAGTGCTCCATTATGCACTATGTTTCATTGTGGTGTATACTGGGTTAAAAATTGTTCCCTAAATAAAACTCAATCTTTACAATTTCATAAAGCCAATTTTTCTAAGAATATGTGGGTGCCTAAAATTTTTCTTTCTGAAATTTCCGAATCCAAGAATGTTTGGGTTCTGAAAGAATAACACTTTTGTTTTTAGGAAAATAGTGAGATTACCTACTGCAATACAATGTACATGGATAGTCGATGTTCCCTACATATGACTGGTAATAAATACTATTATGAAAATATTATCAAGACGAAAGAAGAAAAAGTAAATCTCAGAGATAATTCGCAGGGAGAAATTATTGGTATAGGAAACATCGTTCTTCTTGGAAAAACATTAATTTCAAATGTATTTTTGTTATGTTTATTAAGAACAACCTAATTAGCATAATCCAATTATGTGAAGAATGTTACCTTGTGAATTTTAGTAATGATTAGTTCTTAGTACACAATTCCAAGGAGGAGTTTATTATTTCTACCTATAGGGAGGGGAATATATACACATTAAACTTAGAAGCCCTTAGGATCCATGATCTTCCTTTCCTTAGTGCAATGGAAGATCATTCTTGGTTATGGAATAGAAGGTTAGTTCACTGTAACCTTAAGAACTTATGCAAACATTATATGAATATATTAGTTAAGGATCTACCGGATCTTAGATTTTATTCTTCAAATGTATTTTACCCTTTTCAATATGGGATGATACATAAATGAAGTTTTACATCAATCGATGACATCTAAACCATTGATGCATTATAATGGGTGCATATGGATCTCTTTGGTACTACACAAACTGGATGCATTGGAGGGAAGTATTATTTATTTCTTTTAGTTGATGATTACACTAAATTTGCATGGGTCTGTTTTCTAGCAAAGAAGTTTGAAGCATCCTTGTATTTTAAAATTTCACGAGCCCATGTTAAAAATGACAAAAACCCTTTCATTAAAAAGTATTCATAGTGATCATGGTGGAAAATTTCAAAATTCTGATTTTAAAACTTTTTGTAGTAAAAAAGGCATTACTAAAAACATGTCAGTACCAAGAACTCCTCAACAGAATGGTGTCGTTGAAAGAAGAAATACATTTCAACAAGAGATAACTAGAACCATGTTGAGTGAAGATTCGGTAGCCAAAAGATTTTGGCATGAAGCAGTAAGTACTTCTTGTTATACTATAAATCGGGTTTTTACAAGACATTTTCTTAATAAAACCTCTTATGAGTTATAAATGGTAGAAAACCTAGATGATTTTACATTACAGTTTTTGGTTGGAAGATATTAATCTAGAATACTAATGACAATCTTCATAGATTCTCACTAAAATATGATGATGGAATTTTCTTAGGCTACTCCAAAACATCTAAGGCTTATAGTTTTTTTAATAAAAACACTTGTACTATTGAAGAGACAATACATATGAAATTTGATGAAACTGTTCCTTTTTTTAAACAGCCCCAACCTACATTATCAGATGTTTTTTCAAAAACATATTATCAACCTTTGTCAGAAGATCCTTATGATAAAGAAAATTCACAAGAAAATGTTTCTGAATCATTTACCCTAGACAATTTCCTACCCTATGTTGATTAACAGTCTTTAAAAAACCCAAATCAGTTGTTTCTAAAGAATCATCCTAGTGATAGTATCATTGGTGATGTGAATCAACCAGTAAAGACAAGAAGTTCCTTAATAAATTAAGTAGAACATACGGTATTTCTTTCCCAATTAGTACAAAAAAGCCCTGATTAAGAATTAGGTGATGATGATTGGAAAAAATATATACAAGATGAGATAAATGAATTCAAAAAGAATAATGACTAGACATTGGTTGAAATACCTAAGGAAACTTCTGTTATTGTTGTAAAATGTGTCTTTAGAAATAAGTGTGATGAAAAGGAAATCATAGTAACAAATAAATCTAGATTGGTTGCTAAAGGATATAATCAACAAGATGTAATAGACTATAAAGAAACCTATGCTCCATTAGCTAAACTTGAATCTATTTGTATCCTAGGTTCCTTTGCAGCATTCATCAATTTCAAACTTTTTCAAATGGATGTGAAATGTGATTTTCTTAATGGTTATGTTCAAGAGGATGTTTTCATTGAACAACCTCTTGGTTTTGAAGATACAAAACATCCTGATCGTGTTTTTAGACATACCAATGCTTCGTATGGATTAAAGCAAGCCCCTCGAGCCAGGTATGATAGAATTATAGGATTTTTGTTTCAAAATAATTATGTTAATGGAAATGAAGGTCCAGCCCTTTTTATAAATAAAGATATGAAAAAGGTTTTTATTTTTAAAATTTATGATGAGGACATTATATTTGGTTCAACTCAGTAATCTCTAACTGATTCATTTGTAGACCTAATGAAATCTGAGTTTGAAATGAGTATAATGGGGGAGTTAACATTTTTCCTTAGATTTCAAATATCTCAAAAACATGATGAAATATATATATATACTAATATAAGTATATTAAAGATATTATTAAATTGTATGGATGTGACAAAACTATAAGTATTATTTCTCCTATTGGTACCTCAAATACACATGATCTTGATTAAGCTGGGAAACCAGTAGGTCAAACATCTTTTAGAGGAATGATATGACTTTTACTTTACATGACATCTAGTCATCTAGACTTAATGTTTTCAGTATTCTTATGTGAAAGATATTAATCCAATCCTATGGAATCTCATTTAAAGGAAGTGAAAAGAATTTTTCACTACATAAAGGAAACCATGGATTTAGGACTCTTTAATACTTCTCTAAATGATTTTGTTCTGAAAATTTTTCAGATGATGTCTTTGGTAGATGTAAAATTGATATAAATAATACATCTGGAACACGTCATTTATTAACAGACTCATTAGTTTCTTTGTCATGCAAGAAGAAACTCTCAATATAAAATTCCACTATTGATGCTGAATATGTAGTAGCTGGAATTTGTTGTTCTCAGGTGTTGTGGATGCAACACACACTCACAGACTATGGTATGAGTTTTTCCAAAACATAAATTTTGTGTAATAATACAAGTTCCATTTCCCTTAGTAAAAACCCTACACATCACACTCATGAAAAACAGATTGATATTAGGCATCAATATTTTAGGTATCAAACACTTAAAATAGATATCATTCTTCAATTTATCGGAATTCAAGATCCACTTGATGATATTTTCACAAAATAATTACCCTCTGATAGGTTTGAATACATTAAACAGAAGTTAGTAATGATAACCATAAGGTAATTTCCATGTTAAATTTATGTTGACACCAATCTCCTCATAGTAAAAAACTCATTTTCATAGGGGGAGTGCATTTTATTGTTAGATTTTATTAGTTTTTCTTAATGAAGTTTTTCATGATTTTTTGTAGTGAAGTATTTCATTGTTTTCGTAATTATGATTTTCATAATTTTTTGTACTGATGTATTTCATGATATCCATCATGTAGTTTTTCAATTTTTCTATAATGAAGTTTTTCATAATTTTCATAATGATGTTTTTTATTATTACCGTAATGAATATTTTCGTAATGATGATTTTGTACTCAAATCATCATAATGAATATTTGCTATGTTTTTTTCATAGTCATGTTTTTTTAACTAAATGTTTTTCAAAAATAATTTTCCTCAATACGAATAATCTTCCTAGCAGTCTAAAAGGTATGATTGTTTCTTGAGTTTTCATAATCACCTTTTACTTGCAGGTAGTTTCTTTTGTTTCTTTTAATGTTTCTCAGATTCTAGTTTCCTCAAATCTGAATGCTTTCCTTTAAAAACCTCAAAAGATTAGATCCTAACAAATTTTTCATTGTGGCTATCATTTCAACTGTCAGATCTAATCAGAAGTATTTTTATCCGTTAGATCAAGTTTGGATGTTCAACCGTCTCATCAACTTCTATTTAAAGAACCCTAGAAGGGTTGTACCACATCAATCTCAAACCTTTTTTAGTTGAAGATCTACCCCTCTTTCAAAAGCTTATTCTGATCCTCTTAAAAATTACTCCAATCTAAATGTTGAGTGAAGTTCCTTATCAAGAAATGTCAACTGTCAAGTCCATTTCGGAGTGGAATATTTACAGAGAGAGGCTGGTTCATCCCAATTTATTTTCCAATTAAGATTCTATAATCTCGAAGAATATCAAACTCAATGGATGGGAAAGACATTTTATTTCAAAGACAGGAGCTCTAGACTTGGTGTATATGGGTTTCTCTTAGAGTTTTATGAGTCAGTTAGTTTCATTTATGCAGAACGCCGAGAAAATTTTTCAATAAAATGTTATGGAAAACCCTATTCTTTATCTTAAAATAAGGAATCCATCTTAGTTAGAGTTATATATAAAGGAAAAGCCGTGTTTTGTTCTCACAAGCTTCCAGATTTTCAAGGGAGTTTTGTAAAGGTAAAATCTATGGAGTTTCTTGGTCTTTCAGATGTCAAGAATACAATGATTTCTCACCTGACCACAAATAATCAGATTCTTGAATTGTGTGTTCAAGGTTTTATCGTACCAAGAAAAGGTGATAAGGAAACCCTAATGAAGGGTGACATGTTCATTTTAGAATTTCTAGTGAATCTGAAGAAGATAAACTTGATGATGCATATTCACATTACGATAGAGAATATTATGAATGGGAACATGAATACTTAAATTATTATGTAACCGACCAGTCATTCCAAGATTATTGTTCGGTTCATAAATTTCATAAAAATCCATTGCAGTTCAAAGTTGAGGAATTGCAATGTAATGTTGTTAAGTGATGATATAGTGAAGATAATGAATGTTATTTTCTCCAAAGAGTCTGGAGAATTCTATGACTTACTAGAGTAGGATGTAGAAGACGTTTTAAAAAATCTATACATGACAGAACCATCGAAGAAAGGAGCAAAGAAGAGTAAGTTAAAGGAAGTGGTATAAGAAGGAAAAATCTGAGAAGCTAAAGAAACTCAATCTACAACTCCAAATCCCAAGAATCAAAAAGCATATCCAGATGAGGTGGTTGTTATGTGGAGGAAGACAAAATGAATAGGATGAAAGGAGAGCCACAGTTTGTCATTGATCCTGTAGAGGCCAAACATATGAAAGAGAAGGCAACTGATAAGCTTGAGAAGCAAGCCAATGAAATGAAGCAAAAGAAAAAGATGTCTGAAGCTGAGATTGTTCAATCCCTTTTAAGGGACACTAAAATAGAATATGAACAAATTCTAGTATCGAAATAGTTCTTGGTTGAGACATTACCTATGAATCCAGGTAATAAGTACATGACTCCAGAAAAACCCCAAGAGAAGGTTGTTGAAGAAATAGAAGATGTCGAAGAAGTGAAAGAATAAGAAAGTAGTTCGGACATAGAAGACCTCATTCTGCAAGTTGAAGACTTTCATGAAAAAAAAACCCAATCTGGGAAACTATAAGTTCAAAGTTCTGAAGAAGAGTCTTCGAAGATCCCAACTCCTAAGATGGATGAGGAAGGTGAAGATGAGAAGGGTGAAGAATAATTTAATAAATTTTCTGAGGAAAATAGTTATAATCAACATTTTATACACCCTGATGATTCTAAGGCTAGATCTGAGAATGAAAAGGTAGATGAAGACAAGATTGTTCAGTTATCTCACAGTGAACATAAATGTCAAAATGAAGAACCTGTTCCGAGAATTAATAAATGGAAACAAGTGGTTGTGGATACACCTAAAAAAAATCTTAAGGAAAAATGAAGCTGGTGGATCTTCGAAGAGGATGATTGTTTTGATAGAGAAAGGGTCCTCACCATGTAAAGTTTTGGATCCAGAATCATCTTCTCTGGGACATGACATCGTAGTCCAATACTTGAAGAAGCCTGTTGGGAGCATTTCGATTTTTTCAAGCATATATTCAAGATTCCATATGCTTTAACATAATTTTACCCAAAAATCAGATTCAGTGTCCATGGTGAAGGACAAGTGTGTCACTCTAGAGACAGAGTTCAAATCTTTCCTTATTAACTAAAAATCCCACAAATGATCTTGTATGAAAATGGTGAGCTGGTCAAATATTATAGTTGAATATATGACAGAGATTGATGAGTTTCAAGATGATGTTAAGGAAGATTTGGATACTAAAGATATAAAAATCAAGTATCTAACATAAATCTTTGAGGAAAAGCTAAACCATGAGATGAATAATCAGATTCAGGAGGTCAAGGATCTAAATGGGAAGTTGTAAACTGTTGGTCAATGCTGGAAAAAAGAATGGGATCTCCATATCAAGATTGAAGAGAAGTTTGTGAAGAAAGATGACTTATTGAAGGCTCGGGTAGAGGCTCTAATGGATAAGGAAGAAAAGATCAAAACCTTATAGAGGAAAATAGTGGAAGACAACAAGGAGAAAAAGAATCTAAAAACCATAGTGAAGAAATTGATAACCAAGGAAAAGGAATGAAAATAGATCCAATCTGATCTTTTTTTGTAATTTATTCATTTTAAAAATTGTTCCTATTCTAAAGATATTTTGGTTGCTCATTTCTATTTTCATTCTTTGTACTGATAACTCAGAAACATTAATTTCTTTTCCATTCCCTCAATTCCTTTTTGAAAATAACCAAGGGGATAAATGAAAAAGAATACTAAGTAAATAAGAAATATCCCTAAGTAAGGGGGAGTTTATCTAAATGGGAGTTTTCATTACAATGATTTCCATAATCATGATAATAAAAAATCTCATTCCATAAAACTAGAATATGATCCTTAGTGTTCAAAAGACTAAGGGGAGTTATTCATTTTCATCATTGTCCATATGAGAAGAGAGACAAGTTTTATTTTCAATGTTTTGAAATTTTTTCTATGTCCTTTTATTATTTTCCGTAAGGATGTTTGTGCTTTCTAAAAAGGGTGAGATTCTTGATTCAATAAGGTTTTCCTTTTAAATTTTCTATTCTTTAATACTTGAGGAGGTTGTTGAGTCATTAAGGTTTCCTTATGACTTTACCATTCATTCATGTTTTGAAAATCACAAACATTTATGACAAGGTAAATCTCTTTTTTACCCTGTGTTTTACTTATATAATGAAAAAGTTATTTCCGCAAGTAAATTTATCGCGAACATGTTTTTATTGTTCATATCATAATTGTTTCTAAGTGTAATATTTGGTTTGTAACCAAAACCTCAAAATCCTACAAATACCTAGATATGAAGCATTCTATTTTAGGATCTGAATTCACAGAATTCTGGTTTTGAACAATTATGAGTTCTAAATTTGAATTCTGAATATAGAATTCGGGTTACGAACTCTTATGAGTTCTGATTCTGAATTATGAATATGAATTCTGGTTATCAACTCTTCTGAGTTCTGACTCTGAGTTCTCTGAATTTAGACTCTGAAATCTCATGATTTCTTGACTCCGAATTCTCATGAACTCTGACCCTGATCATTGTATGTTTAGGTTCTGAATTCTTGTTAATCCAAATTCCTAATTTTTTTGAAATGCAGACTCCAAAATTATATAGAGTTCAGGATTCGAATTCCTAGAAAACGGAAACTGAATATACTTGTCTTATAGACTCCTAATTCATTTGGGGTTAGAATATGAACTTCTTATTTTCGTACATTCTGAATATTAGATTTTGGTTATGTAACCATATTTATGAATACACTTGTTTTAGTTATAAAACAATGTCGTTCATTCATTTAATAAATAACAGCTGTTTGAGTGATATGTGTTAATGAATATCTAAAATTCTAGGAAAAATATGACTGTTGGAGGAGGGAGCCGACCGTTGAAGTTTGACCTATAAATATGAGTTCATTTGAATGAGCTCAAGAATTTTTTTGGATAACAGTTGATATGAAGTGATATCTAGAGAGAGATACTCTCATACATTGTGCATACTGAACTTCTTATTCTCATTTTTTTGTGTGACTCTGATTGTTACTGTGTACAATCGAGGGCTTCCTTGCTGAGGAAAACAGAGGTGCTGACTACCTTGAAGTTGAGGGATTGAGGGGATAGCATGACAAACTCTGATCATCATATTGAGGGCTTTCCATGTTTTGGGTAAGACAAAACATCTTGAAAGAATAAATCAAGGGACCTTTATCCAAGGTTGTTGGATACCCTTCTCTTTGAGTTATAAGATTTACCATTTTTTGCTTGTTTTGTTACATGTTTTCTGCTGTATTTTATTTATTGAGGAAAGTATAACTATCTTATACTTCTTTATATTTGTATTTTTATTTTGTAATATTATATACGATTTAAGGTAGAATATTTTTCGTTGTAAACTTTCTTTAGGATTCATTTTTCTGGAACCATCTTTCTGGATTCACATTCTCGAAATCATATTTCGGATTTAAGCAAGTGTGTAGAACTCGTGGTTTTTTAAATTAACTTGTTTAACCTTATTAAAAATAACCATATTTAAAAGAGCCAAAGGAATTTTTAGAATTATACCATCCCCCCCCCCCACCATTTATATTTAGTATCGTTTGATACTATATATAATATCACTATTATTTCGATCCAACATTTTGTATTATAGAGTATATCATAATCACATACCATCTCAACAGTTCACTTATATCAACCCTTGTTATTTGAAAATATTATACAGAAATATCTACCCAAGATCTACCCCTAGGACCAGTAGCCCCTTGACTCTTAAATATCCCCAACCCATTCTCTTTATTAGGTTCTCAAATGAGATAAAATCAAGAGGTAAATTCCTCTTTCAAAATATTTTATTTCATTCTAGTTATTTTCTTTATTATTTATTTCCTCACCTTCCTTAACTCAAATATCAGGATTACTCTAGTAAAATACATGTACTGTAATGCTTTTATTCTAATGTCATATTTCATTATCATCTATCTTTTCCCCATCTTCCGTTTTAATGAAATTAAAACACTGTTTGAGATGAGTAAATCTAACACATTCAAGAACAACATTTTATGAATTTCTATTCTCATCATTAATTATGGTCATGAATCCATTTGTGTTATTGGTGAAGGTGGATATTATATATGCACTATATCCTAGTATTGGTTATTTTATCCTTTTGTAGAAATGGTATTATGTTATAAAGAAAAAATGTTCATCATAATCAAACCCACCATTTAACCAAAATGGTTATCACTATGGTTATATAAAATAACTCATCTTCACTATCAATAGTAGATGAAATTTTTATTACCATTTATTCTATAGGATGTTCACTAATAACATAAAACTTAAATTCAGGACAAACACTTCCATCATACATGTATATCAGAATATTAATATTAGTGAACCGATCATTAATGCGAAGTAAGAAAACAGACCCGAATAATGAAATTGATCTCATAACCAATCAAAATTCCCATGAATGATCTTAAAAAGGGTTATAATAAATCATTTACATATATAATAGGTTCTTCAATTATTAATTAATGATCCTAATTTTACTTTTCAGGTCATTAAGCTCAATCAAATATCACCATCGGACATAAGGTAGGAGATCCTCTCTATTTCACTCTTAATCAATATGTCATCTATGCTATGTCATTTTTTGTGTAATCCCTAAGGACAAGGTATTATTACGCACCTACCCAATACATCCCTCATGATTTATAAGTGATTATATACACCTTTTCTCTCTAATAAATCCCTTTTAGGTACACCTACCTCCATGTCGATAAACCGTAACTAATCCTACACAAACCTTATTTGTTCTTCTAGGCTGCCTTATATATATTAACATCAAAATGGAGTTATCATATCCATTGATGTAAATGTATTAAATTTTAATTATATTTAAAAAATTAATTTATTAATTCCTTTTAATCACTCTATTTTTGGGATATACATGTTTTTAAAATAATCCCTCTTTAGAACATTCTGATAAGAATACCTATTTTATGGGAACATCCCATATTTTTTACACATTTTCAAGTGAATTTTATTGTATTTTTAAGACACCATTTTCTTTATACAATCATTATTTTTTTATGAAAATATTCTTCTTTCAAATATGGTTTTATATAAATGCTTTCCTATTTTCTATTTTAATCCCGCTGTAGTATTTTCCTTAAAACCGGATATTTTTTTTAATGATAATGTTACTCAAATATATTTATTATATATTGCAGTTCTATTTGAAATAAATTACCATGTTATATGCCTTTTTTACCTTATGAACATTCATGTATGATTTAATCCCTTTCCTTCATAGTAACATTCTTTATTCACCAATTAGTAATGATTAATGTCACGATTGTGGTACCCAATTCATTCCATGGGTACCTTTATGTTCATGTATGGTTTATTATGTATGATTATTTATGTGGAAATCATATTCATTAAATTTATTAGGTGGGTGCACCAGGAGAGAGATCTAATAAATTGGGTAAAGTTAATTGTCATGAGATGTGATATGAAATGGGATTGGTGGTAAGCCTTGACCAGTACTACAATGGGAAAAAGGATTGATAGTTATCCTTGACCACTACTACTATGGGAAATTGAATTGGAAGTTATCCTTGAATAGTACTAAAGACATGTTATACATTTCATCCATAATTTTATGATTCAATTGTTATATGATCCTATGTTTATGTGATATTGTTTCATATATTCCATGGTTTTTATATCATTAATTCATGCCTCTTAACTCGTGTTCTTAAACAGTATCCTTATTTTCATTCCCTTATATGGATTTTTATCGCATCCCATTTTTTTGTGTTCTTCAGGGTGCCCTATACAGATTTATGCGCTCAAAGGAAGTTAGTATATCATTATGGAGATTATATAAATAAGTGTTTTAGACCCATGTTTTCTGTTTTATGTACCAAGTTTTCCAATAAACATGTGATAATAATCCTTATCTTGTACTCGGATGTATAATTATGATTAAAACATTGTAATGTTATGTGAAAAAGGATAGGGTCACTATAGTTGGTATCAGAATATGGTCTAGTTATTTTTGGATATTAGGAATAGACCACCATACTGAGAACCATAAGGACGATACTATGTATAAGAAAACACACCTAGGTTTTTGTAATTATAGATTAAATGGTTTATCAAGGAAATACATCCATGTCTGGATAGAAAAAGTTATAAGCATCTCTAGAATAGGTGTACCTAAGAGTGAAAACTCCGACAAGGAGATTCTAGCTTGACTTGGGGTATCCTGGTACACAAACGGGCCTTGTTGCACTCTTGGTTTGACACTCATGGGGGATATGATTTGGTATATTTATAGTCTTAGTATGAACCATTAATATGGGAACTAAAATGACCACATAAGAATATTTTTTAGGATATAGATCATGAATAACATTAATTGAGGGCTATAAACACATAAGTTAAGGAGATGAGTGTAATTTTCATGTTATCCTTTTAATGTCATTTATTTACCCTTTTATCCATAGTCAGCCGTAAATTTTATTTTATTCTATCCAATGGCTAGTAATAGAATTAATTAGGTTAATAACCGATGTGAAGTGAAATGTGATGACTTCCAAAACGAGATCCTCAATCTGATGGGATCTCAATAATTATACATCATGATTATGCCAAACCATCTATCAAAAATCACGACTAATAATTGGTTCTTGGTTGAATTCTCAATGGATTAAATGGAGAGAAAGATGAAATATCATGAAGGTTCAACTAATAAAGGTGATAAGAGAATGAAGACCCATTTCCCTTTGTGCTACAAGTGAGGAAAGAGGCACCAAGGGGAATGTCACAAAGGAACATAGAGATATTTTATGTGTGCAAAGATTGGGAACTTAGTAGAAAATTTCCGTGAAAAAGTGAATAATTTGATTAATGGAAAAAATGTCCCATCTAAAGCATTCAACATAGGCCAATTTCAAAAATGTGGGAAGTGGGACATTATCTAACATGATGATCTATTGCATGGGCGGAGAAGTATGATGAGAATCAACAATATCCATGATCAAGGGATCATTAAAGACCCTATGCTACGGTGGATAATGATGAATAAATTACAGGTAACCACTACATAAAAGTAGTGTATGTAATAATGTATTTTAATTCCCATCCTATTAGTATATATTTCATTTTCTCTAAGAACATTGAGTCCCCACCTAAAATGATATTATATCCTTAGTGAATACTAATATGAATACAGCATCGAATTTTGATGTTTATGGTAATTTTGTTATTGAAAATATTATGACTCTCCATTTGGTATAATATGATGAAAAATGTCAATGTTATATCCAATTCCTAAAGCCATATAAAAATCCATGAGCAAAAAAATCCTATGCATGATCTATAATGGGAGTACATGATCTTTTCATAATCATCTCTATGAAGAGATGTGTGAGATATATCATTACCACAAGAGCCTAAAATATATATTCACACAAAAACATATTAAAATGCAAGAAAAAAGATGGATAGAGCTCACCAAGGATTACGACTTATAAATCCACTACCATCCTGGTAAGGAAAATAAGGTGGTATATACTTTATGTAGAAATTATCATGCATCTTTATTAATGATTAGAATATAAAAGTATCTAATATTATTATATATATAAAGGATGTACATGGGAATCATTAATATAGGAACATCATCAATCCTTACTCAAATTATTGCTCAACCATTTCACATGGAGAAAATAAGTGATGCTCAAAGACATGATGTGGATCTTCTAAAAACGGTGGATGCTATCAGAAGTGGTAAATACTCTTAGTTCATGATTTATGGGGAAGGATTTGTTAGATTTGGTTCATGATTTTTTGTACCATGTTATCCATAAAGAAATATGTACATTTTGAATGATGTAAATATCTCAACCATCTTTATCCACCTAGGGAGCACAAAGATGTATCATGATCTCCAAGAAATTTTTTTATTGGACAATATGAAAAGGGAGATTACTGAATATACATCAAAGTTCCTGGTATTCCAGAATGTGAAGGGTGATAGGTAAAAGTATAAGGTCAAGATGAAAAAACTACCCATACCAACATGGATGTGGGAGAACATTACCATGGACTTCGTCACTGGTCTTCCAAGAAAATGCAGTGGAAAAAATGATAAATGGGCCGTTATGGACCATCTTACAAAGAAAACACAATTTATAGAAAATTTGAGAGGACTTATCATTGGATAAACTCACGAGGATATACATCAAAGAAGTGGTAAGTCTCTATGGAGTACCACTATCTATTTTATCTAATTATGATCCTATATTCACCTAGAAGTTCTAGAAGTCTCCAAATTGATCTATACAATGAACTGAACATCATTATAGCCTATCATCCTCAAACTGATGGATAATCAGAGTAGACTATTTAGACATTTGAAGACATGTTTATAGCATGTTCTCTGGAATTCAATAGAGGATGGGTCTAATGTCTTCCACTGGTCGAATTATCCTTCAAATACAGTCTCCACTCGAGCATCCAAATTGAACCATATGAATTCTTTAATGGGAAAATGTGCAGAACACCGGCATGCTGGGATGAATTCAGTGAGTGTAAGATGATAGGATATGAAATGGACGAAGAATTGGAGGATAAGGTGAAAATCATTCAGTAGCACCTCAAGGCATCCCAAATTCAACAGAAGAGTTATGCAGACAATTGTCGACGACACCTTCATTTTAAAGTTGGAGAGATGGTATTTCAACGTATATCTCCTTGGAAGATGGTCATTAAATTTTGGAATAATGGTATGTTACGTCACATGTATATCATACCCTTACAGATTCATTATTTTTCAGGGATGTGGCCTATCAACTTGCACTTCCACGTACCATGGCCAATGTACATGATGTATTTCATGTATCCCTATTCAGAAATTCCATACCAGACCCTTTACATGTACTCTATTTTGGGTAGGTTCATTTGGAGGATCATCTTTCCTATGAGATGCATCCAGTGATGATAATAGATTGTAGAGATAAATTTTTATTTAACAATAGTACCCCTTGGTCATGGTACTTTGGTAAAACCATAAGTACGGAGAGGCAAAATGGGAACTAGAGGAGGAAATGAAGGAAAATTACTAGAAACTATTTTTAGCCTAGAATGTAAGATGAGATTTTGAGGGTGAAATTTCTTAAGGGGTAATAATGTAACGACCCAATGTTTTTCAATGGAAATTAATTTTTTATAAATATTTCCTAAAATCACAGGAAAAAACAACATCATAGATGAATAATTTCTATGTGACCTTTAAAAATAATTTTTTTCACTTATTTCTATGGAATTTTGAAAATCTGACATACACAGTTTCGATTAGTATATTATTTGGAGTCTAATATGAACACCATATTTTTTGAAGAATAGTATCATACCAGTATGAATAGTAATTTTACCCTTATAAATAGCGATATACTCTATGGAATATAATCCTCACTTATAATAGTATAAAAATAAAATTCACGTGAAATTTTGATGTACCTATATTTTAGAATAAGTAAATGAATGTTTTGAAACTACATTTTTAATAATAAAATATGCTTTTAATTAAATATTTAATTAATATTATTTAGAAAATTAATTTTGAAAAATGGATTCCATTTTTTCATTCTACACAATAAAAATAATTAGGTTTAATTTTTGATATATTTCTAAATTACATGAATTTTTATGAATAATAAAATATGGGAATTTACAATAAATGCTATAAAATGGATTTATTGAATCATTGATTATTATATGATAATATAAGCCCAATTAGTTCAAAATAACATGAATTTATTAATATTCCTGCACATAGAATACTTAATATTTCATTTCCTGAGAATAAAATAAAAAATCAATGATTATAATATTTTTAAAACCCTCCTCTCATACACTATTAACCCTCCCACACCCCCTCTTCTCTTCTCTCTTCTAATGCATTTTTCATTGCCAATATTCATCCCAAATCACTCCCCATAGGTAAAAAATACCCTAGCATCTTAGAAATTCCAAAAAATATCCCTTTAAGAGGTTCTCAATGGAGATAAACTCATGTGGTAAATTCCTCTTTAAAATCAATTATTTCTTTTATGTTCATTTCTATCTTTTTTCATTCCTCACCTCCCATCATCCAAATAGTACGATAACACTAGTAACATAAATTTAATGGTATTTTATTATTCTCTTGGAATATTTATTTATCACCTCGCCTTTCCCCATATTTTATTTGAATGAAATGAAAACTCTGTTTGAGATGTGTAAATTTAACCCATTAAAGGACAACAATTTATCAATTTACATTGTCATCATTAATCCATGTCATGAAAACATGTGTGTTTCAGTTGAACCATATTATTATATTTTTAATATATCATAGTTAATGTTCTACAATAGTTTGTAAAAAATGGAATATTGATGTAAATAAAAACATTTTCATTGTAATCAAAACCACTGATTAAACAAAATGGTTATCACTAAGGTTATATAAATTAATTCATCTTCAATCCCAATAACCGAAGGGACTTTTATAAAACTCTAATCTCTTGAATGTTCACTAATAACATAGAACATAAATTATGGACAATGTAACGCCCCGACCCCAGCTACCCAGAGTCGGTGCATTACTTCGTAACATTGGCATGATCACAAAAGATAAAGTCTCGAAAGACCGATTAGTTTAGTAGCCTTGGAAACACTAGATACATTCCTAAACATTACATTACATCATAAAGTGAAAAACTACGATAACAAAGTCTCCATAGTCCACACTCATATCCTCTTCTGACAATCCCTGCAGGTCATTCATAAAATACTTCTTCACATCCTGGAAAATATTAAAACAATGAAAGGGGTGAGCTTAGATGCTCAGTAAGGATAACAATATTGCGGAAGCTTTCATAAATAAACATTAACATTTAAGGCAATGTATAACTAAAACAAAAGCCTTTTAAACTTGAACATCAACATAATATGGAAAAAGTAAAATGAGATAATTCCATTCACTTCTTCACATGGATATTCTACTGGTCGAATAATCACATGCAATATCAATAACCACTTTCATAATGATGAAATTCATAATGTCAAACTATCATAACCACGTAGTAAAGCCTCGTGCCAAGACCACAAATAATATTTTGTCAAAGCCTCGTGCCAAGACACTATTTTGTCTCATGAGACCTTCCGATGCATCTAGGAGCTATGGCGGGCTCCACCCGTCACTTATTAAGTCCAATGCATTCCTCATATGAATAGGTTTAAACATATCATAAACCATAACATAATCGTATCACATGAAACATGAATAAATGAAACATAACATTTCCACATTTCAATCACAATATTTCAATACAACACATTGATATAAAAAAATGCTTTCAATACCATTTTCAATACCAAAATAAAATAAAGTTAAAACTTTGTATTTATTTTTCATTAATAAAAGTGATGGCTTGTAGAGGAAGCCGAAACTCAAATAATGGTCATGGCGGCGGAGAAGTCGTTGTCGCCGTATATGTACGGAAATAAAAACATTCCCTTTTTGTCGTTTAGTAAAACGCTTCGTATAAAAATATTCCTTTTGAATAAACTTAAAAGTCAAAGGGGTTTATACACCGTATAAAAGAAAGTTGTGTATAAAACCAAATATGCCTCAATGAAAGGAGATTGAGACGAAGTCCTTAAAAAAGATCATTTTTAAAATAAAATAGATCTATTATGTGTATTCACTATAGGTACACATAATGAAAGTAAAAATACAAAATAGGACATAATAACATCATGACATAATTTGAAAGTAGGAGATTAACCCAAAGAATGGAAATTGGGTTAAGAAGTTCCCTTACCTCGTGTCTGACTTGACTCAACCGTTCTTTAACCTACTGAATAATAAACTAGAGTTAATATATACCTTATTAAGAACCATTTTCAATTTCATTATCCTTATTATATCACTTATTACAATGATATGAACATTATGTAATTATTTAAGTTAATATCGGTCGTTTTGTCGATCTTTGGTACTTGAGTCAACAATAAACTTCTTATAATTACAAGTTGTTTATGTGGTAGAATATCCATTATCTCCATAATTATATTCATTATTTAGATGTCATATGTATCTTATATATCCAGTATATACATTCATTTATAATATTACGTAACATTTAGAGGGAAGAAATGAAATGCACTGTTCATAGAGACGGTAAGCCGTACGTACGCATGAACGCTACTTTCATTTCTATTTCTTATTTAATGGAATTAAATGATAATGATATAAATGTATAATATAATTCCAGTATAATATAGTGTATAATACCATTTACTCCGTCCTTTATACATCCCACATATGGCATTAACGATTCAAATCACTTTGAGGGGGCGGTAGTCCGCACTTCCTAAAATGAAATTATCGAATTTTACCCACAATGAAAATCATAAAGTATGACATAAATGAGAAATACAGAAGCATAAGTAAAACATAAACATATTATATATCATATATAAATATAGTGACATCTTAATGTCCACCTTTGATGGTGTTATATGAGTGTTGAACAATCATCGTTTCTTGAGGCAGAAATTCACCATCCACAGAAACCGTATGTTCTTTAACCATTAGATGTAGGTGTGTGTAAGTGTAGCTCTAATACTTCTTATAAAAAAATCCTAGTATATTGAGGATACTGGTGTTGTTACAAAAGAAATGAATAAAAAGAGTTTAGGGGGTTGGAGAAGAAATACAAAAAAAAACAACATTAGAGAAGACATTACCTCAAAATCGGGTAACTCTTTTTGATTTGAGCCAAAGGCTTCCTTGGGAAGATTTCTGCCCAAAGTGACGCTTCTAGGAGTAAGAGGGGGAAGTTGGGAGAGTATTTGGGCAGAGTTTGGCCAAACCAAAATTCTTGAAAGTGTTAATAATGTGGGAGTGGTGGGGACCTTTTATAAGTGGAGAGGAGAGGCTCTTTCGGAAAGATTGAAATGTTACATTATTATACAATGCTTTTCGGATTCTAAAGGTCCCAAACTTATATAATTCGTGTATAAGGTGATAAGGGTTCGATATATCCTCATATAATAGGCTTTGTACAAGTGTAAGCCTTGTATTTTGCATTATCTTCTCATTTTATTTAAATCGTTAAATAATGAGGTCATGACTGCATCATAATGATGTCATAAATAATTTAATTTATTTAATGTCTAAAAATTATAAAAAAATAATATGATGTAGGAAATATTTTTATCTTTCTAATGAATATTTATAGTCAAAAGTTGGACTTGTGTAACCCCACATAAAAACTGTTTTAGTAAAATAACTCATGTTTGTGTTAATTTAATTTTAACATTAAATAAATATATATTAATGTCATTTTCCAAATAAGTGGCTCCATGGGGTCCCCAAGTTGACCCATGGGTTGTCTTGGTATTCCATGACTCATCCAATAGTAGTAGGACAAGTTTCATGCTCATCTCATATTATTAAAACATTATTTGTACCTTAAACTACACTAATTACCTCTAATCGCGATTAAAAACTTAAAAGTTACTATTCACCAAAAAATTATTTTAATCTCATTGAACCACATTTTTCTTCATAATGACATCCATGTATGTCGGATTTTTGAAAATAAAATCACAGAAGTGGTAATATTTCATTTAAACAAAAAATCAGTTATTTAACTACCACTTAGTGGTTTCACTATTCATCAAAAATTGAAGTTTTTCAGAACAATGCCAAAATTTCACCCTAAGCTATAATTGATATTCTGAATTCATAAATGATGTCTATTTTAAAAAATTCCAAACATATAATTTGCATTAATTAATTTTATAATTAGTTCCTGCTATTACAAAAAATAGCGTGTTTCTAAGAAACAATTTATATCAAAATATTGGCAATTGTTTATGTCTGATTTCAATGTTAAATTAATTCTAATTACCACCATTGGATAAAATGGTAATAATATATTCTAATTATACATTAAAACCACTAAATAGTATAATTTATCACTATAAATTATTTTGATTTAAAAAGATGTTTTTAAGTATTTTTCACTATTCATAAAAAATTAGAAGTTCTCAGAAAAATACCAAAAATTCAACATAGGCTAATTTCAATATTCCGAATCCAAAAATGAAGTCCATTTTTATAAATAAAATTTATAAAATTTCAAAAAGTAGGTATTACTATTCACAACGGCTAGTTTAATTAGTTGTGGTGTGTGTTAGAGCTCGAGGTTGCGTACAACACACGCTATTGCATTATTGATTGAGAAGCGTATCATGGAAGCTCGAGGTGTTACATTCTCCCCTCCAATAAATTGCGTCCTCGCAATTTGAAATTTTTCTTTGAAAATAAAAGGTTGAAAAGAGAAAATACCTTTGAGGAAAACCCACATCGGAAATAAGGTTAATAAATATATAACATTAAAAGAAAGAAAGATAAGTACAAAGGTCACCCGATATAGCCCATTCTAGAATTCTATGAAAATATGGATATGGTGGAGAAACAAACCATCAAGGTCTAATGGAGAGTTATAGAAAACAGGATTAGGAGAAAGTTTAACAACAAGAAAATCACAAACTTGTGATTGGTTAAACGGTCATTGAATCCCCAGTTGGAAAAGTTAACCGACAACATTTTTGTTTTAAGTTACCTTTTATAATGTTGAGGAATTTATTTAGGAGATTTAATAAGAACGTAAGGGAATATACATACTTGTTATGTATACTTTCATTCGTTATTAAATTTTTACCACAAACCCAACTTTTACTCCAAATGGTAAAGGAACTCAAAAATATTCTATTTATCCTAATTGTATAAGGTTCTAAATGTTAACACATACCATTTAAATTAGAAAAACTATTTTGTAATAACCAGGGACTTCACGTAGTCCAGTGGTAGGCGATTAATCCCAATCGCACTATGGTTGTGGGTTCGATTCCCACAGCTTTGTCCGACGCGATGGGTTGTCACTCGGTCTGCGTGTTGTCCTTTTTATAAATATCAAAAAATAACCTTAACAATAGTATCCAATGTAAAATATAATCCATTCCAACCTTTATAGTTATCCAAAATACTTCTGTCCAACTCACAGTCCAGATTTTATGAGGAAGGTAAACATAATGAAGCTCTCTTTTTTTCTGCGTAACAACATGAGAACACCTTCATCATGTATTCATTTAAAACACTACAACATAATGAATTGCCATAAATACTTATTGATTACATTCATGATCCCTTATTCTTTATAGAAAACTAGATATACTCTTTCTATCCAAAAATGTATACAAATCATTAATCAGTTTCAAGGATGTTAAGAATATCCAACATAATTTATCCGAATCAATCATGTCTTATTCCAAAATCACTATCTCGGTATCAGAACCATATTATGGTTTATCTTTCTCTCAACCATATATTTTCCAAAAATTTAACCTACTGTGGAGTCACTTTTCTTAGTTCCACACAATCTCAAGTCCTAGATGAAATAGTACTGCAGTACAATCCTTATATACTCCATAATTATTATAACCAGTACATCATTGATACAACACTCAAATTACAAAATTCTTTAATAACAACATAAGAACTCTAATCATTCCTCCTCATCTGTGGTAGTATCATAACTTGATTATTATCCAATAACATCATTTGGGGCATACTCTGATGATTTGAACATTGGTTTGCGTAGTGTCCCCACTCCTTGCAGATGAAGCATTGTACATTTGAAACCTTTTTCTTACCCTTGCAGTCACGCACATGGTGTCCTTTTTCTCCACACTTATAACAAACTTCCATTCCCTTCAGGCAAATTCCAAGGTGTTTCTTCCCACAGTTATCACATATTGGAAAATTCTTCTTTTCCCTCGTCCCTTTATCCATCATTCTCTCTTCTATCCTTTTCTTCTCTTTCATCCCTTCAAATCCATAAGACTCGGAGAATTCTCTACATATCTTATTAACACATGATACTATTTCTTCATATGTTGATAACAAATGGGAGAATATTTCCCTTCTAAATGTTGGCTTAATACCATGAAAGATATGATCCTTCTTACTCTTTGGATCATTCGTATTGATGGAGTTCACATTCCTTCTACTAGGTGCCATTTCTATACAATGCCATAAACTAGATTAGTTTATGAATCAAAATAAATCATTCCATACTTATAAAATACTTAACATAAATTGAACTATTTATGTATATAATCCATAATCATAAAAAGAAATGTTTTCTTTGAGGAAGTATATACTCATAACCCTTCATAGTGGTTTGTAAATAAAATGAGAATTATCCTAAGCATATCCCCCGTGAGTGTCGTAACCAAGAGTGCAGCAAGGCCCGTTGTCGTGCACCAGTTCCCGTTCGAGTCTAGCTTAAAGCGATGTTTTAGGGTTTTACCCCTAGGTACATCTGTGCCAGAGCCGCCTCTACCTGCTCGTATCCAGACAGGGATGTATTGCTCGGAAAACTCACAAAATATCTACAATAACAAAATTCTAGGAAGTTCTTCTATACTAATCCTCAAAGTTCATCTTAGGTCTACGTGCTCTAATCAGAGTTTATCTAAATCTAGCTTCCAAGGTTTGTACTAAACTTTCTCTGATACCAACTGTAACGCCCCGACCCCAGCTACCCAGAGTCAGTGCATTACTTCGTAACATTGGCATGATCACCAAAGATCAAGTCTCAAAAGACCGCTTAGTTTAGTATCCTTGGAAAACTAGATACATTCGTAAATGTTGCATTACATCATAAAGTGAAAAACTACAATAACAAAGTCTCCATAGTCCACACTCATATCCTATTATGACAATCCCTGCAGGTCATTCATAAAATACTTCTTCACAGCCTGGAAAATATTAAAACATTGAAAGGGGTGAGCTCAGATGCTCAGTAAGGATAACAATATTGCGGAAGCTTTCATAAATAAACATTAACATTTAAGGCAATGTAAAACTAAAACAAATGCCTTTTAAACTTGAACATTAACATAATATGGCAAATGTAAAATGAGATAATTCCATTCACTTCTTCACATGGATATTTTACTGGTCGAATAATCACATGCAATATCAATAACCACTTTCATAATGATGGAATGCATAATGCCAGACTATCATAACCACGTAGTCAAAGCCTCGTGCCAAGACCACAAATAATATTTTGTCAAGGCCTTGTGCCATGACACTAGTTTGTCTCATGAGACCTGCCGATGCATCGAGGAGCTATAGCGGGCTCCACCCGTCACTTATTAAGTCCAATGCATTCCTCATATGAATAGGTTTAAACATATCATAAACCATAACATAATCGTATCACATGAAACATTCATAAATGAAACATAACATTTCCACATTTCAATCACAAGATTTCAATACAACACATTGATATAAAAAAATGCTTTCAATACCATTTTCAATACCAAAATAAAATAAAGTTAAAACTTTGTATTTATTTTTCATTAAAAAAAGTGATGGCTTGTACAGGAAGCCGAAACTCAAATAATGGTCATGGCGGTGGAGAAGTCATTGTCGGTGCATATGTACGGAAATAAAAACATTCCCTTTTTGGAGTTTAGTAAAACTCTTCGTATAAAAATATTTCTTTTGAATAAACTTAAAAGTCAAAGGGGTTTATACACCGTATAAAAGAAAGTTGTGTATAATACCAAATATTCCTCAATGAAAGGAGATTGAGACGAAGTCCTTAAAAAGATCATTTTTAAAATAAAATATATCTATTATGTGTATTCAATATAGGTACACATAAAGAAAGTAAAAATACAAAATAGGACATAATAACATCATGACATAATTTGAAAGTAGGAGATTAACCCAAAGAATGGAAATTGGGTTAAGAAGTTCCCTTACCTCATGTCTGACTTGATTCAACCATTCTTTAACCTACTGAATAATAAACTAGAGTTAATATATACCTTATTAAGAACCATTTTCAATTTCATTATCCTTATTATATCACTTATTACAATGATATGAACATTATTTATTTATTTAAGTTAATAACGGTCGTTTTGTCGATCTTTGGTACTTGAGTCAACAATAAACTTCTTATAATTACAAGTTGTTTATGTGGTAGAATATCCATTATCTCCAGAATTATATTCATGATTTAGATGTCATATATATCTTATATATCCAGTATATACATTCATTTATAATATTACGTAACATTTAGAGTTAAGAAATGAAATGCACTGTTCATGGAGACGGTAAGTCGTACGTACGCATGAACGCTACTTTCATTTCTATTTCGTATTTAATGGAATGAAATCATAATGATATAAATGTATAATATAATTCCAGTATAATATAGTGTATAATACCATTTACTCCATCCTTTATACATCCCACATATGGCATTAACGATTCAAATCACTTTGAGGGGGAGGTAGTCCGCACTTCCTAAAATGAAATTATCGCGTTTACCAATAATGGAAATCATAAAGTATGCCATAAATGAAAAATACAGAAGTATAAGTAAAACATAAACATATTATATATTATATATAAATATTGTGACATCTTAATTGCCACCTTTGAAGGTGTTATATGAGTGTTGAATAGTCATCGTTTCGTGAGGCAGAAATTCACCATCCACAGAAACCGTATGTTCTTTAACCATTAGATGTAGGTGTGTGTAAGTGTAGCTCTAATACTTATTATAACAACTTCCTAGTATATTTAGGATACTGTTTTTGTTACAAAAGAAATGAATAAAAAGTGTTTAGGGGGTTGGAGAAGAAAAAAAACAACATTAGAGAAGACATTACCTCAAAATCGGGTAACTCTTTTTGATTTGATCCAAAGGCTTCCTTGGGAAGATTTTTGCCCAATGTGAGGCTTCTAAGAGTAAGAGGGGGATGTTGGGGGAGTATTTGGGCAGAGTTTGGGAGATCCAAAAGGCTTGAAATTGTGAATAAGGTGGGAGTGGTGGGGGCCTTTTATAAGTGGAGAGGAGGGGCTCTTTTGGAAAGATTGAAATGTTACATTATTATACAATGCTTTTCGGATTATAAAGGTCCCACACTTATATAATTCGTGGCTAAGGTGATAAGGGTTCGAAATATCCTCATCCAATAGGCTTTGGACAAGTGTAAGCCTTGTATTTTGCATTATCGTCTCATTTTATTTAAATCGTTAAATAATGAGGTCATCACTGCATCATAATGATGTCATAAATAATTTAATTTATTTAATGTCTAAAAATTATAAACAAAATACAATGATGTAGGAAATCTTTTTAGATTTCTAATTAATATTTATAGTCAAAATTTGGACTTGTTTAACCGCACTTAAAAACTGTTTTAGTAAAATAACTCATGTTTGTGTCAATTTAATTTTAACATTAAATAAATATATATTAATGTCATTTTCCTACTAAAGTGGATCCATGGGGTCCCCAAGTTGTCACATGGGTTTTCTTGGTCGTCCATGACTCATCCAATAGGAGTAGGACAATTTTCATGCTCATCTCATATTATTAAAACATTATTTGTACCTTAAACTACACTAATTACCTCTAATCGCGATTAAGAACTTAAAAGTTACTATTCACCAAAAAATTATTTTAATCTCATTGAACCACATTTTACTTCTTAATGAAAACCATGTATGTCGGATTTTTGAAAATCAAATCACAGATGTGGTAATATTTCATTTAAACAAAAAATCAGTTATTTAACTACCACTTAGTGGTTTCACTATTCATCAAAATTGAAGTTTTTTAGAACAATGCCAAAATTTCACCCTAAGCTATAATTGATATTCCGAATTCAAAAATGATGTATATTTTACAAAATTCCAAACATATAATTTGCATTAATTAATTTTATAATTAAGTCCCGCTGTTACAAAAAATAGCGTGTTTCTAAGAAACAATTTATATCAAAAGATTGGCAATTGTTTATGTCCGATTTCAATGTTAAATTAATTCTAATGACCACCATTGGATAAAATGGTAAAAATATATTATAATTATACTTTAAAACCACTAAATAGTATAATTTATCACTATAAATTATTTTGATTTAAAAAGTTGTTTTTAAGTATTTTTCACTATTCATAAAAAATTAGAAGTTCTCAGAAAAATACCAAAAATTCAACATAGGCTAATTTCAATATTCCGAATCCAAAAATGAAGTCCATTTTGATAAATAAAATTTATAAAATTTCAAAAAGTAGGTATTAATATTCACAACGGCTAGTTTAATTTGTTGTGGTGTGTGTTAGAGCTCGAGGTTGCGTACAACACACTCTATTGCATTATTGATTGAGAATCGTATCATGGAAGCTCGGGGTGTTACAGACAACCAAATTCATCTTACCTGTTTATCTAAACATTAATATAAGTGAACTGATCATTAAAGACAAGAAAATAGACCTTGATAATAAAATTAAACCACATAACCAATAAAAATTGTTATTATTTATCTTAAAAGGGGTATAATAATTCATTTAAATATATAATAGGTTATTTATTTATTAATTAATGATCTTGATTTTATTTTTCTGGTCATTATGTTTAATAAAATATCCCCATTGGACTTATATTAAGGTATCCTCTACATTTCACTCTTAATCCAGATGTCCTCTAGGCTAGGCCATTTTATGGGTAATCTCTAATGTTGAGTATTGATTACTAGACTCCCCCATACATCCCTTATTATGTATAAGAGGTTATAAACTCCCTTGATCTCTCATCAAGACCTCTTAGGTACACTCGACACTATGTTGATAAAACATAATGAATTTTACCCGAACCTTATTTGTTATTTCTGGTTGCCTTATAATTCTTTATATCAAAATTGATTTATCTTAGATGTTTATGATAATTTTCTATATGTTGAATAGTTTAAAAAGTTTATTTATTATGACCCTTCCACCACTATCTTTCGGAGATATACATGTTTTGAAAATAATCGTTCCTTAGAACAATACAATAAACAAACCAGTTTTAATGGAACATCCCGAAATTTAACCCAATTTAATGTTCACTATATCTTCGGTTTTATTCCACTATTGTCTTTAAAAATAATTATTTTCATTATGAAAAAAATATTTGTTCCATTATGGTTTTATATAAAATATTTTCCACTTTCATATTCTAAAATCTATATAGTATTTTCCTTAAAACTGCACAATTTTTTTTAATGATAATGTTTATCAAATACATTTCTTATATGTTCTCACTTAATTTTGACATAAATTACCATTTTATATGCCTATTATTACATATTGACGTCCATGTATTGTTTAAACCCTTTTTCCATGGTCTATTTCAGGATACGCACAGTGGTTATGCTTTATGTCATGATTGTTGTACCCAATTCTTTCTATGGGTAACCATATGTTCATGTATGAATGATTTTGTACGATTATTTATGTGGAAAGAATATTAATGAAAATTTTGAGATGAGAAATGAGAAACGAGATTGGCAGTTAGCCTTGACTCATACTAAAGACATGTTTTATGTTACTGAAACATTTATATGATTCCATGTTTATATGTTCCCATGTTTATGTCATATGATTTCTTATGTTCCATTCTTTTGATATCATTATGTCATGGATCCTAACTCATGTTCTTAAGTGGTATCATTATATTGCTTCCCTTTCTATGTATTTAGATCATCCATTTGTTAATGTGTTCCCTAGCGTGACCTATGCAGATATATAGTCTCGAATGATGTTAGGAGTGCTTTATGAATATTAAATATATAAGTGTTTATTCAGCCCCATGTTTAATTTTTTATGTACCTACTCTTCAAAGATATTATACTTAATGATCCTTAGCTTTTACTCTGATTTATATTAATCATTAAAACCATGTAATGTTATGTGAAAAAGGATAGGGTTTCTTCAAGAACATTATTTATAGGTACAATGTTTTTTCATTCCAATACACAAGTCAGTCAATTTAATTATATTTTCATTATACATTGGGGCCTTTGTTATATGTGTATCTTCATATCTCTTCCAAATTAGACAATTACAGTAACATGGCTTCACCATCTTTCACTGAATCTAAAATCATTTTCATGATTGCCCAAAATGACCAATACTCATGTTCTAATAGAATTTGAAATTAGTTTCCTTAAACTAATATGAATGGGTTGGTTCCAATTAGTGTCTTTTAAGTAATTTTGGATAGCCATTGCGCATCATCACACTTGATAATCTTATCACATCTTCCTATATTCTCTATCGCTTTAGATATTTGTTTGTCCTCCATATATGATAGCTCTACTTTCACATGTGTTTTTGGGTGGTAGGAATTTCTAGTTTTTTATCTAATTACCAACCTCTCAATCATTACTCTCACATATCAGTTTGTAAAATTGTTTCCCAGATCACTAATGAGTATTCCTAAGAATCCAAACTATGACAACACATTTTTCCATAGAATGCTCATGTTAACTATTGTTGTGTCATATGTTGTAGCTTCATCTTCAACCAGTTTTGATACATTGTCAACAAAAAATAGATTGTTGGTTTTCCCATGTGACATAGTAAATGGTCCCTTGATGTCGATATCCCAAAAGTTGAAGAATTCAACTTCCGTAATGGGGTTTTTTGGCATCTTATTCTTCTTGATTATATTTTCATTCCACTAGAATATGTCACATCTTGGGAAAACATTGATCACATCCTGGTGCAGTTTGGGCCAAAAAAATCCACATTGTAAAATATTGGGACTACATGCTCGGGTCCATGAGGTCTTATATATGGCAACATGTGACACATTTGAATTATATTGTTGGGATATTTTTATAGGATGAAACGTCTCAATAATCCATCAGATCATTTATTTTATAAAAAAGTCTCATCCTAGTAGTAATACATTTCATCTTATATAAAATTCAAAAGTCATAAGAGACAAAGATACAATGACAAGATATTTCTTATAGGAATGGTGATAGCTCATCATTGATGGATTTTATGAAGATTCAATGCAATCTGGAGGGCCCTGATGCAGACAAGAGGCAAAGAAAAGATAATTCTAATATTATGAGTTCTCAAATGAGTGGTCACCCATCCGACAAGGAGTCTTTGAGAGATCATCATCTGGGTGACACTATGGAGATGAGGGAATAGGGGGAGGAAAGAAAAAAAGGTGACTCAGTAGTGGCTTTGGGAAGGAATGGGAGAAGACATGATAGTGGGGGACTAGGTGTTTCATCTACCCGTTTGTTCTCTTTGAGTAATATGTTCTAGGGACATGCTGAGGCGGGTATGGATATGGTTTTAGTGGAGCAGGATGAACTATTTGAGATCAGTATGTGGGATTTTTTAGTAGGAGAAGTTGACAATGAGGTTTCCAGTAAGGTTTTGGAGGAATCCACTATGGTGAATACAGTTTACTAGTAGTTTAAACCTATTGAGTTGGGAAGTGTTCATGAGGGGAAAGAAAAAAAGGGCATTTAAGTATGATGGCACTGTGGGCATTTATATGTGCAAGATTTTCTGAAACACTCCTGATCAGAAGAGAGGAATTGATGTGTATGGAATGGAATCAAAATCGGATAGCATTCTTGGGAGGAAAGGGATGCTTCCCAGCTCTGAAAAGGGGAATAGTGGTGGTATGGTCAATAGTTCTTTTAGTGACATAGTGTAAGGTGGATATAGACCCAGGACTGAGGATGGAGGAGTGGCTTCTGCTATTCCAAAAAAGAAAAGGTAGGATGGATTACTCATATCTGACTCAACCTTTGTGCACAATGACATACTTTTAAGTGGGACCGTGGGGTGTCCCTAGCTTTTATGAAAGGCACCATGACCAAGAACATTGGTTTTGGGCGAATCACTCTGGATGATGTGAGGTGGGACTATGATGGTGATTTCATGAGTTGTTTAAATTAGGCTTCTGAATGGGGAATGTCCACTGTGGAGGGGAGTTCATGCGCTAGTGGTGATGACAACTATGAAAATTATGGTTTGTAGTTTTTTTTGGTTGTTTGGGTGTTTGATTGCTTGATCTTCTTTGGAGGGTCTTTGGATGTGTTTTTTGGGATTGAAAGTGTCTTTGGGTTTCTCACCTTTCCTAAATGTGTTTGGAAAATAATAAAAAATAATTTCGGCATAAGAGATGTATTGATATATGAAGCCCATGGGAAGATAATTGGCCATAAATGAAAACTATGGTTGAGACTTGATATTAAATTGGGTTTCATTAGGAAAATTTTCTTCTATTTCAGTCTTCTCACCTTATTTAATGTTGGGTAGTGGAAGCCTATATAAATTACCTATAATGAATTATTCCTTCCTTTATTATCCTTGATAACAATTTCAAATTCCTAGATCAAGAGTATCCAATGTATCATTTAAATTTGGAATCATTTTTCTCATTAAGTAACTAAGGGCATTGTGATCAGTGTGTACAATTACATTAGACATAACAATATATGAACATAATTTCTTAAAGGAGTATACAAATTTCAAGATATGAATCTTCATAGTATTATATTTATCATGAGCTTAATTCAATGTTTGTCTTTCGAAATAATTAGGAAAAAAGAATTCTCTAATTCGTTGTCCTTGAATATCTCCAAAAACATTGTCGATGGAATCACACATTAACAAAAAATAATTCTGCACATTGGGTGTAATGATAACTAGAGATACTATTAGACTTCACTATAACTTATTGAATACCTATATATAATCCTTATTGAATTCAAAAGAAACATCATTTCACATCAAATGTGCCAATTAATGTATGAATTTTGAAAAATACATCATTAGTGCTCAGTAAACTCTTTCATGGACCAAAAAACATTTGATTCCCTTAATAGTTGAGGGTTATAGTAGATCCTTGATGATATTGCTTTTAGCTAGATCCACTTCAATTCCTTCCTTGTATATTTTCCGAATGAGGACTATTCCTCTATGTACAATAAATTTGAATTTCACCCAACTTAGTATCAATCATTTTTCCTCACTATGCTAGAGAACTAATTAATGGTTGCATAAATAGACATCGAAATTTTCTCCCATAGATTGAGAAATAGTCTATGTGGGTTTTCAGGAATTCTTCTTCCATGACATGGAAGTTATGTGTCATACATATCTAAAATGTTGTTGGATAATTACATATTCTGAATGAAATACTTCTGTAAGTGAAAGTACCAAATGGGAAAGTAAGTGTGGTCTTTGACTAATCATTGGGGTCGACAACAATGTGATTTTATCTGGAATAAACATCTAGGAAACAATTTTATTGATTCCCCTCCAGTTATTCTATAATTTGATCCATGAAAGGTAAGGAAAATTGATCGTTTATTTTTGTTTAATTTATGAATCATCAATACATGGAAACTCTCAATAAAGTGGAAGATTGTGTTGAAATATATTCATTTTCATCATTTCATTAAACTATGATTCCTCATTTCATTGGAAAGTCATTGAGGGGACTCACCCATTCACTATCTGAAAAAGGAAAAAATTTTCCTTATTCCAGGATCTTTAGCACTTATTTTATAATGACTTCTTTCATAGGTGGTGTGAGATGCCTATGAGGTTTCAATTATTTCTATGTATTCTCTTTGAGTTGGATTCATTGGGTGAATTTAGTATGATTAATCACTTTAATTTCGTTCACTCCCTAAGTGATATATTAATTATGTATTTTCAGCACATCACAAAATTTTTATTCCTATTTCGGGGTCAGTTCAGAGTTGACAATGATTGGATGAAAGGATACAAACACTAGGTATGAGTACTTCAACGTACTAGGTATAGGATTCAGTTCTAGTTGGGGTGGCTTAATGATGGGGGAATTAAAGGTAGTATGATTTCTCTTGGGAGTGGTTCATTAAAGCTAGCTTCTTCTAAACCATTCCATTCTTCCTTCTCTGAGAGTAAATATTTTCTTTCATCATCAATGGCCATGTAATCATCTCTTTTTTTGGCAAGGAAGATGCCGTTGAAAATTCTCAAAACCAGTTGAGTGTTGGAAAGCATTAATTAGGTTGAACTATGCATTTTCATCTGCATCACTGAATATATTACATCCATGATTTAAATATAAAAAATCCTTACCTCTTTCTAGGAATGGTATTCTATGTATGATGGGGACGTCACCTACCTCTTCCATGTATGTTACGAAAAAGTAAAGAGGAAAATATAAATTTTTCAACATTGATAAAAAATTCATTGAGACCACCTCTAGGGTTTTTTCTTGATCTGTCTACTATTAGTTGTTCTAATCTAGCTATTTTTTGTTAATAGAGTTTGATCTTGTGGAAAACACTCATCCACATCATGTTAAAACTAGATCCTAGATCACATAGTTCTCTTCCAAAATTTTACACTCCTAAGGCACAAGAAATTAAGAAACATATACTATCATTTATCATTGGGGAAATTTTTTTCTACATGACATTATAACATTCTTCATTTTAAGAGGTGACTCCCAAAACATCTATATTCATCTTGTTTGATTGAACATATTTGAGAAATTTAGAAAACAAGAATCTAATAAATGGATTATTTACAATGTATATTTATGTTTAGTTTCTTGAACATATATATGAACATCTTTTATTATTCCTCTTACATAACTTCTCTCTCTATCTTGCTGGTAATGGAAGAGGTGGATAATATGGAGCTGGGGAAACATAAAAGGTTCCTTTTTCTATCCAATATTGCGGTTCTACTTAGCAGATGCTTTTTCTTGAGGTGGTATTGGAATGTTTGTATCAACGTCCTTACCTTCTTCTAGTTTCATATTAGAATCATCCAATTGTATTTTATATGTTCTACTATGTTTTTAAATGTCTAAAAAATTTCTGGTTCATAGAACTACAAAATTGGCTTCTACTCTTGGGCATGTCTCTATGTTACTAGGTAGAGTACCTGTTAATCTATTATTCAGGGTCTTTAGTATTTATCCCATTTGATTCTCAATAGTCATTAAAGAAACTATTTGGTTCCACATTTCAGTAACATGAGTTTTTATTATTTCGAATTACATTTGAACAAAAGTACCCAAGGGTTTCTCTACGTTAATTTTAGAGGATGGAGGTCGTTGTTGTGGTCTTGGAATGGGTTGTTGATGTTGTTTGTGGTATTGGTTGGAAGGGACGTTGTTCTAAGGGATATTGATTCAATTCTTATTGAGTTTTGGCCACAAGGTTCATCAGTGGATTCCCCAGTCAACCATGATTGACGAATTTTGTCTAACCACATCGTTTTAAAAAAAATCATTGACTATTCTGAGGTATCAGTTGAACCATCCTCTGTTGATAATATTGATGTTACTATTGAAATGAATAATTCTATTGATTTTAACTGGCATTATCAAAATATTTTTCTTCATATAATTCCTTTAAATACTTGTAATTTTGCGGTCCACCACACATATTGCATAATTGAATTTACAAGAAACGGGTAGGAGGGGGTTGAGTATGAGGTTGTGTATCTGAAATCTGAAAAAATTCGGCATTTATTGTGAACACATTCACTTCCATTTCTAGTCTGGTGCACTGATCAATTTGGGGGATACCCTTACATGGTGGTCCAAGATCATGTTTCTATAGTATGACATGGTGTGACACTTCATATTGTATTTATTATCTGGCTTCTAGGGGTTTTAACATAAATCATCCACCATTGGCATCATCAACTATATTTTTTTCAACTTGATAGGTTTCTTGGAAACATTTCTAAAACTAAATACATGTATCTAATATATGGTGTGGACAATTTTTAACAGGAAATTTAAATAGGTACCACGATTTCCATGTAGATTCTCCATCTTCTTCAGTAATGATTAGAATATAATTCAAAATATTGTAGACTTGGTTTGTTGGGAAATAATAGTCTGAAACATTTTGGAATGATCATCTCAAGTCATGATTGACTCTGAAATAAGGATTATAAGGTAGTCTTTATCTCTATCTCTTAATAATAATGGTATGATGCATATTATTATTTAATTGGAAGATATTCTCTACTAGGGAATGGTGTCACAATCATCATGTAATTTGGAAATGTGTTCATGCGGGTATTCTCATTGGAGTCCACAGAATTGTCCCATATTCTAGATCATGTGAATGAGTCCATTATTTATATCGAAGGTGTGGGATTGAATTATGGGATGAAAAATTCTTTGGGTTTCCCAATGGATTTATTATTAGCCATAATCCATGAATGTGTTTTAAGGATACATCTAGTGTTCTTACAGAATTATATCATGGGGGTTTAGTGGGTTGGGTCTTGCATGACTATGATGCTCGACCATTGATGAATGATTATTCTTAACAAAATACCTTGCAATATCCTGATTGAGTTTTAGGGTTTAATTCAATTAAAATTTACTTGAACTAGTCAATGGACCTTATTAAATGAACATGTGTGGAAAACAGAGACGCACATGCATCTATTAATTAAATGAAATAATGGTGTGTGGAAAAGGTAATCCAATATTTGGGGCCAGTGTTCATAAGAATAAATAGTGTTCCCTCCCCATAAATAGCACCAATATTTTGTCACGCCCACACATGTTGTTTGGTTCATACATGAAATAGTGATATTAGAATTGTGTGTCCCAACAATTACAAACTACATGGTAATATTAGAGATTATGTTTGGGGTCAATCCCATGAAGAGGAATCTATTTTTAAGGGGGGTTACTTGCTGGAGATCCATACATGAGTCCATTCAGGTTACCTTGGGGTTTGTAAATTTTACAAAATCTTTGAATTAGAGTGACTTAAAATAATTAAAGAGGTTCTATAATTCATTTCACATTTCTAGAGAAAGGATACCCTTAATTCAAAAAAAATTAGGGTCCTGAGGTTTAGGCTTTGTATAAATCGGTAGTCACTTATTGACTTTGGTTAGGACACCTAGATCTACCTTAGAAGTGACTATTCCATTATCAACAGATAGTAACAAACTAAATGAATTATGTTTGTCTTCACTGGTAGAATGTAACCATGGATAGTGATCATTTCCATGTCTACTTCAATCATAATAGATTCATTTGTTTGAATATCCTCTGGTCAAGGTTGCTCACATGAATGTGGTGGACTTTGGTTGTTTATCCTAATTAATAATCCATTCGGGTTTCCAATATTAGAAATAAACATTAATTATGATTTAAGTTACATCACCTTTTGATCCCTTCACCTATGAGGTTTATGTACAAATATTGGGTGGAGATTCAATTAAACAAATAAATAAATACTTGTTTTACATGCTATTTGGGTTTAATGAATTCAATATAATTCTAGTGTTTTGAATTATAAAGGAAATGAATATGAAATTGGGTATGTAAAAGATAAATCCCATAATTAAATTTTTTTTACTTGACATATGAAATTGAAATGGATATCACATTAATTTTTGGCAACTAGTGATGAATAATGGACATTGATGTAGAGGAAATTTGTAATCATTGGAGAAAATAGATCTATGGTCCTTGAATAGAAAATTAAATGTAAACAAAGAATAAATTTACTGTTTAGAGGGGAAAGGGGTGAGAGAACTATTAGGGGATGACAAACACATAGGAGTACCTTATATAATTAATGAAATATTCTCTTCCATAGTTATGTATATATAGGATAATTTGGTCATGATGTGTACTGACGGTACACATTATTTTCCATTGATATGGGAATATTTTTTCTAAATTTGGATGTCATGCATTCCTCATACATATTTGACTAATTTATGATGTTTGACTAACTGAAAGTCATGTACATAGTGTCCAAAATGTGTAATGGACACCAAATAATCATCTGTGCAGATTTCATGAGGATTTCTCACTCAATATTTCTAAATGGAATCATGAAATGTTCTTAGGTTTCACTATGTGTATTGGTTACTTCCTCTGTTGGCTTCAAGGCTTAGTCATGGCTTCTATAATGACTTGGGAATGTTGTAAACTATCAGTACACAATGTGTATGGACTGGTCATGATGGGTACTTGCTAAAATATTCATTTTTTGAAATAATTTCTTGGAATATTTTAAACACATATTTTAGCAAAATTGTGAATTTACCAAGTGAAATATTATGTAATTCAATGAATATATATAATAAAATGATAGAAAAATGTGTATATAAATTTTTCTTATCAATACGAATTACTTTATTTAATGGAATTGATACCATGTCGGATTTCATTGAGTAAAATTTGATTAAATTCGAATTATTTTTAGAATTTTAAAGTCAATAATTACAATAATCTCACAATACCACAATACATGGTTTAGTTTCCTTATAAATTAGCATCAAATTCAATGATATTGTGATAATTTATCCATTATTCCTATATATTAATTACACATCCTGAAATATATTAAATTGTACACATAATAATAACACATGTAATTTAAAATAAAAAATGATATGAGATGAATTGATCTGTATGGGAAAAATATCAATGAATCATAAATGGTGATAACATAATCATATTTGTCAAAATGAGAATGATATATTAAATTAACATCAATAAATAAATATATATCAATAAGAAAAAAGATATTGGAATATATTCTAAATTGATCAAATATAGTCCATTTCATAATAATGAATAATCAAGAGACTATAATCATGATCCATTGGTCATTAAATTATTATATAACCAAGAAATTTTGAATAAGAATAAATATTAAAAATCATAACATTATAAAATAATAGAGTAGAATAGTGTCCATTCTCAATCTACTATACATAGATAATAGTGTCACCCGTACATATAATCAAGGGATCGTATCTAACCACATACTATCCAAGAACAAAGTTATGAATATAAAAAACATCATCATTAATACCATCAATATAATGAAAATATCTACCCTTATTGATCCCACAATTGAATATAGTCTTGAGTCCATGTGAAATCATCCAAACATAGTTTACTACATCTACACATTATAATTTCAACATAACTAACAACTTATTTCCCATAATTATTCATATCAACATAGATAATGATTCATTGTTCCATAAAAGACATAAAATATGTCAAATTAGTTTCTGTTATAATTATAAAAAATTTCAATTTTTTTAATTGTTAAATATATAAATCACATGAATAAAAAGATATAACTAATATAATTTTATTACGTTGACATCAAAATTAAATTTTGAGAATAAAAATATCAAATTGAATTGAACGTGTTATAATGGGAAAAATTAAAATGGATTTGTAATGGTTTTGTCCATGAGGACCACTTAAATTAATGGACACTAGAGGTCATTGTGTTTATAGTTAGTCTGAGGAATTTGGATTGTAGGTGGTGGATAAGGAACCGAGAAAGAATCTCCATAGTGTTTTTTAGAATGGTGTTGGGTGTTGCCCTATATTGGTGGAAGTTTTGTCGTAGAGAGACTGAATGTAGCATGGGATGTTTTTTTTACAGCCATGAGAGTCCTGATTATACCATATTTGATCAGTTATGGAGTAATATTATACTATTTTAATAATAAAGATATGGAATTTTGATGGATTTTGTTGAACAATATCACATCTGGTGTTTTTGGGGCTATTGTTGATTTTATCATTCTTCCATTGTGGTGAATAGGATGTAGTAGGTTCCTTTGAATGTTAAAGAGATATATAGGGTAGACACCCTTTCTACACCGTGGTACCTTATACTATATTTTCATATCCATAACATTAATATAGGTTAATTCCATAGGGTGATTCATTTCCCTCACTATTGCAGTGCAGTGTTTTTCACTCTTCCGTGATCCTCTCCATCATCAAATGTTCAATGGAATGGAGGTATGGGATAATCTATTGATATTTGTTTTCTATATTATATATAAAATATAAAATTCCTTTGAAAAAAAACATTTATCTATATTTTATCTCATTTCCTATATTACCCAACTGAATCCCAACGAGGTATTTCATTTCCTAATATGTGGTTTTCAACAACACTCAATGGTTATTTATCATTATTAGTTTTAGGTAAGTTTCCTATTTTCTGTTATAATATTTCTTCCATGATTATATTGTTTTATTTTTTGATGTTAGGGAAGAATTTATTTGATAATTATATGGTATGAATGTGATTTTTAGTGTTTTCCTCTAGTTTGATTGTTCAGCTATTCTTTAGTGTGGATCATGATTAATGTTCCAACTTATTCTATCATTGTGTAGTGGTAGGGGATCCGTTGAATCTCAACTAGTTGTTTTATTTGGGAATTATTGTTCCTTTGTAAAATTTTTGGAATATTTTACATACTAGACTAATGGAGAAAAAGAACACGTAATCTAAAAACATTGAGGGGATATAGAATGAAATAAAATGATTTATAAATTTGATATTATTGAGATTTGAATTGTATTGGTTTTATTAATTTATGAATATCAATACCATTTAGAGAATTTGTTTCTATTTAAAAATGATGTGATATAGAAACCACATTTTCTAATGTTTTTACCGTGATGATTTAAATTGTTCATCCATATATATCAATTTTTTAAATGGAATAATAATTGAATTTTTAGTTTTTTGTAAGATTTATTATGACATAAATAAGTGAATGTGATGAAAATATCCCTTATAAATGGGGAAAATATATAAATGATGTGAAAACTGCTCATGATTTCATGTTGTGATGTTTTCTGTTGTTGGGTGGTTATTATGTTTGGTTTGTATTTATGCGGTAGATATAATTTGATGATAATGTTGTATGTGTGGAATATTATGTATAACTCTTCTAATGTGGCAGTTGTGATGGAATGTCATAGTGATGTAGAGGCTATGGAGATTATTTGTGGTGTTATGAAATAGTTTAATTGTTGTTGTTTTTTTATAAGGTTGGAAGATTATCTAAGATTTATGGTGTAGTGTTGGATTCCTAGATATAAATACAATTATTTTTCCTGATAAATCGAAATGGAATGGGTTGGAATGGTAATTTGATTCATCAAATAATAAATGGAGTTTTTGGTTTAATTTTTTAGTTGAAATATTTGAATTAAATGGGATGAAATAATGAAATTAATGGTTTGGTTTTTTGAAATGATTAGTAATGGGAAATATGGAAATTTTTATAAAATACAATCAATGGTGGAATATTGTTTTTTACTTATATCTTCCTTATGTTCATTACACTATTTAGGGGAGGAGATGAAAATGTTGGATGTTATGAAGTTTGGTTGGTGGTTTTGGGTTCGGATGCTTGTTTTTTGCCATCCCATGTGTATGAAATTTATGGGTCATTCATTATATATAAAATGTATATTCAATGTAATTTCTATATGTACCCAACCCATGTAGACACGATTCAATAGAAAAAAATATATTAGTGTTGTTTCCCCAAAAATCAAATTGTTAGTATAGATTGGTGGAAAATTGTTCCCCTGCTATCTTAAAAGTGATGTTGACAAGAACAAGTTGGGGTAGTATGAATTAAAATATGAATTATTGTGGGCCTTTTTTGTGATGAATTATGGTGTGGGTTCTTTATGGTGGGAGGAGGGAATGAGGTTAATGTATTTCATGATATTTATGCCCTACTATCCTTGTTATGACTAAGATGAGATGACATGGGTAAGTGTTTGTGAGAAAGATGTTATGTGTGGAGATGAACAAGAAATCATTGGGAGAGATGTGATTTGATGTGTTGGAAATGGTATCTATATGAGAGTTGTACTACAATTTTATGGCCCAAGTGTCCAGGGGAATGATGTTGTGTCATGTGATACACTATGTGTATTTGGTTGAGATGTGATGTGATAAGATATATTGAATACATATGATTGCCTTGATATCTTCTAATGATATAAGAGAGAGGAAAAATTGAGAAAGTGGTGTGGATACAATTTTATCAATATGTTTCTTATTATGTTATTATGAATTAATGGAATTTTTTTACTAAGCCCCGATGAAGATGGTTTTGGTTATTTGACCTGTTTATATGCTATTTGTTATGTTGTTTTCTCACCAGTGTATTAGTATGATTCCTTAACTTTTTCATGAGTGGTTTTTTTTGTCCTACAATGTATAATTGTATGCTCACCACACATATATAAGGAAAATATTTCATGTTTTTTGGATAATTATGATTACTAAGTTGGATATCTAGTTCTTTAATATTTGGACGTTTCTTTGTCAGTAAAACATGTTTTCCTTTTGGGTATTTACTTTGTATACTTTTTTATTTTTTTACATTATTCATGAATGATGATATGTTTTTTATATATAATTCATTCAGTTTCCTGTGGTTATTTTCTCATATATTTTGATCATATTATTATATAGGGTAATGCCTCTAGTATGATATATTTTTATACCCACGATGAATGTCATAGTCATGGGGCCTAATAGAGGTCATACTTGAGGGAAATTATATTTATTCCTTAATTTTTTGCATATCAGGGTACCATTGGAGAGAGGGTTTATTGGATAAGGTTATTAGATGATTTGGTAGAGATATTGGATAGAATTTAGAGTTATGAAATGTGGGGATTGAATGGATCCGTAGGGAAACATTTTCAGTTGATCATGGTACATAACATATAATTGGATGTTCGTCTAGTAAGAGAGATTTTAGGACCCCAAAGGATCTGATGAATGGACTATGAACCTAAGAAACGACCTAGTTAGGTGGAATTACATGTTGTATAGTAATCTAAGAGTGTTTCATGAATCATTATTGACTAATTTCTTATTATAATTGGCAAGAGTTTAGAAGTAAAAATTGAATTAATAGATTTTTAATAAAATTACATACTACAATTCATACGAAATAATGTTTCCCATTAAGTTATGGATCTTGGTTATCAACAGTATATTGTCTATTTATTATTGGTTCAAGAGGATGACTTGAGTGATTACCCTATGATTGATCCCATTTTGGATGATGATCATTTTTATACGAAATTGTGTTAAATTTAATGGTATGATTTGGGGAATAATGAATGAACCATAACTCATGTGGAGATATAGACATGATTGGGGATATCATGATCCCAATCAATTTGATCTATTATATATAATAATATTCTTTCAGTTTTGTAGTTTGATAGATGTGTGGAATTTGTTATCAGTGTTTGATGCTATATATTGGTCATAAGAATGAGGAAGTTAGTTCATGTTTCAATATTTAGAAGGTGTTATGAGAATAGTTTATTTGTATGACTAGGATGGTAGTAAAAAGTTATATTATCCTCTTTATTGAACTGGGGTGTTATTTTTGGAAATGACTCACAATTATATTCAAGGGATTTTTTTTCTTTGCAAAATATGTTTTCCCTAAATATGAGTTATGAGTGTTATGTCTCTATGAGGAAATATGACATTCCTTGTATTGTGTAGTTAGTGTTTTAACATTTTATATGTATATGGAGGATCAGAATATGTTATAGGTGATTTTTTATATGCTCTCATGATGAGGATTACTATGAGATGGTAAAGAGTAGGGTTTCTTAATGAAAATAATTCTCACTAGAAGGTGTCAAGAATAAGGGCCATAAAGGATTCAACAATTATGGAGCCATCCTCAATGGATTCATTTTGGACTTATGGGTCTAGTGGGTTTCATGAATTTATAGGGATCCTATGGAATTTTTTTTATGGTATGGAAGGTCATATATATCGTTATAATCATTTCGGTGTAATTAATTTATGTCGGTATGGTGGAGGAGAATCGGTTTAGTGTCGTCCTCAGTTTTCATAGCCATCAACACCATTTCAGCAGTAGGTGAAGTAGGATTATGATCTATTGAGGGGGGTACAGTGTAGGAAGAAGCCAACCTCATGGGGGTACAATGCTTCAGGGAATCTGATAGTAATGTTTCCATAGTGTTCATTGTTAGTTGATAGATATATGTGTTTGGAATAGTATATTTTATATTGTGTTGGAGATAGGACCAGAGTATAATTATATTATTGGGGGAATGATTATTTGTTTATATAGCCTTTTTTGTGCTCTATTTAAAATTTGAAGATATCACTCATTTAATTCAACATCTCAAGTTCCTTCGTTATGCCTATACATAGATATGATTATGATTTTCCTTATGGTGAATACATAATTATGGTGACAAATAATTATCTTTGATGTGTTTTGGGGATATAGACTAAATATAGTTTTACATGAGTCTTGTGGGGATATTTTTTATTCTTATAAAAATTATGATTTCTATGTCGAGAATGACTATATTATTTTGTGCATTCAATTATTTAATTCATATGGACGAGAATGACATACTCGTATATGGAATTATATTGTGTGGTTATCATATTAGAATTTAGTTATTAGTTGTGATGCGTATGATTGGGTTCTATTATATATAATATGGTTAAGGTTTTATAAGAATTAGTCGGTGATGGGTTAGAGGAGTTTTATGGAGTTTTTATGAAATTTCTATATTCCATTAATGAGGATGTTTTAAGTCTATTATCAAGACATTATATTTTTTTTGATTCATCAATTTCTCGGTTCATATTTTATATATATGGAACCTTATTGAATGAAACAATATGATTTGTTTTAGTTATGAAATCAAATAGATTATATGATTTAGAAGGGCTTTATCCCCCTAAATATTTATTGCGGCATGAACTCATGTTATTCACCAATATGGTAGATTTTAGTCTGATGTTGAGTATAAGAAAATATAACAAGAATCATGTGATGATAAATCATTATTACACTATTCAATGAATTGATGTGATTTTCAACTGGTTGAGGAGAGATAGTTATTTTCATATCAATATGTTGTCTATATATGACTAGTTGTGGGTAAATGAGGATGATATATTAAATAAAGACTTCAGATATATTTGATGTAACATAATGATTGTGGTCAAGTATTTAGGTATCATGAATAAAACAGTTATGTTCACGGGGATCAGGAACCTTGGGTTCTAGGAATTCATAATCTAGTTCATGGTTTTTTCATTGATGATGTATTGTTCTAAAAGATGTTAAAATAATAATACATTGAACATTAATGTATTTTAAATAAATTATATAAACTATAAAATATTTATATACGGTTATCCTAATTAATTATTTTGACATGACAAGCACATTTCCATGGTAATTTGGTGTCTTATTAGTTATCCCCCTTAGAAACAACATAGATCGAGGAAGTTTTTTATATTAATTAACAAATATTTCTTCATGGGCTTATATTGTCGTAGATTTGTTTGATATTAGTATTTTTTCTTGTTCAATATCTTTTAAATTGTGTCCCCATTTAAATTTTTTCATAATAAAGAACGTTTTTTTCTAAATATGATAATATCAAGAATAAATTATTTATATAAAAGTGAATTCATTCATTTCACTAGAGATTAGGTTTCATATGGAGGGAGTGATGTTTATTCGGTTTAATTATGATTCTCTTATGGTCCTATGATGTGTAATTATTTATAAAAAAGGGTTTTCCATTATAGTTATATGTAGTTATATTCCATAAAAAATATTTTTGGACATGACCTAGAGATAAAAGTTATTCTGATTTCATTAAATCATTAACAACATTACATTATTACAATGATTATTCTTTTTTCACAGAACAGATGATGTTGAGGTATACCATAACTCAGTGTGGTTTGAATATATTGGAATAAAAATGGATAGATATAATTCAACCGCATGAAATTGAATTCTACTGAACATCCAGAATGTGAAATGTTCAGGAAGACAAACTAATTAGTATGTCAAGATGGGATGTTGTTCAGGAGTCAAGAGATCATTAGAGGGTGATGGTGAATATAATATAACTAGACATATATGTGAGATTTTTTATTTTTGGAAGTTATTAAATCATATGAATTTGAATTATTCTCTGTTAGAGTGGGTTTTTGAGTCTTAGTAGGGAAAATAATAGGTATAGTTGATACATAATTGAATTGTTCATTATGATTCACTGATGGGATGGTTTAAGGATGGTGAAAACAAGATTTCCATTCTTGGGAGGATAGTTTTTTCCCAATTAATTCTTGAGGGAATACATTCTGAGAATCAAAACTCATCAATATAAGTACACTGAAGAGTATCCATGGTGAAGGATTTCATGGGAGAGAAATTTCTATGTCCTGGGAATAAATGGTTTGTGGAAGATTTTGTTTCTTAGTGTGTGGTTTGTCTGAAGGTAAAGGATGAACACGTTTTCCTTGTAGTATTTATCTATTATTTTTTTATATATTAAAAATGAGATGGAATATTGATAGGCATTTTAATCAGACTACACTTATAATATCGATTTTTTGATGATGTTTGGGTAGTTGTGGATCAAATTACTAAATAACCCAAATTATTAGTGATCAAGGAGTCATGTGTTGTTGATGTTTGGTTAAATAAGTACATAAATGAGGTAGTGAAGATTCATATATTAATAAGAGAAATTTTCTTATATTTTCATTCTAGTATTACCTATAGATTATATAGGGGATTAAAAAATTATTTTTTCAATTAGATACATCAATGTTTTCCTCCCTTAGATAGAAAGGTATAAGAAGAAAACATCTTAGATTGTAGAAGATATGTTTTGGGAGTGTATCTGGAATTTCTTTATATCTTGGGAAAAGATAATAAATTTGGATGAGTATTATTATAAAAATAGTTTCCCTCATCTACCAACATATAGTCATTTGAGACATGATATGATATAATATGTCATTTTGAATTGTTGACTTTTGAGGATAGAGAGTATTCTGTACTCATTCATGATATGAGGTAGTGAATGACATAGAATGTTCAGCTGGATCATGAGAGAATGTAGGCAAAATAATACCATGAGGATACATTTGATGATAATATAAGGAGGCCTTTTAGTTTAATGTTAGATATTTTTTCAGATTTTACCAATGATTTTGGTGGTATAGGGTTGTCAGGGGTATTAAGCTCTCACCCTAGTTTTTTGGGCCATTCAAGGTGATGGGGGTGATATAGAATAGTAGATTATCAATTGGAATACCCAAAAAATGTCGATTAGATTCACATCATCATCCAATTGTCTCAAAATAATTGGTATCATCATGAATAATCATATGTAATTAACCAGGAAGAGTTATACATTGTAGAGAAATCAATATTTATGGAGTTGTAATTTAATACTAGGGATCATTATGATTTTTTTTGAAAAAATAGAGCCTTAATTCGGTTTGTGTGTCATGAATGAATGGTGAAGAGAATACATGTGGCACCCTAGAACATTACTTATATATCAACCGAAAATGAAGAATACTTTTTATTAAAACACATGAAATACAAAAAATCCCAACATCTAATGTTCATTGTCTATGGGAACTTTGAACACGTAAAAATGAACACAATATTCAATACATATTTCCTCAAAAAGTATTATAAACAATTTTAATTCAATTATATATGTCCTTTTGATTGGGATTCATGTGGTAATGGGGAGCTATATAGAAATGGTGTTATATGAAATCTTCTAAGGGATCAGTGATGAAAATAGATAATAAAAGGAATTCATGTGTAAATCTAAGGAAATATTTGAGAACAAAAAAATTAGGAATATATTCATAACATGATCTTAATAACATATACACTAGGAATTGAGTTATAAGCCACAATAATCATTACCCATGCTATATATATCATGATAAATTAACCCATAAAAATCGATATAAATACCAATGAAAACAGTTTTGTATCTTGGAGGATCAATTATTCAACATGGAATTACATATCCTTGATATTCCCATTTAATTTATAAGTAATCTATAACCAGTGAACTGCATCATCTCATATGAGTAGCTTCTATTCAGTTAGATCAACCTCATTACTCAACATAATGGAGAACAATAATAGAACACCTTTCGTATATATTAATTCATGCATGAAACATAAAGAAAACATAAAAAAGATAATAATATCTTATCAGACTATTTGAGATGGTAATTGATAGAAAAATCATTCATGATGTATTCATTTTTGATTATATAGATAATATTGAATGTATTTATATTTGAGGCGGGATGGTTTTAATTTATAAAATCTTGGAAATATTTTTATATAACCCCACAAAATGTTAGAGTAATCAATTTTTATGATTATTATTTCTTTATAATGAGTGGGATAAAGGGTTTGGAGGTCCAAGGAATTATTAAAACTAAAAAAATGTCACAACCAACCCATTTAATGCGTAGAATCCAAAAATAAATTTTTGCACAAATTTTTTATTTTTGGTTGGAAAAAATGAAAATATAAAATTATTATTTATAATTGTTATTTTAAAATTTATTATAATTCATATATTAATTAATTTTTTTGAAATAAAATATTTCTTAAATTTTTAATGATTATTACACAATAAAAATTTCATTAAACAATATTCTATTTTAAAATACTGAATTTCAATTTTTAAATATAAAATCTTATTTTAAAGAAATTAAAAACATTACCCAATGATAAATTTTAATTGATGTGTCTAACAGTAATGTTTAAATTAGTAGAATAATTATTTAGATATTAAATTTTTTTTCTCTTAAATATACATCAATACATATTGATGTTTAAAAATTCTGTTGAAAAATTGACATTCTCAACACAATTAAAATTACATATGTCTAATTTGAAATATATAATCATTTAAATTTTGTACAATATAATTTGAAGAAGTAAATATTTTTTAAAACATCTATTATTATCATAAATCATATTTTCAATAGAATATATTTATTTTTTCTAAAAATAATATAATTTTGGTCATATTAAAAAAATCACGATTATAATTTAATTGAGTCTATATAACCAATAATAATAATGACTAATTTAGAAGTGATTGATGGTCATAATTATTATCAAATGTATTATCTTAAATTTTAAAAGGAAAATTATCATATTTGACTATAAATAGGCAATCATTATCTCTTTATACCTCACTACATCTCTTAAAAGGATTCCCTATCATCCTTTGATCATGTTTATACTTTTCCTAATGATTTTATTAGTTTTTATGATTTCTATGGTAGGGGTGATATTCTTGGTGTATTTTATACATATAGAGTTCCCTCTATTCACTGAAATATAGTACAATTTTTATATTCCATAATTATTCCTAGTAGTCCATTTCCATATTTATGCATAATGTTTAATGTTCTTAAGAAATATAGACCTCTTTTTATGTTATTTTATAATAAAAAATGATAAAATTTTTTAGAAGATTTTTTTCCATTATTACCAAAGGACATTATTTTGGTCCTTATAAAAAATTATATAAGGGAATGAGATACAGATGTATTCCTAGTACACATAGTTATTTTTATTTTTTCAAAGACTAATTATTCATGTTGATGTGATGTCTGGATCATGATGGTTTATAAAATATAATGTTTTTACTATTTGGTATTTTATTAAAGATTCATTTACAAAAAATTGACAAAAATTCATTTCTAATCAAAAAATGCTATAATTTTAGTTGATTAAAATGGTCTCAGTGTGTTAGTTTCACTGAAAGAGGACTATAACATGACATAGAAAATGAAATTTCATGATTTTTGATCCTGGATCACTATTGTGTGGTTGTTATTAAAATAATTTTATTGGGATATGAGGAGGCTTGGATGGTTATGTAGATGGTTGTGGGATAAAATATGAATAAGGTGGGTTTTTAGGTGTACTTGTGTGGTTCGTTTTCATAGATATTTGTTTGGATGGTGGATGTGTTTGGTATATAATGAGACCCTTGGGATGTATCCTAGGGGATGGTTTTTAAACTATGATTTCTATTTTTCATTCCAGGTGGGAATTGATTCTTGATGATTATAATGTTCTCATGGGTATTAAATATAATTTTTTAAACCTTCCTAAAATATTAAATTATTAGAATCATGTGGTGGAGGATTCATGAGATGTATGAGGAGATTAGAGTTAATTATTGTATTATGAGATACAAAATATATTAAAATGAGTTCTAAGGCATGGATGTTGGTACTACACCGTAATGGTGGCTACTCCAGCATCGAGAGGTTGGCTTCAACATTGGTTGTTTTTTCCATGTCCATATTGGTGATGGATATTGAGTATTTGATTGTGGACTTATATGGGTACTACATCAATTTTGGGTGGTATTTGACACATTATGAGGAGGCTGATGAGTGAATAACTCTAGTAGATTTTTATAGTGATAATTTCATTTTCATATAAGTATTTTAAATATATAAAGGAATATTTTTGGATCCATGAACTGAGAAGGGGTGATATTACAAGTCTTGGTGATCCTGAAATTGATGTTATGAATATCTAAATTATAAAAATGTCTCTTATATTTTTTAATAAAAATAATCCAAAAAACCATAACTATCCTCATATTGAAAAATAATTTCTACAGTAGAGTCAAAAATGAGGAATTAACCATAAGTGAAAACGAATGTTAGTGGACATAATACGTTCAGCTAAATAGTTCATTGGTTGTGTGATTAAATATAATTAATTAAATAATTTTTTAATTTTTTAATTAGATGACCATCCAACCAAATTTAATTTATTTTTACAATATTAATGTTTTCCAATTGGGTTATCTGAATATAATTTTTCTCCCCAAAAAGAGGTGACTCTTCATTATTCATTGGAAAATAATATTAGAGGATGATAGGAGATCAAATCAAGGTGAAATGAAAGAAAATTAATACGATGGGATCTCAAAATAACTAGAAAATATTTTCTTCATTAGTCATTGATCTATATCAAGGAAAGGCTCGTCAATTTCAGATTTCTCTAATGTTATTTAAAAATTGGGAATGGATATTTTAACATTTTTTGATATGTGTTTTCCAATTCATCACATAATCTCATTGTCAAATTAAATTGTTTTATTTTGATAATAATTTCATTCCATGGTCTCACCATGAATTTATTTATTTTCTATCATTTTCAATGATTTCTTGTACAACTATGTTTATCACCCATTATTCATGTGATTTTCCCCAATCATTTTTCTACTACTTGATTCATCCTATGGGGTTAGGGTTTTATATTTACAAGGAATATTAAACTTTTATATAAGTTATAGATTCATAGATACTTTTCAAAATGATGATATAGATAATTATTTTTCAAAAGATTGGGTTTTTTTGATTGATTAAGGTGATCATTTATATATATATGGGTAATGATATTTTGGAAGTAAAATGTGTAAGGCACCATCCTTAAACATTAAATAATATTCAATTAAGTTAATAATTCACATTAGGGATATTTTTATGTTTTATAGATTTAAAGAATTATGTCATAACATATACATAACAATTTTAAAATTACATGTAGATAATTCATCTTAGAATAAATTTTTTCATAAAATAAAAACACTTAATCGAAAAGAAACATGTTTAGTTCTATGTAATAATCATCATGACTTTTCATTGATCCCATCCATGACTTTATTTTTCATTATTTCTTGTCAAAAAACATTTAAAAAACTTAGTATGAGCATAAAAAGATTAGTAAGGGATACATAATGGAGGAAAACTATAAGTTTTTCAAATCAGAAAGTAATACATGAATACTTTATCATAACTAATACATTTCACCTTTATGAAGTATTAAATAACCTTTACTCAATAAAATCTCATTACTTTCCATTTTTGTAACCAAAATATTATCATAAAATGCATAGAAAAACACATAACTTATAAAGGTAACATGGGACATTAATATACTTAAATGGAATAACGATATGGTTGAATTCTACACATATAACTAAATAGAATATCCATACAGAAAACTTCTATACGCAATGATTTAGAGGTTATAATGTAACAACTTGTCTTTAGTTTATCACAAAACCACCCGTCATTTGGTTTTTCATGTAACCACTCGTCAAATGTCCATATACTATTATATAATCATAATACATAAAATATTCAAAATATAAAATTTCCTTAATAAAAATTCATTTTCAATCACATGTTATAATTTTGAAATACACAATATATTTTAGAAAAAATTCAATCTGAAAATGCCCAAAATGGGAAATAAGGGATCTATTTTCCTTTTAAAAACATTATGTCTTATAGATAACTCCAAATATTAAATAACTATTATGGTGGTGGACAGGTCATTGTCGCCACATATGTTAATAATATTATTTTTTTCATCTAGTAAAATGTGTCGTAGAAAAAATATTTAATTTTAATGAAATTAAAAGTCATAGGGGATTATTATACTCCGTGTGAAAGAAGGAGGTGTCTATTATCAAAACATGGCTCAATGAAAGGATATTGAGGGGAAGTCCCTTACGAAAATACTGCAATATAAAAACATCACATAAAAATTTGTAAAATGATCTTATGATAGGGAAAGGGGTATCTTATCACCTGGACATAATATTTAAATCATTCAGGATATAGAAGAACATATCTCAACATAAGATAATGGAAATTAAAACACATAACATAAAAAAGACTTTGACTAAATGAGGATGGTGAAGGGTTCCCATACCATGTTGTAATCAATAGAGTCCTAACCAAAAATTAATAACCACTAAATGATTAAAAAAATACCATGAAGATAAATACAATCTTCTATATCAAATGGAATTACAAAATACACCACATGCCAGAAATAATTGGTGAACAATGGACATCTCATGTAATTAAAAGTGAGATAAGAAACCCCTTACCTCGTGTCTGACTTGACTGATTCGTTATTTAATCAAATAAATAAAAAACTAAAGTTAATATCTACTTGATTAATATAATTTTTCAAATTTATTATTCTTTTTATATTACTTATTACCATTCTATAATAGCTAGTTAATTATTTGAGTCCATATCAGACATTTTATTGATGTTTGGAACATGAGTCAACAATGAAATTCATATAATTACAAGTAGTCAATGTGGTCGAAATTCCATTATCTCCAGAATGATATTAATGATTTATATATCATATATATAAATTATATATATATATATATATATTTATAATATCTTATATCATGTGGATATATGAAAATGAAATGCACTGTTCATGGAGATAGTAAGTCATACGTATTCGTGAATGCTACATTCAATTCTTTTTCACATTTAAGTGAAGGAATCGAAATTATACATAGGTATATTATAATTAAGTATAATATAAATGTTATATATGATACAAAATTCCATTAATTTCATCATTTATATGTTATATGTATATCATAAACGAGTCATATTATTTTGAGGGGGTGGTTGTCCACACTTGCTCAAATGAAATTATAGTATTTATACAACATGAAAAGAATATTGGTATGTTCTAAATGATAATTACAGAATCATAGAGATAAAATAAAATTCATAAAACTCATATATAATTATAGTTCTATCATAATGTATACCATGATATGTGTTAAGGAAAAATTGAACAATCATCGTTTCGTGAGGCAGTTTTTCACCGTATATAGAAAAGTATGTTTGTATCCATTAGGTGGAGGTGTGTGTAAGGGTATTTCAAATACATATCATAAAAATAATATAATATATTTAGTATATGTGTTTTTTATATAAACAATGAATAAGAATAGTATAAGGAGTGGGGAAGGAAAATAATGGAAGGAATCTTCTGAGAAGACGTTACCTCAAATCGAGTAAAATTTTTTTATTTGACATAATGGGCACTCTTGAATTGCCTAATTTTAAAGTTAAGGATTCTAATAGAAATATAGGGATGTTGGTAGATTATTTTGGTAGAGTTTGGAAGAGAGAAGGTCCTGGAGTGGTTTATTGTAATGGGTTATAGTTGGTGTCCTTTAATAAGAGGGAGGAGGGTCTACTTAGTAATGTTTGAAAGTATTATTTTATGATAAAATTGTTTTAGATTTACAAAGGTCCAAAACTCATTAAATTAGAAGATAAGATGAATATAAGTCAAAATATATTCATCAAATATGAATTGTAAATTTGTTTCTATTTTTTGATCTTTATTTTTTTATTTAACCATTTGTTATCTTATTTAACTTTTACCATGTCATCTTGTATATTCATAATATATGGTTAATATAATTACTATAAAATTACAAGAGACCCAAAATGTATCTTTAATTGTAGTTGTAACATCATATATTTCATTTGCCTAAGTATTATATTTTTAGGACTATTTTATCATTTAATAAAATATAAATGGATTTAAAAAACACATTTATGTCAATAGTTATACTATTAATAACAAGGCATTTTAAAAATAAAAAAAACATGATCAATTAGAAAAAACATTATTAATTAAAATATATCATGTGATAATCATCCATGAAATTCTTTGATTTCGTAAAAAGTTTCAAAATATATTTACTATAGTATTTATATTCTCATTTATTTGAAGCATTCATTAATGAGGTAATCATTACATCATCATTATGTCATAAATAAATTAATTTATTTTATATCTAATAATTATAATTAAAATACCGGTATTTTTGAATTATTTTTTCATTTATAATTACTTTTTATAGTTAAATATATCTATTATATAACAACACATTACATTTTTTATAGCAAAACGGTACCAGTTTATGATATTTTTATTTTTATTTTAAATAAAATGTTATTAATGTAATTATATTACACAAGTGGATTCCAATGGCCAAAATTTATACCCAAGGAATGTATTGGTCGGAAACAACTAATAAAAATAAAGATAAGACAATTGTTTAGGTAATTTTATTTTATTATAATATTATTTTTACCTTGAATTACCATATTTACATTTAACCGTACTAAATAAAAATCAAATGGTACTATTCACCAAAAAAATATTTTCATCATATTGAACCACATTTTAATAACTGATGACAACCATGTATGTCAGATTTTTTAAATTCAATTCACAGAAGTGGTAACATTTGATTTAATTGAAAAAGTCAGTTTTTTAAATACTATGCAATGTGTTTAACTATTCATCAAAAAAAATAATGTTTTCAAAAAAATAAAAAACATTCAATAAAATATAATTATCATATTAAAAATTCAAAAATTATTTCTATTTTATCAAATTAAATACATATAAGCTTCATTAATTAATTTAAAATTAATTACCTTTGTCAAAACTAGAAAGCATGTTCTTATGAAGTAAAAACAACAAAAAGACTGACATGTGTTTATGTCCAATTTCATAGTGAGATTACTTCTAATGAAAAAAAAGAATTAAATAGTAAAAATATAATCCAATTACACTTTATATTCATTTTAAAAGGTAATATAACCATATTAATAAATCAGATAAAAAGACAACTTTAACATAAAATGCAGTAATTGTCACTATTATTTAAAAATTGAACATTATTAGAAAAATATCAAAAATTTACCCAAAGTAAATTTTGATATCCCATTTCTAAGTATTCTGAATAATTGGTTAAATGAAACATATAATAGTGAAAAAATAATAGACTTAAATGGGGATTTCATCAAAAGATAGTAAAACCACCTTTTAAAAATATTATTATATTTATGCTTAAAATTGGATTCATTCACATTTTAAGCCCCTAAAATTTATTTTATAAATGTAAAAACATTTAACAAACATCTATAATAATATTTTAGTTAGTTCTATTCATTCCCACCAATTCAACGACATGGAGTTAAATACCATTGAAAATATAAATACTATATATTTTTTAGTATGACTCAACATTGTATAAAACATAAGACATTAGGGAAACCCATTGTTCTGTGACAGGTACACCATCATATAAAAAATCCCATTTAAAATAAAATTAATTTTTAATTAAAAAAAATTAATAAAAATTAAAATGTCATATTCTTTATTTACTTGGGATGTTACATCCTTCCCCCCTTTTGAAAATTTTGTTCTTGCAATTTTCAAATTGGGCAAGGAAACTATATTTAAAGTCCTACATCAGAAAAAGTGTCAAAAACCTATCACATTAAAAGAAATAATGAGATGTAAAAAAGGTCACCCAAGATAACCCATAAAAGGATTACTTAAAAACATGGATATGGAGGATAAACTAGGTTTCATGTTCTAATGGAGTGTGATAGATTACCTTATCATGAATAATTTAACATCAAAAAATGAAAAAACAAGTGATGGGTTAAATGGTCATTGGTTTCCTAGTATGAAAATTAAATGGAAAATGTTTTTTTAGGTTTCATTTCCAAAAAATTAGAGAATTTATTTGTGGGATTTACTAAGTTCATAAGGAAATATTCTTACCTTTAATGTAGAGTTTCATCCTTTAATATGTTTCTTCCAGAAACACATCTTTTCTCTAAGTGATTAGTGTTCAATATAACTTGGTTTAACTCCTGACCCCAGTAAATGAGATTCAGATCATTATTACATAATATTGGCCTGGTCACAAGTGATAAAATCCCATCATACCGATCAGTTTATTAGCCTTGGAGGTACTATATGCATATATATGTTTTACATTACATTATAAACTGAAAAAAACAACAGCATAGTATCCTTTGAAAAAATTCATATTCCTTAGACTATCTCTTTAGGTCAGTCATAATATGCCACTACACAACTTTTGAAAAATAAAACATAGAAATGTGGAAGCTTAGATTCTCCGTAAAAATTAATAATATAGCGAAAAATTTTATAAATAAGAATTAACATTTAAGGAAATGTATAACACTAAAACATAAGCCATTGAAACATTAACATCATAATAAAAGGGAAAACATAAATCCAATAATTTTATTTAGTTATTCACATGGATATTCTTTTAGTCAAATAATCACATTAAATATCAATAGCCAATTTCATAATGATGAAATGCATAATTCCATACATCAAAACTGTGTAGTCAAGCCCTCATTCCAATAATACAAATATGATTTTATCAATTCCTTATTCCAAGACACTAGTTTGTCTCATTAGACCTACCGATGCACCGATGAGCTATAGTGGGATCCACCCATCACTTACTAAGTCTAATTAATTCCTCATGTGAAAAGGATGAAACATAACATAGACATTCATATTAAAACTACCATATGAAATGTTAATAATTTAACCATAACCCATGAATGGTATAAAAATAACACATCTATAGACAAACATATCATAAAACCTTCAATACAATATAGAATATTTTTATCATAATGAATTAACATGAAACAAGTTTAAAATCCATCAAAAAATTTTGACATAGAGAAAATCAAAATTATTTGAGAGAAATATAACTTTTTTGAAATCATTTAAAAGAAACATAATTATAAAAGATAAAATTTATTTAGAAAATATTCTTATAATCTTGTAAGGGATGTTTCGATGATTTTATAATGGAAGAAAATAGCCACACCAACCATATAAGTTAAAGATTACATTTGTACCATAATTTTGTGGGAAATGTCATAAAGTACCTTATTTGGAAAACAAAGAAAGGTTTCCTTCAAAAACATATAAGTTCAAATAATTGTCTAAATGACTTTAAAAAATATTCTAGTAAATAGTAAAAATGTTTTGAAATATATTTTTTAGGAAAAAAATATTTGGATGATAAAGATTTCCCAATATATACTTACTTAAAAACAACCTCGGATAATAAAGTGATTGTGAAATTAACCATTATTGTGTCCTTTTCCTCAGTCAAGGGTACGTTATCCTATTTTATAATATTTAAATAATTGTTATTAAATTATACATGAACTAAATACATAAATATGATATCATATATGATCTTCTAATATTTATTTGTTAATATTATTTTAGTAGTATCATTATTTTGGGTGTCAACTGATTTTTTTTCCTTTATATGCTTGGTTTTATAAGCCATTTTTTATGGATAGGATGTATTTGATTCAAATCCAGAATGATATAATGTTCTTGAATATTATTTTTAATAATCAACTAAAAATTATACGTGATTGGTTACGGTGGAGAAATAGTCTCATCGCGTTCGTGGAGATGGTAATCCGTACATACGCACGAATGCTACATCAATTAAATTTTTGTTTATTTTAAAACAGAATAAAACCAAATGATACATAGGTATATTATTATTCATTATAATATATTATTTTACATATGTTACATATGTTCATTAACACCATCCTTTATATGTTCTATGTATGATATGAACGAGTCATATTACATTGAGGGGGTGGTAGTCCGCACATCCTCTAATTAAATTATCGTATATATATAACATGAAAAAATAAAGGTATGATGTAAAAGATAATTACATAAGATTATAGATAAAATAAATATCATAAGTATCATATGTAATTATAATTTCATAATAATGTCCACCATAAGATGTGGTAGTAGAAGATTGAACAATCATCGTTTCGTGGGGCAGTAGTTCACCGTCCACAGAAACATTATGTTCTATACCCATTAGATAGAGGTGTGTGTAAATGTAGATCAAATATGTAATGACCCAAAAATTCATTAATGGAAATTCCTCTTGGTTATTTTTTAAATGTCTTATTATGTAAAATGGTTATTTAAAAAATATGAACTTCCTTGGTTTTATGTTTATGAATTGTGACTATTACTAATATGCAGTTGAATAGTGATCCCATTATTAGTATAAATGTAGGGATTGAACAATCCAATTTACTCAAAAAACGAAATTTATGGCATCATCTAGTATAATTTCTCCATTCAAAGACCATTTTTTGGAGCTCAGAAAAGAGGTGGTGTCATTGGGATTCACTCTTGAATAAACCCAATCCAAGCTTCAACATGTTAATCTCGAACAAAACCATTTATGAGAGAAGTGGAAGTTGATAGATGTCACCACGCATGCAATGTTATCCTAGCCACCCCAGGAGTCTCTCAACATTGTGCACTTTACCCTTTGGTCTTATGCAGCTATTTTAAGGGGTTATGTAACAAATCCCTAGAACTATGATAATGTGAATGACTTTTGTATAGAATTATGAATAGGTAGTTATTTTTAGTATTGTTGTGTTTAAAATAGTTTTTAAAAGAAAAAATAGTATATTTAGTTAATATTAAACTATGAAATATATTTTTAGGATTTAATGGATATTTTTGAATTAAAAAATATTATAATAAAATATTAATTTTATTATTAAATTAATTTTATTAAATATAAATGATTTTACAATTTTATGATTGAAATTGTAATTTTTATTAAGGATTAAATCCATTTTTGTCCAAACCCATTAATTTTTTATAAATGTCGGTTAAGATATTAAAATTGTAAATTCACATATTTAGAAACTTATTTAGATAAAAATAATATTATTATTTGAATCAGGGTGACAAAATTATCCAATGGTGAAATTTTCATTATTTTCCAATACAGTCGAGTTTTTGGGTAAAGATTAAATAGCGTTAAAAAGATAAAATGTTTTATAAGTCCTAGAGGGTCCACTAATAATAAAACACATTATAAGAAACCATATTATAATAATAAGTTCACACATTGGGCTTAAAAAATTTTGTTTTCACTCCGCTTTGGAAAAAACTATTGTCTAAAACCGTGGGTTGGTTTCTGATTTTGTTTAGTTTAATGTGAGGTGTCCCAAACCAAACTAATAAACAATTATCTCTCAATTCCTATATAAACCCACCCAAGCTCTCAATTCTACTTCACTCAAAGCCTTTGAATTTCGTCTAACCACTAGTCTAATCTATCTATAATCCTACCAAGGTTCCCCATGCTCTGAAGAAGCCTCTCTCAAGCCTCTCTCAAGCCTTTGGAAGCACACTTCCATGTAAGTGGTTTTCTTCCTTTCTCATATTTTCAAATATTCGTTAATTTTTTATTCCCTTTTAATTTAAATTATAAATTTTTTGTTCTGGTTTCTCACCACCCACATAATACCCTCTTTATGTTTGAATGATGGGATACCCTTTTCTCTCTCATTAAAAGCCTCCCATGTACACCTGTTTCTATGCCAAAATTTTGAATGGAATTTCTCTCTCCTCATTTACATTCATACAATTCTTGTATATAAAAAATCTAAATTCAATTAAATTTTTTCATACATGAATCTATATGAACCCCTTACTATCTATGTCATTTAAATATGACGAGACACCCATTTCTATCTCATCATCAATTTTTATGAGTTCTTATGTCATGTCCTTATGCTACCAAAATTGCACTGTGATTTTCCAAGCCAAAGTCATTGTGTAGTGAATACCATGCCCATTTATCTATCAAGTGTATTCACTTATATGCACATTTACTTATTGTTTAAAGAGTTTAAATTATTTATTCTACATCCTTTTATTGTAGAATAAATGATTATGTTGAATGATTTAGTGTTTTAGGATCCATGTAACACACTTATGCATAAAATATAGTGTTTAAGAAGGGTTCTCCCTAATAGCAATCAAATGCATTAGGTAAAGAATAATATCATGAGACATCATGTGAAATGGGTGTTTTCTCATGATAATTCATGTGCAACTAGGGTTTACTAGTGATTCATTTTCAATGAGGGTTTACTCATGCTCCATGTGCAATGAGCCTTGGCTCATGCTAATTCCATGTTAAGTGTTGTTTCCACATTTCCCTATTATGATTATCATGCTTTATCATGCCTTTATTTTTTATGATTCTCATGTGTTCTATTGATATTCCTATTGTCTAACATGTATTGTATTCCTCATTTCATACCCTTATTATTCCCTTACTAGGGTTTATAGCCCACCCTTTTCATATTCATGTCCTCCAGTTTTCCCATGCAATGGAATGTACGAGGGAATTTAGTGTTCATGTAATGGATGTTTTAAATAACTATATTGCATGTTTTTGTTATATGTTGTTACATAATGATCCTAATCCCTAATGATAATATAACTATCGATCTTCTATGTTGTATCAAGTGACGTTTATGTAATTAATCATGTTTAAGTGTGTAATAAAAATCAGGGTTGTCATAGTTGGTATCAGAGGATAGGTTAAGTTATTTTTGGGATAAGGATTAGAAAACATGACTGAAGCCATAGAGAAAATAGTATGTATAATAAAAACATCCATTTTTTGGTGAGTATTGATTAAATGGTTTATCAAGAAAATACATCCATGTCTGGATATGAGCAGGTATAGGCGGCTCTGGCATAGATGTATCCTAGGGGTAAAACTCGAAAATACCGCTTTGAGGTAGATTCGAATGGGAACTGGTGCATGACAATAGGCCTTACTGCACTCTTGGTTAAAAACCTCCAATGGTATATGCTTTGGTAACTTCACAATCTCAGTATGAAGCATTATCTAGAGATTTGAAAAAATTCCCAAATAATATATGTTAGAAAGTATATAATGGATAACATAGATTGAAGCCAATAGATTCATAAGTTAAGGAAATCAAATTTATTTAAAATTCATCAGTTTTTATGTTTGGATTACCATTTATGTGTTACCCTTATCATTTCTATAATTCGATCCAATAGTCAGTAATGTGATTCATCTAGCTAACAACCGATGTGAAGATCAATGTGATGATTGTACTAATGAGATGCCCAATCCATGGGAGCAGAATTCACAAAATTTATCATGCTTCTCTCTCAGTTTACTCATGATTTGAATAGAATCATGGGTCGGGAGGAACGTTCAACCCCCCAAATAATGAAGTAGTTACTATCGAGAGCTTCATGAGACATAGGCCACCCAATTTTAATGGATCGTCTGATCCCACAATCACCGAAAAGTGGATCAATTCCATTATAATGTTCGTCTCCGTCTTTCAATGTTCCGAACAAGAGAATGTTCTTCATGCTGCTTATCATATGGAGGGTGATTCTGATCAGGAAGATGTTTTTTGATAAATATTTTCCACGCACCCTTCATCTGAAGATGGAAAGGGACTTCCTTACCCTCAAGATAATATATAAAGAATCCACCAGATCTTATGAGGAAAACTTTAAAAGGATTTCACAATACACCTCTATCTTTTTTGTTACCACTGAATGCATGGTTGACTACTTCTTTGGTGAGATAAAGCCTAGCCAGTGAAAAGCACTATCGATCTGGGATTTTAACAGCTATGAGGAAATTGCCTAATGTGCACTCAAGGATGAAATGGAGATCTAATAATATTAGGGATGCCATGGGGATAAGAAGTGTGAGGTGGAATTCAATGCTGGTAGACTGATGGATAAATCAAACGGTGCTAAGAAGATACATCACCCCACTTTCCAAATTTGTGGAAGGAATCACATCGGATATTACCATAAGGGGATAGAGAAAGTTTTAGGTGTGCAAGAGAAGGGAACCTATCCATTAATTGTCAGCAAGAAAAACCCACAGTGGCGACAGAGGAGAGGAATTCTCCATTCGACTCTCAACACTCTGTTCATTGATACAACAGTAAAGAACCAGGGCACCATGCAAATCAGTGCCCTATGCCTAGAGTGTTTGGATGCAACCCAAAACCTCCAAGGAAGCAAGGGTGATCTTTTTCCATCACTACTACCGAAGTGAACCCCACCAACGAAGTGGTGACAGGTACTCTAGTTATTTACTCAATAATAGAAAACTTAATTTTTTATTCAGGTTCTACACATTCTTTTATTTCACTAAGATTTAGTAGAACAATCCCAACACCACCACAAATCATGGAATTGAAGATGTAGGTGAGTATAGAAAATTGGGAAATCATTTCATCCAATTACTATAACTTCTATGCAATCATAATCTGTGAATTGAACTTTCCAAAATGCCATGTCTTACTCCCTCTAATATAATTTAATGAAATTCATTGCTTGGATTGGATTTCCTTATATAAGTATGAAATAAATTAAAATGAGAGGGAAATCCCTCTCCATGTGGATAATCGACCCCAGATTCAATACAAGTCAATGGAGGGGGAAGAATCTTATTTAGCTCCATCATCTCATGTGTGGATATTATTTCCCTATGAGAATGCATACCTAGATTAGAATATTGAGAACCGGAAAACTACCATCCTTGAAGACAAGCTTATTGTGAGGGAATTCATAGAAGTGTTTCCCCAGGAATTTATTGGTCTTCCTCCTAAAAGAAATGTTGAATTATCAATTGATCTCTTACCTAGGGCATTGCCAATATCCAAGACTCCATATAGAATGTTTGTTGGGGATCATGAGGGGATGAAGAAAAATATAAAAGAGAATATGGATAATGGGTTTATACACCCACGTGATTCACCATGGGGTGCACTAGTCCTCTTCATCAAGAAGAAGGATGGGTCAATGCACCATTGCCTCAATTATCATGAGCATAACAAAATCAATATAAAGAACAAGTATCCTCTTTCACGGATTCATGACTTGTTCAATCAGCTAAGTGGAGAACAATACTTCTCCAAGGTGGATTCGCAGTTGAAATATTATCAATGGTGAAGAAGGAATATATCCCCAAAATTACGTTTTGTTCAAGGTATCGACACTATGAATTCATAGTAATGCCTTTCAGACACACTAATCCTCCAACATTGTTTGTGGACTTGATGAATAGAGTCTTTAGATATTACCTTGACAAATTTGTTGTTGTCTTTATATATATGATATTCTAATATACTCCAAAACCAACGGGGTCATCATGAGGATCAAGGAACTATTCTAGAGACCTAGTGGAAGGAGAAGCTATATACAATGTAAAATAAGTGTGAGTTCTGGTTGAAGGAGGTCTCATTCTTGGGCCATATCATAACAAGCAATTGGATATCTGTGGATCCCCAAAATAAAGATGCAATAGAGGGATGACCATGGCCAACATCGGTAAGTGATATCGATAGCTTCTTGGGGTTAGTTGGATATTATCGATGATTTGTGAAAAATTTCTCATGATTGTCCAAAACTCTTACCAAGATAACTCAGAAGGCAGTAATGTTTTCATGGAGTGAGGAATCCGAAAAAGCTTCTAGAAGTTGAAAATGAGGCTTATCACTGTGCATGTGCTCACTATACTTAAAAGTGGGGAACGCTTTGTGGTGTATATTGATTCTTCTAAGAAGGTATTTCGCAGTGTGCTGATGAAAATTTATAATGTTATAGGATATGCCTCAAGGCAATTGAAAATATATGTGAAAAACTATCCAACACATGATCTGGAGTGGGAAATTGTGATCATTGCCTTTATAATTTGGAGGGATTATCTCTTTGTGGAGAAGTGTGAAATATATACGGACCACAAAATCCCCAAGTATATATTCACACAGAATGAGTTGAACATTCACCAATGAAGACGGGTAGAGCTGATCAATGACAATGACTACACAATCCATTACCATCTAATTAAGGAAAACAAGGTGGAAGATTCTCTAAGTAGAAAGGATCGTCTATCTTTTTCAATGATCAAAATTGAATATGATATTTTTAGGTCCACTAGTTTAGATACCCTGAGTGGGGGGGTGAATCAGGGTATGACAGATTAAAATAAATATACCTATTGATCCTATTTTTTTGTTAAGAAAAACTATTTTCTCTATCTTTCCTGTAGAAAATTATATATAGAAATTAAATCGTGCACGTTACACACTAACTTTTAATTTGTTCACCCTCATTGGGATACGTCCAAGGAGAATACACTAGAAATGTGTCGATGTACAAAATCCACTCTATGTCCACTGCGCTTTACATGTTCAAAGAAGACTCACTGTCCCTCCTAGTTTACAACCTCTCACAATATGAGAGCTCACTGCTCTCTCAAATGAAGTGTGCTCACAGATTTTTCAGAAGGTCCACTCACCGTTTATAGACCATCAGGTCTCATTATTATCAATAATGAAATATACATCTTTAACTGTTGATACATTCTCTGCTGATGTTCAACATTTACCTGTAGATAAATCTCATTTTGCACCGGGTGTACCAGGAAACACCAATTTTAATGCGTAGCTATCACTGGGCTTTGTGCATAATTCTCTGATTTTGCGCAAAATTCACTTTTCGTGCAATACCCCTTTTATGTGGAACAAATTATTTTACACGCAACTACTTTTATGCGATTCCTCTACACTGTCTTGTGCGAAATTCTCTGCTTCTTCACAGAATTCAATTTTAATGAAACAATGATCTTTTCATGCAACTCTCTTTGGAACTCAAATTTCGTGCACCAAATCTATGATAATCTCCATGTCGTGAGCTGCACCAAATGTAGGGGGGTCACATCATATTTATAGGCAAAATTGACCTCGCACAAAAAACCATTCTTGAGAATGTAATCCACTTCATGCATGAAAAACAAATCTTTTGTGCAACACCATATTTCACTCACTACTCCAATATTTAGCGCACCTCATGCCTTTTCCAATTTTCGAGATTAGGACCTCAAAACACCTATGCACGAAAAACATCATCCCACTATTTCACACATCACATTCCTATTTCGCACATAGCGCTGATATTTCAAGCACCACAATGATTTTTCACACGCCACTATATTTTTTGCGAACCACAATGATTTTTCTCGCAACATATTAATTTTTCATGCACCATTGTGATTTCTCACACTCCTCCCTTTTCCAAAAATGCATCTCTCATTTTCCTATTTTCAGGCCCACAAATTTGGAAAACACTCGAAAACGGTGCCACCTTGTATCTACTCTTTTTGTAATGCCTCCAGATCGTCCATCCCATTGTTAATGGTTCTTCAATCAATCATGGATTGTTGAAAGCATCTCATGAACCCAAAAAATCACCACTAAATCCTTCTTTGTCAACATGATCATACACCCTGGTCTTCTTTTTCAACAAACAAAACATGGAGGCCCACTTTGTCAAGAAACAAAATCACTTCAAAAATGATTCAATGATTCTTTAAGTTATTTTTGCTCAACAGATATGATATTATTAATTTTTCAATGGATAGAATTCGGAATCATTAAGGGAGGAAGATCATCAATCATTTCTCAAATTATTTCTCAACCATCCCTCTTGGAGATAATTAATGATTCTCAAAGATAAGATGTAGATATTCAGAAAATGCTGGAAGTTGTTAGAAATGGGAAATCCTATTATTTCTAAGTTGATGAGGAAGGATTTTTAAGATCTAGGATGACATTATGTGCACCATCCGATCTAGGGATAAAATAGAAGCTATTTAATGATCCTCATAGCTTGACCTTCTCAATCCCCGTGGTAGCACAAAGATGTATTGAGATATCCGAGAAAACTATTGGTGGGAAAATAAAAAAAGGGAGATTGTTGAATATTAATCAAAGTTTATGGTATGTTAGTAAGTCAAGGATGATAGAAAAGTGTCTAATGGGATGATGCAACCACTACCCATACTAGCATAGTAGTGGGAGAACATTACCATGGACTTTGTCCCTGGACTTCCGAGGACATCCAGAGGAAATAATGATATATGGGTCGTTGTGGATCATCTTACAAAGAGAGATCACTTTAACGTGATTCGAGAATACTTCACATTAGATCAACTGGCACAGATATATATCAAGGAAGTGTTAAGGCTGCATGGAGTTCAACAATATTTTATTTCCGATAGAGTTCCATGTTTCACCTCTATGTTTTGGAAGCATCTTCAGCATGCTCTGAGTACTGAACTGAATTTTAGTACATCCTATCATCCTCAAAATGAGGGAGAATCCAAGCGGAATATCCAAACACTTGATGCAATTTTGGGAGCATTATCAATTCTCTTTAATGTAGGATGGTATCAATATCTTCCTTTAGTTGAGAAATTTTATAATAACAGTTTCTACTTGAGCATACAAATGGCACCATATGAATCACATTATAGGGAAAAGTGTAGAACACCATTTTTTTGGGATGAGGTCGGTGAGCATAAGCTGATTCGACCAGAGATGGTTGAATAAATGGTTGAAAAGGTGAAAAAAATTCAGCAGCATATTAAGGGAGCCAAGAGTCGATAAAAGAATAATGTAGATAACCTTTAACGAGACCTTGTGTTTAATGTTGAAGACATCGTAATTCTATGCATATCTCCATGGAAGATGTTTATGAGGTTTAGAAAGAAAGGAACGTTAATTCCAAGGTACATAGAACCCTTTGAGATTCATGATCGTGTCGGGGCTGGGGCCTATCGGCTACCACCTCCACCTACCAAGGCCAAAGTACAAGATGTATTTCATGTATCCCTCTTAAAAAAGTGCAAACCAGACCCTTCACATCTACTGTCTCTAGAGGTGATACAGCTAGAGGATGATCTTTCGTATGAGGAGTAACCATTGAAGATCGTAGATCCTAGAGAAAGTTTTTACAAAATAAGACAATGCCCATTGTCATGCTGTTGTGGTAAAACCACAAGTTTGAAGAAGCGAAGTGGGGATTAGATGTAATGATGAAACATAGTTACATATATATTTTTTAAAGTGGGAATGGGAAATTTCAAGGGACAAAATTCTTAAGGGATAATATTGTAATGAACCAAACATTTATTAATGGAAATTTATCTTGGTCCTTTTTAATTGTCTTATTATGTAAAATGGATGTACAAAACATATTCACTTACTTGGTTTTACGATTTTGAAATATGACGATTTCTATTATGGTTATTTAATAGTTATCACACGATAATTATAAATATAGGCATTTAACAATACAATTTACTCAAACAAAGGAAGTGATTACCTCATCCAATAGAATTTCTCTTTATGAAGCCCATTTCTCAGAGATCGGAAAAGTGGTGGAGTCATTGGGATTCTTTCTTGACAAAGCCCAAGCTGAGATTCAACATGTTAATCTCGAATTGATCTGTATGTGGGAGAAGTGGATGTTGATAGAGATCACCACACATGCAATATTTTCTGAGCCACCCCAAAAGTCTATCACCAGTGTGCACCATACCTTTATGTCATATGTGGATTTTTTAAGGTGTTAGGCAACAAATCACTAGAACTATGATAATTAGAATTACTTTTTTATATAATAAAGAATGGGGAATTATTTTTATTGTTGTTACATTATAAATAGTTTTTAAATGCACAAAAAGTATATTTAGTTAATTTTCAACTAAGAAATATATTTTTATGAATTAATGTATATTTTTTAATTAAATAATATTTTAATATATTATTATTATTAAATTGATTTTATTAAATATAAATGATCTTATAATTTTTTGAATGAAATTGTAATTTTTATTAAGTTTTGAATGCTAATTTTGTCAAACCCATAAATTTTTGATAAATGTAAATTTTTATTTTAAAATTAAACATCCACATATTTAAATAATTAACTAGATAAAATTAATATTATTTTTGGAATGAGGATGTCGAAATTATCCATGGGTGAAATTTTCATAATTTTCCGAGACAGTTCAATTTTTGGCTAAAAAGTAAATAGTATTTAAATTTATAATGTGTTTTATAAAATCATAATGAACCAATAATGATGTAATAAAATACTATAAACATTATTTTAGGATAATATATTTTTTATCGTTAATATAATTTGATTTTAGATTTTTTGGATTAATTTTATAAATCCTTTGTTGACCCTCGATGACTTATAATAATTCTTGACTTTTTAACTTATATTCCTTGAGAGTGTGACTCACCTCCACATAATAATCCATATTATTTTAAGAATTTAGGACTCTGGACTTATAAAATATTGTTTTCCTCTCCCCTTTGGAAAAATCCATGGGCAAAAACCATGGGATGCTTTGTGCATTTTTTTTATATTAATATGACGTGTCCCAAACCTATATAATAAACCATTCCCTCTTTTTTCCTATATAAACCCACCCAAATCCCACTTTTCCCCCACTCAAAGCCTTTTTAGTTTGTACAAAAGTTTCCCTCCTCTCTCTATAATCATCTAAAGGCGCCCCAATCTCCCATGAAGCATCTCTCAAGCCTCTCTCAAGCTGTTGGAAGCACATATCCAAGTAAGGGTTTTTCTTCCATTCTCATTTTCCCCAATATTATTCAAGTTTTTATGCCATTTTAATTTCAATTATAAATGTTGGATTATTTATTTTCACCTCCCCATACTTCCCTTATAATTTTTCAATGATAAGAGACCCATTTATCTCTCATTAAAATCCTCCCATGTACACCTGTTGGTATGCCGAAATTCCGAAAGGAATTTCTCTCTTCTCATTTACATTCAAGAAATTCTTTGGCATCATGAATCTAATTTCCATTAAATTTGTAAGGAAATTTATCTATATGACCCCTTTCTATATTTTTTATATAAATATAATGAGACACCCTTTCCTTTCTCATCAAGAATTTTTATGTGATCTTATGTCACGCCATTATGCTGCCGAAATTTCACCGTAATTTTCCAAGACAAAGCCATTATGTAGTGAATACCATTCCCATTTCCCTATCAAGGGTATTAAAATTTATTCAAATTTTCTTATTTCTTGAAAAATTTCAAGTATTTACTCCAAATTCGTTTACCATGGAATAAATTATAATTTTGAATGATTCAATGTTTTATGATACATGTGGAACACTTATGAATGAAATAAAATGTTTAAGAAGGATGTGCCCTGATAGTGCTCCAATGAATTGGGTAAAGTATAATATCATGATACATCATGTGCAATGGGTGTTTACTCATTATAATTCAAGTGCAAAGAGGGTTTACTCATGCTTCATGTGCTATTAGGGTTTACTCATGCTCCATGTGTAATGATCCTTGGCTCAGGCTAATTCCATGTTAAGTGTTGTTTCCACATTTCCATGTTATTATTATCATGCTTTATCAAGCATTTAGGTTTATTTTTCTCTTGTGATCTATTGATATTCCTATTTTCTATCATATATTGTATTCCTCATGTTATTCCATGATTATTCCCTTACAATGCTTTATAGCTCACACTTTTCCTATGAATGTCCTCTGGTTATCCGATGTAATGCTTAGTACGAGGGAATGTAAGGGTCATGTAAAGGATGTTTTAAGTAAATATGTTGCATGTTTTATGTTGTAACTTGTTATGTAATGATCCTAATCCCCAAAGACACTAGAAATGTCGATCATCTATCTTTTATCAAGTTATGTTTATGTAATAAATCATGTTTAAGTGTGTAATAAAATGAAGGGTTGTCGTAAAATAATTCTAATAACACCAGACAAGTATACTGAGGATAGTTATGTTTTTATAATAGAATTTAATATAGAGAGTTTAGGGGTTTGAGAAGTAAAAAAATGAACGAACATAAGAGGATATGATACCTTTAAATCGTGTAACCCTGTTTGGATTGAACAAAAAGGATTCATTAAAGTGACTTCTTCCTACAGTAAGGCTTATAATAGGAAGCAAGGTATGAAGGGAACATAATTGGACAGAGTTTGGATGATTTAAGGGGCTTGAGTGGGGTGGGAAATGAGATGGAAATAATTGTTTTTTATAAGGGGGAGGAGGGGTTCATTAGGAAAGTTTGAAAATATTATTTTATTATATAATTATATTTGGTTTGTGACGGTCCAAAACTCATTAATGTCGAAGATATGATGGGTCATTTTCGAAAAAAAATCATACAAAAGAGAATGGACCGGTTTTGGTTTATTTTTATTTTTATAATCTTATTTATTTAAATGATTTGTTAATGAGGATAACACAATATCATTATTGTGTCAAAAATAATTTTATTTATTTGATTTCTAAAAATTATAAAGAAATACCCTGATGTATTAAATTTTATTATCTTTAATATGAATATTTATAATCAAAATGTTAACATACATAACTTCATGTAAAATTTATTTTACTAAAATATATATGTTAATTTCATTTTTGTCTTTACTTTAAATTTATTAATATAAACTATCATTATCACTCTCAAGTGGCTCCATGGGGTCCCAAAATCATATCATGGATTCCCATGGTCGGAAATATATCATTTAATAGGGTTATGACACATGCTAGGGAAATTTAATATTATTATATTATTATTTTTTACCCTAATTTTTCTGATTTACTATTTATCCACGGTAAATAAAATAATTACCATTGTAATTATTCATAGTGACTATACATAAAATTTACCTATTTAAACAATATGGACCTCCTAATTCAAAATATGAAATCCATTTTTCCATATTCAAAAAACATAAGTGGAAAAAATTAATTTAAAATCAATTCCCATTATCAAATTAAAAATTGTGTTTTTACGAAATAATAACAATCAAATGATTGACTCTTGTTTATGTCTAGTATAAATGTGAAATTACATCCAATGACCTAAATTATATTAAATAATAAAAATATAATTTAATTATACCTAAAAAACATTCAAATGTACAATTTAACACCGTAAATTACTTCTACAAAAAAAGCTGTTTTAAATTAAAATTTAATTTTTCCCACTATTCATCAAAATATGAAAATTATCAAAAAATAACAAAAATTAACCCTAATATAATCTTCTTATTCCAAATCCAAAAATGAATTCCATATTTTAAAATAAAATTTCCATAATTTCAAAATGTTGGAATTACTATTCATAACGACTAGATTGATTGGTCATGGTGTTCTATAACTCTATGTTGCGTACATCGCTAGCTATTGTATTATTCAAAGGGAAACGTACCATGGAAGCATGGGGTGTCATATTATTCAATCCGTAAATTAATTTTTTCTTCTAAATTTCTAGAATGCTATTGCATAAAAATATTTGTGTGGTTATTCATCATAAGTTCCTCAGATTCCCACATTTCCTCTTATATCTTATGGTTTCTCCATAGAACTTTTACCAAATGAGTCGCCTAGTTTCTCAACACATGTTCAATGGTGTCAAGAATCTATTCAGGCTCTTTGAAATAAGATAGATCGAGTACCAGTTCTAATTCTTCATATGTGAGTACATTCATTGGGTCATGCATGTATTTTCTAAACAGCGATATGTGGAACACATCATGAAATTTGGAGAGACTTGGTGGAATTGTCAAATGATAAGCTACAAATCAAATTCGTTATAGAATTTCAAAAGGTCTGATGAAACTGTGACGTAATTTTCCCCTCTTAATGAATTTTATTACACACTTCCAAGGAGATACCATCAATAAAACATGTTCTCCTACTTGAAATTTCAAATCATTCCTTTGGTTATCAGCATAGCTCTTTTTCATTTTTTAAGTTTCTTTGAAGTAGGTTTGGATAATATTCACCTTTCCCATTGATTCCTCAACATGTTTTGGGAATTCAGGTTTTCCTTCAACAAAATCATCCCAAATAGTTGGTGCAGGACATCTCTTTCCATATAACAGTTTATATGGTTCCATTTGAATACTTTAATAGAAGATATTATTATAGGAACATTCTACCATAGTTAAATATTGACCCCCATTACCTTGATAGTCATGTGAGAATGAACTTGATATGTATTCTACGGTTTGAATAGTATGTTCTGATTGTCCATTAGTATATGGGTCATAGGTAGTGCTCAAATTAAGATCTGTATCCAAGGCCTTTTGATGAATTTTCTAAAATCATGAGATAATATGGAGATCACGATCAGAAACAATAGATAGGGGTACTCCATGAAGTCATAAAAATCATTAATATATAGTCTTACCTTACGTTCAAGTGGTAAATATTTTCTAATAGAATGAAAATGTGCTGACTTAGTATGATGATCAACAATTACCCATATTCCATGATTAATTCTCAGAGTCTTTCATATCCCCATGACAAAGTCCATCATATTGTCATCCCATTTCTACTCAGGTATGGGAAAATGTTGCATGACTCCTCTGGGATATTGTCTTCCAGACATAACCAGTTGAAAAACCATACATCAAGACACATAATTAGTTATCTCCCTCTTAATGTTGTCCAAAAAAATGTTCCTTCAAATATCTATACATCATAGTGATAACAGGGTTTATATATAAATTAAAGCTATGAGAATCATCCAAAAATTCCATTTTTTGATCAGGTATATTGTGAACAGAAAGCCTCTTCCCGAATTTCAAAATTATATCTTCATATACAAAGCCAATTAATCTCCCATCCTTCACATCATTAACTTTCTTTTTAACATCCTCATCATCAGTCTGATACCTTTTTATCATTTCAAGTAATGATGCCCTAGAATACATTTGAAAAAGTATTTTATGTTCCTCCTTCCAAGATAATTTCAATGTCCATTTTTTCTAGATCCATGTACATAGGATCCCTTTCAACTCTCATCTAGTTTAAAACACCATGATCGTTTCTAGTCAAAGCATCTTCCACCTTATGGTCCTTCCCTAGGTTATAGTGTAGAGTGAAATTATAATCCATGATTAGTTCGAGAAATATTATTTTCCTCATATTGACTTCTTTCTGTGAGAAAATATACTTCAATATATTGTGATCAGTATATATATCAAATATATCACCATAGAGATAGTGTCTCCAAATCATCAAAGAGAATTTTAATGATGTGAACTCATGATCATGAGTTGGATAGTTTTTTTCATGAATTTTTAACTGCAATGATGCTTAGGAAATAACTCAATCATTTTTCATAAGGACACAACCAATTCCTTTCTTTGAAGAATCACTATAAATAACAAACCCATAATTCCCCAATGGTCGAGTCTAGATGATATCATTGAATATTATTTTCTTTAGTTCATCAAAACATTCTTCACAATATTTTTTCAATACAAATTAATCCCCTTTACGAGTTATCTTGTTTAATGGTTTAGAAAATCATGAAAACATTGTGGGCAAATCCTCAACAATAGCTTTCTAAACCAATAAAAATGTGTACCTCAATTATACTCATTGGTGCTGGCCATTCGTGTATTACATTTTTATTTGAAGGATCAATAGATAATCCATCCATATAGAAAATATGGCTAAGAAAAGAAAATTTATTGAAGCCAAAATTCACACTTGCTAAACTTCTCATTTAATTAATTTCATCTGAGGGATTTCAGAATAGTGAAAAGGTGATTTTCATGATCATCATAGATTTTTCATTAAACCATGATATCATCAATAAAAACATCTACATAGTCATCAAGATATTTCCTGAGAATTATTATCATTAATCTATGAAAACAGAGGTAGCATTAGACATTCCAAAAGGTATTAATGTAAACTTGTAATGCTTGTACCTAGTTTGAAATGCATTTTTTGAAATGTCTTCCTTTTTCACACACAATTTATGATATCTAGGTCAAAGATCCATATTTGAATAATATTAGCCCCCATGAATTTGTTCAAATAAATCATCAATGTGAGGTAGGGGATAATTGTTATTTGTTTTTATAGCAATGATCTATCAGTAGTCAATGAAAAACCTCATAGATCTGTCTTTCTTCTTAACAAAATGTACAGCGGATCCCCATAAAGAAACACAAGGGAGAAGAAATCTTTTATTATTCAATTTCACTAGTTGTTTCATTAGTTCCACAAATTCCATTATGTCCATTATATAAGGGGTCATCGATATGGGCCTTGAATGATGAATTAAATCAATCCCAAACTCAATTTCTCACTCTAGAGGATGTATAGGTAAATCTTCTGGAAACACATCAACATATTATTTAAAAATAGGCACATCCTATAATTTAACATCTTTTTACTCACCCAAAGTTATTTCACATTATTCCTCAACAATAATTGAATTTTGTAGAGCTACTAGTGTTGGATCTAGATAAGAATCAGGTGGTGATATTTCCAATATAAAGATAAGGTACTCCTTATTATCATCAAAAATAATAACCTCCTTCTTCTTACAATAAATTTTCACTGCATGGTCCAAAAGCCAATACATACAGAGGATTATATCAAATCTAATCATGGGTATGTCAATGAGATCAAAATATAAAGAACGTGTATATGCCTTAAGGGAAACAAATTCTCAAAACATTGTTTCAATGATAATTCGTTTATGAGTTTGTACTGAAAACTTTTTTGTTAAATACAATTGAAAATATATATTTTTTTTAGAAAACTAGGTAGATATAAAATGATAAGATGATCCATAATAAAATAAAGCCTTGGTTAAACATGATTTAACCTTTAAATTACCTACCACTATGTCTTTCAGAGCTTCAACCTCATTAATAGAGATCTCATAAGTTTGGACTTGATCCCTTGGCCTTTTTGAGGTATGATTACCTGATGATTGAAACATTCATTTTCATAATGCCCTATTTATTTTCAATTGTTGAATTCAATATTGACATCAACTTTCTTTCCATTACAATCATGAGCTTGGTGGAATTTTTCACTACACTTGTAACAGACTCAAATTCCTTTCAATCATGTACCTGGGTGTTTCTTCTTACAATTATTGCAGGATTGATATTCAAATTTCTGTTATTCCCATTATTTCTATTTCTGTAGTGTTCAGTAGATCTATTCTTCTCTTTCTTTTCATTAAATTCATAAAACAGAGAGAATTACTTTTCTATCATGATAGCAATGAGAAAATATCTTTGTACGATGAGAAGGATTGGGAGTCCGATTATTGATGGAGAAATTATTTTAACCGATAAATGAATCAATAAATATTACTCCTTTGGTTACATATATAATCTGATGCATGCCTTTCTATCCTTTTAAAGTTAACCACATACTTTGCTACATTGTCATCCTCTTTTTTCCTCAGAATCAGAAATTTTCATTCCATATCAGATCAATGGTCATGGGGAATGTATTTTTCAAAGAAAATCTTTTAAAATTTCTTCCATTCCATGTTTGATACTTCTTTATATTCCTATGTGATTTGGATTAATGACCACCATTCATCTGTATATTTTGTGAGGCCATAAACTGCCATGAAAACCTTTTCCCTTCTAATACTCCCCAAAGCATGAAATATTTTTTCTATGGAACATATGCATTTCTCAGCTACCAATGTAATTGTACTCTCATTGAATGTTGTTGGTTGTTTCCTCATGAAGCATTATAACAATAATCCTCTACATTGTGGATCAGGGTGATCCATACGGGTAAGGTTATTATTCATAACATGAGTCAGTTATCCCAATATGGTGATAAGTTGATCTGAACCAGTTGCATCACCAGATCCATTATATCTTTTTGAGTATGTGAAAAATCCCTAAATGTATTACATGCATTGGTACGTTTTCCATTCCATCCACTAGGGGCCTTTTGAAAACAACAACATACACTAGATTAGTTTATGAATCACAATACATAATTCCAAACATGTTAAACACTCAACATAAATTCAACAGTTTATGGATATAATCAATAATCATATAAATGTTTTCATTGAGGAGGTATATAATAATACATCCTTCAAAATGGTTGGTAACATAAATTTGATTTATCCTAATCATATCCCCCAGGATTGTCGTATCCAAGAGTGCAGCACGGCTCGTTTTCATGCACCAGTTCCTGTTAGAGTCTATCTCAATGTGATGTTTTTGGGTTTTACCCCTAGGTACTTTTGTATTTGATCCGTTTCTATATGTTAGTATCCAGAAAAATATTTATTGAATAGAAAACTCACAAAATCTCAACATTACCAAAATTCTAGGAAGTTATTCTATATTAATCATCAATTTCTATCATTGGGTTTTGTTCCCAAATAAGAGTGATTCTAAATCTAGTTTCCATGGTTTGTAGTAAACTTACTTCAATACCGACTATAACACCATGAACATAGTTACATAGTGTGAGTGCATTATTACATAAAATTTCCATGATCAGAAGGGATGAAATTCCAAAAGGCTGACCATTTTAGTAGACTTATAAGTACTACATACAAATAGATGTTTTAAATTACATTATAAAATAAAAAAAACATTGTCTCCTTTTAAAACATTCATATTCCTTAGGCTATTCTTTAATTTCATTCATAATATAATTATTTGCATCCTGTTAAAATGAAAAAATAGAAAGGGGTGAGCTCAAATGCTTAGAAATAATTACAATATAGTGGAATCTTTTATAAATAAGCATAATGAGTTTTGGAAATATATAAGACTAAAAGATAAGTGTTTTAAACATAAAAAACATCATTATATGGAAAATATAAATCAAATAGTGCCATTTACTTATTCACATGGCTATTATACTGGTCGAATAATCACATGAAATATCAATAGTCAATTTCAAAATGATGGATTGCATAATGCCAGACTTTCTAACCACATAGTCAAGGCCTCATGCCAAGACTATAAATAAAATTTTTTCAAGCCCTTGTGCCAAGAAACTAGATTGTCTAATGTGACCCAACGATGCATTGAGGAGCTATAAGAGGTACCACGCTAAACTTACTAAGTACAATGCATTCCTCATATGAAAAAGTTGAAACATAACATAAACATTCTTATTAAAACTATCACACAAAATGTTAATAAGTTAACCATAAACCATGAATGGTATAAAAATAACACATCCACTATCAAAAATATCATAAAAACTTCCATACAATATCAAATATTTGTATCATAATGAATCAACTAGAAACAACTGAAAATTCTGTCAATGTATGTTGACATAGATGAAATAAAAACAACATGAGAGAAATATCAATTTTTTAAAATCATTTAAAAGTCATATAATTATAAAAGAAAACATTTATTTTTAAAATATTCATATAGGTTTGTAAGGGAAGCTTTGACGATGTTATAATGGATGAAAGTAACCTCACCCTCCATATAAGTGAAAAAATAAATTCATACATTAATTTTAGGGAAAATGTCATAAAGTACATTGTTTGGAAAACAATAGAAAAACTTCATTCAAAACATATAATCTCAAATAAGGGTATAAATGAATTGAACCCAATTTCTATTAAATAGTAAAAAAAATTAAATAAATTTTTATGAAAACATGGATGCGGATTATAAATAAGTCCCATTAGAGAGTTACGTAAAAACAACCTCGAATACTAAAGAGATTGAGAAATTAACCCTAACCTTATAATTTTACTTGGTAGAGGGTACATTAACCTTCGTTATAATAGTCAAATAATTGTTATTAAATTTCAAAAGATCTAAATATATTAATATTATATCATATATGATCTTATAATACTACTTTGTTAATAATGTTTTAGTGGTATCCTTGTTTTGGGTGCTGACTGATTTGTTTTCTTTTATATGCATGGTTACATAAGTCATTTTTTATGGATAGGATCTATTTGACTCATATCCAGAAAGATATAATGATCTTAAATATTATTTTTAATAATCAATTGAAAATTATTCTTGAATGGTTATGATGGGTAAATAATCTCATCGCGTTTGGGGAGACTGTAATCCATACATACACACGAACGCTACATCCATTTAATTTTTTTATATTAAAAGGGAATAAGAGAAAATGATACAATGATATATCATTGTTAAATATAATATAATGTATTATAAACATTATTTATGTCCATTGACACAATCCTTTATACGTTCGATGTATGGTATGAATGAGTCATATCACTTTGAGTGGTCGGGAGTCTATAATTCCTCAAAAGAAATTGTCGAATATATACAACATGAAAAGAATAAAGGTATGATATAAAAGTGAATTAGAAAAGCTTATAGATAAAATAAATGTTATATATATAATATATAATTATATTTCCATCATATTGGCCCCCATAAAATTTGGTAGTAGAATATTGAACAATCTTCGTTTTGTGAGGTAGCAGTTCCTCATCCATAGAAACATTATGTTCTATATCTATTCGATAGAGATGCGTGTAATTTTAGTTCAAATAATTCTCAAAAAAACAACATAGTATAATGAGTCTATTTGTTTTATTATAAAATAATTTAATAAAGGTATTTTAGGGGTTGGAGTAGTAAAATAGAAGAAAAAAACATAAGAGGAGATGTTACCCTTAAATCGGGTAGCTCCCTTTGGTTTGAACAAAAAGGATTCCCTGAAGTGTATTCTTCCTATGGCAAGGATTTTAAGAGGAAGGGAAGGATTTAAGGAGATTAATTGGGCAGGGTTTGGATGATACAATGGGAATTAGTGGTGCGAGATATGAGTTTGAAGTGAGGGCTTTTTATAAGGGAAAGATGGGATCTTTTGGAATGTTTGAAAATATTATTTTATTATATAATGATATTCAGTTTATAAAGGTCCAAAACTCATTAATGTCAAATATATGGTGACAAATGTTCTAAATAAAATCATCTAATAAAAAATTTATTGGTTTTGGACATTTTTTTAATTTTTATAAACTTATTTATTTAAATTATTTGTTAATGAGTAAAACAATACATAATTATTGTGTCATAAATAATTTTATTTATTTGATATATAAAAATTAAAAAAAAATACCAGGTCGTAGGAAATAATATATTATTTTAAATGAATATATTTAGTCTAAATGATAAATTATATAACCCCATGTAAAAATTGATATACTAAAAGATATATGATTATGTCATTTTTGTATTTACTTTTAATTAATTAAAAGAGAGTGTCATTACCACTCTCAAGTGGCTCCATTGGGTCCCAAAATCTCACAAGGATTCCCATGGTCAGACATGTATAAGTATATAGGGTTAGGAAATGTGTTATTGTAATTTAATATTATTATAATATTAATCTTAACATTTATTTATAGGATTTAACCTTTAACCATGGTAAATAAATTATTTACAAAAGAAATTATTCATAATGCCTAAAAATAAAAGATACATATTTACACAATTTAGACATCATAATTAAAAATATAGATTAATTTTTTTTCCAAATTGAAGACCCTGATGTGGAATAAATTAATTTTAAAATATATTCCGTTGTGAAAACAAAAAACGTGTTTTAAGAAATAACAACTATCAAAAGAATGACACTTGTTTATGTCTATTTTAAATCTAAAATTACATCCAATGAAATAAATGATATTAAATGATAAAAATATAATATAATTATACTTAACAAAAATTCAAATGTATAATTTAACACTATAAATTATTTTGATAAACATTTGTTTTTTAATTATAATTTAGCTTTTTTACTATTCATAAAAAAACTGAATTTATCAAAAAAATTGAAAATATTAACCCTAATATAATTTTGATATTCTAAATAAAAAAATAAAGTCTATTTTAAGAAAAAAACTTATAAAATTTTAAAAAGTGGGTATCATTATTCATAACGGGTAGTTTGATTGGTTGTGGTGTGCTTGAACTCGATGTTGTGTACAGTGCATGCCATTATATTATTCAAAGGAAAACTTATTGTGGATGCTTGGGATGTTACACTAAGTCACACCTAAAAAAGATATAATAAAGTTCTAGAGAATAATATAATCCACAAAAGATGAAATATATATTTCCGTTGTATTTTTACATTAACCAAAACCAAAATGGTTTGTATAACATCAGATAATCTCCAAAAATATAATATTTTATAAACAGAAATAAAACTCTTAATCATCAAAATTGAAAAAAGAGTACCCAAAGAAAAAAAATACCATTCAATAAATAATTTTCCTTAAAATAATTCAATATCATCCAAACTAATATTAAAATTAAATTAGAAGGATTTGATCACATAGTCTTCCATAAAAATGGTAACACATATCTCCAAATTACATCAGCTACTCTTAAAGCCTCATACTGATAAATGACTAAACTAATCAAATACTATCTATGATAGGATAATAATTTCGAAAAATAACCAAAATCATTATATGGTCACAATAAAACCATAAATTCTTTCAAAAAAAATTCAACCATTACTCAAAAAAAACAAATACTATAGTGTTATATAATCTTTACACATATATTTTCCCTAAAGAAAAAATGTCTTATAAAATAACCATTATCACTTAATCACCAAATCATTTTTCTATAATAAGGATATCAATTTTATGAATCATAAGTTACCATGATCAACTAATTATTGATACATAAAATCAACTAACAAAAAATAATTAGACATACTATCTGGGGACTTTATGTAGTCCAGTGGTATGTAATAAATCCCTACCGCACATTGGTTATGGGTTCGATTACCATGGACTTTCCTGACAAGATGTGTTATCACCCATCCTATGGGTTATCCTTTTTCTAAATCTATATCATCATCATGAAATTATAAAAAAAATATAATTTCCCTAAGAAATTCCATATAATTCTTGATCCTTAAAGGACATCTATTTCCTTTCATATTGCATCCTAAAATGTAATAACCTATAAATGCCTCAAACTCAAGGATCAAATAAACCCAAATAGTTCATCTTCCAAAAAAGAAAATATACTTCTTTTAGAATAAAATATTCAAATATCAAACTTCATGTTTACACTTACAAGAATAAGTCTTTCAAAGTAATCTCATCATCAAAAGAACGTTAATAATTTGAAGTATTTCATTATCCTAAAATCTACCATAACTCTTGAATTCATTATATGTATACATCATTCTCATTTAACGTTTCTCATGATCCATTAACCATATTTTCCAATATATTCTACAATACATCATTCCTTAAATCAAAATAATGAATCATATCCTAAGATTCAACATTGTGAAATCGTCAGCTAAGAAATAATCCATACCTTTCATATGTAATTTTTAGTTTCCTCATGTTCATTGGAAAGGCATTAGTTATTGGTAAAAATGTATTAGTACGATGCTAATAATTCCATTTCCAAGCCTCCTTCATAGAAAATTTATTTTTATAATGACCATGCACAACACATTTAAAACATTCAATTCATCTTTCAGAAAGAGAATCTTTCCCTTTATTGGAGTAAACTGGATGATTTGTTTTTCCATGGTAAGGTATTTCTTTATAACCTTCATTATCAAATTTGAATAATCTTCCCGTCCCTTTGAATCATATTGATAGGTTTCTTTTTTTTACATCCTTGAAAAATAGGATTTATAATATACATACCTATATTATTATTAACTGAAAATTTGTAGGAATTTTTTTCTCACATATACAATGACTTATAAAAATAAAGAAGGTTTATGTGTTAAATAATGAATCCAAATAGTTGGATGAGAATAAATACAAGTTTTCTTATTGTTGATCCCATTTCATTCAGTTTCATATTCAGAAAACCATCACATTTTTCTTTACATCCATTGTTACTTTGGTGCCTATTAGATCTAAACATGTACTAAAACCAAAATAGTCTGTGTGAGTATATAAGTAAAATCATAATAAAATATATTATGAGGAGGGTAAACACTAAGATATATTTATTAAGGTTATCTTAAACATATTTAATCTATCTAAAATAAATAGTACTCTATCTAATATACTTACCATTATGGTTATGTCACTTATGTTTAAATGACACCCTAACCTCTAATGTTATCTAAATTGAACTATGATACCAACTATAAGGTTCTAGCCTTAAACATTACATAATAGTAAATAAAGATAATAATTAACATTGAAGATATTTCTAGGTTTAGAGATTTAGGGAATTAGTTTCTAACATATACATAACAATTCGAATATTACACATAGACACATCTATTTAGTATCTATTTTGTTCATAAAATAAAATCTCTTAAAATAAAAGAAACATTTTTAGTTCTATATTTTAATCACCATGTATTTTTCATGGTCCCATACATGATTATATTCCACATTAAGTCCTATAAAAAAAATTTAAAAAACATTGGATGAGCATAAAAAGCTCAGTAAGGGATACACAATGAAGGAAAACTATTAGTTTTTCAAAAAAACAATTAAACCATGAATACTTTATCAAATGTAATACAATTCACCTAATTAAGTAATAAATACTCTTCACTGAATAATATCTCATTACATACTATTTTGTAAAACAAATATTACCCTAAAACCCATAGAAATCACACATAACATATAAAGGTAACATGGGGCATAATCATACTTAAATGGAATAAACATACCATTGAAATAAACACATATCACTAAATGAGAAATCCATATGGCTCACTTCCATACCCAAGGCATTGTATGTTATAACATAACCACCCTTCCATGGATTATCGTGTAACCACCCGTCATTTGGTTTATCAAATAACCACCCATAAAATGTCCAAGTACCATTATATAATCATAATACATAAAATACTGAAACTATCAAATTTTCATTAATAATAATTTATTTCCAATAACAAGAAATCATTTTAAAACTCCATCTTTTTCAAAAATCATTATCAATCTGAATAAATCCAAAATGTGAAATAAGGTATCTCTTTTCCTTTAAAATCATTACGACCTATAGAGGAATCCAAATATGAAATAACGATTATGGCGGTGGAGAGGTCATTGTCACCGCATATGTTAAGAACATTATTTTTTAATTTAGTAAAAGGATTCATATAAAAAACATTCAATTTTTATTGAAAATACAAGTAAAACGGGTTTTTTAAACACTGTGAAAAAGAATGAAGTGTATATTATTAAAACACGATTCAATGAAAGGAGATCGAGACGATGTACCATACAATAATTCGACAGCCTAACAGCATCACATAAAAATTAGTAAAATTAGTTTATGAGAGAGAAAAGGTATTATCATCACTTGGAAATTCAATTTTCAACAATAAGGATATATATGAATATATCCCAACATAAGTTAATGGAAATTAAAAGATAAAATATAAAAAAAGTAATCGACTAAAACAAGAGGGTGAAAGGTTCTCTTACCATGTTGTATTCAATCGAGTCGTAACCAAAAATTAATTAACACCAAATGATTCAAAAATTATAATAAAGATAAAGACAATAATTTAAATCAAATGGAATTAAACAATACACCACATACAAGAAATAAGTGGTGAACAATCAAAATCTCAAGAAATTAAAATTGAGATAAAAAACCCATTACATTGTGTCTGACATGAATCGTTCGTTCTTTAAGATCTTGAATAATAAACCAAAGTTAATTTATAGATGATTCAGATCAATTTTCAAGTTTATTATTAATTTTATATCATTTATTAAGTTTTATAAAAATTAGTTAATTATTTGAGTTCATATCAAACATTTTGTTGATGTTCGTAACATGAGTCATAAATGAACTTCTTATAATTACAAGTTGACGATGTGGTCAAAAGTCCATTATTTACAAAATTATATTCATGATTTTGATGTCATATATATAAAATATATCCAATATATATATCTGTGTGTATTTTTTGTAATCCATATCTTTTGGATATATGATAATGAAATGAACCGTTCATGGAGATGATAAGATGTATGTATGAATGAATGCTACATTCACTTATTTTTTGCATATTAAAGGAAATTAAAACTAAATGATACATATTTATATTATACTTAAATTATAATATTTATGTAATATATTTTACATAAGTTCAATAATTACAACCTTCATAAGTTCCATGTATTTCATGGACAAGTCATATCGCTTGGAGGGGGCGGTAGTCTGCACTTCCTCAAATGAAATTACCATAATTATAGAACTTGAAAATCCTAAAGGTTTGTTATAAATGATAATTTATGAATAATAGTGAAAAATAAATAAAATATATATCATACATAATTATAGTTCCATAATAATGGCCACCAAGAGTGGTGGTAGGGGAAAATCGAACAATCATCATTTCGTGAGGCAACAGTTCGTCGTACAGAGAAATAGTATGTTTGTATCTATTAAATGGAGGTGTGTATTAGTGTAGTTAAAATAAATATCATAAAAACAACCTATTATATTTACTATATGGGTATCAATATATAAACAAATAATAAGAATATAATAGGGAGTGTATAATTATAAATAATGGAAAAAAACATGAGAGAAGTCGTTACCTCAAATCAGGTAAATTCTTTCGATTTGAGCCAAAGGTGTCTCATAATTTCCCTTATGTATAGGTTAATGAATCTATGAATAATAGAGGGATGTTGGGAGAAAATTTGGGAACATTTTTGATGAGCCAACTGGCTTGAGAGGTGTGAGTAATGGATTATTGGTGGTGTCCTTTTATAAGTGGGATTAGGGGATCTTTTGGAATGTTTGAAAGAATTAATTTAATATAAAATTATTTTCAGTTTCAAATTGACTAAAACACATTTATTTCTAATATAAGATAATTATAAGTCTAAATAAAATCATACATTAATAATTATATAGGATATGGATGTTTATTAATTATAATAGTTTTTATTTAACCCTTTGTTTACTTATTTATCTTTTAACATGTCTTCTTGTATATTCTTACTATATGGTTAATATATTTACTATATAATTTTTAGATACCCAAAATAGATCATTAATGACATTAATAACATCATATTTGTAATTTTTAATAATCCTAGATTTTTATGACTATTATATCATTTAGGAAAAAATTAATTGATTTAAAAACTCATGTATATCAATTTATATACTATTAATATCATGACTTTTTAAAAATACATTACAACTTGATCAATTAAAAAAACATCATTATTTCAACTATAACATGTCATAATCATCCATAATATTATTTTATGGCATAGTATGTTCCAAAATAAATTAGTTTTAATATTTATAATCTCATTTATGTAAAACATTTTCTAATGAGGTAACCATTATATCTTCATATATTCCTAAATAAATTTATTTATTTGACATATAAAAACTATAAATAATGAAACATGATGTATAAAATATTTTAAAATTTATAATAACTTTTTATAGTCATTTATTTCAATTATACACCCCATATTAATATTGTTTTATAAAAAAATATATCATTATGTTATTTTTTAATTTAAATAAAAATTTCTTAATGTAATTTTCTTACCCATGTGGCTTGAAAAGGCAAAAAGTTCTACCCCAGAATTTTAGTGGTCGTAAAAGACACATCCAATGATGTTAGGACAAGTTTTAAAGTAATTTTATTTTATTATAATATTATTTTACCCTGAATTACCCTATTTACCTTTAACTACAATAAATAAAATAAAAAAGTTACCATTCACCAAAAAAAATTACATAAGTTTAAAACACATTTTACATACTGATGACATCCATGTATTTCATTTTTTTAATTCAATTCATAGATGTAGAAAAATTTCATTTAAATGAAAAAGTCTGTTTTTAACTAACATGTCGTGTTTTTCACTATTAATAAAAAATTGATTGTTTTCAGAAAAATACTAAAAATTCACCCAAAGATAATTTTGATATTACAAATTCAAAAATGATTTCTATTTTATCAAATTCAAAACATATAATTTTTTTTAATTAAATTAAAATTAATTTCTGTTCTCAAAACTAAAATGTGTTTTTTAAGAAGTAATAACTACAAGAATATTGACATGTGTTTATCTCCAATTTCAAAGTAAAATTACATCCACTGAGAAAAAATTGATTAAATGGTAAAAATATAATCCAATTACACATTAAAATAATTTCAAAAAAAAATTCTTCCCATATAAATAAATCCTATGGAAGATGGTTTTGAATTAAAATTTATTATTTTTCACTATTCATTAAAAATTTGAACTTTATTAGAAAAATACCAAAAATTACCCAATTTTAATTTTTGTATCATGATTATAAATAAAAACAATATTTATTCAAATTAAACATTTAAAAGTGAAAAAAACTATATTTAAATGGGGTTCATAGTCAAATGGATGTAAAACAACCTTTTAAAAATATTCTAGAATTTATGCTTAAAATTGGATCTGTTTTTATTTTAAGGCTCTAAATTTTATTAGATAAATGTAATTTTTTTAATAACATGTATAATCATATTGTAGTTAGTTTTGTTCATTCCATCCAAAAAAATGGATAGGCATTAACTACCATTTTAAATAATAATATATTATTATTTTTTTCAGTATGACATAGTATTTTGTGCAACATAAGGCTTCGGAGAAACCCATTGTTCTATGTCAGGTATTCAATAAAACATAAAATACCCTTTAAAGTAATATTATTATTTAATTAAAAAATATTAATAAAAATTAAAATGTCATATTCTTTATTTACGTGGGATGTAAAAAAATGGCAGTGCAAGAGATTGATGAATAACCACCAAAGGTCATTAGAGTCCATTTTTGGGTGATAGAAGAAATTGAAATGATAGACAAAGGTGATTATAATTGATTTCAGATAGACAATTTGTAAGATTTATGTAATGGTGTATGGATCTAGAGAATACTATATTTTTATGTGGTTATTAAAAAACACATTTACACATTGTGTAGTGCATGAATGCATTCTATGTAGCCTCCATGGTTATGGTACTATAGTATAAAAATAGTTTTGGATCACACATCATGTTTATATTCCCACCAATAGTGTGATCTTTCCCCATCAGACATGTGATGATCTAACTGAAACAATCCCAGGACATCGTGTAGCTGATAATGATTTCTTCCCCATGAGTACATGGGCAGAAGAGGCCACTCAGGCATGACCTATAGCATACCCAAGGGATCCTAATCATACCTTAAGTGTCCAAGACATACCTTGAATGACAAAAAAAATCCATGTACTATGACGTGGATAAAAAGCGATGACTAGATAATAACAGTACTAGGTTAAGTGGTGGGGTCCAATGATGTGTGTAACCCCTTGCGTGCCATATATTATCTCCATTGACGTTTTAATATCTTATCTCCTTCATTTCGACTCAAATTTTTTACTATGAGTTGGATATTTTGAGAATTTTTAACTTTTATAATGCGATGGTGGAATTATTATTTTCATTGGTAGTATGATATGCTATTTTTTTACTTATTCAACAGATTCTTGACGTGGGAAGTGATCATAAAGGATCATCAATGTGATTTTAGGGTTAATAGTTATTTTTCACACCATGTAATGGGTTTACAAGTCTATCATTGTAGATATAGATTCATTACTTGGATATTAAACAAGGGTTACGGTTCCACATATTATTTATATAGATATGGATGGTACATAACTATATGGTTGAATTTCCTCTACCAACAGTGTCGTACTCCCCCATCATTGACCTCTAGTAGGGAGCATATTCTCTTTGAGAGTGGGGGAGAATAGTTTTGAGTAGATTTCCCCTCCACAAATATTCTATTTAGGTTAGGTATGATATTGATAATAAATAATAGACTAGTGGAGTTGTAGGATTACTTATAAAAATTGGATTGTTTGTTATCTTGATATCCCCCTTCTCTCACATTTAGGTTTATTTTAGAGAAAATATATTTGACTATTACTATCTATTGTGTTTTTATCACTTTTTTTAATTAACAGATATTTTTTATCTCTACTAAATACATGATGTTATCATTCTTTCCTAACAGGAATGTATATAATCTCCCCTACATGGGATTTTCCCTCACATGCCTTATCTAATGTAGATGTTAGATTGATCAGTAGTGGTTACAATGGAAGGAAATGATTCCCTAGTTCATTGATTGCATATGGTGATTTAGTAGGGATATCAAGAGCTGAAATATCTCTATATTATTTATTTCTAGATGTTAGAAGTTTAGGTAATCATTTTTGGTTGGGGGTTTCTTATTAAATTTTGGTATTTTGGTTTTATTATATCATAATGTAATGTTTTAGATAAATTTTATTGCATTTATGGATTCACTTACAATTTTATAGGGATTAAATTATATTACTCCACACATACTCCTTGACATGGTCAGATTTGTGGGTATTGTGTCATTAGGAAAATGCATCACATTATAGTTTTTGGATGTAGGAACTTATCGAAACCCACTAGCCTATTGGAGGTGGGATTGAGGTAGTGATGATTTTCCCTTCAAAATTCCATCTAGTACCCAGTGGTTCATGTCATTATAGATTGGTATCAGAGTATATCATTTATTGGATGTTTTTTTAGGTCTTCCCAATACAAGGATTAAAATTGAGATAGGGATACAGTGTCAAATTATCTCAAATTCATCATCTACGATAGGGAACCAACTATTGTTGTGTCATTTAAGTTATGAATACACTATGAATATAACTACTATATTCTCAAAATGGAATTCCTAAACATTTATTATAGGTGACTATGGTAAATATATCATATATGATTTCATCCATAAAAATCCATTATTGATTCATCTCCTCATATATGTATATATATATATGTTATTGTATTTCCAGGGTTTTTCAAGATAATGTTTAAGATTCCACTACAAATACATCCATCCTGGTTATTAATTCATGACCATTTAAACTATATACTGATTGATGAGGACTCATTAGAGGTTGTATCCCATGTTGGGGATCCTCCCTGATTACATGTATTAGCACCCATGCTTATTTGTATGTACGAAGTACCTGTTGGTCTGGTTGAGGATTCATGTGGGTTTGGAAAGCAATGCACGTTCTAGAGCCACATCAAATTGATGTTCCATGGTTCAACAGATACCAAAAATTAAGATTATTGGGTAAATTTTGTGGTTCTATTCATCAGGTCGGACCAGAAACTAATAAATCAAATGATTAATCTTAAATCATGTAATTTCCATAGAGTTGTTGGGTAATAATGTTTTTCCTCTATGAAAACCCATAATAAGAAGACACATTCAATTTCTGTATTCTAGTATCTATTTTTTGAGTTGTATTAATATTAATTCATGTATTTTATTTTAATCCAGACGTTTCTTAGGCTGATATCATTAGTTTTACTGGCTTTTTGTGGTACTCCCTCAACATGGTAAGTGACTACTTTTTCTATGAAAGCAAGTTCAAGAAGGGTCTTTATTGATTAATTAGATCCAATGTGGTTTAATTAAGCCGATCAACTTGTCTTGGTATTCTAGAGGGGGTCTATTTATAGATATATTAGTATTTTAGGGATTTTTTTGTGGTTTTAGATAGTGGTGGGAAACTTATGGATAATATTCCAATACAATGTAATCATCATTTGACATTGTGATATTTGATGTGGAGGAATTTTATTTCGTGGAATCTGATTCAATTATCAGTAATTCATGGATCTTGTAGAGTGTAGGGTCATCCCAAAGAGAGTAAATTTTATGGTTGTGATTCATGTGGTCACTTTTCTTAGGAGTGCCCGACCTAATTTACCTACAAATAATGGTTCAAAAGTGTGAGGACAAAGATGAAAGAGTTGATTCCATGAACCATGTTCTCTCAAACATTATTAGTGTTTCCTATATGGAGGTTTTGAGGGTAGAGAAGTGGGAGAATCTTGGATGGGTAGAGTATCTTTTTGAGGAAGATATCACAAGATCTCACCACCACTACCACCAATACCAGGAGTTGACCCTTGCGGGGATTGAGGACAATGAAGTCTAGTCAATGGTTTGTTGCAGTCTACGGAGGGATAAGACAAGGCTACACATGATATGATATTAGGTACAACTTTTTTTATTCTACTCTTTCCTCAATTATAGAAGATATAAGTGTTTTTCATTCCTTAATCCCCTTATCATATGTTTTATAACCAGATCTTCCAATTGGGAGTTTAGACTATCATCATTTTTAGAGGTTCTGACAGGGTGTTATTTTTTTGATATCTCTGGTCTTCATGCACTGTGAGTTGTTTCCAAGTTATAAGTGTTTCATGTAGGCATTATTTGATCATGATGATAAATCCTTATGAATTCATCTATCATATTGACTATTTTTAAATGGTTTGATTACAAATCTTTTATCATCACTGGAAATTAATATCGATTCGGAATGATGGGATGAGATTCTCTATAGCGGGTGAGAGAGATCTCATTGATAAGTGAGCCACCCTTTCTTAAATGTGTCTTATACACATCACCCATAATGTAGTTAGATTTCACATTGGTATAATTGGTTCTTCTGGAATCTATATTCCATTTGTAGTAGATGAATGTTTGAATTTCTTCCCTGAGGTTGTTATTAGACTAGCTAGAGGGTCATAGATTGCATTATGTGTAGAATTTCAGCCAAATAATACACTAATATCATCTTACCCAATCATATGAACCCTACTATACTCTAGTATCTGTGGGTATAGTTGGAGGAAATTCTAGAGAAGGGGTTTATGAGACCTAGTGTGTCCCCTAAGAATCGTTGATTTTTCATGAAAAATGAAGATGTGTGCATTTTTATTGGTGTCTATTATCATCACCATATGTATGAAATGATAATGAAAAGGTAAAACTTATCTAGGAATAAAGACATATATGATCAGTTGTGATTCATGATTTGGATCTCGATGATTGATCATAGGACTAGATACCAATAGTAGATGATTCTTGGTGATAATATTCTGTGGATGAAATTTTGATTTCTCTATGTCTACTATCATTTTTAGGGGATTCCATTCTGTGTGATGAATACCCCGCTGTGTTTTTGGATTTGAGGAATAGGATCTACCAGACATACAAGGACTGATGTAGGGTTTTTTCCAGTTATGACACACTCATGTATTGTGCATCAATGAAAGATATTTTAGAGAACCTAAGGATGGTAGTAGACTACTCCACTATAACCATCTTTCTTATAAATTCATGTGTTGTGTGCACTATTTTCTTATCTTGGTGGGGTATTAAGGTGGTTTTTAATTGATTTTTTCTAGGGAATCCTATTTTTCCTCCCTAACATTTAAAGCATATAGATTTATCATGATTGGGTAGCATTACATATCGTTTGATTAGTTGAAGCTAATGATTACAATTTCTATTTTGCTTACACTACCAATGGAGGGAATGTAGTGAATAGTTTTTTGAGATTACTATGGATATATTTTAGGTTGAATGTTGATGTCATGGATGGTAGGGATCATAAATGAGTAATTGAAGTGAGGACCCCTTAATAAGAAACACATTAATCATGAACATGTTTCGGAAAAAGTTATCATTTTCATAAAATATGTAGAGGCACTATCATCACAGAGAGAACATTGTTATTAAAATAGACCATCTTATTCTCATGTACATCTTCTACTAGAGATATATTAACAGTTAATATATTCATTAGATTATGTTCTAATAACTTTATGACATTGATATAGTATATAATCCTTGTAGGGGAAATGCGGTGGTAAATTTCATTAGAAAGATGTCTAATTGTTGTATACCTGATAATGTGTTTGAGAAGTTGGATTCTTTATATATAACCCTAGTTGAGGAGAGGTGTGAATATTATCATTATTTTGTATTGTTTATTCATATTCTTCGATAGTCTGATAAATCTCTAGTTTTGAGAAAATGACTATGAGGATCTCCGTGACCAAAAAAATAAGGGATTCTCTAGTTGGAGTCTGTAAATGATGGCACCACATTATAATTTTCTGAGGAAGGATAGTGGTTCTTGATGAAAGTGGATGTAATGAGATATTTTTACTCTTTTCTTATGGTCTTACTTCATGGAGTGGATAATACATACAAGGAATACCAACAGATGTTTTATATTCTATCATGAGGTGAATATAAGATGACATCATCTATCAGTGTCTCACATTTAGCAAGTGATGGATTAAAACAAGATTCTTTTAGGCCTAAAAACCCTCATAAGGTCATAGAGTGTAAATTTAATAGAATTTATAGGGAATTTATGTTAGGGATTCCATGGAAAACAAGTGGACACAATACTATCTTTGTAATTGGTGATAGAATCGAGAATTTTTATAATTTATTTTCCATCAATGGAAAAAATCAGTTGAGAATCTTGGATAATTGTATGAGTAAGGTCCTTAAAACTATATGGGGTATCCTTATTGATTGTCTCCCATATAAATGGGTTAATTTTTTACTATGGTATAGAGGCATGTAGGTGTTTTTCGATAGATAATTACATATGAGTATACTATTTCACCCACTGATAGTTGTCCAGAACAAGAATCCTATCTAGTTATTGGTGAATACGTTGAGATCCTAGGTGTTATAAAATATCCAGCATTTGAAAAATTACTTGAAATTGGTTTTTATTTATAAAAAATAATTTTGTTCATATATAGTAGGTATTTCAACATTATATTACTTGTATGGTATATACTATTAGTCATACATTTACATCATTGAGATTATAGATAAATCTCTTGTTTGTCCATTGATGCTTTAGGAATTTATATTGATGGTCCAGGTAATTTATAAGCATATGAGGGCATACCCTATCCTATTTAAATCATAAAAATATAGATTTCTTAGGCAATTGGAGTGAAATTATCAAGAATAAGTTTTCCTAATATTCTCCCCCTGATGAGGATTTCAGTTGATTGGGAAATAAAGAAATAAATCCCCATGTTTTATCAGGAAAATTGAGATCTTATGAAGTTTTTTGAGGTTTTATTTTTCCTAGTCATACAACCATAGTAGGAGTTGGTGCATGACATCTCCCATGCTTCATAGCGAAGGATATTAAAGCATGACTCTATGCACATCATAAACCAAGGAATAATGTACAATGAGGATGGAAAACCTATGCAGAGTACCTAGTGGTGATTAGTTATCAACATGATCAGATCCTATAAGGTAATCCCATTACCTTGGTTTATGTGTTTTTGATGTATGAGAGGAGGCATGGGTGATCCTAATAGTGGGAGAGAGAGATATATGAAAATAAACCCTATTTTTTTATCTATTAATATTTGGAAATGAAAATTCATAAAAGAGTGAATATTGTACTAATAAATTTCATACATTATAATCCATTGAATATATAAAGGATTATTCTCAAATTAATGCACTGAGACGATATGAGATTCCATGGAACTGTGATCCCAAAATTGTTATTATAGTATTATTTAAAATATTAATGTCACACATGTGTAATTTTCCTGAATTAAAAGGAATAAAATCCAATTAGAGCATTTTATAAAACATATATGATGATGGTTGAGTCTGAAATGTGGGGACTATATAAACATATTTTCTAAAGATTTTCAGTATCATATATGTGATTATGAATTCATTTGGGTGCATTGAATAGAAATAAATTAAGAAAATAACTTATTTTAAAATTAAATATCCAATATAACGAATTTTATCAATATTAAAATTACTATATAATGTCATCTAGGATAGTCTATTACCCTAGGGACCTCCCAAATAATGAGATTCATTATTCATTATTCATAGATCACACATGACGATGATGAGAGATCAAATTTGGGTGGATATGTAGGAAGTGAATGTAATGGGACCCCCACATCATTGGTGAATAGGTTATTCATCAACAATCGATCCAAATTGAGGTATATCTCTTATTTTTTTTCATTTTTCATTTTCTATTTAATGATTGGGCATTGTTATTTAACCTTATTTTGATATATGTTTTCTTAACCTTTGTATGAGCCCATAGTATTATTAAACAGTTTTATTCACATTTTTATTTCATTCCTTGATATCACTATAAATTCCATTCTTTATAATCATGGGATTATAATTCATAGGAATCCATGGTTATGACCATTTATATTATTATTTCCCCCGATAATTTATTTTTTATTAACAATTGGCCAATGGTGTCTTGATTGGACATTACTAGGGTGGGTTGACCATTATCGAAAACCGAGAATCGTGGTAAATTTTAATATGATGATTCGGATGGGGATTCAAAAATATATGATTTTTCAATTTTTTTTATGAAATGATAATTTCTATAGATCTAGGGTCCAGGATAGAGGCGTTAAATGGAAAGAACAAGGGATACACAAAAAACAACTACAGATGATCAGAATCCATTTTCATGCCATCATTGGTTAGGAAATAAGGGTCACATGCATCCCCCATGGATTTTAGGTGGTTAATTAATGTTATTGTGAGCATGTAGTCTAATTGTATGGAATAATCTTCAGTATTACTTTGTCATTCTTTGGAGTTTCTTGGTGAATGTAAGTTTCTTTTGTTTAAGAATAATTTTAAATTCGCTTAAAAATGGGTTTTATAATTAATTAGTAATAATTTTTTATTTTAAAATAAAATTGGAATCTTAGAAATTTATTTAATTTTTTTATTTTAATCAATTCAATTTTGTTGAATTTAAATATCTTTTTTAAGAAAACATTTAGCTGTGATATATTAAACCTTTTTCAAAAAATTATACACATGTGTAAATTTCAATACTTAAATGCATCATGTTGTAATTAAACATTTCAAAATGTTTCTGTTATGAATGTAATACATACACACACTAAATTTTTATATAAAATAAGAATTCATGTTTTTCACAGTTCAATACCACACATATATGTATATATGTCTCCATTTGTGCATATATATAATTTAAATTGTAATATATATAAGAGTGTATATTTTAATATGTACATGAACACATATATTTGAATGTTTATAAATAAATTTTTCATAATCATATAATCAAATATTTATATATGGTTTTTTTGTATATTTAATATACAAATATATTTATATTTGGATGAAAAAACATGATCAATATTTATACAATGTAATTATACATAATTTTCAACAAGAAAGGATAATTAATAGAATTTCGAGCATACAAAAATTATATTAAATAATTGAAGATAAATAGAGAGGTGAGTTTTGGGATTAATAAATACCAAAATTAATAAATAGTAAATAAAAAATTGTTTCTTGGAGAGAGGCATGAGAAGTGGACTTGGGAATGGTGTAATGATGAGTGAAGGTGTTTCTTAATTTAGTAAAAAGTAAAATGAGTTAATTTAATTGTATATTTAAATGAAAATAAATATTGAAAATAAAAAATCAGTTAAATAAATAACCTATATTATTAAACATATTTCTATCACATATCTATCAATACTAGACAGTTTTATGCATCTTTCATTCTATTTAATTTGAATTGACAATTAAATGGTATGTGATCTGTTTTTTCATAAGTGTTTCCACAAGACTTACATGTTTAATTTAATCTATCAATTAAATTTAAATTATTGAGGATTGAAAATCAGAGGATATTTTCTTCCCTCTAAGAATTGCAAACAATGTCTCTCAACATTATTGGGGTCAGTAAATCGAGGTATTGGATCCTTTTTTTATTCGTTGTGTATCATGTGGGAGGGATATACTCATTTTATCCATCGTGAATATAGTTTCATCATCTTAATAAATATTAATAGGCAATTAAATATATTTAATAGGGAATGATGGATTTTTTTCCTTATATGTCTATGATTTCTTCATGATGTGAATAAATTTTTCCCATATAACGAATTAATGCATGGATAGAAATTTTTTATCAATATTATCAAATGTTGTTTTATTTTAGATAATTGAAGGATAATCATAGCAAGAGAATGTTAAAATTACAGGAATTTAACAATTATTGTTTTATATAATAATGAATAACTCACATGCCTTTTCTTGTGTCGAAATATTATTTAATGGATTATGCATGCTTGATTCTGCACCGAAAAACATGTGTGTTTGATTCCATTGTATGTTTAATTTTTATTTGTGTTGTGAAATCATGATTGGTGTGATTTTTTGGAACCATGTTAAATAAAAATTTTTAATAAAAAATATTAGGTTAGTAAAATTGTTACCTAGAGAAGTATGGATTGTATGACATTTCCATTAAATGAAGAAGGGTAATGTGATGAAATATAATTTTCTCTAAAAATTAAAAATGTTATGATTGTGTGATGTGTATCGGTGATTTCTAGTGGATGAGAATAAAATATGATATATTTGGTTAAATTTATGGTTGGTGACGAAATTAAATAATTTTATTAAATTGATATGACACGTGTTAAAGTCAATAATGAATGAATGAAAAAAATTCATAATTTCAGTTTATGTGGTTTATGCATATATGTTATATAACGGGGTCGGTAAATAATTTTTCTTGCATAATAGAGATAGTTGGTAACTGGGAAATGTAAAAATTGAATTATTTGTAATGAAATGTGGCTAGTGAATTCTAGATTGTTTATATAATGTTGTGATTTTTTAGGGTTGGGGAAAAATTGACAATGATTCATTTTGGTTAGTTATATTGTTTTGAACCCATAGACTACAACATAGTGTTATTATATTATATATTCCACAGTATTTCGGGATGATTTTTAATTAATACTTGACTAATATTGAACATCGTGTCCCGACACCAAATGTTTTAGGGGCATTTTTCCCCATATGTTGTTGATAGGATGGATGGAGGGCTACCCAAACATTCTTGAAACCTATTTTAGGTGTTGGTGATATGCATGGGTTGTGATAACAAGATGTTAATATGTACATGTCTATATGTGATGTGATGAGATGTGATGGCCTAGTTGTCTTTGTGTGATTTGTGATTAGATTTATTATGGTAGGGAATTTGTAAAGTATGGGGAGGGAACATAGTTGTTGTCCATCATGTTGGAACTATCCTACTAAACTGGTTATGAGATTTTTTGTGTTATGATGGAACAAGTTTCTGTGTGAGAGATTTTATGTGATTTGATGGAGATGGTGTCTACGATAGGAATTTGATATGATATTGTGTTATTTAGAAGGGCTGGGAGAACCTTGACATACAATGTTTGAGTGTTAGAGTGTAAAGTTATTTTAAACCATCATGGGCTACATATCATTGATATGATTTAAATTATATTGTTATACATGGTTGTGTAATTTACTGAGTGATCCATGGCTTGGTTTCAGTTTAGTTAGTGAACCTGTTTAGGTGGTTTTGGTTCTATGGTTTCCTTTCAAGTCCATAATTTTCCATCATTAAAATGTTTACATGAGACTTTGGATTTCCGACATGGTATAATTATATGCTCAACCAATAAATATAAAATTGTATTTATGTTTTTTTGGAGGACCTCAAGGATATTTAATTACAAAACATGGTCTGGGTATTGGATTAGTGTATGTGTCATTATGTTAGATTTTATTTTTTATCACTTTCATTTGGAACATTGTCTATATTTGTTTTATTTATACATAAATTATCGGATTGTTTGTGTATTATTTTTATATCATGTTAGGGAATTATCTTCTGCATATTAATACAATATATTGATCATGTTTTAGTATGGATGTTTAATCCTATCATTTTTTTATTTTCATAATGTGACACCTCAATATTTTGTGACATTTTTTAGTTAATTTAATTTATTTATATTTTTCATTTCAAACATCATTGAATGAATTATTAACCCAATTAAAAAATTTGCCTTGTTTTATTCATAATGGTATGTCATGATTTTACTACATAAGACACATATAATATATTGAAGTATAATCAACACTGTGTTACTCTTGTATTTCACACAATATTGAGTACCATCAATAGCATATGTTATACACATGTCGTAGTTTTATCGAACAAAAATATACTATTAATATTATCCTCAAAATGTTAGTACATTTTCTACCTAGGCATTGAAATGTGTGTTATGAATAAAATAATATAAATTGTAAAAAAATTATTTACACATGTATATAAAATTATTCATTTTGTTATTAATTTGTAGAAGTGAATATAACAACTATTTGAAAATAATGAAAATTTCCCATATTAGAAAACAAAATTTTGGTGTTCAAACACATTTTTATCTAAAGGATAGAATTTTTATTAAATTTTTCAATAAAATTTATATAATATATATTCAATACATATTTTTAGTAATCATCAAATATATTTTATAGTTTTGAAAGAATACGAAATCCAATTTTCAATGTAAACAATATGTATTCTTATAAATGGAAATTTATTTCCTATTAATGGTGAACCAAATTTAAATCTGATTTTTATAATTTAAAATATTTAATTCAAAAAAAACCTAATTTTGAAAATCAAAATAAAAAAATTATATTAGGGTGATGTTTTGGTATCTTTCTGTGAAGTTATTTTATGATGAATAGTGAATAATACTAATTTTTAATTCAAAACATCCTTTTAACATAATATATTTATAATGGTAAATTATATTTTAAGATTTTTAAAGATAAATTAGATAAATAATAAATTATTTAATCCAATTAATTTCATTTGAATCAATTTCACTTCGAATTTATTATAAAAACATAAGAATAATTTTATCATTTTTACATTAAAAATTTTATTTGTCATTCCATATGTGGGATTAAATTTCAATTAACGTCTAACAAATTTTTTATTGGAATTGGATTACATATATTCCATATTTTGAATAACCATTATATTTATTTTATAATAAATTCAACAGAGTTATTGTGAAAAAACAATAATGAATTTAATTAAAATTATTTATAATTATTAAAATTTCATAAGAAAATAATATATTGTATGGGTTAAAATATCATGGTTATATAGAAGATTAAATCAAACTTATATTATTTATATATGTGTTTTGAACATGCATGAATAATGTCAAGGCATATGTTAAGGAAATTTTATCTTATATTTTATTTCTCTGAAATACGTGCCATATTCACCACTCGCTTATATTATATGGTTTATATACATCCCTATGACAATTTGTAATATTAGTTTATTTTAATTAAACATATTAAAATTTTATATTAATTTTATTATTCTATGGTTATCACAATTCAAAAGATAGTAATGTAATATTTGTCCACTCATCTCACTTTTATTTTAAGTAAGACTCCAGCCATTTTAACCTACTATTTTTTATATGTGGTGTGAATAATACCAATTTATTTATTATACTATTATTATAAATAAATTTATATTCATTTATAGATCAATTTTTTGACCATTCATTCATGGGGATTATGTTTCAAAAGTTACTAAATCGGTAATGTAATTTCGTTTCAATTTTCCTTCTTTGAGACACAATCCATGTCATGCACCTCTATTTTAAAATTAGTTGTATGTAATGACATTGATATGTAATATCATTAATATCCTTATTTATATTATATTGTACACATCATGAAATTTTATTATTTTTTATTTCATTTTGATTAATGTTACCAATGTTTTAATGGTTTATTGCTACGATTTTCATCATTTATCGAGATTGATTATTATTATGATTAAATTAATTATATCTTATAAACCATATTTGAATAAATATAATTAATTTTATTAGCCTCTATTAATTAATGATATCTCCAACTAATGGTACCATTTTTCCACACCGTAGTACATATGATAATTATGGTGATTTTTTATTGAAATCAAAATTTATTTCTCATTTCATTTGTAACTCTAGGATCTTTCAAAAATATATTTGCTAAAAATGATCTCAAATTTTTTTTAAAATAATAATATAGTGCTAAAATGAAATTTTTAATCATTTATTACATTTTAAAAAATGTATTTAAAATGAGTGTTACTGACATTTTATATCATGAAACTTTTCTCATCGCATAATGGTGTAAAGATTGTATGGAATTTATAGACATACATTCCATCATGACCGTAATTACTATAGGGATTTCTTTTTAATTTTAAAGTATAATATTTTTTAAAAAAATAATATGTTTTTAAAATATTCTTGATATTTTTTGTGTTTATGGTTTTAAATGATAAGGTTTTAGAACAAATTTTATCTTTAAAAATTTCTTAAAATCATTTTAATATATTCCATTTTATGTATTCAATATTCAATTTTCAAATAAAATTAGTTCTATGAATTCAATATTGAATTATGTGTATTCAAATATATTTTATATAGAAGGGTTTATAACATATTTAAAGCCTTATTGTTTGATTTTCAATGAGTTTTCAACCGAAATGTTTTTTTTCAAGATTTTATTTTATAATTATGAGATAAATTTTAAAAGAAAAATGTATTAAAAAAATTTTATTTTAAAATTATTTTTCATAAATGAAAATATACCATCCACAATTAATTTTTTAAATGAAATTGAAATGAATTCATTATATAAAATGTATTTTTAAATGGATTTATATGTATAATTTTCAAATAAAAGATATTTTTCGTAGGAAATGAATCATTTAATCTTTCAATATCCTTAACCATCTAAGATGATGTTATATATTTTAGTTATTAATTATTGGGGATATGATACATTAATACAATTAAAGTTTTTTCATTAATGGATTGTTTGATGATAAATTGTTTTTTGGACACCCTTTTCTCTTCTATCAGTTATATACTCTTGATGTCTACTAATTTTCACAGGCTATGCTTTCATAAAATGAATATGTGACTTGCATTCATAGGTGATTATATGATGAAATTTGTATGATATCCATTTTATGTAATGGGTAATGATAGTTTTTTATAGAACCCAAATCATATTATGGGTTATGATGTTATGAATTTTTTTTATCTTATAGCACATGTAGGTATGATTTTATCATGTGATGGGTGGGTCCTATATCTCCCCCCAATGCATTGGGTAAATAATTAAATCTCATGAGATAATGACATGAATCATGTTTATGGGATTGATCCACTATGAATTATTTGGAAACATGGTCTACTATGGGAATATTGGGAAACCCAATATACAATCAGAGTATGGAGAAACAAGATCCCTACATAGAATGGACTACGACTGGGGAAGGTGGTGTATCCATTCTAGTTGGTTTATCCCCCATGAATTTCCTTGTTATGTTTTGATTATTATATTTTAGTTATATAGAATGATGTTACATTTTTATGAGTATAACACAAATTCAATGTCTTATTCCTTTGAAATTATCACATGGTTCATGTTTTTTATTATAATAGGATTTTATGTCTTATAAACTGATAATATTAAGTATATGTCTCATGATTATAATAATTTATGAATTGTATGTTATTCAAATGTTTTTCTCATGTTATCACGCCCTTACGATAATGTTATTATTGCTTATTTCTTTTATTTACCCTTATTAAGCATTCGAGCTCACCCAATTATAATGTTTCCTTTCCTTAGTTGATTAAAAATGGGTTTAGGTAGTATTAATATAGTGGAATATCTATAATGATAATGTCAAATATCAATCCCTAAACGAGAAGAATGTGTTCCAGTTTTGTATATTCACTAAAATATTACAATCTTGGAGATTTAATTATGGTAAAGTACTGATTATTACTCTAAAATTATGTAATATCCATTTTTGTTAATCCAAGGTCCCTATAATTGGTATCAAATGAATGTTTTAGCCATTCATTTCAATATTGGATGAGAAATCATTATTTACATCCCTATAAATATTTCAAATAATATGTCTAGATATGTGTTTGAGGATTAGACTAAGGATAAGTTAATTTATAGAAAATTTTCCATGAATATTGGTAAATAATATAGTGAGTGTTTTCTTATTAAATCATCCATTTATGGATACTAAAATCATATGTGGCTTCATCACAGAAGTACATGTGGGTAACAACCAATAAAACTCTATTGAGGTTGACCCAACTGGGGACTAGTGCATGAAAATGGACCTATATTCAAAACTAATTTGACACTGCTAGGGTATATAATTTTAGAATTAAAAATTACATTATTAACCAGCATGAATTATTTTGATATAATATGGATTTGAAAAACCTAAAATAAACCAAAATTTTCATATATTAATTTTTTTACATGATTTTTAAATCATATAACTAATTTTTTTCTTGATTATGTTGTTTTCAACTATAATAATTCTTTATCACACAATTATTTCTTGGGTTAAAAAATAACAAGAAGTAGAAGGAATTGGCTTCAAATATCATTTTTTATATTTTTTTTGTATGGTCACTATTAAAATATATGTCCTAAGATCCCATCAAGAAAATCAGAAAGCTGGTATGAGTATTAGTTATACTTATGAAGAAAAAGGGACATCTAATGATATGTGAAAGGTATGGGATGTTATTACAACATTTCTCTTCATTAAAAATATTATAAAATTTTATACTGATGATGGAGAATAATATGAAATTGCTAATAATTCATATTCTACTATAGTTGGTATTAAGGAATAAGTTGACGAAGCTTGAGAAATGGATTATTAACCGTGTTGCATGATTTAAGTGTATATGATTTGGAAGCCAAAGAATATGTTATTTTAATCCTTAAATATATAAGTATATTTAATATTTGTTTTCCAATAATGAATAAAAATTATATGTTGAATGGTGAAGAAGGCATAGAAATGTGATTTAATTGAATTCTAATATTTTGAAATATGGGAACGAAACACATAATGTGTTCAATGTGCTATGAAAAATGTGTTTATCTTGGGTAATGAGATTATTGATATGGATAATGTAAATTGTATAGTACTTATTACCATATAATTTTTTATCTATTTGGCGAAAATGTGTTCTATGTAATTATGAAAGATGTTTAAAACTTCTTGTATTTATGTAATAAATTGAGGAACGTTTGGAATAAAGAATCATGTTTGTATTGCGTAAGGATTTATAGTAATTAGGGTTATTGAAATATTTCATGATAATATATGATGAGGGTATTCACAAGTATTGAATGATAATACCATATCCGCATTGAGATATTTGGGGGATCAATATAAAGTTGATTTCATTACCTCTATAAATTTTTTTTGTATCTTCTTCTTTAGGATGTATTATATGGTTAACCATTTATAATTTTTTTGTGTCACACATTGTATGATGTTTGTGAGATTAAAATATTATATCACCAGAAGAGTATTTATAAATAATGGATAACTCATTCTAAATACTATGTCTTGATGGTATCTAAAGTCAGATGGTATGAATTACCATGGATATCATGATCTATTAGTGCTTCTAGAAGGAAAAATGAACCTTTATTTTTAGTGAAATATGTGTTGTAGAAATTGTATAATACATAAATATAGGGTGAGATATTTTTTATGAAAGGAAATGAATAATGTAAGTATATATTCTTCTAAATAAAATTATTCAACTTCAGCAAAGAGATAAATATAATATATTATCCTATTATCATCATTTTTGATGATATCAATTACATATTTCATTCTTGTCCAATTTATAGTATTGTGATTGTCAAATTTTCCAAGATCAATCACTAACTTATCATCAATGATTTATATCAATATTTGTGATAATTTTTTATTTTTTCTCTATTGCAAATCATTCATTCTCAACTAAGTTCTCATATGTGGAAGCATTGTTATGTGATAATTTCTGTTACTATTATGTTTCCAACATTCCCTTTTAAAAGTAGTTTTTTTATTCATTTTTATGATGTTGGTTTCTATGAAAGGGACATTTCAGTATGAAAATTTAAAATACCCTAAATAAGCTTCGAAGGTAAAATTAATTTTATTGTGGGTAGAGTGTAACACAGTAAGATTTTTTGAATTTTTTTAAATAATTTAATTTTTTTATATTTTTCATTTCACAATACAGTGAGTATAAATTTCTGTTATATGATAACACTATGATGTGCTTCCGTTATATGAAAAACCAAGTCAATATTTCACTACAAAAAACACATATATTGTATTATGATACCTGTAACACTATATTGGGATTTTATCACACACAATATAGATTTCCTTTAATAGCACGTGTCACACACAAGGATATGTTTTATTGAACTACAATATACTATTAATACTATTAATAATATACTATTATAGTTACCACATAGCCATTGTAATGGATGTTATGAAATTTTTTTACTAAATTGTGAAAATATTATTTAACAATAAACATAAAATTAACCCATTGGTAATCAATTACTATAAGTTAATATCTAACCTATTTGAAAATAAATAAATTACATTTCTATGAAAGAATTTTTTTTGAGTACAATATTTTTTTTATCTCAATAAAAAAACCAATATTGATAAATAATTTCAAAAAAATTATATATTATATATTCTAATTGTATTTTGGCACTCATCCAATATATTTGATTGGTATAAGTGAAAATAAATCCAAATTTAGGAGTAAATTGTTGAAATCTTCAATTACAAATTTACCATTATTTAGTGGAAAACCTATATTAAATATCATTTAAAAAAATTTATGTTTTATTTAAAAATAATAATAAAATTTCAGAATCGGTATAGAAATTGTATATTAATGTATTTTTTTTCTTATGTATCATTTATTTGATTAATCTTGAATGATTCTAAATTTTAATTTAAAATATTATTTTTTATAATTTATTTATAAGGAAAAATTATTTTTTAGATTGGTCTAAAAGTTCAATTAAGTAAATAATATATTAATTAATAAAGATTAATTTAGTTGAATATATTTCACTATGAAATTTCATATAAAAAATTATAAAACATTTATCAATTTATTCTTCAAAACCCTATTTTTTTGTTCTATTTGTGCGATTAAATTTGAATTAATATCTTACACTTATGTGAATATAATTTTAAAATAATGAGTCCTTATTCTCAATAATCATAATATATAATTATAAATAATTATAAACTATATATTTTTTTAAATATTGGTTAATGTAATTATAAATTATTATAATTATTAAGAAAAAAATTAGATTAACAATGTACTAAAACATACACATAAGGTGGAAAATTATTTATAAAGGTACCTAAAATCAATTTTATATCCACATAAAGACCATGTAATCCATTTCATCCAATTTTTATCCTTATTTTGGAAATATTTCATGTTGAAAATGTGGGTGTAATTCCATTAAAAAAAATTTATAAAAATTCCAGATCTCCTCCACTAAAAAAGGAACTCACACCACACAATTATTACAAACCATAAATCCCATTGTCATTCCAAAAAATACTCAAATAATCTCTCATAATCCCTCCATTCATCTTATAGTCCTCCTTTTTCTCAAAATTCCAACCAAGTAAGCCCTTGGTTGAAGACTAGGTGGAGTTATCAGAAGAATATGTAAATTTTTTCATATAGCTCCTTTGTTTTGTATTTATTCTATACCCCAGAAGATCTTATTATAATATGATTATATAATAACCACAATATAATCACTATTATTAGATTTATTTTTCATAATTTTTCAACATAAAAATACAATCATTTCAATCTAATGGGTAACGAACATACAATTCTTGTGTATGGTGAACTACCACCACATAGAGCGATGTTGTTCATTGTTTCCTTTGCCACATGTCATGGTTGGGAATTATAATGGTAACTCTGTTTTAATATTATATATTTTATTCTTATGATATATTTGTTATTTTTAAATTATTATACAACACATACCATTAGGTTTTCCATTTTTTTAAAACACAATAATTTTATTTGGGGAAATGTGGACTACTACCTCCTCAAAGTGATGTGATTTATTCACACTCTACATGAAATTTATTAAATATGGGGTTAGGGAAATTATATGATATAAATTACATAATAATTAAAATATAATTATATTATATATACATAAATAATTATATTTTATTTACATTATTTTTTTAATATGATAATAGAACAGGTTCATAATGCATGTGTATGCAGGACATGTCATCTCCATCATCAGTATATTCCATTTTATATGTAAATAATCTATATATTATTATAAATATATATATATATATATATATATATATTATATTTATATCGTGATTTATGTTCAGAAAATAGTTAAATCATGATCTATTTGTGGGGATCAAGAATAACATGACCATACATATACGGAAAAATTAAGATATTACCCACAACATAACATTAACAAGGAGTTGTTAAAAAATGGATATTAAAAGGATATTACCAAATAATATATGGTATTATATATAATAAGATGTTCATTTTTAATCATTAAAAAAATTGTACTTTTATGCAGGTGTTTTTGATGTTTATGAATAATGTCAAGACTTTATGTTAAGGAATTTCATCTCATTATTTATTTCTACGAGATAAATTTTGTATTCCACACTCTATTATATCAGTTCTTTATATACTACCCTATTATAGGTTCTATAGTTAATTAATTTATTTTATGATATGATATTTTTTAATTTATGTTGTAGTTTCATGGGGTAACCATTGAAAAGATACTCAAGTAGTAAGGGTTTTCTCATCTCACTTCTATTTTTTATCATACATTATCCAAGATAACTACATATTTCATATATTCATTCTGTAAAATTAACATGGATGTATTATATTATTATTATAATTAATTTTATTTGTATTTACATATCAATTTTATTACATTAATTTCACGGGGTTAAGGTTTAATAATTTTCGAAATCGGTAAAGTAAATTTGCCTCATTTTCTATTCTTTGGGACATATTCCATGTTATGAATCTATATTTTTCTATGAGGTGTATATAATTATATTGACATGTTATATCATGAATCAAATTGTATTTATTATATTTAATACATTATATTATTTTATTATTTCCATTATATTATGATTCAGGTTACCAAAGAGGTAATAGTTTCTTGATACATTCTCATCATTTATCTAGATTGTTTATGGATATTCATTCGTTGATGAAATAATATAACCCATGTATAATGATGTTTCAAGAGTTTTATTAACCACTGTTTATTAATTTTTTATCCACATAATTGTATAATTTTCCACCAATTGGTGCTTAAGATAAAAATGATTTTTTTTTCAAAAATCATACATTATATCTCATCTAAATATAACATCCATCTTCTTTAAAAATTATTTTTTCATAAAATTTTATCAAAAAAAATTTACTGTAATTTTGTGATGATTAAAAAACATCTTCAACCATGATTTACCCTTTTAAAAAGGTTTTAAAAGTAATATTATTTTGAAAACAACCCATTTATAAACTGTTGTGGTGAAAAAAGAATGTCCAGCATATATAGACATGCTTGCCATTATGACCATCATTTCCAAAGAGTTTCGTTTAAATTCATAGAAATTTTTTTATAAAGAAATATTTTTCCAATTATTTTTGATATTTTTAGAGTTTAATATGTTCTCAAAGATTTTTTTTTCAAAAAAATAATTTAAAAAATGTTTTATATTTTTTTTCAAATACTTAATTATATAAACTCAAAAGGATATTTTCAAATAAAATGATTCAATGATATCATGTTTTAATTATATTTTCTAAAATATATTTTATATTAATGTGTTTCCAGAATTATATGAATAATAATGTTTAAAATTTCAAATTATTTGAAAAGAAAATGTTTTTAAAATTTGATTCAACTTTACACTATTGGTTTTCAATGTTATTTTTAAGGAATTTTTTTTCCAAAAGATATATGTTTCAGAAAAAATTTCCAAAGGGGAAAATATTAATTCCTCAATACATTTTTTTATTTAAATGGAAAATTTTTCTTAACACCAAAAGGATTTTGAAATTGTTTTATAAAAATGATTTTTAAAGAATGTCTATTTTCATTTAAAAATATTTAATGTAATATTTCCAAAACATTCTCCATATATAATGACATAAATTTTTATTAAAATGATTTTATGGAAATATGATCCAATGGTACCACATATATTATTTAATTAATGGTTTATTTATTTTATGAAATGATGTTTATGACACCCATTTCTCCTACATTGAATATATTCACTTGAATCCAACTTCATTTCATGGGTTATGATTTTATGAACTGATTATGAAACCTATCTATTTTCAATAGGTGATGATGTTGTGAAATTTTTTTGATAACTCTTTTATTTCAGGTGTTATGATATTATGTTTTAAAACAAACTATTTTTATTGTTCATGTTATAATGTATGTTTTATTATATTGTGTTATATGTGTTAATGATTTTATTATTTGAAGTGTGCGAATTATATACACCTCTAATTAAATTGGTAAATATTTATATATCATGAGATAATTATGGGAATCATGTCAACTAGATTTCTCCACTATGGAATATGGAAAAACACTATCTACTACGGTTATAAGAGGAAAGTAGATCCACGATGGGAAAATGAGGAATCCTGAACTCTTATAATGAAATGACTATGACTGGGGATAGTGGTGAGTCCCACCAGGTAGGTGTCGTCATCATGATGTACCCTATTATTTTTCATAATTTTTCCTTTAATTATATTGAATGATGTTAGATGTTTATAAGTCTACCCAAAATTTCATGTTTTATGCATTTGATATGTGCACAAGGTTCATGTTATTGAGTATCACATTTTTTTCATATCTTATAAACTAACAATATTTATTCCAATCCATATGATTGTGATATTTTATAAAGGGTATGATCATGAAATGTTTTTATCACATTCTCAATCCCCTATTTTCATTTTATGATTTTTTTCCCTTTATTTACTCTTTATATGCATTTGAGTTCATCCAATTACTATGTTTCCTTTTCCCTTGTTATTGATAAATGTTTTAAGTAGGAGTAATAAAAGGGCAAGAAATTTAAATAATATTTTGAATATCATTCAAAAAACTAGATGAATGTGACCAATGTCTCGAATGACATAAAAAATTAATGTTCCTTAGCCAAGTATTTTAGTAATTTGTTGAACATTCATATAAAATGATGAAACATCCATGTATGATAAGATTTGTCACAATACATACAATCAGTGATAGTCTATAACCTGATTTCAATGAGAGGAGGGACTCATTCCCATTATATATCTTCCTTCGTTGTGGTACCTTTTGAGGAAGTGGGTTGTGACAGTGTGGTATTGTAGGTGATGGTTGAGATAAAGTATGCATTTTGGAGTTTGTAATAATGGGTATTTTTTTTACAGAAATGATGTTAATTTAACTCAGTGTGTGACATAGGGCAATGATAACCAGCTAAGACACATGATTTTAGTCCCCCCATGATCTAATGCATGGAATTTAAAACTATTGAATGAAAAAGTGATCTGGAACATCTAGTAGGTAAGATACCATGGGTAGGTACATGCATCATGATTGATTACACTTATGATCGAATGATGTGTTTTCATTGAGTTAAATAATGTAATTAAAATATATCTTGATATTTTCTGTCTGTTATTTGTATTATCTATTGTTATAGTTTTTGATTATACTGTAATTACTAGATTAATTAATCATATAACCATAAATGGATTATTAAAAGGATTATTAACTTGCATGAGTAGTGTGATTGATACCATTTAATGCTTGAATGTTTTTTTCATACTGGTTATAGCATTGTTCATAATGAATTTAATTTTGATTCCTTTAAAAAAAAATATAACATACAATCATGTTTTCCTAACAATTTAAATTTCATATATCCATATATATTGTTTTTTGTTGTGAGAAACTATTTAGTTATGAAAACTACCATGAAAAATGTTACCTATAGTAGATTACAGACTAGAATGATAAAATGTATTATTTTGAAACTATATATCAAAATATTCTAGTTTTCATGTCAGTTAATATTTATTGAATAATTTCTCTTAAGCATGTGGTATGAAGATGCTGAAAAACATTATTTTGGACAACTAAATTCTAATGTTTCTGAAAAATTACAATCTTGATTATTAAATATAACTTTGAATTTGGAGATCCATGAAAAGGATATTGTGGTCTATAATTTTGTAATTATTTTAATTATAAAATATTAATGTTTCCCATATGATGTAAAAATTTGTTATGCTAAATATTTATGTGACTATGTTTCTAAAATTTTGAAAAAAAAAACTGAGCATTTTTTGTATTAACATGATCATACTTGGAATTTTTTAAATGATTATGTTTATATTTTCTAAATAACGGATATTATTATTTTCATAAATACCTTTTCTCAATGTCATAATTAATTGGTTGTTCTATATGGGAAGCATTCATATAGTTATAAATAGTTTTGTTGTAATAAGGTAAATTCTAGTATGTGATACATGAGCTTGTAGAGTTTTTAATATGTTTTATATAAATATGGAAGTAAAATCCGGTTACAGTTATTACATTATATATTAATATTTTCATGAGAAATTAAATGATTAAATAATTTTTAGTTTAAAATTGATAAATAATAAAAAATAGTTATACAACATGAATAATTTAAAAAAAACTTATTAGAGAGAATGTTTCATTTTGAGAGATTTAAAATAGTTTTTTAAATGATGTGAGGAAAATGCATGTGTTCAATTTTTATATTTAAATTTACTTAATTATAAAAATAATTAACTGTATTTCATCAGTTTTAATGAGAAATGATATGGGAATAATGCGTGTTTGTTGTGTTTGTGTTGTTATTTTAATATTAATGTGATGATATTCCTTATTGAAAATTATAGATGGTAGATTCCATTATCTCACTATTATTATTATGGAATATTAGACCCTAGAACGTGTCAATTGATTATACTCACTCTTCAATAAAGGAATAATCACTTATAAATGGATAATTATGTGGTTTCCCATTGAAATTTCAAATTTTTGTTAGAATACCCTTGATATATAACGATGTAAAGTAATGTAATCCCTTAAGTCATTATAGAATATGGAATGTTATTCTTCCATGTGTGGTTGAAGTTATTATCTTTCCTTGTATGATGTTTGATTAAAAATATCATGAATAATATGATGTGGAGTCCTAATCCAAAATAGATAATAATTATACATAGATGTGATTACAACTTTCTTGGTTAGTTTGGGATACCAAAAGTAGATAATATCATGACATGTGAGAGGGAAATTCTTAATATATATTCATGGATATTTTATGTGTTTGATGAAATTGTTGATTAATGGTTGGGGAAGTGTATAACTATATATAAATCTTGTAGTTATTTCCTTTCAATGTTAAAGTTGTGAGGGGAAGTTGGTATGTTCAATTTGTGGTGGATGTTTTTTTGGTTGGTACATTTAGCTTCTAGTTGTGTTCTACTATGCTATTGATGTGTAGTGGATGATACATGAGGTTGTTCTGAAGATATAGATTATTTTGTGGTGTGGCTTGATTATGTTTATGGAATCCATCGCCTCCCATAAAATTGTATTAAACATAAATTAGATAACAAAATAAAATGATTTTTTTGGGAATCTTGTGATTAATTAATATGGGCTTGCATCCCATTCCAAAATAATTTTCTAATGGAAGTGACCGGTATTTTTGGCTACTACCTTATTGGTTGGATTTTTTCTGTGTTTAATATTATATTTATGGAATGTTTTATGACCTCAATAATATAAAGAGAGGGAAAATATTTCCCTCATCAAGATGCATTATATTATGAAACATTTTAAAACTGTAGGGGTAAATCATTTCCACCCTATGTAGAAAATATCCTGGTGTGGTGGATGGATTCATTTGATTTGTGTGCTTTTTTCAACTCTCTCTATGTTGATATTAGTTATTGTGATGGTTTAGAATGGTTCAATGATACTTTTAATGAGTGTGATTATAATAATTCTTCTTTTAGAAAACATAAATATTTTTTAAAATACAGATTGTTCAAACATTATGTTTTGTTTTTTTCACTGCATAACATATTTAGTCATTGAGACTCATGAAAAATGATTTGAAATTAATGGAATGTTTCAAAAATAATTTATTTTACCTTTATTTTAAATAATAGGAATTTAATTATGAAATAAAATATTATTTTAATGTCATTGAAAGTAACATGTTGAAAAAACAAAAAAATAAAAGTGATTCGATGATGTTTTTTTGTTATAAAAAAATTATTTAAATGAATGTTGATTTAAAAAAAATTACATGATTAAAAAATGAATGAATAATTTATTGGATAATAATTTTTTGTTTATAATTTGATGATATGAATTTCTTGATGAATTTTTATAACCATCTATTTTGTGTAATACTAGTGTGAGAGATATCTACACTAGGAAGTATTTATAGCATTGTATTAATTTTTTCTTCCTTCCCCTATTAGTTTTTTTGATGAAAATATAACAAGAAACCTAGGAGTCATATCATTCGTTGGCTGTTTGAACCCTTATTCACTTTTCATTTTGGGTTTTTTCATTCTCAAGGGAAATAATTGATTGAGAGGTAACTAATATAATGGTCTCGAATATACTAGATTTTTATAGTTTAATTCTCTGTTGTCTGTTAGTGATTCTAAAGTTTAGATATTTTTTAAAAATTAAAATTATCATTAAAATGGTTTGGATTATTTATTAATATTTATTTTTATGTCTTTGAAAAAAAATGGTCTTTTCAAAAATGATTTAATTTAGAATTATTTATTTAATTGTAAGAAAAGAAAAATTTCCAAAATAAATTTGGTTTTAAACATTTTAATATTATCATATATATTAAACAATAAAAAATATATTATACATATATGTAAATATGTATATGTACATATATAATTTTATCCTCAAACGTTTAAGAATGATTATGTCATGAATTTTATATGAATTCACAGTATAATTTTATATTCAATAAACATGTGTGTGTCTTGCAGTTGTATATTACACTATATGTATATATATATCTGTATTTGAGCATATATATGATTTAAATAAATATATATATAAGTGTGTATATTGTTATATGCACACACATATGTGTATGTATATATATAAATTTTTTATATATATATATATCATTGTCAATATATTGTTAGGTGTATATTGAATATATAGAAACATGTATATATATATCATGGTTTTGATAAAGAAGGCAAGATATATATATATATATTGTTTCTATATATGAGTTAAAAAGTAAATAACAATTAATTGATGGTGGATCACTGAAAAAATAACTATATTAAAGAAGAGGAGGTTGAGGGATATAGGTTTATTAAGAGAATAATAATCATAGAAACATAATAAATAAATAAATATTTTTGGGGAGAGGCTAGAGATGAGAGTGGGAAAGGAGTAATGATGAGAGAAGGTTCAGTTTAATTTTCTGAAAAATTTAATGTCTGAATTAAATGAATGAAATAAATATAAACTATTTTCAAAGATTAAGAACTATGTAAATAAATACTATCTATTATTCAAATAATTTCTACAATATCTCCCTCAATACATATATAATTTACACGCTGTCAGTTCTATCAGATTCACTCTGTTGTGAAAAATGTCATAAACAATTTGTTTCCTTAGTTTTCACATAAAAACATTGATATTTAATTAACAGTTATCTTTAAATTAAAATTAATCCAGATAAAGAATAAAATGACTATGGATTCACCTTGGGCCTTGTGAACAATATTTGTCATATTGTTTGGATCTGAAAATCAACAGAGTGAATCCTTTATGTATATTATTTATGTATCTGGTGGGAGGGGTATACTCATATTATAATTTGGGAAGATTGTTGCATCGTATTAACAAATATAAATATTTAGTAAATTTCATTTAATTGGGAATGAGGGAATCTTTCTTGTGCTTTTTATATGATATCATCATTTTATGGATAATTGATTGTATATAAAGTATTACTGCATTTATAGAGAATTATTACCCTTATTGTCATATTCATTGTAGATTCAGATAATTGGAATATTATCTTAGAGGTAGAAAATGTTAATCTCATCATTTTTATGATCTTTTACGCAATAAGTAATCCCTAATAATTTTTAAATTGAGTTTTAATATTATTTAATGAATTATTCGTTCTTCATAACTCATTAAAAATCGAGGTAGATTGAATCCTTTTTGTGTTATTTTGATATGTACTGTTAATTAAAAATTCGTTTCATTAGTTGGAATCACATTAAATTAAATTGATTAATAACTTATACTTGGTTAATGACATGGTTTCCCCATGATTTGTGGCTTGGGTGAGATTTCCATTAAATAAATAAGTGCAATGTGATGAAATCCCCTATTCCCTAAATTTGAAAAATGAGATGTAATTCTGATGTGGGGTTGTGATCTGAGAAGGATGAGATTAGAGTATGTTTTGTTGTGATGAATAAATAGTTAGTAATGAAATTAAAGTATAATATTAAATTGATATGGTAGAGGATGGAGTGGAAAATTAAATAGTAGATTGAATTTTAAATATTTTTTTATGTGGTGGATGATTATATATGAATTGATTCTCTGGAAAAATAAATGGGTTATTGAATGAAATTGGTTTATATATTGGAATTTTCGAAAATCGATTATTTGAAATTAAATGTGGATAGTTCATGTGGATTATATTTATGGATTTGTGACTTTTAGGATAGAAAATGAGGTTTGTAATGATATTAATTGGTTGGTTCTCTTATCGTAAAATAATAGGTTTGGTTTTTTTTGTTATGATATAACATATACCATTTTATATCTTTATGATATTCTACATGCATTAGACTCGCATTGAGTACCTTGTGACAACAACAAATGTTTTGTTGGATTTTTTTTTCAATATTCTAGCATGATTATGGATGGATGGAAAGAAACTATTCCTCGATCCCTTTCCTAGGATTTGGTGATATGCATGGGTTGTGATAGCCAAAATTGAAATGTTTCAACGTGAACATGTGATGTGTTGATAAGTGATGGTCATGGTATCTTCATGTTATATTTAATGAGAGGGATTATGGTAGGGGTTGTGAATTGAAGGTGGATAAAACAAGGATAAATTTTTTCATGTTCATGATACCATAATATATTATTTATGGCATGTTATGTCATGTGATGTCCCAGGTATATGTGTGTGAGAAGTGAGGTGTTGTGTTGGAATCAGTGTATAGGAGCGGGATGTCATGTGATTTGGTGATATTTAGAATTGGTGGGAGATCCAGGGCATACAATATTGGCATATGAGATCTAAAAATCAATGTTAAAATCGTTTGGGGGTAATAATCATTGATATTATTCATATTATATTATTACTTTTGGAAGGATATTTGGTTACTATGTCATTCATAATTTCGGGTATTTTAGTTAACCTATTTATTTGATGTTGGTTATAATGTTTCATCTTTGGTTAATTATTATTCTTTATTTATATTTGAATGAGTGACAATTTTTCATACTACGTATTTTGGTATGCTCTTCAAGAATATTAGAAATTTTATCTACGTTTTTTGATGGACATCATACACTATTCTGGACATTAAAATACTGGACCTTTTTTCCTATTGATGTGTCAATTAATTATCATTAATTTCTTTTAACTTTCTTTTGGATACATTAATATTTATCATTATTATCAATACATGTATTATGGGATGGTTTTTGGTTTCCTATATATAATATGATTTGGATTTTATTTCAATTGATTTGTCTTATCTACCAATCTTGTTTTATTATAGTTTTCAATTCCTCCATTTTTTTATAATTCCATATCCAGTATGATAGTGGAAAAATATTTTTGTACTGAAGAAACCAATCTAGGTGATTATATCTCTTATATCACAATTATATATTTTGATGGAGGGGGTAATGACAGAGAAGTAGAGCCTCAACAATTCATGATGATTCTAGAGTTCTTATGAAAAACTGAAATACATGGAATTTTTTCCATGAAGACATGTTTTGTATCCCCAAATGATATAGACCAAGGGTTTTAGAAATTTTAATGATCACATTACATGAGTATGTTAAAATTTTAGGGTTTAACCAAACTTGGTGTCCATGCCATTTGTGGGAAAGATTATTCCCCAAACCATGTGTTATCGGGCACACTACGTAATCTAGGAGTACACGAGGACTTGCTGGAACATGGGAATGACCATGTAAGCATCCCAAAGTACACATAAATTGCTCTGTTATGTGAGACACATAGTTTATTACCCATTCATGTTATGTTATATAAAATGTTTTCCTATCCATGTACAGAGGATAAAAATTCCATTAAATGAGGTGAGGTCTCATGCCATGTGGACCCCCATACAGGTTGTGTATTCCCCACATTAGCCTCTCCATATTACCCTTCCTTCATTTGGAATCAAATTTCTCCCTTAAGTATCATATCCTATTCTATTTAAATTTAGAATATATGGATGTAATTCCCAGTCGATTTTGATATATGATGTGGAATATTCTTATCATTACTTTTAATCATGTAATTAATATTTTTGAAAGTGAATATTAAAGATAATTAAAGAGATATCATATATAGTACTACCATGTACCAATGGGGCATTGGATCCCCAAGAAAGTTGATATTTTTTTTTAGTAATAACATAATGAAAAAAGTATCTTGTTTCCCAAATTAACTATACGGATTGGTATTGTACTCCCTTACACAAGCATGATTCTTCTATCTATGGAGTTGTATTCCCTCAGCTTTGATCTTTTGCGAGGTGTGGCTCATCCATGACAGTTGTTTATCCCTTAGATATGGAGTGATTTTGCAAGGTGCGCACCCCCCATATATATTTTATTGAGGCTATGATTGATGTTTTGTGTGTGTGAAGGAATTTTTTAAATATATGTTTACACATCCACTATTGATGGACTTTGAGACGGAGATCCCCTTGTTATCTCATATATGTTTCTTTATGAGCATATATATATATTGGTTTTGGAGTGTGTGTGTGTGTGCCCAAAGGGATTCATTTTCTTCATTCTTTGGGTTGACCCGAATGTAATTTTATGTCTAAATTTCTATCTTTCATCTTTCCGAGTGTCCTACAAGGTATGTATATACTTACCCTTACAAGGGATTAGACTGTGCATGTCATGTATTACACATACTATGGGTTGATTGGATGTTATTAAGGAGAATACTAGTTATAACTATGTTAATTAACTACAAATTTTATTTGATCTTTGAGATTATGAGTTAATCTCTTTATTAATTTATTATATGTATATTTTTTCTAGTTTAGATGTCATTTCTGATTGATTATTTGTTTTCCCAATTTAAGCTTTTGTTTCATTCCATCATAATGTGATTTTCCCCTAGATTAAATTAAATGATTTATTTATCACTTGATGTTATTGAAATTATTTGATATTACTCTAAAATTATTTATGGATATAGTTATTTGTGTGTATATAATTATACTTGTAAAAGACCTCCAATTTTTCTTATTTTTTCATGCCATTGTCTCCTTACCAAGGCTTATTGAAGTTAGTATTTGGGTTCTAATGGACTGCCCTTCTATGGTCCTGGTGGGACCAGATGCGTAGGTTCATTACATATCTAAGGCTACTAAAAATATTAGTGTGGTTTCTACATGGATCATTTACGACAACATATTCATATATAGGAAAATATAAATTGTGGCATAATTACCTTAGTTAAGATATAGTTCAATCTCATTATTACTAATCAGTGGTGCTGATATAGATTCATTCCAATAAAAGGGACATTAATTGACTTTATTTGATGTAGTTTCCTACACATAATAATATTCATCTCTATTTCTAGTAATTCTACAACAATGTAGCAGATCCAAATGCCGAGGTATTCTGTTTTAGACAACACATAAACTATTTATATTTCTCAAAAATAGTTCCTTTCGATTTTATCTCATTTATTGGGTGACCAATTCACATCCCAAGTAGGTCCTTTACATCATAATTAGATTATTTCAACCCTATTATTGAAATATCTATCATTACATGTTTTAGGTTTGTTTTCTCCATTCAAATTAACCTATTTCTTCTCTATATCTAGTCTCGGAATAGTTAATTTTAGAGAAATATTTTAAATGATGATGTTTTGATACGAATGTGATGTTGGGTTTTTTTCATGGTTGATCATGATTTTTTCTACTGTGTTTCCCCTCTTGGTAAAAGTTTGTCTATTGTTTCAAAAATATCTATTTCTTGCATGGTATCATTCAATTCTGATATACTTTTACCATATTAGAGGTGTTATGCACTTATAGTCTTTTGGGAAAATAATATTCAATTACCTAATTATTATATTAAAATTTTAGGGGTATGTAGAATGAAATATCATGTTTTACAAAAATCATGGTATACAAAATTGATATTATTGATATTTGAATTATATGTGAATAATTACTTACTAAAAATCATGGCATTTTGGAGACATTATTTTCAAAAATAATTCATGTGATGTGAATATATTGTTGTTTTTTTGTTATAACCTTGAATAGAAATGGATAACCAATTATATCTGGTTATTAAATTGGTTCCAGGTGGAAATATTTTCTTCTGTGGGAATGGCCTTAAAAAAATTTTAAAGAGATAAATAGACACAATATAAATCATAGAGAGAAATCAATTTCATGAGATGTGGTGGTGATGTGTGGTTGTGTTGTGTGGTGGTGATGTGTAGTTATGATTTTTGGTGAGAATGAAATTTCTTGATGATTACATTAATTTATAATGAGATTAATATTTTTGTGATGAGGACAGTGTGATGGAAATTTGATGTAATGTGGAAGATATAATAAATAGATTTGGTAATGAGAAATAGTGGAAATTTGGGTGATTATTGGCTTGAGGATGATATTTTATTGTGTTGTGTTTTATTATTCCACATTCATAGGTTGTAATGTAATTAAATTGTATTGATAAATTGAAACATAATTGGATTAAATGATAAATAAATACAGGAAATAATAATGTCATTTGTGGTTAAATATGGTTGTCAACAAATGTGAATTTAATGTATAATAATAAAGACATGAATGGGGTATATGATCAATATTTATAAAATAGGAAATATTGAATTTTTTTAAACTTTAATGAAATGAGGAATATGGAATTTTCCTTGTCTCATGATTGTATGGTGTTTCAAATTTTGATGTAGTTGTGAATGTAATGGATGTTTTGAGTTTTTTGGTTATTTTGACGGGTGGGATTTTTCTTTTTATTATGAACTAATTGGGTAGGCTTGTGTGGGTATTTATATAAACATTTTACATTTATGGTCCTTTAAATTTTTATAGGAGCTCCATCCATGTTTATATCTTTGTGATGAAACACAAACATTTGGGTGATATTTTTACCGACATCCATGTGGTTAGTATAGATGGTTGACTAGATTTTCTTCCCTGGTTACTCTTCTAGAAAAAATAGTCTTCCACTGTAAATGATGTAGGGATGTCAAAGCTGATTTTTGGTTGTGATTTGTGATTTAGATTGTAGATGAGGTCACATATAGTGGGAGATGAGAACACTATTTATTTACTCCATGATCATGATACACTACTATATTGGTTATGGATGAGATGTGATTATATGTTCTAGGTTTCTATGTGACACTCTGACCCTAGAAACATAATGATTGTGTATTATACTAATACATTGGAATTATTACAAAGAATAAAATCCCAAATTACCAATCTATTTATAAGTATTGAAAAACTAGATTACGTACATGATACCCATAAGATATTGGGAAATTTAAAATAAAAACATGATATATAATAAAATGACATAAACATCATCCATGAAAGCAAACTCAACAGATTCCCCTTAATAACCAAGGGAATGGAAACAAAATATGACTGACATCAAATTCTCATTAAGGGTAGGTGAGATTTAATAAATACTGAGTTAATGTAAAAAATGAACATGGAATGATAAATAACCGATAAAACATTCCATTCAAATATCTAGATAAGGAAAATTCAACAGGCCAAGGTAAGAAACTAAACATATGTTCTTTAATAAATGAACGTAAAATTAAATGTAACCATATATATTTTGATAAAACAGCTCATGGATAAATAATAACTTATACTCAATGTGGTAAATTGCTAATTACTGGATTGTATGCTTCCTAGGTACATTGAAGTAGTACCTTCATGACCTTTCACAAGATGGTTTAGCTACTATGTAAAAACCCTTCTAAGACGGTTAGCCAAATATTTCATCTCATTAGACTTTTGATGCATCATGTGGATATCTATAAATGGGACCCACCAATTTCGTACCTATCTAAATAATTACACAGAAATAATAATGTATTTAATCAATAGAAAATATTTCTTAATAAATATATCTATTATATAAAAGATATAGAATTATTAGTAATTCCTTAGTTAATGAAATAACAATCAAAATGAACACCATATTTAAAAATTTGGTCTACATTTTGAAATAATAATCTACATCACCCAATAATGTAGATATTGAAAATATGTTATTTTTTTATTCTTATTTTATCATTCAAAATAAGGTAATATTTTTATGGTTATAATTAAACACATTCATGAGGAAATTAATCTATAAAAATTCCAAGTGTCCCATAACACTTTGAAAATTTTAAATAATAAAATCAATGATTAGGTAATTATTAAATTAATCATATAATATCATGAGAGTTAACATTTTTATTATATAACTTACAAAATTGTATTTTATAATCCATAAATATGAAACTATGAGCATAACACCGAATAAGTCTATATGGAAGGTAAATTGAGGTGAAATCCCTCACCACAACCATTCATTTGTTGTGTGGTAATCATCCTAAAATATAGTTGTATAAAATATGTTAGTAACTTATAAAAAGTCAATAATCTTGTTAATAATATCATATAATAATTTCTAAATATATTTTTTTCAATTTCTTAAAACTCTTTCATTATTTTAACGATTTGGGGTATTAATTTCCTAGTTTCCTCATGTAGGATTGGACTTAGGATTTTTGTTATAATTAATTATATAATTCTTTCATCATTTCCATAATATTAAACATTGCTTAAATAATAATTTTTCAGTACATATATATTTATAGTACTCCATAATATGTTGTAGATTATAAATGAAGTGCATCGTTAATGGAGATGGTAGGTTGTACATTGGCATGAACGATAACTTTATTTCATTGTTGTAGTAAATGAATTGAAATATAAATGATAAATATGTATATTATAATTCCAATATCATATCCTACTTATATATGTTATATAGGATTATTTAATCTATCTTTTAAATGTTTCGTGTATGGAATGAACGAGTCATATCACTATGATGAGGTTGTAGTCAACACTTTATGAAAGGAAATTATCATATAAACACAAGATGAAAATCATAAAGGATTGTTATAAATAAGAAAATGAAAGATCAAATATAATTAATAAATATTATATATATCATTGATATATGGATTTTCATCATAACAGTTACCAGAGGTGTGGTAAATGGAAAATTAACAATCATCGTTTCATGAGGCATTAGTTCACCATACATAGAAATAATATGTTTGTTACCAATCAGATGGAGGTGTGTGTGTGGGTGTTTGTAGAAACCTATTAAGAAAAAAACATATTATATTTTTTATATTGGTGTTTCTATATAATAATATTTTACAAATATTTTAGGTGGTGGAAATGGAAATGATACAAGAGTTCTTATCAAAAGACATTACCTCTTAATCTGGTAGCTCTATTTGAATTATACCAGAAGGGTTACATTGATAGATTATTTCCAAATTAAATGCTTCTAGATAAAGGTTATGAATTTTTGGAGACTATTTGGGAAGTGTATGGATTGGAAAATTTGGTTTGAGTGGTGTGATTAATGGGTAGAATTCTTGCCTTTTTATAGTGGATGGGGAGTGCCTCTCACAAAAATACCAAATAGTAATCATTAATGGGGGGTCTAAATTAACTAAACTGCATAAAAAATGGAACCATAATGTATTAGAAGGGAATAATGTTGGATTAAAACCTCCACCACACAAAAATATTTGCAATTTAAATTGGTTCCTTAACTTCTCGTATCCCCCAATTTATTCATTTTGGTTTTTATTAAAGCATCTTTTTTTGAAAATTAATTAAATTAACCATTATGACTAAGATAAATTTAGATTTCTTAGTAAATATTGATCCAATAAATTATTCATATGATATATAATATGTAATATAATAATCCCATGTTTTTTGGAAATTAATTTTAGAGCAACTGCATGGGACCCGCTAAATCACTACTTAAACCCGGACTATGTTAAGAATGTATTTAAGGTATATGGATCAATATGTTTATTATAAAACATAAATTGATCCTTTAATAGACATTATATAATAGTTATTAACAATTAAATGTCAGTTTTAATAAAATGTTATTTTTGTAAATTTAATATCATTTAATATAATATCATTTCTTTTATTATAACAATAATGTCTATTTTTGATATTAATTAATTAATTTTTATATTAAAATATCTATAAAATTTTGGAACTAAATTATATTAAGTTTGATGCTGATTAAAATTATATATTCATCTATAGAAATAATTAATCAATACAAATAGATCAATATACTTTACTTTTCATATTTATATTATCATTTATTTATTTAATTATTAACTATATAATCTGTATGTTGTCATTTCATAGGTAGTTTAACAAACTAATGCTTCTTTAAAATTTATTTATAAAATATATTTAAAATAATACTCAATTTATCTTTCAAAAGTATATGTATAACCTAAAATAAGATATTTTTTCATTTTTCAATGTTTAATAAATTTTAAAGGTAATAAAAATTAACAATTTATCTATTTCATTACATAACATTTTATATAGGGAACATCAATTTAGTAATATAACAAAACCCATATAATGGGAAAAAATAGGGTATATTGTCTAATTATTGGAATTTAATGGCTTTTGGATAGGTTTCTAAGTCATTTATTTCCATAAGATTAATCTTTAGTCCCTTATTCAGATTAATATTACATTACTCGCCATAATTAATTTCAATAACATCCACTTACACTTTTGGTCAAAAGAAAATTTTTATTTTATTAGGAAAAAAATTTTATACTTATTATAACTCTGTATAACTATATTTGAAAATTAACATTTTTTTATGTGGGAAAATTATGATTGATTTTAATCATACAAACATGAAGAGAATTCTATTTTATAAATTATAAATGATCAAAAGTTCAATATAATTTTATATATAATTTAAATAATAAAATTATTCAAATAAACTAAATTTGATTAATATAATAATAATTGATCTATTTTGACTTTAAATCCCAAATTAAAATAAAATTTAAAACTATTCAATATTTAAACAAAAATATTTTTTTAACAATATTTCAATATTATTCAATATTTATAAAAAATGATGTTTCTTAGAAAAATCATAAAAATTCACCGAAATAGAATTTTTCACTTTATGAATTGATAAGTGAAGTTTATTTTTAGTAATAAAATTTATAAATGTTTCTGAATTTACATATAAAATAGTTTCCACATTAACATGTGGTAAAATCATTGTTCCGTGTAATGAATGCTAATTATGTGTTATGTGTTGTGAAAGTTTAACTTTTATTGTGTATAATAAAATAGAGAGAAAAATAAATTTATTATAAAATTAAATAATTTACATTTCAGGGGGTCTTACATTCTCTAAACATTATATATATTTTATCCTCATAATTAAAACATGAGCATAGTAATAAATGTGTTGATTTTTTAAAATAACCTATTGTTGAAAACCCCTCAGTATAAATAGGTTAAATAACATATACTAATAATACGAGAGAAATGGAAGTAAAATGGTCACCTAACTAGGATCCCATGTATAATAATAATGGTGGGAAATTGAAACATGGATATATAAGATAAATATTAAAGTCATGTACTGGAGGAGAGTTCTACAGAACATAGTAAGGAAAAATTAACAATTAGAAGGTCTTAAATTTTTGACGATCTAAGAGGATATTTGATCCATCGGTAATGAATGTACTATAGCAACATTTTTTGGTTTTAAGATTATTATACTTCGAGTTGGGGAGCTATTTTACTGTTTACGAATATATGTAAATATAAAAATGTTGTATGTTTTTATAAGCACAATATCATCCATAGGTTGTGCCTTGAATTATTTCTACCTCATCTCATAGAAAAATTTTCATTGTATAACTATGTAATATAAACAATCTTAAACTAGATCAAAAGTTCAACATAAACTATTTCATAAATGGTTAACCATTCCAAATTATTATAATTCAACTAAATAGAAAAAATATCATTAAATCTTTAAAATGATCATGTCAACATCATTTAATCAACATGAAGCAGCTCTAAATTTTCACATTTCAAATATGTAAACAACTTCATCATCACTCCTCTTGAAATATGGAAATAACTCTAATCACCATAAAAAATCATAATGGAAACATGAATTTTTATTTATTATTTATGTCAGATGCATCTTTCTAGATATATTCAAAAAAATCCAAACTAATGTAAAATCAATAAGAGTTAGAATAGTTCACTTTTTATCCATTCATTAATCAGTTCTAAGGTAGTCTACACTAATAAATAAATAAGTATTTATTTATCATTATCTCAAAATCTAGAAAATATTAACGAATTTATTTCTCACAATCATGGGGTTTTAATAAGTTTATCTTTCTATAGAATAAATTTTCTAGGAACCATTTATCATTTGATCTAAAATACTTAATGATAATGTAATGTAGTACAATCCTTATAAATTTCATAATTCATATTACAAGTACATCTCTGAAAAAATATTAAAATGATATAGTTCATTAATGAAAATTCATAAATAAATAAATTATTTCACTTCATCCTAAATCCATTAATAAGGATACCTCATCCAATTATTAAATACCTATTTCCTTTCAAATTTCATTATCTGTCTCATCATCATCTGCAATATAATAATTAATCGTACGACCTTAATGATTATACATATGATATTTCCACTTGGAAAATAGATTTGAATAATGAACATTCATTAAACACATAAAGAATTTAATCGTTAATTATATCTTAAGGATATAAACAATCCCATCCATTGTATAAACATAAATATTCACTTTCCAAGGAAATTAATTGAATTGTGTCCTTCATTTCAAAAATAAAACATATTATTGGCCCATAAGACGTTCACTTTGATGATTCTTTCTATATTTATGACATGGGGAAAGCATTATCTAAATTCCTATGTGGTATCCATTACCCTTAATTTCAGTGAAATAATTCCTTCTATTCCATGGTGAGTACGATATTTGGTTAAGTTACATGTTGTTAATCATTTTCTGGGAATTATTATGAAGAATGATCACAAAATCCTTCACTCTAATGATCATTCCATTTAAATTATCATCAATAAAATTTCCATCACATTAAATGTTAACCATGTTGCTTATGGTTCCCTCTATTGACTACAATAAGAGCGTGTATTTTGAGAAACACTTATCAAAATAGAAAACCAAATAATCAGGAATAATTACTTCTTTGTGTCCTAAACAATGGATCCTAATTTATTAATATATGAAATAATAAGTTAATCATTGGTTATTCATGGTCTTATTAAACATAAATCTTTCTTAATGGTTCGTAAAGAATATCTGAATTTTAAAAAGAATAACCCCAAGGTGCGCCAGATCGGGTTTTTAGTAAGGCCAATTGGCATGTACTAGGATACCCTGATTCGGGCCTAAAATCGCTTTTAAATGTTATTACTCTTAGTTACATCTGTTCTAGAACCACATCAACTAGTATTATCTAGATATGGATGTATTTCTAGGAGTACACACAAAATATCCACCTTACCAATGTTTTAGGATTATCATCAATACCTATCCTCAAATTATGCCTTAGAATTATATTCTATAATATAGGTTTTAAAATTTTAGTTTCCATTCCTGTTTCAAAACATAATTTCACACCAACTATAATGCCCTGACCCCAGAAGCCCAATGTTGATGAATTAACTAATTGCATTAAAATGATTACGTTGAATAAAATTTTAAAAGACCGATCAGTTTATCAGTATTTTTAATTTACATTAAATATATTATATCCATAATAAATTGGGAAATATAAAATAAGAACATGATACAAAATAGTATGAAACAAACTAAACCCTAGAAATATTGTTCAAAAGATTATTATTCAGATCTAAAGGAAAGGAAATATAATAAGTGTGAGCTCAAGTAGTCTGAAAGGGTATGTAAAACTGATAAAATAATGAATCATTTGAATAAATCCACAGAGAAAGGTAAATAACTGATAACACATTACATTAAAATAAATAGATAAGTAAAATTCAATATAAAATGTTAATACACGAAACACATTCCATTTAATAAATGAATTAAAAATTAAATGTACCTATAGGTATGACGATGAAATATTTTTTGGATGAATAATTACTGAAACTCAATAAGTTTAATTATTAATTAAATGACAACATCTTTACTAGAAACATGAAACTAGTACCATCAAGACTTTTTGGAAGACAGTTTAGCTATCAAGTAAAAACCATCATATTGTGGATAACTTGCTATTTCATCTAATAATACTATCAATTCATCGAGGTGAAATATATTACTATGACCCACCAATTTCATACCTGTCTATAGTATTACATATATCTAATAATTTATTTAACCAATAAAAAGATTCCTTATCAAATATCTATATAGAAAAAAGATACGGATTTATCATTAATACCCTTGTAATCATATCTTTGTCAATGCATACACAATACATGAAAACAATATAATATTTAGGAAATAATAATATACATCACCAATGAATGTGGATATTTAAAAATTAATTTTTGATGTGAAATTTAACAATCAATTTAATGTGAGATTCCATATGTTATCATTAAACACATTCTTGAGGAAAATAATGTTTAATCATTCTATTATGCCCCACACCACATTGAATATTTTATATTAAAATCCCCATACATGAAAAAAAATCAGTGAAAAAAATAATGTAATGATAATTAATATGTTCATTATATAATAAATAAAATTTAATTATATACAACATACAAATCAAACTGTGTGCATAACAAGAAATAAGTCTCAATGGTATGTAATTTTAGATGAAATCACATCACTTTTTCTTCCTTTTGTTCTATAGTATTTACCCTCATATATAGTGGTATAAAATATGTTAATAACATATATAATAACTATAAACGTTTTAATAATATTATATATTAACATCTTAAATTATTTTATTACCCATTTTTTAGTACTCTTTCATATTTTTACTTTTTCTTGAGTTAATTTCTTAGTTTTCTAAAGTATGTTTTGACTTATGATTTGTATGTCATATTAAATATATAATGATATCATAGGATCCAAGATGTAATCCATTAAACAATTATCTTATATATTAATTATATATGTATTTATTCTAGCGCAAAATATTTGGAGATTTGAAATGAAGTGAAACGTTCATGGAGACGGTAGGTCATTGGTATGCATGAACACTACATTAATTTCTTTGTTGATTTCATATAAAATTAAAATATTATAGATTAGTATATTATAATTATATTATAATAACAGTTTTTTATATTTTATATAGGTTTATTTAAACCATCCACTAAACATACCATGTATGTCTTGAATGAGTAATGTCGCTTTTAACGGTCGGTATTCCACACATCCTTAAAAGAAATTTATATATTTACACAATATTGAAATAATATAAGTATATTATAAATAAAAATTTATGAAGAATAAATGAATCATAAATATCATATATAAATAATATATGAACATATTTATGATCATAATGTCCACCATGATAGGTGGTTAAGGAAAAATGAATAATAATCATTTGGTGAGGTAGTAGTTTTTTGTACAAAGAAACAGTATGTTCATTACACATTAGATGGAAGTGTTTGTTAGTGTAGTTATAAAACATAACATGAAAAAAATTGTATTATATTTTTTATACTGTTATATCTACATAAATATATATTAAGTGGATTTTAGTGGTTATATAATGGAAATGAAACTATAGTTCTAGAGACAAGATGTTGCCTCTTAATCGTGTATATCTTTTTCGTTTGAAACAAAAGGATTCATTGGATTTATTATATATCAATGGTATGATTTTAGTTCTAGGGTATTGATGTTGGGAGACCATTGGGGAAGAGTGTTTATGATACAATTTTACTTGAGAGTTGTGAGGAAGGGGTAGAGTTCTTTCATTTTTATAGTGGTGGTGGAGTGGCACTCTTGTAAAAACCAAAATTTATTCACTAATAGAAGGTATAACATACCTAAAGATACAAAATAATGGATTAATTATGGATTAATGGGGGTTAATGGCCAATGAAAACCTCCACCACACAAAAATATGTTCATTTAAATAATTTGGTTACTCAATTTCTAATGTTTTTCAATTGTATCATTTTTATTTTTATTAATGCATATAGTTTTTAATCTAATTAATATTACCATTAAGACTAAAATAATGATAAATTTAATATTTAATATATACCCACATAATTTTTAATATTATAAATAATTAATATAATTATAACCCATGTTTTTTAAATATAATTTTAGAACAATCTCATATGACATGCTAAAATAGTGTTTATACCCAGACCATGTTAAATTTGTTTTTACAGTATATGGGTATATATGATAATTATAGAAGAACAGATTTTAAATTAATAGACCATATTAAATATTTATTATAACCTAAAAATATATTTTTATAATATGGTATTTTTTAAATTTTATATTATTCAATATAATATCATTTATTGAAAAAAAAAACAATAATGTCAATTTTGGCATTAATTAATTAATTTTTTTTCTAAAATATGTGAACAATATTGTAATTAAAATATATTATGTTGAAATATATGTGAAATTTTATATTCATATAAAAATTAATAAATTACATAAATACATTCATTATACTTCACTTTTAATATTTATAGTATCATTTATTTTTGTAAATTATAAACAAAATAATCAATAGGTTTGAATTTCTCAAGTAATTAATGTAACTAAGTAATATATAAATTTAATTGAAAAATTATTATGAATAAAAAAAATTTATCTTTTATAATGATATGTATAACCGATGATATGATTTTCATACATATCTCAATGTTTTATAAATATTAAAGGAAGGAAAAATTAATTTTTTCCTTTTTCCGTACATATCCTTTTATATGGGGAACTTCTATTTAATAATATCCAAATAACCCATAAAATTTGAACCATGAGGGGATAAAATTGAATTAATTGTATCCAGTTTCTTTTATACATGTTTATAAATCATTTTTGTCCTTAAGAATAAGGTTTGTTCCCTTATTAAGAATAATTTTACCTTAATCACCATAATTAATTTTAATCAATTCCACTAACCATTTTGGTAAACAAAATATATTTATATTTTTAGAAATTAAATATTATAATTATTAAAACTATGTGATTACATTTTTCATGAATTTAAATTCTAGTACTAGGAAAATTAAAATTTATTATAATCCCACAAACATGGAAAGAATGCATGTTTTTAAAGTAAAGATGTTCAAACATTCAATATTTTTTATAATAATTTAAATACAATAATGATAACAACGAACTAAATTTTATTAATATATTCATAATTTATATATTATGGATTTAAACAAAAATTTAAAATATATTTTAACAGCAATCATTATTTTAATGAAAATAATTTTTTAACAGAATTGAAAAAAATTTCTATATTAATAAAGAAATATGTTACTCATAAAGATCCCAAAAAATCATCCTATTATAATAATGAAATTATAAATTCAAATTGATGTTTATATTTATAAATAAAATTCATAATATTTTCAAAATTTAGTTTCAAAATAGGTTCTCCATTAAAATATGGTAAAACATGGTCATGCTTGTAACATAAGATAATTAAGTGCTTTGTGTCAAATAAGTTTAAATTTTTTGTATCATATAAATAGTGATATATATAAAAAAATATTCTAAAATTAAAAAATTTTAAAATCATGGGGATCTATAGTCTAAATGTGAGAATTTAGGTGATAATAAGTCTCAATTGTCATACGGTGATATGTGATGTGATGTGATGTGATAACCAAGGATTATATTAGAAATAAATTATATGATATGGGGGTCTATGTATCTGTGAGTGAAAATTGTGTGAATTTATGTTCCATGTTTCTATGATAAACATGTTATGTGATTTTATATACAAATCATATTGTATAACCCAGAAGTATGATGTATGAGTGCATGAGAGGAAAATATATAGGAAAGTGGTGTAGGGAGCCTTTATATCAATTGTCTTCCTATGTTGTTACTATAAATTGATTCAATAATTTGTTTTCTATCTCTGGTGAGGATTCCTTTTAGAAGATAATTTTTTCTATTTTTTGTTATGTTGTACTGTTACTCATGAATTTTCATGCTTCTATAACATGGACATTATGGGTGTTAGGAATTCGGTTCCATATAATTTAATTCTCCCATTTTGTATATTCAAACTGTTTTCTAGGTTACTAGATGACTATAGGGCCTATGATGGACATAATTATATGGGACTTATGGAATCATGATGTGTCACTACGATATATTTTCATTTTCGATATATATTTGTATATTTTTTTATTTTTAAAAATATTAAATAATTATGCAATGTATATCATTTTCATTTTATATAATATAATAGTGTCTTGTGATTGATATATCCTATCAAATGATCCTATTATTATGGAGGTTAATGTGTCTCATTTGTTACATTTTCATATCCTTGGTATTAGTTTCCCACTTAGGCACTACTACAGCCTTGAATGAGGGGGGTCATTTTCATTGTTCTTATATATTGGTTATTGGAGGAGAGCCTTTGGACATAGGATATTGTCAAATAAATATCTATAATATTAAATGTTTTATATTCACAATCCCCAAGAATGAATACATTCAGAAAAATTGTCAATCTGAAACCAAATATTAGTTACAAAATTCTAATTTATACAATTTAAATATATAAAACAATAATATAATGAAAAATTTAGTATAATTTAATTAAATATAGTGTATTAACATAATGTGGGTAACCCATATGACGATTACCAATATAACCATTCAAAAAGTGATCGAACTGTAGGAATAGTAATTTGATCATTATGAGTAGTAACCATGATGTTAGAATAGTATCCTAACATTTTTAAGTATAAAATAATATTTTCTTGACTTATAAGTTGAAAATATAAAAAACATATTTTATCTTATAGGTTAAAATATAATATGTGAATATTTTTATAAAATAGGAATTTTTATTCCATTTTTTGTAATAATAGTAAAATTTTTAAAGGATAATTTATCTTAAAAATAGACATGTAGATAAATACTACGTTTTATTATAATGATTATAATATTTTATTGGGACATTGATAAATTTTTTTAGGCATGAAATTTTAATTAAATATATATAATTTTATTTTTTAAAAAATAAATATTACTTATAAATAGAAATTGAATTTCCCATGTATATATATATTATATTCATTAATTGGATTTAAAATTGTCAATATTTTCATGGATATGTTGATATGGTAAATTTTTGGTATTTATTAACAATAGGTATATTTTTTTGAATATTAAAAAAATAAAAATAAAGTATTCTTTATTATGAGAAAAATAAAAATATTATTTATTCATATCTAATGTAGGAAAAACGTATACCAAAATCAAATGAACAATTTACTATATAATTTCTCATGAATCAACTATATTTTTATTATTGAGTAATAATATCAATTTAATAAATATTTTATTAATAAAATAGGTATCATCCCCTTATAAATACATCCCCTCACAAAAACATCTCCCCATAATATCTATGGTTCTGTCATTTACACATATTCAATGAACAAATCTCCAAAAATCTCTCACCTTGTACAAGAAATTCTAGTCAAACCAAAATATCATACCAAGTTGTCTAAAAGTGCCTTAAATGAGAGTATTTCAAAGTAATTAATTTTCTTAACTGAATTCAGTTTTAATAATATCTTCTTATACAAACTCTTCACATCATATATTAAACAAAAGATAAATAATCATGTATAATATATATTAAAATTTTATTTTTTAATGAAATAAATTATAGAGAATATATTTTCATTATATTATATATTAGAAACTAGTTTACATATTATATAACATTCACGACTTCCAGGTCGAATATTCATCAATTTTTACTATTTCCTTCATTGATGGTTATAGAATTAATATTATCATAGAATATTATGATAATAATTATATAATAACATGAATAATTTTTCAAAATGTATAAACAATCAATGAATTAAATAACATGTATCTAGTTCATCATGGTATATTAAAATGATAAAAAACTAACATTATAGTTATATCATTTATACTAAATAAATTATACCCATGTCAGAAAACAAATGTATATTTTGTTGATTTTGAAAAATTAGAACAAAAGTAATATTATTTCATTTTTTTTGTTGTTTATTTCCATTTTTCAATATAATATTTAATTTTTCAAAAAATAATGAATACATGGATTAGTTAAATAATGTACATGGAATGATGATTTTCAACATGGTGTCTAAAATAAAATACACTCGAAAAAATATTATAATAATAAATCAAATGTAGTTGAATAACGTTACTAAACATATGTACTATAGATATAATTTATAATTTAGGATGTTATGAAATCATGAAAATATAATCCAAACCTTACATAAAGAAACTATCATAACCACCCTATATCTTTAGGTTACACCAAATCTCCCTTGACCTTCCATTCAATATCTATTTAGTAATTTGATTTAAACAAAAATTCACTACATTTAACCTTTATATATGTACATAATTTATTATTTATTTTATTTATGGGTATATAAAATCATTTAATGTTCTATACCCAAATATTTCTTTTATTTATATCTAATTTAATAGGTCATACAACTAATTATATCTTTTTGTGAACCACCCATTAATTTTTTTTAATAATTTAAGTATTTAAATAAGTAATCATTATATTTTGGATATTACTATGGTTTATCTTCTTATATATTGAATAATATGATAATTAAATTATTGTCAATGATTCCTAATAGTTAATCGAAAACTGTTCAAAATAATATATATTCAAAATATAATTCTCTTCCCTTTATCATGATTTTAAGAAAAAATTGGATATTTCAAACCCGGATCCATTTATCAATTTACAAATAAAAAATAATAATTTCGTTGCCTCAATGGAATCATTATGAAATATTCCCTTATTATCCTTTGAGATATTATTATATATCCCATAATATTCCATGTGTAATTTTATACTTATGCTTTATGTTTGATTCCCTTTTATGAAACATGTTTGCTTATGTGTGTGACTATATAGCTCTAAAGTGCATTGGCTAATTATTATATCTCATGAGATGATATGTATTTGGTCTAGGAGTAATCCTAATATATATTACATGATATTCAATTTTAGTTATTACAGTTTTTATTTAAAAGAAACTATGGCATAATTTATATAGATTTATCAAAGAATACGAAGAACCCAAAAAATAAAAAAAAATAAAAACATTATTTAATTATGTTAGTTACATTTTACATTTCACCTTTCTATAATTATCGTTATGCATTTTATGGTTTTCACATATATAATATTTTTAGTTGAATATTTGAAAATATAGATCATACAAAACTGTCAGTTTTATTTAATTATAATTATACAAGAATTATTTTAAGAATATGAAAAACCATTTGTGAAAATATATATATTACAAATTATATATCAGTTATTTAAAAAAATAATGTTTATCTTAGAAATAATTTCTTAGCATTTTATAAGTTGGAAAATATTTTTGTTCAAATAAAAAATATTTTCTAACTATATTTATTATTTAACTATTTATAATGTCTATTTCAGTTTTTATAATTCACAAAAAAAATTGTCATTCGATTTATGTAAATCCAAATAATCAATTATAAATCAATATTATTTTTTTTCTAAAAAATCATTTCTATTACTAAATAAGTAATTTTTATAAAGAAAAATTTATTGTGCTCAATGTGATTATACTAAAAAGAAATTAATTTTATTTATTAGAGTTGAATCATGAAAAATTGATTCCCTATTTTTTATCCTAATTATTTATTTTATGTAATATGTTATTTTTTAATTTTTTGGTTATAATTATTGTTGGTTGTAGTAAATATTTATCACCTTCGATAAGGGTAAAATGTGTAAAAGGGTTTAACATAATTTTATTATTATTGAAGATAAAAAAAATACATTGCTAAACATCATTGGTTTCTTTTATATCTAGAATACCCTTTTATGTTTCAATGATATGAAAATTTAGAGCCACATTAACATGTAAATTATTTATCTTATTAAATTATTTTATGCAATTCTATTTGTGTACATCCCCTCAATTATAAAACAATATATCTTCTCCCCCTTTATAAACACTGATTATTCACTACAATTCAGTATATCCCTAACCAAAATCCATCATACATTTCTTCCAATAATTAATTATTGTATTATATTCACCAAATACTATCTTCTGAAATCATTTCATTTATACCAAATAATGTCTCCCAATAAATACTTAATTGTGGATTCTAACTCATTTAATATTTAATTCCTCTTAAACATCCACTAAATCTATAGAATCCATCTTACAATAATGAATCCTATATAAATAATAAAAATATATGTTATTACATTATTAAAACCTTTTCCATATTTATTATTCATTTTATATAACTTATTACCATGTTATATGAATTACCTAATAATTTATGTTTAGGTCGAATGATTTGACGTTATTCGGTACCGCGGTCCAAAATTTATTTTGTATGATGTCCATAGTAAAAGTGGTAATTATTAAACAAAATATTGATTTATAATAATGAAATAAGTATGATTTATACCTCTATTATACTTTAAATACATCCATTAAATAAGTATATGCAGAATGAACTACATTACAATCATGATGACTGTAAGTTGTATGTATGGATGAGTATCATTTCCATTTTTCATTGATCATTATGGAGAGAAGTTAAGTATAATTTTATCATTCCAAAACTATAGTAATATCATTAATATTATATTAATTATTTAAATATACTACTATATGTCATCCATGTGATGTGGGGATGAAAAATGGATCACATAACTACGTGGAGGCAATAATTCAAACGTATGAACGACCGATAATATTATAATTTACATGAAATGATAAAAAAAATAAATGATATATTTTGTTTTAATAATGATAAATAAAAATTAATAAAACATATAACCACTTATTTCATTATTATAACCATTTTTTAAAGATAGTGATGGAAAATGAAATATATCAGTTCATGTGCTAGTAGTCCTCCATACACACAAATGATAACTTATTTTCCAATTTGACAGAATTGGAGACGTATTTAGGTGATAATATTAACATAGTTACATATATGTATATTTATGATACTATATTTATTATTTCATCATGCTTTAAAAATATATGAAGGTGTTTGAAAAAGAAAATATTTTGAAACCCTTAATTAAAAATGATGCATCAACTTTATAAATCCATTGTTACATAACATCTTAATATCGATAATAATGTTTTTATTCAAAAAAATAAATTCTTTATAATGATTGTAAGTATTCCATGGAATATATTTTTGAACAAATTTATTTGACTAAATTGGTTTTTATGTGTGAATAAATAAAAATAATAGGTTCCTGTTTATAAACGAGTGGAGGGGAACTCTTCCAATATCTGAAAATATTAAATTAATATAAATTAATTATCAACTAAAAATGACTCAAAAGTGAATTATTTACACTAAATAATGAGTAGGGGTCTAAATAATATCATAATAAATTTATTTATATTTTACCAACTTTATTATCTTTTTCACTTTATTATATCCCTTATTTTACCACCTTTAACTCTTACCATGACGGCATGCATTTCTACACTATGAGGGTTAATATCCATACTATAAAATTCCCAAACACACATAAATAAACCATTGATAAAATTTAAAAACAATATCCAAATTTTTTAAAAAGAATTTTGTATTTTTAAATATTTTATATCTTCATTAAAATATTATTATTTTTCAATTACCAATAATGTCATTGTTAACACTATTCATTACAATAACTTTTACAAGTATCAATAAAACAATATATATTCTTAAATTTATTTTAATAAACCCACACTACATAAATATATTATTTATAAAAAATATTACATTAATTATCTAAAATTTTATTTATTTTTTAAAAATTTATATCATTTATATAATATTTCAATTAATTATAAAAATATTTTATCATTGGTGTAAAACTGTGAAGGAAATAATTTATATATTAAAAACTATAAAATATTCTATAATAAATATAAATATTTTATCTCTCAAACATATATTTGTAATCGATTATAGATTATATGTAACCATATATTAAAATGTTATACTTATTAAAAACATAACTATGATATAATGGACATTTATTTAAAATAAAATACTATAGGCGGTTTAATGTCATTATAGTTGATCAAAGTGGTCATAAATTCAACCCATATATGATTTTGGTCGAAATAATCCCATCCAAAAAAAATAAGATATGTTTTAGGTTATTTTTCTAATACTTATTATATAATGCTTACCAATAATTATTATTTTATCATTAATCATGGTAACAAAAGTACTATGTTTAAAATTCATATTATCAATAAAAGGAAATGATATAATAAATTTGGGCCTTATTATTCAAAGTATGGAATCAATTTTGCAGTGAAAAAAAACATGATATTTTGTAAATTTAATTTAATATTAATCCCATATATATGGAGAGAAACTAGAGGTTAAATGTGAAAATTTCAGCAGATTGAAATGTTTTTCTATGGAAATTCAATATGAAAAAATTAAAATGACCTAAATCAGAATAGTCTATGTATAATTGATCAATTTTTACATTAAAACATTATTGAAATATTATGTAACATTATTAAATAATTATATGAAAATTCAATTTTCAATAAAAAAAAGTTGGATTTCTTTCTATTCATAAAAAATGTAATTTATCAAAACAATAACAAAAAATAAACCATAGTAAGATTTTATTTTCCTTAATAAAAAATGAAAATTATTACTTATGATAAAATTCTAAAAAGAATAAATTTTTTTAAATTATTCCATTAAAAGGTTTTGAAACAGTCTTCTAGAAAAATACGCCTTTTATATATAAAATTGTATTTTGCCATATATCATTCCTATCAAATCATTTTAATGAGTGAAAAAAATTTATAAACTTGTGCAAACATAATATAGTTAATTTATTATAACCATCAAATATAATTTCTAGGAAAAAACTACCGTTTAAAATATTAACATTTATTTGTGTGTTTATGCTTGTTGTGGCATATCATGTATGCTATCGAACATAGTGTTTCTGTTAAAAATATCGGGATGTTGTATTGTCACCCCACCATATATTAAATTTCTTCCTCTCTATTTTAACATGTGTATAGTAACTAGGATTTGACTATTCAAAATACCTTTGTTGCAATCCCATCTTAGAAAATGGAATAATAAAACATCCAATTCTAATAAACAAAATAATGGACAAATGTCACCTGAGAAGACACAAACTAGGATTCTGTGTAGAAATTCATGGACATGTATGAAAAAAACTAACAATTAATATTCTGATAGAGAGTGATAGAGAAAATTTTGATTATAATGTTATCAATCAACAAATCATAAATCCTAGATGGGTTATGAGTCTATGGAATTCCTAATAAGATAAGATGATGAATGAAGTTTTTCCTTAAAAATACATATCATTGAGTTAAGGAAATATTTTTCTATATAATAATATACTTAATTGGAAAATTTATTTTTTATAAGCACAATTTCATTCTCATTAGATTCCCTGAATTATAATGTACATCCCTAAAAACAGAATTATTACTCAAATATAAAACAAACAGTAAAAATTATGAATGCTTTATAATTCATGTCCAAAAGGAAAGGCATACTCCTCATTAAACTAAATCCTCATATTAACGTAAAGAAAAATTAAAAAATTAAAAAATTTCTTAATCACATTATGATAACATCAAATAAAATATTAAAAGGAGTGTCTAAAATTGTGAATATAGTGATAGACATCAAAAAAATCGGGAACCCTTGTGCATCCACCACATCACCAAATGTCCCAACAACAACAAAATTAGTAGAAATTGATTTTATCAGTACTTTTTGTTTCTGATTTTGATTATTTCCACTTTGAGTAAGTATCTTCAGCCACATTTTATCATAATTTCCCATCTAATTTCATCTATACTATAATAATGTAGACCAGAAATCTATTATACCATTCTTGGATTGTTCGTGGATCTTTTCCTCACAGTCACAACTAGTTAGGCAAATCATAACACACTAGTAATAATATCCATATCTTTACAATGATTATAAAAAATTTATTTTACCACATTTGGAAATAATTTTAGGTTTAACTATATTATAAATATTTTTTTCTTCTCCATTTTTATCAAACATTACTATTTCTTACTCATTTCATCTCATGGAACATAATGGTCGATAGATCCCATGTCAAATTTATCAGCACAACTAAAAAAAATTCTCATTACATTTAAATTTTTTTGGCCAATATTCTTGGTGAGATTTGTTTTAATCCTATATAAATTATCTTATTACTACATTAATTTTCTTAATAAAAACTTTATACATACCTAGAAAAGTTGCATAAAATATATTCATAAGAGGAACCCAAATCTGCATCCTTTTACCACAATTCGATGAATTTATTCTCCATAATATGCCAAATACCGTTATGAAAATATGTTTCAAGGAAATGATAGTTAAATTCTTACCCTTCTATGTAATCAATATAATAATTACCTTTAGTATTTCAAACCAATGAAAAACATTGATTAGCTTTATCATCAAAATGATATATGGGAAAAAATACATTTTTATGTTTTGAACATCCCGAGCTATCAAATATCTTATCCAATTCATTAATCCATTCTTTATCTATCACTGGGAAAATAATAAATTTTAATTATTGGGAATATTATATCATTAAAATCGCAACTATAGACATGTTCATTCATGGTTTATTTTTTTCCACACTAGCAGGGATTCCACACCCATTTATTGATTGTGTCTTTTTATCCATCTCTCTAAAATAATTCTTTTCTAATACCAACCATTTTAGTATACTGATTTGGAAGGATGTTTTCCACATGATGACATTCCATTATATCTTACAGGTTTCTTCAATGTTAAACTAGTGTGAAAAGACATATTTTTGATGATTCAAATTGGAAATCATAAAATTATTTTCCCATTCATATTAACCATAATGTAAAATAATCTAAGGGGGTTGTATTAACAATATCCTGCCTTCTAAACATGTAAAATAAATTCCTTTGACAACAAATATAATGAAATGGACATAAAAAATTTATAATCACTAGTTTATTAAAAAAACAAATTCAGACACTATTAGGGAATTTTTAGGTATAAAATTTGATAGAATTATTCTATAACATATTTGTAACAAAAAACTAAAATTAAATGTTAGACACATCTAATTAGTTGACATTTTTTTAATGAAAAAAATATTTAAAATGACTCATTATTTTTTTCATGGAAAATATCCTTGAAATTCAACATGATATCAATATTTAACTTAACCTTCCTTAGTACATAGGAAAATAAATTACAATGTGGGATGTGCACAGAAGTTTGATAAAAGATATAAAAAAATGAAAACCATTAGTATAATGATGACAAAAAAATATCATATAATTATCAACACTATCTTCAACGTTCTACGATATGGTATCCCACATTTTTATTTCATAATATTTTCTTTTATATTGAATAAAAAATTATCTTTTAACTTTTAGATTCTTGGAAATAAGGTACATAATACATGAAAATTTAAAACATTCTTATAATCTATATGAAAGTATTCTTCATTGTCCATCCTTTGTACATGTACTACATCTCATAACCTCGTGATCTCCAATAGATGACAGGATTAGCATAATCTGAGCATAAGAAAAAATTTACATGTATTCATGAAAAATATAAATTATAATCATGAAGAATATCATTGTGGAATGACCAATGAAAAAATGGTAATATAATAATAAAAAGAACATTAATCATACAATTAAAATGTGGGAAAAAATATATTTTATTCATTCATAACTATAACACCAAAGCTAATCACCGTGGTTTTATAAATGAAAAGTTACTATGGTTATTCACTATGGTATCATAAAAATTGTTATCCCTTGAGATTAAATTTGGTACCTAATTGAAATTAGAGTTTTTTCAAGGAAAAAAATTCATATTTCTTAATTAATATTATACCAATATACCACAATCAATATTTTTATAAATAACACATGGATATTAAAAAATGGGTTTCATATTAAAATAATGGCATTTTAAAGCTGCTAAAAAACATAATTAATATGCCATTTTCAACTAAAATAATGGGATTGAAGGTTTCATATATCTAAATAATAGAATAAAAAATAACATTTAGATTAAGGTTAATATACTTTTAAAGGAATGTTTTTTGGTTATTTATTAAAAAATAAAGAAATTTCTTGAGGAGAATTGGGAAATTCTTAGTAGTAAATTCAGGAGCATAATGTGTGAAAATTTGTATTTATAAAAGTGTAAAATGAGAGGTAAAAGTGTCCCTCATTAATAAAATACTCTTATTTTATTAATATGATAACATACTGAAGACTATATGACATTGTTTGGTAATTGGAATACATACCACATAAAAGGGAACTTGAATAGAAAAGAGAAGTAGAGATTTACCTTACCTTTAAAAATTACATCTAAAACATGGAGAATGGGTCATTAGGGGATTGATGATCATTTGGGGGGACTCCATATGTTGTAAAACTACCATATATTCGTTTAGTATGGATATTTTGTTTATTAAAATGGAGAAATGAGTTTCTATTTACAGAAAAAGTTGAAGACATGATTAATAATTCCCAAATATTGTCATTTGGAAATCTAGGTTTTCAAAAATGAAAAAAGTGGGCTTTACAATGGGGTTTTCTGATGGTTTCTACATATGGGAGATATTATATGTAATTTTAACCCATAATAACCGAAATTAATATTATATTACTTCTTTTTTCATATAGAATAAATATTTTCAAAAAATAATGGTTTAAATGCAATGTTACCAATTTAGACATTGGAATGTTACTTGTCTATTTTGAAATTTATTTAAATCTATTAAAATATTTGATATTAATAAAATATCATATATCATGTATTGGGTTTTGGATAACTCATTATTACATAACTAGGACATAATTATGAAGTCATTAAATATTTAAAAAACCCAAAACTAGATTTTTTCTATTCATACAAAAAAATGTATATTTGAAAATTCTCATAATTTCATCCCAAAAAATACTCAAAGCTATTATTTCAAAAATGATTTTTATTTTATCATAATAGTTATCTAAATATGATATGACAATATTTTCACTATTATGATCCATATTTATTAAACAATTTCGGTTGAACATGCATAGTAAATGTTTTGATAGTTATATAAAATACCAGGACATATAATATTTATTAAATATTTTTTAATTAGAAAACATATTTTTATAATAAAAATTTATTAAAATAACTAATATTCACAATAAATTAATTTATAATAAATATTTATAAATATCCCAAAGTGTATATTTTGGGATCAAAACTAAAAATTTTCAAAATTCCTTATCTTTAATAAAAACAATTCATAAAATTGAATTAGTGGGAAAAAAATTTTATTTATTAAAATAATTTCACCTTATGTAACTATGCATAAGAAATTTAAAACCTTATAAAATCTAAGAACAACATATTAGAATGGTTTTAGATAATAAGATATTTTTAGAGTGGCTCGGCTAACATCTCCGTAGTATTAATTTCAACTAACATGAAAATCTCCCGTAGAACATTTCTTTCAAGCATCACTTGTAGAATATTAAATTGGGATTAGTTATGAATGAACCCCAATAACATGATATCATACAATGTTCTAACAAACGGGGATCATACAGCATGACCCATCTTATTGTGGCCATTACTTATCCTTTCTTCATTGATTATCATTTTTATTTTCTTCTTATAAGAAAAAATTATAATGTTACAATTACTACCTAGAGTATAGTTTCCAAATTTAATATTGAAAAAATTTAATATTTTACAAATGGACATATAATTGTTAAACCAAAATGGTCACATTTCACATTATATTTACTACATTATTAAATAGATATCTAATTTTTGTAGAATAAGTTATAATACAAATTTTTTAGAAAAGAATATCACATAGAAATTCTAGTTCATTACATTCATTACCACTTAATAAATTTCTCCCCAAAAATTTCAACTCGTTTTATAAGTAGGGAAAGGTTTGGGTACTTCTGTCTCATTTCCCCCTCTAGTACCCACAATGCTTCTTTATATTTATAGATCCCCCAAAATTCTTTATTGAGGTGGGTAGTATTGTTGCATATATCCTTGCCACTATGGCCTAATATTTCCAATGGATACTCCTCATAAGAGATTTCATGTTCCAATTCTACCAACTCATGTTTCAGTACATTTAAATGATCATTTAAGTAATACCTCAAGATAGATATGTGTGACAAATTTTTAACATGATATAAATTTAGTGGATGTTCATGCTGATAAGATACTACTCATATGTGACCAAGGATTATACAGCGTACAATGTACCTAGGGCTATGAATCAATTTCATCCCAAACCGCATGCTCTTATATAGTGATATTTTAAGGAACACTTTGTCACCAATACATAACTATTAATCCCTATGACATATTTCATCATAGCTCATCTGTCGACTCTATGAGAACATTATGTGGTTTTTGATTGAAATAAAATTTTATATAATCTCTTCCACAATATCATGTCCAGGTGTCTTTATATCACGAAATTTGTCACAAAAAAATTCATTTATACCTTAATTACAATATATAGCATCATAGGGTTCTATTTGAACACTCAAATTGAAGGTTTTGTTGTATGAGAACTCCACTAAATGGATATGTTGATCCCATCTGCCATTTAATTACATTGAACATGTTATCAACATGTCCTTGAGTGTTTGAATAGTCTTTTGAGATTTTCCCTCAGTTTGGGGGTGATAGGATATACTGAGATTATATTTGGTACATATAGCATGTTGAGGAATTCTCTATAATTTTACAATTATCCTTGGATCAAGATCAAAAATAAATAAATGTGGTAGCCCATGTTACCTCAGCACTTCCTTTACATAAATCATGGAATGTTTCTGGAGGGTGAAATCACTCCCAAAATCTATGACATAATATTTATTAGTGAGTCAGTCAACATAACCCATATCACAGTTATTCATTTTGATGTTATTTGGAGACCAATGTGAAATTCCAGAGTGGAATTGTCCCAATTCTGTGTTTATATGGCTTGTGGTTATAATACTGATATATGATGTTTTTTCTATTCATTCACTTGATGATAGACAAAGAATCTTGTTGTGATTTCATAAATATACATTTTTTGGTTATCCCACTAATAAATATCATGATGGTCACTATACATTTTAGTGATATAAGGATATATAGATAATATATAGTTATGAAAATCATCGATCACGTTCTTCTTTATCTCCAAAATGTACATATAAGATAAACTTGTATGAAATATTAGTGTACCTTCTTGATTAAAATTTATCGAAAAACCACCCATTATACAATGATTCTATTGTCTTTTTTTTCAGAAGGGAACTTCTATATGATCCATCATGATATTCTCAAGTTATGATTTTTGACAAATAATTTGGGATAGGGTTGATGATGTAATGTCCCTTAAGAATACTATATCCAGTATTAATATGTCTTATTTCAATGGATCACCATGAATCCTCCTTATTTTCAATACAATATATTTATTACTACCTAATACATCACTGAATTTTTCTGATCATCCTAGATGATAATGAATTGAATAGTCATACTCTTAATGATGTTCTAACTATCATCTTTATCTCATGTTCAATTTCATTTTCATGAATATATAATTACAAGATTAGTGGTCTGTGTATATATCACATTTCGTTTCTAAATGATGGTGCCTCTAAATTTTTAGTTCAAAAACAACTGTAGGTACTTCCATGTCACACGTTTGATAATTCTACTCATCAGGATTGGACTATAATGATGCATAGGTTTTCCCCTTTTCATTTTTATTGAGGACTCACCCAAACCCATTTAGAGATGCATTCCTAAATATCATGAATCCTTCTCTAATAAAGGATAGTGTAAAAAAAGTATCATTAGCCAATATCTTTCTTAGTTCTTGGAAACATTCTCCACAATCATTTTCTAAGATGATCATATCCCCATTTCATGATATGTTGGTTTCTGTATTAGAATTTTATGATTAGTTTCTTAAAAAACTATAATAATATCTTACTACACTTGGGAAAATATGAATCATATTTACTATTATAGGATGGGGCCACTCCTCTGCAACCTTTTCCATAGTAGGGTAAACTATGATTCTATCATTTGTTTGAATGTTCCCAATTTTGGAATTTTTTTATACACAAAATTTTCATTTTTAAAACATTCCAAATATCCTCTCTTTCTTCAGATTATTTAATATAACCCTTAAATGATACTCATGATCCTCAAATTTTTTGGAATATATTAGAATATATTCAATAAAAAACCAAATATTTGAAAACATATTCCCTAAAGACACTATTCATAAAATCCATTAATATAACAGGATAATTATTAAAGTATAATTGTATGAAAACAATCTCATATTTCCCATATAATGATAGAAAGGTGGTATTTGATATATCTTCTTTTATGACCCTCAATTAATGAAAACCAAATCAATGATAAATCATGGATAATAATTGATCACAATAAATCTAGTCAAGCAAATCATAAATATTTAGGTGAGGGTAATTATTCTTCACTGATATCCCATTATGTCCTCTATAATCAATACATATCCAAATTAATATATCCATATTCTTCATAAAAAGATCATGTTCTCCATAAGGTGACACACTTGGTCAGAAAACACAGTTCTCTACATGATCATTAATTTTTTTCTTAATTTCATATATATACATATCTCCAATTCTATACATGGTCTTTAATATCATCTTGGATATAGTTATGTATTCAATAGGGAACTATATCTATCATTATATGGGAGATATATGTAACTATTCAAGAAATACATACCAGTATTCCATGTTGATGGGGAAATTTTATACTCTTATATATTCATTTCATCGTTCCTCATCACCGACCATCACCTTTAATCAGGCTATAGATGTTTCTTCTTACCAAAGCTCAGGTCAGGATATCTCTCAAATAAAAAAAATATGGGTTTTCAATTCCATATTAATAGGATTTCCAAGCTTCTACAGTTGATCTAATCATTATACTTTATGATCCATTCCATACATTTTATATATTATAATTATATTATTGGATTGGATACAATATTTTTGATGATATTTTAATCTTTAAAGTCCGTACTAGAGTTTATATACATTGTTCATTCTTGTATAATACACTCTAGAGTCCTAACAGATAATTATACATCTATAAGAATAATGATTGATTCTATATTATATGAAATCCAGGAGGATATAATGGAATGAATATCATAATAATCAATCAAATTAATTTATATCTTGGATAGAATAATGACAGTACCTTCCACCACGTAATTTATACCCCATTCTGGATCATTGTTTATACAAATTTCCATGCATTCTCCCTTAGTTTACAATCGAGTTGATAGAGATTCCTCTCCATTAATTTATCATTTTAATAAAGATAGTAAAAGGTCCTAATAATTTCATACATATAGATTTGGGATTCAGGCAATGACTGGACTATATTCACTTTTTTTTAGTTCTGAGAGGTTGGGGCTTAACCTCACTATAATATTTACAAGCTATATGGTTATATATTCACACTTCTAACCTTTTACAATCCCAAAAAAGTAGTTACATGAATTTTTCTCCCCAGATGTTTTTTATGTTGGAAGATGTAATTTCATTCCTCCTCGTCCATAATAAATGTAAATCCATATGTTAGGATCTAAATACCTCTTCTATTCATTCGATTTGTATGACTAATCTATCTCTATGAACTCGAATTCAACCTTAATAAAACACTTCATTAACTCCACCTAGGTTTGAATCTGAATATTTTCAATATTCATCTATATATGGGGTCTTAGTCCATTGATAATACAATAAACCTTTCCATTAGAATCCATCATAAAGATAGAGGTGTAATAATAATTTCCTTTGATACTCATCTCATTTATTCCAAGAGATTAACTTTCCATCTTATTAATATATAGGGATTCCTTATCTATTTTGGTCTTCAAAGAATGGGGGAAATATTTATTGGAAATGTTTTGACTAAATTATTACCACTCTATATCATCAATATTCATTCTTGTTTAAATGTTTTTATGTAGTCTACACTGCTGATATGCTTCTCCCTCAGAGTGTTATATAGATAGGGTGACATTATCTTATTTTGAACAATAGATTACATAACAGATAATATTTATAGATTGGATCCATTGATTAGAAATAAATTTTCCATTAGATCTACTGAAATTATATGATCATTGATGCAAAAATGAATCAACATGAATTTGGTCCCTTAGTGGTTATACTATAAATTCATCAAGATTCATGTTATTGTTTATAACTTGAGTTAGACTAATTCATAATTCCCATGATCATTTCAATTTTGGCTTCCATCAGATAGTCATCAGAAGATGGTCTATTGCACTCATTGTTTACATGGTTACTCTTACATCCTACAATTTTATAAATGAATTCAACCTTAGTGTAAAGAATTTTTTATATAAGAATCATAAAATTCTAAAGTAATATAATTTCATAAAACATCATTATTAAATATATTTTTTGTTAAAAAACATTTATTTTCTATAAATCCTAAATAATAGATCATCAAATTTTTATGATTAACCTAACATATCCCCCAGAGAGTGTTAAGCCAATAGTGTAGTTAGGCATGTTGTCATGCACTAGTTCCCATTTGAATCAATATCTAAGTGTATTTTTCTTGTGTTTCCTCTAGATGTGTCTATTATAGTTCACATCCACATATTCTTACTTATACAAGGATTTATTTTCACCAAAACCACATACATCATTCTTATATAAATAATATTATGTTTTACTGCATTTTAACATTCACCTAGTGTTCTTCATAAATATTTAAAATACTAATTTCCTCAAATTACAATACCTACATTTGATACTAAGACTATAATCATGTTGTATTATTATATTATAATTTATTTTAGATGGTACCACAATAATATCATTTAATTTTTAGTTTCTTTGAATGAACATATATATCACATGAAAAAATATAAAACATTCTTCTAATAAACTTGAAATTATTATGCATAAGATAATAATATTTACATTTTTTGTGTCTCAAAACCTGGGTATATACTCTAAAGAAACGGGGTGATCATATGGCCCAATATGAGAAATAATTTATATATATTCATGAGGCATATCAATAAGAATCATTAGGAATACCATTGTGGCATGGGAAATGAAAAACCTAAATATCATTACAATTAAAAAAATTAATAACATGTAATTTTTACTAAAACATTTATTGTATCTATTCATATCTATATCACCATGGATGGATACTACGGTGTCATAAATGAAACACTACAAATGTTATTTACCAAGGTATAGTTAAACATGTAATCTAATGAGATTAATTTTATTACCAAATTTTTTTGAGGGATATCAAGGAGAACCCTCCATATGTCTTAATTAATTAGTGATATGTAGACCATAACAAAAAAAACTCATAAATTGCACATGGAGAATAAAAAAAGGGTTTCATATCAAAATCATGGAATTTTAAAAGTGTTTAAAAATATTATTATTATTTCATTTTTAACCAATGAAAAATGAAGGTGGGTACCTTCTAAGATAAAAAAAGAATAAACATTTATTTTTACATTTATTTGAATAATATTGTAATGTAATGTGGATTTTTTATAAAAAACGTTAATTTTTTGAAGATAATATGGAAATATGGAGAAGTAAAACTGATAGCATAATGACTATAAAATGTGGTTATTAAAAAGGATAAATTTAGTGGGGAAATAGATCTAACATTAATAAAAGTATATTATTATAGTAATGGGATTAAATAAATTAGACTCTATAACATAGTTAGGAAATTTTAATACATACCACATAAAAGGGGAACATTAATTGAAAATAGAAGTTGATATTGCCCTTACCTTGAAAAGTTACTCATAAAATATGAGGATTGGGACATTGAGGGATTGAGAAAACCATGGGGGATTACGTGGGAAGTAAACGTACCATATCATCATGGGTGTTGGGTTGTAAGTGAAAGGAAATGGAGAAATTCTTGGGTATTTTTAGAGAAAGGGTTGTATTTTTTTAACAATTTCAAAATAGAGTTCTTAGAAATTTGAGTTTTGGAAAATGAGAAAGTATATAATATACCATTATTTTGACACATGGGTTTTGATATCTGAGACATATTTATTTGAAATTTTAACCACCAAGAACCAAAAATAATATTTTATTACTTTTTTTGGAATGAAATTGTAATGTTTTTACAAAATAATGTTTCCTTAGAAATAGATTCCACTTTAGACATTGGAAATAACTTATAGGTTTGGAAATATATTATATTGTATTAAAATAATTTATATAAATAAAATAACGTATTTTGAGTTGTGTAATGTTTTTAACTAATTATTAAAACCCAATTACATAATTATGATTCCATTAAACATTCCAAAAATGTAGAACTATATTTTTACTATTCATGATATAATTAAATATTTTAGAAAATTCACATTATTTCACCAGAACCTAAATTTAATGGTGTTATTGAAAAAAAAATTATTCTAATAAATATCAAAATATGAGAAATTTAACTTTTAAATATAATGATCATTACATATTGACATAAATAGCGGTTTGAATATATATAGTAAAATTTCTCACACTTAGATAATTTTAATGACATAATAAAATTATTTTACCATTTATATTTAAATAAAAGAGTTAATATCCTAATATTTCATTAAAATGAGTATTATTCCTAAATTATTTTTCTATGATAAATATTTATATATTATTTAAGAAGTGAACTTTGGCTCCAAAAAGTCTTTTGATCAAAATATTTTGTATTAATAAAAATTATCATAAAATGGAAATGATAGAATAAAAATTTTATTTATATAATGTAATTAAACTCTATGTAACTAATAGTTGGGAACACGAACCTACATAACACATATGTATGACATAAGGGTATGGTGTGCGATATTTATAGATTCATGGTGTGGTACGACTGGCATCTCCCTGGTTGTAATTTCCAATAACATGAACTTCTCATGTAGTTTATTTCATCGTAGCTTCACATGTTGGATCTCAGATTGGGAATGTTTATGGGAGAACCCATGTGATGCTACCTCACACCCATGTTCTAAAAAATGGGCATTGTATGGAATGATTCAAATGGTTTAATTCATCTCCTCTCCATTCAACATTAATTATCCTTTGTCATTTCTACATATAAAAACTAATTATAATTTTAAATTTATTAACAAGTATATAGTCTGGAATTTCCATGATGGCCAATGTTAATATAATGGTCAGGTACAAATAGTCACATTTCCTTTTATATTAAATACATTATTAAAGAGATATGTTTTTTGTGTACAATATAATACAACAAAAATTTTATATAAAAAAATATCATTCCATAATTTTGGGTCCTTACCTAGTCACATGTAAAATGAAACATTTTCTCATGAAAAAAATGCACATCATGTGCATGAAATTTTTTAAAACCCATAATAGTCAATTATAAATCCATTATGTGACATTGAGAATAATATACATAAAACCATTTCAAAGGACATTCAATTTTAATTACCACTAAGACACCTTCCAATATTTTTATATTCAAATTCATTGGAGATATATAATAGGGATCACTATTTGTTTATGATATATGGGGCTCACTCATGAGATACAATGTGGTTCAAACCATTGTGTAATATATATCATGATCACTCATTTATCATGTGTTGTATTGGGGATAAACCCTTTATATAATCTATATCGACATCACATGTGATAAAAAATGGGGCACAACCCTTCATATATGATGTATTAGACTCACGAATTTTCTATAATGGGGATCAAACCATCATATATGTTGTATGCGGATCAACTATTTCATATAACACTAATGTACCATTTCATGAAAAAATGTATTAATCATAAAACCATTTTATAAAATCAATTAATACTATATAAGAAGCACATTCATATAAAAATACCATTTTCTTTAATATCCCCATTTTCAAGACCAAAAAAACCATTAATTTAAAAAAACCTTCAATTCTATGATATCCAAAAAGGGAAAGAATTATTTTCATTTAAGAAAAATTTTCATCTTAAAATGATATATATAAATTAAATAATATTTATGGTGGTGAAAAATTCATTGTCTACATGTACTTTAAGAATAAAATATTCCATTTCTCTTTTTTCAAAATATTTACTAAAACTATTCCTCTGGAAATAATTTCAAAGAGAAATAAATATACTCTTCAAATTTGTATTATAATCTATTAATATCCACATATTTGAAAATAATAAAAAAATTCAACAATATTAAATGGGAGGAAAATATTTCAAATTTAAATCTTTAAACATTTAAAAATATATTCGTAAATCAGTGTTTCCCAAAACACATTGATATATTTAAATCAAAATCCCTAGGATGAAATGAAATATTAGAAAACATTAAATAAAACACGAAAAATTAAATTCACTATATGATATGTTAATGGGTATGTATATTCATCATATAAAAGAGGGTGGGTGTGTGACATCAAAATATTAACCAAGGAAAGGTGATTGAGATTAATACCCTTAGCTTTCGTCCAATTTATCACAAATATATTTATGTTTATGAATAAAATACATATCATAATTATTTACATTCATTAAAACCTTTTTAAATTTTATTATTAATTATATACAACTTATCGCCATGTGATAACAATTACTTAATTATTTAAATTTAAATAAATGTTTTTTATTATATTTGGCACATTAGTCCAAAAATACTATTGTATGATATCTACACTCACAGTTTTCATCAATCAATCATTTAAAATATAATAATAATTAATGAATTATCTTTTTTAAACATAAATTATATTTTTAAATCCATCCATTAAATATGGATATGAAAAATTATCTACATTCCAATCTTGATGATGGTAAGCCAAATGTACGCATGAGTAACGTTTCCTTTTTTTCATTGATCATTGTTGAAAGAAGGTATGTATCAATTTATATTTTCATAATGATAATAATATAATTAATAATATATTAATCATTTAAAAATAATTATATATATATACCATCCATTTGATGTGGTGTTGGAAAACAAAAAAAACATCGCTTCATGGATGTGATAATTAACACGAACACATGAACGATGTTATCATATATATTTTAATGAAAACATAAGAAAATAAATGATGTATTATATTTTAATAATTATAAATATTTCATTATTATCATATATAATCATTATTTCATAATCATTTCATTTATGGAGTGATATTTATGGATAATAAATTATATCAGTTCATGATGCGGTAGTCAGCTGTACACACAAACGATAACTTTATTTACCATTTGATGGATGTGAAGATTTATTTGGGAGATTATGTTATCATAATATAATATAAATATATGTATTATAAATTATTTTTTTATTTTTTTTGGTTTAATAATATTTTAAAGAGGTGTAAGAAGAATAAAAAATGAACATAAAATTAAAAACAACACAACATTTTTTTAATTCCCTCATTTCTAAACACCTTTGGACTACTAAGGATGGATTTAGGACTAAAATAAGATCTCTAGAATTTGGGAAGGTATTATTTGGAGGTATTTGGTCATATATTGACCAAACCAATTTTGTTTTTACATGTAATGAAAATAGAAGAACTAATGCACTTTTATAAGACAATGGAGAGGCACTCTAAAAATTATAAAGAATATTAAATGAATAAAAATAATTTTATAGAAAAAACCAATGTAATTTGTTAATAATTCAACATTATTATGGTGAAGATAATAACATAAATTTTTTTCAGGTTTTGGCCACATTTATACACTTATGATTTAGTTATAACCATTATGTACCCTCTTTAATGGTTACCATGAAAACATATATTTTTACTATTCGAGGGTTAAACCAATCACTATAAAATAAAAATTTACACATAAATGAATAGCTGATTAAATTTATTGACTTATCACAAACAGTTTCATTAATTTAATATTATTATAATGTTTAATTCATTTAGTAAAATTTTATTTATTTTATAATTTCATTTCTCCCATTTTTGAAAATATTCGTTTCATTGAATTTTTAAAAAATAAATACTATAAGATATATTCAAAAAATATATATTTTTCTATATCCATTTAATTTCAATGTAATGTTTTGAATTTTAGTTTGAAATTAATTAAATAAAATTATATTTATTGTGATATTTTTAATATCATTTATTTTATGTTTCCATTAATAAAACAATTATTGCATCAACATTGTAAAAATCATTAAGGTAAAAATTTATTCCCTAAAAATCCCCAATAAATTTTCAGAATTAATTTCAATATTTTATGATTCAAATGAATATTTATATTTGAAAATATCTACTGAATAACTTTATATTAATATGTTATACATATTATAAACTTTAGTATTAAATAATTGACTTTTCATTAAAGTAAAATATTATGGGGGATTAATGTATTCCATGTGTATATAAGAGGTCATATATTATACCCATGTATGATTTAGGTCAAATATAAATCACCCAATTAAATTAAGAAAATTACTAGGATATTTGTCTTATATTTATAATATTATTTTTATAATTAATTTTTATAATTTAACATTAATGGTGGTTAAAAAATTAATATGTTCACAATTTATATAGTTCAAATATAAAATTGAAATTTTTACAGAATTTAGTCCCTATGAATAAAAACATGTAATAATTTTTTTTAAGAACTAAAAAATCATAAGTAGATATTATTAATTTAAAATTAATCTCGTAGATGTGGCGAGAAAGAGGGGGTTTAACGTTAAAATGTTCAAAAAATTGAGTTGTTTTTTTTTCCAAATTCATAATGAAAAAGATTCCAATGACCCAAATTGGGTAAATATATTAATAATTTATATATAATTATACTTTCAAACAAATTTATAATATTAATTATCTTTAAAAATAATTTCGTTGAAAAATATATTTTCAATTAAAAAGCTGTTTTGCTCAATATTCATAAAAATGTATCTCATAAGAATAATACCCAAAATTCATCCAAATTTTGGTTTTATATCTCAACATCAAGAATAATTATTATTTTCATAAATAATTTTTAAAAATGTATCTAAATGAGTTTTAAAACAAGTGTTCCATAAATTTTTTGAAAAATACAACATTTATCTGTAAAATTTAGTATCTTCATGTCTTTTTAATATCAAACCAGATGATTTATTGTAAAAAAAATTATACATATGTGTAAATAAATTATACTTCACCATATTCATAATATATAATATAATGTCTTTGTGATAGATTCCAAATTACATAATAACATTCAGCTATTTTTTTAAGATCAATGTGGTGTTTCATGTACGCTAAAAGACATAGTGTTTCCTTTTATAATCCTGGGGTGTTACACTTTTAAAAAAATAATGACTTCAATAAATAAGACATTATACCACATAACTCAGGTTTTCTTGTTTCATTTTAATTCCACATCATCATCCATATGAAATATTAGTATACAAAATTTATTCGATATTATTCTCGATAACCTTTGAAAATGGAAACATATGAAGTATGGGACCAAATGGTCATGAAGGGTAAAAATAAGCATTAAAAATTGAAATTCATCTTTCTTAATAATTAGTGAATAATGGTTTGCTAAAATAATAAGATTTCATAAGATTAAAGGAAGAATATTCATACCATTCAATACCTAGAATTTCAAAAGTAAACACATGGGGTAAATATTTCACAAAGTGGGTAGTCATCCGAATCAATAATCATGATCAATATGATAGAAATCCAGATCAAAGGAATTATTTATAACCATATAAATTATTATTAAAATTTATATACATCTTGGTGAATTATCTTCATGTAAGTATAAAAAATTGAATAAATATGATGGTCTACTTCTATCCCCAGAGAAACCAATGTTTTGGAGGGTTATCACAAACCCACTCATCTTTAGATGATTAACTAATCTGATATCATCATTAATCCTGGATCCAACCATTCTTATTTAATAAAATAACCACCAATAATTATATTATTATATAATCACTCATTCATAGATTGGAGTGGTACCACCTATAATTATAAAAAAATTATTAATTTTTTATTATTAATAAATTTAGAGGGAATTCATTTCATCATAAACTCTTTGAAACAACCATTATTTATTTTATAATATGAATAACCCTTAGAAATGGAAGTATTTCCTTAAAAATATATTTGATTTATTATTTATCCATAGAAAATATAATAGTTCTATAAAAATATATTTGGATCATGATTAACATGGGGAAATTAAATGGGTTACATAACAATCTCATAAAAAATGAATGGATCATTCAATTGATTGGTGTTCTATGTTGATATATTTTAAAAAATAATAATATGTATTGACTCTTTATGAGTTATGTATAGTTTTAAAATGTCTCCATTTTTTCATATGTAATTTTAAGGGTTGTTAACATTGATTAATGGGAATAACATTAAAATGATTTAATGACCTGGATCTAGATACAACTAAATTGGTAATTCGTAATTGGTTAGTAACACTACCTCAATAGCATTTCCTTATATGTGAGAGGCTTCCAATCAGTAGTGAGGGCATGGGACGTGGTAGTGGGGAAACTATGCACTCATTTGTCAGAGTGTAACACAAAAAAATAAATAATAATAAAATAAATGGAACGATAAAAAATGTACAAATGATGTAAACAATGGAGGACTGATAGGATAAATAACGATGGTTCATTCCATACAAATGATGATATATCATGTCACATGTTCTAGTAAAAATAACCAAAAAATGTTCACTTCCACAATATAAAATATACATCTCAATGAAAAAATGACGAAAAATAGACTAAGAAGTATCACAAGTCTTCGGTCGGTCCTATGATCTCTTAATCTATAGCAGCACATTACGTACTTATAGCAGGGTAGTTTCCCTAATCTATACCTACAATCATATAATCCTTTTTAGGCGCAAAACCATTAACCAAACAAGGTATGATACAAAATAACAGTAGGCCACCACCCAAGATCTAAGCTAATCTATTTGTTAATATATATATATATATATAATAGGTATCATGCAATAGATATAGTAGTAAACAGTAGGTACACAAATATAAGCCCAAGTGAGGTCTTAGAATATAATATAATCATGTATGGGTGAAGACTGATCCCAATTTTGTGCTTTGGATTAGTGGACATGTCATTATTCAATTCATTTCATTATTCAATAGAAAATTGAGTACGTTCTTGTCATACTAATGTGGAATTCAAGTATAACTCCTTCTGTGTTTAACAAAAACTATATAACCATGATATAACATAACACCAAATTGGAACAAAACCAGTTATATAATCATTTTAGTAATCAATCAGGGTTGAAACCTGTTATATAATCATTATAGCATGTGGTAGGGTCAAAATATGGTAAATTATAATTTCCCATATATCAATGCCAATAGATGTGCATAAGCGGGTTAGTATAGAACCAATATAATACACTTATAGTATTACATGGTTAACAACATAATAAATCATGTTAGAATAAATAAATTAACCAATTCTATTTTAAGTAACCCATAAAAGGAAATCAAAGGCATGACCAAAGGAATCCTAGGAAAAACATGTAAAATGATTTTCATCAATGAAAAAACACACCCATGAGGTGTCCCTCGATCAAGGATAATAATCTCAAACATTCCTTATAATCATTTAATCAATTACTTAATCAGAATTAGGTAACAACATATGTCAATATTGAATTAGACAACAACTAAAAATGGATGCATGGAACTCTAGGACATATAATAAACATGACAATTGGAGAAAGGCATGAGACCACTTACCTTGTACTTGTACAACTCTCATCCTATAACATTGAGCTTTGATTTGACCTTGAACAGATTAGATATACAAAAAGAGAATAAACTCCATACTCCTAATAACATGGTAAAGAGGAGAAATCATGAATAAAATCTCAAAAGGAATCGTTCCATCACTGAGGGGAATTCAATATATAATATAGTGTTCAAATAGGTCATCGAATGATGAAATGGAATGAAAATTCCCATTCGGATTTCCAGGGCACACTACTCATTGAGGGGGGGGGGGGATTGTTTCAGTCTATCTGAAAAAAATGATGCTACTGCCCGTATTAATAACTAAAAAATATAAACGGTATGTACTTGAGACTATAGTATGTGTCCATACAATTTCTATATGGACCATTACATGACCATGTATTGGTATTACAAAGTGTGTATACCTCCAAACACGGTGTGTGCCTACAAGTACATGGCATGTAGGCCATAGTAATGTCATGTAACAAGCATGCATCTTTCCCTTTATGTCTATTCCCCCATTTTCTTATGTATAAAATGAAAAGGAATGATCCATACCTCAAAGTGAGAACTAAGTTCTTAAAAATATCCCCCCTTATAAAAATTCATAGCAGAATTCCCTTCCTCGGGTTGGGAAGGATCCTTAGAGAAAAATTCAGGCCATTACAATCGAACATCAGCCTCCCTCTCCCATTTCAAGTCCTATACTCCACCGTGTTTCCATAGAAACCGTACTAAATGAATAGATCATCCATATAGAACCTTGATGCTACGATCAAAAGTTAGGATATGATGATCCCCAATTTATGCATCTACCTGCAACTCAACTTCTTCCGGAAGAAAGCTATGAGATGTGTCTAGGGGATAGTGGCACAATATATATATGTAAATATGTCATAAAAATACATGTTCATTTGAGGTAACTTCAACTGATTAGAAAATGGCACTACCCTTTAATGAATCTAAAATGGCTTGATATATATTAGTGAAAGCGTACACTATCTTCTTATTGACATGTGTCCCAAACTTGGTGAATTGTTCATGAAAACCTGATCCCTGGCCTCGAAATCCAGAGGTTGTATGTGGCGATTGACATATGATTTTTGAAAAGACAATGTAATGTCCATTATCTTCTAAATCAACTAAAACTACTCATATGTATTCTCTATGTAATGTAGTCCCAGTAATGTTACCTCCCCAACATCCCACCTGCACAGGGAAGAGTAACATGGACTTCCATTTAAATCCTTGTATGTTTCTTTTGGTATTTCCACCTGATAACTATAACTGTTGGGAAATTATACCTATGTAATGGGATTCTCCCACAATCCGCCAAAATCCAAGATGCATGATCTCATTATGTCCTATAGAACCTATATAGTATGCTCTGACTGGCCATCAGTTTGATGGTGGTATGATGTGATCAGGTGCACCCTGTGTACCCATAACACTCTGTAAACTCTACCAGACACAAAACATGTAGCGGGAGTCCCTATCTGAAATGACATTGCACAGGACCCCATGTAATCATACCACAACATAAACATACATCGTTCTTAGTTTATCAATGTCTACGATCTCCTTGATCTATAATAAAAGAATAACCTTCGTAATCCTATAAAAAACTACCCACGAAAAATCATTATCTCGATGGGACCTCGGTAAAACCAACATGAAATCCATTGAGACATCATCCCATTTCCACTTTAGAGTGGGTATGTATTGTAATAGTCTGGTTGGTTGTTGATGCTCTACCTTCACCTAAAGAAAGGAGGAACATATCATGAAAAAAAACTATATCTCCCATCATACCTGTCCAATATTACTGAAGACATAAATCCAGATACATCTTAATGAATCTATTATACTCTCCCTAATTTTTATCGTGAAAATACTCTATCATATCGTCGTGCATGTCTACTGAAACCCATATACATCAATGTAACTACATAATATCGTCCATTCCTAAGGTCCACTAGGAGAAGGATTCTCTCCTAACATACTCTCACATATAAATATCCATTTTGAATCTGATATCTGCATCATCATCACAATATCGAGTAAGGAATACATAACAACTATGTATATAATAAATTTATTCCCTTTATTATTGAGAACCTCCATTTGCATCTAAAAGAACAATGCCATCAGATGCCACTCACTGCTAGCCTACTGCACTTCTTATATATGATTCATCCTATCCAGTATATTAGCCACTGAATTTACCTTCTGTGGAATGTAGTCAAGTTTGATGTCAAAATACTAATCGAATTCCACCCACAATTGCTCTCACCAATTTAGATCACACTGAGAAATGATGTTCTTGCAACATTTTTGGTATGTGTACCCCAAAAAATTATCTACCAACATGTAATGTCTCCAGCAGCAGTAAAAATGAACTACCACAACATACATGAGGTTATTCATTATGTAATTCCTCTCATGTGGAATCAACTGTTGTGACCTATACATAACGAATCATTCCCCCTTCATAAGCACTTCTCCTAGCCTAATACCTAATTCATTCTAGTACACAGTGTAACTCCTTCCGAGATTTTTTAAAATATATATCGGTGCATAAGTCAATCTCTCCTTCATCCCTTGAAAGGATGGGTCAACGAATCTATGCATACATACATTAAAACATTTTAAGTTAGCCCTATCAATGATGCCTCTATACATGAGAAATCATGTATGAAAATCCTTTAGTAACTGACCAACACAATCCAAAACAATGCTTACAAGATGATCGTGGGCTTCTACTTGTAAACTAATGCTCTCACCTTCTCTATATCCACTTATACTTTTGTCTCTGAGATGACGTGACTGATGATGTGATTTTAATTAAACCAAATGTGGAACTTTGTGACCATAACATATAACTTATTATCTCTTAGTGTACACAAAACGTTCTCATGATGAGTGGAATGGTTTTGTTGATTATGAGAATAAAATAGGATATCATACATTAAAATCAAAACATATGTTTCACGATAAAGATGGAACACTCAGTTCATCTATGTCATAAACGCTATAAGAACATTCATGAGATGGAATGCTGTGACAAACTAATCATAAAGACCATACCTCCTTTGAATGTTTTTGTGAGGTTTGTATAATGATCTAATAATTAATTGATGATAACCAGATCTCAAACAGATCTTAGATAATACATGATCTCCTCAGATCTAATCAATGGAATCACCTATTAGTGAAATAGGATACAGGTTCATAACTGTAAAATGGTTCAATTTTCAGTAATCCATGCATAGATTGACGGTACTGTCATCCTTTTTTTTAAAAAGGACCACCGAAACCCAAGGAGAATTTTTGGGTTAAATGAATCATTTAGCCTCAAAATCCTCTATATATTTATGGAGATCTTGAAACTCTATCGTAGACATCCTATAAAGAAGATTGGATAATAATATAGCTCCTCATAACTTCCCTATAGAGATATGTACCTCACTTTATGGTGGTAAACCTAAAAATTCATCCAAGAATACTTGCATAAAATGATCATCCACTAGAGTAAAAATCCATTAGACATGTCCCCTGGTCATCAAGAAATAAACAAGAAATATGTGATGGCATAAAACTCAATTTGTGATGCATGGGTCGAGATTAAGATTCCTAGAAAACACACTCTCAATTATATAAAAACAATCTTCCCTCTAGTGATGTGAAACTCATTATAAGGAAATAGTAAACAGAAAAGCCTAAAAGGAGACTAACCAATCCATTCTGAGGATGATATCTAATAATGTCATCTCTAATACATTATTATCCTAAACTAAGTGACACCAACCAATATCATTGTGGGAATCCTTTCATTTTCTCACACATACCATTTTAATCCCTAACATAGTTTTTAGTATCATAACATCATCATAAGTGAAAACATAGAGCCCAATTACCTTAAAAACAAGTACGAATATGAAAATATGGGAATCCCATGAATCAAAATTTGAGGAAGATAAAAATGAGGTGCCTAGAATAGTAAATCTAGTAGTTGAAGGACTTGAATCTTTCTCTTGCAGGGACTGTTGCATTATAATAGTGTGCCCTATATTGTGACATTCGTATATAGCCTAGCTACCCTACACCAATCCAAACCCTTGTCTCTAAAAACATGGAGTTTGGATAAAATGGAAATGACCAGAACCTTGGTCTATGTGCCCTGACATATTCCATTTCATCGACTAGTGACAAGCTGCTGGTCCTTATTCGAAATGTGGAGTATGTGCAGATCCTCTCTCACTGTCCACTAGTTGAATAGTCTTATAGAAGCGATGTAGATAGCCAATATTTTCATAAACTCAACATTCCAATGGGTCCATTGGGCAGTATGTTATTATTTGGAAAACATTTCACCCTAATAGCACCTCACTTGGAAACCTGAAGAAACATTATTGACTACTATATTTTTCATGATTATTCTCCTATTGATGCTTTATGATACTTGTTCAGATTATATGAGATCTCGGTATAAAACTACCCAAACTCACACCTCCAAAATCCCTATAAAATCTATCAGTAATTAGTTCATAGTTCACTATTAAATATAGTGTATTCAAACAAAATATATACACCTTTGATCAGTTTTAATACTTGAGACCATCCACGAATCACCAACCTATGAAATTTTATAACCCCCCAGAACAGGTGCGAAGCACTAGAGCTCAGTAAAATGAGGAGAGTAATCCATAACTGATACAGTTCTCTTATCTTAATGAATAAACTCCAAGGAATTGTTGGGAATTAACTTCTAAGGATATAACAATTCATAGAATACTCTATTGAAGACTTCTCATTGAATATCTTGATGATTCCCCATCTGGGTAACCTTATCACACAACCTCTTACCAAAATCACATAACATATAATATTAAAGCTTAAACCTCTACTATGGAGGATTATCTAGAATCTCAAAGATAGATAAAATCATCTCTATCCATGATTATTAATCCTACGGTCCCCCATCCCAAGAAAATATGAGAGGATATTGCTGTTGGAACACTCTAGTCAGCTCAACCATAGAAGTGGAAGCCTAAGGTGCTCTTCGGTAGGTCTTCATAAAGAGCACAGAGTTGTCGCAGAACTGTGGATTAGCACCTATGTCCAGAGAAACCACTACTGCATCCAATAGAATGACTACAGAATCCACTGGTAGCCTATAGCCTACCACCTTTAGAGTATGCTCATCGCCACCCTCCTGACATACTACTAGAGTTATACATGGTTTCATTTCACTATAAAGTCCTGCCCATACACCTCTGTATATTATTATTAATCATGGATCATTTTTCAAGAAAACATTAATAAATAATAGAATAAAAGACTCATAAGTGTACACAAGTTGGGTACACGGTGTTTAGAACCCAAACACGGTGTGTCCCCATAAACTCTCATATGGACCTCTATGTCTACCTTCCCCGGTCATGTAAGAATCCTTGGTACACAACCTATCCTAGAAACACATGGTGTGTATTCAAGTTTCTTTTAATTTCCATACACTTCTACATGGACAGACTCATAAGGGTTATGCCTACATTACACTACATGGGGTGTACCTAACACACATCGCGTGTTCTACCAAAATCCCAACATCCTGTTTTCTCTCTCCTGTGGTTGGACACATGGTCATCTACCTTGCACCGTGTACTCAAGTTACAATGTGTGTACATAAAAAAATTTAATTTCCTCCTGAACAAAATGACACAAGGAATTTGTTTATAAACCCACATGCTGTGTTTTTTGGGTTTTCAGTCAGTAGGCCTCTAAAACATCCTCAGATGCCCATTTTTTAAATGTAAATAAGTTGTGTGCCAAATTATGACTTTTGGGTGGCCCAAAATTCATAAGAATCAATGTTTTATATCACATATAGAACATAACTACACAATATACAACCCATGATCGAAACATGATGCACCAAATTTTCATCCAAGAGGGCCCATACACTTCACGGACAAAAGATTAGTGCCCATCCTCTTCAAAAATAACATATGCCAATAAACCTATCACAAAATAAAGCATATATATCACAGTACCTATCACAACTGCATGCATATCTAGCATGACATTTATCACAACAACATGAAATCAGTAATGATCTCTAAGTGGAATGGAATGAATGCAAGGCATATGATTTCTAAAAAGAACCTATATGATGCACTAGAAGGAATACCCTCTACTCTTAGTGTTTTAATAAAATAGACCCACAATTTTATCAATAATAATACAAAATAAACAAGTGTTTCTCCCAAAGGTAAAATAAAATCATCTATAATAATTATAAATCCAAAAATTTCCATTTCATTCGAGGTAATTTGCCTTTAACATATACACCTTGTATTCTAGGCACATATATGAACGAAATCTATTGTATTTGATTCTATATCTATCATCCACAGAGAATAATGAAAACCAAAAAAGAAATTCCATGATCCCTCTTTGTATCATCCTGAATCTGGATGCCACTGAAGTAGTGCTCCATACCTAGTTGGTCACATGGTCTCAAGTGAATTTCCTATAATGCCATATGAATCTGACTTGCAGTGATGGACTAGGTTGTGATAATGGAAAAAATATTCCCTCATTGGAAGATTGTAACATATTTGAATAAATAATAATACAATAGAGGTAATTGTATAAATAATACAGCTGAATTAAATAGTGGAAGAGTTATAAGATAAATAACTAAGCATCCTTCCATAAAAAAGATGATGCAGCATGTCACATGTTCATAGAAAAACATAAAAACATGTACAATGTAGAAATAAACAATATATTTCTTAGCTAAAAAAATAAAAAAAGAGACTAGGAAGATTTTCTGGCCTATGCTCGCTCCCATTATCTTCGAATCCTAAGAAACACATCAACTACCACTAGGAGGTCACTTTCCCTGATCAACACCAGAAATCATATAATCTATTTAGGCCTAAATGCATGGCCCAAAAAGGATGTGAGAGTGAATCCGATTTGGAATCCACGTAAAATATGTGTTGATATGTCAGTAAATATATATATATATATATAAAATGATATGTACAGTAGTTAAAGTAGTAAATAGAAGGTACTCAAAATTAAGTACAACTGATGTCTCAAAAGAAAATGTAATTATGTATGGTTGATGAATGAATCAAATATTGTTCTTTGTATTGACAAATGTGTCATTAGTCATTTAATTTCATTATTAGATTTATAACTAAGTATGGTCCTAACATCATAAAGAGTAATTCAAGTATCACTCATGGTTTGTTTAACCAAAACCATATAATCATGATATAACCTAACACCAAATATGATAAAAACCATCTATATAAGCATTTCTACAGTCAATCAAGGTTGAAACCTCTTAAAAAAGAATTTTAGCTAGTCCTATGTTCAAAAATGGTATATAATAATTTTAGTTTGTATCAGGGACTAGCCGGGTGTATATGATTTTCAGCATAAAAACAACATATGTGACATACACTATTACATGGTTAACAACATAATAAATCATGTGTGAATCACAATGTTAACAAATTAATTTTTAAATAACCTATAAAAGGAAATCAAATGCATTCCTGTAGTCATTCTTGGACATATGGATTAAATGTTGGAAATCAAAGGGAAAATTCACCCATGAGGTGGCCCTCAATCAATGCTAACAATATCAGACATTACATATAATCATTTAATCATTTACATGGGTGCACAGCTCATCGAAGGGGGTGTTTTTTTCTGTCCATCTAAAAATACAGTGCTACTATCCAACATAATTATTAAAAATGACATGGTGTATACATGATACTACATGCCATGTCCGTACAATTTATGGACTTACAATTACATGTATTTGTGCTGAGAATACATGGAATGTATCCCTCAATACACAATGTGTACCGATATGTGTACGTTGTGTAGGCCCTTGTCACATCATGTTACAAGACTATAGCTAGCCCTTGACCTCGTTTCCCCCAATTTCATTATTATAAAATGAAATGGAATGATTTGAACCTAAATGGAAGTACCAAGTTCCTAAAAATATCATTACAATCATTTTGAATAAAATAAAATTTTTCATTTAGGAAATACTTTTTAAGAATCGCAATTAAAAAAAATTGAATTAATCAATTTTTTTTAAAATATATAGGAAAAATATTAAGGAAAAATCAAGTAAAATAATTATCATGTAAGTAATAAAATCCACTCATGTTAACAATGTTAAAAATAAAAATTCATTATAAAACATTTAAAAAAACATCAATAGTGACCCATTTGGATATGTTAATAAATTATAATGTATATTTATTTAAAATAAAATAATATATGATGTAAAATTTCATTTGGTTATTATTTAATTTATGAAAATTTCATTATATAGCAATTTATAAAACATATACATGTAAGAGAAAGATACATGATAGAAGAGAAAATAAAAAATTAGTATCACATACTAATGACTTTCTTGACAATTCATCAATCAATAATATGGGAAACAAAAATTATGTAGAGACCCAGTTTTTTGGCCCTGTTAGACTTTGGAATGTTTCTATGAATAATTCCAGAGCTAGGCGCGAAGATAGCGTGCGATTCCAAGGCCCGGTGTGCCTGGAATTAATATTATAAAAATATTTAGTATTTTTATACTATGCACGTGGAGGGGGTGTGAAAACTCCTAACCGGTAGCTCAGATCAGAAATATGAAGGCACGGTTGCGTCCGGAACGTGCCGTTTAACCTAGGCGGGGTGTAAAATTTTCGGGCGCGGGCCTGCGGTGAGAAACACCACCAGGGGGGTTTTCATAAATAAGTAGTGAAGTTAGTGTGCGAGCGTCGGCTCGAATAACTTCTAAACTGAGTCTAGGTTCGCAAATCTGAGTCTACCATTGCATTCAGAATGGCGCGTTTACCCCAGTGGTGACCTTACTTTTGTTCACATCGGGCGTCGGGCCGAGGTGGGTTTGGCGCCGGTGGGCGGCTGATATAAATATCACCCCCCCCCCTTCATCGTTCATCTCGACAATCTTCGTCGTTCTTCGCTGCCGCTCCGCCGAATCGAGCAAACGAAGTTCCCACGAGCTCGAAATTTGACAGAGAACGCTCCAGGAGCGCGCAACGGAAGCTCTGGAGCACGGATCTAAGGCAGAATGTAGGCGTTTCGCCCGCTAGGTAGGCAGATTTCAGTTTTAACCCCCGATCCGATTTTTGCTGTGTTTTTCTTCAAATTGAAGCCGTAGCAGTGTAGATCCTGTCCTGAGGGTCATGTAGACACCTCCAGATCGCAAAACGGACCACTGGGGTGCCCCCGGTAGTCCGCGGCGGAGTATCGGCGGCCGGCCGCCCAGCGCGGCGGCGCGTGGCGGAGGGCCGTCGGCCGGCCCAGGCCGGTCCGGCCTCTATTCCCATACGGGGGTCTTTAAACCCTCGTATCATGCAATCCGGGAGATGGATTCATGCGCCGTTTGAGGCGACACGACCCTGACGACGAGGCGAACCCTCCAGTGTGGGTTCGAGGGTTTAAAGGATCAGAATCATGGCCCGGGAGCTAGAAACATCGTATAAAATAATATTATTTTATTATTTTACGACTTCGGGCCTTGTAACTTCTACCCAGAGCGTCTGATTGACGTGTCGTTAGTGGAGTTAAGACCCTGATGGTACGATGGACTATTTGAGATGGTTTTGGGGGTTGGGACTAAGAATGGGGTGCGGGCCCCACGAGGCCGAGTTTTGGCGTTTGCGGAGAAAACGCAGCTTTTGCACCATGAGTCCGATTTTGGCGGATAAATAGTCGATCCTAGGTGTTTTTCCGAGAAGAACGCAATGGTGTGTTTCATTCGATGAGTTTCGGAATCCAGGCGTGGGCCCCACCCAAGCTGGGCTTCGTTGAATAGTGCCTTTTTCACCGGGTGTCCGTTTCGGACGAGCGAGTAGTCGATTCCGCTTGTTTTTCCAAGGGGGTCGTCGTGGTGTGACCGCTCGATGGGTTTTGGGATCGTTTTGTGGTCCCCGCACGAGCTAGCTATGGTGAATAGTTCCTTTTTAACCGGTGCTCCGTTTCGGGTGAGTAAACAGCCTACCCTGCATTTTTTCCGCGTGGAACGTGATGGTGGCCTCGGTTTTGGCTTAGGAGGTGCGCAGTGTGGCGTTGTGGCAGGTCGCTTGGGCTAGTGACGTTTGGACCAGCAGTGGTTGAGAGTTCTCCCTTGGTTCGTTCCTACGAGGGATCGTGTGGCATCACAACCTTCGTATGGGTTTGTGATCCTCTCAATGGGATGTTTAAACTGTCAGAGTTGTGGTATCCCTCCGGTGGGCCCGAAGTGGATCCTCTATCATCTTTACCCTAGATCGGGTTCTTGGTATCGATGTGACCGCTTATTTACGGACGGTGATCCCCTATCTAGCAGGTTAACCCCGTAGGATTTGTGGCATCATCGGAAATATGATCCCATAATCGGTGGGTCGTGCTCAATAGGGTTGTGGAATCGTCAGGTATACGATCCCCTACTCAGCATGTGGTTTATAGTAGGGTTACAGTATCATTGGTTATGTGATCCCCTACTCAGCGCGTGGTTTCGGTAGGGTTGCAACATCGTCGGTTCGATCCCTTACATCGTGAGATATACCAGAAAGGGTTCCGGTATCGTCGTGACCATCTTTATATGGAAGATGATCTTGTATCTGAGTTTGGAGTTTCTATCGAGCGCCAGATCGGGTTGTGGTATCCCCCAACAGATCCATGGTGTGATCTCTTATCTGTGAGAACTACGTATGCCAGATCAGGTCATGGTATCCCCCAACGGACCCTAGGAGTGATCCCTTATGTGTGAGCTACGTATACCGTAGTGGGTCTTGGTATCCCCTAGCGGACCCTAGCAGCGATCCCCCATCCAAGGAGTTTGGTGGTTATGTTGTTTCAGCGAGTGATGTTATCCGACGAGCGTGGTCTCTCGGGTGAGCGTCTATGATATTTGTTTGGGACCCGATGGTGTGTATCTCTCGGATGAGTGTCATCTGGTATGACAGTGTTCATGCGGTGTTTTCTCCTAGTTGTGGACCGTTGCTGGTGATGCGGTTGGTACCTCTTGTGGCTTTGTAGCATGATCTGAGTATATCTGGATTGTTCAAGGTGTACGTATGGGCATACACCTGAGCTGAGCTGAGCTGACTTTTTGTGTTTAGCTGAGGATGGTCACGATAAGGAGTTTCTCTCTCGTATGGGTTCCCTCTCACTGGGTTGAGCAGACTGTTTCCTTTCAGTTGCTCCCTTGGGTTTTGGTTTTTTGGGGTGCCTACTGAGTATGTTTATACTCACCCCCGTCTGGGCTTTGGCCGCACATGTTGATGTCTTGTCCAGACAACATGCCTTTCAACGGAGTTCCAGGAGGACCCGGAGCAGGCGGAGCTTAGTGAGTATGTTGACCGGTGTGTTTACCGGAGTTGTGCCAAGGGAGCTTTCCGGCGGGTGTTGGTGGAAACGTTCCCCTCGTCAGATCAGGTTGGACGCGCTTTGTAGTTTCCTTTTGGTGGGCCCTGTTTTCCCCTTTGTACTTCTGATGTACTCTGGTTGTGGGATAGTGTATGCATGCATTTACTTTTCAGTTTCTATATCTCTGCACTGTTGAATGGAGGTTTTTGTGGGTGCTTGTGTACAGGTACCTTAGGCTAATGCCTCCCATGTGTGTGATAGCCTACTCGGCACTGGTCGCCAGACCCTGGCCTATTGGAGGCGGGCTTGGGGAGTCGCGGCTCGAGCCCCGTTGGGTCGGGTCGTGATAGAGTGGTATCAGAGGAGGTTCCACCATTGGGATCTCAAAGCGTAGCTTGTCTAGTGGGAGTTTGGTTTGGGTTGCATAGCGGCACTGTTAGGATGTTTCGAGTTCGACTTTCAGGCCAGAGACTCTAGTGTTGGTGCGGCGACCGACGTATCCATACACCAGGACTCTGATAACCTGCCTTTCGACTCGGTACATTCGTACACTGGTCTCGGGGACATAATGGTACATTCATCATATAGGACTGTGTTTTTGGGTTTTCATTGTCCTTATTGAGTCAGATCTCTGGATATACTCTTTGACTATGGTGCGTCATGAATGTATTTCAGGATGCCTCCACGACAACAGCCAGAGAGAGTTCCGCAGTAGGATTGTGCTGATGAGCCGCCCCGTGTAGAGGTTGTGGAGCAGGGTGCAGGTTCTGAGGTTTCACCTCTGGGTGGTCTGCCAGTTGAGCCACCACCTATCGAGCAGCTGTTTGTGTCGACGGTGCAGGACGAGGTTGCATGCAGGCTGAGTGCGCTGCACGAGTTCCAGAGGCAGCGACCTCTGATGTTCTGGGGTGATCCAGACTCACAGGCAGCAGATGATTGGCTTGAGGCAGTCACCCGAGTTTTCCGCCTAGTGAGGACACCTCCAGATCAGATGGTTGTCCTAGCGGCGAGCCTTATGCATGGTTCTGACAGGAAATGGTGGAGTTTGGTGACGTAGTCCCACGACGAGGAAACGCTCACGTGGGCAGAGTTTGAGCGGCTCTTCAGGGAGGAGTTCTATCCGGTGACACTGAGGTCAGTGCGGATCCAGGAGCTTCTGCATCTTCGACAGGAGAGCATGACTGTGTCAGAGTACTCAGTGAGGTTTACAGACCTGTCGTGGTACTCCCTAGATATGGTTCGAGACTCGTTCTTTAGGGCACGGACCTTCGAGCAGGGTTTACGCATGGACATCCGAGGAGGTTTGGTTTACTTGTGCTTGCCCACCTATGCTGGAGTGCTAGAGCGGGAGTTGGTGGTGGAGAGATTTCTGGCTGAGCAGATTCCCCCTGTTAGTGGTGGGCACTCGAGAGCAGAGACTTCGTCGGTCGGATCGGCATCTGGTAGCTGACGACAGACTCAGGGGTCTGGACAAGGCCAACGTTTCAGGAGGCGACCCCAGGATGGAGGATCTGAGGCTCATGGCTCACAGGGATCGCAGGCCAGTTTTGGTCAACCGTAAAAGAGGTGGTGTTACGCTTGCGACGGTCGGGGGACATCTTTCTAGAGATTGTCCGACCCGACGTACTGTTGAGAGGGAGTCGGTCGATCGACCGCCTTGGTAGAGGATGCGTATCGAGCAAGGAGGTCCGCAGGGCGGCGGATGTGGCGGCGGAGCTGGTGCAGTGGGAGGCGGTGGTAGGTAGTACCAGTTTCCACCACCCCCACCCCCAGGTGGTCCACGCCAAGCTCAGGGAGCTGGTGGCTGAGGGCGAGGACAGCTGCATTCCATGGGGCCAGTCGACCCAGAGGCACCATGGATGGATAGAGGTATGCCTTGTGTCTTTTCTACTTACTTCAGTATTTTGATAGGCAATGTTTAGCGATACTTATTCCTTTTTTTGCTTTCTCGAGCTTTGTTTAAGGCGTTGGTAAGACCCTATGTGGGAGTTGTTCCACATGATTCGAATGTGTGAGGAAGAGGGATCCTTCCCCCACCGAGATTCATTTTTGTGACGCGATTAAAACCGTGCGGGTGAGTCAGTGCCGCCCAAAGAGGATAGTATTAAGGTGTGGTGGATGATTCCCTCTGACTTATGTGTTCGGGCATGGGTATTTGTTGGTGAGCTCGCTGGTGTGTGAGACCCAGTTGAGAGTCAAGTTTCTTTCCATATGCTCAGGGCTTTTCGGGGACGAAATGTTCTAAGGGGGGAGGATGTAGCGACCCGGGTTTTTGTCCCTGTTAGACATTGGAATTTTTCTATGAATAATTCCAAAGGTAGGCGTGAAGACGGCGTGCGATTCCGAGGCCCGATGTGCACAGAATTAATTTTATAAAAATATTAAGTATTTTTATACTATGCACATGGCAGGGGTGTGATATCTCCAAAACGGTAGCTCAGATCAGAAATATGATGGCACAATTTCGTCCAGAACTGGCCTTTTATCCTAGGCGGGGTGTAAAATTTGTGGGCGCGGGCCTGCGGTGAGAAATGCCACCAGGGGCATTTTCGTAAATAAGTAGCGAAGTTAGTGTGCGAGCGTCGGCTCGAATAACTTCTGAACGGAGTCTCAGTTCGCAAATCTTAGTCCGGTGTTCTGTTCATAACGGCGCGTTTACCCCAGGGGTGACCATACTTTTGTTCGCATCGGGCGTCGGGTCTGAGGCGGGTTTGGCGCCGGCGGGCGGTTGATATAAATATCAGCCCCCCCCCCCCCCTTATCGTTCCTCTCGACGTTCTTCGCCGCCGCTCTGCCGAATCGAGCAAACGAAGTGCCCACGAGCTCGGAATTCGACGGCGGACGTTCCAGGAGCGCGCAGCGGAAGATCTGGAGCACGGATCTAAGGCAGAACGTCGGCGTTTCACCCGCGAGGTAGGCAGATTTGAGTTTTAACCACGATCCCGTTTTTACTGCGTTTTTTGCAAATTGAAGCCATAGCAGTGTAGACCGGGTCCCGATGGTCGTGAAGACTCCTCCGGATCGCAAAACGGACCACCGGGGTTCCCCTGGCGGTCCGCGGAAGATCCGCCGACGCGACACCGGCCCGGCGGAGGGCCGCCGGCCAGGGCTAGCAGGCGGCGGCGGGCGGTCCTGGCCGGCCGGTCTGGCCTCTTTTCTCATACAAGGGTCTTTAAACCCATGTATCTTGCAATCAGGGAGCCGGATTCATGTGCTGTTTGCGGAGACGTCACCCAGACGATGAGGCTAACCCTCTGGTGTAGGTTCGAGGGTTTAATGGTTTGGGATCGTGGCCTGGGAGCTAGAAACGTCGTATAAAATAATATTATTTTATTATTTTATGACTTCGGGTCGTTGTAACTTCTACCCGGAGCATCTGATTGACGTGCCGTCAGTGGTGTTGAGACCCTAATGGTACGATGAACTATTTGAGATGGTTTCCGGGTGTTGGGACTGAGAACGGGGTGCGGGCCCCACGAGGCCGAATTTTGGCGTTTGTAGAGAAACACAGCTTTTGCACCAGGAGTCCAATTTTGGTGGATGAATAGTCGATCATCTGTGTTTTTCCGAGAGGAACGCAATGGTGCCTTCCGTTTGATGAGTTCCAGAATCCAGGCATGGGCCCCACCCGAGCTGGGCTTCTGTGAATAGTGCCTTTTTTCACCGGGTGTCCGTTTCGGACGAGTGAGTAGTCGATTCCACTTGTTTTTCCGAGGGGATCACAGTAGTGTGAACCGCTCAATGGGTTTCGGGATCGTTGTGTGGGCCCCACACGAGCTAGCTATGGTGAATAGTTCCTTTTTCACGAATGCTTCGTTTTGGGTGAGTAAACTACCTATCCTGCGTGTTTTTCCGCGTGGAACGTGATGGTGGCCTCAGTTTTGGCTTAAGAGGTGCACAGTGTGGTGTTGTGGTGGGTCTCTTGGGCTAGCGACGTTTGGACCAGCAGTGGTTGAGGGTTCTCCCTTGGTTCGTTCCTACGAGGGTTTGTGTGGCATCACAACCTTCATATGGGTTTATGATGCTCTCGATGGGATGTTTAAACTGTTATAGTTATGGTATCCCTCTAGTGGGCCCGGAGTGGATCCTCAAGCATCTTTACCCTAGATTGGGTTCTTGGTATCGCTATGACCACTTATTTACGGGCGGCGATCCCCTATCTAGCAGGTTAACCCCGTAGGGTTTGTGGAATCATAAGAAATATGATCCCCTACATGGTGGGCCGTGCTCAGTAGGGTTGTGACATAATCGGGTATATGATCCGCTACTCAGCATGTGGTTTATAGTAGGGTTATGGTATCGTTGGTTATGTGATCCCCTACATCACGACTTATACAAGATAGGGTTCTGGTATTGTCATGACCATCTTTATATGGACGATGATCCTCTATCTGAGTGTGGACTTTCTATCGAGCGCTCGATCGGGTTGTGGTATCCCCCAACGGATCCAGGGTGTTATCCCCTATCTGTGAGAACTACGTAGGCCAGATCGGTTCGTGGTATCCCCCAGTGGACCCTGGAAGTGATCCACTATCTGTGAGCTACTTATACCAGAGTGGGTCTTGGTATCCCCTAGTGGACCCTAGCGGTGATCCCATATCCTAGGAGTTTTGTGGTTATGTTGTTTCAGTGAGTGATGTTATCCGATGAGCGTGGTCTCTCAGGTGAGCGTCTGAGATGTTTTTTTGGGACCCGATGGAGTGTATCTCTCGGATGACGGTCATCTGGTATGACAGTGTTCATGCGATGTTTTCTCCTGGTTGTGGACAGCTGCTGGTGACGTGGTTGATACCTCTTGTGGCTTTGTGGCGTGATCTGAGTATATCTGGATTGTTCAAGGTTTTTGTATGGGCATACACCTGAGCTGAGCTGAGCTGACTTGTTGTGTTTAGTCGTGGATGGTCACGAGATGGAGTTTCTCTCTCATCTGGGTTCCCTCTAGCTGGGTTGAGCGGACTGTTGCCTTTTAGTTGCTCCCTTGGGTTTTGGGTTTTTGGGGTGCCTACTGAGTATGTTTATACTCACCCCTGCACGGGCTTTTCCCGCACATGTTTGTGTCTTATTCAGACCACAGGCCTTTTGACGGAGTTCCAGGAGGATCTGGAGCAGGCGGAGCTTAGTGAGCGTGTTGACCGGGGTGTTTATCAGCGCTGTGCTGAGGGAGCTTTTCAGCGGGTGTTTTTGGCAGTGTTCACCTCGTCAGAGAAGGTTGGACGCGCTTTGTAGTTTTTTTGGTGGGCCCTGTTTTTCCCTTTGTACTTCTGCTGTACTCTTGTTGTGGGATAGTGTATGCATGCATTTACTTTTCAGTTTCTATATCTCTGCACTATTGCATGGGGGAGTTTTTGGGTGCGTGTGTACAGGTACCTTAGGCTAATGCCTCCCATGTGTGTGATAGCCTACTCGGCGCTGGTCGCCATCCCCTAGCCTATTGGAGGCGGGCTTGGGGAGTCGCACCTCGAGCCCCGTTGGGTCGGGTCGTGACAAATTAAACATGTAAAACACATTTAACTGAAGTATAATAAATGAATTTTTGTTCTTGAAAATAATATCACATTATTTTCTTCAAAATAACCATGAACATAAAATATCCTGAAAAAATTTAGATTGTAACATAATGCCTTTTTCAAATAGTTAAATCTTCAATCATGTGATCGCTAAAATAATAAAATCAATTTTAAATTATATATAGTTATCATAATGGTTTTCATGATATAACAATTCATGTTAAGTATATAATTCTCAAAAATTAATATAACTACATATCATAAATGCATGTCTCAAAGAATTATAATTCAATATGAACAAACATTAAAATGATTATAACTCTAAATTCTGAATTAATTAATGAGTAAATTATTTGTATAATATTTAAATCCACATAAAATATTGGAAATAAAATATACTGTATTTGAAATTCATTATGCACATAATATTAAAATATCACTGATAATGAGAATGTAATATAAAAATGGGAAAAAGTTGTATGATATTTATTAACACATAGTAACATTTATTTCAAATATGAATGATTAAAATGATTTCAATTGAAAGGTAATGTACCATGATTTTTTTATGAATCAATTTATTACATTTAAAATCGTGTGTATGTAGTTGACATACTAAAAACAAGTGGAGAATATGGTATATGTCTTATAGAAGTAAACTTAGATGATAAAAACCATTCCTCAAGTCTAAACATCCAATGTAAGTCAATTAACTCCAATATAATAGGAATATATAAATTATTTTATTTAATAATAAAAATTCCCATAATTAATACCTTATAAATAAATAAATGATTTTATTAATTTTTAATGAAATAAATAAATACTATTTATGTTATTTTATGTCATGTGGTTTGAGAAAATTTTGTTCATTATTGCAAAATATATTTGCAGTATTGACTATAGTCAATGATTTCAATGTTTGAATGTTTCAAAAATAATAATAATTGAATAATTATCACATTTCCCCATTAATTCAACATTTTTATAAACCAATCATTAATGATGGACATGAAAACTAAAATACATTATGATCGAGGAATGTGTAGGTTGTTTGTACACATTAGTAACATATCTGTATTTAAAAGATCATTATGGAATAAAGGTGTGTATTATTTTATCTTATCATATTGATAACAATATCATAAAAAGATATTATATGTTTAAATTTAATTATATATATATAACATTGTATTTATAAATGAAAAAGAGTCACATCGTTTCGTGGAAGCGGTACTCCTCACGTCCTCCAGAACGACCTTTTCATTTCTCATTATAATAACATAATTTAAAAATTACCATTTTATAATGTTAAATATTTCATTAATACCATAATTAAAATATGAATATCACATATATTTATCGTATATATCCTCATTCTATTCCATGTAATGTGTTTCTGAAAAATGAATCACATTGCTACATGAGGCAGTAGTCCACCATACAAGTGAGCATTGTTTTCTGTCCCCTTTAAAATGAAATGTATGTAATTATATGTGATAACTTATTTTAATAAATTTCAACATGTTTAAAATTTCATATAAATATTTTTTTCCACAATTATAATAATATATGATAGGTTATTTTGGAAATAGAATGACATCGGTTCATGAGGTCGTAGTCCACGGTTCACACATATAATATTTTGATATCCCATTTGATTAAATATGGGATGTATTTAGGTAATTCATTTCAAAAAAATTCAAAATAAATATATGAAATATATGGGTTTTATTATTTATTAAAAATTCACAATTATTTGATGGGGTTTGAAAATAAAATTAAATAAAATTTCTTTGTTATTCCCAATGCATCTTTGTCATAAAATATATTTTTGATTGCTGAAAATAATTCGAGGATAATTTTACAATAAGGAAAATTGTAATACAATTATTTGAGGGAAATTATGAAGTTGTTTTTGATGGAATTGTATATTCTAATGGTGTTTGGTGGTGTTAAGTGGAGAGGAGTGTGTGTGGGATTCTATAAGTGATGTGACTAGCACTCTAATAAATTTAGAAAAGGAAAAGGTGAATCAACATTTTCCACATGCCAAGTGTCACAACAAGAAACTATTATATAGAATTAGACATGATAAATTTTTAATATATCAATTAAAATAATTTTAGACAAGTGTATAATACATTTTGAACATTAGTTTCATGTTTTTCCATGGTAAACTCATTTTCTGTTCTACTTCAGTAATTTATGTTTACTATATTCAAGATTCATTATTTTTAAAAATTAAATATAACATAAAAGATGATATAAATTATTATTAATAATAATATGGAATCAATTTTAACTAATTTATCTCATATAATTTGAAAAATAACATATAAAATTAAACATGTAGCGTTGATGAAGAAACTAGTTTTCAAGAAGTATATTTTTTAAGCCAGAGACAATTTTATTTAACTTATTGAATAGTAATAATTGTTATATGAATCCAAATTAAAATTTATAATTATATAATATTAATATTTCATTTAAAATATTCCACAATTGTTGTTTTCCTAATTAATTAAATAGGAAAAAATCAAGCACATGAAAACTATTTTTATAAAAAATAAAATTTATAAGAAAAAATAATATTTCAATAAAATCAAATATAAAGATGATTGGAATGTAATTATATGTATTTAAGAAAAATAGATAACAATTATGATAAATTAAATCACATTTAAAACCTATTAGTACTTTTAATTATAGAAATTATTGAGAAAATTAAATTTTTACACAAATCTATACTTTTCACTTATTCAATAAAAAGTCTATATTTTCTAAATAATCTGAGAACTTCACCCTATGTTAATTTTGATTTCATTATTTTTAAAATTAATTCATTGTTAAAAAATTAATTTTATTAAATATTAAAAAAATTATTTAATGTATTTTGTCAAAAAAATAATTAAAAAATAATTATGAATATATAATATATTAGACAATAGAATTTAGTTAAATAAAAATGATTAATTATTTAATAAAATTTATAAATAAAATATTCAAATTTTTATTGTTATAAATATATATCATAATTTACTTATTAATATTCATTCCTCGAAATTTATTTTCTAGGTTAAAATAGATATATATATTATGGGTCTTTTATGCTCGGTGTTGCGAATTGATTATGCTATCAAACATAATGATATTTTTTAATACAAGAAGGTGTTAGATATTTAGTATCGATCGTAGAAGGTGGATTTAAAAAATTAATTATATTATTGATGGAGATGGTAGGCTGTTTGAATACATGGTCATTTTTTTAAGTTTCTGACGGGTTGAAAAACATAATGGTAAATAATTACAAACCATTTGATTGTAATTTTAAAATCATATATATGATATATAATCATTAAATATATTTTTATTATAATATATATAAAATAAAAATAAAAATAAAATCACATTGATTTATAGAGGTGGTAGTCAGTACATAAGTATCTACGACATTATCATTTTCCAATAGGTTAGAAGTAATGAGGTAATGGCCTCAGACCTATCTGGATTATTCCATGCTGAAATCTGGTGTCTAAGAAGTTTTGGGAAATCAAGGTGACTTATACCCAACACGTTTCCCAAATTCCAAACTATTTCATGAAACTATGTAACTTTTTATTTTCCAAAATTACAAACTGTTTCATAAAACCATGTCACTTTTACTTTTCTAAAATTCAAAATGCTGTCAAAGAAATAGTGTCACATAAATGGTGCCATAGAAACAGTTTCAATGAAACAGTGTCATAGAAACAGTGTCACAAAAACATTGTAACCCTAATGGTGTCATAGAAATGGTGTCACATAAACGGTGTCACAGGAACACTATCACTAGAACAGTTTCACAGAAACATTGTCATAAAAATAGTGTCACATCAATAGTGTCACAAAAAAAGTTTCACAGAAATGGTGTAACAGAAACTGTGTCACAGAAACGGTTCCATTGAAACAATGTCTGAGAAAAAGTTTCAAAGAAATGGTGTTATTGAAACGGTATCACAAAAACGGTGTCACAGAAAAGTTGTCACAAAAACAGTGTCATGAAAATAGTGTCACATATAATATCTCATAGTTATTGTCACACATATACGGTATCATATTTCATTTTCCAAATTTATAGATTTTTTCAGTATCACTGATTTAATGTTCTCATTGACTCTAAACGCGTTCAAGGCCTTATTAAGGGATTTAAGGCTGATTCATTGACCATAACTCATTTATTAATTTTCCTAATGTTCCGGATGTCTTTACTTGGTCAAACTGTGTGTTTTAATGTGTCCATATTTTAATTAAAAATCTATCATATCTTAAACCACTACTCTATTAAATCATATATAGTGACGAGATAACTTCCTATCATAGTATTGATCATTGTTATCTGGTGAGATACACTCGAACTATGTCTTACTTTCTATAGGAGTTGTGTGATCAATCATTACTCCATGGATTGGTTCCCCTTAATGATCTCCTTTCTACAAGTGAACCACCTATTTTGGTGAAACCAGGCATTATCGATCAATCTTCGATATAAGGTATGATCTATCATCATTATTTTGGGTTCACCTCCTTCTGTTTCTCATTTTCCTATTATGGAATGCTACTTTTATGTGTTTAATGGAATTTTATTGGGTGTTGGCCGATTTGGTGGTGTCTTTTCATGCTCGAGTGGATGCAGTCCTCTAAGTGAGGTGATCATGAACAGTTTGGTTAGTCAGTTCAAATGGCCTCAAAATCCTTTTGAGGTAGGGTATTTTTGGTTTCTCTATCCTTTTACATGAAACTACAGAGTTATCATTTGTTATCCTACTAGATCACAATTTAATTAAAAAAATAAATATTTTATCTATTAAGTAAATTTGTATCGATCGTATGTTATTGCCTCTTGATTTTTCTAGATTGTATAATTTTTATTATTTTCTTACTAGAATTATGTTCTTGATGAAAATGTTAAAGAAAATTAACTGGGATTAATTTTAATTATTTTTTAAAGATAAAGAGTCATGTAAATTAATCTGGTTTTTGATGTAGTAATATGATGTTAATAAAATTGATGCAGTAATCATGTTTATTTATTTATGATAGCTATGATATCTTCTTGTTTAGGTTTCCCATAGTTGGAAACTACTAATAATTAAAATGTTAATTCAATATGAATTAATGAACTGTTTGTTTGATAAAATATAATTCATCATACTGTTCTGAGGTACCCTCCTTCTTATAAAGTCCGGGAGCCTTATGCTTCGAGATGTGAGAGCTCATTGTGTTTGAATGTTGGATGTATTGTTTAAGGGATAAGAACCCAATTGGTATGATGTTTTCTTCTGATTCATATGTTTTGATGTGAGCATGGATGGATGTTGTGATATATGGGAGTAGGGAGGCCCATTTTTTGTGGAAGAAATTAATGCATAGTGTGGCGAGATGCATTAGTTTATGCATGTGGGTGTCGGGGAGGACACCCGAGATAGTGAAACAGGTTGGATATGAATGTATAGATGATTTCTTATTGTGGGTGGTTTTTCTCTACTATAAATTCCACGCTGCTCTAGGTAGATAGTCCTGAATACCATCCTACCAAAAGGGGAGAAGACACAAAAGGGGTATTCCACGTACATTCTGTGTTTTTTTCTCGACAGAGTATGGGTCTATGATATTGATATATATGGAAAGACTTGATGGGTTGTTCATCTACTTTTCAATTTCATCCCCCTTGTGTTCAGTGGATTAGAATGTATTTATATAGTTTCTATGAATATCATAATGGAATAATTATTTTAATAAATGATTGAATAAATAATTAAAACCCAAGGGGTTGGAGTTTTCTAGGATGCAATGAAGATATTTCACTTTAAAGGAATAGTGGACTTGTGGTGTGATGCTAATGAAATAAAATGAGTAATTGTTAATGGTTAATTAATATTAACAGTATTAATTAACGTGAATTACAACTAAAAAAATTGAATTAAGTAATATAATAAATCTATTTAAATGGTTGTGTGATTATAGGATACATAGTCTTAGAAGTTGAACCCAGGATTCCGAGAGATGTTAGCTTCAGTTGATTCTAAGATAAAGTTATTCCCATAGTGTGGTTGTGATATATTGTATATTCTATACTTTGTTTCTATATGCTACTCCACCATGTCAGTTCATGCTACTAACACCCCATGGATTCTGATCCCCTAGAGAGAGGGGGTTCCACCAACATTCTAGTGGGACGATGAATGACTAAATACCCCCTTTCTCCATGATCTCCCCTCTTGGTAGTTACTTTTGTTGGAAGGAACAGTGGTTATATTTCCCCATATACGTTTTTTGAGGGTAGTAATGGCATGTGGTTTTTCACAGACATATTTTCTAGATATATTTAACTATTGGCTACTATAGTTGTAACGTGTTTTGGTTTTGATGGCTTGAGGATCCTTACTCGGTGTATGGGATAAAATGTATTGAGGTTTATTAACTGACATATGATACCCATTAGGTGAGTGTGGTGGCTCATCAAAACTACCTGGTTACTTTGGTTACATGGATGTGGTGGTTTTCGTGCATGGGGATCATGTTGTGATGCTATGCCTAAGTGTATTTGTACAAGGATTTTTGTAGAGAGATGCATATGATGTACTACATTGGAGAAAAGTTGATAACCAGTGGGGAAATGTTTGTGGGGGTACCCTTGATATTCTTTATCATATTATATACTCTTGTTTTTGATACATGGTGAGAGTATCAATGGTGAGGATGGGAACATATTATATTTATTTAGGGGATGAGTTAGTTGCACTTGATCTACACTGTGATTTAGAATTCTTTCTTCACATTTTCAAGAGAGGCTCTGGGAAGGATCCTATAGTGTATACTGTTATACTCACCCTATGTATATATAAACTGTTTTTTAGGTCACTTGGTGCAGGTTGGAGATCAGGCTGGTTGCAATTAGCTTGGGGTTGTAGGAGTGGTTCGAGCTTCGTGGTTTCTGTTGTTTTTTACATTCCTTGAGAACTATCAGTTTTTCCTCTCATTTGTAGTTTTTTTTCATGACATTACATATGTGTACTTGTGATTAATTTTATATTGTATTCTGGGTTGGAGTTGGTTGGTGTTTTTCTTATCTCTCTCTTTCGCATGTGTTCTCCTAGAGGGAAATTCCTCTCATTTGTGTGTATGTTATACCCTCGGTACAAGTCTCCTCCTCGGGGCCTACTGGATGCGGGACTCAGGGGTCACTATATCATTTATCAAATTTTCAGCCTAGGAGGGGTACACCTTATTGGGAGGGGGTCGTGATAGAGTGGTATTAGAGCCATGTCGAGGGATACGATGGAGTATGGTGTTAGGATCTGGTGATGTTTCATGGGTTGGAGGGAAATGATGTCAATCAAGTTTAGAAAGTGATGTAAACATTGGAGGGTGGAGAGACATAGGAGTTTAGGCCCCCTATAATTTTATCTACAAACCATGTTTATAATGTCTACAAAATGAGGTGATTGTATTTACAGGTGGAGACCTATGAATGCATCATGTATAATTCTTCTTGGTGCCTGTGATTGGATGCGTAGAACTTGGGATATGTTAACCAAAAATGAATAATAGAAAATAATTAATTATTTTATGTTGATTATTCTATATTATGTGTTTAGTAGCTCTAACTGTTAGTTATTTTTAATGTATGGCTCCGGGTCGACGTCCTCCACAGGTTCGCGTAGAAGATGTCCAGTACGTGGTTCTAGAATATCACTTTAGGGTAGAGATTGACGACTATGACACATGGAGGAGGACACTCTGTATGTTTTAGCGCTATAATCTACAAAAGTATGAGAGCTCCATTTCAGATGCAGTCATGGAAGACCTATTAGAGGAGTTCGGGATATGATTCCGTTTGATACGTAATCAGAAGGGTAACTGGGTGTCTTTGGTTTTGATAATGCTTCCTGGAGAAGCGAGGCCGTGGTGGTTGTTGTTTCTCAGATATTGGGATGAGTCAGCGATCTCATGGAAGGGGTTTTGAGACATGTTTTGAGTTTAGTTTAATTTATTGACCATGAAGGAATCCAGCCTCTATAATATTCTTACCCCTTGAAAGTAGAGATAATGTGCAATAAAGTTTGGAATCCATTTTTGGAACCCTTTATGATATTATTCATACCTGTTTCTAGATGAGGAGGACATGGAGAGGCATTTAGAGGATGATTTGGGTCCTGATATCCAGTTACAGGTCACCACTTTTATGTTGAAGACATATCTTGAGGGGTTGACCAGGTAGTCTATTTTTGAGAGTTCATTGGATAGAACCAGATCATCATGAGAGGGGAGTCATCATGATTCCTCACAAAGAAGATATCTGGTCCGAGGTTCTTAGTTTTTAGGCCTTAATTTTTTTAAAACCAGGGGGCAAGTCCCAGGCTTAAGCATCAGTTTTCTCTATGGGTAGTGGATATCAAGAATATTAAAATGGATTTGGTGATTTTTTTTTCTTTTTGATGATGTGCTCATCATTATAGAGTGGGCTCAGCCTTTCGGAGTAGTCATCCTGTTGGTGGTGTTCTGCTCCATGTTCCTCCATTGAGGCTGTTTCAATTGAGGTAGCTACATAATGTTGCACTAGCATTGGATCAACATAAATCATATACGGTTAGTAGAGGAAAACCCCATGATGCTCCTCATCCTTATAGAGTAGATTATGAAAATGGGGGATGTCTTCATCAGGGTCCGAGAGGGTATGGAGGAGGTCGTGGTTAGTATCACGCTTTAGCGTTTCTAGTGCAAGGCGAGCTAGACATCATTGAAGGTACCCATTTTTAGTTCTCTACATAGGTGTATGCCATGTCTAATTTTGGAGTGAAATACTCATTCATATGAAATTCCCTTATATATTATTTTGGACATGAGGTAGTGATAATTCATGTTCCCTTAGTGTTGACTATGCCAGTTGGAGGTCGGGCTGACATGTTTGAAGAATGTAGATACTATGAGCTGGTGCGGGGGTAGCTCCACTCGTGGGGGATATTTTTTATGTTTATGAATATGACCATATGATTTCATCCACATCATGGATTATTTGAATTCAGTTAAGGATATCTTGGATTTCTTATAGAGGAATGTGGTTTTTGACAATTATGATGGAGAGGAAATGATGTTTTTTGGCAAGTAAGACCCCTAGATGGGTCAGAGGCGTGTTCTGTTCTTATCAACCATGAGGGATGAGCTGATGCTGAGTTCTTCATAAGTTCATAAGTTGAACTATCCCAGAGTCATTTAAGAGTTCCCTGATGTCTTTCTAGATGATGTTGTAACATTGCCCCCGTGATGAGATATCGAGTTTGGGATTGAACTAATACCATGAGAGTCTCTTATATCTATGTCTCAATATAGTATGGCCCCTTCTGAGTGAAGAGAGCTTTGTATATAACATGATGGTCTTTTATAGTGTGTTTTTGTTTGGATGAGTGTGTCACAATGGGGTAAAATGGTTTTGTTCGTGAATAAGGCTTACTACATTTTGTGGATGTGTATCGATTGTCATCGCATAAACAAAGTGATAGTGAAGAATCGCTATCCTATTCTGCGGATTGATGAGTTATTCAATAAAATGAATGGTGCAAGTTGGGTTTCAAGATTTAATTCTGTTCAGGATATCAACCAATGCATGTGATGGATGGGGATATCTTGAATAAGTCTTTATATTGTCCTCAGGGGCCTTATGATTGCAGTGCAATGTCGTTCGGTGTGACTAATACTACAATTGTGTTAATGGGATTGATGAACGTCGTGTTCCATTAGTTCCTAGATATTTTCTTGGTTCTTTTCATTAATGACATCATTGTGTACTCTACGTTTTTTGAGGAGCATGTAGAGCATCTGCACACCATTTTGGGAGTTCTTCAAAACAATAATTGCTTTAGATGTTTTTGATGTGTGATTTTTACTCCAAATAAGTTCATTTATTATGGAATGTGGTTTACTAGTAGGTAGTAGTTGTGGATCCATCAATGATAGATTCAGTTTTGTATTGGGAATCCCCTAAGACAGTGGTAGTGGTACGATGTTTCCTTGGTCTCATAGGCTACAACATGAGGTTAGTATATGATTTTCTCGGGTTTCTACTCCTCTAAAATCATTGGCCATGAATGATTAGGCATTAATTTGGATTGATCAGTGTCAATAAACTTTTTATTATCGAATGGAAATGTTGGTAAGTGCTATAGTTAAATGGATTCCAGTAGAGGGAGTTTAATTAGATGTGTTTCTGCAATGTTTTTCATCTATGGTTTGGATGTGTTTTGAAGCAGCAAAGATCAGAAATTTTTTATCAGTCTAAGTAGATGCATCAACATGAACGTACCTATGCCACCATTAATCATGAGTTTGATGTAGTGGTGTTTTCTATGATGTATTGGATACATTGCCTCATAAGAGATTGCTTTGTGGTTTTCACAGATCATAAGAGTCCGATGTATGTTTTCTCCTTGTGTGAATTTAACTTGCAGCATTGTCATCAAATGGAATTTTTGTAGGAATATGACTTCAAAATATCGTATACAACTAGAAAGGGGAATGTTGTAGCTAGTACACTAAGAAGGAAGTCGTGTACTGATGCAGTGCATGAATCTGGAAATTCTTGGAGAGTAACAGAAGAACATTTAGCATTACATCTTGATATATGAGAAATTGTGGGCATATGTTATCTTTCTTCAATGCCAGTGCAGTCATATTTTGTGCAACTAGTGGATGTGTCCCAGTTGGTAGATCTTGAGGTTGAGTTTTGGAGAGACCAAGTTGTTTGTCGCGAGGCCCTTGAGGGTTTTTCTGAGGACGAACAACTTCGATTATTATATCAAAAAAGGATAAGGTTCCTTTGGAGATACCTGATATGGATCATAGAGTGTTCTATATATCACCATTATCGATGAATCCTAGAATGATAAATATGTAATGAGGCGTGAGGAGTCAGTTTCGGTGGCCTAGGATGAAGCATGTGGTTGCAGAGTTTCTGTCTGAGTGTTTAGTCTACCTGAAGGTGGATGACGAGCACCGTGTCCCCTGTGGTTTGCTCCAGCAATTAGATACTCCTCTGTGAATGTGGAAGGACAACTCAATGGACATTCATAATGGTTTACCTCGAGATCAGGGATTCCATGTTACTATTTGTGTGGTAGATGATTGTTTAACAGAAAAATACCACTTCATAGCGGTCAAGGAATAGAGCTTAGTGATTTTGTTTTCAACATAGTATCTGGAGAATTCGGTGAGACTCCATGGAGTCCAAGGGATGATCATTTATAATCAAGATCCAATTTCTACTTATATAGGGTGGTTAGGTCTCCACTATGATTTTTTTCTCATATATGCCTTAGCACTACTTTTCATTTGTAGATGGATAGTCAAACAAAGTAGACTCTCCAAAATCATGACGTCATTTTGGCTCTTATGTCCATCATTTTGGAGGTTCATGTATGAGGAACTTACCCATGGTTGAGTTCTCTTAAAATAACAGTTTTAACTCCACCATTGTATGGTTCTGTTTGAGGCCATGTATGGTCAACCTTCTCATTCTCTGTTGTTCTCGATTGGGGTCGGAGAGTCAGCAATTGTCGAATCGAAACTAGTGAAGAATATGACAGAGATGGTTCTGGTTATTCAATAAAGGTTGAAGACAATGCATGATCATCAGAAATCATTTTATGAACAATGGAGGAGACCATTAGGGTTCGATTTTGAGGATCACATGTTTCTAATGGTGACTCACTGTCATTGGCAGCAACGGTTTGGTTGTGGGAGTAAGCATTCACCCAGGTTTTTTGGTCCTTTTGTGTTTTTGACTAATGTTGGAGTCATGGTGTATTGAGTTTCACATCCCCTGCAGATGACCGAGATACACGATCTTTTACATTTGTCACAACTCTTTCATTATCTTCATGATGACAGTCATACATCAATTGGGGGTATATCGATGATGATGAAGATGCAACCATTGAGGACCGGCCTGTGGAAACCCATGACCACAAAGAGAAGGTGTTTTTGGGCATTATATTCATTTGGTTCATGTATTTAGGCGACATGGTGGCATGGAGGAGAATACTAGGGAATGCGAGTCGTATATATGTGTTCAAAAACTCAATTTGATTGATCTTTAACTCTTTTCATGTAAAAATATTCTATTTGTGGTTATATACCTTTCTGGTATAAAAGATGGATTTCATTTTTTGCATCATTTTGACTGATCTCTTTTGAGAGGTATCTCGATGGGTGGTTGTTAGGAACCCTTTTCTCTTTCCTTTTGGGTTGGTTTTGGATTCTTGAGAATGATAAAGTTTTGCGATGTATCTAATGTAATGGGTCAAACATATCTAGTATATTCTTTACTGAAATCTAGTGTTTTAGGTGTTCTGGGAGGAAAAGTTGACTTATACGCAACACTTTAACAAAATTCCATGTTGTTTCATGAAACTGTGTTACTATTCCATTTTCAAAATTCATAACTGTGTCACAAAAATGGTGTAACAGAAATGGTGTCACAGAAACGGTGTCACAGAAATGGTGTCCCAGAAATGGAATAACAGAAATGGTGTCAACAAAATGGTGTCATTGAAATGGTGTTAGAGATATGGTGTTACATAAATGGTGTAATAAAAATAGTTTCATAGAAACATTGTAACAAAAACATTGTCACAACCATAGTCTCACATGAAATATATCACAAGAAGAGTGTCAGAGGAACAGTTTCACAAGAGCAGTTTTATAGGAACAGTGTCACATTACCAGTGTCACGGGAATGGTGTCATAAAAATGGTTTCAAAGAAATGGTGTTATATAAACGGTTTCACAAAATGGTGTCACATAAATTGTATCACAGAAATGGTGTCATAGAAATGGTGTCACAGAAATAGGGTCAAAGAAACGGTGTCACAAAAAAGGTGTCACGGATACTGTCTCATAGTTACTGTCTCACAGATTCTATTTCATATTTCATTTTACAAATATCATGATTTTTCCAATATCATCAATTTATGGTTTACTTTTATGTTAAATGATTTTAAGTCCTTGTTTTAAGGGATTGAAGGATCATTCAAATCCCATAACACATATTTTAATTTTAGAAAGGGTTGATACTCTTTTACTTGGTCATACTGCATGGTTTAATGTGACCCACTTTTAATTGAAAATCCATCATATCATAAACTTGTGCTCCATTCAATCTTCTAAACAGATTATATATCCTTATCCCTTGCTCATCCTTTTTATTCTATGGTGCGAGATGCTAGAAACTTTTTTTCCTTCCTGTATGATTCTTTAGATAAATCTATCCCCATTGGATTGGTTTCTCTTGTAGTTCTTCTTACATCATGGGCTCCCCCTATTTTTTTGCAACCATGTGGTATCGATTAATATTTGATAAAATGTTTGACCTATCACTATTATTTTGGGTTCATGTACTACTATTTATTCTTTCCCTTTTATTGAATGTCATCTCTATATTCCAAATAGACTTTTCATGGGTTTTCATTAGTGTGGTGGTCTCTATGTATCCTTATATAGATGCAGTCCTCCTAGAGAGGTGATCATGATCTATTTTTTTAGTCTTTTCAAAGAGAATTAGGAAACATTTGAGGTGGGGGATTCATGGCTTCTTTATCTTTTTACATGAAAATATAGTGTTATCATGTTTTAGCACACTAGATCACCATGATATTATCATAATAAATATTCTAACATGATAAGTAAATTGGTATCGACCATTGGTTATTGCCTATTTTTTTCTAGATAATATGATATATATGATTTTATTTTTACCGTGTTGTTCTTGATGAAATTGGTAATGAAGGTAAAATGGGATTAACTATAATTATTTGTAAATTTTAAGGAGGCACATAAATGAATCATGTTGTTGTTATTGTAATATGATGTTAATCAAAATGAGGCAAAAATCATGTTTAATTATTTTTGAAAACTAAGATAGATTTACCCATAGTTGAAACCTACTAATAATGAACCAGGTGATTCACGATGGATTAAATAACATGTTGTTTGATAGAAGATAATTCATAATAGGGTTCTGAGTTACCCTCTGGAATGAAAATTCAATGAACCTTATGCTTGGAGGTGTGAGAGCTCATTGTGTTTAAAGGTTTGAAGCCTTGTTTAATGGCCAAGATCCCAACATATATGATGTTTTTCCCCAACTGTATATCTTTTTATGTGATAGTGGATCATCATTGTGATATGTGGGGGCAAGGATGCGCAATGATTATGGCAGTAAATGATGCCTAAAATAGAGTGATGCATTGGTTTTTGCATTTGGTTATCAGAGATGACACCATAGATGGTGTGATGGGTTGGATTTGAATGTTTTGATGCTTACTGATTCTTGTTGGTTGTTTATCTACATTACATTATGTACTTCTCAAGGTAGCTGGTATTACATACCATCCTTCCAAAATTGGAGAAGACGCATGGGGTATTCCATATTCTTTCTGTGTTGAGAATCCTAATGGAGGATGAGTCTATACTCTTACAATAGATGGAAAAGACTTGATGGGTAGTTCATATACTCATCCAGTTTCCCCCCCTTATGATTAGTATCTTAGAATGTTTTTCTAGAATGTCTGGGAATATGGTAATGTAATAATGTTAATAAATGACTGAATAAATAATGTTAAACCATTAGGTTGTAGGTGGATGGGATGCAATAATAAGGGTACAATTTAAAGGAATAGTAGACTTTGGGTGTGATTCTAATGAAATATATTGTCGAATTGTTAATGGATACTTATTGTTTAAATAATTAATAAAAATAATGTGTAAATAATAAAATTTGAATGAATTTATGTAATATTTCTCTTTAAATGGTTGTGTTCTTATTCAATACATAGTCTTAGAAGTACTAATAGAGAGTCTGAGATATGTTTGTTGTAGTTGAGTACAAGACTATGTAATTCCTATAGTGTGGTTGTGAGATATAATATATTCTATAATTTTTCTATTTCTATATGATAATCCACCTTGTTAGTTTGGCCAACTGACACCCTAGGGATTCTAATCCCCAGGGGGTGTCTTCCATTACATTTTGGTTGGATAATGAATGAATAACTACCACCTTTGGCCTCACTATCTTCTCTAGGTAGTTACTTGTGCTGGTAGAAAAAGTTGTTAGTTTTCCCCATATTTGTGTTTAGAGAGATGTAATGGCTTTTTTTATTCAAACACACATATATTAAGGATATATCTTCTTACAAACAACTATAGGTGTAACATGTATAGGTTGTGATGGCTTGAGGATCCTTACTCGGTGTATGGGATATAATGGCTTCAGGATTAATACCTGACGTTTGATACACGTTATGTGAGGTGTAGTGTCTCATGGAAACTACCAGGATACTTTTGTTATGTGGACATGTAGTTTTTGTTGATTGTGGTTAATGTAGTGGGGATAAAACTTGGTATATGTGGAAAGCATTTATGGATTTAGATTCATAGGACATATGACATTGGGGAAATGTGGAAAACTAGTGGGGATGTGTTAGAGGGGAACCATTGATATTCATTTTATATTATATAATATTTTATGTGATACTTGTTGAGAGTAGCCATGGTGATGTTGGGAAAATATTATACTTGATTAGGGTAGGAGTTAGTTCCACTTGTTGTTCACTGTGCTTTGCATGCTTTCTTTACATTTGTACGATAGGATCTGGGGAGGATCCTATTGAGTATACAATTATAATCACCCTTTTTATATATAAACTATCTTTCCATTCACTTGGAAAAGGATAGAGATCAGGTTGGTTACTACTTTCTTGGGGTTACAGGTACGGTTCGGGATTCATGGTTGCTACTATTTTTAATTTCCTTTGGTACTTGCAGTTTTTCCTCTCAGTTGTATTAGTTTTGTATGACATTACATTTTTATACTTGGGATTCCTTTTATATTGAAGTATTTGTTGGAGTTATTTGGTGTATGTATTTTCTCTCTCTTTTTCATGTTCACTCTTATATGGTAATGGCTCCAATTTTTGGGTTTATTATACCCTCAGTTATAGTTTCCAACCTAGGGCCTACTGGAGGCAAGACTCATGGGTCATTATCTCACTTACCACATTCCACACCTAGGAGGTGTACACCTTGTGGGGAGGGATTAGTTACATATAAATTTTGATTTGAAATTAGTTTTTCAAAGTATAATAATATCAATAATATAATATATAATCATTCAAACCATCATAATAACCATCTATTAAATATATTTATGGAAACTGAACTGTATCTCTTTATTGGTATTTTAGTCAACCCATATGCCTAAGAAATTCATTAACATAAATTTTGTTGAAATAGATGGTTGATATTTGTTGTTTAATAATCATAATAAAATTTCAGAACATTGTGGATGTGGAAGATTTATTTTATGGTGAATAAAATTTATTTATAAGAGGAAAATGTAGAAGTTCAAGGAAAATGATATATTAATGAATTTATGTCTTCTTCTAACGAAATTCATTATATTTCTTATTATGGACCCTAGGGTAGGACATATGGTTAGAATAATACCACAATAATGTGGATATGGAATTCAATAAGATAATTTTTAAGGTTTTTTTCAATCTATAAAGAAATCTATAGTGTAAAGTGGAGAAGGGTTTTTCCATATTAAAATGTGGGAGATGACGAATGTTGAATATTATAAAATATTATAATATATTAATGAAAATATAATGAATTTTATTTCCAAATTTCATCATATTCAATATATTTATAGTATGATCTATTAATATGGACATAATATTGGATTTAGAAATGTTTATTTGGAAAACATAAAAATTACTCTAGGATTAACCTCAGTATAACTGATTTATCCATAATCTTTGTAAAAATTTTTAATGATGATACTTTAAATTTTGACCAAAAATTAATGTTTCCAAATTAACACATTTAAAAATTATATTTAATAATATATAATCCATTTTATCAAAATAAATTCACTATGTATATAATTTAATTTAAAATTAAACCCAAAAACATGATGAAACACATTTTTCTTTAAAGAAAAATATTATCTTAGGTACAATGATATTTTGTACCAAAATAATATAAAATTAAATATATTGAAAATAACTGCATTATTTATACTATTCACAAACTAATGAATCAATGTATACCACTTTTAAAAAGATGGAGATTTTTAAACCCATTACATGAACTTAATGTTCATATTAATCATTAATTTTCACTATCCATAAAAAATGTAATATTTCTAAGAATTCTTAATAATTCACCATATGAAAATGATGATAATATTAATTAAAAATTCAATATCATTTTAGAACATATATTTTAAAAACGTGGAAATATAGATTTATATTATTGTATCTCATAATGAAATTGAAACCATTTTGAAGAAATCATTAATATTTCATGAAAATAAATAATTTTATAAAAAATGATGATAAATTTAAAATTTTTTGTTCATTATCTAAAATAAATATATGTTTTCATAAATTAAAATTTTTACTTTTCACTCAACTAATTTAATGACTATAATATTTTAGTAGATATTTAATTATTTCATTTAGACCTTGTGTTATGTGTATCGAATGCTATCAAAGAAATTAATTTTATTTGGAAAAAAATAACAGAAAATATAAAGGTTTAACATTCAACCCACCCCAACCATATAATAATAAAATATAATCGATCAAATATAATTATTATGATACAAAATAATGAGGATATAATTATTTTGTTAAATTCCTAGGATCCCAAGATGATTATCTAAAAATCATACCCCCCCCCGAAGAACATTAATGAAGCATGTAATGTTGTTCCATATCACTTTTTCTCTAATATCATATACTTCAAATATTTATTCTTGAAAAGAATACTCATTAAATAGTGGCATGTTCATTGAGTTTAGAAAATTTTATGTATTAGGTAATTACTTCCTCAGGATAGGAACATAGAAAATATAGTTATCTTGAGAGATATATTTTAGATATGTTAAGTAACAAGAAAGTATTTCTACTTAATCAAGAATATTGAAGTGGGAAATATTTTTATGAATTAAAATTATATTCATTATTAATACCATGACATATATAATATATATATTTAAAAAATACCATTTAACGATGTTGATATATTATTTTCATCATAACATATTTGTGTTCTACACTTTATTCCATATATTACTTTATAAGGAGACATCTGAATTCTTTTGTGAATATAATTATTTAATAAAAATTTGACTTGTAGAAAGGGTTGATTTCAATCTAATTTAAAATTAATAAAATGAGATATATTCATTTATTTATGGTTTTAAATGTTTTTCTCAGACTAATAATCTCTCTTAGTATTATATTCATCGGAATTTGAAAACACTTTATCATAAGCCTACTGAAAACATTTTCAAAACATTATTCTAATCCATAAATCCAATTTGATTTAATAGAATGTGGTACACCATGAAATTGTACCACATACATAATGTATATTTTTTTTATATAGTCAACATAGATTTCATATCTAATTTTAATGAAGTGAACCAACATTATGAGGTGACTGGATTCAATGAAAATTACATTATCGTAATTAAGAATTTTTGGGATTTTATAATAAAATCAATATTGATGTTTCCCAATTTCAATTATAGTATTGGTAGTAGTTGTAACATATCTTTATTCATCTGTATATAATAATTTATTTACTTACATAAAAATAACTGAGATACATACTCTTAAATAGCACTCTTCTTGAGATATCATAAGAAACACACTTTTATATCTCTATTCATCTTCGTACATATTGGAAAAATATAACAGGATGAGTTATAAGACATATCTAACATATCCATATTTAAATATGGTATGGCTGGAAATCATAAATGGTTCATGAATATTATTATTCTATTACAATAATTGTAAATATATTTATCATTTCTTTCCATGATCTATAGTTAATAATCTTCATTTTGCATCACTTTAATCATTACATGTATACATGGTTTGAAACTCAACTGAACAATATATGTTTTTTCTCCTTCAATAATAATTTCGGGATCTATCCTCAATAGATCCATAAATAAGAAATTTTATATGACCATGATCGTAGATTATCAAGTATGATATCTTTATCGTGTAGAATCTTATACATTGTTTCCTTTACCAGGATAGTAATGTATTAAAAAAATTATAACATTTAATAAATTCAAACCATATAATATGTTGAATATTTTGATATTTATGAGTGAATATATACATATAACATTAATGAACTGTATATATATATATATATCATCTTTCTAGGTAAATATAATTCAACCATTTCGTTATTTAAAAAATTAACATAGATAAATTCCTTTCACGGTGAGGGTAATTTTTCTCCATATGCTTCAGTTGACATGATCTATTCGATATATATATATTATTTTTCATGTGAACGCATCTGATTCCCCTCATATATTTGTCACGATAGAATAAAAACCCTTAAATATTACATTTTAATGTACGAATATGTGTTCTAACTATTTATTTTAGGTTCCATAAATGTTTCCTCACATAATTCTATGTGTGGGTACAATGATTCCATCTGAGTTATCTTGGTAAGTATGTTAAAAATTAAATATAAAATATTAAAAATGAATTAATAGTATCCATCAAAACCCTTTAAAATATTTATATACTTAATATTTGTTGGTCTAGGAAAAATCATTAACATTCATTCTTCTTATTGATACATTGATATACCATGTCATGATATTATATTTCTGAAAGTTGAATCATCTCATAGATGTAATTCACACATCAAAAATACATCATTAAACATATCCATCCACATGTTCATCAGTAAAATATTAAGGAGATCTGAAATATCATCTCAGGTAACTAATATTGTAGAAATATAATATATATATATAGTACCATAAGTTGATCATGAAATATCTCAAAATACAATATTCAGTATAAATATAAAGATTATTAGAGTATTAATAAGACCAAATGGAATCAATAGATATTAATTAGGTCTATAAATTTTTTAGAATGATTCATGGGTATATACAACATAATATTTTGAAAAAAAACTCACAATACATTAATATTACACATTTTTATGTAAATATTAAATAAATTTCACGAACACACACATATGGACTCCTTAGGTTTATTTTATTAGAGACATTATTTACTAGATTCTTATTCAATGAATGTTCTTAAATTCACCCCTAAATGATATTCCAATTTATTACTCTTCCTGAAAATAGAATGAATAAATCCTTCCCTCGTATCTTAGTGAAATTATAAATATGAAAGGGTGAGATCAGAGGCCCAGTAAGGTAAAAAAGTGTAGATATCAATTTAACATGAGGATATGGGTATGGAAACATGATACTAACATTTATAAACCAACACTTTAAATCATAGATCATGAATGCATATCCTGAAATAAATCATGTAATTTTATAAAACATTAATCATAATGGGATAAAATAACATGATCCATGAGAGTATAATATTTTCATAAGACATATATTTGTTAAATAAACACAATATTATAACATTTTTTCATGTTTAAATTGAAATAGTATCACTCATTATCTTAAGGACAAAAAATCATGACCCTACATAAAAATTTAGATTAGATTCTAGGTCTATGAAAAACACTATGTCCATGAATGATAGCTATATTGGTGATAGTATAATCATATAACCAATTTCATGCATAACAATGAGAACATGTCTTCCAGTTCATAAAAAACATTGTGAACATTTAATCTAGTTCAGGAATATCATCTCTCCTAATAATTTATCCTTCATTACCTGGTGATTTTTACGGAGATTTTAGTCCCACTATTCACATTATGAATATAATACATATACATGACTTATGATCATAAAACATTCATCATAGCATAAAATAAAAAATAAAATGGGTTACATAAAACATTTATCATATCTAAAACCATGAAAAATAGTTTTCCAAAAACATTCATCATATCTGAATTTAAGAAAAAATATGGGTCTCATAAACATTTAATTGAATCACAACTAATAGAAAAGTTATGGGTTTTGTAAACATCATATCATAATTGATATAACACAATCAGACTAAAAATAAGAATGGTATCATTTGATTTTATCCGTAATAAATCATAAGTTACATAAAAATATGATTTATTAAATTGAAAATAATTTTGAATAATCACATGGAAATTTTCATTAAGAAAATACCCTATAAACGTTGAAAAAATATTTTTCATAACATAAATCATTTTCAAAACACTTTTGTTTCAATAAAACCATAGAAACATATAATTTATTCATTAAAAATGATGTCAAATTTTTATTTATGAAAATATTCCTTCAATTTTAAAATCACTTTATAATCATTAATTTGTTAAAATCATTTTATTATAAAATTAATTGTTAAATTTATAGATGATTATTTAAATCATCGAGTGTTAATTATGGTAGAAAATATTTTTTATATCATACATATTAAAATAATGATTCCTTTTTCATTTTTGGTAATTTTCAAATTAGAATAGTTTGTAAAATTACATGATGATTATATTTAAAAAAAATAAAAATGCTAATAATTGGTAAAAATTCATTTGAAAATTTATTTAGATAATGAAAAAAAATTAATAATTCTTTCTAAACGTGGATTTGGCACAAAACGGGTATTCATCAGCAAATAGAAATGAAATATTTTTTTAAACATTTCTTTTAAATGATGATTAAAATGATACTAGAAAATTATGAGGAACTTTTATTCTCCTGATATCACTATATGAGATTATAATTCATGTTTTTCATCATAAATAAATAATAATATTTCAACATCAGAAGCATAAGAATAAATGTTCCTGATAAACGATGAGATTGTAAAATCAAACCCTTACAATTATGGTATCTTACTAATCATAATCCTCAATAAAGAATATTATAAAGTGAAACAATAAAAATTATGAATATAATTATATTCAGGATATAACATTTCTATGTGGTAGTATATACTCATCATAGATATAATTAGATGGATAACATAACATATGTGTTAATAGAGGAAATCCGAGTCAAAAATCCCTTTCAAATTTATTAAAATATGAACTAAAAACGTCATGAAAGAGAGATTTTAAAATGGATATAAATATCCGAATTCATTTATAGTGAATATTCATAATATAAATTCATGGGATTTATATACAACAAATAATGTAAATACATGGTGAATATAGAATGTTTCTCACATATGTAAAAAGTGAGGTGAAAATCCCAACACAGATGTATCATCATCCTTAGTACCTGTTTGAAAATCTTATCTAATAAGTATAATATAATAATAAATATATTTTATAAACAATAAAAAACACATACAGACACATATATATATATTCACATATCAATTACATATTACATTTATTACATTTTTGTTAATAAATCCATGTTAAAATTAAATTTCAATTAATAACTACATTGTTTTCAATGTCTGTTATTATTTTTAGTTATATATTCTATTACTAGTATCATGGTTCTAGAATCTATAAAATGATTTAAATTATATAAATATCACATATTTTTATAATATATGAATTTATAGTAATCCATATAATTTAGATATAGAAAATGGAATACACCATTCTAGGTGATAGTACACCAAATTTACACATGAATGTTGTTTCCATATTCTTTTAAGATGAAATGAATGAATGATGTATAATTAATTAACATTATTGAATAGTAATTATTTCATATATATCACATGTATTCATTAAATTTTCCATAATAAACTTCCATGAAATTATTTTGTAAATAAAGAATCAAAACACTTCATGAGAAGGTAATTTTCTATTCACACGATTAAAGTGAATATATCTCCCATAGAATATAAATTAAAATGATTAATGCTTTATAATTATTCCATACGTTTAAATAAATTAATATATAATAAATATTAATTTAATACAACTTTAATAGCATCTCGGTAAATCATAATTGAAAAAGACATCACACCTGATTGTAAAGCGATAGACCTCCATACACACGAGAAAACTAATTTTTTTCACACTACATTTTATTGTAATAAGGTATATGTGATTTTAAAATTCAATATGTATAATAATAAAATTTATATATTATGTAGTCATTAAATACATCATTATATACACATGTGATATATGGTTAGGTTTAAAATAACATTGGTTCGCTAGGTGGTAATCCTCCGTACACATGAGTGAGGATTTCATATCCCATTTGAGTAAAGTGGAGAATTATTTATTTTATAACATTATCATAATAAAAACACATTATATAGAAGATAAAATTTTACTATTTATTCATGGGAAAATAATAATTCAAGGTGGTAGATCAAAAAAAATATTGGTTAGGGATGTTAAATCTTCTTCGTAGTAATTTTTTTGGTTTACATTAAAATCATATAGAAAACAGATTTTTGAAAAAAAATATGTTATATAAGATAATATTAGGGAATTTTTGTATTGGATTTTTGTATGAATTCACTATAATAATGGTTTTTGTGAGTTTATAAAAGAGAGGAGATTTGGATTCCATTTATCATTGATATTACTAGTACATATGTAATTTTTGAACAGAAAAAGGTGTTCCCAAGGTTTTCACAAGATAAGGGTTTGAAAAATGTTCCATTCTAAAATATATAAGATATTATTTACATATATGTACATTCAACAGGTTTTGTAAAAATCTTGAATCATTTGTAACCCATATATTTTTAGTTTAACACTGGTAAACCCATTTTTACAATAAATACAATAAATATGTTTTTTATATTTTTAATATTCATTATGGTCAACAATTAGTTATAAAATAGTATAAAATTTAAATTATGATTAATCCAAATATTTAATAAATTATTAAAATTTAATTTCACATAATATAAATAAATTATTTTGAAATTAATCCCACAGACGTGATGACCAAGTGATTTTCCAAACAGAAATATTTCTAATGATTAAAAAGATTATATATATAAATTTAAAATAGAATTAATTATAATTTCATAAATTGAATTAATATATAATTTTTATAGATAATGTAACTTTAAAAACCATATTAATAAATTTTTTCATTTTTAAAATACTTTAAATGTGTTAATTTTTTTAATGAAACCCATTTTTTTTTATTTAATGATATTTATTTTTATCAAAAAAATTAACAAAATTATCATTAATATAATATTTTCATGATTATTTCCAAAATTCTTATTATTTCTTCCAAATACTTTTTCTATAAGAGTTAATAATAAAATTTAAAGTATTTATTCAAAAGGTGACAAAACAACTTTTTAGATAATGTTAATTTTTAATCATAAAAATTAATTTATTCTAAAATATTTTATTGAGAAAAATTATGAAGAAAAATATTATTTTTATTTAATATATTATGTATAGATTTAATTAAAAAAATTCATAAGAAATATTTTTTTTAAATTTTTTCAGTTAAAATAGGTTTATGTGGAGAAAAATTGTATTTTCAGGAAAATATTTTCTTTATTTTAAAATGATTATAATTTTTATTTATAATTATATTGGAAACCAAAGAATTTTATTTATATAATTTTGAAAAAATATATATTAATATAGTTTATTTAATATTATTCAGATCCACCATTCCAATGGGTGGATGATAACTATCATTATCAATACTAATATATCGATGATATGCCAATTTTTTCTTAAAATAGATCTTTCTTATAACAAAATACAATATTATTGTTATGTGTAAGGAATGAAAAATTAGTTTTTTCAATTAATGAAAGCTAAACTAATTATTTTATCCAATGAAAGATAAAATTACCTGTTCATGTAACTCAAGATAAACAAAGTGTTGTGCGTAGGAAAACCTAATATCAGTCTTGTCAATAATACAAAATATAAAAAAAATTAAATTTATTTGAAAAAATATATTTCAAAAAATCTAAAGTTATTGCATTCTACCCTCCATGAATTTTCTCTAGAATTAAATAATTTGATAAAACAATCTATGGAAAATTATTCCTTATGAAATCCAAAATCCCCCCTTAAAATTCCTACATCATTGTAGATTCTCCCCAAAATAATTTACTAGGTGAGGGGGGAGGGTTCATATAATTCGATGATTGGTCCTAGTGGGGTCTAACCTGTGACTCCCCTAGATGGAATCAAATAGTCCAAGAGCAGTTAACTTTTGGCAAGTAATCTTGTCACTAATATGGGAGGTTAGCCTAAATATATGTACCCATGCACACATCTCCGAGATTATACAATAATGAAAAGTAAAATCAATTGAAAACACATACATGCATTGATATAAATATGCAATCCAAAGTAAAACATGAACTAAGGAAATTTTTACATCCCTAATATAATCTCACCACAAGAGTCTGAAAATATGTCCTACCTGAATGTAAAAATGGTATTTATTTCATAATACCACTGCAACACACCTATATCTACCTAGTCTCATTATAAATCATATGGTCCTAGTTCTTCTTGGACATTGTCCAAATGTAAATTTTCATCATAACTCACGACATGTGTCAGAACACACTTTTGGATATAATAACACTGATGTTATTCATTTGAAAGGTAATACTAGTTAGGTCACTCCATAAGAAGTACACAATTAAATCCTGGTGATATGTGATACATAGATGGTGATCACACCAAAGGCCCTAGGGGTATATCAACAACGCAATATGGATTAACCTAATATGTAGAGGATATGTGGTTCCATAGTGTTGATCCAACTAGTTAATGAAGATGATTATATTTTATCACTCTTGGGCTCATAGAGGGGTTTAAATAACTATATCCCAGATGATTTACTGAGGTATCTGTATCTAAGTAGTTGGAGGTGATTCCATACAGACCATTATAGAAATTATATGGGGATCAAACCCAAACGAAACATGTTAAAGACACAATAGACAATGACTCCATGCCATGATTAAGGAAGTGTGTGACATGTAGAAGGGTTACATGATGTGTCCCTTAGCCTTGGACAGTACTCATGTAAACCCACCATGTATTAAGTAATATTTTTTTCATGTATAAGTACATGGAGTTTCAGATGATTGTGTACGATACCAGTGTACCATAATAAATCTTCGCCCATGCAATTTTCCAAGAAATGTCCATATATAGGATTACAAAGTGTACACAAACCAATGTACCCCAACCTGTGTTTTTGTACACTCTAAGGTACATGATGAGTTATTAGGGAGAGGCCTCATTTCATGTGACCCAATCACATTCTGTGGGATATGAAAAAATTTTATAGAACACTAGATTCTATAGTGGGGTTCCAAAATATCATATCGCACTTGCTTACATGTCATGTAGCATGAGATTTTTCAAATTACCAAATCTGGTGACATGCATCTTATACTATGATATGGACACTTATCTAGTCGTTCCTCACCTATAATATCATGGGTAAGCCTTGTTTCATCAACACCATCAATGAAAAACTAAATCCTATACTTCAACACATTCCGAAAATGGATTGAAACAGTATTATTTTTTGCATGCTAAAGAACATTATAAATGGGTATCAATCTCATCTTATCCTTTAGCACACATTTTTTAGAAAATTATTCATGTCATTCCCATCCTATATATTTGAAATCAGGCCATTGTTCTAGGTAACATGGGTCCAATGATCGATTCATTGAGATATATCAAACCATATAGAAAATGAAGAAACCCCATTCCGAATAAATTATTATGGGAGAAAATTAATTGAAACATTAGGAGGAAAAAACATCAAACATTTTTTTATTTGACTTTGATCATTTTATACTAGAACGACAACTGATGAATCAAATATCACATTAATAAATCACCTATGATAATCCAATAACAAAACACACACCGTAATATGACCGATATGAATATCAATCGATTCATTAGTTGATTCGTGTTCTTTGTAGAAATCAATAATTGTTAAATAATTAAAATACATCTAACCATGATTTGGATCGATTACTAATGATGAATGATGTGGTTTCTATGTCTTTGTTGATATCCTTCTATTCCGTTGCATGTCGATCATTGATCTACGATATAGTTGTCATTTGTTTGAGAGAGATCTATCAATGCTCCCTCAAATATATATATATATTGGCTCTAGTGTTATGTTACTAAACCTAGGATATCCTAATAACATTATAATTATATAATTGACAGTCTTTGTTCAAATGAAATTGATATAAGGTAAATTTTTTTATTATTTTATTCATTCTAATCCTAAATTGTCTTATCCAAAAAATCCATATCATTATAAGTTATATTGTTTCTAGGGTAAAACACACATTAATAACTCAATAGTTCCCTTAAATTTTAGATCAGGGCCTCATTAAGAGGTTATTCCAGTTTTTTCAAAAAAAATTGTTCATTTTTTATTTAATATATTTTAGTAATTTATTCTAGGAACTACAAGCCTTGATGTCACGACCTGTCCTTCGGGGCCCATGCTGTAACAACCCCAATCCCACCTTACAAAGGATAGGGGATGGATACAAGAACTGAAAGGCATATTACCTGAAATGGGAAGGAATTTTCTTTAAACCTAAAAAATCACACAGTCTGAGAACCCAACAAGAAGCATCTATGAAGTAAATTGATGTAGTAAAGAGTGTTGAAAGTAAAAGGGGATTGAATACATGCCCAACTGGAAAAATTACAAATACATCTAAAAAGTAAAAACATCTTAAAATAAAAAGGGAAACAACTACTAGGTCATCCTATGAGGTTTCTACCGGAACGGTAGGTACAGATCAACTCCTCAACACTCCATGTTCATCAGCCTCTTCTGCGTACAACCAGGTCATAGCTCCCTCAATCCTCAGCCCAACTACTCGTCATCTGCACAAGACACAACAAGTTATAAGAAAATCCCATACATAGGTGAGTATAACGATACTCAGTAGAGACCCCGAGACCTTGATGGTCTCCTAGAGTTCCAAAAAGAAAACCCACAGGGTAACACTATGAATGTAATTTACCAAACAGCTGAAGTACCATGTAGCATAACCCCAATCACTAGTACAAAGTAAAAACAGCTCACACCTAGATTTATTCTAGGGGTAGTAACAAGTTACATCCCCATTCACAACATAGAACACCTTGGTTGTTGGAAAGATCATCCTCCATTGAGTACAGTGGGACTTTCGTGTCACACAAAGGCACTTCCCACAATCCTTGAACTACTGAAGTACTCATGGCCATCATGTATCGTGGGTCTGTCATGTCACACAGAGAATCCCTTCCCCACCATGGTTTTCTAACATACTCCACCCCATCGTGTACTATGGTCTCTCCCCATCATGTATTTCTGAGGAACTTTTCTTCGCATAGTGTGGCCGTCGAGTCACTCAGAGTCGAAAAATCAGTAGTCATCAGGTCTCAGATAGTTGTAGGGTTCCGTACGTAGAGAACATGGGAGAACCACATCCAAAAACAGTAGTCGTATCTCAACCAGAATAAAGTTACACAATAAAGTGACCTAATTATTCTCAATGTCATAAGGGTTCCAAAGCAACAAACAATGCGTCAATCAGACGCTCACTCTGTGCATTATTGGAATTTCAGTTTCGATGGCCCGGTTGGATTTGGTTGGGATCCAGACCAGTCGTACTCCAAGTTTCATTGAAAATCTATTGTAGTAAGGAAAAGGACAGTCTCTCTCCAAGGATCCTAACACTGTCAGCGGTTTGTCAAATGGGCATCTGGTTATCAAGATAAGGTTGTTTGAGTGTTTCTGGGCGAGGTTGGGCCCCTGTTTGGTTCGACCAGATCGGACCGACCCATATCGACCTGGTATGGGCTTGCCTGAGGTGAACTCTTCATGCTGGTCTGATTTTTGGTCCGACCTGCAATAGGGGAGAACCTCAAGGGAGGCCTAACAGAATAGGGAAACCCAACTCATGAGGGGTAGCGCCCCGCTTTGGCAGTGGCCCAGCCAAGGGGTGGCATCCCACTGTAGCGTTGGCCTACTGGGGCGGCGGCTCATTGTGGCGGCTGAATGATGTGGTGGCGGATAGCTGGGTTGGAAGGCAGGCCCGAGGGAGACAACCTGCTCTGAGGGTGGCGCCCCAGTCTGAGGGTGATGGCCCGCTCCGAGGGCAGAATCCTAGTCTGTGGGTTGTAGCCCAACTTGTGGCTGGTGGCCCACATTGAGGGTAGATGTCCGGTCTGAGGGAGGCAGCCCAGCTCGAGGGTCGCGACCCACTTTAAGGGGGTTGACCCAGTCCATGGGTGGTTGCCTGGTCCGAGGGTGGTGGTCAAGCTTGAGGGGGATGACCCAACTCGAGGTCGGCGACCCGCTTTGAGGACGGCATCCCAGTTCAGTCCGACGTGGGGTGCATAACCCCCGGTCTCCCAGATTCTGGAGTGACCTAAAGATCGTTCGGTTTGTGAGGTAGCGACACCATGTGGGTACCACTTGGTCATCACAGAACCTGTCAGAGGCTTTTTCGGCCACTGCCATAGCATTGGATCCAGTTTCCATTCACTGGCGGTGCGGCAACCATGTTGCCTCCCTTCCTGTGGCTAACCATTGTGTTGACCACCATTTTCATTCTCCATAAATAATTAGTCATTGACCTCCTCTAACGGCGTACATTGACACTCTCGCGGTCTTCCATGTAGTCTCAAGAATAGCAAGATAGATGAGGGTTCAGGCCACGTTTGTTAGGCCCACACCCTCTACATTAACTTGTATTACAGAGGATATTAAGGATGTTCAATAAACTCACATAAATATAAAACGAGAATCAAAACCCCTACCTTGAAACATCGGATAAGCATTCATGCTTGAAGGGGAATCGTGTTCTTCATTCCTCCGACCGGTTCCCAAAGATGCCATTCGCACGTCGCCCTTTGGTTCAGTGTCATTTGTCACCTCCTGCTAGGTCAGCTTCATATTATAAGGGTGTGGCGTCATGGGGTTCCTTCATCACTTAGGTACATGGTGAAGCTCTCCAATATCCCTTCCACAGCTATATATATATATAGGATATGGGGAGGGTATGTGACGACACGAGGAAATAATGGAGCTAATTAATTAGGATGCTTCATAATTTCTCAAATATCATCGTTACTTAATGATGGTAGGTCAAGACATTTAATGTGATAAAACACCACCGGACCCACCCTTTAATTGGTCCATTGGTGGTTATGAAATTAAATAATGAAATTACATTATATTATGTCCATTTAAAAAGATTCAAGACATAATGTTTTCTCCGGACCTACTACAATCAATGTAAAACCTCCCTTAAGTGAATCCCAGTGTTATTGATTCAACAGTGCCCTCAGATATTTAATTTGAGCAATGGTTCAAATGTTAGAAAATTCCACTCATGTGTTTACTAGATGTAGCCAAAAAATGTTTACAAATTAATTTTGGGTACACCGGGCATCAGAATCACACACCATCAGTTTTTTGCAGACTCGTAATAATTCCATATAATTAAAAAATTTACATGGAAATCTGGGTCTTTTCATTCTCTCGACCTTAGGACTTTTCATCCCTGAAAGCTGCAACATAGACTAAGGAATCAAATGGGGGTACTATGAATGAATCTGAAACTCCCTCTCCCATGTGCTCTTCTGGAGGATCCTGTGCTGCCAGAAAACGTGCACTAGAGGTATCGACCACCCATGATGGAACTCCTCTTATTAATCCTCGATCTCTACTAGAACCTCCATAAACATCACCCCATCATCTAAGTCCAGATCATAGTGGTCGATGACATGAGATGGGTCGTTCATGTATCTCCTCATCTGGGATACGTAGAAGAAATCATGCACCTTCTCCAACTTCAGTGGAAGTGCCAAGCTATATGCCACCTCGCCTATCCTCATAAGGATCATATGTGGCCCGATAAACATTAGTGATAACTTGTCATCTCAACCAAATCATTGTAGTCTCCATTGAGGAGTGAATCACTATAAAATGTGACCCCCCTCTTGGAACACGAAAGGTCTTTGCGTTTTTCCACTGTATGACTTTTGTATGCTCTGTAATGTCTTCATTCGCTCCTAGACGATCTGCACCTTCTCAGTGGTATCTCATACCAACTCCGGTCCCATAAGTGTTGATTCACCCTAGGTGTGTCCATCATAGAGGTGATCTATAGGGTTGTCAATATAGGTCCTTGAATGCTTCCATAAAGATGGGGGAGTGATGATTGTTTTTTTAATCGAACTCCATCATGGTCAAGTGATCCTCCCAACTGTGGCCAAAATCTAGGATGCATGCATGAAGCATGTCCTTTATCCTCTTAATGGTCTGCTCCGTCTGACTATCTGTCTAAGGATGAAAGGTGGTGCTCAAATGCAGTTATGTCCCGAATTCCTCATAAAATCCATTCCACAACTAGGATGTAAAACATGTGTCGCGGTTAGAGATGATCATCAATGTCATCCCAAGAAGTCTCACAATCTAATTCCCATAGAAGTGTCCCACAACCACTACTGATCCCTACTCATGGATAGGTAAGAAGTGGTACGACATGGTTAGTCGGTCATGGATCACCAAATATAGAATCATTTCCCCTTGTCATATGTGGAATTCCTCTCACAAAGTCCATGGATATCATATCCCACTTCTAATTCATCACATCTAGTGCCTGAGCTATGCATGCTAGAACATGATGATCGACCTTCACTTGCAGTCAAGGGAGCTATCATGAAACAAAATCTGTCATCGCCTTCTTCATCCCTAGACACCAATGCTGACGTCAGAGGTTCTGGTACATCTTTGCCACACTAAGACGTACTGCCAAATGGGACGTATGGAACTCCCTCAACACCTACCCCTATAGTTCCCTTGATACCCTGTACATCCCCTAAAGTTGATGATGTGCTCCCCACCTTCAGAAAATCCATCAGGTGCATGCCCTAAGGATATTGGTGTGTGTCGACCATCATAGTCAGAGTCCCCAAGTTGTGCCTCCCTAAATCACTGAAGGAGAGGAGGAGTCATAGTAATAGAATGAAGGTATTTTTCTCCATCCTTATACACAAAGGATAAAAGCAATGTGGCCATCACCCATGTCGTCTCACTTAGAAACTGAAGACCATACCTCCTAGTGAGTGCATTTTCTACCATGTTCCCCATCCTAAGAGTTTAGACTATCTCAAATTCATAGTCCATGAGGAACTCTGCCATCGTCATTGTCTATGGTTCAGGTCCTTTTGAGAGATGATATTACTAAGACTCCTGTGATTAGAGTAGTCTGTAAAACATTCACCCATCAGGTAATGTTGCCACATCTTCAATGAAAAGACCATTGCATCTAAATACAGTTCATGGGTATTTTAGTTCATCTAATGTTGTCTTAGCATTCGTGAACCATAAGTGATCACTTCTTTCTTGTGCACTAGGACACATCCAAGCTAGGTTCTTCATGTGTCATAGTAGACTACCTACCCAACACCCTCTTATGGATGCCTCAAGAAGGGGGAACTCGTTAGTCTCTACCTTAGCTCCTAGAAACTCTATTTGAATCTTTCCATCCACAAGAATGGTTTCCCCTTCTTTTTCAAAGATTACAAGGGTTGTGAAATTCTAGAAAAAGTCATGGTCAAATATCTGGTAGTATCTATCCAACCCCAGAAATATCTGCACCTCAGTAATGCTCATGGGTGGCTCCCAAGATATAATAGCCTCTATCTTCGCTGGATCCACTGCAACTCCAGCCTCTGAGATAATGTTTCCCAAAAAGTGGACCTCTCGTATAATGAAATGGAACTTCTAGTGTTTACCATAAAGCTGGTTCTCTAGAAGTGTATCCAGAACTATCTGTAGATGATAGGCATTCTCCTCCTTCTTCGCTGAGTATATCAAGATGTCATCAATGAACACCACCATGAAGCAATCAAGGTATGGTCGGAAGATCATGTTCATGAGTCACATTAACACTGATGGGGAATTTTTCATACCGAAAAGAATATGTAAGAACTCATAATATACATACCGACATCTAAAGGTCGTCTTTTGCACATCCTCATCTCGTATTTTGTGCTGATGATAGCTTAATTGTAGGTCTATCTTCGAAAACTGGAGATCTCCATTCAGCTAATCGAAAAGATCATCAATCATTGTGAGTGGATACTTGATCTTAATGGTTTCCTAGTTCAAGTGCCTATAGTCCACATAGAATCTCAAACTCCCATATGCCTTCATGGAGAACAAAATCGAGGATTCTCATGGAGAAGCACTGGGTCTTATAAACCCTCGTCCCTACAAGTCCTCCAACTTGACTCTTAACTCACGAATCTCCATGATATCAATCTAATATGATGGTGTAGGTATCATTGTCATCCCCAGGTATAGGTGGATGTAAAAGTCTACCTCTTTACATGGGGTAGTCCTACATCATCATTAGAAAATACGTCGGCATACTCATCCACCACTACAGGATAGCTCGAACTCTCAACATCAACTCCTATGAGGGTAAGGCTATCCAAATGATAAGTAATTCGTTTCTTCCTCCTCTGGGTAAGTCCATCCTATGCTGCAATTTCTCCCTTCTCACCAGTTAACGATAACTTGGTCTCATCTATGTGGACAGAATGCAATTTTTGGCTAGTATAGTCAATCTGATCATCGACTGTGGATAAATATTCCTTACCAAAGATGACTTCATAAAGCCTCAACACCGCTACAAAGAGATCCCAACCAATTTTCTCACCTCCTAGAGTAATCACACACTGTCGAAAACAGTGTGTCATTGTCGAATATGCTCACGTAGGAGTCTCTTGATGTAAGGATCAAGCCAACAGCTACAGCAGAATCTCCGAGCTCTGAAGAAGGGTCATGGAAATAAATGTGTGACTAGAACCTAAGCTTATAAATACTGAAACTAAGGTTGAGTAGACACAGATCGTACCTCTAATCATCTATGGACCATCATTTTCATAGGCCTCAACATTCCTGGAGCTGAGCTTGTCCATGTCCTCCTGCTCCCTGTGGTCGGGGTGGACCTCTTAGTGGTGGTAGCGGTAGAATCACAAAATGCTGCCCATCACCTACTGCACAACCAGATGTTCTACCACATCCGCGGCCCTATGGACCGCCTGACTCGAACCTATGGATTTTCCTTAGTGGTCCCTCAACCATATGTTGTTCATCGGTACAACGGGTCATGTAGTCGTGAGCCATATGACCCTGCCTGACGCACGTGTAACATTGTGTGTCCCTCGCATGACTTCGTCTACCTTGTTATCCTCACACATCTAACCCTGCATCATGGGGTCATCTACTAGAATGTCTTTTCTACTTCGACCTTTGTTTCATATTTCTACAAACTCCTTCAGATTACTTGGCTACCTATCGTAAGGTGGTATCTCTCGATGTCAGGGCCTGCTTAGCTAGAAATATCTCCACCAAAAGTGCTCGCTCAAGAACCCCAGCCAGTGTTATAATGCTGAGTGATACCATAGATGCTATGATATCCCATCAGATACCCTACTCAATGTTTTGGTCCCCAATGTAAGGGTCTTATACCATGTCGGTGGAGTAGCGAGAGAGATCAGTGAACCTCGTCGAGTACTGGGCTCACTATCATGTTGCTCTGCTGTAAGTGAAACAACTCTTGTACACAGACAAGGCGTGAGGTTGTTGGGACGAACTCTACACTGAATAGGCCATCGATATCCACCGAAAAGTGGGTCACCATATCATGTATCTAGAGAATCAGGATCTACTGTCACCCTACTATTTCCTAAAAATGGTTGGCTTTCAGGATCACAATAAAATAAGATGGTGTCCCAACTAGGTGAAAAACATTGGCTACAGGTTTCATCCAGTCTTCAACCACATGCGTGTCCATCTCGGCACAGAACCTCAAAGGCCTCTACCACTGGATCTCGTGCAATGTTCCTAGTCAGTGTGCACCATCATCTGGTGGGGCGAGAAGAAATGGTTTTCCAATGGCCAGTGGTACTGATGATAGACCACTCGAAGGTTCCAATGCTACAAGGGGGCTCTACATCGAGGACTCATCGGTCGGTGGGTCATCATCATGTAAACTCTTCGGAAACCATGGTGGATATCTCTGTGGTGGAATCCTGAAACGAAACATGTGTTCCATGGTTTAATGTTATACCTGGTAAGTTAACTGAATAAAACACAAGAATGAATCTTCAAAACACATAGAATCAGAGTTTTCATGCACTGAATCAGAAATCAGAACTCAGGGTCCTAGTGTATGGGTATGTTAGCCGCTACACCAACACTAGACACCCCAAACTAATATCCACAATCATAACACTTAACACTATTTCCATATAAAAAATATAAGAGTCCTAGTTTTTTGGTTGAACCAAACTCCTTAGATACCTCATTGTCACGACCCGTATCTCGGGGCCTGTGCTGTGACTACACCCAGCCCGCCATTCATAAGCCAAGGGCTGGTGAATAGAACCAAAAGGAGTATTTCCTAATACATGAAGGCATATCCTTTATACCCATAAAAACACATGGTCCAAGGACATAATAAGAATAAATTGTAAAGTAAAACGATGTAGTTAAGAGAGCTGAATGTACAAGTGGTCAGAATAAGACCTACTAGAAGAATAAAAAGTACAACAGAAAAAGTAAAAAATAAAAATAAAATGGGAAATTGATACTAGGTAATCCTCCAAGGTTACTACATAAAAGCGATGTACAAATACCCTCCAATTAGCTCCATGTTCGTTCACCTCCTCCGTGTACCACCAGGTCCTAGCTTCCTTAATCCTCTGTCCAACTGCTAATAATTTGTCCAAGCCAAAACAAGGTATAGGTGAAGCCCGTGCGAGGGTGAGAATAATGACACTCAGTAGGGACCGTAGGACCCTGATGGTCTCCTAAACTCCCACAAAGAAAAAACACAGGGTAACACCATGAAGGTAATGTACCACACAAGTAAAGTAACAAATAGTATAACCTCAATCATAAGCACAAAGTAAATATAGATAACACTAGGATTTATAATAGTGGTAGTAAAAAGAAACATCACTAGTCACAATGTCAAATGCCTCAGCTGCTGTTGAACTCCCCCTCTATCGAGTATAGTGGGCCTAACGTGTACCAAAGAGGCACTTCCAACTAACCTTGAACTGCTGAGGTACTCAACCCCATTGCGTACCATGGCCTCTCCCCACCGTGGACTATAGAGGTACTCCTCCCCATCGTGTATCATGGACATCGAGTCACTCTGAGTCAAAAAGTCCACAGTAGTTAGGTCTCATCCAATCTCAGGGTTTTGTACAAAGCGAACTTGGTAAAATTGCTTCCCTAGTCATCAGTCATATGTCAACAAGCATAAAGTCTCAAAAATAAGTAACCCGATAATCGGTTATACCATAAGGGATCCAACCTAACCCACAACATGTCAATCAGATTTGTGGTCTTTGGATTATTTTCATTTCAATGCCGAGGGCCCAGTTGGATTCTGGTACGATCTAACCTGGTCGTACTCAAAGTTTCTATGAAACTCTAATTGAGTAATTCGAAACAAATTTCTCACTCCAAGGGTTCCAACACCAAAGACAGTTTCTAAATGGGAAATTAGTTCTCAGGATAATTTCATTTGACTTTTAATCGACTCGGTGGGGCTCGGGTCAGGTCCGACCTGGTCATACCGGCCTCGCCCAACTCGGTCTGGGTTGTATCGAGGTGAACTCAACATGCATGGGTGGCCCAATCTGAGGGTGGTGGCTTAGATCAAGGGTGGTGGCCCGCTCTGTGGGTGGCGGAATGGCCCGAGGGTGGCGGCCTGGCTCGAGAGCGGCAGCTCGATCCATGGGCGACAACCCAACTTGAAGGGTGGAGTCCCAGTCTGAGGGCAGCGACCTAGTTTGAGGGGGCGGTGCGACACGAGGGCATCGGCCCATCTTGATGGCAGCAGCCCAGATCGAGGGCAGGGGCTAGGTCCAAGCATGGTGGCCCAGTTTGGTCCAATGCGGGAGGCATAACCCTCCGATCTCCCAGATTACCGAATGTCCTAGAGGACGTTCGATTTGCAAGGTGGTGATGCCGTGTGGGAGCTGATTGGTCACCACAGTACCCACCAGTGTCGACTTCGGCATCCACCTTGAATTCAACCGCATCTTCTGTTTGCTGGCAGCACGAATGTCGCATAGCGTCCCTTCCCACAGTCGGCCATCATGCAGGATGCCTTCTCCATTCTCCATGGCTGAAGAGTCAGTTCCCTCCTCATTCGGCGTGTGTTGATGCCCTCACAGTCTTCCATAGAGGCGCAAGGATTGAAATATAGCGGAGGGTTCCAGCCGGGTTTGTTAGGCCTGCACCCTCACTGTTAGCTCATATTCTGGAGGAAATTAAAAAATATCAATAAATTAACATGAATATGAAATGAGAATCAAAACCCCTACCTCAAAACATCAGATAAACATTTGTTATTGATGGTGGATCATGTTCTTCACTCACACAACCGGTTCCCAAAGATGCCACTCACACGTCAACCATTTGTTCAGTGTCTTCTTTCACCTCCTAATGGGTCAGATTCATCTTCTAAGGGTCTAGCATCAAGGTGTTTTTTACCAAATTTCTTCTTGTTGAAGCTTTCTGATGCCCCTTAACTAGTTCCACATATATAGGACATGGGGAGGTTATATAACAACGTTGGTAAATAATAGGGCTCATTAATCAGGAAGCATCCTAATTTCCCCAATGTTGTCATTACTTAAGGGTGCAAATTAAATCCATTTTACGACTTGACCCACCATCATCCCCACCCATTAATTGGTCTGTTGGTGGTTATGAAATAAAAAAATAAAATTATTTCTTTTCTTTTCTTTTATAAAGTCACAAAACATAACTCTTTTTCCAGACCTACTACGATAAAATTAAAGCCTCCCTTAAGTGAATCTCGGTACTGCGGATTCAATAGTGCCTTCATATTTTTAATCCATGCAACGGTTCAATTGCTAGAAAATGTCACTCATGTGTTTACTAAACGTACCTAAAAAATAGTTCAGAAATTCATTCTGAGCACACCAGGCCTCGGAATCATGCATCGTCAAATTTCATAATCCTATAATAATTCCATATAATAAAAAAATTACATGGAAATCATAGTCTTTACACTCAAAATTGCATATTATCCAAGCCCATGGCCTCAAAAATAATTCATATAGTATACAAAAAAATTGTTGGGAAAGTATGGGTCATTAAATTCTCCCCACATTGGGGCTTTACATCCCATGAATCCAACACAAGGGCTAAAAAAATATATGTGGATACTAATTGGAAATATGAGCCTCCCTCTCTCATGTGCACTGTTGAATATTCTGCTGATGACCCCAGACAAGAACAAATGTAATCCACCACCCATGAAGGGTCATATCCTACAAATCCATAAGCTCTATTGGGTACTTAGTAATGATTATTACATCCCCGTTGTCTAGATCACCCCATTCGATACCACGATCTCTGTTATTCACATACCTCCTCTAATGTAGAACATGGAAGATATTATGTAATTGATCTAACTATAAAGGTGGGGCTAATAGGTATTCCACCTCGCCAACTCTAAATAGTATATGGAATGATCAAATGGAACTCAGAGGCATGTTTCCCTAATCGACATAGATTTTCATTACATGTGTTGGGGAAACCTATAGAAACACATGTTCTACATCATCAATAACCAAAGGCCTTCGTTGTTTGAAACATATAATTTTGATGGAGATGTGAAGTCTACATATAAACCAAGATGATATGCACATTGTCATTAGTTTCTCCCACCAATTGTGGGCCCATTAGTGTCGAATCTCTTTGGTAGGTCCAACTATTTTTTAACTTACAGGTTCATCGTAATAATATACGAATGGTTCCATACATATGGTATAATGAGAGTTGTTATACAGAAACGCCAAATGTTTTAGGTTACACAAACAACTATATCTAGTTTCCAAAATGCAAGCCTGTGACATGTTCTCTAGAACCTAAATGGTATGATTAGTCTGGCCATTAGATTTTTTGTGAAATGATGTGAATATGAGTAACTAAGTCCCAAAAGCATCCTGTAATCCCTTCTGAAAATGGGATATGTTATAATAATCATTGTTAGAAGCTATCAGCGATATAAATATAGGGAGTCATAATGTTTCATTAACATAGATGCATCCCAAGATCTCTAATGAACAAAACTCGTAAATATATTTGAATTGGGCCATCTTGGTGAGTCGATCTACTATTTTCTAGATGGAATCATGTACCATAGATGTACATGGAAATAACATCAAAATTTCTATGGATATCTCATCCCACTTCAATTCCAAAACCACAAGGGGTTAAAATTATCCTTCCGAAAAATGTTTCTCCACTATTACATGTAGAAAAGTATGTAAATGAGAGAAAAAATATAAAAAATCCTTTATTTATTGATGGGAAAAAAACTAAATTCAGAGGTACTAGTAAATATTTTCCACAACTAACATACCTATAAAAATGATGTGAAATATATCTAAGAAACATCCTCCAAAACGTCACTGGTACCATCATGCATCCTATGAAATGAATGTTAGGATCTCTACCTTCATAAAATCTATCAAGATCATGTATACTAGATATATTATTATATACGGTCTCATAGTAAGTATCCCTATGTTTTTCCCCATTGAATTGCATCATGAACAGAGGGGTGACAAAGATTGGCTAGATGTTAGCTTATCAAAATCTTTTAATAAATTATAATTTGAATGAGGCAAATCAATCAAACTCTTATTCAAGGACTACACAAAAATCTCCAATGAAGAGTTACTACTACCCTGTTGTCCTTACCAAATTTATAGGAAATATTGAAATCATAATCCTAATGTAACTCTAGAAATCACCTCTATCACAGTTTGTGATAACTATTTGAAAATATATACATGAGACTCTTTTTATTAAAGTTGATTTTAAACCACTTTCCAAAAAAGTAGTATCACCACATCATAAGTGAAAAGACTAAAACTACTCCCTCTAGATCATTTGTAGCATAGTTATGCTCATGTGGTCTTTTGTGATGCGAACTATAGGAAATAACTACTTGACTTTGAATTTGAACACAAACACACTTGATACCTATCACCTCATTGAATACTACGTACACCACACCATTATCATGGAATCTAAAAATGAGAGTGCTCTTCAATTTCATACTCAACTACTGAAAATCCTCTTTCACATCTTTATCCACACGAAAGGATGCCCCTGTCGGGTCAAATATTTTAAAGGAAATTATATTCTAGATAAATCAGGTATTAATCTCTGATAATATTATACCAAACCATGAAATCTCTTTACCTTTTTCATGATCATGGATGGATCCTAAGATAACACAACTGTGACCTTGGATTGGTACACCACGACTCCATATAATGAGATATCATGTCCCAGAAAGTTGAATTATTGAATCAAGATATGTCATATAGAGATTTTTCCATAAACCAGTGATATTTGAGTACATGCAAAACAATCCTCGTGTGTCTCCCATGCTTCCCCTCTAACTCCAAGTACACATGGGTATTTTCTATGATGTCCACACGAACTAGTATAAGAATGTTTTAAATATCTAGTTAAAGAGTTATATGAAATCTTATGGGGTATATTTCATGCCAAAAAGAACCAACATGTAATTATTGTTACCATATCTACATAAGAATGTTTTCTTCGACATATCCACATATCGTACAAACAACTGGTGATAGATTGATCTAATGTCATCCTTTATGAACCACTGTGGCCATCTCAATTACTTAAATAGGCCTTTAATCCTTAGTACTGGATACATGTCCTTAATGGTAACTTTGTTTTAGGATATGTAGTCCACACATAACATCAAGATCCCATCCTCCAACTTGTCCAACAAAAATGGGGCTTCCTATGTTGAAAAACTAGTTCTAAAAAATCTCACCCAATATATTTCCTCCAACATCACTTTTAACTAGTAAAACACTGCGAGAGCAATCTAATATGATTGTGAAATAATAAGTTCCATCCCGAGGTGTAGATAAATGTATAATGCTTTATATAAGTGGGTTTGTAATCCTATAACAACCTTAGGGAATATTTTCCCACAATCTACTACAAATTATAGAAAATAGGAACTCATAAATTAATTTGTACCATGGGATATGAATTCCAACTACTAAGTAATCATATTCACCCACTATTGGAAGAGTCTATATTTTGTATCTTGGGATTAATTTTAACTGGAAAAGGAGGACCTAGTTTGTTCACTATGAAAACATTTCATCCTTTACCTAAAATAGAAAATATGTCAAGACATTGTGGATGAAAGCTCCATACATAATATGAATTCTTAAGGCCTTTTCACTAGTCATATATATCCCAAAAACAAACTCTTTCAACTAGGTGTTAGTTCACACCAACAAAATAAGGTTTTGATCATTAAGTCTTCTCCTGCAGTAATCTCCATCTATAAAGGTTGACCCAATACATCAACCATAATCTCAATGTCTAAAATAATATATGTTGAAAAAATATAATGACTATAACCTTTTTATATTAGTAGTATTTATAATGTTAAGAAGACACAAATTATACCTCATACCATCCCCAGTGCCTTTATGTCAAATGAACTGACTGCCTATAGTTGTCACCACCCATGTCCTCTAGCTCCATGAGCCTACTGTGTACCAGCAGGGTGAGTTGATAGTAAAAAGTCACAGAATTTAGCACCTCATGCTTCTCTTCCATCTCCTATTCCATGATCTCTCTTATCTAAACTATCTTAATAATATTCCTAATTTTTCTCTAAGGACCACCCACAATCACTCTGTCTGTTTTACATTGGTTCAGACAATCTCATGTAATATTTCCCATTCTATTACATAAGTATAACCACCTCCCTCTATGAAGACTTGACCCACCCTATGATCCCTAAATTGTAGAACCTATAACATGAATCTGCCTCCTGAAATGTATCACATTTCCTGGTCCCAAATAAAAAAGTCATCACCCTGCTAATAAGTTCTCTTCTATTGTATGCATGTGAACAAAAAAACTAGTTTTATTTAATCATCCTCTCAAATATTAGTCACCAATGATCTTAGTTGAACCCCGACATAGTTAGGAATTCAGATTGAGATAAATATATCTCATATGTCTCCATGAAAATATTTTTTGATGACCCGAATCCTAAAAAAGTCGTCGTGAACCAAATACATAATGTTCCTAGAATGATTGGTAGTCCACAATGATTACTCAGATAATATTGTGATTCCCAAATAGAGATGTATAACCACCAGTATATGTACATCCATAAATATTGTAGGATATATCTCCTCTAGGAAATGATGCTCTAATTCTTTAAATACAAGAGTCACATCGTGTAAAGACTATATCAACAACCCCAAGAATCATCATATTCTTGTAGTTTGACAATCCTTTAAAACCTAAAGGGTCTCTTCAGGAATAAATCCGGATGTTTGATCATCATTCACACCACATTTTCTTGTAATGAAAGAACCACATGCTACACCATAGGGGATGGTATAACTGTTGCACCACCTATAGGTAATTTCTTGGGAACTGGTCCATGTATCGATGCCTTATCGCTAAGGGAATAACCTTCATGATCCTAATGATGAATCCTAGCTATCTTTGGTCATGGATGAGTCTTTCAATAGAAAAAATGTATGAAATTCAATGAGTATAACTAGAGATATATCTAAACAAGGACATAGGAACCAGAACCCAATCCAATATGTTGAATGTAACATTGTTATCCATGAAACCTAGGTTCCCATATATATAGTATAAATATGGGTAATTAGAGTCATGTTTATGGATATATCATATACCAGACCAATAATACATTCTATTTCTGAATATCCATACTCTAAACAATTAATAGTGTTTCCCGAATGTAATATCACATACATTTTGTACTGAAGAAGAACTGATTATTCTAACACCACTCTGTCAAGACCTATACTAAGGGCCCCAGTGAAACAAATCCATATGGCAGCCTATTAAAGTCATTGATCTGATGTGTCCTTCCATGTTGTCATATAACTTATTTTGGAGTCATTAGTTGTTGTACTGGTACAATCTTACACATCTCCAAGCCTATACCATGATTAATTTTAAAAAAAACTAAAAAAATGTATGCATACATATAAATCCCACAACTATAGTATGACTTGATGTAATGGAATGTAAATAGATCCAAATGATATCCAACCACAATAGTCTAAACAAATGTCAATCCTAAATGTAAAACAGTTACTTCTATCAATATATTTTCTTAAACAAACCATGGTTTATCCAGTCTCACTATGCACTAAAAGGTCCTTATGTATCATGGAATCTATCAATAGGTTGATCATCTTCACGTGATATGAAATGTGTAGGAATATTCCATGTATGGGTGAGTATAAAAATACCCATTAGGACACCTTGAAACAAAAAATAATATAATAATGGAAATATAGTACACAATACAATGATATATTTCTAAAATAGATATATCAAGAATATCTATATAAAATAAAAAAATAAGCATATTCTAAATATAAGTCAGACTATAGCGTATAGAACTAGTATTCATGCTCGATGCTTCCAAAAATAACTCATCCTGGAGAACACAATCATGTGTTGGATATCACTGATATCATCCATCCAAGTGGTAATTTTGGTCATGTCTCACTAATGGATGTTCACAATGAAATCCCAAATATATACGATAGAAATATTAGTATCACAATGAATACCGTGGCGTAAACCAATAATTGAATTTGGATTAACCCTCTATGTTCGGGATCAACACCGGTATACTGTTGATCATGACGATACTCTGAACTCCACCTATGAAATGAAGAGGATTGAAATATTACATTTTGGCCTCATAGAGGGATTCTAATGACACTATCCAATAATTCATACTAAAATGATTAATGTACATTATGTAGTAGTGGATTAAAAACCCACTCTTATGGAATGGATAAGGGGGAGGAACCCAAACTATCCCTCTCGAAAAAATAGAATATAAGGGATCAATGTCATTTTTAAGGAATAACATAGTGTGTAGAAGGTTTACATGGAATGTCCCTTGACCTCGTGTCATGCCCATGTAAATGGACCATGTCAAGACCCATGTTTGTATACACGTAGAAGTAAAAATAATCTCAACATCCCATATACTTAGCCTATGTACTAGAATAGAGCTTATCCCTTGTACTTTTTCAGGTCGCGTTTGCATAGTGGAGTACACCCTCTATTCCAGCCCATGTACCCAGACCCATGTCGTTGTACCCTACGAGGCCCAGGATAATTCATTAGGGAGAGGTCACATGTCCTATGACCAGATCACACAACGTATATCCAATTCACATTAATTAAGATACTTAACTATCTAATAAATCTGAAGCCTCGACAAAGGGGTCTCCACATGATGTGTGGCTCCAACATACATGTTGTGTGACATAGAATATTCCACATTCTCAGATTAAGTTCTTTGAACATTATTTTTTTCTCCACCCACCAATTCAGAAACTCCACTCCTGGAAAATCAAGTCGAATCCTCATCAGAATCTCTATGACAATGAACAACGACTTCTGGCACAAAGATCTATTTTGAAAACGTATTTAAATGTAGTTATTCATTTCATACTGAGGAACACAAAAACCATGTACCAATTTCATTCAATACAATTCTGAACCAATCATCCAACCATTGAATTGTCTTCATGATCCCATATCTATTATTTTATATCATTTTGATTGTAAATAGGAGTGTAATGGTTGATTCATCTCGATATATCTAAACGAGGGAAAAATGAAGAACACCCATGATGAAAGAAGAATTGGGGGAGATGTGTACAAGAACAACAATGAGGGACAAACCATGAATGATGTTTTTGTCGAACCCAATCCTTTTCCATTATAATGACAATAATTTAATCGAATATCAGAAATATAATTCTCCCAAAATAACCCTCGAATTATACCCATCACTCAAGAAGAATGATATTCAAATCTATCCATCTATTAATCATTTAAAATTAGTCATAGAATAAAATATGGGGGAAGGAATACAAAAAAAATTGATACCTCAATTTTGATTGATAATTGATGAATAATGTTGTAGTGTAATTGCCTTTGGTGAGATCTATTGATTCTATTTCATATCAATCATCGATATACAATAATGTTGTCATTGGTCTGAGAGAGATCCACTAACACCCTCCCCAACAGCTCTTCAACTACTCCAGGGATATATGGATAATATTAGGAATCCTTCATAATGATATACATAAAGAAATTCTAGTGTCTATACAAATTAAATTCAAATAAAATATGTTTTTTCTTTATGTTCTTTATTTCTTGCATGTGATAATTTTTTTACAAATGACTTGTTCCAAATAATTTTATGCCATTCTTGGGGTAAGACATACATGGGGGATCAATAGTTTCCTTTACTTTATGATATCAAACCATGTTTAGAAGTAATTACACATATTTAGGAAAATTGAGTGTGCATGCTATTTAATATATTGCAATCATTTATTCCCTGAACACCAGACATCATAATAGAAAGTAGTCAAAGCTAATTATCATGAAAATAATCAATAAAATATCCAAAAAGATACATGAAAAAACCTATGTCAAAACATATGGAATTCATGATATGATCCTAAGTCTCCACCAGCTGTCCCTTCTATGAATAACTAGGATCCAGTGGTAAACCCTCTAAGTTCAGTATAAATAAAGGATCAGGTTTGTACATCTATATTAAGGATACAAGGGAAAAAAATTAGAGTTGATAGATGTTTTATTAAAGTTATAATTGATAGGATACCTTGCTACTACATTATAAAATATCAAAAAGACCGATATGCATAGGTTTTATCATTAATATATATTACTTGAAATATTTCATCTTTTTAGTTGGTTTAAATAAATATACACACATATCCTAATCCTTTAAATGAATATGAATTTTTTATGCTCTAATTAGTAACAGATCAGAGGATACATAATATAATGATAACTTATTCCCTCTATCACTAGTTTTCATCATAAAAAATGGTCACTACATTTTTCCTTTTATTAATTAATCATTGTATATTTAACTAATAAATTAATATCTATAATGTCATCCAACGTTCAATTAAAACATTTATATAAATGGTATACCTTATAACCCTTCAAAAATGATAAATTTATAAATAGTGTTACTAAATTTCTAAAAATGAACATAACATAAATAAAAAATATACATAATGTATCACATTACTATCGCATGCCAAAAACATGAATACTATACATACATATTTTTTCGAAACACAGTAATATCGAGAATTACCATGAAACCTTAATGAAATACTAAATACTTTTTTATTTATTTAATACAAACACTTATTATAGAAAAATTTAATACTTATAAAAAAAATTATACATCACCAATGATAAAAAAAATATTTTATCTACTAATCTTAATTGAATCCAAGGTGATTAGAAGTATCTAATTTACGTTATTCTTATCCCAATTTGTTTATAATTATCTAAATCTTAAGAAAATATTATCGTGTATTTTAATTTAGTAATGTGTCATCCAAATATATAAATATTTCAATGAATAACTTTTCTAGTTTATTAATATCAGTCAATATTTTATTAAAAATCAAAAAACTAAATCAACATCAATTGTAATGATGAGGATCAGATTTCCACCCTAAGGAGCCCCATACCTGTTTGGTCACATGCCCTCAAGATCATTTCCCCATATTCCCATGGCTTCCGACAAGTAGCGAGTGACTTGTGTGTGATAGTGGGGAAACTATTACCTCATTGGATGAGCATACATTTTAGAATAAAAATAACAATTAGAAATAGAATAAATATACCATACAACAAGTAGACAACATAAGAATGAATGTAATTAAAAACAAAATCACACATATTACTGATTCATATTAAATATGTCTAGGAATTAATGAAAAAGAGACAATATGTTGTAAATAAAGTTCTAACAAAAATGTAAATAATACAATTAAACTCCAACAGTATCAGAAGCCTCATCTTGGTCCCATGCTCTCTTTCACCACAAAAATTTTATATCTGATGACAAAAGAAGCTTTGCCTTATCTATACTTGCAACCATATAATCTGTTACGGTCCAAAAGCCTGACCCAAATAGGGAGTGAGACGAATCCTACAAGGAATCCACTATAAGATTTGTGCCTAACTTCCAGTGAGTATATAAATCAGGTATTAATGGAAATATAAAATGGAACTAGTAGTACACAAAATTAAACAATCCTGTAGTTTCCATTTACATTCATTAGAATTTAATTTTCATCATTTAATCCAGTAACAATCCCAATATGTATCTATAAAAACTATCTAACTGGACCGAATCTATGTTTGGGAATTGTCTTGCAAGATACATCACGAAAATTTAATATTTATCTTATCCCATTTGGTAGCTCACAAAATCTAACCACATTTTCCATGTAATGCAATAAAAAGAAGAAGACACTATGAGGAAGCAATCACCTTCAATTCCCCCTATGGTCTTTCCACAACAACAATAGACTCTATGGGTTAGAACTCAATGTAAATTTCCCATGTGGTTACATAATGTAAACTATATACATTTTTAGTGAGCACGAAATATCAATCCATCATATGGCCTCATAACGTGTAATATAAAAGACTCTCTGAAGAAAAAGTCAACATAAATTCCCCTTGGGGTCTAACAACACATGGTTCTCACAAACCTATGAAATTCAATCATGTATATATGAGATCATGTATCCTAATGTAATCCCAACTACTACATGGCTAAAAAATCCAATGCATATCATAAGAATTTAACAAGCAACAAAAAGGAAATTAGTTCCATCCTATCAAGAAAGACAACGAAACTAGGTCTGCCTCATAGGAAACCTGGACCAAATGACACTGAACACTCAAAAAAGAAAAATAACCCATGAGGTATTCATAAAACATGTAATTTCACATAATACCACAAAAAAAACCCTTAAACAAACAATCATTATAAGGACGATAAAACGAGGTTAAAATTCTTTAACTAGAAATACCAAAAACATTGGTAATTGGCACTTTGGGATATAAAAGTAAATGAAAAATAATGAAAGTCAACAAAATGCCTACCTATACGAGGTATGATCAATATACACTAGCTTTTACCCTTGAATCATCCATGAACATCAGAGATATAAAAAAAATTCAACCTTGAATAACACAAGAAAGAAGAGGAATCACAAGGAGAGGATCTAGAAAAAAGAAGAACTCACCAAGGCAATTCCAATGAATCTAATGTTGTTTCATTCTAAAAAAAGTATTACAAGATCAGGGGCATAGATAATAATTGGAAAATCTAGATGATCCATCATGAGGTATGTCTAGAAGAAGATGTTTCTGGGGATTAGATGTGACCCCGACTCAATAAGTCAATTAAATGAAAATGTAAATGGCATGTAATTATAATGGAAAGGTCGTGTATTTTCCTCAACTGTACCCCAACATCGGAGGTCTCCCACATCACCCCACATGGCCATATATCATCCATTACAAGCCCAAGATGTGGTTGTACGCGGTAACCGGGTACACAATGTGTACTTTAAAAATTTCCATTTTTTCATTTTTTCAAAAAACAAACCAAACAAAGATCCATACATGAAAAGAAGATATGGGTTCTTATAGAATTAACACCCTTAGAAAATATTGTCCATGAATTTCCTTAACAAGTTAGTGAAGAAGAATCTTCGAACATCTCCAGATACTATGATTGCACCTCAATCTCCCTCTCCCTAGTGTCTTCCTACACTGGGTCGTGCTGCCACGACACCCATACAAGTGGAAAAGACTATCCATGTAGAACCATTGCACTGGGATCAAAAAACCAGATACAGTTCCCTTCGAATGATGTTTCCACCTACAAATTAAATTTCTCTAGATAATAAAAAAGATGGGTCTATGAAGTAACATCGTAGCTGAGAAATGTGAAAGAAATCCGTCATTTCTATGTACCTATGAGGTAACTACAACAGATAGGAAACCACCCCGACTCTCTCCAAAACCTCAAATGGCCGAACATATCCCAGTGAAATATTTCATTATCTCATAAAACTCATGTGTACCATCCTCAGTGTGACATGTAAGAAAACCCAGTCTCTGACCTCAAACTCCAGAGGTCATCTCAAGCGATCATCATAAGACCACTGTTGTGACGATGCAGTATCCATTCTCTGCTAAATCTACTCCATATGCTCCGTGGTCTCCTGGACAAGATGAGGTTCCAACATAGCTGCTTCTCTTACCTCTCTCTCACATAGGGACCATCAGCATGACCTACCAAACAAAGACTCATAAGGTTCCATCTGAAAAGTTTCATGAAAACTATTATCATTGAAATACTCCACCAGAGGTACATGCTTCTCACAAGAACATCTGTAATCAATGATGCATTCCTGAAGCATGTCCTCGAGCACCTAAATTGTGTGCCCTGACTAGCCATCTGTTTAAGAATGGTAAGCTGTACTCAGATGTACTAGTGCACCCAAAGCCTTATGTAGCCCTTTCATGAAACGTGATGTAAAGTGGGAATCCCTTTCTGAAATTATAGAGTGTGAAACCCCATGTAAACGTAAAATGTCTAGGATGTACCATCTCTACACTCATTAATATTGAAGTCCCCCTTGATCGGTAAAATTTTTCATCATTTTTGAGCCTATAAAAGCCCACCCAAACTGGTTCATTCCCTTGAGGATACCTCAGTAATCCTGTCACGAAATCCATTGCAACAACATTTCACTTCCACTCAGTAATGGGTAACTATTTTAGAAGCCTATCTTGTCATTGGTGCTCCTCTTTCACCTACTTGTCGTTGGAACATATCATAAGAAAACTAGCTATGTACCTATTCATACTTGGCCACCAATACTGATGATGAAAGTCTCGATACATCTTGGTGACACCAAGATGAACAACTCAAGATGAAGTTTGAATGACTTGCATCAACACTTCATGAATGTTTACTGACACCCATATGCGTCCATGAATGTGAAAGTCCATATCCTCACCTACGGTACACCCAAGAGTAGGGTTCTCTCCTGACACACCCTTCCGTAAAACTAGGATTTCAGAATCTGATAGATTCATCATTCCCACTAAATCATGTAGAGTAGGGGTAGCAGGTTTAGAAGAAAGAAACATCTAATCATGTCTATCATGCACCTCATAATTCATCTCAGAGAACAGATCCATAAGCTACAAGTAACTACTGGCCTCCTGAACTGCTTGTATTTGAGTCCTCATGCTCAACAACTCATTCCTTGCGTTTCCTTTCCCAGGAATATAGGAATGAAAGAAGTCAAAATAATAAAGTAACTCAACCCACCGTCTTTGTATCAAATTAATATCTTGCTGATTAAATATATACATGATTCTTTTGTGGTTGGTGAAAACAGAATATGCTCCAAAAAAAATATTGTCTCCAAAATCCCAAGGTGTCAACAACTATATCCATCCCTAGATATTGTGTTGGGTAATTCCTCTCATGAATCCATAACTACCAAGAGACATACGCAACCACTTATTTCCCCTACATAAGCACTGAACCCTGCGTGATACCTAAGGAATCAGAGTAAATGGTGTAACCCTTGCCTGACTCTGGAAAAACTAGTATCAGTACTGAAGTCGTCCTTCCTTTCAGCTCTATAAAGGTTATCTAAAAATAATATGTCTATGATTACCTAAAACCTTCTTAGTTAGCCCATAAATGAAACTTATAAGTCTGAAAAGTCCTATATGAAATGTCTGTAGTAACTAGCTAGCCCTAGAAAACACCGCACCACAAAAGAGGTTCTTTGGATACTCCCACGAAACAACTTCTCTCAATTTCTCTTGGTCAACTGATACTTCTGTATCTAAGATAACATGACCCACAATGTGAATCTGGTGTATCCAAAAGTGGAATTTTGAGAGATTACCATATAATAGGTACTCACTCAGTGTACTCAATATGGTCTCTTGATGGATTGAATGGTCATTTCGATTATGAGAGTACAAGAGTTTATCATCATCAAAAACCACCAAAAAGTAGTCCAATAATGGATACAACACTCATTTCATCAATTCAATGAAATATTTAGGCCCATTTGTGAGATCGAATGACATAACCAAAAAACTCGTATAGAACATAAATTCTTCAAAAAGTTTTTAGAGTCGTATGTAATGGTCTATCTCACAACTGATGATTACTGGATCTCAAGTAAATACTTAAGAACATTCAAGATCCTATAATTTGATCAAAGATATCATTGATCTTCGGTAAGGGATATCAGTTCTTAACAGTCAAAAGGGTTCAGCTTCCAATAATCCATGCAATGTCTGAGGATACTATCCACTATCTTCTCAAACAGAAGTGGAGAACCCCAAGGAGAAGTACTTGGTAATATGTAACCCTTTTCTTGTAACTAGTCCAACTAATTCTTGAGATCATGTTACTCTTGTGTATCCATCCTATTAGGAGGAATGAACACTAGTGTCTCCCCTCACACAACTTCAATAGAAAAGTCTACTGTGTGCTCTAAAGGAATACGTTAAATTTTTTCTGAAAAAAAAAACATCCAGAAAATGATCGACTACAGGAGGAAAATCCTTTTGGTAATTCCCCTGGACATCAACATACAAACTAGAAATCTATGATATAAAACCTCTCGGACTGTGATTCATGGGTCCATCTCATCTCACCTAGATATCCCATTTTTCCTTATGTAGAATCAATTTTCAATATGGTGATGTGAATTTCACCCTATGAAGATAGTAATAAACAATATATTAGAAGGAAACTAACCAATCCATTCAGTGAATGAAGTCATATCACATCATCTCTAAGGCATGAAGGTCCCATAAGAAGTGAAACCCACCATCCTTAAGAGGCCACTCCATGCACTGACATACACTAGTCATTCTAGACTCCAACAGAGTGACTAGTTCCATGATATCCATAGAAGAAAGGATATAGAGACCAAGGCTATCCAAAATAAGAATAGATATAATATTATGGGAAGACCCTATATATAAAATAGTCTATGGTAAAACTAAGCCCACCAAAATCATACCTCTAACTTTAGTGGAACTGGGATCCAGCATCTACTGGATCTGCTGCAGCACAAAATTCTAACCTGTACCACAACCTTGTGAAACGGTCTGAGATCCCAGAGCTGATCCACCATACGGATGTCAAAAACATTGTCTCTAACCACTGCGGCCATGACCACCACTTCAGATTGAACTTCCAAAAGAACACTAGCCCCCAGTCTAATTTTGGACTAGTGGTCCAGATCTGGTACGAGGAGTCAAATCATATCCTCCCTCACAAGATGCTGGAAGGAGGGTGTTGCCGAAACACTAATGATGTCCCATCATGTCCCACAATCTTCCCTCAATTGAGTCTCTCAGGTACTAGGGTTTATTATTTCCACCCTTCCAGCATTGGTAGCACACCACCTGGATACCTGAAGGAAAATCCTACCTTCTCGGATCTCCCCTCATAAACTCCCAGCGGTACATCATACTATAAGTCGGAAGAGTGACAACTTTGGATGTCAAACTGCCCAAGCCCACAATTCTAGAATCTCTTAGGTTGCACTCGGTGATCAGCACATTGTTGAATATAGAAGATATGGATGTCAATGTAAAGATATTCTCTTGAGATCAAATGTCAAGCCGGAGACAATCCTTAATTAATATCTCCATAAATTACTCATCTCCCCCCTGAATGGGTGTGAAGTGATGCAGCTCTGTGAATCGAGAAGAATACTCAATTATGGAGAGAGTACACTACTCCATAATCATGAACTATTAGGGCCAGTCCGCTCTCAAGGTCACCAAAGAGATGTTTTCAAATAAGGTCTATCGGAACTCATCCCAAGACATAACCCACTGGTGTCCAGCCTGTTCTATCACATCACACCTTCTCTTGGGGGAATCTCGAAGAATATATGTATTGATATTCACCCTCCTCTCTGGAGGAATATCAAGATGCTCAAAGACAGAAAACATGTATTCTAACACTGAATCAACAACTTTAGGTCCTCCATCCCCTATGAAGGTGGGATGATGAAACTACTGGAAAACCCACGTCAACTCTCTCATAGATGGGGAAGGATTCAATGCTACCTGGAACGTCTGCATCATCCTCATGAAGCATTCTAGGAACAGTTCATTGGAACATATATCCATAATGACAGAAGGTTCCATTTAGTGCACAACAAGTATATTTTCATTAGTCCTTGGAATAACATTTATGGGGTCTAATCATCACCCCAAACATGTCGTACAGTCAGAGGATGTCAAGGTGAAATGACTCTACATGGTAAATCCAAAACCAAAAAACAAGATAAAAATAACAGCAATGTAGAAGTTAAAAAAAGAAAAAATAAAGAAAATCATTCATGTTTTTCAAAACTGGGATACATGGCGTGTTTGCACTCTAAAGTCGTGTTCCCTTAAAGCTTTAACTGGGCATGTACATCGTCCAACCCTAGTTGTGTAACCCCCCATACACACAACATGTTCACCTTGAGACACGCTGGGTACCTGAATGTTACCTCTTTCCCAAGTACATATACATGGATATAACTACATGTATCTCTATGAAAAAAATACACGATGTGTGTATGATAGAGAAAACATGTAATAGAATGGTTTCACCGACCCCTGTCATTAGTGACACAGCTAGACACACAGTCATTACAATAGGACAAGTACACCCGGTAAATGGAATGTACCTCTATGGATTTTCCAACCACGTGTCACTGCTCACATAGTCAGTCACATGGTAAAAAACTAAACGGTGTGTACATAGGGTACATGGCGTGTACTTATGAAAATATGTTTCTTCCAGAACATAAGAACACATTACATGTATTCATCATCAAACACCATGTATTCTATTGTTTTACTAACATTAAGCATTGTAAAATACTCTATAACAACATAAAAACACTAAAACAAACATTAATATGGAAAATTCTGATAAGTGGGGGACCATACTCCTCATGAATCCAAGATTGACATCATATTAATGAAATATCATAGTAGAATTCAGTTAATGTTCAATATGATCCACAAAATTCTAATCCATGAGGCCCATAACACCTCAAGGTAATTTTTTTGGCACCCGTTCAAAAGAATCATTAAACAATATAATAACCTATCAAAATATTTGATATTCTATGACGACATCTATAAAAAAGAAGAATATCTAGAAAAAAATCTATCACAATAGCATTCAATCAGTAATGCACGCTAAATGGTATGAAAAGAATGCATGACATTGTATCCCTATCGAATGCATATATTATGCATTAGACGGAATACTCTAATCTCATCATGTTGCAATAGTATTAGAACCTCAGTGATATAAATCATAATATCAGTAATCATGTGCGTCACCCTATAGTGTAATCCGATTTACTGTAATAATTTAAATACCAAAAGAAAAAATTAAAAAACTTCGTGGTAACATGGATTTTCCATGTACATGGGTTAGATACTCCCTAGCACAGCCTATTACCAAGCACCCATTCCTTAATATCCTTTTCTATAGGCTCCAAAGAGTAAGACATATCAGAAAAGAAAAATTTCTTCTAATATCACATTATAATGACCTGGTTCTAGGTCATGCCCAATGGTGCCCCATAATCGGTTGGTCACATGGCCTCAAGCGCATTTCCTCAAAAACCAGAGTCTATTGGATAGCATCAAGGGCATTTAGTGTGATAGTGGGGAAACCATTGCCACATTGTCAGAGCATGAATAGTATGATAACAAATAATATATATTAATGAAATAAAAATACCATACAATAAGTAAATAACAGAAGTTATAATGTAAATAAAAACATAAGAACACATAAAAATCATGCATGTCACATATGGGTATTAAAGAATCCAAACAAGAAAATATTCTTGAAAGAATGTAGTAAACCAATTATAAAAGAAAATAAGTAATCCCCTAAAGAATCGTAAGACTCATCATGGTCTCATGCTCTCTATCTCTACAGAAATCAAGTACCTAATGGTGAAGGGCACATTCTATTATCTATACATGCAACCATATAGTTAGTTTGGGTGGAACAACATTACCCAAATAGGGTGTAAGATGAGTTCTAGTAAAAAAACCACAGGATATGCGCTTATCTATAAGTGAGTACATATATATTGTAATAATAGAAATGAAACTAGGAACTAGGTGTAGAAAAAAGAAATCAACTCTACAGTTTCTATTTACATTCATTATCATTTAATGTTCATCATTTAATCATTCAAGTATCTCAACATGTATCTCATAAGACTACTTTCAATCATTGAATCAAAGCTTGTTCTTTGCATTGACAGACATGTCACAAACATTTAATATTTATGTCAACCCTCTAGATTGCTCACACAATCTTACCCTTTTGACCATGTAATTAAACAAAAATGCAATTAATCTCTGAAGAAACACTCACCATCAATTCAACCTATGTTCCTTCCAAAATAACTATATACTATCAGGGGATGAATTCAATTTCAATTACCTATGTGGTATCGTAACATAAACTAAAGATACTCTGAGGGAGCACTCACCATCAATCATTTCAGAGAATGCACAACTTAATAACAAATAATAAATAGTAACAGATGAAAAATACCATACAGAATGTAAACAACAGATGACTAAATTTAAATAATAACTTGAGAACACATATAAAAGATGCATGCCATATATCTCTAAAAATTATTCAAACAAGACAATTTCGTTGAAATGCAATAAAAACCAAAATGCTAAACATAACATGTAAACTCCAGGAACATCACAAGCCTCATCATGGTGCCATTATATCCAGCTCCACATCAATCAAGTAATTGATGACGAAGGGTGGTTGACCTTATCAATACATGAAACCATATAATTTGTTTGGGTAAAAAATAATGAACCAAAAAGGTTGTGGGATGAATCTTAGATGGAAAACATGACAAGATCTGTGGCTAACTGTTAGTGAGTAAATATAGTAGGTAATAAAGGAATTCTATCATGGAACTAGCAGTTCAAAAAATTAAACAATCCAACATTTTCCATTTACATTCATTAGAATTTAATGTACATCATTTAATCATGATTGTATCCCAATAGGTATCTTAGAAGACTACCAAATATGACCAAATCAAAGCTTGTTCTCTGCCTTTGCAGTAGCATCACAAAAATATAATATTTACGTTAACCATCTAGGTACCTCACATAGTCTAACCCCTCTGTCCATGAGATGAAATAATAAGGTAGACACAATGAGGAAGCACCCACTATCATTTTCCCCTATGGTAATTCCACAACAAATATAGAATCTCTAAGGAAGAAATCAATGTCAATTACCCATGTGGTCTCATTACATAATGTATAAAAACATTGATGGAGCACTCACTATCAATCTTCCATGTCGTGTCATAACATGAAATATAATAGACACTCCAAGGAAGAACTCAACATCAATTCACCCTTATGGTCTAACTACACCAGGTTCTCACATCCCTATGAAATTCAATCATGCATATATGATATCAAGCTTCCCAAATAAATCTCAACTACTACATGTCTAAACAATTCCAATGCAGATCAAAAGCATTTAACCAGCAGAAAAAGGCAACTTGTTCCTTCCTATCATGAAATGAACAGAAATATGGGTTTCCTTATAGGAAACTGATATCAAACGACCTTAAACATTCTAATAAGTTAATTCACCCATAGTGTGATCCTTAAACATGAAAGTTCACATAGTACCAAACAGAGATCCCTTAATCCAACAATCAATCTATGGAAGTCAAAATAGGGTTCAATTTCATTACCACAATATACACAAAACCTGGGTAATCAACATCTTGGCATATAAAACTCAATAAAAAACATCTAAATGTGGAAAACCACCTACCCCAATGATGTATGATTGATATATACTTGAATCATCCATTAAATATGCCTAATAAATTTTATTTATAAAAAAATCTCAAAATAAATCAACCTCGAATAATGCACAAAAGAAGAGGAATCCGGAGAAGAGTGTTTAGAGGAAGGAATAACTCACCAAGGAAATTCCAACACAACCAACAAAAGATATTATAATTCCATTGTGACATTATCTGGGGTGCTTCAATAAATATACAAGAAATATTGGAAATTGAATCTTCTTACCTTCAGGGTCTCCACCACCAAATATCTCATTGTGATTTATCCATACCTTCTCTTTCAATTCAAAGAGTTAGTTAAGTTGGGTGTTGTAATTCATATATCAAGATAACTGATTGGGAATAATCACAAAATCCATTAATCTAGTCATCATCAAATTCAATTTATAATCAACACATTGTCTATCACATTCAAAATCATCCCAGTTCGTTATGGTTCCTTCTTTATTTTAAGACCAAAAAAAATAATAGTGTGATAAATAATAACCATATCATAAATCAACACAACCATTAAAAATAACATATATGATATATAAATAAGGTAACCAAAATTTTAATCTATGAAGCAATTGGATTAACCTAGTTCATTAAAAATCATTATATATTCAATTATTTATAGATGGTTTGTGAATTATTTTGTAAATTTTAAAGAATATACCATTGGAGTCTCATACTAGGTGAACATATAAGATTTTTTTTCATGCATCAGGTTATCATCATGTCCATCTCAACGAGCCACATAAAAATTTAATAACCGTTGGTACCAATATTTCATATCCACATCAAATTGTATTGTCCAGGCATTGATTTAATTTCTTAGAAACAACCACTTTATCCTCCATAAAACATTGAAGTCATTTTTCTATCAGTGAACCATCTTTAGAATTATCCATAAATATATCCCTAGAATTATCATTAAAAATATATATAGTGATCACTATAATTTCTTAATATCGATGTTTCCATGTGTTAACTAAACTTATAACAAAATAATAACTGTAGAAACCCAAATTTATATTACATAAATATTACATATTTTTAAATGAATATTCAATACATTCCACTAATACATGTCTATGAATTGTATATGTTTTTTTTATCTATTGATACCAGATTCACTGTCATCTTATTTCATAAATGAAAATAAATGTCTCCAAAAAATTATTACCATTAATAACTATTCTATCACAGACCCTAATTAAAACCTTTCCTAAAAAACTAGCGAAATAAAAAAATTTAAATTTTGGTCTCAATTTTTTAGTGAGCTTAAAAAGTGATATTTAAATACATTATTTGATTATGGTATGAGAATATGATATTTAAATTTAAAACTACACCCAAGTTGGCATATTTGATAAACATGAGTCCAGTAATAAATAATTGATATCCATAAGAGATGAATCATATTGGGATCAATGGATATGATCCACGGTAGAATAAAATTTTCAAAAGACATAGATTTATTCCATTCACAAATTCCTATAACATTGTGAACATGTATAAGGAAAGAAAACTTCACTCATTAGGAAAAGTAAATGAAATCCAGCCCTCATATGAACTTATGTACAAGACACCATGTCCATGCATAACCATATGGACATGAAATCCAAGTCCACATATATAATTGGGAAAAATAAATCATGTTCATTCACAACATATGAACATTTCATTAAGTTCATGGGATACATTGTGAACTTGTTATAAGGTTCATGCATATATTAATTAATCATGAGTTTTCTATTTTTAAATTACTCATTTTTTGGAGAAATAGGTCACACAAGGAACATAATGAAAATAATACATATGTGTAAAATAATATCATAAAACATTCATCATATAATAATACATGTAAACCAATAGGCATAATGAAAAATTCATCATTTTATGACCCATGAAAAGAAATCAGTCTCCTAAAACATTCATTATAACTGAACCCAAGAAAATTAATGGGTTTAACAAACATTTCATCATATTATATTTTGTTGAAAATTAATGGGATTCATAAATATATTTTTGTCATACACATAAACCATTCATCTAAAGAATTCAAATGGAATCCTTGAATTTTTCCCTATAAAAGCATAAGATATATCAGATAATTGAATCATAGATGAGAAATAATTCTTTATGATCACCTAGGATGTTTGATTAAGAAAATAACCGTCCAAATATATAAAACACCTTTTCTGACAAAAAAATTGTTTACATCATTATCTATTAAAATAAACATGGTAATATAAAAAAGAATCATGGAAAATAATATAAAACATATCTTTAGGAAAATATTATTTCCATTTTTGATAATTACAAATATAAATAAAATTTTTTTGAAATAAATTTAATTTAAAATAAAATTTGAAACTTAAAAATGAATTATTAAAAAATTGAGTGGCCATGAAGGCAGAAAATAAATTTCATGATTTAAACTTAATGAAGATTATGTTCACTTATTCGGTAAAATAAATAGACATTTTCTAAAAAAACAACATGATTATTACAATCAAAATAATTTATAAAGATATTATAATTGGTAAAAATATATTTAATAAACCACTTATATAAGAATAATAACATTTTTCAAAACATTATTTTATAGAAACCATTGTTTTAAAAATAAACTTGTTTTTACTCCAAGAGATTAATAGTGATGATTAGTCATAAAAAAATTACATTTAACTCTTACATACGTAATTATATTAAAATAATTTGAAAACATTTATTCTCAATAAATAACATGAAAAAATAAAACACATTATTATATTGTGAAATAGATCATAAAATTTAATAATAAAATAAAAGTCATAAACAATACTGATAGAATATGATATCATAACATCAAATTATTTCCACTATAGAAACATTAGAATAATAATACCCATTAATGAAACAAAAAATTAAAAATTATAAATAATTTTAATAAGTATATTTAATATATGACATGAAAATGGTGATTTATATACACTTAAAAAATAATATTGGTGCACATCATAAAATATTTCTCAATGAAGTCATGTTGAGTCAAAAATATCTAATCGCTTGGGAATAATTTGTACTAAAATCCCTATAAAAGATAGATCAAACAATGGATATCTTTGTAACTATAATTTTAAAAATAATAGTAATAATTTACGTTCCTGATAAGTATATACATCACCTAAATTAAATAAGTGTTTAATATGGAAGGTTTCATGGTGATGTAAAAAAGTGGGATGAAATTTTATTACCTTAAGTCATGACATTAACCATACATGTTTGGACCTATTTTTTTATAATATTAATCCTATATTATTATATTTTAGAAATATATTTATATATATCTTAACACAGATTATTTAATTGGGACCTTTTATTACCCAATATTTTTGTTAAAATCGTGTTTTAGGAAATAACCACATTGTTTTTCTTATATGATTAGATTTAATTTTTTTGTTCCTATTACAATGATCATGGTCCCATATTCATTGTATTTATAAAAAGTATATAAATAATATGTATATATATATATGTATGAATTTTTATATATATTATTTATATATGTATTTATATATATCCATAATTTTAAAGATATAGAATGAAATATACCATTCATAGATTTTGTATGTCATACATACACATGAACGCTTTTTGAATTTTGTCGATGGATGAAATGAATTAAAGGTAAATAATATATTAACACTAAAAAAATAATTTTAATGTCATATATATCACATATATTTATTAAATTTACAATATTTACCCACTAAAAGAATATATAGTGAATAAAATCACATTGCATCGTTAGAAGGTAGTCCACTGTTCGCATGAATGACATTATTGTTTCCCCCACCGCATTGAAAGAAATATTTTATATGTGATATAATTTTTATATATGTATGACTATGTAAAAAATACAATATATATTAATTCAACAAATCCTAGTCACCATCAATGTAAATCAAAAATGAAAAACAAGTCAAATCGGTTCGTGTGGCGGTATTCCCCCATAAAGATGAGTGATGTACTCATTTTCACAAAAGAATTAGAGTCTTGAATATAGATGTGGTATTATATATAATGATTTATAATAAAATCAAAATTCAAGTATTAAATAAAAAAATACATCACTATATTCATCTGTGATAGGTTGTGATGGAGAATTAATAACATTAGTTCGCGGGGTGGTAGTTCATCGTACACCAAAATGATAATTTCATATCCCATTTGATAGAACATCATAATTATTATTGTTGTAAAATTAATAAAATAAAATCTCATTATGTCGAATATAAGTAGGCAGTTATATAATCATGTTTTAATAATAATTTAATATGGTGGGGTGAAATAAAATGAAAATATCGATTATGGACGTTACCCCCTTTTCAGAAATTTATTTTAGTTTTCTCTAAAAGGATCCATATAATTGATTTCTATCCAAAAAAATTCCCTCTATAATGCAAGTATGTAATTAATTAACCTATTTCCATAAGTATTTTATTATCTAATTTTTTAATGAGTGTAGAAAAGATGCAATGGGGTGGCATTTTCTACCTAAGGTGCATGGCACACATGTAATATTTTAATATATGAAGGCGTACAAATGTTTATCACATTAAAAAATTCCTAAAAAGGAACCATAATATAACCTATAATATTTTAGTTTTTAATAATTCCATTAAATTTGTTTTTGAAAAGTTTTGTTTCATTTTTAACACTTATCATTTTACTTTAACCCCTGGTATAACCATTTTTCATTAACTATGTTAAATAAATATTTCAATTTTTACTATTAATTATGATCATAATTATTATGAAAATTTTATAAAATGTAAATTATTCTTATTTGAAACATGAAATACATTTTTATAAATTTAATTGATAGAAGTTAATGAATCTAACTTAAGTTTCATTTCATCTATTCCATAAAAAACACAGTTATCCTAAGATAAATGATTACAAAGTTTAAAATATTGTATATAAAATTATAAATATAAATTTACCCAAATGTAATAAATTGAATTAAAATAGTATTATTGAAATAATTTTATTAAATACATCATTAAGAAAACTTTCCTCAAATTATTCATATAAATTGATAATTCTAATTAAAAACATATATATTTCAACAATCATGAAAAACTATTTCTTCTGAAAAAATTATAAACAATTCACATCATTAAAAATTTTACATTATTATGAAGGAAATAAATTTTAGTTTTTTAAAAAATAGTTAAAACTATTAAAATTATTTTTAATATAATTTTTCAAAATGTTATGAAACATATTTTCATGAAAGTACAAATTTTAATCATAAAATTGAATTTAATCAAATCTCTTCTGTATGAAACAAATAGTTTAAATGTTAAAATTTTAATTTAAAATATAATATTATTATTTCCATAAAATCTATCAAGAAAATTTGTTTTCTATATTTATTTAGGAAATAAATGTTTCTTTACTGAAAAATATTTTTTAGAAAATGATTTTCCATAATTTCATGTGGTTTGTATTTTCATTTATAATGAATTGGTAAATAAAAAACTCATTTTGTATTCATATATAAATAATATATTTTTATTATTGAGATAATATCAATTATAACCACCATTACAATTTCTTTATAATAATTTTATTATAATAAACTTATTTTAATGGTATGTTACATTTTAGTAAAACTCATTGTCACATGTAACACATGCCAAAATCAGTGTTTCATGTAATTCATGCTAAAATATATTTTGGTTGTTTAAAAATATAAATAAAATGTTTTGTAAAATATAATATATACTCTATTTTATGTGTAATTTGACATAAAGTATGTGTTATGTGTAATTCCAGCTAAACTCAGGATTTCATGTTGCATAAAATATTGAAAAGTTATTTTTTGTGAAAAAATATTTCTCTAAATATCATGTTTTTTAATTAATTAAAATAAAATAATTATATCTATAATGAAAATAAATCGTGTAAATTTATTGAGCTCCAAAATTTAGATAAAAAATGCCATCAATACGTGTCGAAGTGTTCTATTTCTTGAATTTGACATCATTTGTTTTAGATAATCAATGAAAAGATTCACTGATCAACCAATTTTTTAAGAAAAATAACTAGTTCACCCAAGGTAACAAACATTGATGAATAATTCCCATTTCAAGACTCACATGGAGATTCTTCTTCCGTTATTGTAGCTAAATTCAGAAGATTCCATCTTTCTTCTTAAAAAGAGATTTATCACAATGTATGAGAACAATTTTGAACACGATGTCATGATTCTTTGGTGTACTAGCAATGTATTTCATAATGGCTTCAAATAATGGACACATAATAGTAATATCATCAATATTGATTTTATCTCCAACCATATGATATAAATACACTTATTTAATATTATTTAAGACCCATATCGTGGTAGTAAATTCTATTAGATGTTCATATAAATCATCACACATATATATGGTTATTGATTTTTTCAAAATATCAAGTATGAATTTCCTTCCTTAACAATTGATGTGTGAAAGAATTAAATATATCCAATACATGACTAGAATATTACCCAATTCCTCAATTTTTAGAATAACTATATTTTTAAGAAGTATATTTTGAAAAACATTAGTTAATGGAGAATAATATTGTGTGATGTGATCATCATTCCATTTGTAATTTTCACTACTAATTAAATAACAAATATATGAGGTGGTTTTTTAATACACTTGAAAACTTCACCTAATATAAACTCATGAGTATATAAAAAATTAAATAATATATTTATATTTCTAGAAGGGGTAGGATGTGTATTTTTTACCCCATTGTAATCATAATCCTAATCGATATTAATTATACCATAGATTTCCCTATATATCTGGGATAAATATTTTTATGTCAATGATCATAGTAATTAGCCTTCAGGTTTTATGAATAGTTATAAAATTATTTATTATCCTTACATTTAAAACACAAGAGCAAGGGTGATGAATTCTATTTTTATTGTCCTTTATCATCATGTATGTTCATACACTGACAATGGATTTTTATTTATTTTTGAAAAATAATTCCACAAATAAAATAATTACCAATTATATAAAAAACATTTCATTGTATTTCCTTCAACACATTGAGCATAATGTAAATTTCATATAATTCTCTACAAGAGTTTTTTTAAATTTTCATGCAATTAGATTTTTATTTTCTTACGGAAATCAATGAGAAGGATAAGTAACTCCAATATTAATTTCAGACATGAAATCACATCAGATAATTTTTTTATATCTATTTTATTTCCTTATGGATAATGGCCTTTAATGACATGGTCTTAAGACACTAATGACGTGATAAAACATTCATTTAGGATAGAAGATAAAATCAAAATTTATCCTTATATACCTACATAAATGGTCGTCATGGGTACTAAAAAATTCATTATCCTTATATTTCAGTTCATCGAATTCATTATCTATATTCATATAAACAATATGTTTCATGAACCATACCCTATAGCCCATGCAGTTACCACCCCAAGACTGCCTTCTATAGGCCAGGGGCAGGCGACTAGCACCAAAGGTGTAATTCCTTAAAACTGGGAAGGCATTTCCATTATAACCTGTAAAAACACATAATAGGTTATGAACATGAGTAAACTGTATAACCAACAAGTGAGTATAATAAGTAAAAAGGGGCCAGAATACCAGCCCTACTGGAAAGTACATGAAACTGAAAGTACAAGTACAACTGAGGAAAAAAGAAAAAACAACTACTGGATCATCCTCCGAGGTTCCTACCTGATGGTTAAGTACATATAACCTCCACGTCACTATACATCTTTCATTCACCTTCATGTATCTACTCATCATAAGTTACACCTCTGGGTACCGTCCAGTCCTGGTACTCACACCCAGTCATGGATGTCCATCATCTGCATCCAACGCAATAAGGTGCGGGCATAGCCCATGTAGGGGTGAGAACAACGATACTTAGTATGGACCCCGATAACATTAAGGTATCACAAAATCAAACAATGATAAACCAAAAAGTATGAAATCAATATATAAACCCACTTAGGTATATACCCATATGTATACCTATGTTATTAAGTAATCCACCTCAATCTTGACGGAAAAAAAAGTTACTGACTTAGCTCAACTATGATTTCATTCAAATTATAAAAACTTTGGTTGTTGGAGAACTCCTCCTATTTCGAGTATAGTGGGACTTCCATAACACCAAGTGCGCTTCCCACTGACCATGGACTTCTGAGGTACTCCTCTGGTCGAGTACCATGGGTCAGCAGCGTCACACTGAGGTGCTCCCTACTATGGGTCTACTACTATAATTAGGCATTCCCCCTCATAGTCTATAGAGGTACTCCTCCTGTCAAGTACCGCAGGTCTATAGCCACAACCATGTGTGTCTCTACTGTGGGTATGCCGCCACAACCATGATATCCCCACTAGGCTAGTCGAGTCACTCCGGGTCAATCGGTCAGCAGTCATAAAGTCTCAGCCAGCTACTAGGTCTCTTCATTAGACACGCTAATCTCCAGAAGGATCCTCTCTACAAGATACTAGTTGATAATCCAACTGTCACGAAGTAACACGAAGATGTATCTCAATGGTCCGACATGTCACAGGGGTCTCAACCCAACAGACAGTGCGTCAATCGGATGCCCGATCTATGAGTTATTAGCCTTTTAGTTCCGGGGTCCTAGTTGGATTTGTGCATGATCCAACCTGACCAAATCTCAACTGTACCACAAACAACAGTGGGGTATATTCAAAGGGACCTTCACAATACTTGAATTATAGCACCACTAACGGTTAGTCAAATAGATGTCGAGTTCCAAAGATATGACCAAAAAAAGTAAAGGGAAATAGTGGGCCTGGGTCGAGACCGACCTGGCCAGTCCTAGTCTGGGCCAACCCTATTCGGGTTGACCCAGCCTAACCAGTTGGGTCTGACCTGGCCCATTGGGCGGGGCAGCCCAATAGGTTCGGACTGGCCCGCTGGGCACATCCCAGCTCGCTGCGAGGGTGCAGACTAGTCACGAGGGCGTGGATCGGCCATTGGTCAGTGCGAGGGTGGGTTAGCCCAGAGGGTGTCACGCGGGTGACATGGTCTAGAGGGCACAGTGAGTGGGCGGGCCAATTCTTTCGGGGCACCGCGAGGGGCGCATGAGGCCGGCTCGGCCGGATGGCCACAAGGGGAGCAAGAGTCCAGCTCGACCGGGGCGTCGTGAGGGGCGCGAGAGGTCAGCCCGGCAGGGGAATCACGAGGCCATGACCGGTTTGGCCGGGGGCAACACAACCGGGGCACGGGGGGTACATCCAGTGAGGCGGCTGGGGTGCAGGGCGCGGTTCGGCTAGCTGGAAAAACTACATGGGTGGTGGAGTGGGTCACGGAGGCCGTGGGTGGCGTGGTAGTTTCCTTCGTTGCCTTCATTGCCTTCATCGTCATTTCGAAGAACACCACAAAGAAGATCAGTGGGGGTCGGGCCAAGGTATTTTTTCCCACACCCATAGCATTTAGGGTTGTAGCAATTAGTTCATCATGAAAATAATCAAAGACCTATCATTGAAGATAACATAAAAACATCAATTCCAATAATCTCTCATTAACAATATACATTCCCAACCCACATGGAAAAACATCTGCGGATCAACTTGATAATAGTTTGTCTGTGCTCAATGTTTTAGAAGGAATGAATCAAGGGAATAATATCAACCACAAAAATCCCTTACAATGTTTGTTGACCATCCACATTGGCGCGTGAATGTGCAGGTCGATATGTTGTATATGAACACGTCCTACGTCGAAGGAGGTTCCGAGGAATAATGTCGAGGTTGAGTTCTTTCTTCATTGATGGATCATTTTTCATCGGGATGGTGTTTTCATTGGGAGATGATGTTCTTTGTTGGAGAACATTATTTCTCCCAAGATTTATCCTCTCCCAAGTCCCACCAAAATGAAAATTCCTGGCCAATAAAATAGATTAAGTTTTCTATAATTTAATGGTTGACAAAAATTTCAAAATGGTTTATGTAATTAATTGATGTGTTGGCTCAATTATTTAATGTGGAGGATTATTCATAAGAAATTATTTGCGTTGGCACAATAAAGGTGAAAGAGTTCAATAGGAACTCCCTAATTTATGAGGGAGTAGAGAGGTTTTCCTATCCCACCATTATTAGGGGGTTTTTGTCCTGGGTAGTCCCCACACTGTAACCTCTTGGGGGAGGTTAGGTTCTGGTGGGCCCCACCTCCATAACCTTTCACAGGAGGTTAAGGTGTGGTGTTCCCCACCTCCAAAATCCAAATGGGTTGTTATAATATATAAAATAAAATAAAACATGCTTTTATTTTATTTTATTATTTCCATGAAAAACCCAATAAACTAACATTCTCCCTCGTCCAACTGCCATCGAGGTGAAAGTTTTCTTATGCAAATATCGGTGCTATGAGTTCGACGGTGCCCTCAGATTTCAATTCTAAGCATTGGTTCAAAAGTTAGAAAAACTCGCTCATACGTTTACTGGACGTACACAAACAAAACTTCAGAAATCGATTTTAGGCACACCGGGCCTCAGAATCATGCATCTTCAATTTTCACAGACTCATAAAATTCCCATTTATTTAAAAAAAATACAAGGAAAATGTGGCCTATAAAATATGAGTAATTTAATTATTTAAAAATATACTCTAAACCACATCCTACTCCATTTTTTCAATTTCAACCTATTACCTCCTACTCATTATAAATTCTACCATTGATCGAATACAACATCCAAAAGATAAAATTATAAATAACATTTTATTTTCCCATGCACATAATAATTTAAAATATATTTTATTTTGTAGAAATAGATTTCCCAAGGACTGGTGGATCATAATAACCCTAAAAATAAGGTTGGGGTTTCTTCATAAATATATTAATTGAATATTGTTCCCATCATTAGAGTTACCGAATCTCAACATGATACACTTCTTTATAAATTTGAATAAGAATACATTAAATATTTGACTTTACATCCCCATAATCATTTTTGAGCTCAGGATTAAATTCAGTCCATATTTATAATATTAATCATTAATTATACTCATTGAAGTTACTTTAATTAAATTAAACCAAAAATGATAGTTCGGGTTACAATAATAATAATAGGAAACCATATAATCATGAACACTCATTTACTGGATGTCTAAATCAATAAAAACACTTTTAAATATTATACATAATATTTTGAAAATTGGAAATTTATATTCCGTACCACAACATTCATAAATTATCCTATACATAGATTTGTCCACATGGGTTATAAAAAATATTTTCTCATACTAGTTACCATTTGTAAATAATAATTTCTATGATAAAAACGATAATGACCCATGATTTTAATACATATATATTACATATTATTATATTTATAACAATTACATAACATAAATATCCATTCAAGAATCATATAGGTCAAGTGTCATTGAAAACAAAGATACATAAACAACAAGTTTATATAAGGTATACATAATCCTATGATATGTTATTAATAAATCAAATAATTATTTGTTATATCATAAATAAAATCATTATTCATAAACAAGGGAAATAGAAACATGAAAAGGGTGATTTTATATATTCTATAAAGGTAATTGTGGGAGATATCAATGATATTGTGAGAATACCATGATATTAATTGAATGAGTGAATGAGAACAACATTTCAAACACACATTCTATATCTCAAAGATCATAATCATTAGTAAAATCATGGTAGTTATTAAGACCTGAATAATTATGTAATTGATGAACATGTTCCATGATATAAACCATTGGAATAAGAATAATATTTATGGAATAAACATAAGCATAAAAATTAACTTCTATAGTATACAACATTAAATAATGATACTATTATAGTGTATTGGTTGTAGTCTATATTATATTATTTTAGTAATGGTTCCCTCCCACGAATGTTAGATAAGAATAAAAAAAATATTGAAATGCATACACTCACCATTCGTGTCCAATTTATCCCATGAGAAATCCATTGTAACCCATTGAATTCGAGGGATATATAATTCTATTCCCACCTATAACAAATTTAAATTAATTTATATTCATGAAAAATGATAATAAAATAATAATTATGTCATAAATCCTGAAATTAGAATGATTTTAATAATAATTACCTTCTAGTATGACTTTGTGTATGGAAATGTTTTTCATAAACATATCATCATTTCATCATGCATAACCATTTGGAAAACAAAGAGGTTTCATAAAAATGATTTCATAATAATATATAGTAATACTATGGAATAATAAGGATAGTATTTTTGGATTATATACCGATTTTAAATTAATGTTACATTAAATAATGTCATTGTAGATGGAAAATTCATCTAAAAAATAACTTGAATATTATCTTAAAAAAATTACCCTGTTGACATAGAATCATTCATTTCAAATATACCATTTTACTAAATATAATTGAAAAATATTTCATTTAAAATATTATTGGAAATAACTAAGTATACATAAATTCATATAATGGTCATAATGGAGTGAAATTCTATTCATGCTATATACTATAAAATATAACAATAATTTTATAAATTCATAAAAAGTTAAAATGAAAATAATTCAAAAATCATCAAGAAGATTCTATTAAAAATTATTTTTAAAAGGGTCAATCATGTTAAAATAGAATATAATTAATACTAGTTTAATTATAAAAACATTGTTTTAATACATTTTATGAAAATTTGGATATAGATGAAAAAGTATTTTCAACCGATGAATGAAGTGATCTAGGTTTTCCATATAAGCCTATTATAGTTAATTGACTACACAATGTGAATAAAAGGAAGATAAAACACATATTCATCATAAATATATATAGTAAAATAAAATTAAATAGTTTCATGAGAGGTATATCATCAAATTGATTCATCTAAAGCATTATAACAATCAATCTTCTAAAATAATGACTTATTATTAAATCATTTACAATAAGATACACATCCATTGAATGAACACTAAACAGATTTATAATAAATTTAAATTTATTATACTTATATACCTGCTTAATTTGAATACATATAATATCATATACTATCCAATTAAAACAATTAAAAACACATAGATTAGTAAATTCTAAATAAAATCATAATTTATTAGTGTCTATTATTTGATTTTTAATATGAATTCCAATACGGTAATTGCAGTCCTTTACTATGATCATGGATTAAAAATGTATATACTATTAATAATGATATTAAAATCATATAAATTTATTATATATGACATATATTGTCAACTATAAATGTTTGAGTTAAAAAATGGGTTACATTGTTTATACAAATGGATGATTGTCCATGCAAATGAAAGATGTTATTACATTTTGATGGAATGAAAAAATAAAGGCAAATAATAAATAAAATTTAAAGAAACATTATTATATCATATATATAAACTACATTCATTCTTATTTAAATACTTATAAATTTTAAATCAAAAACATAACACATCCCTTTATGGAGTCGATTTTCCACACATACACATGAGGGACATTATCAATTTTTAACAGAAATGAAGGGAAAAAGGTAGATTTGAAATTAAAATGTTCCAATTAAAATTTTTAAATATTTTAAAAAAACAAAATTAAACCCATTCCAAAAATAATCAATGATATTTTTTGATGGGAAAAAATTATAATGCTACATGGAGGTAGTAATCTACATGTACACACATGTGCTACTTTCAGTTCTCATTTAACGAAATAGACGGTGAACATTGGTTGTTACCCAATAATAATAACATTAAAATATATTTAGGATATATAATTTATTATTATAAGATCTATACCATAGATTTAGATGTGGTAAGTATAATGAATGTGACCATTTAAGATAATGATGATATCATTGAATGAAATCCATTATACATTAATTTATTGACCATATGGTTTGTATTTTGTGAAAAGTAGATCCTCTAGTACATATATAGGGATGTTAATAAGTTAATTCGATAGTTTTTTATTAAAATATAATTTTTAAATTGGGTAAATAAGAAAATGTATGATGACATTATATATGTGACAAATATGGAAGGCATTAAATATCACAAAAGAATAAAATCTAGTATTCAATATCAAGAAAATTCCTTTCTTTTAGAAAAAATGGATAGTGAGATAGGATGAGGTTAAAATATGGAAATATAAATTTATTTACACGAGTTTATGTCGTAAAAGATCATTATCTTCTGGTTTAAAACACAATAAACTAGTATTATCATTAAAAATAGAGTGAAATTTGAATTGTTATTACTATTCATTATGACCACTATTAAAAGTAGGAACATTAACAATTATTAATTAAAAATTCTAAATATTATTTTTATTTTTTAATATTCTTTTCAAATATTTTTTAGAAAATATTTAAAAATTAAACTAAAAAAACAATGCTAAATACAGTTATCAGATAATATTCTTAAGTATAAATAAATATTACAAAAAAATATATAATATATTTAATTATAATAAAATATATTAAATTACTCACAATATAAATTATCTAATTTTACATCTAGAATCCTTTTAAAAAGTAAATGTTTACATTTATTAAATTAAAAAACATTTAATAAATACATGTATTTTCACTATTCATTTGAAATTATTTTTTTTGGAATATTCAAAATATATAATTCTAATATAATTTTTTAAAATAAGATTTTTTAATAATTTTTATTATGTCGGATAAATTTTTAAACAATTGAAAAAATTAAACCTATTTTTTCCAAAAAAATCAATAAAAACAATTTATGTGGAAATTATATTTTTGAAGAATATAATGACTATTCTAAATTATATTTAATTTTTTTTTATATATTATATTTATAAAAAAAAATTTAAATATATTTTAATTTATTTATTCCCATTTATTCTTTATATTTTACTGTGTGCATTAAATGATACAGCATATTTCGATTCATTTAGAGTTCTGGGAATTTGTATAACAAAAAAATCATTGAAATTAAATTTATTAGAGAATAATTATGTCATAACATATTGAGGTGTTGTAAAATAAATGACATATAATGAATAAATAATATGTAATGCCATTATTAAGTGAATAAACAACAAATATTAATGATGTTCTTCATTGTCTTTCAATATATAATATGTTTCTTATTTTAATGATCTATTGAGACCCCTATTTTAAAAATGATGTTTCCAAGAACATGTACAACATTTATCCTAATAAATTATTTTTTTAATTCATATAATAAATATGAAATTTTTCCATGTTAATTTATTTCTAATTTATAATGATAAAAATATTTCCTTAATATCTTACTCTACGAGGAAAAAGTATTTATATAATTAATGAATTAATTACTAATTCTAACTTTTCAAAATGTAAAATAATTAAAATGGCCTATTTTTATGAATAAATTTTTTATATAAATATCAAAATTTAGGGATGTGTGAAAATATTATATTCTAATCTAACTGTTTTCATGTATTTTTTATACTTAAATCATTTGATTTAATTAGAAAATAAAATCAATGATATTTTCATAAAGAATAAAATTTCAAATGATTTAAAAAAACATAGATTATCAGACATGATTGAGATATGGTGGAAAAATTATCCCTGGTTCATTTATTGTCCAATTTACATTTTATCGTACCTATTATAACCCATACTAATTAAAAAATTATTATAATAGTAATTTCTAAAAAGGTAATAACTAGGAAAAAATATAATATTTAAAAAATATTCTAATTTTTTCGAGTTATTATTATAAGAGTTAATTTAGACCCACACTCATCATATATATTAAATATATCTTCTGGGGTATATTTTACCAAAAAAAATTAATATATTAATTTACTACATTATTTCATTCAAATAAAACTCCACCCATCATATATAAAATGGAACTTATTATCCAATTTTTATGAAATATAAAATTTCTTTTTAGTAAAATCACTACCCATGTCCTGTAAAATAATATGTTATATCATTATAATGGTCTGGGTGAAGGCATAATACCACCCCAAAATGGATTAACGTGTGAATTAAATAAGATTCTATGAAGATGATGTAAATATATGAACACCATGTTCTAGATTTATTTATTATTTCACCTCCTTAAATTATTTTTCAACCTTGAGGATATAATAATATCAACATATTCTATTTATTGAGACATTTATATGTTAATTGAAAAAGCTATATTCATATCCATTATCCATCAAAAGGGAAAAACATCTTACGTTTGTATGGTCGACCACATCTTCATGAAATAGTGTAATTATTTTTCCATTAGCACCACCCATAGATGATATAATCCTATTTTTGATGTTTATATATGTTATAAATTACATATTTATAACACCCCAACCCAAAAATCCCAGTCTGTGTGGGTAAATTTATTAATTTATAATTATTATAAAGAATAAAATCTTGAAGGACTGATCAGTTTTACAGTTTATCAAAAACCATATTACATACATGATACCTGTATTACATTAAAAAAATAGAAAATAAAACACAATACAAAATAAAATGAAATAAATTTCATCCTTGAATGCTTATTCAAGGAAATATTGTTCATAACATAATGAAAGAAAAAATAATATGGGTTAGATAAAATAATTAACAAAGTTAAATAATGTAGAAGATGTAATTAATTGATGATAGTAAATAAACCAAGAATGGTAAATAACTGATAACACCTTCCATTAAAATGATTAATATGGCATAATCAATCTAGAAAAGTAATAAACCAAAAACAAATTCCATTTTATCAATTAGATGAGAATGAAATTAATAAATAGATTTTATCATATGAAAACATCAGGGACAACAACATAGATAACTAAAATATCAATGATGTAAATGATTAATTTTTGGACTTAATGTTTCAGTTACATGAAAACATATGCCTTCAATAATATTAACAAGGCAGTTTAAATTGACAGGTATAAACACACATAATTTGGCTATATTATTTTCCTCATGATAACCCATTGATGAATTGATAGGATATATAAATTATTGACCCCACACTTCAATGAATGTTTAAAGTACTCCTCATATTGTGTAATCAATAAATAAACGAAATTCTGTATCAAATATCTATATTCAATAATGAATATCGATTTTTAAATAACTCCCCAGTTAATCAAACAACTTTCAAAGATAACATGGAATATAAAAATGATATATGGTTTGAAAAATAATATTATAAATTTTACCAGATTATTCGAATTAAATAATATTTCTATTTAATATTTATTTAAATAATTTAATTGATTCAATAGAAGGATAATAATCCAAAATTAAAGTGACATTACAATAAATAACAATTAAAAAAATTCTTGAGTAAAATAATATTTAAACATTCCAATGTTTAGCATAACACTTTCAATGATTTGACTCATTAGACTCATAAAAGAATAAAATTAATGGAAATGTAGGATGTCATGAGTGTAATTATATTCATTATATAACATATCAATTTTCATTAAATACTACATATAACTGTGAACTTTTTCATAACACCAATTAAGGCTTAATTGAATGTAAATTGGAAAAAATAACTTACATTATATTTCTTTTTATTTGATATCTTTAACCACTTGTAATGTTTTTTAAAGATTTTACTAACTTTTACTAGAAACACAATCATATTTTTGATATCATATATGATATTATTATCATTTCTTCATACCTATATGAAAAATATTTTTACTACTTCAAGTGTCAATTACCTAGTTTATTGAGTCTTTTGTGACTTGTTACTAATTTTTACTATCCTAGTTAATCAAATTCAAAAAAAAAACAATGATGTATGTATCATATATATTAATTATATATTTATTTTGTATAATCAAAAATATTTCTGGATAAGAAATTAAATACACCATTCATTGAGATGTTAGTTCCTACGTACACATAAACATTAATTTCAATTCATTTTCATATTAAAAGAATGAAAAGTACATGATATAAATTTATATTAAAATATAGGTATTGTATCTATTTTTTTTATGTGAAATATTATTATTAGAACCATCATATATAAATTCCATGAATAGAGTGAAAAAATTACATCTCTTTAAAGAGGCGGTAGTCGACACTTAACCAAATTTTGTTATCGTGTTCCCACAAAATGGGTTGCATAAAAGTATTTGTTAAAAAAGTTTTATATAGGTACAAAGATGTTATATATATCATATATATCGTATATAAATATTTTTTACATAATAATTCCCACCCATGAGTGTTGTAATGGAAGAAAGAACAAAATCGTTTCGCGATGTGATAGTTTCCATACACGAACGATATGTTTGATACCCATTAAATGGATATGTCTTTAAGTGCAAGTTTTAAAATTAAAAAAAAAATTATATTTAGGATAAATATTTTATTATATAATCTTCTAATAATATTATTTTATGGGATGGATAATGTAAATAAAATAAATTATCTTGAAGAAGGATGTTTCCTCTTCTTTGGGTAAATTCTTTTGGGTTTCACCAAAGTGTTTCCTTGGAAGGATTTATACCCAAGTCATTGCTTTTAAGATGATGGTAGGGAAATTGGGATATTATTTAAGCATTTTTTGGGTGATCCAATAATCTTGACGGGGTTGATGGATGGGAAGATTGAATACCTTTTTATAATTGTGGGGGAGTTTCGTTATTTTAAATACCAAAAGATGCACACTATTGGGTGGTCTCCATTAATTAATGTTTCTAAAAATTAAAGATTACTAGATTACATGGGATTAATGGTCGATAAAAACCTCAAAATAAAAAAATGATGTTTTATTATTTTATTCCTTACGTTCAATGTTTAATTATTTTTCCATTTCCGATTTTATTAATGTAACTAGTTTTCTATCATTATTAATTTATACAATAACTGTAAATTAATGTGATATTTACTATAAAATTTAGACCCTCTAATTGATATATATTATACATAATTTCAACAAATATAATTCTTTTTTTTTCAATGTAATTTTTAAATTTGTACATGTGATTCATAAAAACAATTCTTTAACACAGGTCGTTCTAAAAATGTTATTACTATTAAATGGTTAAAATGTTAATTATAAAATATAATTTTTTCTATTAATTGCACTTATTGGATATATATTGACACCTAAAGATAACTTGACATAATATAGTTTTTTTATTAATTTAAAATCATTTAAAAAAAATATCATCTCTTTTAAAATAATATTGTTCTCAATTTTTGACATTTTTATTTAATTTTAATTTTAAAATACCAAAATAGTTATTTAAATAAGATAAATTAAGATAAAATATTTTTAAAATTATATTTTCATCTCCAAAAATATTTAATGAAAATAATTCAAAACATTTTCTTCAATTTTAATATTTATATTTCCATTTATTTTAGTTAAATAATAACTAAATAATCATTCTGGTGGCATTTCATAAAAATTTTCAATAACTAATTCATATATAAAAATTAATGGAATGTTATCATGATACATATAACAAACATATATTTCAAAATGATATCTATAACTGAAAATATGATTTTATTTCCCACATATCATGGATTTATAAATGATAAATGCAAGGAAGGTTCACTTTTTTCTTTTTTTATTTAATTAACATATTATATAGGTAAATTGGATAGAATATTATTGCAATAATTCATAAAATTAATAAAAAGAATGTATAAGTTATAACAATTAGATGAAAATTTCTTTTTGACATGTGTCTGGGTTATTTTGTCCCTTATGGTTTAGCCCCTTAATAAACCTAATTTTTCTTTAATCTTTGTGTGTTATTTTATTTACAATGATGGTATTCACATGTTTGGAATGTGACCACCAAGAGATAAGTTTTTATATATGTGGGATTTATTTTTAGATGATTTTTTTTTCTATTTTTTATATTTTCATCTTTCATAAATGTCATAATGTTAACAATTTATGTGAATATTAAGTTACAATTTGGATTATGTTGGTGATATTAATGTATTATCTCACCAAATTAGGATTTATTCATATTTGATAAATTATTCATAAAACATTGTGCTGATGACAATTTTTGTCAAATGTGATATAATATCATGGATATCTTGATCTATTAGTAATTCAGGAATGAAAAAATAACCTTACTTTTAAAAAAAATATATGATGTTTTTAATGGAACAAAAAGGGGGAGTTTTTCCTAAAATATCGGACAAATATCATTTTATTGAAATTCTTCAACTTTTGGAAAAATTATTATGAAACAAAACAAGTAATCCATATACCTTTATTTCCAATGAATCCTATGTCCCATTATATAGTCATTGATATATGATTTGTGATTATTAACTGTCTTTTACCCATATTTTTTATCAATATCCATTCGAACATCATTGTTAGAATTTTCATCTGTGTACATGTTTTCAATTCCCACCTATTATCCCCTATATAGAAACCTAGTTAAATATTACATTAGGTAATTCTTATGTTCCCAACATTAAATTTTTTTAAAGAATCATTATTATTCATATATAAGATGTGGGTTTTTATAAAAGTAAAATTCATGTATCTAGACATTGATTACTAAGATGGATTTTGAGGGATAAATTAATTTTAAGGAGGTATGATATTACACAATGATATTTTGTGAAATTTTAATATTTAGATTAATATAACATATTTAATATTTTGTATTTTATGCAAAACTAAGAATAGATTTATATATATATTAAAGAACAAAGTTTCTCTTATGTTATATGAAATAAATAGTTAATCACACACTTAAAAAAAATAAATTTTTCCTTTCCTTGAAAGGGACATCATGGTTGTATTACATTACATGAAAGACAAAATTTCCTTGATGGCATGCATAAAAGGCAAGACCGTGTTTTGTTAGAAAATATTATATTATTACAAATATTATTATTTTATAAATAAAATATAACCTAGATTTTAAATTATTTGTTATGAAAATGGTTAACTAACATAAGAGAATATATTTTTACAAAAATATAAAATAATTTCATTAGTTAAAAATGAATTATGAATGAATATGAAATTTGATTGAATATAATGGAAAATATTATTTTTTATGCTCACAAAGCTATTATATCATAACAAAAAAAATTACTAAAAATTAAAATGCTATTTTAATGTAATATATATTTTTTATATTCAACCAACCATTTTTGAAATTCATAAAATTTATTTGATATTTATATGATAATAATAAAACAAATTTTACGTATAAAAACTACTTTTTTATAAAAACACTTTTAAAATCATCAAAATGAGATCCTATTTTAAATAAAAAATTTACATTTTTATAAATATTATATTTAAAAATTTATTTCATCATTTAAATTGAATCACATAACATTTTTTATAGTTATTTTTTGTTATTTTTATTTGAAGGAGCAGTTTTTAATGAATCAGTGAAATATACTGAATTATAATTCGAATATTATATTTAATATAATTTATTTTTAATAAATAATAATATTAGAAGTTGATTTAAAATATTTATTAGATAAATTTTTATAAATTTAGCTAATTTATGTAATTAAAATAATATTTACATTGATGTTTGGTATAAAAACCTATAAACTTTTGGATATTTTTACTTTAAAATCATGAAGCGTCATCTCATCAGTGGGATTAAATTGAAATTAATTTATTCCACTTTATATTGTAATTTGAAAAAATTGATTCCATATTTTTAATGATCATCATTTATAATTTCTAATATGTTCAGAATATCTATCAATGAAAATATTAGTAAATACAGTTAAAATTAATTACAGTGAGTATGGTAAAATTATGATTAACAAGGGAAAAATACATAACTATAAGGACACAAAATATCTATCAACATGTCCAAAACAATTTTATGTCCATATATCATCCAGAAATCTTCCATTATTGAGTTTTTTTCATTTTTTATGCCGGTTTAGGTTAAAACATGGGTATTCCTAACATGTTTTGATAAATTCCAAGTCTTTCCTTTCCCTAATGATTAAAATGACAACACCTATCCATCAACTTCACATCTATCAAACCAAATAGTTTAGTCCAGGATCTAGCCAATAGGGAACCAAAAATCCCTCCTTTCCTCCATGAATCATAACTTTGGGCATAAAGACATCCATGTATTCTATTTGGTTCAAACCAAAATTAGTTACATGGTTAAGAGGTAACACCCTCCCCCAAGCTGATTTATTTTATTTCAATTATCCACTTCCTAAAAATAGATTATTCCATGACTGTAAAAAACCAATATAATAAATTTAAAATGGTTATACTATTGAATTTTTTATACCAAAATATACACACAATTCATTAAAATGGACAACTGGCATACTATTTATGTCTATGACGAACTACCACCTCTTGAGATGATGATTGATCATTTTTCCATTACAAACAGTCATGGTGGAAATTTTGTTGGAAATTTTAACCATATATGATATATATAATATTTATAATTTATTTATTCATCATTAATCTATATTTTTACCATAACTTTATTTTTTCCATCTTATGTAAATATGATAATTTCATTTGAGGAAGTATAGACTACCGATACCTCAATGTGATGTGGTTCATTCACATGCTACCCAGAATGTAAAAAGGATATTATTATTGAAATTATGTGATATATATAACCTAATTATTATATTTTAATGATATTATATACATATATTCATGTACATATAGGTCCTTTATTTTATTTATTTTAGTATGTAATAATATAACACACCACGCTTCCACAGTACGTTTCCCTTTGAATATTGCAAAAGCTTGTGTTGCGTGCAACCTCAAGTTCTAACACACCATGACCAACGAAAATAACCATTATAAATTTTTATTCCAACTTTTTAAAAATGTTTTTTTTTAAAATGGACTTCATTTTTGGATTTAGAATATTACAATTAGATTAGGGTCATTTTTTGGTATTTTTCTAAAAACATTCATTTTTTATGAAATGTGAAAAACACTACATTACTATTTAAAACTCACTTTTTATTTAAATTAGTATTTATTTTATTTCAATTTGTTTTTATTCAAAATATATACATAATACCTATAATATATCAATGCAATTCATTGGTGTCATTTTATAATAAAATTAGATGTATAAAATTTTATTGAACTTTTTCCCATCTTTTCTCTACCATCTTGGCGCATTTGAAAATTCGCATAAAACATAATTTTACCCCTTATGTGAATTAAATTTCAAAAATACGAGAGACATGGTTGACATTAGTAAGTAATATTTGGTTCAATAAGATTAAAATAATTTGTTGTGAATAATAACTTTTGACTTTTATTTACGATGGCTAAAAGTAAATAGGTTAATTAATGGTAAAAATGATATTATAATTACCCTAAAACAAGTCCTAATTCAAATGGATATGTTTATTTCAACCAAAATAATCCTTAATAAAAAAAAATATGATCCTTTTGGTCCACTAGTTTTAGATTAGGACATTTATTATTATTCTATTTAATGTTTAGTTAAAAGTGTCAAATTCAAGGTTTAATAACTAAAACATTTTTAATATAGGGTTATACATAAGATAAATTCGACTATAAATATTAATTATAAAGTTTAAAATATTTCATACATAATGGTTTTTTATTTATAAATTTTATACATTAAATATTTAAAGTTATTTATGACACAATAATGATGGATTAATTACCTTATTAATGAATGATTAAAATAATTGATATTATATATATGAAAATAAATGTAAATAAAAACTTTTGATGAATTTCCATAATTTTATATGTTAATATAAAATGTTATGGTTCATTAAATAAATTTTTTCGAAGTGATAAAGTTGTTATGAATATCACAAAAAACAAAATACCAAATAGTGTCAAAATTGGCATAAATGTGTTTTAAAAAACATACTCTATTATTAATTGATATAATATTCTTAAACATCAATTTTTTAGCCAAAGGACATATAAAATATAAGAAATATAAATAATCAACCACTTGGAGTTTGATTGTATTTTTATAGTAAGTTTATTAACCATTCATTTTAATAATACAAGAATATGTGGTAAAAGATACACTATGTAACTAAGTGAAAAAATTAAAAGATAAGGTTTATATGGTGTAAAAAACCTTTATAAAACCTATTATTTGATAGGATTTCGACCCATACATACCTTATACTCAAAATAAAATATTTTGGATCCATTATAAACTTAATATGATCATATAATAAGAAAATATTTCAAACCGTTCCTAAAGTGACCCTCACCTCTATTATAAAAGCATCCATCCCCTTCTCTAAAAATCACACCTCCAAATCCATTTGGATCAGTCAAAACATATTCAAATATCATCCCAACTACCATAAATTTAACCTATGTTCCTTAATTTGATCTGAAATCCAACCTATGGAGCACTTTTTATCAAATCAAAAGGAAGCACCCAAAGAAGAGGTAACAATTTCATCACCTCTTTCAATGTTCTTTCATCATCCACATCTTATTTCATTGTTTTTTCCATACCAAAATAATTAATCCAATACCTTATACATTATGTGATGTTATTATAAATATGGTACAACTATATTCATTATTATCTATATCCTATTAAGGACAATGTCACCATACGTATGTACGTAAAACTTACCATCTCTACATTGTGGTGTAGTTTGTTATTTAGGATATAATTATTTGGATAGGTATAATAATGAGTTTAGTTGATGTAAATAATAAATATAAAATGTTAATGATTATTTATATTTGATATACCATCCAATTACAAAATATTTTACCACTAATAGAATGGAATTTTCACTTGTGCATACATACATGATAAAGTCTCCACGAACGCAATGAGATTCATTCCCCATCGTAACCATTCAACAATAATTTTTATTTTCTGGTAAAAACTAATGTAACAGAACAAAAAATCATTTTTTATATGAATCCACTACATACTATTCATAAAAACATGTCTAACATAACAAAATATAAAAAATAATATGAATCAGTTAACACTCGGAACAATGGTACTACTAAAATATTATTAACAAAGCAATATTAAAAGATCATATATGATATAATATTTATGTGTACAGATTTTTTATAATTTAATAACACTGATTTAAATATTATATAGCAATTTAACATACCCTCTACCAAGGAAATGTTCAAGGTATGGGTTAAATTTCACAATCTCTTTATTATCCGAGGTTGTTTATACATGAGTATCTACTGTGACCTATTTATCATCCACATCCATGTTTCTTAAAACTGTATTTCAAAATAGTTTAAATATCTCCAAGAAAATTGATTAAAGATAATTATGCCCTTGATTTACCTTCTATTTTTTGAAATGAATCTTTCCGTCATTTTTCGAACAGGGAACATTATGACCTTTTTGACAAAATGATGATAAGAATGTTATTTTATATCTTATATGGCGGGTGAGGGTGTTTTCTTCCATTATAACATCATTGAAATATTTCTTAACATATTATAAGTACATTTTAAAAATAAATTTTTTCTTTTATAATTACATGACTTTTAAATGATTTCAAAAAAGAATGAGATAATTCTCTCAAATAGTATTTATTAATTCTATGTCAAAATCCTTTGGTGGATTTTAAACTTGTTTGAAGTTGATTGATTATAATAACAATCTTCTATAATGTATTGAATATTTGGTGGAATGTTTGAATGTGGATGTATTATTTTTCTTCCGTTCATTCATTATTTTTAAATATTAACATTTCATATGCTAGTTTTAATACTAATGTATAGGTTATGTTTCATCCATTTTATATGAGGAATTGATTATAGTTAGTAAATGATGGGTGGAGCCCGCAATTGCCCCTCTAAGCATCAGTAGGTCTCATGAGAGAAACCAGTTTCTTGGAACAAGGCCTTGAGAAAAAATTTATTTGTATTCTTTTCCCGAGGCATTGACTATGTGGTTATGATGTTCGTCATTATGCATTACATCATTATGAAATTGGATATTGATATTTCATGAGATTATTGGACTAGTTGAATATCCATGTTAATATGTAAATGTAATTATTTGATTTATATTTTCAATATCATGCTGATGTTTATGATTAAAAGGTTTATGTTTTAGTGCTAAACATTTCCTTAAAATGACTATGCTTATTTATGAATGTTATCGCTATATTGTTATCCTTACTGAGAATATGATGTCACCCTTTTCTTATGTTTTATTTTTACCAGGATGCGAAGACGTATTTTACGATTAACATTGATGAATAGGCTTAGGGATAAGTGTGTGTTCAAAGGGGACAAAATGATGTTGTTTTTCTTTATTTGATGATGTAATGTGAAACTTATGTATGTATCCAGTTCTTCCAATGATACTAAACTAATCGGTCACTTGAGACATGATTCCTTGTATCATTCCAATGTATTAAAATAATGCTCTAGCACCAGGCTTATGAGGTCATGGTGTTATAGTTGGTATCATCGAAAGTTTAGTACATACCTAGGAAACTAGATTAAGAAAAACTTTGCTTAAGGAACATTACCCTAATATAGACATTGATGATTAGTATACAAGAACTTTCTTTTATTTTGGTAATGTAGATATTTTGTGAATTTTAGACGAAATAAATCCCTATATAGATTTGACCTGATAGATGTGGCTCTGGAATAGAAGTACCTAGGAGTGAAAACATCGATAAGGAGTTTCGATCTTGACCTCGGGTATCCTGGTACATGACAATAGGTCTTTCTGCACTCTTGGTTATGACACTCCCGGGGAATATGCTTCGGATCATTCACAATTTAATTATAATTCATTATATATTATTTATGAGTAAATACATCGTTATTTATTTTTTATGATTATGCATTATATGAATAATCTTTTCAACTGATGTTAGGTATTTCAAAAGTATGAAATTATGTATTCTAATTCATAATATAATCTAGTGTATGCCATTGTTTAGATATGGAGCCTCTTGGAAGGAATGGAAACTATATCAATTCAGGTAATACATTTTGATATTGCGTTCTTACTCAAGATAATTATAGAGGAGATGGTGATTAAACTGGTGCTAATCAGCTTATCACCATACTGTGACAACTCACCCAGGTTATGACTAATAACCTTACCCGTATGGAGAAACTTGATCCACAACACTGAGGATCTATGTTAGACAGCTTCATGAGAAAAAACCACCAATATTCAATGAGACTAGAATTCCATTGGTAGTTTTGCAATGGATAATTTCCATAGAAATTTTTTTTCATGCTTTGGGAGTAATGGAAGGGAAAATTTTTCATGGCAGTTTATCACCACACGGGAGATGCGGATCAATGGTTTCCATTAATTCAAAACACAAATGATGATGAAGAGGTATCATGTATGTAATGGAGGGAGTCAAAGATCATTTTTTAGAAAAATAATTTCTATGTGACCGTCCAGTGGATATGGAAAGACAATTTCTGAGTCTCAAGAAAAACGAGGATGAGAATGTCGCCAAGTATGAGGCTAACTTTACAAGTTTAGTAAGGAATGTAGTAGATTATATACATTACCCAAGGTGTAATAATGATCGATTCATTGATGGTTTAAAACCATTTATCCATCAAGAATTAGTCTTACAATCTTTATCATCATATGATGATATTTTCTCATGTGTTATCAATACAAATAAATATTTTTCGATGTCTTACGACATTAATGAAAAGAAAGAGAAGAGGATATATTTTGAACACATAGGAAATAAAAATAAGTGGAAGAAGGAAAATGTTGATTATCTATTCTCTAGTAAATTTTGGAAGAAACACCCTCGTATATTCCTGAATGGAATGAGAGTCTGCTACCAGTGAGGTGAAAAAGGCCACAAAGCTCATGATTGAAAGGGAAATAAAATATGATTCCAATGTTAAATGCTACAATTATAGACAAATAGAGAATTATAAAAATTAATGTCCCAAGTTCCAAGGATAATTACCTCAAAAAATTGTAAGGGAGAAATTCGAAGCTTATGTGATAGCTACTACTGGGGTTGAAGCTCAAGAAAAACGTGGTGGCATGTAATTTTATATAATCCTTGATAAGGATTGGATTTCGGACCATGATGCAAAAATTTATTGTAAGAAGAAGGAGGTTAAAGTTTTTTATGATGATAAGGAGTACATTATCTTTAGAGGAGAAACATCACCACTTGATTATTTTCTAGATCCACCCCCAGTAGTTCTACTAATTTCAATTATTGGGGGGAGATAATATAATAACTATAGGTGAAGAATGGAATGTTCAAATAGAGGATTTATTTATTGTGAAATAATATGTTGATGTGTTTCCAATGGATTTACCTGTACATCATCCAGAATAATAAATTGAGTTTTCCATAGATTTAATTCATGGGTCAAGGCCCATGTTGAAGACCCCTAATAGAATGGCCATTTTGGAATTAGTGGAACTAAAGAAACAACTATAGGAATTTAGTAATAAAGTATTTATTCTCCCTAGTGTTTCCCCATGAAAATCCCATGTTCTTTTTGTTAAGAATATATATGTACCTATGAGGTTGTGCATTGACTACAGGGAGATTGATGCTATAAAAATAAAGAACAAGTATCCCCTACTTCAATTTGATGATTTATTTGATCAACTTCATGGAGATAATTATTTTTCAATGATTAACCTTTGATATGGTTATAATCAATAATGTGTGAATAATTAAGACATTCCAAAGATAGGATTTTGAATCAGGTACGAGCATTACAAGTTTACAGTAATGCCTTTTGGACTGAATAATTCACCATCTGTTTTCAAGGATCTAATGAATAGTGTTTTCAAATAATATCTTGATAACTTTATAGTGATAATTATTGATGATATCTTGTTATAAACTAAAATTTACTAAGATAAAGAAAATCATTTGTTCATTATTCTAAAAACTCTTAGAATAAATGAATTATATGGGACGTTTATCAATTAAGAATTATGGCTTCAAGATATTTTTTTCTTGGTCATATCATATCTAAGGATGGAATCTATGTTGATAAATCTAAGAGAATAGAACTAGGAGAATGGCTAGCACCAATGAGTATAACATAGGTATAAAGTTGTATTGTTTTAGTAGTTTATTATCAGTGCTTCATCCAGAATTTGGCCCGATTGGCTATCCCACTATCCAAGATCACCCCTAAAAGGAAATGATTTTTTAGAAAAAAGAGTGCGAAGAATGTTTTAAAGAAATGATGATATGTTTAGTCAACTCTCCTATCTTCAATATACCATCGAGGAATGATGTGTTTGTTATTTGTAGTGATGCTTTGAAGAAATGACACGGTTCTGTACTAATGCAGAATGATAGAGTCATTGTTAGTGCATCACAACAACTAAAAATTAATGATCAAAACTATCACACTTATGATTTTGAGTTAGTATCTATAATATTTTATTTGATGATATAGAGACACTATCTCTATGGGAAAAAATGTGAGATATATTCTGATCACAAGAGTTCGATGTATATTTTTTCACATAATAAACTTACCTTGAGGCAAAGACGATTTCATGAACTACACAAAGATTATGATCATTTTATACACTACCACCCATTGAAGGAAAATAAGGTTTAAGATGCTTTAAGTAGAAAGGATCAAGGTGTTACAAAAAGGATGAAACTTGAAAAGGATCCTATGTACATGGAACTAGTAAAGATGGATATGAGAATAATAATTGAAGGTGAAACATCAATAATTTTTCAAATGGTTTCAAACACATCTTAAATAGAAAGGATAAAAAATTTCTCAGGCAGATGAAGATGAGTTTCAAAGGAAAATTAAAGCAATGAATGATCAGAGATTGATAGACCTCGTATATGAAGATGGAATTTTGAAATTTGGAAAGAGAAATTGTGTTCCTAATATACCTGATCTAAAAACGGAATTGATGGATGATGATCATAACTCCAATTACACAATACACCCTGGTAGAAAAAATATGTATCGATATTTGAAGGAACCTTTTTTGTGGGACACCATGAAAAGGGAGATTGCTGATTTTGTGACAATATGTTTGGTTTTTTAATAGGTTAAGGCTGAAAGACAACTTTATAGAGAATTCATGCAACCTCTTCCTATTCTTGATGGGAAATTGGATGAAATTAAAGACGACATTGTCATGGGGCCACCAAACCCTCCTATAAGGAATGATGCAATATGGGTCATTTTTTATCATCTTACCAAGTCAACACATTTTCTTTCTATAAGAGATGATTTACCACTTGAACATCTAGAAAACAATATATTAATGAAGTTTTAATACATCATGGTGTACCCCAATATATTGTTTCAAATCATGATCACTATTTTACATCATGATTATGGAAATGTCTTCAGAAGGCCTTGGATACTAAACTTAGTTTGAGAACTTCCTACGACCGTCAACCTGATGTAAACTCATTATTGACTATTCAAACCATAGAATACATGTTGAGATCTTTATCACATGACATTCAAGGTATGTGGGATCTGTATTTAAATATGGTATATTTATCCTTTAACTATATCTTCCATTCAAGTATTTATATTGCACCATATTAAGCATTATATGGAAAGAGATATCGCAGACCAACTTATTGGGATGATGTTGGTGAAAGAAAACTCGTAGGACCAAAAATTGTTGAGGAAACAATTTAAAAGGTGAAGGTTATCCAAACCGACATCAATGCAATCAATGTATGAAAAAGAGATATAATGATAACCGAAAGAATGATTGATAATTTCAAGTAGGTGATCAAGTTTTCATGAACGTATCTCCATGGAAGGGTGTTATATGTTTCGGTAAGAAGGGTAAACTAAGTCCCATGTACATCATACATTTCAAAATTCAATGTAGAATTGGAGTTTTATTTTATCATATGTAAATACCTCCATGTTTCTCCAAAGTTCATGATGTGTTCCTCATATTATTATTGAGAAAATACATCTCTGACCTAACTCATGTAAACACCTATAAAGAGATAGAATTGGAAAACGATATATCTTATTGTAAAGATCCTATCAAAATTCAATATACTAGAGAACTAGTGCTAAGAAACGGTACACATCATCTGGTAGAAGTTCTATGGAGAAACCATAAGATGGACGAGGAAATGTTGGAACTCGAGGAACTTTTGATGAAGAACCAATAGAATCATTTTATATTGTAATATTCTAGAATATTTGAGGGTGAAATTATTTGAAGGATGGAATAATTTAATACCCAAATCATCCACAGTACGTTTCCCTTCGAATAATGATATAACTTGTGTTTTACAAAACATCGAGTTCTAACACACCACGACCAAGAAAACTAGCCCTTATGAATTTTAATTCCCATATTTCGAAATTTTATAAATATTAATTTTTAAGATGTACTTATTTATGGATTTGGAATATCAAAATTAGATTAGGATGAATTTTTGGTATTTTTCTATAAACTTTCAATTTTTGATGATTAGTGAAAAACACAGCGTTATGGAATAAAACCCCCCTTTTATTTAAATTAATATTTATTTTATTTAAATTTATATTTATTAAAAATTGATAAATAAAAACTATATGGGTTCAATGAAATTAATTGGGATCATTTTTTAAAAAAATTAGATGCATAAAATTTTTTTGAACGTTTTACCATCTTTTACCCACATTTTAGGCGCATTTTCAAATTTTCATAAAACGTAATTTTACCAGTTCTGTTAATTTAATTTCAAAAATAAAATAGACATGGTTGAAATTATTAAGTAAAATCTTGTTCAACAAAATGAAAATATTTATTAGAGAATCGTTACTTTTGACTTTAATTTACCACAGTTAAAAGTAAATAAGGAAATTAAAGGTAAAAATGATATTTTAATTACCCTAACAATTGTGCTAATTCTATTGGATAAGTTTATTTCGACAAAAAACAATCCTATGGAATAGAATCTGATTATTTTGGTCTAATTGGTTTCGATTAGGACATTTATTATTATTTTATTTAAAGATGATTTAAAAGTGTTAAATTCAATGTTTAATAACTAAACCATTTTTAATAGAGGGTTATACATAAGATAAATTAGACTATATATATTAATTAGAAATCTAAACAGATTTCATACTACATTGTATTGTATTTATAATTTTTATACATTAAATAATTAAATATATTTATTACACAATAATGATGCAGTAATTACCTTATTAATGAATGATTAAAATTATTGATATTATAAATATTTAAATAAATGTAAATTTAGAATTTAGATAAATTCCACTAATTTTATACATTAATATGACTTCTTAGTGTTTATTAAATAATTTTTCTCTCTGTGGTAATGTTGTTATGACTTTCATGAAAACAAAATACAAAATATTGACAAAATTTACATAAATGAGTTTTTAAAAGAAATACTATATTATTAATTAATATAATATTCCTAAAAATATAAGTGTCGACCAAATGAAATAGATAAAGATAGGTTTATAAGTAATTAACCACTTGGAGTTTTCTTGGATTTTTATATTATGTTTGTTAACAATTTATTGTAATTATAAAAGAATAAATTGTAGAAGTTAAACTATTTAACTACGAGTTAAATCTACAAGATAAGGTTAATATAGTGACCAAAAACAGTCTAAACCCTATTGTTTAAAAGGATTTAGAACCATACCAACCTTATCCTAGAAATAAATAATTTTGGATCCATTATAAACTGAATATTATTCTATAATTACATAATATTTCAAGATTTTCTTAAAGTGCCACTAACCTCTCTTATAAAATGATACTTCCCCTTCTCTCAAAATCACAACTCCAATTCCATTTGAATTATCCAAACCCTAGTAAAATATCCTAAAAACAACAATCAATTCAAACTAGAGGCCTCAATTTGATCAGAAATAAAACCTAAGGATCCCTTTTGATAAAATCAAAAGGATGCACCGAAAGAAGAGGTGGTAATTTCATTACCTCTTTCAATGTTATTTTCTTCTTCCACTTTTTCTTTCTTTGTTGTTTCCATACCAAAAAAAATAACTCTAGTACCATCTACATACTGTGATGTTATTATAAATATGGTACACCCATATACATTATTCTATCCATCCTATGAATTAAAAAGTCACCAAACATTCGTACGTATGGCTTACCGTCTCGACGACATGGTGTAGTTTGTTATTCAACACTTAATTACATGAATGGGTATAATAATTCATATAATTTAATTAAATAATAAATATAACATGTTAATTATTATTTATATTTTATATAAATTATAATTCAATACCATTTCACCATAAATATAATGGTATTGTTGATCATTCGTACGTACGTATTACTGTCTCCATGAACGCGATGAGATTCATTCTCCATCATAACCATTCAAGAACAATTTACATTTTCTAGTTAAAATAATTTTTAAGAACATAATATCACTCAGGATATGAATAAAATACATATTATCGATAATAAACATTACTTATGAAATAAAACATATAAAACAATATTATTCTGCTAACACCCGAAACAATGATATTACTAAAATATTATTAACAATGAAATGTTAGAAGATCATATATGATATAATATTTATTTACATGGTTCTTTTCAAATTTTATAAAAATGATTTAAAAATTATACATGAGGTTAGTGTACCCTCGACCAAGGAAAAGTACATGGTAAGGTGTAAATTTCACAATCTCTTTATTATTTGAGGTTTTTTATACGTTAGTATATACTTGGACCTATTTATCATCCACATTTGTGTTTCATAAAAATGTAGTTCAAAATATTTAAACTATTTCAAAGACTATTGGTTAGAGTGATTTGTACCCTTGTTTGACATTATATTTTTTAAAGGAATCATTCCATCATTTTCTAAACAAGGTACTTTATGAACTTTTCTACTAAACTATGGTAAGAATATATTTTTTTAACTTATATGGCAGGTGCAACTATTTTCTAAAATTATAACATCATTAAAGAATCCCTTACAATATTATAAGAATAATTTACAAATAGATGTTTTCTTTTATAAATATTTTACATTTAAATGATCTAAAAAAAGAAAGAGATATTTTTCTCAAATAGTATTGATTTCATCTATGTCAACATCCTTTGATGGATTTTATACTTGTTTGAAGTTGATTCATTATGATATAAATATTCCATACTATATTGAAGCTTTTTTAATATTTTTGACTATGGATGTGTTATTATTATACAATTCATGGTTTATGTTTGAAGTATTAACATTTAATTTTCTAGTTTTAGTAAAAATGTATTTGTTATGTTTCATCCTTTTAATATGTGAAATGCATTGGACTTAGTAAGTGACGAGTTGAGCATGCTAAAACTCCTCGATGAACCGGTAGGTCTCATTAGACAAACTAGTGTCTTTTCACAAGGCCTTGAAAAAATATTATTTGTAGTCTTGATATGAGGCCTTGACGATGTGGTTATGATGTCTGATATTATGAATTCCATGATTATGAAATTAATTATTGATATTGCATGTTATTATTATACTAATATAGTATCCATGTGAATAAGTAAATGTCATTATTTGATTTATATTTTCCATATTATGCTGATGTTTAAGTTTAAAAGGCTTATGTTTTAGACTTATACATTTCCATAAAATTTTTATGCTTATTTCTGAAATATCTGCTATATTGTTATCCTTATAGAGCATCTGAACTCACCCTTTTCTTATGTATTATTTTTCCCATGATTCAAATATGTATTTTACGATTAACCAACATTAATAAGATAATGGATATGAGTGTATTCAAAAGGGACACAATGATGTTTATTTATTTATGTGATGATGTAATGTAAAAAATATGTATGTATATAGTACATCCAAGGCTGCTAAACTAATCAGTCTCTTGAGACATGATTCCTTGTATAATTCCAATGTTATATAATAATGTAACGACTCTGGGTAAGGAGGGTCGGGGCATGAAAAATAAAATGGAATTAGCGTTCAAGCGTACGTACAACCTACCGTGTCTATGAACAGTGTATTCCATTTAATAAATATATATTTTATATATCAATAAAATATAAATATACTAAATATTAATGATATTCATATCATTTTTAATATTATTTAAATAATGATATCATTATATAGGCCAATGATATAAGTAATTAAGACATGAAAAAACAAAAATAATATTACACGAAGCATAACATTAGCATAGATTTCTTAACAAGTCGATATCATAAATTCATAATCAAACAGCATATGGAAATATATATAATAATATGGTTCTATAAAATATGTATAATAAAATTATATTTATTATACATGGGGATATAATAATAACAAATAGAGTCAAGAAAAAAGGTCGGGTAATTTGATCTCACTTTTTATTTCTGTGGGATACAAGATTAATTCACCACCAATTACTTTTGTGTGTTGTGTATACATCTGATGGATGTATTATATGATTTTAATACATAAATTTATTGGTATTCTCATATCCAATATATGTTATTTATTTCATGGGGTTTATTTTGAAAATGATACCAAATCTGTAATCAAAATTTTGTCTCTTTTTTCTTTCATTAAGACACATTCCATGTTAGGAAGTTATATTTTTACTCGAGGTATATATTTACATTGAAAAATATTATATCAAGAATTAACATATATTCTTGGTATTTTATTCTTCATTTAATTAAATTTTCTTAAATTTTAATAACGTTTTATTGTTACCATGTAGAAATAGTTAATTGAAATAATATCATCATTTTTCATGGTTGCTTATCATTATGCTACCATTGATGAAAAATTATGATCTGTCTCTAATGAAAACTCATGAATGTATTATAGTCTATTTATTCATGATATATTCATTTATTGGATCAATTTTACCTATTTTTTACATAATATAGTTATTTAAGTGTTTTTAATAAATCCTGACATTACCCTCTCTTCCATAAGAAATATGTGTTCCTTCAAAACCAAGTTTATTAAATGGTTTTATAAGAATATTATATTATTGTAGTATAATAATTAAAAGAAATGTTTACCCTTTTATTATTTTACCAATGTTTTCAATATAATTTTATTGTCTTTTTCCAAACAATTCATTTTTTAACCATTTCTACCAAGTAAAAAATGTTCTTTTTACCTCATACAATATATATGGATTTACCTTCCCTCATTTCGTTGAAATTTCCATTACATGTTTAAATAGTTAATTTTTAAGAAAATTTTATTCAATGAAATTTAAATGAAATGGTTTAATTTTTTTAAAAAAATTATTTTATATTTTTTTCAATGGAAAATATTTTTAAAATTGTTTCATGTTTTATTTCTATGTTTTCAATTAATTTTCAATGAAATATGTTTAATAAGTTTTTATTTTTTAAAATTATTTTTTAAAGATTTAAGGATTTTTTGTCAATAATATATTAAATATATATTTACAAGTTATTTTTTTCTAAGATTATATCCATTGATGTTACTCATTCTTTTATAGGAAATTATTCAAATGTTCCATTCATATTATTTATTGAATGGTTCATGTCTTTATTGAATAATGTTTATGAAACCCATTTATCATCATTTATTTATATGATTTTGAAACCCTCATTTTTTCTAGGGTTATTATTTGATGAAATTATTATGAAACCTATATTTTTCTATAGGTTATGAAATAATAAAAATTTAATGAAACTCATTTCATTTATGGGGTTATGATTTGAGGATTTTATATTCTATGCCTTTTCAAGGGTAATGATATGATGTATGTTTTCTAGAACATGAATGTATGATTAAATTATGAGATGTGTGGGACCTATATCTCCCTCCAATGCATTAGGTAAAGATGGATATATTTTGATTATAATTTTTATTCATGAACCTTATTACATGTTCACTATATTATGAATTGCCCTATTTACATGTCCATATGTTAATGAGTTCACCTAATTTAATGTTCACAATGTTATTACTGAACATAATTGTGTATTAAAAACATTATATGTGGACATGGTTTCATGATATTAACTATATGTTAGATCTTGATTTCATGTCCTTAACATAATGTGTAAACATATTTATAATTACACATGTTCACTATGTTATAAGTTGATTTGTATGACATAATTCCATGCCTTATTCCAATATTATAATTTCAGGGATTATGATATTCATTTCCATATGATTCATGTCTTATTATATTCAAATATTTATTACATGAATCATTTCTATGATATATTATATATAGAGTGTGATCTTCTAATGATAGTTATATTTTTTATTTTACCCCATGGTATGAATAATAATTTCTTAAATTTTACCTTTCAGAGATTTTGAGCTCACCTTTTATTTAATGTTTCCTTTCATTAGGCTATGAAGTAATGGTTTTTATGATGAGTAATTTTTTGGTAATATCATTTTTGAAAAGAATGAAGATATTTAACTGATTTATGTGATTTTTTTTCAATTTTTATAAAGGAAATAAACAAATACATTCTTTGTACCTAATTTTTTTATTATATTATTTATTTATTAAATGTGATATAATTTTAATATACATTAATACTGTGTTTTTTTATTAATTTCTTCTGAAGATCATCTTTTAAGGTTATAGAACACAAGGATATTCCATTATCCATATGGTTATCCCTCCCTAATACTATTCTAATAGGTCCAAATGATCCCTCTTCTAGTGGTTTAGATTTTATTCAATGAAATTTTATTCCATAATCCTATATTCGTTCTCTTGGGTGTTTTCCTCTTATAATTATCCATTTCCTTGTATTATTAATCAGGGTTTCTATGAGAGGGTTTGATTTGATATGGGATTATTATTTTAGATGTTTTTCAGTGATCCTTAATTGAGGTATAGGTTGATCTATGGTTTCATGTGGTGTGGTTGTGGTGGTGGACATTTCATCTTCACCATGTGGTGCACTAAATGTTGAAAACGATTCCTTATGGTATGGAAGAAATCATTTATATTTATTGTGTATCTTGTGGGAGAAGTTTACTTTTTTTATATTTGGGTTATGGTTTTACTACATTAATGAAATAAAAATTATTAGTTAAATTAAAATGTATGGGTAAATAGTTTTGATTCAACATAATTTATATATTTGATATTATTGTGATATTATGGATTGTATGGGCTGTGTTCCCTTATACAAATTATGGAATTTTAGGGCATTTTTTGTGCTAGATGACATGTCTTTTGACTAATATACCTATTTTGATTGTTGTGATATCACACAAAAATGGAAATTGGACATTCAGTTATATCTTGTTATCAAAATGGTTGACCCTAGATTTTGAATATTATGATAAAACACATAAAATAAATAATTATATGAAATAATATCCATTGTTAAATCTGTAAAATATTCTTGATGTTCAATGTCATTTTGAAATGCTTTTGGGGACGTGATAATATTTTTTTGGTTGTGATTTTGGGTTCATGAAGAGGTGGTTTATTTTTATTCTTTTAAGGTGGAGAGATTATTTGTTTATCCTTGATTTTTGGGTAGTGAGGTTGTTTGTTTGGTTGTAATTTTGTGTTAGTCATGTGGTTTGTTTATCCATTCTTTTGGGATGAACAGGAGATTTGAATGTCCTCACTTTTTGTGTGGTGAGGTCATTCTATTTGTTTTTATTTTATGGTATTGAGTCTGTAGTTTCATGGGAGGGATAATGTGGTGACGAGGTCACAGTTAGATTGTTGTGATGAATTATTAATATGTGGTTGTATTATACTATATACTCAGGTAGTGATGAAATTAATGGATTGATTAATAATAATTGAATGGATGGGGATTTTTTTTCAATAATGGGATAGAAATGGATAATGAATAATTATATTGTTATTTATCTGGTAAAACATATTATTTGAGAAATAATTAAAATAATGGGTTGATTAAATGAAATTGGATGGTTATGTTACTTGTGGTTATGGATTTTTTAGTGTTCTTTATTTGGTGGTTGCAAAAAAATTGTAGGTGTTGTAATTTTATTAGTTGTTTATTATGAACACATATATTGGGATTCTATTTGGATATATATATATATTCATATTTCTTATGATTTATATATGCACCACCCACATCAAGGACTTTGTTCCAACTCCAACATTATCGGTGTATTTCACAGCATCCAATGAGGTTTACGGATGGATGGGCACCCACTCTTCCTCGCTATTTCTTTAATTATATGTAGGTATTGAAAAATATGTAATGGTTTGAGTTTTTATAGTTTATTATATGGTGGTTTTGATACCCACATTGTGTTATGTATAGATTTGATGGCCTATGTGTTTTGGGAATGAGGTGATATGACCATGCTTGTGGGGAGGATTGCAAATGGGGTTGATCATGGTAGGAGGAGGGAATGAGGTTGTTTTTTTACATATTCATGATAAAATAAAACTAAGGATGTTAAATTGGTATAGATTTGATGGAACAACTATATGTGGGAGAGATGTATTTTGGTCGTTCTTGTGTGGTGGTGAACCCTAGTGTCAATAGGTAGGATGTTATGTGACTATTTATTTTAGGAATGAGTTGTGGGGTACATTATTCCATAGAATTTTTTTTCCAAATGAGGATAATTTTATTCTAAACCAATATAGATATAAATTTTTTCTCAGGTTTCTTGGTGGGCAATGTGAAATATGATGGGAAATACCAGATCAGACCTTATATATTTGTTGCATCAATACAATATATTTAATATCATCTATTTTCATTGGAGACTTTTATCTATCAATATTTTTATTTGTTAATGAATTTTTGGATGGTTTTGGTTTCATTTTTTATTAAGTCATGGTGATTTTTTTATTAGTCATCTTATCGCCCGAAAATATATTATTATTGAGGGTAATGCCTCCCATTTCATGAGATACCTAAACCCTCACTTCTAGTCCCCAATATGGGGACTAGTAAGTATGGGAATAAGGTGTTATTAAATATATCCACTTATTTTATTATATTTGGAGGTATAGGTAATTAATGATATCTATATCTTGTGATTTTTGAGAGATATGATGGTGTTTTGAGTTAGAAAGTGTTATGATATAATGGGCTGATATGGAAACAGTTCATGTTGGCCTTTGAGCATGAAATAGGCTTGGGATACCATATAGGAAAAGGAATTTTAGGCCCCTCATGATGCAGTGCATAGAATCTAATATTATTGAATGACCATGTGATATAGACCTTCTTGTAGGGAAGATACCTTTAAGATACACATGCATCATGATTACTTTTTTTCTTATTTTAATTATGTTTTTTGTGAATATAAACATATGAATAATGTGAATTGAAATAGATATTAACAAACTTACATATTACAAGGACTATGGAGATAATGTTGTATTTTCATCAATTGAGCTCTTTCATCATAGGTTTTTGTCTCAAAAAGTTTATCTTCAGTACAATGAACTGGTTGATCGACATTTGGATGATCTAAAAGAAGAGGATAAGGATTGGTAGAGGGGTTTTGTGTATTTCAATGGATGTTTTTGGATAAATGTAAGGGTATCATTTTACATTCGGAGATAGAGGTATGTATTGAGGAGATAGAGATCAGATTTAGTTCGATAATGGACCGAGAAGGATATAGAGTCACTTGGGTTGTCAGTCATATAGAGAAGATATACAGATGGGATGGATGTTGTTTGTGGGTGAGAAGGAGTTATTATTTTAGGTTGAATTATATAAGGAGTTTTAAGAAGATTTACATTCCTTGATAATGAAGGAAATAAAGATATAGTATCTTCTTTTTCTTCATCATGAAATAATGTTAGTGTAGGAATTTGGAAGCTTGTTCAAGGACCATCTATATTTTACCCCATGACTTTTTATCATACAAGAAAAATTCTATCTGATGTCTTGATGATGCAATTCATCATTATATCTAGCTAATGTGACTCAATTAATATTTCAATTTTATATAGAGGTACAGAAGAAGTATGTTGTGAATGGTTGGATGCACTCACAAGGTGGTTTTCCATTAGAGGACAAATAATATTGTTCCTCTAAGATCATATATTTCAATGTAGGATCTCAGGCACCATACCCATTTTGATTTTGACTAGTGGGGAGGAAACCTTATAATATATCCTTTTATGCCTTATAGGCCAATAGTTTCCAAGATTTACTTCAAGTATTTGTCCTAGTTTAATATGGTTCAGGTCTTTGTGGATATAACTTAATTAAGTGTCTAATGGTTTCTAGAGTACATTTTTATAGACGTGTAAAGGCTCAGTGAAAGCCTCAATAGTATTTGAAAGTGAAACCATTTTATTTGTTGAAATAAATGGAATATTGTCCACTAGGTGTAGACGTACAGGAAGACACCACCCTTATGATGTTTCTTGTGATCAAGGACCATGACCTGAGAATGATAATGTTGGTTTTTAAGGTATATTTTAATTTACCAAAAATATGAAAAAAAACAATGTTTTAACATGTATGACATGAAATGTACTTTCAGTCAGAATGATCAATCAATGTTTTCATGATCCCTTTATAATCATACATGGATATTTTTTTATTAAATGGACTTCTATAGTGTTATGTGAAATTCAATTTTATATGTGGGGATTTTTTAATTGGAATGGATATTTTTCTCAAGAAATGATCAGTGTGAGTATTCAAAAACCATTTTCTTATAATATTACATCCTTGGAAATTATGTAAGAATTAATGAGGTCACAATCCAAGGATATAATTCATATTCATTTATAGATGGTTTATGATTATGATAATATATTTTTTCCCAACCACATTATTTTAAATATGTTCTTCCCTGATGAAATTTTTATAAAACCCATTTCATTTCTTTATCTATAATATTATCAGTGTTTTTTTATCTTGTGGAACACATATTTACGGTTTTTATTATGTGATGGTGGTTACATTATTGAAAATTATGGTGATTATATTACATATATGGATGGTGGATTTGTTATAACCATGACAATTGTTACATAACAACCAGAGATGGGTAAGACCTATATCTCCCTCCAAAGCATTGGATAATGATTGATATCTCATGAGGTAAAGATGCCTAAAATTTTTAGTGAACCCTATTTAATAATGACCATTATCCACTAGTCTAGACTTTTTGGATAACCTTGACTACATTGACGGTTTTAAATTGAACCAAACCCATTATGGTATTCTTATTAATGATCATATACTACAAAGGAATTAATTTATCTATTATTATGTGTATTCCCAAAATCTACGTCTTATGCCAATGTTGTTCTCTCATGGATTATATTATTTGATTCCTTCTTTTAATGTCTTTTGAACATCAAATAATTATGTAATGAATAAATTTTATAACCTATTATATATAAAGTATCGTTTTTAACATGTTATTTTCAATTTTTTCATATCCTTTTGATCATGTTATGTTGATATCTCCCCTCCTTACCCTTTAAGAGCATCTCAACTGAAATTTTCTTATACTTCCAATCCTACAGTAATGAATAAAGGTATTAAGTATGATATTCCATAAATTGGTGATAGTTTTGTTGAACTATGTGGGACACAATGTAGTTCCTTTATAAGCCATTAGTTTTTGTATTATTGATTCAAAATTCAATAGAAGTATATGATTTTTACATGGATAAATATGTAATATAATTATTTTTAATCAATTAAGATATAACATATTTGTATAAAAAGACTAGGTCACTATTATATTTATCAATTTAAAATTAATCCTTCAAACCTCAGTAATTGTATTAAATAATTTTATTTTAATCTTAATATATATAGTGATAATAAAAATTCAATGTTCTGTGTGCTACCTCATCGAGTCAGACTATTTGGTGCGCAATACATTGCATACATAGGTAGATAAAATATTGACATGTTCTTTGAGATTAATCATTATAAATAATTCTTCCCCCTGTGAAGACTAAATCATGATAAATGGGTACAATATTTCTAATCATGAGGTTTAAATTTTTCTAATATGTCAATATTATTTTGTTCATTATAAATATTAACAGTGATAAAAATTTATCACCTCAGTAAATGTAAAATGCAGAATACAAGGTTAAAAAATTTACATGAGGTCTAGAATTTTACGAAATACTGTTTATTATTTAATTTGACTGATTATATTAAACTATAGAAACAAAAAAAATTAAATATATGGAATTTAAGATCTATTTTTACATAATAATGAAATATGTATTATTTTTTTAAATAAAATTTACAACTTATACTTTCATGAAAATGTTATAAATAATGTTTTTTATAATAGTACAAAGTGGATAACATTGATTATAATTGTTTAGTTGAAATTTGATTTAATTTAATTTATTATGTTTATATATATAAATTTCTTCACTTATTATATAATTACATTAAATTCATACATAGCACTGAAATATTATTTATTAATCTACTATTATATTTAAATAATTTATATGAAATTTATTAAATGTAATGTAATTTGGATTAATTAGTGTGTTCCAAAAAATTTATCAATTAATTTAAATATAATAACTCTTATTTTCAAGTGTTATATTCTAGTTCCATTACAATCATGTTGTTTTCAATGTCAATCTATGTGAATAGATATTAAAAATAAATGCTATTTTAGGATAAATTATTTTACTAAATTATTAAAATAATGAAAACTTAAATTTAATATATTCCATGAAGATTGATAATGTTTCTACAATATCATGACCTATGAATTTATGATCTAATTGAAACCTTGTATATATATATTTATACCCCATTAATATTAAAATGTTGAATACCAATTTTAATATTAGAATCGGTTTAACAATGAATTAAACCAAATGATTATCTGTAAAATGAAACCAAAAAAGCATTAATTCCATTTTTTATGATATTATAAACATATATTATTTTTCATTAAATCAATTAACATTTGAAATAATTTCTCCTGAGAATTACTAGATTATATTTTAAGATTTTTTTTGTAATCCAATTTTTTTCATTTCCATTCCATATTAATAGAATACCCTTATCAATTTTCATTACCCTAATTTGAGCCATCAAGCTCGATCCACCCCTGAAAAATAATAATTTAATATTAATTTTCGATGATGAATATGTTTTTATCATATTAGAAGAATATTAAAAAGATCATTATGAAATTATATCAAGGAGGCTTAAAAGATAAAAATATTATAATTTTAATTCATAGAAATTTGAAGTGGGGAAATAGATTTTCATCTCAATTTTATTTCTATGAGACACATTTCATTTAAAAGGGGGTTAGGATTCAAAATATAACTATAAAGGAATTTTAAGTAACAATGTCACTATTTATTAGAATTTTTTATGGGAAGGATTAAAATGAAAAACTATCATAATATACCTCTAAAAATTAACATTAATTTTATTATCCATTTGCAATTTCTAGATAATATATTTATTCCATTAATTTTCCTATATTTTTTCACTCAAGAGAGTAAACTAATGATTTTAATGAGTAACTAAATTTAATTATATTCTCAATAAAAAATCCATTATCATCAAAATCCATGTTTTATAAAATTTTTAAGAATAATTTTACAGTTATATAAAATATTAAAATACATTTCTTATTTTATTTTTATTAAAGAAATTAAAACTAATCATATTTTTATTTTTATAATGAGTTTATTTTTAAGTTGAAACAAAAAATATGATTGTAATATATTTTTACATATATATAATGAATGAAATTTCATAATGTCATGATCCAACAATTATTTGAGTTATCACATACAAGTTTCTAGTGACATTTTCAAATTAAATGTTTACCCTAATGCTTCATTAATTTTTTTATTTTAATGTTGTGATTTTGAATTAGAAGTCATTTTCTTACTCAATAATTATTCCAAATATATTTTAAAATAATTGTCAACTAAAATGACATTATTTGATATTATTATATTATTATTAGTTTTAATATTGAATGATACAGTCAACATTATTTTCCAAGATGGGTTATAATTAAGATGATGAGAATATTTGGAATGAAATTTTATTTTTCATTTAAATATTTAATGATAAGAAATAATGTTTCCCATGATCATATGGTGTTCATATAAACGGAGAATAATTATTTAATTGATTGATACCCTATTTATCACTATTGAATTGTGTAAATTTTGATAATCCATGTGATAATTATGATCAGTGTGAACCTGATTTCACTTTTAAAAAATTTTATATGGATTTTTCTCATTTATATAAGATTATGCATGGAAATTGTTTTCGTGTTATGAATATTTGGCATGTACATAGTTCTCAGGTCCATAAGATTATGAATGGACCACACATTATTGTCTGTAAGATTATGTGTTGACCTGGTTTCATGTATATAGGATTATGTGTACACCAGGTTTTCAGTTCCTTAAGTTTATGTGATGTCTTAATTTCATTGTTTAATATAAATATTAAACATCTTCCTATTTATACATGTTAATAATCTTATAAGATTTTGTTTTTCCATGTTCCAATCTATATATTATTATCCCATGTATCATGGATTATTATTAATGGTTCTGCGATATAATGAATGATGTACATTATTATGAAAATTTTTCGTTTTAATTCTCATGTTTAGGATCTATATCATACCAGGTAAGGTATTTTTAATTTATGATCAATGTATCCTCAACTTATTAATTTATTTATCTCATGTATGATGATTAATTTATATCTCATATGCATACAGTTATACAAAATCCAAGATCTTCTTTTCTTATGTTTTTTAATCCCCTAGATAGAGAAAATATTTTAATGTATGGTATAACTAAGTTGTTTTCTATGTGGAAAATAGTTAATATCATTATATAAATAATATTATTATGTATCAATAATTATATAAACTACTCATTTACGGTTCTAGTGTATAATACAATGTAATGTGTTACAAATTCATCAAAAAAGATTTTATATTTTTGTATATAAATCTCGGATCACATTAGTTGGTATTAGAGCATGGTTAAACTTGTATTCAATGATTAGGATTAGATAAATTTATTGAAAACCATAGGGATAATAATATATATAAGATAATATCATAATGATTTTTTTATATAGAGATTATTTGTTTTTTATGGAAAAAATATATATCATTATATTTATGTGGGTTGTGTTTTTTTCATGGTTACATCTAGAGGTAATAACCCCGAAATAAGATGATTAAGAATATCTCAACATCTTTCAAGTGCATGGCCATTCTTCCCTTAATATAAAATGGTTTTACACTATCAATGTATATTCCTACATTAACTCAAATTTACCAAATGGTCCAATATGAAGGATTTAAATAAACGATATGTAATAACGGATAAGGATAACTATGACAAGTTAATTAATTAAAAGTATATTTCTTGATATGGACATTATTTGAATTATTTTTCAAAATTATATGTGTTATGTCACTAATTTTGGTTTCTTACAGAATATTTTTTTAATTTACTCAATGAAAATAACCCAAAGGAATCATGTGAACAATGAATATAATGGCCCAAAAAAATTCCATCCTCATTAGAAACCTGAAGGATTAGAATACAGTGTTTAATTTTTTATAAAATTTCTCACTAAAAAACAGGAAGATATGAGTGGTAAAAAAATTCATTATAAACTTATGAGTACACCAAGGTTGGGGAAACCTGACATTGAATCATTAATGTGACAATTTCCACTATTAATCAATATTTCATCTAATCCACTTTATTCTAAGAAATGGATCAATGATACGGGAAAAATATTTTTTAATCATCTATACATGGACTATGAAAAATTTTTACTATCTATTGAACATTTTCTAGGTGAAGTATATTATTTGAATAATCTTATTGTAAATAATAGGTAATTTTAAGGAATTTACTCAATGGAAATTGATGAGATTAAAAGGATATTTTTTATCAAGTACATCCCTCATTATCTACATAAATATATGTAGATAGAATTCCTTCAGATTAAGAAGAATGATTCTGAAAAAAATTGTACATATGAGAATAATTTTTAAAGGAATTAATGTTTTACATACTATTTATTTATCATCCATAATATAAAAATTTAATGATTATTTAGATGAATGGAAAAAAATATTAAATAAGAATTATCTAGAATGGACTTTGGAATATAATATGAAATTGATTGATTTTTACAATATCTTAAAACTTATGTTGGAAATACTTTTGTTTTTGGGGATATAAAAATAAATAATTCGTTTCATAAAAGATATAGTATCACAACCCATGGATAGAAGATAATTATTCAATCTCATATATTCAAAAAAATTGTGGAAAGGATCACTCAACTGAATGCATCAAATGAATAAAAATATAAATCAAATGTGGTAATCTTAGTCACAATGTAAATCATTGTCTAAGAGTTATGAAGAGGAATGTCAATGAAATGAATGGATAGAGAGGTCAAAAACATACACCTCCAACACTTCAGTACAATAGATGCATATAGTTGGACAATTATGAGAATTTGTTCACTATTTTAATGGGTCATGAGGATAATAATCCACAAAAACCATTAATGTCAAAACAATCATGTAAATATAATATAATCACAATAACTGATGTGAATAATGGTAATGATTTAATATTTATTCTCTACTCAATATTTGGTTATTACATGATAAATTATATATGATAAAGCACTACTAAAATACTATTATTCATACATTAATGAAGTTTAATGAGAATTTAGGAATTGATTTTCTGAATAGATATATATTTCATATATATTTTTTGGAGTTCATCAAGACATTACATGGTGTGAGGTCATCTTAGATGCTCTTCATCCCTTTCATGAAAAATATTGTAATATGATCGCGTACTTTTGACTTTTGTAAGCTTTAATTTAATAATAAAATTTCTTTGGTCGTTTATACCAAACAATTACCATTTAAAAAATATATATTTATATATATTTCTAAAATAATGAAATAATTTTTTATATTCTGAATCAACCTATGATCCTTTATTAATGAAATAATAAATCCAATAGAATTTTTTTTCAATGATATGATAATATTTGATTAATAATTTGTGAATTGTTTTTTGAAATCATATATAAGTTTATATTGAAATTATTATTTTTAAATGTTTAGCATACATTGGAGAATTTATTTTCAAGGTATATACATTTGGGTTCAAGAATTTTTGAGTTTTTAATATATTAATTGATATGTTTTTCATGAATCTATATGAGATGATATCATTATAATATTTTGTTTTCAAAATTACATTAAAATATTTTGGAGGTGTCTTAAAATTTTCTATTTATGGCATGGGCCATGTTGAACTTGGGATGTTTTAATTTTGGTTTTAGAGATGAATAAATAATCTCTGTCTATATGTGATAACATTTTATAGCCAATTTTTTTTAAAGATAACTAGAGATTAATGGAATGACTTATCGTTCTTTTTTGGATCTTATAATCTATTAAAAAAAAATTAGCTCATGAATGAAAATTTAATCTCAAAAATTTATTTCATATCATGATTTATGAATTTGAAAAACATCGAATTGAACCAAACATTGAAATTCTTTTCTTGAAATGGAATGAAATCAAGAATGTACATTATCACAGGTTCTTTATCAATATAGTTTGATAATAAATCAATTTATTTAAAATTATAATTAAAAAAACATTTATACTTTAACATTTATTTATATTGAAAATATGTTCTTACCACCCATCATAGATTTATATATTTTGTTTGTTGACATTCTAATGATCATAATTTATAGATTTCTATATCTGTACATCGACACCAGTTTTCTTCTCCATGTCCATAACCTGACATTCCAAATCTTAACTATTTATCTTATAATAAGACTATGTGTGTTTCTTTAAATTATGATGCCAAATATCTCTTTTTAAAAAATGTTTTATTATCCCAATGTAAGATATGGATTTAAAATATAGGTATATTAAAGAAATAAACTTTTGATGACCAAGGTAAAATTATAAAAGAGAAATTTAATTAAGTGTCGAGAATGTAACACTGTAATTATTTATATAAAATAATAATAGGCTTGATGGAATTTTTATCAAGGATTAAAAAGCATTAAGATAATGGAGTTATATTATAAACATACTATTATTTATGTGTAACCATTACAATATAAATATTGAATTAGTGAGTTATGAATACTAGTAACCAAATTATGAAATATATTTATAATAATCCTACTTAATAAATATTTATTAATTAATTTTTTATAAATATGTACACTTATATTGAGTTGTGACATTTTATGGTTCAAAAAAGAATTTTAATAAAAAAATTAACTATATTTTATTCATGGAAATTCCAAGGAATTTCTACCGTTTTGGAAAATGTTTTTATAAAATAATGATTATTATAAAAATCTGTATATTTGAATTCAATTATTTGAAAAAAAATTATAAAATGGATTCATTTTAATAGAATCATTAGAAATTAAAGACATTTCATATAATTTGATTTATATTCAATAAATAATTTAATATAAAATTACCATTATACAATGGAATTTTTTAAGTTACCTATTATAAATTTTATTTAAAAAAATATTAATAATTCTATTCAAATTTTAAATTTTCATGAATTTTATATAAGTAAATATTTAAATAAATAAAGTGAATTAAAAAAGATATATTTGGTATCTTTTTTCATTTATATTCAAAAAATTCTTTCTAATCTAGAGTTTTAATCAGCAAAACATTATTCTATTTTTGGAAATTTGATAATAAAATGTTGTTTGTAGATCCATTTTATTTTTTCCCATTATGAATGGTAATAATAAAAAATATATTTCTCCTTATTATGGTTAAAATTGGTAAAAAAACATTGAAACAATGAGATAAGGTCTCAAAATAATCATAACACTTAATTTTTTCATTACATCGAATAACCTCATCTATAGGGGTCACAAAGACTAATATATTATATTTTTGTTCTATTTTCCATTGATAATAAAATTCATTTTATTTTGAGTAATGTGATTACCTAAATGTCAAAACCTTTACTTAAATGTTTAGAAATTATTTTATTTGTATAAAAGGAGGATATTTTCAATTAAATTTTTTATATTAAATATGAATTAATTTTATAATCATGTTAATCTATTAATTATTTTTAATGATTTAGTTATTATGTTACATTATCATGAAACATTGGCTGAGTATTTATTCAGTTGATAGAAAAACAATATAAATTATCTTCAAAATATTAAAATGTAATTTAATTTTGATTAATTATTTTCTTCTATTGATTTTTTAGATTACTATAACATATTAGAGATGTGTAAAATATTTAAGTTCAAATTCATTTCTTATAATATTGTTTTCAAAGTAAACTTATTTTAGTAGTTCATAAAATTGAATTAATAAAATTTAATGATAAAAATATTTAAAAAATATTAAAATATTTCATCCTTTTAGAATGATAAAAAAGGGCCTAAAATTTCATACCTTTTTCATTTACGATAAATTTATTATATTATTCATAAAATTATATTCCATTGATTTTAAAAAAACACTAACAAGGTTTATATTGAAATTAGTTTACCATGAGGTTCAACAATAATGTAAGGTTTGTACGGACACTATAACTTGTATAAATTTCATTAGATTATGATATTTACACATTAGCCACTTTTCCATTGAATATATGGAAATTTGGAAACATTTCAAATGATAATTACTTTATAAAATTTTATTTATTTTCGTAATTCCATGAATGACATTTTAATACACTATAAAAATAAAATATGTGCTCTCTTTTCTTTATAACAATTTTATACATCAATATCGTCTTACCCATATGCAATTATATTCTCAAATAACATGGTTCGGAATTAGAGGTTCTAGTATTCAAGAACGACCATTAAAAAAGTTCCTTATTATTGGATCTTAAGGAGGTATACTAAAAAAGAGGATGTTAATGTTATTTTGAAGCGCATAGAACATGAAATAAGGTATTTATAACTCATATTTGTTTCTTTGATGCACATTCTATATACACCGATTGTATATTTTATATGATCTACATGCATCCCCATTGATTAATTTTATTATTTTCTCATGAAATTTTTGTAATATACATATTAATTTAGGTTTGGTTCTTTCATGGGGATTATGATTAAAACGATACCAATGTAGTACAAGTTTTATATTCCCAACAAATTATTTTTTAGGATTATCTATGGTTTTATGGTTTTGTTTTTTTATTATAAAATTTCATGATTTACCATTCATGAATTTCATTAGTATTATTGTCCTATATTTATTCCTAGAGAATATATGCCTTCCTCCAATTCCTCTCTCTTTATCACCCAAGAGATCAAAATTACGTTTTTAGGGAAAAAATACATTTATTTCTCTTTTAAATTATAAATCCAATTTTCTCTTTTCTATTTTTTCTAAAAATAATATCAAGAATTTATTAATATTATAATATAATTGTATAATGTACTTTTCCCAATTTTTTAATTCCTAAAAAAATTGCTAAAAGATGTCTTCTTATAAATTTATGAAATTGGTACTTTTTCCTTTTCATAATTACAATAATAAAATACTCTTTTGTTATACATAAACACAATGAACATAATTTCACAATAACAAGTCTAGTAAATGGATTGAATAATACATTGTTTGTTTCTATAGTTAATTTCAATATAATTACACTTATATTTTTAAAAATCTTCAGATTAAATTAGTTAATTTCATAATGAAATGGGAATTATCACAATTAAATGTTGATGTGATACTTCAGAGGAATTTTAATCTAAGATGAAATTATTTGATGTTATATATGTTTTATTAAGGATGTGATCCTATTATATCATCCTTAATAATTTTTAGATCATTTATTTTTATAATGATGATATCTTTATGAAACCTATTTTATTTTCCATATTATTTTGTTATGATAAAAAGTTACACATTTTAGGATCATGTGGTGTTCATATAAATGTATGACGATTATATGATAGGTGGTTCCATTTTAGACCTCAATTAAATTGGGTAAATATGGATTTCTCAAGAGATAAATATGTAATGAATGAACCTACTTTCAAGTTAATAATCCTCTATTTGTACCTGGTTATTATATTCCTATGATTATGTGCATCCCCTGTTTTTATGTCCATAAGATTATTGATAGACCTTGTTTTCTTGTAAATATGATTACATGATAAACCTTTTTTAATTTTCATAATATTATTCATGAAACTAGTTCTCATGTCCGTTATATTATTCATGGACTTAGGTTTTATGTCTATAAGATTATGTCATGTCATAATTTCATGTCATTAATTTAGAGAGAGAAATAGCTTTTTTTTAACATGTTCCCAGTGTTATCATATTTCATTTTTACCAAATTCATATATATTTTTTCATAAACACATGGAACATGACTTTTTGTTGATGATTCCACACTATATAAAATATTTTTTATTTTTATGATTATATTTTATTCCATAATTCATTTCAATGTGATATGAATGATTTATTATGAACATTTTATTTTATTATCTTGATCATATCCAAAATGATGATCTTATAATAATTTTTGATCATTTGTTGTTGTCTAATATGTTTACCCTTACTGATCATATGATCTCAAAACTTTTTCTATTTTTCCATACCCTAGTTATAAAGAATGCTTTTAAGTAGGGTATTCTTAAAAGGAATTTTATGTGGATAATAGTGAAAATATATCCTTGATAAATAGTATAATGTATATATTCTCTAAGTGCAGTTATTCATTACGGTACTTTCATAAAATCTAAATGTTTTGTGTTGAATATTTATCTAAAATGTTGTAATATGTACGAATGTGAATCTTATATTGTTACATATTATCCCTCAAAAGGATGGTATTTTGGAAGGGCTATAAGCTAAATGATTTGGGTAAGGATCAATGATGGTACCAGGAATATCATTTTCTTAAGATAGAGGGATAAAACATTGTGAAAATGGGGGAGTAGTATGTTACCTTTTATAAGTGAGGGGAGAGGGACCATTGGAATTACTATATTTATGATAATAGTATAAAATAATTTTCATGTTCATGTGTAACCAAATTAATAATTCACGTGGATAAAATTACCATGAGTCAAAATACTCTCATCTAATAATGTTTAGATAAATTTAGTGATTTTTTTAACACACTTGTATTAATTTTACCCACCAATTATCCCATTTTATGATTATCATGATATCATAGTTTTTTACAGTTTAAGGGTAAATAAAGTTACTCTAAAAGGGAATGTGACAAATTAGTAGGAAAATGAATGATATAATCAACCAAATACCATTTTATTTACCAAAAATAATATTTTATTTAAATATATAATGATTTAATGAGATATTAATTAACATAATATATCATGAATTTTAATTATTTATACAGTTCATATTGTTTGAATTTAAATAAAATGGGATAGAAATGAAAATATAATATAACATTTAACATATTACAATTAAGTGATATTTATATTTTCAATTCATGGAACAAAATTTTTCTTTTAAATTTAATTAATTTAAATATTTATAAAATTATTTATTTCTATTTTCTGTTACATGTTCAAGAAAAATGTTGTCAATGTGTATGATTTTAAGATCATTAGTGTAAAAATATTAATTAAAATAATTTACCATGATAAATAAATAATGATTTTTTAAATTAAGTAAAAATAATTAAACAAAACCTATTTTTATCTATATAATATTATTTTAGATACTAAAATGTATAAAGTGACATTATAAATATATATTTCGTAATAAAAATAATATTAAAGTCGCAATTTAGGAAAAATGGCACTAGGTTGTTAGTGTTTAGAAATGTTTATAGTAATGTCAAAAGTCCAATCATCCAATAGTATAAAGGAATGTGTTAGAGATATTTTAAATTCACATTCCAATGTTTTAACACATATTCAGCTCTTTTACCCTAACCAAGGTCAAAAATCACTCACTTAATTATTATTAATAATGACAAAATAATTCAGATATATATATATATACCAAATATTAAACTCATGAATACAAATATAGATTCGATTTTTAAATCATAAATTTATTGAAGTGGAATATATAAATATTAAAAAAAATTGTTAAAACACATTAAATTTTTTTAGAAATAAATATTTAATCTTTCAAATGAAATTATAAAAAAATCAAGTATAAATATGATTGTTATGTAATTAATTATATTATATCTAATTAAGTGATAATTTTATACATTAATATCAAACTATAATAATTATATATGTTTAAAATTATATGATTTATTGAAAAGAAATTTAAATTATAAAAATATTTTTTTTCATTGTTCAATAAAAAATATATCCTTTATTGAAAAATCAAATAATTTCCCTATAAAACAATACAGATAGACTAATTTATAAATTTATATCATTTAATAAAAAAATTCTTATAAAATTTAAAAAATATAATTTGTTTTCCCAAAATAACAATATTTATTTATTTTGAAAAAAAATTTATGTATAAATATAATTTACAATAAAATTTAGTATTTTGGAATAAAAAAATAAATAAATTCACTTGAATTACTAAAAAACTATTAAAAATATTTTCATTGAACTTTTTATTATTAATCTTAATATTAATTTAATTTCAAGGTTACACCCTTCACATTTAAATAATATTATTTATATCAGATACTTTCGTTCGGATAAACACTCAGTGATGTCTGTCAAGCATGATATGGATACTAGTACTCATTTAAACTATTTTTTTGTATTTAATATCTTTTAAAAATATGAAAACTAATAATAAAAGACCAGTGCTTCGGCTGTAACCCATTATTATCCAATTTTTAAATGGGTTTAGATTCCTCGTAACATTGTTACTATTCTTCCATATAAACATTAGAGGCATTATTCTCATTGTGTTATGCTGCATCGAATTAAAAATTAAAAAATATTCTCAAAGTCAGAGATTCCAACATTGTAAAATATTTAAAAATATCAGATATTTGAGAAGTGTTTAGTCTTTATTGTGTTCTTTTTTTTTCATGACTTCTTGGATTCCTTGATTCACTTATCACTTTTGGCTCTCATTTTAAAAATACATCGAAAAATAATTTTTCCATACATGTAATATCATCCATAGATGGATAACCAATCATAATTAAAATTTTATAAATATAAATATATACTCATTTCTTATGCATGGACTTCCACATATCACAGAAAGGGAATCATAAATTATTAGAGTTTTTATATGATAATTGTTAGTATGTCGTCATAATTTTAGACTCATTCAAGTCATTTATGTTCATCCATGATATTCTTAAATTTTAATGTGTCATAACATCACTGGATTCACTAGTGAAACATTTACTTTCAAAAATACTATATATAAGATGAAAATTATTTTTATGCGGATGTCTATACCTCTTATCCTAAAAAAATCAACTGTGGATCACAATAAAAATAATTTTTCTTTTAATGTGAGTGATCATGTATTTTTTAAATTTTCTACCAAAAATTATCCATCATCAATTTCAAGTGAAAGGGGAATCGGGTCCATGGTATTTTGGTATGGTTGATATTTTTTAATGGATTGATGATGTGGAAAATATTTTATACTTACAAAAAATATTTCCAATTATACATAATGTGTTCCATTTCATTCAAATGAAGAAGTATCATCATAATCCTAATCACTTTATCAATGGGATCATGTTACTATTGATCCTTATGTGACATTTATCCATGAATCATTAGAAATTATTTATAGAATGATGAATGATTTATGGGGAATATCTATTCCTTTGGTTAGAGTATTATGGTTTAATTTTCATATTCATGAAGATACAATGACAAAATAGAACGTAATGTGATAAAAATGGAAGAAAAATGTATAGATTTCTTATTATGAAAATCTTAGACTGTGTGGAGAATGTAACACATAATTTTTGAGTTATATCATATTTCAAATATTATTTTATGTGAGTGAATTTTTGGATTAATACTATATATTTTTATTTTGAGGTTTTTCATGGGATAGGAATTATTATTTAAGATTAAAAGTTAGATAATGTTTTGAAAACATTAATCTCAAGTCTCTAGGAAACTATATGAAGTGTTTGTGTGTCACTGGGTTGGTTCAGAGTTTCCGGAAACATTAGAGAAATCATCTGGCTAACCATGTGACGTGGATTTTTTGGAGATTGATCTTTTTCGTACAAATATTCCATAATTATTAAAAATATGTTTCCAAATCATGTGATATTAAAAAAATGCACATTTTTTAAACCTAACTAGGAACCAAAATTTTTATTTTTCCTCCTCTGACTTAACCACTCATTTTCCATGGTTTTGTTATGATATTTTCTAAAATATTCAATATAATGAATCCAATTTCAATTAATCTTATAGTATTTTTTCATGGAAAAAAAAGTACAACCACTATTTTCCTTGATAATATGTATATCCACAGATTTTCATGAATAGAATATTTAATTATAGGGGTTATTTATTCAATATGTTATTAAATGTGTTTTGACTGGTTTGATATTCTATTTTATAGAGAATAATATAAAATAGTTATATCTATGGGATCATCTTATAATCAATATTTAAAATGAATATAGATCATGTGTATTTTAAACCATTCCAAATTCATAGAAATATGAAATAATTCACCCCATTTATTAGATCCAACTAGATGAAATAAAAATATGTTGAAAAAACTCTTCTAAAAAGTCAAATGTGGATCCCAATTATTGTACTTGTTCACTATTTTGGTGAAATGGATAACACCACTTGGTATTGATATTAATAGTTTATGAAAAATTAAATTTTTTGTAGATCAGGGATGATTAATGGGTATTTTATCATGGATTGTGTTCTATGAGTAATTTTTCATCGATAAAATTTATTCATCGATGGAAGTCACCGTGTTTATAGGTCTATTTTTGGAGTTCCAGGTTATACATGAGAATTCTTGTGTGTGTGTTTTATAATTATATATATTTTGATGGATCATTAGAAGAAGTCACTATTATCATTGGAATATTTGAGGAGTTTGAGGGATTTCATAGGTGTCTCTGGGATTTTTGAACTAATGTCTGATTAACTATTTGATATTATTTAAATAAATGATTATTTTGGGAAAACATTTTTTATTACATTACTTCAGGTTTATAAACGTTTTTTATATTATTTTTAACTATTTATATTTATTTTAATGGAATTAATATTAATTTTATACTCCTAATATTTGTTAAATTGGTTAGATTATATTATTCTGGTTTTATTATTATGTGGGGAAATTCTCATGAGGTTTTCTACTAATTTGTTATTGTCACCACTACATATACACCACAATGAATATACATTTGTTATCTTAATAAATAGGGGTAAGAGATTAGATATATATTTCATTTGTGGAAAATAAATAAAATCGCTATTATGAATTTCTAAAGATTGATCTTTGAGTATCTTCTTTTCTTGGAGTCAGGTTTGTGCCACCAAGGTTCCTGAGTTTTTTGCTGTATTGGAGTCTTTGATATTTTTCTTCATTAAATTTTTATTATTACCCTTATTTTTTTATTCCATTATGTTTCTATATTTCATCTTACTAATCATTAATAATCATCACCTATATATTTTTTATATTATTATTTAGTTTGTTTTTAATTAATATTTATGTATGTGTATGTGTTTATTGGGAAATATTTCTAAACTTTTGTTCTTATATTACACAGTCAAAAGTTATTTCTAACACGTTGTATCTGATGACTGTAACATAATGTTAGTATTACCTCTTAATCAAGACAATACATTGGTTAGGGTAGGGATGGTTTACTCCCTCTATTATACATTTCTTGGTTGCACTTAGAGTTCCATCAGAGATAGATTCATCAATGATTTCTAATATTTCACTTTATTATTCTTCCCATTTCTATTCCCTTTCATTTTCCTTCCCTTTAGATAACTATGGACTTATCTAAATGAATTTAGGGATCATGGTTCCCAATTAACATGTTTTATAGTTACTAATAAATGTTCAAGTTCACTGGTGTCTAATTTGAGGGAAAGCTATTATTGGTGATGGATTTTATAAAGATTATTTTTGGACTAGGTTATTGTTTTTTATTAATTTACATTATGGTTTTTTAGAATTTAGTGCCTTAAATGTTCAAACGTTTTTCTGTGTTAAATTAATTATATATGAAATGAAAAAAATCATTTCATATACTTTTTTGGAATTGGTTATTAAATTTGAGTAAATAGTTCTTTGGAATGGATTCAATATCTGTTTTTTTAAAATTACATATTTTATATATTTGATTAAATGATATATTGAATGGAAATTGATGTTTAAGAAAGATAATTTACACGATTTGGATCATGAGTTAATTAAAGATACTATTTTGGTTTTTACAATATTATATATGTTAAAATTGTAATTACCTATACATTTATTATGAATTTGGTTTAATTATTTTCAATTAGTAGTTATAAATTAATTTTTAAGTGTAAATTTTTAATTATTTTTTCAATATGGAATCTAAAAAAACTACATGATGAATTAGTATTCTGAGTATTTTTAGAGGATGTTCAATTTTGAATATTTAAATAGAACCCAAATATTTTGGGAGGGTGGGGTTTACCTCTTTATATATATTTGATTTTGATTTGAATATATTGTTTCCCTATTGAAAATTTATTATTATTATTTTAGTTATGATTAATGTGAGAAGAGTTTTTTCAGGAGAGTTTTTTAGTGGTGATAATGATTTTTTATTGACACTCATGACTATGTATTGATTCATGCTTGATTTATCATCTCCAGATAAAAATTCAAGGATTCACTATAAACCAAGTGAGTGTTCTAGATTAATGATAGAATAAATAATATCACATTACTAGTTTTCACCTAGTGATGTATTATGGAATATATGTTTTTCCCATGATTATATTAATGATCTAGGTTAGTTGGTATCTTTTGTTATGGATGGAAAACTTGGAAATTGGTTTTCCTCTTTTCGTATGATCTAGGAATATCTCGTTTTCGGACCTATTGTTTTTCCGATGATACTAGATGACCCTATAGAGGACTTTCAGCTTTATTCCAGATCATAGTGGGCATTGAACAAATTGTAAATAGTTTTTCATAATGGTCGATAAATTTAATTTGTTTTTTATCCTCTACTGACATACCATTATTATTTAATTATTTTCTAATGTTATTTAAAATTGTTTAATTTTATAAAATATTTCAAAACAATTATTTTAACAGGGAATCTTAATAACGTTTTATTTGACCGTTATCAGTGATTTGAAGGGATTAAATTCATCTAATTTTGTGAAATGAAATAGATGATTGTAAATTAGATATTTCCGTGTAATTTTTTTCATACTTATATTTAAAAATCCTATTTTATAATTTTATTTCATACTAGAATAAAAATAAATTTTAAATTAAATGTAAAACAAAAAATACAATTTCGGGAAATTCAACTGGAATCAATTTTTCTCGCATTCTGTATCTACCATTTATTATTCATGGAATTAAATTTTATTTTTAGGTACTAATTTGATAGCCCTATTAGTTTGGGATGTTAAGGTAATTTAGTTTTGTATTATTTAGGAAAAAATTAGGTTTTGCAGGTTCCAAGAAAATGGTGTTGTTTTTTTATTTTCTCAATGAATATATTTGATCGAGCCACATAGATTATAATTTAAATTAATTTAAAATAATGCATTAAATGATGATAATTTATTATCCAGTTCATGTGATTTATCTTTTTATTATTTACAAAATGTGATGGAATTTTTTATTTTTGTATTATTTAGATCACCTATTTCAATTTTTCAATTATATGTGTTAAAATATTATTTAAAGGGAAAATGATTCCAAAGTCTATGCACTAATAGTAACGAGACATTTGTAAATTTTATGGATCGATTGGTAATGAACCTTATTCTAGGTTTCATAAATGTTGAGACACAATGTTTAATGAAATCATATTTTATTGAAATGTGTATTTGACAGTACTTATTTACACCAAAACGTATATTGGACTTCTATTTTTGATATTAATGCCTTGAATTTGAGCTTTTTTCAATATTTATTATGGATTTGGATATATTACGATGGAAAATCAATCCTAATTAATGAATTTAGTGATATTTTGGGTTATATTTTGTTTCAATTTTGATGATTGTTAATGAACCATGGATTCATGTCTAGAATGAAAGGAATGAAAAACTAAGTGGAGCATATAAAAAATGGACATATAACCATTACCAAGACCAATGAACTATAATTCCATGATTTATTAACATGTGTGGCCAAAACATGGAATGTTTTTTCCTCTTTAGAAATTTTTTTCTACCTCCCATAACATCTAGATTGATCCCAATAATGTGTGTCATGAGTGTGATAATAATTAATATATTTCTATCCGCAAATATTTATTATCTATTTCCAACATGGGTTTAGCTATTGCTAAAAGTGCATTTTCCGTTGGTAAAAGATTTACTAATAGAAACAATCATATCATTAAATTTATGGTCATGAAACTATAACAAAATGTTTTTGCGATATATAAAATAGTTATAGTTCTAATAAAATAATACCATCATATAATATATATGTTGGTCACTATGTTTATCAATGGATTCATATGAAAAATATAATGTTTTTTAATATTTTTACAAACATATATTCTATATTTATAAATTAAATAAAATTTAAAAATAAAACGTTTTATTTCTATTAAAATTTCATATTATATTTATTAATTTATCAGAAATAAAACAGCAGCATTTTTATCAAGATAGAGATGATTTTCACACATTATAAACATTGAAAAATATATAAATTATATTAATAATAGTATTTAATACAAAATTAATGAATATATAGTTTACGTTGATTAATAAGACCATAAAAACACATAAACTCAAGATATATCTATTATTTTTTCGCTACCATAGGCCACCTCCAATGTCATATCTTGACTGCAACCTCCAACATTATAGTCTATTTACTACAATCGTATCTCACCAATCATAGTATAGAAATAGTTACTTATTCCCAATATCATTCATCACCCCCAAGTAATAAACTCTATAAAAGAAACCAAGACATATCATATAACATTAAGGACCCTTAATTCAGTGATACTCCACTACCTTCAACTCTATGATCTACACAACACACAACAAAAAAATGTATCCAAAAATAAGAGAAAAATATCTACATTAATTAAAACCTAAAAATAATAAATTATAAAAAATTTCAAGCCACATGTTTATGAAATTGAGCAAGAGAAAAGGGTTATAGAAAAAAACATTATCTCTCAGAAAAAGTTTTTCTTTGTCATCATGGTTGGGTCACCATAAAATTTTTAAAAAAAGAATATATAAAGTTCAAATCCAATTGTTGATACATGAATATAAGGATAGTATTACAGGTAATAATTATAACTCATGATTATATCCAAAAATAATGGAATCCTCGTGCATGGAATTATCCTAACCATACAAATCACATTAAATCACATTGTCACTGTTCTCTAAAAGTATGCATAGATTTATTTCAGCATACCTGATTTTAAAAAAAGAATACTCAATATTATTTTCAAAAACAATACCATGAAAATTCATGTCAAAATAACACTAGAATTCATTTATAATCAATGCCTAACATGTTTTTTACAATAATCCAATTATTATTGTAATAACCATGTTGTACAGTCTTAGTGCAGTGGTTGTTTTAATTAAAAAATTAGCCACTAAAACATAACCATCACACAAAAAGTGGTTCCAATTGGTAACAAAACGAATAAAAAGATTGATTCATATTAAAATCAAATAAAGGTGGTACATCTCTATAATGGTATGGTGTAAACCTCTATCAGATGAACCATCCATCCATCTCTTCTTAAATTTATCTCAACCTATGTTTTCAAATTTATGTAACTACTATAGAAAAAATCAATATCGTATTCAATCATTTTAGTTCAAAAAAATAAACCACATACAAATTGAGAGGTTACATTCATAATCCTAATTGAAATCTCAAAAAATAATGTCCCTTATAGAAGTTTATATCACCCATCACTAATGATACTAATTTAGTGTAAGTGGAGGAGGGAGCATCTAATTTGCAACATTCTTAAAAAAATGGGATCATGATTTCCTTTCCTTATAATCTTTAATTAGAATCTATAGAATGTATCATCCACATATATGTTTTATATACATTTAAATTTTGGTTATGGGAGAATATATATTATACATTTGGATGAAAAATATAGATAAATAGCATTGAAGGCATTATAGGATCCATCATTCGTGATAGAAAAGGTAAAGACGTTTACGGGATGGTGACGGTTGTAGTCGCTTCTATCATTGAGTATTCATAGAGGGCTCTAAATGGGATTGAATATGAGAAATATCCACCTTACATTAATTTAGAAACTATAAAAATTTCTATGGACGTTATCACTACATTCAAGTTCCAAACAAGTGACAAGAATAATGGTGTTTCAGATCTTATTTTCTTGAGAATATTTGGTTTTCCTAGTCTCGTTATCTTTGTAATTGTTAATATAAAATACTTCAAAACTATAAATTTAAGAGAGTTTTTTCATACATGTGTTTTATGTTTTTGTGAATAGGAACTAGAAAATAATATTAGTGGCACCATAAGAAATTCCTCATACATTTTTAGAGTGTATAATAAATCATCACACTAATAAAACAACATGAAAATCCATCTATATTAATGAAATATAGTGAAAACAATAACGAATCAAGAAGATAAATAAAATATTAATTCATGAAGAACTCATTTAACAATTCCATTTTCCCTTGGAATCCAATCAATTCATGTATCCAAACAGAAGCATCACGAAATACAGTTATAGAAGAATCATAATAAAAATAGTGAAAAATATTTCCATCAAACAAATTGAATAAAACCATCATGAACACCCATCCTTAATAGTAGTAAAATCTATCCTAGAACCCAAAAAAAGGGAAATTAAATTTCATCTTGACAAGAACTATGAATTTGACATTATAAAATTTGTAAATATATGTCCAATTCATGAAAATAAAAATCACATCATTATATTCACTTTTATACAATATTTTTTTAAAATGTTGTGCACATTTAACAATATAAAGTTCATATTTCCTTTGTACATAAAATAAAATGAAAATTATTTTAAATACCTTTTAAAAAATATCCTCCATGTTGTCACACTTTTTTATCTTTTTATAACATGAATAAGAAAAAATTATAACACTTGTACAATTGATTTGGTCATGACATTAAATATTATCTTAGATAAAAATTATTCTTTGACTATATAATTTATTAATGAATCAATATTAATAATCATATATTTACATGACTTTCAAATAAACTCATGAAATGTTTTTACAAATTTACTATCTAAAATAAAATAATCTTATATAGCTTATTAATTCACTTATCTAAAATTTGGAAAATAAGAGTCAATAATAATGGAAAAAAATAAATTCATCTTTAATTTAAAACTCAAGTTCAATTCGAACTACCTGTTATATTGAAAAATAATACCTCCCTAAATGATTTTACAAATTGAAAAAAAATATAACCAATGTGATTCTAGTTAAAAATCATTTAAAGAGGATAAAAAACATATCCTTTGGCGATAAATCATGGCCACAAATTTATAGGAAGTAAACATTACCAACATCAAATACCATAATATCATGTTTCTCTCCAAGGCATTGAATAAATACTAAGATGCTCAAGCAATCATAAAAAAACTAATTAAATTAATAAAAAATAATATAATATTGTTTTTTTAACCCAAGGGGCTTAATGCCTTAAATTAGTTCTTGATGGGTGATGATGGTTCTATTTAAGTGTCTCCAAGAAATACATTATTCATGATAGGATGAACTAGTTGATGTCTTGCGGGATAATCTTTGTGGCACATATATCAAAGATCTAGATAATATCTGCTTTGTTTTTAGCTTAATTCAATGTGGGCAGGACAATGGATGGGATTTATATTTGTAGGAGTGTGTGGTGAACCTTAAAAATGATGGATGAAAGAAGTTTAGGCAAAATAAGTATATGTGTGGACATTTTATGTGAATTAAATGAGAATAATAACAAAATTTCAGATTCCACATTTCATACCGGTCATGTTTTCAAAATATATTGAAGTCTTGTTGTGTGTTCAATTTATGTGGAACACTACTAAACCCTAATGAGACTGTCTATTCAATATGATTGGACAACTAAGAAACCAAGATTAGAATGATATGAGGGTAAATATTTAACATATTCTATATATTTCAAATTTCATAGATTTTTGATTTCACACATAATACATAGAATCCAGATTTCACAAAAAATTCATATATTCCATAATTCATACAGTAAGAAACATATCCGTCTTCTACTTATAAACCAACATGGATTCTACATAGATTGAAAAAATTTATGAAGCATCAATCTATATTAGTTAGAACACTAAAAAAATTCTATATTTCAAACCATGGCATTAGAAAGAGGTGATGGTGAGTAATATGTTAATGAGAACACTAAAATAGTAATAATGCATCAATATATTCACTTAATCCTAGTGTCTCGGCTACTCCACACACTCTATAACCAAAATGGATTAAGAAATAGATCTCAAATCATCATGATACACACTATAAAGGCATCAATATAATAATACATGTCCTTTTCCATGATATTGATAACAATTTTCCTCTTCCACAAAACGTAAAAAAAAATTCAAGTTAAAACACAAGTAAAATACAACATCATTTTTATTCTATTATTAACATCACCAAAAATAGTGAAAATAAGATTAATAAAACTATTAGTCATTTACATAGCAATTCATTTATCTTTCACATTTTTTTGGTATATTTTTAATTGAATTCAATGTGATCAACCCCTTTTGATGTTTCTCATGCATCCATCTATTGGATTTATTCAAAATAGAAATATGAGCCTTGCTAGTAAAAAATGGAGGATATTTTCATTCTATCAGATTTATGGATCCTCAATTTCATCATGAGGGTTATAATGACACTACCCTTGAAGGTACCAATTACATGTACAATGAATATGAAGTGGGACACAAAATCTCTTATCTACAATAGATTACCCTCATCAATAAAACGATCCTACGCATCTTCTATAATGGTAGTTTAATCTAAAATATATCATTATTGTCTAGTACATCAATGATTTCTTGCATGAAATCACTCTGTTGATTCCCCCCAATCCTTACACGTATGTTTAGACTATGTTATGGGTTTATTGTTGTGATATAATATTTACATGGAGGGGAATAAGTAGTTGATTGGAAAATGAATGTAGAAGGAGAGGGAAAAATCTTTGTAAATTTAGTATAAATAAAAGGATAAAGATAATATTATATATTTAATGATAAATAAAAATAAAAATAAAATGGTTAAAATGAATCACAATAAATGTACATCATTTAATGTATGTGATAATGTAATGAAACTAATATAGTGTACAAGAAAAATTCTATGTGTTGAACAATCCAATGTGGATACCTATTTTACTTATCTTGATCCATGTATATGAATTATAATTAATTAAATGAATATTAATGAGAAACAGTAATGATATTTAATATTTATAGTCATATATATGAAGGAAGAGTGCTAGTGATTTAAAAAATGATAACTAGGGCATAACTCGCATGCAGATGGATAGGTGGGGAATGTCAGGGATTGTGGCTGCCAGTTGGGTAAGGTCCGCGACAGAGGGGATCGTGTAAGGAAGGTCATGGAGGGTGGGGGTATTCTGATGGGGATGGTAATCCAATCATTGAAAGACATATGTAGGTGTGGAGGGTGGTGGTGGAGGAGTATGGTGGCATATGTATATGGTCTCATAATAGGTTGTGGGGGTCGTGAAAGATTTGGGTGGCATAGATGGAGAGTGGTTTAGGATGCAGGGAAGGTCACTAAGGGGAGCGGTGGTCGCGGAGGATACATGGGGTCGCGAAGGCGGAGGTTGAATTAGTAAAGTGCAGCGATGTCATGGGTCACTGGGGGAGATTAGGTTGGTGTGGATCACACATTGGAGGTTTTTGAATTAGGTTTGGGGATTGTGAATGATTTTAAAAAACAAATTAAAATTAATAAAATATTAAATTTCATTTAGTATTTTAAATTAATGATATAATATATATACATATGAATGTTATAAAATTTTAAAAATATTATTAGTTTTATTTATATATAGAATAAAATGTCACTCTGTGATTATAAATTATTATGAAAATAATATTAATAAATGGATTATTATGTTTTTTATTTATTAAATTTTAAATATTAAATTTCAGGAATTTTTTTTACTATAATTTATTAATATTATTAAGATTCAATATGAATACTAAATCACCATGTATGTAGACCATATCAAACTTATATATAAATATATCAAATATAATAATGATTTAATTTTTTTTATAAAATTATTTAAATTGGTATCAAATGAAAAAAAATTAAGGAAGATGAACAGTACTGATATTTATTGAAAATTGAAAATTAAATTCTTTTAATGATATATTTATAATAAAACCTCAATAAATGAATATTGTTTTTTGTTATAAAAAATTTTAATATAAAAAACTAGTTTATAATTTTTATTAATAATAATGTTTTTTATTAAATAGTTAATTGAAACACTTTTTATTAATGGTTAAATATATTTTAGTAAAAGTTATCATTACTAATATATTGACATGTTAATAAAAAAATTTGTATTAGTTTGATAATGTTATAGATTTAACTAATGGTAAAATAATTTTTGGTATTGAATGATATATATCAACAGATATATCTATTTTTAAAATTATGTGTTTGTATTAAAAATTAATACCAATACAAAATAATATCTACCAAAAATGTTCATTGTTTCCAATAGAGATATTATATGTCAATAAATTTCTAATTTAATAAGACATGTTTTGTATTGTATATATGTAATTGAAATTAACGAGTGATGATTTATTTGTGTTTTATGATTAGTTGATTGTTTTCATAAATTAATGCTTGGTTTGATGAATAATAAATTGGTTTTTAATTTTAATTGTACAATAACATAATTTTGGTTCATCAATTAATCTTGAATATAATGGGATATTATTGATTTTTAATTGGGTTTTTATATTTGTTTCAAATAGGTTTTAACCATATGAACTGTTTTAAAACATGTTATTTAAAATTTCTTCCAAAATAGACATCCTAATAATGTAATTTTTTATTTATTTTGAGATAAAAAATACATTTTTTTAAAATACTCATTTCAATATATGTTTTCCAGGGAATATTTTAGGAAGGTGTCATTTTTTGTTGAAAAACTATGAAATATTATTTATAAAATGTAGAAATTTGGAAAAAATTAGGAATTAAAGAACATATTTTTGATGGGTTGTTGGTATTTATATTTGTTGTGAATATTTTATATCTGGGTTTTCATGTTATTTTTAAGGGTAATTTTAATTTTGGATATATTTTAGTTTATCATCTATTTGTCGGATCAAATTTTGGAAAACATGAACTTGGGGACTTGGTGTTTAATTTGTTTTAGAATACTCTACCAAAATAATTAATGAAGATGATAGTAAAGTGTACTCATTTTTTGAATCATTAGAATTGATTATCACTTAATTTAGAAGTGGATTAATTGATTTTATATTTCATATAGACATATTGTTTAGTTTTTCATCTAAATTCTTCCACAACCTTAGCCTATATGACTAACGTCTAAAATTATAATGATATTCAACTTGTTCATGGAGAAATTATAGATGAATAAATTTCATAATATATGTGATGTATATATTAAAATTTTATAGATCAAAATCTATAATTGAATCATGATAAAGGCTAGTCTCCTTTAATGAATAACAAAAATATGAATCATTATGTTTTCCAACTTTGAAGAACACCTAGTAATTGAAAATAATTTGGTTTAAATTCATTTATTTATTACAAATATTTTACAAATTTTAGTTCTTCCAAATAATTTTATATTATGTTTTTGAAAATAGATGTCTATATTTAAATCATGTTATGGGTATTGATAACTTATACTATTTTGTAATCTTTATTTTATATTTTTTTTATTTTTGAACAATATTTTTTGGCAGTGAGGGTATGTTGCTTCATGATTGTAATTTGTGACTCATTTTTCTGAAAAAATATCTTAGGGATGTGTAGTTTAGTTGGGGTATTTTTAGGATGGGTTCATTGTGGTTTAAACATAATGAAATATTAGGTTCATTCATGGGAAATTATAAAATTATGTCTTTTGGGTAGTTAATCACATGTGAGTATTGTTACCCTTTTCTAGGTTTGTCATGCGATGGTTTTTTGGTTATAGGGCATAGTTTACTAGTTTGATGTAAATATTTATGGTGTAGAACCCATATTGATAAATCTTGTGGATTATGTTTTCTAGTTAATATTGATTCATATTATTGATTTTAATTATGGTTCTCATTTTTTTCATATTGATTTCCCCATGAATTATATGATTCATTTAGATTTATAATTTTTTAAGATTCTATTTGTTGAATTTTATAGGGGTGAGAATCCTTAGGTTATTTCCTGATAAACTCCCATATATCTGTTCTCTGGGGATATGTTTTGGTTTCGGGATGTGTGTCATTTACTAATTTCATAATTTTAGAATCTTTATTATTTTGTTGGTACACCCTTAATACGTATTTATTTATTTATATCTTTCGAATAAACTATTTTGGTTTTCTTGTTCATATAGAAATTGGTGTGGATTAAAGACACAGTATAACATCCCATGACATAATCAACTCATAATTACATTATTTATAACATGGTTTACATATTATTAAAATTAAATGAACAATTATGTTTAGAATTTTCGAAATATAGGAAACCCATTGCCTAACATTGTGGAAATTTTCATGTAATGTACATTTTCCTACAAAAATATGTTCCAATTTTTACTCCCAAGTTTTGTTTAAGATTATTTTTTATTTAAGAGGTGTTAACTTTTATATTTCTATAATCCGTATAAATCATTACGTCATATTATAATTGTTTTCAAAAATTTATACAAAATATAAATTTCTCATTATGAAACATGATATGAAAAGAAACATATTAATAAATTTTTAAACATATAAAACCTAGTAAATAAATTTTCCATTTTAATATAATAAAATTTTAGAGAAAAAAATAATTACATCCTCATGAATTCAACTTCAAATGACTATGTTTTCACAAAAAAAAATTATTATAAAGAATATTTGAAAAATCGGCATGATGAATGTTACATGAGAGAGCATGAGAACACATAAAAAATACATTAACATTATAATAACATAATAATTCCATTAAAAATTTTTTATTTGTCTTAATTAATAACATAAACACATTAAATTAAGAATTTATATAATTAACTAAAAGACAATTTCAGTTTACTAGAGCCACATATTTATAACAACCCTTATAGGGACATATATAAAAGTTTAACCATAGTGGTTAACGATAAAATACCTCTTCTAAATGAAATAATTATTGTTAATTCTATCACAATTACCTATTTAATAGATGATATATATCATGCTTGAGGAAAACTATGAATACCATATATTAATATTTTGTTGTTTTAGATTAATATTCAATACATTTCACATCAATACATGTTTGATGACCATAATGGTATGTGGTTATTAGAGACTAGTTAAATAATAATATAGTTTCCTGAATTATTTTTAATATATCTCTCAAATAATATCATGTATACTGCACTTATTAGACATAACCTACAGAAAACCATTTTTATAATCATGGAAAAGGAAACATAATAAAGGCTGATATCATCAGATTAGTAATGTTAAAAATTAAAAATATGTTTCAATGATCATAAGGTGTCATTAGATAAGAATAAGGGTATGAGAATATGATTATAACTCATAATAATATTACGTAATCATTCAATGATCATCATCCATGAATAATGTCATAAGGGTTTTTTCAATTAAAATCTATAATAGATGAGAGTAAAAAATAATTAACAATTAATCATGATCCATGAGAATGTATAATTATAATTATAAAATATGTTTTTTAAACAAAAAATAACATAATAAATTCATAGTAAAATTTCACTAAAAATACTTTCATTGTTGATAATGTCTTATTATGCAAGTTAGTAATTGTTCATTTCCCACATTATATTATGAGTAACTGTCATCTAGTAATCTATATCCCCTCTTATAATTTTAATAACTCCATATTAACTTTAGATATAATGAACCCTTTTAGTACTACCCAATGCGTTGGAGGTATATATAATTTTTGGCCAAGAAGTTACATAATAAAAATCATCAAATTTTATTATTATAAAAATTAGAAATTAAATGGGATTCACAAAAATTTTATCATTTGACTGAAGAGTAACTATTGGAAAATAAATGGGTATAGAAAAGGTTAATCAATGCAAAACTAACTCATCAGAAAGAAATAGGATTCATATAATATTAATTAAATAATCATAATCATAATCCTTCTATATAATGAATGTGGATTATATCATATGTTCATATCGCTAGTGAATCTTAGCAATTCATAATGGTTGTTGGATGATATGACAAATACCTTTTATGAATCCTTGGAACCAATCTTTTAAAAAGTGGGAAAACATCATTATCTAATGATAATATTTTGTATTAAAATAACCATTTTATTATGAAAATATATTTCATATAAAATTAACATAGAAACATGTAAAATAAAATTAAAATAAAATAATGGTCATGATGGTATAAAAAATATTAATACCATTTTTGTTCAAAGAACAAAAATCCATTCCACACATTTTTTAAAAATTTAAAAAATTACTTGTTTGTAAAAAAATAATTTAAAATACTAAATTTAAAACATTTTAAAATAAATTCAATGGAATTAAATCTTTTTCAAAAAAACCATGTATAGGTATGAATTTTTATGAATAAATTTAGGACTACTAACATGGAATAAAAGTTTCATTTTGAAATGTTGAAACAAAGTATGCTTTTCATTAAAAACATTTTCATTATAATTTAATGTACCAAATAGGGGAAAATTGTTCTAATAAAGAAAAAAAATTAATAAACTATATTGTGATCAAAATATAAGATTTATATAATCTCATTAAATGGAAATTAATCATATAAAATCTAAAAAATAAAAGACATTATGACACAACCCCCTTACCTTGTATCCTATCTCCCTTCATGTGTGTTGAAATAACATATAAAATAAATAAATATTTATAATAAATATTTTACAAAACAATATTAATACATATAATAAAGTTTATCAAACCATTATAATTTTAATTACATATTTAATGACAATTTCTTCAATAATATGAACATTCACGTGAAATTTGGTATGTCTATAATTCATGATTCAGTTTCACAGATGAAGCACATTCACTATGGTCATGGTTTAATCATACCTAGAGTCCAAATCCTGATATAATAATCATATTTATTGATAAATTATACAAATTTAATATTTTATGTATGGCGGGGATAATAAATGAATTAAATCACATCATGGAGATGCATGTTAATAAATATGCACTAGGGTTGTTACAAATTTTTGATGTCTAGAATAAAAAATGGATAATAATAATTAACCATTAAAAAATATTTATTATATCACAACTATAATAGTTTTTCATTAAATTTATTCTTATTACCCGACTTGCAAACCCAAACTGAAAAACTAATCACATCAGTTTCGGGGGGTGGTAGTTCATACATACTCACAAGGGACGTTATCATTTTCCATTGGAAGGAAAAGTTAAAAATATATAATATATCATACTAATATAAATATTAATTTTTTAATAAGTATTATATATTAATATTAAATATATAAAAATTACCATAAATCAAATATGGAGATGGGGAGTGAATCATATTTCTACTTGAAGGTGGTAGCCCACATGTATACAATGACCCAGATGGCACGATGGCCTTCATTTTTTATTGATTTTTTATAACACCTATTTCAAGGGATGAGGGGGAACCATTATAATACGAATAAAATTAGATATTAACTATCCTGTAGGCATATGACATTACATGACCCGAAGATCATAGGGAATTCAACCATACTATAACTACAAGGAACTACCCCTCCCTAACATCAGCATAGTGATGATATCTCTCCACCTTCGCATGGAAGTATACATGGGATTCCTGTGAAAGCATAGGGTGGTCTCGATGGCATATCCATCACCTCTCATTCTTCCAAATCCCTCTTGTTGTACTCTGGTTAGTGAACATTCTCTAAATCTTCCTATGGAGTTGTTTCTTTTTTTGTAGAGTCTGTATGGGGCAATTTCACTGATCATGTGGCCCGAAGGCCTTGAGGTGTCCTGAATGCCTGAAATGTGGCCCAAAAGCCATATGACCCTAACAAGAAATGATATGATGTGGTTTAGGATTACTATATGTATTTTGGAATGTATATATTGATCTGTATGTCTCATCAACTATGAGTAAGATAGGATCAGAATATTTTTTATGGGAAAATAACATTGATAGATGTTCCTAACATATCAGTTTTTTAGAGTCGTCAATATAAGGAATCACCGGCTAGGATTATCTTTCTTGTATACATGAAAAAAATGTGGGTTCTTAATGAGAAAATTCTTTAGTAAAAATATGTTCAGCAAAAAATTTAATTTCAACATAGGCAATTTTAGGAACATGGCCATCTCTATTGATAATGATTTCTATATGAAGGGTAATGTTTGTTCCTCCCACTACTTATACAGAGAGGTATCATTCTATGATTTATTATGGAATCCATTTTATATTGTAGAGTGAGACAGGATAAAATGGTCATTTATCAGATGGTTCATGAGGATCTCATATAGTGGACACTCAATATAGGGGTTTGTAGATTCATTATTTCAAGTTATAGGGTTAAATGGAATGAATTTTAAAAATCATGGAATCACATTCACTATTGTATTTTGGTTTTATGGGAGCTGAAGAAATATTTGAGAGAAGGTGTTCATTAATATCAATAGTTGATTTAGGTTCAAGAAAGGATACCAATGGAATGCCTTTTTCCTATCAATCTTAATGTGGTACCTTCCATTTCCCTAAATTATGGCTTGGAGAAATATGTCTTTTCCTTCTATGGCTACGGTTAATAGAAACCATGGAATATGGGTTCACTGGAACCCACATTATAATTAATTGAAGTTTTATATTTATGTATCCAATGTGTTGGGATATATGAGAGGAAGAGGTATGATTTTTTATGATAGGGGATATATGGTTTCTTTGATTCATTAATTTTTATTGGTCAGCAAATTCTATCAGAGCGAAGGATCATGCAATTTTTGGTTGACTAACCTTGTGTAATTTTCTCTATATTAATCTCTCTATAGTGGAATATGACTCCATTATTCTGGTCAACCTTCTTCATGGATAGAAATAAACTCCATGGGTCAGGACATACTTCATCAGGAAGTGTAGAATATTTCATAACTAATGTACTGAGGTGATCCAAACATTGGGGGAATAGAACTATGTATTAAACAACATGGATATTAAAGTGAGTAGTAGTGACAAAATAATTTATTATAATAACATTTTGTCTTTACCATAGGATTATAATTTTTTTTAATTGGTGAATATGTATGACTTTATCACTTTTTATCAAACAATCGCCTCATATTTCTACTTTTTTCTTTTAATATAAGTTATCTCTAAGTGAGTGGAGGGGGCACACATTAATTATTTTGAAATATTAATATATGTTAATGTCTTCCTCAGATAAATTGGATCCAAAATTAAAGTACATGAAATATTATAAAGATTACTTCAACATAAAAAATATAATAAATGCAATTTTTATGTGATATTTTAAACATAGTATCTCTGGTCACACCCTATTGTAATCCCTTTTTAACCTGAATATTTATAATAATTTTTTACTGTATTTAAAAATCCGTATCATAAAAAATAATGTTACCAATATTAAATTATATTAATTATTATGATTAAAATATGGAATCTGTATTATAACATTATATTTCTATAATATTTATAAATTAATTTTATAATTAACATCCAAAATAGAATGAAACCCAACTTTGTAAATTTTATTTTGAAGCATAAACAATGACTAATAATTATTATATGGCTAGTAAAAGTAGTAAAATGTATATTAAAATAAATTAATGAATTTTTAATCTATATATTTTTAAAAAAATCATCACTATTTATTATTCTAATTTATTTTGGTAAAAACACATCATGATCATTAAATATTCATTTTTGAAATATAAATATTTACCATCGAATAAAATTATTTTCAATTCGAACCAATTCATTATAGATCAATTAATTTTATACATATGTAAGAAATATGTTTTCATAAATTATATAGTCCTATTTATACCCACCCATCTAAGGTACATGAGATAACAATCATATTTAATAATTATATATCTATACTATGTCGAAATTATTTTAAATTTTATTCATAATATAACCATAAATGAAGTTAAATTTATCAAAAAAATTAACATTAAATCATATTGTAATAAATTCTAGACTATTGTATAATAATTATTACTTCACAAATATTTCACTATTATGTAAACTACTAATGAAATTTCTACTTAATTATATCTTTGGTCATTTAAATATATTCTTAAAATTTATCGATTTTCCAAAAATGTTTTTCTAGGTGTGCAGTCATGTTTTACAAAAAATAAACTCTTTAATATAGAGTCTCCAATGGATTTTTATGTGAAAAGGATATCAGTCTATATTCGTATGACCTCAGAGTTCATTAAATGTTAAGTATTGATAATATACATAGGAGAGATACATAGAAGGTATAGTGAACGTATGATAGGGTTTGGTGGAAGAAAAAAGTGGTGAGAAATGGTATGAATATGATTAGGAATTTAAAATGTACCAGTATATATATATTTGAAAAAACATCCTATTCATTTAAATTTATTAACTTTTTTTAGGGATATATTTATTAAAATACCTAATCACCAACATTGGACACTAAATCACACAATTAATTATGAGCATAAATTATCTATTGATTATGAATACTCGAGTCATATATTGAATACATACAACCATCTAACAAATTTTCATAACTATTTATGGTCCAAATATATTTCATTCTCTTTCTACATCCTACCATGTTGGAGTCATTCACTTCAAGCTATTGAGGGAATAATAAGGTTCCATCTTAATTATAGTGTGAATAATATTTACATAATAAAATTTTAGCAGGGGATGAAGTTCATCCTAATAGGAATTGAAATCTATAAAAAATTACATCATAGTTTCTTCTAGGGTGTAAATCGACCATGTGGACTGACTAACTTTCTATGATAGATATACTGCTTTATTATTCATCTACTTTTTCTTGTCTCACTGAATACTTCTTGAAAACATCAAGGTAAACCTAAAATATAATTCTGATATAGTAGAATGTTTAATTCCTTGAAATTATACAAATTTAATGATCTATATCTCTGAAAGGTGATCAATAAACAAATATTCTATTACTATAATGTTTTGATATCATAAGGTAGTGGACTAAATGCAAAAAATAATTATGATCTGAATATGTTTTTGATAGTATAATTATGAAATAAATTGTTATTTTTTCCAATTTCATTTTTGTTATGGTTAATGGTAGAAACATCTAGTTAATCATAATACTCTCATCTATAAAATTTGTAATTCCGATCATCAAGACAAATACTATGCAATATATGTTCTCAGGTTATCCCTATAGAAATAATCTATTTGATTTATATTCATCATCATACATCTAGGAGGAATATAGAATAAAGACTTATGAGCTTTATCCAATATAACCTTTTTTATTTCGGGTATAGATAAAACTCATAATTAGTTCTTAAAAAAGAATATTATGAAAATCATGATTGAACTCAAGAAAGAAATTCACCTTCTTCTATAATTACACATCATCCTTTTTTATAACATTAATCATCAAATGGATAAATATTTGAATATTCATCTATGATATATCTGAATATTTCCAATTCATCATGATTTCAAGAACCATTTTCTAAAAATAAGAAAACATTGGATCTCTTTTAGTCCATATCATAGAAAAAATATTATGTTATTTCTAAAATGTAGCATTAACATGATTTTCTCCCCTCTAAGGCTCATATTGTATTCAGCGGTCATATTCATAATCAAATTGAGCTATCTCCTTTGGATTATAATTATCTATTTTTATATTAATATATACATTATGATTTTATGTTCAATATATATATCACACTATACAACATATTGATAATACATAAATATTTTCTTAGAAAAAAATTTATTCTTCCAACACTAAATCATTGGTTGAATAAGTCTACTAATTTTTTTAACTATTAATAAATAAGAGTAACCATATAATTATTCATGAGGAAATATCATAGTCCCCTCATTGATTCATCATTAAAAGGAACAATCCATTTTCTGTTATTTGGTACTATAACCAAATATGTTCCAAAAATCCTCTTATAACTCAATGAAATTTTCATCAATGTTTCTAATGAATAGAAAAATATCTCCCTTGTATGTTCAGGTGTTCATTAAACTATATATCCTTTTGAAATTCCTTACAATGCACTAGTAATATCTAGCCATTCCAAGAAAAATATGTATCTCAATTATTGTGATTGGACTATAAAATTTTTAATTAAAATTATTATTTAAATGATCCAATTATATAACCTTAGATGATAATATATATCCCTGGAATGAAATTTTCTCATGTTATAATTCACTTTTTTAACAAAATTTGCAAAATATATTTTCCTCCCATACTGTGTTCAACTCAATATATAAATGTTCATCATTCTCTTCATTTCTATTTAACAAAATTTGAATAATTTCATTAAATACTATATATAACTATCGTATTAATATCTACAAACTCTATTAATATAATACATGAACATAGATAAAGAAAATGTAATGAGATCATTAATGCATGGTAGATGATACTTTTTCTTACTACTGATCTTGTTATGTTCTTTATAATTAATGGAAATAATAATTGGCATGTATTTATTTATTACATAAATAAAATTTTAACTCTAATTTGATACACATGTTAATTTGAATCTCTTGTCGATATTTTATAGGATTTTCCTCTTCGATTATTTCTACCGAATCAGGGTAATTCCATATAGAGTTATTGAAGTAGATGTAGAACCAAATATGAGTTGTAATGAAAATTAATCTTTATTGTTTAGGTGAGGACATAAAAATTAATTAGTAAATGAATTTTTATAATCAGAAACAATAGTCATCTATACAATGTTGAGTATCCCACTTTCTATTTCAGATAAATATCCCTCAGGAATGTGTAGTCAAACACATAAAATGTGAGTAAGTTTTCATCTATGTTCATATCCATCCTCACACAAAAATGAGATCATAGAATTATTCGAGATATAAAATGTTACATCCCATACTTATAAATTGATATGAAAATTATAAATAGAGGTCCATTAAATTCCGATAATCACATAAAATTTCACTAATGGGAGAAACAAATGATTTAGAGGAACTAAATTGTTATAAACCTTTATCAGATATGAGAGTTAAATATGAGATATAATCATCAGATAATAAGAACTTTTTAACAATATATCAACATATAATCCTTGTGGATATAATTTTTATCCCAAAAAACATTTCATGATATAATGGAAATATTATGAATGAGCTCAAATACACCATATTTTTATCATAGGTCATCCCTGATCATTACCAATTCAAATCCATAATAATGGTTCAGAATGAAAATGTAAATTAACCAAAATATATCATCATATAGTATCTATTAAGGTTTTTTACCTTATCCCCACTCATCATTCACTAGTATAGATTGATTTAATACTAAATCCAACCCATTCAGAGTTTTATCCACTTTGTTAATTAGCGTCACAATGGAATCCAATTTATAGAAATAGAAATATGAATAATTTTCTTGGGAAACTAATATATAAATACTTTAGAAAATATTTTTTATGTTATCATTTAGTTATAAATATAGTTATGGTTTTTAAAAATTAATCAAACCCTAATGTTAAAATATAATTCAACCCTTTTCTGATACCAACTATGTTTTTCCTAGCCTCTCATTAATTAATATTTCTTCACATTAGATGAATATTTAATACATTTCATAATAATACATTGCCAATTATAGTAATTATATAGTGTATTAGGATACTAGATATACAATCATAGAATTTCATGGAATATTTTCAACATCTCACACAATGATCTAATCACATTGTATAGATTATATAAATTACATACATAAAACCATTATCCATAACTTGGGAAAAGTAAAAAATTAAAGGATAAGATAAGATGTTTAGTAAGTGTAAAAATAGGATATATTAGTACATGATCATAACATAAGATAAGATAACAATAAGCGTACAAGAACATGATTATTAATCATAACAATCATACCCAATCAGTCAATGATATTTAATCATGAAACTTTTAAAATGGTTTTTCCATTCAAAATCCATAATAAATAAGGGTACATAAACCAAAATAATCAATCTTGATGCATGTTAAGATATCATAATTTGTAGAAATATTTATTTGGCATAGACATAACAATAGATAATCTCTTCTTTGGTTAAGGTTCACTACAAAGATGATCATTGTAAAAAATCTCTATAATGTAAATACCAACCTGAATATTTCCAATATTATTTTAATGGTAAATTCAATCTAGATAAATATTATCATCTCTTTTGAGTTCATTATCTATGTCATCTCTTAGAATATTATCAACTTTTTTCTCAATACCAAATATATTGGATGGATATATAATTCTAGACTCACCCATCACATAATGAACACCATATATATGAATTACCTAATATGAAAAATCATTAATCATATAAATATAACATAACCCCTATAAAATATATTTATTAAATAATTATCTCATCACATTCCATAATAAAATAACCCTTGTAAAATAATTATTTTTCATAATGCTTCATGATATCTTAATTATCCCATGTGAATGAAATATATTTATTTAAACTTTTGTTCATTAATAATCACCATAATCAATCGAACAAAAGAATTTGGTTTCTATAAGAAGTTAATATACATATTTATTCAAAATATTCCATAAATTATGTTTACATAAATTAATAAAATAGTTAAATCCCATTAAAACTTTTCATCAAAAAACATGGAGAATTTTTTTCTCATTTGTGTATATTTTAACTGAAAAGTCACCACATTTAAAAAAAATAGATTTCATTGAAAATATTCATGGATAAATATATTTTAATCCATAATGAAATGAATTTTAATATTAGGGGGAAATATATTTTTCAATAATACCTTAAAATAAATCATTCCTTTTGACACAATTTTATATATTAAAAAATAACGTTATAAAAAATCGTTTTGCTAAAATGAGTATTTTTCTGTCATTGTAATTAAAGTCAATGGTAGTGGAAATGGAACATTTCAAAAACAATATAATTTAATGAAAAGAAATTTAATAAAATAATAATTATGAATATGGATGTGGATGAAATTGATCATTTACTAAAGTCTAAATAATGATTATTTTATTAAAAATATTTTCATTGTCATCTTTTCTACCATAAATAAAAATTGTAATGATAAAAAAAATCAATAAATAACTAGTGGAGAAAAAGATAGATACATTTTAAAGTATGAGATCCCATTTTTTTCATAAATGAAAATATACCATTGACAATAATGAAAATAAATGATCTTATAACATAAACATGTTACCTCAATTATCATATTTCTTCATATTAGTTCAAATATCATAAATATTAAATATAATTATTTTGAATAAATTATGAATAAATATTAAATTAAGTCATAATAATTTTAATTCTATTAGAACTTATAAAGACACTTTTATTAATAATTTCATCATTAAAGTTGAAAATCTAGTCGAGAATTAGTTTGTTTTATATAAATGTTTCTATGTGATAATACTACGAAATACAAATTTTTCAATATTTATCATATAAAAAAAATTAATAATGAAATATTATTCATATTTATTTAAAATAATTATTTTTATAATAATTTATATATTTTGGTGATGAATAATTAATTACACAACTTCATGGGGATGATAGTTTTTACCTACACATTAGTGATGTTTCCACTATTCAAGGGTATGAAATTAAAAATGATAAATAGTAATTAAACATTATATAATTTCTATTATGTCATAAATTTCATTTTTAAACAACTAATACATCCTTATTATGATAAAATTGTAATGGAAATGTAAAATGAATCACATCTCTTTATGGATGTCATAATAGTCCACATGTATGTATAAGCAACGTTTTCATCTCCCAAATTGATGGAAAGGAATAATGTAATATAAAATAGTGTAATTATGGAATAATAATAATTACATAGATATAATATATATAAATTGAATCCATGATAATTTAAAACCAAGAATGATGATAGTGCAAAATGAATCATATCACTGCTTGGAGGTGGTAGTCCACATGTACACATGAGTAATAAAATCAATTTCCATTTGATGGAAATGATGTGGAAAATTGTTATTCCATAAACATAATAAAATAAATTAATATTATTAAATCAATATTAATAATTTTAGGATGCCTAAAACATTCCTATATGTTGTGGAAGATGAATTGAAAAAAAAATAACATGTTTTGGAGTAGTACACCTTTTTAGAGAAACCTCTATTTGGTTACATATTCATCCTTGAATGCAGGGTATCGTGTTACAGAAGGTCACCTATGATGTGTAGAGTGATGTCAGTAATGTGTTGGTTTATATATTGGTTGATCAATAATTTTCATTATGAGTGAGGAAGAGAGGAAATGTTTTCTCCTTTTATATGGGGGGACACATTTGTGATTTTTAAAATGATTTATATATCATTAATTATAAGTCATGTAAAGTGGATATACAATAAAAATAATTGATGATAATAAATATATGGTCAATATACTACAGTAATCAAAATAAATGACGTGGTTTTCTAATTTTAAACATTATATCTAAAATACCCCAAGAAAAACAATCATTAACCATACCTATGGTAACAAAGTTGTTCTAATTTTAATATTTATTATCACCAAAAATCAATTTGAACCATATATATTATACTAATTATAAATATTTATATTTTCATCCATTTTATCTGACTAAATTTCAAAATTTAGTTTAAATTCATTTTAATAAAATATAAAAAATGGATCAAAAATAATTTTAGAAAAATGCATTTTCACGAATACAAGTTGATTTATTCTAATTCCCTTCTCTATAAAATCTATTATATGAATGTTAAAACATACGATTGAATATAAAATAAATATATTTCATTAAAATGAATTATAAATATAGATTAATATAAATTTTATTGAAAAATATACATTCTGTATAAAAATTATTTTTCAGACTACATATTTATTTACCTTCAAATGATTTTAATTTCATTTATAACAAATTTATATCCAATTAATTAATTTTATACATTTGTAGAAAATAATTCCGTGTATGTTATTTTTTAATATTCATATATTTCAATCTATTTTCATTGATATTAATCTCAAATTATCATATATTATATTAATAGTATATCTCGGTTTCTTGAAACATAATGTTTTTTTATAGTTCGATATTAATTTAATAAGATAAATTTCAAAGGGAATTGTTACATTAAATATTAGGTTATTATAGGGATCATCTTATCAAATCCTCAACTAGAAAGACCACCCGTCTAGTCTCATATTAGAAATACAATAAAACCTGAATTGTATTCCAAATCCTCATAACATTGTAACAAATACTGGGGCATCCAACAACCACTATAACGAATGATTTTATCAAACCTGAAACCAAATAAATGGAACATATATAATTTTTTTGAAAATAAATATATGATATATTCCATAATTTAATATTTAAAAGATAGATATATAAACAATATTATTAAGAAAAAACCCTAGGTTTAAGTCAAAAAACCAAGAAGGGAATAAAAAATTTAAAAAAACATATATGTTTTATGATATGTTGGATAAATACATCTATGTTAACACATTAAACATGTACTAATATAACATAATCTCATAAAATATTCATTTTCCAACATCAAAAGATAATATAAGGGTTACATAGTCCCGAGGGAGTATATATGGTGTAGGTTAAAAAAGCATAGTAGAATCCCACATTGGTGTTCCATGTTAAATCTCTTTACAACAATACAAATATGACATGTTTTAAGAATAGAAGGTTTGAGAACTAGTAAAGTATTATTATATAAGAAAATGGTATATAGTTGTCCCATTAATACAGTTCCAACAAATTTTAGTTACAACTCTATAAAATAACAATTCCAATAAAATAGATAAATATATCCAAACATTTATAGAAAATCCTGACAACATGAATTATTTAAAAATAGTTATCTCCTTGGTAATATCTTCATTTTCTATTTCTATTTCACTCATTCCTCAATATACATGATAATAATGGTGGGCATAGAATATGTCCATATGATATAGGGCCTAGGTAATATATGAACACCCCATGAGTTAACCCACCAATAGTGTCAACTAGTCAACTCCCAAGGAAACATTGCCTAGGGAAAGGGGGAAAACCGTGAATTAAATGCCTAATATGGACAAGGCAAATTAATACCCAAAACCCCCTAGCTACCTAAGACTCTAATGTGGTCAGTTATTCAAAAAATTCCAATGGTTCATCAAAATTTATTAATCGATTTCGAAATAATCCATTCCCATAAAAACATTCTTTGGAATCTAATTTCGTAAATAAATTTCACAATTATTTGAAAATATCTCCTTATTTTACCAAAAAATAAAATTTCATCCTTAAAAGTATCTTTTTATGACTAAAATTCAAAGTGGCATACCATTTCTTATAGAAATCATTTCACAAACCAAAAGGGTGTAATTTCCAACCAATATATTTTGGGGGTAGAAAAAATACCTCAAAAATGAGTTTCATACCAACAATGATAGGATCTAGACACAATAGAGGTAATTTTGAAATGATAAATGATGTAATTTCCATGATTCAAGAATATAATAATAAGAATCTATTGTAACATTCATCTGATAGGTTATACCAACACATACCTTGGAAAAATCACACTCGGCACCGCATCAAACATGACGAACATCCCTAGGATGATGATCGTACAAAGTTTCTAGAAGGGATAGAAGAATAATCATCATATGATCGCCAAAACCAAAAACGCATCCCAATAATAATTCAAAAATGTTAGAAATGAACCAAATGTGAAGAAAAAAATTCATATATATAAATATAAGCATGAAACCATGACAGAGATCAATCACTAAATAAATAAATATGGATTAGTGGAAACTATCCTACAATACCTTGTAGATACCAAGGGATTTAATAATGGATACACATGATGAATGATGGGAGATATTAGAATAGAATGTAATAAAATTAACATAGCATAAGTCATTAACATTTTGAATGAATGTTTTCATATGTGAATCCCCTATATTGCATGTACGTAAAAAAATAAATTGCATTCATTTTAAAATAAAAATCAATGAATTCACAACATGAATAATTTTCATGAAATGAAAACATTTCACTTCCTAAACTAGAAATTTCTGAATAATTCCCCTAATAAAACTCACATCATTAATCTAGTTCATAGTGCTAACTATTTCAATAGTCTGTTCCTAGAACATGCCCTACTTGAAACTCATATAACTATTTGGATAATTTTTTATTCCCGATGATCCCATAAAACACATGTCTGAACATTAAAAGAAAGAATAACTTTTACTAGTATGGTATAATGATACCAAATATAGGAATTGGTATCCCTAAAAAGTCACATAGAAGAATGGTACCTTATAAAGGGTTGTGTCCACTGATCGAACACCAATTATTCAGACTCCTAAGTCTCATGAGTGTACAATCCATGTCTCTACAAAAAGTTATTCCAATGGAATATACATCCGACAAAATTCATTCACAAAAATTACTGATCTACATTGGTAACTCTTAAAATAAACATCTCAGTCAAAATAAATCTACTCCCAGCTCAAAACTTGTGATTGAATAGAATGGTACTTCTTGGGTTTAGAAGCATGAAAATAAATCATGTATACCTATTATATGAGCCAGTTACATCCACTGATAATCAACCAAAATGAGCCACATAGTGATATCAATGGTTTCAAAATATGTCATATCTATCTTCCCTTATTTCTACTTCCCATAATAACCCATCAAACCAACAACATTCTAAAATTTTTTGTTACTATTGAATAAATACAAAGGGTAATGTTAATGATCACAATATGATTTCTTCCAAATCATATATATAATTAGTTGTTGAAATATATCCTCAATATTCAAATAAAACTTCAAAATATGACATGGTATAATAATATAGTTTGTGAAAAACTATGATAAAAAAATATGTGAAAATAATAGGTAACCATAAAAATCATTAATGGGTTACATTAATATTTATGACTAGAAATATTTGTTGTATGAATACTCAGGTTGTCCAGTATTTTTTTCCATTGATCCACATAAATATATACCCAAGATATAAAGATATCATATATAATATGAATTGAGACAACCTTATTATCATCCTTATGTTGATAGTAAACATTACTCTAGATGGCTAGTGTGTATATGTCATCCTCAATACTCTTATGAAATAGTATGGGTTTAGTACCATTGGAAACAAGGAAACATGACAAACATCATCATAAAATGTCTACATCATCTCTATCTTCTTCTTTCAAAAATAGATCAAATTTTATAATATTATACATAATACATTTATTTATATTATGGGGAAAATAAACAAAAGAAATTTTGATATCAGATGATTAGTAAGGGTAAAAAAAAGATATGCGAAGGATTTCATTTGAAAAATGTAATAATTGTTGTATAAGAACATGAACACAACATTTCGAAATTATACCATGTATATCAAAAAACATAATTTGTATTGATGGACTAAATCATATATATTATTAATACATGAATGAAAAAAATCCAAATGATGTGATCTATGAGATCATATTATTGATATAAGAATGTGAATTTTACGAATACACATATGTAAATGAAATCATTTCCATATTATTCAATACTTGCTTTAAATACCGTCTTATTAGAAAGAGACATTTACAAGATCATGGTCAATCCCAATTATATCTCTATATTACTAATCTAGGTTTACATCCCATTCAATCCATATATTATGGAACCAGGTTCACCTACCATTCCAGCCCGATGTAATTGAATTAGATTTTAGTTCTTGTTCCATCACTATATTATTGAACCGAGTTCACTACTCGATTTTTTCCTATCTATCACACGAGATATAAATCATTAACCAAATTAGATAGAGATATAGTTCCCACCCATATCAAATTGGAAACCATATGTATTTATTCCCAAACAATATAAATTATTCAACCTCAAATAATCCATTAAAAGAAATGAGTTTCATAAACATCTCATCAAAATATAACACATGGAAATGTAATAGGATTCAAAAATGTCATCCCATCATAAAAAAATTAAAAAAAATAAGGAATAAGGATTGACTCATTCAATAATATCCTTATTAATGAATAGAAAACATAAAATTATATTTTCTTAGTTATAAAATTATTTTTAGGGATCACTTGAAATTATTATTGAAGAAAATATACTTTATATTTTGAAAAACAAAATTAAAGCTCAGAAAATAAAAAGGAAAAAATTTTCATTTCCAAGAACGCTGTAATATATTATATGATGAATAAAATAATAATTTAGGATTCATTAAATTAAAAAAAAATAAAGTCATTTTGTGTAAGTTAAATACATCATTTCTTTATAGTTTTGTATAAAACATCATTAAAGTATGATTTTTAAAAGAAAATCACTTACAAATAACATTTTCGAGAACGTTAAAAATATAATATTTTTACCATATATAATTTCATATAAAACATGTATAAATAAAAAATATGATAATGAATATTCAATTTACACATAATCATAGAATGACATAATCAATGAAGTATATGTTTAATATAACTAAAGGAAATTGAGTTAAAAATTCCATTACATTAACAATTTCATTTAATTATTAAAATTCTATCCTAATATATAATAAATATGGATTTATTATAAATTTATTCTAGAACCATAATGTTATCATTTCATGTTCTATTTATTTATAACATTTTATCACCCAATTTTATATTTTTTTATTAAAATCTATTATCTGTGTGATAACTGAGTTGTTTTCCAAGCATGTTTTGGTTAGGATGTTTTGGTCCTTACACACTAATCATGGTATCATAATTTACTAAATATTAATCATAGTATAAAAATAATTAAATATATATATTGATATTTATAATCATTCATATAAATTACAAAATAAAGTAATTTATTAATGTACTAATGGAGATGATATGTCATATGTACGCATGGATACTATTATCATTTTCCGATGGATTGATGAAATTAAAGAAAAATGATAGTTCATATTTAAAAAAAATATTATATAATATATATAATACATATTCATTCAAATTATCATTATAGCAATACAATTGATGTGGTGATGAAAAATTAGTTGAATCGCTATGTAGAGACGGTAAGTTGTATGTACACACAAGCGAGACATTCACCTATTAATTGATGGGAATGAGGGAATGTAATTTTTTTTCAATAATATTTATATCATTTAATCATATTTAATGTATTGAATTTAATTTTTTATTATCATTATATTTTTGTTTATAGATGGTAAGGAATAGTTTTAAAACGATCAGTTTGATCGATTTCATCTTCTTCAAAACGTTTCCTTTAGATCTACTCAAACGGGATATTAGGATGGTCTATAGGGAAGAAAATAAAAAATAAAATGATTCTTGGGTTTTTTAGAATATAAATTTTAATAATATGGTAAATATAAAATCCTCAATGTGGTCAAAAAAGTGAGGTATGAGGTTTCCATTTCAAATTTAGGTGAAGGGGACTTTTGTAATATCTAAAAAAATTAAATTAAAATATATTCATTTTTTTATTGATGTACAAAATAAATTAATGGAATCCGAATCTGAGATATATAAGGTTTTAATATCACCAACCAATATAATTAAGACATGTTTGGGTGTTATTTTATTCTTTATCATTATATTATATCCTTAGTTAACTTGTTTTAATTTTAATGACAGTAACAATTGTTGCAACAAAAAAAAAATTATAATTTTAACTTATAATTTGTCAATTGGAACATAAATGGAAAATTTATCATATATAATAAAATAAAATATCCAATTTTCCATTATTTTATATATTTATTATTTTAAAATAATTTAATAAAATATTATTTTCTTAAAATAACATTACTTACAATGTTGACAATATTCTTTGTTTTAACATTAGAAAAGACACAGAATCAAGATATCTCATACCCAAGTATTTTAATTCACTCATAATATGCAAAAATATTATAAAATATTCATTAAATACATTAAATAAATATAATTATACTTTTTTAATATTTTTAATATTATTTTTATCTTTTTATTCAATTGAATAATTACTGTATTTGTGATCTGTAGTAACTTTGGTTAGTTATTTAATTCATAAAAATTAAAAATAACTTACGATTATTGTGATATATATTTTTTATTTCACTATAATATTTATATTTCAACATATTTTCTGGTTGACACCATATTAAAAATATTATACTTATTAAAAAAAGAGTGTGACATTTTTTCACATTATTTAATTTTCATAATATCTAAATCATTTTCATATAAATGTGTAACTTAAATGGCTAATTTTATAATCATAGGTATTAAGTGTAGAATTAAATTTTCCCAATAATAAATAGGATGATAAATATGTCCATATAACTTTTTTTAATTGTTTTTATTATGTTTTAACCATTATCGGGGTAATATATTTTACGATAGTTACTATACATATTGAATAAAAAAGGTCCCTAATTAACAATTATAACCACCTGATTTTAATTATTTATTTAACTATATCTAATTAATAATATTTTTGTTTCATATTTTAATTTAAAAATAAACAAGCAACATTAAACAAAAAATAGTTTTGTAGAAAAATTTCATTATTTAAATGAGAATTTTATTTATATTAAACTCAAGTTTAAAATCCTTCTAAAAAATAAAAAAAATGGATACATAAAAAAAGGAAAATATTAAAATAATCCAAAACATAATTTGACCTTGAAAAATTATTAAAATAATATAATCCATTCAATTTAAATCAGTATTTATCACTATTCAAGGTAAAATAATGTTTTTTTGGAAAATATCGAAAAAAAAATTAGATTATTTTGAAATGTTGAATTCAAAATTTAAATTAACCTTTAGAAATAGAACTTTTATAACTTTAAAAAATAAATAATTCTTTAAAAAATGTTGAAAATTTCATTTATGAAGAAAGAATATTTTTGAAGAATAAAATGACTTTTCTTAAAATTTGTGGGATAATTTAATAATAACATACAAATACATTCAAATTAGTTGGAACAATATTATATTAAATAAATTAATTATTATTTCTTATTGTTTCCTATTTAATGGATAGATTAAAATGGAAATATAATATTTTAATAATATTTCATGATTTATCTATACTTTTTGTTGTGTGTAATAAAAACTATAAAATAAAAACATTATTTAAAAATAATTCAATATAAATATATGGGCCTTACATTCCACCCTACATTAATTATAATTCAACCATGATATTCATAACATTCTTATTATACTCATAACATACTTATGCCTCCATAAATCCCTTTGTTTCAACATAACATCCTCAAATTGGTGGTTTCAATACAAATAATTTACCGAATGAGTAAACATGTTTCATATAATATTCTATTTTTTTACCACAAAAATCTACTAGTTGATTATAATGTTGAATATCATTGTCTATTGGTATGAACAATTAGTTTAGAGAATTTTATTGATATGTTATTGACTTATTAAGTATAGATAAATAGAACACATCGTGAACATGAGATTTTTTTAGTGGAAGTTTCAATTGACATTCTATCTTTTTGATATGATCACAAATTTCAATGGGACTGGTATATTAGGGTGTTATTTTTCATTTATTTATTCTATATATAAATTCATATAATTTTGTTCTTAAGATATTATATTTCTATATAATGTCAGTGATTATTATAATAACAATTATTTCCACATTTTCCAGACCCTATGTGTAATTTAATAGTTCAAACATTCTCTGTTATCTCATGTTCATTCTTAGATCCCAATAACTTTATTTATATAACATTATTATAGCACATTTGAGTTTTAAACATCAATCAACAATGTGTTTCTGGATGATAAATATGAATGGTTTATTTATATATATTTTTGAATGAATACTCCACATAAAGAAAGGTGTTGCCTCCAACCACCTTGGAAATCCATAGAATGAGATCTTAACATTACCTCTAGGATATGCATTATTCTCCCAAATAATCTTATTTATGAATATGACATTAAGAACTGAAACTCAACTCCATCTCTAGAACCTATCAATGACTTCCCCAAAAAAATTAGGAAAGCTACATATTCTGATAAAAACAATTTAATGTCGTATTATATGCCACATTACAACTTCTTTAATGTGTATTCTAGAAAGTGGTTAAAAAAAGAAATATTTTTTAATATAAATGATGTGTGTTGACATTATAAAGATATCGAATTTAACTCGAAATTATTTTATTTTTATAGTATGCTAACCCCTAATAACTTTAATAAAATTATCATAATAATTATTGGAATTCACCAGAAATAAAATTGTCATTATATAGAAAATAAAAGGGTTTCATTGCAATAAATAACTCTTAAAATATCCTTATTCATGATGAACAAAAATTACTTAAAATCCCAAAATATGTGTCAACTAATTTTAACTTATGATAAAACTTAAACTCATTATCCCATTATAGTATACATAACTCTTAATTTATTCGTAACTCAAGTCATATATTCTTACAAAAGACAATTCTCAAAAAAAATAACATTAAAAGCTTTAGTTCAAAATTATACTAAAATAATAACATGTGAGATTTAATTTTTCCATATTTCATATAGTGGTATAGATTAAAATGAAATATTACTAAAGGATAAAAAATAATATTTTTATAAACATCACTCATACAAAATCATAAATGAAGTTTCCAACAAAGTAAGGGAGGATAAGTTTTCCCTAATTAAAATTATTCATTATGCCCATTATGATTGAATAATTTTTCAAATATTTCTTTTCCTTTAGATGTTTTTGTAGATTATCATCAATATTATTTTTTCTCATAGGGAATTGAATTTTATAATTCTCAAAATATTTGAATTTGAGAATCTGGAGTGTGGGTGGTTCATTCAATGGAAAATTTTAATGTTTACAATGTTAACTAAATTTATCCATCACATCTTCAATAAATTTATTTATGGCCTTATCTTACACACATAATAAAATTTACTTGTTCTCATAATAAGTTTTATTAAATGTTTCACCTAGCACTTTGAGATTAATAGAATTATCATCTTTATCTATCCATGGTTTTTATACATTCCATTGAATTAAAACATCATTTTCATGTCAAAGACAAGATATTAATTTGTAACACTAACATCAATTTCATCTGTGATGAAAGATCATATGATTTACACAAATATAATGAAGTCTATTATGGCTAACACCCTTTGTAAACTTGGTTTCATGCCACTGAATAATCAACCAACCTTCAAAATAATATAGTAATAAAATGAATTTCTCATGTTTTCAATATTAAATAATAGAAAATAACTTTTCAATTGTAAATATCCACATTTCATACACTATTTCATCAGAATGCCCACTAAAAATGGTGGTAATTATCTAATGAATGTCTCAATATAATTATTTCCCCTCTCTTTCTCATTTGGTAGTCTAGAATGATTATCCTATTGAGAAAGTTTTGTTAGAATGGAAAACCATTTTTTATTTATTATCCCCTAACTTTTGGTTTCTCATGTGTAAAATCATTTCATTTCCCATCCTATAAATTTTTAACGTATCTCCACTAGGATCCAAAAATTGACTAAAACCATAAATTATATTGTGAGTAACACTAATTGTGTGATTAAACAACATAAGCAACGAAAATTTATTATAAAATATAAATCTATGACATGTGATGTTTAATCCCAGGTTATTCATGATCATTACCAAAACACTTGGATTATATTGTAAACATAAACTAATCCTTAGGGATCTTGCTATAGGTTTCTCATCATAGTTTCCAAAGGTTGACAAACACATTATCTGAGACAAAATATAACAACCCATAACATTATTACATAGATAATACATCATTTTAAATGAATATTCATTACATAACATAACAAACCAACTTTACAAGTGTATCATTTTTGAGCATTTAGAAACACGGAAAAATGATTAAATAGTTCATAAAATATTTGCATAGTCTCCCACTTATTACTTTATATCTAGATCGATTTTTTAGATATCATAATTAATACCATTCCTCAAACCTTGTGAAGAAACGTTATAAATTGTCATCGCAGATTCTCAGTAAGGGTAAAAAGGTAGATAAAAATCATTTCATAAGAATAAAATGAGCATAAGGGTATAAGAAAATGAATACCGAATTTGGAAATTATACAAATCATATCAAAAAACATAATATTGAATGATGGAATGAATCAATGAAGTTCATAAGACATGAAACATAAGTAAATCAAAAAACATGATCCAGGGGAGATTATTATTGGGATAATACACAGAATTTATGGTATACACAAAAGCATAAAAAATGATTTCCAAATAAGTCAAGGATCATTACTTATACTAGTATATCTGAAAAATTCCATTCCAGTGGTGCGTTAAGTCCCCATTCTAGACCTTCATTTCAATACTAGGTTTTTTTCCCATTTTATACCTATATTACTGAAATGGGTTCAATTCTTGTTATAAACTATATTATTGAATTGAGTTTTCCTCATGTTCTAACCCTATATTACTGAACCGATTTCACTCAAAATTCGAGTATTTCTTATCTTATTAGATATAAATTTTAACCAAATTAATTTGAGTGCGATATATTTTCCACCAATCATATAAAGAAAACCATACATATGTGTGCCATAAGAACATAAATCGTTCATCATATCAAAACATATGAACGAAAACATGTAACATAAACATTTCTTCTTAACATGACTCATGGAAAAGTAATAGGACTCATAAGAATCATTCCATAATTTAATAAAACATCTAGATAAATAATGAGAATGTTATCCAGGGATAATATGTCCATTAAATCCAAATTTACAATAAATAATTTTCTCTTATATATAAATTGATTTTGAAATATTACATAAAATAATTATTGACGAACATTTACTTTCTATTATACGTTTTTTTAACTGATAAGATTTAAAATTACAATAGAAAAAATAATATTTAAAAATTACCTTGTAATATTTTATATATAGGTTCAAAAAATTGAGGCATCATAAATGTCCGAATTTACAATCATTTCATAATGATAAAACAAAATTACCATAAACATTTGTCTAATGAATCATTATAAGAATATTTTTTTTTAAATCACCATACAAATAACATTGAAGTGAATGTTAATAATTACTTATATGTATCATTTTTTAATAAGAATAATATATTTTTAAATACAACATAATATAGTCAAAATTAATTTCACACATAATAAATGAAGTAGATATATAACCCAATGAATGGAAATTGAGTTAAAATTTACTTTACATCAGGTATTCCTTCCATTGATCACATAGAAACCACATGTTTAATAAATATGGATTTTTATACAAATATTTCATAAAATTAATTTCTTAAAATCTTGTGTAATTTTTAATAACACTATATCATTGTTCATAAATAATATGTTACTAAAATCCCTATTCTGGGTGATAAATGCATTGTTTTCCAAGTATGTTTAGGTTTTGAAGTCTTTTTCTTTATAAATTGATATATGTTTTATATATTGAGTAATGTTAATAATGGTATAAAATTAATATATAATAATTATATAAATATTTATAATTAATATTATAAAGTATATCTATATAAATTGATTACACTGTTCCTGGAGATGGTAGACCGTGCGTGTGAATGAAAACTATTTTAATGTTTCGATTGATTTAATTATTGAAAGGTATCGAAAATTTCATATTTAATGAATTATTATTAAATAATATATATTATATATATTCATGAAAATCATAATAATACCCATACAGTATAAATTGTGATTAAAATGAACTATTTTTAAAGAAGGATATGAAAAGTCATATGTACACACAACTATTACATTAACTCATTTCATTATGTGAAAGAGGGAGTATAATGGTTTTTTCATATTCATAATAACATTTATTAATATCTATGACACTGAAGTTACTAATTTATGATAAAAATATTAAATTCTATGGAGGTAAGTAAGAGTCGAAAAATTTATCAGTTAGAGTCGTTACAACTTCTTTAAAACATCTCATTTGCCACAATTAAAAGTAAATAGGGTAAATAAAGGTACAAATGAAATTAATATTATCCTAAAACATGTCATAATTCTATTGGACAAGTGTATCTCGACAAAAAACACACTTAGGAATAAAATATTATCATTTAGGGCCACTTGGATTAGATTAGGACATTTATTATTATTTAATTAAAAGAAGAGTTAAAAGAGTTAAAATCAATTTTTTATTACTAAAACATTATTAATATAGAGATATACATAAGATAAATTCAATTTTAAATATTCAATAGAAATATTAAAAGATTTCCTACATAATTTTATTTTATTTATAATTTTCAGACACAATATAATTTAATTTATTTATGAGACAATGGTGATGTAGTAATTACTTAATTAATGAAATATTAAAATAATTGATATTATAAATATCTAAATAAATGAAATTTGAGAATTTTTATGAATTAAAATAATTTTAGAGGTTAAAATGAATTATTTTTACTGATTATATAAATTTTTTTTGATGTAATAATGTTGTTATTAAATTATCAAAAACAAAATACCCAATATTGTAAAAATTGACATAAAATATTTTTAAAACAAATATTATTTTATTAATTTATTTTCTTTTACTAAAAATCTAAGGTTCTACAAAACGACAAAAAGAATTATAGGTGTGTAATTAATGGACCACTTGGTTGTCTCTTGGAAGTTTATAGAATGTTTATTGACAATATAATATAAAAATACAAAGAGACATGGTAAGTGTCAAACTAATTAACTATGAGTAATAACTATATAATAAGGTTAATAAAGTTACCCAAACCTATATAAAACCTATTGGTTGAGTTTTTTTAGACCTATAACCACATTAACCTTTAAATAATCAACTTTAGAGCCATTAGAAATCGAATATGAATTTATTATAAAGGAATATTTCTCGCTTTTCCAATGGTGCCCCTCACCCATATTATAAAAGGGAACTCCCCCTTATCTAAATTTCACATCTTCAAAGACTTTGGTATCAACCAATATCTTCCCAAATACCCTTTCAAATATCCTCCCTTCATCCTATAGGCCTTCCTTTAGTCAGAAAGCAAACCAATGGAGCCCTTTTGATCAAACCAAAAGGAAGAATCCGAAGAAGAGGTAATGTTTTCACCACCCTCTTTCAAGTTCCTTTCTTCTTCAACATCTTCTTTCTTTGTTATTTCTCATTATAAAATAATAATTCCAGTATATTATATATACTATTATGTTTTTATAAATATGTTACAACCATATTCATTATTCTATCCATCCTTTTAATGACATGTCACCATATGTGCGTACGTACGGCTTACAACCTCTATGTCGTGGTGTAATTGTTATTCAATAAATTATTATTTGGATGGGTATAATAATGATGTTTAATTCATGTAAATAATAAATATAACATAATAAGTATTATTTATATATGATATTCTATCCAATTATATATTATTTTAATATCAAATTAATGATATTGTCGCTCGTGCGTAGGTACGGACTACCTTCTCCATGAACACTATGAGATTCATTCCCCATCATATCCATTCAAGAATAATTATAATATGTTTATTAAAAATAAATTTTATGGACTTTATATCATTCTGGATATTCATAAGATACAACCTATCCATAACAATCACGGCTTATGTAACAAAACAAATAAAAGAAAACGAGTAAGTAAACACCCAAAACGACGATAATACTAAAATATTATTAACAAAGCATTAATAGAAGATCATATATGATATCATAATTATGTATATGGTTCGTGTATAACTTAATAAAAATGTTTTAACTATTATAAATAAGTTTAACCTACCCTCAACCATGGAAAAGTACAAGGTAAAGGGTTTTCATCTCACTCCTTATTCCCATGAGATTCAGGACATATTGCCACTATTACCTTTTGTGTAGTGCATGTACTTCCCATAATTGTATTATTTGTGTAATAAACTTTAATTTATGTGTATTTATATATTCATTGTATTATACCTCTTTCATGGGTTGTATGTTTCATAAGTAACCAAATTTGTAAGGGTTTATTTCACAATCACTTCATTATCCAAGGTTGTTTATATGTAATTATCTACTCGGACCTCTTTATCATCAACATCCATGTATCTTAAAAATGTATTTCATATAATTATTAATATTTTATATACTTTGGGTTAAAGTCATTTATAACCTTGTTGACGTTTTATAAGACTAATATAAAGTAATCTTTCTGTCGTTTTCCAAACAAGGTTCATTTTAACCTCTTCGACAGAATTAAGGTAAGAACCTCTTTTTTAACTTATACGGAGGGTGTGGCTATTTTCCACCGTTATGAAATCGTTGAATCTTCCCTTACAATCATATAAGAATATTTTCAATGTAAATATTTTATTTTATAATTATGTGACGTTTAAATGATTTAAAAAAAATATTTATCTCAAATAGTTTTCATTTCATCTATGTCAACATTCATTGATGGATTTTAAGCTTATTTGAATGTTATTTATTATGATACAAAACTTCTATATTGTATAGAAGGTTTTGTGATATGTCTGACTTTGGATGTGTTATTTTTATACCATTCATGGTTTATGGAGAATTAAATTACATTTTGTATGCTAGTTCTAATACAAACGATTATGTTATGTTTGAACCGGTTTATATGAGGAATTCATTGGACATAGTAATTGATGGGTGGAGCCCTCTATAGCTCCTCGATGCATCGGTAGGTCTCATTAGGCAAACTAGTGTCTTGGAACAGGGCCTTGGCAAAATATTATTTGTAGTCTTGGCATGAGGCCTTAGCTATGTGGTTATGATAGTCAGGCATTATGCATTCCATCATTATGAAAGTGGTTATTGATATTGCATGTGATTATTCAACTATTAGAATATCCCTGTGAATAAGTAAATGGAATTATTTCATTTTATATTTTCCATATTACGATTATGTTCCTGTTTATAAGGATTTTGTTTTAGTTATGCATTTCCTTAAATGTTTATGCTTATTTATGAAAGTTTCCGCTATATATTTATCCTTACTAAGAATCTGAGCTCACCCCTTTCAATGTATTATTTTTTCCAGGATGTGAAGAATTAATTTATAAATGACCTGCATGGATAGTATGAGGGGATATGAAGACATGTTTTTGTAGTAGTAGTTTTCACTTCATGCTGTAATGTAAACATTATGAATGTATCTAGTTATTCCAAGGCTACAAAACTAATCTATCATTCGAGACTTGATCTTTTGTGATTATGGAAATATTATGTAATAATTCCCCGACTCTGGGTAATGGGTTTGGGTTGTTACTATTGGAATCAGAGTAATTTTAGTAAAATCCTTGGAAGCTAGATTTAGATAAACTCTGATTAGAGCACATAGCCCTAAGATAAACATTGAGGATTAGTATATAAGAACTTCCTAGAATTTTGGTATTGTAGAGATTTTTTTTGTTTTCCATGCAATACATCCCTGTATGGATACGATCATGTAGAGGTGGCTCTGGCACAAATATACCTAGGTGTAAAACCCAAAAACACTGCTTTGAGAAAGACTCGAACGGGAACTGGTGCACGACAACGGGCATTGCTGCACACTTGGTTACGACACTCCCCAAGGATATGCTTAGGATAATTCTCATTTTCTTCAAAAACAATTATTATGTGTTTATGAGTATGTACATCCTCAAAGAAAACAATTTTATGATTATGGATTAAATCCATAAATTGTTCAATTTATGTTATGTGTTTTACAAGTATAGAAATATGTATCTTGATTCATAAACTGATCTAGTTTTTTACATTGTTTATAAATGGCACCTAGTGGAAGAAATGGAAACTGTATAAATGCACGCACTCCATGTAGGGATTTCCCTCCTACTTAAGATAATTATAGTGGTGCTGGTGATGAAACTGGTGCTGATCAGCTAATCACCAAACTAGAATAACTCACTCATATTATGAATAATAACCTTACCCGTATGGAGAACCATGATCTGCAGTGTGGAGGATAAATTTTAGATCTCTTCATGAGGCAGCAACCACCAACATTCAATGTGAGTAAAAATAACTTAGTAGCAGAGCAATGGATAAATTTCCTTGAGAAAATATTTCAGGCTTTGTGGAGTAGTGAAAGGGAAAAGGTTATCATAGAATTTTACCACCTCACTAGAGATGTTTATCAATGATGGTCATTGATTCAAAACATGAAAGAATATGATAAATTATCAAATATGGAATGGAGGGAGGTCAAAGATCTGTTTTTTAAAAAATATTTTCTTTGTGACCATCGAGCAGAAATGGAAAGGAAATTTATGAGTCTGAGAAAAAAGGAGGATTATAATGTCACAAAGTATGAGGCTAACATTACAAGTTTATCAAGGTACGCTGAATATTACATATGTACCCTAAGAAGTAAGAATTATCGTTTCTTTTATGGGTTAAAACCATTTCTCCATCGAGCATTAGTCTCACAAACCTTCTCGTTGTACGAAGATATTGTCTCATGTGCTATCAAGATAGTAAAGTAATTCTTTAAATCGTATGAACTTAAAGAAAATGAGGAGAAGAAGTGATCTTTTGATCACTTTGAGAATGGAAATAAGGGGAAAATGGAAAATTTGAATATACATCCTGCAGTTAATGTTGGATGAAACAAACCAGTACTTGCTTAAAAGTAATGGGAGTCTCTTACAAGTGTGGTGAAAAAGGCCACCAAACTCGGGATTGCATGTGGAAGAAGGAAGCTACCAATGTCCAATGCTATAATTGCATGGAGATGGGACATTATCCAAATGGATTTCTTATGCGTCAGGGGAACATACCTCAGAAAATGCCAAGGGATAAAGTATAAGCTTATGCTATCACTACTACTGAAGTAGAATCTATGAAAGACATGGTGGAAGGTAATTTAATGGTTTCCACAAGTTTAGAAAATGCATTATTTGATTCTTGATCATTGAATTGTTTCATATCTTCCCAGTTTCCTAAGAAAATTAGATATTTCCAATTTGATTTAACAAGGGAGTTTTCAGATAAAAATCTTAAGGGATGTATCATTGTAACAATGTTTTGTGAAACAGTCCCAATAGAGCACATAAATGTTTTTTAGCTGCTGATCTCATCGTCATACCTATGATTGAATTTGATATAATCCTCGGTATGGATTTTCTTTCAGACCATGATGAAAAAATTTATTGTAAGAAGAAAGAGGTAACTATTTTTGATGATGATGATAAGGAGCACCTAATCTTTAGAGTGGAATCATCACCACCTAATTCTTACATATTCCACCCCCAGTAGCTCAACTAAATTAAATTATTGGGGGGGGGGGTAGAATGAAATAACTGTGGGTGAGGAAAGGAATGTTCAAATAGAGGATGTATCTATTGTGAAAGAATATATAGATGTGTTTACAGACGATTTAACTATACATCCTCCAGAACGAGAAGTTGAGTTTTCAATTGATTTAATTCCTGGATCAAGTCCTATATCAAAGACCCCTTATAGAATGGAAACTATGGAATTAGTTGAACTAAAGAAACAACTAGATCAATTGAGTAATAAGAGATTTATTATCCCTAGTGTTTCTCAATGGGGAGCCCATGTTCTTTTTGTTACAAAGGAAGATGGATATATAAAGTTATGTATCGACAAAAGGGAGATCAATTCTATAACAATAAAAAACAAGTATCCTTTATGTCACATTAATGATTTATTTGAACAACTGCATGGAGCTCAATACTTTTCAAAGATTGAACTTCAATATGGATACCATCATTTGTGTGTGAGGAAGGAATATATTCTGAAAAGAGCATTTCGAACGAGGTACGGGCATTATGAGTTTACAGTAATGCATTTTGGATTTACTAATGAACCCTATGTATTCATGGATCTAATGAATAGAGTTTTTAAGGAATATCTCAATGATTTTGTGGTGGTATTTATTGATGATATCTTGGAATATTCCAAAATCTATGAAGATCATGAAAATTAATTGTGTATTTTCCTGAAGACTCATAGAAGACATGAATTATATGGGATGTCTAGAAAGTGTGAATTATGGCTTCAAGAGATTTCTTTTCTTGGCCATATTGTCTCCAAATATAGAATCTATATTGATCCTTCTAAGAGCAAGGTAATCCAATAATGGCCTGCATCGATGAGTATAACCAAGGTATGTAGTTTTATTGGTTTAGCAGGTTATTATTGGCGTTTTGTCCAGAATGTTTCCTGGTTGGATAACACATTAACAAAGCTCACATAGAAATGGGTTAAATTTTTTTGGACATAAGAGTGTTATGAATATTTTGAATAAATGAAGAGAATATTTTCTAATGCTCCTATATTGACTCCACCATCATGGAATGATGGATTTGTTATTTATAGTGATGCATCAAAGAGAGGACTTGGTTGTTACCTTATGCAGAATTATAGGGTTATTGCCTATGCATAAAAACAGCTAAAAATTTATGAGAAAAACAATCCTACTCATGATCTTGAGTTATATTCTGTAATATTTTCTTTGAAGATATGGAGACATTATCTATATGGTGAAAAATGCGAGATTTATACTGATCACAAGAGTTTGAAGTATATTTTTTCACTGAATGAACTCAATATGAGGCAAAGGTGATGGCTTGAACTACTAAAGGATTATGATTTCATGATACACTACCACCCGGGGAGGGAAAATATAGTGGAAGATGCTTTGAGTAGAAAATATTATGGTTATTTGAACAATATGTGAATTGAAAGGGATCGTATATTCATGGATCTTGTGAAGATGGATATGGGAATTACCATGGAAGGTGAAGCATCGATACTTTTTCAAATGGTTTCCATACCATCTTTACTAGAAAAGATAAAGAGTTCTCAGACCAGTGATGAAGAGTTTCAAAAGAAGATTAATGTTGTGAAATATGGGATATTGAGAGACATTGTTTATAAAGAAGGAATTTTGAAATTTGGGAAGAGACTCTGTATTCGCGATATACCTGATCTAAAAAGGAAATTGTTAGATGATGCTCATAGCTCTAATTTCTCTATACACCCAGGGAGAACCAAAATGCATAAAGAATAGAAGGAACGTTTTTGGTGGGACAACATGATGAGGGATATTTCTAATTTTGTGTCAAGATATATGGTTTTTCAACAAGTGAAAGGCGGAATGCAACATCCTGGAGGAGTCATGAAACCTCTTCCCATACCTGAGTGGAAATGGTATAATATCATGACAGACTTTGTCATGGGACTACCAAAGACTCCTAGAATGAACGATGCTATATGGGTCATTGTTGATCGTCTTACCAAGTCATCACATTTTCTTGCTATAAGGGATGATTTACCACTTCAACGTCTAGAAAGGCTATATATTAATGAAGATCTCAGACTTCATGGAGTAACCCTATTGATTGTTTCTGATCGTGATCCTTGTTTTACTTCAATATTCTGAAAAAGTCTTCAGAAATACCTGGATACTAAACTTCATTTGAGAACTCCCTACCACCCTCAAACATATGGAAAATCAGAACGGACCATTCAAACCTTATAAGACATATTGAGATCATGCTCACTTGACTTTCAGGGTATGTGGGATCAATATTTAACTCCGGTGAATTTTCCTATAACAATAGCTTTTTATTTGAGTATTTAGATGGCACCATATGAAGAGTTATACAGAAAGAGATGGTGCACACCAACCTGTTGGGATGACGTTGGTGAAGGAAAACCTTTAGGCCCAGAACTGGTGGAGGAAACAATGGAAAAGGTAAAGGTAATCCAAAACCACATCAATGCAGCTCAAAGTAGGCAGAAGAGCTTTGCCGAAAACCGAAGGAAGGATTTGAAATTTATGGTAGGAGATCATGTTTTCATGAAGGTATCTCTATGGAAGGGAGTTATAAGTTTTAGTAAGAAGGGTAAATTGAGTTCCAGGTCCATCAGACCTTTCTAAATTCTAGAACGAATTGGGTCTATAGCTTACCATTTGGCAATGTCACCAAGTCTCTCCAAAGTTCATGATGTGTTCCACGTATCACTATCGAGGAGATACATGCCTGAACCAACGCATGTACTCACCTATGAAAAATTAGAACTGGAACCCGGTCTGTCTTATTGTGAAGAGCCCATTAGGATTATTGATACAAGAGAACAGGTGCTGAGAAACTAGACGTCTCGTCCGGTAAAATTTCTTTGGAGAAACCATAAGATGGAAGAGGCAACGTGGGAACCCGAGGAAATTATGATGAAGAACCACCTGAGTCTTTTTATGTAATAATATTCTAGAAATTTCGAGGATGAAATTATTTGAATGAGCGGAGAATGTAACACCCCATGATTCCACAGTACGCTTCCCTTTGAATAATACAGTAGTGTGTGTTGTATGCATCTTTGAGTTCTAACACACACTACAACCAATCAAACTAGTTATTATGAATAGTAATACCGACTTTTGGAAATTTTGTAAATTTTATCTTTAAAAATGAACTTCATTTTTTGATTCAGAATATCATAATTAGCTTAGGGTGAATTTTCGGTATTTTTCTAAAAACATTTAATTTTTGATGAGTAGAGAAAAAAACACTGAGTTATAGTTTAAAACCGAATTTTTATTTAAATAAATATTTATTTTATCTAATTTTAATTATGATCAAAATCGATACATAATACCTATATATGTTCAATGTAAATTGTTGGATTTATTTTAGAATAATTTTAGTTATATAAAAATTTTATGGATCATTTCACCGTCTTTTACCCACCTCCTAGGAGAATTTGAAAATTCACATAAAACATAATATCACCACTTTTGTGAGTGGAATTCAAAAAACCGAGAGACATAGTTATTATCAACGAGTAAAATGTTGTTCAATAAGATAAAAATAATTTTTGGTGAATAGTAACTTTTTACTTTTATTAAGCACAGTTAAAAGTAAATAGTGTAATTAAGGGTAAAAATGATATTAATATTACTCTAACACATGTCCTAATTCTATTGGAAAAGTCTATCTCGACCAAAAACAACCTTAGGAAAAAAATATTATCGTTTAGATCTACTTGGGTTACAATAGGACATTAATTATTATTTAATTCAAAGAATAGTTAAAAGAGTTAAAATCAATGATTTAAAACGAAAACATTTTTAATAGAGGTTTATAAAAAAGATAAATTAAATTATAAATATTCATTAGATAGATATAATGGTTTCCTACATAATGGTATTTTATTTATAATTTTTATACACTAGATGATTTAATTTATTTATGACACAATGGTGACGCAATAATTACCAAATTAATGAAATATTAAAATAATTAATATTATAAATATAAAAATAAATGTAATTTGAGACTTTTTATGAATTCCACTAATTTTAAAGGTTAATATGACATATTAGAACTGATTATATAATTTTTTGTCGAAGTAATAATGCTATTAGGAAATTATCAAAAACAAAATACCCAACAGTGTCAAAATTGACATAAAAGAGTTTTTAAAAAAATATTATATTATTAATTTATATTATATTTCTAAAAATATATGGTTCATCGAAGAAACTTAAATAATTATAGTTTTATCATTAATGGTCCACTTGGGGGGTCTCTTGGATGTTTAGAGTAAGTTTATTGACTATAAAATATAAAAATACAAAGAGACATGGTAAGTGTCAAACTAATTAACAATGAGTTAAAACTAAAAGATAAGGTCAATAATGTGGCCCAAACCTATCTAAAACCTATTGGATGAGTGTTTTTTAACCTATACCCACCATAAACTATAAATAATCCACTTTGGAGCCATTATAAACCTAATATGAATTTATTATAAATTAATATTTCTAGCTTTTCCAAAGGTTCCCCTCACCCCTCATATAAAAGGGCACTCCCCCTTCTCTAAATTTCACACCTTCTAAGCCTTTGGGCCCAACCAAAATCTCCCCAAATACCCTCTAAAATATACTACCTTCATCCTATAGGCCATCCTTTAGGCCTAAATCAAACCTATGGATCCCTTTTAATCAAATTAAAAGGAAGAACCCGAAGAAGAGGTAATGTTTTCATCACCCTCTTTGATGTTCCATTCTTCTTCAAATTCTTATTAATTTGTTATTTCCCATTATAAAATTATAACTCCAGTATTTTCTATATACTGTGATGTTATTATAAATCTGATACAACCATATTCAGTATTATATCCATCATTTTAATGACATGTAACCAAACGTGCATACGTACAGCTTACCGCCTCCACGTCGTGGCGTAATTGTTATTCAATATATTATTATTTGGATGGGTATAATAATGATGTGTAATTGATGTAAATAATAAATATTAAATAATAATTATTCTGTATATATGATATAACATCCAATTATATATTATATTTATATCAAACGATATCTTTCTCGTCCGTACGTACGGACTACCGTCTCCATGAATGCGATGAGATTCATTCCACATTGTATCCATTGAAGACTATTTCTCATTTGATGATTAGAAATAATGTATAATTACATGATATCATTTTGGATATGAATAAGATACAACTTATCCATATCAAACATGAATTATGTGACAAATCATATAAAATAAAACGAGTAAGTTAACACCTGAAACAACGATAATACTAAAATATTATTAACAAAGCATTAATAGAAATCATACATGATATCATAATTATGTATATGTTTCATTTATAACTTAATAACAACTTTTTAACTATTATAAATGAGGTTAACCTACCCTCAGCCAAGGAAAAGTACAAGGTAAGGGGTTTTCATCACACTCTTTATTCCTGTGAGATTCAGGCCATATTGCCATTATTACCTTTGGTGCGGTGTATGCCTTTTCCATAATTGTATTATTTGTGTAATACACTTTAATTTATGTTTATTTACATATTCATTGTATGATACCTCAATCATGGGTTGTATGTTTGGTAAGTAACCAAATTGGTAAGGGTTTATTTCACAATCTCTTCATTATCCGAGTATGTTTATACGTAATTATCTACTGGGAAGTCTTTATCATCCACACCCATGTTTCTTAAAAATGTATTTCAAATAATTATTAATATTTTACAGACTATTAGTTAAAGTCATTTATACCCTTTTTGATTTTTTATAATAATGTTATAAAGGAATATTTCTATCATTTTCCAAACAAGGTCCTTTTAAACCTTTTCGACAGAATTAAGGTAAGAATGTATTTTTTATCTTATACGGCGGGTGAAACTATTATCCGCCATTATAAAAACATCGAATCTTCCCTCAAAATATTATAAGAATACGTTCAATTTAAATGTTTTATTTTAGAATAATGTGACTTTTAAATGATTTTTAAAAAAAGAGATATTTCAATAAAATAGTTTTGATTTCATCTATATCAACATCCTTTGATATATTTTAAGCTTATTTTAATGTTATTTCTTATGATACAAAACTTATATATTGTATTTAAGGTTTTGTGATATGTTTGACTATGGAAGTGTTATTTTTATGCCATTCTTGGTTTAGGGAGAAAGTATTTACAATTCGTATGCTAGTTTTAATATGAATGTTTATGTTATGTTTAAACCTGTTCATATGAGGAATGCATTGGACTTAGTATGTGATGGGTGGAGCCCGCTATAGCTCCTCGATGCATCGGTAGATCTCATGAGAAAAACTAGTGTCTTGGCACAAGGCCTTGACAAAATCTTATTTGTAGTCTTGGCACGAGGCCTTGGCTATGTTGTTATGATAGTCTGGAATTATGCATTCCATCATTACGAAAGTGGTTATTTATATTGCATGGGATTATTAGACTATTATAATATCCAAGTGAATAAGTAAATGGAATTATTTCATTTTATATTTGCCATATTATGATTATGTTCAAGTTTAAAAGGCTTTTGTTTTAGTTATACATTTCTTTAAATGATTATTCTTATTTATGAACGTTTCCCCTATATTTTTATCCTTACTGAGCATCTGATCTCACCCATTTCAATGTTTTATTTTTTCCAGGATCTGAAGAAGTAATTTATTAATGAACTACAGGGATAGTATGAGGGGATATGAAGAAAAGATGTTGTAGTAGTAGTATTGAATTTATGATGTATAGTAAAATTTATGAATGTATCTATTTATTCCAAGGCTACTAAACTAATCGGTCTTTTGAGACTTGATCTTTTGTGATCATGCTAATATTATGTAATTATTCCCTGACTTTGGGTAACTAGGTTTGGGGAATTACACATAAAATTCAGAAAAACTCATTTTAATGAAACATATTTATGAATAATACAAATGGTCATTTTATGTGACCGTACTAAATATATTAAAATTGATTTGAAAATTTTTATTTACATAACAATTTTTTTTATTATTACTCATTAAATATCATTTAGCATCTTGGTTATTATGGACATATAATATATTAATAACATTTCATAATTCATTTAAACTGGTTATTACAAGCAAAGGAAGGTAACAAATAAATACATTTATTTAATGAACTATTTCATAATAATCACAGGGGGTTAAACCTAAGGGAAAAAGTGATGTAGGGAACACCTTGAAACCTAACAATATCTTGAACATGTATCTTAACAAAATCCTATAATTTTGTGGTTTCATTATTTAAATAAAATGATCTTATTTTTTCACCCAATAAATCACAACCACTACTACAGTCTTACATTAGTGTTTCCAAGGAAATATAACAAAAAATCCAAGTATTCCAAGTCCCTTTTTAAAAATGGAATCATATAAGCCTTGATCTATAATAAAGGCCCCATTTTTTATTCTATTATTTTATATTAGTTATAACAGTTGTACACATAATCAACGATGTCATGCTTCATCCCCATCAACACAAAACTTTTTCTCATGTCATAGTACATCTTCATTATTCTAGAGTGGATGGACCATAATAAACTATGGAAAAAATTAAAAAAAAAATTAATTTCTCAAATATAAATGAATTAAAATATTGTGTTCAATGAGTAGAATAAAATCATTATAAAGAGATAGGCTAGAAATGGTATCTCATGAATAAATTGTTCCAATTATTCTTCTAAAAAAATAATCCCTCAACTAAATCTATAGAATAAATTATGTTTGGTTTGTTGATAAAAGAACACTAGTTAGAACCATACCTAAATCATTATCATTTTCTTTTAGATACATATTTCAAAATATCCACATAAGTTTCTACTCTTCTTCCAATTCCAAAACATCTTTGGCTAGAGAATTAGAGATGAGGGAATCCCCGATGAATTTAACATACCCACAAGTATTGATGATCCTAAAGTTAAATGTATGCAGGTATTTCACCCACTGACTATGTTTGAGATTCATTAATCTTTGGGAAATGATATATATTATTATTGTATGTTTAATAAAATTAATGAACCTATTAGAAAAATGTTATTTTTACCAACACATACATGAATTCAAAACATTAACAGACTCCAAATAATTAGTGGGGTAATTTATTTCATGTGGTCGAAGTTAATAACAATTATAGTCCACCACATAGTCATATTTTATAATCACCCAACATACACTCTTACCAAGAGTATCACAGTACACTACATATCTCTTAAATAATATAAATTTTTAAAAAATATGAGCTGATGTCATAACCCATTTCAATTCATCAAAAGAAGTATATAATTTTTCATCTCATGTAAACTTCTAACCTTTCATGTTAAGAGTATTAAAGTTTTAGGAAGTCATTTATAAGTCCTTGAAAACCCAATTATAGTATCCAAATAGTCAAACAAAGCATCATATATTGCATATGTTCTATGGATCTACCCATGGAAATACCACCCTCACATTATCAAGATCAACTGATAGGCCTTGTTCATGAATCACATTCCCTAAAAACATCACTTAATTGGATCATATAACTATATTTTGATTTCATATCATAAGGATAGTAACTCATAAACATTTAAAAAACATGATTAATATTGTTCTCATTATTCTAAATTGATATATAAAATGTAGTATATCATCAATGGAAAAAACAAATAGGTTATTTATAATCTAATGGAATATATGATTCATCAAATCCATAAAATTAGTAGGATCATTATTAAACCAATGGCCATAAAAAAATAATAATAATGGCCATACCAATTCATAAAATATATTTTTTTCAATACTAACACTGAAACGCTGACATACTGATATCTAAAATGAATATTGATATTTGAAAAAAACTCATCCCCTTAAATGATCAACCAATTAATCTACATTGATAGAATGATATATATTCCTAACATTCAAATTGTTCAATATATGATAGTATACACAAAAAAATAGGACCATATACCATAATTACCATGAGAATGGGGATACCCATGATGAAACTCTTGGGTAAATAAAACATTTCTCTTGAAAATTATAGTTTGAATCATTAGCTATTTCAGCTAAATATGTTCCACATGAAAAAAGTGTATAGAATTTTCTACATACTAATCATCATATTGATCATTAACTATACCCCCTTCTCTGGGGGAAGACTATATAATTCATCTAGGATAACATCTGAGAACTCCCTAAATACAATGTTAATATATATAAATGAAAACAAAATCATTGGAACCAATTGCAATGACAAACATCAAACTCCTACGCTCTTTATAAGAAGGTAATTAATGAAAATACACCGATTCTCACTCTCACTAAAAAACCATAGATCTCTTATCAGTAAAAAATCATTAGATACATTGATGACAAAAAATTACTCTCATCATAGGGAATTCGGATTCAGTCCATCATGATGATAATTTTAAATATATCTTGAATGAGAACAATTAAATCCCATAATAACATTATCCCATCTATCGATATAAAACACATACTATAATGAAACCAATTTTCAATACAATTTCCCTTATGAGTTTCCAAGTAATAAATAATGGACAATAGATCGTTTAAATGTTTTATTACATTAATGAAAAAAAAAATAAAAATTATTTTCAACAACTGGGATCAGAAAAAGATTTTTTCATATTGGATGTAATAATAATTTTACCTCTCACTCTATGTGCTCACGGGTCATCATTTATTGGAAAATATTCCACTACATGAAGGTTATTCAATCATGGGGAATATTATTATCCCTATAGACATTGAATATTTTGAATACACCACTATGGACCTCGTAGATGTAGATCCAAAACCATAATGGGTAATATAAGGAGCCTATCAGAATTTATGAAAATTTCTCTGGTTACCAAAAGAATTACATGTAATCAATGCTACTAGAAGAGTATATCATATGGTCTCCACTATTTCTATATGATTGAATGTAAATGTGACACTAATATCCTTATCTAAAATCTCTTTATAAGAGGATAGGGTAAAAAAATAATTTTGATTTTATAACTAGTTGTAATCCTTGTGGATAACTATTAGATTTCATATGATCATTCATTAATACATATATATAGAATTAATCACCTCTATTAACCAATTGGTATACTTTTACACTGATATTTCTGTGTAATAAAATCAGAGGAACTCCATATAAATTTCCTTCATCATAGACTATTGTAAAAAAAACTTAAATAACATAGTATCAAGACCTTTCCAATATAATACCACATACCTATATTATTATTCCATGTATTCCCACCACCACTTGCTAGGACCCTAGAGTCTATATGTTGTGAATATCAAATCGATGTCCACAGGTGTCTCTAAGAATACAAAGACCCAATTTCTATTATCTTACTAGTAGTCCACCTAATTGTGTCTTTAAAACTCTAAATATACGTGTATTCCTATATGTGACATCTCAACAGCGATCGTTTTCTCCCTAATCTCTTAGATTTGCCACAACTATTATGTTTTTAAATCACTATACATTTTTATACACGTTAGAAATTGGAATTATGATAGACTCTATTAGAATCTAATCTAAATTAAGTGTCTTTAGAGGATGAAATCTCATTTCACCCTCCCATGGAAGTAACAGAAGACGTCTCATGAATGTGAAAAATATATATAATAAAATTAAAGAATAAATAGGATAATATAAACATTAAAAAACCATATGAAAAAAATGATATTATTTTCACAACCCAATATAGGAGAAACACATCCAAACATCCCATGGTAACATGAAGATCATCCCAACATGATTTTTCCAGAAAATCAGTTCAAAAAACCTCACATATCTTTAGAATCCAATTTCATGCCTACTAACATCCGAAAAAAAATAATAACCTACCTAGGATATGAAAATTTCATATAATATCTGGAAAAATCCCATCTAACAAGACTAAAAACCATAATATTGAAATTCATGGAAGGAATTCTTCATCCCCGTGACATTGTGACTAGCACTTGGGCATCAAAAAACATATAGATGGAATGATTTTTCTCAAACTAAAACAAAAAACAACTCCTATATGTATGTGTATATGATTTAATATATAATTTATATTCTATAAGTATCGAAATAAAAGGTAGAAATTTTAATCAATGTATTAACACCAAACTCAAGGTATAAGTAGACTAATTATATTCCAATAAAACATCTACTTTGTGTGATATGTGGGATATTTAAAACCATCTCACCATGTAATACCCATAGAAATGTAAATTACACTCTACCATATCACAATGAATCCTTGAAATTTACTATATCAATAAACAACAAAAGGCCTACATGATCCCAATTGAATGTGTAGTGGTTGATCTAAATAGGATTAGAATGAACTCAATATGGTGTTCGATAACCAATAATTGTAAAATAAGCCCAATATGCAAAATTTTTCATAAAAAATTTATTTTAATCAGTACTTTAGTTTTATATTAAAAATGTGGAAAATATCACCCCTTCATTCATAGATCCAAAATAATAAATGTAAAACAGTTTCATAAACAAAATCTAAAAAAAATAATACATTTATCAAAACATGTACATCAAATCTAAACAACATGAGTCGTAGTAGTAAAATTTCATCATCCAAATCATATCATGGTCATGGGAAATCTTAGTCACTCAATATATCAAAATAATAATGATAGGTCTATTACAAATTGAAAATGTTTCCAGTACATTGGTTCTAGGTAATTGAGGCACACCTTATGAGTTTACCCCATAATGGTATCTGATAGACAATTCACTACAAAAAAGGCCTACAGAATAAGAGAAGAACCCATGGGTGAACCCCCACCCCCAAACTGAATAGAGATAATGACAAATCCTAAAACTAGACCCCCCACATAGCTGCTCAAGGATCTCATGTTATCAACAATCCAATATATTTAACCCATAATATGATATTTAAAATTTTCATTCCAATCATCCATGTTATATTTAACATTTTATGGAAACCATATTTATAAATCCATTTTAGAATTCTTTGACAGTACAAATTTCTTTTAAAAATACAAGGGACAGACTATATTTTCATGAATCCCATATATCAAATAGAAATCAATAAAAATTTACAATTAATTTACAAAATATTTAAAAAATAAAGTACATTCATGATTCAATTGTAATATTCTAGACACAAGAATCACCTAACTCAAACTTGTTCCACACACCAACAATGATGGGATTCTCACAAACAAGAAGGAATGAAGAAATAATGAGGGAATTCCCTAAAAATTAATCTGACATATAATCATTTAGATAATTAAAAAAAGTGTCTATAGAGTGTATATATTGACACGTACCATTGGAAACTCATTCACCACACTACTACTATCACGAACCATCCCCCGGGGCCCGTGTCGTAACTACCCCAAGCTCACCTTCCATAGGCCAGGGGCTGGGGACTAGAACCAAAGGTGTAAATCCCTAAAACTGGGAAGGAATTGCCTTTATAATAGAAAACAAACACTAACCGAGTACAAGAAGAATCAAACTGTAAGTAAATACTGTATAAAGAAGAAGTGCTGGAAAGTACATGGGGCCACAAAAACAATCCCAACAAGAAAGTACAACTGAAAATCAAGTACCAGTAAAAACGGGAAAATAGTTGAAAGGTAGAAGATGCTTTAGGATCATCGTTTGGGCTTCCTACCTGTAGGGTAGGTACTTATTTCCTCCTCTGCACTCCACATCTATTGGCCCGTTCCGTGTACCATCACGCCGTGTGTTCTACCCCGGGTACTGTCCAGTCCTGGCTTGCTCACGGCCTCCCTCAGTATTGTTCATCATCTGCATCCAACATAATGTGGTGTGAGCATTGACTATGCAAAGGTGAGTATAGCGATACTCACTAGGTACCCTGATACCCTCATGGTCTCACAAAATCCAACAAGGATAAACCATAATTTATGATTTCAATGGATAACCATTACATAGGTATATGACCATACATAAAACTATGTTATCTATTAACCCTTCTCAATCATGAGGAATACAAAAAGGTCATTGACTTAGATCAAACAAGAATTATTATTAACAAGACCATGACTGCTGGAGAACTCCACCCTTTTCGAGTACAGTGGCCATGTTGCTACACTGAGGCACTTCTCACTAACCTTAGACAACTGAGGTAATCTTCCTGTTGAGTACCATGGGTATGCTGCCAAACCAGGTGCTCTGTCCGATGTGGGTCTACCGCTAATCATGGTTCTCCCACTATATCCAACATAGGTACTCCTCCTGTCGAGTACCGTGGGTCTGTTTCCAAACCAGGCACTCCGTTCTCCATGGGTCTACCACAAAATTAGGCGCTACCCACTGAGCTAGTTGAATCAATCTGAGTCAAATCGGTCAAGCAGTAATCAGGTCTATCAGCTACTAAGTCTCCACACAATATTTGCTCGTCTCCAAAAGGATCCAATCCATGAGTTACCATTCAATTATCTAGGTGTCATGAAGTCTCACTGAGAAATATACTAAAGGAACGTTATATTATAGGGGTCTCAACACAACAGACGGCGTGTCAATCGGACGCCCGGTCTACGCGTCATTAGAATTTTAGTCCTGATGGCCCTATTGGATTAGCGTAAGAACCAACATGACTATATCTCAAATATATCCTGAATTCTAGTAGGGTATAATCTAAGGGACAGTTATGCTCCAAGAAAACCAACGCCCCTAACGGTTCATCAAATGGATGTCCGGTGGGAATGATATGGGCCAAGAAGGTAATGGGTCGGTAATGGATCCGGGTCCGCTCTGACCCGGTTAGAACAACTCAATCCAACCTTATCTGGGCCGGTCTAGTCTAGGTGGACCTGATCAAACACGATGGGTCTATCCCGGCCTATTAGGCGGGTCATCCAGATATGTTTTGACTCGGTCCATTGGGTCGGACCCGGCGGACCGCGAGGGCGGTTCGGCCCGATAGTCACCACATAGGCGACTCGGTGACTCGGCTCGAGAGGTTAGGCCGGTTTGGCCAGCGACACCATAGGGGACGCCCCGGGTTGGCTCGCAAGGCCAGTGGACAGTAGGATGGTGGGCTGGATGCTCGGGGTGCGGGTTGGCTCAATGAACACTAGCTAGGCCACTGGTGCACCGGGCATAGGGTCGTCACCGCGTGTACCGCCTCCTTCATCATCAATCAAGAATAAAAAAAAGGGAGAGTTTCGGGCCGTGTTCCTTCTCCTCTAGCCCTCCTCATTATGGAAATAGAATTTGGAAATGATGTGCAAAAAAATTATGAAGAACGGAGGTTTAAACTCATACATTAATTAATTCAAAAATCCCCCTACCTCGCTTGTCGTTCGTCGTTGACGAAGTCGTGGGAAGCGGGCGTCGTTCCGCTGATGTCAGAGGAAGAAGAGCTCAAATAAGAAAAGTCAAGATGACTTTGTCGGTGTTCTTCATGGGTGGTAGTGCTTCCCTTTCTTTCCCCAGTTAAAGAAGGATGAATATGGCATTCGTCGTTCTTCATTCTTCTTCGGTGATGGTTCTTCGTTGGAGGAATAATTGTACATGGGTTGGGTATCACGTCACTTTTCCAGCATTTCACCACTTGAAGAAGCCATCCCAAGACCATTCCCCAATAATTATTTGTATAAGAGAGGGGGCGAGGTATATAACCACAATGGAATTTATGAAGGTTCAATTATTAAGAACCTTCCTAATTTCAAACGACGATGTTACATAATTTAAAAAGGGAGAACAAATTAATTGGCTCTACTAATATAATTCCATGAGAGGTGCCACAATAAATTTAGAAGATTTTCTGAGTCTCCCTATTATTAATTTATGTACATTGGCGAAATTAATTAGCATGCATGTTGACACAATTAATTGGCACATGCATTGGCACAATTAATTGTGCATAAGAGGTCAAGAGGTCCTCCCTCATTAATGAGGAGTTATGGGTCTCGGGTGGTCCCCACAACGTAACCCCTCACCGGAGGTTACGCTCGGGTGGACCCCACCACCATAACCTCTCATGGGAGGTTAGGGTGTGGCGGTCCCACCCCCAACTCCCAAGGGGAGGTTCCAACTAACCGCACACACATGACAGCTGGAATAAAATAAAGTGTGGATACACATTATTTTATTATTATTCTTTTTTAAGGAAAAAAACTAACTTTTAAACTTGACATAACGCAACTATGGTGAAGGTATCACTAAGAAATTATTGATGCTGCAATTTCAAAGGTGCCCTCATATTTCCATTATTACAGCAGTTCAAAAGTTATAAAACCCTACTTGTACGTTTACTGAACATACCCAATCAAAACATCATAAATTTATTCCGGACACACCGGGCCTTTGAATCAAGCTCCATTAGAAACTGCGGACTCATAAAATTCCATGGTATTTAAAAACAATTCAAGGTAATTCTGGGTCTTTAAATTCTCCCCACCTAAGGAATTTACATCCATGTATGCTACAACTTGAACTAAGGGAATAAATGGTGATACTGAGCACAAATCTAAGCCTCCAGCTCTCATGTGCTCTCCTAGAGGTTCCCATGCTTCCAGCGAACACGCACCACAGTTATCATCCACCCATGTAGAACCCACTCCTTTCGATCCTCAATCTCCACTGGAACCTCCATGAATGTCACCCTATCATCAATTTCCATATCCCCGTTGTCAATGATGTGGGATGGGTCATGCACGTAAATCCTCAGTTGGGATATGTGGAAGACGTCGTGCACCTGGTGAAATTTAGGTGGAAGAGATAAGCATTAAGCCACCTCGCCTACTCTACTGAGGACCTATAAAGGTCCTATTAATATCAGAGATAGCTTGACGCCTTGACCAAATCTCCATAGACCTCGTCGAGGTGAGACCTGTAAGAAGACATGGTCGCCATCCTCAAACTCCAGAGGTCTCCTTCTCCTGTCATCATACAACTTCTTCCTGCTTTTTGCAGTATTCATCTTCTCCTAGATGATCTACACATTCTCTATGGTTTCTCGTACCGTCTCTGGTCACCCTAGTTTTGACTCTCATAGGTCCTTCCAAAACGGTGGCGATCTGCAAGGTTGTTGGTACAAGGCCATAAAAGGTGCCATACCGATGGTGGAGTAAAAGCAGTTGTAGCCAATCTCTACAAAAGGTAAGTGGTCCTCCTAGCTGTGACTGAAGACTAGGGCAGAAGCAGAGAGCATGTCCTAGTGGGTCTAGATGGTCCTCTCGGTCTGACCATCTGTCTGAGGATGGAAGGCGGTGCTCGGGCATAGCTGCATCCCGAAAGCTTCCTGAAACCCCTTTCATAGCCGGGAAGTAAATCGAGTGTCATGGTAGGAGACTATATATTTAGGTAATCCATGAAAACGCACAATATTCTACACGTAGAGGTGTCCCAAGCTCTCCAATGATCCCTACTCTCTAAACTGTAGGAAGTGGGCCGACGTGGTGATTTGGTCAACCATCACCCATATCGAGTTGTGACTCCTCAATGTACATGGAAGACCCTTATTGAAGTCCGTGTATATCCCATCCCACTTCCACTCTGGGACCTCTAAGGGCTGAACCAAGCCTGCTGGAACCTGGTGCTCCACCTTCACTTGCTAAAAATTGAGGCACTATGAGACAAACTCTACTATTGCCTTATTCATACCTAGCTACAAGTGCTGTCATCTGAGGTCATGATACATCTTCACCACACATGGATGTACCGCTAAAGGAGATGTGTGGAACTCCCTCAACACATCCTCCTGAAGTGTAGTTGGTATAATTGTACGTCCTATGATGAGGATGACCTGCTCCCCACCTTCAGAAAAACCATCAGGTGTATACCTTGTCGATATATGAGAACGTTGTGCCTCGCAGTCAGTGTCCCCATGTTGTGCCTCCCTAACCCACTGATGAAGAGGGGGAGTGACTGTAAGAGACAGTAGATAGGATGCTCCATCTTTATCCACAAAATATATCAATAAAGAAGCTAGCTTCTCTGTCGCCTCTTCTAGTAGGTGAATACCAGATCTCTTGCTAGGTGTGTCTACTATTACGTTCCCCATCCCTAGAGTATAGACAATATTGAATTCATAGTCATGGAGGAACTCAAGCCGTCATTGTTGTCTCTGGTTTAGGTCCATTGGAGAGAAGATATACCTGAGACTCTTGGGATATGAGTATATGGTAAAATGTTCACCCACTAGATTGTGCTTCCACATCATCAAGGTGAAAACCACTGCTTCTAACTCCAGGTCATGGGTACCGTAGTTCTGTTCATGTTGTCTCAGCTGCCAAGAACCATATGAAATACCAACACGCTCATATATCAAGACACACCTGAGTCTAGTCATTGATGAATCGCAGTAGACTACGTACCTTATGCCTTCATCTAGAAGCCTCAAAATGGGGGCACTAGTTAGCCTCTACCTCAGCTCATGAATGCTCTGCTAGCATCTCTCCGACCACACGAAGGGTTTTCCCTTATTCTTCAAGGCTGATAGTGTTGCTGCCACTCTGGAGATGTCTGGAATGAATATCTAATTGTATCCATCCAAGACCAGGGAACTCTCTACCTCTGTCATACTCCTATGTGGCTCCCAAGAAAGTACTGGCTCATCTTTGCTGGATCCACAACAACCCCAGCCTCCGAGATGAAGTGTCCCAAGAAGTGAACCTATTAAATAAAAAACGGGCACTTCAGGAGCTTTCCATAAATCTGATGCTCTTGGAGTGTGTCCAGTTCTACCTACAAATGATATACATGCTCCTCCTCAGTAGTCGAGTAGATTAGTATGTCGTCAATGAAGAATACGACAAAGCGATTGAGTTAAGGCTGGAAGATCATATTCTTGAGACTCATGAACACTGATGAAGCATTGGTTACATTGAAGGGAATAACGAAGAACTCATAATGGTCATACTAACATTTGAAGTTCGTCTTTTGCACATCCTCATCTTCCACTCTGAACTGGTGATAGCCTGACATGAGGTCTATCTTCGAGAACCACTGTGCTCCTTTGGGCTGATCAAAGAGGTCATCAATCCTCGGAAGTGGGTACATGTTCTTCACGGTCAACTGGTTCATGCGGCGATATTCGACATAGAGCCTCATGTTATCATCCGCCTTCTTAGAGAATAGAATCCGGGCTGCCTTGGGAGAAACACTAGGTTGGATGAATCCCTTCCCATGCAGGTCCTTTAGTTGTACCCTCATCTCGAAAAGATCAGAGGGGGCCATTAGATATGTTGGAGTAGATATCAGTACCATACAAGGGTACACGTCAATGTAGATGTCCACCTCTCAGCAAGGAGGTAGTCCTGGACATAGTTAGGGAAAACATCCACAAACTGGTCCACCACTACAGGATAATTCGGACTCTCCACATCAACTGCTCCAAGGGTGAGGCAAGCCAACTTGTGAGTGATTGGATACAACCTCCTCTGAGTAAGTCTATCCTGCACTGCAAAGGTTCCCTTCTCGCCGGTGAAGGTTAAACTCATCCCATCTGTGCAGACACACCGCAAATTGTGCTTAAATAGTCAATCTGAGCAAGAACTGTAGATAACCTATCCATACCCAAGAAAATGTCATAAGGCATCTACGCCGCTATGAAGAGATCACAGTCGATACTCTCACCTCCTAGAGTAATCTCACACTACCAGCACCAGTGCATAATTGTCGAGTCTGCTCCCGTAGGAGTTTCTAGCCGTATTGATCGAGCCAAGGGATCCATCAGAATCTCTGAGCTCCGAACGAGGGCAGTGGCTATGAAAGAGTGAATGGAACATGTGTCTATAAGAACTGAAGCTAAGGTGGAGTAGAAACTGATCGTACCTCGAATCATCTCCAGAGTGTCGTTATCGTAGGCCTTAGCTTCCTGAGGCTTTTCTCCAGCATGTCCACCTGCTCTTTGTGGTTGGGGTGGACCTCCTGGTGGTGGTGGTGGTAGCACCTTGTAACATCGCCCACCACTAGATACACTACCAGCTCCTTTGCAGAGTCTACCTACACCCTACGGACTACCTCGATCAAATCTTTGCTTCTACCTAGGAGGTCCCTCAATAGTCTTCTCGTCGTCAGAACAACGGTTCAGATAGTCACGAGCCATGTGACCTTGATTGCTGCATGAGAAACATTGCCTGCTCCTGGTATATCTGGATTTGTCTCCACACCAGGTGCCTCACACAAAAAATCATGGGTCATGAAGTCATTCACATGTAGGTCTGGATGTCTTCGACCTCTGCATCATCTATCTACTTCCAGCTGCAGAAGACTCTAATGCATGTCGATGAGTAGAGGGTCCCACTGCTGGTGAATGCTCAGCAAGGAAACTCTCCACTAGTAGGTCTCTCTATAACACTCAAGTCTATGTCAGAATGCTGTGGGAGATAATTAAATCTCTAGTCTCTCATCTGAGACCTTGCTCGATGGTTCGGGCCCAGAAGAATTGGCCATGTACCATATCAGTGGAGTATCACGAGAGGTCGGTGAACCTCTCTGAGTACTGCGCCTCCATCATTCTACCCTACAGTAGATGCAGTAGCTCATGTATCTGCACCGCTCATAGGGTCTCTAGAACAAACTCTGCCCTGAACAGGCTCTCAAAATCTGCCCATATAAGAGTCACCTCTTCATGAATCTAGAGCATCATGCTCAACCATCTGACAGATGATGCCTGAAGGAGGCTGGGAGTAAGGATCACAAGGAAGTTGGTTGGTTTCTTTATAAGCTTGAAGTCTCTCTACATAGCCTCTAGCCAATCCTCAGCTGCTTGTACATCTGTCTCTCCCCAGAACCTGGGTGGCCTCTAGTGCTGGAAGTCGTGAAACGCGCTCAAGAGGCGTGCATCCTCTACTTCTCTGGCTGGTGGCATCGGTGGCCCAACGGGAAGTGCTACCGCTGGTGCCTCAACTGGGAGAGGTCCATGTACTGAGGCCTCATCGCTCGGCGGGATGTCGGTATGTACAACTCTCAGAGCTCTAGCTGGTTATCTGCGGGGAGGCATCCTAAAAGAAACAGATGTTACAAGGTTACAAGACTATACCTGGTGAGATGACCTAGTTTGAGCAGACGTAAAGAAATATTTTTAAAACAAACACACTATTAGTGTTTTTGTGCACTAAGTCAGAAATCAGAAGTCAGTGTCCTAGTGTATGGATACGTCGGACACCCACACAAACATTGGACTCTCTAAACTGAAATACAAACTTAATACCCTTAACACTATTTCTTCACAAGAAAACAATATAAGAGTCCTAAGATCTACGGTATAACCAAAATCCTCTGTTGCCAATTTTTCATGACCCATCCCCTAGGGACCGTGTCGTATCATCCCAAATCCCAAATTCTATAGGCCAGGGGCTAGGGACTAGCACCAAAGGCGTAAATCCCTGAAACTAGGAAGGTATTGACTTCATAATAAAAAAATAGGAACAAATTAAAAGAGGAAGAAAGCACTAAGTAAAAACTATATACAGAAGATGTGATGGAAAGTAAAAAGGACCAGAAATTAAATCCCAATATGAAAGTACAACTAAAAATAATGTTCAAATAAAAATGGACAAACAACTTAAAGGTAGAATCAACTATAGGATCGTTTTCCAGGGTTCATACCTAAAGGGTAGGTATAGATGTCCTCTTCTACACTCCACATATATCAGTCTGCCCCATGTATCGTCACGTCATGTGGCCCTCCCTTAGGTACCATCCAGTGCTGGCTCGCTCTCGACCTCCATAAATGCTATCTATCATCTGAATCCAACACAACGAGGTGTGTGCATTGCCCGTGTATGGGTGAGTATAACGATAAAGTGTAGGGACCCTGAGAGGAAGACACAATGGTCACTGAAACAGCTCAAACCAGGATTTTTATTATCAAAACCATGACATATGGAGAACTCCTACTCGGTCAATTATAGTGGCCATGTCATCACACCGATGAACTTCTCACTAACCTTAGACTGCTGAGGTACTCCTCATATCGAGTATTACAGGTCCACTGCCAAACTAGGCGCTCCGTCCGATATGGGTCTGCCGCCAAATCGGGCACTCCCCCTATAGCCTACAGAGGTCCTCCTCTTATCGACTACCATGTGTTTGTTTCCAAACTAGGCGCTCCATCTGACATGGGTCCACCTCCAAACCAGGCACTCATCACTGGGCTATTAGAATCACTCCGAGTTGAATCGGTCACGACGTCGTTAGGTCTGTCAGCTACTTGGTCTTTGCACTATATCTGCTCGTCTCCAAGAGGATCCACTCCACAAGCTACTGTTCGATAATACATTTTTCATGAAGTATTATGGGGATTTATCTCAAATTACCATTATGTCATAGGGTTCTCAAAGCAACAGACGGCGCGTCAATCAGATGTTTGGTCTGCAAGTCATTAACATTTTAGTCCCGGGGGACCGTTTGGATTTGTGTACAAACCAACCTGACCGTAACTCAATTATACCATGAACTCCAGCTGGGTATACTATAAGGGATGGATATTCCCCAAGAAAACTGCCACCACTGACGGTTCGTCAAATGGACGTCCGGTGCAAAAGATATGGCCCAAGATGGTAATGGGTCAGTAATGGGTCCGGGTCCGGTCCGACCCAGTTTGACCGACTCGGTCCCACCCAGTCTAGGATGACCCAGACCATTGGCCAGGTCATCCCACTATGTTTTGACCTGGTCTGCTCGGCCCAACTGAGCGGACCGTGAGGGTGGCTCGGCCGGATAGTCGCCACGTAGGCGACTCGGTGACTCGGCCCGGGAGGCCGAGCCTGTTCCCCCGGTGACACTGCGGGGGATGCCGTGGGTCAGCATGGAATGTCAGTGGATGGGAGGCCTACTGGTAGGATGTGTGAGGCGAGGGCCGGAGGGCTAGACACCAGGTAGGCCACAGGTGCACCGAGAGGGGCGCGAGGGTGATGGGCAGGGCGCGTGGGGCCGGGTAGGGTGTCGGGATGCCAGGTCTGGCACCGGGCAGCACCGCGGGGGCACCGGGCAGTGGGTCGGGGGCGCCAGGTAGTGGCATGGGGGTGCTGGGTAGTGGCATTGGGGCACCAATATGCAACACGAGGATGCCAGGAAGGAGCGCATGGGACCCGGGTAGCGGCGCGTGGGTGCCAGGCAGCGGTGCGGGGTGCCTAGAAGCACGCCAGGGTGCCGGGAAGCGGTGCGGGGTGCAGGGTAGTGTGCAAGGGCCTCTGGTAGTAGCACAGGGGTCGGCAGTGCGTGGAGGACACGGGGAATGGAGATGTGCGGAGGACACGGGGAGTGGCGATGCGTGGAGGCTATGTGGTGCTGTAGGGAGCGGAGGCAGCGGGATGCGGCGGGGTGCTGAGGCAGCATGGTGCGGTGGGGCACAGATGCTGTGGGGTGCGGTGATGCGCAGAGGCCACGGGTAGCACATCCTATGAGCATCATCTTCGTCGTCGTCGCCGTGTGCACTGCCTCCGTCGTCATCAATCAAGAACAAGAAAATGGGAGATGGTCGGGCCATGTTCGTGTGGCCCGAGCCCTCCTCGTTAGGGAGATAGGATTTGGAAACGAAGTTCTCAACAAACGATGAAGAACAGAGGTTTAAAATCATACATAAATTAACGCAAAAATCCCCTATCTCACTTTTCATTCGTCGTTTACAAATTCACGATAAGCGGGCATCATTCCGTTGACGTTGGAGAAAGAATAGCTCAAAAAAGATGAGTCGTTATGACGTCTTTGGTGTTCTTTGTGGGTGGAAGTGCTTCCCTTTCTTTCCCCAATTGAAGAAGGATGAATATGGCGTTCAACGTTCTTCATTCTCCATGGGCGATGGTTCTTCGTTGGAGTAATAATTATCCAATGGTTGGGAATTGTGTCTCATTTCCAGCATTTCTCCGCTTGATGAAGTCGTCCCAAAACCAATCCCCAAGCTTCATTTATTTTGGATAGGGGTAGAGGTTAGTAACCATCATGGAATTTATGACGGTTCATTTTTTAAGAACCTTCCTAATTTCCAACGATGCGGTTACATAATTTAAAAAGGGAGAATAAATTAATTGGCTCCTCTAAAATAATTGCACGAGAGGTGGCACACTTAATTTGGATGATGTTAAGAGGCTCCCTATAATTAAATTATGCATGTTGGAAAAATTAATTGGCACGCGCGTCGGCAAAATTAATTGGCACATGCATTGGCACAATTAATTGCACAGAGTATGTCAAGAGGTCCTCCCTCATTAATGAGGGGTTATGCATCTCGGGTGGCCCCTACGTCATAACCCCTCCCAAGAGGTTATGCTCGTGTATACCCCACCACCATAACCTCTCATGGGAGGTTAGGGTGCGGCAGTCCCACCCACAACTCCCAAGGGGAGGTTCCAACTAACTGCGCACACATGGTGGCTGAAATAAAATAAAGTGTGGCAACACCATATTTTTTTTATTATTCTTTTTTTAATGCCAAAAATAACTTTTTTAATTTCGATAGAACGCAACTGTGGTGAAGATCTCACTATGCAATTACTGACTCTGTGGGTTCAACGGTGCCCTTGGATTTCCATTCCGAGCACTGGTTCAAATGTTATAAAAAACTACACGTATGTTTAATAAACGTACCCGAAAAAAACTTCATAAATTGATTTCGGACACACTGGGCCTCGAAATAAAGCGATGTTAGAAACTGCATACTCATAAAATTCCCATGTATTTTAAAAAAATAACATGAATTTCAGTTCTCTACAAGAACCATCATATCGACCGTCCCCTAAAATATGCACATAATTTGGATATTGAACGACTAAAGAAGAATCATCACATTAGAAAAAAAATCCCAAAAACACATCCCAACACCATTACCAAACTAAGAAAAATTAATCCAATGATAATAAAAGAAAGGCATTTAAAAAAAGTGGATCAACCATCCAAGATGAATATTAACCACTAAATAGAAGACATCATATGTTTAGAACCCCCTAATACCTCATGGGAGAGTCGTAGGGGTTTTTATTGGGAATCATAAGTTAAATCAGAGTATTTATAGGTTTTAATAATAATAAAAAATTCTCGGAATATTTTTTCATGATGTGAATGATTCATTCATTATGTGAATCTCTTTAGTTTCATTTATATTAAAAATTCATCAAATTATTATAAAATCTCATATAATGAATTCACATAATAAATTCATTTCATGTAATGAATTATTTTATAGAAAAAAACAATGTTTTCATGGATTCTTATGTGAATATAACTAATTTCATTCATAACATAAACATTTTCTATTTCTATTTTCAAGAACATACCCTCCCAAAAACTCCTAGATATCAATAAATTCCATCTGACACCCTATGAACCTGAGAAACATACTCTGATATGTTAATAGGGGATTTACCTTCTACATGTATGTTACAAACTCATTATCAATTTTATATCATTATCACCCTTTATTTTATAAAATTTAAAAGTACTATATAATGAGAAAATATAGAAAATCTAACCTTTCCATCATAAAACACATAAAATATTCTTACATATCGCATAAGAGGCCCCATTGTTTATCTCATATTAATGATAATAAATAACAATATTATTTAAATCATTTAACAACAAAAAAATACCATAATAATAGAAATATTATACTATTCTAAATGGGATAGATACTTTAAGATTAATCATGATAATTAACAATGGTTATGATCGTGGGAAAAGGTGGTTATGCAGTGAATGCTACAAAACTTATTTTGAACCTTGGTAAAAAGATTAAAAAATTACATGTATGAAAAAGTTTCGAAAAAAATCCATATAAATTTTTTTAAATAAAATAATAGAAAGTATAAAAAACCTTTATGAGATAATTTATTATTTAAATAATTCAATAATATATTTTTAAGAACATATACTTGGAGGAAAAAGAGTTTAAAATATTTTAAACTATGTTTTATAGAAATATATATTACCTCATATCTTGACTCATCACACATATATTTTAATTTACAGAATAATAAAATTGTATTAATTTTATATATATTTTTTGAACCAATTTAATTATTATTAAATTATCCTTAAATATTTTATTTCATTTATTTCCAATTTTTATATTTTTACTATATCAATTATGTTCAAGTTGTATGTTTTGGGTCATTTTGTTTATAACCTCAAAATAACATCAATGGGTTGACCATGGTCAATGGTTTAATCATTAAATTATCTAAATAATTTTAAAATTATTATATTTATAATGTTTATATACTATATATTCTTTTATAACCATTCAGGTAATGATTTCATGAAAACTGACGCATTGTGTTTCATTGAGAAGGTACTTCATGCAAACTTATGAAAAATGGTTTCTTTTTTACTACAGCATGGAAATAAAATAAATTATATAATATTATCCTTTTCCAATATAATAAATATGGTGTATATATATTTATATCCTATTTAGTCATTATTTTCATCCAATGACAATCTATGTAAGGTGGAAAATAAAAAAACACATCCCTTCCTCGGGGTTCTAATCCATACATAGACATGAACAAAATTATCATGTTCTAATGGAAGGAGACTCTAAAAGGTATGTAATATATTATGAGTCCAAAAATTTAATATTTTTAAAAAAAATAATATATTCCATTATTACATCTTTATGAAAAGCTATATGAGGGGGCTATGGAAAATAAAATACATCAATCTATAGTGGTGGTAGTCCATACATATGCACCAGTGATGTTTCCATTTCACATTAGAATGAAAATGAAATGAAAACGGCTTATAACATAAATATAATAAAATTTGAATATATTTTAGATATTGATTATATTATACCATCATTCATGTGGTTGTTTTTAATATTTTTAGAGAATAAATAATCATGAATGTACTTTGTTAAGATTTATACCTCTTGTTTTGAAAATTTAATTTTCCTTGGTATTTAAGATATAATGGATGGTCATTTAAATAGAACATATCATGTAAAACATGGTGAGGGAAATAAGTAACAAATTTTCAATATTAATTATAAACTAGAGTGATAATTTTTTGAATATTTGAGAGTGGAGGTTACCTTTTGTAAATTAGGGTTGCCTCACCCTTATAATTATTTAATGTTTCAAAATAATATTTAATCACAATCATGGTGTTTTAGAAATAAAAAAATTAATATTAGAATATTAGTTGATTAAGTAAAAAATAATCTCATCTAATATGAGTTAAGATATGATATTGTTACCATAAAAATTAATTTTTAACAAAATTGATTTTTTCAAAATTTGTCGTAATAAAAATTATTTACCATAGTAACTACTCATTGGGAGAAAAATTAAATTGAACACTTTAATAAATATTGAAAATATGGTAAAAATATAAAATTTATTTTTTATTACTGAATGTATAGTCATCGAAAAATTAATTTTTAAAAAACTTTTTGAAAGAAATAAAACATTGTTTTCTAGAAAAATATGTTTTAACCATTAAATTGGAAGTTATAAACAAATAAACTATAAATATGATTTTAATATATGTAATTTTATTATATTTAATACAAGAAGAATAAATTTTATTTAAACCCAATATAAAATATAATATAAAATTCTAAAAACATCAAAATATTAATAGTTTTTAGAAAAAAATTATTATTTTTCAATATTCACACATGAAATATATCTTCTCTAAAAATAAAAAATATGAATCTTAAACTAAATAATATATGACTAATTAAAAAATCTCTATATTTAATGAAATTTAGTTTCTATAATTTGTAATTTTAACATTTTATATATCTTGTAATTCTTAGAAAATTATTCTGTTATAAAAAAGCATATTATTTTATGATTGTAAATTGATTAAAATAACTATAGTGAAGATAACTGCATAAAATATAAAAATTAATATAAATAATAAATGAAAATTATTTATTATTAGCATTATATAGGTATCAACACATATTTTTCTTCTATTAATACAAGATTCCATACATGGGAGTTTCGATATATTACTAATAATGATTGGCATTCATGTCATTATGGCCTCCATAATGATACCTTTCCTTAATGTTTTTTTCTATATATTTAATTTTGACTATTGAATTATTACTTATATTATGTTATTTAAAAATATGTGTTCTTATATATTTTTTCTAAATGGGGATTTATATTAGTTATTTTAGTTTAGGATACTTCATATAAACCTAATGATCTAATTTTAATATTTTTCTTTAATTTAAATAAAATAAATTGATGTTTATAAAGTACAAAATGTAATTTTATTTGGTTTTATATACATACATATGAAAAGATTTTTTTTTTATTATTTCATACTATCGTAAAAAAAATTATTCGAAATGAATAAAATAAATTATTTCATGTAATAATTATATGATCTATTTCTATCATACCAAGGATGGGCTATTTACTATATTACAACAATTGTGTTTCCATTTTAATTACCAAAAAATTGTTATTTTGGTTTGGTTTTTTCAAATAATGTATTGATGGCAATTTGGTTACCCCATAAGTGACCACATGTCACATGGTTATGGTAGTTCTCTTGATTCATGTATTATTTTATTTTCTCCTGAGATGTTATGGTATTATACACAGTGATTGGGTTTTCTATTTTTTAAATTATATTTTTTATATATGATTTTTTTATTCCACTTAACGTGATTTATTAATTTATTAAATGTTTTTTGTGCCTTCTTGATTATGTTTCTTTAATTTTAGTCACCCGGTCACTTACATATGATTAGAAGTTTTTATTACAATATTAAGGGTTAAATTTTTTCCATATTTATGATCTATGAGTTCCATATCATTTATAACCTTCTTGGAGTGACCAGGAACATGCCTTGGTCTATGCCATGGTCCATCTTGGGTTCCCCATTCAGAGATGACCTAAGTTATTTCCAGACAACTAAAATCACTATAGGGTGAATGAATACAAAACATAAGAAACCTAATAAACATGTGACGTAAGGAAATATTTATTTATGAAAAAATATTATAAAATATTAGATACTAAATTCATATTTTAGGAACAAGGAATAGTAATATAAACATTAAATAGATAATTGAATACATCATATTATCATAAGAGAAATGTGAGATATAAAAATAAAGCACTATAAAATCTGTTAATCATAAAAATATGGAATATAAATGATATAATAATTTAATATTAAACTATCATAACAATTAGAAAAGGATATTTGATAAGAAAATTTAATATTTTTTTCTAATCCTTTTTTCCATTCCTCATATATGGTATCTTATTGGATAAATTTTAACGTATCATTTTGGAGAGCATTAAAAATATGGTCGCACCTATCAAATCATTATTTGATCATATATTTTTCTTTCAAAAAATGAATTTAATAAATGGTAACTTATAAAACAACAACTATAATATAGATAATGATAGTGAAAGATAAATATATTTCATAATAATCACATATCACATAACATAAATTCAATAAATATAAGTCATGTGATTAAACTATGTTAATGTAACTGTTAATTATTCATGATGTAAAAAAAATATTATAATTATTTTGAGTATAATATGATATTAATTAATTAGTAAATTTTAATATTATTACACACATAAACCTGGAATATAATAGGATTTACTTGGAGAAGATTTTTTTGTTTCAAACACTAAATGATTGATTTTCAAATAGAAAAGATTTTTAATATATAATTTAATTTTATATTTTTTGGTAGTTAATTTCATAAGTAATTAAAATTCGGAATTAACATATCAAAATTATATTATAAGTTAAATTTAATTTCTTCTAAAAAAATAATATACTATTGTAATGGGTTGTTACCATAGTAAAAGTAAAAGGGTTATTTCTAATAAACTGTTTTATAAGAATTATGTAACTTTGATCAAAAAATAATGAATTTTTATATTTTATATAGGGACACAAATGGAATATTTCAAAATATAATCATAAATTTAACCATCATATAAAAATTAATTTATTGAAAATAATAATATTAATGAATATTATTTAAAAAAAATTACACAAAACTCTTTTTCAATATATATTATTTTTTTGTTTAAAATTTAAAATTAACATATTATGAAATTAGATTAAAATAAATATAGCCAAAATTCAAGAATCATCATTTTGTCTGTTTTTCAATAGGGTTTGTCTTATATTATTCATGAAAAAATAATTACCATGGTAAAAAATTAAACAAGCTATTAAGGGTTATAATGTGGGAATATTCCATTGATAGATTAAAATAAATAGTATATAAGATAGATAAACCTTTTATATATTTTTTTGGTTTAAAATTAATATCCACATGTCTCACAAACATCCCCTTACCTAACTCACATGTGATACAACCTTCACCCCTCACATAACATTAGTTTCCAAAAAAAATATTCTCACATATAAAAAGAAATAGCATCAGTATATTATCTCATAACTATATACTTTATATATATTAATCATAAATTCCATCAAATTTTAAATTAAAATTATTTCCCCTTTATGTTTATAAATTTCTACTGTAATTTATTCAATCTTTATGATTCTATATTGGTAATAACGGTTTTAAATACTACTCCATCCTTTTCAATTCCAATTAATTTGTTATATTTCTATTAAAAATTTGTTTTTATGTACCTAAATTATTGATATTCCATTTTATCAGTATCAAAATGATATATTACCAATTATAGATTACTTATTCCAATTTTAATCATTTCTTAAGACGTTATTATGCTTTAATTAAGGATATATAACCACTTTTCGACCTTTATTTTAACAAAATTTATGTTTATATTTATTTTATGATGGAATATATACTACACATAATTTTAATAAATTCTTTATCATTTCATGAATGAAAATCCACCATTATATATCATTATAATACCTTCATTAACCGGTATAATGCACAAACACTCTAATAGTAAAAAACATCCAAAAAATTCATTAAAGTGTATATGGTATCCGAACAATGACATCCATATTTAGACAGAAACAAGAATATTCAATATTTAAAATATATAAATCAAGGGTAAATGACAATGGAAATGGTGGTTTATTTTCTAAATAAGCCTTGAATTAGTGAACTACTAGTTGGGAATAATGCACACAACATTTTATCATCGTAATGGATATAATTTGGAAGGGTAACTTGGTCTTTATAAATGAAAATGAAGCATTATTTCCAATTGATATTCCATCATTGTGGAGGTTAAATTATAAAATCCATTTTTAATATATCTTATAAATGGTTTCTTTCAATTATATCATAAATATCATATTGTTATTAATATTATTGTGGGATATTAACCATGTTATTCTCAATGTTCCTTTATCTAGTGAATGTATCGATATCTTATATATTTTTCATTTTAATATGAATGTTACTCGATGCTAATGAAATTTGATAATATTTTCTGTTGTTATTTATTTATTTCATATGATCAATTAATGGAAATTGTTAATGTATATGTGGGACCCTAACATATATATACACTTGATGAATTGTAATATCTCATAATACAAACTAGTTTTGGTAATTTTTTGTTTTACATTATCATTTGTGTATAATTTCTATGAATGAGGACTTGACTACATATAACATTATTGACATTAGGCTGTGAAGATATGATTAATTTTTCCCATATTATATATTTCATAACTATTAAATCAATTATTATTTTACAAATTACTATCTATAATTTCAACTTATCAATGAATATCTTATGTTAGTTTATGGAATAAATCAATTTAATTTATTCCCAATGTATTATTTATTCCATGCTTATTCTACAAAATCTTCAGTTGTATATAAACCGTTATTGAGTGACTGATTCTATCATTTTCTTTATAGTTTCCCATTTTTAAGGAATATATAAACACTATTATGCATGATATGTATAATTCCATGTAGAAATAAATATTTCATTAATTTGATGTATCTTCATTTTTAGTATAACTCCTTGACGCATGACTCATTGTTCACATTATTGAAAAATATCCCATACCATGGTTACATATTTATATTTCATCTATCGACATTATTTATAAACCTTTATTAATCCCAATTGATAATCCCATTTACCAACCAGATTAAGAATATAATTTATCAACCATTTGTAAGTCACAAATCATCATTTCAATTATATTTTCACAACCCATGGGATTTCATGAAATCATGTCTCAATACTCCAATGGGTCCAATAGAATCCAAGATGGGTCTCATAATCACATGGTTAAATCAATTAATTGATATAATTTAAATTAAAATACACCTATGTGGTGAAGAAATGGATCAAATAAAATAATTTATTCATATCCAATACTATGTTAAGAAGAAATTATTCCACAAACCACAAGTTATTTGAGGAAATATCACAAATCTGTAACCCTAAATTCATTGTTGATTGACTATATTTACTATGGAGAGATGGATATGTGTTCAAAATCTAGGATCAAGTTCCCTTAAAAAAATTCCCATCAAAACTTATATCTAATCCATAAAAATTGAGTCAAACCCATCCCTCTACAAAGGGGTGGAAATACTAGAGATATATGACATATAATGAGGATGAAAATTCATTCAAGATATGTGAATATATCTTCCACTCAATCATCAATTTTCAACGAAAGAGTTTATAAGAGCCATAATATCATCTAGTAAGCCTCAAAAAATAAAATGATATCATATTAGGTCAATTTGGGGTGATTAGAAACACTTAATGGGTGGTTCATGATTTTTTTATAAAAATCTTGAGTTTTTTAATTTTTCACAAGCACGGTTTTTTGGGTGGAGGTGAAGAGATTTCATTACATTTTTCCTTATCAATGAACCCCTAATAAATAGGTGATTGATTTCTCCTAAGTGGTGCATGGTTTAAAAAAATGGAATATCCTTGAAAACACCAAATATCTCAGGGGTATGTTTTGGGGAGGGTGTCTATATAGTTTTTCCAAAACACGTGAAACCTCTTCTGGATCCATAAAGGGTAACATGGTTTCACATGGAAAAATACACTATTTTACCTAACTATGAGCCAACTGTACACAATTCCATGGTCTTCTATATTTCTCCTTATTCACCAAAAACAATTCTATATCAAAATCTAACAATGGTATAATAAAAAAGTGAAAATTAATACCTAAAAAAATAGGGTAAACCTCTAGAAAGGTCATGATATTACAATAACCCAACATGATAATATCCCATACCCTTGTTATACTCCCAATAATCACTATTAAATTAAATTGAAAAGAGCATACCACTGAACCCACATATTTTCTTCCTTCTCCCATGTTCCCTCCGGAACAAGGACATGCTACCAAAAGACACGGAATATCTTCATTGTCTTTTCCTAAAACACGTTATCATTATAATCCACAACCTGAATTAGGTTCTCATCAAAGGATGTATCAGCTTCAAGATCATCATAATCATCATAATCAATCACATTATAAGGGTTGGGGTGACACTACTAAAGATATGAAACATAAAATAAAAATGATTTATAGAATTTAACCTAATTGGAAGATCCAATCGATATTACACTGATCTGATTCTCTCCATAATATCAAAAGGTTTGAAAAACATGGGTGCCAGTTTTCCTTTACTCTAAATCCTTCAATGACCAATATTGAAGACAAATAATTAAACACATGATCACCTAATATACACTCATGGGGATGAACTCATAGATTAGAATATGACTTATATATACTATGATCCATTTAAAAATGTTTTTAATTAGATATACCTACCATGATGTCTCCTAAATAAGACTCGGTCCTAGCAACTCAGACTCTCTTTCCCATATCCAATAGAAATTTCATATTATGGGCCTACCATAACATGCATATTATGGTTCCATATAGATAGTATCCTGATAATTTTTTTATATGATAACTCAACGAGAACTTATTGCTTTAATAAGATCCCAAAATTTCTAAGACACATTCCCACAACATTTCCTCTTGCACCTGAAGAGTACACTCTGATTTTCCATCCGTTTGAGGATAAAAATCCATATAACGAAAAACCTGGGTACCCATAACCATCTATAAGACCATTATAAATCATGATGTACAAAGTGAGTAATAGTCATAATCTATAATCCATGGAACCCCATGTAAATACAGTATCTCTCGAACATACCTCTCACAAAATTGACCCATGGTAAAAGACTCGTAGATATGCAATAAATGCGTATAATTTGTTACCTGGTCCAAAATTAACCAAAACTCATCATTTGTATGAGGAATCCCCAGATGACCCCCTATGTATTCTATAGTAAATTTGACTCATATGTATTGTGGAATGAGAAATGGATATACTAATTCAACAATTCATCGATGCTTCACATTCACCTACTGATATGTATACCATCGTGTCATGAAACATGAAATCCCCCTTTTCATGTCTAACCACCAATAATTCTGACCTAGGTCATAGTATGTTTTATTCAAACCAGGTATCACCACCCACTTTATTTCATAAAATTAAATACATAATCTCGTCATGTATACACAAAGGAACAACAACATGACCCAAGAGATAGTTGATCTTATTATAATCAATAACTAAATTTGAAGGTCAATCCTCACCTACTAGGATTTTTCAAATTGAAAAAAACTCTATATCCACATAATATCTATCCCAAATCATGTTCATATGTGTTTAATTGACTTCTATTGGTATGTGGACCATCTTATCCTTTCCCTCTATAATAAAATTATATATTTTAGCTAGAAAGGTCATCATATTCCACTCAGAACTAGACACATAAACTACATAATTCATTGTCTTCCTACTGAAAGAATTAGATGCATAGTTTCCCTTACCTAGTGTATTGGCTACCACAAAAAATAAATGCATATGATCAACTAATATTCTCTTTTGGAGGGTCATATCTCTCAAAAAAATGTATCTAAATATTTATTAATAGTTTTCATAGTAAACATTTCACCCAATAGGTAATTCCTATGACACATTACAGAATAAACCACAGCTTCTAACTCAATATCATGTGTAGGGTAATTTTGTTTATGTGGCCTAAACTTATAAAACCAATACACTGATAATATTAATCCCTACATTGACACTACTCTATGTCCAATCCAAGAACGATAAAAAATGGTATACTCCAAACCTGCCTCTGGTATGATCATGATCTGTGAAGGTTTCAAACACTTATTCAACTTATGGAAATAATTCTCACATTATCTGGACCATTGAAACTCCATATACTACCAATTCATTTATAAAATAGATTCCTCAAAATGGTAAAAGTTTTCGATAATCCTCTGATAATAACACACCGAACCCATAAGTCTTAGAATATAAAAAATATTCTTGGGATACTCTTAAGAAATCATTACATTGACCTTCTCCATATCTTCTAAAAAAACAATCTATGATTATGTGACATGATAAATGTAAATTTTCAATCTAGAATTGACACTTATATATCTTGGGGTATATTTTATGCACTCTTTTTGTACTCATTTCTATGACAAGGTTCTTTTCATGATATCATGAGACATATATTACTCTATTGTTTCATCTACAAAATAAACCGTAAATAGATATAACAATGGATGGAATATTCATTTCCTCAAGGGCCTAAAGAAATTAGAATCATTTCTCATCCTGAGTGGCATCATGAAAAACAGTAATAGACCATACCTTCTTCAAAAAAAGTGGTATATCATAAGGTTATACTCTCAACTGATGACAACCCAACCACATCAAAATCATGAAGACAAAACAATAACCTCTCAACTAGTAAATTAAAACATTAATTTCTAGGAGATGATACTAGTTCTTCATTTTCATTGGGTTCAACTTCAAATAATCGACACATAAATAAAACATCATATGTAACTTCATAGAAAACAAATCATTGATTCCCAAGAAAACAAAATTAGATACATAATTTTGATTTCCATTAACACTTCCTATAACATCTTAATATATTTACAATCCAATGGTTATATTTGATAAGGTTCAATTCATATGGGTTTAGCTCCAAGATTGAGCTCAATAGTAAAATCAACATCTCTCTAAGGTGGAACACCTAGGAATTACATGGGAAGCACAACCAAAAAATGGTCCACCATGGGTGGAGATTTATCAGGCTTCACACCCCCATCATGTAGTAAAAGACTTGAAGACTGGGTGGTGAGATCCCCCAGTAAATAAAGAATTGGACATGTATGACCTACATGGATATCCCATTATCACTGATGAATATAATCGTTATCATATGAAGATATAATGGCCTCTCTCTTATAGTATAATTCTATGTGGTATTTGTATGATACCAAACAGTCCATAACCAAAAATCAATTCAAAACATGAATTGTCATGTATATAATGATCCCAAAAGAAAAAATACTCACAAACCAATAAAGAACACCCTTTAATAAAATATTCCAATCGATTGTACCCCTAGTGGTGTCTCGGTCAGGATAACCCCAATCAAAAACTCCACTATTAGAATCAAACCATTAAAAATATGAGAATACATAAAATAATGTGATGCTCTTGTATTGAATAAATATGTAGATACAATTGAAGCTACATTAATAAAACCTCTGACAATTGACACCCCAACCTCACTATCTAAATGTAGAGGTTATTCTATATAAAACTGACCTATCCCTCTACCATGTTCTGGAGTCTGAGTCACATAAGTTATTCTAGTTTGATTATAGGGTATCTCTTTCCTTGATTTACAATGTCCTATTTGTTGACCTCCATGACTAAAGCAACACTAACTTCCTAAATGATTTGGCGTAGAAAATCTTGTTCTAGTACTCATATTTTCCCTAGTTCTTCCATCATTACCCATGGGGTGGTATTTTCTGAAATAACCTCTATAAGTGACACATCCGACCATAATTTAGGCAATAAACTGGTGGTTGTTGACAATATATATGAATGTAATCCGACCTTCCACAACACTGGAAGTATATGTCGGTAATGCTCTAGGTAACTGATACATATCACTAATAACACTGTTTTACATTTAAAATTTTCAAATTCTCATAGTGTAGTTTCCTAATTGAGGAATATGTTCCTCTTGGGTAACCAATGGAAACCACATGCTTTACCATGAAATCCTCCTCCATGTTCCCCTTATAAACGAGTACCTAATTTACCACATAAGAATTTTTTCATCCAAATGAAATTATAATTGGACTTCATCTCACATTTATGTCCATCCGAAAAAAAAATTTGTTACTGTTTCCTCACCACCTACCAACTATGAGAAAAAGTGCTTAAAATTAGAAAAGCAAATAGAATAGTACATCATAGAAATACTCCCTTGATTGATCCTCAAAATATAATATTCTATCTCTTTAATTGTAATTATTATGTAAAAGTGTTCTAGTTATATATTCTGAATTTTTACCAGACCATGATCTCCAACTATTGACACTGAGTCTGAACATCCCACCAGAACTTCACTGAAATGAAAAACATATAGTAATCTAATTTTAATATCCTCAATGTAAGAGTTTCAAAAGGGTCAAGGATCATCTAGATAGACACAATCCAGAACATAGAAAACTTATGTTTCCCATCTTCGGTGAAAGTCAGAGGGATTTGAAATTGGAACTCCCATGTCAATTTAGATATATTCTGTATAGCATGATGTGGTTCTCTATCTATAAACTATGTAATGTGAGAAAATTTCTCATGGAACTAATCTACATCACCATTACCTTCAATTTTCTGAGCCCCTAGTTCTATATATTGAAGCACATTTCAATCTACATCCTTCATTCGTCCTATCAACAATCATCTTCATTGAAGAATGAATCTATGATTCCAAAAACAAGTGAAACATATTAAATAATTGTGAAAGATAAAACATTATTTTAAAATTATTATACTGATATTCATCCTCATACTAAAACATATGTTAAAAAATGAAGCTATATCACTACCCTCAACAATCCCTACATAGGGGTTTGTCTAACATAGGGTCAAAATTTCCATAAGTTATGCTTCTCATTAGAAACTTATTTTATTCATTTCATAAAAATTTCACCACTTTCAATTATAAATTATTTTTTATGAAAATTTTCATTTTAAATTAATTAAACAAATAAAAACATTTTAATTTTAAAAAATCACCAGAAAACATCTTTTTCATGTGTTCCTAAATTGATGAATCTAACATGAAATCCGAAGTACCTAGAATGATGAAAATATACTAAAATGTCATAGAATACCATTCCAAAAATATAATATCAGAAAATAATAACAACACACAATATTTTCATCTCCCAAGGTGAAATAACCTTCAACTATAAGTGAATATGTCAGGAACAAAAAACCCACTCTATGTACTAGGGGTTCCAACCACACATTGGTTAGCCACTCCCATGCATTATCTCATGAACAAGGTCTGACTCATAAAACCCCCCTTACCAATATTTCCATACAATAGAAAATTGAAATGATATTAAAAAACATTAGGATACCACATTGTGACATCCTGACCTATGTTGCACATGTCAGTGCGTCGAGTTAGTTTATTAGAGAACTTCAGGTGTGCCACCCCATACACTATAGGATTCCAACTGGCAGTGAGTGTCTTATATGTTACATGGTGAGTCTATATCCACATTATCAAAGTTTCGATATATTTTAAATAAATAATTAATAGTTGACTGATAATTGATAATAATCAAAAATCAACCATCATTACATGTATAAGTCCAATATAGGGAGAATTGACCATAAAACAAAGTAGTAAATATGTAAACACATAAAAGTGTCAAGTGTCTATAAAAAACACAAAATAAATACACAATGAAATATCACACCAGGTTCCCAGAATCTTCTCTAGTTCCTTCATCCATACTCTATCCTTAATCACTACATAGCTATGTAACATATAACTCCTTTCCTTATAATCTCATGTAATCATGAATTCTATTAGGGTATTGCTAAGGAATCCTGAGTAGGGTGTGATTAGAACTCATAAGGCCACTGAAAATTGATTATAATGAATCATCTAGTCAAAAATAGTGTCTAAAATTCTATAAAGAAAAAATAAAATTATAAAGTAAATGATTTTCATATTTATTATTACTTAATAAACAATATAGGCAAGTGTGTTCACGATGACTACTAATGAAATATTGAATTCATAAAATCATGCTAGAGTTAGGACCATATATCATAGGAATTTCAATAGAAATTCATTCATGGGAATTAATTATACATTTATTTTCAATTTGACATTCAAACATTGGGGGCCTAGAGAAGTATTCTAGAACACAATTATTATTTGGAGCAGTAGTCTCTCACAAAAAAATTAGTGATCACTTGAAAAGAAATATATATCAATATATATATATATTGGGCTCCTAGAGCATCAGTATATCAACCCATTTTTTTAGAGCATCAATACCATAACTATATCTTTTTCTAAACTATCAATCGAAAATCGAACACTGTGGATCCACATTCATATACAATTTATTATCTTTGTTTATAACATGTTATTCAAACACTTTCATAATAACATTTATTAGACATATCCTCAATAAAATTTATCAACAATGAATAATTCATAAATAATTATTTAAATTATATTGTAACACCCCATGAGTATCAATCGTGGTCGTTCAAAAAACTCTAATGGGACTAACAAGTTCCATAATGGGTCTTGTTGTCACATGACAAATCAATTCATTTATTTAATTTAAATAAAATTTTAAAACATGGAAAATAAATTCTACAACTATAAAATGTGAATAACAATGAAGACTATGGTAAAATTAAATTAGAGAACTAACATTTTTCGGTCGATGAATGCATTCCAACCCGTACCCATCAATTCGTTGTAGAACAACCAGATTTGCAATGACAAAGTATATTGTTGATCAAAAAATTCAATCAAGGTCTAATGATACATGATCCACAAAAACCTAGATAAAAACCATATACAACAGATAAATAAAACCAACTATATATGGGATCAATGATGGTATATAGGTGAATCAATTTGAGGAAAAAATACATGTTGTCGAATTGAAAATTTCATCTAGTGGATCTTTTATTTTTCATGAGAAGTGGTATAAGTTGACTTTTAATCACCCTAGGCACAAATGAAATAAAAAAAATCATATTAGACCAATCATGGGTGATTAGAGTCAATAATAGTGTGTTTATGAATTTAATGTAACAAAATTCAGTGGTTTAATTTCAGTATGCATGGTTTCATAGTTGGAGGTGTCCGATTTTGAAAACCATATTCCTTAATAGTGAGACCCTAGACATGGGGAAAACATTTCTATGAATTGTAACATGGATTAAAAATAGTGTTCTTACCATTAAATCCCCCACTTTATAAGGGTACATAGTTTAGGGAGGGTGACATCTTATTTATATACATCTATGTTCCACCACTGGTGTTTCAAAAAATGAGAACATGATTTCATGGGGAAAATGTATAGTTTTCCTTAAACACATTCTTATCATGAATATACCCATGGGAATAAAAAATTATCCAAAATCATTAAAATAACCACAAATAAAAAGCCAATAATTTTTAAATGAATATAGTGTAAAAGAATACATTAAATAAATTCTGATGCAACTACAGAATGTTAGGGATTTTAAAATTTTACCTTTGGTGGAACTAATATTATAATTGAAATAAATAATTTTTTATGATGTTTTATATCAATTAAAGAGATATAAAATTCATTATTATAATTAATCGGTATTTATAACCTCATATTGTTGATATATTTGATCAAAAGCATGGGGCTCAATAATTCTAAAATATTTATCTCTTGTTTTATTATCACCAATTAAAATAAATGAAGGACCATATGGTAAATATAAAATTTCTCACAATGATTAGGAATTATGATTTCATAGTGATTTAATTGAGGCAAACCAATACACTAGTTATCTTCATGGATTTACAGGATAGATTTATAAATGATTATATTTCAAAAAATAAATTATATTTTTTATGATATATTTATATGTTCGAAAATATCTAATGTAAATGATGAAAATTTATAAATAATCCCTGATTATATTTATTATAATGAGTTTTATAGTAAATTTAGTAACTATGAATTTTTTCTTAAGTATTTTTTCTTCAAAACTGTATCATCTCTATGGTTAGAATATTGGTTGATCCCCCAAAGAATTATCCTGTAATAGAATTGAAAGTAATAATTAATAAAAGTATGATTTGTAGTTTTTGTTGTATAATAGGTCACGGTTACTGATTTATTGGAAAAACTACCTAATTAAAAAAATACATTTTCCAAGTTTACATTTAAATAGAATAAATCAACATGGTGATATTAATGTGAATAATTATTTTAATAACTTAAAAATTGAATGATCAATACTCTGGTATTAAAATTACCAAATATGAATGCAATTATATTTAATATATAGTAATTCTTCGATGAAATAAATAACCTGTATAATAATGTTGAATAATAGAACCATGGATTATAAATCATGCAAATTCACAACCCATGAGATGAAATATCCATCTCATGACATTGTTCTTTTAGAAATAATATGTTAATTGAAGATATAGTGGAACTATCGTTATAATGATGTTGTCACATATATATAAGGAAGAATAAATTAGAAGTGTATATGTCCATTCAATGCGTTCAATATGAGAGAAAGAAGATTTATTGAACTACCAATGATCTATCTCTATGAGATCCACTACATCCCTTTTATGGTAAAAAATGTTTCTTAATTCATTATTAGTAAGGATCGTATATTCTTATCTTTGATGAAAATATATTATGATCCATTATTCAAAGATTTAGTAATTTTTTATTTGGAAATTATTATGGAATGTAAAACATAATTACTTTTTCAATGTAAATTCCTTTCAAAAATTACTGGTTAGTGTAAAAGATCCTAAACAACAAGACATTGGTTTTCAAAATAAGGTGAATGCTAAAAATTATATGATATTGATAAAATAATTCTATGAATATGGTTTTTTGAAGTTTGAAAAGAGTACATATTGAATCTGTACCAATGTAAAAGTGGGAATTAGTAAAAAATATCATAGAATTAATTTATCTATACGCACTTTTTCAATCATGAGGTATAGTGATATAAGGCATAACTTCTAGTTGGAAAATGAGAAGTTTTAAATTGATAACTATACGTTAATATGTTTTTATTCCTTCAAAAAAAATTATGAGGAAACTCCCAAAGGGTGTAATGGAGACACTACATATACCGATAACAAAAAATTTGATAATATCACAATTTAGACTTTTAATGGACTTATTAATCCATTTAGTAATAATTGATCTATTTTGGAAAATTTGTATAAAATCACAAAGGCTGAACACTACTATAATGTATGGGCAGATCGTTCCCTTCAATGTATGGCATGAGTCTTTATTAGTGATGTTTTTAGAATGTATACCCTTATAAATTGTATTTGATCTAGAACGGTGTTTCAAATCAATGTATTGGAATACTAAAAAAAATGTGGACATAGATATTCAATTTTTGACTAATTAAAATATCAAATAAATGGACAAACAAAGAGAACATTCCAAAAATTGTAGAATGGGTTATGGTCATGGTAACATAACATCCAAGAAAGAGAGGATAAATACATCCCTTTGGTGGAATTTTCATTAAATAATTACTTCAAGTAAATTATAAAAATTGAACATTAATATTCATAAAATGGTAACAAATTCTATAATGAATCCTATATGGATGATGTTTGGGAAAGAAGGTTTTATAGTTTATAACTCATCGAGGGGAAAAATGAATATGTGAAATCTATGTGGAATCATATCATTATTTCCTAGAGTATATAGATAATCTATATTGATAATCATATGAAGTCCTTGTAATTATATGTAAGGGAATAAAATTTTCTTTAAGTATCATCATGTGTGGGAGTTCTATGTTTGGTAATAAGGGAAATATATGTATGAGGTACATCGAGCCTTTTTATATTTTCTATAGATTGTGATTTTGGGATTATCATTTGGAATTTTAACCCAAACACTTCACAGTGCATGTTTTATTTCATATCCCAGTAATAATAAAGAAAATTTAAATCCTAATCCATATAAAAACCATAAAAAGAATATATCTATAATATGAATTTTCATCTAATAAAGTACCTTTCCAGATTCTTAACAAAAAAATAAATGTGATATTGATTTGGGAAACAAAATATGTGAATGTAAATTATATGAATTATGATATATTTTAAGAAACATGGGATAATGTGGATGAAATTAAATTTAATTTACCTTATTTTCTCATATATTTATATTCCCCCATTTGATGGATGAAATTATTTAGGGGTGGAGAATGTAATACATGGATGTCAACTAATGTAACACAACTCTTATATGTTCATGTTTCCAAAAGAATGAATAATATTTTTAGATAATAGTATATTAATAATTTATTACAGAATAATATTATTATTCAAGACACAATTCTTATAAAAAATATATAATTTCTCCCAGAAGAGTTTTTATGTTTTATCTCCAAATTCAACACTTTTTAAACAAAAATTTATTTTATTAATTAACTAAAACTCACATATATAGAGAATTATTTAGATAAAAAGAACATTAAATATGAAATAAACATATTCCAATTAGATAATAAAAAATATTTCAATATTATGTATAAAAATAAGTTTCAAGGGTATTGGTTAGTCACCCTTGTAAAGGATATTGGGGAATTTTTGAATAATTTCATTTGAAATTTTTTATAATTGTTTTCAAAATAGATTAAATTTATATATTTAAATTATTACCATAAATAATTAATAAAATATATAAATGTCATATCAATAATATATTACTTATTAATATTTAGGAAATTAAAATATTAATGGTAACAATTAAATAATCATTTTTCATCTAGAACAGTTTTCTATATTTATTATGTTTAATTTTAAAGTTGAATCTAACTTATTTATAAATTTAATTTCACTAAATTGAAAAAAATTTAAGAATAATCATTTAAATATTTGTTAATATTGTTCATAAAAAAATATAGGTCAAATATATTATAGTAGTAATAAATTAAACATGTTAATAAGGGCAAGATTATGGTAAACTATCCTAGATCAAATTTTTCTAAACATACCTGACACAAAGTCATTATTTAATACATTTTTAGATTAGAATGTCAATTCCACATGTCAATAAATAATCCAAAAACAAAAATCATCTAACATCCATGTAATTCAACCTTTACTGTTCAACTAACTTATGCTTCTATGAAATTCCCCTCATTTTAAATTTTAAAAGGAGTTCACTTCAACTCTTCCTCTCATTTGTAACCACTAAAAAAATTTATCACTAAGTACAGTATATTTCTAAAAAAAGTCCATATTATATGTTTGTTATGGTTCAATGTCGTTTTCCTCATAAATTTATAACATAACATTCATGTGAAGGTTTCAAATACTCCTATTTTCAATTTAATTGAATTTATTTGGGTATATTGTAATTTAAAAATGTATTTCATAAAATAAAAGTATTACTATTACATAGTATTAACATATATTTAACATTTTATTAATGATAGATATCATATTACCTCTTGTTATAGACTTTTTCTAATTCTTTATTATGTTAAAGTTAGGATTCATAATATATTATCTGCTTTTAGTTTCCCATTGTTTCCATTTATTTTTCATTTCAATATAAAATTTGAATATTCATCATTTTTATAAATTCATTTTCATTTAATAATTTTTATATCCTAATTCCCTCTCTTTATAAACCCTTCAGAAGATGTTAAATTATTTATGTACTCTCATATCAATGAAATATTCAAAAAACATATAATATAAATATTTTTTTGTTTTCATGAACCGAGGATGGTATAAGGACACAAAAATCTTAATACAAGATCTAGCACTGATTCACATTGGTTTAATTTCTTTTGAATGTTTTTTTGGTATTTACTCGTCCATCACTCATTGTAGAGCCAATAATCCTAACTACACACTTGATTTGACACTCCTAATGGATATGCAATATATTATACATGATATAATTATGAAGAATAATGAAGGGTTGTCTTATATTAATATCACTATACTAGTGAGTAATTTTATCTACATCATTTCCAAAATTTGTTTTATATGGATGGTTTTTATTACAATATGAATGTGTGATTATTTCAATATTGATACTGGGATATTCACCTAGAGATGCAAATTGTACATCTGACTATGTATTGAGATTATATCCCATATGTCTTTTTATATAATTTTAATGTCATTAGTTAAAGTGATAATGATAATATGTACTTTATTTTAATTCATTTATTTCATACATGAAATTAATTATACTTATTAAGTGATGGTGAGGTCTGAAATATTATATCCCATCAATGCATTAATAGGTCACATGAGAAAAATGGGTTATATTAATTTGGTGTATGTCTTACGTATATATGTATAATTTCAAGGAAAGAAGACTTATTCAAATATATTATGAATAATAATGATTCCTTGATGTAATTTTTATGGTATTCAGTATTCTGTATTAGATCACTATAAAATCATTAATTATTTTCAATGTGATTATTTTTATTATGATCCTATCCACAGATATATTTTGGTAATTTGTTCAATTTTTTACCTTATTTGTTATGTCAATATTACTTATGTCATACTTAAATTATAATATATCCATTTATACACATCCCCGTGTTATCTATCTAAGATAAACCATTTTTATTGTTTTTGATTCTCTAGATAAATATGAATATCACTATGTATGATGTATGAAATTTCATGTAGAAATAAAAAAAATTATACTTTCAAATGATGTATCATTAGTATTAAATGTAATGTAATGTATTTTATGTACACAATTTCTTAAGACTATTAATTTAAAGGATCTTGAGCAATGTGACGTATTCATTATGTTCCATTATAATAAAATATGAATCATATGAAGGTTACCAGACTCATTGTATACTAATAATTTAATTTGATGTAAAACTACATGTAATTAGTAATGAATAATAGAGATTCTAGAATTAATAAAATATTAATGGTTATATATTCCAAATAAGTGTTTCACTAACTAAGAAAAAATTCTAAATAATGAATGGTAGAAAAAAATCACTTGAATTTATATTTTTAATCAGTATCATTTACATTCTAATATCATGATTGTCAATAATAATCCATGGATGATATAATTCTATTAGAAAACTATAAAAGAACAGAAATGTTAAATAATATAGTTATTTTTATGAATAATATGTAAAAACATTATAAATAAGTTTATAAATGGAGAGAAAACATTTCCAATAGAATAAGATCAATGTATATGTAAAAAATAACCAATAAATAGTAGATAATGAAATAAAAACATCCAAAACATGAATTTTTTACCTTATAATTTTTTCATTTATATGATTTAATTATTATCTAGGAGTTTTGAGTTGAAATTTCTAGAAAATATATAAATTAACAGTTTTTTGTACATGCTGATTGCACTGTTAATATGAACCATGTAACTAACTATACATATATTGCAGTTTTTTAGAAAAGGCTTCTTACATGGTTAGTGCATAATTTTTCAGATTGGGAAACATAAAAAATTAATATGAACCATTCATATAGAGATACATAGTGAGAATATTATTATTGGATGATGGTTTTTTCAAATTTTAAATCCTAAAGGTTTTAACATGCATATTTTATAGGATATTTTACATTATATAGGATATTTAACTAATTAAGGTGCACAATTGGTGTATAGTTTTACAAACTATATGGTCAATCCATGTGACCTATCTAGGTGTTTAAAATTTTTGTATTTCCCTTAAAATGTTAAAATTAAAACTACATTTATGGTTATCTACATCTCTATTAATTCAATGACCCTCTATGACAGGTTCTTGGTAATTTCTCAACGAACCATCTAATTTAACACATTTCTTATTTTATTTGTTGATTATTTCTAGAGTTAAACCCTACATAATCATTATTTCATCAAATTATCCTCTTTTTATACATTTATTATATATTTTCAACATTTAATGTAAACCTTAGTTTGTGGATTTGTCATAGATATTTTTTTATTATAAGGTGTCTATTTTGTTCTTGAATCCTTGTTCTTTCTATAATCATGTTCTTTGTCATGTCCACAAACAGATAAGGTTGGTTTTTCAATTATTTTTCTTTCAATAGTACTATATGTGATTCTTATATCACTAAAAATATTTAAATTATATTTCCCATGTTTTTAAATAATTAAATTAGATTCAAAAGGATTATGGGAAAGAGGTTTTATTATAAATGGGGTTTACAATTTTCTCAATAAATCAATATTTTTTAGTTATTATATATATATATATGTGTATATATTTAATATATATATATATATTATGTATGTTTTAGAATTTATTTTTGTTTTTTTTATATATTTCTTATGTTTTATTTTATTTTTGGTATTTAATATTTTATGTTAGTTTTATCATGTTGTTACATCATTTGTTTTGGGTTGTATATATTTTTTAGGTTTGTTATGGTTTTATATTGATGTATATTAACATAATGAGAAACATGAGTTAGGTACCTTTTTTCTACATTAATAATCTATATTAATGATCATAAAAATATATATATAGATATTTACACACATAGAAACACGCACAAACTCACATATATATAAACAGGCATTTGTATATTTGTGTCTATTTGGATTTGTATATGTAGAGAGAGATAGAGTTTAAAGGATTATTTTATTGAAATTTGTGTTTTCAAATCATCATTTTTTCTAAAAAAAATTTCCAAGAGGAATATGTGTGTGTGTTTTGGAAATCCTAAATTAGTTGGCAATTTAACACCACTATAAATTATGTTGAGATTTTATTTTATCTGTTAAATTTATTTGAAATATGGACCCATTTCATGGTATATAATATTTTCAAATACTAAGTCTCAATAGGTACTTTCAAATTGTTTCATATAAAGTGGGAACCTATATTAAATTCATCAATATTATAATTATGTTTTGATTTTTTTATTTCAATAAGGGGTTTCACATGGATGAGCACATAGAGTGTGATTTAGAGGTTTACATATAATGTGTTGATTCATCATTGATGTTTTTTACCTATAGGATATATGACCTCTTGATATTAATATCATCAATCAGATCTTACGAATATTAGTGGGGTATGAGATATAGTTTCTATTTAGTCACGATTAGACGATGTAGATCTACAAAGTTATCATAGTCTATAAGGGAGTTTCACCATTAGCAAGTTTATAGAATTTGGTTGTTTACAGAAATAGATATGTATTGATAGCACTACAGATGGTACCAAAAAAATAAATCAGGATTCTCCTTATGTTTTGTTTATTAATTCTCTGTGATCACAAAAATTCTATTATTTCATGTAAACTAAACATTACAATTTTCTTCTCTTTTATGGTACATTCTAATATCTCATTATTACAGTGTAATTTGAAAAATGTTGACTGCTATTGTTTCTTCATTTTCATGATTCATTTTTATATTTGGTATTTTATTTTTAACTTGTTATATTATTATAATGGTTATCTCTAATGGATATACTCCCTGGTGTTTTTCAAAATTTAAAAAAATGGTTGAAACAAATATTCAAAATAATTATTTTATTTTATGACTAGTTTCAAGTGAAACTTATACATTTATTTTTAAAATATAAAAAACTATCATATATTTGAATTTTAAAACTTGAATATGTTTTTTTTCCAAAACAAGATAAATGGGAAAAAAATTTACACGTTGAGTTTTTGTATTCTAACACTGTAATTCCTCAATTCAGTGTTCTTAAACTCGAGATATTATATTTGATTTAATTTTTTATTCAAGAATTATCTTAGAGTATGATATTTTAATGGTTGGATGGTGTCCAAGATGCCACGTCGATATTGGGCCAGTTATTTTTGGTTTCTTTTTAATCATGGATTTATTGGCCACATTGGATTTATATTTCATAAAATTTTCATTGTACTGTTATTTTTGTATATTAAATTTGGTGTTGGTTATAATTTTTTGTTATGAATCTTTTTTTCATTATTATAGATTAGATAATTTAATTCTATTAAAATATATCTGATATTGGTAATGGTCAAATCATACATTCTTTTTCATGTTCTATGACATTTATTTCTCATTTGTTCAACTTCATTCATGTAAACTCTTAATTTATGACATGTAACTACATTCCAATATAGTGGGATCAAGAACACACCTCAATTATGTTATAGGCCTGCATGGGTTTCAATTTCATGGCAAAACACTTTTTTTATAAAAAAATTGTATCTTATTATTTTTTATAAGCTCACCAATATTATGGAACTCTCTTTTTTATTTGGGAAGAAATTCTAGATTTGATATAGTATAATTAAAAAACATGATATGGTTAATAAGAGTCTATAAATATGAAACTAGTCATGTAACATAATTTAACATTTAATTTGGGGTTATAAATACTGAATTATGAGTTTTCTATTTTTTCTTTGGTGTATATGACAGAGATTTTGATTTTTCAAATGATTAATATGTTTTTTTTTGGAAATTTTATATGAAACTGTATCACCTTATGATCTGGAGTGTCCTAGAAACCATGTCAAGTAAGAGTATATCTTTCGTTTTGACTTCATATGTATGATTCATGATGGAAAAACTATCAACTAGACAATGTGGCCAAGTCTTTCACAACTACTAGTCCCACAAAAATATATTTTCATGTTCTTTTATTTCATTAATTAGTTTTTTGATTAGTAATAAAATGTTTGGTTTTAAAATAATAATGATATTTGTTTTTAAAATTACTAACAAGATATTAGGAGGGAAATTTGGTTTTATTGGGAAATAATGTCAGTTGGGATATAATTTCTAGAGATGTATGAAATTTAATTTTAAATTTAATATAGAATAAATTTATATATATATATATATATATTCATTAATATATAAATTGAACTCTCCATGATGGGGAATGAAATTTATTATACATATAAATTTATTATGAACATTTTTATAGATTATAATATCATCAAATTATTCAATAAAAATTGAATAAAGTTAAATTTCTCATTTATAGGATGTGAATTAAAGGGATATTATTTATTTTTTATTGGTAGTTATCTGACACCTGATGGATTCTAACCATCCCCATTGGGATAAATATAGTGATTCAGTCCCTAATCATATTTTAATTCAAGAATAAAATCATAATTTCCAAAAAATAAAAGGGAATGTTTCAGAGATATTTTTTTGGAGATTAAATACATATATTATTAATAATAAATAAAAATACAACATCAATATTTAAACATCACTTTTCACTCATAAATACTGTTGATATTATTATAATACATATGATACACTAAAAAAATTTGTAAGTAAAAGGGTGACCTAAAAAGACTAATAAGTGGATAAAATTAAAAATAAACCATTATATAAGATAACTAAAAATATACATGTCACCCTAATGATTTTGATCATAATCATGAAAACATGGAATATTAAAATGCATGAATAAGATCATTAAATCATAATAATTTGTAAATGATGAAAAATACAGACATGAAAATCATAAGTAAAAGGGAACTCCCTAAAAATCAACATAGTGTAGAAAAATTTACATTAGGGATTTAGTTTAAACCTCATTCCCATTAACATGGTGGAGAAATTCCCATGTTGGATTAGGTTTACTCTATATTCCCATATATAATATCTCATGGGATATAGAGGTTTACCCAATACATTGGAGGTATATATAATTCTATGCTCACCTGTCACATAACATACTATACTTAGGTAAATTGATCGTGCACCATACAATGTATCTCGTGAGATGACAATATTATACAATTCATTGAAGGATTATACAATTCATGTATCCTGCATAAAATAATTATAATCTTATATATGCATACCTTGTGATAAAAAGAAGCCATGTATAAATAATAATCTTTGTAAAATCCATGATAAGGAAATGGATTTCACAATTTGAATTTTTAGGGATAATTAAACGGTAAATCATAAGTATTCGTAACAGGATAAGGGATTAAAATTATTTAGATAGAAATTATATCAAAATGTTCTCAAGTCCTGAACATGGAGTTCCATTTTATAAACATATTATGAAATATATGGACATAAATTAATAAAAATGATTAAAATGGGTGGAGTATTAGTGTAATAATTAAATGTTATTTTTAATGAGTAAACACCATATTATTTTATAAAATAAATTAACCAAGAGGGTAACGCATTAAATATTTATACGTCTTAAAAGTTACTTAGCTTTAAAAACATATAGGTATTATTCATGAAAATATATAAGAAATATGAAATTTCGGTACAATCATGTTATGTATAATGAATATAATTTTCAATATAAAGAAAAAACACATATAACACAAGAAATTAAAATTTTATTTAACTAGGATTATCAATAAGAAAAATAAATACAAAAATAATATAATTTTATGTGAAGCTTTTTTATATAAAATGGATAGGAAATAGATAATTCATCATTAGATAAGTCAAAAAGGTGGTGTTGAAAATCCATTTTATATATTAATATTTTTTTAAATATCATAGTTTAAAATAATATAATAAAATATTATTTTTTTAATAGAATAAATACAATATGAGTTTAACGTGATATGACACTTTATGTGGTTTCCAACTAATGAAGAGAACCTTGGTAGGAAATGAAGTTATAGACATGGAGTGAAAATCATAATTTAAAGAGAATTAATCTATTATAAATGTGTTCTCATTCAATAAATGGATTAGAACACTCCAGTAAATAATGATTAAATCAAAAAAGATCTCCCTTGATAAAAATATTGGTTTTAATTTGAAATTGAAGATATAATTCAATAAAAATATAAAAGATACGAAATTTTATTGAGTTAGGAATGACACGAAAAAAATTACAAATTTTTTAAAACAAATTAATAGAACAAATAAAAATAATGTAGATCTATGAATATAATTAATTATATCATTGATTTTTATGAAATTCGGTATTGGTGAGTGTATACCCCATATAAAGAAAAAAAACATGTACATAACATTGAAACATATCCCAATGAAGGAAAATTGGGATGAAATCCGTTATTACTTAAGATACATTATAATTCAAAATAAAGAATAAAATATAATTTAATTTTTCAGTTCGAATTCAATGAATATTGATATTTAATTATATTTTATATCAAATTTATGTATAAAAACTATTTAATTTAAATTTGGTGTATAAAATAACTTGTGTCTAAATAAAGACGTTCTATGTCAAAATCCGTACTAATTACCAAATTTATTTATAGTTCAACATATAATTATAAATAAGTAAATTATGTTAATTAGATATAAATGTATATTAAAATTATTAATTTTTATTTTATATTTCATGGTACTTTAACTATGATATATTTTTATATATAATTTTATTTTATTTCTTATATTAGATACCTGAATTCATTAACTAAATTTTCCCATCACTCCTTATATAGGTTTAACAAGATAGAATGTGTTGTAAAATAGTTTCATAGTATCCATAATTTTTAATTTTTTATGTTTATTTTTTAATATTTTAAATATATTTTTAAAGCCTAATAATCTGGTTGGTGATGAAATATGAAAGTAATTACTTGTGGAGGTGATAGATTGCGTGTATAAATTATTTATGTTTTCATTTCTCAATGAGTGTGAGAAAAAGATGGTAAATAAGAATTTAAAATTTCATAATAATATTAATTTTAGATATATCATATTAATGCATCAATTAAATTGTTTTTATCTACTTTGAATTGCAAGGGTGAATGAAATTTTTTTTGTGTGGAGGTTATAGTTTGTGTAAGGCACTAACAATGATTTTATATTTTTTATAGGATGAAGATAAAAAATAATTATCTTTACATTAATATAATATCATCTATATTTAAAAATTATAATGATTTAATTATATTGTTATTGATATATGCGACTTTAAAAATAAATAGTAAGGATAAAAACAACCGGGGGATATAATACTTACAAATGAGGCTTGAAATTCATTGGAAAACACAATTAAATTGAATAGGTTAGGAAATGATAGTAAAACCAGGGGCCTAATAAAGTGATATTGAATTATTGGAGAGGATATATGTTTATAGGGTCAAGATAATTGATAATGGGAGTTGTATGCATTTAGAGGAGGAAGTGGTCACCTTTTCTAAGTGATGAAAATGGAACTTTTTAGAATACGCTTGACTTATATTTTATAACATTGAAAAATTCCTTGGTAAATTGATAAAATGATTAAAAATAGTTTATTTTGTTCATTTAGGTTGATAAAGTCTTGAATAAGGCTTTACACATATGTTTAAAATATATTAATGGGATTTTTAGATTATTGGTTTTAAATTTTACTCTTTTACATTTAAATTGGGATACATGTTTTTAACAATGTGAATTTATTTTTTATATATAATATTAAAAAACAAAAATATACAAATTTGAGTTTGATGGAAGTATATTTTACAGCAATTTAGTCCAATTAAATATTATATTTTTTATTATTATATTTTAAATTAATATATTTAATGTCTAGAAACCAATTTTAGTATAAAAATTTCATTTTGACCATTATAGATTCTTAATATTATTTCTTATTTGTAAGAAATTTATGATTTTTAATATATTTATATAATTTTATGTTATCCTAAAAATATTAATTATTTTTATTTTTTAATTTTAATTTATTTGATAGAAACTCCTTCCTAATAATAACACAATATTTTCAAAATAATTTTCACTATAACACCCCTAGATTTTTATTAGATATATTGTTTTCATAATTATATTTCAATGATGTCTTTTGTTAACTAAACAGCAAGACAAGATTGTGGTACACACAAAACCTGATTCTATTTTGGAATATTCAAAATATCTATTACATGTGTTAAACAATTCCCTTTCTTTTGATATATTTCACGACACCCAATAAATTTTTTGTGGATTAGTACTATATTATTGAAATATTATTAATTAATGCACAACGATTTAACCAATACTGTAAATTAGATGATATGATTATTAATAACAAAATAAATTAAAAAAAATGTTTATAATATATATTCATTGGATTTTAATTAATTATAAATGAAAATATATAACGGTTGATTATATAAGAAATATTTAAATAATTTTATTATCAAAGATGTTTTGTGTTAATAAATTAAATAAATAAAAAATAGTGAATCATATTAATGAAATATATTTTTATATATTCAATGAAATAGTTATTCATATCCATACAATTTATTTTATAATCACATGATAAGAAGAAGCCCAATTTAACACCTAAAGACCAATTTAAAAAATAATTATTTTTTTACTCTTTATTAAAGAAAACATTTTAAACACAATTTTTGAATCTTATATATATATATATATATATGAAAAATAAACATATTCTCTAAATTAAGGATTTAAATATTTTCTTTGGTATAATTTTGGGTATTTTTCTGATATGTTTTATATTTTGATGAAAATTAAAAAATTACTAGATTTTAATTGAATACAAACTTTTTAAATAAAAAAATTTATAAAGTTAAATAATATGTGTATTCATTTTAATGTAAAATTATATTTCCATTTTAACAGTTATTCTAATTTAGATCATTGGAATTAATTTTACATTAAATTTAGATATAGAATGTTTTCATTCTTTTGCCTATTTTAAATTAAATAACATTTTTCTTTGTTCAGTCAAGGAGATTAATTTAAATTTCATTACCAAAAAAATATGTGTTTTGAATTTTGAAAAACATATTAATCATTTGGAATCATAGGTTAAAATTTATTTAAATTGTTTTATTTTATTTTTGTTAATTATAAATTGTAACATTATTAATAATTTTTATTACCATGATTAATGGAAAATATGGTAATCAAAGGTAAAAATTACATTATAAATATTAAAACATTACCCTAAAAAATATCCAAATTTAATTGGATGATTTTTTCTGAACAATATTATCCTTTTTTTTTGTTTTAGGACACATGGATACACATGGACGACTTTAATGCATTTAAAATAAGATATTCAGAGGAGAATTTTTTTTCACACCCTTGTTTTTATCAAGCAATGTATTTTTAATATGGGGTTATATAATTAATATGTTTGATGATAAGTATTATTTATAAATATGAAATGTTTACCTATATCATGGTAATTTATTTATAATATTTAGGAATGAAATAATTAAATTATATGCTGACAAATTAGAAATGCATTAAAAACATCATCAATTGAAAAAACAAAATAAACAATATTAAAAATATTAAAATAAATAATATTTTTCTTATTTAATGTAATACATTTATTTTTTTAGATTACATTGAAATGATAGAGATACATTAGCGGAGTTAGTTAGAACATGTATTTATGTTATCATATTTTTAAAAAGTCAAATATTGAATAGTCTAAAAATTGTCACTTGATATTTTAAAATAAATAATATTTTATTAAATGTATCAAAAATCTAAACAATAATAAATTCAACCAAATGATTTTGATTAGTTTTAAAACGTCATAAATAACTCATTAATTGGTTTTTTGGTAGTTTATAACAATTTTATTAACTGATAAATTGTAAATTACATGATATCACAATTAAAAAAAATTAAAATAAGGGTTAAAATAAAAAGATATGTACAAAAACAACCAAAACAAATATAATTGTTATTTGGTGATTGGTTATTGACCAATACACATCAAATATTTGAAATATATTGGTTTGTAAATAGTAGGAATCAAAAATTACGTTATATGAATTTAATATTTTGAGACTCCAAAATATCCCCTCAACTTAATTATAAAACGGCACCTCATCCCCCACTCCTTGATACCAAATTCAGAATTCTAGCTTGAATATACACTATTAATTTTAATTATATACATAGCTAATAATATTATAATGGAGGTGGTCTTCTCAGAATTCCAAATCTAGTCTCCCTTAGAGAATATCATGATGGAGCTCACCGAAGAAGATGAGATTCAGACACGTACGAAGGGAATCATACCTAATTTAAAGGATTTTTGTCTCAATTTTTCTTTTGTGAGACACATGCCTCATACAGTACTTATTTCTGCTATATGGTGTATATAAATAACATTAATTTATTTTATAAGTCATAAAAATAATTTTATTGTATTTTCATATATATATATAATTGCCATTATTTCATGGGGTATGCTATTCTAATGATTATAATGTTGTAAGGGTTAATTTTCCAATATCAATATTTTAAGGAATTGTTTATATTTAAGTATTTATTGAGAAATATTTACCTACCATTTCAATGTTTTTACATTCTACCTATGTTCCCATATGTGGAAACCATATTATTTGTCAATCCTAAAAACAAATAAGTTTTTATCTTCCCCTTTAAAAAATGAATATTTAGATTCATTATATGACTTGGGTTTCTATGAAACTAAATATCAAGTATAATACCTTTAATAAAGTATATTAATTTTGAAGGAGAAATTCATTTTATGAGAGGTAGAATGTAACACCCAGATATTTTTATGAGATGTATTTTATTTAATAATATGATTTCATTGATTTATTATGTTGTAATCTACTTTAATATAATCGTGAGCTACAAACAACAGCAGAATAGATTTTTTATACGCAATGTTATGGATTGATTTTGATACACAATGTCGAGTTCTTTTGATTTTATCATTACATACAATACCATTCATTCTTAAGAAATACTGTAATATTAAAATATATTTATTTTGTCTAGTTCGATGTAATGTATTCATAAAATTTGTGGATATGAATTATATTAACAAACATATTAATATATAATTCATATAGTATAATTTTTTTTGTTAACAATTAATTATAAATTAAAATATATACTTATTGATTATATAAGAAATAATTTTTTTTTATTTTTATGCCCTCAAAGTGATTTTGTGTTAATGTATTAAATAAATTACAATTGCATAATGATATTAATAAAAATTATATTTTATTTTTTTAATAATATATTTTTTATACTCATCTAAATTATTTTATAAGAAAAAGGTATTAACTAGCCCAAGTTTGCGCATAAAGGCCTATATTTTAATAGGGTAATACTATAGCCTGTTAATGGAGAACAAGTTTGAAATTCATTTTTTTACACTTTTATACGATATATTTAAAATAAATTCATTATTATATGAAATGGGTATATAAAAACTAACTTTGGCTTAATTATTTTTATTTTTATGAAATGTTTCATGTTTTAATGAATAGTAAAAAAAGGGACTAGATTTTAATTGAAAACCGCATTTTCCATTAAAATAATTTATAGTATTTTAAATTATTTTTTATTTATTTCAAAAAAATAATTAGATTCAATTATATAACATTATTCTAATGTATATCATTTTAATCAATTGTATATTGAGTTAAGACATAAAAACTATTCAATATTTTTCATGTTTTAACTGTAATAACATGTTTTCTCATACTGTAGAAGATATTAATTTTAATATAATGTTTCAAAAAATATGTGTTTTTAATTTTTAAAAATTGATCACGTATTTTTAATCATAGTTTCCAAATTATTTTGATATGTTTCTTTTATTTTTGGTTAGTGTGAATAGTAACCTTCGAAATAATTTTAATTACCATAGTTATGCTTAACTCGTGTAATTGATGGTAAAAATTAAAAAATAGATATTATAAAAATAACCTAAAACGTGTCCTAATTTAATTGAATGACTGTTTTCTAACCATGAACATCCTTGATCTATTTTAGGCAAACTAGTACTCACATGGATGCCCATAATGCACATTTAATATTACTTTCAATAAGAAAATAAATTTTTTAACCCCTTTTTTCTATCTAGTAATGTATTTTTATATGGTGTTATATACGTGATATTTTCAAATATAAATATAAAATATCAAGATAAATTGATTACCTATGTAATGAAAAAAAATTTATCAATTTTTAGGAAATAAATAATTAAATTATATGGTGACACAATAATAATTCATTATTTTATTCATTAATGAAAGAATAAAATATATATTATTAAAAATATGGAAATAAATTAAATTTTATATAATTAATTTCATTCATGAAATTTATAGATTAACATTACATTATATCGACACTCTAATATATTTTTTTTTTGAAATTTTATTGCTTTAATGATATTTTTTTAAAAAATCAAATCATAAATAGTGTCCAATTTGACACTATTAATATTTTAAAATAAGTAATATTTTATTAGATGTTATAAATTTAAATAAAATACAAAATTTGGACAACTAATTTCGATAAGTCTTAAAATTTCATCAATTACCCAATAATTGGTATTTTTATATTTCAAAGAAATTAAATTACACAAAATGATTAAATTACATGTTATCACACTAAAAATCATAATTCTAAAAAAGGGTTAAAAAATATAAGGATTAAAAATAAAAATAAAAACTTTTCTAATTTTATTGGATGATTTTTTGAACACATACTCATCCTATATCTCAAATAAATCAGATAAAGGAAAATTTTCAATTGAAAATTAATTTTTATTAATTTAATATTTTCGGTGTTTCAAAAAATTTCCCTCACCAAAATTATAATTGGGCACCTCCTCCCACACATAATCAGGACACATTGATCCTTCTAGAAAAACTAGAATCTACTTATTTCCATTATCAATTTTCATTATAACATTATGAGGTATTTTTTCTTCTCAATGGACTATCTCTAGTTTCCCCAAGAGAATTTCTATAGGGATCTCATCGAAGAAGATGAGTCTCGGACACGTACAAAAGGAATTAGACCTAAGGTAACAGATCTTTTTCTTAAATTTAGTTTTATGAGACTCATGCCTCATACACAAATTGTTTCTTCTGTGTGGGTTATATATTTCCCATAAATTTTATTTACAAGTTTTAACAAAACTCTTATGGTTTTTTGATATCCACATAATTTACTTTATTTCATGGGGAATACTATTTTATGGATTATAATGTTGTATGGGTTAATTTTGAATTCTCAATATTATATGGGTTTATTTATATGTATGTATTTTCTAGGATATAATTATCATCTATGTAAATGTTTCATAAAAAATCTATAATATTTTTAATATTATAATAAAAAAAATTATTTCATTTTTACCAATTTATGTGTTTTTATTAAATATATTGAAAGGAATGTTTTTTTCTATATTGAGTTACTTTTTGAATTTTCATGATAATAAACTGGAAGAATGTTTTTTATGAATGGATTTTTATTATTTCAGGATGAATTTTTTCATTTAATATTCATGTATATGATTAAAAGGATATTTTCATTGAAAATGATTTCATTTATAAATATACAACTTTTCATGTAAATAAAATGTTTTCAATGTAGAAAGTATATTTTTCCGAAGAATTATTTAGGAGATTTCATTCTAAATTACTTTCCATTTAAGAAAACATTTTTTTATTATTACTTATGTTTTACTAGGGATATTATTTATTTTTTCCATTATTATTTTTTTGTATGAATAGTTATCTTTATGATGTATTGATCTCTTTGGATCTCATTTCTTTTCTATGGGTTATGATATTACTGTATGATTTTTTTGAAACTCATTTCATTCCATGGGTTACAATATGGTACATTATATATGTTCTTCTGGAACATGTATGTATTATTTAATTATGATGTATTAGGGACTTCTATGTCCCTCCAATGTGTTAGGTAATGATTAATATCTCTTAATATATACAAATATTGTATTAGGAGTGTACATTGACTACTATGAAGGCAATGGGAGTGAACCAAGACTACCAATATGGATTGAGTAGTGAACCTATACTTCCCTGATGGCCTTGGAAGAGATCCCTTGATATCATGTAAATCAGTATTATATGCTTTGTAGGATCAAAATAAGAATTTATATTCTCAATATACAAGTGGGGTGATTGATATACATTAAAAATTCATTTGGAACCTGTAAAAGTTATGTTTATCAAGGTTAAACAAACATTCACATAACCTCTTAAATAAAACTTTTCTACTTTTCATAAAAGAATGATTCTACCTAAAAACGTATAGAATCTAAAATATAATCAGAGTAACATAATTAAAATATATATGAATGTTATACGTTCTAACTTTAACAAAGTTAAGATACAGCAGCAGAATTAAAACAACATGTAAAAGAAAACAAGTAATAATAGGATTAATTTTACGCAAAGAAAAGCGTATCCATCAACCATGGATAAAGGTTCCTTGATTTATTCATTCTCGAAAGGCTGTCTAAACCAAACTGAGGGATAACCTCGATTTAGAAGGAAATCAGAACTTGTATTTTCCAAAAGTGGAAGCCCACGATTAGCACGATCGGTGCCTGCACAAAGAAAGTCTGAAAAATTTGTTCATGCCTGAACAAGTTGTTAACGACATCCACATGAAGCACTAAGATTCGTAAGATCCTCTCTCTCTAGAAATCACTTCACAGCTATTTCACCTGCATCATGTTCATCCACTTTCTACAATGTTTTTTTTCTAGTTCAAATGATCTTATATTTATAAGAAAAACTTCTCAATGGTCGGATCCTCTCTAACGGTCATATTTTCATTAAATTTTGGAGGGACGTGGACATGTGGAAAACATACAACGGTTAGTTTGTAATAGATTATACAACCTAATTTCAAGTAACAGAAATGATGTTAAGTTAAAGATAAATGTTAGGTATAAGAAATCATGGAATCTGATATCATTGGAATGATACATTAGGTAACTATAACATTATCAAGAAAACGTAATCTTAAGAAATTAGGAAAACAGATTGATAGAAATAACATTCTCAAGAAAACAGAATCATAAAACTTGAGTCACAAATACACCGAATTCGGTATCATGAATATTGGAATCGTATATACACTGGATTTGGTATCATGAATATAGGAATCATATATACACCAGAATCGGTATTGAAAATCAGAATCACATATAAACCAGATTAGGTATTGAAAATACGGATCACATATACACCAGATTCAGTATTGAAAATCGGCATCATGTATACACTGGATTTGGTATTGAAAATCTTAATGACAAAATCAGAATTACAGATCGTGTAAAAATAACTGAATGGAAAATCAGAATGACAGTTCTGTAAGTCTAACAGAATGGAAAGGCGTAATGATATTTCTGTAAGCATAATGGAATGATAATTCCAGATCTTAAAAAACATAACTTAAACAAATATTCAGACCATATAAAAAACTGTTAGTGATTTTCAAAACATAAAACTATAAGGAAAAGAGAAGTCATAAGATATCCTTAATGACTCAACAATCTACCCCTTTTTGGAATGCACAAACAACGTAGCTATGGAAGAATATATTGACCTATATAAACAAGTAAAAAAAACTTATCTCCCCTTTTTAATGAATTTATAAATTAATATGACTAATTCCCCCTTAGGTTAGGTTTCCCATGGATCATATTCTTGGTCTTTAAAGTCTTGGTTTTCTTATGGGAAGAACTCCCCCTTAGACAAATGTATCTTTTTAAAAGATAACTCCCCCTTGGATGGAAATTTTTCTTTCATTCCAAACTCCCCCTTAATAGATTCTCCCAAAATAAGATTAAATTCTTCCTTTAAATAAATTCTCCCCCACTGTGAAGTAATGTAATGGAGAAGTATAAGATGTACCTGAAAGGTTATGTAAGAAGAGATCTGAAAACAAAAAATAGATATGCAAGAAATTTTCAATGAAAATTTTAGAAATAATGTTTATATTACAACAAAACGTCGAAATGTAAATAAAAGTCATCCACTATTCTTCTACTCAGACAACATATTTTTTATCAGTTAATTGAGCTTCTTAACATTCTTAAGAGCATCTTGAAACATTATTAGCATGATCTCCTGACCCAGGTTGTTCTTTTCAAAATACAGAATCCATTCTTATAAGTAGAAACCTTTTTCTCTAATCCATATCTTACGTCATTTTCATAGCTAACAGATCAGGAAAAATAATTGAGATGACTACCCTTATCTGATATTGAATCCTTAACCTTCGTGAATTAATCTTCACAAGAATTAAAAGCTCCCTTTGTTGAATCCTTGAAATCACTAAACTGCATGAGCTCTTCCTTGATGGTTTTGTTGTGGTTATAGACATTCTTACAAGTTGGCATCTGGGATATGTAATCAATCAAAAGATTAGTGAAGTCTACTTCTTTCATGACAACCATGTCCATAAGCATATTGGTCGATTCCAGTTTTTAATTAAGGGTCTCTTGCATCATTTAACTCTGGGCATCTATGTTTGCAAGAACCAGAATGGTAATGGCCAACTTTCTTAGATATAGCTTGAAAAAATCATTCTCCACAGATGAATATGACTCATATCCTAAAACATATTTTCTTTTCTCAACTCTTATTAGAGTTAAGGAAGCTAGTATCTCTATTCTCATAGGGGACTCTTGAGGAGTTTTTATATCATGCGAGGCAACCAAAACGCTCTTTACCTTTTCAAGATTTTTAACAGGAGTTTTTTCATCAGATATTTGGATAACATTAAGATATTATTGTTCCTCTTCTTCCTTATGAAATTACTCGTCTTCTTCACCTTGATTTTCAACTTCTTCTATATATTCTTCTTCCACTTCAGTTTCTACTTGTTCTTCTTCTTCTAATTCAATTAATTCTCCAACTTCTATCTATTCCTCAACTTCACCCTCAATTTCCTCTTCGACCAATTCTCTAACTTGTTTTACATATTTGGAACTTGAAATCTACGGAGTTCCAATATAATAATTCACTTTTAATAAAATATCATTATCATCTTCTTGTAAAATATGATCTTCTGCTTCTTGAACAGTTTCTGATAAAGATATAACATTCATAGCATTCTAGATTTCTAGGGTGACCACTGGTATCTTATGAGACACTTCATATTCTTGAACTTGTTGAGGCTTCTTTTCCATGGATTTCAATAAAGACCGGAACACTAGGGATTATGAGTATTTCTTCTTTAACTTCTTCTCCTTCTATTCTTTTTCATGATTTTTAGCTTGATTGATTTTTAGAGCCTTAGGTTTAAAGGTTCTGCATGTATGAAATATAATTAATTAATTAATTTAGTAAAATAAATTATTTTTTATCATAATCCTTGGGATATAAGATTAATGATATGGATATTTCGCCTCAGAATCCTGTGTTTTTTCCAATGATCTACCCTCACATATCCTATATTTGACATTAGAGAACAATGATCAAAGAACAATGATGATACCATACAATTGGATCAAATCGTAATGAATAAAACTGATATAAAAAATCACCTTTCATCAAATAAAATTTTTCCAATATAGGTAGGAACCATCATTGGTTTTTATTTCATTGATGATACAATTGATCATGTTGATAATTATTCATTTAATCTTTACCCCTTACACATTCCAATGTATTTAAATTAATATCTTTTCTCAGTTTTTTCTAACATAGATCATCTAATCAGGATCTTTTGTCCAATAATGATTGTCTGAAAATCCAATCCTTCGTTTATATTCTTTTCATCCCCTGTTCTGTATGTTCTTCTCCATTAGAACTCTACGGTTCATGGCTCGATCATATTTGGGTGACCTGAGCTAGATCGAGCTCCAGAATTCAGGGTGGATTGGTGGAACAATGATTAAATTATGAGAATATAATAGATTCAATATTGGTGAGATGAAATGATAGGGAATCTAATGTTTTTTCATTGAACTTTTGGGAAATAGAGATATGTCCACATGAAGAATAAGGAATGAGAACCTCTTTCATTTTAATGATTGATTTTGGGAGAACGATGGTCTAAAATCTAGATCTACCTATAGATCTAGATGTTTTAGAAGATTTTGTGACCATATATGGAATAGTGGTACTATATTCAATGAATGGAAGTTAGATCGATGAAACCAGAGGGTTCTAGAAAAAATTTTACTACACCCGGAATACTACAAAGTACACATGGTGTATTGCTTTCCTCAGTGACGAGACTCGGGTTTGGTAAAAGATAAGAATGAAATGACATGGACTCCCCTTGAAAAATTTTATAACCCCTTTATGTGTGGAAAATCCATTTGAAGGAATATTCTTCCTAACACATGCCATGTGCCGAATATACGAACATCGTCAGCATACATGGCCTTAGTCCCAGATTGTTAGAGGAAAACATTTACTCTACATAAAAGGTGTATTATACTACATGGGATGGGATCCATGTTCCTATGAGAGACATGAACATGAATTGGAGAGGGTCCACACAACTGTGGATCACCTCAGACTCCATGTACTACTTTTTATCCTCTGAGAAATATTCAATCCATCGTATCTCCATCGTTAGAAGTCAAATTTTGTAACACGAGATGCCTATACTGAGTGTTCTTCCACATAGAATGTGATGGTTCTATTAGAAGAATCTTAAGATATAATTATTAAATGTTATGGGTTTTTAAGGAACATAGCAAATAGTCGATGAGGGAAATGATCATACAAAATCCTCAGCAGTACCGGGATTACCCTCTAGCTGGGATGAGCTATGGTATTCTCCAATGGATGTTTTGTCTTACCCTCCAGTGGGACTAGATAGTGTCGTTCCCCCGAAGATCTTTTTGAGTTTCCCTATTGTAGGATCAGGTAATTGGAGTTCCTATATATTTTGGTCTTACCCTATAGCTAGGGTGAGTAGTTGTGTTTCCTCACTATTTTCTAGCTGTAACCCTTCAAATGAGCTATTAAGTTGTGTTTCCTTTAAGGCTCAATAGTCTTACCCTCCATTTGTATCTAGGTATTGGCCCTCCACACTAACCGTCGCAAGTGGTACCCTCTAAGATTACTATTTGGTGGAATTCATCAATGAATATGTAATAGGACATTCGATTATGTGATAAAATGGAGTTGCATGGTTTGATGTACCATTGGAGTCATGAGTAATATGGGAACATTCAAAAAAAAGATGCCTTTTTGTGATGGGTATTAAAACATAGTTTTCAAGCTAGTACCACCCAAATTTGACAGTATTAAGGTGTCTTGATTTTATACCCATTGACTTCTGTCACTTTGTCAGGCTCATGAGGCATTGGAAATTGTAGATGGATTTACATTGGAACTATTGGACACTCACATTTTTTGGATGAAATTTGAGATAGAGATACCCTTAGTTTACTAGAGTATATTTGATATGGTCTTATATAAGGCCGCAATCTATCCATTGGCTGCTGCATGATATCAAGATGAATGGTTGGACTTGATATTATGTTCCAAATATAACCTTTTCACTTCAGAAGAACAAAAATTGGTTCCATTTTCCATCAAAATAGTATGTGGGATTCCAAATCTGGTGATGATATTAGTTTTGAAAATACAATCAATGATTTTGGCCTCGACATCCTTGAGAGATATTACCTCAGCCTAATTAGAGAAGATGTCAATAGCAGTTAAAAAATATTTGAACTATTTAGTGGTGGCTGGAGGATAAGGTCATACTACTTCTATTCCCCATGTGGAAAATGTCCAGGATTATATAGCCGTATGTACCAACATTGGGGTTGATGAATGAAGTTGGCATGAACCTAGAAAGGATGGCAATTTTTAGTGAAATCTGTACAATAATGCTTCATTGAAGGCCAAAAGTATCCAAGTCTTCAGTTCTGATTAGAGAGTTTGCACCCAGATGGGTCGACACCACATGCTCCTGAATGTACTTCATTTATGACAGTTGTAGTCTCTTCTCCATCCATACATATGAAGATAATTCCCTTAAAGCATCACTTGTAATGGATCTTTTGGTGGTCTAAACTCTCATAAAGAGTAAAATTGCCCACTCATCATCAGATCTATTCTTTTGCAACCCTATCTGGTGGAAGTATCCCATTTTGAAGATATTCTATGATAGATGTTCTCCATCTAATGGTAGGACCATATGGTTCATAAATAGGAAAAATTTCATTAATTTCCTCCATTATGGTTTGAACAAAAGGTGAGACCACATGGTGATGGGTTATGCTGATAACTGTCTTATCCCGATTTGGATCTGCAAAAGATGTAACTACATTATCCTGTGCATCTACATTGAATTTTTTTGATCATGGGACATAATATAATGTAGGATCTGAGGGAAATTCATACATTAACTCTGTAATGTTATCAAACAAATAGATTAACAGTTTTTCTAATAGAATATTCTCCTTTTATTTGTTTGATTACCAATTCTAAATCATGTCATACCTATAAATGATCTATTTTCACCGGAATATCTAATTCCCATCCTACGATGAGAGCATGATATTCTGCCTCATTGTAGGTACAACCTTATGATAATATTAATGAATAAGGCTATAATCCTTTTTTAAGGAAAATAAGGACAATTCCTACCCAAAATTTGTTGAGTTTAGGGTTTTCCATTCTCTTTCGTATTGGACGTCTAGACACACCATCAAAATACATTTCCCATGTTTTGGAATTATCTTGAATAGAGAAGACCTCTTCATTGGGATGTTTAGTATTTAATGATGTATCTTCAGTAGATGGATGCTAAGAAAAGATTTCATCCAAATATTGGTATTTTTTAAGGCACAAACTCAGTATCAAACTATTCCAAAATAACCTCACACCATGCCAGATTACATTTAAATATAGGAAGACTGAGGATAAATTTGAGCATGTTATTGCGTGATATATATTGGCCATCATGTTGTTGCAGGCAATTCCACAATTTCTAAAATGCAATGATTAATGCTAGGAAGCTCTTTTTAATTCTTTATTATCAAATTTCCAAATCATGAATAGTTTGACTGAGATTGTAATGGTTGTTTTTAATCCCAGCGTCATTCTTCTGGGTGAGGAAGGAACCTAATGATCACTCTAAATCTGTCATGTAGAGAATAAGTGGTCTACCTTCAACATGTGGCATCAATACTGGTGGACTAAAGAGATATTTCTTGAGGGAATCAAATTATTCTTGTAAATATTCTTTTTATTGGTAGGTAACTCCAATCTACATTAATCTGGTGAAGGGTAAACACTTGGCAGCCAAATCAGCGATGAAGCACCGAAAATAGGTGAGGTCTCCTTGGAGTCCTCCTAATTCATTAAAATTTTGTGGCACTGGCATACCAAGGATTGATATTTTTTGTCCTGATCAACATCTATATGATAATGTCATAGAATGAAGCCAATTAATTTTTCTGATGTTACCCTGAAATCACCCTAAAAGAGGTCTATCTTCAAGATGTACAGCAGAAGTTTACTCAATATAGTATCCCAATCAACCATGTGATTAAAACGTTCTCTAGATTTAACCATCTAATAATCCACAAAACATTCAACAAATTTTCCCAAGAATGGTTTGAAGATATGGTTCATGGAATGTTGGTATGTAGCACCTACATTCTTTATGAAAAATGGCATTACCCAATAGAAAAACACACCTTGAGGGGATCTAAAGGCTATATATTCTTTATCCTATCAGGACATTCGGATTTTATGATACCCATAGTATCCATCCAGGAATGAAGGTGCTTTATAGAAAGTCATTGCATCAATTAGAAGTTCTATAATTGGAACTAGAAAATTATCATTAGGACAGTTCCATTTAAGATCTCTGAAATCAATGCAGACTCAAATTTTTCCATTCAACTTTTTCATTGGGAAAATATTGGCCAACCATTTGGGATACTGAACATTCCTAAAAAAGTTATCTTTTATAATTATATACACTTCAACTTCAATTTTAGAGGAATGAGTTGGGTGTGTTCTTCTTGCTGGTTGCTTAAATCTACGACATTCTTACGGAAAACCCAAATTATGGGTTGGTACATGAGGGTTAAGACCTGAAATTTATATATAATTATAAGAAAATGTATATCGATGTTTCTTTAAAAATTAAATATACACCTTTTTCTATTTAGAGTTCATTATCACACTAATTATATTTGGGCACGGATCTTATTTTGTACCAAGATTTATTTCTCTAAGGTAGTCAATAGTGGTAGAGACACCTTCTTCAAATGCTGGAGGAGAATCCCTTTGATCTTACTATTCTTCTTCATTCTGTGTTTCCTCTTATATTCCCACTTTCATATTAGAGGATGAGGAAAAACATAAAAAGTTATTGGAGGAGTAAATATTTGAACATCCTAATGAAGATGCCACCATATTTGACCTTAATGATGACGAAAGGTCTTCCAATGGTAATAAAGAGGGATTTATGGAATGAGAATCAACATGTTTTCCTTCCTATAGCATTAACACTATCGCTTAAACACTGGTTAATGAAGTATAGGCTTGTGATAGTTCAGTAGATTCAATAAAAACATCTCCATCCAGTCTTCCATCATTTCATTGTTGTATTAATAATTCCGGCCATGTTGTCTGGCTCAGTTGCTGCAATTGACATTTGAGAAATTACTGGAAAAGTATTTGGATTTGGTTTTATCCAATCAATTTTATTGATGGGTAACACATAATCTGTACTCAAATGTATGAATGGATTTATTAGGATCTTTTCTAGTCCATTTGGAGCATTAACTATGTTTATCTCTTTTGTCCTGGGCTTCGTTCATTTTGTGTGATAATACTCCGATATAATGTATTGAGATTCACATGTTTTGAAAGGAGCGTTGTCACCATGAAATGTACCAATTAGACTATTGAAATAGTATTTCATAAATTGGTGGTATGAAAAAGTTATGGATGCATGTTGATTCAACCAAGACCTTCCATGAATAGTATTAATGGTTGTGTCCTGACAAACAACAATGAAATCTGATTTTGACACAAGATCTCGGAACTGAGTTCTGAGTGTAAACATGCCTAGAGGTTCTTGTTCACTCTTTTCATAACCTTGAAACATTATAGTGGAGGGAGATAAGTTAGATTTAGTAAAACCCTATTGACGAAGCGTATGAATGGTAATGAGGTTGACTCCGGAGCCATTATCAATGAAGGCTCATCAAATATCTACGTTATTGACCTGGCCATAAAAATACAATGGTCCGATTTTCACATGCACCACATGGTCTTTATCTTCATCTAAAAAATATTTGACTTCATGAATTTCTGTAGGATCATTCTCTATATAGTAAACCTCAGAAGCATCAACATTAGTTTCAAACTCTTGTGGACTTGGAAAAGCCTCAATAAGAACTCCTCAAAAATGTTTTGACATATACAAAGCCTCCCGAATTAAAAACGTGGTCGACACGTGGGCCAATTATTTCCAGGCATCATTGTTTTGGTCCAAATGACTGTGTTTCCCAGCATGGAGTTGTGATTTCTCAACTGCTTTGGAAGTCGATGCTTCTATTGTAGATGTACTCTGTGTTGGAGCAGAAGCAGGAAGTACGACTGGCCTTAGTAAATTATAATGACTAGGTCTATTCATTTGTTGAGATGAATATAGTGTGACTTCTAAAAAGTAATCATAAATAATTGTGTCTGAACCAATCTTGTCATTTATAGAAGAAACTCTTTATTCCTATTGATCTTTCTAAAGGTCCCTTCCATGAGTATTTGCCGCATATATGGTTTAACTAGGGGTAGAGTTAAAATGGTTCTTTTTAGAATTCCCATGTCATAAATTGTATCCTCAACATTGGCTTCTTCCTCTTGTTCGCCAATTATTTAAAAGGAATTCAAGATCAATATAATTGGAATCTCCATTAACATAAGTATTCATTAAATGGATAACATTAACAGAAGGAAAGATTAGTTCATTATATGAAGAAGATTCTTCTTTACATGTTCATTATGGTTGTGTCCTTTGGCAGCGCGGTGCCCTTGCTTATGAAACAGATGGTATAAAATCATGCAAGGTTAAGGAAAACATTGGCCTTTATATAAGATCGTCCTTTTCTAACTGCTCTTTGTCCTTATGATCACTTTGTTTCTCGTAATAATGGCCTTTAGATGAAGGCAGTTTTTCTATGGATGGAGAGGAAGAATACACAATTGTTTGTTTAAACTGTGTCTGTATAATGGTATGATTCTAGTTGATCGTTTTCCAGATTATCCAATCGTAATATTTCAACACATTTTTACTTTTTACCTCTTTCCATTATTTCTCTTCATCTACATTGGTAGTAGTAACACATTCTACTTGAGGTGATGATCTTTTCAATTTCACTTGTACAGAGTCTACTATATTTTGCAGAAGTTCATTGAAAACAAAGCACTCAAGAATGGGGTGTACCAACATCTTGTGAAAGGGGAAATAATTCAGATGATCTGCATATCTTTCTTTATTTGGTTTCTCGGGCCTTCAAAACTGTACCAAATTGTTTTCTAGTCCTAAGATGAAGTAACCAGGAACATGTTCATTCTTGAAAGAATAAACATTATTATTTAAGTCCTCATACAATTTCCACCTTTTATCTCTTTGATCATCTTGACGAGAAAGTAATTGCAGCCGATGCTCAGGAGGTGGAGCCCTTCGGTATGATGAGGGTCATGAAGTAGAATTAGGTACAGGTGCTTGCACAAGTGTAACTATATAAGAATTTTGATTTTCCTATTCTCATCCCCAAATATGATTAAATTACACGAGTTCTAGCCTTAGTTCCTATAATAGAGTCTTTTATCTGTAAAGTGATTGAAGTAAGGTCTTGAAACCCTCCTGTGTATTTTACAGGGATCAATGATGTGCTTAATTCATCATGAAGATTTTCACACACAAATTGGTAGTAATTCTTTTAAGTGAGTTATAGACATTAGGAATAAGTTAATCCTTTCCATCGTGCAATGAAATATGAAACTCTTTCATTCTCCCATTGATTACAATTGGTATGTTCAAAAACTGTCGTCTTTTATTGCGTTGAGATAAATTGAATAAGGTATTTCTGATGGAGATCTTCCCATCTAGTAATTAATCGAGATTGAAAACTTGTATACCAAACAAATGTATGTCTATGTAATGATTTCACCAAACACCTAAGCATAGCTGCTTCTTGTTGTTGACAAGTTTTCATCATGGGATCCCAACGAGAAAACTAATGTGTCAAGGGTTTTTCTGGATCCCCCGAACCATTAATGATTGGGAATGTGGTATTCAAAAATATTATTGGGGGAGGATTTTCATCCCCCCATTCAGAGTAAGGTCTATTTTTCTGATTAAATGGTGCACATCATTCTTCTATATCTTCCAATCGAGTCATTAATGCCTCAATTTTTTTCATAAGTATTTGGGGAACGTCTGAATGAGGTGGAACCTATGAAGTTAAAACAACTGGAGCTTGAGTTATTGCAACAATTGGTAAAACCATTGATGGTGGTGCTGATATCTGGCTTAGATAACCCACAAGAATAGGTCTATTAGGATGTATATGGTCCTTAATTGATTTTGTACCCAATGGAGGGAATTCATTATCTTTATATGTAGTTACTAAAAATATTCTTTGCTTAGGAGTTCTTACAGAATTAGTATGTTTAGGAAGATCATTGATAGTACATCTCATAGATATGTGGTTTAAAAGTAGCTATGTGTTGAGTCTTTTCAATTCCTTCATTTCATCTTATTTTTATGCAAATTTCTCTTCATGAGAAACAGATTGACCATCTCTAGTGTGTAAATGAGATTCGACCTGACTTTTTTCTATCACTTTGTTAGATACCTTTCAGATAGGGGAAGTTGGTTATTTGAAGGCATAACAAAATACAAGGTAAGACTTGAATTTTGGGTGTGCACACTTTCTTCATATTCCATGGTGTGTACCATATTATGTACAAGAACTTCATCTTCTGACTCCCCTGAACTGGATTTATTTTCTAGAGTATCTTTTCCTATAGTGTTAATGACATTTACAGATGTGTAATGAATCAATGGTATTCTGTTAGTGTTTCTATTAGATCATCTTCCTTTGTGTCATTCATGACACTATATTCTCCTATATGAAAAATTCCATTGAACTGTTTTGTAGACAGAATTACAAATGGAATCCTTGGATAGTTTAGTTGTACAATTTCCTTGTGGCTTCTTCCCTAATCGGTAGAAAACTGATTTCCATTAAGGAGGTATTTGCATATGTGAAAAATCCCCCAGCCCTACAGTCTGGGGTTGTTCCTATTATTCTACATTAAATTTTTGAATGTTGTTTAATGAACATGAAAATTGAATTAGATGACCCCTAGCCTTGTATGCTTGGGTGATACTTGAACTGCTATGGGTGATATTCATGCAACTTCTCTTTTGATTTTTTTTGGGATTTTCGTTCAGACATTAGCTGGGTGCATCATATGACAATCACACAAATCATCTTTTTCAGAAGATCTCCATGTTATTTCATATATTTTTATTATCTAATGCCTGACATTCTCTAAATGGGATGCCTGCAAAAAATTATCAGATTCTTGATGTAAATGTAACTCAACAACTTCTTTTCATTCAGCATGATTCTCATGAGAATTGGTTGAGGACTTCTCTTGAGCATACATTTGATTATGTAAAAAACCTATTGATTATGTCCGACCATGGAAAATTCCATTTCATGAGACCACTTTTGGAAAAACTTTCTGATTTTAGAGTTCAGTGAAACGAAATTCTCCATATACACCCCATCATCTAATATGTACTCTCTATGGGGAATCATAAATTAATTTGTGTAGTCTCATTAAATCATTAAGACATACGTACTGAAGGGTTATCTGTTATTTTTCAAACTTTGGATGTTGAGAAATAGAGAGATATTCCATGTCAATTTGGTAATGCCACACTTCTATTACCTTTACAGGATTTTGTTATTCATCATATGGTAATACTTTGGTTTCCAAATGACGATGATTTATCTATAAGTTAAGACAAATTTCATGAATATTATCTTCTGTCATCGACTATGTAATGTTATACTATGAATTTTCCAAATGATGGAACAAGACTAGTATTTATCCTTTAACTAGTTGTTTCCTTATATATACCACATCTTTTTCATCATTCACTAAAGTTTTCTCCACATGGTCTTACCAAAGTGGATGCTTTGTATTAGAAGGAAAATGACCAAAGGAAGGTTTAGTGAATGACAGTTCCCTTAAGAGGTATTCTAGGTGAGAAAGTGTTTCACCCATAAATGACAATCTATCTAACATGATTGGCCTTGTGTTTTTAATTGCCTCAAGATAAGAGGGTTTTCTCATCGTTACATTTTCAATCATGGAACTATCTTGAAAATGTTAAATAATACTCTGGGGATGACATTGGCAGTGAATTCCATCATAGGGAGGATCAACATGATATATTACATAAAGAGATAAATCTTCTTGCTTCTGGGTCTTCCGGCCACACAGAGGGTTTCCGTATCTCTCATATGGAGGTAAGCACTCTAGATTGAATGAGTTTTCATAAAGCAAGACTTTATAATAAAGTGTCTGATGAGGTACTTCAGAAGTACAACTACTACAACCACAATTTGTTAATGAGACGATAGGATTATGAGAAGCAATAGATAAATGTCTGAGGGCCTAATGAACTCATGCATTAAGAGGAGCCATATCACATCTTAACTCACAATTTTCCAAAAATAATAGGTGGGATGTCTTGTTGGATGTTATCTTACACTTATTTGGGGCCAGTTGATTGGAAAAGTGGTTATGATGGGAAAGTATATGTTCATGCCTTGTATTAGTTACTAGAATATACTGATTACATTTAAATGTAAAGGGTATATGTTCCTGATCTTGTTGTTTTTATGATATGGGGGTATTTCCCATGACCCACCTCAACTGGAACAGAGAGGTGTGTCTACTCCGGGATGGAATTTCGATGTTTCATCCCATGTATGGGAGATAGTTATGTGTTTCTTCCTGATACTAATGATGTAGTTGTTAAAATTTCCTTCCATGCTTCCAGAATATAGGTAGAGATTTGAATATCCATTTCACCATTGATAAAATATGTTTGGTGACATCAGTGGATGGAACAAGTATATATGACCATTTTCTATCGAAATTAGATGTATGTGAATTCTCTTGTCCTTATTTACATGTCAATGGATATTGAAAATAATCTTTCATGGGCAAGAGAGTTGGGTTTTCCCCAAATTTTATGTCGGATCCTTCTGAACAACATCTCTGGGTGCTACTGAATGAGACTATTGGCAGGTTTGATGAACATGGGAAAGTGTATGTGTCGGCTAGTTATTTCATGTCGAGTATGGTTCACAGAATTCCTTCAATACTAGAAGACAATAATACTGACATAATTGGTGATGTTAAATATGTGTATGTTCCTATTTACCAGTTTCCAACTTGTTATACTGGTGAGCTTCTTTAAGTGTAGTCAGACAAGCCTGTTAACTGGCTGATAATTTGTAAGTAGGTGTATGATCATGTTCATGGTAATCCATAGTGTTTTCGTGTGGGATTAGTGGGTTTCTGTCAAATGAGCCTACTGAGCAGCCAAATTAGGATGGACCTGTGTATGTGCTCATTCTTTTTTTTTCCATCATGTTAAATTCATGGCATTTTCCAGTGGAGGCAGAGGTGAGAATATTCTCCCTGTTAACCAGACATTATCCCTGGCAGTTCTTCTTGCGTTCTCGGGTCTAAGAGACCTGGGCCAAATTTCTAGAGGAAACACTCCCATCATGTTGGGGGGTACACTACTGTGTGATTCTATTGGTGGTTACTAGGGGGTAGTCCTCAAGAAAGACTCTTACATTATTGAATTGAGGACTTGAGTATCCTCTTGGTCCACCTCCCTATAATACGAGAGAGATATATTATTGAGTTTCGAGTACAAATACCTGAAACTTTTGGAGATGGTGGTTGGTACCATTTTCTTCTTGATCATTTGTCGTCGTTGTCCAGATGATCGGGGATTTTTGTCGACCTGGAGGGCCTGTTGAGCATCCTATAAAGTTGATATTGTATAGTGATGGTGATGTTTCATTTCCAGCACATTAGAAACCCAATGATGAATAATTTGGGTTGGTGATAACTCCATTCCTATGGAAGGAGAACCAACTTGAGCATTGGTTGGGATGTTCACAGATGATGTCTTATTGAAATCCATTCTTTTGATTGAAGAGAATTCTGTGGAAAACTTGAAACAACAAGAAGCTCTATTAATGCAACATGTATTTCGATGGATACATGCATGATTGATTAATTTGTTCAGACTTCCATTATAAATTTATAGGGTCCTAACATGTGGGTAAAATTATTAACTTGGTTACTATTCACATCGGGTTCACCATTTTGGTTTCATAGTTCCTTGAAAATTATTTTCTAGATTGAAGAAACACTGTTTCCAGGCTGTTTCCATTGAATTTATTCAGGGGACTAGAAACGTCCAAAATTTCTTTATCTAATGTGGACCTTCTTTTCAAAGGTTGGCATTCATTATGTTTTCAACTTTACAATAATTAATAAAATTTACTACTCGAGAGGATAGGAGGTTGGAATCATCACACCCTTTTGGGAGGAATTATTGTCTACTCTAGGACTCTCTCTGTAAATTTGAAATATTTTCATGAATTATTATTAATTCACTAAGTATATCATTAGTATACCATGTAATTTATATTAAATTATTAACATGTATAAACTTTTATAATCCTTAGTATGAATTCAAGGTTATTTATTAAAATAAATATCTATATGATTTGATGGTTTCCATCAATGGTATTTTGTAACATACTTCTTAGAGATTCATTTAATCATCATTGTGAGGATACAGGTTTTTAGTAAACTTAGGGGGGGAGCCCTGGAATATTATTTTCATCCTAGGAGATGATAGTTTAGTTTGATTGGGGGATCATTCCCATAAGATAGGTTACCTATGTGTCTTCATGAAAGGAATCAGAACCATCGTAGTTCGATTCCACTGAATGTGGAACATCATTCTTTTTAAGTTCATGTAATAAAGACCACAAAGAAAAAGGTGATTCATGGAAACTTAGTGTTGGACTTCTGCTGAATCGTCCCATTGGACATGGAAAGGATATGGGTTTCTAAGTAGGAGCATACCCTATATGGAATATGGCCTAAGGAGAACATGGTTGATATGAAGTGTTGGGTTTGAACCTCATAGAGGCTTCCAACATATCCCATATAGATGGGAATCAAATAATTTTTAGTTTGATAAGTCTCATAGAAGATTATTGTCATAAGAGATATGAGTTTTGGATTACATCCTGAAAAGGATTCCCAAATTGGGGGAATTAGGGTTGGATTCTTGAGGAGGATATCCAGTGAGCTATATCCTTGATAAAGCTTCTTATGTATCGTGGTCATGGTGGGAATCAATTTTCTCCTGGTTCCCTATGTCTCATAGGAGAGTATGGTCTTGAGAGTGATGAGTATATGATTATGTCCGAAAAATGATGCCCAAATTGGGGGAATTAGCAGTGGATTCTTGAGGAGGATACCCAGGGAGTTCGAGCATTAAATAGCTACCTTCATATCCCAGTCGTGGTGGGAATAAAAGTTGTCATAGTTCATTATGTCTCATATGAGAATATGTTCCTGAGAGAGATGATTTTGGGATTACTTCCTGAAGAGGATTCCCAATAAGGGGAAGTAGGGTTGGATTCTTGAGGAGGATATCCAGTGAGCTCAATCCTTGAGAAGGATTCCTATGTATCCCAGACATGGGGGGAATTACAGTTCTCATAGTTACTTTTAATGAGTGTTTGTGCTGATGTTGTAACAATAAAGTTTCTCTAAGACCGTGTGAGTCATGATTGGTGTGAGAAACAAGAGGCTATGAAAGATTCAACAATTACACTTCACACATTTCTTCCTCCTCGGATTGAAGAGGGTGCATCAACCATGGAATAGGGAAAGGCGACACGCCTTCCCTCTATTCTATTTACATTTGAAAAGGGTGCAATGTAAGGATGAAGGGATGAAGGTGAGGGGCTTATACTAGGATGGTTGTCCATTTAAAATTGGTTGGGGATTACTCCTAAAACGAATTCCCATATGGGAATTGGTTGGGGATTACCCTTATGGAGGATTCCCATTTCTGAATTAACCTCTAATGGGAGTCATGTGATGAAGATTGAAGAGTTTCTTGAGGAGTGTATCGAGTTAAGGTACTCTAATAATCCATAAGGAAAATAAAAAAGTGTAATAAGTGAAGGGAACCAAAATGAGTAAGTCAACACAAGGAAATTCATTGAATATAGAGGATTATCCAAAACCATGATATTTATAGGTTGGAGGTTGGGCCACATTAAGGCTGCAATGGAAAATCTAATCAACCAGACCTGGAATGGTCATGGTGTGACACTCCATTTTTCATGGGGGTGAGTGACGGAAGAGAAGGGGCATGTCTAAAAAGGCCAAATATGTAGCCGGGCACAGAGCTCAAGCAGGGGTGCGGGGGCGCAGCCCCACGGTGTGGACTAGCGGGGGTCGTCCAGGTGCTCCGCCAAGGTTCCTCACGCAGCTGTGACATGCATGTTCCCACACTGGTGTGCCGTGTAGGTGCTCCACCCAGGTGTGCCACACCGGTGCTCCACAAAGCTCCATATGTTCTTGACCCTAATGTGAATTTCAACAACTTATCCCAATTTAATTATCTCTTCACTCATGTTTTTATAGATCTACCGGAGAATATTTGGGTAATATTGGTGAAAGAGATACACAACCGGAGCTTTAGGACTTCTTCCAACATTTTCTGTCTCATAGTTGGGGAGCCTAAGGGTCCTATTTAAAGGCATGGATGGGACATGGTTGAAGGGAAGTTTTCAGTGCATGTCCTCTGCATAGGTCTTCCGTGTTGGTCATTCACGTAGGTTTGAGAAAATTATACTACAATATATGTCCTCAACGCATCTCCTTGTGATAAATTTCATTTCATCTTCTGAGTGCCATAACATTTGATCTGTCTATCTATTTGGGATCTGTGACCAGTCAAATCGAAGGTGATGAAGACATATACACTTATTGTGATGGTAAATACTCAATTTTTACTTGGATAAAACTAGTAAATTTAATGTAATGTGATGAATCCTTTTTATCATAGATCTTGTAAGTCCATTTCCTACTCCTGGATGGGGTAATCATTAAACTTATCCATCGGTATGGAAGAGTAATTTGGAATATATTAATAATTCCTGCAACTTATCACTTCATGGTGAAAACATATTTACTCATACATGAAATTTGTTTTCTATTTATGAATCATATCTTCACTATATGAAAAAGTCCATGGAAAACATTTTTGGTGACTACAAACACATAAAGATAATAATTTTACAAAACTCTAACATCACATGTTACCATATCAATAATATACCACATATATATAAAATATTGAAATAATATTCAAATGAATTAAAAATAAACATCCCATCATGTGAACCCAATCCATTGTTGGAATAAATGAATCATGGAGACTTAAGACGATATGACACTGGATATAAACATTTTATTTTCATAAAAGGATAAACATAACTTTTGTTTTTAAAACATTTTTTGAATTAAATGATATTTTAATATTTAAAAAAATTATCTCAATATATTTTTGTGTCCAATTTTATGAATAAAACATTTAAACTCAACAAGTAAATCACTCTTCCTTTTGATTAACAACTGAAAATCATTCTAATATGTAACAACTGTCCAAATCTAATCCCCATTTGATAACAAACCTTTTTTAATTAATCCAACATATTAGAAAATTTATAAATCTATATATTCCAAAAGAAATTTTATAAAAAAAAGACTAAAAAGTGATCTTAAATATATATCACATGGCTGAACTGATTCTTTTTAGTAAATCATTCAACAGTTTGATAAATATTTAACACTTCAAAATCAAAAAACACACATAGTCTAATATCCAATGACAGATCAAATTTTTTTAAAACTTTATTCTTATTCTCTTCGCTAAATTTAAACAGAAATAATTAGTACAAATTAATATACGCATTTTCAGAATAATTGGGCATGAAATCACATTACATTACATTAGATAAAATCATTTCTAAAACACCAATTTTCTTTCATGGATACTCATATAGGAAAAACATTAATATGAAAGATCATAAGATATACCAAATTTTTATGTCATGAAATATAATGTTATTTTAAGAAACAACCTACATTTTTTCAAGTGTGATGTTGTTGTATGTGGTCTATTATGGGGAATTAGACAATTCTAAGATTACACCTACTATCTATAACCCATATCCATGTAAATATTACACATTTGGACCAATCCCATCCCAATAATTGTCTCATTACAATAGTAAGGTTCATGAGAGAAAAGAAATCAGGGGGGAAGATGGATTCAAAGAAATGAGAGTTCTATATGGACATACCATTGATGAATACCATTAAATATGAGTTATAAGGCCATAATAATATTAGGGGAATGAGGTGAGATCCAAAGGGGACTCTAACGGTTTGATTGAGTGAGAATATGAAAGAATAGAAAGGCAGATTCTAAAATATAATGTGGGAAAACTAGCTTTTTCATTTTTAATGAATCTATGACGGCTACATGGTTTTGTTTCACTTTTAGAGACTTATTTTATTCCGCATAATACTTTAAATTATTTCAATTTATTTTTCCATATCTAGGTAACGAGACAATGCATGATTCTGAGGCTTGGTTTTCCTAGAATTTTTTTTATTAAAATATTAAATATATTTTTATATTGGGAAGTCATGGTTAAATAAATTAAATTATATAACAAATTAATGGGTAATTAGATTGAAAATATAAGACTATTATTGGGTCATAAATGTTTTGTTTTTCATAGGCGTGACATTAAATGGGACGGTGTGGGGTGTCCTAAACCCTCGCTCGTTGGATGCGCAAGTAACTAATCTAATTAATATCATTATTTAGTTAATAAAACTGTTTTTAACCAACATCGATTTATATATGAGTAAGGATAGGGGGGTTTTATCTCATAATACTATGTTATTTTCAACAATATCCCCCCTCCATTCTTCTTCCCATTAGCAAAGGATGAACTGTGAACAATGATGAAACTTGGGATCTAGGTGGATCGAACCCTGATCAACACAAATGATCATAGAAATCTCGTTCTTTTTCTGCGATAATAAATCCAATCTAGGTAGGAATCTTCTTATTTGTGTCAAACATTTGATACCACTCTTTCATGACCAAACTCAATCTGAGGCTTGAGCAAAAACTACCCCAGGTTCACCTCCATATGCCAGAGTTTGGAGCCACATTCCGACCCAATTTATGTTGCACATAGGGAAAACATCATCTTCTAGAACTAATCATGGTCATTACTTTCTGATCTAATCACCCGATTAAGAGTATTCAAGTTTTCTATAATTAAATTCATGTTATTAATATATAAGAAATATTTAATATATCTATAAAATTAATACCAAGAAGACCGGTCCTCTGAATCATATGATGTATCAAATCCTAGATCTAAAAAAAATATTTAGAGATATCTCGTAGTATTAGAAGTCAAAATAGAGTCACTAAATAATTCCCACCTTTAAGATTTTATTTTCAAAAAATAAAAACTAAAAAAACCATTCAGGATACTGAGATAAAATTTTGATCTCCCGTTCCCAGGTACTCTCTTTGATGTTTCTGTGATATCACAATACGTGAACCAATGGGATGGTTAATCCTCACAAGGTCCTCTCTTTTTGGACCTTGATCTCCACCGGGTTCTCTGCAAAGGTGGCTCCATCCTCAATGTCTATAATTTCCTAGTAAATAATGTTCATGGGGGCAAGAATTTATATCCTCAACAGAGACATGTGGAAAACATCTGCACCCACACTAACTATGGGGGTATGGTGTGGATGTAAGCAACCACACTGATCCTCTGCATGATGTAGAACGGCCCAATGAACTTCATATATAGCATAAATCCCTGGGATAACTTCTTCAATCCATGCCATGGGGGTCTATCAAGAACATGTGGTCTCCCACCATGAACTCCAATGTACTAAGATGGCATTCTGCATAGGTCTTTTGTCTTCTCTTATCCATCTTCATCCATTCACGGATGACCTATACTTTCTTCATGGATTTCTGCACCAACTCTTGGACCAAAATAAATTACTCTCTAATCTCCATCCAATACAAGGGTTACCTGAAGGGTCTCCCGTATTTGGCCTTTAATGGTGACACGATGATGGGGACGTTTTCATACAACAACAAATAAAACTCCACCGTCATCATGGAACCTTTTTTAGGCCCTATACAAAAGAAAATTCATGTCACCCTTATGTTTGATAGATATTAGAATATCATCTCTTATAGGCCAAGATTTAGTTCGTGTGACCCCAGAGAAAGTAAAGGTAATCCATGAACATATGAGGATGTCCTAGAGAAGATATAAGTCCTAAGTAGATCACAGTCATAGGCCATTGGAGTTCAATAAGGGAGATTATGTCTTATTGAGAGTCTCCCCACAAAATGGAATGCAAAAGTTCATCCAGGGAGGCATGTGATCCATGTGGTTCATTAGGTCATTCGAGATCATGTAGAGGATCAGGGAGGTTTCCTACCACCTCTCCATTCCCCATAGTTAGAGTGGGTTCACAATGGTTTCCACGTGTCGCAGGTGAGAAGACACTTTCATGACCCCCACAATATTTATTGACTAGGGTGATATGTACATTAGGGATAGGTCAACCCTTTAGAAGCACCTAGTGTTGATTGAGGGATGAAATGATTGGACCATGGAATGAAACATAATCCCTTTGGTTCACATGTTTTGGAAGCACAGAAATATATAGGAGAGTTCCATGAAATGTTAGAGCCATATGCAAGCCCATTATGCTAAGATTTTTTATTTTTTCTTTTCAATGAAGAAAATATTGATGTATATAATCATTTATAGACTTGTTTTTCATTTTTGTAACATGTTGAAATATTTTGGTATATTTTTCCATTTCTAGGAACTGAAATAGACTGTCATTTGAGGCCCGGTTTTCCCAAAATTAATTTTATAAAAATATTTTATATATTTTATATTTTTCATTAGTGGTTAATTATAGAAATAATAATAACTCTGAAATGGGTGTTCAGATATGAAATCCAAGACTATGATTGGGTCCAGAAGGTGGGGTTTTCACTTTTAATGACAAAATATGAGTCGGTGTGGGGTTTCATGACCACATTCCTATTGTAAGTGCTTGTATGAAATCTAATTAATAAATTTATTTAGTTAATTAAATTATTTTTAACATATACTTATGGATATAAGATTAATGATAAGTGTATTTGGCCTCAAAATCCTATATTTTTTCATTGATATCCCCTCCCATTTATTCTCCTTCTCATCAGAGAACGAAAATTGAAGATCAACGATGAAACCATGGACCATGTTGGATCAAAGCGTGATTAATACAACTAATATTAGAAAAATAATCTTTCATCAAGGAAAATTAATCCAATATATGTAGGAAGCAGCTTTTCTTTTTTATTCCTTTGATGAACAATTGATCATGTTGATAATTCTTCATTGAAACATCACCCATTGCATATTACTAAATAGTTGGATTAATTTATATTCTCATTTGTTTCAAACCTAGATCATCCAATCTTGATCTATTGTCCAAGAATTCTTGGCAGAAAATCCAATCCATTTTTATGTGCATTTCCTTCCCCCATTATCTACATTATTCGCCATTAGAACTCTATAGTCCCTAGATCGATGATTTCCTGGTGACCTGAGCTAGATCAGGAAACCAAATTCAGGTTGTATTGGTGGAATGGTTATGAAATCATGATAGTAACATAGATTCGAGATTGGTGCGATGAAAGGATGGAGAATGTTATGTTTTTCAATGAACCATTGAGAATAGGATATACGGCCACATAAAGAATAAAGAAAGAGACCCTCTTTTATTTCATTGATTGATTCCTAGAGATTCATGGTCTAAAATCTTGATCTGTGGAATGATCTAAATGTTTCAGACATTTTTGTGACCACATGTGGTGTAGTGGTTCCATATTCATTCAATGAATGCTTGATCAATGACACCTGAGGGTTCTTGAGATAACCCTACTACACGTCGAGTACTATGAAGAACACATGGTGTGTAGCCTCCCTTGGTGATGACACTATGGTTTGGGAGAATATAATGATGAAACGACATGTACTCCCCTTGACACACTGTGTACGACCTTTTGGTGTGGGAAAACCCCATTTGAAAGAAAAATACTTCCAGAGACATTCCATGTGCCGAGTTGATGAACATGGTTATCAAACATGGCCTTTGTCCTAGATTTTTATGGAACAACATTTAATCTACCTACAAGGTGTGTTCTACTACATGGGATGAGACCCATGTTCCACAAAGAGGCATGACGAAGAATTGGATAGGGGACACACACCATGTGTATCTCCTCACCCTCCATTTACAACATTTTATCCTTTGAGATATATTCAATCCACTGTATCTCCTTCGTTAGAACTCAAATTTTGTAACAAGAGATTCCTATACTGAGTTTTTTTTCAAATAGAATGTGATGGTTCCCTTAGAATAATCTTTAAATATTATAATTTGATGTTATAGGATTGGAAATAAAATGTGAAACACTCGATGAGGGGAACAATCATACAAAAATAATCAAAGTGGTACAAGTATTACCCTCCATTGGAGTTGGGCTTTGGCAATCCTCGATGGTTATTATGGTCATACCGTTCAGTGGGACTTGATAGTGGAGTTCCCCAAATAACCATTCTTAGTTACCCTCTTGTATAATTTGGGCATTGGAGTTCCTAGATATTTTGTTCTTACAGTCTAGCTTGGATGCATAGTGTCATTCCCGTATGATCTTCCAGGTGTAGCCCTCAAGTCGAGCTGCAATGTTTCATTTCCTTGAAGACTCCATGGGCTTACCCTCCATTAGTGTGTGGGTAGTGGCATTCCTCAGTGACCTTCCTGAGTGGTACCCTCCAAGAAGACTATTTGGTGGAATTCAACAGTGAATACCAAATAAGACCTTCTATTTTGTGATTATATGGAGATGAATCATTTGATGTACCTTTATAATCATGATTGATATGGTCACTTCCCCCAGAAAGATGTGTTCTAGTAATGCATCTTAAAACAGAGTGGCCAAGCCAGTACCACCCAAATTTGATAGTATAAAGGTGTGGTGATTTTATACCCATTGACCCGTGTCACTTATTCATGTGCATAAGGCACTAGGCATTTCAAATTTATTTACATTGGAACTATTGTCAACTCAAATTCTTTGGATGAGTTGTGATATGGAGATCCTCTTACTCTCTTGTTTGGGATTCATTGATTGAGAATATATATATATATATATATATATATATATATATATCCTATTAAATATCCCAATCCTTGTGTTTGTTTTCAATCATTCCCAAAGAGGTGAAGACGCACATGGTATACTATATACTTTCTAGGTCCATCTTCTCATTGTTGGATGAATCTACTCTCTGGAAATAGGTTTCATGGATTTGGTGAGTTTTTCTTATCCCCTCCATTTCGAGAACCTTTTATTGAGATGATTCTGCATTCACTCTCTTGCTGGGATGAGATATAATCCTTCATTCAATTTCAATATACAATTTTATTTCTACTGATTCTATTCATTTGTATCTCTTACTAGCCCCCTTCAACTTTTTGCGGCATATTACTAGGTCTGTATGTACTCAAAAAACATGGGATTTTTCAAAAACATTTCATGCCTTTTGAAAATGGCAGAATTTTTTATCGTGACCACATAGTATCTTATGGATAAGGGAAAATAGGATAGAATACAAATATCATAGTTGGGATACTATAGATTGGGTCTCTTAGCAGTTACTCTTTTTCCAGTTTGGATCATGTTGGGACAAGATTTTGGTTTGGACGTGTGTTTTTTCCTTTTTTATATCATTATACACTACTATACCTTTATACTGTATAGATGTTCATTCAAGTCCACTTTATTATCACATCTTCCTATGTTTCCTAGGAACTATTTCATTAAGTTTTCCATGTGTGTGTGTACAGGTTCTTTGAAAAATGCCTCCATGAGTTGTTATGTCTTGTGCTCTTATTGCCAACCATGGGCCTATGGAGACAGTATTGGTGTAGTTTTGTCGTGAGCCATGACTTGGTCCTGGTCATGACATCACTGTTTTCAAACTCTTGCGCTTACCGAGAATAGGTAACTACATAGCCAAACCATTCCCACATCGTTTCACCTAGGGACCACATTATTTTTAAATTAGTGCATGAATTATTCTATAAGATAATAAAATATTTTAGAGTCAATTCAAATCATTTTCCCATAGTCTACCAAATCATGTGTGATTTTTGTGCTATAGAATATACTCACATGAATTAAAAAATCATTACTAATAATATTCACATGGTTTTTCCAATGACATGTGCCACTAGTGTTGAAAAAACATCTAACAATTTGAACATATAAAATATTTGAGGATTTATAGAAATCTAGTTTCCTCTAATTGTTTTTAAAACCCACTCATAGAAATAAAAGAATCCAATTTCCTTTTTTGGTTTAAAAAATCTATATAAATTTAATAGATTTCTCGAAATCATGAATCTACATCAAATAAACTATACAGTCACATAGATGGTGTCACAATTATAACAACCATGCCACTTTAAAACCATAGTAATTGTCTGTTCAACATAGAAGTAAAAATAAAATTGATTCTAAAAAACACTCAAGATTAATGATGTGCATTTGAACAACAAGATAAATCCTCAATGAAAACTAAAAATCATTCACAAAAAAGTCAATCAATGAAAATATATATGTTAAAGTAGAGACTAATCCACAATATCCCTACCAATTTGAAATGAACCAAAATGGTGGAACAACTAAAATCCTATTAGTATTGAATAAGATAACATCACTGAACAAACTTTAAAATTAAATCGACAAAGGAAATCACATAACCTTACCCACCAAAACTAGCCACTATAAAATAGTTCAAAAGAAAAAGGAAATCAATACTGAATGAAACATCCCAAAGAATAATAAACTCATATCACAAATCCCTAGAATATAAAAATTGATCTCAAACACAAAAAACAATATTTGAAATGAAATGAATAGTCTTTAACTTTAGGGTTATATTTGAAAGGTTTGGGTGTTTAGAGCCCAATTCCACAGTATTCTATCCTATGATGGTTTTGATAGAAAAATATACCTGGTGGAATCTACGAACTAACCATAAATGAAACTATATCTGTAACTATCTTTTTATGCAACCCTAATTATTTCTATTCCTAAACTAAAAAACACATCCCTCATTTTTTTTAAACACTACTACGAAAGAAAAATACAAAAACAAGAAAAAAAGTAATGAAAAATTCACCAAAGGAACATTTTTACACTAGGAAACTATACATGAACCAAAGAAACATTGGCACAACATCTCCCAGTGACAAAAATGGTCTATACTCAATGAGAAAAAAATCCAAAAAAGACTCTTAATTAATATAGCATGCAAATAAACACCAATATATAATCCTAATGAATATAATAACTCAAATTCATCTATGATCGACCATGGAAACATTCTCAACTGAATGTCACAGAAGAGTGTCCAATAAATTCTATTCATCACTGATCTAACCATTAAAAAAAGTCTCATGATTCTAAAAAAATAGACCCATCATTTATAAAATAATCCAATGAATAAGAAACACCTCAAATGAATCCAAAATAGATAACTCTTAAATAGAAATCACACATAGTTCTCCATTCATAGCATGGGAAGTGATAATAAAATGGTGGAAGAACCACTTGGATAAACATGTGAATTAAACACTTGATCATTCATGGGGGTTTTTATTAAGTTACAGTAGACACATACCCTAACTTGTTTATATACAAAAATCCACTCTATGATGTCCCAGAACACTCAATGGAAAAAATAAAACCCCGATCTATTTAATCAAGTAGAAATCCCCTTTCCAAAACTATCTACCTTTAAAAAAGGTCCCAAATTTTTTTCAAAAAATAATAAGGAACCACTAGAAACCATATGGAATCCATCTTACAATTGAAAGCCAAGGCCTATCAATTGGGTCAATTTATAGAATTTCATAGACTGATTTCAAAATACATAAATTAGTATCACAACCAAAAAAAATATTTAAATTTATTTTAGAAAATAAGAATTTATTTTTTGAAACAACATTGAGTGGCTTTCCCATTTTAAAACACATCAATGTAAATAATCCCAATAATCAATAAAATTCATTTTTAAAATAACTGGTTTCGATTAAAAAAGTAAAACCTAGACATTATAACATTGTGAATACATGATTTTAAAAAAATAAAACACAAAAATTATTTCCAATTTCAAAATTAAACCAACTGTTATAAAAAAATTATTAGAGTCAAACAGACTTTAAAGGTAGTATATAATTCATTAATTTAAAACTAAAAAAAATTAATCATGAAATCTATTTTTCCCATGAAAAATAAAATTCCAAACCACATGAATAATAAATTTAGAAAATAATAAAACAATAATCAATTAATAACTACATAAACAGATGAAAATATATAATATGATAAACCTTAAATTTTTTTTGATTCCCTCGATAAACTATAGTCAATAATTAGGTTATACTGCTTAAATAAAAGAATTAATTTCTATATATAAATTTTCTACGCATAGGAACATGGTTTATTAGGCCTTTTGAACAAACCCAGTGTCTGGACATCCTTAATTTTCACCATCCCATATCATCACAAATGATCCCAATGAAAAACAGGACATGTAATAGAGGATGAAGAACCCCTAACATTAGAATCAAAACATAATCCTCAAACACCACCAAATACAAAATCAAAATCTATGGAAATATCAATTCTTAATATGTTGAATAAAGGCTCAAGGTGGGATATAAATCAAGAAAATCACTAAGCAGTTACCTCCCACATCCCAACACGTTATCTCTAAACTACAAACACCCCAAATAATCAGAGGGTATATAAAAACCTAGGCAGCAATAAAGACCATTACTCTAAAAAATAATAGAATTCATTCAACTAGGGTGAGATCTAACCCATCTATAGACATAGCCATCCACATGTCCCAAATGACGCTCACATCCCCATGGCCTGGAAATTAGTGCAAGGGAATCAGAAAATGAATCATGGGAATGATTTATCCATCATACATAGATAAATAATTATTAAAATATATAAAATCAGTACAAATGATACATAATACATACATAAACCAACATCAAAATATTTTAAAATAGTTATATAAATAAAATTAATGTAGAAATAGATACTAATAATTCTGAGAATAAAATAATATATAAAAAAAATCCTAAAATAAACTAAAATAAACTTTAAAATCCATAAAAACTTCAATGATCCAACATGTGATGTATTATCATATTAAAACTATATATCCCTCTAATAATATCCAAACGATGTTTTACAAGCTGGAATGAACTTGATCCTATAAAATATACATGTGAGCTAAAACAATAGAATTTCAACACAACCTGTTAATTCAGAACAATAAAAATTATATTTATGCCTAAATTTTATAGATTGAAATACAATATAACAGTAAAAAATCATAATCATTTACCAAATAATTAACAAAAGAACTAAAATGTGTCTAATTAATTTTCCTATGATTTTGATAAAATGAAAAAAAAAATCACATAGAAAATAATTGTCCCTAGCCTATACTACTGAGAAACAATCATTGTTTCAATGTCCCACATTAAAAACATTTATATTTTTCTTTTTGAAACTAATATAAATATTGTAGACAAATATATCAATAATTAATTTTGTTAAACCATTTTTTTTATATCCTAGTCCCTAAACATTGAATAATGAAAATGAATATTGATATTTAATTTCTTTTGGTAATTTTTATGTACAAATAAATCATATTGATAAAAAAATAATATCACTTTTAGTTATGTATTCATATATTTTTAAAATACTAGGTCATAAACATAATGTTTTACTTTTATTTTTTCAAAAGCAATCAATAAAAGTAAATTTTTCCAATTTTGGGAAAAAATTAACCAAATAAACGTCATTTTGGAAATCTACATATCAAAATTATCTTTCATTTATGTTTTTTAATTTTTTTGAAATGAGTAATTTTTCAATAAGTAGTGAAAAATACTAATTTTTATTAAAAAGTACAATTTTGATTAAATAATTCATAAACTTAAATATATCATAAAAATGATTTAAATGTTATATAATTTTAATTATTTTACTATTAATCTAATTTAGGTTATTTGAAAAAAAAAATATTGTTCACTTTTGATATTAAATCTTCCTATATTTATGAAACTTTTCTCTATCGAAATCTCATTTATCATCTTGTCTCAACACTGTATTTTAAATTAACATTATCTTATAAAATAAATGGAATTTGGTAAAATCGATTCAATTTTTCGAATTAGAAAAATTAAAATTATATATTCAGTTCAACTTATTTTTTTTCAAAATTATTAGTAAAAACAATACAAAATATTTACCAAATATAGTTGTAAAATGATTTACTATGAATAAAAAGGCAATGTGTAAATTACCTAAATATTAGTAAAACAAAAATTTTGTGGAAACATTAGACCTCATATAAACTAATTATTTATAATAATTCTTTTTGGATCCTTGTTACTTGTTTTAAACTCAAGAACACAATTATCTTCTTAATCTTATTAAAACGACAAAGTGTGTCTTCTCCCCCACTTATCAAAAGTAACCCCCTCTTCTCCCCTCTTGAAAATTATAAAAACTAATTTTTATTACAATAATTATCCTATTTCATTCCTTAATTCCCTATTTTTTATGTATAACCAATATTCACCTCCTCTTATATCAAATGAAATGAAATATTCGATCGTATGTATAGAGGACCACCGCCTCACAAACTGATGTAATTTGTTTTCCATCACTGCATATCAAGGAAAAATATAATAATGTATTTAGATTATATATATTATATTTGTGACATTATTATAAATTTATAATTATAATATTATATATAGATTAATATATTTCATTCTATGGGAATATATAAACGTCAAAAATGTGTACGGCGGACTACCGCTTCACGAAGTGATGTGATTTGTTTTTAACATATATAAATTATATGGATAATAATAAGGGTAAATTTAGTGAATATTTGTAATATATGTATGAAATTTAAATTATTTTGTAATTTTTAAGTATAATTTAGATTTCATTATTTTGTTCCTTCGAGAAGACTAATGTTGTGTTCATATGAACATAAAACTTATTAACTACATGAACGATGGAATTCAATTTATATAATTAAAATTTATGGATTAATCTATCTATATATATATTTAACATATATTAAATTTACATTATTTTTAATACTATTATTGTCATGTAACTATGATTAAAAAGTGACTAAAAATACCAAACAAATTGATAATGAAAAACGAAGCAGCAATTACCTGAAACATGATTTCAAAAAATAGAATGTTAATAAAGGGGTAATAAATTGATAAATATAAACCATATATGGTATTATATATATGATTATGTTTCGTTAATATTTTTATAAAAAACCTATATTTTTATTAATTATTTTCAAAAGAGTATGAAAAAAATCCAGACTTACAGTAAGGGATCTCTCATCTCTCTATTATTTTTTAGAGACATATGGAATAATCACCAATCATTCCATTTGTGGGTGGAATACACTTATCCTTTGAAATTCTATATCATGAATATCATTTTTAAAGAAATTTAATGTTTCATTTTATTTTCTTCTTTAATGGGTCTTAAAATTCAATTTTTTCATAATTGGTAATGGATTCTCACCTCACATTTATTTTCGTGGGACACATGCCTTATACACCACATATTTCTTTTGTGAGGTGTATATACGACCCATGAATTATTTATGTTAATGTTATCATGTAATTATGGGATTAAAATATCTATATAGTATTAATTCTTTCATGGGGAGTATGATTCAAAACTTCAATATTGGAAAAGGATTAATCTTATAATCTCATTATTTATCAATATTGTTTTTTGTGTTTCCAATGTTTAAATATAACAGTATATCTCTGATGAAACTCATAAATATTATACTAATATGGTTATTTCATTAAGATAATTTTTTACCCTAACATTTTACTCTCCTTATGTACTCAATAGTCCAATATATTTTTTAACAGAAAACCATCATTATTTCTATCTTTAGTTGAAAATACGTTTCAATCCATAAACATGATTTTCAAAAAAACTTCTATGATTTTTGTTGAAATTATAAAATTATTTTTTAAAATCATTTTAATTTTTTTGTAAAATTTTAAAAAACTGTTCAATACAATCATTTTTAAATTTTTTTAATATATTTATTTTTCAAATTTTACCAAAAATGTGAAAGGAATATTTGTTTTATAATCTATTAAATTAATTGTATTTTCCACCATAATGAACCCATATTGACATGATCATTAGCCTAAAAATTTTCAATTTTATTTTCAAATAAAAATACATTATTAATATTCTTAATATTTTGTGATTTAAAATATTTTATTTCAACGTGGAAAGGATATTTTCCTCAATAAAATTTTCAAGTTATCAATACAAATTATTTTCCATCAATGACGACATATTTTGTTGTTACTTATGATTTTTTGGGTATATGATAAAATTATACAAACCATATTATTGAACAAGATGGTATGCATTCATGATAAAAATCATTTTATGAGACTTATTCCATTCACATGGGTTTAACTATGATGAAATGATGAAATGTTTATCATTCCCATTTCACATAAATGGGTTATGATATAATGAAATTTTTATGAGACCCATTTATATTATTGGATATGATTTAATTTATGTTTTATTATTTTTTGGAACAAAAATATATGGATTATGTGATTAGTAGGACCTATATCTCCCCCCAATTAATTGGGTAAAGTCTTGTTTTATTTGAGATAATTTTGGTCAATAAGACAATGTTCATGATCCAATATAGGGAAATATTTTGTGTTCTTGATCCTCTACGGGAAACATATAATGATTCTTGAACTATTATGAAATGTGAAACATGTATTTAGGCCTATTACATTGTGATTTGATAATATATATTGTAAACCATGACATATAATTATTTTATATTAATGATTGGTCGACACTTATGTGACTTGAATATATTGTTCATAGTTTATTTATGGTTATTTCTCACTCATGTCTTTTCAAATGATGTTATTTTATTCCATTTTCCATGTTTAAGTGAAATTATAAATTGGTTATGAACTTTGTTGGTTATATTCATAATATCATAAAATTATTATTATCTTATTCTTTCATATAATATTCAATTGATATCATCCCTAGTTACCCTTATAGATAATATGATCCCTATTATTTTTATGTCTCCTTTCTCTATGATATGAATAATATTTTATGTAGGGTATTTATTTGAACTGTACCAAATTGGAATATATTTATTGGATATAGTGACTATATTTATATAAAATCCTATGTCATTACAATTGGTATTAGAGAAAATGATTAGTTAATCTTTAGACACTATAATTAGAAAACATTAGTGAGTTCCCTATGGATATGTTTTAGTATAAATAATTATATGCCCAAGGATAATTTAATTTATTGTAAAATGAATTATGAATTTAGTAATGGATAGAAAAAAATATTCTTATCAATTATATACTTTTTTTCATACTTCAAGTGAATGTTTTTCCAAAATATTTTTACCTAGCTGTGATGACACTGAAAATGGATCATTGATATGAACTCGATCATAAATTGGTGCATGACAACATACCTTGTTTGTCATGACCCATTCTAATGTGGCCTATGTCTTGATTACTTCATGACCGCGTCCAATATTCAGGGGATGATGACATGTTCTGAGTAATAATATTGAAGACATTTTATGAATTTGAATAATTTATATTTACACATGCATACATCTCCAATCCCATACAATGATAAAATTTAAAAAAATAGATAATCATGCATGCATACATCTAAAATCCCACCATAAGTGTATGAAAACAAGTACTAGAAAGAAATGGAGGCCAAATACAAGCCCACAAAAAAGAAACCAAAAAAATTACAATCTATAAAGAGGGTGAGGACTTCTATGAATGAATTAATTAGAACACACCATGGCCTATCCAGATCACTATGCACCACCTGGTCATGTCGATCTAGTAAAGAATCAAAATGTAGATTATTTTTATAAGATGTGGCATGTGTAAGGAAATATCATTGAGTGTTTAGTATAAAAATACCTTGTATAACACACATAAATCACTAATAATATAACATCATGATTAATATCCAACTCATAATATGTATATGTTAATGATACATATAACAATAAAATCGAAAAATACTCATAGTAAACACATAGTCTCAATGTAAGGTACCAACTATACTACCAGCCAAGGATTTTTTCTCAAATGTTCCACAAAGCTCTCCTGTCATAAAAAACACTCCATGAGTCAGATATCACTAATGGCATTCATCTGGGATGTTAGGATCATTGGGTCTCTCCAAAATAATGTACATGATAGAAGTCAGAAGATATTGATACATTGATAAAGGATCACTCCTATATCCATGGGGTATACCAAAAACCAAATTGTGATTTACCCACTGATTAGGGGATTTAATCCCACATTGTTTTGATCATGATGATACCAACAACCCTGCCTAGGTAAATGTTGATTATAAAGCATCTTACTTTGGGCGTCATGAAAGGATTTAGTAACTCAATCATAGTCTAAAGTCCCTCAGAAGGGGTCATTATCATATTTTTGTATGGGAATTAATGTTAAACCCTTAGGGAATGGATCAAGGTAACATAACCTAAAAAAATCCAAGATAAAAAGTGAAAGGGTACAATGACTTCTTTGAAGGATTACGTGATGTTCATTGTAGTACATAGAAGTTTCCTTTATAATACAGAGATACTGATGTATCAAAACGAGTTGTTGTGTCTGTGTTTAATAACACATTGTGTCTGAGTTTGAATATGCTTCAACCACTATATGTATATGTCTATACAAATGTTCACTTAGTATGTCCGTTTTCATGTTTGATTACATGGTGTTTCCAATCCCATGTACTTATGGTTGAGTCTTTGTAGAGTATGAGGTGCATTCCTATTCACCAGGTAAGGTTCACATGTCGTGTGACATGTTTCACACACCATGTCATACTTATCTACTCAATAGAAACCCTAGCGCAAAAGTTAGGGACATACCCGTCATTTGTTTATGAATTACATGTCATTTATATCATATTATTTAGAAACATATGTGTATTTATTTTTTGTCATCGTCTACTCTTCCATCATGCGATATAGCTATGAATAATTATAGATAGTACATATAATATATAAAAAATACTTTACATCATCTCTGTTTATAATCCAACCACAAAATCAAATGAGAAAAATATCCATCACATCACCTGGTATCCATCTATCCAATATGTTATAAATCCTACATCATAATCATCACAGTCCAATCTATTCATAGATTTATTCCTAGATCTGTTATAACAATCTATTACTTTAAAGAAGGGGTGTGGAATGATTGTTTATCTAGTATTTATTGAACCACCGGCCAAATAAATACCAATGATTAATGAATGATGAATGATAGAAGAATCCAAAGAATCATCCTAATGTCGAATGGACCACATTTTTGACTAGGTTATCCTCACTTAATTTAAGTGATAATGATGAAACAATATCCATAATAAAATAAAAAATTTCTTCCAACAATCCCTGAAAATATAATCCCACACATACAATATGATCAATCTGTTAATCGATATGAGGGTGGATTGATTTCAATTAATATTTAGATTAGAAAATTGAGAAAAATATACAATGAAAAATATCATACCTCAATGTGTCTTGATCTCTAATGATGAATAAATTTTTGTCATTTTCATTTGGGAGATCCTCAAATTGTGTTGCACACTGATCATCGTTCCACAATCTGATCATTTTTCATCCATGGAAGCTCCCCCAACACTCTCCCCAATGGCTCTTTGTTTATGATGCTAAACCTGATATTCCATCATAACTATATAATCATTGGAAAATCCTATTCATTGAATTATAATTAAAAAAATTAATTTAACCAACTAATTTATTTCAATGTTCTTCCATGACTATTCCTAACCCAACTATCTGAATTGCTCAAATGTTAGGCCACACCTAGGGTGAAACCATTGATCATAAATCAATGGTGGCCTAAAATTTTTTATCTAAGGCTTCATGTAGAGTTTATTATATATTTTTTGAAAAAAAACCATTTTTTGAAAATTAATATTTTTAATATATTCAAAAAAATTCTAGGAACATGATGCTATAGAATCACATGTCGTGTTATCTCTTCACATTATATATAATAAATAAAATATTACACAATTATAATATGAATAATTTGAGTCGTTAATATCATCCCACCTTGTGGATTGATGTCCTCAAAATCCAAAATAATCTACACAATGAGATGTGGTTATAAACCAAAATCTGAGTCTCTTTCTCATAGGTTCTCTCCTAAAGATTCCCACTATACCACCATAAAAACAATAAAGGAATCAATCCCTTGTGAATCATCCTCTTCAATTGATCCTCGATCTCTAATAGTTACTCAACAACGGTTTCTCGATCCATAATTTCCAACTCTCCCTAGTTGATAAAAATTGATGATTCATGCACATATATCCCCATCCATGACACGTGAAATTTTTCATGTACCTGGTCTAACTTTGGTGGTTGAGATAATAGGTATTCCACCTTATTAGCTTTTTATAGTATCTGGATAGGGCCAATGAATAGCAGATATAGCTTTCTTCCGTGGCCAATTCTTCAAAATCCAGATTGATGTGATACCCTCTGCAACCCATGGAATATCTCATGGAACTCTAGAGGCCACTTTTTTTGGTCGACATAGGTCTTATTTTGGCTTTGTTCTATCCTCATATGCTCTTAAATGATATGAACCTTCTCTTTTGTGCCTCTCACAAATTTCAAACCCATAATTGTTTACTCTCCTGGGTTGATCCCATGTAGTGGTGACCTAATGGGTCACACATACAAGGAATCTATTGGTTCCATACCGATAGTTAGAGGGAATTTGATTTTATACCAAGACCTAATCAATGGTATGATATTCTTTAGATTATGGACATTGGGTACCGTGGAATCCTAAAACATTTCTTCCATGACATGAATGGTCCTCTAAAAATTTACATCAGTTTGGTGGTGACACATAATGATCAAATGAAATAATGTTCCAAAATCCTCCTGCAATCCCTTCCAAAATCATTATATGAGCATATCAGTCAACAAGGATACTTAAGGAAACTCCCTAGAGTTATAAAATTAACTATTAATAGTGTCATCCCATGAATTATAGTGTACTATGAACTAAAATATCTAGGAAGTAGGTCAAATTGGTGAGTTAGTCTCTTAACACTCACATGGAATCACGTCCACTTGATGTACATGTAAACCCCATAATTAATTTCTTTGAATTACCATACCACATACACATTTTAATCTCATGTTTTTGAGATAAACCCATTGGAACCTAGTTCTCATCCTTCACTTTATAACAATTATGTCATTGAAAAACAAACTCTTCAACACCCTTCTTCATCCATGTCCACTAAAATAGATGTCGAAAGACTCATTAGTTCATTTCCACAAGTGGATGTACCACCAATAGAGATGTATGAAAGTTGATCAGAACCTCCTCCCTCAACATAACTCTTGCCATCATGTGTCCTTTTAATAGAATGAAAATCTCCACACTAGTAAGAAAAAATAGCAGGATCATGTCGAGTGTATATTTGAGTGTATAGGGTCTCATAGTATACATCTCAATGTCGTGGATCCCTAACTCACTATAAAATAGGAGGGGTAACAACCATTGATTATTGGAAAGATACTCCACCACCATTCATATGGTATAATAGTAATGAGGCCAACTACATTGATGACCAACCTGTTGATTTAGATCAAGATCTCATACTAAGGGTCTCTGCTATAATGTTCTCCTTCCCACATGCATTGACAATCACAATGTCCTAATATTCAAGGAACTATATCCATAACAACTATATATTGTAATGATAATTATGATAAAATATATAATTGAGACTCTTATAGTCACAATAAATTAATAACTTCTCAACCATTAGGTATTGTCTTAGTATCTTATGTTCGAAGACTAATGCAGATAACTCTAGATCATGGGTCTGGTAGATTAGATCATGTGTTATTAACTGAAGTGAACCATATGAAATCAAATCCTACCCCTACATCATACAACAATCAATCATGGTCCGAAATTTTCCACAGAACACCACACACTCGGAACCCTCCGATGTCAATACTTTATGGGAGAACTCGTAAATCATGGCCTCATCATCTGGAATGCCTTCAAACTCCTCTATATCCACATTAAATGCTTCCCCATTCAGTTCAATGTAGTCAACATAGGTTATATCCTAAATAAATCATGTTTGAGTCTTTTATAGTAGCCTGAGAACCCATGGAAGCATCGCACCTCTATCACGCACTTGGTTAGTTCCCAATGTAGCATTACCTCAACCATTTTTAAGTCCAATATAACAACATCTACCGTGAAAAAATTTATTTAAAAGAGGACGTCTGGAATCTAGTGATATAACTTTGATAGATTCCTAGAAATTCCGTTCAATAATTTTATATTCATTAGTCATAATGAAGTGTCTCCCATGCTCCTCCTCTGATGCGTTGTACACAAGCACATTGTGAATGGATACTACCACAACCCAGACAAAGAAAGGATAAATGATCCAGTTCATGATTCTCATTAACACATATAGGGTTCAAATCATGCCAATGTAATAAAACCATGTACTCATAATGAATATAATGATATCTTAATGCCATAATCAGTATACCATCACCAATTACTCACCGCTAGGGATTTACCGATTTGTGGCCAGTCTTTGAGAACCATCATTACATTCTCAACGGATCAAATAGGTCATTGATCCTTGATAGTGGATACTAGTTATTTATGGTCACTTTATTTGGTTGATGGTAATCCACACCCAAACTCATGATCTCATACCCCTTCTAGGAACAAAACTAGGGATACATATGGTTATACACTAGGCCTGACAAACCCCATCCTTTAAGACCCTCCCATAGTACCATCATCTCATGAAGCTCTATGGGAGCCATGCAGTATTCTAGTATATATATAGAGGTCATCCCATGGTTTATCTTAATTAAAATTCATATTCTCAAAGGTGAGTTATTCCCTGTATGTCCTCAGTAAATATGTCCTCATACTCCACCACCACTATAGGAAATTGTTGACTCATAGCATCTACTGCACCATCTGTCATTCAATAAACTGGTGTAAATCAGCTAAAACCCTGTTATAAATTATTCAATCCTATTCTTCCTTGGATTCCATTTCACCCACACGGCAAAGCCTCTAGTCATTACTCTGAACACACTGAATCGTCCTCCTAAAAAATATATACGGGAAAGAACATTAGATATATATTAATTACCTAATATGATTTCATAAGGCCCCATCTCTCCTAAAAATAGATCCCACAAAAATATCTCAAATCCTTGTATTAGGTCACACCATCATCATATGTTTGTGATTACTGATTCCCCTCTTGTAGGAGTCTCTAAGGTTAAGGGTCTAGTGAAAGCCTCAACAAGAATCTCTTTATCTCAAAACATCTTTGTGATAATAAAATAGTTACCCATTTTTGTATCTATCAGTACTATATGTATTATATAAAAGACATTGATTATTCCTTGTATCGTCTCTAGAGAGTCTAGGTGATAATCCTCTATCACTTACATCTTTACTCACCCTAGACTATTAGCTACTTCAGGCAAGAAGGGAGCACTTGGGGGTGTTTATGGTAACAAATAAAAATATATGTCACCTCAATTTCCTCTCCCAGCTCATCCCCAACTCCTCTTCTACAACCAAAACCATGTGGACCTACTTTCGCCTTCCATTTCTTCTCCACAGGTGGCCCATCCACTATCTACCTATCAACCAAACACTAGTTTAGATAATCTCAAACATGATTTCTAAAAAAACCACACTACTGCCACATCATCTCTCGAGGAAAACTATATATATGATGTGTTCTTATAATCACAAACCCTCTAGCCTTGGATCGCCTACTAAAATGTCTACCACTTCCAAGTCCGAGACTCTGTTTTTAAATATATAATTCCTGAAAATCATCTCATGTGTTTCCACATCAGGCACAAGCTATATACAATTTCACAAAACAATTCACTCTCTATCTCCCTAAAATAGATAAAAATTTGTAGAGGTATTCTAACGACCAAAACATTTATTAATGAAAATTTCTCTTGATGAATTTAAATGTATTAGTACGTAAAATGGCTATATTAAATTGATTCACATCCTTGGTTTTATTTCCTTGGATTTTAAAATACCATTAAATAATTTTTACCATTCCTAATATAGATTTTGAACAGTGATCACATAATGAGTATAAATATACAGCTTTAACAAATCCAATTTACTCTGAAAAAAGTTAGCGATGGCCTCGTCTAGTTGTATTTATCCATATGAATCCCATTTTTCAGAGATCAAAAATGAGGTAGTGTCAATAGGAATATCTCTTGACCAGGACCAAGCCATGCTTCAACATCTTATTCTTGAACGGAACTTCTTATAGGATAAGTGGATGTTGATAAAGATTACCACATGATCGATGTTATCGAATACACCCCATGATTCTATAATCATCGCACACCATACCCTTAACTCTTATGTAGGTCTCATAAGGGGTTTTGTAACAAGACCCTAGGAATATTATAATGTGTTTTATTTCTTATATAAATAATATTCATTAATTTCATTGTTGTTACTTTGTAATTGGTTTTTAAATCAAAAATACTAATCTTAGTTAATATTACATTAAGATATATATATTGAGGAATCAATGGATTTTGGGAATTAATTAATATTTCAATAAAATATTACTAATAATAAATTAATTTTTATAAAATATAAATGATCATATATTTTTCATAAAAACAAATGTAATTTTTTTGTTTGAAAATTGATTTTGCCAATACAAATGAATTTTCAATAAATGATGGTTTTTTTTTAAATTGAAAATTCACATATTTAAAAAAATAATTAGATAAAATGATTATTATTTTTGGAATTAGGAGGTTGAAATTATCCAATGGTGAATTTTTCATAATTTTCAGAGACTGTCGAATTTTTGGGTAAAATTTAAATATCGGTTAAAATTATAATGTGTTTTATGAAATAATAATATCCCATTATTATGTAATAAAATATAATAAATGGTATGTTCATCCTATATATGGTTTACCTTTAAAATTATTTTAATTTATGTTTTATTTAGTTATTTTAAAACGTTTTACTGGACCCTCTAAGACTTATAAAACATTTTAACCTCTAAAATTGATTTCCTTGAGAGTGCGAATAACCTATACATAATCAAGCCTATTATTTTAATAAGTTCGTCCACTGGGCTTATAATTTTTTTTCCACTACCCTTTGGGAAAAAACCGTGGGAAAAAATGGGTTTGTTTGTGGTTTTGATTAGTTTAATATGTTGTGTCCAAAACCTAAATAATAAATAATTCCCTATCTTTTCCTATATAATCCCACCCAAGCTCCTAATACCTCTTCATTAAAAAAATTTGGAGCTCTCCAAACCATTCTATACTCTCTATTAAATCCTAAAAAGGTTCCTGAAGATCTCAAGAATCCTCTCTTATGCATCTCCCAATCCTTTGGTATCAAACTTCCATGTAAGGTATTTCTTCCTTTCTCATTTTCGTCCATGTTTATTAATATTGTTATACCCATTTAATTTTATTATAATTTGTTTGAGTATGATTTCTCACCTCCCCCATACTGAAACTCTTATTTTTTAATGATTATAGACTTTTTTATCTATCATTAATACCTGCCATGTACACCTGTTACCATGCCGAAATTCAGAAAGGGATTTCTCCCTCTCTAATTTTTTGCCCAAGTTTCATTGTGTTTCAATACCCATGTATTTTAAATTAAAAATGGTGGGGTATGATTTATCTCATCCCATATACATCCCCCCTAATGATTTAACAATTATAGACCCCTTTCACCTGTAAGATTGGTATAGAGTAAGAGGTTTCCAAACTCTGATACCAATTGTAGGATCGAAATATATTATGAGATGCTCAATATACAAGAGGGGGGTGAATTGTATACTTTAAAACATCTTTTGGAACCTTTAAAGTTAGTTATGAATAACTATAATTTCCTTAAGAATAGGAAAGGGCTAAGTTTAACAAAGATTAAACTAAGCAAATTTACAACACCTCTATCACCGAACTGAACTTGGAAATGATTCCGAATGAAGGTTCCAGAAATATGGTTCCAGAAATTGAATCTTAACAAACAATTGAAATATGAGATTATACCATAAAGCGTATAGAATCTAAATGAATCAGAGTAAGTAAGGAAGTATAAGAAAGTTATACTTTCCTTAATATACAAATTTCTCCGGAAATAAAACAAGTAGTTAAACTACAAGTAACAAGATATAAGTCTTTTAACCCAAAGAGAAGGGTATCCAACAACCTTAGATAAAGGTCCCTTGATTTATACTTTCAAGCAAGTCTGTCTTACCCACACTAGGGTAAGCCCTCGATACGAAGATTGGAGTCTTTGTCTTGCTATCCCTGCAAGCCCTCAACTTCAAGGTAGTTGGCAACCTCTGTCTTCCTCAGCAAGAAATCCCTCGAACTTTAAGGTAGTCGGCAACCTCTGTCTTCCTCAGCTAAAAGTTGTTGTGCACAAGTGTTGTGGATGCAACACACACTCACAGAATATGTCTTGAGTTTTACTAAAACTCAAATTTTGTGTGATAACACAAGTGCCATTGCCCTAAGTAAAAACCCTTCAAATCACTCTCATGCAAAACACATAGATATTAGGCATCACTTTCTTAGAGATCACACACTTAAAGGAGATATTATTCTTCAGTTTATCGGAACGCAAGATCAACTTGCTGATATTTTCACAAAATCTTTGCCTTCTGATAGATTTTAATATATTAAACAGAAGTTAGGAATGATAACCGTAAGTTAATATTTCTTAATTAACTTTCTGTTGAAAAAGTCTCCTTATAGTAATAAACTCCTTTTCATAGGGGGAGTACATTTGATTGTTTGTTTAACAAAGTTTTTCATAAATTTTTTTCAAATTTTTCGGAACAAAGATTTCCGGAATGGAACTTCTGGAACTAAAATTTTCCAAATTGGACATTCTCGTACAGAACACTTTTGGAATGGAAGTATTCGTATTGGAAATTTCCGGAATGAAAATTTATGTACTAGAAGTTTCATAACCAGATATTTTTGTACCAGTTGTTTTTCGTACTAAAATTCTTCGTAATGTATTTTTCGTACTAAGTTCTTCGTACTGATTTTCTTCTTATGTTTGTTTTTCGTACTAAGTTTTCCGTAATGAATGTTCCGTAATGAGTTTTTCGTACTAAGTTTATTTTTCATAGTAAATTTTTTTCGAAATCTGTCTTCTCTCAATAATGTTTTTTTTTCTAATCTGTGTTATATTACCCATTACGAATAATCCTCCTAAGCTAATCCGAAAGGTATGATTTCCTTACTCATGTTTTCGTAGTCCTATTTTACTTGCTGGAATTTTCTTGTTTCATGATTTCGGATTATAGTTTTCTTAATTCTTTGTTTTAATAAAAACCTCAAAAAGATCGGATTCAAGTTTTCAACCGTCAGATCTGATCACAGCTCATTCCAACCATTAGATCAATTATGGAAGGTGAACCGTCATCTTGTGGCCTATATAAAGGGGACCCAATTTCTCGTCCCACATCGATCTTAAAGCTCTCACGTCCCGAATCTCTGTCTCTCTGTTTTAAGACCGATCCGAACTACAGTTGTCTCCATTCCGAACCTCTCAAAGAATTACAGATCCGAATGTCTGCGGAGTTTGCATCTCAAGAAATGTCATCCACTAAGCCTATTTCTCAGTGGTTAGTTTACAGAGAAAGGTTAGTCCATCCGACTTTCTTCAGCAACTACGATTCTATCATTTCAAAGAATATAAAGTTGAATGGCTGGGAAGATGTTGCGGTATCAAAAACCGGGAACCAGGATGAAGTATATTCAGATTTACTTGTCGAGTTTTATGAGTCAGTTTCTTTCTTCAAGGAAGATAATAGAGAGAAGTTCTCTTTTAAGTCTTATGGCAAGACTTACAAGCTTTCTCACACCAAGGCTGCATGCTTGGTAGGGCTGTCTTATGAAGGAGAAGCCGAGTTTATTTCGCATGTATTTCCAGACTCTAAGGGTAGCTCCAACAAGGAAAAGGCCTTAGAAACTCTCGGACTGGCTGATGACAAGGCTTCGAAGATTTCAAGTCTATCTACAAACTTCCGGATTCTGGAGTTATGGGTGCAAGGACTTATCGTACCGAGGAAAGGTGATAAAGATAGCTTGAAGAAGAGTGAGATCTATATCTTAGATTTTCTGATAAATCTAAGGAATTTTAACTTGATGAAGAATATTCTTCTTAATATTGAAAATTTGAAGAAGGGGAATCTGAGAGCTCAGATTATTATGTATCCAACAATCCTCTCCAAGTTGATTGTTCGGTGCCTTGAGTCTTTCAAGGAGGCTTGAAAATCTAAACCAAGAGTTTGAAAGATCATGCTGGTCAGCGATGGTACTCTGAAAAGGATGAATGTGACTTTCAACAAGGAAACTGGTGAATTCTTCGATTTGTCAATTCAAGAAGAAACAGCTCCGAAAGCTGCTGAACCGGAATCATCTAAGCCAGTAAGGAAGAGAAAGCTGAAAGAAGTGGAAGAGAAAGCAGAGAATCCTAAGTCTAAGGAAGTCCATTCCGCACCTCCAAAGCCTAAGAAGAATAAATCCTATCCTGATGAGGTTGTTACTAAGTGGAGAGCTAATAAAGAGAAAAGGAAAGAAGGGGATCCACAGTTCGGATTGGATCCTGCGGAGGCTAAGGCTTTGAAGGAGAAAAATGCTGATGAGGTTGAAAGACAAGCAAAGAAAAACAAGCTCAAGAAGAAGATGTCCGAGGCTGAGGTAGCCCAGGCCTTGTTAAAGTTAAATGAAATGGTTTTAGCAACCATTCCTCTTCCGAGATCTTTCTCCCTGGAATATATACCTGAGACTCCAGGAAGGAATTTCGTTGCTCCGGAAGAGGCTGTTGCTAAGAATTCTGAGGAAGTTGAGCAAGTGGAACAAATAGAAGAGGATGCTGAAGGAAGTGGTGAAACCAGAGATGTGATGAAACAGGTAGATGATTACAAGGGAACACCTTCGGAATACTTATCGCTCCGAACATCAGAAGCTGAATCCTCGAAACTAGTTACTCCAGCAATGGAAGAAGAGAAAGGAGAAGAAGAAGTTGCCTATCATGGAGAAGAAGAACAACTTTTACATGATATTTCTCAGATGAAAAACGCAGAGGTTGGTGTTTAGGAAGTTGCTAATGAGGAAGATTTTGTTGTTCAAGTTTCTGATAGTGAGAAGAAAACTCCGGAACAGGATTCTATTCCAAAAAAAGATAAGGGGAAACAAATTCTTGCTGATACTCCGAGTTCAGAAAAGAGGATGAGAAAGGAAGCTGGTAGTTCTTCAAAGAGAAAGTTGGAGCTTATTGAGGAAGAAAACTCTCCAAGCAAGATTTCAGATTCGGAGTCATCCTCGTTGGGGCATGACTTTGTTGTTCAGTCCATAAAGAAGTTGGTGGGAACCATTCGGACCTTCTCTAGTATTGACTCAAGATTCCAGATGCTCCAACATGCGTTGAATCAGAAAACCGACTCTGTATCTATGGTTATGGATAAGTGCGTTGAGATTGAAGCTTAGTACAAAACATTCTTTGTTGGTTACGAAGCTCATAAAAGATCTTGCAAGAGGATGACAAGCTGGTCGAAGAAGAATGTGGAAGAAATGAGGTTGCTTGATGAGTTTCAATAAAATGTTAAAGATGCCTTTGAGACAGAGGACAATAAAATAAACGAGATGACTTCCTCTTTTGAAGAAAATCTGACTGAAGAAAAGAACTTCCGGATCCAAGAAGTCAGGGATCTGAATGGGAAGTTGAATTCTGTTTCTCAGAATTGGAAATTTGAAAGGGATCTTCGGATCGATTTTGAAGAGAGGATGAAGGCTCAGGAAGAAAAGATCCAAGCTCAGGAAGAAAAGCTGAAAGCCCAGGAAGAAAAGATTCAAGCTCAATCCGAAAGAATAGTGGTCTTAGAGAAGCAAGCTGAAGAAGATCATAAAGACATAAAGAAGATCAAGACGATTCTTAAGGGGATCATGTCGAAGGAGAAAGATCCGAAATAACCAAATCCGATCTTTTTGTTGTATTCTTTTTGTTACTGACATTCCAAATCTAATGAAAATTGTGTATCTCGTTTCCATTGTTATCATTACTAATATTTCAGGTACTTTGTTATTTTTTCCATTCCCTCCAATTCTTTTTGAAAATCAAAAAGGGGGAGAAGGAAAAGATCTTTAAGAAAAAGAGGAACTCTAATAAGAGTTTATCAAAGGGGGAGAAAGAAAAAATACCCAAGGAAAAAGAACTCTTATAAGAGTTTGTTTAAGGGGGAGTTTTTTTCTTAAAGAAGACCTTCTTATGAAAGATCACTCTGGAAATATGAATACGATCCTTAGAGTTTCAAAGCCTAAGGGGGAGTTAATCGTATTCATCTATATCCTTAAAGCATGGGAGATAAGCATTAATATGTTTCTTTCTTTTTAGAATTTTTTTTCATAAGGATGATTGTGCTTTCCAAAAAGGGGGAGATTGTTGAGTCAATAAGGTTTTCCTTTTGTCTTTTCCATTCCTTCTTGTTTTGAAAATCACAAACACCTTATCTTAAGGAAAATTAATTTTATAAGGAAAATTGCTTTTATAAGGAAAATTGCTTTCTTAAGGAAAATCGCTTTTATAAGAAAAATTATCCTTATCATATTTTCATCCATATTTTTCTTAAGTATAAGTTTCAGATTCATTTTCTCGGAATCTTTGAAACTTTGATATAAAGCATTCTGTTTTAGGATTCGGATTCTGGACAAGAACTATAAGGAAGTTTCATTCTGAGTTCCGGATGTGAACTCTGACTAAGTTCTATTCCAGATTCAGGATACGAATTCTGAAGAATAATTCTCATTACGAATTCCAATGAAGAATTCTCATTACGAATTCTAATGAAGAAATCTCATTCCGAATTCTCATTACGAATTCTGAAAAAGAATTCTCATTACGAATTCCAATGAAGAATTCTCATTAAGAATTCTAATGAAGAAATCTCATTCCGAATTCTCATTACGAATTCTGATGAAGAATTCTCATTACGAATTCCAATGATGAATTCTCATTACGAATTCTATTGAAGAAATCTCATTCCGAATTCTCATTACGAATTCTGATGACGAATTCTCATTATGAATTCTCATGACGAATTCTCATTGGAATTCGTAATGAGAATTCTTCATCAGAATTCATAATGAGAATTCGGAATGAGATTTCTTCATTAGAATTCTTAATGAGAATTCTTCATTGGAATTCGTAATGAGAATTCTTCTTCAAAATTCGTAATGAGATTTCGGAATGAGATTTCTTCATTATAATTCGTAATGAGAATTCTTCATTGGAATTCATAATGAGAATTATTCTTCAGAATTCGTATCCTGAATCTGGAACAGAACTTAGTCATAGTTCACATCCGGAATTCGGAATGAAACTTCCTTATAGTTCTTGTCCAGAATCCGAATCCTAAAACAGAATGCTTTATATCAAAGTTTCAACGATTCCGAGAAAATGAATCTGAAACTTATACTTAAGAAAAATATGGATGAAAATATGATAAGGATAATTTTTCTTATAAAAGCGATTTTCCTTAAGAAAGCAATTTTCCTTATAAAAGAAATTTTCCTTATAAAAGCAATTTTCCTTATAAAAGGAATTTTCCTTATAAAAGAAATTTTCCTTATAAAATTAATTTTCCTTAAGATAAGGTGTTTGTGGTTTTCAAAACAAGAAGGAATGGAAAAGACATAAGGAAAACCTTATTGACTCAACATCACCCTCATTAATTCCTCCCATCTTCACCCATTACAATGCTGAAATTTCGTAAGGGATTTCACTCTCCTCAATTACAATCAAGAAATTCTATTGTATTATGAATATAAATTACATTACATATGTTGGTAAATTTTCAATATGAACACATTAATATAAATTTCATGTACATATAATGATACACCCATTTCACTATCATCAACCATTTTTATGAATTCTTTTGTCATGTCGTTATGCTGCTGAAATTACACTGCGGTTTTCCAAGACAATATCCTTTTGTAGTGAATACCATGCCCATTTCTATAAAAAGGGTATTAAACATCATCAAAATTTACATACTGATTCTATATTTTCATGTTTGAATTCCACATTTCTTTATTGGGGAATAACTTATGAAATTTAATGAATCCATTTTTAAGATCCATTTGGCACACTAATGCATGAAGTGAATTGATTATGAAGGGTGTGCCCTGATAGCATTCCAATGGACTGGGAAAAGATTATAATCATGATAAATCAACTTAAATAGGTGTTTAAACAATATAATTAATGTAATATTGTGTTTTACTCATGGTCCATGTGTAATGATCATTGGATCATGGTAATATCATGTAAATTGTTGTTGCCACATTTCCATGTTATGATAACCATGCTATATAATACTTTAATGATAATATTTCTCTTCTGCACCATTGATATGATTATATCCTAAAAAGTACTACATATTTCATGTTATTCCTTTTTTAATCCCTTACTGGGATTTATAGATCACCCATTTCTTATGCAAGTCCTCATGTTATCCCATGCAATGATAAGAATGAAGGAATGTTGTGGTCTAGTAATTGATGTTTTCAATAAAGATGATGTGTTTTATTTTCTAAGTTTTTATGAAATGTTCTTAATTTCCAAGACACTAGTCCTCTCAATCCTTGGATTTTTATTGACAACATTTATATGTAAAAGATCATTTTTAAGTGTGCAATAAAGAGAAGTTTTGTTATAGTTGTTATTTGAGGATATGTTTAGTTATTTTTTGGATTATGAGTAGAAAGACCTAATGAAAGCCTTAAGTATGTGTCTATGTATAATAAAAGCATCCCTAAATTTTGGTGAGTATATAGTAATTGTTTTATCAAGAACATAAATCCCTATCTAGATATGATAATGTATATGTGTCTTTAGAAAAGATGTATCTAGGGGTAACACCTGTGAACCCCGCTTGGAGTAAGATTCGAAGGGGAACCGGTGCAAGACAATGGGAATTATTTCACTCTTAGTTATGATACTCTTGTGGGATATTATTTTTTAAATTCATATGTATAGTACGGACCATTATTAAGGGATTATAAAAAATTCCCTAAGAATATATGTTAGAAAGTCGATAATGGATAACATAGATTGAAGCCTATAAATTCATAAGTTATGGAAATTAAAGTAATTTATAATTCAACCATTCTTTATTTTGATTTCCTATTATGTGTTACCCCTAATGTTAATTTTACTCTAGCAAATGGATGGTTATAGGAGGACTTGGGAAAGAACCTGATGTGTAGATCAATGTGATGACAGTTCTAATGAGATGCCCAATCTGATGGGAGTGGGAATCACGAATGTTGTCATGATACTATCTTAGTTAAATAATGTTTTAAATATAAACATGGTTCAAGAAGAACATTCAACGCCCTCTAAGAAAGAACAAGTCTCAAAAGAGTGATTCATGAGATAAAGTCCTATAGCTTTTAATGTATCATCTGATCCCTCAATCAATGAAAAAATGTATCAACTCCATTGAGAAGATATTATATATTATTCAATGTTCAGAAGAAGAGAGGCTAGTTCTGGATACTTATAATTTGACGGTTGAAGCTGTTCAATGGTGGACATTGATAAAAAATATGAATCCTGAGGAGGAGATTGAAGTGTTGGAATGGAAGGATTTTTGAAAAAAAAAATCGAAAAATGTTTTCTACGCACCCTATGACTTAAGATTGAAAGGGACATCCTTCCCCTCCAAAAAAAATACAACGAATCCATCATATAATATGAGGAAAATATTAATATGTTTTCATGATACACCTATGTCTTTGTCGTTTCCCCTGCATGAAAGGTTGGCAGCTTCTTTGGTGGGATTAAACCTACACTACCGAAATCCATAGCAATCCGTGACTTCGATAGATATTAAGAAATTTTTCCGATGTTCCCTCAATATCGAAATGGTGATCGGAGAATCTCATGGGTATCATGGGGATAAGAAGCATAAGATGGAGTTCAATTCTAGTGGTCGTATGGATAAATTCAATGGTGATAAGAAAATACATCACCCCATTCACCAAAGGTACTAAAAGAAGAACACCAAAAATTTCTAGAAGAAGAGGGGAAAATGATTTTTTTTTTGTTAAAGAGAAGGGAACTTTACCATTAACCGTCAACAAGAAAACCCTATGGTTGTGGAATAAAATTGTAACACTCAGTTTGACCCTCAATACGATGTTCATTGCTTAAATTCCAAATAACCAGGGTGATTTTTAAACGAGTACCATAATCCAATGGTTTTTTTAGGCAACCAACATCCTCCAAGAAAGAAAGGACAATAATTTTCCATCACTAACACTAAAGTGGACCTTGAAAAAGTAGTTATGATAGGTACACTAGTTATTTATTCAAGAATAGAAAACTTACTTTTTGATTCTTGTTCTACGCATTCTTTTATATCCCGAATGTTTAGTAGAACAATCCCAACACCACCAAATGTTATGGAAGTAATGATTTGGGTTATAACAGTAAATGGGTCGATCATTTCATTCCATGAATATAACTCATCCCATATCATAATTTGTGGATTGAAATTCTTAGAGAACCTCTTCATACTCCCTTCGGTGTTATTTGATTCAATTTTTGGCATGGATTGAGTTTCCTTATATAGAGCCAACATAAATTGTCATGGGAGGGAAGTCACTCTCCATATAGAGTATTGGCCCTCAATTATTTATAAGTGCAAGGAGGAGGATGAAACTTTTTATCACCATCATCTCAAGTGTGGTTATTTCTACCTTATGTGAACATATTTCTAGTCCAAATGATTGATTCCATGGAAGAAAAAATCCTTGAAGATAAGACTATTGTGAAGGAATTTTGCTGAAGTGTTTCTTAAGAAATTTCTTGTTCTTACTCATAGAATAGATGTTGAATTCATAATTGATCTTATACTTGGGGCATTGAAAATATCCAGCACTCCGTATAGAATGCCTATTGTAGAGCTTAAGGATATAATTAAATAGCTACAAGAGAATTTGGATAAAGGGTTTATTTGACCAAGAGCGTCACCGTGGGGTGCAACAGTCCTCTTTATCAAGAATAAGGATGGGTCAATGCACCATTTTATTGATTTTCATGATCTCAAAAAAATCACGATAAAGAACAAGTATTGTATACCTCTAATTGATGACTTGTTTGATCTTCTACTTGGAGCACAATACTTCTCCAAGGAGGATTTTCAGTAGGAATATTTCCAAGTAAGGGGGAATAAGGAGGATATCCCCATGACTGATTTTTGTACAAGATACATGCCCCATGAATTAATATTAATGCTTTCTGACTCACAAATTATCCCTCAAACATCATGGACATAACGAGTAGAGTCCTTAGACGTTACCTCAGAAAAGTTTTGGTATTATTTATAAACAATATTATAATATACTACAAAACCAAGGAGGAGCAAGAAGATAATCTAACAACTATACTAGAGAACCTGATAAACAATAAGATCTATGAAAAGTACATCAAGTGTGAGTTCTAGTAAAAGGAGGTCTCATTCATTGGTCATGTCATCATAAGAAATGTGATATCTATGGATCCCTATAAGGCAGCTGCATTTGTTGGATGGTTGAGGCTAGAATCGATAACAAATATTCATAGCTTCCTGGGGTTAGTTGGATATTATCACCGTTTTGTGAGAAATTTCTCACGATTTTCAAACCATCTTAACAAGCTAACTCAGAGAGGAGTCATGTTTTCTTAGAGTGATGAATGCAAGGAGACCTTCATGGAGTTGAAAAATATGCTTATCACTATTCTCATGATCATACTACCCTCAAGTGGAGAACTTTTTGGGGTATTTTGTGATTAATAGAATAAATTTCAGGGTTATGTGTTGATGCAAAATGAAAAATTCATTGCATATGCTTCAAGGAAATTGATGTTCATGAGAAAAAATATCAAACACATGATTTGGATTTGGTTGTATTAATCTTCACTTTAAAAATTTTTCAACATTACCTCATTTCGGGGAAGTGTAAAATATACACAAATCAATAAATCCCAAAGACTATATTCACATAGAAAGAGTTTAAAATGCACCAATGAAGATGGATAGAGCTGATCAAAGACTATGAATTCTCTATCCATTATCACCTTAGGAAAGCGAACAAGGAGGAAGATTATCTATGTAGAAACTACCCAAAAATTATATTATTGATGTGAATTGAGAAGAATCCAATATTTTTAGATTTGATGATGATGGACTTGGGAATCATAAATACGCTAAAATAATCAATCATTTCACAAATTATTTCTCAACTGTCTCTTTTGTAAATGATAAAGGATGTTAAAAATGATGATGTGGGATTTCAGAAGAAAGTGTAACCTATCAAAAAAGTGAAATACAAGGAGTTCAATGTTAATGACGAAGTAATGGTGAGATTTGGGAAGAAAATATGTGTTCTATAAAATCCTATGATATAGATTGAACATTTGGATGAGTCACATAGTTCGAATTTCTCTATTCGCCCAGGAAACAAAAATATGTATCGAGATATCCAAGAGAATTATTGTTGGGATAACATAACATATGAGATCGCGATGTATATATTAATGTTCCTAGTATCTCATCATGTGATGGCTGAGAGGAATATGTATAAAGGGATGATGCATCAAATACAAATACCATCATAGAAATGGATGAAAATCCCCATGGACTTTGTCCTTGGACAGATAAAGACATTTAATGGAAACAATGCTATCTGGGTTTTTTTTATCATCATAAAAAGACTAAATAAATAATTAAAATTAGAGAGTATTTCTCATTTGATCAACTAGAAGAGATATATATCACTGAAGCGGTAAGGAAGCCTGGAGTACCCCAATCGATTGTATCCAATTCAGATCCAAGATTTGCCTCTATGTTTTGGAAGATTCATTAACAAGATCTTAATACTGAGATAAACTTCAGTACAACTTATCACCATCAAACGAACATTCAATCTAAGAGAACTATCCCAATACTTTTGGAAATGTTTAGAGAATTCTTAATGGACTTCAAAAGAGGATGAGATCAAAATCTTTCTGTAGATGACTTCTCTAAAAACAAAAGTTTCCATTCATGAATCCAAATGGATCCTTATGAATTACTATATGGGATGTCGTGCAGAACACCGGCATGTTGGTATGAAGTTGGGGAGAAATAAATACTTGGTATAAAAATGGAAAAAGGAATGGTGGAGAAGGTTAAGGCCATCCAGTATCAAATTAAAGCTAATAAGATTCGAGAAAAGATCTATGTTGATAATTACTAACGTGACCCATATTTTGATGTCAGAGACATGGTATTCCTTTGCTTATCACCATGGAAGGGAGTTTTGATATTTGGAAAGAAGGGAAATCTTAGTCCAAGGTACATCAACCATTTTGATATCTTTGATTGCATTGGAGCATTGGCATGTTTACTAGCACTCTCAATGAACTTATCTCATATAAAGAATGTATTCCATGTAACACTCTTGAAGAAGTGCATACCATACCCATCACATGTACTCAATCCATATGTTGTAACATTGGAGAATGAACTTTTTTATGGAGAGAATCAAGTGAATATCTTAGATCATAGGTGAAAAGTTGTACAAAATAATAAAATGTCCCTTATAATTATGTTGAGAAGAAACCACATGTTTGAAGAAGCAATGTAGAAATTAGAGGATGTGATGAAGAAGGGTTACCAGAATCTATTTTAGGGTATCAAAACGAATATTATTAGGGAGAAATTTCTTAGGAGGGGTGATTGTAACGACCCAAAAATTTGTTAATTAATATTCATATTGATCTTTTAAATATCATTTTATGTAAAATGGTAATATAAAACATATTCAATTTCTTCGTTTAATGTTATAGGATTTTAAAATTCCGTTATGAATTTTTATCATTGCTAATATATCTGTTGAACAATGATCACATGATTAGTATAAATATAGGGCTTTAAAAAATCCAATTTACTCAAAAAATTGTAGTAGTGGCCTCATCCATTAGAATTATTCCATATGAAAACCATTTTTTGGAGCTCAAAAAGGATGTACCTTCAAATGGATTCGCTCCTAAAAAATCCCAAGATGAGCTTTATCATGTTAAGCTTGGACAGAACAGCCTTCTGGAGAAGTGGAAGTTGGTATGAATAACACCCAAACGATATAATCTGGGCCACCCCTAGAGTCTATCACCATCACACACTTTACCCTTAGGTCTTATGTGGGTGTTTTAATGGGTTATCTAACAAGACCCTAAAACTATGATTATGTGCATTATTTTTTATATAATTAATATACATTCATTTCATTGTTGTAACGTTGTAAATGGTTTTTAAAGAAAAAATAAAATTATAAGTTAATGTTTAATTAAGAAATATATTTTGATAAATTAATGCATTTTTTGAATTAAATAATATTATAATAAAATATTATATTTATTAATTACTTTTATTTATTGAAGGTAAATGATTAAATAATTTTTATGAATGCAATTTTAATTTTTATTAAGGTTTCAAAATGGTTTTTGTTAAAACCCATAAATTTTCAATAAATGTCAGTTTTTACATTAAAAGTAAAAATTCACATATTTTTAATATTATTTAGATAAAATGAATATTATTTTTCTAATTAGGACATTGAAATTATCCTAAGATGTCTTTTTCATAATTTTCTAAGATAGTAGAATTTTTTGGTAAAAATTAAGTACTGTTTAAATATATAATGTGTTTTATGACATCATAATGACCCAATTGTGACGTAAAAAAATACAATAAATGGGATTTTCAGCTAATATAGGTATAATATTTAAAATAATGTAATTTTACGATTATTTTATTTATTTTAAAATTCTTTAATGGACCCTCCAAGACTTATAAAACTTTTTAGCTTTTTAATTTGATTTCCTTGAGACTCCGACTCACATCCACAAAAGAAAGACTAATATTTAATGATGTTCGGAAATTTTACTTATAAAATATTTTTTACAATCCCCTTTGGAAATAAAACATGGGAAAAACCATGGTTTGGTTTGTGGTTTTGATTAGTTTATTGTGGGCTGTCTAAAACCTAACTAATATATATTTTCCACACTATTCCTATATAAAACCACCAAAGTTCCCACTTTATATTCACTAAAAAATTTTAATGGTTGTCCAACCTCTTCCCTTTTCTATCTATAATATTCCCAAGGCTCTACTAGATCCTAATAATCAAATATCAAGCCGCTCCCAAGCATTTGGAATCACACTTTCATGTAAATGATTTCTTCCTTTCTCATTTTCGTCCAAGTTTCATAATGTTGTTATACCCTTTTAATTTCAGTTACATATATTGGGGTATGATTTATCAACTTCAGAATACATCCATACTTATTTTTTAATTATTTAAGTCCTATTTATCTCTCCCATGTACACGAGTTACCATGCCAAAATTCTATTAGGGATTTCTTCCTCTCTCATTATTTTTTCAAGTTTCATTATGTTATCATACCATTTTATTTTCAATTAAAAATGATGGGGTATGATTTATATCCTCCCCTATACTAACCCCCTAATGTTTGAATAATTAGATACCCATTTCTTTCTCATTAATTCCTTCCATTTACACCAGTTACCATGCCAAAATTCTATAAGGAATTTCTCTCACCTCATTTACATTAAAGAAATTATTTTGTATTGTGAGACTAAATTCCATTACATATTTTTGGACATGTTTCTATATGAATATAATAATTTAAATTTAATTTAAATATGATGAGACACACATTTCTCTCTCATATACCATTTTTATGGATTCTAATGTCACAATGTTATGCTGCCGAAATTACATAGGGATTTTCCAAGCCGAAGTCAGTTTGTAGTGAATACCATGACCATTTCTCTATCAAAGGTATTCACCTTTATAAAAATTTACTTATTGATTATAATGTTTTGTGTATGAATTCCACATTCCTTTATCATGTAATAAATTATTATATTTAATGATTCCATGTTATATATTCCACGTGGTATACTTATGCATGAAATGATATGATTAAGAATGGTGTGCCCTGATAACCATCCAATGCCTCATGAAAAGAATAGTATCATGATATGTCAAGTGAAATGAGGGTTTGAGAATTATAACTCATGTTCAATGGGTGTTTACTCATGATCCATGTGTAATGAGCATTGGATCATGATAATATCATGTTAAATGTTTTTTCCTCATTTCCAGGTTATGATAACGATGCTATATCATTCCATTATGTTCATGTTTCTCTTGTTCTAGATTTATATGCCTATTTCCAAACAAGTACCATATTTTTCATGTTATGCCTAGTTTACTCCCTTAATAGGCTTTATTGATAAAACATTTCTTATGAATGTCCTAAGGTTATCTCCTGAAATGCTATGTATGATGGAATGTTATGGTCATATAAAAGATGTTTTCAATAAATATGTTGTTTTTATGTTCTAAGTTGTTATGAAATGTTACTAATTTCCAACAAAACTATACCTCTTGATACTTGGTGTTTTATGAAGTGATGTTTTATATAATAAATCATGTTTTAGAGCGTAATAAATAGTAGGGTTGTTATACATAACACACTATCTCATATAAATCTTTTTATTCCTCACTCAATGTACTAATATTCAATGAACTTATTGCATTCCATATCTATTGAGTATGGAGAGAGAATTATGATCCTCTATGAATACTAAATCATAGGTATACTACCTTAAAAAATTTGTAGAACATCCATAATTCAAAAAAAGCTCAACACAGTTAGAGCGAACTCCTCTATTAAAAGGCCCTCAAAATCTGACATTACTAGAGTCACCTTGCCATATGACAGATTCACTAAGCATCATCATCATCCAATATATCCTTAAGGAAGGGTCACTCCTGGGACTAATACTTAATCTCTAGGTGTCCAGAATAGATTGAAGAATCAATTCACTACCTCAACCCAATCTGCATCGACCAATTGGTCGGGCATGCCTTAAAACCTTAGGGGACACTCTAGTTTTGATTATTTTAAGGTGTGGTGTCCCAAAGAAAAATAAAAAATATTTCCCTCTACTTTCCTATATAAATCCACCGAATCTCCTACTTACACTTTACTAAAATAATTTTGAGTTTTTCCAAACTATTCCCTCCTCTCTTTATAATCATCCCAAGGAGCCCCAATCTCTGAATAATCCTCTCTCGAGCTCCTCCCAAGCCTTTGGGGTCACACTTCCAAGTAAGGGATTCCTTCCCTTCTCATTTTATCCATGTTTCTTAATATTTTTATGCCCTTTTATTTTCAAATATATATTTTGGGGTATTATTTCACACCTACCCTATAATTTAATATTTATGTTTAAATGATGATATACCCCTTTCTTTCTCATCAATTCCTTCCATGTATACCTGCTACCATGCCAAAATTCTGTAAGGAATTTCTCTATTCGCATTTACATTCAAGATATTCTTTTGTATTATGAATTAAATTCCCATTACATATGTTGGTACATTTATCTATATGACTCCCTTACTTTATTTTTTATTTAAATTTTATGATACACCCTTCTCTCTCTCATAAAACATTTTTATGAAGTCTTGTGTCGCGTCGTTATGCGGCCGAAATTGCACTTCAATTTTCAAAGAAAAAATCGTTGTGTAGTGAATACCATGAGCATTTCCCTATCAAAGGTACTAACTATTATACACATTTACATAATTATGGAAGAGTTTCATGTGTTAATTCCACATTCCATTACCATTGAATAAATTGTAATTTTTAATGAATCGAGGTTATATGATCTTGTGGCACACTTATGCATGAAATGAAATGTTTAAGATGGGTACACCCTAATAACACTCCAATACATTGGGTAAAGATTAGTATCATGATAAATCGAGTTCAATGAGGGTTTACTCATGCTAATTAAATTGAAATTAGGGTTTACTCATGCTACATGTGAAATGATCCATTGCTCATGCTAATTCCTTGATAAGTGTTGTGGCCATATTTCCATGTTATGATAATCATGTTATATCATGAAGTTATTTTCATGTTTCTTTTATTCTCCATTGATATACCTTTTAACTAACATGTATTTTATTCTTCATTTTATGCCTTTTTTACTCCCTTACTGGGCATTATAGCTCACCTTTTTTACATGTATGTTCTCAGGTTATCCCATGTAATGCTATGTGTGTGGGAATTTCGTAGTTATGTAAATAATTTTTCTATAAAGATGTTGTTCGTTTTATGTTTCATGTTATTGTGTAATGTTTCAAAATCCCAATGACACTAGATCTCTAGATCATCCATATTGTATCAAGTGAAGGGTTTTTGTGATAAATCATTTTAAAGTGTGTAATAAAAAGTAGGGTTGTTATAATATGGAAGATAATTATTTCAATGATTATGGTTTTCGTAAGTCTCTCTTGTAGAAGATTCAATGAATTTATAATAATGGCACTGTGCATATGTCCTTTGAGGTTTTAGAGAAATCAGGTTGATATATGCCTATAAGTACCACCATATGAGCTTATTTCCTTTTACTCGAATTATATGAATTGATAGATACATCTGGGAAACCAAAAAAAGATATAGGAATCTCTATATTCATGGGAGGATGCCATGTGATGTTTGTGTTAATATTCTCTAAGCTTTCACCACTACATGATGTTTGATTGATTCCATGAGTTAGTGTTTGTGTAATACACTCTCACTATGTTACTAACTGATGAAGCATTATCCCATGATCTTAATAGATTCAGGAAGATTAATTTTTGTGTCTATGGACGGGGTTTGAATAGTGAGACAATACTATTAATGTAGTTAGTTTCATGTAAAATTTAAAGTTTCATGTGGTACATTTTCATGAATGAAGTTGAATATGTGATGCATAAAGAACATTCATGCTACATGCATGCATGGACGTAATACAATGAGAAAATTTGAGCTTTTTAATCTTTTATTCCTGTATAAATTAATTTAATAAGTTATAATTTCATCACATGTGTTAGATAAAAATAATCTAAGAAAAAGTGAAGGAGTAGTAATTTATTGAAAAAACATTGCAATATATCTCATAGTGAATAAGTACCTGAAATAATAAATTTCATGAAATCATAAAAAGTGAGAATCACATTTTGGAGTTTTGAAAAGTTTAAATTAAAAAATATCATGCATTTTATATATAAAATACATTCATGAGATTGAATTTGGGAAGTTTAAAATAGCCTAAAACTATAATGTTGTTATCTATGAATAAAATTATATTGTCATTTGTGCTAATATGATCAGTGAATATATATCAAATTTTTTGTTTAAATTGAGACAATACATTAAGTTTATTGGAAATATTAGTTATATATAAGATGATTACATGTTTTGATAATTGATGGTGAGTGTAACATCCTATTGCATTTTAATTTATGCCTTCTATATTGTTTGGAATTTATTTATTTTTTTTTTTTGATATTGTGCATGGAAATGGGAGAAGAGCTATTTTTAGGAAATTTACACAACATCTAACATGATTACTGATTATGTAATTTTCTTAGAGAATAATTCAGGAATTTGGTTCGGTTCCTAAGATTTTTACATGCCATGAATTTGTATCATGGTTTGAAATTGTTAAATCGGGTTTTTAAACAAAAAGCAATATTTTTTAAAAAAAAACATTCTATTAGATTACATGATGTGAACGGAATACACATCATGTAATCCCCAAACCCATAATGTTAAACCATTACACTTGGATGATTTTTTTGACCTATGGCCATACCTCCCTTGATCCAGATCCATATCATGGTGATTTTGTATGTCTCTAATCCCTCAAGATCATTTGTTTTTTAATTGATCACTGTATTGGTTGCGGTACATCTCTCAGGTTAAGTGGTCTTTCTATCTCTTAAATTAACTTTTTCTTTCCTCCATATAGATTGATATATCATTTTTTCCATTGATGGATATAAACTCTTTTTTGATGGGTTTTGGTTCTACATTGTGTTACTAGACCGTCTGCACCTTCATCCTTCATTGGTGAGTCTCATTTCTAGTGTTTCTTTCTGTGATTAAAGGTAGTTGGTTCTTCTTAAGATTAGATAATTGATTAAACATTGAATTTTATGTTTTTTGAGATTTCATTCAATTGATTTTGGAAAAATCTAATTAGATGTGAATTGTAATTTTAAATTTATTTTGCATATAATTTTAGAGGAAACAAGCATTTCAAATGAAATTTGAATTTGGGGAATAATATGAAATTGATGGAATTTGGGAATTTTTTTTAGAATTAATTTTGAGAAAAATATGTTAAATTAAATTAATAAAAACATATGATTGGTTTTGTTTTAAAAAGGCATGAATTAATGAAAACCCCACGTTTGGGCTTTGAAAGTGAGATGGAATTTTGAAAATACAAATTATAAAATTTGAATTGTGAATACTAATTGATTTAAAATTGACTGATTTTTACTTATTCTATAGATTGATTGAGAACATAAAAGACTTGGTAGTTAGGGGTTATTTAGGAAAAGCACACTAGAAATCTAATTACATAGCATCAGATTGAATATTACAACTCATAAAAACACATAGGTATGTAAGTCTTATCCCTGATGGGACGTTGATGAGTCATATTTGGCTTGATCATGAGGGACATCTATAAACATATTTCAATGATCACTAATATGGGATGTGTGGGGATCTAATAACTAGAATCAATCATATTGTGTAGATGATATACATAGAGCTTGTTTTTTTGATATATATATATATATATTCCATTTAATATGAAACTACATTATTAATTCCATTAGATTTATGTAAACAATTTTCTATGAAAAATGTATTTAATACTTGTTTGAAATTTTTTACATCATTGTCAAATTTAAAAAAAATTAATATGAAACATCATTTAAATTCCCTATTTTAAATAAATTGAAATCATTATTTTGTTTATTATTATGATATATTTTTTATAGAATACATGGTGAGTCCCTACATGGAATTTTAGCTCACACCAGACCTTTTTGTTTTGGTTTTTGTTGATTTTCTATCTTGATTCACTATTCATGTTTCTTCATGATTTCTCAAGGAAAATTCTCAGCTCTTCATTTGAGTTAATCATATGGAATCCCTTTTGAATAACCCAAATGTATTGAAGTATGATCAAAATTTAATGTGAAAGTGATCGAAGTATTCAGTCTCTACCGCATGAATTTGATTCCTAATCCTACATAATTTGGAAGAAAAGATTTTATTTGAATCAATGTTTCTTTTTAGTAAGTGACTGTAAGTTTGATTTTTTTTAAACTAGGCTAAAATCAAAATACATGGAAAAGATATTTTTAGAGACTTCACATTATTATTTCATTTTAAGAATCTGATTAGAAGTGATATATAGAATTTTATAAATGAAGTTTTATAATTTACATAATTAAATTTCAAAAATATAATCGATGTTTTGAGTTTATAGTATAGAATCATTTTTGAATATCACTTTTTTCATTTGTTCAAAAATATACCAATGTATGGGTCATCCATAGGATATGTGCACCATTACATAGGTGGTAAAGAATATCAACCATGGCCAATGCCATAGTGGTAGGGGTAGCATAGTATCAGTAGATGATGGACTCACAAAAATTTACCAAAGGTATTAGGAGATAACCATACAATGGGGTTGCATTGTATAGGATAATTTCATCATTATTCGGTGCAAGAAAAAATTTAGGGTAGAAGCTAGTACTCCCATAATCTAATTTTGGGATTCATGGTTTATTATTAAGAGGGGGTGGAAAATATCATTTCCAATGTTTGATCATGAGATGCATGAATACTATAGAACCATTTTAAACATTAGACTTATATCAATGGTTGTATGATGATATTATTCTGAATCATCCAATAATTTTTTAGGGTCATATTCTACCTCAAGACGTCTAAGGGTTCTGCATCTGTCAAAAAATATCAACATGTTGTTGTGATCATATTGAGCTTGTATTGTTAAAATAATTGATCATAAAAGATCATTAGGGTCTTGAAAATGTTTAACAGCTAGCTTTTAATCATTCATTAATGAAAAATAAGTATATTGTCACGTCCCGACCCTACCCGGGCTCGAGCCGCAACTACCCCAGGCCTTCCTCCATAGGCCAGGGGCTGGAGACTAGCGCTGAAGGCACAATAACTCGGGGAGGCATTTCCCTATGTACCTGTACACACACATGCGCAGCACACTCAATGCAATAGTGCAGAGTAAAAGAAAAGACAAGTAAATAAAGGACAACTGCTATAAATAACCGCAAGAGTGCATCGACCTCTAAACGGTACAAGGTACAAGCTGAAAGTAAACTGAAATGTAAAAAGGGGAAAAACATGCGCCCAACCAGAAATGGTTCCCCAAACCAGGAACAGGTAAACAAAAAAGAAACAGCTGGCGGATCTCCCACCTGAAAGCCTACCATGACCACCACACGCGGTCCAATCTCCCAAGCTCTTACGCTCCACGGATGTCATGCTCCACCTGTCCGTCATCTGCAAGGGCACACCAAGTGCGGGAAAATCCCAAGCAGGGGTGAGTATAAAAATACATAGTAAGATACCTCGAAGGCTCGAAGGAGCTACAAAAGGAGGTACCGAAGGGTGAGTAGTAGAGTGAACAGGAAAATTAGAGGAGTACAACTGAAAGTGCAGTAAAGAGTCCAGCTCAATCCAGCAAGAGAAAGGTGGTAGACTCGTCCAGGCACATGGAGCTAGAAACAGTGAGAATATGAACTTCTCGTCGAGTTTTCTCTACCTATAGCAGGAGAGTAGACTCATCCAACGATGAGAAGCTAGACACGGAAAGCACGTGGCATACCCCGCGCATCTTCGCCTCACCTGGAAGGAGAGTAACCAAACCCAAGAAGTGGGTACCAGAACAAGGTATATACACATATTTATGCTCAAACAAGAAGCTCGAACAACATCGTAAGGGTATCTTCATCCCATAGCTCATACCAAGAAAAGAGTAGCCAAAACCCATAAGTAAACTCCATCGATGCCCAGCATCCCGCATGTCTGCCCCGAACCGCAATCCAAGGGGCTCAATCACCACACTTCGACACTATCCGCTTTGTGCGACACTGACTCACCTGCATAGTTTTAGCTCACGTCACAAGAATGCATCTCAGTGGGGAAAGCACCCCTCATACTTGAGAGTTCTAGGGAAAGTAAAACCATGCCTCGTCACTGCCCTGCAGTTGAGAGGTCTTCTCAAAGTCAAAGCTGTCACAAAACTGACCCGTATAACCAAGGGTCCAGCTCCGATAATCAAGGAGGAAAGCCATAGGCTAGCCTAGTAGAAAGGACTGAGCCTAGAATGCCAACAGGTGTCCCACTGCCTAGCCCTGCTAGAGGGTAATTCATAATATGATATCGGGTGACCCACTACCCAGCCCTGGTGGAGGGTAAACCATAATAGGATATTGGGTGACCTGCTGCCCAGCCCTGTTGGAGGGTAAACCCTAATACATCATCAGGCAACCCACTTCCCAACCCCGCTAGAGGGTAAACCATAATACAACAACTGGCGACCCACTGCCCAGCCCCACTGGAGGGTAGACCTTAATACATCATCAGGCAACCCACTTTCCAGCCTCGCTGTAGGGTAGACCTGGAATAAGTCGACAGGCAACCCACTGCCCAGCCTTGATCGATGGTAGACCTGGAACTAGACGACGGGCGACCCATTGCCCAACCCTGATAGAAGGTTGACCATAAGGGGTCGTCGGGTGACCCACTGCCCAGTCTCTGCTGGAGAGTAGACCCTAAGAGGTCGTCGGGTGACCCACTGCCCAGTCTCTGCTGGATGGTGGACCCTAAGTGTGTCAGGTGACCCACTGCCCAGTCTCTACTAGAGGGTCAACCCTAAGTGCGTCGGGTGACCCACTACCCAGTCTCTGCTGGATGGTAAACCCTAGAAGTCAGTGAGCAACCCACTACCCAGCCCTGCTGGAGGGTAAACCCGAAGAAGTCGATGAGTAACCCACTGCCCAGCCCCGCTGGAGGGTAAAACTCTAAACTGCTCTGGCCATCTCCAATTGAGGGTACACCACTGGCCAACCGAACACGGAGTGGGTATCGCGCAACCACCCAACTCCAGAACAACTCTCCCAAAAGAGGTTTAGTGCCTGTTCCATCACGGGGTACCACTATCACTACTACCGGCCGATCCATCGAGAACAAAACCAGGGGGAGACCACTCAACCACGCTGGTCAAACAAACGAGCACAGAGGGACCCTCTACGTCACGAGAGGTCAAAGTACGCAAAGTCGAACCCGGCACGCACGTGGGGCCCACACGACGTGTGGCCCCAAGTCAACCCCAACTGAGCGCACAAACGTTCTCAGGTACAAACCACACGTACCTTCAAGCGTTCCCATATACTCCCAGAGCATACCACATTCTAGCTCAATGGCTATCGTGCACACAACAACCAGCGTCAACGCGAAGGCGTGACATAACAACTCCACCTCATAGGCCTAGGCATGGCCAACCACATCTTGTGAACCATTTATATCACTCTCCCAAGAGTGCGCAATCACACGCCAAGGGTCCACTACAAACACGGTAGGACGAACCACCACTGGATCACCTTCCATGCTTCCACATTAAAAGGTTCGCGCAAAAGGCTCTGCACAACCAAACGGATCGCACCGTTGTAACACTCGCAGAAAAACACACGATATCGACTACTTACTTGCCTCCAATGGATATCTGACAGAAAAGTCACCAACATCGCCTCACGCCCGAACGACGTCCTGTGATCCCGAGCCTCGGCCCCAAAAATAGTCGGGCGCGTCATGCTATTGTGATCCACTCGGGAAAACACGTCAAAAGCACTACTCACTTGAGTGCAATGGATATCCGGTAAAAAAGTTTCATTTTGGTGCACCGCACATGAGCGGTGCCACATGGGACCTGCATCCCGGTCCTTAAACTCAATGAACGGATCGCACCATTGTGATCCTCTCGAAAAAACACACAATATGGACTACTTACTTGTCCAAAATGGTCACCCAGTGATAAAGATGGAAAATCACCGTCGATGCCCAAACGACCCTCATGGGCCCCATTCCATCGTGCCGAATTAGGGTGGTCGGATTGCACCATTGCAATTCCCTCGGAAAAACACCCAACATCGACTGCTCGCACGGCCCGAACGGACGTCCGAGGAAAAAGTCGCTAAAAGTTGCACGCAGCTCAAAAGACGGGATGTGGGGCCCATGCCTCAACTCCAACTTTAATGCCCGGAGCCACCCTGGAAACCTCTGCCTAGATTCCAGGGTTCCAACGCCACTGACAGCACGCAAAACAGACATCAGATGCATCTGCGCCGCTCAAAAAAAGATTCCCGGAGAAAACGACATTTCACCTAAAGACGCATCGTGCCTTTGAGGCCCATCGTTTCGGGAATTAAAAAGTCCCAAAACCATCTCAAAATATTCCCCTCGAAGCAAGGTCCGCGCTACCACTGACGGCGCGCAAAACGGCTGCTCGTAGCGAAAGATACGACCATCGGAAATTCAAAGGGGGCACTCCCTTGGGCCGGACCGGCCCGGCCGCGGGTCTGGTTCAAGCCGCTGCGGCCAGGTGGCCGCAGCCCACCACCACCGACCGGCCTTGATGGCCGGTCTCCCCCTTTCCACAGCGACCCGCATCGCGCGGGTCGCGGTCGCCGCACGTGGGGTCACGCACCCCGCGGCCCCTCCTTCTCCTTGGCTTATGCCGGAGCCGCCCTGCTGGAACCCCGGACTGCCGCCGGAAAGCCGCGCCGCAACCGCGCCAGGCCGATCCACTGTGCCACCCGGAGAGCCGCCGCCGCCGCCGCCTACAGGTGTCGCGCCGCCGCCTAAGCCTGCCAGACCGCCGGAACCCGACGGGAAACACCCAGAACCTCCCGAATTTCCCGCAACCTTCGGCGAACGATTGCGAATGCCTCTGAACTCCAATTTCAAATCCGAATCGAGCATCAGAAAAAGAATGAAATATACTTCCCATTCATGGGATTTTCTCTATAATTCGACAAGGGTTCGATAAAAAAATTTGAGCTCGAAGTAGGTACGGGAATAGAAAATGCAAACGATAAATCCTACCACGTGGGCGTTGCCCGAAGCTTCACCGCGATCCGCCGCCTTGCCGGAGCTTCCTCGTCGGAGTGGAAGAGGAGGAGGAAGAAGAGGGGCTGCTTGCACTAGGGAGTGAACAAGGGAGAGGGGAAGGGGGGTGAGGGTTTAAATAAATTAAAAATAATTTTAATTAATTAAACCCATAATTTTCCCCGCATCTGAAACCTTTGGCGAGGTCAAAATTAAACCTCCCCTAGGGTAAAAACCACCTCCCGAGCACAACGGAGGTCTCGGAATTTTAATCTGAGACCCCTTTCAAATGTTATAAAATTTAAGGTCTGAAGCTGCTAAATTACGAAAACGCCCCTGGGGCCATTTTTCACAAACGGCCCACGCCCGCGAAACTTATACCTATCCTAGGGTAAACGGAACGCTCTGAACTCAACGATGGCCTAGGTTTTACAATCCGAGACACCGTTTAAGAGATACTCGAGTTTCATCATTAAACCAATAAATTTATTAATTAATTTATCCGTTTAACGTTCCGAAAGTGAGCGAGGGGTCCAAACATCCTGCGCTGACACACTTTATTTCATTCCTAGGGTAAACACCCCATTCCGAACCCATCCTTACACTCGAATATCTGACCTGGAACTCTGTTTAAGAGTTATACCATTTATTTGGCGTTTCTAGTGTGCACGCACAGAAAATTTAATTTCGGCAACTCCGAGGTTCAGAATCGCACGCCTTCTGAAGGCGGTGCTCTGGAATATTATCAAGAATATTCCAATGTATTTCTCAAAAAAAACTGGGTTCTTACATCATTCCCTCCTTCAATCTTTTCATCCTCGAAAAGAAAAACAAGGAAGCAACACAGGGTACTAAACTCACACCTGGCTTCCCATACCCAGAAGAACCCACGCACAGCTCTTCATCACCGCACACAAACCAAAGGATTGATCCGTCCACACGAGGTTGGACCTTGCCGATGTCGTGCACCCACTCTAGACTTTGGGGTTCAGTCAAGGCAGTAGGGAACCTCTCCATCACTTTGCACGGTCTCAAACGGCCCGAAGGCTCTCAGGGGTAGCTCACCTCCCTGAACGAACCTCTAGGTCGCACACCACGACTGGAATTACTGCCCGCACCTGGAACAGAGCCCGATGATTTCCTCCTTCAGAATATCCATATGGTGGAACACCCAAGGATATCTGTTCACACAAGATTCCACAGTTGATGCTCTCTTACATGCTCAAAAGGCGAAGGAGTCGTCACCATCGACTAAAGAAGAAGGTCCCACACCTTTTACCTTACCAACACAGGGTTACACCGACGCCCCGTGTCACCCTGGTAACACCTCAAGAAAGGAGCAGGGAGGAAAACGTTTCACCCACAGAGTCTAAAAATTCTACTGCAAAAAGGTAGAAGAGTTGTAGATCATACCTCTTATCACCTCATGCTCTGCAGGATCGTAGACATTTAAAGCTCGTGGTTGTCTGCGGTCCCAACTGTCAGCTATCGGAGCCTGACGTGGACCACCTAGTGGTGATGGGAAGACCTCGTAATGTCATCCCCCACTTCCAGCTCCTCCCGCTCCTCTACTAGCACCACCTCTATGGGCACTACTCTGATCACGGTGTTGCCTCTGCCGTGGTGGTGCGCCTGCTGCCTGCCCAAAGCTCTCATCAACTCAGGTTAGGCAGTCTCGTGCCAATTGACCTTTCTCGTCACAAGCATATCACTGACTCCCTCTGGGCTACACTGGTGCCCTTCGGTGCCACTATGGTGTACGACCATGCCCCTGAGTCCGGTTTTTAGAAAACCACCTGCGTCGAGGTCTTGCTTGCTGATGCCCGTGAGTTGTGGCAGATATCTCGGCTCCAACGTGCCTGCTTCCACCACCAACTCTAGAAAGTGATAGGAATCTCTCTCCCACCAGCTCCTGCTCTAGGACCCTAGAATATGTGGAAATTACCAAGGGTACTATGACAACACGAATCTCTCAGCGGAGACCCTGCTCAAACTTCCAAGCTCGGATGTTGTCGTCATGGACCAAGTCCGGGTAAAAGCGTGCACGGTCTGCAAAACTAACCGCGTACTTGGCCACCGTCATCCCTCCCTGCTGAAACTGCAAGAGCTCCTGAATCTGAAAGGATTGCAAGCAGGAGGGGAAAAACTCCTCACGGAACAACAACTGAAAGTCACCCTACGAAAGCGACGACTCATCAAGAAACTGAGTCATGAGACTCCACTAACGCCAAGCTTATCCATAAAAAGGGGTGGCTGCCAAAGCCACTCTCTGATCTGTCGGCATCTGCACAAGCCCGAAAAGGCTAACCACCGCCTCTAGCCAAACCTCTACTGCCTTAGGGTCTGGATCACCACTGAACCTCAGCAGTCTCTACTGCTGGAACTCACAGAGCGCGCTCAACCTGCGCTCAAGCTCATCCTGCTCTACTGGAACTGTCTACTACTCAACAGGTGGGGGTGTTGCTACAGGCCCACTCGGAGAAAGGGGCACGCATGATGGGTCCTGGAATGTGGCCTTGTAGCTCCCAGGGTCGTCGTCACGAACCAAAGCTGGTATCCTGGCTAGCTATCCTCACAGAGACATCCTGAATGTTATCAAGGAGTGTCGCGGTCAGATGAGCATATATGTATATACCAAAAACATCAAAGATGGGGAGCTGAATCAAGAAGGACAGTCAAGACTCGGTCCTATGTGATGCACAAACAAAATTTTCCCTGCAACAAGTGTCTCAGCATGCCGAGTCGACAAGAAGGTTATCAAGGTCCAGGTCAGTGGATACGTCGGCCGCCGCACCATCACTGGACTCCCTGGCCTGAGAGACGCTCTCGAGACATGTTAACATTATTGCCCTAAATCCCAACCAATTCCTATTTTAGGGACATCCGCACAACGTCCCTAGGAACGAACGACCTTTGATACCACATTGTCACATCCCGACCCTACCCAGGCTTGAGCCGCAACTACCCCAGGCCCGCCTCCATAGGTCAGGGGCTGGCAACCTGCGCCGAAGGCACAATAACTCAGGGAGGCCTTTGCCTAAGTACTTATACACACACACAGGTAGCACACTCAATGCAACAGTGCAGAGTAAAATAAAGGACATGTAAAGAAAGGAAAATTGCTATAAATAACCACAAGAGTGCATCGACCTCTAAACAGTACAAGGTACAAGCTGAAAGTAAACTGAAATGTAAAAAGGGGAAAAACATGCACCCAACCAGAAAAGGTGCCCCAACCCAGGAACAGGTAAACAAAAAAGAAACAGCTGGCGGATCTCCCACCTGGAACCCGGCCACGACCACCGCAAGCGGTCCAAGCTCCCAAGCTCCTACGCTCCACTGAATTCACGCTCCACCCATCCGTCGTCTACAAGGGCTCACCAAGTGCAAGCAAAGCCCAAGCAGGGGTGAGTATAAAAATAATCAGTAGGATACCCCGAAGGCTCGTGGGAGAAACAAAAGGAGGTACCGAAGGGTGAGTAGTAGAACAAACAGGAAAAGTAGAGGAGTACAACTGAAAGTTCAGTAAAGAGTCCATCTCAATCCAACAAGAGAGAGGCGGTAGACTCATCCAGGCACAAGGACCTTGAAACGGTGAGAAGATGAACTTCTCGTCGTGTCTTTGCTACCTATATTAGGAGAGTAGACTCATCCAACCACGAGAAGCTAGACATGGAAAGCACGTGGCATACCCTACGCGTCTTCACCTCAACTGGAAGGAGAGTAACCAAACCCAAGATGTGGGTACCAGAACAAGGAATATACACATCTTTATGCTCAAACAAGAAGCCTGAACAATGTCGTAAGGGAATCTTCATCCCGTAGCTCAGCCCAATAAAAGAGTAGCCAAAACCCAGAAGTAAACTCTATCGATGCCCAACATCCCGTACGTCTGCCCCGAACCGCAAGCCAAGGGTCTCAATCACCACACTTCGACACTATCTGCTTTGGGCGACACTGACTCGCCCGCACGGTTTTAGCTCGTGTCATAAGAACGCGTCTCAGTGGCGAAAGCGCCCCTCGTACTTGAGAGTTCTAGGGAAAGTCAAACCATGCCTTGTCATTGCCCTGCAGTTGAGAGGTCTTCTCAAAGTCAAAGTCATCACAACACTGACCTGTATAACCAAGGGTCCTGCTCTGGTAATCATGGAGGAAAGCCACAGGCTAGCCTAGTAGAAAGGACTGAGCCTGGAATGCCAATAGGTGTCCCACTGCCCAGCCCAGTTTGAGGGTAATTCATAATATGATATCGAGTCACCCACTTCCCATCCCTACTGGAGGGTAAACCATAATAAGATATTGGGTGACCCACTGCCCCGCCCTGCTGGAGGGTAAACCCTAATACATCATCAGGAAACCCACTGCCCAGCCCCGCTGGAGGGTAAACCATAATACAACAACTGGCGACCCACTGCCCAGCCCCGCTGGAGGGTAGACCTTAATACATCATCAGGCGAGCCACTGCCCAGCCCCGCTGGAGGGTAGACCTAGAATAAGTCGACAAGCGACCCGCTGCCCAGCCGTGCTGGAGGGTAGACCTGGAACTAGACGAAGGGCGACCCACTGCCCAGCCCTGTTGGAGGGTAGACCCTAAGAGGTATTCGGGTGACCCACTGCCCAGTATCTGCTGGAGGGTAGACCCTAAGAGTTCGTCGGGTGACCCACTGCCCAGTCTCTGCTGGAGGGTGGACCCTAAGTGTGTTGGGTGACCCACTGCCCAGTCTCTACTAGAGGTTGGACGCTAAGTGCATCGGCTGACCCACTACCCAGTCTCTGCTGGAGGGTAAACCCTAGAAGTCAGTGAGAAACCCACTGCCCAGCCCTGCTGGAGGGTAAACCCGAAGAAGTCGATGAGTAACTCATTGCCCAGCCCCGCTGGAGGGTAAAACTTAGAACTGCTCTGGCCATCTCCACTGGATGGTACACCACTGGCCAACTGAACACGGAGGGTATCGCGAAACCACCCAACTCTAGAACAACTCTCCCAAAAGAGGTTCAGTGCATGTTCCATCACAGGGTTCCACTGGCACCGCTACCAGCCGATCCATCGAGAACAAAACCAGGGGGAGACCACTCAACCCTCCGGGTCAAACAAATGAGCACAGAGGGACCCTCTACGTCATGAGAGGTCAAAGTACGCAAAGAAGAACCCGTCACGCACGTGGGTCCCACATGACGTATGGCCCCAAGTCAACCCCAACTGAGCGCACAAACGTTCTTAGGTACAAACCACACGTACCTCCAAGCGTTCCCGTATACTCCCAGATCATACCACGTTCTAGCTCAAAGGCTATCGTGCACACGACACCCAGCGTCAACGCGAAGACGTGACCTAACAACTCCACCTCAAAGGCCCAGGAACGGCCAACCACATCTTGTGAACCATTTATATCACTCTCCCAAGAGTGTGAGATCACACGCCAAGGGTCCACTACAAACATGGTAGGACGAACCACCATCGGAGCACCTTCCATGTTTCCACTTTAACAGGTTCGCGTAAAAGGCTCCGCGCAACCAAAAGGATTGCACCATTGTAACCCTCGTGGAAAAACATGCGAGATCGACTACTTACTCGCCTCCAACGGATATCCGACGGAAAAGTCACCAACATCGCCTCACGCCCGAACAGTGTCCTATGATCCCGAGCCTCAGCCCCGAAAACAGTCAGGCGTGTCACGCCATTGCAATCCCCTCGGGAAAACATGTCAAAAGCACTACTCACTTGAGTGCAACGGATATTTGGAGAAAAAGATGCATTCCGACGCACCGCACACAAGTGGTGCCACGTGGGACCTGCATCCCGGTCCCGAAACTCAACGAATGGATCGCATCGTTGCGATCCTCTCGGAAAAGCACACAAGATAGACTACTCACTTGTCCAAACGGTCGCCCGTTGATAAAGATGGAAAATCACCGTCGACGCCCAAAAGGCCCTCATGGGCCCCGTACCATCGCGCCGAATTAGGGAAGTCGGATGGCATTATTGCAATTCCCTCAGAAAAACACCCAACATCGACTACTCGCACTCCCCGAACGAACGTCTAAGGAAAAATTCGCTAAAAGCTGCTCGCAGCTCAAAATACGGGTCATGGGGCCCATGCCTCAACTCCAGTTTCAACGCCCGGAGCCACCCTGGAAACCTCCGTCTCGATGCCAGGGTTCCAACACTGCTGACGGTACGCAAAACAGACATCGGATGCGTCTGCGCAGCTCAAAACAAGATTCCCGGAGAAAATGACATTTCACTTAAAGATGTGTCGCGCCTTCGAGGCCCATCATTTCAGAAATTAAAAATTCCTGAAACCATCTCAAAACTTTCCCCTCGAAGCAAGGTCTGTGATGCCACTGACAGCGCACAAAACGGACGCCCTTAGAGAAAGCTACGGGTGTCGGAAATTCAAAGGGGGCACTCCCTTGGGCCGGACCGGCCTGGTCCTCCCACAACCGGCCTGCGGCCCGGCCGTAGGTCCGGTTCAAGCCGCTGCGTCTAGGTGGTCGCGGCCCACCGCCACCGACTGGCCTTGATAGCCGGTATCCCCCTTTCCACAGTGACCCGCATCACGCCGGTCACGGTGGCCGCACGCGGGGTCGCGCACCCCACGACCCCTCCTTCTCCTTACCCTACGCTGGAGCCGCCCCGCTGGAACCCCGGACTGCCGCCGGAAAGCCGCGCTGCCACCGTACCAGGCCGAGCCGCCGTGCCACCCGGAGATCCACCACCGCCGCCACCTCAACCTCGTACCTCCGCCGCCTGTAGGTGCCGCGCCGCCGCCTAAGCCAGCCGGACCGCTGGAACCCGCCGGGAAACACCCAGAACCCCCTGAATTTCCCGCAACCTTTGGCGAATGATTGTGAATGCCTCCGAACTCTGATTTCAAATCTGAATCGAGCATCAGAAGGAGAATAAAATCTACTTCCCATTCATGGGATTTTCTCGATAATTCGACAAGGGTTTGATACAAAAATTTGAGCTCGAAGTAGGTACGAGAATAGAAAATGTAAACGATAAATCCTACCTCGTGGACATTTCCCGAAGCTTCGCCGTGATCCACCGCCTTGTCGGAGATTCCTCACCGGAGAGGAGGAGGAGGAGGGAGAGGAGGGGCTGCCTGCGCTAGGGAGTGAACAAGGGAGAGGGGAAGGGGATGAGGGTTTACATAAATTAAATAGAATTTTAATTAATTAAACCCATAATTTTCCCCGTATCTGAAACCTTTGGCAGAGTCAAAATTAAACCTCCCCTAGGGTAAACACCACCTACCAAGAACAACGGAGGTCTTGGAATTTTAATCCGAGACCCCGTTCAAAAGTTATAAAATATAACATCTGAAGCCGCTAAATAACGAAAACGCCCCTGGGGCCATTTTTCACAAACGACCCGCACCCGCGAAACTTATACCTCTCCTAGGGTAAACGGCATGCTCCGAACTAAACGGTGCCCTCAGTTTTCCAATCTGAGCCACCATTTAATAGATACTCGAGTTTCATCATTAAACGAATAAATTAATTAATTAATTTATCCGTTTAACGTACCGAAAGTGAGCGAGGGGTCCAAACATCTCGTGCCGACACGCTTTATGTCATTCCTAGGGTAAAAACCCATTCCGGACCCATCCGTAAACTAGAATCTCTGACCTGAAACTTTATTTAAGAGTTATCCCATTTATTTGGCGTTTCCAGTGTGAACGCACTGAAAATTTAATTCTGGCCACTCCGGGGCTTGGAATCGCACGCCGTCTGAAGGCGCTGCTCTGGATTATTATCAAGAATATTCCAAAGTCTTTCATAGCAAAAACCGGGTTCTTACATATATATTGCAGGTAAAATAGAGAATTCTTTTTTGAACACATAGTTCTTCTGAAGTTTTATGTTGTATAGTTTGAGGTCATATTGTTGAGGGTAGATGAAAGTGCATGAATTCCATGAAGATTTATTCCATAGTTGATTGAGAATATGTTTTGCAAAGAATATTTTTTTTAAGTCATACCTTTAGTAGATTCGATGATTAAATATGAATTGTGGTGCCTGTAGAACCTTTGAGGTAGTGGAGTAAGTTGGTTTGGATAGTCCTATAAATACCATTAGATGAGACCATTTTATATTACACTTTTAGGTATAGTTGGAATAGAAATTTTATAATTTGAAATAGAGACTCAAGGAGTCACTATATTAACAAGATTATTACATATAATGTTCGTACCGAGCTTCCCTAAGCCTTCACACCTGTATGATGTTTGATTGACTCTATAATACAGTTTTTTAGTGACACACTCTTATCTTATTGAAAGAAGAGTGTGTTTTGTTCCATGAGTATCAAATAATCATGAAGAATATTTTCTACATTTGTGGATAATCAAATAATAGTGAGATGCTATCACAAAATGAGTCAGCTGTGTGAAGAAGATGAAGCATAGTGAGATATATTTTAATGAAGGAAGAGGAAGTTCTGACATATATAGAAAATTATTTTTATATATATAAATTAATGGAATATAATGAGATCGTTAAATCATTAAAATCTTGAATTCTTATTTAGAATAATTGATTAATTCATAAGGTAGACACTATTATTGGATACACTCCCAAGAAGAACAAGTAATTTTTTGATAAATTATCAAAGAAACATTTGATTACTATTCATATTGATTAAGTACCTTAAATAATAAATTTCATCATAATTTTAAAAAGAGTGATGTACTTTGTCGAATTTTTAAAAGTTAATGGTAAAAAATTCTAGGCATGGGTCATTCAATATACAAGCATTATATATGTGTTTGTTAGTTGAAAAAAAACAAAATTTATAGTTTATATGTTCTTAAATAAAATTATATATTCATAAATGCATAGTGGATGAGAGAATAAATATTAAACTGATTCTGAAAAGTAATATCAGACATTAAATTTAAATGTGATATCAATGATATATCAAAAGATAACATGTAATGATAATTTAAGGGGATAAAGTCAAGTAGTTAATGAGAAGAAAAATTTAATTTCTAAACTTGAACAGAAACAAAGACAACATCCACACTATTTTAGTAAAAAGAAACATTTAAATATCTATTGAAGAGTGTTTTAGGAATATCATTGAAAACCAGTGGGTTGTCAGGGTAAACAACCAATTTTATTTGGGAGATAGCTTAAATGATGGGATTCAAATCCAATGATATATTTGGTTGATGTACCACTATATTAATTAGTGATCAAGCATTACGAGATATTTTCTACTATGAATTTCTTGGTATTTTCTATATTTTTAATCACTTTTCATTACTAGTGGATAATTTTTTGTGTGGGATCATATCAAACATAGCATGGATATGGTCACCCATCTCAGGGGAGAACTTTTAAAAAATACCACGTCTTATGTTTCATTTACTTTTAGTAATTCTCGATTTATTTTTTTCTAATAAGGTACATCTATTAATCATAATAGGTATAAAATTTTGAATTATGAAGGGGTAAAAAGTGGTAAAAAAGACTATAAAACTTATGTACATTGATTCACCACCGTCCTTAGTATACATGAAGGAGCCACTAGGAATTTAAATCAATATTAATGATACAGTTCCACCAATGATTAGATATACTTTACTATCCCATATAATTCTATCTAACATAAATAAATTTCATTTTTGAGTTTGAACAAGTATCATAATTTCCTCAGAGAGAAAATTCAGTTCTTATTTCTATTAGTGAAAACAATGAGGTTTTAAAAAAACCTTGAAGAATATATAAAATAACGAGTCTACTAATTAGATGAATAATTTGAATAAAATGTGGATAATTCACAAACTAAAAGTATTCAGAATGGCATTCAATTAGTAGTATCTCTCAAATCAATTGATTATAATAATTTTGATTTTTCATGTTCATGTTGTAGATATGTAAAGTTCATTAAATCAATATATGTTTTTTATTCTAAAGTCAATGGTTATCTAATAAAATTTATTATTTGGGTTTTTAAATAAATATTTGATTTTATAAAGGTATTATAAGATAAAAATTATAAAAATGAGTGGAATCTATATATATGAAGATGGATTTGGTTAAAATATTTTAAAATAAAAACATCTCATTGTTTTAATTGAATCGAAATAAGAAACTATAGAACATTGCAATGGAAATCTCTCCCAAGGGGATGAAGAGTTACAAATACATGTGTGTGAGAAATCAGTGATGGAAATATTTCTCACTTGTGTGATCTATGAATTAGGTAAACTATAAACAATCACAATAAATGATTAGGAAGACTAGATATAGGTTATAGTAAGGATAATTGAAGTGTTGGATGATTATTTACTATAATAAATTAAAATTAATGAATATAACATTCAGAAAATGACGATTTATTAGTAAGAATAATCAAAATTGTTTAAATATAAGAATAATACTCTCAACCAGAAGTGTCATGACCTGGAATTCAAATTGAAAACTCACAAGAAATCCTAATATAATAAGGTGATAGAGAATTCCAATAGTTCTTCTAAAAATATTTTCACTTCTGAGAAAACACACTCTATTAGAATGAAAAGTATGATATTATCTATAAATAAATTTACTAAAATCACATTGAAAGAGGAAACCCTAGTCCTAGGAAATTATGTTGGTACTAATATTATTTCATCTTATTTTGTAAGATCCAAAAAAATATCATCAAACATGGTTCAATAATAATGATGAAAAAAGAAATTATAACATCATATATGAAGGTGAAAAAAATTAGGAAGTATTATTCCCTACAAAAAGATAAAATGATAAACCATTTTCTCAAAAAAAAATACATATGACAAAGCTAGACATATTACACCACATAAGAAGCAATTATGAATTTTTTCTATTTCTAGGGTTGTTAGAAGTTTGGGTATCTTTCTGTTGATTGTTAGTATATTTTTTTCAATGCATAATAATTAAATAAGGTAGTTATTAATGGGTGTAGATATGATTTGAAAATAAATCCTATATAACTAAATAAGAATAGAAATATGAAGAAAAAATATCTATCATGAACATATTTGGATTTCATGAATAATTATATTATTATTTTAGTAGACGTTTTCACAATTTTGATTATTGTTGGTATATACCTACCATTCACTATGCATGTGCTGGAATGAAGAAAAATGCCCAGCAATCATTGAAGAAAATAAAAAAATAAGTTAATTCTTCCTTAGTGTACCTAAAGAATAACACAATAATTAAATCTATTGAATTATAAAAAACTAATATGAATTATAAAATGGGTTCCACACCAAATAAAACAATATTCTAATATGTAAGAAGAGGCTCTATCATAATCCTCTTTAATTATTCCATAAACACTAGTGTTAGTGAAGGAAATATAAATTATAGAATTGAATAAATCTAAAAAAATAAGATTTTATTTGATGTATGACATGAAAGATGAAAATCATGAATTGAATGAGAGGTTGCTTAAAAGCAGTAGCATAAATATGACTAATAAATTTTGTTGAAGGTGTAAAATATTTGGACATATTATTTCCAAATGCATGAAATTCATTCCAAGACAATAGGAATTATTGATGAAAAAAATAAAATAACAACTAAATTATTATGAAATTAACTTCGAGATAAATAATCCTACACATAAGAAAAATATTTATAATATTAGTAAATTACTACTAAAGTTTTCAAAAATCATCTAGAATTTACTAGGATGTTATAGAAATAATGAATGTGTAATTATTTATAATTTAAAAAATCTTATTTCATCTAAGATAAAAAAATATAGAGATCAATAAGATGATGCTTCCCATAAATAATAATATATGAAAAGTCAAAGAAGGAATAATCATGGTGATTTTTCATGTATATATAGAAGAATTAAAAGATGTTTCTGGGTTGTGAAATAAATCATATTCCTAATTCTCTAACTGAGAATAATTTAAGAACCCCCTTATTCTAATGAATATTTTTTGTTTGCTTTTTCTATTTATGGAAATTATATTTAGGAATATATTTAAGTGGAGTCGTAATTAAATTAATGCACTAAAAATCACATGGCATCGAGGAAGATATCCATCATGTAACACTTTATTTCAATTGTTTTAATGTTCTCTCCTGAAAAAACTTTATTTAATTTAAAATTAGTTTGTGGAGTTCATTCCTGAAGATAGCCAACCATGATGAAGAACATTGATGATGTTCATCCCTCTAGGGGTAGTGAATCTAAGAAACCACCAGATTTGAATATCAGAAATGGTATCACATAAATTTTTTATGTTTGGTTAGTGTTATATATAATGATTTAAATTACATAAATTTTATAATATGAATATTTTCATTAAAGAATCATCATCTCTTATCATTATATGATAAATAATTCTGATTCAGAATGGTGAAAATTGTTATTTGAAAAAAAAGTAAAATTGATTGAAAAGAATATATAAATTCTTATAATTTAATTTATTTAATCTTTTAATTGATATGAATGAACTAAATTAGTGGAAAATATTTAAAATATCCCCAGAATGAAGGTTTTAGTGTTGTTAACTAATTATGAAGATTTATTGTCAACTTTTTTTTATATTCATCATTCTATTTTTCTATATTAATAAAGCCTATGTATACGTATATAATAATTATTTATGATTTTTTCCATTCAGAAAATTTATTTCATCTTTCTCTCAATTATATCAATTTTTATTTATCTTAAGTTGAATCTCTTATGAAATATGGAGTCATTAATTATAGTGAAGATAAAATGGTTTAGTCGTTAAGGAGTCATATGATTGAAGTTACCTTATACCTATACCTTCTCATTTATTTTTAATTAGGGTGAGAATAAAAAATTGATTTTGGAATTAAATTGGGTACTAAAAACAAATTCAAAGGGGGAGATTGAATAACCAAAATCAGTTGAAGTGGTTACGAATATATTTGTTAGATTTATATTAGTTGTCAATGTGTTTGTATGATAGAAAATCATTGTGATATTGATTGATGTATGAATTCTTTATAATATGAATATAATGTATAATCATACATTATTTCTAAAGGAATATTGGACTTAAAGAAATGATGATTTTTTGTAAGTAGTGCAATGTTTGTTGAACTATTCTTAATGCGAAATTATATTCCATGTGATATATCTAGACTATACATTACTACATCATTTGATGAAGACAATTATAAGTTATGAATTTTTGGTGAGAAATTATGTATTCTCATTTAAATATGTAAATTAAAAAATATAATGGAGGGTTTGGTTTTAAGGGATGATAGTTACATGGAAAGAAATTATTTTTTGTTAATGATTATTTATCCTATATTAAAAATTATTTCCAACTAAGGTATATCTATAGGATCGATGTGCCACATAATATTTGTGAAAGAATATCAACTATAGAAAACACCATTGTGGAAGGATGGAACAACATTGGAAGGGAATGAAATCACAAGGTGAACACGTTGGAATTAGACATTGATTATGTCATGGAGATGAAGTGTGGTGGAGCATGCTGGCCTAGGATGGTGCCAATGAAAATCAGATGTGGACCATGGTACTCACATCATAAAATTCTAGGATTCATGGTCTATTATTAAGTATAGTAAGTACAACCGTATTAATAATGTGGAATCATGTGATAAACAAAAATTGTAGCCTCATTTTAAAATTTGTACATATATCAATGGTCATCTAATGAAGTTAATATTAGTGGTATGATTATAGGATTGTTCCACCTTCTACCTCTAGATGTACGAGGGTTTTTCATGTGTCAAGAAATATCCATGAGTAATTGTGATCATATTAAACTCATGTTTGTGATTGGATCGATCATACAATGTAATAATGAGCATAAATATTTTTTAACAAAGATCTGTGAATTTGTTTTCATTAAAAATAATCATAGATTGTATGTGAAATATATAAATATTGTTTGAATACCGAAAGCCTATGGAGATTGATGCAGCATGGTCTAAGATCATACTTCTGAGGAGGGATAAAATCATATTCATAAAAGAAAAACGAATTCCAAATAGGATGGATGATACTTATTTAGAAAATGATGATTTTTTGAAGTCATGCTTCTATAAAATCCAATGATTATTGTATAAAAGAATTGTTCATTGGTGTTTGAGGTGGTGGAGTAATCTATTTGAGAAATTACTATAAATACCACAAGATGATCTCATTTATTATTACATGTCTTGTAAGAATTGATATATTGATCTAAGAATCCAAAAAAAATTCTTTATAAATTTATATATTCATGAGAGGATGACGTGAAATGTTCACGTTGATCTTCTCTATGAATTCATGACTACATGACATTTGATTGATTCCATGATCCATTGTCTTATTAATACAATATCACCATGTTACTAAAGTAATCAGTATTGTTCCATGATATTAAGAGCATTATGATGAATAGTTTTAGTGTTTATAGATACATGAAGAATAGTGAGACAGTACTAGGGATGGATTTAGTTACATGTAGAAGTAAAAGTTTCAGGTAGTAAATTTTCTTGAATGAAGTTGATTATGTACTACCTAATAAAAATTCATTTTATATGCATCCATGAATGAAATACAGTGAGGCATTGAGAGATTTTAATTGTTATATTATTGTTTTCATTAATTTAATAAATTTAATGGAATTCACTTTTTTTAGCCACACTAAGGTTAAGAACAAGTGAAGGAGTGTCAATTTATTGAAAAAATTGATTATTCCTTATAGTGAATAATTACTTGAAATAATAAATTACATTAAATCTAAAATGGTGAGTTGTACATGTTTGTGTTTTACAATGTTTAATGATAACAATTTCATTTCTATGAAAAATGTAATACATAAATGAAATATAAGTTAATAAGTTCAAAATAACCTAAATCAAAAAATTAGTTGTATGTAAATCAAACTCTATATTCATTTTTTATATTCAGATCAGAGAATTTATATTGAATTTTTTCTAGAAAGTAAGAAAATATATTCCTTGTACTAGAAATATTAGTGATATATCATCGGATGACAATAATTCAAGGTGATTATAAAACCATATTTCCTTTTTAGGTATTACGTGTACTTTTTTTACTTACATTTTTTTAGGGGTTTTTTCATTGGTAATGGTTGAAGAATTGTCTTCTTGAAATTTACACATCATGTAACGTGATTATAGATCTTGTAATTTTCTTTTTGAAGTAGTAATGAATCTTTTTCATGGAATAAGATGTTTACATTATGTGAATTTATCCATGATCTGAGAAGGTTAAATATTATTTTTAGACAAAACGTGACTTGTTTTTTAACATCATTTCATTTCATGAGATTACATGATGTGAAAGTAATACAAATCATGTAATTTTCCAACCTACAATGTAAAAGTATATTAATTAAATAATTTCCTTTTCTTTCAACCACAACCCTACCTATATTGACCTATATCCATCGTTATGTGATTTTGTAGATATCCAATCCCTCTAATTATTCGTTTACCAATTGATAATTGTGTTGGTTGCAGTGCATCTCTCAGGGTATATGGTCTTTACGTCTCTTTAGTTCCCTCTTTATTTCCTCCTTGGAGATTGATATACCACCTTGAAATTTACGGATCAAAACTTATTTTTGAATGATATTTGGTCAAGGTTGTGTTCATATATCTTATGTGCCCTCTTCCCCCATTGCCAAGTCTTATTTTGGTTGTTTCCTTCCATGATTAATGGTAGGTTCATCTACTTAAGAATATAAAATTGATTAAACATTGAATTGTTTAATTGGAAATTTCATTCAATATATTTTTGAAAAAACATTTTTTAGTGACTTGGAATTTGAAATTTATTTGGAAAGGAATTTGGATAAGAAGCTCCAATTCCAAGGGAATTGGAACTGGGGGTGTAATTTGCAATTGATGGAATTTGGGAATTATTTTAGAAATGATTTTTAGAAAAATGGATTAAATTGATTTGATAAAAATATATGGATGGTTTTTTTGGAAAGACCTTAATTGATGAAAACCCCATAATTTGGTTTTTAAATTGAATTGTCATTGAGAATTTAAAATTGGGAAATTTGAATTGAAAATGATGACTGACTTAAAAATGAATTATTTTCCATTTTTTGTGGATTTATTGAGAACATGTGGGTCTGGGTATTAAGTGGTTTATTTGGGACAAGTACACTAGGGTGGAAATTCCATACCATCATATTTAAGATTAAAAGTCAAACAAAAACCTAGTTAGGATGATCTTGTCCTTGATGGGATACTGATGACTCTTATTCGGCCTGAACCTAAGTGATATGTGTATATATATTTCAATGATAACTGAGATTATATATTTGGGGATCCTATAACTAGAAACTATTATTGTATGTTGATTGTGTCCATGGTTTTTTATATTATTATTTATATATATATATATATATTCCATTTATTATGATACTACTTTATTCATGTCAGGTGATTCATATAGAACATTTTATTTAATATTTTTATTTAATCGTTGTTTGAAATGTTTTCCATTATTATGAAATGAAATCATGTTTTGCTTTATATATGCAATTGAATTTCCATTATCTATTTCATATAAACTGATAGAATGATTTCGTTTATTATAGTGAAATAATTTTATGAAACACTTGGTGATTCCCTAAAAGGATTTTTAGATTACAACCTACCTTTTCATTTGGGTGGTTTTATATTTTATTATACTTGGTATGATAAAAGTGAAAATGCCTCTTATGGGAGGTGGACACTCTTGATATTATGGATTATGTTGATCGGTTCTTTCGGACATCGTGTTTATCTTGTATGATTTTGAATACTTTTATGATGTATTGTCTTGGGTTTTTGGAAAACCTATTTGGTTTCTTGTACTATATTCATCTAGGGTTTAGAGAATACTGATGTGTATCTTTATGTTCTTATATTCTTGTGGAAATATTATTCCCTCTTTAGTATTTTATGATGTTTTCTTCTCATAGAAATTTTTTGGGGATCAATAACACCCGTCGTTCTGTGTTATTTTCAACATAGGTATAGTGTACGAGGGTATCCAGGTTGATTCATAATAGTTATCAATTCCAAATGTAAATCAAATGAAGAATTGACTGAGTAGACTGTAAGTGGAACATGACTATTTTTAACACTATATCAGTAGGAAAAAGTAGTTGGAGTCCTATTAAAGAGTTTATTGGGAAGTTCATTGAAGAACTGATGTGAATCCAATATAAAACCCAAAGGTATTCATAGAAAGGGAGAGTTCTCATATGGTGGTATGTTATTCTAAAGACATCATCGGCAGATGGACCAATGAAATCATTATTGATTAGGCATTATTGGTGTTTTTATATAATAAATTTCATTTTATTGTCTATATTTCTAATCTCTTTTCTTTAATAGTGTAGAATATTTTTCTCAAACTATATCTAACACAGAAAGGACGTATCCACCCATCTTGGGGGGTGAAACTTACAAATCTTACACTTCATTTGATTTTTCTTCATATATATTCTAGTATTTTGTTTTTCAAAAGGGAATATATATTCATCCAAACTGGTTTAGAGGTTGAAATATAAAATAGGTAAAAAGTGAATGAAAAAAATGGTAAAACATATGTACTTTGTTTCTACCACCTTAATGTAAATGAAAAATCCACAAGGAATTTCACTAGGAACTATACCCACTTCAATATGAGTGATTTTATAACCAATTACGGCATATAAAATTTCCATTCTAGGCCTCCCTATAGAATACCGCTATAAATTCATGAGAAAATATCCACACAATTTTTTAGGTACCCTAAAAATCATCACATGTTGTTTTGGATTCTTCAAAACTCTATGACCATAATGTAGTGGCGTTTGATTTGACACTTTCTCAACATTTCATCAATCCTATGAATCACCACACAAAATTATTATTATCAGAACCCAGTTCTTCTTTTGAGGTATGGATCATTCCTTTTTAATTTATACTTAAGAAAATTGGGGAAAGAGGTCAAGGGGCTGGTTGCAAGCCTATTACACGATGTGATTGGGAACTACACATCATGTACTTGTAGGTACATGTCATGTATGGGAGGTTACAAGCAATTTAATCCCAGTACAAGGAAAAATAATGGGCAGGAAAGAATTTTTAAGGACACAGAGTGTAGTATCAAGTAAACATCGTGTACTTTTTATTGATTAAATCGTGTAGTAGTGTCATTTTTGTTAAAATAAGAAAGGGCTCATCTGGGTTTGCAAACAGCTATGATGAGGGGTGTTTTTGCTCTGGATTGATAATCTGAACACTGATTACTTTGCCGGAAATTGTGTTTGGACCCTATCATTGAGCTCTTGATTTCTTTTAAGGATTTCTTCTTAATTTCTTCTCTTGAGGAAGTTATTTAATGTTGATAATTTATACCAGTTTTGTAGATCTACACTATTCTATATCGAGTCAAATTCCAAGACTAGATAAAGAGAGTTGTACGAGTATGGGGTAGGTGGTCTTGTTCTTTTTGGTCAATTTTGAGTTGTTTATATGTGTCTTATTTCCGTTATCCCTTGTTTAGGGTGTAACCAAGAATTAAAATTGACCTTTATTTTTTCCAAATTATGATTAGGTCATTAATTAAATTAATTAAAGCATGCTTTATCTTGTTTGTTTGATTAAGGTCCACTGCATGGGTGCGTTCCATTTAAATGACCATTTGTCAAAATTTGTCCAAGGATTCCTATGAGTAATGACTTGTTTTCCCTTATTGGGATGCTAAGTATGGATTAAATTTATAATATAATTTAAATTGTGATAAAATTTAGATTGATATGATTAAAGGGTTTGGGATTAGTTATTTCCCCTTTGCCCAATGATAAACCAATTTTTTAAGCCTTGTGATAGTTTAAATCACTTTTGGCTTGTTTTGTACAATTCCCACATGAATTGTTATTATGGTATCCATGTAATAGTGTAATTTACATGATTATTTTATTATAATGAAATGTTGATATTTGGATATTGACCCTGATTGAGTTTTATTCCTGTGGGTGACGATTTGTTTATTTCTATGGGTGAGTATTTTTAATACATATGGGAAAGTATTTGTTAGGCCTGAGGGTGAGGATTGGTTATTCCTATGGGTAGGGTTTTTTATTCTCATGGGAATTATGTTGAGTTGAATGTTAAAATAGGATGACTTATATTATTTTTTCCAAGCCAAAGAAAAAACATGTATATAGTCTTCAAATCTTTCTATTTAGATAGCCTGTTGAGGTACCTTTTATGCTTACAATATACAAGGTATTGAAGGTGAATGTCCAGACCCCAAGATTTATATAATTCAAATTAATTGAATTAAATAAATAACATGAACTAAATATAAATGGAATAAATAAGTGTAAGATTGCTTACTTTTGAGTACATACAAGTTTACTAGTTTTCTTTTTTTTTACACCACCTCCTGCATATGCTCACTGACAGACAGGCATAGATCTTAGATGGTTTCTTAATGGGATTTTTTGGTCACATCCTATTTATGTCATGATTTTTTACCCCCAAAAATTATAATGTTGTTGGTTTTGATAAGGGAAAGAAACCTTCTAGGGGTACTTGACATGTTGTTTAGGTGACAGAGAGCCTCATAACGATATGAGGCTTGTTATGCTTCCTATTATATTTTTTTAATTTTGTGCATTTGATACTTAATTTTTGAATTTTTGCACTGTACTAGTTTGGATGCATTCCTAGAACATGATACGTGTTGCATCGTCCTTTGTAACGAAAGATGCTTGATTATTAATCTTATTAGTGTTCCAATGTTCATTTCAGTTTTATATTTTAATATTACTTATACTATTGAATTATTATTTATTCCCCTATGTTACACTCTTCCAATGAGTGTATAGATCCCCCACTATCACATCCTAGGACCTTTCTTCTTGTCAATAGCCTCTGGTGTTGGGAGAAATACACTTGAGTCCATGTGTCCAACTGGGTATGGGGCAACAGTTTGGTGGAATCCAGATCCGAGATGTTACAAAGTGGTATTAGAGAACTTATTTCTTTGTTTGATTTAATTTTTTCGATGATATAAAGGAAATGGAGTATGGTAATTGGTTATGCCCAGGAGTAGCTACCCTGTGTATATGGAAAATCCAAATTACCTCGATTTAATTGTGATTGTTGGATTTTGAGAAATTACAGTGGATTCCATTTCACCATTAGTTGACACACATGTTTTCTACTATTATTTCTGAAATTTTTAAGGTTCTATTTTGTTGCAACGTGATGATATGAGGGTATTCAATCTCATTCATAATATAATAACTTAATAGAAATCACATTCCAGACATTATTTTCATGCCATTTAGAGAGCATTACTGATTTCATGTTGTTGTGATAGATGGCTTGTTATATTTTCATGTGGTTGTGATAGATAACATGATTGACATGCCTGCTATTATGATAGGTATATTGGCACGTGTTGTGGTTGAATTGGATGGATACCTAAATTGGGTCCCTGTGGAGCATTGGGCCTCTTCGATAAAAATTTTGTGGATCATGTTTCAACCATAGGATAAAAATTGTGTCGTTATGTGCTATCTGTGGATGCCAAGATTTGATTCGCAGGCATTATGGGCCCCCAAAAGATTATAATTTGGCACATTGTTTCTTTTTTTTTAAAAAAAAATAGGGGTTTGGGGAAGTTTATAAGGCCTACTGTCCAAAAACCTAGACAACACAACATGTGTTCCTATGATCACTCACTAGGTGTTCTATTTGTTCAGGAAGAAAATAATGTTTCCAATTACACTCCATTTACTCTAAGTACACTCCACGTGATATATGACAGTGTCACCAGCTGTTTGAGAGAAAATATGGGTTATTGTGTTTTGATCGGAACACATCATGTACCCTATATACACCCTGTGTAGCATTACATATGCAGACCCGTGTAGCTCTGGCTATGTAAATGTACAAGGCCAAGAGGGAAGACTTGAGTAAACACCATGTTTCAGCCAGACATGTTGTGTATCTAAGAAGTTTTCATGATCAAGGTAGGAATAATTACATTCCCATGTGAGTGTTAAAGGGACAAACTGTGTACCTGGGTGTTTACACGCCCATGCCAGTAGAATTACCCAACAATATAAGGGCTTACATGTACATGCCATGTATAGTTCATACACACTGTATACATATATTTTTTGAACTTTAGTGGATTTACTTCTCTTGTGTGTTTGTTTCTCTCTTGAACTATGTACCCTAATAAATAATTTTATAATGAGTTGTGTGTTCTGGACTTTGGAGAGAAATGCTTACATGACGATATATAGTGGTATGCTAGGATATTAGAAATGAGCATACCCTAGATGTGGTAGGCCATGGGATACCAATGGACCCTCAAGATGTACCAGTTTTAGGACCAACTGTTATATTAGACAAAGGTGTGGATGCACAGTTTCCTCAAGCCTTTATGCGGTTTACAAAAACCTTTTGGGGAATTCCTCAACCTACCACGTCTATGGATGAACTAACATGAGTATTCCAGTAGTAGCACCTGCCTGCATTTTTAGGGGATGGTGGACCAGAGGCTGCAAAGTCATGTATGGATTCAATGCTTACAATCTTATATAATTTTGAGATGCCTCCTAATAGGAGGTTCAATGACGCAACTTATTTTCTTTGTGATTCAGCCAAGAGGTGGCAGGATATTATCCCTTAGACAGAGCATTATCGGGACATGGCTTGGAGAGATTTTCATACGTTCATATATGACTACTATCTTACCATGATTTTGAGGGATTATAGAGCCTAAGTGTTCATGAAACTAGATAAGTGTACTATTTAAATGATGGAATACTCGGCTTGTTTAACTATGGTTTGTATATTCCAACCTATTCTGGTGGGTTATGAGACATCGGGGGCTAAGATATTCGAGGATGGTCTCAGGTATGACATCCAATTGTAGGTGAACGTTTTCAGGTTTTCATCTATATATGACATCATGAATTATGTTCAGATTACCGAGTGTAATATGAGATAAGATGGAGGTGGTAACTAGGGAATTTTGGCACCAAGGCCCAGTACTATCTTGATCGTGACAAAGAAGTATCGTAAGAAACTTTCTCGCTTGGATAGGATCAGTCAGATTGTTTCTTTGGGTAGCCAGGCAAGGTGCTATCGGTGTATCATAGGTGGGAATATAAAGATTCTATTCTCGATGTACCTAGTTGAGTGTCGAACTTGCTGCAATATGGCCCATCTAAAGTGATACTGTAAGGGATTTCCACCAACACCTAGTGACAGAGGATCTACACAGACTCCACATTCCAGAGCAGGGTCACCAGCTTCTCACTGGTCAAGGAACTAGAATATGTCGGCCTGATTTGGCCGAGGATGTGGTTGTGGTCATTGTAGAAAAACCCCAGTATCTCAATGACAGTAGGGTGGGTCAGATTAGGGTAGCCAGGCTGTGTCTCAAGGTCGCAGTGCGGCTCATACCTATGTACTACAATAGACCCAACAGGAGCGCGATCTCTGGTCTTCTACTGTTAGAGGTACTATTTTAGTTGCCTCTATTTTATCTTCTTCACTAATTGATACAGGTTCTTCACATTAGATTATATGTTTTCTAATTGTAGAGTGATCTGGACTCTGTCAACCTCACTTTTTATGATGTTATCATACTAGAAACTCTGTTCAGGATAAAGATGACAGATGTGCATCAGTGTAACGATTTCCCCCTTGGGGTTGGTAGGTGTCACATATTTTGGGATCTCTATGTCTTATAGATGACATGATTTTATAGAATACTTTTAATGGACTATCTAGCCCCATTTCAAAAAAATTTCAATAGCTATTATTGTAGGGGGAGTTTAAAGTCACTATAAGGAAGATCGTTTCTATATAAGGGGGAGTGGGATGTCCAGGATAGACAAGTTGGACCTGAGCAATGTTGGATGAGTGGGATGACAAAACAGATTTCTAGTTTATATCTAGATAACTAGGGAACACATCAGATATATTTTCCCCCATTGGTTGATCATTTCCATGATGTTTTCCAAGAATACGTTTTAGTTTTAGCTCTAATAAGAGAGGTAGAGTTCTCTATCTAGCTTGTTCCAGGAGCTGCATCGGTATCCATTCCTCCTTATAGGATGGCTATAATGGAGTTGAAAAATATCAAGAGGCAGCTAAGGGATTTAGAGTCTAAGGGTTTCATCCAACATAGTACTTCTTGGTGGGGTTTTCCTATCTTTTTTTAGAAGAATTCGGATGGTACCCTTAGGTTATGTATGGACTATCGGAAACGGAATCAGCTGATGGTTAAAAATGGATATCCCTTTCCATGTATAGATGACATGTTGGATCATATTCAAAGAGACTAGGTGTTTTTGAAAATCAACTTGAGGTCAGGATATCAGTAGGTACATGTTCGACCATCATACATACCTTGTATAGCATTTCATAGCATGTATGGACTATATAAGTATCTGGTTATGTCGTTCGGTTTCACTAATGTGCGAGTAGTTTTCATGGAACTGATGAATTGAGTGTTCCATACCTATCTTAATTCTTTTTTTGTGGTTTTCATGGATGATATCTTGGGGTATTATCATAATTTACATGACCATTCCGCACATCTTGAGATTATTCGGAACACACTTAGAGAGAATCTGTTATATTCTAAGCTCTTAAACTGCCACTTCTAGATGGATCAGATTCACTTCTTGGGTCACGTCATCTCCGAGTTATGAGTATTAGTGGACCCATAGAAGGTGAGAGTAGTAGTTACCTAGGAGAAACCCAAGAATGTCTTTGAGTTGCGGAGTATTCTATGGTTGGCTGGTTACATCAATCGTTTCGTATAAGACTTATCACACTTAGTGGTGCCGATGAAAGGCTTCAAAAGAAGGGTGTGAAGTACATATGGTCATATTTTTGTGAGATATCCTTTCAAGAGCTGAAAGGGGGATTAACATCATCACTGATATTGATATTTTCAGAGCTTGTCTGGAGTTATACTGTGCACTACGACGAATCAGGTATCTGTTTGGGAGGAGTGCTTATGTAGGGTGGTCGAGACGTTGTGTACAAGTCTCGGAAATTGAAGACACATGAGAGGAACTACATGATGTACGATCTTGAGTTAGATGTTTTTTAATATCTTATGCTACTTGATATATTACTTATTGAGGGAGCATTTTAGGATGTAAACAAACCACTAATTTATCAAGTAAACATTTACTAAGCATGGTCTACATCTGAGACAGTAATGGTGGGTGGAGTACCTTCAGTCATTCAACATAGAGCTTGTCTATGTGCTTAGAAAAGGCAATTTAGTGGCTGATGAACTGAGTAGAAGGACTTAGATACAGAAAATGTAGCTAGCCAGTAGGAGGAGGAAGCTGATGGCATTGTTCTCTAATATGCATCAGGATGTTCATGACAATCATGGATATACTTTCCTTTATTCTTTATTTGTGACTTCTACCCTCCTGGATAGAGTGAGGATGAGACAAATATCAAATTCTAAAGTCCCAGTTCTATAGTAGATTGTAGCAGGTGAGGATCCACCTCCTCGTTGGAAAGTGGGTGAAGAATAGATCTTGGAGAACCCTGGTTGTTTCTGGATTCCAGTGGACATATGTGAGGAGTTGATGTGGCAGTTTCATTCTTCAGTTTGGGTAGTGCATCACATAGTTACAAGGAAATAACGTGACTTGCGCCATTAGTACAAGTGGTCGGGTAAGTCACTAAGGGGAAAACACACTTTTGCGATGGGGGTTTTGCGACGAGAATTAACCCGGTGCAAGAAGTCCATCAATGAGGTTATTTGTGAAGGGCGGTTCGCCCCTTCACAAATAACTTCTTATTTGCGACGGGTTTTGGGATCTCGTCGCAAAAAATAATGCACGATTTAGCTCGGGTTGCGCGCCAATGCCCGGGAAAGGTTATTTGCGACAGTATTTCAGATCCCTTCGAAAAACGTATTGTGCGATTTTGCGTGGGTTGCACGCCAAAGCGCAAAACATGTTATTTGCGATGGGGGGGGTGTCCCCGTCAAAAATAGTGTGTGGGTCGAAGGGTATTTGTGACAGGTCTCGTCACAAAAATCGGCGGCGGTAAATGGGTTTTTGTGACGGGATGTTGTCCCGTGGCAAAAGATGTGTCGGCATGTCACTTTTTTTGACGTGCCCCGTCATAAATACCCTTTCAACCACCAACAATAATTATTACGGGCGAAGGATTTTATGACGGGCCACGTCGCAAAAAAACCTTTTGCGACCGTATTCACGTCGCAAATAGTCATGTCGCAAATAATCTAACCTATATATACCCCCCCTTCTTTTTCATTCTTCTCCTCTCATTTCTCACTTGCTCTATTTCTATCTAAACTCTATTTTTAGAGTGAAAAGTTCTCTGATTTAGTTTTTTTAGGAGAAGTTGTGAAGTTGCGTACATCAATAGGAGATCAAGTTTAAAGGTATTTATATTTTATTTTATTTTATATTTATTTCATTTTTTAATGTTATTTTTAATTATTGTTGATTAGTTGTAATTAAATTAGATTTAAATTGTTTTGTTATTTGTATTTATTTGTAATAATAAATTGAAATTATTATTACAAATTCTTAATAATTAGTAACAATAATGAATAAATAGAAATAATTAGTAACAATTAGAAATAAATAAGATTAAATTGGATAAACAGGAATAATTAAGAATAATTAGTAATAATTAGTAATAAATAGAAACAATTAGTAATAATTAGTAATAATTTGTAATAATTAGTAATAAATAAGAATAATTAGTAATAAATACGAATGATTATTAATAAATAGAAATAGATAGGAATAATTAGTAATAAATAGAAATAATTAGTAATAAATAGTAATAATTAGGAATAATTAAAAATAATTTGTAATAATTTGTAATAAATAGAAATAATTAGTAATAAATAGGAATAAATATGAATAATTAGTAATAAATATGAATAATTAGTAATAATTAGCAATAAATAAGAATAATTCAACATAAATAGTAATAATTAGAAATAAATAGTTATAATTAGGAATAAATTGTAATAATTAGTAATAATTATTAATAATTACTAATAAATAGTAATAAATAAGAATCAATAGAAATAAATCGTAATAATTAGGAATAATTAAGAATAAATATGAATAATTAGAAATAAATATTAATATTTAGAAATAATTAGTAATCATTAAGAATAATTAGGAATCATTAGTAATGATTAGGAATAATTAGGAATAATTAGTAATAAATAGGAATAATTAGTAATAAATGGGAATAATTAGTAATAAATACTAAAAAATAGTAATAAATATGAATAATTAATAATAAATAGGAATAATTAGTAACAAAGAGGAATAGTTAGTAATAAATTTGAATAATTAGTAATAAATACGAATAATAAGTAATAAATATGAATAATTAGTAATAAATAAGAATAATTAGTAATAATTAATAATAATTAGGAATAATTAGGAATAATTAGTAGTAATTTAGAATAATTAGTAATAAATAACAATAAATAGGAATAATTAGGCATAAATAGGAATAATTAGTAATAATTAGTAATAATTAGCAATAAATAGTATCAATTAGTAATAAATAATAAAAATTAGTGATAAATAGTAATAATTAGATATAATTAGTAAAAATTAGTAATAAATAAGAATAATTAGTTATAAATATAAATAATTAGGAATAGTTTGTAATAATTTGTAATAGTTAGTAATAAATAAGAAAAATTAGAAATAATAATGAATAATTATGAATAAATATGAATAATTATGAATAAATATGAATAATTAGTAATAATTAGTAATATATAGGAATAATTATGAATAATTAGTAATAATTAGGAATAATTAGTAATAATTAGGAATAATTGGGATTAATTAGCAATAATTAGGAATAATTATAAATAATTGACAATAAATAAGAATAATTAGCAATAAATAGTAATAATTAACAATAAATAGCAATTAATAGGAATAAATAGAAATAATAAGGAATAATTAGTAATAAATAGTAATAATTAGAAATAATTAGGAATAATTATGTATAATTAGGGACAAATAGTGATAAATAGTAAAAAATAAGAACAATTAGAAATAATTAGTAATAATTATGAATAATTAGTAATAATTAGTAAAAATTAGTAAAAATTACGAATAAATTTGAATAATTGTGAATAAATGGGAATAAATCGGAATAAATAGGAATAATTATGAATAATTAGTAATAATTAGGAATATTTAGGAATATTTAGTAATAATTATGAATAATTAGTTATAAATAAGACTAATTAGTTACAAATATGATTAATTAGTAATAAATAGATATAATTAGTAATAAATACATGTAATTAGTAATAATTAGGGATAAATAGGAATAATTAGTAATAAATTGGAATAATTAGTAACAAATAGGAATAAATAGTAATAATTAACAATAAATAGTAATAATTATTAATAAATAGTAATAATTAATAATAATAAGTAATAGATAGAAATAATTAAAAATAAATATTAATAATTAGTAATAAATAGTAATAATTAGAAATAATTAGTAATAAATTGGTATAATTAGTAATAATTAAGAATAATTAGGAATAATTGGGAATAATTATTATTAAATTGGAATAATTCGTAATAATTAAGAATAATTAGGAATAATTTGTAATAAATAGGAATAATTCATAAAAATTAGGAATAATTAGTTATAATTACTAATAAATAATAATAATTAGGAATAATTAGTAATAAATAAGAATAATTAGTAATAAATAGGAATAATTAGTAATAAATTGGAATAATTAGGAACAATAAAGAATAATTAGAAACAATTAGAAAAAATTAAAAACAATTAAGATAAATAGGAACAATTATGAATAAAATCAATTGTAATAAATTGTAATAACTTGTAACAACTTGGCATAATTATCAGTGGATTGACGACACTCCTTTTACTCGATGACTCTTCTAATTTCGACATTCACCGACTCAAAACATTATTAAAAGTATGATTCTACGTATGCATATCCAATATCGTATGCAAGAGTTTGAATATGCATTCGTAGGACCATATTTTTCAATATGTGTGCAGGCGGTGATAGTTGCAATAAGATGATTTATCGACGAAAAGGGGTCTCTTTTGTCTGACGGCTCATTTTCTTGCATCCTTCTCACACTGAATCACAATGAAGAATCTGCTCATGGGTATTCTTATTCATACTCATATGCACGCGAATGAATAAGAGTGCATCCGAGTTTCTTCTTCATTGTGATTTCAGTGTGAGAAAGATTTAAGTAAATGAGCCGTCAGACAAAAGAGTATCCATCAATCCACTAAAATTTGGTTCGCCCAAATTTAATGGTAATGATTAAGGAGTTGTAATTATTTATCTTATTTTTTCAGATAGTGTTTTTATAATTTTAAATTATTCAAAAACAATGATGATTTTATATTTTTTTAAAAAATATGGAACAAGGAAATCGACATTAGTAATTATTAGATGACCACACTTGGATAAATTAGAGCAGAAATCCTGGTTCTAGTTTAAGTCTTGTACATATTGAGGGTGTTGAAACTTTCTTATCATTTGAATCATCAAAACCAGAATATGTTTTAGAAGGAACAATAAAGTGTCCTCATAAAAAATTCTATGAGAACGTTTGACACATTTGACAAGGTTGGGGACATCTCTTGCGGTTTGGTTTTCAACAAGATTATGTTTTTTGGTATCAACACGGTGAATGAAGTTCCAGAGAATATACTAATAACTTGATCCCAGATCCATCATGGTTTCAAAATATAGTGCATGATGTTCTAGTTCCATCTGTTGAAAAAACTGAAACTCCAGATGATATTGATTTGACTCCTGAGTTAGCACCATCCAAATTTTATGAGTCATTGAGGTCTGTTGAGGATGCATTATATCCTGGTTGTAAGATAAGAAAATTTTAAGCGGTTAAAAAATTTATGGCTATTAAATCAGATAATGCAATGTAAAACAATTGTTTTGATCAAATATTTTCTTTGGTTAAAACACTGTTACCTGAAGAAAATGTGTTTCCTACAAATTACAATGAGGGAAAGAGGCTGTTTCGTAATCTGGGCCTTATTTATTGGAAGATTCATGCATGTCCAAATGATTGCATCTTATATTCTGGTAAAAATGATTCATTGGATAGTTGTCCCACATGTGGACAATTGAGGTATAAAGAAGCTCAACCAGGGAAGTCTGGATCGATTCTAGTAAAACGGTTGAGATATTTCTCCCTTACACCCAGGTTGCAACATTTATTTATATCTTTGAACACAACGTCAATGACGTCTTGGCACAAAACCAATATTTCAACTAAAAATAACTTGAATCATCCATTTGATAGTGATTCATGGAAACATTTTGATCATCTACATCCGTCTTTTTCTTTAGAATCCTGAAACGTGCGATTGGGTCTTTCTACTGATGGTTTCTGTCTATTTGGTTCTTATGGTAGTCATTATTCATGTTGGCATGTCTTTATAACTTTGTACAATTTAATTCCATGGATATTGATGAAGTGGACCTATATATTTTTGACTCTATTAATCCAAGGACATCCAAAAAAGAATATTGATGTTTTTTTAAAACCATTGATTGATGAGTTAAATGCATTGTGAAGTGATTGTGTTAGTATATATGATGTTGTTGTAAAACAAAATTTCATATTAAAGGCTGCATTAATGTGTATGATTAGTGTCCTTACGGCATATGGCATGTTATCTGGTTGGAGTACACATGGTCCAAAATTATGTCCTTACTGTATGAAAGATAACAAAGCCTTTATGCTTGTCAATGGATAAAACCTTACTATTTTGACTGTCACTGTAGATTTTTTCCAACTGATCATCCTTTTCGGAGGAAAACATATCATTTCATAAAAGGTACAATTGAAAGAGATGAACCTCCAAAGATGATCTCAGGTACAGAGTTAAAATCAGTTGTATTTTCATTACATCCCATCACATTTGGAAAACAGTAAACTAATAGAAAATTCATGGCTTTGGGAAAAAAGATAATTTGATAAAACATAACATTTTTTGGGATCTTCCATATTGTTCTAATTTGTTGGTCCGCCACATGTTAGATATTATGCATATTGAGAAGAACTATTTTGATAATTTACTTCATACAGTTTTGGATAAACCAGGTAAGACCAAAGATACTATAAAATCTCGATTAGATCTTGCCCAAATTTGTAGGAGACCAGAACATGAACTATTTAAAAATGTCAGATCATAGAGGTTAATGATGCCAAAAGCAGCTTATACACTGTCCAATGAGATTTTCTTATTATTTTGTCAATGGATTGCAGATTTGAGACTTCCATATGCTTCCAATTTGTGAAGATGTGTTAAGAATGGTTACATTACCAGATTAAAAAGTCATGATAATCATGTTATAATGGAAAGACTTATGCCGATTGGATTCAGAGGTGTGTTGAATTCTATGATTTGGGATTTGATAAGAGATGTATCATATTTTTTTGAGAAATTTATGCAGCGACAACAGACTAAGATGCATTAAGAAAATTGGAAGAAGATGGTTTTGTAATTATTTGTAAACTAGAAAAAATCATTCATCTGGCTTTGTATGACTCAATGGAACATCTGAAATTATATTAGCCACATCAAGGTAAATTTGGAGGTCCAGTACAGTTTCGATGGATGTACCCATTCGAGAGATGTATGAAGAAATTGAAGAAAAAAGTACGTAACAAAGCCTCAGTTGAAGGCTCAATTGCGGAAGTTTATTTGCAAGAGGAAATTTCATTTTTCTAATCTGAATATTTTGAATCTCAATTTCCCTAAAAACAAAATCACATGGGAAGAAACAAGGGGAATTTTAATGATGAACTAGACAATCCATTAACAGTTTTTAATCACCCAAATCTTGGTGTCGGTGGAGTTCATGAACGATGTATTTCAAATTATGAACATCATAGAGCTCATACATATGTTCGGCTCAACTTTGAATAAATGACAACATTTGTACTCTGATTGCTTCTATCACTTATTGTATAATTTATGTTATAGTATGTAAACATATTTTATTTATAGGTTATATGATAATAATATCAAGAAACAACTTCCACAAATTACAGCAGTTGCCCTTAAAGAACACAGAAAAAAAAATCTTAGTGGTTTCATAAACCAGTAACATAAATCATTTATTGTTTAATATCAATTACATTTATTAATTATTATATTGATAATTGTTTTACAAATTTTCAGGTGTCTCAATATGATGATAAAATTGATAAGTGACTATGTATATTGAGTAACCCACTATCCAAAATGGTTAAATATTATAATGCATATGTGGTGAATGGTTTTTGATTTCATACACGTGCAAATGGGGAATCAAAAAAAACAATGAACAGTGGAGTTTTCTTGAGAGAATCACATCATAGAGAAATTGAAGATGACTTTTATGGCACTCTGGATGATATTATTGAGTTGTGTTATCTTGGAAAGAATTACATAATAATGTTTAAATGTCGTTGGTTGGATACTGAGAGAGGCTTGCGTGTTCATCTGACTCATGGAATTGTCGATATTAAATATAAAATTCTTCTTGCAGTAAATGAACCATTTTTACTAGCTCGACATCCACATAAAATTTATTATGAAAATTACTATGATACTTTAGAGATATGAGCAATTGGTGGAGCATAATAAAAATTAAATCTTTATAAAATCAATTTACTCAAACTGGATGTGGTTTTGCTGAAGTGGAAGGAATTGAAATTTTTCAAGAGGATGCTCAAAATCCATCTTTTTCACAAAGAGATGTGAATATCGATGATGACACTCCACAATTAAGGATCGATGATGACGAAGATGTTAATGAAGTAACAAATGAATTTGAAATGACAAGTGATGATGAAACTGAAACTCATATGAATATTGATGATACGGAGGAGGAAGATGAAGACATTGACATTGACAACTATGGATAAGAGGATGAAGATGTACATTGACATAGTTAAATGATGGTTATAATCATACCTAATATATATCTATATATAATAATTATTTTCAACTATCCGCTAACCACAATGATTTTGTATTTCATATGGACCCTAATTTATACTACGAGTTACAAGATATAGAGATACCGTTGGATGAGGGTTATTTTGGATCATCTGGCCCTCAGCCTACTTGCGGTTCAAGGTGTCCACAGAGGGGGCATGATCTTGCATGACTGATGATTCTTGACCCTATCCCCGAGTGACATGCATGTCTTGGTTTCGATCCACGCACACAGCGGTATGGTAACTTGTATATTTTAGTTAGATTTCACTAATTTATTTATATATATATTGATTGTTTGATTATTTATCCCTTTTTCACAGTTTTGGGAATGTATCTATTGGATAGGGGAGCGCTATCTTGCACAATTATTTTTCTTATCCATGGATAACATGGGAATGGATTCTTGTTGATGTATGGAACGACATGCTCAATCATTGGCTGGTACGTAAATAAATAATATTTATTTTTAAATTTATTTTATTAGTAACCTGATATTATAAATTTTATGTAGGGTTTATCGTATCGCATCGATGATAGCATGTGTGACGCTATCCACACGTCATAGAAGGTGTCTATGCGTGACTATTTCCGTCAGTTTTTGCACAATTTGAGAAAAATAGACATTAAGAAAACAGGAGTGATAGAATTTGATGAGTCTTGCAGAGCCCACCGACCAGAGTACATTTCATCTCATATTTGGGATTGATTATGTTTACACTGGTTGGGTGGTGGATTTTAGAGGAGATATTCAGTGGGATGGCAGTATTGGGGGAGACAGGAGTTGACGCATCAAACTGGTAGCCATACATCTATTTCTCATAGAGAGCATCTAGTAAGTATATTTTTAAAATATTTTATATAACCTTAAATATAAACAGTTTATTTTATATTTCTGTAAGCAGTCGAGCATCCCAATATTATAGATTTTGACGTTTATCGGTGGATGTACAGTGATCCAGCCACAGGAGAGATTTGTGGTGATTGTCAGCATTAGATTGTAGTTAGTATTATTTTTTCTGTTTGAAAATTAACTACATATAATATTTTCACAATTTTAATTTCAAATTGGAATTGAATGAGTCATATGAAGTTGCGACCTCTCAGACACAGGCTGAGGGTCAGGACGAGACAATTGAGCAGACCAGTACCCACCATTTCGATGAGGTGACATGGATGCAGGTGACGCAGTATGTCTTTGAGAAGGGTCGAGTAGTTGTTATCGGCTCTCATTTGACTCCTGGAACTTATTATGGTACTACTGTGATGTCGGCGTCCAGCTCGAGAGGAGCTCGAGAAGAGGCATCATCTTCTGGCTCACAGTATCCAGAGCAGTTACAATCTCTGGCAGAGATTATAATGACTTTGCAGAAGCAGCATGAAGAGATGTGTTGATGGTAGCAGCAGCATTATTATCATCATGAGGAGGAGATGTGTCTATAGGAGCAGTAGCAGCAACATGAGAATCATGAGAAAATGGAGTACATGCGTCGTCTGACTCGTAGTTTAGGGATGAATTTTCCTCCACCATCTCCTACAGCTCATCCACCTCCTCTATAAGATGACCCCCTAGTGATTTTTTTCTTAAGATAAAAACATTTTAATTCAAGATTTTTAATAATATAAACTATTTACAATTTCTATCTTTTATTTTGGTACAAATATTTCATAATTTAATTTATTTTAAATATTTTATTATTTATTATTAGTATTATATTTTTTAATATTTTTTTTGTATTTTACTACTAATAATAATATTTTATGATTTTTTTTATTTTTTTGTAAATATTGAGAATTTTAATAATTTTTTATTATTTTATTATTTTATTATTTTAATAATATTAATATTAATTTTTTTAATCATAATTTTATTAAATATATTTTATTAGTATTATATTTTTTAATGTTTTTTTATTTTACTAATAATAATTTTATTATTTGTTTTAATTTTAATAATAATAATATATTTATTTCATTATTCATAATTTTATTAAATTTCATTGTTATGTTTAATATTTACAACGGGGCCTTTTGTGACGAGCTCTTGTCGTAAATAAGTTAAATATAATTTTTTATGATTAGTATTTGTGACAGGACAATGGGCCAATCGCAAATACTAACTGCGACAAGCCCGTCAAAAATATTTATATATAAATAATGTATATAATCAGACATTTATTTGTAACGGGGAACTTACACATTGAAAAGACTAATTGTGATGGACCCATATCCAAAAGATTTATTGATATATAATGTATATAATTAGGAGTTTTTTTGCGGTGAGAATCAATCCCATCGCAAAATCTATCTTTTGCGATGGGCTTGTCGCAGAAAAAATGTATTTGCGACGCTGTTCTCTATTACGAACAATTTGTTACGGGATCCCATCACAAATAGCCCATAACAAATACCTCTAAATCCAGTAGTATGTAGAGAGAGGTGGCTGGTTTTTTTATGATGCGTTCCACCTATCAACAGGTGAAGGTGGAACATCACCAGCCATCGTGGAATTTTATAGCAATTATCTATTCCTCAGGGTAAATGGGATGATTTTGCGATGGATTTCATGATGGGTTAACCAAGGTCTCCTAGAGGTAAGTTTTCAGTGTGGATTTTTGTGTTCATGATCCTGGGAAGTTGTATATTTGAGGGCCAATACGACTTCATGGGGTCCCCCATTCTATCATTTCATATAGGGATGATTGATTTACATCTCATTTCTGGTAGAGTTTTCAGAGGGTGTTGTGTACAGAGGTGATTCTGAGAATAGCATACCACCCTTAGATTGATTGCTAGTCAGAGTGTACGATACTAGTGCAGGAGGACATGCTGCGTGCATGCATCCAAGACTTTGGGTGATCTTTGGAGAATCGTATTCCCCTATATGAATCATCCTACAATAGTAGTTTTCTGGTGAATATAGAGATGAAACCTTATGAGGCATTGTACGGTAGTCCATGCCGATCACCCCTGTACTGGCTAGAGGTGGGTGAGATAGCTTTACGAGGACCACATCTCATGCATGAGACTTATGATAAGGTTCAACTGATTCATAAGTGGATGGCTACGGTGCATTCTCATCCTAAATATTATGTCGATCACCACATATGAGGACTATATTTCAAGGTTTGGGATAGATTTTTCTTGTGAGTTTCTCCGAGGATAGGACAAAAGAGAATCAAGGGATAGGGTAATCATTCACCATGCTACATTAGTCTGTTTCAGATTCTAGAGAGAGTTGGGATGGTTGCCTTTCGATTGCATTTACCTTAGAGTTATGGGGCTATGCACAATGTTTTCGGCATTTCTTAGTTGTGACATTACTTTTTAGACCAATCTCACAACTTTTAGACTATGGAATATTTGTTGTAGGATGATTTGTCCTTTGAGGAGCATCCCAATCGTATTGTGGGTCGTAGCAACCCAGGTTCTCTGTGGTTAGTTAATGACTTTGGTATAGATGTTATAGAATCACATACTAGTTTATGAATAGAGTTGGGAGAGGGAGGTTGATGTATGATCATAGTGGTCGTAGTTGTTCTTAGATATTTCTTCACCACCCTTTAAAGGGTAATTTTGGGATGAATTTCTTTAAGGGGAATTTTTCTAAGAACCCAGTTCTTATTTTTAGTTATTGATCATTCCTTTTCAAATTGTACTTATCAAAATGGGGGAAATAGGTTGAAGGATTGGATAAAAGCCTATTAAATGGTCAAACTGGGAACTACATTCCATGCACTTATAGGTACATGCCATGTAAGGAAGGATACATGACATTTAATATCAGTACATGACCATGTATGGTAAGTATAGAATTTGTATGGACATGTCATGTAGTCTTAGGTAAAAATTGTGTACTTTTTAATTATTTATTAAATCCGGCAGTAGTGTTGTTTTTGTGAAAACAATAATGGGATCATTTAGGTTCATGAAAAGTAGTGAAGAGGGCCATTTTTCTTCCCAATTGGTCATCTGAACCATGATTCCTTTACAGTCAGTTGTGTTTGAACCCTATTGTTGAGCTCTAGATTCCTCTTGATCCTCTATTCATGGTTTGGTCTCTAAATTCTTTTAAGGTTCGACATTTATACCCATTTTTTATATCTCTGTCTAATCCAAGCCCGACACTGGATGGGGAGAGTCATATGAGTACGAGGTAGGTGGTCTTGTGATTTTCGCTCAATTCTGAGTTATTTATATGTGTTGTATTTCCAATTTCTCATGTTCATGGTGTAACCTTCAATGAAAATTTACCATGGTTGTTGTATAATGGTGATTATATCATGAAATAAATTAAATAAAGATTTATTAAGATTGTTGGTTTGATAAAGGGCTACCTTGTGGTTTTCTTCCCTTGGAATTACTGTTTATGATCATTTGGTTGAGGTTGCCTATAAGACATGCCTCGTTTTATCTTATTGGGTTTCTATGTACGCATTACATTTATAATGGAATTGAAATTTTGATAAATTGTGATTCATTTGAATAAATGGTTTGAGATTAGTGATTTCCTCTTTGTCTAATGATATTCCCATTATTGATTTGGCCTTGTGACAATTTAATTCACTTGTTTCCTGTTTTGTTTAATTACCATATAAATTTTTATTAGGGTAACAATGTAATAGTGTAATTTACATGTGTTTTATATTATTCAAAAATGATTATATACTGGGATTGAACCTGATTGACCGTTATGCCTATGGGAGAGGATTTGTTATGCATATGGGTGAGGTATTGTTATGACTGTGGGAAAGGATTTTTTAGGCCAAAGGGAAATGATTGGTTATGCCTGGGGGGTAGGTTTTTTCTATGCATACTGGTAAGATATTGACTTGAATATTTAAATGGGATAAATTATGAAGCGTCTTCCAATCCAAAGCACGTGATTGGATTCAATCTTCACTTCTTTCTGTTTAGATAGCCTATTGAGGTTTCTTTTGTGATAACTTTATACAGGGGGTTGATAAGATTAGGCCAGATCCAAAGACTTATATAATTCAATTTAATTAAATTAATTAAAGAACAAGAATTAAATATTAATATATGTCATTACATGTAATATAGTTTACTTTTGAGTACATTCTAGTTTACAGCTATACCTTTTGAACACCACCAGTTGCATATGATTACCAACAATTAGGCACATATCTTTGGTGGTCTCCTACTGTGATTTGTTTCACATTCTATATGGGTCATTATTTTGGAAAAAAACTAATTATATTTTTTTCAGGTTCTGATAAGGGAAAGAGCCCTTCCATAGTTACTTGAGATATTGTCTAGGTGGTGGAGAGCGTGGGACCGAGCCGAGGCTTATGATGCTTCCTAGTCTCTTTTGATTAATTGGTGATTTTGAGACTTAATTTTTTTATTTTTATAGTTTAATTGTTTGGATTCTTTACTAGAACATGAGACATGTTGATTCATTCTTTGTGATGAATTATTCTTGGTTTTTTATCTTATAAGTCTTCAGCTATTTATTTCAATTTTATTCTATTTACATCTTCCTCTATTGTAGTATTATTTATTCAATTATGTTACATTCTGCCGATGAGGGTATAGTTTCCCCAATATCAAACCCTAGGCCATCACTTCAAGTCTATAGCCTCTGGCATTTGGGGAAATACACTTGAGGCCTAGTGACCAACAGAGTATGGGAACCTGTTGAGTGGCATCCAGATCTGAGACATTAAAATATGGCGTAATGTGGTTTCTTTCCATATTTTCATTACTTTTTGGAGGTGATATAAAGGAAATGAAGTTTGGTAATTATATTTCTCTAGGAGTAGCTACCCAGTGTACAGGAAAAATCCAAATTATCTCGATTTAATTGTGATTTATGGATTTTGAGATATTATAGTTGATTTGATTTCATTGTTGGGTTACACACTTGTTTTGTGCTATTATTATTGATATTGTTCTAGTTCAATTGTTTTCAAACCCGATGAGATGAGGGTATTCCACGTCATGAATCATATAGGCACTTGTTATAAATCACATTCCATACATTCTTTCCATGTCATTTAGAGAGAATTAATGAATGCATTCGGTTGTGATATCTGTCATACTAGATATGCATGTGGTTGTGATAGATACCATGATAGACATGCATGTTGTTGTGATAGGTATATTGGTACAAGTTATGGTAGAATTGTATTTACACCATACATTGGTCCCGGAGGAGTATGGTCCCTCTTGGATTGGAATTTTGTGGATCATGTTTCACCCATGGGATATAAATTGTTTTGGAAAGTGCTATATGTGGATACCATATTTGATTCGTAGGGATTATAGGCCTTATGGATCCAAATTTGGCACATTGATGCTTTATTTTGCAAAAACAGGGGCTCTAGGGACGTTCCTGAGGCTTAATATCTGATAACGTAGACAACACGTCGTGTGGTCCTATAAACACATTCCATGTGTTCTTTTGTTTGGGATGAAAATAACTTTTCCAAGTACACTCTATGTACTCTAAGCACACGCCATGTGATATATGACCGTTTCACCTTCCATGTGAGAGAAAAGATATGTTTTTTAGTTTTTATTTGAACATGTTGTATACCCTATGTACACCCTGTGAAGTTTTACATAGACAGACCCCTGTAGATCTGGCCTTGTAAAATGCATGGCAAGGAGGGAATACTTGAGTACATGACATGTGTGATCCTGACACACCATGTATCTAAGAAGTTTACATGTCCAAGACAAGTGGATTTAAATGAACATATTGGAGTTTAAGAGGTCATGTTGTGTATAGTTCATGCACACCATGTACCTGGGGTGTTTACATGCCCAGGCTGGCATGATTACACGACCTTGTAAGGGCTTATGTGAAAATGTTGTGTATGGTTCCTACATCTCTAATAATTATATGTTTTTAACATTAGAGTATTTACTTATATTTTTTAGTAATTGCGCTCTTGAAATACATACCATGATAAATAATATTAAACTATGGTGTGTTTGATGGACTTTGCTGAGAAATGTCGCCACGACGACCCCCATTTGTATGCCAGGTGAGTAGCATTGAGAATATCCCATATATGGAATCCCATGGGATACCAGTGGACCCACCAAACATTCTAGTTTTATAAGTAGCTATTAAATTGAACACAGGTGAGGATGCATAGTTCTGTAAAGGATTTATGAGTTTTATATAGACCTTCTAGGGACTACATCAGCCTCCCATGTCGATGGCAGAATGAATGCGATTATTCTAGTAGTATATCATGCCTATGTTTTAAGGGGATGGTGGACCACATGATATAGAATCATGGTTGTTTTCAATTCTTACGATCTTTGAGCATTTTGAGATGCCTCCTGATATGAGGATCAAGCTCGAAACTTTTATGTTGTGTGGTTCATTTAAGAGGTGGTAGGATGTTATCACTCAAACAGAATGTCATCAGGACATGTCATGGGCATATTTTAAGATTGTCTGCTATTGATACTATTTTATCGAGACGCTGAGGGATGATATAGCCTAAGAGTTCATGCATTTGGAGTAGGGAGGTATGCTAGTGTTGGAATACTCTGCCCATTTTACTAAGATTTAGATATATGCACCTATTCTGATGGGTGAAGAGACATTGAGGGCTAGGCGATTCGAGGATGGTCTTAGGTCTGACATCTGATAGCAGGTGAACAGTTTTAGGTATCCATATGAATATTCTATCGCGAATCAGTCACAGATTAGCGATCGTAATTTATGGGAAGAAATTAGTGAGAACCAGGGCGGTTCGCCACCATGATATGGTACTGTTTCGGCTGGAAGAGAGAAGCATCGTATGAATATTTCTTATGGGGATCATAAAAGTAAGAATGTTTCTTTTAGTATCCAGGCAAGGTGTTATCAGTGTGTAAGAGCTAGGAATTTAACACCATAGTGCCCGATGGACCCAGTCGTATGCCAAGATTTTAGTATAATGGGTCATCTATACCTCTACTATAGGGCGTTTCCACCAGCGTCTTCTAAGAGAGGTTATGCTAGACTCCATGTTTAGGATCAGGGTCAGCAGTTTCTCACTAGCCAGGGAACTGGAATATGCCAGGTTAAGAAGGATAAGGTGGTTGTCATTTTTATAGTTATCAGACCCCAATATTTCAGCAATAATAGGGAAGGACAGGTCATGGTAGCCGAGTTGTGTCTCAGAGCCGCGATACAAGACAGTTTTATGCAGTGCAACAGACCCAGTTGGAGAAGGATCCTAGAACTTCTACTATCATAGGTACTATTATATTATCCTCCATTTTATCTTCTTCACTCTTTGATTCAAGGGATTCACATAGTTTTATATTTGTTCTCATTGTATAGATAATCAATCATTTTATTCTCTTTTTTGATTATGTTATGATGCTAGAAACTCGATTAGGGATAAAGAGGACATATGTGTGTCATTTTTAAGAGTTTCCCTAGATGATGTTGGGTATCATTTCTTTTGGAATCTCTATTTCTTAAAGACGACAGGCTTTGATGTCATACTCAGAATGGACTAGCGAGTCTCCTTTCAATCCTTTGTCAAATTCTATCATTTATAGTGATTTTTACATATCTAAAAGGATGACCGCTTCTATACAAGGGATTGTCGGATGTCTAGACAAGCCAATATGGACCTAAGAAATGTGGTTTGAGTGGGATGACATCATAGATTTCCACATATGGATGACTAGGGAACATGTTGGGTAGATTTCCCTCTAGTGTTTGATCATTTTAGGGTTGTTTTCTTGGATGACTTTTCATGTTTACCTCGAGTAAGAGAGATATAGTTCACTATTGTGCGACTGAAAGAAGTTTCATTAATATCCATTCTTTTTTATAGTATGGATATGATGGAGTTTCAAGATCTCAAGAGGCAACTTGGGGATTTTTAGGCTAAGGGTTTCATCTAACCTAGTACTTCTCTGTGGGATTTGACGGTCCTTTTTGCCAAAGAAGGTGGAAAATACCCTCAGGCTATGCATGGAGTATTGGAAAATGAACCAGTTGATGGTTAAAAACCGATAACACTTTCTAGAAAAAATTGACATGTTTGATTAGCTTCGATGAGCCTAGGTGTTCTAGAAAATTGACTTGAGGTTAGGATATCACCAGCTACATGTTCGACCTTCTGAGATACCTTGTAACAACCTGAGATTTTAGAAGAAATGTTCGTTTTAATTTCTTTCATATCATCTGTTGTACACTACACCACGATTATCTTGCACTATAAGAAACACCGTATTATCTTGCAGTATATGCAACACTAATCTTGGATCGTGTTACACACAATTTCATGTTTATTTGATAGTAGTTATTCTACAAAACATTGAGTGTATATATATATATATAATGTATTTTTTTATACGCATCAACAAAGGAGTTGTGCACTACATGCAACCCTGGCTTGGCTTTCATCACACGCAATCACGACCTTCCTCGATAGCGTGTGTTGTACGCAATACCGGGTTTTACTAAACAAAGATATATTATTATAATATTATTATAAACTAGCCGTTATGAATAATATTTACTAAATTTTTAATTTTATAACAATCTTTTTCATCTTAGAGATTTTCTAGAACATGGTATAAGAACAAAATAATTTTGTCGGGTAAAATAAGTATTTTTCAAAAAATGCAGTTTTGACACCTTTTGATGGAGCACCCACATTAAATCTAGTTTTTGACATGTTTATAAGTTCAATTTTACAAAATAAAATTATTCTTTGGAATCAGGATTTAAAATTTTACCTTGGATAAATTTTCATATTATTCTGATAACTTTAATATTTTAATGAATAGTAAAAACACGCTATATTTTAATTAAAAACAACTTTTTTCATCGTAATAATTTATATGGTTAAATTATAATATTTAATGGTTTTAAAGAATAAATAGAATATATTTTTACATTTTAATACAATTTATGTCATTAACATTTATTTTACCTTGAATTCGTTGGTGAACTCATTTTAATCTTTTGCAATGTTTTAAACAAAAACATGTTTTTCTTTCGACAACGGGATTAATTTTAATTTAATTTCTGAAAATTATGTGTATTGAATTTGGAAAAATGGATTCCATATTTGGAATCAGTGGGTCCAAATTATATTAATAGACTAGTTTTTATTTTTGGGCATTATGAATAGTAACAATGGTTAATTTTATTTACCATAGTAAAAGGTAAATTGGGTAATCAAGGGAAAATATAATATTATAAAATTATCCTAATACTTGTATTAATACAATTGGATTATTATAATTTTTCCTAATTCATATTTGGGTCGAAATGGAATCTATTAGAACCCACTTGGAGGTGATTATGACCTTTAGTTTATTTTATTTAAAGGAAAGTGAAATATGTCTCACTCAACTTTAATAATTAAAATATTTTTAATATAAGTTTATACAGAATATAAATTCGGTTATAAATACTCATTTGAAAGATAAAATGTTTTTCTTTATCATGGTAATTTATTTTTAATTTTTAAGTGTTATTCAATTACCTTATTATCTTATACATTAATGATAGAGAAATTATTTATTTAGTGAAAATTCAATAATATAGTTTTTATTTAAATAGTAATACATAAAAAAGGCCCAAAAATCTGCAAAAAACATATTATTAGTCTATATATAAACCCTAATCATCCACTGGCAGAATTTTTGACCATTTGGATCCTTATTAAGTTGATTATGACACTTATATTATTTTATTTTAAATGATGCTAAAGTTGTCACCTTCATAATTTAATACATATAACAATTTAAATATTATAATTTTAAGATGATAAATCTGAGTAAAAGTATTATTGTAAAATTTAATAGATTTATCTTAATCATCGGATTTTATTTTAAATTTTTATGCAAAAAATAATTATATTAAATAATTATACAAAAATGTTGTAGTAATTATTTTATTAAGAGATAAACCAAATAAATGGTTTTAAAAATAATAAAATAAATATTATATGAACTATTTAATGTTCCCCACTAATATTCTAGATACATATGACCTTATATGAATCTATTAAAGCTTTTAGTTCAAATATATCTTATGTATATATTTAAATTAAATTCAAATAAATGAATAGTGTCAACATTAACACTATTGTTATTTTATAAAAATAACATATTATAAAATTGTTTAAAAATCACAAAAATATTTAAAAATTATAAATTCAAATTTATATGTTCTAAAGTGTTATGAAGTATCCAATTATAGAAAATTTACAACAAATAAGTAATTATTTGTTATAATTTAAAAATTAGAATGTTATTACCACAAATAAAATTAAATTGATTAAATAAGGATAAATCAAGTTGATAATGTTTAAAATAAATTCCTAACATGTATACATTTTATTTGTTGATTATATTTCAACCCTATTTCATCTAAGCTTCGTATATGAGTCATTTTTGATTTATTTATGTGGGGTTGGGATTTAATATAATCTAATATTTCTTATATTTCCAAAGGTGCCCCTCTCCTCTCTTATAAAAGGGTAACTCCTCACTCTCCTCCTCACACAAATTTGAGCCTTAAAGCTCAGAAAAACCCTTCCCATTTCACTTCCCCACTTCCCTAGAAACATCCTAGAGGTCCTGGTCTTCTTAAAAGACCAATTATAGTTCCCTAAGAGGAGGTCTCAAAGAGACTCTTCAAAGAAGAGGTAATGTCTGTTACCGATTCTTTCATATTTATTTCTTCTTATACTTCTTATTCTTTAGTTATTTCATTATGAAGTAATAACATCTGTTTCACTAATATAATGATATGTTATTATAAGTATTCAAAAACCCTATTTCACCATCTATCCATCCTACGGAAAACAAAATCACCACGCGTGCGTACGTACGGAATACCATCTCCACACCGTGGTGTAATCTATTTTCCACCACATCCTTACATGGATGGGTATAATGGTGTAAATAATGACTATATATGATAATTGTAAAGTGATATTGATTCTGAAACAGTATACCTACACTCCAATACAATTCTATGGGAACTATATCATCGCTCGTGCGTACGTACGGATTACCGTCTCCACGACGCAATGAGATTCATTTTCCATGTTAACAATTAAAGAATGATTATAAAGTATATATAAGAAGTAATAATGAAATATATGACATAATAATTCTTCTGGATTTATATATATATATATATTTCATATATTTAATTCCATTCAATTCAATAAGGAAACGAAAACAGCGTTCATGCGTACGTACGACATACCGTCTCCATGAATGGTGTATTTCTTTCCATTTATTGATCTATTATATATATGTATATTCTTAATATATATTATATATAAATCAAGTTTTAAATTATTTATTTAATTAATCATTATCTAAGTAATCATATGAATAATTACATGTTAAAACACAAATGACAAATGAAACGATTTTACCCAAAACACTACTTTAAAATGAATTTACAAAAGAACGGGTAATGTAATGTCATAAGAGAACCATATATGATATAATAACAATGAATATGATTCTGTAATAAGTCAATGAAATTATTTAAATCATTATACAAGAGTTTTGGATACGTATAAAGTATATCAGACTAAAGGTAAGGGATAATTTTTCAAATCTCATTTTTATCCGAGATTGCATATTCGCAAGTATTTACTGGGGTTATTTCTATCATCCATGTACATGTTTTATAAAAGTGTTTTCATGTATGTTTAAAGTAATTTTTACCCATTTTTACTTTTACTACATGGTATGTAAGGAATCTTTCGTTTGTTTAAGTTTCGAGGTACTTTTTGACTTTTTCAACAAAAGTACGAGAAGAATGTTTTTTTAACTTATACGGCATGAAAGGATTTTTATGGTTTTATAAAGCCTTATTTTCATGAAGCTTCCTCCAAAATATTTCATGGATACTTTCAACAAAATATCCTTCTTATAAAATTACATGATGTTTTGTGAAAAGAAATATATTTTGAAGAAGAAAGGATATTTTCTTCAAGAATTTATTTCAAATGTTTAATCAAAACCATTTTCCATCTAAGATGAAATTATTTTCATATGTGTATGTTTAAAGTATAATGTCTCTATGATTTACATGGTTTCAATTTTCTTATGATGAAATGATATCCATTTTTTTATATGGATTATGTTTTGATGGGATGATATTTATGAAACCCATTTTTATTCTTTGGGTTATAATGAATGATTTATGTTTATGTTGTGGCATAAGTAAGAATGATATCATTATGAGATGGTTGGGACCTATATCTCCCTCCAACGCATTGGGTAAAGATTTATATCTCATTAGATAGACATGGCTGGAATGGTAAGTTAATCTGGTTCAGTTTTACAGGACTGAAACGAGGATTGAACTCGATTCAGAAAGGGACTTTGTCTGCTAACATGGTCTTGGCATCAATGACTTGGCTAATATGGAAATCATAACAAGTGCTGAATGGTTGTCACAATTACATGTTTCATTCCCATTATATTGTGTCATGGTTGATGTTCCGTTATGATATATTCCTTATATACTGCCATGATTTATGTCTTTCCTCAAGATTTTGATGTTTAAATTTCATGTTCAAGTTTTTACTTCCAAATGTTTATGGATTGTTTTATGTTATCTATGTTTTCCCTTACTGAGAATTTGAGCTCAACCCTTTTTATGTTTTATTTTCCTCAGAAAATAAAGAAATGTTTTCGGTAAGGAAACAAAAAGGGGAAGATCGTTATGGGAATTGTTGAAGATATTTCACCAGGATTAGAAGTTTATATTCTGAGTTTCCAAAGACCCTAAACTATTATGATCCTTTGGTGTCTGTTTTTGTTATGTATTAAGTATTCCGCAAAAGTAATGTAATGTCCATGTATGTCAGGCTTTGGGCCTCTACAGTTGGTATCAGAGGAAAGGTTTAGTCAAGCTTTGGAAACTAGGATGCGAAAACGTTAGTGAGATCCCTAGAGATATTTCTAAGGTATGTCTAGGGATGTCGCTGAGGATAAGTATATGTATAGGATATAGTCCTAGAACTATGGTAACGATCATAGGATTTAACCTAAGATGTTGGCTGTTGAAGGTAATCCCCCCTAGATTATGATTTTTTCCTCTCACACTATTCTTTTTGGGTTTTAGAAAATGGCTGGAAACCATAAGAATCACGATAATGGAGAATATGATGGACAATGGAATGATATTCTTCATGAGAAACCAAATGAAATTGGATATGGAAGTCCAAATATCGTTATTATGTCTAATCAGCAATCTCATAATATGATCAATAATCTCAACATTGGTAAGTTTCCTGACTCATCTAATAAAAGAAAGATGGAGTTTCATGATTATCATAGAGGAAAGAAAGTTCAATTCCCCTCATGTAAATCATGTGGGAAGAGGCATCCGGGAGAATGTTTCAAAGGAACTAGAAGATGCTTTGGGTGTTGAAAAGAAGGACACAAAGCTAGTAATTTTAAAGGAAAAGGTTAGTTAACACCATGGAAAAGGATAATGGTATTAATAAGACATCAACAACAGTTAAATGTTTTAAATGTGGAATGTATGGGAATTATGCAAACCAATGCCTTAAGGGAAAGCCTCATGAAAAGAATCATCATGGCCGTATGGGTAGTATTTAAATTGATGACGATGAAGAGACTACAAATGATATGTGAGATAAAATAATTTTTGAATCTCAGTCAATGGTTTAAGAAGGTAGTGTAATGATTGTATGTTTATTGAGAATAATGTATGGTACTATGGAATAAAGAAAAAATCTAAGGATTGGTACACTATTTCCTTTGCTTGAGTTTTGAATGTATATGATGAATGGTACCGGTAACCATGAAAGGTTATTCAAATATTTTTGGAAGGTAGATGATATGTGCATAGTTAAAGGATAATGAGATAATGAGTATTTTGATAGTATTCATGAGCTCATGACTGATATAAGGACAAAGTTATATCATGGTTTGAGTATATAGATTTTTTTGGATTTTGGTATGTGGAAAGAGTTGATGTTTGACAGCATTCATGTTTTCAATAAGGTACAATGGGTATTCATTTTTCAAGAGAATACATGATTAAGGTATTAACATGATTAGAATGTGACCAACAAGATATATGAGGGATAAAATATAGTATTCACATTCTTGTTATATAACCTTTTTAGTAATTGTTCTCTTTATACTATGATTTTGGAAAGAAGTATTTTGGGTAAGCCTAAAGATTCGAATGGATTATGTTGAACATAAGTTTGTATTGTTTAAGGCTATAACTTTTTGTTATAATAGTATTGTCTTATAAAAAGGACAACCTGCAGGACGGACGACAACCCATCGCGTCAGACAAGGCTGTCAGAATCGAACCCACAACCGAAGTGCGACTGGCCTTTATCACCTACCACTGGCCTACAGGATGTCCCTGGTTAGTAGAAACTAGTTTTATTTTATTAAGCGGTATGATATATGATGTATAAGTTCATTTTTTGGAATCTAATATGATTAACCTCACTATAGATGGACTTATTTATATTTGACAACTTTTTCTTACCTTTTGTTTGAAACAGATGGAATGACCCATAATTCTATCACATGATCTACTAACACTTCAGGAATAACAAATTTAACTTCATTTCTTTAAGAGATGAAGTGGAAATTGTTTAAGGTACAAACAACAGTGAGATTGTACCAAAATCAAGCAAGTATTTCTTCTAATTCAAATTTTTCAACTTTAGGGAAATGATATTGAAAACAAAAAATGTTATCCTAGTTCTCTTATATCCGATTATCGGATGGAACCTTAGATCATCACAAATTTATGGCTTTGTGATTATTGACTTTTTCATAACCATGTTCTCTACCACTCTCCATCAGAACATGATGGTTAGATTTTTAATTCATATCCATATTTTCACCTATGTTCTCCTACATGGAAACCCAGTGATGAGTAAATTTGGGTAACCAATATGTTTCATACTCCACTTTTTAAAATGAGGTTTTTGTATTCATTTTTATGATGTGGGTTTCTATGAATAGTAAATGATTTATAACCGCGACGAATTTTGAGGGAGAAATTCATTTTAAGGGGGGTAGAATGTAGCAACCCGAGATTTTAGAAGATATGTTCGTTTTAATTTCTTTAATATCATCTATTGTACACTACACCAAGATTATCTTGCGCTATACGCAACACCGTATTAGCTTGCAGTATATGCAACACTAATCCTGGATCGTGTTACACACAATTTCATGTTTGTTTGATAGTAGTTATTATGTGAAACATTGAGTATATATATATATATTCAATGTATTTTGTTATATGCAGCAACAAAGGAGTCGTGCACTACACGCAACCCTGACTTGGCTTGCATTACATGCAATCACAACCTTCCTCGATAGCGTGTGTTGTACGCAATACCAGGTTTTACTAAACAACGATATATTATTATAATATTATTATGAACTATCCATTATGAATAATATTAACTAAATATTGAATTTTATGACATTATTATTCATCTTACACATTTTCTAGAACATTTTATAAGAACAAAATAAATTTTTCGGGTAAAATAAGTATTTTTAAAAAAATGCAGTTTGCCGCCTTTTGATGGCGCACCCACTTTAAATATAGTTTTTTACATTTTTATAAGTTTAATATTACAAAATAAATTTATTATTTGGAATCAGGATATAAAATTTTACATTGGATAAATTTTTCATATTATTCTGATAACTTTCATATTTTAATGAATAGTAAAAACACGCTATATTTTAACTAAAAACAACTTTTTTCATCGTAATAATTTATATGGTTAAATTATAATATTGAATTTTTTTAAAGTATAAATGGAATATATTTTAACCATTTAATACAATTTATGTCATTAGCGTTGATTTTACCTTGAATTCGTAGGTTAAATCAATTCAATCTTTTGCAATGTTTTAAACAGAAACCTGTTTTCTTTCGACAACAGGATTAATTTTAACTTAATTTCTGAAAATTATGTGTATTGAATTTGGAAAAATGGATTCCATATTTGGAATAAGTGGGTCCAAATTATATTAATATACTACTTTTTATTTTTGGGCTTTATGAATAGTAACAACGGTAAATTTTATTTACTATAGTAAAAGGTAAATTGGGTAATTAAGGGTAAATATAATATTATAAAATTATCCTAATACTTGTCTTAATACAATTGGATAATTATAATTTGTCCTAATTCATATTTGGTTCGAAATGGAATCCATTAGAACCCACATGGAGTTGATTAAGACCTTTAGTTTATTTTATTTAAAGGAAAGTGAAATATGTCTCACTCATCTTTAATAATTAAAGTATTTTTAATATAAGTTTATAGAATATAAATTCGGTTATAAATACTAATTTTAAAGATAAAATGTTTTTCTTTATCATGGTAATTTATTTGTAATTTTTAAGTTTTATTTAATTACCTTATTATCTTATACATTAATGATGCAGAAATTATTTATTTAGTAAAAATTCAATAATATAGTTTTTATTGAAATAGTAATACATATCAAAAGGCCCTAAAATCGGCACAAAACTTATTATTAGTGTATATATAAACCCTAATCATCCACCGGCCGAATTTCTGACCATTTGGATCCTTATTAAAGTGATTATGACACTTATGTTATTTTATTTTAAATGATGCCAAAGTTGTCACCTTCAAAATGTAATACATATAACAATTTAAATATTGTGATTTTAATAAGATAAATTCGAGTAAAAGTATTATTGTGAAAGGTAATAGATTTATATTTATCATAGGATTTTATTTTAAATTTTTCTGCAAAAATAAGTATATTAAATAATTATACAAAAATGTTGTAGTAATTATTTTATTAAGAGATAAACCAAATAAACTGTTTTAAAAATAATAAAATAAATATTATATGGACTATTTAATGTTCCACACAAATTTTATAGATACATATGACTTTTTATGAATCTATTAAAGATTTTAGTTTGAAAATATCTTCTGTATATATTTAATTTAAATTCAAATATATGAATAGTGTTAAAATTAACACTGTTGTTATTTTATAAAAATAACATATTATAAAATTGTTTAAAAATCACAAAAATATTTAAAAATTAAAAAAGTTAAATTTATATGGTCTAAAATGTTATTAAGTTTCCAATTATGGACAATTCACAACAAATAAGTAATTATTTGTTATAATTTAAAATTTAGACTGTTATTACCACAAATAAAATAAAATTTATTAAATAAGGATAAATCAAGTTGATAATGTTTAAAATAAATTATTAACATGTCTAAATTTTATTTTTTTATGATATTTCAACCCTATTTAATCTAATATTTGGATATGAGTCATTTTGGATGTTTTTAAGTGGGAATGGGATTTAATATAATCTAATATTTCTTATATTTCCAAAGGTGCCTCTCTCCTACCTTATTAAAGGGCACCTCCTCCCTCTCCTCCTCACACCAATTTGAGACTTCATTCTCGGACAACACCTGACCATTTCACTTCCCCAATTCCCTAGAAACATCCTATAGGTCCTGGTTTTCTTCAAAGACCAATTTTAGTGCCCTAAGAGGAGGTCTCAAAGAGGCGCTTCAAAGAAGAGGTAATGTTCGTTACCGATTCTTTCATCTTTATTTCTTCTTCTACTTCTTCTTATTTAGTTGATTCATTATGAAGTAACAACATCAGTATCAAAAATATACTAATATGTTATTATATATATGAAACAACCCTATTTCACTATCTATCCATCCTACGGAAAACGAAATCACCGCGCGTGCGTCCGTAAGGAATACTGTCTCCACGCCGTGGTGTAATCTATTTTCCACCACAACCTTACTTGGATGGGTATAATGGTGTAAATAATGACTATATATGATTATTTTAAAGTGATATATATTCTGAAATAGTATACAGACACTCCAATACAATTCCATGGGAACGATATCATCGCTCATGCGTACGTATGGATTACCGTCTCCACGACGCGATGAGATTCATTTTCCATGTTAACAATTCAAGAATGATTATAAAGAATATATAAGAAGTAATAATGAAATATATGACATAATAATTCTAATGGATATATATATATATATATGTCATATACTTAATTCTATTCGATTCAATAAGGAAACGAAAACAGCGTTCATGCGTACGTACGACCTACCGTCTCCATGAACGGTGTATTTATTTCCATTTATCGATCAATTTTATATATGTATATTCTGAATAAATATTATATATAAATCATTTTTTAAAGTCTGGATGTAATTAATCATTATTTAATTAATAATATGAATAATTACAAGTTAAAACACGAACGACAAATGAAACGATTTTACCCAAAATGCAACTTTAACAAGAATTTACAAAAGAACAGGTAATGTAAAGTCATAAGTGAACCATATATGATATAATAAAAATGAACATGATTATGTAATAAGTCAATGACATTATTTAAATCATTATACAGGAAGTTTGGATACGTACGAAGCATATCGGACTTAAGGTAAGGGATAATTTTTCAAATCTCATTTTTATCCGAGATTGCTTATTCGCAAGTATTTACTGGGGTAATTTCTATCATCCATGTATATGTTTTATAAAAGTGTTTTCATGTATGTTTAAAGTAATTTTTACCCATTTTTTACTTTTACTACATTGTATGTAAGGAATATTTCTTTTGTTTACGTTACGAGGTACTTTTTGACTTTTCCGACAAAAGGACAAGAATAATGTTTTTTTAACTTATATGACATGAAAGGATTTTTACGGTTTTATAAAGCCTTATTTTGATGAAGCTTCCTTCAAAATATTTCATGGATATTTTCAACAAAATCTCCTTCTTTTATAATTGCATGAAGTTTTGTGAAAAGAAATTTATTTTGAAGAACAAAGCATATTTTCCTCAAGAATTCATTGCAAATGTTTTATCAAAACCATTTTCCATCTAAGATGAAATTATTTTCATATGTGTATGTTTCAAGTATAATGTCTCTATGATTTACATGGTTTCACTTTTCTTATGATGAAATGATATCCATATTTTATATGGATTATGTTATGATGGGATGATGTTTATGAACCCCATTTTTATTCTTTGGGTTATGATGAATGATTTATGTTTATGTAGTGGCACAAGTAAGAATGCTTTCATTATGAGATTGGTGGGACCTATATCTCCCTCAAAAGCATTGGGTAAAGATTTATATCTCATGAGATAGACATGGATGGAATGGTAAGTTATTCCGGTTCAGTGTTACAGGACTGAAACGAGGAGTGAACTCGATTCAGAAAGGGAATTTGTCCACTAAGATGGTCTTGGAAGAAATGCCTTGGATACTATGAAAATCATAACAACTGTTGAATGGCTGCCATAATTACATGTTTTATTCCCATTATATTTTATCATGGCTGATGTTCTGTTATGATATATGTCTTACATACTTCCATGATTTATGTCTTTGCTCAAGATTTTCATGTTTAAATTTCATGTTCAAGTTTTTACTTCCAAATGTTTATAGATTGTTTTATGTTATCTATGTTTTCCCTTAATGAGAATTTGAGATCACCCTTTTTATGTTTTATTTTCCCCAGGACATAAATAAAGGTTTTAGGTAAGGAAACAAAAAGGGGAATATCGTTATGGGAGTTGTTGAAGATATTTCACCACGATTATAAGTTTATATTCTGAGTTTCCAAAGACACTAAACTATTACGATCCTTTGGTGTCTGTTTTTGTTATTATTAAGTATTCTGAAAAAGTGATGTAATTTCCATGTACGTTAGGCTTCGGGCTTCTACATACCTCATACCATGTTTCGTAGCTGGTATGTACTGTATGAGTAACTGGTTATGTTGTTCGGTCTCACGAACATGACACCAGTTTTCATGGAATTGACGAACCAAGTGTTCCATCCCTATCTTGATTCTTTTTTTGTGGTTCTTGTGGATTTTATCTTGGTTTATTCTCATAATCAACACAACCAAGCTATACATATTGATATTTTTTTGAGAACACTGAGAGAGAATCATATATATGATATGTTCTAAAAGTGCCACATTTGGATGGGTCATATTCACTTCCAAGGTCACATAATCATAGATATAGGATTATAAGTGGACTGAGAGAATGTGAGATCAATAGTTACCTAGTAGTTTTCCATGAACATATTAGAGATTTAGAGTTTTCTAGGGATGGATGGTTACTATTTTAATTTCATACAGGACTCCTCACACATATTTGTGCCGATAATGGGCTTGAAAAAGAAGGGTGTGAAGTAAGTATGGCCAGATTCGTGAAAGATAGCCATTATAATGATTAAAGGGAGATTAAAATCACCACCGATACTTATTCTTCCAAATCTAGGTAGGAGATATACTATGTACAAAAACACATCATGTATCGGGTTGGGAGCAGTGATTATGTTGGGGGATCGAGTCTTTGTGTACAAGCCTCAGTAATTGAGGCCAGATGAGAAGAAATACTTGACGCACGATCTCAAGGTATCTTTGGTTTTTCATGTCTTAGATTTTTTGAGACATGACTTATCGGGGGATTATTTTGTGGTGTACACGGACCAAAAAAGTATCATGTATATCTTTACTCAACATGATATAAATCTGATGTAGTAAAGGTGGGTGGAGTACCAAAAGTCTTTCGAATTTGAGCTTTCTAACACTCATGGAAATGCTAATGTAGTGGTTGATGCCCTAAGTAGGAGGACATAGAGACAGGAAGTACAACAGGCTAGTAGTGAGTGGATGTTGATGGAGTTGTTCACTAAGATGCATCTAGAGGTGCACGATAGTTAGGGTAGATTTTCCTTTCTTCATTATTTGTGGCTTCAACCCTCCTGCATAGAGTGAGGATGAGACAACTATCATATACTAAAGTCATAGTTCTATGGGAGAGTATGGTATTTGAGGATCCACCTCCTATTTGGTTGGTGGGTGATGATAAGATCTTGTGGAACTATGGACGCCTATCAGTTCCAGTGGAAATATGTGAGGATTTTATGTGGTAGTTTCATTCTTCATCTTGGGCAGTGCATCTGGGAGTGACCAAGATGTACTGTGACTTGTGTCATCAGTACTGGTGGCTGAGTATAAGGATAGAGGTGTCTGGTTTTGTTATGAGGTGTTCCACCTATCAACAGGTAACTGTGGAACATCAGCGGCCAAATGGGATTTTAAATGAGTTAGCTATTCTATAATGAAAATTGTATGATGTCATGATGGATTTTGTGACGGTTTTATTAAGGTTTTCCCAAGGTAATAATGTAGTGTGGGTGGTGTTTGATAGACTTATGAAGGGCGTTCACTTTTTTCTGATCAAGGAGACCATTCGTTTTCATGATCATGTGGAGTTGTATATTCAATAGGTGGTACGAATTCATGGGGTCCCACCTTCTATTTTTTTAGATTGGGATTCCCACATTATATCTCATTTCTAGAATAGTTTTCATAGGACGCTGGGTATACATGTGCTTCTGAGCACAATATACCACCCTCAGACTGATGGAAAGTCAGAGGGTATGATACAAGTACTGGAGGACATGTTATGAGCATGCATCCTAGACTTTGGGGTCTCTTGGGGGAAGCCTATTCCCTTGGATTAATTTTCCTACAATAACTATTTCTAAGAGACTATATAGATTTAGCCTTTTGAGGCATTATATAGTAGGCCATGATGATCACCCCTATGCTGGTAGGAGGCAGGTGGGGCTACTCTACTGGGACCATGTCTCATGCAGGAGACTTCTAAGCAGGTCCAGTTGATTTAGAAGCAGATGGAAACTGTGTTGTCTCATCAAAAATCATATATCGATCTCCACAGATGACTTCTAGAGTTTGAGGTTGGCGATCGATTTTTTTTGGCGAGTTGCACCGAGGATGGGACATTAGAGAATCGGGAGATGGGTAAATCTTTCTCTGAGATACTTCGGTCCATTTTATATTCTAGAGTGGGTCAGTCTGGTTACCTTTCGATTTTAGTTACCTCAGTGTTATGTAACTATGCACGATGACTTCCATGTTTCTCAGTTGCGACATTACTTTTTTGACCCATCTCACACCTTTCATCCTAAGGAAATGTATTTGAAGGAATATGTTTCCTTTGAGTAGAATCCCATTTGTATTGTAGATTTTAGCATGAAGGTTCTCTATGGACAGTCTATTCCTTTTATACAGGTGCTATTGCAGTATGGATGAATGTAGGATGAGGCAAGGGAGAGGGAGACTGAAGTACGATCAAAATGGCAAGAGTTGTTCCTAGATATTTCTTCACCACTATTCGAAGGGAAATTCAAGAATAAATTTCATTAAGGGGGATTTTTGAATGAACATGATTCTTGTTTTGAGTTATGGATATTTTCTATTCAATTTTTACATATGAAAATGAGGGTAAAGAGTTTGAGTGTCTTGATTCTTGCCTGTTACATGTTGTGAATGAGAAATGAATGTCATGTACTTATAGGTACATGTCGTGTATGGAAGGATACATGCCAAGTTCTCCTGGTACATAGAAACATAACGGTTAAGATATAATTTTTATGGAAACAACATGTTGTCTCAAGTACACATCGTGTAATTTTTTCTGATTAAATCATGAAGTGGAATCTATTTTTTTGAAAATTGGAAGGGGATCATCTAGGTTCACTAACAGTAGTGCTGAGAGCCATTTTTCTTCCTAATTGTTCATACAAACCCTGATTCCATTTTCTTCAGCTGTGTTTGAACCCATTCGGTGAGCTCTCTATTCCACTTGAGCATTTATTTCAGATCTCTTCTATTAATGATGTCATTTAAGGATGATAATTTATAGTTTTTTTAGATCTACTCCATTCTAGGTAGAATCAATGGATGATGCTGGACGAAGAGAGTCGTACGACTATGAAGTCGGTGGTCTTGTTCTTTTCACTCAATGCTGAGTAGTTTATAAGTGTTTTATTTCCATTCACCCATGTTTAGGGTGTAACCTTGAATGGAAATTGACCTTGTTTTTTCAAAATGATGATTAGGTCATGAATTAAATTAATTAAATCATGTTTGATCTTGTGGGTTTGATTAAGGGCTACCATGTGAGTGTGTTTTCTTGGAATGAACATTTATGGTCTTATGGATTAGGTTTCGTTTGAGGCATTCATTTTTTCCCTGTATTAGGTAGCCATGTATGGATTAAATTTTTATTGGAATTTAAATTGTGATAAATTTTTATTGATTTGATTGAATGGTTTGGGATTAGTTTTTTCCTCTTTTCCCCATGATGTACTAATTATTGTTTAAGCCACGTGATAGTTTTAATTCACATATTTCTTGTTTTGTATGATTCCCACGTGAATTTTTATTATGGTAACCACATAATAGTGTAATTTAAATGTGTGGTTTATTATACTGAAATGTTGATATACCAAGCTTAACCCTGTTTGTTTGTTATGCCTGTGGGTGAGGATTTTTATGCCTATGGGCGAGGATTTTTTATCCTAGTGGGTAAAGATTCATTGTGCTTGAGGGTGGGGTTAGGTTATGACTGCGAGAAGGGTTATTATATTAATGTGGGAAATATTTTGAGTTGAATATTTAAATGGGATTACTTATGACACATCTACCAAGACAAATAACAATCATGGATTTGGTCTTCACTTCTTTCTATGTATATAGCTTGTTGAGGTATCTTGTGTACTTAAATTATATAGGGGATTGATGGGATTATGCCAAATGCCAATACATATATAATTTAATTTAATTAAAATAAATAAATAACCTGAACTAAATATAAATTGAATCTAGTACTTGTTGGATTTTTTACTTTTATGTACTTTTTAGTTTATTGATTTTCCTTTTATATGCCACCAGTTGGATATGCTCACTAGTAGATAAGCACATATATTTATTGTTTGCCTACTGGGATTTATTTCTAAAACTATGTTGGGTATTTGTTTTTTGAACCAAACAGATTATATTGTTGTAGGTGACGATAAGGGAAAGCATCGTTCCATGGGTACTTGAGATATAGGATAGAATCCTGAGGGCATGGGATGGAGCCAAGGCTTGTGATGCTTCCTAGTATATTTTGTGCTTTTGAGACATAATTTTTTTGTTTCTAAAGTGTACTTTTTGTCTTCTTTCCCAGAACATGAGACATGATGCATCATTCTTTGTACTAAATGATGCTTGGATATTTATCTTATCAGTCTTCCATAGTTTATTTCAGTTGTATGTTGTTTACTACATCCCATATTGTAATGATATTTATTATGTTAGGTTACACTCTCTCAATAAGGGCATAGTTTACACACTATTAAACCCTAGGCCCTCACTACTAGTCGATAGCCTCTGCTATTTTGGGAAATACTCTTGATGTGATGTGGCTAACTGGGTACAAGGCACCAATTGAGTGGCATCGGGATCCGAGATGTTACAATTGAATTTCTAATTCATCCATGAGAGTGTTGTAAAGAATACAATATTAAAATAATTCCATAACTCATGAATGAATTTCCAAATGAAACAACTCATAACATGCCTTGAATGTGGTGTAATCAAACACTATGGCATAGTCTTGAGTGTTGTTTTTGAGATCACCCAAACTCTTGGTGTAAGGTTATTTATTTATTTATCATGACTCAATTGAGATAAAATATCACTCCCACTTGTCTATCCAATTAATGAAAGGATCCTACAAACACATTAACCTACCCAAATAATTAGGTAATCTTCATTATCCACTGAGAACCTAAATTAATTAACCACAAAAGGAAGTTTCATAGGTAGAAAATACATAATCAGTTTTGGGAAGGAGGTGATAGAAAAAAAATTAAATGTGTTGAGGTGAAGGGGGAATATTTTTGAGTAAGGGATCAAGAATAATTATATTGGAAATCAAAGGGATATAATCACTATAACATTTTCATGTTATTATTATTTTCCTAATTATTTTAAAATTATATTTATTTATGAGTATTCAATTATTGTTGACACTAAAATCTCATATCAAAGATAATAACTTCATTTATTCCTCTACATGCAATATACCTAGTTTGTAGATACAAATTAGGATCATTTATTATGTGATATAGGATATCATGCTCCATTAAAATTTAATATTCCATGTAATATATCATGATAGGATAAGGTATATAAATCATGTATCATTTTGTAATATGGGTTATAACATGTTATATTGACTATTTTAAACATTAAAATTTTAATTAGGCTTAGAAATATACTATAGTGCAACTCAAAAACACATGAAACCCATTATTCAATAGTATTGTCTGTGAAACACTCGTAAAATAGTTAAATCGAATGATAAAACATTATGATATGAATAAGGTAAAATGAGTTATAAGCCTAATGGATAATCATTCAAATGATAATTTATATTAGGAAAAGGTCTGTTGATTAGTATTATCTTATCAAATTGTTTATTACATAATAACATGAAGAAAATTATGGTATTGAAAAATTTATCTATAAGTTATATTGTTTTTTTATTTTTTATTGAGGTAAAATACCTTATAATGATGATTATATAATTTTACATTTATGAAAAATTCAATAAAAAATATATGTTCTTCATTTTATTTTATTTTCTTATAAACCACTGATAAAAAGTTTGTGGAATTTCATTTTTGTTTTTTCACTACATTTATAATTTTTAGAAGACATAAAAACTCATCAATGATATGAGGAAAATTTGTCTTGAGTTAAAAGAAATATAAATTTTTAGAAAATTTTGAATGATTAAGGCACACACAATATCATAACCAGTGATATAATAATACTGATGGTTATGGTATAATGTATCATAATTCATGCCCTTGATTATAAAAATTTTGGTTGTGATATTATATATCATTTCATACTATATGATTGAATTTTTTATTGGAGTATCCAACTATTTTTAGAATTAGGAAAAGTATAAGTATTCGTAAAATAAAAATATCTCTAGATGTGATGAACATTAAATTACCGGATTTGAAATACGGTTAGAATATAGTGATGTTGTTTAACATTTTTTCCAATGAAAGGGTTTTACCATATTGTATGTAGTGATATCAAGTAAATAATTATCTGAGATATATGGGGTTTAAAACATTAAATTTATATTTTATGAAATTAATAAATGCATTAATTTTTTTTTATAAATTATAAAAAAAATGAAATATAAAACATTTATATTAAATATATGAATGGTTTATAAACCAAATTTCTTTTGTGAAAAGTTCTTAATTTAATTATAAAATATTAATTATGAATTATATAAAAATTTATTTATTATATATTTATGAAATATTAATAAAAATATATTTTTTCAAATAAATATTTTATTTTGAAAGTATTTACACAATAAAATGCATTTAAAAATTATGATATCTAGGACTAGAGGTATTTTACATGAAATGCTCATTTAATTATATATTATTTAAAATAATACATATATTTTACATTATATGAAATGGGTGGTTAATAATATATTGACCCAAGCCTTTCACATAAAACATTTCATGATTTTAAGCATAATTAATCATTAGAGTACAAGACATGGATTGTTAAGCCTAGTGTCTTGGAATACTAGGTAAATATAACATAAATCATTGGAAAAAACATCTTTATTTAATCTCCATAAAGAGCTTCTAACCACCTTTTAACTCTTACATCTGTATAGGGTACCTTGGGGAACACATGAATAATGGAATGAGCTAAAAATCCCATTAAGGGAATGAACATAAGGACACATCTCAAGCACATGAGGTAGGAGGCATCACATAATGATATCCAAAGCATGAAACATAAAAAATCATTTAATATAAGAATGGGAACATATAAACATGGAATCATATAAATATGGTAGAATCATAAAAAATTTCTTTAGTACAGGTCAAGGCTAACCGCCAACCCTGTTTCCCATTTTAGTACGGGTCAAGGATAACCGCCAATCCCGTTTCACTTCGCATCTCATGATACCTATCCTTACCCAATTCATTGGAGCACTACCTGGGTGAACCCATCTCAAAATTTTCATGAATATTATTTCCAGAGAAATATTCTTACCACATAAATATTCTTTCCACAAGAGTAATCATACATAATCAATTTTTCATAAACATAAGGTTATCCATAGAGGGAATTGGGTTCCACAATCATGACATAAATCATAACCAATGAGTGTATCATGAAATTGTCCATGAAATAAAGGGATTAGAAAATACATGGATGTTCATAAGGTAATATAGGTATATAAAATGGTTTTTGGTAACAAATAGAAGTGACTTAACATAAGAAATGTATTTGAGAGACATTAGCATTAAAACATTTTTGTATGGTTCTAAGGAAAATACTATAGAGATTTTAAAATAGTAAAGAAGGAAATATTTTATATAAAAACAAAATTGAACATAGAAGGATTTAATAATAAAAATACTGAATTTAAAAATAAAATTGTTACTTAAAATGGAAGATAGAGTGCACTTAAAATTGTGTAATAGTTTGAGGAGTTCTTTTAAAACGAGCATGCTTGTTGGGGAGTATCGAGGGGAGATTCACTTAAAATCATGTATATACCCAAAAGATAATGAGAGATGGATATTGGAACATAATTTGGCAGCATATAAACATAATTTATAAGTTTAAAATAAAAATAAAATAAACTAAATTTTGGTAAAAAAAGAAAGATAGAGTAACACGAAGAAATAATGGAAGTTCGGGTAGAATACATTACGGTTTATCGGCATGGTATCAGGTGTAACTAAGAGATCTTGATGAGAGATATAATGTGTTTATCATCACATATAACACATTATAGAAGTATTTGGGAGATGATAAAATTTACCCCATCATTTGGTATTACCCAAAAAAGGCATAGCATAGAGAACAGTCTTGATTAAGAGTGAAAAGGAGAGGATCCCTTACCTTTAATCTGTTGGTGTTCTCCACTTGTTATTAACGACCTGAATAAAAAAAATAGGCTTATTAATAAATAATTCCATAACCTCTTCTATATTAAATTTATTTATTATAACCATTTTAATTTCATTCAAATCCTTTTTGATTAGTTAAAAGGTTAAATTTCATTGTTCGGGCTCGTTTGTTTACATGGCTTTAAAATATCGGTTCACTTATATTCAAGTTTGGATTATATGAAAAAAGAAATTGGATGTCCTGAATTGAAGATATATTCATTAATTCATATATAGGATATCACATGGATTTATATTTAATTAGGTTACTTAGATTGATGTCTAATTATGGTATATATAACTATAGTGATAACCGTTTTTGTTAATTGGTGGATTTGATTACAAAGAATCTGTTTTGCTTTATAACTTGATTCCATTTTTACCAAAATATTACTGAAAAATAGGATATATTAAATATATAATAATCTGGTTCAACGTTAACACAAATGGTTTCATGGCCAGAATTACAGATAATAATAGAAATTGATAAATCATTGTCCTTGAATGTGCTAAATTAGCAAGTCTCAAACGGTGCTTTCATTTCCTTCAAACAAATGGGTGTGGAAAGGAGATAAGATAATGAAATATACCACTATAATGAAGAAATTATAGTACATTTATGTTAATATATTTATCATACTATTATGCTGAAGGGAGTTAAGGAAAGAAATAAAAAAGAAATGAACTTAAAAGAAAAGAAGAAATTGGGAAGATGAATTTACCTCTTGAGAACTCTTCCTTTGAGAACCTCTTAAGGGGAAAGGATTTGGTATATTAAGGAGGATGAGAGCTTTTGGATGTGGGGACCATGGGGAGAGATTTGGGCAGAATAATGGCAAGGCACAAGGCTTGATAGGAGTGGAGAGAAGACGGAGTGAAGGGGGGTTTTATAGTGGAGGAAAGGAGGGATTTCAGAATATTATAATCATTAATTTATTATTTCATCCCAAGACAAGGAATAGTATGTATTCCATGACAAATAATAGTGATTTTATCATGTGATCCCGAACCAAGTGTGCTTACATCAGTAGAACATCATCTATGACTCAATTAATCCATTATTTAGCATTTATTGTGAATTATCGGATTCTACTATTAATCAAAAATTCAAGTATTTCAGAAAAATCCCCAAAATTCACCCTAACCATTTTTCAACATGTACAATCCAAAAATGAAGTCCATTTTTCCAAAATAATGTTCTAAATATGATTATTTTTAAATTTAATTAAAATAATAATTTATTAACAAAACCAGTTTTAAAACATTCATTAACTTATTCTAAACTATATGTCTATCATACTTAAAACATGAATATTATTTTTATACCACCATAGGTGATATTAATATTAATTAGGGTATATACCTATTCATAAGGGTATGTTACTATTCATTAGGGTAGGTTACTATTGACAAAAAAATATGTTTTCTTTATTGGACTCCAAATAACTTACAGATTAGAACTGTGTATGCCAGATTTCTGAAATTCCAAACACATAAGTGATGAAATTATATTTAAAGGTCACTTATAACTTATTATTTCATTATGTTGTGTTTTCATGTGATTTTATGACATAATATTGAGAAGGTAATTTTTATTGAAAAACATTTGGTCCTTAAATTCTTCCCCCCTTATGAAATTTCTCCCTCGAATGTTTTTTTACATTCTAAGACAAATACAGGTGTGGGTACTTTTTCTTCATTACTTCCTCCAATTCCAATGTTTCCTCTTCATACTTATGGTTTCTCTACAGTACCTTGACCAGATGAGTAGTCTTTTTGCGTAGAACATTGTCTCTATGATCCAAGATCTTCAATGGATGCTCCGTATAAGAGAGATCATCCTCCAACTGTACCACCTATGAAGAGAGTACATGTGAAGGGTCTGGTATATACTTCCATAAGAGGGATACATGAAATACATCATGTACCATCGACTTGGTAGGTGGACGTGCCAGTCAATAGGCCACATCTCTGACTCGATCAAGGATCTTGAAGGGGCTGATGTTCCTGGGACTAAACTTCTTTTTCTTCCCAAACCTCATGACCTTCTTCCATGGGGATATACGTAGAAATAACATGTCTCTAAATTTGAACTCAAGGTCTCATGGACAGTTATCTACTTAACTCTTCTATCGACTTTGGGATGCCTTAATGTACTGCTAAATTATTTTCACATTCTCCCCCATTTCATTGACCATTTTAGGTCCTTGCAGCTTACTCTCACCGACTTCATCCCAACATGTCAGTGTTTTTCACCTTTTCCCATAAAGGGATTCATATGGTGCCATTCAGATGCTTGAGTGGAAACTATTATTGTAGGAGAATTCAACCAGTGAAAGATGTTGGTCCCATCTTCATTTGAATTCTATTGAACATGCTCTCAACATGTATTCCAATGTCTAAATAGTTCACTCAGATTGGCCATCATTTTGAGGATGATAGGTCGTAATGATGTTTAGTTTAGTGCTCATAGCATGGTGGATACTTTTCCAGAACTTCGAGGTGAATCTCGGATCATGATCAGATACAATAGATAGTGGAACTCCATGCAGCCTTACCACTTCTTTGATGTAAATTAGTGCAAGTTTATCCAATGAGAAGTCCTCTTGAACCGCGATAAAATGAGTGGTCTTAGTAAGATGATCCACAATGAACCATATAGCATTGTTTTCTCTAGATGTCTTTGGAAGTCTAGAGACCAATTCCATGGTAATGTTCTCCCACTTCCATGCTGGTATGAGTAGTGGATGCATCATCCCCTTATAATTTTGTCTCTCAGCCTTCACTTACTGACATACGAGGAACTTTGATGTTTATTCAGCAATCTCTCTTTTCATATTGTCCCACAAAAAAGTTTTCTCAGAGATCTCGATACTCCTTTGTGCTCCCTAGGTGGATAGAGAAAGTCGAGATATGTGCATCATTCAATAGCTCATTTTTTATCTCTGGATTATATGGTACACATAATCGTGTCCCAAATCTTACAACTACTTCCTCATCAATTTTTAAATCAAGGGATTTCCCATTTTTAACAACTTCCACCCTTTTCTAAATTTCCACATCCTTTCTTTAAGCATCCTTTATTTTCTCCAAGAGGGATGGATGATGAATAATTTGAGAAAATTATTGATTATGTTTCTACCATAATGATTCTCACGTCTATCCTTTTTAAATATAAGAAGATCATATGATTTTCAATTCTCCTCATTGATAAAGATGCATGATCTTTTCAACTTAGAGCATCTGCCACCCTGTTTGCCTTACCGGGATGGTAGTGGATTGAGAAGTCATAATCCTTGATAAGGTTTATCCATCTTCTATGGAACATATTAATCTCTTTCTGTGTCAATATATATTTGAGACTCTTGTGGTCAGTTTATATCTCACATTTTTTCTATAGAGATAATGCCGCCAGATTTTCAATGCAAAGCTCACAACTGCCAACACCAGATCATGTGTGGGAAAGTTTTTCTCATGGATTTTCAGTTGCCTAGAGACAAAGGATATCACTTTATCATTTTGCATTAGCATATAGCCTAATCCTTTCTTATAATAATCATTATACACCACAAAGGGTTCTCCACTTGAAGGGAGTGTGAGTATCGACACAGTGATAAGCCTCTTTTTTAACTCCTTGAAACAGTCTTCACATTCCAATGCCCAGACGAACATTACACCCTTCCATGTCAGCGTTTTCATTGGGTTTGACAATAGAGAAAATTTCTTCATGAATCGTCGATAATACCCAGCTAGACCTAAAAATTTGTATATCTCCGTTACAGATGTTAGCCTCAGCCACTCTTTAATTGCCTTCATCTTTGAAGGGTTGACAGATATTCCTTTCCTAGTGATAACATTCCCCAAGAATGATACTTTCTCCATCCAGAACTCACATTTACTATAATTTTCATACAATTTTTCCCTTTGCAGAGTCTTTAACATAGTTTTCAAATTCTCCTCATGTTCCTCATTGATCTTGGAATATATCATAATATCATCAATAAACACCACTACAAATTTGACGAGGTAATCTCTAAAGACTCTATTCAGTAAATCCATGAAACATTCTGGAGAATTACTGAGTCTGAAGGGAATCACTATGTACTCATAGTTTCCATACCTCATTCAAAACACAGTCTTGGGAATAGCTTCCTTCCTCACCTTTATTTTGTGATATCCCAACTGAAGGTCCGCCTTAGAGAAATAACTGGCCCCATGAAGCTAATCAAACAAGTCGTCTATCCTTGGAAGGGGATACTTGTTCTTTATAGTGATTTCATTGAGCTCACTATAATCAATGCAGAGGCACATTGATATGTCCTTCTTCTTAAAAAAGAGGACTTGATCACCCCATGGTGAAGCACTCACACATATAAAACCATTCTCCATATTCTCCAGTAACTACTTCTTCATCTCTTCTAGCTCTACGGTGGACATTCTGTAAGGTTTCTTTGATATTTGCAGAGATGCAGGGATAAGTTCAATTGAGAACTCAACCTCTCAGTCAAGAAGAATACTAGTAAACTCTTCGGGGAATACATTAGTGTAATCCCACATGATGGGCATGTCTTCAAGAATGATTCTATCATTTGTCTCAATCATTTGAGCTAGATATTCTTTCTCACAAGGAATTAGTATCCAAACATGAGACGAATATTCCAAAAGAGACTCATCTTCTTCCTTAAACTTTTAAAGAATTATAGGATGCTTCAGGATGTGAAAATTAATCTCCCTTTCTCGACAATTGATGTTGTCCTTGTACAAATATAGCCAATCCATGCCCAAGATAGCGTCAAACTCCACTAAAAGAAGTATAAAAAGATTTGATGGGAGGTTCAGTCCACAAAAATTAACTAGGGAGGTGTTTTAAACCATGGATGAAATAGTTTCCCCATTCCTTGTTCTCACAGATAACTTTACCTCCAAATTTTGAGGTGGTGTTTGAATACTTCTACTAAACTTGCAAGATATGAATGAATTCGTAGAACCAGAATCAAATAGTATGTTTTCTATTCTTGAATGAATAACAAGTGTACCTATCACCAAATCATTTTCCGGCTCCACCTTAGCAGTAGTGATAGCATAATCCCTTTTTTATTGCCTTGGAAGTTGTTGTTGATTGCCTCCGACAGCCCTCGGATTAGGGCAATTGTTCACATAATGCCCAAGCTCCTTGCAGTTATAACACTGCACTCCAGGCTGAGTGTCAATCTAAACCTTTCTTTATTCTTCAACATTAGCCAGATTTTTCATATCCCTTTATCAATTCTTGGCTAGATGACCAAACTTTTCACATTTGATGAAATTCTTGTTTCCCTTGAGATAGTCACCAAGATGCTTCTTCCCACAATTTTTGCAATGTGGAAAGTTAGGCTTCTTTCCATCATGGCATTTGTTTGATGAACCACCCATTTTGTTCTCCATTTTCTACTTCTTGTCACTAGGCCCATAAGACCACTGAGAGTCTACAATCTCCATTTCAACCTTGAGGGCATAACGGACAATATCCTCATAGCTGTCGAAGTTTCCAATCATTGAAACTTTTCGTAGACTCGGCTTTTGTCCACTAAAAAAGAAATACACCTTACTTTCGGTGTTCATGACAATGCCATAGTCATACCTTGCAATGCTTGTAATGTTTTCTTCATACGCCCTGATGGACTCATATTCCTTCTGCATGAGTCTCAGGAACTCTCTTTCCATTTTGTGATGGAGGATTCGAGGAAAATATTTTTTGAAAAACATCCTCATGAATTCCTCCCATTCTATGGAATCAATTTCCTCTTGGGACTTCGTATTCTTGATCAGTGTCCAACACTGATCAGCTTCCCCATAAAAACGATAGATTTCTAGTATAACTTTCTCTTTTTCTGAGCACTAGGGGATAGATTAAAATCTTTTCAATGGTGTTAATCCATTGTTCTGTAAGGAGGGTATCAGAAGACCCGCTAAACATGGGAGGCCTTTTCCGAATAAAGGATTCTATGGAAACATGATCTTTCCTTAGAGGAGGGGGACATTCCACCTGATTCTAGTTATTATTTATAACTCAAGCCAGCTGAGCAAGTACTTCCATTATGTTTTGAGCACCCACTTCCATCACATCAGGCATGTCATTAGGGAAATCATCACATTTCCTATCACATTTTTTGTTGGATCATATTCTTCTATTTCCCGCCATTAACTAAGAAAAAGAACGTATAATTAGAGGTCTTTAATACATAGCTATTGAGCATAAAAAAGAAACTTTGAACATAAAAGTATGAACTTATAAATAAGAATTATATCCAAACATGTGATCTCTTACGTTTATATCTAGTTTATCCTCGATCTATTTCATAGCATATATTCTTATGGTCTTCTTTTTGTCCCTTAATAATGGTTTGTACTATGCTCATGAATCTACTGATAAATATCACTCATGAGTGTCATAACCAAGAGTGCAACAAGACCCATTATCGTGCACCAGTTCCCATTTGAGTCTAGCTAAAAGATGTGTTTTCGGGTTTTACCCCTAAATACATCTATGTCGGAGCGGCCTCTACCTGCTCATATCCAGACAGGGATGTATTTTCATGATAAACAACTTACTCTATACTCACCGAAATTTAGGACTATTTTCTTATACTTTTTCTCATCCTTAAGGTTCTCACTAAGTTTCTCTATTCCTAATCTCCAAAAATAACTCGACCATCCTTTGATACCAACTATAGTGACCCAAATCCTTTTACATAAAACATTACATGATTTTAATCATAATTAATCATCATAGTACAAGCCAAGGATCATTAGGTCTAGTGTCTTGGAATACTAGGTACATATAACATAAAACATGAGAAAAAACAACTTTATTTAATATCAATAAAGAGCTTCTAACTTCCTTTGAGCCCTTACATCTACATAGGGTACCCTAGGGAACACATGAATAATGTGATGAGCTAAGAATCCCAGTATGGGAATGAACATAAGGATACATCTCAAGCACATGAGTTAGAAGGCTTGAAATAAAGATATCCAAAACAAGAAACTTATAAAATAATTTAATATAATCATGGGAAAATATAGACATAGAACATATAAATATGGAAGAATCATAAAACATTTCTTTAGTACGGGTCAAGGCTAACCACCAACACCATTTCCCATTTCAGTACGGGTCAAGGCAACCAGCCAATCCCGTTTCACATCGCATCTCATGAGACTTATCCCTACCCAATGCATTGGAGTGCTATTTGGGTGCACCCATCTCAACATTTTCATGAATATTATGGCCAAAAAAATATTCTTACCACATAAATATTCTATCCACATGAGTAATCATACATTATCAATTGTTCATAAACATTAGGTTACCCATAGAGAGAATTGGGTACCACAATCATGACCTAAAGCATAACCAATGAGTGTATCCTGAAAGTGTACCTAAAAGAGAGGGATTAAAACATAAATGGATGTTCATAAGTTAAAATATTCATATAACATGGTATGTGGTAATAACTATAAGTTACTTTCCATAAGAAATGTATTTTAGAGACATTAGCATTAAAACATTTTTATGCAGTTTTAAGGAAAATACTATAGAGCTTTTAAAATAGTAAAGAAGACATTCTTTTATATAAAAACATAATTGAACCCAAAAGGATTTAATAATAAAAATACTGAATTTAAAAATACAATGGTGTCTTAAAACAGAATATATAGTGCACTATAAATTGGATAATAGTTCGGAAAGTTCCTTTAAAATGAGCATGCTTATTAGGAAGTATATAGGAGATATTCACTTAAAAGAATGTATATCCCTAAAAGAGAATGAGAGATGGATCTTGGAAAATGATTAGGGAGAATATAAACAGAATTTATAAGTTTAACATAGAAATAAAGACAACTATATTTTGGTAAAAAAAATAAAGAAAGAGTAACCTGAAAGAATAAAGGAAGTTCAGGTAGAATCAATTACGGTTTATCGGCATGGTATCGGGTATAAATAAGAGAGATTTATGAGAAATATAAGGGGTTTATAATCACTTATAAAACATTAGTGAAGTATGGGGGAGATGAGAAAATTTACCTCATCATTTGGTATTACACAAAAAAGTCATAGCATAGAGAACAATCTTGATTAAGAGTGAAAAGGAGAGGATCCCTTACCTTAAATCTGTTGGTGTTCTCCACTTGTTATTAACGACATGAATAAACAAATTAGAATCATTAATTAATAATTACCTAACCTATTATATATTCAATTTATTTATTATAAACCTTTTTAGTTTATTCAATTCATTTTTGATTAGATACAAGGTTCAATTTCATTGTTCGGGCTCATTTGTTTACTTGGCTTTAAAAGATCGGTTCACTTATATTCAAGTTTGGATTATATGAAAGTTGAAAGTGGTTTTCCAGAATTGAAGTTGTATTCATTATTTCATATCCAGGAAATTATATGGTTTTAATTTTAATTTGGTTACTTAGAGTGAAGTCGAATTATTATATATATAACCATACTGATAACCATTTTTGTTAATCGGTGGATTTGATTTAAAAGAATGTGTTTTGTTTTATAACTCGATTCCATTTGTACGAAAGGATTACATAACCGAAAAAAGGATATATTACATATATAATAATCTCATTCAACCATAACACAAATGGTTTTATTCCCATAATTAAATATAATAATAGAAATTGATAAACCATAGCCCTTGAATGTGCTAAATTAGCACATCTCAAACAGTGCTTTTATTTCTTTCAAATAAAAGGTTGGGGAAATGAGAGAAGATAATTAAATATACCACTATCATGAAGAAATTATAGTACATTTATTTTATTTGATTTATCATACTATTATGTTTAAGGGAGGTGAATAAATCAATAAAAAAAGAAAAGAACTTAAAAGAAAAGAAAAAATTGGGAAGAGGAATTTACCTCTTGAGACTTCCTCCTTTGAGAACATCTTAAGGGGAGAGGATTTGGTATTTTGAAGAGGAAGGGAACTTTTGGATGTGGGGGAAGACCTTGGGGAGATATTTGCGCTGAATAATGGCATGTCAAAATGCTTGAGAGGAGTGGAGAGAAGAGGGGGTGAAGGGGGGTTTTATAGTGGAGGAGAGGAGGGATTTCATAATATTATAATGATTAATTTATTATTTCTTCCAAAGACAAAGAATTGAAAGTATTACATGAACAAGAATAGTAATTTTATCATGTGATCCCGAACCAATTGGGATTACATCAGCAGAACATTATCGATGACTCAATTAATACATTATTAAGCATTTATTGTGAATTATCGGATTCAACTATTCATCAAAAATTCATGTATTTCAGAAAAATCCCATAAATTTCACCCTAATCATTTTTCGACGTATAGAATCCAGAAATGAAGTCCATTTTTGAAAAATAATTTTTCTATAAATGATTATTTTAATATTTAATTAAAATAATAATTTGTTATCAAACCCAGTTTTAAAACATTCATTAACTTATTCTAAAATATAGGTATATCGTACTTCCATCATGAATATTATTTGTATACCATCATAGGTGAGGTTACTATTTATTAGGGTATATCACTATTCATAAGGGTATTTTACTATTCATAAGGGTAGGTTACTATTCACCAAAAAATATGTTTTCCTTATCGGACTCCAAATATCTTACTGATTACAACCGTGTATGCCAGAATTTCAAAATTCCAAACACAGAAGTGGCGAAATTATGTTTAAAGGTCACTTAGCACTTATTAGTTCATTATTTCTTTTCATGTGATTTTATGACATACTTATGAGAATGTAATTTCCATTGAAAAAAATTAGGTCATTACAAATAAGGAATGAGATATAAAAATATACAATTATAGGATATTTATATACATTATAAAAATATGACAGAGTTTATATATACCTTGTAATTATTATATATAAATTTTTTTATAAAATTTATTTTAAATGATGACATTTAAATAATCTTAAATTGTGAAGTGATAATGAATTATCATGTTTAAATATAACAAAAATCTTCTATATATTTATTCCCTATTATAAAATATACTTGATTGGTGGTTTTTTTGAAATCTAAGACTTTTATCCATATGATACCAAAACAATGTGTTCTATAAAATGTAGAAATTAAAATTTGTATAACATTCCTTAATATATTTTAGTTCCATATTCATAACCTATAGTGAATTAATATCACAAAATATTAACTAATGGAATACCCTCTCCATGGTGTATTTTTGATCTAATTAGAATCATCCATATGGTTTGGGAAAGACTCTCTGATCTCCCATGACATACTAGTATCTCACACCAACTCAATGTTGTTTATTACATTATTATATCATATGCATTAAATCATACATTGGTAATTTATGAGTTGATGATACTCCGAGACTACGAATTCATCACATTGATTCATGATATACCCATACATTTTATCCTTTGATGTGCTAGATATTAATGATAAATATATGGAATATCACTCAATCTCTACTACTATGAAATGGTATTTTCTATAATATATAAAATCCAATGATATATCTCAATTGTATTGAATGATGTTCTAAATCCAATAAACATTTCATGACTCATTGAAATTGTATTATTTCACCTAATATTATATCATATAAAATAATGTATAAAACCATATCAAAAACATTGTCTTGATATTTTACAAAACACTTCCTAAATTTTGTTATTTACATCACCTTATATTTTCATTAAATCCTTGTTCTCATCGGCCTAAGTACTTATAGTCAGACAGGAATTTTCTTGGGTTTCCCCTTAACCCAATTTAAAAGGGGATTTCAATTTTTTTCTCCAATAAAGAAGGATTGGCCTTAAAATTATCATAAAAATATTAAAAAATTAAATATATATTGTCTCAAGATTAACATTTATAGATATTAAATCATCATGATTAATATTCAATATATCTCCCAAAAAAATATTCATATAAACTATAATGGTTTATTGTACTTAGAGACTAGATAAATATACATCTTATTTATATACAATATTAATAAACTCAGAAATCATTATTTACATAAGGTACCCTTATACAGTCATCATACTTAGTACCTTCCATCCAATCCTGGGGAAGGAAAACATAAGAAAGGGGAAGATCATATGCTTCATAAGGGTAAAAATAGGAGATATCAATCATAACATTCCATAATATAATTATAAGGGCGTGATTACAAAATAAATTTCATATAATATATTCATACCCAAAAAATATGAGATCATAAACTCTAAAATTATGTCATATCTTGAGGCCTGATTAATAAGGTTGATAAAGTAGTAATCATCATTTATGATTCATAACAAAGGCTTGTGGTATCAAAATAGAAGGATATCGTAATCATGTGAACATAGTTATTAATAATATTTTACAGTCATAATCTTGTGATCAAATCTTAAAGTCATCATACTGAAGAATCAGAATGTGAACATAACCATTCACAATCATTCCAAAGAATATTTTTTTTGGGCCTCGTGAGAACTAATCATAATCCCACATAAAAATGTGAAAAAATATATTCATAAACATATCAATGATTAGCATCATCATATCATGAGATATAAATATCATATAAAAAAATTATTGGAAGGATATAATGTAACTAACCATAACATAATCATAATCTATTTATATATATTCCATAAGGTTATTAAATAATTTATTATTTCTCTATTTCTTAATCTCTAGAAAAGAAAAATGGTTTCATCTAGATTTTATCATCATAATCATTAACCATACAGAGAGGGAATAATAATGGTATCATTGTATCATGTCCCTAATGAAGAATAAGTAACATCAAAATATGTTATCACTTATGAAAATACCTTTAAATGATCACCAAAACACGTTTTCAGGAAAAAAATAACCTTTTCATTTTAAATGAACATATTTAGAATCTAAAAATTCCCAAAATATAAAGAAAAACATTTTCCATTAAAACAACCACTAAAACTTATAGAATAATATTAAAAATAGAGCATTCATTATAGTGGAAATGTTTTTTCATGTAATATATATTGAAACAGTAATTTATTTTACACCATTTGTAAAAAGTATTTCATTCAGAAAATGAAAAACAACTCATTTTAAACCTTTTACAGAAAGTAAAATGTTGGTAAACGTACTTGAATAAAAAAATTTAGAATATTAAAAATAATCGTGATTTTTTTTAAAGGAAATATATAAATGGAATAAAATGATTCTTGGGAAAAGGAAATAATGTTGGTTTTTCTTAAAAAATATCTTGGTTATTTTAAACAAGAATGAGAAAAAATAGTATTTTGACTTGAAAGTTGCATGAATTACAAGAGTAAAAGAAAATATATGGGGTTTAATCCATAATATTTTTATAATTTCCTTCCATGTAAATTTAGTATAGAAAATCTTGAAAAGAAATAAGATTATAACATAAATATATTAACTCATGTCACATCGTGATTTCTACATGTTCAAATATCATGTATAATAAATATAGATTTATTTTTAATAAATTATATATACTTAATTATTAATAAATTTTTATTTTTTTATCTCATATAATTTCAATTTTTTTATTATTAGCAATCTCTTAATTAAAAAAATATTTGAGGCGAAAATAGGTTCATTTTCTATTTACGTTTTGGTTTGTGGGTTCTAGTACATGCACCTCGGTCATGAATTAAGAATATAAAAATCATAATAATGAAATTATTATCATATTTATTCATCATAAAATCTATTATAATAACTCATATAAATCATTAATGAAAAATTAATTGCATCAATTTATTGAGATGGTATTCTATATGTACGCACGAGTGATGCTTCCACTTTTCAATGGATTCGATGAAATTAATTTAAGTGATAATAAACCTTTAAATAATAATTATTATATATAATATATATATAATTTATTCATTAGAAATATCATTATTACAATCCATTTAATGAAAAAATAAAAAAAAATAGTCATGTCTCTTTGTGGAGGTGGTAGTCCACACGTACGCAAGAGCAGCATTATTATTTCTCAAATAGATGCAACAGTAAGAAGGTATATGATATCTTATAATTAAAAAAATCATAAATATAATATAAATAAATTATGTTCATAATAATATTCACCCATGAAGTATGGTGCTGGAAAATGAATCATATCACTATGTCGGTATGATTTTCCACACGTACACACGAGTGATGATTTCATTTCACATTTGATGCAAAGAAGTTGAAATATGTTTCTTAAAATCAAAATAACATATCAGAATATTGATGATAATAAAATGTTTAATTAATAATGTATATAACATTTTTTTAAAGGATGATGGAAAAATAATATTATGTGTACTCTATTTATATTTATACATCTTCATTGAGAAACCTCCTTTGGATTACATCATAATCCTTGAAATGAAGGTATTCTAATCAAACCAAGACCTCTAAGAAGAGGGAAGGGATGTTAAGAAAGGATTTTCAGTGGGATGTCTTGATATATAATGCTTTTATATGTGGATATCATGGGATATGTGGTGTCTTTTTATAAGGTATATAGAGGACACACTGAGAATTATTAAATACATTAAAATATATTAAAGTCTTATTCAAGTCAAATGCCTAAAAAATGACTCATCTCAGAAAATGAGTTGATATGGGGTATAAATATAACTATAAAATAGGGTTTAGAAAATCATTTATGTATTATATAGTTATAAATATAGTTATAAAAATTTTAAATCTTTTTTACTTTTACAAATTTAACTAAATTTTTACCAATTTTATTATTCAGAATGACAAAAAATAAATGTGTAACCATTATAGTTTTTGGAAACTATCATTCCAAATTTGGATTTTTTTTTCAAATTCTATTTATTTAAGTGGTAAAATTAGTCTTAAATACCCACAAAATGAAAATAAAATAGTTTTCCATAAAAATACATTTTTAAGTATAAAGATATTTTATCCGAAAATTATGCATAATTTTAATTAAAAAGATAATAGTTTAAATATATTTAATAAAAGGAACTAATAATTTTTTATGATAATTTAAAAGTAAAACAAATCTTTTTCAATACCTGAATGAAGATGACAGTTTTCTATAAAATAGCTATATTTCATTATTCACAAAAAATATCATTTCATAAAAAACTCCAAAATTTCACCTTAATCTAAATTTTATATGATCATTTAAAAAGTGATATCCTATATAGAAAATAAAATTCCTAAATTTTTCATAAATTAATTTCATTATTTGGGCACAAAATGAACTAAAACATGTTTTTGAAGAAATCTAATTTTTAAAGAAAATTTGACATTAAAAATTTTATTACTTATTTATAATGGATTAAAAATATATTTTAATAATATAAAACTATTATAAAAAATTCTAATAGTTTTTTATTAATATTTATACTTCCAATTTAATGGCTATGTTATAATGGTATACAATATCACGGTTCATTTACACTTAGGGTTTCATGTAAAAGAATCTATCAAATACATAATGTTTATTTAAAAGAAATATATATATATATATTATCAAGGAGTTAAAAACCCTTATCAAACCTATCGTAAACTTTTTATTAGCTGATCTATAATTTTTTTGAGTAATTATCTGGGTCAACCTAAATCCATATTCTGATTACCACAATTGTTATCCCCATGGTACTTTATAAAAATGAAAAAATATGAATCATTAAATCCATAAAGGAAATGAACTAGTTTACTCTAAAAAAGTAGAAATAATAATCGTACTAAAAATGGATCTCATGTGATCTTTGTGAGACAAAAGTTTATTTATACCTATGTACACCAAATGTGTCATGTACAATAATTAATTTTCACATGATCCCTTTTTTCAAAGACATCGGTTTACTAAGGAACATGAATTATGTAAATACGATATATTTAACTCATAAATTATTTATTATCTAGTTAAATAATTACTTGGTTAAAGATTACAACACATTTCATTAACTGTTATGGATGATCATATCACTTTACCCTCACCTGAATGGATAATCACATCATATATATTATCAAGTAATAGTCATAAACATCAATAGTCTATCTTAATAAGGGTACTAGATTTAATTCTAATCATTTGAGTGGATAAATCCCATCTAGGTAAATCTTGAACTAATTAAATAATCATAGTCATAGACAATAACACCCCAATAAGCTAAGCTTAATGTATTGAGTAAGGAAGGTAACAAATTATGAAGGTTATCATTCTTGGTATCTCAAAATCCATATTTATTAGGGACTCTAAATATAGACCATGAACTCCTAATATAATATATACATAATTTATGAACTCAATGTGGTATTATTCAAGGGTCATCAAACACAAAAAACCCATTTTGTGCCTCATAAGAATATTCCATATCTCGAAATAATAATCATACTCATGATAACATTACCATTTCATCATAACCAATAATAATATATAAAGGAAATTGGTTAGGTTTAAATCAAAATAAAACATTGAGAAGTCAATTTTCATTTCACTTCCTGTTATTTATATTAGTATCTATATATATAACAAATGTGAAAGAATGAAAAAGTTGGGATTAATTTTTTGTATATTGTGATATATTTTTATATTATTAAACATCATTAATATTAGGCAAAAAAACTATACCTATATTAATTTATAACATATCATATATGAAAAACCACTAAATAATCCTTTTTTTCTAATATTTTAGGGTTTTCCTATCAAAATTACATCTCTATGAAGTTTGTACCATATATCTATGTGACCATCTGATAAAATCCTGCCACTAAACTCTTTAGTGAGTATCATTGAGGAAGTATACTATTTTTAGTAATGGTGATTTTTATTAATAATGTTAATAAGTTTAAAATAAATATATATATTCTAAATTATTAACCCAACCACATCAAATTATATGATGTTAATGACTTTGGTTGTCCCCTTAGAACTTTTTCTAAGAGCATCATTTTCATTAATGGAACCCTTTCTGTCAAAATAATCCATTGAAATATAAAATTAATATTTACATTAATACTTATCTAACACATTCCAATATATTTTAGGATAAGGTGATAATAACTTTTTATTTTGACTTGAATAATATTTTATTTATTATCTTATAACTTCTCTATGTCTGAATATATTACCAAAAATTTCTTAAACACCATATTATCATAAATATATATTTCTATGATACACAAATAATTTTATTATTTAATATATATATTTTACATTAATAGTAATAATTTACAAAAAAACTATTTTTTGATATTATATATGGTATTCTATGTGTTTGAATCATTTTTTAATGATTTTTATTATTTAAAATATGACACTGATGGTGGTGTAATATCCATTCATTGCATTTTAAAATATATATCTATATATGAAAAATATTATCTTAGATACTTTGTATTAATACTTTTATCATTTTCCAAGATGTTATAGAATTTGATTAATCATAAACTAAGTGTATTTAATCAATAATCTCATATTTTTTATAAGAAATATTAAAATAATAAAAATATTCTCTTTTCATATAAGGGAAATGAGCTGAAGATGCACATCCTTTAAATAGATCTATTTGATATATATATATATTATATTCAATTCATTTATTTTGAAACTATTGGATTTATCATTTGAATGAAAACTAAAGGATTTATTAAAATTACATTAATTTTTAATTCTAGTATACTTAAAATTCATATAGAATATATTTACGGTCTCACATACTGCCAAAAATTATAGAATTAATTTATATAAAACTAATAATTGACAAGGATATTATATGTTTTCTTAAAATCCTCTAGTTTTTTAGTATTAGTTCCATCATATATAAATAATTTCTTTCTTATTCGATAACTCAAGGTCTCAAAGAAAATGGCTATCTAATTAAAGAAACAATGTTGTACTTTCACACAGACATTTCTTCTTCTATTATGAACTTTTACTCATTTTTACTATCAGTATTATACTCAAACATATAAATTATATACCTACTTTATCTATACATAACACTTTGATAATATAGGGAGATAATTTCTTGAATAAATTGATATTTTTATAAAAATTTCATTAATGAAAATTGAATAAATTCACTAAACAGAAAATTATTAAGAGAAAAATTCATTATCACAAGGCCATACAAAAACAAATTGAGTATATTATAAAATAATAAAATAAATTTTTAATGGTTCTTGGTCCATTAATTATTTTTGTGGTTAGAGGTGTTTCGGAAGAGGCTTAAAGAGGCTTGGTGGAGGTTGGAGTTTTAGCAAAATTGGAATGGTTAATTCATAATGTCAGATTGAAATTTATGTCATGATTTTGTGTTTCAACACATCTAGGACCAATTATTCATAGATTTTATGCATCATTGGAGGATTTTAAGAAATTTATTAATGAAGTGAAAGGGTAATTCAAATCCTTTATTAATTCAGAATGAGGTTCCATTATTTTATATGGAAACCAATGTTTTTTATAATTCATGCCTTATATATAATTTAGGGACTGTATTTCATGGACCCCGTGGAATATAAGACATGAATTAGGTGGCTTACTCCCTATTTATTTGTTTTATGATTAGTCAAATTCCATCACACAACCATCATTGTTCTCAATTTTTTCATAGATCCCATATTAATTTTGAGTATCTTCTGATTTGTCTCCACCAACATTGATCATTAAGTTATGTTAGTTGATCTTTGGTTATTTATGGTGACTTCTTCTCCAAATCCCCTTGATTCATTCCATTATTAATTTGAGGATTCACTTTAGTGGTGTTTCTTTAGTTTGGGGTGTGATTGGGGTATATCTTTTTGATGACCCCTTGTTGCGCTTCAGAATGATCTAGGGTTTCTTGGTTTGGTTATGGTTTTTGGAATGTTTATTCTTCTCCATGTGGTGCATAGTTAATCTTGAATATTCTTTGAGGCAGGGGATCCTCGTTCTCTCCCTAATTATGTGTAACATATGGGGATGAAATGGTCATTCCGTTCATGTGTTGTGTAGATATGGTCAGATTACATAATATAATTAATTATAAAAACAATTATGGTGATGGGGAGTAATAACTTTTTTTACTAATTTTAGGTTGTTTTTATTGGTAATATATTTTTCTCAATTCTAAAAACCACACATGGTGGGAGGCTTCATTGTGCTATAGATAATATGTATATGATACCCTTATTATGTTTTTGTGGGATCACAACATGAATAAAAGGATAAATAGCGTATACATTTCTACTAATTGGTTTCCAATAAAAATATTATTTTTGTGATAATACACTTACTAAATAAATAATATAAATAATTAAATCCCTATAAATAAATTTTTGAAATTCAGGATGTGATTCTTTGGGTGGTTGTGTTTTATGTTATTCCTTATCTGTTTTGGGATGTTGTGTGGTGGTGGTGGTTATTGGATAGGTTGTGATATGTGTGTGGTGGTGATGTGATGAAGTTATACTGGGATATGATGTGTGTTATTTTGCGGTGGATGTTTTGTACAATGTTTGGTTGAAAATGAATGTGACACATTTAGTTGTGATGTTTTGATGTGTGGTGGTGTTGTTTGGTGATTGTGATCTGAAGTGGTTGTGTGGTGTAGTGGTCGATATTGGTGGTTGTTCTGATGAGATGGTTTGGATGATCTAGTTGTGTTATTTACCCTATTATCCATTGAATAATATTTAATAATGTGAATGAAAGGAATGGGTCACTAAATGAATATAAATGGTCTGGTTTTGTGTGTGGTAATTACCTAAATTAATTTGAATGATAAGTTATTGGGTGGTGTAATTGGGAAATATGGTGGATTAGTAAATTAGAGTTCATGTAACTTACTAAATCAACGAAATGGTGAAACCTGTAATTAAAAGTTGAGTTCGGTGGATTGTGTGGCGGGGGTGTGGTGTGTCTCATATAGTGTTAGTTCTAGTTGTGACGGTTTATGTGTGTTTTAGTAGTGGTGTGTTGGTGTATGCCAGTACAGCTTTTATGAACCCATAGGTTGGGAATTTTGTTCCATTTATGTATTGTGAATTTAATGTTATTTCTATACCCATCCCAAAAAAGTTAGACAACCTTACCAATGCCCAATGGTTTTGGGTTATTTGTATTTTCCCCTATAACTAGGATGGTTATGATACAGATGCACTACTGGAAAATAGGTCTATACCCATGGTTTTTTAAAAAATCGTGGGTATAGGGTACCTCTATGCCCACGGTTTTCTCAAACCGTGGGTATAGGGATAGTATGTGAACCTATACCCACGGTTGTGCCAAAAACTGTGGGTATTGTTTTCTTTTATGACCTATACCCACGGTTTTGGAGAAAACTATGGGTATAGGGTATTTTCTGAAGACCTATACCTACGGTTCTTCAAAACCGCAGGTATTGTGGTTTTTTTTTTGAAGACCTATACCCACGATTCTCCAGAACCGTGGGTATAGGTTGCCCACGTTATGGCGGGGAAAAATATTAGGCGGGACACGAAAAAAATTTGGCGGGAAGACATTTTTTCATGGATTATATTAATATATATAAGCAAATAAGTCGGTATATGTTGAATAATATTGTTAGCTTAGCTGGTAAGCGGTGTAGGGGATCTTCGTGAGACAACAGTTCGATTACCCGCAGGCACGTTTTTTGAATTTAAATATGTTATAAATTAAAATATATAAGAAGATAAATGATTGTACAACAGATTAAAACAATTGGTCGTTTGGTCCGACGTCGGGCACCGACGCGAGGAGTAGAAGGAGACGCAGGTTCAAATCACCAAGGCCTCATTTTTGAATACGCGATGTAGGATATATTAATATATATTTGCAGATATGTATATATATAACATATAATAGTTGCAGCTTGGTTGGTCCAACGGGTCTCTTTAAAGTGTCGCGTGCAGGGTTGAAACATTGATGGTGGTGATTTTTTTAAATGAATCGAATAAATTCCCCACGGTTCAAAGGTACAGCCTATACCCACAGTTTTGAGGGCTATACCCACGGTTTTGAACCGTGGGTATAGCCTCTGTTTCCAGTAGTGATGTCAAGCTACCCCCTCTCCCTCGATCTTCCTTTAGCAGTGATGGCCCAATTGGCAGTGGGTGAGATTTGATGTGAAGTGGTTGTGATGTGTTGTGACATGTGGTGTGGTTCATGTGTGGTATGAGGTTGTGAAAATCTATCATGTCACACTTTTAGTATATACAACACACATTAAATGGTATAAAACTTACTAATATAAAGGATATTTAAAGGTTTGGTTTTATGAAAATTAGGAAAATAGAACTTGAATAAAATAAAAAATTATTTAAATACACTTGAATGGATTATTCATTGGATCATGCTATGTTACTTTTACTGTATCTCACATCCCGGGGACATACATCAAAATAAATGGGTGAGCATAATCCTAGAAATGGAAGAAACAAAGAAGATAATTTTCATATGATCATGAAGCATAAAAATGGAGATTGATCATAAGAACATGAGGAATATAACAATATAATTATCATGAATCATATCATGTAAATGGGGATTCAACAAAAAATTGAAACATTCATAAGCATATCATCATGGTTTATCCTCAAGGTGTCACAGATCATAATTACCATAGTTATTCACCAAGCAATCGTCAAACATGTAATTTTTAGAGATAAATCATTATAGAATGAATTGGAGTGATGTAAGAGATCCCCAATCATATTTTTAATTCATATGATCTAAAGTGATCATAAGAAACCATTTTATCAATTACCAGTGTATAATAAATAATTGGTTTCATATAAATTCATTATGTACATAAGTGGTTAAAGACTTGAGCATTACATTGTTTTTATCCCATGGAAATGGAATGATATTTTTTTACATGTAAATTCCAGATTCAATGGGATATATTTACATCTAGGTTAATACCCATGGATAAGGAAATTATTGAGGATTCCAAATATAATAACATTTTATGTGAAATATAGAAATTCAAGAAATGAATTTGGCAACATGACGATGTGAAATGTGGATTAAGGAAATTTCAGAATGGGAAGGGGTGTAAGACTATAATTGATAAAAAACTATTTTATAAGTAACTGGATAAAAACGTATGTAAATATTGTAATCCAACATTTATAACACATTCCATAAAATCAGTACATGAACAAAAACGTGGAAGTGGGGAATTCTCTTACCTTGAAAAGTTGATTCCTAAAAATTCAGGATGAAACCATGAAGACATAAAGATTCCATGGGGTGAAATTTCAGAGTTGAAATTATCAAATCTTATTCGATTATGGATTAGGAGTAAATAAGAATGGGATACGGGTGGTTATTTGTAGTAAAATAGGTAGAATTTTTTAATATTTCCAAATATAGGTCATGGAATTCTAGGTTTTGGAAATTGAAAAACCATTGTCTTTGCAATGTTTTTTTCTCAGGGTTTTAGATATTTGTGTAATTTTTAGTTATTTTAATATATTATAACATAAATAAATATTTTTATATTACCTTTGACATGGTAATGTTATTTTTCAAAAAATTATAGTTTTTAAATTCATAATTTCTATTTTGGACTTTGGAAAGTCATTTATTAGTGTGGAATTGTTTTAAATCCATTATAATACATAATATTAATAATATAATATATTTTACATCCTGGAACATATTTAATTATTATTACATCATTATTATATATATTTGATGTCATAAAAAAATTTAAAAAAGAAAATTGTAATTTTACAATTTACAAAAAAATAAATTATATTAGAAAATTCTGAAAAATTCTCCCTAATATAATTTGAATATACTAATATTGAATATAATTTTTATTAAATCAAAAAAAAATTAAATATGAGAATTTTAACTTTTAAAATCACATTATTTATTGAAATATAAATGTTTTTATGACAAATTAATCTTTTTAACATTTATAAAATTTTCATAAAACATTGTAAAATTATATTATCATTTGTATTTAAATAAATATTGTTTTATAAGCCTAGTCCATGAAAATAAAATTTATTTAAAATAACTATGTTAATTATAAAAGTGTATGTATTTTATTAAAATTTAATTGAGCTTCATTAGTATCCAAAAAACTATTTATTAAAATTCATCCAATATTATAGAGTATTTTATTAATTAAATGATAATAAATATAGAATTAAATAAATAACTATTTCATTTATAAAAATAAAATTTCACTTTAATGATACTATAATAATACTTTAATACATTGGTATATTTGTTAAGGGTACATTATGCAATAGAGGTACTTTCATGGGGTGTTTCAGCTTACATAGACCTAGTGGTGATCTACCCAAACTTGATCTTCTCCCATAGTGTATATCGTTCAAGACTCATTTGTTGAAGATACACTTGGGCTTGTTCATGGTAGAACTGTAAAGACCCGTAAAATTCAAGGAATTTTTTTTCTTAATTTTCTTTGAATTTTACAAGAACGCAGTTTCTGACGGCACCTGATTCCGAGGCCCGGTGTGCCCGGAATCATTTTCCAAAATTTGGCTCGGGTACGTTCAGTGAACGAACAAGCGGGTTTTCCTAACTTTTGAACTGGTGCTCGGAATTGAATTCTGAGGGCACAGATGGAATCGCAACACCAGTATTTTCTTAGAAACTCCTTTTCCGGTGTTGTGTTGGCTCGGGTGTGGTTTTTAATTTTTGGGGTTAAAGTTAAGAAATAAAATAAAAGTGGTGCATCACTTTATTTTATTTCACTTTATGCCACTTAACGCCACTTAAGCTAAGTTAATCAGTTTTGGTGGAACCCAAAATATCCTACCCACTAGGTAGAATATTTGTGAGGTGGGTCCCACATGAGTCGCACCGTTTCTTTTCTTCTAAGTAACGCACCCGCGAAAACCTCCTTTTAATGAGGGCCAACTATGCGTTTTTTTTTGGTTAAGAAACACCCCATTTAATTGGGCAGTTAAATTTAACAATTAATTATTTGAATTAATTGTTCGTTTCTTATCTTTGTTTTTTTTCAAATTCTTTAGTTGATAATAAAATAACATGAGGACTTATTTTATCATCTGGAGGTTGTGTAAAACCTTTGGAGAATCTCTAAAGATCTTCATCCTCCTTCGCGAAGAACGCGAAGAACGCGAAGAACGTTGTCCTCCGACGAAAGGGTGACGAAGAACACCGAGCCCTCGAAGATCGACGATGCGACGTCGAGTACTGTGACGCCAACGCTTCTTCCACGACTTTCCTTCCCCGCTACGATCTTCGATCGACAACCAATCGAGGATGACGACGCAACGCCGTGTACCACGACGACGCGACGCCCCCTTTCGCAACGCGACTGTCCTCTTCTTCCGCGACGGTAAATCCCGCTAAGAACACATGTTAGACGACTATGACGAGGTAGGGGTTGTTCCTTTTAAATCATTGTGATTTATATCCCCGATTGTTAAATTTGATTGTTGTGAGAATTTAAAAACTGCTAACACGGTGGTTGCGGACTAACGAACAAGTCCGAACCCACCGCCCTTTTTGTTTGTTATGCGCGGATTGGCGGGCGACAACGAACATGGCCGCAAGTTAATTCTGAAGACTTTGCAGTGAAGAACGAGTCCCGGGACGAGCATTGGCGAAGACCGTGCGCAAATCGGACCACCGGAACGCGCCCGGTGGTCCGCGGAAGCCCCCGCCGGCGCGCCAACCAAATGACCCACTGTGGCTGAAGCCACAGCGGCGCAGGCCGGTCCTGCGGCCACGCGGGACCGCGAAGGAGGGACGCGGCTTAAGTCACGTCCGGGTGTCACGGAGCGGCCCTCGCGTGGGGGGGTGGGGGGGGGGGGGTGCTGCTGCCTTGCGCGGCGCCTGGCCAGCGCCGGCTAAGCCGCCCGGCCGGACCGCCGGGCCGGGCCGCGCCGGTCGGTTCGGATCCGGACCCGGTTCGGGCCGACCCAGGGGGGTTGGGCAGGGTCGGTCCAGGCCCAGACCCCCCGTTTTTTGGACCTTTTCGGTCTTTTGCTCATAACACGAGCTACAGGCCTCTGATCGATGCACCGTCAGCAGTGATGAGATCCTTGGATCGAGTCGGTCGTTTCGGTATATCGCACTCACGGTTTCGAAGTACTTTGGGTTCAGCCGGGTTGGTTCGTACACGAAACCAACCGGGCCCTCGGAGCGGAAACGCTCATATCTTGAGCTATGGACATCTGATTGATGTGCCATAGACTTTGTTGGATTTCTCTAAGTGAGAAGGATCTTTTGGCTTGCTCCGCCCGAGCTTTGGACGCATGTGGATTACGGTCGGGTTGGTTTTGCCTTAAAAACCAACTAGGCCCCTGGGACGAAAAATCCAATAACTCTCAGACCGGGCGTCCGATTGATGTGTCGTCTGCGACGTTGAGTTCCTGTTGGCGATACGGAACTTTTGGATACATCAAATCTGGACTATGTGCCAGTTTATGTATCAGACTCTCGGCTCATGGAGCGGACCCTCCCGAACGAGCTTGCTGTGTGCGGGAACCCTAGAACTGGCTGCGACTGACGATGAAGACTATCGTACTGGAATCCTATGTGGGTTCGACGATGTAGACTATCATACTAGAATCCTATGTGGGTTCGACGATGAATACTATCGTACTAGAATCCTATGTGGGTTCGACGATGAAGACTATCGAAATGGAATCCTATGTGGGTTCGATGATGAAGACTATCGTACTGGGATCCTATGTTTGTTCGATGATGAAGACTATCATACTGGAATCCTATTAGGGTTCGATGATGAAAACTATCGTATTGGAATCCTATGTGGGTTCGACGATGAAGAAAATCGTACCGTAATCCTCTGTGGGTTCAATGGCGATGACTACAGTGCTTGTATCCTATGTGGGTCCCAGTAAGATGAATCAGGGACTACATCTGATCATCTCTCTTACTTTACAAATGATGTGTACCTGTGTGAGCTGTATCCTGTGTTGCTTCCTATGTGGAATGTGTTATGCTATCCTGTGTGGGTTTACGTTTTGCTTTCCTGTGTGGATTTACGTTTTTCATTCCACTGTGGACTGGGTTGTACTTGGGCTCGGATGATGGAGGCGAACGAGAATTGATGACTTAGGTATATGTATGGGCATATACCTAAGCAGAGTCGAATGTTACTCCATGATTGTATCTCTCCTTTTTGGATTATCTTTTGTGGATTCTGGGAGACCATCGGCGGTCTCGGGGTACCTACTGAGTAGCTTATACTCACCCCTGGATGGGCTATGCCCGTACTACGTTGTTTTGGTTGCAGACGACGAACATCGCTGATCATGGTTGAGGCTTGTAGAGCAGGACGGTACCTAGAGGTGGACCACTGGGCGGGATGTACTCTGAGGGGACGACTAGACCCGAGGGGCAGTGGAGGCTATCTGTACCCACCCTTTAGGTGGGAGTTCCAGTGGATGGATCGAGGCTGCAGTTTTACATTCAGTTCTCATTTTTTCCTTCTAGTTGTACTTTTCTTTTCAGTTTTGGTTTGTATTCTGGCCCCCTTACCTTCTCGTACTTACAGTTGTACTCAGCTTTTACTTAGTGTTTACTTCTACTGCTTGCTTACTCTGTGGTGTTTGTTACTTTACAAAGGCAATGCCTTCCCTTTTTACCAGGAATTACGCCTTGGTGCTAGTCGCCAGCCCCTGGCCTATGGAAGGCGGGCTTGGGGTAGTCACGGCACAGGCCCCGCAGACGGGTAGTGACAATTGGTATCAGAGGAGCTCGGTTCTACCACAGAACTTGGGACTCTGATCTTTTTCTATGTGAAGCAATAGTGTTAAGCGTATTGGGTGTGGTTATCAGTCTAGGGAGTCCATTGTTGGTGCGGCGTCCGACGTATCCGTACACCAGGACCCTGACTTCTGATTTCTGACTTAATGCACGAAAACATTGATTGCATGTGTGTTTGAAGTTTTCTTTGTGACTACTTTTTGTCAGCTCACCAGGTATACTGTTCTGACGGTGGCGCACCTGTCTCTTTTTAGGATGGCCCCACAATGGCAGCTAGCTAGGGTTCCGAGTGTTGTGTGTGGCGATAGCCCACCGAGCGATGAGGACTCGGTACAGGGACCTTTGATAGCTGAGGCACCTGCGGTACCTATACCCGCCGAGCCACCGATGCTACCAGCCCTAGCCACTGACGATGCACATCGCCTTAGTGCACTGCACGAGTTTCAGCGCCAGCGAACACCCAGGTTCCGCAGGGAGACAGACCCTCAGGCTGCCAAGGACTGGCTGGAGGCAAATTTTATGGGTTTTCAGGTTAGTGAGGACACTAACAAACCTCATGGTGATCCTCGCAGCGAGCCTCCTACACGCGGCAGCAGGCAGATGGTGGAGCTTGATTCTCCAGGTGCACGATGAGGCATATCTTCTTTGGACATACATTTAGAGCCTCTTCTGCCCGGAGTTCATCCCATACACCCTCTGTGCGGTGCGCATCCCGGAGCTACTATAGCTACGGCATGGCAGCATGATGGTTGCCCAGTACTCAGCGAGATTTAATGATATCTCGCGCAACTCCAGCGATATGGTATGGGGATCCATTCTTGTGGGCTCGGACCTTCGATTAGGGACTGAGGCATGATATCAGGGCCTTGATGATCTCCATCAACATTCCGACGCAGACAGAGGTGTTGGAGAGAGCCCTTTTAGTGGAGAGTTTCCTCGCCGAGTAGGCACCAATGGTAGGACCCTCTGCAGGGAGACCCATAGCGGAGTCTTTTGCAGCTGGCAGTCGACAGGTGACGTAGAGATCCAAGCGGGCCAGCCCTTCAGATGGGAAATCTCAAGGTGATTATTCGGTTGTGCGGGGAACACGAAGGAGAGCTAGCTACTCGAGGATCAGGCAATGCTACGCATGCGGCGGGAAAGGCCACATAGCTCGAGACTGCCCGACTCATCCTGCTGATGAACAACAGGCGGTAGAGGGACCTCCCAGGCAGAGGTTCGACCATGACGGTCCGTAGGGAGCAGGCGGGCGAGGCAGAGGAGCTAGCCGAGCAGCGGGTGGTGGATGACGCTTTTAGGCCTTACCATCACCACCACCTGGGAGACCACCTCGACCGCAGGGAACAGGTGGACAGGGAAGATCTCAGCTTTAGGCAGCTGAGGCCTACGATCATGGATCTCCAAGAGCAGATGGACAGGAGCGGGACTAGCTCCAAACCTGGAGACTTTTGTTCATGTTGCTTCTAGCTCTGTTGATGTTGCTTTGTGTCTTTGTACTTTGAGCTGCAGTAATAAAAAGACACTTTTCTTGTGGCGTTTACCTTCCTGTCCTCTCTTTTAGTTGTTATTAAGAGGTTCCAGTTTAAAAACTATTGACTTAACCCTCACTTTGAGATACCTACTGGAGGAGACCCAGTGACCACACACTGATGCCGACAGTGTGACTCAACCCTTGGAGGCAAGAGTAACGGTTGGATCTCTTGGTAGTAGCATTGAGACCTTACGACGTCATCCTTGGTATGGAATAGTATCATCCATGTCGGGATTGACTGTATTAGGTGAAGAACGTGGTTCATCCAGGGGATGAGACCGGATTTCTCTTATCGGAAAATAAGAAATCACATCAACTCTTGTAGGACCAGAAAGGTCCAAGTCAACCAGGAGCGGAAGAGGACAACTCGAATATGGCAGATGTCTTTTGCTGACAGGAGGCGGAGGCCACTAGAGTTCGAGGATGGCGACCACGTCTACTTGCGGGTCTCACCACTACAAGAGTTACGGAATTTTGGCCGAGGCGGCAAGTTGTCTCCGCACTTCTTTGGACCCTTCTAAGTCCTCAACGGGGTAGGTGAGGTGGTTTACCGCTTGACACATCCACCTCGGTTGTTCCAGGTGCACGATGTCTTCCACATATCTCAGCTGAGGAGATATGTGCACGACCCGACGCATATTTTTGACCATGGGGAGCTGGACGTTGATCATAGGGAGACTTTTGTGGAGGTCCCAGTGGAGATCGAGGATCAACAGGAGCGGGTCCTACGTGGACGATCGATCCATCTAGTGAGCATCAGATGGCAGCATGTGAACCTCCAAGAGAGCACTTGGGAGCGGGAGGCTCAGATGCATGCTCAGTACCCACCTTTGTTTCCCAAGATTATGATGTAACTTTACGGGTACGTAAAGCCCTAATGTGGGAGTGATTTAAAGACCTTTAAAATTCAAGGAAATTTTTTTCTTAATTTCCTATGGAATTTTACAAGAACGCAGTTTCTGATAGCACCTGATTCTGAGGCCCGGTGTGCCCAGAATCATTTTCCGAAGATTGGCTTGGGTACGTTCAGTGAACGAACGAGCGGGTTTTCCTAACTTTTGAACCGGTGCTCGGAATCGAATTCCGAGGGAACCGATGGAATCGCCACACTGGTATTTTCTTAGAAACACCTTTTCTAGAGTTTCGTTTTCTTGGGTGTAGTTTTTAATTTTTGGGGTTAAAGTTTTGAAATAAAATAATAGTGGTGCAACACTTTATTTTATTTCACTTTAATCCACTTAAAGCCACTTAAGCTAAGTTAAGCAGTTTTGGTGGAACCCAAAATATCCTACCCACTGGGTAGGATATTTTTGAGGTGGGGCCCACACGAGCCCCACCGTTTCTTTTCCTCTAAGTAACACACCCGCGAAAACCTCCTTTTAATGAAGGTCAACTATGCGTTTATTTCTGGTTTTGAAATGCCCCATTTAATTGGGCAGTTAAATTTTACAATTAATTCTTTGAATTAATTGTTCGTTTCTTATCATTATTTTTTCAAATTTTATAGTTGATAATAAAATAATATGAGGACTTATTTTATTATTTGGAGGTTGTGTTAAACCTTTGGAGAATCTCTAAAGATCTTCATCCTCCTTCGGGAAGAACGCAAAGAAAGCAAAGAATTCCGTCCTCCGGCGAAAGGGAGACGAAGAACACCGAGCCCTTGGAGATCGACGATGCGACGCCGAGTACCGTGACGCTGAAGCTTCTTCCGCGACGTTTCTTCCCCACGACGATCTTCGATAAACAACCGATCGAGGTTCACGACGCGACGTTGTGTACCGCGACGACGCGATGCCCCATTTCGTGACGCGATGATCCTCTTCTTCTGTGACGGAAAATCCCGTGAAGAACACACGTTTGATGATTATGATGAGGTAGGGGTTGTTCCTTTTAAATATTTGTGATTTATATCCTCGGTTGTTAAATTTGATTGTTGTGAGACTTTAAAAACCACTAACGTGGTGGGTGCGGACCAACGAACAAATCCGAACCCACCGCCCTTTTTGTTTGTTATGCGCGGATTGGCGGGAAATGACAAACGGGGCCGCAAGTTAATTTTTAAGGCTTTGCAGTGAAGAACGAGTCCCAGGATGAGCACAGGCGAAGACCACGCACAAATCGGACCACCGGAGCGTGTCCGGTGGTCCGCGGAAGCCCTCGCCCGCGCGCTACGCCGGCACGGCGGCGCCGGCGGCTGGAGGCAGCGGCAGGCAGCAGCCGGCCGCCAGGATGCGGCGGCGCCCGGCGCGCCCCCGGGGAGACCCGCCGTGGCTGAAGCCAAGGTGGCACTGTCCGGTCCCGCGGCCACGCGGGTCCGCGGAGGAGGGAGGAGGCTTAAGCCGCGTTCGGGTGTCACGGAGCGGCCCCCGCGCAGGGGGGGGGACTGCCTTGAGCGGTGCCTGGCCAGCGCCAGCGCGCCGGCCGAGCCGCCCGGCCGGACCGCCGAGCCGGGCCGCACCTAGCCGGGCCGAGCCACGCCGTTCGGGTCGGATCCGGACCTGGGTCGGGTCGACCCTATTCGGGCCGACCCAAGGGGTTGGGCCGGGTGGGTCCGGGCCCAGACCCCCCGTTTTCGGACCTTTTCAGTCTTTTGCTCATAACATGAGGTACGAGCCTCCGATCGATGCACTGTCAGTGGCGATGCGATCCTTGGATCGAGACGGTCATTTCGGTATATCGCACTCAAGTTTTTGGAGTACTTTGGGTTCAGCAGGGTTGGTTCGTACACGAAACCAACCGGGGCCCTCGGAGCAGAAACGCTCATATCTTGAGCTACGGACATCCGATTGGCATGTCGTCGACTTTTTTGGATTTCTCTAAGTGAGACGGATCTTTTGGATTACACTTTCCGAGGTTTGGACACTGGTGGAGTACGGTCAGGTTGGCTTTGCATTAAAACCCAACTGGGCCCCTAGGACGAAAACGCCAATAACTCTCAGACCGGGAGTCCGATTGATGCGTCGTCTACGGCGTTGAGTTCCTGTTGGAGATACGGAAATTTTGGATACATCAACTCCGGACTATAGTTCAGTTGATGTATCAGACTCTCGGCTCATGGGGCAGACCATCCTGAACGAGCTTGCTGTGTGCCAGAACCCTAGAGCTGGCTGCGACTGACGATGAAACTATCGTAGTAGAATCCTATGTTGGTTCGACGATGAAGACTATCGTAATGGAATCATATGTGGGTTCGATGATGAAGTCTATCGTACTGGAATCCAATGTGGTTTCGACGATGAAGACTATCGTACTGGAATCCTATGTGGGTTCCACGATGAAGACTATCGTACTGGAATCCTATGTGGGTTCGATGATGAAGACTATCGTACTAGAATCCTATGTGGGTTCGACGATGAAGACTATCGTACTGGAATCCTATGTGGGTTCGAAGAGGAAGACTATCGTACTGGAATCCTATGTGTGTTTGACGACGAAGACTGTCGTACTAGAATCCTATGTGGGTTCGACGATGAAGACAATTGTACCGGAATCCTCTGTGGGTTTGACGGCGATGAATACAGTGCTTGTATCCTACGTGGGTCCCAGTAAGATGAATCAGTGACTACATCTGATCATCTCTCTTACTTTACAAATGATGTGTACCTGTGTGAACTGTATCCTGTGTTTCTTCCTATGTGGAATGTGTTATGCTATCCTGTGTGGGTTTACGTTTTTCTTTCCTGTGTGGATTTACGTTTTTCTTTCCTGTGTGGAATGGGTTGTACTTGGGCTTGGATGTTGGAGCCAAACGAGAATTGATGACTTAGGTATATGTATGGGCATATACCTAAGCAGAGTCAAATGTTACTTCTTGATTGTATCTTTCCTTTGTGGATTATCCTTTGTGGATTCTGGGAGACCATCGGGGGTCTCGGGGTCCCTACTGAGTAGCTTATACTTACCCCTGCACGGGCTATGCCTGCACTACGTTGTGTTGGTTGTAAACGACGGAAAATGCTGATCGTGGTTGAGGCTTGCGGAGCAGGACGATACCTGGAGGTGGACCACTGGGCAGGATGTACTCGGAGGGGACGACTGGACCCGAGGGGCAGTGGAGGCTATCTGTACCCACCCTTCAGGTGAGAGTTCCAGTGGACGGCTCGAGGCTGCAGTTTTACATTCAGTTCTCATTTTTCCCTTCCAGTTGTACTTTTCTTTTCAGTTTGGGTTTGTATTCTGGCCCACTTACCTTCCCGCCCTTACAATTGTACTCATCTTTTACATAGTGTTTACTTCTACTGCTTGTTTTCTCTATGGTGTTTGTTACTTTACAAAGGCAATGCCTTCCCTTTTCACCAGGAATTACTCCTTGGTGTTAGTCGCCAGCCCCTGGCCTATGGAAGGCGGGCTTGTGTAGTCACGACACGGGCCTCGATGACGGGTCGTGACAAGAACCCTAGTGATGCTACCTCCCTCTAATTTTCTAACAAATGTGCTTCAAAATGAGAGACCCTACGGGTTGAGGCCATCATTTCACCTTTCTATTTCTTCTATCAGTTGTAATTTCCCTTTATTAAATCTAATTATATCTCTGACATTATTAATAACTGTCATAGTGCCCAATATCCATATTTACCAACAGTTATATAGGCCATCAATCCTAGTTCCCAACAGTCATATTAGATAATAGTCATATTGTTATATGTTCATATTGTCCAATGACCCAATCACAATCATATCTCAATGGAAACATTCCCTTTATTCTCTATATTTACTCATCCATTCATCACCATTTACTAATTAATTCCATGTTCTTTAATTTCTTGATAATGAAAATTATATTCCTAATGGTTATTTTTCTTTTAATAATTTTTATAGATGGTTTAATATTACTACTAAAATTTGAATCTATGGAGTATACCATTTCAAAGTATATATTAATTTGTTTTCAAATCCTTGTACAATTATTTGCTTTAGTAATTAGTATTATTACTTTACATGTAATATTTTAAAAAAAATATTTCTATGACCATTATTTATGAGATATTATAAAAAATTTACTATGAAAAAATTTATTTTATTCATCATCTAAGTAATTTTAGGGTTATTACATCCCCCCTTTTAAATTTTGTCCTCTAAATTTTTTTCCAACTTCAAAACAAATGGGGGGTTTCCCTTCATTTATTCATTAGATTCCCATATCGACACTTCAAACTTTTGATTTATCCAAAAGTAGGACATTCACAAGACATGTTGTCTTATTCCTCAACACTTTTACCTTCTAACAATTATCAATAGATGATTATCTAAATATGACATGTTGGCTTCCAAACCCACACAATTAGTGTCGAGTTCTTGTGCTGGTTAGGACATATACTTTCTCATTATGTATATGTGGAATACATTGTTGGAATTGGAATGCTTTAACGGTATCACTAATAGATAAGAAACTGATCATGTATGCTCTATGGTATCATATAGTCCAATGTACCTTAGACTCAGTTTTAGCTTCTTCTGGAACCAAATGTGGAACAATTTTATCACAATTTTTTACATCACTTTTGATGAATTAAATGTGTTTCTACAATTTTATTGATCCTATAATAGAGAATTTTCCAATTTTAGAATATTCTGTTGTAATTTATTATTCATTTAATTTTATAAGTAAATGTTCTATTTTTTTAATGATCAATTAATATAAGATACTACAATTAATTTTTATCCACTGTTTTGTGTAAACTAATTACCTTTCTGAGAAAAAAAATGATTGTAAATGGAAATTTATGTACATGAAATACAATGAAGGAAAAAACATCTACAGTTATTTTTCAATGACCATCATATGGATAGTCTATATGGTGACACATTCCAAGGAATATCTATAATTTTAGTTATCTTTAATTGAGTTTATAGATAAAGGTTATAAATGCTTCTACCGGTTTTCAATATGGATATAAAGATGGTTTCTATCATGAATGACTAGGAAGAATTCACTTTTTTGAGGAGGGTGAAGCAATTTTATCCTTATTCAATGAAAGATTCCTCGTTTGATGAAGACCACAAACCAAGAATGACCATAGTCTTCAATCGTACCTGTTGAAACAAAAACTGAGTTGCTATGGGAGAATCAGCCAACAGATATGATACTAATGGTCATTTTCTCGCCTCCCAAAGTTTCTGGTCACTATTTTTTGAGGTTTAAGATCTCTTATAAAATGTATTAATGAGGATAGTTCCTTTTTTAGGTATGAGATAATATAATATTCCCGAGAATAATCCTTTTTAGACTACAATTCCTCTAGTACTCGTAGGTTTGAATTCGATGATAGGATAGGTGGGAAATTTCAAATAAGAGTCCAATTATTTACATTTTAATAGTAGTATACAACATCAAGATATATTTTTTTTTGATTTGGGAATGAAAAACGTATCTCCTATATAATAAATTACTATGCAAATCCCCATTAGATACCTGTGAATCGACTACGTGGGAAATTGTGTACATCGTACAAAATACCTATGTTGATAAACACATACATGAAGGGAATCATATACATTGAAATTGGAAACATGAGATCAAATGAATACATGAGGAAGGTAGACTATATAAAAGGAAATGGCTACATGGATAATTGCCTACATTGATTTTCATTTATGCTGATCAGATTCAACTACCCGGAAGATCACATACAATGAGTAAATGGATACGTCGTTAAATATGTATTCCATTCCAATTGGCTATATCGATTTCTTATTCTATTTTTTTCATGATGCAAGAGGTCTTGAATTTTAGTTATATTGGACATCTCTATTCATACATACATAAAGGCAACCAATAAAAAATTTGATCGGGAAGGTGAGAGTTGGTGTACTTTAATCAAGAAGCAGGTGCCATCATTAGGGGTGTTTGAGAGTTCTATACAAAGAAATAAAAAAATAAGAGGAAATACAAGAAATCAATAGAATTATAGAATAGAGGAAGGGAAACCATGTCTTTTGAAGAATAATTTTTTGAATCCCTTTCTAGGGGGGTTCAGTGTTATTGTTATTTTCCATTGATACTCTGTTTCTAAAACATTTCATGAATATGTTAATTATCTTTATTATGATGGTTGGATAAATTCAAATTGGGGGTGGTGGTTGCACATGCTAACGCATTTGTCCAACATAGGTGTTAATGATTTATTAATTCCAACCTTTTATCATAGGACAACTGATTTATAGTATATAACTCTCTAAACATAGTGAGAGGCGATTTTGGTTTGAAAAATCATTATTAACTTATCTTGTTGAATCCCATTGGATAAGATGGCAGGATCACATGTGTGGGTCATCTAGATGGATTAATGAGTGTGTTACATGGACTTTTTTTAAAGATAAATACTCCTTTCACTGATAGGTTGGCCATTCGAGAAAATTGACTAGCCACTTTTTCCAGGTATTATAGTGAATGAACTTGAGTGTAAGATAAAAAATATTACTAAATAATATAATCATCAAACCAACATCCCATATTCCCTTTCCTGAAAATTTCTAGCTTTTTAGGTTTTATTATGTTTCTCTCTGTGCTAAATTGTTTCTGTCTCTATTACCCTATCCATAATTTCATCATCCTCATCACCACCATTTCACCCATCACTTATCACTTATTGTTTTTATTCTATTTATTTTATCTTTTACTTGGTCAAAAAACACACCTCCTATATATGTATTTCCCATTGGATCAACCCCTACTCACCACTCTTCTAATTTAAGTAGGGTTTTATAAATTATTAATTTTTACTAGACCTTGTGATGACCTAGGACACATGGATTAATTTTGCCATCATTTTTGGGGAAGGAAACATGTGACCATGAGAAAAAAAATAAAAAACAACACTTATGTAGTTTTAAAGGGGGTTGAGTGGAATGAAATAATCACGAGATAACCTAAATGAATTCATCCATAAAATTAACAAGCATATGAGTGATTTGAAAATTAAGAATAAGTTGTCTATATGGAATCATGAGGAGAACTTTCTTAATCCACAAAATAAAAATTTCAACCAAGATGACAAATTTCAAAACTCTAAGAATTGTAAATGTGAAAATTTAAAAGGTATAAGGCTCTAAAAATAAAACATTACTTAATCTGAAGATAATTCAATTATATGAATTTAAATCAAAATGAGGGTATTTTCAGTTTTCGGTTTTTAAAAAAAAAATCCATTATTAAAAAATATCATACCATAATCATATAAGAGGGTACTATCAAAATAGTATCTATTTTTTTCCACCAAATAATCCACTTAAAAAATCCTTATTTATTTTCTTCATAAAAATATTTTTTGACTTCTTCCTTTATCATAATCATCCTTATACCCTATGAAAACACTTTAAAAAACATGGTATGATCATAAAAATGTAATAAGGGATAAAATAATTAAATAAAACATTAGTCCATGAATATTTATAAACCCATGAATTCCTAAGAATAATGAAAACATTATAGGCATCATAAATAATAAAAGAAAATTTTTGAATCCATATCATACTTACAATGTATCTTCCACCACCATATAGGATTTAACCTTTGTGGTTACATTTGGAATACCCATCATAGTGTATTCCCTATATCTCTTACGAGAAATCATAACATTTACCTCTATCAGGTTACCCAATCTATTAGAGAGCTATCACAGGCTCACCCACCCTCAACATATCATGGGACCACCCCTATACATAAGAAATTTAGGAGAACCATAACCTAATCATAACACGTGGAACAAGCATAATGGGAAAATTACATTTCTACATTGCAATCATAGGACATAATTTTAAGATATTGATATAATAAATACATTCTAAAAACCATTTTAAATACCAAAATATCCAATAAAAATAAATATGGTATTTACATTAATTCTTAAAAACATTATGTCTGGTAGAGGAATCCAAATATCAAATAATGCTTGTGGCGGCAAAAAAGTCATTGTTTCCGCGTACGTTAAAAATAAATATTTATTTTTTCATTTAGAAAAATTCTTCATAAAAAAATTCCATTTGAAAACTATTGAATGATATTAAAATTTGAAGGGGTCTATTATACACCATATAAAAAAGGTTGTAAATAAATAAAAATATGTCTCAATGAAATGAGATCTAGACGAAGTCCCTTACCTTGAGTCTGACTTATCTCGTTCGTTCTTTAATTTATTGACTAATAAACATAGGATAATTTATACTTTGTTTAGAACTTTTTTAATTATTATTACTCATTTTATATCCCTTATTTCCATGTTAGAACAATTAGTTAATTATTTATGTTCATATCAGATGTTTTGTCAATGTTCAGTACTTGAGTCCACAATGAACTTGTTTGGATGCAAATTATCCATGTGGTCATAAGTAAATTATCTCAAGAATGATATTAGTTATTTAAATATCATATATATAAAATATATATATTCATTTATAATAACCCAAAACATTTGTTGATAAGAAATGATATTAATCGTTCATGGAGACGGTAGGCCATACATACGCATGAGCGCTACTTTCATTTCATTATCATGTTAAAGGAATGGAATATAAATGATACATAGGTATATTATAATTCCATTATAATATATATGTTATATATGTTACATATCTTCATTAAATATATCCTTTATAGGTCCCATGTATGGCATGAATGGGTCATATAACTTTGAAGGGGCGGTAGTCTCCACTTCCTCAAATGAAATTATCATATTTAGACATTATGAAAAGTATAAAGGGATATTGTAAATAAACATTATTGAAGAATACATACAATACAAATATAATAAATATTTAATATAAATATAGTTTCATCATAAAGGTATCCATGATAGGTGGTAGGTGAAAATTGAACAATCATCGTTTCATGAGGTAGTAGTTCGATGTACAAAGAAAAAATATGTTCTATATCCATTAGATAGAGGTGTGTGAATGTTTAGATCAAAACATTAGCATAAAAACATCCATGTCTATTGTGTATAAATTTTTTCTAATAATGTAATAAAAATTTGTTTGGGGGTTGGATAAGGAAAATAAATGAATGAGGCTAGAGAGAAGATGTTACCTCTTAATTTGGTAACTATTTTTGATTTGAGAAAAAAGGCATTATTGAATTTCCTTAATTCAAATGTAAGGCTTTTAGGAGAAAGATAGAGATTTTGGGATATTATTTTATAAACATTTGGACTATCCATGGGTCTTGAGAGGTGTGAGTAAGTGGGTAGAGGTGGTGAACTTTTATAAGAGGGAGAAGGGGAACTTTAGGAAAGTCTTGAAATATTATTTTATTAGAAATTTATATATGAATTATAAAAGTTCCAAAGTGATATACTTTTGGGATAAGATTAGAATGGGTCGAATTCCTCCGAAAGAATATGTTTTAGATTGGTTTACATCATAAATTTAACCCCATCTTTTAGATTTAACCCTTAGTTATAAAAATTAAGTCTTACCACGTCTTCTTTTATTTTTACAATATATAGTTAATATGGTTACTATAAAATGCCCAGAGAACCTCAAGTGTATCATTAATCACATTTTTAACACTATATATGCCAGTTGGATGAATCTCATAATTTTATGAATATTATATCATTTAATAAAATAGTATTTGTTTTAAAACTAAAGTTTTCCAATTTTGACACTATTTAGTAAAATATTTTTTATAAAGTCATAATAACTTGATTTATTTGAAAAAAAGAATTTAACTCAAAGATAACATGTCATAATCATCCAAAAAAATCATATATGGCATCAAAATTTTCAAAGGACATTTATATTAATATTTATAATATCATTAATTTGAATCATTCATTAATAAGGTAACCACTACATCATCATTATGTCATAAATAAATGTATTTATTTAATGTATACATTTTATAAATAAAAAACCTTGATACAGGAAAACTTTTTATCTTTATAATTATTTTTTTATAATCAAATATATCAATTATATAACCCCAAATTTAAATTTTTTATTAAAAAGATACTTGTTTATGTTATATTCCACTTTACATTAAATTAATTATTATAACAAGTCATTTTCACACCCAAGTGGCTCCATGGGGTCCTCAAATCTACCTAGAGATGATCATGGTTGGAAAAATATCATCCAATAGGATTAGCCACATATTATGGTATCTTTATATTATTATAATTTTAATTTTTTACCCATATTTACCTGATTTACCCTTTAACCATGGGAATTAAAAATAATTAATAGAGTTACTATTCATATTGTCAAAAAATAAAAGGTACCTATTTAAAAAATTTGGATCTTATAATTCAAAATATTTCACCCAAATTCAACACACAGAATTATAAGAAATTAATTTAAAATTAAATCTCGTTGTCAAAACGAGAAACTAGATTTTTAAGAGGTAAAAACTATCAAAAGATTGACATGTTTTTATGTCCAATTTCAATTTGAAATTACTTAAAGTGACAAAACATGTATTAAATGATAAGAAATAATCCAAATACATTTTAAAACTAATTAACAGGAAACTATAACTATATAAATATATTATATTAAAACAATGTTTTAAATTAAAATGTAGTATTTTCACTATTCATTAAAATATGGATTTTATCAAAAAAATCCCTAAATTTCAACAAATATAAATTTTAATGTCTCATTTATAAAAAATAAGTTAATTTTGTAAAATAAAAAATATAAAAGTGAAAAAAAACCATATTTAAAATAGGTTCTCTATAAAAAGGAGGTAAAATGACATTTTAAAAATATTAGAGTATTTTATGCTTAAAATTGAATTCATTATAAGTATAAGCCTCTAAAAGGTATTGGATAAATGTAAAATCATTTAACAAACATATGTAATAATAATGTAGTTAGTTCTATTCATTCCCTCCAATAAAATTTCTAGACCTTTATTGAAATTTAAAATAATATTATTATTCATGTATTGTTTTTCAGTATAACTTAGTGTTGTGTTCAACGTAATATTTGAGAGAAACTCGATGTTACGTGTCTGGTAAACTATCATACTTAGCATCTCCTTTAAACTAAAATGAATATTAAATTGATAAATATGATTAGATATGAAAATGAAATATTCTATAAATACCTTGGATGTTACATCATTCCCCCTTTTGGAAATTGTGTCCTCGCAATTTTATTCACATATCAAATAATTTGGGTATTTATCTGTTATATAATTTTTAGATTTCCATGTTCCCTCTTCAACCATATGGTTTTTCCACAAAAAATTTTGTGAATTAATCAGCTTATTCCACAACACATTCTCCTTATGATCAAGAATCTGTATTGGATATTCCTTATAAGAAATATTCACTTCCAAATGAACTACCAATGGACTAAAAACAAGAGATGGATCCAACAAATACTTTCTCAATATTGAAACATGAAAAAACATTGTATACCTTGGATAATGTTTGAGGTAAATACACTATGTAGGAAACTGATCAAGCATTCTCCAAAATTTCATATGGTCCAATGAACTACAGACACAACTATTCCTTCTTACTAAAACACATCACACTATTCCATGGAGAATATTTCAGAAAGACATGATCACCTACCTTGAAAGAAAGATGCGTCATCCACTTATCCGCATAAATTTTTTGTCTAGTCTAAGATATCCCCATGTGCTTATGAATAAATTTAAGTTTTTCCACTATATATTCTACAAATTTTAGTCCCATAAACATATTTTCACCTAATTAATCCCAAAAATATGGAGTTCAATGCCACTTTACATATATTTCCCAAATTATTTCCATCCGTATACTGAAATGAAAACTATTTTACTAAAAAAATGCAACCAAACAGAGGTGTTGGTCTCAAATTCCTTGGTAATTCATTGAATAATCATGTATCATATCTTCCAATGTCTGAATCATTCATTTTTTCTGCCCATCTAATTGAAAATAAAAATCTATACTAAAATTTAATTCATTACCCAAAAACTTATAAAGGCCTTTCAAAAAGATAAAATTGAACATGGTATCGCAATCAGATAAAATAGAGAGAGGAACTAAATTTAACTTGACTATTTTTTTAAGATACAACCAAGAATATTGATCTAGAGGCTTTGTATCTCTAATTGGAAGAAAATGATAATATTTAGTTAATCGATCAATAATAACCCAGATTATATTATTTCTTCGAGATGTCTTTGGTAATCCAAAAATGAAATCCATAGATATATTTTTTCATTTCAACCCTGGTACTGGAAAAGGATGAAGCATCTCCTTAGACAATTGTAGTCCTAATTTCAGCTACTGAAAATTAAAATACTTCCTAGTAAACTCACCAATATCTCATATCATTACATCACACCAGTAATGCTCCCTATGATCTTTTTACACCTTAGTACTTCCAGAATGAACTAAAAAAGAGAACTATGAGCTTCACACAACAACTCTTTCATTAACTTTGATTCACAAGGAACATATAACATTTTCCCAAATCAAAAAACACAGTATTTATCAATGTTAAATTTAAGACACATACCCTTCTAAAACAATTCTACCTTTTTCTACAAATCATTGTCTTCCATCTACGCTTACATTATTCTGTCTTTTAGAGATGATTTCACTAAAACCTAAAACAAAACATAGGAATTTGCAACACCAAAAACATCCATTCCAAAGATCAAAAAATCATTATTCAACAGGCCATGCTCCAAACATAACATGTTCATGCTACCATTACTTTTTGAAATAAACGAATTTTCCACTTTGTTCACTTTGTTCACTTTTCTAGGATGGTAATAAATCATTAAATCATAATACATGATTAATTTCTGCCATCTCCTATGTCTCATGTTCAATTATTTCTGTGTAAATATATACATCAATATTTAATGGTCAGTATGTATTTCAAATTTTACTTCATACATATGATGCCACCAATTTTTTAAAGAGAATAAAACAATAGATAATTCCAATTCATGTGTTGGGTAATTTAACTCAAGAGTTTTAAACTGATGTGAAGAACAAGAAATTACCTGATCATTCTTCAATAGTACATAGCAATGTCCTTTCATCAAAGCATCCCTATAGATAAGAATTCACCATTTCTATAACACGATGCCAAAACAGGATCATTCACCAACATTCTTTTAAATTATTGAAAACATTCATCATATACTTTTGTCCAGATGAACTTAACACCTACTAGAGTTAACTTATTATATGGTCTAGATAATCAATCAAAATTTTCAACCAAACTCTAGTAATAACACTCTAAACCAAGAAAACTATGAATCTCAGATATATTTGTCAGTCTTAGCCATTCCTCAACAATGTTTGTTTTAGTAGGATCAACAGTTATTCCATCATTGGAAACAATTTGACCATGGAATGAAATTTTTTGTAACCAAAAATCACACTTGATGAATTTCCCATACAATTTATTTTATTTTCATGTATTCATGAAAACACATAAATCACTTTTATTCTCCTCTTTACTTTTAGAATATACCAAAATATCTTCAATAAACACAACCACAAACTTATTTGAGAACTCACAGAATATTATATTCATAATATCCATGAATATAGTAGGTTTATGGGTTAACCCAAAAGGCTTAACTAAAAATTAATAACATCCATATGTAGTACAAAACACATTCTTCATAGTTTATGATTCCTTTAATTTTAAATGATAGTACCACGACCTCATGTCAATGTTTTAAAACAACTGAGTTTCCTAGAGCTGATCAAATAAATCATTTATATATGGGAAAGGATACTTTTTCTTAATAGTGATGTTATTCAAGGATCTATAATCAATGAAAGGTCTCCTTGAACAATATTTATTTTTAACAAATAAGTCAGGGCACCCAATGGTGATTTGTTCGATTTAATGAAACCATTGTCTAATAAACTCTACTATTGCTTCATTAACTCTAAAAGTTCAATTTGATCCATTCGATGGGATTTTGTAATTTTCATGGCATCATGAACCAAGACAAAAGTAAATTCAACTTTTCAATAAAGTATTATACCAGGAAACCCATCAGTAAAAACATCAAGATACTCATTTACCACTAGAAGATCATTAATTAGAACAAATACTTAGTTTTCAACAATATTACCAAGGTAACATTCATTTGCATATTTTTCTAGTTTCGTAGCTTCCTAATATGTTATTAATAGTAAGGGTTCATTCATATACACAAGTTGAAATTCTTTCTAAAAAACCTCTTTAGATTTATATTCAAACTTAGCATGGTAGATGTAGAGCCAATTCATACCCAAAATAACATCAAACTCAACTAGAAGAAAAATTATAAGGTTTTTATCCAGATTCTTTCCATAGATATGGATAGGAATGATCTTATAATTTCTTTTTTTCTCCAAATTTCCCCCCAAATTGTTTTACTATAAGATCTACATTCATCTCTGGAGATGGAATTCCCAATTTACTATAAAATTTATCAGAAATGAAAGAATGTATAGAACCATAATCAAAAAAAATTAGCACAATCTTAATAAACAGACCAATTAAATGATACTACTTCATTTGATGTCCCAGTATCTAATGATATAGTTTTAATAGATTTTACCACCCATTTTTTCTTGTAGTCCAACTACATCACAAAATTTGAGTTCTTATTAGGACACTCATTTTTATAATGACCCATTTCATTGTACATGAATCATTTTTCTCACTGTAAATCATATTTATTCTTACAACTAATCTAATCTTTTTCAGGGAAATTATGAGCCTTATGTCCCATTTTACCACATCAAAAGAACTTGCTAGAATGAAAAAGGCATACCCTAGTGTTATTTTTATCAAAATTTTCAAAAATTGTAAAATTAATTTTCTTACGATCAGAATTATTTGAAGAACTATTATGTTTTTCCTGCCACTTCTACCTCTTATTTATTTATTTTTTCAAAGAAAACGCGATCTTTGGAAAACTCCACATCTATCTTCTCTACACATCAAATAAGTTTTTCATAACATTTGAACTCTTTAGAAGTTAATTCCATTGGATACTTTGGTTTTATTCCTGAGTAAAAATGATTGATTTTACTATCAAGATCCCGTATGTAATTTGGAGCATACCTTGCCAGTTGAGTGAATTTTTTTATAATAATCCACTAAGTCGTCATCCTACTTCAATTAAAAGAATCGTTTTTTCCATCATATTTTGAACTACCTTAGGATAATTTTTGAAAAGAATAATACCTTTGAATTCATTCAAATCAAGAGCACCAATATCATCACTATCCCTGATATATTTATTTATAGACCACTACTGATAAGATTTACCTTGAAAATGGTAAATAACAAGACTAACCTTTTGATTTTCTGAACACCCCATGACATTGAAAATCATTCCCATGTATTTTATCATCTCTTCAGCTTGCATAGGGTTATATGATCCTATAAATGATGTAGGACATTTCCTCATGAAATGATCCACTACCAACATGTTCATCTATTGTTGATCGGGATCATCTCGCCCATGGATACCACCTCCATTTATAGCCTAAGTCAATTGTTCTATCACTACAGTAAATTGATCAGTTCTAATTCTAACTATCTCAGGTTGCTGATTTGGATGGTTATTTTCCTCTGGATGTCATCCCAGTATAGCTGCACGTTTCCTCTATAGAAAATTATTTTAAACAAACATATATTAGTTAAATAAACATTGTAATCCTAAAATTCTATTTAAATTTAACTATAATGTAAAAATAATTTATGGATATTCTATTAACAATATCCTAACCCTTAAAGTTATCTAAACAAACCTCTAATACCAATAATAAGGCCCCAAGTTTATAACATTACATATTCTTGAGATAAGTAAATAATTTGACATTAATTCAAATGAAATATATTTTTTGTTTTATAGTTCTATGAAATTATTCCATTATTAATACATATCATCAAATAATCATACAATTGGATATTGTCAAAACAGTATACATTTTTTCCACCAATGAAAACCCTTTAAAAAACATGATTTCTTTTTCTCATAAAAATATTATTTACTTCTTTCTTTCTCTTACTCATCCTTATACCATATGAAAACATTTTAAAATTTTTTTATGAGCATAATACTTAGTAAAGGATGAAATAAGTAAAGAAAACACTAGTTAATTAATATTTATAAACCCATGATATCATTAGAATCATTAAAACATCATAAAAATTGTAAATCATAATGGTACCTTGTCGTATGTATTCATACTTACATTGTAGCTTCCATAACCACGTAGGTAGTAACCATAATGGTTATGTTTGGAATACCCATCAAAGTATATTCCATAAATATCACAGTTGAACCCATAACATTACCTCTATCACATAACCTAATGCATTGGAGAGCTATCAAAAGTACACCTACACTTAGTTTATCATGGAATAACTCATATACATAATAAATTCCCAAATACCATAACATAATCATAACACATGAACAAGCCTAATGGGAAAATAAAATTTCTAAATTTCAATAATAAGAAATAATTTCAAGATATTGATATAATCAATCCATTCAGAAATCCTTTTTCAATAACAAAATACCTAAAATGTAATATAATATTTAGTTTTATTTTGAAAATTATTACGTCTTATAGAGGAATCCAAATACTAAATAATGGTCATGGTGGTGGAAAGGTCCTTGTCCGTGCTTAACTTAAAAGAATTTTTTTTCCATTTAGTAAAATGATTCGTAAAAAAAATATTATTTTTGAAAACCGTTGAATGAAATTAAAAGTCAAAGTGGTTGATTATATATTATATAAAATGAGATTGTATATAAATCAAAATATGGCTCAGTGAAATGAGATGGAGAAGAGGTCCCTTACCATGAGCCCGATTTTCCTCGTTCATTCTTTAATTTCTTGAATAATAAACATAGGTTAATTTATAATTTATCTAGGACCATTTCAACTTTTATTTGTAATTTTATGTCACTTATTACCATGTTAAAACAATTATTTAATTAATTGAGTTCATATCGGACGTTTTGTCAATGTTTAGTACATGAGTCAAAAATAAACATGTCTTGAAGTAAATTATCCATGTGGTCATAAGTCCATTATCTCTAAAATGATATTCTTGGTTTAAATATCATATATATATGTATTTATAAAATCACATTACATTCATAGATAAGAAATTAAATGCACCATTCTTGGAGATGGTAGGTCATACATACGCATGAATGGGACTTTCATTTGTTTTTTATATTAAATGAAAGGAAAATAAATGATAAAAATGAATATTTTAATTAATATATAATATATATGTTATATATGTTACATATTTTAATTAACTTCATCATTTATATGATCCATGTATGTCCTGAATGATTCATACCACTTTGAGGGGGCGGTAGTCCACACTTCTTCAAATGAAATATCGTATTTAGACATTATGGAAAGCATAAAGGTATGTTGAAAATAGAAATTAAACAATAATAGATAAAATATTAATATAATAAATATCAGATATAAATAACATTACATTATAATTTCCATCATGATAGGTGGTAGGATAAAATTGAGCAATCATCGTTTCGTGAGGTAGAAGTTCGTCGTACCCAGAAACAGTATGTTCAATACCCATTCGATGGAGGTGTGTGTAATTGTAGGTATAAGCCTTAGAATAAAAACACCCGAGTATATTGAGGATGTTTATTTTGTTATATAATCATATAATAAGAATATAATAGGGAGTGGAGAAGGAAAATAATAGAAAGGAGCTTTAGAGAAGATGTTGCCTCTAAATCGGGTAACTCATTTTGATTTGAGGAAAAAGGCTTCCTTGATTTTCCTTCTACCAAGTTATAAGCTTACAAGAGTAATTGAGGGATGTTGTGAGATTATATGAGAAAATTTTTGGCATTACAATGGGATTGAGAGGTTTTAGTAAGTGGGTAGATGTGGTGCTCTTTTTTAAGATAGTGGATAGGCACTTTAGGAATGTCTTGAAATAATATTTTTATATAAATTGATTTTAAAATTATAATAGCTAAAAAGTGATGTAATTATTGGATAAGATGAGTATGAGTATAAATCCTGTAAACCAATAGTATTTAGATAATTTTAGGTCCCAAATTTATCCTTATATTCTAGATTTAATCCATACTTAAAGAAATTAACTCTTACCACATCTTCTTATATTTTTACACTATATGGTTAATAACGTTACTATAAAATTCTAAGAAAACATAAAGTTAATAATTAATGATATTTTAAACACTATAAAAGTAGTTTTTCAATGTCATAGATTTTTATGACTATTATATCATTTAATAAAAATTTATATGTTTTAAAAACATATTTATGCCAATTTTGACACAATTTTGTAATTGATTGTTTTATTCAAAACAACTTGATTCATTATAAAAAACTACATTAAATAAAATATAACTTGTAACTATCATCCAGAAATTTCTTGGATGGAATCTGCATTTTTAAATTACATTTACATTAATATTTATGTCACTAATTATTTTACTATTTCATTAATAAGGTAACCATTACATCATAATTGTGTCATAGAAAAATTTATTTAATGTATAAATATTAAAAATAAAACACCATGATGTAGGAAAACGTTTTATCATTATAATTACTATTTATTGTCAAATAGATAAATTATATAACCCCACCATAAAAAATTTTTAGTTAAAAGATACATTTTTATGTTATATATCTTTTAACATTAAATTATTTATTATATCATGTCATTATCACACCTAAGTGGCTCCATACGATCCTAAAATTGACCCAAGGATTCTCATGGTCGGCCATATGTCATCCAGTAGGATTTTTACATGTGTTTTGTTAGTTTTATATTATTTTAATTTTTTACACTTATTTACCGGATTTACCATTTAACCATGGTAAATAAATAATTTCTGATGTTACTATTCATAATTTCAAAAAATAAAAGGAAACTATATACACAAATTTGGGACTTATGATTCAAAATATGGAATACATTTTTTCAAATTCAAAATATATAATTTGAATAAATTAACTTAAAATTTATTCCAATTTTCAAAACTAGAAAGTGGGGTTTTAAAAGTAAAAACTATCAAAATATTGACTTGTGTTTTTGTCTAATTTTAATGTGAAATTATATAAAATGAACAAAATTAGATTAAATTATAAAAAATTAATTCAATTACAATTTAGAAATAATTAAAAGGACAATCTATCTATATAGGTAAATTATATGAAAAGATATTTTTGAATTAAAATGCAGTATTTTTCACTATTCATTAAAAATAGATTTTATCATAAAAATACCAAAATTTAAACCAATGTAAATTTCTATTCTCTGTCTCTATATAATAAGTTTATTTTTTCAAATATAACACATAAATGTGACAAAGACTTTATTTAAAAAGTGGGTTCCATCAAAAGGTGGTAAAACAACCATTTAAAAATATTTGAGTAATTTATGCTTAAAATTGTATTCATTCTCATTTTAAGCCTATAAAATTATTTCGATAAATGTAAAATCATTTACCATACATGGGAAATAATATTAGTTATGTTCCTTCCTACCAATATAACATCTAGGTTTTAACAACCATTTAAAATATTAATGTTATTCTTTTTTTTATTTTACGGTATAACTCAGTGTTTTATGCAACATAAGATTTCAGAGAAACCGGTTGTTGTGTGTCATGTAAAATATCATACATAGTGTCCCCTTTAAACAAATATCTATATTAAATTAAAAAAATATTAATATATATGAAAATTCATTATTCTATAAATATCAGGGATGTTACACATGGTGAGGCTTGGGATGGTTTAGGTGTCAACAATTCCAATTAATATTTCACACATTAAGTAGACTCTGAGATCTAGGAACTATGAGATTATGAAATCCCACCTATCTATGATATCATCCTACCATGGATTACACAATGATAATTTACTAAATTTGATCAGAAATTTCAATTTAAAATGTGAAATAGCTTCAACATAGATGATTAAATGATGATGAATAGAAATTGAGAGTGCTTCCATTTTTTATAAAAGGAAATGTAAAATTGGGCGTGAAACAATTGGATGAAGACATATTTAACACGTGGTATCAATAGTATAATTTATTTTTCATGAATTTCTACCCAATGAGAATTATTTTTGAGATTATACATAAGATCACTAGTTTTTTATGAGATGAAAGACAATTATTCCATGAAGCTTGGAGCTTGTTCATGGGTAGAATTAGAAAGTGTCTCAACCATCGATGCACACCCCAATTTCTCATGGATAAGAATTATAATAATCTTACACCCAACCAATAATCATTATGTTAATATTCGTCTAAAGTTATTTTCTATGAAAAAATAGCTGAAGAGCTAAAAAATATTTTCCAACATTTGGAAAAAAATTACAACTAAGATATTATAGAAGGAAATATATTTTTAGGATGTTAACAAATCACACTCACTATGTTGATGCACGATATTATTATTCTTACAATGAAAATTTTCAATACACTATTTTGGACTAATGTATTCAATGTGGAATGTTTTTCCATTCAAAACACAACTGCCAAAAGCTTAATTCATCTTCCCAGGTCACTTCAAATTATATCCTTAACGGGTATGGACCAAGGGAATAGTTAAGAGATAATCCTTTCTCTAATAACTATAATTAATGAGACCAAAACCATCCCAACATGTCTTAGAGGTAGTAGAGAGTACTGAGACCCACTATACCCATCATATTTAGTATAATATATTTTATTTCCAACCTTAAGCAGGGTTGAGCCATCAAGTTCACAAGATGAGTTCAAAGGAGTTTTCGAATGTCTTATGGGTAGGTTTGATGAGAAAAAAATAGAAAATTCATTATGATAAGTCACAATGTGAAGCTTGGATTTAAAATCTTGAGTCTCAATTTTTTTATTTAGTTTGGATTTTTTCTATTAGAGATAAAATAAAGTTGTCAAGAACCACTGATTACATTCTTAAAGAGAATTACATGTTCTTTACCACTAGGAGTGGTCATAAAACTCATGAGGTATTAATACCAATTCCTAAATCCAATACTTAAAAAACCGTGTCGAATCTAAAGAATGCATTCTTGAAGCTAACCTGTCTAGGAATTTAGACAGCCCAAATGAACGTTAGCCATTGCCTATTTTACCTACTAAAAAATTAATTGATGAAAACATGATAATAAAGGACTATAAGGAAATAAAAATTATAGATTAAACTAAGGGGGATCCTTAAGTAGTGAGGAAAGTTTCCTCAACCACTCCCTTCCCTCAAAGGATCTCGGAGAAAATCAGAATTCATTATTATTCAAACATTTGAGGGAACTGGATAAATTTAACATTCATATTCCTTTTCTTTAATCACCCCTTAAATTGTATTCAAATATAATATATATCAATAAAATATTTTCATGTATGAAAAAAATTGTAGATTTTTCTACCGGCAACCTCACAGAGGAGTGTATTGTCGTCCTAGAGAACATGATACCTCCCAAAAAACATAATCTGGAGAGTTTTAATTACCTTAAGATTTGGTGATAGGGTTTCCAAGTTTAATTCCCCATGTGATCTTGGTGCATGCATTAATTTTATTAATTTATCATTGTTCTAGTAATTGAGACTAGGAGTTCTACAAACCACTAGAGTATTTTTGTAGCATGTGGATTTATCTATTACCTACCTTATTGGCTAGGTATATGGCATGATAATTGGGGTATCAATGCTCTTTTTCCCATATATTTTCTCATTTTGGATATCTAATGTGACCAATAATATCTTATTATTCTTAGAATACCCTTTCTTTCCATTGTGGGAGTAATTTAAATTTCAAAGGGAAAATAGATTTCCATCTGTGTTGAAAAAATATAGTAATTTAATGTTTTCAAAATGATTAAATAATAACACCAGTGCCATATCATTATAACAGATAAGTTTTTACATTTAGATGAATTTATATATGATAAACAAGAATAGTTTTTAATTATGTGTATGTATTACAATGATATTTCTGATTTACCTATATAAACATTAATGTGAATTGTTTTATCCAAGGAATATGATAACTTAGGTAAATATGAAGTTAAATCCTTGGGTCACTTAGGTGAATTTAATATGGAAAATATTCTGTCCCCATAGGAGGACCGTATATATGAAGAGTAATTTTTTCCCCAATAGTGAAGATTATGAATTTTTGGAATGCTCATTTTTCAAGATATTACCTGAGGACATTGGACCCCTCAAACCCAAATTTCTTCTCTCAAGCCAAGTTCCTCACATAGCGGTTATCAAAAAAAATCTACTACATGTGAAGTATTAGTTTATGGAAAAGACCGAACATTTTCCATCACCATTTCTAATAAATTAGAAGTATTTGAAAAGGATAATATTCTTCATCATCTAAAAATGTTTATGTTTATTAACTGTCAGTTGATTGAGTATGTCTAAGCTATAAGTTCATTATTTTTCCTGCAGAAAATCCCCATATATCCCAACTATAAACCAATGGTGGAAGCTCATAGAAGATTCAATTCAAAAATAAATAGAGTTGTTGGAAAATAAGTGATTTGAATCCTTGATTCTAAAATAATGTTTCTCATTTCCAAAAACCCATGGGAATTACCTATTTAGGTGGTCCTTAAGAAGAGTGGATCCACATTGACCACCAACGAATAGAATGAATAAATGAAAATTCGAATGGAAAAAATGGAGGTTCTAGATTTACTATTGAAAAAATAACTCTGGTATAAGAAAATTCCATCCTCGAATGGAGTTCTCAGATTAAAGATTAAAGAGGATGGCTAGAAATCAATTTTATTTTCTTCCTAGATGGTTTTTTTGTTACAATCTGATTATTTTTTCCCTAATGTACCAAAAGAAATGTACTTTTACCTTTCTATTTGACCCATTTACTTATTGATAAGTGCTTTATAATTTTTGTGGTGCTCTAGATACTTTCCAACTCTACATGATGTCCATTTTTCTGATATGATTGACATATCTAATAAAGTATTCATGAATGAATTCACTATAGAAGGTTCTGATTTTTGAAACTATTTGAATCATCTATAATCCAAATTTCAAATATGTTGAGAGAAAAAAATATTGAATTAGGAAAAATTTCAGTTCATGGTAAATAATGAAATTTATGTAAGTCATACGGTATCCAAGAATGGACTATTGGTCGGTACAAATAAAATTTTCATCATTCAATATTTTACTCCACCTGAAAATGTCAAAGGTAATATATGTTTTTAAAAAAAATGTTGGGTTTTATAGGATATTCATCAACAACTTATCTAAAATCATGAAACAAATTTTCTCTCTACTTATTAAGGATGAACCGTTTCTATTTGATGAGAAGTGTTTTGAATCTTTTAAACTTATTTAGAAAAATTATATATCTTAACACATTATCGATACTCCAAATTGGTGGATCCATTTTGAAAACATTTTTCATGCTAGTGAAATTTTAGTGGAATTTATTTTGTTCAGAGAAATGAAAATAATTTTATACTTTATATAATTATATATGGTTTCTTAATGAGGATCAATTATGTAATAATACATCATAGAATGAAGTTTTAGTGTTGATTTTTTATTGGTAAGAGTTTTGGGTGTATCTGATTTGGTTTAAATTCATTATTTTCATAGATCATTTTTCCATTATGAATCTATTTTCTAAAAAAGAAACTAAACCTAAACTAATTTCGATGGTCCTCTTACTGCAAGAATTTATTTTGTTATCAAGGATAAATATGTTGCTAAAAATGTCAAGGATGATCATTTTTAGGCTTCCTAATACCCTAAGTAATGAACCAAGGTAGATAAACTATTTTTTTCTTGATGAAATTATATTCATTGTTTCAAAAAAGTGAACTCCGTGGGTTTTTTGACTTTTTTTCGCTTTATCACTATTGGAATTATTCCATTGGAAATTACTCACAACTATAATATATCATTATCTTATGACACCAGTGTTTTTTTTGGATGAACCTCTCTTACATGAAACGTGTTAGGGTGTAATAGTGCCAAGATGTGTTCCTGAGGAAGAAATGTTTCTCATTCTTAAGAGTTTCCATTCATCTTCAAAGGTAAGACACCATCATAGTGAGAGAACTACTCAAAAGATCAAAATATCCAATTTCTATTATCCTACACATTGTAAATATGCTCAAATTCTTGTTGTAGGGTGTGATAAATGTCAAATACATGGCAATGAAGACATAAAAAATGAGCTACCTAAAAAAGCTATTTTGATGTTGAAATCATTGATGTTTGGGTACTAGACTTCATGGGACGTTTTACTTCTTCATTTGTAAATTAATATATTTTTGTTGCATTTGATTATATTTTAATATGGATTATGGAAATTTCTCTCCTTAATAACCAAGAAATAAGTGTGATTATGGTTTTCAAAAACAACATATTTTCCTGGTTTGGTGTGCCAACAGTTTTCATCACATATAAGAAGACTCACATTAATATCTAAAAGTAAAAATACATTTATAGAAAAAGTATGGATGTTAACACAATACTAGAATTCCCTATCATCTCTAATCTATTGGTAAATCTGAAGTCTCTAACCAAGTGTTGAAACAAATCATAGAAAAATATTTTAAAACCTCAAGGAAGGATTGGTCCTTAAAGAAAGATACTAGACTATAAGTTTATCAAACCACTTTAAAACATGAATTGGTATGTCTCCATATCAGATTACCATTGGAAGTACTTTCCACTTTCCTGTAGAGATACAAAATAAATCCTTTTTAGCAATTTTTTTACTTTAATTTTAATTTTAAATCTTTTGGGGAATGACAACTTCTTGAATTAAGGTAGCTGGATAAGACAAGGATAGAATCCTATAACAATCCCATAATATTTAAGAACACAAAAAATGATTTTTATTATTCTATATTTCAATATAGGCAATTTAATGTTGGGATAAGATCCTTCTCTTCAATTCTATGCTGAATTTATTCCTTGGAAAACTTATATCCAAGTGGTCATGCCTATTCAAAATATTTATATTGCTGGTAAATGGTGTACTTCAATTTTTTGTACATTATCACATTCTAATTGTGCATAATGGTTAGAGAGTAAATAATAAAATTTATGGATAGATGATGGGATTGGATTCCCCCATTCACTATTCATATTGAACCATCTTTGTTTTTGAGGTCTAACTGAAGACTCTAAATCAGTTCATTATGGGATTTAACCTAGTTTATTTTTTCCTTTTTTTTTATTTTCTTATTTTTTATCCTCATTATGCTTACTAAATTGGTATCTTATTTCTCCCATTTTAATAGAGGTAATCATCTCAACCAGAGGTTTCCATTTGTACTAGGGGAGTTTTCTTAATTCTAACCATTAATTCATTATTATTTTTAGAAACAAAGTGTGGGGGTCACCCACTAAAATTTCTTCACAAATTCAAATGATTTATTTCTATCAAGCTCCTTTTGTAGCCTCATTGAGATTTTTTTGTGGTTTGACAATAAAACGCATTATTTTTTAAAACAAGTTTTGTTTTTGAAATATAATTTGATGTGTGTTAATTTTACTATTTTAAAGACTATTATAACACCTTTAAAATTTTAAAACCTATTGATCTGAACATTAATTTTGAAAGTTAATTGTTATTAACTATAAAATTCAACATTAAAGAAAAATTTGGGTTTTAAAGTGTTGGTAAGGGGGAAATTTATGTTTGTCCAAGTTGTGCTAAATTTCTTCTATATCCAACTTCAATATCCAACCACCCCACCTTTTTTTCAAAAATCCTTTAATTTTTAGTACTTTATAACGTTAATGGTTTGTGAAAATAGAATTTTCTTTTTTCACTATGTTTAACCAATAATAATACAATGTCTCATTTATAGGAAAATTACATGACATTGTTGTAGAATTCCATTAAGTCGGAAGTTGTGTAGATTGAGTGATTAGTGAGTGTTGGTTTTTGATGTCCATAGGAAAATATTTCTCGGAAAATGGGAAATTGATGTTTGACAGGTTAGTATACCATGTAATTGGGACTATAACGTTAGAAATATTGAACTTGAAATTGAACATGAACCTGAACGGAGATAATTATTTGATATAAAATGGAACACCTTATAGAGTCAACTCAATCAAGAAGTATTGTAAATCCTTTTAATATGAATTAAATTTGGAAATTGGGATCCTATGGTAGAAATATGATATAATGGAATATTGTGTTTTTTTGTAAATGAATGCAAATTAATATCGCTCGACATAGTTCTATGCTCAAATTCGTGGATGGGGAAAATAAAAATATAATTACCCTATAAAAATGATCTCATGATAGTGAGGGTAATTTTGAATCATAATAAACATGGAAACATTTGATTTGTATGAATATCCACTGAGTTATCTTAAAAATGTGTTAATTGAAGTTTTGGTTTGAGGATATTAGGGGATAATGAATTTTTTTCCAATTTGTTTTATATTTAATTTCACTTGGGTTTTTTTGTTCTGTACTCCTTGAACTAGAAATTGAGTTTATATTAAATTATGGAGATGTGTGATAAAATTTTATATGAGTTATGAAAATGTTTTATAACAAACGATTTAATTAATTTTATTGAATCATTTTTATGGTGTTGAACCTTGATAAGATTATACTCATTGACCATGATTCCTTTATTAACAAACCATCTAAATAATTGAATTTCTTAGGAGTAAAATTTATTAAGTGTAGAGGAGGTTCATTTGGAACTATATTATGACAATTTTACAAATCCATTTTTATGAATTAAATGTGTTTCTACTAATATAATGAGTTTATAATGGATAATTTTTTCAATTTTTACCCAATCAAGTGGAATTTTTTATTAAATAAATTTTGTAATAAAAATGTCAATTTTAGTGCTCAATTTATCTAAGATATTTCAATTAATGATTATCTGTTGTTTTTTAAAACCAAAAAAAATTTGGGAAAAAATTGAATAAATACATAGAAGTATATAAAAAAATACAAAGAAGAGAAGAACATCTATTGTATTTTTTCAAGTCATATCATTTGGATAGTCTGCACATAGACACTTTCCTAGGATTATCTGGAAGCTAATTTATCCTAAGTTGTTTTTATAGAAGAAGGTTCTAGATGTCTCCACTTACCACCAGTTTGGATGTGGAGATGGTTTTCACTGTGGATGACAATAAAAGATTCACTATGTAAGAAGAGGGTGAATCCATTAATTCCTTTTTTGATGTTTTAGGCTCTAACTAATGATGGTTTTGATAATAGAATAACCAAATTCTATACTCATGTATTCTTAAACATGATCTAAGCTATTGTGTGAGATTCCATAGACACATATCCTTTTGATGGTTGATTTATATCCTCCCATTGTTATTGGAAACTATTTTTTGATGGTTTAAGGTCATTGATTAAATTGATATATGATGAGGGAACATTTTCAGGTCTGAGTAAAGAAATTATTCCTAAAAAAACATCCTATGTAATATCCTGGCAGTTTCTGGAGGTGTCTCAATCTTGGATTAAGGTATTAGTTTTCTATGTTTTGAATATTTTTTTTGGGTTTTAACTTGGTTGTGTTTGGGTGAAATTTTATGAATATTGTAAGGAATAAGGGTAGTGTATAGTTGGTGGATGGTTTCTATAAAGAGTGTGCCCTAGACTAGCAAACCATGTAACCTTAGATAGTGGAGGATTACATGGCCATGACACATTTTTTCAAACCATGCACCCTCTTAGGAGAATATTTTCACCACTTAGAAGTGGAAAAAATTTAACGTGCATAGTTTTCTAAACTATGGTCCCCTACCAAGAAAAACAAGCATGGGGTTTCAATTAACCCAAAATTTTGATTTAAATTTCCTAAACTACCAATTTTTACATGAAATCAACCCTAACGTTGACCTATTTTATTCCTCTCATTCATGGAGGATCTTTGAAAAATTACTATGGCTCGCGACCTCTATTTTTTTTATTCGAACCCCAGATTGAAGATATGCACCTCTCCCAGTAATAGATCCTAATTATATGTGGTTTCCTCCCTCTCTCCCTTGATTCTCTCATCCTTTGGAGTTGTTTTCCCCACTATTTTGATGGATCTAGATATAGGATTAGTAGATCAAATCTATTTGGTCTTGGATTTTGGATTTAGATCAATATATTTCTCTTCAAAATGTTTTGGATCATTCTTCATAATTTGGTAATTTCTGTTGGCAAGTGTTCATCATCAATTTTTAGGTAGATGGTCTATTATTCAAATCCCAAAGTCTTGATTTGAATTACATGTGTGAAATTGTATAATTTCTTTTGAATGGTAAGAAATTGAATTTATTAAATTTAATTAATTAATGGGACTTTTGACATGCTGGAATTGATGAATTGAATTAATTAATTGAGGAATTAATGAATAAATTTTGGTTATTATTCAATTGGTTATATTCGATTAATTAATTGGTGAATTAAATAATGGAAGGTTGTGATTGTGAAATTCGATAAGTGGATTGATGTTGATTATGATTTGTTGATGTTATATTGTGATACATGTGATTGTGTGAAATTTCTGTGTGGGACATGGTCTAATGAATAAAAATACCATAGTGATTAGTACTAATATTCATGCGTGGGAAATGGTTTTCTACATCAAAAGACCATAGTGACAAATCTTGATATTCATGTGTGGTACATGCTATACTATATCAAAATCCCATAGTGATAAATATTGTTATTTTTGTGTGGGATGTGGTTTTCTACATCAAAATTTCATAGTGATAAATTGATATAAGAGTGTGTGACATGTACTTTTACATCAAAAGCCCACGGGGTGGTAGACATGACATTCTACACCCATGAGCTGGTGTTGGATCGTGGTTACAATTTGATGGGATGTGAATAGACATTATAAATGATAACCATGGTATTGTGATATGTAACATCCATTAGGGATAATTCATACTCTGGAATGAGATAAAGTAGGTATTGAGAGTTTGGGGTGTCCTCAAGAACCCGATGGTCTATGCGGTTAACTAAAGAGTAATTGAATACATGTAAACAGTTTAATTTATATCTTGTATTTTATTCTTTATACAACTATATAAATTTTTTTTGACTAGATATTGTTTCGGACATTGTTGGTGGTGGCCTACAAATATGTACGCACACCCTACTCTGGATTCCTAATCAGAACCTTAATAGATTTCACAGTTCCATGACAGGTTAAGTGCAAGGGCCCTATATCAGATGGTTGAGTTGGGATGGAGCATGGATGAGGGATACAGACCTGGTTTCAGGATCCCCTTGGGATTTGTTGGTGTATTTATTAATTTTCAGTTTTTCATGATGACACTTGGCATGAGATTGGAATGATATATTTATTACCTTAGTTTTGGTATTGTAATTAGTTTTTTGGTCATCATGTGATAAAAGTTTAAATCTGGTGATTGCTATATTTTTTTATTGTTTATTTATTTCTATTGTGTTACTACTATAATAAAGAGGGCATAGTCTTCCCATTATTGATATTATACCATCTCTTCTTATTGTTATCCTCTCACTTATGGGGAGGGGTTCTTGAGGTGATGTAGCAGAATAGCTTGGGGCATCGGTGTGTGGCACCCAGGTCGGGACATTATGAAGTGGTATCAGGGACCAGTGCATTTTTCTTTTATTTTTTTTTACTATTTTGGAAATGTATGTAGAAGACTAGGAAGATTCTGGTCTTGGTTATGATCTCTTTAATGGGACTAGCGAACTCATGTTGGTGGGGAAACCCCAAGTACCCATGGTAGGGTTGTTGATATTTTTATTTTATGTTATAGTTTGATTTTATTTCACCTTGGGTAATGCACATGTTGTATGATATGATTATTGTTTTTGAGATTTTTGAAAATTTGACTTCTGTCCTAGAAAGGCATGGGAGTTTAGTGAGCATGCATCATTCTAAGAACACAAGATTTTTTTGTGGCATTCAACCTTTTAGGAATGCATGGGAAACTAAGGTATTGGTTAAGTTGTTAAGATGAAAAATGTTTTACCTTTATTGTGATAAATTTAATTGAAAAGGTTCCTAATGTGAAATTGAAAAATATTGTATAAAATGATGCAAAATGTGAATGATAGGGTTTCCAATAAGAAATTTATTTTGAGAATGAGTTTACCCTTTTTTATCTGTGACCTAGATGTAAAATGGTTAAGGGGAGTTCTAATACCTTCGTTTTGACCATATGGTGGAAAAATAGGTATTACCTAGTATGGATTTTGTGAAATCACTCTTGTTAAATGCATTAATGATGTGAAATATTTCCTCAGATGTCATCTTATAACTATAGAGATATTCTTCCATGAAGATGATTTTTGGAAGTATGATAAAGGGTTATGGATAGAGATACATCACCAATAGTGGAACCTAAGGAAATGATAGTGTTGGGTGAGGATACATGATTGAAGTACTATGAGAACATTTCATAGTTTACACAGTTTATGGAAAGAGTCCTACGTGGGTTGTGATAAGTATATTTGACCTTACTTGGGTGTTTCTGTTATAATTCCCTCTAAATTTTACCATAGAGGGTGGACCGATGGTGAAAGAGTTCCAGATTTGGACAATATAGACTATACATGACCATTTGGAGACTATCATTGAGAAGATTGTAAATTTAGCTGCATATATGCTATGAGGATAAGTGAAGCAGTAGTGGTATATTCAGTCTCATGTTGGATGGGATGATGGTATGTTATCAAATTATTATTTTCAAAAAGATACTAGATAACATTTATCCCAAGACACTAATACATGAGAGAGAAGGTGAGTTCATATAGTTTACTAAGGGGATCATGTCCATGATGGAATATATTTGTTCCTTTACCAACATAGAGTGCTTTTCTCTATCACTGGAAGGTGATGAGATAGAAATGATTTGGAATTTCCAAGATGATCTTAAATTAAAAATTATGTCCCAAGATAACATATTCTAATGAAAAAAATTTTAAGAGGTAGTGGATCAGTCCCTCAAAGCTGAGGGGAACCTGAAAAATACTTCCAGTTCCAGACATATGGTTGCTACTAAAAGATCAGGTGTTATATCTTCCAAATGTAGGAATCATCACTATGAGAATGTTAGATAGGGGTAGAAAGAAGAGTGTCCATGGGGGAGGGTTAGTTCCATATGAACCTAACCAGATTATCCATCCCTAGTATGATATGTTGGGGCACTTCCATAGATAGTTACCCTGACCACAATTATTGCACCGAGGTTGCAACATGATGGGACATCATAGAGGTTCTGTAGGAACCCATGAAATATGACTAATGGTAATCAAACTAGGAAAAAGGAGAGTGTGGGATGTGGATCTTCTACACCATATGAGGTTGGTAGTTAGATTTCTACAGGTCGTGGTGGTAGAGTCAGTGGATGGGGTGAATTTATGAAAGATATCCCTTATTACCATGTTTGTGTAGCTCAAGGGACTCAGACTGCGTCATAGGGAAGAGGGTAAGGACAGTTATTTGTGGAGTTACTTGTATTTCATCCGACACTGGGGGATAGTGAGGATGGAAAATCGACAATTATATGTACTATTATTGTCGCTTCAATGATAGATAGTTCTTTATTTGATAATGGTGGCTCTCATAATTTTATTTATATGAAACTTGTAAATTGTTTGAGAATACCGGTGAGGTTTATGAGAGGGGTGTTACAGATATATACACCTTTAAAAGTAAGATATAGAGAAATATGTTTGTGAAATGGTTGTTCTCTCAAGGTTGGGGAGTATCAATTTCGATGAGATATTTTCATCCTTGAAATTTCAATATTTGAACTAACTATGTGTATGAATTATTCATATCATACTAATCCAAAATAGACCATTATAATAGGAATGTGACATATATGTCACCTAAGGGTGAAAAATATGTTTACTGTAGATAAGGGGATATCATGGAGTTTCATGCAGGTCCAGTTCACCAACAACTAGGGGAGCTTACAACCCATGTTTCTAGTCTTTTTCTGGATGATGGGGGTGTGAAATAGGATTTCTTTTAACCTTTAGTAGACCAGTTTTTGGATGTTTTTCCTAAAGACTTCTTTGGGATTCCACCTGAGAGAGATGTGGAGTTTACAATTGATCTCATGAATGGATTGATCGAGTTTTTATTCCACCATATATAATAGTACAAACATAGATTTAGGAGCTAAAGACTTATCTGGTATAATTAATCGTTACATGGTTTATCAATCCAATTATGTCATGTTGGTGTTCCCTAGTCCCCTTTACAATGAAGGATGGTGTGACTTTGTGTTTTTTTGTTTATTACCAGAAGTTGAACCAGATGACTATGTAAAATGGGCATCCTATTACACATATCTATGATCTATGTGACCATTTGAGAATAGATTTTGTTTTCTCCAAGATTCATTTGAGATCAAGTTATAATAGTATGAGAGTTTGACCTTCTGATATACCGAAGAATACTTTCAGAATAAGGTATGGACTACATGAGTAATTCATAATTCTTTTTGGGTTGAATAAATAAATAGAAGTGTTTATGGACCTTATTAACAAAATATTCCATCCATACATGGATAAATTTTTTGTTGTATTCATGGATGACATATTGGTGTACTCAAGGAATCATGACTATCATTCGAAAAATATCGATATCGTCTTGAGTACCCAGATAGAGCATTGTTTATATGATAGTATATCTAAGTGTTAGTTTGGAATTTACTGGGTAAACAATCCAAGTCAAATAATCTAAGAGGAAGGTGTGTGAGTGGACCCAAATAATGTTCATGTAGTTTTTTCTTAGGATTTTTCCAAGAAAGTTTAGATATCTGTAACATTCTGAAGTTAGCTAGATATTATTGGAGATTTATATAGGACATTTAATATTTAGTAGCACCACTTTAGGTCTTTAATAATAAAGGGATAAGGTTTTAATGGTAATTGTCATGCACTAATTCCATCTTGGAGTTAAAGAAGTTATTGACACCTAAAACAATCTTGATCATATCTGAGTGAGGTGAGGTGTATACTGTGTATTATGATGCTTTTGGAATAGTTCATGGAGAAGTAATGATATAACGAGATTGATTTTTGGAATATGGGTCATGGTAGTTGAGGCTAACTGAATATAATTTCCCTATACATGACCTTAAGTTAGTTTCAGTGTTTTATGGTTTGAAGTGCTAACAACATTATATATTCAAAAAAAAGTTCACTTCATATACGGATTAGAAGATCTTGATGTATATCATTGCAAACAAATATTTTAATCTTCGGAAATTGAGATGGGTTGAGTATATGCATTCATTTCACTTTAAGATTAAATATACACCTAGGTAGGGAAATAGTTTTTCTGAGATTTAAGTAGGAAAACTCATACTCGGGTAGTTCAAGTGTCTAGTGTTGAGGGGATGATGTTGAATTTACCTGCAGAGATGCATGGTGTGGTTCCTAAGGGTCAAGATAAGATGACCCTTGTATCAGTTTTAGGGGATTATACACTTTTGATATAGATTAGGGACATAAATTATGAGTATATATAATTTTTTCCCTTGAGGGAAATCCTTGAAGGTAGGGAGACACCTTCAAACTATATGATAGATGAGGATAAGATAATATAGGTTAGAGATCAGGTTGTTCTTCATATGAGCATACAGTAAGAGATGGTGTGTGAATTTCATTCCATGAAGTGTTTAGTGCATCTAGGTGTGACTAAAATGTATCATGACTTACATCTACATCTTTGGTGGTCGATCATGAAAAAAGTGATAGTAGGGTTCATGAAACGATGCTACATCTATCAGAAGGTAAATTCCAAGAATCAATGACATGGTCGTTTAGTAAATCCATTTATCATTCTAGAATAGAAGTGGTATGAAGTTACTATGGACTATATGTTGTGGGTCACTCAACGAAACCTTAGAATAATGAATCTATTTGGGTGATAGTGGACCGTTTTACAAAGCTATCACATTTCATGCCCATACAGGAGACCTTTTCAGAGTAATAGTTGGGGGACTTGTATTTTTTGGAGATAGTCAATCTACATGGGGTTCCACAGACTATAGTTTCAGACTATGAATCACATTTTACATTTCACTTTTGGTAGTGTTTACAAAAGTTTCTTTCTATATGGGTTTTGTTGAGTATGACATTCCACCGACAGAGTGATGGGAAGTCCAAATGTACTATACTGGTCCTAGAAAATTTTCTTCAGGCATGTGTCTTAGATTTTAGTGGATCTTTGGAGGAGCACATAGATTTAGTGGAGTTATCCTATAACTATAGTTATTAGGAAATTATTATAAGGTCCCCTATGAGGCTCTTTATGGTAGGCCATGAAGATAACCTCCATTCTATATAGAGGCAGGTGAGTTAGAGTTATTTGGATCGAGTCTCATACAGGAGACGTCAGAGAAGGTTCAGATTATTCATAAGTGTATTAATATGGATCAATGTATTCAGAATACATATGGTGATATACATCAATTACTCCAAGAGTTTACAGAGGGTGATCATGTTTTCTGTTAGCTGTCTCCCAGATTAGGTCACCACATGATACAGAGACAAGGTAGAATGGTGCCCAGGTTTGATGGAGAGTTTGAGTTTGTGGAGGGAATCGAGTTTTTGGTGTAAAAATTGGAGATTTTATTGAGAAAAATCATTATTAATTAGATTTATAATATTCTAAAACATTAATGGTATCACCTCGACCCTTCTCATGTGATCATGGAGGCTGATGTGGAGCTTGAGACCAGTGCATCCTTTGAGGAGCATCTGATAAGTTTGTTGGATCACAGTGATAAAGTGTTGTAGTGAAAGACTATGCTAATAGTTCATGTGTGGTTGAAACATGGTCTCGTTCAGAAGGAAACAAGAAATGGGAAGAGGATATGCAGGCCAAGTGGCCCAATCTTTTGGACTCATATTCTTAGAGATGGTAGGGTTTACAGCTCAAGGAAGATCTATTATAAGGTGAGATATTGTAATATAACAACAATTTTATGGATATGTCACATGATTGGTTTTAGGTATTCTTTTTCCTTGTTTTGATGATATTTTTTTTGTTTTTTACCATGGGTTAAATTTGGTTAAAATCAATGAAAATTTGATGGAATAAGGGTAGTGCATAGTTTGTGCATGGTTTTCCTAAACCGTGCACCCCAAATCTACAAACCATGCGACCCTATAAAGATAGAGATTTCATATCTAGTGCATGGAATTTCAAACTATGTGCCCTATTAGGAGAAACCATGCACCCCATCACCCTCCAAGGAAGGGATGCATGGTTATCGCACATAGTTTGGTAAACCATGTTCTTCCGCCTTTGAAATTATGTGTGGGTTTTCAAATAACCTGAAGTATGGATTTATAATTCATGATCCTAACTTAATACTAACTCAAACCTATTTCATTACTATTATTTTTGGAGCCTCATAGACAAATTCCTAGGGCTCTCAACCTCTGTTCTTGATTATTTGATGTTTGGATTGATGATATTCACCTCTCCTCAGTAAGAGTTCCTAATCCTATGTGGTTTCCTCCCTATGTCATGTGTTTCTTTCATCATCTAGAAGGATATTGTACCCTATATTTGTAGATCTAGATCTAGGTTTAATATATATAATTCATTTGATCATGTATTTTGGATTCGGATCTAGATATGTTTCATTAATGCATTCCCGATCATTCTACTTTAGTTAGGGATTTATTTTGGTGGGCGTTCTTTTTCCATTTTATGTTGGCAGTCTATTATTCAAATATCAATGTCTTGATTCTAATTATGTGTATGTAATTTTAAATTTAATATTGAATGGTTAGAAATTGAATTTCATAAATTGAATTAATTAGTTTTATAAATTAATTAATTAAGGGAGAGTGAAATTGAGATATTGAAATTATTGAATTGGAATAATTAATTGTTGAATTAATTTTGGGGATATTGAGATTGTTGGATTGGAATAATTAATTTTTGTATTAATTAATTGAATTGATGTGATTAATTAATTATTTAATTCATTATTAAAATTAATGTGATTAATAAATAAATAAATTAATTAATTAAATTGATTTGATTAATTAATTTTTACATTAATTAATAGAATGATGTGAATTTGAAATTATTGAATTAGATTAATTAATTGTTGAATTAATTAATGGTATTGTTGAGATTATTGAATTATTGAATTTAATTAATTATTTAATGAATTAATTAATATATAGTGGTGACTATTTAATGGGTTAAGTTGGATAAATTATTTAGAGAATATATTAATGGATGGTTGTGATTTTGAAATGTGATAAGAGGATTAATGTTGATTAAACATGACTAATGTAATTTTGTGATACATTTTATATTTTGATATATGATATTATGTGATGTTCATGAGTGGGACATGGTCTACTACATCGAAGCTGATATATATTAATATTCATGTCTGGTACATGGTCTGCTGAATCAAAATCCCATAGTTATAAATATTTATATTCATGTGTGGGACATGGCCTTAAGAATCAAAATCCCATAGTGATAAATTGATACACGAGTGTGGGACAAGGACTGTTTCTTATAAGCCTATATGGTTTAGACACAACATTTTATGCCCACAAGTTGGCATTAAACAATGGTTCCGATTGGCTGTGATGTGAATTGAGATGATAAATGATAAACATGGAATTGTGATATGTTTTATCCCTTGGGGATATTTCAAAACCCAGTATGGGTCAAAGAATGTATTGAGAGTTTGGGGTGTCCTTGGGAACTCGGTGGTCCATGTTGTAAAGTAAAGAGTAATTGAATAAATGTAAACTATTTACTTTATTACTTCTATTTTATTATTTATACGACTTAATACACTATTATTAATTGGATATTGTTTTAGAAGTTAATAGTGGTGGCCTACTAAATTGTAATCATAACCTATTCGGGCCTCCAGATCTATACCCGAGTAGATTTTATGGTTGGAGGACAGGTTAAGGGAAAGGTTCTCGTGTTAGATGGATGATTCAGGTTGGAGAATGGATGAGGGAACTAGACCTGGAGTTTGGACCCACATGGATTTTTATAGTTTCATTAGTCATTTAGAGTTTTGTATTGACATGTGGTGGATACATGGAATGGAATATCTACTACCTTAGTTTTTGTATTGTATTTTCCTTTTTGGTCATCATGTGATATTGGTATAATTCTTGACATTATTATATTATTGAGTTCTAGTTTATTTATTTCCAATATGGTATTAATCTAATAAAGAGGGTTTAGTCTCCCCATGATAGATATTAGACCCTCACTTCTAGTTGGTAGCCTCTGGAATATGGGGAGGCATTCATGAGGTCACGTAATGGAGCGACTCAGGTCATCAGTTTGTGCAACCCAGGTCGTAATGTTACATCCTTCTTGATAAATATGGAATTTGGAACATGGAACTTTTCATTTTATAGTAGGATAAGTTGGAAATTATAGGGAAGATTTCAATAAGTTATGCTGATTAAGTCGAATACGTTGGATGATAATATTTATAGGGATTCAGGTATGTAATACTTATCCTATATGTAGGAATTGGCTATGTAGAGCCCAATCAAATACGTATGAATGATCTACATGGTAAATATCATACGTCAATAAATATTCCTACATTAATAAACATATATGTGATTTTAATTGGACATGTTTAAATTTTATATGTGATACCAAATGGCTACATGATGGAGTTTGGCTATATAAAAGGATTTGGGTATGTGGAAAATTTCCTACGTAGATATTCTGTTACATCGACCAGATTCATCTACATGAAAAATCATGTAGGTTTAACAAATTTATACATATATAAACATTAATTTCATTATAATTTGATACATGGATAGTTTTGGTGTTGTATTTCAAACATAGTGAGGTCCTACATGCTGGTTGGAGGGAATTTTTTCTATTTCAACATACATAAGTTGAAAATTATCACTTTCGATCAGACATGTGAGAGGTTCTGTATTTCTATAAGGAATAAAGTTATTTTAAAAGGGTATTATCACATATCTTTATTAGTAATTGTAAAAATATGATTACAGATAAGTAATTGAGAGGATAATGGGTGAGAGACAAGGGAACTATGCATTCTCATTGATAATTTTACAAGGATCTTTTTGATGGGGGGATCCTTTGTTTTTTCCTATTTCTTATTGATAAAATATTTTTTTAAAAAAATTAATTTATTGATTATCTTTATTTTAATGTAAGGATACATTCTAATTTGGGTTGTGGTAGATATCGTGGAAACATTTATCCCACTCAATTTTTATTAATTACTAGATTCCACCCTTTTCACGTAGGACAACTGATTTATGTTCCTTAACTATCTAAAATCAGTGAGATATAGTTTTGGGTGTTGTTTTAATTCTTTTTGTATCTTATAGAAGCCCATATAATAGGAGGGAAGGTTGTACAAGGGTGGGTCACCAGGTTTCCTCAACATGTGGGTAATGTATTCTCTATTCGAGAAGATAAAAACTCATTTCACATATAGGCTATCAATTAGATAGAAATGGAAAACCACTTTCTCTTGTTCTTGAAATAAATAAAACAGGTTAGAATAATAATATATAATAAAACATCCAAAATAAGATATTTAGTCACCCAACATCCCATGATTCGTCTCATGAACATTTCCAGCTCGCTAAATTTTCTTCTCTTCCTCTCAGTTCCCACCTTTGTTTATCTTCCATCCACCAGCCTTCATTCTATTAACCACATCACCTCCTTTTAACTCACCATTCTTCTCTTGTTTTTTTTATTTTTCATTTTATCATTTACTTGGTCTCACACGACACATCTTTTACAAATGTACTTCCCTATAGATCGACCCTACAAACCACTACACTAGTTTAAGTAGGGTTTATAAATTATTAATTTTTATCGGGACTAGTGATGACCAAGGCCTCATAGAGAAAATGACATGACCCCTTTCAATAGTGATATCATGTGTAACAAATGATCCTTTTCATGGAACTCTTAGTCCTTCCTCCGTTTATTAGCATAACTTTTCTCTCAACATTGATTAGATTTGATGTGTTTCAAAATCACTTATATCAATTCTGTAGTATCCTCCATAATGTCTTGTCCCAAATGTTTTCCTTATCTATATTCATCCAAACATGTTGGGATTCAACACCTTTTTTCTTAAGTGAACATCAAATTGTGGAATTTTAATGATCAAGTGGAAACTATTATTAAAGGAGAGTTCAATAAGTGGAAGATATTGATCCCAACTCCATTGAAAATCAGGTGATATAACTCACAACATGTCTTCAAAAGTGTTAATATTCCTATCAAACTACAAATAAGTTTAAGGATGATAGTTTGTTCTTTGGTTTAATTTTTTATTCATAATAATTCAAAGGATCCTCTAGAATTTATATGTAAACCAAAGATCTCGTTCAGAAACAATTGATAGTGGTACTCCATGTTGCCTTGCTACTTCATGAATATAAATGCCAACTGGGAATTCTCAGGATAAATCCTATCTTATGGGAATTAAATGTGTATACTTTTTCAATCTATTGATGATTACCATATAGTATTTTTACAGTTTTATATCTTTGGAAGGCCAGTGATATAGTCTATATGGGTGGTTTCCCACTTCCATACAGGTATGGGTTGTTGTTGTAATACCCCTTTAGAAAGTTTTTTCTCTTACATCACTTTTTGACACACCAATCATCATGAAGTAAAATTGGAAATTCCCTTTTTCATATTATCCCAAAAATAATGATCATGGAGGTACCTATTGATATTAGTTCTTTCAAGGTGTATGGAGAATGTTGATCTATGCATTTTATCCATTAACTCGTTCTTTATCTCTATAATAGATGGAAAACATTTCCTAATACAAAATTTCAATACAAATTCTTGATCAATATTGAATTATATAAACATACAATTTTTCACAACCTCAATCATATTTTTCATCAAAGGATCATCTCATTAAGATTTCTTGATCTTCTTTAGTAATGATGTGTATGAAATCAATTGGGATAGGATTGATGATATCATTTCACTAATTACTCCCATGTCCAACAAGACTAGTTTCTTGATCAGTAGTTTTCCTTTAATCATCATCATTGCTCAAACAAATGGATTATTCCTAGTCAATGCATTTTCAGCTTTGTTTTCTCTTGCATGGTGATAATGAATTGATTAATTATAGTTTTCATGAAGCTCGAACCATATCAATGGTCTCATGTTAAACTAATTTTTTAGTATATATTTCAAATATTATTGGTCTATATATATTTATCATTTTTTATAATAATGATAGTGTATCCGTATCATTAGAGAAAAAATTACTTCTACTAACTCCAGTTCAAGAGTAGGATAATTATTCTCATGAGGATTTAATTGTCAAGTCTAATTGTTGATAACCTTATCCTATTTCATGCATACAAATCCAATCACTTTCATATATTCACAAAAATAGATTATGAATCCTTCTTTGAAAGAGGGTACATCAAGACCAAGTGCACTAACCATCAACCACAATAGTTCTAGGAAAAATTATTTTCACTCTCTTGTGTATATAAACATAACTCCCTTTCATGTTAACTTTATTAGTGTATTATAAATCCATGAGATTTTTCTCACAAACCTTCTATCATATCCTACTAAACTAAGTAATTTATGTATATTGATTACAGTAGTAGGACATGGAAACTCCTCAATGAAAATTTTCATGCTAGGATCAACTGATATTACTTCAGTAGTCATGATGTTCCCCAAGAATGAAACTTTTCATAACTAGAAGTAATATTTACTAAAATTTCAAAATAGAATATCATTCCTTATAGTTTGTATCATAACACTTATAAGATTCTAATTCTCCTCAAAACTTTATAATATGTCATGATATCATCAATAAATATCACCACAAATTTATCAAGGTCTTACCTAAATACATGATTCATAAAATCCATAAATTTGGTAGTATAATTATTTAATCATAGGGATATAACAATAAACACAAAATTACCATATCTTTTTCATATGGTTGTTTTCTGGATATCTCATTTTTCAACCTCAATTGATATACTAATTGGATGTCAATATTAGAGACTAATTGTTCCCCATGAAGTTGGTGGAACAAATCATCAATCCTTGGGAGAGGGTATTTTTTCTTCACTATGATCCCATTAATCACTCTATAGTAAATGCATAGATCCATAGATCTATATTTCATTCCCACAGGGTAATATGTTATCCTAATAGAGACACACTTTTCCGAATGAAATCCTTGTCCAAAAGATATTTACATTGTTTCTATAATTCCAATAACCCTCCATATGCTATTACATATTGGATCTCAAAATATTGTATTTTATCTAATTATGAGACCAATGGATAACTCAAATCTCATTCATTAGGGTCTAGGTAACTCTTTTGGAAGTACATCAACGTATTCTTGAACAATTGGGTAATTTTTTATCTTTAAAATTTAATTTTCTTCCCCCTCTTCACTAATCATATCCATAATAGATTCTATAGGAGGTGCTTCTAGACAGAGTTCAATATGTGATATCTCTTCTTTTAAAGATACTGTAGATTGTACATTCAAGACTGCTAAAATTTACTTATTTATGAATATGAACATAGAATTATACTTTAAGCGACAGTACATCCCAATTATATTATTTAATTCCACCATAGAAATGAAAAATATAATTTTTATGAGATTTTACTCTCCAAAGTTGATACTGGGGTTTTTATACACCTTTGATTCTTGGATAAAAACTCTCAGAGTCTTAACTGATAAATCTACTTTTTCAGTTCTTTGTTTTACTCTACCTTATTTGAAAACATAGATGAAATAATGTAATGCATATATTCATATTCAAATAATGTACTTTCTATAATTAAGATCACAATAAGTGTACCTTCCACCACATAATTTGGAGATTCTAATTCTACCATTGTGATTATGAAAGCATGATAATGAATCCCTAAACTATTCTATGGTTGATGATGGTTTTCCTCTATTATATTCTAATTTAGAAATTGATTTGAAAATATCTCATTTTTTACAGACATGAAACATTGAACATTAGGATGTTCTTGCACCATATTCCCTTTCTCATTTTCACAGATATGTTGATGCTTCATATCACTATAATAGTTTCAAGCAATATATTCATCTCTTTCACACATGTATCACTTATTACTACAAATAAAAGATGTTACTTGAATGTTTCTTTATTCATTTTTTAGCATGTGTAGTTTTAGTTTCTTTCTCCCTCTTCCATGATCAAAATTATTCCTCTATAATGAATACATTACACTCTTAATTACATTCAGAATACGTGAAATTTTTGTCTCTTTGAACTCCATTTATACCTTCAAATCACACTTCACTATCCCATCATTGATTTCATAGTCTTTATTTTATATATTCTTCCAAATATGGGGTCTCATCCAACCAAATAACCTATAAACCATTCCCTTAGTATCCCAAAAAAATAGAGGACTATCAGGAAACATTAGTAAAGTTAATTAAATAGCTTCTCATTGATTCATTTTCACATTAGATATAATAATTCTTTAACCATTTGTTTTCTCAATGAAAGGGGAAAATATTTATTCAAATTGATTCTCTTGAACTATCTTTCTCTATATAATCAAGAACCACTCATAAATATAGGTTATTAATCAGTGTCCACTAATAATCATATTCTACTTCTAAGATGTATACTCACATGGTTAATTTCTATAGCTCTAAAAAATGGAGTATAGAAAATATAATTTCAATATTGGGAATATATTATTTATTAATTAATAGATCAATACATCCACTAATGGATGGTGGTCATTGATGAATGATGTATTAAATTACATGTTGTTCTTTTCTAGGTGAATCTGTATTCACAACATGATTCATGTTAATATTTATAAATAAAGATAACTCATTCATCATCCTAATGAATTATATATTCAAGATTACATCATGTTAGGAATGATGCCAATGTATCTTTTATTGAACTCATCGTTTAAATAGTTTAACCTATTTCCTTCCATTTTTAATAGAATAAATCCATAGTGAGAAACATGTTAATTTTTAGAATGTTTTAATTCTATAGGGATTTTAAGTCCTAAAAAACATGAATAATGATTTTATTCTTTAATCACCTATAATAAAAATTACATTTTATATATATCCTTCATAATTTTTCACAAAAATATTATAATTAATCAAACTTTTCCCCCCAAGAGAGGAAAACCATGTGTAAAGTAAGGTATGTTTTCATGAAATAGGTGATGATAGACATAAAGCTGAATATACCATTTTCAAGGTTATTATCCCTAGGTAAAATAGTGTCTGATCTGTAACCACTTATAGTATACAGATTGTGATCTAATTTTTTGGGAACCAATCTCTTAATACTTCAACAATATTCCAATAATTTTTCATATATTTAGACTTAGACCTTTGGTTGTTACTAATGTTTTATTGTCCTAATTATCACAAATAAAAAAATTTGCCTCTGATACCAACTTATAAATAACACCTTTTATTAAATTAAACATTTAGTACATGGTACAAAACATAATAATACATAAGACCACTTGAGTCCTAGTTTCTTTGAAATTAGAAACATGGTATATAAAAAACATAAAAAAATTAAAATACACATAAAATTATTAGGAATATATTTATTCTAAGTCACTTTTACGACATCTCATATCATGGGGACATGCATAAAAATAAATTGGTGACCAAAACTCCCAATTTGTGAATAAAAAATGTGGCAATTATCATGTGACAATGAGGCATAACAATTTTTCATGATCATAAAAACAAGAGGCATACCAACATATAAATAACATGAATCATTTCATGGAAATTTGGCAACAATATAAAAATGAACATTCATAAGAACATCACAATGTCTTATCAAAAAGTTGTCATAAATCATAATTACCATTATTATTTACCAAGGTATCGTAAAACATGTCTCATATAAAGATTAATTCTTTACCCAATGAATTAGTGTTCTATTAGGGTGAACCCTTAATATGTATTATTTTATGTTGGATAATTTGATTAAAATAATTCATTCCATAAATAACTCATGGATATAAAAGACACAGTTTCATATAAAATCATTTCATACATAAGTTCGTAAATAATTAAACATTACATCATTTTTAACCAATTGAATGGGAATGTGGGTATAATATATATAAATCCAAATAAAAATAGATTATATATAAATCTATTTGAATACTCATGGATATATAAATGGTTTTGGTATTAACTATATAATATGTTTTCATGTGAAAGATAGATATTCTTGAAGTGAATTAAGAAACATGATGGTATAAAATGTGGAGTTAAAAATTGTCATAATGGAAAGGGAATAAATAATATCATTTATAAAATACTATTTTATAAGAAATGGGATAATAAATAATAATTATGATAATATTTGAATCCAATTTTTAGAGGGCATTCTACAAAATAGGTACTTGAACAGACATATGGAAGTGGATAATTCCCCAACCATGAAGGGTTGATTCCTAAGACAAGAGAATAAATACTTGATTATTGAAATAAATAAACCTTTTAGGGGATCTTTGGAAGGTAAAATGTCCATAACATCATGAAATACATATTTCGAGTCGAGTGGAATGGTTGATGGGTTGGTATTTATAGTAAAAGGGGGGTAATAGTTCAATAATTTCCAAATATAGGTTTTTGAGATCTAGGATGTGGAAAATGAGAAAACAATTGTTTTCCCACTATTTTATCTTGTGTTTTTATACATTTGATTCATATTTTATATAATTTTAATATATTATAACAAAATCCATGTTTTAATATTACATTGGAAATGGAAAGTTATTTTTTCACAATTTATTTTTTTTTAATTCATAATTAACATTTTAGACTTTTAAAGGTGATTTATACATTTGGAAATTGATATAAAAAAATGAAAATAAATAATTTTAACAAAATAACATACTTTAGGTCATGAATTATATTTAATTAATTATTAATTCATTATTACATATATTTTATGTCCTAGAACATATATAAAATTTTATTTCTACTTTTCAATGAGAAAATAAAGTATTTTAAAAAATTATAAAAAACATTCCACAACCTAATTTCAACATATAAATTTCAAATATACTTTTTATTTTATTAAAATAATTCCTTAAATATGAGAATTTAAAATTTAAAATTTAAAATCCTTATTTATTTAATATATAGTAGTTTTTTTAAAATAGATATATCTTCGTGACATTTATCAAAAATTCCTAGGACATTATACATTTATATTATCATTTATAATTCAATAAATATTTTTTAAGAAAATTTCATGAAAATAAATTATATTTAGAATAACTATGATTATTTTAAAAGTTTATATATTTGATGAAAGCCAAATTATGGTTTATTTTTATCCAAAATCTGATTATTAAAATTCATTCTTAAGTCTACTGTATTTATTTTTTATAATTATAGTTAGAATAGAATTAATGAAAAAACTATTTCATTTATACAAATGAAATTACATTTTGATGATACTAAATTTGAGATACATAACCTTTAATTACATCTAAATATTCCCCAAGGGAATTGGTTTTGATGTAGGTAGTTTCATGGGGTATTTTAGCTAACATCTACCTTGTCATGATCTACACAAACTTGAAATTCTCCCATAGTTTTTTTCATTCAAGAATCACTTATTGAAGCACTTATGGGGACTAGTAAATGGTGAACCCCAATGAATCTACCTCTTTTTTATGTTCTTACAATTGGGCTTTAAAATCCTTGACTCTACTAGTTAAGTCCATCGTCTCTCCTTTCTACATCCCCTATTCTTTTTCATTCACCTTTATTAACACTAATTATAATGGTAATATTATTATTAATGGTCATACTGTACAATGGTCATATTGACCAATGATCATATTGGGTAATGGTCAAATTGAAAAATTATTATATAGAAAAATGATCATATTGAACAATGGTCATATAATGTCTTGGTCTCAATGATCGCTTTCCCTTTATTCCTTTTATATATACTCTTTTTACCATCATCGTATATAACTTCATTCTCAAAGGTTTTTTATAATTCCATGATAATTTCAATTAATTTCCTAACATTTCTTTTTCTTTTAACTGTTTTAATGGTAGTTTCAATATTCCCATCAGAGTTTCAACCCATGAAGAATAAAATTGAATGGTAGATATTAATTATTTTTTATATCCTTGTATTATTCATAGTTATAGTAATTGGTGTTACTACTTAACATGTAATATTTTTTTATAAAATTATATCTATGTACTTCCATTTTGAAATATTATTAAATACTCATTATGAAAAAATATTTCATTTATTAATATTATATGGAATTTTTAGGCTATTAAACTTTTGTTTTATGTCCATAACATTTATGACACTCTACTATACTAGTTATGCAATGTGTTTTGGTGTGACAGACAAGGTGTCTTCAGGTGGGATGTCATGTGATGTGATGTGTTGATTCATGATTTGTGCACTGGATTATAGAACTTTTGAGGGTGCATTAGGTTGGGATGTGTCTCGACATATATCAGAGATGTGTTCTGTGATGTGATTTGTATAAAATTTATGGGGTCACAGGACGTTCGATGTTGTGGTTTGGGAGTAGAAAATCTATGGGGAAAATTTTAATATCATGCCCTATTTTTCTTCATTACTATGTTATTATATTGGATTCATTATTTTGTGAGTGAGTCATGTTGATTTTGAGATTGGTTAGTTGACGTGTTTAGGTGCTTTCTGGTTCTCTTTTTTTGTTCACTAGAACAATATTACGTTCTTTTCATGTGTATGGTTGAGACCTTGGGTTTGTTATAACTTGTTATTCTTTTTTTCTCACCCTAATTATCTAATATTTTTGGGTTTCAATGTGGAATTGGGGATCAATAATGACATTTCATTCTGAGGTTAAAATTATTGTTGATTCGCTATTATAGGACATTCCTTTTTTTACTTTACATGGATGCTCTTATTTTTGTCTGTTAACATTGATCATGCATTGTAGGGTGATTTTGGGTAAATTATTAAATTAGATGATGTATTTTCTTGGTCTATGTTTATACTATCTATTTATACTATGATATTAGACAGTAATTAATTCTATGAGTGTGATTTTAATACCCTTAGGTATTCTCACCAACCCATAGCCTACTAGATGTGGGAATCATGGGTTATTATCTCTCACCAATAATTTCTATCCCAAGAGGTTTACCTTTGGGGGGAGGGGGTCATGATAGAGGGGTATAAAAGGTTTGGGTTGAGATATAGGTAATATTTGATAATTATACAATATGATTATTTCATGAGATAGTAGATAAATGGTTATAGTTGACATTGGTGCATGATATAGGCTACAGAGACCTGCTAAGACACAAGAATTTAGTTCCCCCATGATCTGATGCATAGAATATGAAATTTTTGAATGGAGAAGGGAGGTTTATCTATTTAGAGGTTAGATACCTAGGAGAGTAAAATCCATCATGATTTATTGTATTCATGTCTAATTTGGGTGATTATGGGAAATTTAAATTAAATAATTGAATAAACCTATGATAAACTTCTATGCTACTAGGACTAGGGTTCTCCCTTTTTTAGGAATGTATAATGGTAATTATCCACAATTAGATTATGTGGTTTAGTATTAGCATGCTAATTCAGTTAATCATCACCATATTTACATGATAGAGTAGTATGAGGCATTAAAGAGGGCCTTGTGTTCATTTTCCTAGAACAGTTTGGGGAAGTATGGCGGAACGTCTTGGATCTAGGGATGGAGAACTAGTTGGAGGAGCTCAAGACTAATTTTGGTCTTATTAGACCATAATATAATTTCTAGGTGTTATTTTTGGTTAGTAAATTTTGGGGATCTATATGTCAGTGGTGGACTTTTTACTTTTTTGATCAAAAGAATGCAGATATTTTTGGCCAGATTTTCAAAATGACATTCATTTATAATTCCTATCATTTATAGAAAAGGGATTGAATCGATATCTCTCTATTTAGAATGTTATAATATATGTGAATGAGATCTGGATCAAATTTAAATCATATTATGTTTCACCCTAGTAGTTTACTTGATTAAGAATCTATAGTGAGGCATCTGTATGAGGCATTGCACACAGTGATTAGATATGCAGTCCCTATGTATAATATTTATAAGTACCTAGAGGTAAAAAATATTGAATAGGTTATTAAGATGATATTTTCATTATGATTTTAACATTACAATAATATGTAGTATAGAATATCAAGGATCATATTTTCAGGCATTGGGTTGTCGGTGTTTTGGCAACCTATGTTTCGATGAGTAAGGAACTGACCGCGGTTGAAATTTCTTCATCCTTATTTGGATATGTGTATTATTTCCTCCAAATGGGGGATTCCAATTTTTTACCATGATTTCAGGTAGTATGGTCAACACCACGCCCAATGTACGATCGATTAGGGAGGCTAGTTTCATATGAGTAGTCATGGCCCTTTTGGTAGCAGAAGTAGTTTACTTTGTGGAAGATTCAGTGGAAATGACCGTTATAACGGGTTCACCAACTGAGGATGGTGGTGTTGGGGTAGTTTAGATTCATTATATTTCCCATATATAGGTATCTAATTTATATTATGTTCATGGAGTCTGATGTAATAGATGTACTAGAACTGGGCATGGTCAGATGCATGCATCAGAGTCTGCAGCAATAACTAGGCCATAGGTTCTCAAAGGTTCAATCTGTTTATCATATACTATTAATATTTATTTTTAAATTTTTAATCATTCCACTATTTTTTTATACTTTTTTTGTATTGTTCACAAAGAGGCTTCCAGTTCCCCAAGTGTAATCTACACTAGTTTAGATGTCATGCTTTTTTCCGATGTGTTTCGGGTAAGTGGACTGGGGATGGGGTAGCACCAATTAGTGGGAGATTTCTTCATTCTACAAATACAATATTATGATCTTTTCCTTGGAATGCATTGGATTTATTTTATTCACATATTCATCATATATTTATAGATTAATGTTTTTTTTGAATGTGGAGGGCCTATGAGTAGGATTCACTGGAAAATTGGTTTTTTGGATGGATTAAACGAAAGTGGATCCAATTTTATTTCATTTATTATAAATTTAAATGGAATATCATGAAAAGTACATTCCCAGGGTTGTGGATAATTTATTCCCTACTTTCTTGAATGAGGTTCTGGTGGTACCCCCCCCTCCCCAAAATTAAGTCATGTTTTGGTTATAGTGGAAATTAGGTGTGTCTATGATTTCAATTGGTCTTTATTGAATAGTACTTATAGAGCTACGAGAGTTGATGTTTCAGGTGGATGATATGATGTAGATGGGTCTCATATGGCTGAGTGTGTCTCCTTGGGGTTCCCTAGTGATATTATCCCAATATTTAGATGGTAGTATATTTTTTTAAAATTACATGTAAAATCAATTATTAGTCACGATGGATTGTCCTATTTCAAGGATTGATGAACATTTCGACGAATTGATAGGGGAAATTTGGTTTTATATTGTTGATTGTTTTCATCATATCACCATATAGGGGTTAAAGTTGAGAATATGGTGACAACAACATTTTGGTGTTGTTATGGTCACTTCATGTTCATAGTCATACAATTCGATGTCATGAACAGAATAAGTGTGTTCATTGGTCTTACAAAACTTATGTTTTATGAATTCCTTGAATGGTTGTCCATTGTATTCATCATCGATATCTTGGCTTACATGATTTCATAGGAGTATTATTCTAGGATTCCCGGAGATTTCATGTAGGTCCTTCAACATGACCATTCCTATTGAACTTTTTTCAAGTGTATGATCTATACATGAGAGGAGAATTTAATTGGATATTTGGGGTCTCAATGGTCTGTGGTCATGGACCCATCAATGATTAGGGTAGATTTTTCTTGGGAAGCATCCAAGAAAGTTGTTAAGGTTTATAATTTTCTTGGTGTCATTGGTTATTATTAAAGGCTTATGAATTATTTTTATTAAGTTACTTCTATTTAAATAGTTATGACTAAAAAATACAAGGCCTTTGTGTTGAGTAATTATTTTTCTTTATCATTCGATTACCTAAAAGAGATGTTTTTTTATCCCACTAGGGTTTAAATTTATTAACTATAGATTGATGTTTTAGGTTTTATGCTTCCAATCTATAATTAGAATGTATCTCAATCATTAAGAGGGAGATTATATGTTATGGGTCCTGGTAATTATGTCCCCACAAGCATAACTATTCCACCCATGATCTAGAGTGAACCATAGTTGTGTTGAAGTAGATGTTTTTGTGAAATTACCTCATTGGTGAGTGACTTGTGCTTTTTACTAACCACAAGAGACTAAAATATGTCTTCCCTCAGTGGGTTTTGATTCTATTTTAGTGAATTTAGTTGGATATTATTTAAGATTATGATTTTATATATCTTGCTACTCAAAATTGTGTATTGTTGTTGCAGATTAATTGAGTTCGTATTCCCATGTATTTGTGGTTCAGGAGTCTATAAATTTCTAAAAAGGGTTATAGGAGTTCAAAACAATGAATCTTGATGTTAGAGAGAGACAAACTCATGTTTGTCTTTATTATTTGACTATGGATTAATCCTTTATATGGAAAGCTGAGGACTCTTAGAGGAGAGACTTAGTGGTATAGGTGATGTGTAACTATATTAGCCAAGGTGATGTTATTGACGGTTGGGTAGGGGACGACAATAACCAGATGATGTTTTATGAGATTATTTTTGTTTTTGTTTTTTAGTAGTGAGTACTCTATGAGATCCACATATCACCTTTATTGGTGCATCCTGATGAGACCAAGATTTATTGAAAATTTAGGAGGTAGTTCTAGGGCATAGGATGTAACTGTTAGGGGAAGAATTTGTGGAAGAGTGTCTGGTTTTTATAAAGTGAAAGTAGATCACTATGTTCTTAGATGTTTAGTGCATCCTTTAGATGTTCCTATGTGGAAATGGTATGAAATATCAATGGATTCCATCACTGGGTCATCCTGGGCGTAGAGATTTTGTGATGAAATTTTGGTAATAGTGGAAGAATTGATGAATTTGAATCATTTTCTAGTGATATATGATTTGAGCATCATTAAATTATTAGTAAGGAATTATGTGAATGATATGGTTAGGATTTGTGGGGTCCTGAGTACCTCCATCCCTGATTAGGACGCACATTTTACCTCATGGGTCTATATGGGATTTTATTATTATTTCGACTCGCCGTTGCACCATACAACTTATTTTCACCCTTAGATAGGTAGGCATACAGTGTATGCCATCCAAAAGATGAAGGATATATTGTGAGCTTATATTCTCAACATTTTTGGATCCTGATAAAGGCCCTTTACTTTAGTTGATTTTATATACAAAAAATTCATCACTCAGCCAATATCATAGCCATATTTACAACGTTGTATGGATGATGGTGTAATTTCCCATTGTGAAGGATAGAGAATTGGGAATAGTAGTTCTTGGTCCTGATGTAGTTTGGATTACAACTGAGAATATTTAGTTCATCTATGAGAGGATTAGGATGGTTCATAATTATCATAGGGCCTTTGAAGATCCTAAGTAGAGTCCCATGGAGTCTGAGGTTGGAGGAAATTTACTTTTAAGTGTTTCTCCTTGAAGGGGGTATTGTAGGTTTGGTATGGGGAGTAAGCTTTCTCCCTAGTTCATTGGTCCTTTTATTGTATCAGAGAATATTGGTGTGGTCGATTATCAGTTATAACTCCCACTATAACTACAAATCATCTATTAGGTCTTCCACCTACTCTATCTTATTTAGTTACTTCCAGATAACTCCCACATAATTTACTATGTATAGTTGGGTATTGAGGATGATGTTACCTTCAAGGAGTAGCCATTTGAGATCCACAATCATTGAGAAAAGGTGTTTTGTAGATAAATCATCTCCTTATTTTTTTGTGTTGTGGAGGCATCATTTCCTAGAGAATATTACATGGGATCCTGATATGAATATTCTCACCCAATTACTGGAGTTTAATTCAATTTTTCACTAATATTATTTTTTTCATATGATGTGATTTTTGGATATTGTTTTTCTATGAGACGTGTGTGGTTTTCATGATGATGTGATATGTGACAAGGCTTTAAAAACCTGAAAATTGGAAAACCTGATTCCAAATCTAGATTCATTATATTATATCATGTTTAAAATAGTGAGGCTGAGTGAGGTACCCCAAAAGAAGATAATATCTTCACATGGAATATGGATTTCAATAATTTTTTTGTTGGGGGTGTTTTTTGTGATGTTTATAGAAGTTGTTGAGTCGGGATATGTGGAGGTGTAAATCGCTATGTGGATGGTTTTGTGAAAATATGCAGAATTTTTACTAGTACTAGATGATCTGTTGTTGTCCGTAGTGAGGGACGGTGATGTAGTTGTGTGGGCTGTTTATGGGTATTTTTTCATGGTTTGTTTGTCTTGTGTAGTGATTGAGGTGAAATAAGAACCCTGAGAGGTATCTCATAGGATGGTTGAATAGACCCTTTCCATTATTTTGGGTTTAGTATTAATTATCAAGGATTATGATTTTTGACTGGTATCTTATGTATCATTCAGTGCCTTCCAGGTCTATTACTTTTTCCATTTTGGAGGTTGGATGTGTTTTGGAAGAGGCCTAAGGAGGGTGGGTAGAGGTTGGAGATTTAACAGAACTGAGGTAGGTAATTAAATATATGAAATGGGAATTTACGTCATGATATGGTATTTCACATTAATTGAATCTAGTGATTCATAGATTGTCTACACCATTGGAGTAGTGCATTAAATAGATTAGTGAGGTGAAAGGGGGATTCCCATTAAGAATTAATTTTTGACAAGGAACCATGATTTCCATCAAAAATTGATTTTTTAAATATTAATTCCTCAGAGTTTTTTTGTGGATTATATTTCATGGACCACATGGAATTCACAATATGAATATGTATTTCACATCATGAATCAAAAAACATATAAAATTTTTATAATATTGATAATTATCTAAATTATTTCATATGACCTTAATTACTCTCGATTCGTTAAAGAACCCTAGATACTTTTACAGAATCTTCTAGACCCTCTCCATTAAAATCGATCCTTAGGTTCTAGTAGTTGATATTTATTTATCCACATTGAGTTTTTATCACTATACCTATATTTACTTCCATTCCCCTTTCTATAATTCCGTCTATTGGTGTTTCATTGGTTTGAGGTATTTTTGAGATATGTGTTTTATCCTTCGATTTGGTTTAGGTTTATCTAGTGTTTCTTAGCGTCATTGTTGTTTTCAGCCTATTTTTTATTCACTCTATTATGTACAGTAAATTTATAATCTTTTACATAGTAGGGGTCCTCCATTATCTCATTATTTATTTGAAACATGTGGGGATTTTATGATTTTTCTTTCCTTTGGGTGGATATTAAGGGGATACACAATCAATATAATTAATTGTAAAATATAGAATCAATTGATATGGGGTTTAATAACACGTTTTTACTACATTGATAGTGTTTTTGTTGAGATTATTTGTGTTGTTTCCAAAGAAAAAAATCATGGATGTTTGGCGGCTTTCATATGATGTAGATGATATGTATATAATATCCTTGTTGTGTTATTATTTGATCTCACCCTAAATAAAAGGATAAAAAATGTATATGTGGCTAATAATTGGTTTCCCATGTAAATCAGGTTTTTGTGTTAGTTCCCTTGATAAATAAATAATTGAAATAATGAAATACCTTGAAATGAATTTTTCAGAGTCAGGATATAATTATTTTTGTGGTTGTTTTTTATGTTCTATTTTTTGTGTTATCGTATTTTTTGTGGTGGTGGTGGTAGTGATCTATAGGAGTCTGAGATGTGTGGGGTGGTGATGTGATGGATTTAGAATGGGATATGATGTGGGATGTTAGGTAGTGGTTATAGTGTGTGATGGTTAGTTGGAATGGGATATGATTCAAGAAGTTGAGAGGTTTTGATGTGTGGTGGTGTTGTACGGTGGTTGTGATGTGTGTGGTGATGTGCATTGGTTGTCTGGTGTAGTGTATGATATGATAAGTTGTTGTAATGATATTTTTTGGATTAGGTGGTGTTGTGGAAACAATTTATGCTTGATGGAAAAGTTATTATATAGTGTGGTCGGGTTATTTACCTGGTTAGCCATAGAATAATTTTTAATGGTGTGATTGAAATGAACAAGTCAGTAATTGAATATAAATTCTCAAATTTTTTATGGTAATTGACTAAATTAATTTCAACAATAAATTAATAGGTAGTGTAAACATGAAAAAGTATGTCTTATAAAATTAGAGTTTGTGGAAACTCGTTAAATATAGAATGTGGTGAATGATATAATTAAAAGTTGGGTTTCTTCCATGTGCGGTGGTTTTATGGTGTGTTACATAAAGTTGTGAAAGTAGTTTCAATGGTTGACATGTAGTGTATTGGTGGTGCGGTGGTGTACTCTAGTACAATGTTTTTGGATACATATTTTGGGTATTATGTGCTATTTATATACCATTTCATTATGTTATTTCTATACATGCCATACTGGAGTTAGAAAACCTTATAAATGACAATGGTTTTGTGTTCCAAGTGTTTTTTACAACATCGTGGATGGTGGTGATATGTAAGGTTTGCTACATCATATTCCCACACTACATTAGTAGTGATGGACATGGTGTCTCTAAGAAAGATGTGATGTCACTATTTTGAGATGTGATGCCACATATATTAGGGGTCATGTGTTGTTGGAGGAGGGCATGAGGTTGATTCCCTTTATTTTCCGGATAACTTACTTTTCTGGTTATGTGACGTGTTGTGGTGTGATTGACCAAATGTATTTGGGTGAGATGTGATGTGATGTGATGATACCTAATGTTAGCACCAGATGATAGACCTTGCTAGGGTGAGGTATTTAAGGATGTGTCTTAGACCATATCAATGATGTTTTATATATGGAAGGGATCTTGGAACATGAAATTCAATGTTGGGGAATAACTGTGGAAAATTAGTGGGGAAGCTATAGCAGGGTACCTTGTTATTATTGATTACTATGTTACTATATTGGATGTGTTATTTTGGTGATAAATCAATGATGATGGTGGGATTGGTCAATTGTCCTATTTATTTTCTTTTTGGAACTACAATTTTATTAATGTAACATCAATATGTTGTTTTCACATGTTCACTTTAGACCATGGGTATGTTCCAACTGAGTATACTTGTATTCTCACCCTAAATATCAAAACAATTTTTCATGTTTCAAGGAAGACATTAGGAACCAATCTAGACATTTTTAGCTTGGGTTAGAGCTATTTTGGAGTTGCTGCAATACAACTTGTCTTTTGGTACTTTGAGACATTAATTTATATCAATTGACCTTGATCACGCATTGTGGGATGGTTTTGGGTTTATTTTTATATTATATGATGGTGTTTCTTGGGGTTTTTTATATTATCTCTCAATCCTATGTGGTTAAATGGTAATTCCTTCCACATCTGAGATCTTTATTCCATAGGTATTAATCAAAAACCTATTGCCTATTAAGGGTGTGACTCAATGGTCATCATCTCTATCCATTTATTTTTTACCAATGAGGGGTACCTATGGGTGGAGGGTAAAATGATAGTTTTTTCATCAGGCTTCCAATGCCTTCAATATATCAAGTTAATACATCTATGATTCTCATATTCATCTAGATTCCAACTATTGAACAACTTAAATATTTTGGTTAATCATGAATAACTTCATTCAACCAAAAATAATTTTCCTAATTAAGTATGTTTTGTAAGATATATGTATTTATATTTTCTCCTCTTTCAATGATAGTCCTCCCTCTATCTACCCTAGTCTTTGGTTCCCTTGCATCTCACTCTGCCTCTTCTATGGTTTCTCCTCCTTCTGAGATGGTTCTACCTCTCTCCACCTGGTCCTCGATGCTCTTAAATATACATCACCATTTTTTATTATTTATCTTCCTTTGTCAAGGTTTCTTCAGTCTTGTAATATCTTCGCCTTATTGGTTGGAAGCTATCTCATTTGTTCCTCTACGTGGTCCTCATATTCAGGTTTTCTTGTAGTGGAAGCCCCTTTCTCCCTCCTCCTCTTCTCTTTATAGCTTCCTCATCTTATTAGATCCCACATTAGTTTAGCAGAATGGTTTTCATATTGTATTGTGATTGTGATGTTGGATTGTGGTTATATTTTTTCAATTGTATTGGTTTTAGTGTTTTCAGATTTTTTTTGTTGATTTTCATTGTCGGTGCTCTCTGAGGTGAAAGAAGGATGGCCTTCCCTATGAGGTAATTTTTCACCCAACTGCTTCTATATCTTCTCTGGATTCGGATTATGTTGCTTCTCTACCAGTCGGAATGATGTGGTGGTCTACAAAAAGATTTAAGATATCATCTCTGATCATTCTTTGGGGTTAATTGCATCTCATCATGCTTGATTATGTCCCTTATAGATTTATAATGTGCTGGTTCTCTGGTTCATGTTCCCTAGAGTGGCCTCATATGTCACTCTTCTCCCTAGCATTGTTGGCTGGTCCCTACTCACAAGACTCCACTTTGGACATTGATTTGGTTCTTCAAGAAGGTTTTATTCTTTTCATGGTGGTTTTCGATGTGATGAGATTGTTATGATTCTGGCGATCTGGTTGTTTCAAAATTAACTGGAGGTTTTTGAATGGTCTGTGATAGGTTCTTCCACAATAGTGACCTTTTTCATCAAAGAATACATTGGTGATTATGGTGATGATGGAATGAGGGTATGAGATGTAGTTTCTAGTGGAGGTACTTTATCTGTAGGTCCTCTATTTTTCTATATTGATCTACTGTTTTATGGTGGGGGGAAAGGCATTCTGGTTGGTGGTTCTCATCACCAATCGTTAATGCTGACGCTAATGTTTATAGCTTTTCAGGGAGTGAAGAATGAGTTGGCTCATTGAATAAGGGGTTATGATGGTGTTTTTTTTGAAAATTTATTTTTGAAACTTGTATATTAAAAACTATTCTCATGCTATAATTTTTGGATGTGGATGGCATAACAAGGCAATGATAATGATAACGGGTTGATGGTGGCCACTGGTTTTTGTATTTGGTCTTTTTTTTATGTTTGCTAATGTTTTTTTATTTGATGTTTGTAATTTTTCTATATTCTACTTATGAAGTGTTCATTTTCCACAAAACCATATACTGTGTTCTTAGAAAATGAAAATAATAGATTTAAAGAATATAATTTTTATAAACATTTACTAGGGAATCTTATTAAATGTGATCCCACTAAAATGAAGAACCCAATGAAAGTAAAAAATCCTTATTGGGAAAAGATATCTATTTTACTAAGAAATGTTTCTGCTTTAATTTTCGTATCACAACACAATTATTTAGATAGGGAATCCACCCAATCATATCATATATAACTCTTGTATAGTTTAGAAGAGAACACTTTTCCCTATCAAACATACAGATAAACCTTACACTATTTCCATCGAATCCTATATCTTAATATTTCCCTACTAAGTGTAACCTAAATATCATAGTGTTATTTTGTTATAAAAATCTTAATGTTGGTGTTTCCCACCATTCCATATAGAAAATATTCCATTTTTATCCTGCTATAATATTTTTTCACCTATTAGATGATTGAGGTATTAAAATGGGTTTTCTTTGGAAGGATTATAAAAATTTATATAATTTAAATGTGATTTCATATAACCAACTTATCTCGGTTTATTCACCTTATATATATATGAATGATTCTAAGGATTTTGTTTGGAATCGTATTCCTTCCATCAAGTCAATATGTTCAAACCACAATAATGAGAAACTACTTACACAAATTATGGGTTGTATTACAAATCCAAATAAAAACCCATCTAAATCCATACATATCCAAATCTATTTCATGCACAATTCATATAAAACCATTTCATGTAAAGGGTTATAATTTTGTGAAATCAATAATACCCACATGATTAAACCCTAATCCACAAATATTCAACCCTTCCTTTTCTAGAAAAGGCATAAGTCTTAATGTCAATGAGCTATCTAACCAAAGTCTCTCTACCCTAAGATACTTCACTTAGGTGATATCTCAATTACATATTAATTCTTTCACTTAATATGTATAAATCATAATTAGAAACTTAATTGAATATCATAGATATATATAATCCAAATTAAATATAGAACAACACTACATCTATTTTCATAACAAGTATTTAACTTATTATATGAATGTCTGATATCTCTAGAAGCAGTTTTATAGCTTTAAACTAAATAATACATATAACAATTCATGGTATAATAATTTTACCCATAAATAAAATAGTTAAGAATAAATAAATGAGAAATTCAATTATTTAAACAAGATATATGTATTTATGAACAATTAATAAATAATGATAAAAATAAACACATTAAAATTTAGGTATTCATTAAAGAAGATCTATAATTCTTAATATAAAATTTTACATTCATTTTAAAATAGCAACTCTCTTATATTATACTTTATATGATATTTACATTAAATATATGATATCAAGGATTTATAAACGTTTTGAAATAAAATTTCTACTGTTTAAAATTTTTTACAAAATATAAATATCACATATTTAATATCATATAATCCCTGATCAAATCAACCATAAAAAATAATTTTTTTTAAATAATTTCCCAAATAAGGCCCTCAATTAAACAATTTAAATAAACAATTTTGAATAATTAATAATTTAAATATTAATTATTTTATATGTATACCTTATTTTTTAATTTATAAACATTTTATTAATTACCCCTTTAATTTCAATATAAATAATTTATATCTAAATTATAATTTATTCCATATAATTTTGAAAATGAAATTTTAATATTAAGATTTAATATTTTGATATATTTAAAAAAAATTAAAATCATCTAATTAATTATTTATAAATAACATAAAATTAATTAAATTATAAATATATTTTTATAAATAAAGTAAGATTTAAAAATAAATTTTCTATAATTTATAAATTATTAAATTAAAATTATAATGGAAAAAATTTAAGCCACACATTTTTCTAGGTATTGGAATATTTGACGACAAGGCCATGTCGGAGGCTATGATGAATAAGGAATGTGTTAGTGGATATCAGAGTGTGATGGTTATCACACCTTGCAATATTAGACTAGCATGAGGCTTATCATTGGATAGTGAGTATTACATACCCTATAACATCTACATATCGTAAAATATGATATGTTGAAAATTGAGGGTTTATGCTATATTATGGCCTTTAATATTTGATATTGAGCATTACAACAACAATGAAAAATATGTTATCAGATAATGTATGGTGTAACATTATATTTTAGTTAGATTATCATATATTGTTCACTAGGTCCCCATGAACAAAGTTTGTTATCATGTAACCTAATTCTACATACCCCTATATATATCATATAGTGGTATAATATAAAGTTAGTGAACCCAATAAAAATTAATTTATTAGATGACGTCATGTATGGGATGAAAAAAGAGAATACATTATAACATAACCCAATTTTAACCCTCATCCAAGAGTACATAATCATATAATAAAATATCAGAAGTGGTTATTTATTTCTCCATGATTTTATACGATAACTTCTATATTCTATAAACTATATATCTATTTTTTTATAGAAAAAAAAACTTATTCACTTTTAGAGTTATTGTGAGAATATGAATGCATGTAATTATTTTTATACCCTTGTTGGGTTTCAAGGGTTAGTTTAGGAAATAAACAAAAAAATGAATGTGACTTTGAAAATGCAAACTAGGACTTCCATGTATCCAAAACTAAATACATGCATTCTATGAAAGGAATAAATTTATCTAGGTACTGGACATATATTTTTTCTTAGATCAATATAGTATTCATATAGTTGATGAAGAACAAAATAGGGTTTCCAATGTACTCCCTTATCCATGGTTTATATATGGTTCATCAAGAATCTCCCAAAATTTTTGGGAAAGACTCCCCCATCATGCACAATATGAGAGGATCTTTCAAGGGTAATGAGTAAGAGAGAAAAAGATAATTGGGAAAAAGTTCTGTTAGTGGTGGATTGGGTGGTAATTTACCACTCCAACATTATGTCTTTCACTCACATGTACATAATTTATAGGAATCATGTATTCATTAACTCAAATGTATGTAATGTTTATGTTAAAGTCACTTGCACACTTTAAATTCATCACATGGATGCATTACTTCTCTATATGTTTCATCTTATGAGATATAAGATTTCAATGATATACACATGGAAGATCACTCAAACCCAACCACCATTCAAAGGATATAAATACACAATATCATATATATTGATATGTATAAATGATATTAAAATATATAACCAAACCAAGTGGAACCACATGCCTCAGTTTCAATTGGTCATACCACATAACATTTCAATAACATATACTATTATATCTGAATATATACATCATATATATATATATGTGTGTGTGTGTGTGTGTGTGTTTAGGTACTAAATCCAACATATATGTACAAAAAATTTAAATTATTTAAATTACTTTTATATTTTACATACATTTCATCTAAGGACTTCCATTCTAAGGTATTTTATTGGTATAATTTAACCAATGTTATAGGTTTGTTATGAATAAATAATTTTAATATCTAAAATAATTATTTATTCATATTTGGAGTTAAAATTATTTAGATATTTATATCAATCTTGATTACTGGTCAATTGATATTGGCACTTTGTGGTGGAATTCTCCCTAGTCTATGAAATAAGGCTCTATCTTGAAAAGTGTGGGTTGGATACCTCTCATACCATAAATTACATTGAGTTAGATTCAAGTATCATATAATTTGAATCCTTAATATGAAACATTTTCATCCATATTCATTATATTATGCATATAAATATGTGGTGAATATTGTAATTTAATTTAATCGTGGATGCATAAAACAAATCATTGATTTTTTAAATATATGTACATTAATGGGATTGGAACAAGTTAATTTTATTTATTAACATAAAATGTTTAAATTAAAACATAAGAGTCTTTCATAGGTATGTATAATTTTTTATATGTAATAATATATGTATATATATATATATAATTAGGTGGTGAGATAATCTAAAACCCCCCAAAAATACCATGTGTATGATTCCTTCCAAAGTAAACATTCATCAGGAATCCTACCAATAAATATGGATGACAATAGAAATATTAGTTTCCCTTATATTGTCTTTTATAAGTAATTTAATATATAAATAACACTATAAGATAGTTAACTACATATTATTGTGATATTTTGGATACATTTGAACAAGAAACCCTAAAATTAGACTGACCACTAGAATAGTGTTTTGATAATTCATTATATTAGGTTGGAAATTCTTTTATATTCTTGGGATACTAATAGGTATGTTATAATTAGAATTATTTTCAACCTAAATAGCCAATATTTTATATGGAAACTAAAGTGAACTCAAAGATTTGTGATATACTGGTCTTAGATCAGAAACTAATATGTTGTTAAAAAATTTTATCAATTTTGTTAGGGTATATTAAATAACTAATATCAGTTATGTATTTGATATCAGTCCTTAATAGATATAATCCAAGTGGAAGTGATTTTCTCATCTATTTACCAAAATTGAGAATTTTTTAAGTAAGAGGGAATGTTGAATATGTTAAATAAACTACTTCTTGAAAATTTATGCATGAATGAATCTAAGAATATAAAAAAATATTCATATAGTATGTATAAGAATGATTCTATTTATATCTATACACTTTTTTACATCTATGAATCCAATGTTTTTGAAGTAACATGAGAACATATATTCATATGGGATGATCGATAACAGAAATATTTTCTGTGATGAACAAGTAATATATAAAAAATATATGGTTTTAAATGGAATTGTTATAGTTTCATATAATAGATTGGGATTTAATTTTTACTATTATACTCAACATATTTGGGTGCATGAATAATCATGAATGTTTGGGGTCATAACTTAGGAAAGATCTGAAAACAGACTCCATCCTACAATCATTTGTGGATATATTTCATGAATATATTATTAATTAAAAAATTAAACTATAATTTTTTATCACGATCTCCTCAATATGATTGGTATTTTCGATAAGGATAGGGGAGGTTATGGATCATGCTATATTATCATGGTATAAATAAATAATGATTAAAATTTCATCTATAATAAAAATTTGAAAGGCTATACAGATTATGGAAATTTTATTACTTCTTTAAAATATAAAAAAAATGTTTCATAGAGTAGGGGAAATTATTCCATTATAAGAAGAAAAGACATTGGAAATATAATTTCACAAATAAACTAAAATACCTTCAAATATATTATAGGGAGTCCTCTTTAGATATTAATTTTATATAAACAAATCACTTTAGTTTTAATTTATATTTATATGATAGCTCTTATACAAAATAAAATAGAGAATATGTACCAATACCTAGAATTATAGTCCAATTAATGAAAGGGATGTAGGTATGGGTCTGGGAATGAAATATTGAGTTCCTTATCTAGAGGAAGAAATATATAACTTTATTTCTCTCAGTATATTTTATATTGTTCTTTTTTGTTTCATTATCTCTTACTTGAGAAGAGAATGATATATGATGTGGATGACATATTATTTTTCTTGATTTAAATAATTTTTTTTATAAATAACTTGGTTCATGACTTATTAATATAATATATAATATAATATGAAAATAAACATAAGTATTAAATTATTAATTTTTAAATAAGATAAAAAAAGAAAACATTATCCTAATATATGTTAAAATGTAAAAATATTTAATTAATTATAGTATGATACCTTAATAATTAGGTACATATCAAGATATACATATTAAATTACATCATATAAGATCAATTATTAAGAATGTTTGATAGATATTATATGGAAGATAGTTATTTTATTTTAATCTGTACACAAAATATTTATTTATTAGATATTACATTAAATAAATATATTTTCGAAGAGAATGGTGGAGTATAATTGAACTTTGTAAAATTATATTCAAAACAAATAAAAGTAAAATAAATTATGATTTTTCATATTCCTATTTAATCTGGGTGAATGTTTCTAGTTAGTTTGAAATTTTATCTTAAGTAATCACGGTGATTTTTGGACATATTTTAAAATGAAATTTCTTAATAAAAATTATATCAATTATTTTTACTAGGATGTTTAATCTAAAATTAAATTATTTCAAATCTAGAAAAATAAATATAATCAAAATTCATTATTGTATTAAATTTAATTTAGTTTTAAAATTGACATTAGATATTTTGAAGAAAATTAATTAGATACTGTGTCTAAATTTAAAAAAAAAAGGACTGTGAATTTTCATCTCCCTATATTCCAAATATATTAATTAAAATACATCATTACATTAATTAGTTTAGTTGGAGTGATCATGTATTGATTTGGTAAATTGTTTCCTGAGGATAAATAAAGTTTCATAAATTTAAGTAACAGAGTTTTACAGTACCACCTAAAATTAAAATCATTATGTCTTTTGTAGTCCCTATTTATTTTGTTGTGGTAGGATTGAATCTTATGTATATGATTTTTGCTACACATTTTTATGATTTTTATTTTATGAAATAAATTGAATATATAAATTTATCATGTTTTTATATTTAATAAAATTTCCACTTTATAATTTATTCATATATTTTTTATTTTTGAAGCGATAATTGAATTATAATTAAACTTTCAAAGTTTAACATCTGTGTTACCCTAAATTGAAGAATATCGTGGAAAGACAAGGATTTAATAATTTTTAAATATTTTGATGACTACGGTATTATATAGATAAATATAGATTTCACTAATTATATAGAGGGGTGATATTATTCCTATACTGACTCTGTCATGAATTAACCTTAGAATAATCCCCTCTTTATTGGAAACGAGCTCAGGTCTGACCCCCCATGCTCGCATATAATATGTATGGGGTCGGTGACTAGAACTCGGGTATAAATATCGAAAATAGGAGGTATTACCCTCAAAAAATGAAAAAACTAACAAACAATAAATAAAAATAAAAATGAACTCAGGTAAATTTATATCAAAATTGATGTAATTTCTATACATCACAACAATCCACAAATAAATATTAGTGAGGTAGACATGAATCTTCAAAAATCAAAACAAATTGTAAATAAACAAATTTGGGTGCTCTATAAGACTAATTCCTTGATAACTAATGCTTCTACTAATAAACTCTTAAACTTATTAATAAAAATTGTATATATAAAATAGGGTGAGAATAAACGTACTCAGTATGTCAGTAACCATGACCAATATGTGTCAATGTGTATAGAGAATATTAAATCATCTTTGAGATAATTAAATTAAAGTAAATAAAATTTTTTCTGTTTTCCCGTGTATGCCTATATTAGAATAGATTAACTATAAAAAAATATTTGTATAATTACACCCACACATATATAAAAATAAAATTTCATCAATAAAAACTAGATGGTCCTTGTATACAAACACTGACCATATATCCAACCATTATTTCAAATATCAAACATGTTGTCTCTGGAGAAAAAACACACTCAAGTGATATGGGAAATTAAACTAGAGTTATTCTCACCAATTTCATGATATGAAATACCAATACTTGAATCTTAGGTGGTGGTTATGTAGAAGACAATGAGTGTTATTTTCCATTAAAATAATATAAACATACCAGAATATATTAAATTCACATCCAACTGCCTTTATTAACATAAAACATTATATCTCATCATAAAACCTAATAATAAAACATAACATCCCAAAATATTTATTTTTTAAGTTTACGATTACTTTATAAGTATCTTGAAATTGTGAACATGGTTGATACTCATGGTTCTATTGTGAGTACCAAAAATTATGAATCCATATATTAACCATAATGTGATCGGAAACATTAAAATAAAAAATTTCATATTTAGATCATACCAGAGCTCTTTATGGGATAGCAAAAAGACAGATAGTTTCCCCTGAATCCCATCCTCAATTGGTTATGAGGTTGTGACTAGGTCAAAGGGTATAAAATCAAAATATGGTAGGTATTTCAAATTATAAAATACAATAACTACTAAAATAATAGCCAACAAAAATCTATACATTAGTAAATGAACATATTCATGTGTATGTCAACACAAATTTAAATATATTCCACCAAATCCATGGAAAACATGAATACACAATTCGTATTATACCTATCTAGATAACTTTGAGAAAAAAGCATAATCATACACTACCTTCCACATGATCATGTATGTTTGAAAAATAACATTTAATAATTGGGTGATTATTCAAGTATACCTAGTCAGTTTGTACTCTGACCTCTCTTTTTTCAAGTCAATAAGAGTAATAAAATCTTAATTAATGAAATATATAAATTTAATAAATTTATGAATATTTAAAATAAATAAAAAAATTATTAAAAATAAAACCTCAACCATATGTCATCGACCACCTCATCGATATCACCATATCTGAATCACCACATCTATATCATAAAAAACCCACATATCAATTACCAAATCACTTTACCAAAACTTATAACAATGGTATAACTATATCTATAAGAACTATCCACTGTTTGATCTAAAACTACAATAATTTTATACCTGTATTATACAATTACAATAGAAATAATTTCATAGTGGTATGAATACAACAACAAAAACCATACATATGTTTATAATAAAACACATATCCCACCACATAATTATCTATTAATAAAATACCCCTTTATAAATTATCATTAAATGAATATTTTATCCATTAGAACCATATCATCACAATGATATAAAATTATAAAAAAAATATATGATAACCACCCATACTTCGTTAATAAATTCATATATCCAATCAAAACTATAATCTAAATATGATAACATAATCCACAAAATGATAATAATCAAAATACACATCCCCATAAACTTCCTCAATTATCATTAAACATAATTCATTCATCTATTAAAACATCATCATAACCTTGGGAAATAAACTCTAATTACCATAACACTAAAACCAAATTTTTCTCTAACATACCATCATCGCATGTCATTATAACCTCTTTCCCATCAAAAAAATCATCACAAAAATATCCAAAAAACATGCTTCACTACATAAAAACATTGGGATTCATAAACAACACAACACCATTTCTGGAATAATTACAAACATCCCACATCATATATTTTCATTTTATATATCAATCAACCTATTTCTTATCCTTTCTTATATATCATTACCCTATGAAAATTACATCAAAAATGATATATCAAACTTTAATAGCATTCTAGTATTCCATGTTGATTTAATTTCAAAATAATATAAGTAATAGTATAAATAATGTTACCGACTATTATTTTTATAATAATTAAAGAAATTACCTGTCCCTATATAAAAAGTATTATGTGAAATTACTAAACCTAAAAAAATTTAAATCTCATACCTTATCAAGGTTTGAATCCTCAAATAATCATTATTTAATTACATATTTCAAAATAATATATTATTTGATCATGATAATTATCCACATGATTCATCAATCCATACATTCAATCCCTTAAAATTATATACAAAAGAAGATTTTCCTATACCATCATAATAATTATTATAAAAAAAAATACACATATGATATACAAAAATCTTTTAACCTTCCAATTTCATCTTAAATTTATCAAAAGAATATTGAAAAGTCTAACAATATCCCTAAAATAACCAATATTCCTTCCCAAGGGTAAAAACAATTCAATTGAGATAAAAATTAATTGTTCATGGTTTATAATATTTTAACTTACTTTCTTTATAAAACTATTATATTTACACATCCTATATGATTCTTTTTCACCATTTAACTTTTGATAAAAATTTTACATCATACTTTTATTTCCAACTATAAACCAAATTTGTAAAAAAAAATTAAATTCAAAAACATCTAATCTTTAATATGACATGTTCATATAAACCATACTATGTTTCAATAATTTTCCCAAAAATAAGGTTTTTCACCTTCCCTTTAAGGATAAAAAATTCCAATATCTCATCATAACTCCCAATAATCCAATTATAATATATCACATCATGATTACAATACCAAAAAATCTAGTAAATAAATAAATAAAAATATTTATAGAATATTCAAGAATTATGTAATTTTCTTCTAAACCAAAATATTTTTCAAATATACCTTGATATATTTATAAATTTGTGTCTAAAATCTGGTATATGAGTCTATTTCTTCCCTAAACCATAAAAAAATTCATAGACTACCTTCTTCAAGAACTAACCAAAAAAATTCTTATACTAAATGTTTTGTAGCTTTCAGACCATGTTAAACTTCTCTACAAACTCAACTTCATCATCTTATTTCTTCTCCAATAGCCCCAAAACATTAAATATATATAATACAAATTATTTTAATTTAGTAATAAATACCTATTATATAATTTCAAACCTATAAAATTCCAAAAAAAATAAAAAATAAATAAATTTAGTAGTCTATAAAAAATTCTAGCCATTATATCAGATATCTCTCAAATTCATTCAATCTATTAAAATAAAAACTATATCATTTCAATCAAAAAAATTATAGCAACAATATATAAATTCAAATTTAAAATTTTATTATTTATTACATGAAATATAGTATAAAATATTTCAATACATTGAACATTGACATGAAATTATCACTCCCAAGACCATTCCTCTATACCAAAATGCTTACATTCAACTCATACCAATATAATTAATCATTAAGGAAAATCATTCCCACAATGATTTTAAATCTCCACTAGTTGTTCAAATAAAATTTGTGTCCTTGATCAAATAAATCTATCCTTAATTTATATCATGATAACCATAATGAACATTGAATATAAGATATCAAGAAAACATCATGAACAATATTCTTCTAGTGTGGAAGTGATACTGATATACCAATTCACTAACCCATTCCTATATGTTAAAAGTAAAATTAAAATCAAAGATATATTTCAAATTGTATAATCATGGAATTGTGTGTAAGTGTAATTCAAAGATATGTTGGAATCTAAAGATGTTTTTTTATAAAAATACAATAACGAATAAACCATAATATGTGGTATAAACCATGTCATACGTTAAGGTAGAAAAAAACATGACATGATGAGGTTTACTATGACGTAGTTTAGGGAATAGATGTGAGTTAATTATATAGTAATGTGTCTTTGAAATACTAAAACATACAATATTGTTTATGATAATCATGTGATAATGAATTTATGAGATTAAATAACTCATCCATTTTTTGAATGTTAAAAAAATGATAGTAACGATGAACTATTAGTTAAAAACAGTTTTAACTTATAAAAGTTTTAAAATATGTTCCATTTAATTATCAATATTTTAAGAAATGTTTTAAATACATGAAGGGTTATTAGATATCTATATAAATATTCTAATTATTTATAATTAGGTAATCAGAATATTTTATTATTGTATTATGAGATTAGTTTAACAAATATGATTCTCCCTCTCACTTTTTTCTTAAATCCCTTGACCAAGATTCTACTAGACCATTTTTAATGGAGATATTTCCCATGTGTTTGGAGATTCAAATAATTGATGTATACCCTAATATGAGAGATTCTATTAGCTAATTCTTAGTGATCTTTATTAAACTTGTTTTTCAGATCTTAGTTGAACTAGATAAATAGATAATTGGTACACATTATTAATTTATTTTATTAAATAAAAATGAAGAGAAATATCAGATGACATAAAATACATTGGTTGATTGTATCTGGCATGTTTTGATAACTCATTCCCCTATAAAATTCTTTAGTGGTATCATGAACCTTTCATACTATTTAAGTTAAATTTTATGATAGATAAAGTCACTATAAATATACATTTTTCAAAAATAATGACTAGTTTTGTGTAAAATTATTAGGATTTAAATAAATTTCTGATCCATGAATTATTTGATAAAGGAAAAAAATTGATTTATAAGGATTATAAAATTATGACATGTTTTTATAGGAAAAAATATCAAATTGTTTCCAAAAAAACATATCATTATAAATATTATATTCCATGATGTGGTTTATTAGGGAAACAATAATGTTTTTTGTATTTCCAAATTTTATCATTTTTTATATTATATTTTCTTATGATTTTTCTGTGATTTCATTTATTTTTTGATAATATAAATTAGATTTTATAATTTTTATTGTTTTGGGAATAATATCTTAATATGAGACAAACATGTTTGGATTTTGATTAACTAAATTGATAATATTAATATTGATGTTTCTAATCAGAATAATTGATTTTTATAAGTGTTTGAATGCAAGGGAATAAGACAAGTAAGAATGAATATATGATAGTAATATCATATTTAGAGTCATAGTTTCAGTTAATGTTATGTTGGTGAGTAATATGTCATGCATTAAGAGCCTTAAGGGTATTTATCCTTACCAACATAGCCTCTGATATTCACATGAGAAGGATTCAATATTCAGCCATAGTAACATAATAACCAAAAAGCATCCAAAAAATCTAGAA